>OY970831.1:17251911-22079278 GCA_963853835.1 Calendula officinalis
CTTCTGTTGGAACAAAATCGCAGATCAACTTAATAATGATGCTGCAGTTAGTACTGATCATGCTTATTACTGATGAATATTATGTTTAGTACTGATGGGGCAGAATTACTTATTACTGATGAGTTGATACTGTGAAGTCTATAACTTAGTTACTACTGATCAAGGCATATTGAAGATACTACTGATCAATAGTAGTTACTACAGACGATGGTTTGGACTTGCTACTGATCACCAGACTTACTACTGATGTTGCATATTTACTACTGGTGATTGGTTTACTACTGATACGCGTTTATGGAACATATCAAGTCCGAGATCTTCGCAGAGATAGTTATAGAATGTAATTCAATGTATATTTTTATATTTCGAATGTAAATCAAGTCCTAGAATAACTAGGGTAAATAGTCAGGCTTCAAGGACTATTATAAATAGTTCCTTACGAATTGTAAACGTACGTGTGTATTGTTAATCGATAATATACATTGAAGCTTTTTGTGAAACTGTGTTCTTAATATTTTCGCATATTGTTTTACAGTTTATTGTTCTTAATATATTGATATAGTGTTGATCCGCTGCAACTTCTATTATCAATTAGATCTAAAAGTGTTTATTAACTCTTCATAGTTAATCGATCCTGACAAGTGGTATCAGAGCTTATTGGTTCTAGATCTACGAATTTTGTTTACAAGAACAACAAAAAGTTTTAATCTTTAAAACACACATTATTAATCATGACTGATAATAATGAAAGCACTCAAGCCAACAAAATCCCTATACTCACTCCCAATAACTTTGGGATGTGGAAGAATCGTATTAAGCAATACATGCTTATTACTGATTATTCCATGTGGGAAGTTGTCCTTGAAGGAAACAAAACTGGTCCGGCTCAAGTAAGCAGTTCTGTAACTGAAGCAGACAAACTAAAGTGTGAAAAGGAGAAGAAAGACAGAGGAATCGAACTCAAAACTCTAAGCACTCTCCTACTGCCATTCCTAATGACTATCAACATCTCTTTGTTGAATATGATGATGCTAAGGTACTGTGGCAAGCACTGGAGAAGAGATTCGTTGGCACCAAGAGCACCAAGAGGAACATGAAGTCTGTTCTCAAGCAAGACTTTGAAAACTTCAAAGGAAAGCCCAATGAGACACTCACTCAAGTGTTTGACAGATTCAACAAGCTAATTGGTGAACTTAACCAGGTTGGGGTTAAGATGGATCAAGAAGATGTCAACATGAAGTTCCTAAGGTCTCTTAGTGAAGAATGGGCCATGTATACAGTGATATACAGACAGAGAGATGCACTAGAAGAAAAGGAGTTAGATGAACTCTACAATGATCTCAGAGTATTTGAAACTGAGGTAAATCAAAAGAACCCTTCTATTTCTTCTAATAATGCTGCATTTGTATCTAGTACAGGTCAAGGTCAAGAAACTGCCACAGGAAAGGCTGCAGATTCTGAAGATGCTGCAAGAGAATCCTTTTTCACTAGTCATGTGCATACTGCACTGATTAGTGATGATTTGGAACAATTAAATCCAGATGATCTTGAGGAGATGGATCTTAAATGGCAGATGGCTATGCTGAGCCTAAGAACCAAAAGGTTCTTAAAAAGGACTGGTAGGACAAGTCTCAACTACAACAAAGGTGACAAAGCTGGATTTGACAAAACTAAAGTCAAATGTTACAACTGTAACAACCTCGGTCACTTTGCAAAAGAATGTCCTCAGCCAGATAAAAGATCAAAATCAACTGCTCTTGTTTCACAACAAGGACAAGGCTATGACTGGAGCTTCCAGGCAGAAGAGCATGCTCAAAATCAAGCTCTCATGGCCTTTACTGACAGCAAATCTGAGGTAAAACCAAAACCTTGTACTTCTGAATGTATTAAAATTGTTAAAAATTTAGAAAAAGAAAACACTAAATTAAATGAAGATTTAGCAAAAGCAGTAAGAAGAAATCATGAATTTGATGGTGTGATTGCTGATCAAGAACATCAGATAAAGGTGTACCAGATGATTGATCAAAGGATAAAGGAAGAATTACTTCAAGCTGTAGATGAGAAAGAGTTTTATGAATTAAAAAATAAAGAATTAACAAGTAAATTAGAAGAATGTCAACTTGAAATTGAACAAAATAAATTGACAATTAAAAAATTTGAAAGAAGTACTAGAATTCAAAGAATTTAAAACTTCCAAAGAAAAGGCAAAAACACAGAAGTTAAAAGATACTACTGGTCCTTCAGTAGTAAATAAAACAAAAACTCCAATTGCTGAAACACCAAAATTTGGAAGAAGGGCATCACGATTTGTGCAAAGTAGAAGAGTTGGAAGCCCAAAGAACAGCAATTACTTCAAGAACAATGGAAAATCAAATCAACATAAACAATATTTTAAATTTTCCAACATCAGTAAAAACTGTAACAATTTTACTACTGGTGTTAACCCTAATTATAATGCTGTCTGATACCAGTACAAAAACACTACTGGTAAAAACCCTAATTTCAAAAATACTACTGCTATCAAACCAAAATTTCAAAACACTACTGGTCATTCTAAATATAGTAAGTACCCAAATACTACTGGTCCATCAGTAGTAAAGTATTCAAAAGCTAAGAACAATGGGTATAGACCAAGATCAGTAGTAAACTCAGACACAACTAAAAGGTCAGTAGTAAAACAGAACACCAGTACTAAAAAGGTATGGGTACCAAAAATATTTAAGGTTAACTGTTCTAAATCTGATTTCTCAAAGGATGAACCCAAGACATATAAAGCTTGGGTTCCCAAACTTAACTGATCATTTACTCACTTGTGCAGAGCATTCAGATCCCTGAAGAAGGTAGAACATGGCATATTGATAGTGGATGCTCAAGGCACATGACAGGAAATCTACAAATTCTTAAAGATTTCAAGTTATTTGATGGAGGCTATGTGGCTTTGGTGAAAACCCAAAGGGAGGTAAGATTACAGGTAAAGGTACTGTTACTAATGGCAAAATTACCTTTGATGATGTATTTTATGTAGCTGAACTAAAATACAATCTTGTCAGTGTGTCTCAAGTTTGTGACAAAAAGAACAAAATTCTTTTCACAGACATTGAGTGCATCATTCTTTCTCCTGATTTTATTTTAGATGAAAAATATGTTGTATTAAGAACTCCAAGGAGAAACAATGTGTATTGCCTGGATATAGGGGGAGAACTCATTTCTTCAAATGAGGTCAACTGTTTTATATCCAAGGCAAACACCACTGAATCAGAACTATGGCATAGAAGGATGTGTCACACTAATTTCAAAAACATGAACAATTTAGTAAAAAGAAATTTGGTCATTGGACTACCTCAAAAACAATTCATGTGTGATCATCATTGTGTTGCATGCCTAAAAGGTAAACAACACAAGACTTCTCATAAGTCCAAATCTGTGAACTCTATTTTTGTTCCTGTACAGCTCTTACATATGGACCTATTTGGATCTACAAATGTAATGAGTATTGGAAAGAAACAATATTGTCTTGTTATTACTGATGACTTTTCCAAATATACATGGGTTTTCTTTCTCAGGACAAAGGATGAAACAAGTGAACTCATCAAGAACTTAATTGTTAAACTGGAGAACACATCTGATCAAAAAGTTAAAGCCATAAGATGTGATAATGGCACAGAATTTAAAAATACTAACTTAATTAACTTTTGTGATCTTAAAGGTATTGACAGGCAATACAGCTCACCCAGAACTCCTCAACAAAATGGTGTAGCTGAAAGAAGAAATAGAACCATCATTGAAACAGCAAGATCAATGCTAGCAGATTCAAAGTTACCAATCACTTTTTGGGCTGAAGCTGTTAATACTGCATGTTATGTTCAAAACAGAGTATTAATAGTGAAGCCACATTATAAAACACCATATGAAGTTTTTAATAAAAGAAAACCTTCTATAAGTTTTTTAAAATCATTTGGTTGTCCTTGTACCATTCTGATTACAAGAGAACAAATTGGTAAGTTTGACTGCAAAGCTGATGATGGAATCTTTGTGGGATACTCTACTCAAAGCAAATCATACAGAGTGTTCAACAAAAGACTAAGGATAATTGAAGAAAGCATCAATGTATCCTTTAATGAAAATGTTCCTAATGAACAAGGAAATGGTCCAGATTGGCTATTTAATATAGACAATCTAACCAAATCCTATAATTCTAACATGAATTTAAATGCAGGTGATTCAAATTGTCATACTCAAAAGGAAGGAACATCATCTGTTAATACTGGTCAAGAAGAGATGAGATACATAATAGTTAATACTGCTCCCATAGTTAATACTGAGGACAGTAATAACTCAAATTCTGGAACCAGTAGCAACTCTGAGAATGAGGACAGTAGTAATTCAAATACTACTGATACCAGTAATAGTACCCAAAATACTACTGGTCCTAGCAATAACCTAGATTCTCAAGATACTACTGATCCCAGTAACAACAACAATACTACTGATCTCAATGAAGATAACCTCAGTAGTAACTCTGACCTAGACGATGATGAACCAAACATCAATGACAATGAAGGAACACTAGAGGAGCAACTGCCTGAGACAAATGAGTCCAATCTTGAAAATCAACTAGTGGTTGATAAAGCTACAACTACAAGGACTCAGAAGAACCATCGTTTAGACCTTGTTTTAAGTGATGTTAACTCACCACTGCAAACAAGAAGCAAATTAAATAAAAGCTTAACTGCAAACATGTGTAACATAAGTTTAATTTCTAATGAATGTATGTTTGAATGCTTTTTGTCTCAGGATGAACCAAAGAAGATCCAACAAGCAATGAAGGACTCAAACTGGATTGAGGCAATGCAAGAAGAACTCCTTCAATTCAAGTTACAAGCTGTTTGGACACTTGTACCTCTACCCAAAGGAAAAAGAGCCATTGAAACAAGATGGATCTTTAGAAACAAGAAAGATGAAAGAGGTATAGTGATCAAGAACAAAGCCAGACTTGTAGCCCAAGGATACACTCAAGAAGAAGGAATAGACTATGATGAAGTATATGCTCCTGTTGCTAGAATTGATGCAATAAGAATATTCCTAGCATATGCTTCATTCAAAAAGTTCAAAGTCTATCAAATGGATGTGAAGAGTGCATTCCTATATGGGAAGATTGAAGAAGAGGTTTATGTCTGCCAACCTCCAGGTTTTGAAGATCCAAAACATGGTGATTATGTGTTCAAACTGGATAAAGCTCTGTATGGCCTACATCAGGCACCAAGAGCATGGTATGATACATTATCATCATATCTATTGAAGAATAACTTTAAAAGAGGAGCCATTGACAAAACTTTGTTTACAAAGAAAGTCAAAGATGATATACCACTGGTACAAATTTATGTAGATGATATCATCTTTGGTTCAACCAATAATTTGTTATGCAAAGAATTTGAAGAACTGATGCAAATCAAATTCAAGATGAGCTCTATGGGTCCAATGAACTTCTTCCTTGGACTCCAGGTCAGTCAAAGAACAGATGGTATTTTGATAAACCAATCAAAATATGTTAAAGACATCTTGGAGAAGTTTCATTTGAAAGACTGCAAGAGTGCAAGTACACCAATGGAAACACACAAACACCTACATCCAGATGTTGAGGGGGAGGATGTAGATGAACACTTATATAGATCAATGATAGGCTCTTTGATGTACTTAACTGCATCAAGACCTGACATTATGTATAGTGTGTGTGTGTGTGCAAGATATCAAGCAAGACCTAAAGAACTACACTTACAGGCTGTCAAAAGAATTTTCAGATACTTGAAAGGCAAACCATCACTGGGTCTATGGTATCCACATGATTCACCATTTGAACTCATAGCCTACACAGATAGTGACTATGGAGGTGAATGTCAAGATAGAAAGTCCACTACTGGTGGATGTCAATTCTTTGGATCAAGACTGGTGTCATGGCAATGTAAGAAACAAACAAATGTATCAACATCAACTGCTGAAGCAGAATATGTAGCCGCATCTGCTTGTTGTGCTCAAGTACTCTGGATTCAAAACCAGCTTCTAGACTTTGGTATCTCTATCCTTAAAACTCATATTTTTATTGATAATCAAAGTGCTATTAGTATTGTGAACAATCCAGTAAAACACTCTAAAACTAAACACATTGAAATAAGATTTCATTTTATAAGAGACTGTAATGAAAAGAAATTAATCAAAGTAGTTAAAATTCATACTGATGATCAATTAGCAGATCTTTTTACAAAAGCATTTGATGTAGGAAGATTCAACTTCTTGGTTAGCAGTATTGGAATGATTTTGATAAATTAAAATCTCACTTAAAATCATGTGTAAAGTTTTGTTGTAAAAAGGTATTTATCTGTTTAAGTGTTTTACTACTGGTAGATCTGTATTACTGGTATGTAGGAATGTGCACAAAATACTACTGGTAGGTCAATACTACTGATGTGTATTAGGTTTACATAAATACTACTGGTAAGTCAGTACTACTGGTATTCACATATACTACTGGTCTTGTGTGTTGGTGGTTACTACTGATGTCTATAGTTACTACTGATGTCAAAATCCTTAGTTGCTACTGACGTTCATAGATACTACTGACGTTCTCTTACTGGTATCAAATTTACTACTGGTCTTTCAGAATCAAAATTACCAAACTAACCCCCGTGAAAATAACCGTTATGTTATGATTCGAAGGGCAATTTAGTCTTTGTGCAGGTTAAATCGAAAGATATAAAAGGCGGCAGTCGATTAGTTTAGCATTATCTTTACTTCGATTCACTAAATCCTCTCGATAAACCCTAGCTTACGATCAAAAACCCTTCATCAGTAACAAAATTCTTAAAAGTTTCTCCCAAATCAACAACAATGGCAACTCTACAATCCCTCAATATTCAAACAGATCTCAAATATTCAGAGTTCCATAATATGTGTGCGTTTCTACGCAATCCAGATGGAACAAAAGATTTTCGTCCGATAGTCAACTTCTTGAAAAATTCTTATATAAAGTTTGCTTTAACCGTCAAACCAAAAGCATACCAACAGCACTTGGTGGATTTCTGGACCAATGCTGAAAGAACAGAAGGTGCAACTGTACCTATGATAAAATCATCGGTGGATGGCAAAACGATCACAATCACTGAGCAATCAATTCGACACCATCTCCAACTACATGATGATGCAGGTATGTTTACACTTCCTAAGGAATTCATTGCTGAAATTTTAAATAAAATGGGTTATGAGGGAAGACTTAACATAGTAACTTTTCAAAAAGGTCTTCTCTCCCCACAATGGAAATTTCTTGTACATACTATTCAGCATTGTATTTCTCCAAAACGAAGTACTTGGAATGAGTTTAATAAGGCAATAGCCTCTGCTGTTGTCTGTTTATGCACAGACCAAGTATTTAATTTTTCATATATGATTTTTGAAGGTATGTTGGGAAATCTTAGTTCCTCAAAATTTTTAATGTATCCCAGATTTCTCCAACATATTATAAACTGTGAATTACAAAACTTGTCAACTCCCAAAAACATTGTTATCATTCCTGAGTTGAACAAGAAAGTTTTCTCAAATATGAGAAAACAATTTAAATTTTCGGGCAAGGAAACCCCTCTGTTTCCTAATATGATCAAAGATCAACCACAAATTGGAGAGGGTTCAATCATAGATACAACCCAAATTGAACCTCAACCCACTCCATCACCCCCAAATGCAGCCCAAACACCACCCCAAACAGTCACTCAATCACCCACACATATAGAAGTCCTGAATGTGTCCCAGGAACTTGACATAAATCTGCAGAGTGCTACTCTTCACTCTGTAGAGGACCGACCACTAACCAAATCTATCCAGAAACATTATAAAAGGAATAAATCTTCCTTAAAGGACACCTGGGGACAAATCGAGTCAAACCCCAGGCTCAAAGAGTTGTCCTCCAAGGAGGAGAGAGGACATGAGGCGAGGGCTTTCACTACTGATGCCCCAAAGGTGGGTGCACAGGATAGTGAAAACATAACTAAGACCCAGACCTCGGCAACTTTAAGTGATGACTCATTTGAGGAATTACTTAAAGGACCCCGGTGCCAAGAAACCACAAGGGGGGGCATCTCTGCTTCTTCCAGGAAGAAGAGGGTGTCTAAACAACCCAATGAATCACCAAGAAGTGATGAGGGTAGATCTATGGATTTGATGGATAGGATGGAAAACCTTAAAACCAATGTACCATTCAGTGAGCCCGATGATCTTGCTAGATGGAGTGAGGGCAGTATTAAAACCAAACAATTGACGGATAAAGTGGATTCTCTTGAATCCACTGTACAAGATTGTCTTAAGTATCTTACAAACCAAGGAAAAACAATTGCAGTAATGAAAAGACATGTAAACACCATCAACAAACGAATGAGGTTATATGAACACATGCTTCATCAACAAACAAAGATTATAAGAAGATTGAAAAAGAAGATTGATGGTAGTGAGGTTCCTCCAGTTGAGCTCACTAAGGGGGAGAAGGACAACATTCAGAGTATGATTGATGAATCAATTGCAGCAGCAGCAACTTCTCTCCTCAATCTCAAAGAAACAAATATTGATGAAGGCCCAGAAAAGATGGTTGTTGATGATGTTCCAATGACTACTGCTCCCATGGAAGAACAAACCGAAAAAGAAGTATCAGTAGTAACTCCTACTACTGATATCATAGCAGTAGTAAGTCAGGAAGAGGAAATAACTGCACCAAATACTACTGATGCCCTATCAGTAGTAACTCCCGAGGTCACACCAGTAGTAACTACTTTGGTTACTACTGAAGAGGAAGAACTGCAACTTCCAGAGTTAATTGAAAGGGAAAGACATGTCATTATCTCCAAACCACCAACTCCTAATCAACCACTTATCATACCTGATATTGATAATAATGTGAATTGGTTTGACGTAGATGAATGTACACTTCCTCCACACCCTAAAATTCTATCAGAAGATCAACTACACTTGTTCTATCCAAAACTTCTGATTTTGGGTGTACCTGATATGAAATACACTCCACCTCCACCATCTGCCTGTATTGGAAAAGGAAAGGAAGTATATGATGATGATTATCCAAACAGAGCATTAGGTCACCAAATGGTGAACAAAATTAATCATGTCAGATCAGAAAAACAGTCCAGATGGAGGATAAAACACAAGAAATTCTTGGAGAATGTGGAGATGTATCAAGCTCTTGAGGAGAATAAAAAGAAGAAAACTCAAGAAACTAAAATCCATGTTCAAATACCTGTTCAAGTAGAAGACATTCAGATAGAAGCTCAAAAAGCAGAATTCAAAAGACTCAGAAAAGTTGAAGAAGAACATATACAATGTCTTGAAGGATTGGTTTCTGAATGCAAAAGAACAAAAAGTGAGCTAACTGATGATGTATTTGAACAGAAGACCAATATGATTGATTATTTGAAAACAAAAGGGCATAGTGCAAAGTGATTTGGCAGAATGAAGATGATGACAATTATTGAAAAATATTGTGCTGCCAAGAAGAAGGATTTGGCTGAACAAGAAGAAAAAGAAGCAAAGAAATCTAAAGCCCTAATTCCAATCAGTCCAAGTTTAATTAAAGATGGTAGTTCATCAACTACTGGTTCCACATCAACTCCCCAATCAAAGAAGAGAAAGGCTGTTACTCAAGAACAGAGTACTCAAAAGAAGTCAAAAACACAAATCATTCCTGTTCTTGAAGTGCCTATTGCTCCCTTGCAGAACAATCCTATCATAAATTGGAGAATTATGAATAATAATGTGATAGAGATCATAAGGGAAGATAAAATTGTTCAAAGATTTACTGGATGGTTGCAATTGATTAGTTCATGTTCAAGAAGTGATGTTATTAAACTTCTAATCATTGGAAAACCAAGGATGGCAAAGAAAACATGGAGAGAATCTGGTGCTGGATACTTAACAAGAATGATAGATGCTGCATTTTATCCAGACAACTACCCAGAACAATTTTCAGATCAAGGAAATGTTTATGCTTGGAATGTGATTCCAACTGCCAACATGTACTTCTTTGAAAAGTCAGGCAAAGTATGTGAACTATATTTGTATGAAAAAGAATATCCACATTCTGAGAAGACTATGTATCAGATATTCACAAACACAATGATGAAGCCATATGATGCTGTTATGTTCCAGAACAAATTGAATTATTTCACAAAGAGAAACATCAAGTACATAATTGAGCAAAGACGTCAACAGAATCAAAGAACATTGGAGAAAAGAAAGAAAGAAGAAGAAGAACAAAAGAAACTTATGTGATTGAAAGAGAATCAATAAGTTTAGGGGGAGATTGTTGGAACAAAATCACAGATCAACTTAATACTGATGCTGCAGTTAGTACTGATCATGCTTATTACTGATGAATATTATGTTTAGTACTGATGGGGCAGAATTACTTATTACTGATGAGTTGATACTGGTGAAGTCTATAACTTAGTTACTACTGATCAAGGCATATTGAAGATACTACTGATCAATAGTAGTTACTACTGACGATGGTTTAGACTTGCTACTGATCACCAGACTTACTACTGATGTTGCATATTTACTACTGGTGATTGGTTTTACTACTGATACGCTTTTATGGAACATATCAAGTCCGAGATCTTCGCAGAGATAGTTATAGAATGTAATTCAATGTATATTTTTATAATTCGAATGTAAATCAAGTCCTAGAATAACTAGGGTAAATAGTTAGGCTTCAAGGACTATTATAAATAGTTCCTTACGAATTGTAAACGTACGTGTGTATTGTTAATCGATAATATACATTGAAGCTTTTTGTGAAACTGTGTTCTTAATATTTTCGCATATTGTTTTACAGTTTATTGTTCTTAATATATTGATATAGTGTTGATCCGCTGCAACTTCTATTATCAATTAGATCTAAAAGTGTTTATTAACTCTTCATAGTTAATCGATCCTGACATCTTCCTCGCACCTTCATCTCTCCTTCCAAAATGTTGTGAAAATCATGTAGATTCCAAAATTCCTACTTTAAGAACAAGGTTAAAAGGTTATTTACATCACTTGTGCATAGTATTTCCATATATTAAGAATAGTTAATCATGTAAATTGTTTAAAAATGCAATTTTAAATTACAGATAAAACGATCTAAAAGAAAGAAATAAAGTAAGTAACATGTTTAGAAGTTAGAACACAAGAAAAGACTAATGAGATAACATCTAATCTTGTGTGCTAATTATCAGCAATAATCAACTCAGGATCTCATAATCTTGGTGTATGACACTATATTTACGCAACAGATTAAATTTGGTTTATCACCCTTCGATTAACACCATCTTGCACCAAATTTGTATTGAATTGCAGCAGATGACCCTGAAAACAGTAAGCAATTACTTAGAGCGAAAAAAGGGTAATTGTTTTAGAAATTGCAGATGGTATCGACACAAGAACAGAAACAAATAGAGATTAAACAGAAACATCAACTATAGAAACCCTAATCAGATGTCATGTATGAAATAAAAAATATGAAATCCCAAAAAAATAAAAGACGATAGGGTGGTGATGAGTGACGAACCAGAGAGAACAATCAATCAATATTGTGAGTTATAGTTTTCTGTTTAATATCCTAAATTAAGGGAGTGATTCCACAAACCTTTCCACATTGCCATTGACCCAATGATGACTTCAAACAATGAACGAAAACAGAGAAACCATATTCGAAAATGGCATGTCTCTATTACCCATCTTAATTATTCTTTCTCGTTCTCTCTTCAGTCAAGTGCAAACTTGACAATGCCCAAACGGCATCTTCGTGCCTTCAGCACATGATGGGCTAGAGTTGATGATGTTGAAGGTGCAGACTTAAATTAGGTAAGTGGAGACGGTTGGCCTTTTGACCAGCACGGTGCTTTAGCAGAGTGCCACCTAATGGAAATCTAATGCATTTTTCACAAACAATTCCAAATTTTTTTTATTTAGAGACAGTACGTGGCTCTTCATTTACTTGGTTTGAAACATAGTAAATGTGGCCTTATACAGGTGTCTCGTCTATAAAAGGACGTTTAATATATGGAAGATGATATTCAAGGTCTCAAAGTTTTGTATGGACCTCCTCACTGCATGCAATGACAAGGTTTCACGGCCCCAGGAATGTGGCCTTATTTTAGATTATGTTTGTGATGCAGTAAGAGATCTAGTATTGCTATTTTGAAAATGAGAGTTTTTTCAAATTAGTTTCGGTGCTTTTGTTTCTATTACTTATGTGTATTTCTAGCTTCTTGCTGGTTTTTCTAATAATGATTTTCTAAAATTTGTATTATGCTTTCAGCCTTATAAGCAGCAGTAAAACAATGCTCTACTTTTTATGCACAAACCCAAAGACAAGCTTTCCACGATTTTACAAAGAAATAATTAACCTGGACATATTTGAAAGCAAATAAATTAATTTGAAGGAAGAATAATCAATTGGTTGTTAAAGGTAAACATAAAGTAGTATTACTAAAACAAACGGATTTGGTAAACGGGTCATGGATCATCTAAACTGTCTCCGAGCTTTGCTCCATATACAAGATAAACTTAATTCCATATCGGTTTTCCCCATGGTCACGTTTTGCATTCATCATAAATACGTATGGACTATGGACTAGGGGTGAACATGGTACGGTACCATGTATATTTTCTTCATACCGTGTACCATACCAACTATAATTGGTACACTGATTTAGTTACCAGTACCATACCAAGTTTACTTGGTACCAATTTATTTGGCTACCAACAATCGTGGTTGGTACAAATTGGTAATGGTATATACCAACATCACAAACTTATATGAAATTAAAAAAATTAATAACAAAATAACAATGATATTTTATCATTATCGACCAGTTAAACATATTAACAAGTTTTCCGAACAGGAAAACAAAATAAGCAAAATGATATAATATGTTACATGCTATATAAACATAAACTAGTACGATAAAATAACAAAAGATGTAGCTAGCTTGTCGTAATTGGAGTCTTGAACAAATAGGTTGATAGTTTAGTACATTATATTTAACTAATAATCATATAATATATATATCTTGGTTGGTACGGTATACCATGGTATTTAAAAATTTTGTACCATTACCGTACCATGATTACACAATTGGTACGGTACTACCAACCAAACATGTTGGCTACCAACATATTGGCTACCAACTATTCTTGGTACGGTTGGTAGCATGTTGGTTAGTTTTGTTCGGTACAAATTTGACACCCCTACTATGGACATCTGTATTTAACCATTTATTGTGAGGTTGATCTTGACAAAATGTAAGAAATTCCAAGGTTTGGAGTTATCTTAATGCAAGTGTCAAAAAGATCTTATTTAGTTTAATGGTATTGGTAAACACAAGGGAAATCATTCGACTGGTTTTGCTAAGTTTAAGGGAAATCATTGTCGACTGGCCGGTTTGAGTCATTAATTCGTTTTACTGTCCAATAATCATTGAATAAGGCAACTAGTGACGGGTTAAAAAGAGGTTTTGTATATATCTATTTTCGGATAGTAATTGCTTAGAATCGTAGCTATTTCCTATCTCATGCCCTTAAGACATTAATTAAAAAGACTTATAATGCAGAAACAAACATATGAGAATTATGTATGCAATAATGTCACTTCATTCAACTTTTTCTCCGTTATTTTCATTATTATACATTTTATTTCTTAAAGCTAGCTTGCGGGCTAGGAAAATATTAATGCTACATGGGACCAATGGATATATTAACATGGGATGAACCTCGGACTAAGCATGCAAAAATTGCCAATTTTGTCCGCCATCAATTTTCAGCCATTGTTTTCTTCATTCTTTAATTGGCGACTGAAAGTCAATAACCCACTTGCTTATGGGCCACCTACAACCCGTTCAACTCTTGCGGCTTTTCGAACTGTACGTCACGCTCTAATGGTGGTACTTGGGTCAAAACCTCTGTTAATGTATGCACCTTTGTTGCTACGAATGATTTTACATTTCAAATGGTTTGGGCATGTACATAAGTTTTTATCCGCGTGATATTGTAGAGAATTTTTCTATGATACTCAAAACATTACTTACTGATATTCATATGTACATAAATATATCTTGGAACGGTGAGGGTTGGAAGTTATTGTAGTATTGGCTTTGAGAGCTAAAAGTGTCATCCGGAAATGGATCCATGTAATTAAATTGGTATTCATCTTTTTTCACTTCACTCTGGACTTCCTTTTCGTATTCTGAACTTGAATCTGTATGTAAAGTTGGAATTGATTCCGATATTTCAGACTGAAATATATCGTTCATTATATGATGTGATATTGACGATGGCGGATTTAACGATGATTGCATTGTACACATTGGAGAATATGATGTGATTTTGGGTTTTGTATCGACTTCCATTTCAGAAAATGGCGATGATGATTTTATATCAGTATTTAAGTGTTTCTCTAAAACACCTTTCTTGTTGTATATGCGACATAACACCCAATCATCTAACTGCATAATTCAATAACAAAATAATCAGTCACTACTCACTAGTAGGGATGGCAACTAACATCCGATCCGATGAACATCCACCCGATCCGCTCCACTCGTAGTGGATATGGATGAAGTTAAATGGGTGAATATCGGATGTGGAGCGGATGTGGATGTTTATTGGAGCGGATATGGATGATGATTTTCAATCCATGGATGAATCCACTTAACCCGAAATTAAATATATATTATAATTTTATATAACTATAAATATATGTTTTCAATAGTAGGTTGACTGATGAGGCAATTATTTATTATCATTTCCCATACTTGAATTTCTTAGGAACTAATCATTTTATCGTTTCTTATTCTGTTCTTAGTATGAAGGCGACGATCATTATATGACTCGTTACTTTTGAGATTTTTGTGTGATTTTCAATGCAACAACCCATAAATCACAAGCATGTAATTATAAATCACAAGCATGACTCGTTACTTTTGAGATTTTTGTGTGATTATCATAGTTATGTTTCCGTTTGACTCTTCTTTTGGAAGAAACTATGTAAATATGCAATAAAAATCGTAAATCATATATAAAACTATCGTACTTTCTTTAGGAGTTTTTTTTCTTCCGAAATCCAACGGATGTCCATTTACCCGCTCTAATCCAATGGATATGGATATGGATGGATGAAATGATTTTAAATGGATATGGATATGGATGAGGTAAATTTAAATGGATATGGATGTGGATATGGCATCATCCGATCCACATCCGATCCATTGCCATCCCTACTCACTAGTTCATAAAATGATAAAATAACTAATTTTTCTAAAAAGACTTCAAGGACTTGTACATTGTGCTTTGGAATATGTACAACAATCTCAAAAAGGTAAATAAAAAGAGAGGCAGGAAATTACCCTAAGATTGTTGGTCCGTTTGCCGGCTGATCTATCGACGTTAGCGAGACGGTACTCGTGCATTATCCAATTGGTTTTCACGCCTCTCGGAGCTTTACCGGCGTAGAACACCAACGCTTTCTTTATTCCGGCTGCTTTTGGTTTTCCGATTGGTTTGTCTGCTCCGGTGGCCTTCCAATAACCTGTTCCGGCAGCTCTATTCGGCCGAGATCCGTTCGGATACTTTCTGTCTCTAGGTGAAAAGAAGTACCATTCCTTTTCTCCGTACAGAGCCATATCTGGTCAAATCAAAAGAAAAACAATATTAATATCACTATGTTTTAGTAACTAACTGAAATATTATATTTAGATCACATCGATATTTAAATGAACAATCCACTTATAATATAGATTCATAAATTTAATATTTCTTACAAAATAAATATGTATTTCTTCAGATTTGGATATTAAGCTTTGAGATCATGAATTAGCATGATCTAAATTTTGGAAACATTCAAATTCTGAAGCAAAACCATTGAATTTCATGATTTTCTCAAAACAGAGTTTTGAAATATGAATCATCCATTTGACGAGATCAAATTTTTACTCATTCGACTTATGAAACAAATCACAAAATTTAAGAACTATAATTTGAAATAATCAGGATTAACTGACGGATCAGAATTTGAACTCACTCGCGATGTTGAAAACAGAATCACAATTTCATCAGAAATCAAACACACAGAAAGCTCAAAGGTACTCGATAAGATCAAGAGGAAGCACAAATTACCAGGAAGCTGCCATGGATCGAACTTATACAAATCAATTTCAGCAATAATTGGAACGGAAATAGTCTGAGAAGCACATTTCCTGCAAAGGTAATACATAACCAATTCTTCATCTGTGGGATGAAATCTGAATCCTGGTGGCAAATCCAAAGTACTATCACCAGTCATTCTCACTTGCTTAGAAATACGAATTCCTTGTTTATTCTTCTTCTTCCAATTGCTCTGTTCTGCTAGGGTTAGGGTTTTGAATTTTCGACACTAGTGAAGAAGGATTGAGAAACTTATATAGGAAATGGGGGCACGTGGGGGACTGAATCTGAACGGGTTGGTGAAAACGGGTGGGTTTCCTGGAAGTAGCAGGAGAGAGACGAATTGCTTGGCCAAAAAGGAGATTTGGGTTGTTTGACGCAGACTTTCACTTTCAATGGCTTACTGGATCGAGATAAAGGGAGAAAGACAATCGACAGACTAATGAGAGCGGGGCACGTGTGAGGATTTGACCCCACGTGCGGGGTAGAGGTTATTGTGTCATTGAGTTCGTCACTGGTTTTGGACGGATATGCCGGAGAAAAGTCGGCTGTCAAGTGGGTATTGCTTTGACTCGTGTCTCTTTGATGTCGGCGATAGGATTTGCGGCCCAAGTTTTCGCCCTTTTAGCTTAGGCTATCCGGTATGGGCAATGCCCCGTGAGCATGGTGATGAGGTGGCTTGATGGCCACAGTGTTAACCATCGGGGAACACCGTCCCTACACGACGTGGGGTACGGTGGTGAAGAATCGGGGGCACGACCACGGCTCTTAACGTGGTGGAGTGGGAAGCTTTTTGACCGTTGGGGAGGGATTTCGAGGGGTAACGGTTGTAACACCCGTATTTTTATAACATCGTTTAAATCATTTAAAATACAATTTCCCAACATTTGACGCATTGTCCAAAATACAGTTTATCAAAAACTTTAAAACCTTTATCAGAGTTTACAAAAATACGGTGTCACCAAGTATATCAAAACCATAGGCAAACGGGATCTACCTATGAGCTCCCGAACTAAGCATCTCTAGGCCACTTCTAGTGCAACCTTCTATCACTTCAACCTGTACCTGAGTACATAGCCACAAAACAAACGTAGTACGTGAGACAAAATAGCCTCGTGAGATAAATGGGTTTTAGACCTCAATAATAGTCATTTCATAAATATATAAACATATATATAAACTACATAAACACCGCCTAGTCACCCTTTATGACTCTAGCTACTTTGCTTTCCTAGCAAACATGTCTAGTACCTAGTCATATAGGTACCAGAAGCCCAATCATATCTAGTACATAAACATATATGTACTAGAAGCATCAACCTGTCTAATACATAAACATATATGGATTAGAACCTAGCATACCTAGTACCAAACATATGCGTACTAGAAGCACAACCATATCTAGTACATAAACATATATGTACTAGAAGCACCAACATGTCTGATACATAAACATATATGTATTAGAACCTAACATACCTAGTACCAAACATATGCGTACTAGAAGCACCCGTGTGCTTAGTGTATAAACATATATACACTCGGTGTATAAACATATATACCACCGTCCAGTGACCGGGGGTCCCCCGCGTCACCACCATCTATCTCTTACCATAACCTAACAGTTATGACAGTCAAAGCCTTCGGCTATCACATCCAACATCAAACAAGTTAGTTATCTAATACTAACGACATATAATTAGTTCATCACAGTGTGAACGTACCTGTATGGTCCCATGGACCCGATCATAAGCAACCACAGTTACTTCTACATCTATGAACCCTATGAAGTCCATACTTACTTTATACATAAGATACATTTCTTATCTATCGATAACATAATACTTTTATCTCTTCCTTGACTATAATAGACAATTATTATTAGTCACATCATATTCTTTCTCATATATATTCGTTCTTTACTTTTATTAGTATATCTTACCAATATGTACTCATTACTATAAAATCATTCTCAATTGCTTTACTAATAAATATTTATTAATAAAGGCTCCGTATAAATTCTCTTAATCAATTATTTCATTAATATTGTTCATTAACATAGATTCCATAACTACTTGGATCTATCATAATTTACTTCAAATTCATCAATCATACTAGACACATTCTAGTATCACATTCTACATACTTTCATACATTTTCAACTACTATCTTTATCAAAATATTTGTTAATAAAGACTGATACAATATCATATGTACTTTCAAAATTAATTGCTATGTATCCAGTTTAAAAGTCTCATGTACTCACCTTAGCAAATAAGTGCTCCAACCGTATTCTTTACGTCAGTTTCCTTGCTCCCCAATTCGGTCAGCCTCCCAAGACCTCACCAACTGCCTTAAATCTTCAACTAGGAGTGAAATCTATCAAGCTTTGATGGAGAAATCGACCCAAATCAGCTCTTGCACTCCAAAATCGCCAATGCAAGAAACTAGGGTTTTGGAAATGCATTTATGGCTAAAAACCCGAATTTATTGCTCTGGTCGGAAGAGCTCGCGCCCCGCTCGCGCCGAGCTCGCGTCGCGAAAAGACGCGGGTCTGCCCGCTAGTCGCCGCTTTTTACCAGACTTCGCGCCAGGCTCGCGCCTGGCTCGCGCCGCGAAGTCAACGCGAAGTCAACGCGACATGCTCGCGTTTCAGCTCTGGTCCCTCTGCTCAACCTCGCGTTTCGCTCGCGCCTGGCTCGCGCCGCGAACTTGCCTGTGCAGCAGGGCTGCACTTTTCGGTCTAGGTTTCAACCCGGTTTCGTCCATAACTTTCTCATACGGACTCCAAACGACACGAAACCAATTCCTACGTGTTTTATATGATTTATCCATAATTATCATATTTTTACATATTTTATTTATTTACAATTTTGGGTCGTTACAACTATCTACCCCTTAAAAAGATTCCGTCCTCGGAATCTCAAAAATTTCCACCTATATACACCCGAGCATTACGCTCTCATTCCCTTGTGGTCGTCACCAACAACATTTCTTATTCCGATTCCCGTTAAAATTATGCTTCACAACATCTACTCAATCTTATCGAGCCCGAACGGTTAGAACTCAATTTAAAACCCACAATACTTAGACGGGTCAAAATTTCACAATTTGACCATAACACCGTCATTCTCTCGACCAATCCTTTCATTCTCATAACAATGGTATGATACAATCATACCATTAACTAATTGATTAAAACGCATGTCAAACTCTAGCCTTGACCAAGCCGATATATCCCGACATTGGTATATCCCCACATTGTTTACCCTTTGACTTAAGCACAAAGTCAACTAAACCTTAACATTTTCCCTTCTCGTTAAAGGTTTCATAAATCCTCCTTTCCTTTACAATTTACTTTTAATTTATGATTCAACTACAGTCTTACACTTGATTCCCAATTTCAACATCGAAATCACCCAAACGGGTCAAGTCGTATAAACTGACCACAATTCAATCAACCATCTCATCAACTTTTTACAAACACATAATCGACACATTATGCTGTCAATATTCATTAGTAAATCAAAACGAGAATCAAAGTGCATCTTAGACCAATTCAACCAATCACGGGTTGACTAACGTTGACTCTTACATAAAGTCAACCATACCTTTTCCAACTAGCAATTTCCGTACACACGGCGTATCATTACCAATCTATCACTCTCAGTTCTACCCATTATTACTTTCTCATCAATCGTCCCCGTTAATCCAAGGGTCACACCTTAACATAAGGTCACAATAACATTTACCGTTTCTTGACCTTCACTTGGTCACTCATACTATCACTTAGTATTCTTTCAACCATCTTTGTATCACATTGATTAACTTAAATTATCGGTACTAGGCCCGCTACCGAAATACATCCCACACCCTTATACGGTGTACTATGTCTGGGCTACCACCTGGTAATTTGCTCACTAGGAGTTTCTCTTTCCTTCTATTCTATAAATCGTAGGCATCCCCTACATTTACATGACCTAAATGCAACCCGCATTTCAAGCCAAATTCTCATTTATCATAACATAATAGTAATATTTATTAACCACATGGTTCTACATTCATCATATAAACACATAAACATATATACACATATAGATATACACACGTATATCACGCCAATTCCATCTAACTACCTCCATTGTGCACATATACAAACATATGTATATGTCACCCATACCATCATTACATCTCTATTGTGCACATATACAAACATATGTATATATCGCACCAATATCAAATAAACATCATCATCATGCACATATACTAACATATGTATATGTCACGCCAATATCATACAAACATCATCAAATCATTTATCATGCATTCTAGCACCTCTCCCACAAGACGCCTTATTGTTTTCCTTCCCATTCGTATGTCTCCCATATGACATATTACTTAGCACAATTCATATGACATAATATTATCTTTTCACAATTATATGCCTTCCAAGGTCATCATATGATGCACATGCATCGTACCCCGCGGGTAACTAATAACATTCTCTATTCGTTATTTACCATTCTACTTACACATTAACCGTCATTAATCGGTTCATCTCTTTATTACCATATTTCCAAATCTTTTGTCGCTACCGAAGTAACTATCACTCAATTCTATTTAACCATAATTTCACCGGTCATCCCGGTCATCTTTGAGTCAACCAACCGACTCCGGTCTATGATTCTAAAAAAAAAATAATACGAATTCATTCAACCCGGAAGATTATTCCCACGATGACTATTCACGTCATACAACTCATCTACTAATTCCCGTAAGCACCAAATTGGGCAACAATCTAACAATATGGCTATACTCACACAACATACTTGCTTGGTGCATAATCATCCCATCCATCTCAATGGTCCTACCAAATGCCACTACTCTCCTCGACAATTATTCAACTTTGCTAATTCAAATCTTTCAAGTAAATAAATTAACAATAAAATTCATAACATTCAAAATATGTTTTTAACCAAAGCATTCGGAAGGATTACAATAATACCCAAAACTAAAATCTTAGGGAAACAAATGGCACACCGGCCTAATCATCTAATGCTACAATTACGGGCCGATTAATTCCTTAGCTCCCGAACCTGACGCCCCATCGCGCGCCTCCTCCCGTGTGAGTAGGAAGGATCGTCCTCTCACCTTTGCCGGCTCCGCCTTCTTTTGAGCCGCCGACACAAGCGTTCCGGTTTTCTTCTTCGGGCACACGTGGCTATAATGCCCTTTCTCATGGCACGAGTAACATTCAACCTCGGCCATTGGTTTGGATCTACAATCTCGGGCCAAATGTCCCGTGTTTCCACAATCATGGCAAATTTTTGGTTCCCCACGGCATTCGCCGGTATGATTCTTCCCACACCTCTTGCACGAGGCTACACTTCCTTGCCTAGAGAAGTTCGACGTGAACTTTCCCTTCTTAACCGTACCCGATCCACTCTCGGCATTCCTCTTATCTCCCACATACGCCCTCTCGGCAACTTTTTCCACGTTCACCTCTTCCACACCTCAGGCGGCACTAATGACCTCATCTAGCGTGACCGCTCTCTTTACCTCCAACTGATAATCCCAAGGTAGCCCACTAGCATACCTAACTACCCTCAACCTCTCCTCGGAGTAGGTCTTAGCAACAAACGGAAGTAATCCCGTGAATTCCCTCGTGTACTCCTCGATCGACATCTCACCCTTCCTTAGGGTCACAAACTTCTCATGCATTTTCTCCAAATCCCGGTCGGGACAAAATTTCTTCCTCAACCTCACGGTAAACTCATCCCATGACATTCTCTCTACCACCTCCCTCCCGAGGGTCTCATAAACTATGTCCCACCAGACCATAGCATCCTCTTTTAGCAATTGAGATGCATACAACACCATATCGGTTTTCTTGCACTTGCTACTTCCGATGACCCGCTCGGTCTCTCGGATCCACCTCATAGTTACCTTCGGGTCCGAACTACCCGTATATATGTTTGGCTTACAAGCCATGAATGTCTTAAAAGAACAACCAAAATTTTCATCGGGCCTCGCCCTTGCATCACTACAACCACCTGTGGAGGATTTCTCCACTCGAGTGCCACCACCCCTGGTTTTCTCATCCGATCTAGCCTCGGATACACGATCTCCATCCGACCTCTCACGGTCCCCAATTATGCGGTGCACCTCATCGGCCACCACTCCCTTGAATTGATCAATAATAGTTTGGAGGTCCGCCATGGTCACCGGAGTTCTATTAGCTCCGACATCCGCTTCACCCACCCGGTGCATCGACGGTTGACTTTCCTGTTCAACCCCAGCCTCAACATGAGGTGTATCCTCATCCCGGCCCTCTGGGGCTTTCCCACTTATTCGAGTGTTAACCATTTCTTTCGATCTTGACTATACGAAAGACATTAAACAATTAGTACCTCGTGTACGTCTCATGAGTCTCATAACACTGATTATACATAATCACATCACTTTCATAGGTCCCCTAGGTTCAACCCTAAACTTAACATAAAGTCTCAAGGTCAACCTAATGATCTCAAGGAATCTTACATTCCTAATGCTACAGTCTAAGACTAGGATGGACATCCAACCTAATTCACTTAAACTATAGCTCTGATACCAAGTTGTAACACCCGTATTTTTATAACATCGTTTAAATCATTTAAAATACAATTTCCCAACATTTGACACATTGTCCAAAATACAGTTTATCAAAAACTTTAAAACCTTTATCAGAGTTTACAAAAATACGGTGTCACCAAGTATATCAAAACCATAGGCAAACGGGATCTACCTATGAGCTCCCGAACTAAGCATCTCTAGGCCACTTCTAGTGCAACCTTCTATCACTTCAACCTGTACCTGAGTACATAGCCACAAAACAAACGTAGTACGTGAGACAAAATAGCCTCGTGAGATACATGGGTTTTAGACCCCAATAATAGTCATTTCATAAATATATAAACATATATATAAACTACATAAACACCGTCTAGTCACCCTTTATGACTCTAGCTACTTTGCTTTCCTAGCAAACATGTCTAGTACCTAGTCATATAGGTACCAGAAGCCCAATCATATCTAGTACATAAACATATATGTACTAGAAGCATCAACCTGTCTAATACATAAACATATATGGATTAGAACCTAGCATACCTAGTACCAAACATATGCGTACTAGAAGCACAACCATATCTAGTACATAAACATATATGTACTAGAAGCACCAACATGTCTGATACATAAACATATATGTATTAGAACCTAACATACCTAGTACCAAACATATGCGTACTAGAAGCACCTGTGTGCTTAGTGTATAAACATATATACACTCGGTGTATAAACATATATACCACCGTCCAGTGACCGGGGGTCCCCCGCGTCACCACCATCTATCTCTTACCATAACCTAACAGTTATGACAGTCAAAGCCTTCGGCTATCACATCCAACATCAAACAAGTTAGTTATCTAATACTAACGACATATAATTAGTTCATCACAGTGTGAACGTACTTGTATGGTCCCATGGACCCGATCATAAGCAACCACAGTTACTTCTACATCTATGAACCCTATGAAGTCCATACTTACTTTATACATAAGATACATTTCTTATCTATCGATAACATAATACTTTTATCTCTTCCTTGACTATAATAGACAATTATTACTAGTCACATCATATTCTTTCTCATATATATTCGTTCTTTACTTTTATTAGTATATCTTACCAATAGGTACTCATTACTATAAAATCATTCTCAATTGCTTTACTAATAAATATTTATTAATAAAGGCTCCGTATACATTCTCTTAATCAATTATTTCATTAATATTGTTCATTAACATAGATTCCATAACTACTTGGATCTATCATAATTTACTTCAAATTCATCAATCATACTAGACACATTCTAGTATCACATTCTACATACTTTCATACATTTTCAACTACTATCTTTATCAAAATATTTGTTAATAAAGACTGATACAATATCATATGTACTTTCAAAATTAATTGCTATGTACCCAGTTTAAAAGTCTCATGTACTCACATTAGCAAATAAGTGCTCCAACCGTATTCTTTACGTCAGTTTCCTTGCTCCCCAATTCGGTCAGCCTCCCAAGACCTCACCAACTGCCTTAAATCTTCAACTAGGAGTGAAATCTATCAAGCTTTGATGGAGAAATCGACCCAAATCAGCTCTTGCACTCCAAAATCGCCAATGGAAGAAACTAGGGTTTTGGAAATGCATTTATGGCTAAAAACCCGAATTTATTGCTCTGGTTGGAAGAGCTCGCGTCCCGCTCGCGCCGAGCTCGCGTCGCGAAAAGACGCGGGTCTGCCCGCTAGTCGCCGCTTTTTACCAGACTTCGCGCCAGGCTCGCGCCGCGAAGTCAACGCGAAGTCAACGCGACATGCTCGCGTTTCAGCTCTGGTCCCTCTGCTCAACCTCGCGTTTCGCTCGCGCCTGGCTCGCGCCGCGAACTTGCCTGTGCAGCAGGGCTGCACTTTTCGGTCTAGGTTTCAACCCGGTTTCGTCCATAACTTTCTCATACGGACTCCAAACGACACGAAACCAATTCCTACGTATTTTATATGATTTATCCATAATTATCATATTTTTACATATTTTATTTATTTACAATTTTGGGTCGTTACAACGGTCATATGACCGTTTGACTAATATGAAGAAAAAAAATTATTTCATTTTTCCCCTATATATACATACAACATACATTATTTTTTTTACACAACCACAACCACACAATCTCTACAATCTTATTATTCTCACAACCAAAGCTTTACACAAATGGATTCCAACCAAAGTTCACCTGAATCGTCCCCTAGAATCCCCAACACCAACGACTTCCTTGAATTTGCGGCGTTCGAGCCATATTTTAATATGAATACTGGTGCTCCCATTCCACCAAATTCCCAATTCCAAAACTCACAATTCCAAAACCCACAATTCCAAAACTCACAACACCAAAACCCACAATTCCAAAACCCACAATTCCAACCAACTCAATTTCAACAAAGTCAATTTCAAATCGGTGGATGTTTCTGATGGTCTTACAAATACTTCGCGAATCGACCTTAATGCTGGGGACGACAATATCCCCGATGACATATTCGATGAAGTCGAAGAAACCCCCACTCCAAGCCGACCGGTAGGAAGAGATAAGACCAAACGAGCACAACGGCATGCGGCGGAGCATGCATCATCGGGGAAGACCATGGAAGAAGTGGCAAAAATGTTGGCCGACCATGGTGTGATGTCAAAAGAGAAGGTTGAGTTGTGGAGGGAAAAATAGCTGACGAACAAGACCGCTAAGGAGGGACAAATAATGCTCAATACGATTTCCATTTTGAAGCATAGTGAGGAAGGATTGGAGGGGGAGGATCTCGAGATTTTTAGGGAAGCGAAAGCGAAGGCGAGGAACGCAATTTAAGCTAGTTTTTTTTTTCAAGTATTGTATTTTTTAATTTCTAGTATTGTAATGTTAAAATTTTTATTTTAATGAAATTTTAATTTTATGTTAAAAAATAAATGGAAATGAAATGATGAGATGGAAAAAAAAATGGTGTGGTGTGGTGGGTATTTCCTGGATAAAGTGGTGTGGTGTATGTGGTTGCTGAGGTGGTGGCAGAAATTTTCAAGTGATGGTGAGGCCCAAACCCCATAGCCTTACGAAATATAACTAGCCGTGATTACACATTTATGAAAAATGACGCTAAAACTAAGCATAAAGAGTGATCAAGCTATCACCGTTGTCAGATATTTTTCCTCCCTTGATCAGATACATGACAAACTTCAGTCAAATTCACATAATAAAGACCAAACTCATCCCTTTTGAAATTAGGCGACCTCTAACGATCGTTGAGGCGACCGAATCTGCCTTTTGGACGTGTCGTTGGTGAGCCTCATAGTGGGGAGGACACGTCGGGTGGCATGAGATGGAGGGCGACTGTCATCTTACGCATAGTCTAAGATGTTTAGATATAAAGAATAATAATGATAGTGTTAATGTTGTGGTTAAAATGTTATGATATTTATACAGAATTTGTACATAAATAAATCAGCAACAATCACTGCATTTATAGTACTAATCTTATATTAACTTGAAAAATATTTTTTCATTCTTAATCATAAGACTATCTCCATTAGCAACCCAACACAAGCCAACTTTCTTAATAAAAAATAAATTCTCTCTGTTCCACCTACACACCCCAATTCAACCTTATTTTTCACACTCATTAACAACTCAACCCAACCCATTGAAACCAACCAGTCATAACATTCCACATCATTATTAAAAAATATAATAATAATAAAAATAGGGTGACCCTTGTTGGTGACTTAATCCTCTCCACCAAACTAGGTCACCTTTTTTGGTGGCCTTCTCTCATTTTTTCTAAATATTATATTAGGTGACCCCAACCCCCATTCTACCAATGGGGGTAGTCTAAGAGAAATGATATTTGTGCCTATGTATAGGATTACTTCTAAACTTGATATGTGTCATCCATTAATTCTCTCTCTTCATATTATCTCTTAATTTAGACACTTGTAATGATCAAATTAGTATGCACATAAATAGACACAAATACCATTACTCTAATCATAAACTAGCTCTTAGGGTCCAAAACCCTAGACTTCATACAATTTTTTAAATAATATTTTTCAAAATCCTAGACTCCATACTAATTTTTAAATAATATTTTTTTTTGCAGTGTGTCTACTTTGTTTTTAGGCAATTTATCGTGTACATGGTATAATAGGTCTTGCGAAAAGCAGTTTCGCTACTTGCGAATAGAGGTATGACCGTTTTTTTCACATCCATCATACCTCACCTTTTGGTGGAGATTGTGTATCGTAGTTATTGGTAAAATAGAGCCAAGATACTATTATCATTATGGTAACTTAAGGTCACGCCCTTCCAAATTAGGGGCAGGCGGGTCTAGTGGTTATAAGAGAAATTCTAGATCGGAGAGCACGCAAAGGATTAGAGTCAGCAATTGGAACATAGGTTTTCGAAAAATAATTTCCACCTCGATTAGTGAAGAGAAGATGGAACAAAATATTCAAGTCCAAAAGAACCTACTTGCATCAGCACATAATAATCTTCACTCAATTTTAACACCTACAACTCTAATACTGAAGCAACTCATATATCATTACACTATACTTGGAAAACCATACACCATGCAATGAGCCCATTATGCTACAAGGATAAATAAAAGAAAGTAAGAAGCTTACTTTAGGATTCTCAGTTAATGTTTACAGGAACCAATCTCATGGTGTCTGCCACAGGCTGTGCACCAATTGGCCCACCACCAATTCTATAAATAGCCAAATCGCTGAAATTTGCAATGCAAAGATCAACCCATAAAAATATTTCTGCAATTATATAATATATTATTTATAGGCTAAGTTTATTCTGTGGCTCCTAGCACTAGCTCGAAAGTTTCACCACCCGACTTCTGAAGTTCCATCAACATTTGGCTTTCATCTTTTAACATGCTACAAAGCTTCTCCTGACATAATTAATTTTATAATCAATAAAAGATGATATTAACTTTTTCCTGCAACATTAAAGAAAGTTTTTACTTTTACAATACAAGAACAACAGTGGCTTGAAATGTATCAACTGCATGCAAAAGAAGCTGCAACGAGAGGCACACAATTATTCAGCACACTTGGAGTATTATGTCCATAAAATTTCAAGGGGAATCCCTTCCAATTCGGGCTGCCCGATATCCAAATCCACAAAAGTAGGTTTAACTAAGAAGCATCCTCAATAAGCTACTTTTTCCCGAGTCTGTACTACAATCACCCGAGAACCATCAGCATCACCTAGCAGAGGCTTCTTTTGCACGATTTCAAGTACACCATGCACGTTTACATAACTCATCATTGGTGTCTTTATTTCAAAATATATAAAAAAACAATTAGTATCTCCTATATCAATAATTATCGTTGTAACACAACAATTCATATTTGAAGCTTGCATATTTGAGATCAAAGCTTGCAGTTGTAACACAAACAATTTCCTGTTTATATGAAACCTCATCACCAAACTAACACTAATATAAGCATATATACATGAACACAACAATGAGTCTGTAAGAAAAAAGAAACCACAAAATTTACAACAAAAGAGTAGGGTTTGTGTTTGTTTACAGCAAATTTCATCTTTTGTGGGAAAATGAGCCAATTTTCTCAGTCCCAATATTTCAGCAGTCCCATTATGCAGCCTGAGACGAAGAGAACTGTTAACAGTTAACACTGACTTCAATCCTATGTTCATTCTCTTACTCCAGTTTCACTTGCTTCATAGTTGGACCTCCATATGCCATGCTAGACTTTATGTTTCAACAATACTTGTGTATGTCGATGCAATTACCTTCAAACCCTATAAAATATTAGAATCTTAATACATTTCAGGGTTGCTCACGCAATTATGGTTAGTCCAATAATTGCTGAAACAATTGGGATCAAACATGCAAAAACCTAATTTAATTTAGCTCAACTTAATCAACACACATAACTATATGAAAATAAAACATTTGAAACTGAGTATGATACTAATTGAACAAAAAGAGTGAATCTAAAAGGTAAGAATCGACAAAATCATGGAAGGCGAATTCATAGCAGACAAACGAAGAGATTAAATTGAAACTAACCAAATAGAGTAAACGCAGAAGGGTTAGCAGAGTATGTGGACGGATGTGTACCGTTAAATTGAATTTTGGGGCAAAACGAAGGGGTGCTGGTGAGCGTGTAATTTGGACGGATGGGTTTTTGGGGAAACCAAAGAAACTTCATAAAAGAAAGATTCCAATTTTGGAGAAATTAAGGAGAATAGAGATGGTTTGATTTCTGTTGTTCTTTAGATGAAGAAGATGGGTGAAGAATATAGGATGTCTAAAAAGTTTAGAATGATGAAAATACCATTAGACCAGTAAACTGAGGGGTGTTTGGGATGGCTTATTTAGGGGGATTATCACTTTTAAGATTTTTACGTCATTGCCCTCTTATTTCACCATAACCTTAGTTCACCCCCACAAACGTTTACCATCATAGTTTAACTCCTTTTTCGTCATTTTACAATAAGCTTATATAAGCCCCCCCAAACACTTTATTTAACAAAAACTTATTAACTTAAATAAGCTTATAAGCATAAGCCCTTCTAAATAAGTTTCCCCAAACACCCCCCTGAATGTTAACATTGTGTTCCAGAATTTTTCAATAAAAGAAAGGAAGCGAAGTGAGAAGAGAGAGGAGAAATGGAGAAGAAATATTTTAAGTTTTTTTGTTTCTTGAATTAGGAAGAAAGGAAAAGAATTTATGAAAGAAAAATTAACAAATTACAAATTTACCTATAATATGTAAATTAATAATGATATTGTTATTTTTATTTTTTTTTTTGAACTACAAATAACATGAACCATTTCAATTTAAAATAAATCAAATAGCAGAACAACTAACATTAAGTAAATTACCACAAAAATTAAGAAATTAAACCATATGAATTCTCCTTAAATATCATACGTATTTCTTAAAACCACATGAATAACAAATAAAAAAGTGATAATAAAGAAACTAGAATAGAGACAATTATTTTAGTCATTTGAATCATTAGAATATAATATATATGTTTGAATAAGTATTCAATCCCCAGACAAACACAATCTGCGTGAAAGTAAATCGAAGAATGACGGCTTCAATGAAAATTATATTACGCATGGAGGTGAATGTTAAGTTGGGGTATTTTGATGATTAAATTGTTTTATTTTGTCTCTCTTAACTCTTTCCAACTTTGAGAAGAAGTTTTGAAACGAAGATTTACATAAAACTTCCTTCCAAATCTTTTCTCTTTTCTCCTTCAAATAATTAGGGAATATCTTTATTTTTTTATTTCTCTCTATTTCTTTTCTTTTCTTCCCTTCTAGAACACAAATGAACTATTCGTGAAGTTCGACGGAAACTTATTATATAGAACATAAAAAAACCCGTTAAATTTTAAACTGAATTGAAAGCATAACACATTAACACATCCTCAGAAATGATCGCAAATTGATATCAACAATAACTTTAAATTTGATTTATGTTAAAAAGAGTGTGATGCGCGCCTCAAGAAAGAAAGGAAAAAGTCAATAAAGGTGGGAGGAAAAAAATAAGATAATTTTTTTTCACCTGCAAGTATTCATGTACCTACAAAATGTATACTTCATATTAATAATGATAATGACAATAATAATGATAATAGGCTGTATGCTATCGAATCAGCCACTATTCATGTACCTACAAAATGTATATATTGATAATGATATGGCTATATGCTATCGAATCAAAAGTCTATGAGATTATTTATTTCGGTTAAATTCAATTAAACAGCAGGAGTTGTTTGACTTTGACTACTGGTCATCGTATCGACTATCGATCATTCTTGTGTTAGGCCATTGCTCTATGCAGTAAAAAATTGTAATATAAGCATGGAAGATAGTACATAGTTAGGATTTACTAAGGACATATTTGAGAAAACTTATTAAGGATGCTTATTAGCTTAATAAGCTTGAACTCAAACTTATTTTCAAATTTATTAAGTTAATAAGCCTACCTTAATAAACCTCTCTAATAAATTTTTCCAAACATATCCTAAAGTCCATTTGTTAGACTTTGGTGTAACTAGACAATATACTTTTGGTTCCACGAGCATCCTATATCATAGCGAAATTAAGTCTTTAAATGCAACTAGAAGCAAAAGTCTTATTATTAATGTTTCAATAATAACGGCTACTGCTAAACCTAAAACCCAACCCCCCTTGTTCACACTCTGTTCACCAAAATACTTGCTCTAAAACAAAACACGCCAGCAATGTTTTGTGGGGTTGCGAGGTCAGTGGTGTCAACGGGTTCTGTGGGTGTCATTGGGTGGTGTCGCTGGCGGTGAATTATGATGGTGAAACAGCTGGGTGTCGAGGCACATCGAGAGAGTGATCAATGTGGATGGAATGACGACTATATGTATGTGTGTATATATATGATTGATAATTAAATACTTCAAATTTTAATTTCAAATAAATCTGCAAGAAATTCATCAAACATCAAGGTGTTGCGCCAAACTGCCAAAGCTCCCTCTTCTTCCTCTTTTCGTCGTTCAAAAAGAGAAAAATCTAAGAATGAGACCCCGACATATATTTAACGAATAATATACAAATGTTTACGTTTTAGTCAAGTTAAAAATGTTTAGTATATTTAACTAATGTAATATCTCAATCAAATTATATTGTAATTAATTCTATAAGCAATCTTTAATTGGAACACGTTTCGATCGATTTCAAGGGTCGACAGTCCACATAGAGAGGGGTAGGTAATTACTGTTAATTCTATTTTAAACGTGATTTATATAACACTCCTTGATAAGATTAAAGATGGGTTCGTAGGGTCCACAAAGACGCGACATGTCTAATACTATTATGTTATTATGCTTTGTTTCTACTAATCTACTTGATAAGTTCTAACATATATAAACGTTACTAAATAAAAACACGTGAATTTGCGTACACAATCTTACGAATATTAAAATGACCAATTTTTTCCAATTAAGGTCATCCCAACATCCTCAAAATTTTCGTTTCTATATATAGACAAGGTGATCGATCTAAAAATTACATCATCTTACACTTGTGTATCTGATATCGATTATAAGAAGAAAAAGAGATGGCATCACAAAATGGCGAGGAATATAGAGAGTTGCTTCATTCTCAATCTCACATATGGAACCACATTAATGTGCAATTCAGTTGCAGATCCCCGATATCATTAACCACCATGGGGCACCAATGTTGCTCTCCGAGTTAGTGGAAGCACTGTCGATTAATAAGGACAAATCTCAATTTGTCTATCGACTTATGCGTATTCTTATCCACTCTGGATTCTTCGTGAAACAAAGCGTATCCACAAACGAAGGTATCGATGAAGAGGAGCGAGAAGGCTATTTGCTAGCTCCTCCTTCTCGATTCCTTCTTAAGGAAGAGCCACTAAGTATTAGACCCTTTTTGCTAGCCATGTTAGATCCCATAATGATGGATCCATGGCATCACATGAGTAGCTGGTTCGAGAACGACGAACGTGAACTCACCCCTTTTCAAACAATGCATGGAAGTACGTTATGGGGTTTGGCTAGCCAAGAGCCAAACCTTAACCAGTTCTTCAATGAAGCGATGGCTAGTGATGCAAGTCTAGTTTCAAGTGTTATTTTGAGTCGAAGTCGGGTTGTTTTTGAAGGGTTAGACTCGATTGTTGATGTTGGGGGTGGTACCGGGATCTTTGCCAAAGCCATTACCAAAGCTTTTCCTAGTATTAGTTGCATCAATTTTGATCTTCCTCATGTTGTTAAGGGTTTGGTAGGACAAAGTAACTTGAGCTATATTGGTGGAGACATGTTTGAAGCTATTCCCAAAGCTGATGCGGTTTTGGTTAAGGTATATTTATGTATCTAGCTGTTTGTCTTCTTCCTTGAAATATATTACTTGTACTTAAATAAGAAGTTAGACTAAAGTTATATGTAGAGTAATTGTGCTGATTTATGCTTTATGTTATAAAAACAGTGGATATTACATGATTGGAATGATGAAGAGTGCATAAAGATATTGAAGCGATGTAAAGAGGCGATTCCGAGTAAGGAAAAGGGAGGAAAACTAATCATCATAGACATGGTTGTGCATAACCATGATGGGGATAATGGCAAATCACTTAGAGACTCAACTTTTCTTTGATATGCTTATGATGACCTTGTTGACCGGAAGAGAGAGAGGTGAAAAAGATTGGTCAAAACTCTTTCACGATGCTGGCTTTAGTGACTATAAAATTACACCGATTTTAGGGTTAAGGTCTCTAATCGAAGTTTATCCGTAATTGAGTACTCTCTATTAATCCCAACTAGCTGGTACCTGCGCAATGCGGCGGCGGGTATCATGTAATTGTATTTTTTGCATTTGTGATAGTGGTGGTGGTGGACTGGTGGGTGGTTCGGTAGTGTTTTTGATGGTGGAGGTTGTTGGTTATTGTGGTGGTCAACAGTAGAATACAAGTTTCAAGATTAATAAAGATAATATGGTAAATTAGTTATTGCAATAAAATAATTAATAGCTATCATAGTAATAAGTCGGTTAGAGCCCCTTGTTAAAGAAATAAAGATTACATATTCAAGTTTTTAATGGTGGATATTTTTTATAAACACAAATCCGTCTAAACAATAATAAGTGTGATGGCTGGAAACTAAGCTTTCATTTGGGAAGGTCCCAAATACACATTATATATAGTTCAGATTTAGTGGTCAGCAATTGACCACGAACCGATTCAGAAACCGATAAGGTGTTTTGGTTTTGGTTAACCACATTTGTTTTGAGTCTACCCATTTTTAACTCAGATTTCAGTCCATTTATGTTGTATACATCTCATTTTCAACACTGTTTTTAGAAAAAATTATTAGTAGAAGTCATACATGTTTTTAACCCCCAAAACATAAAATAACTAACCAAAAATTGTGAATTGAAGAACTAAAAGTTTACATTTAATTCAAGGTGATGTACATGCAAGTATTGGTCAATGTTCAATTTTAAACCACAAAATACTGAAATCCAAAAAGTTAATAGTCTGCCATGTTTGTGAACCATTCACACAACACATCAAATAATAAAAGTAAAACATAATTGGGGAAAAAAAATCAAACGATTAAACACATTATAGATAAAGACAATATCAATAGAGTCTATTTCGGATTATGGCTCCAAGGCTCTGCATACGAGAACAATGAGACGGAAATAACCACACTTAGAGCCCGAGCTTTGACAGAAGAATACACCATCTTGGAGTTTCTTCGTCGAAAATGTAGGTAAAAGGAGACAACAAAACTCCTCTACCTCCAATCTGCACAATCATAAAACACAAGTAATTTGTAAGCAAAATAAGAGCATGACCATTTATATGATTTACTCTTATTTAACTTTTAAAGGTTGTAACTTGTAAGCAATGATAAACACATTCGGCGAGTTTCAATCCATTTGACCAACTTCTAAGCCAAGGTTAGAAGTTACACTCAGTTGTCATCCATTGCATCCTCATTTAAAATTGTATCCAACATGCGTCATCAACATTTAACACCACAACATAAACACACTTCAAATGAATTTTTTTTTAGAGACTAATACATATACAGTTAGGTTGAGATAGATACGTTAGAATAATAAAAGTATCCAAAAATACGTGATTCAAACTCACCAGAATTTTGGGAATAAAAGTATCCCAAAGAACACCCAAAGCTCCATCATCATAAATCAACAACATCATGCAAACTCTAAAAACACAGAAATAATAAAAATAATAATAACTTAAATAAGCAGCCAGTATATATAAAATAAGTAGATAGAAGAAGACATACCTTACCAAACCTGGACATTGACCTCTTGTGCTGCACAGCCAATCACTGAAAAAATGGTAGGCTAATGAAGGCTTTTCAAGTTCAAACTTACTTTTAACCTATGAAGGTTTTGAACCTACTTCACTTTCCAAAAACAAAGTTACAAAGGCATCCACATCAAAACTGTAAAATCCTGTAAAAAAGCTTAATTAAAATAAACTTAGAGGAAAACCATATGAACAATAATTAAGCAATTAACAAAATTCAGTTTTAGTGAATAATTTCAAGAAACAGGTGGTAAGCATGATTGTTTGGAAGATAATTCAGGATTCAAATAAAATCCTCTTTTAAACCTTGCTTCACGTTTCAGCTGAATAAGTCATAATCTTTTATGCAAGATACATATAGGCAAATTATTTTAAAATCAGTAATTTGGTTTATTTTTTTTAACATTCAAATCACGTTACCTGCCAATGATACCATTAACCTAGGTGACCAGGTTAAATGTTGGTTTCAGCAGCCACAACATCGAATCCATCTTTACAGCTAGCAACATTATTATCGGAATCAATAACTTCCACTGCTTGATTCGACTTTTTTTCTGGCTGATAAAGAAGAATTTCACCAATTTCAGAACCAAGTCCATATCTGGATTAGTTTGTACGAACAATAACCTCGGGTGCCCAGATTGAAACCCTAGATTGAACGAAGTAAGATTCAGGGGCAAAAGTTGGGGTTAATGGGTTAATGATTGAAACCCTAGATATACAAGTTGGTATGAAATAAGAGAATTATGTAGGCTAGAAGTTAACTTACATGAAATTAACATAAATGGAGTGGACTGAAGAACAATTAACCTGAAAAAGAACAAGAGACAATGAAGTTAGAAACACAATCTGTGACAGTGAGACTGGGCGTCAGCAATGCTGATGGTCGATGACGGTCCCGGCGACAGCGATGAAGTTACAAATTGTTAATGGAAGAGGGGATGAATCATTTTTGAACGGGGAAATGGGGAATGAAGAGGAAAGGGAGCTTCTTTGACGCATGATGGTTGAAGTTAGCATTTGTAGGTTTAATCATGCTTTTACGATTTCCAATTTTGTATTGAAGGAACCAAGGAGACGGAACCCAGGAGACACTCGTGTGAGAATGGGAAGCGACGGCATATGAGGGGATTTAAGTATGAGTCAATTCGATGGTAACTAATATATATTTTGGAGGTTTGAACTTGATACAAATCCACTCCTAGTTTAGTTGGCTAGGGTGTTTGCCAATGAGCTTCAGATCCCTTGTTCGAATCCTTCACCAACTCTTTTTTTATATAAAACGCATTTCTCCCAAATTAGCAAGTGTGTTGGCTGAATTTTCAGCCTTGCTAATAGTAGAAGGGGTAAATGCTTTATAATATTGTAGAGATAAGTGGTGATGTAACTACAAGAATATGAAACGTCTAGTGTGTTTTCAAATATTTCCCTTCTCATTTAATGTTGTCGTTCTTCATTATACTTTTTCCGTTTCAAAATAAGTGATACACTTTTCATTTTAATGTGTTTCAAAATAAGTGATATACTTTGAAAATTTTATCGCATTTGGTAAAAGGTAGTGAGACCCATACACACTAACTATCTTCTTTAATATAGTGAAATGAAACATTTATCTTTACTTTTACTTTTAAGCATCATTAAATTAACTTTAATCAATATATGTGAGACCTATCATCCACTAACTATCCAATTGAATCTAATTAACTTTTATTATTATATTGTGCCTAAAAAATCGTGAACTACACAGTGTATAACTTATTTTGAAACGGATGAAGTAAGAGAAAACGTGAGTTTTGGTCCGAGTGGTACTCTTCCTACAAACATAACACCCTTCATTGTTCATATGTATAACGAGTTGTTTATGCTGTGTAGATTATAAACATCTTACTACTCATGGTAAATGGTATTGTTCTTTCAGTCTATTAAGAATGTTGAGAAAGCTTCGGATGTTCAACGAATTCCTGAAAGCTAGATAAAGTAAGAAACTGTGAACGGTTCAATATGAATAATCATTATTGAAAAAACAGATAGTTAGTAGAAAAAGAGAAATAATAAAAGGACTAAAATGCCCTCATGTGTATTGCACATGACGGATTTAACAAAAAAATTAACATTGTCAGGCTAAAGGACCATTGGTATAAAATGTTTATGAAATAAGGACTACAAGTAAATTTTTTTAAATTATTGATAATTGGTGAATTCGGTACATTCCATAAGAATAATTGGTGCGATTTATTATTTTTTTAATAGGTTAGTTGTTAACATTGTTCAGCGCAGGTGGTTGAGAAACAACCATGTTCAATCCTACTAAAGATGTAATGTATACAAATATACAATCATGCATCTACTCTGCAGATTTAGATTGGCTATAAGAAAGGCTTGGAATAAAAACGTTTCATCAATCCAGATACATTTTGGAATAAATGGCTTCAAAAATGTGAAGAACTGAAGATGGAGCTGAACAAGTGGATCAATAATAATTATGGTTAGAGAAAGATGAAGTGGGCAGGGTCGGCCCTAGAGGCTAGAGGTGTGCGGGGGAGCCCATAAGGCCCAAGTCAAATAGGAGCTATTTAAAAAGTATGTATATAGGCTTTGTTTCAATTTTAATCATTACCCCACGCAATTCTCATTAAACTTGTTAAGTCAATCCGACTCCATCTGTTTTCTTTAGCTTGATAGTAACAAAAAAATATGTACATAATATCACTTTGATGCAGTTATTATTTATACGGAGTATTTATACACCTAAATAATTGTTGCATGATAAAAAGTCCTTGCTTAAATTTATATGGAGTACTGTATAAAAGTATCATATTAACTGCACCTACTTTATATTTTGGCGCATGACAAAAAAGAACAAAAAAAACCAAAAAAAAAAAAAACAAAGAAGTAGAACAATGATCAAATGTCACATAACATGGTGCGTATAGGAATCTGTTATACTAATAATTGTAATAAAAACTAAAGTATATGTCAAATCACATATTGGCTATCATAAAAACCAAATATCAAATAAACACGACTCTTATTCTCTAATATATTGTTGTCAATAAGATACAAAATGATCGCGACTTAACAATTAAAAACGGCAAACTTGTGCAAAAATAATATGTTCTATTATGTTAATAAGATAAATGCAAATGTACTAGAATTACGCTAATGGGTTTCTCGATTTTGGCCCGGGAAAAATATGATTGATGTTGATTGTGTCTTTTTTGTTACGGGACTTGGGTTTTAGAAGAAAAATATCATGAAATATGTTTATCTACATTACAATCGTTGACTTATCTTTCCTTAAGACAGTTTTCTTTATTCTTTCTTTCTTTCATATTATCATTTGTCATCTCTAGGTAGATAAAATGGTAATTCGTATCTTTCTTTTTTTTTAGGTTATGTTATAATGTACTCCCTTCGTCCCTTAATAAAGTTCTCATTTCTTATGGGCACAATATTTTAGGAGATATATAGTAGTGGAGTCATTGGTAATAAATTTGATTAAAATATAAGGTTTTTTTGGAGAGAGAAAGTGTTTTTAAGAGATTGTTAGTGGTGAGGTACATTCTAATAATATTATTTTATTGAGTGGTCCCTCCAATATGAGAAATAAAACTTTATTTTGGGACAAATGTTAATTTTAAGTGAAATGAGAACTTTATTAAGGGACGGAGGGAGTATTTTGTTAATATTTTGATATTTATTTTATATACTTTAAATAATCAATGTGTTTAGAGAACCGTAATTTGCTACAAAATTAGTGTATACTTTATAAAATACAGAAACAACTACATTATATATAAACCATCATACACAAGTTCTTTTATGATACTCATATTTTACTGTAATAGATTATTAAATGAGTAAATTACAAGTAAGGTCACTGTCGTATACCACTAATTGTAAACGTAGTCCTTGAACTTCGTTTATCACACTGGAAGTTCCTGGTATATACATTTTGTTACACCCAATGTCCCTATTGCCCTTAATTTTTTTAAATGACCAATATACCCTTTTAACATTTTGTAATAAAGTGAAGATGAAGGACTGTGAATGTAATAAGTGATAAACCAGAGGGATCATCCGTGAAATTTTACTCTATTAATTGAATATTTTTCTCTTTTATCCATATTTTTCCATCGTATTCAGACTCACCACCCACCTCAATCTCTTTGAATTCAAACCTCAATCAATAGCCATTGTCGTCGCGCCACCAAACATCCTGACCCTACTTTTGGTTGCCTTCTCCAGTTGTTCCATCGCCGGTGACGTTCTATCAACCTGAATAGATTAAGACAACTGATGCACGACGCTAGAGGAGTTGGTGTTTTGCACACGCATGTCGATACAACGTCACCTACGGTGGAACAACTGGAAAAAGCAACTGAAGGTAGGGGTTAAGGATGGATCGACTTTTCAGGGAGTTCGATGGCGCGACGATAATAGTTATTGATTAAAGTTTGAATTCAAAGAGATAGAGGTGGTTAGTGAGTCTGAATATGGTGGAAAAATATGGATAAAAAAATAAAAAAGAAAAATATTCAAGTAATAGAGTTAAATTTCACAGATGGTCCCTGTGGTTTATAACTTATTACATTCACAGTCTTTCATCTTCATTTTATTACAAAATGCTAAAAGGGTATTTTGGTCATTTAATAAAATTTAAGGGCAACAGGGACCTTTGGTGTAACAAAGTGTATACACCAGGGACTTCCAGTGTAATAAATGAAGTTTAAGGACTGCAGTTACAATTAGTGGTATACCACAGGGACCTTACGTGTAATTTCCTCTTATTAAATTGTTCTATCATAGGTAAATGTTGTATACTTATGCCCTATCATAATAACTGATATATTGTTGGGTTTCACGATTTTTCAGACAAACATTATAATGAGAGTTATGATAGATTAAAGTGATTAGTTGGTGAGAAATTAATCTCACCCATTTTAAATAAAGTAATATTAATAATATCTAAAATAAAAAATATCATTGTACTTCCTCCGATTCAAAATAAGTGATACACTTTGAGTTTCACGATTTTTAGGCAAAAGATTATAATGATAGTTAAATTAGATTAATTGGATGGTTAGAACATCCACAATGGTTAACCTCTCCAATGACTTATTACTTTTACTACATCATCTAATAACCTATTAGTTGAAAACTTCTCCAATGGTTAACCTTTCCAAAGACTTTTTCACTAATGTTACTAATTACTTCTATATATATCAAATGTTTTATAAATGCCTCTCACTTATGTAATTTAACAATTTTTATAGCATTATAAAACTTAACATTATTATAAAATTTCTCTTACAAAAATATTATAACGTTTGACCTTAAAAAGTATTGAAATATGATAAATTATAATTTATAGTTATAGAAATAATAAATTATTCACATATAAATATATATATGGGTTTAAAATGTAAAATTGTTAAATATAGTGTGACAACTCGATATTTCTGGTATGTAACTTCATTTCATTTCTAGAACTTTCCTTATTTAGAAAGTTTCTACTTTTTGACATTTCTATTTTTGGCATTCCTTATACACAACAAACATTCATATTTTACACCATACATTAGTGTTTGACTATTTTAGTCAACACAACATTATTACTTTCTTATGGTGACACACTTTGAGCTAAAAACATTTCTAGAATAAGTAACCTTGTACTTGTTACACCATAAACGTATTAAATTAATATAACGTGACTCGAATTGAACGATGGTTAAAACCCGACACCAAGTTTAGACCGACTACTAATGTGGCCGGCCTCCATACCCTCTCTTGAACCCTATTCGGCCGAACACCCTTGGGTGTGAGGTTGAATTGTTGTTGATCTTATCATTGTTCCTTGATACTTATCCATCTAGAGTTTGAAGGGAATCCTTGTACCCCTTAAACACCAACATGCACACCCTATATAAATACCCCTTGGCCGAAACCCTAATCCCATTTGCTCCTTTGAGATTTTCGGCCAAAGCACCACCATCATATTCGACTATTTCCGATCACAAGCAAACCCGCAACCCTTGCTCATTTTCTTCGATTCCCGATCAAGGTATGATGCTATAACCCTTGTTTTTCCTTGAGATCTCCATGCTTGAACCTTGTTTTGAACCCGAGACCATGGCCCTAGGCCATGTGGTCTCGGTTAGCCCTCAAACCCCTAGCCTACATACATGCATGCGTAGGGTTGTGTGCGAGTGTGTGTGTATGTCTTGTGCTCAATCATGATCTTGTTACATAAATCATTTAACCCTTGATTCGAACCCTAGATCTACACTAGAATGACCGAAACACTATAGATCTAGAACCCTAGATCCGTGAACCCTAGATCTAGACACAAAACTCGACCCATGACTCGATCTAAACTCGACCTAGAACATGAACCCGTAGGGTTTTGGCCTTCAGCCAACCCTAGGTTAAACCCTAGCCGAACCCTAACCCTAATTGAATGCATGTTTGACTATTTGACCATTTGATAGCTAGATTGACTATAGTTGACTTTGGTTGACCAAATTTTAGTAAACCCTAACCCTAACCGAAACCTAGAAAACCTAATTGATCAAGTGTTGACTTTTGATTGACTTTTGTTGACCAATTTTGACCAATATTGACCAATAAGTCAAACCGGGTCAAGGCCGGATCTTGACCCAAACCGTGGACCCAAACCCGAATACCCAATCGGGCCAAGGCCTGTACTTGGCCCATATCGATCTACTTTAGTCCATCGGGCCCAAATATTAGTTGGCCCATTAGTATCCAAGCCCATTTGGACCAAAGCCCAAACCTTTGGCCCATACCCAACCAAGCCGAACCCAATTGGGCCAAGCCCAATTCATGGCCCAACCTAAGTGGACCTAGGCCCAATAAGAGGCCCAAGTGGCCCAACCCATTAAGCCCATTAGGCCCAATAGGCCCAATCTAGGCCCAATAAGCCTAACCCAAGCCAATTTCATTTCATTTCATTTCGAAGCCCATTTCATTTCATATCATTTCATTTCGAGAATCATTTCATTTCATGTCATTTCATTTTGGAGCCTATTTCATTTCATTTTATAAAACCCAATGCATTTCATTTCATTTCATTTTATTAATCCAAGTTCATTCGATGTCACAAAACATATAACACAACATTTAACGTATATCATATATCTTATATCGTATATAGTATCGCCTGTGTTAGCTTAGTCTAATCAGTAGTTAAATCATTTAGGAAGCTAGGAGTCTCCCGAGGATTCCTCTGCTTTAATTTCTTGTCGCTAAGCTTTGCCAGGTGAGTCCACAGACCCCTTTACTCTTTTAACTGTTTTATAAACTTTGGGGTGGAAAACATAAACACAATTGCTACTGTTTTATTATGACTGTACAACAACATCTATACATTTTCATTTATCGCGTTGGCATGACAAACAATTATTATACCGGACTAAGGTTACCAGCAATCATTAACTAGTGGATCTAGACCATGGATATGCAGATAGTACTATTGGCTGACACTCATCCTCCCAACGAACGTTTGATCATTACTTGGTTTATCCAAGACATCTCCGGGAGTGTATATCCATAAAATAACATAACATACTGGAGTTGAAGTGTTGATTGTGGACTTAGGGGTTGGTATATTAACTCAATAGACTAGCTACCTGTTGGGGATAACAGTTCATGCGATGTCAAACACAACATTTTGTTCAACACTTTTTCATAAACATAACTAGTAGTTGTATACATTCTACAACTATACTAAACATTTTCATACTTACTACTCGTATCATATGAGTGTTGGACCTTATACATTTTCAGTCATAAACCATTTTCATAACAAACATTTTGAGTAGCAAATCTCTTTACTTTCATCATAAACATTAACCCTGTGGATTCACTCAACATTATTGTTGACCCTTTTACTATTTATGTTTTTCCAGGTAATTAGGTGCAGTGGAGTTTGGAGGATATGAGCATTGGGATTGTCGTGAGCCATGATTAAAACATTAAGTTTACGAACAATCATTTCATTTCAAACAATTTCTATTTTAGGAAACTTGCTATTTTTGGAAACTTTCTACTTTTAGAAAGTGAAACAAACCTTTATTTTTCGTTATTGCGTGGTTGTTTGTTTACTTAATTTTTGCTATGTTGTCATGAACGTTACACTTCCGTTCTTCCGCAAAACATTTTAAATGAAGTAAAAACTCATTTTTGGCGGGGTGTGACAGAGTGGTATCAGAGCTTAAGTTATAGTGAATTAGCAAGCCTAGTCTATAACTACAAAAGATTTTTGGGAAAAACAAACATTTTTATAAAATCAAAATAATCATGGCATGCTCAGTCTCATATCCTGAAGTTCCATTGTTCTCAGTTTAGAACATTTGCCTTAGTTAGTATTGCCTTAGTGTTATAGCTAGCATATGTCAGTAAGCCTTACAACTTCATAATCTAATAGACTTTTATGCGTCGTGTTTAGTAGAATGTCGCCTGCTAGTGTCCTCGATATCTCATATGACTCCGATAGTGATCGTGATGCTGCTGTCCCAGTAGTCCCAGTTCCTGTTGCTCCAGTGCCAGCAGTGGTACAACCTCCGGTTATCTCGTGGCATCGTCGCCCAAGAAGACGTCCCTTTCCTATCATTCCTAATGGTCCTCCTACTCCAGCTCGTGGTCAGCGTCCTATCGTCTATCGTAAGCGTGAGGGCGGTATCATTTATCTATGTTCGCCTGCTAAACCCAAGCGTGATATTGTTCCAAGAACTCCACGACGTCGAGAACCTGAGCCAGAAGTGATATCAGAATCAGAGCCTGAAGAAGACTCTGAGCCCGAAGAAGAATCAGAACCAGAGGAAGAATCAGAACCAGAGGAAGAGCCAGAAGAAGAGTCAGAGCCTATGGAAGACTTTGAGCCAGAAGAAGATGATTAGTCATCTACCTATCGTCTATATTTGTTTTTCTATTATTAGATTTTATATTTAGCTATTTCAGTATTTTTGTTCTTTAGTATTGGCAAATATGCCCTACTTATAAAACTATTATGTATTAGGAATGTGTTTAATAAAAGTGATATTTTAGTAATTTCTATTGTTCTTATAATTGTATTTTCTATACGTCTCTTCTACTACAACTATAATTACGACTATTTATATCTACGTCTACTACTACTATTACGCCTATTGTATATCTACTCTTTGATCCCTATTTCATATTTCCCTTATAGTCCTCCTATATTATTCATCTCTTAATTTCTTATCATTTGTATCAGCAATTTATCAATGGCTCGAGGAGGAAACGCTGAGACTGTCGAACAAATGGTGGAACGCCGTATCGCTGAAGCAATGGCTCAAATGAACGCTGCAAGAGGAAATGCCGCTGGTGCATCTAATGTGGGAAACAATGGTATAATATACGACTCCATGAAAGAAGATTCATTATTTCCATCTTATTTTAAACCTATTACTCATTTTCTTTCCTTATTTATTTAAACTTCAGATCCCCATCGTCAAGGTCAATCCTATAAGACCTTTACGTCCTGTCATCCTCCGACCTACTCTGGATCTGAAGGTGCTATTGCTATCATCCACTGGATTGAGAAGGTGGAATCCATTTTCAGTGTTATACAATGTGCCCCTGAGAATATGACGAAGTTTGCTGCTAGTACGTTGTCCAAGGAAGCGTTGTCTTGGTGGAATTCTCAAGTGCAAGTCTTAGGTCGTGCAACTGTTGATGCTATGACTTGGGATACGTTCAAGGATCAGTTAACTCAAAAGTTTTGCCCAAGGAGAGAGCTACAAAAAGTTGAGTTGGAACTATGGAATCTGTCCATGGTTGGATCTGATATTGTTACCTACACAACTAAGTTTCAAGAACTCGCTCGTCTCGTACCTCATTTGGTTACTCCTGAATTCAAGCGTATTGAAAAGTATCTTCAAGGTCTTCATGATCTTATTCGTACTCATGTTATTGCTTCTGAACCGACAACATTCGAAGATGCTGTGAATCGTGCAACAAGGTTGACTGATGATGCAATGAGAAGTGGATCGTTCAAAGACAAGCTAGTGGTGTCTAGCAAATCTACTGATAATGTGAGCAATGAAAATGGAAAGCGTTTTTACGACAACAAACGTGATCACAAAGGGAACAAATATCAAAAGACTAAGAATTATGCAGCCTCTACTCAGAACAACAATCGGTCTAATTCAGAATCTAAGTCTTATGCTGGAAGCAAGCCCTTGTGTAACAGATGTAACTGGCATCATGATGGCCAGTGTGAAAAATGCTTCAAGTGTGACCGCTGGGGTCATAATTTCAGAAAGTGTTCGTCCAACAATCCTCCTAAGAATCCTGTCTGCTACGAGTGTGGTGATTCTAACCATTATCGTAATCGTTGCCCTAGACTTCAGAACAACAATAACCAGAATGGCAACAACAACAATGGCAATCGTAATAACAATCGTAACGACAATCGCAATGCCAACAACAACAATGATCGTCAAAATGGTCGTGGTCGTGCATTTGTTATGAATGCTCAAGAAGCTCATGAGAACCCTGATACCGTCACTGGTACGTTTATCGTCAACAATCATTTTGCTTCTATTTTATTTGACTTGGGAGCCGACTTGAGTTTCGTATCGACCGACTTTAAAAGTTTCTTAAATCTAGATCCTGATCGTTTGAAAGTGAATTATGAAATTGAGTTAGCAAATGGCAAGGTTGTTAGGTCTAGTGAAGTTTTTAAAGGTTGTAAGCTTGACCTAGATGATCACATTTTTGATATAGACCTTGTGCATGTAGAACTAGGTAGTTTTGATATCGTCATAGGGATGGATTGGTTGTCTAAAAACCGTTCTGAAATAATATGTTACACCAAACAAATCCGAATTCCCTTATCCAAAACAGAAACATTAATAATTCAAGGTGAACAAAGAAACAGAAACATAAAAATCATAACTTCTATGAAAGCTCAAAAATATCTTCGTAAAGGATGCCAAGCCTTTCTTGCTCATGTCGTTGACACAAAGTCCAAAGATCGTAAGATTGAGGACATTCCTATTGTTCGTGAATTTCCTGGTGTATTTCCTAGTGAATTGCCTGGACTGCCGCCTCAGAGACAAGTTGAATTTCGAATTGATCTGATTCCAGGAGCCGCACCTATCGCGCGTTCTCCTTATTGTCTTGCACCGTCTGAAATGCCAGAACTTTCATCGCAATTACAAGAACTTCTTGATCTTGGTTTCATTCGACCGAGTTTCTCGCCTTGGGGAGCTCCGGTCCTTTTTGTTAAAAAGAAAGATGGTTCAATGAGAATGTGCATTGATTATCGTGAATTGAACAAAGTAACAATTAAGAATCGATATCCTCTTCCCCGTATTGATGATCTATTCGATCAACTCCAAGGATCGAGTTTCTATTCCAAAATCGATCTTCGTTCTGGTTACCATCAGTTAAAAGTTCGTGATGAAGATGTGCCCAAAACTGCTTTTAGAACTCGCTATGGTCATTATGAATTTTTGGTAATGCCATTTGGTTTGACCAATGCACCTGCTGTGTTTATGGATCTCATGAACAGAGTGTGCAAACAGTATCTCGACAAATTCGTTATCGTCTTCATAGATGATATTCTCATCTATTCGCATTCTAGAGAAGAGCATGAAGAGCACTTAAGAATCATTCTTGAGTTTTTGGAGAAAGAAAAGTTGTACGCCAAGTTGTCCAAGTGTGAATTTTGGTTGCGTGAAGTCCAATTTTTGGGTCATGTTATCAACGAAGAAGGTATTCACGTTGATCCTGCAAAGATAGAAGCTATAAAGAATTGGGAAGCTCCGAAGACCCCAACTGAAGTGAGACAATTCCTTGGTCTTGCTGGTTACTATAGAAGATTTATAGAAAATTTCTCAAAGATTGCAAAGGATTTGACGGTGTTAACACATAAGGATGAGAAATTTGTCTGGGGTGAAAAGCAAGAATCAGCCTTCCAATCTCTAAAATCTAAATTATGTTCCGCTCCTATTCTATCTCTCCCTGAAGGAACCGATAATTTCGTGGTGTACTGTGATGCTTCGCACCAAGGACTAGGTTGTGTATTGATGCAACATGACAAAGTAATCGCCTATGCCTCTCGACAACTGAAGAACCACGAGAAGAATTATACAACCCATGATCTTGAGTTGGGTGCCGTTATATTTGCACTGAAAATTTGGAGACATTATCTCTACGGTACCAAGTGCACAATATTTACCGATCACAAGAGTTTGCAACATATCTTCAATCAGAAAGATCTCAATATGAGACAGCGTAGATGGATAGAATTGATGAATGACTATGAATGTGAAACTAAGTATCATCCTGGTAAGGCTAATGTGGTAGCTGATGCCTTAAGTCGGAAAGAGCAACCTAAACCTCGTCGTGTTCGAGCCCTTCCAATCTCCGTTCGTTCTAATCTATCTTCCCAAGTTCATGAATTCCAAACTGAAGCCTTGAAGGTAGAGAACATCAAAAGTGAAGCTTTGCGTGGTATGGAGAAGCAGTTGGAAGCAAAGGTGGATGGAACTCTTTATTTCATGGATCGTTTATGGGTTCCAAATTTTGGAAGTGTTCGCAATGTTATCTTGAATGAAGCTCACCGATCCAAATATTCTATTCATCCCGGTGCCGACAAGATGTATAAAGATGTCAAAGAATTATATTGGTGGCCAAACATGAAGAAAGAGATCGCGGTTTATGTCAGCAAATGTTTAACTTGTGCTAGAGTGAAAGCAGAGAATCAGAAGCCTTCCGGTCTTCTACAACAACCAGAGATCCCTGAATGGAAATGGGAAGAAATCTCTATGGATTTTATAACTAAATTGCCTCGAACATCTAATGGTCATGATACAATTTGGGTAATTGTCGATCGTTGACCAAATCAGCTCACTTCATTCCTATTAAGGAAACCGATCAAATGGAGAAGTTAACAAGAATTTATTTAAAGGAAGTTGTATCTCGGCATGGTGTGCCAGTCGCGATCATCTCGGATCGTGATAGTCGCTTCACGTCTCGTTTTTGGCAATCGTTGCAAAAATCTCTCGGTACTCGCCTCGATATGAGTACTGCCTATCATCCCCAAACAGATGGTCAGACTGAAAGAACAATTCAAACTTTGGAAGACATGCTGAGAGCATGTGTTATTGATTTTGGTGGAAGTTGGGATTCTCATCTTCCGTTAGCTGAGTTCTCGTATAATAATAGTTATCATACAACTATTAAGGCCGCACCGTTTGAAGCTTTGTATGGAAGAAAGTGTCGTTCGCCACTTTGCTGGATTGAAATTAGTGATCGTCAGATTACTGGTCCTGAGATTCTACAAGAAACGACTGACAAGATTTTTAAAATCAAAGATCGCATCAAGGCTGCCAGAGATCGACAAAAGAGTTATGCTGATAATCGTCGAAAGCCTTTAGAGTTCGCTGTTGGCAACCACGTTTTGCTAAAAGTAGCACCTTGGAAAGGTGTTGTACGTTTTGGTAAGAAATGAAAGCTCAGTCCTCGTTATGTTGGACCATTTGAGATTCTTGAAAGAATCGGTGCTGTTGCATATCGCCTTCGTCTTCCTAATGAGCTCAGCAATGTTCACAACACATTTCATGTTTCTAATCTTAAAAAGTTCATTCATGATCCTTCGCTTATCGTCCCTACTGAAGAAATCATCATCGACGACAAACTTCATTTCACTGAGGAACCAATTGAAATATCTGACTGGAAGGAGCAAAAGTTGCGAAGAAGCAAGATCAAAATCGTTAAAGTCAGATGGAACTCCAAAAGAGGTCCTGAATTCACGTGGGAACGTGAGGACCAGATGCGAAAGAAATATCCTCATCTTTTTCTCGTTGTCTCTCCTGTTCGTTCTTCGTCTTAAATTTCGGGACGAAATTTCTTCAACCAGGGGAGAATGTGACAACTCGATATTTCTGGTATGTAACTTCATTTCATTTCTAGAACTTTCCTTATTTAGAAAGTTTCTACTTTTTGACATTTCTATTTTTGGCATTCCTTATACACAACAAACATTCATATTTTACACCATACATTAGTGTTTGACTATTTTAGTCAACACAACATTATTACTTTCTTATGGTGACACACTTTGAGCTAAAAACATTTCTAGAATAAGTAACCTTGTACTTGTTACACCATAAACGTATTAAATTAATATAACGTGACTCGAATTGAACGATGGTTAAAACCCGACACCAAGTTTAGACCGACCACTAATGTGGCCGGCCTCCATACCCTCTCTTGAACCCTATTCGGCCGAACACCCTTGGGTGTGAGGTTGAATTGTTGTTGATCTTATCATTGTTCCTTGATACTTATCCATCTAGAGTTTGAAGGGAATCCTTGTACCCCTTAAACACCAACATGCACACCCTATATAAATACCCCTTGGCCGAAACCCTAATCCCATTTGCTCCTTTGAGATTTTCGGCCAAAGCACCACCATCATCTTCGACTATTTCCGCTCACAAGCAAACCCGCAACCCTTGCTCATTTTCTTCGATTCCCGATCAAGGTATGATGCTATAACCCTTGTTTTTCCTTGAGATCTCCATGCTTGAACCTTGTTTTGAACCCGAGACCATGGCGCTAGGCCATGTGGTCTCGGTTAGCCCTCAAACCCCTAGCCTACATACATGCATGCGTACGGTTGTGTGCGAGTGTGTGTGTATGTCTTGTGCTCAATCATGATCTTGTTACATAAATCGTTTAACCCTTGATTCGAACCCTAGATCTACACTAGAATGACCGAAACACTATAGATCTAGAACCCTAGATCCGTGAACCCTAGATCTAGACACAAAACTCGACCCATGACTCGATCTAAACTCGACCTAGAACATGAACCCGTAGGGTTTTGGCCTTCGGCCAACCCTAGGTTAAACCCTAGCCGAACCCTAACCCTAATTGAATGCATGTTTGACTATTTGACCATTTGATAGCTAGATTGACTATAGTTGACTTTGGTTGACCAAATTTTAGTAAACCCTAACCCTAACCGAAACCTAGAAACCCTAATTGATCAAGTGTTGACTTTTGATTGACTTTTGTTGACCAATTTTGACCAATATTGACCAATAAGTCAAACCGGGTCAAGGCCGGATCTTGACCCAAACCGTGGACCCAAACCCGAATACCCAATCGGGCCAAGGCCTGTACTTGGCCCATATCGATCTACTTTAGTCCATCGGGCCCAAACATTAGTTGGCCCATTAGTATCCAAGCCCATTTGGACCAAAGCCCAAACCTTTGGCCCATACCCAACCAAGCCGAACCCAATTGGGCCAAGCCCAATTCATGGCCCAACCTAAGTGGACCTAGGCCCAATAAGAGGCCCAAGTGGCCCAACCCATTAAGCCCATTAGGCCCAATAGGCCCAATCTAGGCCCAATAAGCCTAACCCAAGCCCATTTCATTTCATTTCATTTCGAAGCCCATTTCATTTCATATCATTTCATTTCGAGAATCATTTCATTTCATGTCATTTCATTTTGGAGCCTATTTCATTTCATTTTATAAAACCCAATGCATTTCATTTCATTTCATTTTATTAATCCAAGTTCATTCGATGTCACAAAACATATAACACAACATTTAACGTATATCATATATCTTATATCGTATATAGTATCGCCTGTGTTAGCTTAGTCTAATCAGTAGTTAAATCATTTAGGAAGCTAGGAGTCTCCCGAGGATTCCTCTGTCTTAATTTCTTGTCGCTAAGCTTTGCCAGGTGAGTCCACAGCCCCCTTTACTCTTTTAACTGTTTTATAAACTTTGGGGTGGAAAACATAAACACAAGTGCTACTGTTTTACTATGACTGTACAACAACATCTATACATTTTCATTTATCGCGTTGGCATGACAAACAATTATTATACCGGACTAAGGTTACCAACAATCATTAACTAGTGGATCTAGACCATGGATATGCAGATAGTACTATTGGCTGACACTCATCCTCCCAACGAACGTTTGATCATTACTTGGTTTATCCAAGACATCTCCGGGAGTGTATATCCATAAAATAACATAACATACTGGAGTTGAAGTGTTGATTGTGGACTTAGGGGTCGGTATATTAACTCAATAGACTAGCTACCTGTTGGGGATAACAGTTCATGCGATGTCAAACACAACATTTTGTTCAACACTTTTTCATAAACATAACTAGTAGTTGTATACATTCTACAACTATACTAAACATTTTCATACTTACTACTCGTATCATATGAGTGTTGAACCTTATACATTTTCAGTCATAAACCATTTTCATAACAAACATTTTGAGTAGCAAATCACTTTACTTTCATCATAAACATTAACCCTGTGGATTCACTCAACATTATTGTTGACCCTTTTACTATTTATGTTTTTCCAGGTAATTAGGTGCAGTGGAGTTTGGAGGATATGAGCATTGGGATTGTCGTGAGCCATGATTAAAACATTAAGTTTACGAACAATCATTTCATTTCAAACAATTTCTATTTTAGGAAACTTGCTATTTTTGGAAACTTTCTACTTTTAGAAAGTGAAACAAACCTTTATTTTTCGTTATTGCGTGGTTGTTTGTTTACTTAATTTTTGCTATGTTGTCATGAACGTTACACTTCCGTTCTTCCGCAAAACATTTTAAATGAAGTAAAAACTCATTTTTGGCGGGGTGTGACATATAGGGACCAAAAGAATCAAACATTGAAAGTTGTTCAAGTGGTTGGGGAAGATCAAGTGGCTGGAGTGACCTCTTAAGAAAGTAATTCATTCCAATAGTAAAAAGTCAATTTAGAGGTTATTCAAATAGTATCAACCTCTTCTTCAACCTCCCATTGGAGATACTCTTAGTGGGGAATGCGTCTTACACCTTTTGAATAAAGTGGGTTAATGATATTTAAAAGTAAATAGTAAGGGTATAGGGGTCATTTCACTTTGTTAAAGTAGATAGTTAGTGGATGTGAGTCCTACTAATTTTTGTCAAATAAGGTAATTTTTCAAAGTGTATCACTTATTTTGAATAACCCAAAAAAGAAAGTGTATCACATATTTTGAATCGGAGGAAATATTAAATGAGATAGTTAGTGAGTGTGAGTCGTATATCCTTTTACCAAATAAGTTAAATTATCAAAGTATATCACTTATTTTGGAACTAACAACAATAAAAAGTACTTCCTATGTCCCACTAAAACTTCTCATTTCACTTTGTCACAAGTTTTAAGGTGATAGTTAGTGGTGTGGTTATTTGTAATAATTTTGATTAAAATATAAGATTGATTTGGAGAGAGAAAGATAGTTTGTGAATACTTAGTGGTGGGGTTCTTAGTAATAATAGTATTTTATTATGTGGAGTCCATCAAATGTAAGAAATGAAAAGTTTTTTGTATGATAAAAATTTAGGATAAAATGAGAAGTTTTTTTTGGGATGGAGGGAGTATATAACTTTTTTTTATATAGGAATAAAGTATTAGTTTTATTTTATACTCCGTCGTCCCTAAATAAAGTTATCATTTCATCTTCAAGTTTTGTCCCTATATAAAATTCTCATTTCTCAAATTTAAGGGGTCCACTTAATATAATAATATTATTATCAATACTTTCACCACTAACTATCTCCTAAAATACTTTCTCTCTCCAATCAAACCTTATATTTTAATCAAAAGTAATACCAAATACCCCACCACTAACTATCTCCTAAAAAATTGTGCTCAAGAGAAATGAGAACTTTATTTAGGGGACAGTGGGAGTATCAAGTAAAATGCTTAGAGCACAGCCAACGGTTTCGTTACTTTCCTCTTCTCCCAAACTGGCGAGATCTAACCGTTGGCACGGCTAGATCAGTGCCGGCCGCCAGTTGGGATCCGCCAGTGTGGAGACGAGAGTGAGAGCGGGATGAGTGGTGAGATGTAGGCCCAAAGGGGTATTTTGTGTGTGTTTTGTAATGGTGGGTCCCAAAAAATTAAAGGGAAGTTATATCGTTGGCATGAGTACGTCAGTTTCATGTGGGTTGGAGGTTGAACTGACGTGGCGCTGATTTGACAACAACTGACAGTATCAGTTTGTATAACGGTTGGAAGTGGTCTTATATCGAACACAATATGTAGTTGTATATTTGTATGGTACTATAGCCACTTTTGTTCGTAACTATGAGTCTAAAAGAATACAGTATATACAATAACAATAATTTAGGATGCTATATAAATATATAATTGTATGGCCTATCCGTAGAGTATTTATCTTTCATCCTTATAATTGTATTACATAAAATACAGGAATTAAAATTTTACATGTCTTATTAATACTAACGAAGTTGCATATATACAAACAACACATGTTTTATAAAAGTGAACACCCTCTAAACGGAACGAAGTTGCAAATATACAAACAACACATGTTTTATAAAAGTGAACACCTTCTAAACGGAGCGCTAGCGTATTGTATCCAAATTATACAAATATATAGACCTTAATATATAGTGTTTAATACTCTCTCCGTCCCATAAAAAAAATTACATTACTCCTTAAAATTTTGTCCCACAAAAAAGTTCACATTTCTCAAATTGGGGGCTCACATAATAAAATAATATTATTACCAATCATTCCACTAATAAAACACTTTTTCTTTCCAATTTAACCTTATATTTAATCAAAAATATTACAAATGACCGCACCACTAACTATCTCCTACAAGATTGTGCCCAAATGAAATGTAAACTCTTTTATAGGACGGGGAGAGTACATTATTAAGTTAATTTATTTATTAATAAACTAGTATTATTATAAGTTTTATACAAACAAGCTTTTAATACTCCCTCCGTTTCAAAATAAGTGCTACACTTTTACTTTCACACTTTTTAATGCAAAATATTGTAATATATATTATGATAGATTTAAAGGGATAATTAGTGAAGAAGAGTCTCACAAATAATCTTTGGCTTTGTTGAAGAAAGAAAAAGTAAATTAGGTGGCAATCTTAATGATGTTTAATAAAATTAAGTAAGGATACAATGGTAATTTTATATACAAACATTTACCAAATAAGGAAAGTGTAGCACTTATTTTCAATCACCCATATAAGGAAAGTGTAGCACTTATTTTGAATCGGAGGAAGTATAACCTATCGACGCGACGCATCAATATACATGTAAAGAAAAGTATTGTAGAATTTTTTCTTGGTGAGACTAGATAATACAAGAAATATATCGGATGGTATTTAATAGGGGTGTTTAAAAATATCCGAAAAATCGGGTATCCAAAAAATTACCCAATATCCGAAATCTGGGAATCCAAAAATCTGGGTATCCGAAAATCCGGATATCCGAATTTCGGGTACCAAATACGGGTAGTGTTTTTCAAGATTTTCGGATACCCGATACCAGATAATAAAAAATATGCGAAAAATATACAAAAATTACCCAAAATACCCAAGATATTTGAAAAGTAATTGAAAAATCTGAAAAATACCCGAAATATCCGAAAACATACTTGAAATATTTGAAAAATATTTGAATATTTGTTTTTTCGGATACCCGAAATTTCGGGTACACGAAATTCGGGTACCAAATGCGGGTAGTAAAAATCACTATCCGAAAATCCAGTTACCCGAATTTCGGGTATCCGAAAATCTGGATATACCGGGTTTTGACACCCCTAGTATTTAAGCATCATTAGTTTCGATAAGCATGAGAATTATCACTATCCATGATGGAGTTTGGGCGTGCTAACTGGCGAAAGCAGACGAAAATCAAACAACCATGCAAATAATCTACAACGAGTGACTTAATTAAACCATTTTTTTAATTTATTTATTTATCATGCGAAAAATCAAACAACCATGCAAATAAATAATCATCACACGCATTCAACATAAAATTGGTAACCATGCCCAAATCCTATGCGTTTTTCCCGTGAGCCAACCCGGGAAAAACATGGTCAACTATGGAAAAATAATGACCTTCCATGTGAGCTCCCACTAAATCCGCCTTCTCCATTAGACTTCATCGAATCCAAGGTTGCCTAGACATCACTTCATGATTCCATTTGGTTGTATTTTGATCTTCATTTTACAAGTACATAGAAAATATAGAAATGGCCAACAAGCCACAAAATCCTACTAACTAGTATACATACAAATGAAAATCAATGGCATGCAAGCCATAATTAATAAATATTACATACCAAAATTAATAAATTATTAATTACAAACCATTGTGACAAAGTCACCAAATGCATAACAACCAAACACACGTCAAAAGGTCAAGGGCATGATGATTACCAATCTACTAGCTACTACATACATGAAAGCTAAAATGGTGTTCCAACAACCATTCATAAAAAATATTTTGACAAAGATTCGAAATCAAACACTCAAGGCACAAAGAATCTTTGCATGTAATAAGTTACATACATCAACACAAATATATGCATGCATGCATTTCATGCCAAAATCATGACAAGCATATAAGTGTGTGAGTCAAAATATTATGGGTTTAGCAAGGCTAAAACCTGAATCTAACTTTGGCAAAAACCGATCCTCAAATCATTTTTCAAGCCCGAAATGTGCAAGATTCGTTTAGAGTAGGCTCTGATACCACTGTTGGATTATTGTGGGTTTAAAAAACGCAGCGGAAGTATATATTTAAAACAAAAGTTTAACCACCACAATCCACCAAGGACCATATCTCTAAACCGAAAAATGCAACAAAGAAAAGATAGAACATCATACCCTTGAAGACACCCGCAAGATTGATGATGTTGATGAGTGGATGATGGTCACGAGTTGGTTCCCCTCTACCGTTGATCCACACCGAGTTACCGTTCCTTTCAAGTTGCTAACCCGACACCGAAAGCTCAAGAAACTTCTTAGATTTCGGTGAACTAAACACTTAATTTTTTGAGAGAGAAATGTTGAGTTTTTCTTTTCATCATCCTCTAACTAAACCTCCCACATCTTCTTATATAGATAAGGAAGCATGTCGAGGTGTTAAAGATGCTAGACATGCATTGGACCATTAAATGGTCCAATGAGATAAAGGCTAGCAAGTGGGTATACTCAACATGCATTGGACCATCAAAAGGTCCAATGAGATTAAAGCTAGCATGTGGATATACTCAACATGCATTGGACCATAAAAATGTCCAATGAAATTAAAGCTAGTAAGTGGATATACCAAACATGCATTGGACCATAAAAAGGTCCAATGAAATTAAAGGTAGCATGTGGATAATTAGTGGTAGCTCTTTACATGCATTGGTTCATTAAATGGTCCAATGAAATAAAAGCTACATAATTCTCCCAACATATTTATTTTTCTCTTCTCAATTAAGTGTTATCGGAAATGAATTCCCCCGGTGTGTGACCCGATAGGCCTGTGCATCGTCGGTCGTAATACCCGTACGCGTGTGTCGGTGGGCAGAATTCCAACAGACTCCCACTTGTACACGACGCGACGCTTTATTCGTATCACTAACAAAGAGCGGCCCTAGCTAGGCATCTTTGTCCCCAAGTCAGCACAAGTATGTCATCCACGACAAATTTAATCATCACACAATGATTGTCCTATAGATAAGTGATCGTAATATCCCTTTGTTACCGATATCCTTGTGAACACGAGACATGGATTTAATGTCATCAATCTCCAGATCGTTCACGATTCTGTTTCTCGATCTTTTATTTAGTGGTGACCAAAATGAGTTTTAATTGATCCATTATCAATTTAACTCGAGCACGGCCATGCATATTGGGTGTCAGCGCTAAATCATCGAGTGGCCCATGGATATCTCTCTCTATGAACATAGAGGAACAAATCCCTTTGACTACATAGTCCCTCTACATAAGTTATACATCACCCAACTAGATCCCTTATGACAGCCAGTTACGGATTGCGTTAGAAAATAATCTAAGTAATGCAAACTAATGCTTTGGAAGCTCATGCACCTCCGGTCTAAGGATAGAATGATACTCCCGAGTTACTTGTGACAATTACCATGAAGTAGACTCGGGTGTTGGGTCACCAGTCACTTGAAACTCATTTCAAGTACAGGCAATTGTTGCGTCTATATCTCATAACCAACACATTGCCTCAGCCTTCGTTCATCACTTACTTCCATTTAAGGATGACTGACTGTGGATGTTTAGATTAAATCTTGGAAGTGTTTAAACATGCAAAGATGGAACACAGTATAAACCATTTGAAAGTAACTGCAACACACATATGTATAGACATTTTTATACATCAATACAACTCAAAGCTACAATACTGCTTATTGTTCCCAAAATAAGTAAATATCAAAACATAAACTAAAAAAAATCTCAAACAAAATCACTGGCGTATCTCACACCTATAGCCATAGTGTGAGCCTCATGTACAGCCAGTGATAATGGCTTGGTAAACTGGTCAGCTAGATTGCCTTCCGTTGGTACTCTGCTAATGGCAACTTCACCACACTCTATCATATCTCTGATAACGTGGTAATTTCGAGAAATGTGTCTCGTTCTTTTATGAGCTCTTGGTTCTTTAGCCAACGCTACTGCACCCTCATTGTCACAAAACAGCTCAATAGGGTGAGTTATGCTAGGAACGACTCCCAGGTCCTGGATGAATTTCTTCATCCACACAGCTTCTTTTCCAGCTTCACTGGCTGCGATATACTCTGATTCCGTAGTTGAATCAGCAACTGTGCCCTGCTTGGAGCTCCTCCAACTTATTGCACCACCATTTAATATGAACACGAACCCCGATTGAGATCGGCAGTCATCCCTATCAGTTTGGAAGCTAGCATCCGAGTAACCAGTTACTCGTAGCTCTTGCTCTCCACCGTAGACTAAGAACATCTCCTTCGTTCTATGAAGATATTTGAGAATATTCTTTACCGCGGTCCAATGAGGTTCCCCCGGGTTAGCCTGATACCTGCTTGTCATGCTCAAGGCACATGACACATCAGGACGTGTGCATAACATGGCGTACATGATCGATCCCACTGCCGAGGCATATGGGATACGCTTCATTACTTCACGTTCCTTATCAGAACTTGGACAATGAGCCTTGCTCAATGTCACTCCATGTGACATTGGAAGATTTGTCTTTTTGGATTCGTCCATCTTGAATCGTTTCAAGACTTTGTCTATATATGCACTTTGACTCAACCCAAGGAGCCTTCTAGATCTATTCCTGTAGATCTTAATACCCAAGACATAAGAAGCATTTCCTAAGTCCTTCATTGAAAAATATTTTCCTAGAAAGGTTTTTACATCTCTCAATATAGGAATATTGTTTCCAATGAGCAGGATATCATCCACATATAGGACTAGGAATACTACATCGCTCCTACTAGCTCTGACGTATACACATGGCTCATCTTTGCTCTTGGAAAAACCAAATTCTTTGATTTTCTCATCAAAGCAAAGATTCCAACTACGAGATGCTTGCTTAAGTCCATAAATGGACTTCTTTAGCCGACAAACTTTATTAGGATACTTTGGATGTTCAAACCCCTCAAGTTGTTTCATATACACCTCTTCAGAGAGCTTCCCGTTAAGGAAGGCGGTTTTCACATCCATTTGCCAAATCTCATAATCATGAAAGGCGGCAATTGCTAAAAGTATTCTAATAGACTTCAACATGGCCACTGGGGAAAAGGTCTCGTCATAGTCAATACCATGAGTTTGAGTGAAACCTTTAGCCACCAGTCGGGCTTTGAAAGTGTCTATTTGTCCATCCATGCCGGTCTTCAATTTGAAGACCCATTTGCATCCGACAAGCTTACAGCTCGGAATGGGATCAACCAGTTCCCAAACCTGGTTATCCGTCATAGGTTGCATCTCGGTTTCCATCGCCTCTCTCCACTTGACATAATCAGGTCCTGCCAATGCCTCCTGGTATGTTGTGGGTTCATCATGATCCCCTAGTAACTCTCTACCCTCAGATATGAGAAACCCATACCTCTCTGGCTCAGTGTGAGTTCTACCAGAACGACGAAGAGTCAATGGTTGATCGTCATTTTGTATCGCATCTTCTTGATCGATACCAACCTCATTAGGTTGTTTGCTAGTGCCAACATCAGGTATTTCATTGGTTATATCTTGAGTTTCCTCAAGATCTATTTTCTTCCCTTCATGAGAATTGGATAGGAGTTCTCTTTCCAAGAAGACTGCCCTTCGAGCAACAAATACCTTGTTCTCTGAAGGTTTATAGAATATATATCCAAGTCCCGCTTTGGGATATCCAATTAAATAACATCTTTCTGATCGGGGTCCTAATTTATCATCAACCTCACGTTTCACGTAGGCCTGACAACCCCAAACCTTTAGATAGGCAACGATCGGCTTCTGCCCATGCCACATCTCGAAAGGTGTTTTCTCTACCTTCTTCGTTGGTACGAGATTAAGGATTCTACCCGCCGTTTCTAAAGCATATCCCCAAAAACTTATTGGAATTTGGGTTCGAGTCATCATAGATCGGACCATATCTAGTAATGTCCGATTCCTCCTTTCAGCGACTCCATTTAATTATGGAGTCCTTGGAGGTGTTAATTGTGAGATAATCCCACAATTCCTATGATGATCAATAAACTCTAGATTAAGATATTCTCCTCCTCTATCAGATCAGAGTATCTTAATTTTCTTGCTCAATTGATTCTCTACTTCATTTTGGAATGTCTTGAAAACATCAAAAGTTTCCGACTTATGTTTAGCCAAGTAAACATATCCATACCTACTATAATCATCTATAAAGGTTATGAAGTATCTACAATGATCTCTTGTAAGGTGTTGGAATAGACCATATACATCGGTGTGTACAATATCCAACAAACCTTTAGCCCTCTCACTTGATCCTGTGAAGGGTGCTTTAGTCATCTTGCCTAATAAGAAAGATTCACATGTATCACTTGACTCATGGTCAAATGACTCCAAGACGCCAGTTGCTTGAAGCTTGGATATGCGAGTCTTGTTTATATGGCCAAGACGACTATGCCAAAGAGATAATTTATCCAAAGTATCTTTGGATGTAGAACCAATTTGCATGATTGACCTTTTGTTGCTAACATGTCCTATCACCTCATAAATGCCATGATATGGTAAAGCATTAAAATAACAAGTACTATCTTTGTAACACGAAATAGAACCGTTATTATTAAACGAAAATGCAAAACCATCATTATACAAGGCGTGAAAAGAAATAACATTTCTTGCCACATGTGGCGAGTAACGAACATTTTTCAACAAAATAGAGGAACCAGATTCAAAGGACAACTTCACGTTTCCTTGGGCTTCAACTAGGATAACATGCTTGTTTCCCATGATTAGATCTTGTTCCCCCTTTACCCAACCTCTCACTTTCCAAGAGCATATTTACTGTATTACAAATATGAGTGCCACAACCGGTATCTAAAACCCAGTTTTGCGAAGTAGAGGTTTGGTATAATTCAATCATGTGCATACTTTGTTTTGAGGTGCTAACAACGCTCTTTGCCTTGAGTTTGTTTAGTTCCTCGAGGTATGTTTTACATGAGCGACGGTAGTGACCCTTTTTCCCGCAAAAGAAGCAATCCGCATCGTGCGGTGCCTTAGCTTTAGCTTTGGCAGCCGAAGTGGGTTTTGGCTTGGATACACCAACCTTACCCTTTCCCTTACCTGCATGGATAGGGGTGGGCTTCTTCTTCTTGGGTGCTGATCTGTCAACTACATGCATCTTTCCGTCATTGCGGAGAACAACCTTCAATTGTCTCTCCCAATAAAGGAAATTTGCACCATTGAGTTTCTCCTTTTCAAGGAAAACTCTTAAAGAAATATTGGTGGTGGTGGTGGTGTTGGTTGAAGATGCCATCTATTACGTTGCAAAGTTATTTTAGTTAGTTTGATATTAAAGTCCTTGAAAAATATATTACCCAAAACAATTTTTATTATATTTTACAAGGGCTAAGAACCGTATTTCCACATTAGAACGTGACAGGTTTGCCGCGGATCACGTTGAAATGCTTTTTAAGGTAGGTATCCATTGTACCAATTGTAATCACCATATTGTACTAGTGCCATATTGCACCAATTTGTACCAATAATCATATTGTACCAATTGTACCAATTGCATTTATATTGTACCAATTGTGACTTACAACTCTTAGCTTCTTGTGGGATCATTTGACATTTGTCAATAGCATGTTTGATCCTTATTAGCATCAACCTCAAATTAAAATTCAAATGACTCGGCTAAGCTCGACAATCATTTAGAATTCCAACTTTGAGTTTGTAAATCGTCCATCTTGATACACGGTAAAACACTTATCATACTAGCTCGGCTAAGCTCGACAACTAGGATGACAAATGTTTTACACTCACTCCCCTCTTGCGCCACAAGGAGTGGCTCGGCTAAGCTCGACAACCATCCTTGCGTGGCAAGATTCGAGTGGTGACATCTTATGGATGATGCAAGATTTACTTTTGTGAGAAATCATATAAATCATCCAACACGATACGCGGTGAAACATTTTAATTATAACGGTTCGGCTAATGCACGACGACCAATTATAACAAAGTGAGTCACACTCACCTTCCACACTGTCTATTCAAAGATCGGCTCGGCTAATGCACGACAACCAACTTTGTTTAGCAAGATTTGGGTGGCGTCGTCATTAGGATAATAAAAATGATATTCTCAAAAAACGGGTTTTTGTTTCTTTAAATATTGATTAATTACTTTTGTGACAAAAACATTTTTCACCTTTTAATTAATCTATAGCGAGTGATTTAATTAAACCATTTTTTTAATTTATTTATTTATCATGCGAAAATCAAACAACCATGCAAATAAATAATCATCACACGCATTCAACATAAAATTGGTAACCATGCCCAAATCCTATGCGTTTTTCCCGTGAGCCAACCCGGGAAAAATATGGTCAACTATGGAAAAATAATGACCTTCCATGTGAGCTCTGTAACGCCCTAAAAATTATCATAGGTGAATTATTTACTTTTTATTAAATAAATATGTGATATTTATTTAATTGAGATTTATATGTGTTATGTGTATTTAGTTTGAGTAACGTAAACACGCAGTGTTTCTTTTAATGACAAGGGTGTCATTTAATTGGCGTTTAATCAATCAAGAGGATTGATTATTCATATCTAGTGTGTTACTAGATTCTTGAGTAATAATTTATGAGTTAATTAAATTATGATTTCCGAATTTGTGGGCCGAACCTCGTTTCCTTCCTTCTCCTTGACTCGAGTTAGACTTCATGCATGAGAGCCCATGGTTTCGTTTATCCAGTCCTTATGTCGTATGTTCCTTAGCCTAAGTTTTGAGCATTTATTCTAGCCCAATCCGATTAAGTGGCACTTAAAGCCCGGTGATTTATTACCTAGCCTAAGGAGTAAACTAATTCCTAAGCCCTAATCTAATTTATCTTTTTTTTCCAGCCGTGATCTCTCATTTCCTTCAATCTTTGTGGTGCGGCTGTCAAGAAGGAGTAGAGCATCTCCCTTCGTCTTATTATTTTCTTCCCTGGTCCGATCGAGGTGCAAACATCAAGTGAAGATCGAGTATTCGAACTGGAGGTAGTCTTTGTTCTTCTCGATTCCCGTTGATTTTCTTTTCCCGTTGCAATTCTCTCAATCGATCTAATGTTTTTTTTTTTGGTTTCTATTTTTCTTCGGGATCGAGTAGTGGAACAAGGAATCATGGTGCACGCAAGAATCAAGCCAAGTTGAGGGTAACATATTCGTTACCTTATCTTCTTCATTGTTATTCGTTACTTGTTAGTTCCTTTTCGTACCTTCCTTTCTTGATCCATTTTATTGATTGTGTTTACATTTTCTGTGGTTATCCCGTGTGTAGAATTGTGGCGAACAAGAAGGAGCCGTGGGATCAAGAGGTTGAGACATCGAGTCATGTCTTCCTATCGGTAGTCTTTATACCTGTTTCAATCTTTTTGGCTTTTACCGTTTTCTCCTCTCTTTCGAGATTTAATCTTGTGTTTGTGTAGGTAACCGGCTTTGTTGGTGTAGTGAGGTAATTCTTTGTTTTCGTTGGTTGGAACGACGGTGGAGTATATATCTGATCAAAGGAAGAGCAGGTCAAGGCCACGTGTGGCGAAAAGTAGTGATGAGGTGTTTTATTTCCCTAGCTTTGGTTGTTAAGTACTAGATATGTTGTAATAGTTAGTCTAGGGGGTAATAGTGTAACAATGTATAGATGTTAGGTTTTATTACCAAAATGGTCCTAACTAACCAAGAATTGAGCCATGGTATAAATACCAAAGTGTAAGGCTCAATTCTTCAACTTTTGCCATTAATCTCATTTCAATTTCACAGCAATTGTTCACTCTCTCTCTCTCTCTCTTGTTTCTCACTCTAAAAGCCCTAATTGTTCTTCATCACTTTTCATCCAAAACTCATCATCCAACACCTATTATGGATTGATTCAGTGTTATTGTGCTTTTCAATTGGTATCAGAGCATAATTTCATCTTGAAAACGATCCAAATCCATCAATTGGTGTTAAAATCAGAAGAATCAGTGGGTTTTTGAAGGTTTTTGAAGAAAAATGGGTTTAAGATTAAAAATCAGATTTAAGGTACTATTTCTTGTTATTATGGATTGAATAGCTTCATTTTGTTGATATATTAAGCTTAGAATCAAGTTAGGATCGAATCTAATCCATTCTGATGAAGAATTTGGATTTTTAGGAAAAACCATTAAAGCTTCAAAAACCCTCTAAATTCAAATTTTCGAATAGATCTAGGTTGTTTTTGAGTAAAATAGTAGTAGTGGATTGAAGGAAATAGTTTTTGGGTCATTTTGCAAAAAGAATCAAAGTTTTTGGCTAAGAAACGACCATTTTAGGATCAAATTAGTGGGTTTTTCTGTTCTGTTCGTCACTATTCTGCCAAGAACAACTTCGGACCGAGAACAGTAACAAGTTCGGCCCGAACTTCAACCCAAAGTTCGGCCCGAACTTCACCCAAAGTTCAGCCCGAACTTCACCCGAACTTCGGCCCGAACTTCTACACAACTTCGGCCCGAACTTCTACACAACTTCGGCCCGAACTTCTACACAACTTCGGCCCGAACTTCTACACAACTTTGGCCCGAACTTCTACACAACTTCGGCCCGAACTTCTACACAACTTCGGCCCGAACTTCTACACAACTTCGGCCCGAACTCTTTCTACACTCGCGTGACAAAAGGGGCTGTACTGTAACGGTCATAACTTTCAGCTCGGGTGTCCGTTTCGAGCCCACGAGTAACCAAATCGAAGCTAAAGACGAAGGCTACGACGTGATAAACGGCCGTAGGCGGTTTACCCAACTTGACGGCCCAAAAACGCTTGTTTCGATCGCTTAATTTGCGTTTTTGTGATTTTTCGGTCAATTTCCAAACTTCGTTTAGCCCCAGTTTCTAACCCGATCGTCGTTTTTCTCTAATTCGAAAATCTTAGGCACATTTAAAGTGTACTTTATCATCTGGAATAACCAGTTTAAGATTTCGGTAATTTTGAATTTTTGAAGACCAATCCACGGTGTACATCACATATTCTATTCCAGAACCTTCTCATTCTTAAAGTTTTCTTTACCCCGTTTCAATCAAAAATACCCGTGAATTGTTCTTAACATGACTACCAAAGAAACATTGTCTGCCGGGTCGAATGCCCAGGAGGATAAACAGTGCATTGCCAACATGGCATTCATGGCAATACCAACTGAGGCTACAGCTGTGTTAGGCATTCCAAAAGATGATGAAAATGAGGTACTCTCTTTCTCCTTTGACTCTTTATTATCTGATTCAGACACTGATGAATCAGAGAATTCCTTGTTTAATGAAAAACTTTTTACTAAAATTGATGAGAAATCACATTTGACAAAACAAATAACTGATTTGGAATCTGAAAAAGCACAACTCTTAAATGATTTGAGTGACTTAAGTCAGTGCTCCCTTCAAATAACTCAAGTAAACAAGGAATTACAAAATCAGTTGTCTACGTCAAAATCTGCTTATAAATTTAAGATTTCTGAATTACAAGAAAGTTTACAAAAACAAGTAAACACAACCAATGAATCAAATGCACAAATCTCAAAATTAAAGGCAGAAAATTTAACATTTCGTCGTCAACTTGAAACTCTTGTTCCTCAAGTCAATCAAAATAACCTTTCAAATCAAAAAACCCAAGAGTTACAACAACAGTTGTCACAGTTTCATGCTGCTCACACCAGTGAGGTAAATCGTCTAAATCACATAATTAATACAAAAAATCTTGAAATCTCGAACCTGAAAAACATGAAGACGGTGTCAAGTGATAAAGACGACTCCAAGCAGCTGATAAATGACTTGGCGAATCAACTAAATCGACAGCAAACATGGATGAAGTCCTCAGACATCAAGATAAAAGACTACCAAGAACAGTTGAAGACGGCTGACATCGAAATTCAAAAATTGAATGAACAAATCAAAAACATAACAAACGATTTTAAAAAGGAAATCGATGAACAATCAGCAACTATACACAGTCTTACTGTCAGAAAAGAAAATGCTGAAGAACACATCTCAAAACTGGAGCAGACGATTGTGAAAGCTGGTCATACTGAACAAACGATAAAATTAAACCAGCCTAAAGAGTTCAGATCTTTCAAGTCAAAAGTGGGTCTTGGAGCAGAAAACATCCGCCCTCTGGAAAAAGCTGCAGATGTTCTTCCAACGTTATATAACTACGATTACATGAACTTGGGAATCTGGCAAAGCTTCCTTCATATGCCAGATGAAGAAGCAGAAATCGAGAAGTTCAACAGAGAAAAGAAGGAACACGTTCAAATTAGCTTTAACTATTCTGAATTGAACTATACATATGAAAAGAATAAAGCAAAATTTGAAAACAATGAGTACTTCCCGATTGTCACTCCAGAAGAATTTTCCATCTCTGACAATGAAGTTTTAAAACAAACAATTGAACCGAAGCTTTATGTTCCTCCATTAATTTTAGAAAAGAAAATTGTACAATTAGAATCTGAAATTGATGAAACACAAAAATCTTTTGATAAAGAAAAGGCAAATCTTCAAAACAAAATACATAATTTAGAGGACACCATTTTAGAATTAAAACCTAAAACGAACAAACATGTTTCTCAAAATTCTAAATCCTCTGTATTAGGACCGGCACCAGTTAATCCAGTTCCAATCATCTTGAGGAGAAACTCTAATTCACCAGTCTTAAATGCTTCTAATAGTAAATTAGAGTCTCAGAGTGAGAAGGTCAAGAAGCCCAATGGAGTCACAAGAGCCAAGCAGTCCAAGAAGTCAATTCAGACTGGACCTAGTATGCTTAAGAAGCCCAGCCTACCTAAGAAGTCTAGTCCTCGTTCGTCTGTCGTTTCTTCTTTTTCTGTTCAAAAGAAATGTAATAACTCTAACTGTGTGAAAACTCATTTAACGGCTTTTAGAACTGATTATGATTCAACTGTTTATCATCCCGTCCGATACTCTCCTGATTTTGGTGATGTATATGTTAAAACTGACAAATCTGGAACAAAAAGATTTTTTGATAAAATTACAAAGAAACAGATAACTCAGACTGATAAACGTTTTTTTGTAAGACTTGATGCACCTTGCAGTATTCCTAAGAACATAGTATATCATAAATCTGGTAAACTTATAAACACATGCAAAACGTGTTATCCATATCAATGCAAATCATACGTCACTAAACCAGCAAAATCAAATCAAAAGATTTCATCATCCCCAGTTTCCAAACAGACGAAGAGTTCTTCCAAAACCCCATCAATCTCTGATAAACACTCGTCTTCTCGTCGCAAAGTTTCTCGAGGATCTTCCGCACCTAAGCCAAAGTCTTCAGGTTCCTCAAATAGCGACAACAACACAGCGACCAAATCTTCAACATTTGTAAAATACACTTGGATCAAAAATGAAAAATCTCAATGGATTATACAATCCTCTGAGAAATCTTTAAAATGGGTCGTCAAATCCACAACCTCTGAACTGCCTCCTTGCAGTTATCGAAAGCTCTAAATTAATAATAAAACAATTCTACATAAAACATCTGTCACTAATCGTATAGGACCCATAGATAATTGGGTACCAAACATGTTTTAATTGTTTTATGTAGAATAACCAGCAAGGTGTTTGGAGTTCAGAATGACTTATACACACTTCAGTGTATAACTCGAACCTCAACAGTATGACTTATACACACTTCAGTGTATAACTCGATCCTCAAAAGTATGACTTATACACAATTCGGTGTATAACTCGAGCTTCAACAGAATGGCTTATGCACTCTTCAGTGTATAACCCGAGCTTCAACAGTATGGCTTTCAAGTTCATCTGCTTGAAACCCGTTTTTCATCGATACCATTGGTTGAGGGGGAGAATTTTTATATTCACTTGTCGAGGGGGAGAAAATCGATATTAATATGTCGAGGGGGAGCATAACTGATTTTATGATTTATGAAACTCAACTGTTGAGGGGGAGCATCCTTTCAGAACTGCTGACCAATTTGTCAGTGCTCCCTTCAAATTTTTCTTAATTATCAATATGTGGTATCAATTTTTGTAATATCCGTAAACGATCTCTTTACCAATTTCAGTTGGTACTGATAGCATCTGTTTATTACAAATCTTCCTACTCTATATTGCTAATAAATTCTTTTATTTTCCTCAAACAGTTTTTCAACCTCTTACATATTTACAATCTCACAAGGTTATCAATGTTGAGTATTAGCTTTTGTAATATCCGTAAACGATCTCTTTACCAGTCTAGGTTGGTACTGATTGCATCTGTTTATTACAAATTCTCTTATTTCTCATTGCTACCTTTGTGTTACTTCATTGTCAAAATTTTCAAATGTAAATCGATTTTTCTCATTTTTCATACAAATTTCATTTTCCAAATATTTGAAGTTCTCTGCTACCACACGACCAGGCACACATCAATACTCAATTAAAATTTGTCACTCAAATTGAGTTGCTGACATCACATTTTTATCAATTTTTTTATTATTCAGTGATGATCAACATTCCAAAATTTTATCTCACTTTGTGCTCACAAGGATGTGTTCACAACGTAGGATATAAATTTTTGTCATATTCGTAAACGATCTCTTTACTAATCTCGATTAGTACTGATTGCATCTGTTTATGACAAATTTTCGTCTCTTGCGTTGTGGCACAAATTTTTCAAAACTCTGATTTTGCACATAAATTTTCAATTTTTCAAAAATACTTGTCTGCAACATTCAACACAATTGGCTGTTAAATTCGTCGATCTCTTTACTGATTTTCCATCAGTAAAGATTGCATCTGTTTTTAACACCTTCTTGGATTGAGTGTTCTTACCATTTTTCAAACGATTTTCATTCTTAAACGATCAATGGAGAAATCATTTTTTCATTTTCTCCAAAATGTTCAGATTCAATTCTGACATACTCATATTCTCACACACACAAAATCGTTTTTAATGCACTGTTAGATCATTGATCTTTGTATATCCGTCGATTTTTTCTCTGCACAAGTTCAGAGAAAATTGCATCTTTGTAAGCGGTATACTTCACTGATCTTAGATATAACCACACAAATTGATTTCTTTTAAATTTCAAATATTTGATTAACAATGTCTTTAATCATCGTGTTCGTCATATCCGTAAACGATCTCTTTACTGAAGTTCTTCAGTAAAGATTGCATCTGTTTATGACTTCACGTGATTATTGACATCGCTATTCTTAATTTTTCAAATATTTTTCTCCAAGATTCTTGGATAAATCAATTTTTATCTGGTCACTTCATGAGTACTACATGTTACTGGTTCTAGATTCCGAAACCCACAAATATCAAAATCTTGGCTCACATATTACATCGACACACAATTTCCTCTCTCTCCGTCTTCACGAGAAAACCATTCAGCATTAGCATGAGGACCCTGGTCATGATCCTCATGAGGGGGAGAAAAGAGCAAGAAATAGTGCAAGTACTGGGTCTATAACTGAACAACGTCAAAAAGAACCACATCTCATTAAAGAAGAAAATTCACATCGTATGTACTCAGATCAACTGCAAAATCAGAAATATTCTAAATCAAGTGAGAATCAATGTATTAAACAGAAAATCAAGTGAAGAAGAAGAAGAAATCGATTCATCTAAAGAAATCTCTCTCCAAAATCTCAATCATCACAATCTAAATCTTAAAAGTACAAATCATTATCATTCTTTACAAAATTCAAAACATCATTATCCTGTCCTCACAAAACCTCTACCTCAAAAATCCAAAAACAAAATCCCCAATAACTGAAATCCCAGACAAATCCTTCCCAACTGAGATTTCATTACCAGAACTTTTAACACTAAATGAGACATTTTTAGATCTTTCTTACACCAACAGATTCAACGAAAAATATTTTCTTTTAGTGTTTGAAACTTCGAAGTTCTGTGATGATACTTTCTTAAAATTTAGAAAAGTTTTGCATGTCAAAAGCAGAATTCTAAATTGCTTCCACTGCCACTCAGATGAAAACATTGAACTGCAAAACATAGATATGTTAATTACAGTTTTGACAAAGGATTAAATTGAAGAAATGTAATTCAACATTCTGAAGCGCATCTGAGAGTAAGTAAACATCGTAGCATGCCCACCTCTCCACAAAGATACGCAACCCTCTACCAACATTTGGTCAGAACAAGGGTTTGCATTTAGAGCATGAACCTCCTTCATACGTGAGAAAAGGGTAACTGGCCAACAGAATAATTGTTTGTTTGAGGGGAAACGTAACCGTTATAAACATGTTACCTCAACAACAATTATCACATCGCAAATCGACAAACGCCACAACTTCAAGAAAGGACTTCCGCTGCTAACCGCTCTATCTATGGGTCTACATTCAGTCGATTTGCATGAAGTCTTCTGGAATACTTTATATTGGTTGAAAAGCCGATTAAAAGTATATCTGTCACCGATGATCAAAGGCTGATGCTGTTTTATCAACAAAACTGCTCAACGGTTCAATTCTCAGCTCCAGCCTTACAATCACAGAAGTCTTCAAAGATATGAAACCTAGTCTACTATTACAAAGGGGGAGATTGTTAGGTACTAGATATGTTGTAATAGTTAGTCTAGGGGGTAATAGTGTAACAATGTATAGATGTTAGGTTTTATTACCAAAATGGTCCTAACTAACCAAGAATTGAGCCATGGTATAAATACCAAAGTGTAAGGCTCAATTCTTCAACTTTTGCCATTAATCTCATTTCAATTTCACAGCAATTGTTCACTCTCTCTCTCTCTTGTTTCTCACTCTAAAAGCCCTAATTGTTCTTCATCACTTTTCATCCAAAACTCATCATCCAACACCTATTATGGATTGATTCAGTGTTATTGTGCTTTTCATTGGTGATTATAAATTATCAACCAACCAAGTGGAGTCAGTGTTGGCAATTGAGAATTTAATCAAAAGAGGTGAGTTGATTTAATTGAGTAGGTGACGTCAAGATGTGGAGCTTGATGGCCACACAACTTTGAATTTTAATAGCAGCCTTGGATTGACGCTCTTGCATTCGGTTTTTCACTATCTTCTTGGTTCGTAAGGGTATAAATCCTAACCCTTTTCACTATAAGTTTCGAGTTATTTAGTTTTGACCCTAGCCGTGACCAAGTTTAGATTTTGTGGTTTTTATATGATGAATTGTTGTCACATTTTTTTATTTTTTTCCTTTGTCAGTTTAATCGTGTGTCAGTCCTGTGATGAAAAGTGGTTTTCGGGGCTGTCGGGTTTCTCGGGAATAAGCGGGTTGGTGTCGGGATTCAAAACGGATTTTAAAGTTAGTGCACTTTTCTGGCAGAATCTGCCCTGTTATTCATGTCTGTTTTTAACCTGGTTAAAATAAGTTTTTGGATTTTTGGCCCATGCTGGAGTCTAGTATTCTGAGTTAGCTTTCCATTGACGCAAACCGCTCGTCAATCTGATTTACAGTTTAAAAGTTATGACCATTTTAATAGGGTGCTGTCAGAATTTCTACCTGTGCAGCTTTTATGCTTTGTGAGCCTGTTTTGAGGGCCTTAGAGTCCGTTTTTAGGCAGAAGCCACTTGAGAGTGTTTTGTAGTATTCTGAGTCTAGTTTCCATGGTAAAACTTTGGGACTAATCTAATGAACGGTTTGGGAGATATTACAGTTCCCGTGGGGGTGTCGGATTCTGACAGATTGTTGTGAATCGAGTCTTGAGCCAAGTTTTAATCCGAGTCTTATTATGTGATGTAGGATCTTCTAGGAACGGAGTTGTGACCTTTGTACGTGCCGGGGACTTCTAGGAGCTTACGTTTACTGAGGTGGGTGATCTCACTATAAACTTGCATTTACTTTCATTTCATGATTATGTGCTATGTGTCATGAATTGCTATTGCTTTGAGATAAGCTTGTTTATTTGATGATGTGCTAAGTGTTGTTTATTTTAAATACATCCTGAACTGAGATATGGATGTTGAGTAACCGAGCTAAGTACCATATCATTATGTGTTGATCTGCGTACATGAGTTATGTTTATGAGTTATATGCATGCGAGATGTGCTAGTTGATTACATATCTGTTGAGATGATATGTGTTGAGTATGAGATGGTTTGTTTTATATGAGTACATGTTGTATGAGTCAACACGTTAATAAAACTAACCTAATAACTATGAGATTTTAATTACCGATCGCAAGAGGCAACGGCGAGAGCCAACTCTTCCCGTTTGAGTTGCCAAAGTACACTACACGACTGTCAGCGTGGTACTGCGGGGCACCTAGAGGACGGCTGTTGGAAGAGGGTGTTGTGACGAGCGTATGGCGGTGGGCGTACGTTGAGCATCGTCACAACCCACGGCGAACCTAATGAGATTTAATAAAAGGCCTAATAATCGAGAAGTGAGTAGAGTCTCTAGGGATCACTTATGTGGTGTGGATTGTTTGTATGTGTATGTTTATTGTGTTGATTATTCACTCAGCGGTGGCTGACCCCAAACACTCCCTCCCATTATGCAGGTACTAGCAAAGGCAAAGAGAAGGTCAATGGTTGATGAGCTGCGTTTCTAATTTTTTTATATTTATGGATTTGGATTAAAACATTTATTTTGAGTCAAACATGTTTTGTTTTAAAACCTTTAATTATTCCGCATTTAAAACACGAGACGGTTTTATATTTTTATTTATGAGTTGGGACCTTTGAGTTACTTGTACTTTTGGGGAAAAATGTAATATTTTATTGATTAAAAATTTTTAAATTCCCCCTGATTTTTGGGATGTTACAAGCTCCCACTAAATCCGCCGTCTCCATTAGACTTCATCGAATCCAAGGTTGCCTAGACATCACTTCATGATTCCATTTGGTTGTATTTTGATCTTCATTTTACAAGTACATAGAAAATATAGAAATGGCCAACAAGACACAAAATCCTACTAACTAGTATATATACAAATGAAAATCAATGGCATGCAAGCCATAATTAATAAATATTACATACCAAAATTAATAAATTATTAATTACAAACCATTGTGACAAAGTCACCAAATGCATAACAACCAAACACACGTCAAAAGGTCAAGGGCATGATGGTTACTAATCTACTAGCTACTACATACATGAAAGCTAAAATGGTGTGCCAACAACCATTCATAAAAAATATTTTGACAAAGATTCGAAATCAAACACTCAAAGCACAAAGAATCTTTACATGTAATAAGTTACATACATCAACACAAATATATGCATGCATGCATTTCATGCCAAAATCATGACAAGCATATAAGTGTGTGAGTCAAAATATTATGGGTTTAGCAAGGCTAAAACCCGAATCTAACTTTGGCAAAAACCGATCCTCAAATCGTTTTTCAAGCCCGAAATGTGCAAGATTCGTTTAGAGTAGGCTCTGATACCACTGTTGGATTATTGTGGGTTTAAAAACGCAGCGGAAGTATATATTTAAAACAAAAGTTTAACCACCACAATCCACCAAGGACCATATCTCTAAACCGAAAAATGCAACAAAGAAAAGATAGAACATCATACCCTTGAAGACACCCGCAAGATTGATGATGTTGATAAGTGGATGATGGTCACGAGTTGGTTCCCCTCTACCGTTGATACACGCCGAGTTACCGTTCATTTCAAGTTGCTAACCCGACACCGAAAGCTCAAGAAACTTCTTAGATTTCGGTGAACTAAACACTTAATTTTTTGAGAGAGAAATGTTGAGTTTTTCTTTTCATCATCCTCTAACTAAACCTCCCACATCTTCTTATATAGATAAGGAAGCATGTGGAGGTGTTAAAGATGCTAGACATGCATTGGACCATTAAATGGTTCAATGAGATAAAGGCTAGCAAGTGGGTATACTCAACATGCATTGGACCATCAAAAGGTCCAATTAGATTAAAGCTAGAATGTGGATATACTCAACATGCATTGGACCATAAAAAGGTCCAATGAAAATAAAGCTAGTAAGTGGATATACCAAACATGCATTGGACCATAAAAAGATCCAATGAAATTAAAGGTAGCATGTGGATAATTAGTGGTAGCTCTTTACATGCATTGGTTCATTAAATGGTCCAATGAAATAAAAGCTACATAATTCTCCCAACATCTTTATTTTTCTCTTCTCAATTAAGTGTTATCGGAAAGGAATTCCCCCGGTGTGTGACCCGATAGGCCTGTGCATCGTCGGTCGTAATACCCGTACGCGTGTGTCGGTGGGCAGAACTTCAACACAAAGATCATAACTTTGTCGTACATGGCTGGCCAAAAGAAGTGTACGAGAGAAAAAGCTGGGTAGGGTTAAATGCCGGATCGTTTCTGATCAGAAACTGTCAATGGTCACTGGATTTCTTGGACACGTGGGCTGATATGGGACCTCGATCTCCTAACTACGAGAAATGGGGTAGAATTTTATTGGACGTTTTCAAGCATAGGTCCACCGATCAGACCGCTTTAGCTTACTTGCTCTACAAGGAACACCATCAATCATTGGGGAGGAAGAAGACACTCATAGAGACTGAATATTATCTCGAAGGTTACTGGGTAGGGATCGTTTGTTGGAAATCACTAAGTCCCAAAACTCACAATCAAGCTGTTTAATATGTGATGGGCATGTGTAAAAGTATAGAAAATGAAAGGAAAACTCATCTTACTATTTAATCTTCATGTATGGAGGATATATATATCCTCACATGAACCACACGTACACCAAACAAAAACAAACTATACTAAAATAACGCCACTACCTACCGAATCTTCACATAAACTTCCTAATAATTTGCAAGTCTAGAACGTGCACTCCCATAATGCACGACCGATTCTTGACTAATTATTAACCATATTTTCTAAATACTAATTTTAACTACCTAAAACTTAATTAAATAAAACAATTAGTTCTATCAAGATTAAAACCAACATCGTTGACACACTGAAAAATATAACGGAAAAGTATCTGGAGATTGAGTTGACGGTGCCGGCGTTACGCCGGCGGCATGCAGAGAAGGTGACGGAGCAATACGGTGTGTTACGGGAGCCGTCATTAAAAGACGCCGGTAACAAGTTCGGTAGCCGGAGGAGGCCTTTTGTGACACATTTTGCCGGTTGTCAGCCGTGCAACGGGAAACATAACCCTTTGTTCACCGGAGAAAGTTGTCGGAATGGCATGAACATGGCTCTGAATTTCGCTGACAATCAGGTGCTTCGGAATTATGGGTTTGTTCACACGATCTTATCTGATTCGTCGGTTGTTTCGCCGTTGCCGTTTAATTACCCGGCATGATCGATTATTATAGAAGTTATGGTTATTCCACACTCTCTAAACCGTTCACATCTTTTACAATGATTGTAGACTTGACAAGTTGATGTTGTCATGTTGGTGTTCTTATTTATAATTCAAGTATATCTTAATAAAAAGTATTTCTTTTAAATGCTCATTTATATTTGTGGTTTTATTCTCACATTTATTTGGATTGTAATTTTTCATACTTTCAATTGTACTATTTTCGTAAAAGAAAATGTCGTAGCAGTAGAGTTTCTACTAAAAAATACTCCCTCCGTCTCACAAATTTTTTTTCATTTGACTTGGACATAAGTTTTAGGGTGATAGTTATTGGTGAAGTCATTGGTAATAATTTTGATTAAAATATATGATTGGTTTGGAGAGAGAAAGATAGTTAGTGGTGGGGTCCTTAGTAATAATATTATTTTATTATATGGAGTCCATTAAATGTAAGAAATTAGAAGTTTTTTGTGGGACAAAAATTTAAGGTCAAATGAGAAGTTTTTTGTGGGATAGAGGGAGTATTATTTTCTAATAAATCTGTATACTTCATACTTTTATTTATAAAATGATTAATATGTGAAATAATTAAATTTTTTTCTTAATTTTATCATTTAATTTGAATACTAGTATCAATGATATGAGCAGGAAAATAGATATAAATATTTAGCTAGAATCAACTGATTCTAGAAAGAACAGTCTTAAAATGTCTGTAACCATCAAAATATCAAATGAAAGGAATAATCCTCGAAGAATCGGCTTGGGCTTTTAAAAAAGAGTGGTTTGAATACTAATATGTTTAAATATTAGCTCAAACAAATTAGTGTCACTAATCACTAGAGCTATGGTTTGGTTGGTATTAAACTATTAATGGTCACGGGATGCCTTTAACTACGTAATGTAGTTGTTGCGGGCCCTTAATCCAAATAAAAAACTTGATATGACTTAATCCGGCGGTTACACATGTAAAATCATTCAATACTTTTACCATGCAATTTCAAATTCATCTGGTTGAGTAGGTTGTAACAGTTATTGTGTGAAGTTCAAGCATATTTTACATGATGAAGTCTACCCCAAACTCAGATAATTACACCCATTGTACGAGACCATCTTCACCACGAAATCTCGCCACTGACCGCGACCACTTTTTGTGTACGTACGTGGCACCTCTCCCATGCACCACATATATATACCTCCTAGGATTAAATTCTTGCAGACGGCCACTAGCCCGGTCACAAAAAAGAAGTCTTTACCGACGGCTAAAAATCCGTCGCTAGACCAGATTCCCATCCAAATATGTATAGAAACCTCGTCAGAAATTAGTATTTGGATACAAAAACTCCATTTGAATCATTCTAATTCATACACACAAGTAGCATGTATTTAGTCCTAATTTAAAGTGAGAGAGATTCCAGCAATGGATTTGTGATGCCAAATTGCCAAGTGATGGGGATTGGGGAATAAGAAATTCCCGACCGATCGAAGTAATTGTCGCAAAGTGCTTCTAAATTTTTTTCAACCAATCATTGGCAACGGATTTTGCAATGGATTTTGTTCTTGCAAATTAAATATATGTCGGTGAACCATCAGAAATATAACTAAAACTACCGCCAGAGCGATGCAACTAAAGGGATTGTGGCAGTTTACAATTTTTGGTTGCGCAGCTGCAAACTTTTTGTTGACAACCTTATTCTTGTTGCTATATTTATTCAACACCGGCTTAATTTTTGTTGCTATTTTTACTCAACACCTACTTAATTTTTGTTGCTATCAGCTAATTACCAACGACTTAGTTTCGTTACTATTTTGTAAATATCAACGATGTAATTTTCGTTGCTATATTATAAATATCAACGACTTCTTTACGTTGCTATTTTTTAAATTCCAATGACATGGCACATTTCTAAAATTAGCAACTCCAGCTAAATTCGTTGGTAATTTACCAACGACCACAGACTATCTTTGGTATAATTCAATTAGCCAAGACACACGTGTACATCTAACATTTATCAAATTGATAAATATTTTTACTATTTATGAATAGTTGATTAATAATATTTTTTTTACATTTAAGCTGCTTTTTGACTGTTGTGGACTTTGTATTTGGATTTTTCACGTAACTCTATTGTTATTATTTTCTTAGTTGTGTTTAAATGATATCTTTTTTTATACAATAACTATATTTTTTATTTGTTTTATCTTATTATTTGAAATTGTTTTATATAAATGTAGAGTATAAATTAAGTAAATTTGTAACTAATTGAAAGACCAACTAGTTTAATAATTATCTAAGTTACCCTAAGAAAATTAATAACATGTTAGTTTATAAATACGATATGTATCTTTGTAACCCGCCGCGGAGCGCGGGCCGAGAAACGACCAGTTCCTCGTAACGACGATTACCAACAATGGGTATTTACCAACGAATTTGGATAGTTGGTATAGAAAAGGTTTTTGATTCACCTCATTTTAACTAATGAGGGAAAAGGTTTCATTTATACACAAACTGATTACAAAGTTTACATCGTAGACTCCTCTAATTTAGGAGTGATAATAGCAATTAATTAAATACATTAAATACAATAGATCTTGAATTATTATGTGTTGATACCCCCGGACAATCGAAAAGGTGGCGGACCGAGACATAACATTTTTCGAAAAGCTTCAAATTGTGGACGCGGAAGACTTTTGGTAAATATATCTGCCACTTGAAGATTGGTTGGGACAAACTTTGTATAAAGTTTGCCGGAGGTGACAAGTTCTCTTATAAAATGATAATCAAGATCAATATGTTTAGCACGTTTGTGAGAAACCGGGTTTTGAGTCATAAATAGAGCACTTTTATTGTCACATAAGAGAGTCGGACGAGTCGGCGGTAAAGCATGAAGTTCTTGCAATAGATGGGTGATCCATACAATTTCCGCCGCCGTATTTGCCATGGCTCGATACCCAGATTCACAACTTGATCGAGACACGGTAGGTTGCTTTTTAGCACTCCAAGAAACGAGATTGCCACCAAGGTATATAGAGTAACCGTAGGTGGACCGGCGTGTATCTAGACAACGTGCCCAATCAGCATCGGAATAACCCGTAATCGTAGAAGTATGTTGTCAGTTTGTGGGGTTCCATCTTAAAACCAATTGGTTGTAAGAGGAGTAGCCCAGGACCCTTATAAGCACATTACCGGTTCGTCTTTTGTCCAATGTGGGACATCTCAAAACGCCCCCTCACGTGTGGCGTCATTTTTTTTTCGCGCCTAACACGTGGATATTTATGGGTTACGTGGGGTCCGTGTGGCCGTTTGACCAACATCGGGTGAACCTTGCTCTGATACCATATAGAAAAGGTTTTTGATTCACCTCATTTTAACTAATGAGGGAAAAGGTTTCATTTATACACAAACTGATTACAAAGTTTACATCGTAGACTCCTCTAATTTAGGAGTGATAATAGCAATTAATTAAATACATTAAATACAATAGATCTTGAATTATTATGTGTTGATAGTTGGCACTAGCACTTTTTCCAGTAGTGATCATAACATATTTTTATAGGGAAATTATCATCTTAAAGTAAGACATCCTCCTATTCAAAATAAGTGATACATACTTTTCTTCTTTGATAATTCAAAATAAGTGATAAACTTTATAAAATTATATTATTTGACAAGAAATAGTAGACATCCACTAAATCTACTTTAATACTACATTCGTCCCATAAAAAAAGTTCTCATTTTCCTTGGATACAAGTTTTTAGATGATGGTTAGTGTTGGGGTCGTTGGTATTACTTTTGATTAAAATATAAGGTTTGTTTGGAAAGAGAAAGATAGTTAGTGGATATTAGAAGTGATGTCCTTGGTAATAATAGTATTTTATTATAAGGTGGTGATTTTTACACCACATATTTTGACCTATGTACCACAATTGTTGTTTTACATGTTTGTACAGTTTGCAGTATTACTTGTACAATGTGGTATAAGCATAAGAAAATGTGGTGTAGAAATGAATTCTCTTTATTATATGGAGCTCATCAAATGTGAGAAAAGAATACTTTTTTGTAGGATAAAAGTTTAGTGAGAAATGAGAACTTTTTGTGGGACGAAGGGAGTATAATGAAATGATTTTTTACTCTTACTTTTACTTTTAAAACATCATTGATCCCACTTTATTTAAAAAAGTATAGGACTTATTCCCCCACTAACCATCCAATTAGTTTAATTTAATCATTATTATAATTTTTTGTTTAAAAAACTATGAAAGCAAGTTAAAAAAACTATGTATCACTTATTTTGAATTAGATGAAGCATGTTATATTACATTAAGTACATAGAAACATAAAAAATAGCGTATGAATAACAACTTCAAATAAAATTGGATGGAAACTAAACTGATCATTTATTAAATACAATATACTTTAACATAAATTGGTTTCAAATGCAAAATTTTGTATTAAAATCGAAATGAAAACTAATTAATAGGATAAAAACATCATCGATTTATAAATATATTCAATTGATAATATAACTGAATGAAACAAATGAGGCTTTCGCTTTGATATTTATACCTTAAGGGTCCGGATCCGGTGAGGATTACGAGTACAATTTTCGTCCAATCATTTACAAAAGGGCATAACAGTCTTTTTTGAAACCCCCATTTCCCTCCTTGTCCACTTGTCATCCAATGATTGGATGTGGGTTTTTCCCCCTCACTTCGCTTTTCGCAAATAACTTTTTTTTATTTGTAAAATAAAAAATCTAAAAATGTCAAAAATTTTAAAATTAAATTTTCTACAGAATGAATATAGTCATGAAAATTTGAATTTTTTTTTTTATCACAATGATCCAAAAATCAACACTGAGCTAAAATGATCCAAAATTAACTATATAATCCAAAAGTTAACAATGATCTTAAATTAACAAAATGATACGAAAATTTACAATGATCCAAAATTAATAAAATGATGGAAACTCAACAAAATGATCAAAAAATTAACATAAATCCAAATAGTTTTGAATCATATAAAGATATATTAGATCATTGATTCATGTCCTTTTAGATCATAAAAATATTTTAGTTAATAAAAATATTACGAGTCATTATATTTGAACCATACCTATTAGCTAATATAGTTTTGAATCATTATATTTTCAATGATTGGATGTGCCCCCCCCCCCCCCCCAACTTTGTTTTTCGCCAATAACTTTTTTTTTATTTGAAAAATAAAATATCTAAAAATGCAAAAAATTTTAAAATTAAATTCTCTAGAAAATGAGTATACTAATGAAAATTTGAAAAAAAAAATTAACACAAAGATCCAAAAATTAAACAATGATCCAAAATTAACACAGTGATCAAAAAAAGTACATGATCCAAAAATTAACAATGATTCAAAATTAACAAAATGATCCAAAACTTTACAATGATCCAAAACTAATATAATGATCCAAAAATTAAAATTACTCAAAGTTAATAAAATGATCCATAAAGAACAAATGATCCATAAATAACAAAATAATTCAAATATAATAAAATTAAAAAAATATTTTTTTTTTTCAAATTTTCATGACTATGCTCATTTTGTAGAGAATTTAATTTTAAGAACTTTGATTTTTTCAGAATTTTTTTTTTATCAAAGAAAAAAATAAGTTATGCCCAAAATAACACAAGTTGGTGAAAAAAAATAAGTCAACCAACAAAATGGTAACATGTGTCGAGAGTGGGAATCACTTATTTTAAGGGTGAATTCTCTGGCATGTAAGATATTTTGAAATTGAAAAGACAAATAAGCCCTTGAATATTTTACCCTTTACAAGAAAAGAACTAAAAACTCATATTATTTACACAAATGCCACTACAGATTTTTCAATAAAAAGGGGATAATCTGAGCCACATATATTTGAGATCAACGATTAAGATTTGTCCTCGCAGTCCTCATCAACTTTTGAGTCCTCACCCGATCCCACTTCTATACCTTAAAATTTACTTAATTTACTCATTATACTGAACAAATTTTAAACAGATGTACAAATATATTAAAACTTAAGTTTTAATGTGTGATATAGTTTTTGTGATGTAAATATCACATTTTTTTCGCTATAAGAAAATTTTAGTTTTCTTTTCAACAATTTTTAAGCTATGTGTGAATGGAACGGTCGAGAGGCGACCGCAACGTCGCGACCAAACCACCCTTACATAGCATTTGTTGGACGCGTCCCCATGGTGATGTGGCAAGGTTGGTCGCTCGGGAGACCAATGTAGGTCACCTGCAACATGTAGTGAATAGTTATTGATCGGTACATTTTATATTACATTTTATTATACTTTATATGCTTAATAAATGTACCGATATATTATTAAATATACTACTTTGATTTTTATTTTTATTTTTTTTGAAACAACAAATCTAATCTACTCCTAATTACCACATATGTCCACGACGGGACTCGAACTCCTGACCTCAAGATTGAGAGTCAATCACCATACGCTAGGCCAAAGGCCCTTTGGTTTATATACTACTTTGATTAGTTTTATTGTTTTGTAGGTTAGAGCTTTAAATGGACTAATTTGGTCAAATTAACTAAAAAAATATCAACTTGATTAAGTCAAAGTGAAAATCTTATCAACTTGGACTATAAGTCGGATACTATTTTAGCCGGGCCACGTGAGTTTATTGAGCTTATTTTGAGGAGTCGAACATTCAATCAAAAAGAAGTCCACTTAGAAGTCTTTGGAGGTCCACATGCATATATTTGAAGCGGGCCATAAAATTTAAAGACAACAAAAGATCCAGCTCATAATCCTTATTATGGAAAGGAATTAAGTCGGCGACAACTAGAGAAGAGGAGGGACGAATAATTCCACAAGCAAACACTAGAACCAAAATGGCTATCCCAAAAGATCCTCCCGAAATCAACCAAGGATTCCCCGGGTGTCCATTATTATTCATCATCGTGATGCCTAACATGCTACTTATAATCGGTAAAGCGATCTGCCAAAATGACTATACACTAGCAATTGTGTGTACCAGTTTATGTATGTTTCTTCCTGATTGAGTTCTGCCTCTCAAAATTCCTAACATTGCCTAAAAACGACGAATCAAGTCAGAAATTTTGGCTAAAAAGCCTAAAATTAAACACGTGGTTTCTTTGCACGACTACATCTTTTGGATTTGTTTATCAGTTTGCAGATTTCTTCCTGCCACGAACGACTGTAGCTCTATACACCATTGGGTTGGTATTTAGTTCGTTTCTGTTCTATGTGCTTGCAATCATTGATCTTGTGAAGTATTTGAATATTTGGGTACACGGTGAGGATGAAATCGGTTGCCTGAAAAGCAGACTTTAAATGCTGGAAAATCGATTTTGGAGCAAGTGTAGTTCAACAAGTTACTTAACCTATCGTTGTGTTCTCAAAATAAGATAACTTAATAATGGATTTTTTATTTTATTTTTTGGATTTTAAGATTGTATACGGCATTTAATTAGCTAAGCTAACAATGTATGAAACCATTTGGTGATTGGTGTGCCACTTAACCTATCGTTGTGTTCTCAAAATAAGATAACTTAATGATGGATTTTTTATTTTATTTTTTGGATTTTAAGATTGTATAAGGCATATAATTAGTTAAGCTAACAATGTATGAAACCATTTGGTGATTGGTGTGCCATTATGAATTGAAATTGACTAAAATTATTGTTAAACCATAAGTATTTCTTTTCATGATTTTTTTCTCCAATTGTTACAAAAATTGGAGACAAGAAAAAACATGGAGATGCGGGGTATCGATCCCCGTACCTCTCGCATGCTAAGCGAGCGCTCTACCATCTGAGCTACATCCCCAGTTGAGATAATTTCTAAATCGTGGAAATATGAATATTTAAATCGATACTGTTGGTTAACGTAGTTTCTCTGGGTTTCGATTCGAGGTTTTATTTGCTCGGAGCACCTGCAATACTTCGCAAAGAAATGTTCTTCATCTTCTATTGCGTCGGCGGGAACTTTGTCGAACAACCGGCAGACGCTCAGTTTTCCGATGAATACACTTCTCAACCTTCCGCCAGGATATCTATAGACCGGTCTGGTTTGAACAATCCTCCCGGTTCAACTTCTGTCCACTTCTTTATTGTTATACGCATATTAATTCAGATGTGTAATAAGTTAAATGTGTTTGCTACAGAACATTCTCACGAATCGTCAGCAGATTCTGAACTTGTTAAGCTTCTTAAAAGCATTATAAGGGTTTTAAGTGTGCCTCTTCCTCTCTGATTAAAACGAATTTGTTTTTTATTGTTTGAGTTGATTTGAAAAATTGAAGCATTGGTTTTTTTAGTGTATACTGTTAGCTAATTGTGTTGTTATATGAACAAATCTTATTCATAGGTTTATGTAAGTGTTCAATTTTTTACATCAATTGAGACAATTGAGTGTTGGTTCTCATTGCTTAAATTTATTAATTCATCAAGATCCAAGCATAAATCCTCTTTAAGCTAATTGGTTTTGAAATGAAAAGTCAAAGAAGTCAGAGCATAGGATTAGGATGTACACAATCGGATCATAAATCCTTATAGGACAATGTTATTAATAATTGTTTTATTAATCAATTGTTAACCAACTATCAAAGCTTTAATGTCAATACTGAAGCACTTGTAAGCAACCAAGTCAAGCAATTTAGGGTTTTAGTTGTTGGTTAAATAGATTTTGTTTTTAGTGTTTTATTCATCTTGATAATGAGTTCTGAATGTTTTATCAGTTTAGAGATGGTTGAATATCGGTTGCTGAGTACATGGAAGAAGTGTTGATAAAACCCGAGGCGACTTGATAACCTCTCCTGAAGTAAGCCAAATGTTTGGAGAGGTAAATTAATGTTATAAAATGGTAAATTAAGGTTTATAACCTAAATATCCAGTTATTGTGAATTTTTTATTATTGGTGTTTAGGCAATGTGTTTATGGGATGAGGTTGGGCCAGAAAGAGGGACTCTCATGGCTGATCTTCTACGTATATACTACTTTATATCGGTTTTAATATCTTGCTAATTCTACATTGATGATAGGGTGCTTCAAAGTTTACACAATGCCTTTTGTTTTAAATATTATGATGGTGAAAATGCATTTTAGTACCATGAAATTGGTTGACAGGGTCTTTTACTACCTTGGTTCTGCTGATCTAACTGCAATCAGACACTCTGCTGAACAAGTTTCAGGTCGTATACACCTCAATAAAAACGTAATTATCAATAAATATATTGAGCAGAAACTAGTTAATTTAAAATGATTTGCAGAAGATGTATGTGTATACGGGCCCATAGCTCAATCACAATTCATTGGGATAAATTTTCATGTGGAAGCATTATTAGTTTATTATGTAGTTTTCTAGCTTCTCGCTTGTTTTTATTTATTTTGTTGACAGATGTTTCCAAAAAAAAAAAAAAAACCCCTTCCCTTGACATTTGTAAACTCATCGACCCATTTAAAAAAAATAGACATTTGCAATTTTATAACATGTCCTAAATCCTAATCCACTTCTGCCCAAACCCTATCTGACAGATGATATACGACAAGTATTTTCATCGCATGTAATTAAAACTTAAAAGCCTTGTCGATAATAACATGATCTATCAACTTATTAGAGATTGATACACTGCCAAGGGAGCTTGAGCAAATGATTTGAGTAAATTGTTGAACAAGACGGATCGAAATCATTGCGGGATTTTATAATGTAGCATTTCCATAGCTTTTTTAGTTGTTTTCTTAACCACTGAGTTTTAGCATCTTGGCTGCTTGTTTACTGTGCTAAACGCCCAATTCACCTCTGTTTTGTAATTACTAATACTAATCATCTTCCTTTATTTTGTAGCAATTTTATTATCCGATCAAAGTTTCTACACATTAATTTTACAAGAACATATCGTGCTTAAACATCTTAGTTAAATTCTTTTTTGGGACGATCTCCATCTCTTACACTTAATTACTTGTTATAGACTTGAGTGTTTTACTCAACTATCACAAACGTAAATAACAACTGATAAGTATTATTTTCTTCTTTTTGTAAAAAACTAGAGTTTCTTTTTGGCAGGACTCCATCTCAAAGGAACAAATTTGTTCCACACCTTTCTTATGCAAAATAATGTTTTTGTTAGAGATTGCAGAAATACACATTAGAGTTATACGCTGTATTGATATTATTATACAGAGTTACAGTACATGATATATACACACAAAAAAACCTTACACTATACATAATAAACATAAGAGTTAAACTATAATAATGAACTATTTAACACCTTTTAACCCCAATGTTTACGGACACCTTCTTTGGTCCTGCTTTTGGAAGTATAGACAGTTCCACATGTATTCCTTTCTTTGAAGTTGTTATGACTTGTTAAGTGGAACTTGTGCTCCCTCAAACACTTTTCCAAACTTTGAATTTCTATTATAAATAATTTGTGTTAATTATGATTACACATATATTTTTTTCACAACCTAATATATTTAGTAAAACAATTTATTAGATTATATGCATTAATTACACGCTTTTGACAATTTTTAACTCATTCAAGCCATTTCCTTTTAGGTTAGATATTTCGATTCAAACTTTAAGATTAAACCATCTCACTGAAATCTAAATAATAGCCCACTTGCTAGCGTAAATGATGATATAATGACCGTGACGAAAGGGCAAGATTCCAAACCCACCGGTCATTCTCACATGTTATTCTACACGGCAAATGAGAATTTTACAATTATATAGTCAAAGTTCAACAAAAGAAAGACCTTTACTTTGGTCATACAATTGCTAGTAATTCATTTTCCTAAACCAGGAAAAAAAAAAAAATCAAACTTGATATTTGTCTTTGTCCGTGTAAGAAAAGCATTTGTGTGATAATGACTATGATAAACATTTATGACATACGAAATTTGTTAAAACAAATTAAAAAAGCAAATGGAATAACTAGCCAGGCCCATAAGAGGGAATTTCATGAAAGAGTAATATTTCGTCTTTATAATTACATGTAATAGTGACCAAACTCATGTTTAGTTATCGATATCAAATTAGCACCACATAAGTATTCTATCTCGACATTAAACACATGACCAAACCACTATAGTGATGACAAATTCATACCAAATTCACTCCTTATGCACAATAATCTAATCGTCTGAGCGACCAAACCAAAAGGGAAAAATGGAGGGGGGCAAGTCACCATTTGGTCATGTCATAGGAGGGGGACGTGTCGCCACATCATAGGAGTGGGACGCGTTGCCATTTGACCACGTCATAGGATACGCCCAGTTGTGGTCATCCATTACGGGTAGGGTAACACCCTATGACCTAATCTAGTAATTTAAATTGGTAGTCTTTGATATAAATGACAATACATAGGAAACACAGCATAACTTTTGATTAGGATCTTTTAATCAGGTATGTAATGGTCCAGATGAGGATGACAACCTGGCAGAGTCTGAGTAAGAGTATTAGGATGATAACAAAAACTGTGATATATTTTTACACCATCGTTCTTGATTTGAAGGACTATTCAATACAACTGATCACCACCACCCTAAACCCCATTAAAAAGCTATAAAAATTGGTATAAACAGGGTTCTAAAATAATCAACTTACTACAACAAAAACCCACATTAAACAAAATTCCATTAATCAACCCCATTACCTTCTTTCTTTCTTCACCTGTATAAACTAATTACACCCAACCAAAACCCGTCATCTACATTGCCTCGGTCTAAAACTCTCATCAGACAAAACAGACTTCACAAGCTTTTCCACCCGTTTCTCCCCACCACTCGGACTAACAACCGCCAAATCACCAACAACCGAACACGGGTCCGACCCATTTTCACCAGACCCAACACACCACCCGCCCGGAACAATCATTTCCGGCCCCCGAAACAACAGCTCAGAGTCAATCCGGTCAAGCACGGGCTCATCCTGGTGGAATTTTCTTGCGAATGGAGCGTTACTGTTGATCATATTTGGCATGTCTTGTAATGTAAGGTAATGAGGATGTTGTTTTGGTGGGTTGTCCCATGTTATATAATGGAGATCAGTGTTTACAGTTGTGTTTTTGAATTCTTTTGTGTTACATACAACAGTGTGAAAATAGCCTTCGGGAGATGAGATGAAATTTGCATAGTACATTAAGACTGTTCTAGGTAAATTGTCCCAACCCCATATGCAAAAATCGATAAATGGACGAGATAATACCATCCATGCAGATCCTAAAATTAAATTAAATAAAAGAACAACATCATTACAACTATGTATATTAGTATATACTTCGTATCATCCTTCTTGTATAAATGCAACAAACACAGACACACACACTCACACAAACATAATAGTTTGCAAAAGTTGGTGATTTTGGATGAATGTTAAAAATCTAATGAGTTAACTATATCAAGTAAAAACATATGTCAAATCGCCAACAAAGATTCTGTAGATTCAAATTGGAAAAGATTTGAGCTTGATTCAATTTTCAACTAATTTCACATGCAAAATTGAATAATTTCGTAGGGCCATAACTATATGTCTATATCTAAATTTTGAATGCCCCATTTGATAAAACAACCAAGGGACAATCCAGTATGCAATGTCAATTACTATAAATGGCTAACAGGAATGAAATAGAGAATTATTTGACTAGAAGAAAATGCCATAAAAACCTGTAAATAATTTGAAGGCTGTCGGTACACTTCTTCTCTGTGTGATCCAAAATACATCAGTTTTTTCAGTCATATACAATCCAGGATCAACAATTACAGGCTTTGCTCTTTGAAACCTGGATAACAACAAATGTTGATTCAGATCTGATAATTTGAATTACAGAATTTCTATAACACAATAAAAAAGATCTTACTCTTTCCATCCAATATTGCTTGTATGATCAATAAAATTAAGATCTCTCGGTAAGGAAGAGAATGTGTGAATCAGATCTGGAACAAACACGAAATATTAATAAACTGTAGAACATAAAATTGATGGATTAACAAACGAAAGAGATAAATTAACCGTCTTGAGTAACGAGAGGATAATCAGAGGCACTGAGATTGATGAACCAGTCCCAATCTGCACCTTCTCTCAATAAAATCGCCGCCGCGTGAAGCGTATTCGCCACCATCGTCGGTCCACGGTAGGTCACGAGATTAGCCTTCGTGATCATCACCACATTGCCGAATTTCAGAAAAACTGGATGGTTTTTCACAAAGTCATGCAATTCACGCCGCTCATCCGGCGAAGATTCGGCGTCTAGATGGACAACGTAACGGTTATTCGGATGGTAAAGAGCAAGTAGAGTCCGTCGGAGCATAACGCCGTCGTGATTTGAGCCGGAAATGAGGTAAGCAAACCGAGGCAGACGAGGAGCATCGGAGATACCGATAGGCCGGAGCTTATCTTCAACAAAAACAGAGTTTCCGGCGCCGGCGTAGTATCCGTATATACGATTGCCGTCAAGTGAATTTAGGGTTATCAGGAACAGTAGAAAAAGAGAGACGGTTGACCCGACAGCTAATGGATAGATCCATTTCCGCTTTATAGTGTGTGGATGTCTCAAATGCATGTAAAAACTCCTCAATTTCTTCATAATTATCTTCAGTTTCACAGAAATCAGTGACTAAATTCCAGCGACGGCGGAAAGAAATCTCTGACGCCGACAACGATGGCGGAGATGCTGATCTTAAATATTGGGGGAAAAACAAAATGAGGAATCAATTGACGACCAGATTTGTTTGAAACAAGTATGTATGTCGCCAATTTTCTCTCTCTACAGTGCATCAATGGCGGCGTGAGTGTGGATTACGAAGCTGGAGATGGTGAGTAAAGATGGGAGTTGAGTTGAGTTGAGTTGAGTTGAGTTGGGTGAGATCTGATGAGAAAAATATGGAGTTCACTCAAATAATTCAATTTCTTTGAAATATTGATGACTGATTGTTCTATCTTAATCTTATACTCATTAAATGGGTATTATCTTTTTGTAATTAAAGTTAGTGTAACGTCCTATACTATTAATTGTCATTTATAAATAAAGTATTTAATTGATAATAGGGTGAATTGAGCACATAGGATGGTGTTTTTTAAAGACTAGTAGGTACCCGCGTAATGCGGCAGCGGGTACCCTGAAACTAAATTATACGGCAAACAAATGTCGTTCGGTTAAAATAATTTAAATTAGGTAAACAACAAATTTTTTTTCTTTTTGGAACGGCCAATTAGTAATTTAGTGGTTCGAGCTTAGATAGTGATATCCACAAGGGGTAGTATGTCTTTCCATGAACCTTACACCTATGGGGAATAAACTCCACCACATAAGTTCATGACGAGACTTGAACCTCCAACCTCAAGGTCGTGGGGCAAATACTATACCGCTAGGCCAAAGCCCTTTGGTTGGTAAACAACAACTTCTTGTGGTCATACATGAAATATTTTATTTTAAATGAAATGCAAGAAGGAGAATCTATTTCAATAATCTTACATTCTGTATAACCAATACGAATAAAAAAAGCATCCATAACTACTACGAAAAAAACGCTTAGTCAACATTTTTTTATACTTCTTGAAGAAGTTGACAAATTCCCATCGTATTTAGTTGTACTTAAAGCATTTAAGGATTTAGTTCTCATGAAACATATGATGTTAAAATGATGTTAAAATGTAGAAATGATAGATTTAGTGTGCTTAATTGTAGAGATTGTTACTGAACTAAGTTACTAATACATACTTGTTTATCATGATCTCAATTGATAAAGTCTTTTAAGCAAAGAAATGATTATAGGCATTGACAAACAATAGTACAATGGAACTTGATAACCCTTCTTCAAGCAAGTATGTAACTTGGATTGATACAAATGACAAACGAAAGTTACAACTCATTCTAAAAACAATAAGCATAGAGAATTAGAGATAATGTCATGCAAAATGGACAAAAAATATACAGATCGGTTTGACCCATTTCGCGTGTAATACAGCCTCAATCGAGTCATTTAGTCAAAGGTCCTAGATAGCACAAAAAAGTTCACCGGGATAGTTAAGGATGTTCAAAACACAAGAGCTTTTTGGACCTCATCTTTTGCATCTAGGGATATTGGCCACATTTGAATTTTAATAGTTCCTTCATCAATTTCTGTATCAAAAATTAAGGCTGTTGTTTTAGAGACATCTTCACATTTCTCTTATTTGCCAAATTTCCTCAATTAATTCATGTTGTCTCTTTGTTAATTCCCTGCATAATATTATAAATAAGTAAAGGAAGAAAATTAGTTAAGTAAACTACATGATTATACCAAATATATTAATGGCAGTGATTTCATCCCTTTAAATTAAAAATAGGTTAAACGGGTCAAAAGTTGTACTTTTTATGTTTAATGTTCAGAAATGATTTTATTCAAGATATTGGAATATTGTAACAAAATGGTCTGCATTCTGAATGGACCATTTTGAGTGATTGTCTAAAGAAAAGGTGCAGAACACGTTATGTTGGTACTCTGGTTCACTTGGGTCAACCGGAAACACTGAACATGCAAAAAAACACAAGAGAAAATAGACTCACATTGTGCTTCAAAGCCTGAGAAAAATATTATAAGCAAATCAAACAATTATAGAACTAAAAACATGATGTTAGTCTTAAATGCTTTAAAAATATATACATCACATTTCAAAGAAAGACCTCTAGTGCATCCATAAGATCAAGACAAAAATAAAAAACAAATACTTAGACAATGAAGAAAATAGAAATGACATACAAAACAGTATAAACAAAAATAAATAAATTTCAAAACATTATTAACAAACCTGCAAGATACATTTGAATGATTTTGGCCTGATTAGTTTACCATGTTGTCATGCAAGGGACAGAGGAACATGTTGACCACAACCTACGCAACAAACAACACAACCCTTATCATTCTTTTGACACTAATGGCACATGTTGGAGTTCAAGTGGAGCTTAACTTCTTTTCCCTGCAAATACGTATAACTAATGTTTGATCACTAAGAATCAAACAAAAGATAAATTAACAATGATAAAGTAGAAGATAACTAATCATTGATTATTAACCAGCAACTGTTCCTAAAATATTCCAAAAGCACAAAATTAGTTCATCAACGAAAAAGTTTTACTCAGCAAGAAGACTTACCACGACCAAATGCAACAAACCGAATGTAAACGCCGACAAGAGCTCGGAGTCGTGTAGGGAAACTAAGTTACTTTCCGAAACCCTTCCAGCGGCCAATGGAATCCCATGCCTTCATACCACAGAGCAACATATCATCTCCCTGCAGTTCTTCTTCAGAAGCTAAGCACATCTCCAGTGAGAAAGAGAATTACATTCTACCAAGGAAATGGGTTGTGTGTGATAAATCGGGAAAAAAACATACCTTTTTAGGGTGACAATGTGAAAGAAAAAGATTGATTCTTGATTCTTGGCTCAAGATTGACGATGAAAATTAGGTATTTAGATATATGTTTTGACTTCGGACAGAGAAGGATGTGTTGTGGAAGAGGGCGTCGGGAGGGGGCATTTACGCAGGCGGCAGCGGTTTGCTTCATACCTTCGGCCACCACAAAATTTTTTTTAATAAAATAATGTGGGAGACCACGCGTGTAATGAATTTCGAGTTCCAAACATGCCTTTTCAGTTCCCATTTTACAAAACGTCTGTTCATTATCCGATATTTTAAAGGGGGTGATTTTTCTACCACATATTTTGTGGCATCTACCATAATAGTTGCATCACATATTTGTACAGTATGCAGAAATACTTGTACAGTGTGGTATAAACATTAAAAAGTGTGGTAGCAAAATTAATTCCCATATTTTAATTCTAGTGTAATACTGTATATTACTGAGTTCAAGGTATATCAATTGAAGAAGGAAGAAATTTGCAATATGAAGTTTTAGCCCAGTTGGTTAACTGTTGTGTTAGTTAGGCATAGATCCCGTGTTCGACTCCAGACATATACATAATTTTTGTAAACGCGAATTTTTCCCAAATTAACAAGTGTGTTGGCTGAATTTCCATCCTTGCTAATTATGGAAAGGATAAACTCTTTATAATATAGTAGAGATTATTTTTAATATAAGTCCTAAGGTCATATAATAACTTACTTATAATGAATCGATGATTTTCTTATGGGTTTTTTTTTTAACATCTATCCATAAAAACATCTTATTATTTACCCGCAATAAGCATATAATAAGTTATCATATTATTATTGTATAGGTATCATTTCATAATGTGGAGGTCAAAAGAAATTTGAAGTATACTAGAATAGAGTGTTAATTATTTATTATTATTTTTCTTAATGTAAATGATGATTTGTTTATAGTATTTTTTGTGGGTCATAAGATGTTATAGAAATACTAAACGAGTGAGATTATATTTAAGATACGTGTTAAAAGCATTAAAAGAACAAAAATTATTTTTAACACAAGTTAAAGTCAGAGCATCAGGTATAGTGGCTCAAGTCGGAACGCCAAATCAGCGTCACCTCAACGCTAAATTATCATTTCACATTTCACATTCTAAACCCCAAATACCTCCTCTACCATAACTTAACCTAAAATACTTTTTTGGGACTTATTAAAATACCTCTTACCCAATAAAAACACCTCAAAATCCTTATCTTTCTTCGTCGGCCTCGCCAAACTTTCGACTTAGGGCCTCACTCACCAACGCGTGGTGTGGTGGCGAAGGTGGCTCAAGCCAGCTGGGGGTGCCATATAGGCAAATAGAGATGGCAAGGGAGGGAGGTTCGTTGTTGTACTCCTTGCTCTTAGATCAGTACATTATACTTTAACAATTAATGTAGTCATTAAATTATAAAAAGTCAAAACATTATTGTTTTGCATTAATTATATTAACAAGGAATTTTGTTCCCGCGCGTTGCTGCGGGTTTAAATTTCGTCAAGATTAAGTGTGAGTTTTTGTTAGATTTAGTTTATTTAATATAGTTAAGAAAAAAAAGGTATACAGCCATATACTTATTTTCTTTGAATCTTAAAATTACATTTGAAATATTTATTAATTTATTATTTAGGTCGTAGTTGATTTATGTCACTTACTTATTTTAACTTTGATATTAAAGAAAGTTTATATAAATATTTATTTTCTAAATATTTAATATGTATAACTGAGATAAATGAACACATTTTTTTCATCAACTATCTAAAAATGGATTGTTATTACTAACTTTTAACACATAAAAGTTTTCGAACACTATAAACATAAAAAATAGTCAAATTTTGTAATAGTCATAAGTGAATGAATATTTTAAATGAGGTTAAAAGTATAGATTAAAATATTTATAATTTAAAAATAATTATTGAAAACTAAATGAAGGTTTTATTAAAAGAATATTAAGTTATTTCTTAAGGATTATCTTGTAACTTCAAGTAGTATCAATAATAAAAAGAAAAAGGAAGTGGAAAGCAAAAATATAAAGACAGAGGAAAGCAAGATTCGAGCATGTGTCTATGAAGTTGTATGTACTTATCTTGGCAAAGAAAACCACTGGGACAATCATGTTTTGCTTCTTTACTTTCAAATGATAATGACCTTATTATCTTCTTGTGTTAAAAGCCCTTATGAACAGTACCTAAGCTATGACAAATCTTAACCTATATATGATGCCTAGGTTTGATATTTTTTTGTCAACTAATCACTTTCAAGCTTTCTCATTGGTCCACAATGCCACATTTAATTCCCCCATTGGCCAAGTTGCATCCTCCCTACATTATACAAACCGAAATATCTCACCTCATTCCAAATGTCCAGCATTAACGATTTCTGCCCCATTCCAAATCTCTCAATCGCTTAAACAAACCATGCCAACAAACTCATCGACAAAAATTATCTTCAATATCCAGATTCCTACCAATCTTCAAACATCTATCCACCATTAAGATTCTCGATCGATCAATTACAGCATGATATTCAATCGGAAATATCTGCTGGATACATTTAGGGTTTATAAATCGGTGTTCTTGATCCGCCACTAAGATTTGGGCTACGGCCACCAGATTTATATCATCATGGATCATTAAGCTTTTGCTTGCTCGCGGTACTCTGTTCATGATATCGTGCCTTCATTAGGTCAGTCTATCTTTCTAATTTATGTGAAATTCAGTAAATTTTAGGTTAAAAAACTAGATTTCCCTAATTTGATTATTTTAGGTTAAAATAAATTTATTGACAACTAAGGATTATTACTATGTAAATAATCAAATTGGATTATTGTTCAGTCATCTGACTGAATTGTGTAAAGGTGTTAATGATGCACCAGCTGATTGGTTAAATTAGGGTTGTTTTGGAGCATAGGTTTATCAACATTATCGCAGAGCCATGTCTCATGAAGAATTATATGTGTGGTAGCAAACGTTGTCTCAATTTTGAGTCAACAAACATTAATCGAATCTATTTGTTGACATTTTGTGTAATTACAGTATATTATAAAGAAAAAAATTAGAGAGAACAGCTATGGAAAAATGGGATTATATCTTCACCCATGCCTACTCTAAAGCACCCAAATTAAGTTGGTCTTCAAGTGGTAATTTTAGGTTTTCTTTTTATTATTTTGGATGCTCGCGGACTGTGATTAGAATAGTTCTGTGACTGCAATCCTCCATTATGCATAATGCAATCACATAACTGATTGTCAAAATTAACTTAATCTCTGTTAATTTGATTTGATGAATTAATGTTTTGGAAATTAATTATTGATAGGTGATCATGTCTCATGGAGAACGTGTAACTATTGGCATATTTTTGGCATGTAGAGATAGATTTGAAGCAGCATTGGCACTTGAAAGACCCAAGTAAGTTTTTCCGTATTTCATTTTTTGGACTATTGTTCTGGATCAACCCAATTTCGACAAAAAATTACCAGTTTTGACTAATTACCCAACCGTCTTATCTACTCAGTTTTGCCACCTGATGTCACCATATGAATTCTTCATTTCTCTTTCATGCGGTTATTATGTTAATTTTGAATACTTACTTATAAATCATTAATTGTAAGGTTGATGCTAGAATCTGCACTTACCATAAAATTATTTTTGGTAAATCATTTAAACCATTTATTTTAAATAATTTATTTTAAGGTTGATGACAGAATCTACACTTATCATAACACGATTTTTTGGTAACTCATTTAAACCATTCATTTTAAATAATAGTGCCAGAGATGGAGAAAAGACATTAATAAATGACAAGGTCAGACGTTGTCTCAAGTTGGTTTGTTTCTGTAAAAACCAGTTTTCTCACATGGCCAACTTTATGTAGCTGTATCACGAGTTAAGAACAAGACGGATTGAAGGTCGTTTGTTGTGACAGAGATGACAATTACACTAATTCAACAATAAATGTCGTTTACAAAGAAGTATTATTTCGTCTATAAATTTTCTATAACATTTATTCATGTATCAAAATTTGTACAAACTTATCATTACAGCTATGGATTCTTATGTCATTTTAAAAGTATTAATATTTGTTGTTATTTTTCTTTAATATATATCTTGAAGCATGTCCACCCAGTCGGATGGGCTATGAAGCTAGTGTATATATATAGAAATTGAAATGATATTTTGTTTACAATGAGAATAATGTATCAGCGTTTTCCAGTAGATTTTTAAATATACATATTATATTTATAAATTAATATATTAACAGAATTATATGAAAAAATATTTTATAAAAACAATATTTTATTACAGAAAAACTATTCGTGTACTGTATAAAAAACACCATTCATACAGAAAACAAAATACAAAAAAGACACCATTTATAAAAAAACAATTCTTTGGACTATATAAAATTGAAGGACTACCTTGAATACATCTCTTCTTGTATAATAAAGTAGATAAAAATATGTAAATGATAAAGCAAATCGGATAAAGGATGTGTCGAATAGCTTTAATGACAATAAATGATCATTTTAGATGGTGTCAATAGCACTTTGGTTATGCCTTCGGTTGTGGAGTCATTGGCACGACGTGTTGGTTTGACGTTGTCGATAAAACTCTTCGACTAGGCGACGTGATAAGCGATGAAATTTGTGGGTTATTAATGGGTGTTGGTATAATCCAATTGAAACATTTGGTTATATAATCCACCTTGTCTTGATAACTTTATGTGATCATTTCCTTAGCTTCTAGCTTATATACCATGTGTGTAATTGTACACATAAATGGGCATAGATTCATGCATACTCATCTAAATAATCTAGATTTTAAAATTGTAGAACACAAAATAGACATCGGTTTCACAAAGAATAACAAAGAAACGATCCACATCAATAAATCTAAGATAGACAATATGCAATCTATGAATAACCCCGATGAACACCGTGCTATTGAACCTCAAGCAGTTCTTCATTAGGTCTATGATAAACAATTAATACGCAGTGCAACCCTATAAGCCCATCGTCATGCGATGAACACCTTGTTGAACCTCAAGCAAATCTTCATTAGGTTTCAACTCTTCAAGTTCAATGAAATCTTTTGTATCCGTCAACGATGATTCCAAACTGCAAACATAAAAAAGCAACATTAATTACAAAGAGAATAACAAAAGTTAAATTAACTTATAAATTCGTGAATTACTTCAAATCATAATAAGCTTCCTTCGTTTCCATAAAAGATTGCTGAACGTCAACAAACGAACCAGACGTTATTCCTGTATAATCTTGACTTCGTTCACCATGATCAGCAGTATATAACGGAAATTCATCAAATCGAGGGGGTTCATTAGCATAATTGTGATCACTTAATCCATTGTAGAAAAACCCTGGATCGTTCCCACCGTTAATTATTGGAAGAATCTGATCGTTTATCTCGTTGTGAACAGGATGAGATCCTTGCTTATTGTTCTTTTTATACGTGTCGAGCAAATGACGAACGTATTGGAGTTCTTGCATTTTTTCCACACATTTCTGCTGATATTGGAGTATCAATCCATAACAACCATGAACCCGATTAACCTGGCGGATGTATGATTCGTATGTAATTGATTTCATTGCATCTTGTTTTTGCTCTTCGTCTTTCAGTTGGTTAAGAATCTTCATGATGTTTCCGACACCGTAAACGCGGTGGACGTCATGGAACAGCTTGGGGTTATTGGCCGGAAAATAGGGTGCCAGTGGACAATCCGACGAACACCGGCGGCGTTGGAAGCGGCATGCGGCGCAAGCGGGGCGAGAGCCACCTTTGACTGTCATAGGGATTTGAATTAACGATAAAAAGAGATTAACAATGTGAAAAATAGGGACTAGCTAGAAGATAACGACGAAAATTATGGGATAAGTTTAACTTATATTCCTATTTTATAGGAAAATACGGTTTTGGAGATTTACCTAGTCGCATTGACCTTTCTTAACGAATTACACTTTTCTATTAATTAGTTTAAGTAAATGAGATAATTTTATGTATATTCTTATAAATTTTTAATGTTGTATATATATATCCTTGTAAATTTTATTATTTCTTATATATTATTTTAAATTTTGAAATTTTGACATATATTCTTTTAACTAATTTAATATTATTTAAATCTTTTAAAATTTAAATAACATAAATCCAAATATAAATTAATGGTAAAATACCCTAAATACTCTTAAACCTTATTTTATTTTGTTTTGTGTGTGTCATACTCATCTACATACTCTTATTTCTATGATAATCTGTCCTAACATTGGTTGGTGATGGCACCTTAATCTTCTTAGCCGACCATCGCTCCCCTAATATGAGAAAAAAAAACATAAAACAAATATTTGCCCACGTACTTACAACATTCATGAGCATAATCTATTCATCTAATTGACTTGATATAAGCATACAATGACCATATAATTGGCAGCAACTTAAACAACATCATAGTGGAAGTAGTAGCAAACGATTTAAGGGTATTTATGGCATTTTTATCATTAATTTAGATTAGGATTTATATTTATAAAATTTTAAAAAATTTAAATATTATTAAATTAGGTAAAATGATATGTATGTGAGATTTTTGAGGTTTTGAAATGATATATACATAACAATAAAGTTTGCAAGGATATATATATACATAATATTAGAAGTTTGCAATGATATATACTTCCTTCGATTCAAAAGTGATACACTTTAAAATTTTACCTTATTTGGTAAAAGTAGTGGGCTCCACACCCACTAGCTACCTAGTTTATAAAGTGAAATGACCCTTATACCCTTACTTTTTACTTTTAAATATCATTAATCTTACTTTATTCAAAAATTGTGGGACATATTCCCCACTAACCATCCAATTAATCTAATTTAACACTCATTATAATCTTTTACCTCAAAAACCGTAAAACCCAAAATTTATCACTTATTTTGAATCGGAGGAAGTATATGAATCGGTTAAATCGAGAATGAGTCTTCATGTGAAAACGTTTGTGTCTGCAATGCAAAAGGGAAGGACAAAATAAAGGAGTCTGCAAAAGGCATGAAAAAGGACAAGAAGCCACAAGAATAGTTTTGAAAAGGGTAAAAAGGTAAAATCTCGTGGAAAAAAAACAGAAATTGGAATGGCCAAATAGTTTTGGAAAGGGAAAAAACATTTGTAAATTGGAATGGCCAAATAGCCACAAGAATAGTTTTGAAAAGGGTAAAAAGGTAATGCAGTGAGGAGAATAGACGTCGTTTACAAATTGAATGTAATTTTGGTTTTTAATACGAGCATGGTTTGGATTTATGTTTCCATGTATAAATTTTAAAAATCGATGTAAAAAAAAAAAAAGACACTGGTTTATTTTTAGCCATTGTTTCACTCATAATTCATAGAGCTCAACAATGACCTTCTAGGTATACGTATTTGCTTAGTATTTTTAGATCTTTTAGGTCCAACTACTCGAACTGACCTTAATCGAAAATCGAGAAAAGGATTTTTAGATTCTCATTTTATGAGCCGACTAATCTCAAGACAATCACCTGTTTTGCGAATAATTCAGAGCCAGCGCGGGTGAACCTCCATGGTCACAAGAGAGTTTTTTACTTATATGAATTTCACTCTTATAGAGACCAAATCTAACTGTTAAGGCACCACCTTTATGTACAATGGTTGTATGACATATTCCTAAATTTATGTTAAATTTGTGTTACTAGTTTGTGATTAAAGTCAAGGAAGATGTTAATAACATCCCTAGAGCTGTCAATAAGATCTCATGACACGTATTAAAAACTTGTACAATAATAAATAACTGTCATTATATTTTAGGAATAAATCGCCATCAATAAAAGACAAACATTTTATGTATATAATTATCTCTTAATGATGTCATTAATAAAATCCTAAAGTCAATAGTATTGTCAAATTGGGCCATCCGCTAAAATTATGGCATTTGATATTAATTCGTTAAAGTTGTTATTTTTTTATATCATGGAATTTAGATAAACATTCAAAGTAATTCATTTTTTTTGTTAAATTTTAAGAGAGAAATTTCAGCTTTTGGATCAATCAATCCCAAATTATCATCACCACCACCAACCCCATGTGTATCAAATTACATGTGATTGCACACCGCCACCCACCACCACCGTCAACTTCTGCCGGCTATCGTCTCCACCACCGGTAACCCCTCGCCATCTCCGGATACTTTCAATCACATGTGATTGTGTATGCAATCACATGTGATTGTGGCGGCTGCGGCGGGCGGCGGCAATGACCGACGATGGTGGTTGTTGTGTATTTAATCACATGTGATTTGATGAATGTGGTTGTTAAATTTTTTTTATCCAATGACTAAGATTTATTTCTTAAACTTTATTTTAAAGGTGGACTATCTAGAACACAACTTATGGTACTTATTATTAATTTTCTACTACATATTTAGTATATCTTTTTTTGCCTCCGGTGACAAACATTCGGAACCATCACCGCTTTCAATACTTTATAAGAAAATTACAGAAGTGGTCACTATAATTTCAATCTTTTGCCCCATTTATTGTTTTAGTACATAATTTCTTACCATAACCATTATGTCGAATATGTATCTAATAAATTTTGAAGGCAATGAATTCAAGTTAGGATTTAAAGGGTCACGTCTGTTTCTTACAGGACTATTTTCATGAACTTAACAAAACAATATTAAGAGCAATATATAAGTATTAATTTGTGAGTAATATCTTGTATGGACAAAACATAAATACGATATGATGCATGCTAAGAATGATTAGCAGAAATATATGATGTCATTCACAAAACGATAAAAATCCGAACAAATGTAAAAATTGATTTACAATCCTAATCAATTCAAAATTTCAGTTTCTACATATACGCAATTTGCTTGCTATTTTACCTTCAAAACTTCACCTTTACAAAGTGGACATGTATTTTGTTGAAGCAACCATTTGTTGATGCACTTGGGATGATATTGATGTTTGCATTGAAGCACCCCTAGTTTATCATTTTTTTCAAACTCTAACTGACAAATCACACAAATCTCTTCTCCTTCTTGTTTAGAATAAGTCATTATTTGCAGATTTTCCGAAATTTGTTGTTTCGTCAATCCGCGTTCATTAAGTCCTGACGATGATGCTTGTTGAAAACTTTCATTAATTTGATTCATGTTAGGATCTTCGAGTATATAAACTTCAACATCAGTTGTCCCATAATACCGATTCCTGTTTAATTCTTCGAATACAGAAACATCGCGTTGTTGTTGTTGCTGAGTTTCATAGTTTGTTATGTCATTAATATCGACAATAACCGCTTCATCTCGGTATACATACCAGGTATACATGTATGGAAGTGGGTGATTGGTTTGCAGAAATTGTCGGATCAAGTGAGATTGGTCATAATGTTGATGATCGTTTGAGAACTCAATGGTGCAAGAGTAATAGGCACGTATTGGGGTGTCACCGAGGTAGATGTAGTAGTGATTTCCGTGTTCTATATTCATCTCCATGGAAACTGGTTGCACAAGAAATAGAAGAAACAGATGATCGAGATGGTTGTCGGTGGCTGAAAGAGATAAGACGGTGGTGGTGTTGATGAAATATGAAGATTAAGAAATTGAATGAAGGGTTTAAATAGAGTGCATATATACTAGGATAAACTTATTTTAGGAATGGTTTTGAATTGCAATCTCAAAGATATGTTTAATAAATATTTTCATAAATGATTCGGATACGGTGACCCTTTAAATCCTAACTGTTTTCATATATTATTTGTACACGGTGACTTCTCCCATAACGCTGACTTCTAAGTTTTAACCATTTTTTGTTTTCTAATTTTTCTAAATTAAGATAATTGAATAAATTCAAACAAATTAAATAATAAGAAATACATTTATTAAAAAGTTACAAAGTTTAAAACAATACATTTTTTTTTTTTGAACGGCAAGTTAGTAAGTTAGTGGTTCAAGCCTAGACAGTGACATCCACAAGGGGCAGTATGCCTTCCCTCGAACCCTCCACATATGGGGAATAAACCCCACCATTTGTCCCCGACGGGACTTGAACCCATGACCTTGGCCATGAGCAACACCTTAACTTTTCCACCAATACCACTAGGCTAGAAGCATTGGGTGTTTAAAACAATACATAATTTAAAGACGATAATTTAATGGTCCTAAAAATAAATTAAATAAACTAATCAAATATCTGCTACTCCTGATTCGACTCTTGATCCAAACCCAATCCCCATTCAGCTCTCGTTCTCAACCCTCGTTCGCGGTATGGCCGGCCCTTCTCATAAATCTTCTTTTTTTTCCATTTCCATTATAAATTCTATATGTCTTCCGATGACCTCTCCACCTACATAGACAAGATTTGGAGGTTGTCTTTGAGGTCATTCATCTTGAAATATCCTTGTTTATCGCTTCAAAGATTGACATGATAGATTCATAAAAGGAAACGTGAGCCGAAGCGGCCGTACGTGAGGATGTTTTTTGGGATTTTGGTTTTCTTTATTTTCCCCCCTTTGCACGTGGGGATGAATTATCACCAAATAAAGTCGCATTCGGGTGATGATCTTCTTCTTTGTTACCCACCGGTTCTTCATCCAAGTTCAAGTCTGCCAAGTAAACTCTCTTGTGACGTTTTGGAATGTTTCCGGCTACCCACGACAAACATATTGGAATGTAGGCACTTTTGTTCTTCTTTCAAAAAATTACATGCCATCACATGCGTAAATGATTTGTACACTACCTTCTAGCAAAAAAAAAATTTCTTCTATAATCTTTTTTTAAAACACACAAAAAAAAGTTTATCTATATTTATATCCACTGAAGCAAAAAAAAAAGTTTAAAAACTCTTTTCATCAAAATTAAGTAGAAAATATATTTGACAATATTAATAAGTCATTACAATTTGTAAGCAATTATACATTGAAGATGCTCTAAGAGCATCTCCAATGGGAGGTTGACGAAGAGGTTGATACTATTTGAATAACCTCTAAAATGACTTTTTATCATTGGAATGAATGACTTTTTTAAGAGGTCACTCCAACCACTTGATCTTCCCCAACCACTTGAACAACTTTCAATGTTTGATTTTTTTAGTCCATATATTTAATAATTTTACATTTTAAATCCATGTATATTTATATGTGAATCATTTATTATTTCTATAACTATAAATTATAATGTATCATATTTCAATACTTTTTAAGGTGAAGCATTAAAATATTCTTGTAAGAGAAATTTTATAATAATGTTAAGTTTTGTAATGCTATAAAAATTGTTAAATTACATAAGTGAGAGATATTTATAAAATATTTGATATAGATAAAGGTAAATTAGTAATATTAGTGAAAAAATATTTGAAAATATTAACTATTGGAGAGATTTTCAACTAATAGATTATTAGATGATGTGACAAAAGTAATAAAGTTGAGGTTAAGGCTGCTGGGTATGGGCACCACATGTGGTGGTGCCCTTTTCTGCCACATCATCGCCACCTCATACACCACACCACCACCACACCACATCATCTCTAGGAAATACCCACCACACCACACCACACCATTTTATTCCATTAATTTTAAATATAATAAAAAAGAAAATACCCCTCAACCAATCACAAGCAAGCATCCATCAAAAAGAAAACCCCCACGCCCGTTTCTCTGCGTTGCCCGTGGCCTCTCCCCACCACGCCTACCCCCCACGCCGTTGGGGGGGGGGGGTGTTCCGGACCACCACCACGCCGTTGCCCATGCCACATCAGCTCCCACGCCCTTCTTTTCCCCACGCCGTTGGCCCGTACCTCTGAGCCTAACATGCTCTAATTTAAACCTATTTTATCAAAATATTTGATTTAATGCAACCCATCAAAGCAAAGCAAAACTACCCATTCATCACCCTTTGCCCACTTTACGAAATCCAATCCCCACCCATCCTCTGCAAATCTGCTTTGATATTGTGAAATTAAACCCGCAAAACCCAAACAAAAAACCCAATCCTATATATAATCCCATTTTCTCAATCTACAACAAGAATTCTGAATTCACAGTGTCGGAATGGAGTTTTTCCAGAGGGCAAAGGCCGTCAGGTTAAGAAGCCACCACCGGAAGTACCTATTAGCTGATGAAGACGGCGAACATGTCTCACAAGACCGACAAGGCACCGGCAAAAACGCCCGGTGGACAGTTGAACTCGACGAGGATTATGATAATGTCATTCGATTAAAATCATGTTATAACCGGTACCTCACCGCCTCCGAGGACCCTCACATCCTCGGCGTTACCGGTCAAAAAGTCATTCAAACTGTTCCGGTAAAAATAGATTCCTCCGTCGAATGGGAACCGGTTTTAGAAGGTTCTAAAGTTCGTCTGAAAACTCGTTACGGTAACTATTTACGAGCTAACGGTGGAGTACCTCCATGGCGAAATTCAATTTCACATGATATTCCTCATAGACATCAAGATTGGATCTTGTGGGATGTTGAAGTTGTTGAGACTAACCTCGATCCACGGCTACAGAAATCGGATCCATCAGCAGATCTGGATATTGACAGCTCCTCTTTTCAGCTCACATCGGTCCCCATATCTCTGGTTTGTGATTTTTTTTTTTTTATCATTTCAAATTCTCGATTTAATGTGACCATCGGGTGAGCTCGTATTAATAACATGTGTGTCAATTTGCAGGTGAGTGATTCTGGATCTTCAAAGAACGAAGGGAGGATGATCTATTACAAATTGGCGGATGATGATGGTGATGTTGTTGATGCAGAAGGATCGTTTTTGTTTAAGGGGAATTCGATTGAGGATTTGAATCAAAATTTGGAGGAAGAAACCGAACTGGAGAATATAACAGTTTGTTCTCGGAATCCTTTGAATGGGAAGCTTTACCCCCTCCGGTTAGCATTGCCGCCCAATAATACAACTATGCATGTAATTGTAGTGCCTGCAACTTCCAAAGGTTAGATTTTTTAAAATATTTTATGGACAATTTGAATTTTGTGTGATTGTTCAGGTGTAGTTGAGCTGAAATGAACTTATTGCAACAGTAACTGTTAATTGTTTGATTAGTTTGGTTTTAAAAAAGAGAGTTATTATAGTAATTTCAACTCTTGAAACATTAAGAGATTTAAGAGTGGTTTATATATAAGTATAGATCTGAATTAAATCGTTTTTGGAGGTTTTATGCATTTGTGACTTCCTAGCAGTTCGATCCATTTGCATTTTATATCTATATTTTATAATTTTGATCAGTAAATGCCCTCTTTGTGCTTGAGGTTAATTTGTGTTAACTCAACTTTGAACACAAAAAATGCTTGCTTCAAGTAATGAAATAGTACCTGGAAAGTTTCTTGTTGGGTTGACTTGCTAGTTGCTTTTGTATTAAAAGATGAGGATCTTCAGTAGGAAGAATTCTTTATTGCATCTTGAAAAACTGGCAAACCACCCACGTGGGAATTGGAATCATCAAACTGTTGAAGATTTTATAATTTTTTGCTGTTTTGTTGCAACTTGAATGAAAACAGTTCAGTACCCAAAATCATCCATCACAAATTTTAGATATGACTTTTCAAAATCAATTGATGATTATCTAGTTGCCATGAGTTATGCATTTATCCAAGTTTACGTTTTAATTTCCTTCTAATTTTAATAACAGGGGTTCATATTTTTTTGCTAGCTAATCAACATTTTTTTTTTGTGTTTTGATCAGCGGCAAAGGATTTCTAGCCTATTTCACCGTCTCAACTACAGATTATTACAAATTATAATTGTCTGCATCCAACCACTAAAGGTGTATTGTATTGTATTTATATCAAAGTCAAACATCCAAGAAAATGGAGGGAGATGTAATGTATGTTGCATCAATGAATCATGAAAATTTCATTTAAGAAATCGAGAGGTAAATTGTGATTGATGATCTATCGATGTTTGTAACATTAAACACATTTGATATTGTGTACTATTGACTGTTGTCTAAATCTAATACCTTAAGTTCAATTTCTTCTTTTTATTAATGTAGTATGCTTATTGTCAGTCTTGAATTGTTATTCTGTTTATGATAATGTTTAAAAGATTAAGGGCATCACATACTTAAAAAATGCTATATGTTTGCATGTTTATACAGTTGCAATTGGGTTATGGTCCGCTATGTTGCACGGATACGGATACGGCACAGGGAAACGGATACGCTACGGATACGGGAAACGACAAAAATAAAAAATTCAGGATACGGATACGGCAGAGATACGGAAAATATAAAATATATAAAAAATATATATATGTTAAAGAAATTCCAAAATAGGTATATATTGATGTAAAGTGTAAACTACAAAAATAATAAATATTTCAAAGGTAATTAAGTATCAATAATCAAACGAAGAGACGATTAGACGAGGGTATGAATTATGAAATCGACAAGTTGTTTTGTAGACCTATGGGGAACATACGTATTTTTCTAGAGATTATTATAAGTTTACTTTAACCCATTAGACCATTTTAGACTCAAAAAGCCCATCTACCCAAAATCATACAGATATGTTCTGGAAACTACACGGATACGCGCCGGATACTCCCCGGATACTTCCCCCGGATACGTTTCCTCCATCGCCGATACGTATCCAGGCGTATCCATGGCGTATCTGTATCCCCCATGTATCCGATACGGGAGCGGCTTCCTTTCAGGCGTATCCGTGCATCCGAGATGGTCCGATATTGCCTCACTACCCGGCTTAAAAAATGAGGGTATTGGGGCATATTTTTCACAATTTATCTTTCATTTGAACGTTGTTGGTGCTTCTTGTAAGCAAGATGACTTACAACCTGCTGGATTTGCGGAATTGTTTACAGATGGTGAAACTGAAATTGGTACTTTTGGCGAGCTCACATTCTACTTCAAATCTTCAATTAGTAGTCTTCTAAGAACGCACAATCCAACTTGTTTCTATAAAAATCAGATCATATTCTATTAAGTTTTGGAGGTTAAACGTGTACGGGCCGGATTAAAACCATATTTTTTTAAAACTGTAAAAAATTTGGGTTTTTATCAAGTAAAAAATGCGGTCAACTCAAATTATCTTAATTTGTTTATAATATCTCGTTTCAAAAAGAAAAAAAAAATTGTTCGGATTATAAAAATCTGTCCGGATATTTTTTTTTAACTCAAATCAAGTATTTGGATTTCGTATTAACCTTTAACTCTCTTATAAAACAATTTTGAAAAGTAAGGACTCCTTGACTTATAAAAATCTCATTTTTAAAAATCTTTCAACTTTATTTACCTGAGCACTTTATTTATTATTTTTTTTTTTGAAAAACCAATAAGTTAATAAGTAATTTTCAGAAACACTTCCTGGTGGTCGAGATTTACATATTTTGTAGTTTTTTGTTTTTTTAGAAATGACAAATGATAACAACGGAAGTCTATTTATAATATTGAAACGAGGTGTTTAGACTTCCCATAGAGATCATTTGGATTGTAGCTTTTTGTTGGTTGGAATATAATATCGATGTTCTTGAATAAATGATTTTAATGAACCTAATGTTAGAATATCCCTTTGTTAAAAATAATGGGCTACTCCTATGACCCTCTTCCATCTTTTTCTATTTTTCCAGTTTATATCGTGGGCCCCCACATATATAAAAATAAACATGTATATTCCAGAATCTAAAAAACATTTTTGCGAGTATCACTATTATTTATACCCTCACGCTTTTCCTCCTTTAGACTGGTTTGTTACACCTCTTTGTCCTTGTCTAACCTCATGAGCTCATCAGCCTGCATCTCACAGTAATCACCGACGACGAACTTTCCGGCGTTTCTTTCAACCGAGATTCGCGTTTCTTCCGGTAGAATTTTTCTTTCTCAATCTGAATATGCGTGCATATTCGTATTTGTGTTCGTTTGTATGTTTATGTTATTCTATTGGATTTGATCAGTTTTAAAATCGAAGTGATAGGCATACGATTAGAAGATACATTTGGAGTGAATAATTGACAGAGATGACGGAGAAGAGTGAGAACGACGAGGAGTTTGATAGGAAGATCAAAATTGGCGTTTGCGTTATGGAAAAGAAGGTGAAATGCGGCCCGGAGGTTCTGCTCCTTTTGGTTTTTATTTTAGACACATCTCATAGTTCTCTAACGGAGATAGTGTTTTCGATGAATCTGAATATGGCGATAGTGATTTCTCACTTGATTTAAATTTAACATTTCAATTTTGTGTTTGCTTTTATTTATTTATTTCATTTCCTGTTTCCATTCTCTGTTTATGTGGTGATGGCGGCATTAGGTTTCCTCGGCACCTATGAGGCAAATGCTGGAGAGGTTGCAAGGTTTTGGTGAATTTGAGGTAATCGCTATCAATTGAATAATTTCCTGTTCAGTTTCGCTTGTTGATTTTGGATATATGAATATCAAATGTGGTCCAATACTCCTATGTGAAGAATCACTATCAAACATCATGCCATTTTTTTGGCTTTAGATGCAAGTGAGCTATAAGTTTGTTGTAGTTTTGGCACATTACATTTTGTTGTCATTTGCTCTGCAGATCATCCATTTCGGGGACAGAGTTATCTTAGAGGATCCAGTAGAGAGGTACAATTTTAATTACAAGTTCCTAGATACTTTTTAAGTTAGTAGTCATGATTTTTGTCTCATCTTCTTTAAATTATTAATAATGTAGATGTGATGAACATCTTATGACTACGAACACTATGATCAGGGCTGTGCACTGTACATGTGTTGGGGAATGTGAAATTTAAGTTTGTGCTTCTAAATATATAGATGCTTAACAAATTTGTCTACCTGAAAGTGTATACTATTTGTGTGAGTTACTGGGTTCACACTTCAGACAGTGTGCTGTCTGGAACAGTATATATGCGAGCAATATACTTTTTAAATACATTTTTTCATTATTTAATAAAAAACATAAAGTAAAAGATGTATCTCAACATGCTTGTTAATTAAAGAGGTATAGGTTTTGTAGAAAATAATCCTTCAATCAAAAAGGGGATTCTGAATTTGGTTTTTGTGCTGCAAATTTTTTACCATTTTACCTGTACCATTTTACTACTGTATAAGTTACATTGAGTGCATACAAATGTGAGTACATATACATAGAATTTTTTTGAATGTCCAGCACTAACTTTAGTATTTCAGGTGGCCAATATGTGATTGTTTGATTGCTTTCCATTCTTCTGGGTATCCACTTGAAAAAGCTGAACTATGTGATTGTGTGTTTTGGCAGTGGTGATCGAACTCCAAAGCAAAAGGTGAAGTTGAAGGTTACTGAGGAAAAACTACTGAATTTAATGCTGAAATATAATGGGGGGAGACCTAGAGCTGAGGTGCTTCTTATATTGCTTTTACCTTTTCATCCCAAATATTCCATATTTTTATTACACATTAATAATATCTTTGGTGCTGCACGCAGACAAAACTCAAAAGTGCAGTCCAGTTGCAGGACTTGTTAGATGCTACACGTATTCTGGTACCTCATACCAGGTATTTATTTCTCCAGATGAAAAGCTATGTTGCTTATTTCAAAGAATTTCCTAATTTATTACTTGGTATAATTGAGTTTATAACTTTTTTTCTTCCTTTGTCAAACAAGTAATACTGTATATTAATGGGGTACTTTGGGAAGTGACAGTGAAGCAGAATACATTGAGCATGCAGAAAAACTACGTCAAGTTAAAGCAGTTCTTGAAGAGGTATATAACTGAATTTATCTTTATGTATTCAGTTATGTATGTATGTATGTATGTCTTTGTGTGTATGAGTATGCATATATGTTTTATTTCTAAATTATTCATAACAATTTTCTACTTAATTCCAGGGTGGTCATTTCTCTGGCATCTATCGTAAGGTGCAACTAAAGCCACTTAAGTGGACTAAGTTTCAAAAGGGGACACTGAAGAGGAACGCCCCATAGAAGCATTAATGGTTCTTAAATACGGGGGTGTTCTTACACATGCTGGTCGAAAACAGGTCATTCTTTTATAAAAATTCCCTATATATTTGGATTTAGTCACATATATGGTACAATTGTACTGTAGGAACTTTTCTAATTTTATTTTAATCTGCGACTTTGTATCTTCCTTTTATATTCTCAGGCTGAAGAACTTGGCAGATATTTTCGCAACAATATGTATCCAGGTTAATATAATTTACTTTCTAGTTTTAACTTTTCACAATGTGATTATTATTATTTCTTAAAATTAGTTTATGAGACCGTATACATTTTTCAGGTGAAGGTACAGGGCTACTTCGCCTGCATAGTACGTATCGTCATGATCTTAAAATTTACAGCTCAGATGAGGGACGTGTGCAGGTATCACTTTTCTTTTCTTTTCTTTTCTTGTCCTACAAGCTCCAAATCTTTTGGATCCAGATATTAATAATTTCTGTTTCTGCTTAATTGCCAATAATGCTTTCATTTTGACAAGATGTCAGCTGCAGCATTTGCCAAGGGTCTTCTAGACTTGGAAGGACAATTAACACCAATCCTGGTTTGTTACCTTGTACTTGAAAATTTTGACTTTGACCATGCATTTAACATTGACTTTGACTTATAAAATTGAACTTCTTTTGAAGGTTTCACTTGTTAGCAAAGACTCTTCAATGTTAGATGGACTTGATAATGCAAGTACCAAAATGGAAGAAGCCAAGGTTTCTTTATCTGAATAAATTTAGCTCTTATGCTTCATTATTGTATCTAAAGTAAATTACATAAATCATCCTTGTGGCTTGTATGAAGATATCCATTACATCCCCCGACTTTTCTGTGACACAATAGTCCCTAATCTTGAAATTTGTAACGTCAACAGTCCTTAGATTTGAAATATGTAACATCAATGGTCCTTGATTTTGAAACTTGTAACGTCAATGGTCCTTAAATTTGAAATATGTAACATCAATGGTCCCTAATTTTGAAATATGTAACATCAATGATCCCTAATTTTGAAACTTGTAACATCAACGGTCCCTAAAAACGTATTTTTACTCAAGGACCGCTAGTGTTACAAGTTTCAAAATTAGGGACTATCCATCTAATAAAAAAGGTTGAGGGATGAAATCCATAATTTCATAAAAATCGCATTGACGATTAATGTAATATATAACTTTAGTTGTAATTTGTGTAAGCTTTCATTGTGATTTTAGTTTTTTACTTGATATAAATTCATTTATTTATACATTTACAGGGTCGCTTAAATGAGTTGATTACATCTAGATCAAAATTACTTGAGACTAAGGGATCATCAAAAAAACCCTGGATGGTTGATGGGGCTGGAATTCCTCCAAATGCATCTGAACTTCTCCCTGAATTGGTAAGCCATTCAGCACTTGTAACTGTTTTAATCAGGTATATTGACTGTACAGTTTAATAGGTGAAACTGACCAAAAAGGTTACTAAACAAGTGAGACTACTTGCAAAAGATGAAGATGAGAAACTTACAGAAACAACATCATATGATGTAATTCCTCCATATGATCAAGCAAAAGCACTTGGTAAGACAAACATAGATGTCGATCGAATTGCTGCTGGTTTGCCTTGTGGGAGTGAAGGTTTTCTGTTAATGTATTCAAGATGGAGGAAACTGGAGAGGGATTTGTATAATGAACGCAAAGAGTAAGCTTTTGAAATAAAGTAACACTTCTTTTATTGTCTAATATTGTTGTTGTATTTCTATGAGCAGACGATATGATATTACTCAAATTCCAGATATTTATGATTCCTGCAAGTAAGTAACATCACACATTATGCTTTTATGATCATTTACTCATCATTTTCTTGAAAAAAGCTGGCCTTTCATATTGATTTTTAAAAAAAATATATATATCTTAACAGGTATGATCTCTTGCACAATGCACATCTTAACATAGAGGGACTGGGTGAACTATTCAAAGCTGCACAGTTACTTGCAGATGGTGTTATTCCTAACGAGTATGGTATTAATCCAAAGCAAAAGTTGAAAATAGGCTCAAAGGTAAACTTAATTATTTTAATATATATTTATTTACTTATTTTGCGTTACAATGACTCTGCTACTGTTACAAATGCCTTTCAAGGTTGCCCGCCGATTGTTGGGAAAAATCTTGATTGATTTAAGAAATACGCGTGAAGAAGCCATTAATGTTGCAGAATTGAAGAGTCAGTATCAGGACTCAGACTCTATTGCAGTTGTTAAAGAATATAAAGATTGTCAACAAAAGAATATTAACAAGAATGAAGAATCAAGAAGGAGCTGTCACACTGACAAATCAATGGATCCCGATGATGACGAGGACAAAGAAATTAAATATCGCTTAGATCCAAAGTAAGTATATTGGTTTATTCCAAATTCATAGATTTAATTATCTTAAATCTAAATGTTTCTTCTTTCATTTATGTAGATATGCTAATGTACGGACACCAGAAAGACATGTTCGAACTCGCCTTTACTTTACATCAGTATGTACAATTTATTATCATGATTAACTAATGTTGCAAGGAATATATTGATTTTCCTCTTCATTTCTTTGTATAGATATTCTTTAAGCAATAAGTTTATTTAATTTGGTAAACAATAACAGGAATCTCATATTCATTCCTTGATGAATGTTCTTCGTTACTGTAACTTGGATGAATCTCTTCAAGGGGAAGCTAGCCTTATTTGTGATAGTGCTTTGGAACGGTTATTGAAAACTAAGGAACTTGACTACATGAGCTATATTGTTTTAAGGATGTTTGAGAATACAGAGGTTGGCCAATAAAGAATTAATTGTTTTATTTCTCTAATCGGTCTTTGTTGAGATTAACGAATTGTATGTTTTTCATTATATTATCTTTCCCTTTTCATTGAGTTGCTAAAAATGAACTGTAGGTGAATTTGGAAGACCCGAAGAGATACCGTCTCGAGATGACCTTTAGTCGTGGTGCTGATTTGTCACCCTTAGAGGTATGTTATATATTCCCATTAGGCCAAATGAGTAACTTCAAAAAAAGATTAAATTAAAACAAAAAACTATTTTGTGGTTTGGTCAACATTGTTAAATTGGTCCCCCCTGGAAACTATTTACGGAAATGGTCTCTGCTAGCTCTCACTGTTTGCTTGCAGTTTTGGTACATGTGCCAATAGACTTGATACGAATACACTCATAGAAACTTTTTTCCTTCTTTTCACTCAAAACATTTTTTATTTAATTATAGTTGTTGAAAAATGATTGATATTGTTGGCAGCAAAACGAGCTCGAGGCATCTTCACTGCATCAAGAGCACACATTACCAATAATGGGTCCAGAAAGACTACAAGAAGTAGGATCATACCTTACTTTTGAAAAAATGGAAAAAATGATTCGCCCTTTTGCAATGCCTGCAGAAGATTTCCCTCCACCAACTGTCCCTCAAGGCTTCTCTGGTCACTTTAAAAGTGCTGGAGTTTTAGAGCGACTGGTAAATCTTTGGCCCTTCAATAAGCATGGAATTAATAATGTCAAATAACTACCATACATTTATACGGGTTTCCACACAAGATAAAGCATGTTTCGAGGACACGATATCAATCATAATTGGTTTCTTCATTTTTAATACAAGATATTCGTTATCATTGTGTAGGGTGGTCGATATTAATTGTTCCATGGAACATGCAACTAGTCATAGCTTTTTGTCCGTCACACACGGGATTCCGATGATTTTTACACCACAATTTTTATTGCATCTACCACAATCATTGCTTATATGGTTGTATACTTAGCACTAAAACTTGCACTATGTGGTGTATGCACTAAAAGTTGTGGTATATAAATGAATTATCTTCCTTTATATAATAATATTGTATAGGTAAGACTATTTTTCATACTTCGTATAAAATAAACCTTGCAAGAACTAAATTCTTCCTTGTTGTGAAATTGTCGTTTACCATGGTCTCCACCTGTTTTCAAATCGTTTATTATTACTATATTCTCTCTACTTGTTATTTAAGGATTGTAGTTGCCGCACGATATTGTGAATTATAAAAATATATTTTTTTACATTGATATTTAAATATGGTTTTGATCTAACTAGTCCTTTACCCGCGGCAATGCGGCGGGTAAAAAAGACGATAATTTAAAATTCATAGTGAACGATATTGTTGCAAAAGAAAACATGACTATCATTGAAGCATCCCATTCTAGAAAGACAATTACAAGGTAGTAATTAACAAATATGATTGAAATTTGGTAGGGGAAAAAAATCATAACAAAAATACTATGTGTCTGCGGTATTGCGCGGGTGGAGGTGATATTTAAAAAGAATCAAACGGGTAAACTAAATGTTTTGTTGGTCTGTAGATTTGTTCCTCGATGAAGATCTGCAGTCCTATATTTTTGTACCAATCAAACGGTTAAACTCCTTTCTGTAGTTTTGTTCCTCTGTGTATCATCAGCCAATGAATAATAAAATACCAACAAAAACATTTGATGAGAATAATGTAAATTAATGATGTTGAAGCAGTTGGGGTAAATCAAATCGTTGGTGATGAAGAAAACTTGCAGTGTAACTGACATACCAAATAGGAAAATTAAATTACCAAACACAAAAGTTAAATCTACGCTAAACTCATTTCATACGAAAAATAATTTTAAAATATCAAATCTTAATCCTGTGAAAAGTTAAATCTAAAAAGCAATTATAATAATTAGAACATGAATTTTATACGTATTCAAACAATAACAAACACATATTTTAAGATCGAAATATCAAGATGTTTACATATAATTACACTGTTAACAAGATGTTTCTAATATGATCTTTACATATGATATAAAAAAAACAATATATTGATTTTGTACCCCAATTATGATTCGTGTAAACCGTCAAAATAAAATTGGAACTGCCGTTGGTATAGAAGAACCTGACATTTAGAACATTGCTTCAGATTTCTACAGATAAAAATGCAAGGAATTCTAAAAATTACTCGAATACATACAAAATGAAAGTAATTATGAATAATATCACTTGCATGTGCATAATATGCCTTCAGAAGACGATAAACGATATCTTTTTCAACCGTCGTTTTACAAGCAGAGTCGAATCCGATCGAAAATGGTAACAAGAATGGGATAAGCATGCAGTTATATAGGAAATTAAGGGATACAACGGTTGGAAGCAACGGTTTGGAGGTCTCCGATCAAACGGCGGTTGGAAGATTAAGCGACGTTTCATAGAAGATGGAAATGGTGTGTCGATTAGTTAAAAGGGTGGTGTGATTTGAACAGGTAGGGCGACGGTTGAAAGGAGGGAGGAGGTAATGGAACCCTAAAATTGAATTGAAGTAAGAAGAAACCGGTATGTAGGGGTGGGACTAAGAGCATCCCATCCATTTTCCTTTAGGAATATTAGGGGAGACCATAGGGATATGCATTACTTGGAAACAAATAGAATCATAAAAACCAGAAGAATGAGTGGGATAATCAAGCTGCAATAAATCCTTACACCAGTGCTTGACTTTATTGATAATAGATGAAGAAGACATATCAACTGAATCATGAACAGATGCATTTCTAGCAAGCCAAATCTCCCAGCAACCAGAGAAGATAAAACTACCCTAAAAATCTCATTTTAGATTTGATAGAACTGCCTTGCAACCAGGTCTTAGTGAAAGCAGACATGCTATCTTGAACAAAACTAGCATTAAGAACACCTTTCAAATAAGACCAAACCTGAGAGGCAGTTTCACCTTGACAAAACAAATGAAGTAAAGAATCCTGTTGACTTCTAATGCAGAAATTCAATTTATAAGGCATTTGAAAGCCCATGTATCTGAGCCTGTCATCCATAGGAAGAGCGTTCCTGAAGAATCTCCAGAAGAAGAGAATAAACCCATCTTAGGAGGAAGCCACTGGTTCCATAATAGAGACCACCAAGGGCTTTTCTGGCCATGAATTCTGGAAAAATGCCAATAGGAAGCAGAGGAGAAAAGACCTGAAGGGGAATGATGCCAAACTAGTCTATCTGGGATGTCAGAATCTAGAGAGATATCTTACAAAATAGATTGAGCCTCTGTGGATAAGCTAGGCAGAACTAAGGTAGAAAAATCAGCAGATTGAATAACTTCTCTAAAAGGAGTATTAAGATCCACATTCTAGAAAAAGCACCAGCACCCCAGTTAGCCATGCTAAAGCTGATGTTACCAGCACCTACCACCCAATGAGAGTTGCCCAGAATGGTACTAACATGAGGGAAAACATTCCTCCAAACATGAGAGCTTAAATCAGAAAGAAATAGGCTTAGACACCACATCCAATGGATGACCCTATTTAGATCTCATAAACTTGCCTCAGAGAAACTGACCAATAACATAAGCCCCCGCAAGTTTGGCATGCAAAGCTTTCCTGTCTAATTACCAACCCACCCTCCTTCATGGATTTACAAATGTTGTCCCAAGCAATCCAGTGGTGCCTGTGCTCACCATTGGAATCCCATAATAAATTAGCCATAACACTTTTCATCTTAGAAATCCCGGTCTTAGGAGGAGACCGCACTGCCAAGGTATGTATAGTTAACCTCACAAAAGCTTATTACTTTTGCCACATTAAAATTCTATTAACCAAAAAACTATTCCTAAATTATATCTCCAATGGTTAACCTTTTACAAAAGCTTTTTCTTTTACAATATTTCTAATTTACCTTTATCTATATCAAATGTTTCATAAATACTCCTTATATATAAATTGATAAATTTTGTTACATCTTATAAAGCTTAATATTTTTAAAAATATTTCATACAAAAATATTATAATAATTGACATTAATATTTAAATAGATAAAAACATTACATTGTAAATATTAAAAAAAACATTGAAAGTGTGTTAAAAGGTTTAAAATGAAAACTTATTAAAAATAGGGGACCAAAAAAGACAAACATTGAAAGTGTGTTAAAAGGTTAGTAGAAAAAAAATCATTGCAAAAAGCTTTTAGTAAAGCTTGTAATTCCAATGGTAAAAAGTCATTCAAAAGCTTATTGTAATAATAATAAGCTTTTGAAAAAGCTCCCATTGGAGATGCTCTAAGGAACCGCCGAGTTCTTAAATTAATGTGTTGACATAAATGCCCCTATCCCCTAAATGTTTCATAAAGGGGTAGAGATAGAGATTTATTAATTATTATCTTTGTTTTCATGAAAGGTTTAAGTGTTAAACTTACAATTATGTAAAGCTATTTTAATGTTATAACAAATTACATTCAACAATTGAATTAAGACACATTTTTTATCACGAGTTTTTGAATAGCACAATAACACTGATTCAATCCATAAAATGGTGTTTGATGATGATTTTGAGGAGAAAAGTGAAGAACAAATTAGGGATTTTAGTGAGAGAAAGTAGAGAGATGGGAGAGAACAATTGCTGTAAATTGGAATGTTTAATTGTGCAAAAGTTGAAGAATTAAGCCTTACACCTTGGTATTTATACCATGGCTTAATTCTTGGTTAGTTAGGACCATTTCCTAAACTATTCTTAACTTATATACAATGTTACACTTTACCCCCTAGACTATCTATTACAACTTTCTAGTACCTAATAATCTCCCCCTTTGTAATAGTAGACTAGGTTGCATATCTTTGAAGACTTCTGTGTTTGTAAGGCTGGAGCTGAGAATTGAACCGTTGAGCAGTTATGTTGATAAAACAGCATCAGCCTTTAATCATCAGTTACAGACATACTTTTAATCGGCTTTTCAACCAATATAAAGTATTCCAGAAGACTTCATGCAAATCGACTGAATGTAGACCCATAGATAGAGCGGTTAGCAGCGGAAGTCCTTTCTTGAAGTTGTGGCGTTTGTCGATTTGCTGCAGATCCTTGGTTCCTGATGTTTGTTGAAGTTGAAGCAGTGCGGAATGTTGATATGTTGTGGATTTTCTGACCGTTGTTGATAATGTTGGAGTACGGTCATATAATCCCTTATCTGATATATTGACTGTTGTTGATAAGATTGAAGTACAGTCATCAGATTTTCTATCAGACATAGTGACCGTTGTTGATAAGAATGGAGTACGGTCGTCTGATCTTCGCACAAGAATGTATCAGGGTAACCCAGGATCACATAGATTGCCTGTTAGCACAACAGTTACAGAAACTGTGTGACCTACGTTCAGTGTTGGCATTGATGTTAGCACTGGTAGGATTTCCATTCAATCATCGTGGAATACCAATAATTTTGGTATCACTATGAATGTTCCGGCAATATCTCAAAGATATGCTTGGTAGAGTGCCTGTGTCCTAGAGAAATTTAATTCGGTTCTAGACTCTATATGTGGACAAACGAAGGCGAGGACTGGAGGTGAGTCCTCTTTTTCAATATCAACAATCTCCAAATGAGATGTCGATAGTGGATGTGGTTATCTCCGTGATTTTCAAACAAGTACTTTTTGTACTTGAGTGGTCAGTGGGGGTTGTGCATTGCATCACTGGGTCCATGATGTCTTAATTAGAAAGCAACATATGCAATCTGATATAGATGAGGTTACCCGGTCATTTGTTCGGTTTAGGGAGGGTTTTCCGTTTTCTTTTAACCCTTTCACACACGCTCCTCACTCAACTCACTTTTTCATTTTTCAACCACACCCTCGTTTTTGTTTTTACCACGTGATAAGCTGATTTGCACCCCATACTTCATACCCCCTCTCAATTTTTACCTCAGCGCACCCCAATCAAGATCCCATGATACTTGATTCTGCTCACCTAGACCTAGGGACCCTCACTTTTTAGTTCCTATATTGTCGGTGGCTCCGGGGAAGATCATGCTGGGTTTAGCAGATCATAGGAGTAATTTGAGAGTGGACTATTACGCTCATGTGCATTTTAATCAGCTTTTTGAAGATGTTTCGTTTTAGGAGTTTCACATGGATTTTAGGTAACACCGGACTCACTTTGAGTATCCGTTAGCACACGGTATGAATCGGTAGTCGTTTGCACAACCGTTGGTTCAAATGTGTGACCTGCGTTTAGAGTTGGCGTGATTTTAGCTCTAGCAGGATTTCCACTCGATCCTCGTGAAACATCAGATTGTGATGCCACTACGAGTGTTCCGATGGATTCACGGAGATCCATGTTTGTAGTGCAGGTGTCCTATATTGGAAATATTCTTGGGGGTGAGAACTAGACACACTGTGCATACAAAGAGACTTAACCCGGGGCAGGAGGTTATTATTATTCAATACCGACATACTCCGAATGAGTAGTCAGTAGCTTTTGTGCTACGTCCCCTGATGAAATGAAACAAATCCCTGTTGAGAGGAATTTGAGTAGTTGGTGGTGGCGTGCGTTTGCTTTACTGGGCCAGTAAAGTCTAGTGAAACATTCAACGAATGAATGATCACCTATTTAATTGGTTGCCCGGTTTGTTTTCGGTTTGGATGCACTCATAAGGTGTGTTTTCTTTGATTTATCATGTTTTCACATCACCTTGCACTCACCTATTACTATACCCTAGACCTAAACCCTCACATTTTCCAGTTGGCTGAAATATTTACCTGGGAAGGTGTGGCCGGATCTGGCAAACCATGGGAAGGTATGTCTTTTGAAGTAGTAAGTAACGAGAATTAAAAGAATTTGTAATAAACAGATGCAATCTTTACTAGAGAACTAGTAAAGAGATCGTTTACGGATATTACAACAACTTATGATTAACGTTACAAACATAAAACTTTTTATTTGGGTATTTTGTTTTTGTTTTTCTGAATTTTCTCCCCTAGAAATAATAATTCTCCCCCTAGAATTAATATTTCTCCCCCTCGACAAAACAAAAGTATTAAAAAGTTTTGAGTTTTGAGGACGTACCTTATACATCGTCGGAGGGTTGAAGGAGAGTATTTGCGGTGAAGCTTGATTGAGCTTGTTGCTTTCTTTTGAGAGCGGGTTCTGAATCCGTTTTGATCAGAAGCCATTTCGTTGAAGCTCGGGTCATACACTGAAGTGTGCATAAGCCATACTGTTGTGGCCCGAGTTATACACTGAATGTGTATAAGTCATTCTGTTGTGGCGCGAGTTATACACTGATGTGTGTATAAGTCATCCTCCAAACTCCAAACACCTTTCTGGTAATTCTACATAAAACAATTAAAACATGTTTGGTACCCAATTATGTATGGGTCCTATACGATTAGTGACAGATGTTTTATGTAAAATTGTTTTAAGATTAATTTAGAGCTTTGGAGAACTGCAAGGAGGCAGTTCAGAGGTTGTGGATTTAACTACCCATTTTAAAGATTTTTCAGAGGATTGGATAATCCAATGAGATTTTTCATTTTTGATCCATGTGTATTTCACAAACGTTGAAGATTTGGTCGTTGTTTTGTTGTCGATGTTTGAGGAACCTGAAGACTTTGGCTTAAGTGCGGAAGATCCTCGAGAAACTTTGCGACGAGAAGACGAGTGTTTATCAGAGATTGGTGGGGTTTTGGAAGAACTCTTCGCCTTTTTGGAAGCATGTGAAGATGAACCTTTTTTATTTGGTTTGTGTGGATGAGAGACAGATTTCTTGCATGGTTGTGGAAAACATGTTTTGCATGATTTTATAATTTTACCAGATTTATGGAAAACATTGATTTTTAAACCACATGGAGCATTTAGCTTAACAAAAAATCGATCATCATTCTGAGAAATTTGTTTATTTGTAGATTTATCTCTCAATATCTTTTTACCAAGTTTTTTAGATTTGACACACACATTACCAAAATCAGGTGAGTAATTTACAGGACGATAAACAGAAGCATCATACACAGTTCCAAATGCAAGTGCCGGAGATTTAAATTTTTTAGAGTTGTTATTGTTAATTTTAACAGTGGAAGAAGAAACTGAAGACGTATATGGTCTAGACTTCTTAAGCTCGCAAGGCTTCTTAGGCGTGCTAGACTTAGACGAACTCGGCTTCTTAGACTGCACATCTCCTTTGACTCCATTGGGCTTGGGCTCCTTGCTCCGAGGCTCTAAAGTACTAATGGAAGCATTTAGGACAGGTGAATTAGAGTTTCTCCTCAAGATGATTGGAACTGGGTTTGTTGGTGCTGGTCCTAATAAAGAGGCTTTAGAATTTTGAGAAACAGTATTGTTCGTTTTAGCTTTTAATTCTAAAATGGTGTCCTCTAAATTATGTATCTTATTTTGAAGGTTTTCTTTTTCTTTATCAAAGGCTTTTTGTATTTCATCAATTTCAGATTCTAATTGTACAATTTTCTTTTCTAAAATTAATGGAGGAACATAAAGCTTCGGTTCAATTGTCGGTTTTAAAACTTCATTGTCAGAGATGGAAAATTCTTCTGGAGTGACAATCGGGAAGTACTCATTGTTTTCAAATTTTGCTTTATTCTTTTCATATGTATAGTTCAATTCAGAATAGTTAAAGCTAATTTGAACGTGTTCCTTCTTTTCTCTGTTGAACTTCTCGATTTCTGCTTCTTCATCTGGCATATGAAGGAAGCTTTGCCAGATTCCCAAGTTCATGTAATCGTAGTTACATAACGTTGGAAGAACATCTGCAGCTTTTTCCGGAGGGCGGATGTTTTCTGCTCCAAGACCCACTTTTGACTTGAAAGATCTGAACTCTTTAGGCTGGTTTAATTTTATCGTTTGTTCAGTATGACCAGCTTTCACAATCGTCTGCTCCAGTTTTGAGATGTGTTTTTCAGCATTTTCTTTTCTGACAGTAAGACTGTGGATAGTTGCTGATTGTTCATCAATTTCCTTTTTAAAATCGTTTGTTATGTTTTTGATTTGTTCATTCAATTTTTGAATTTCGATGTCAGCCGTCTTCAACTGTTCTTGGTAGTCTTTTATCTTGATGTCTGAGGACTTCATCCATGTTTGCTGTCGACTGAGTTGGATAGCTAAGTCATTTATCAGCTGCTTGGAGTCGTCTTTGTCATTTGATACCGTCTTCATCGTTTTTAGGTTTGATATTTCAAGATTTTTTGTATTAATTATGTGATTTAGACGATTTACTTCACTGGTGTGAGCAGCATGAAATGTTGACAGCTGTTGTTGTAACTCTTGTGTTTTTTGATTTGAATTATTAATTTGATTTACTTGAGGAATAAGAGTTTCAAGTTGGCGACGAAAGGTTAAATTTTCATCTTTTAATTTTAGGATTTGTGTATTTGATGCATTCGTTGTATTTATTTGTGTTTGTAGATCATTTTGTAACTCAGTAATTTGAAATTGAAAAACTGATTTTGATGTAGACAACTGATTTTGTAATTCCTTGTTTACTTGAGTTATTTGAAGAGAAACTTGACTTAATTCACTCAAATCATTTAAGAGTTGACCTTTTTCAGATTCCAAATCAGTTATTTGTTTTGTCAAATGTGATTTCTCATCAATTTTAGTAAAAAGCTTTTCATTAAACAAGGAATTCTCTGATTCATCAGTGTTTGAATCAGATAATAAAGAGTCAAAGGAGAAAGAGAGTACCTCATTTTCATCATCTTTTGGAATGCCTAACACAGCTGTAGCCTCAGTTGGTATTGCCATGAATGCCAGGTTGGCAATGCACTGTTTATCCTCCTGGGCATTCGACCCGGCAGACAATGCTTCTTTGGTAGTCATGTTAAGAACAATTCACGGGAATTTTTGATTGAAACGGGGAAAAGAAAATTTTAAGAATGAGAAGGTTCTGGAATAGAATATGTGATGAAGACCGTGGATTGGTCTTCAAAAATTCAAAATTACCGAAATCTTAAACTGGTTATTCCAGATGATAAAGTACACTTTAAATGTGCCTAAGATTTTCGAAATAGGGAAAAACGACGACCGGGTTAGAAACTTGGGCTGAACGAAGTTTGGAAATTGACCGAGAAATCACAAAAACGCAAATTAAGCGATCGAAACAAGCGTTTTTGGGCCGGCAAGTTGGGTAAACCGCCTACGGCATTTGTGACTTCCTAGCAGTTCGATCCATTTGCATTTTATATCTATATTTTAAAATTTTGATCAGTAAATGCCCTCTTTGTGCTTGAGGTTAATTTGTGTTAAATGAACTTTGAACACAAAAAATGCTTGCTTCAAGTAATGAAATAGTACCTGGAAAGTTTCTTGTTGGGTTGACTTGCTAGTTGCTTTTGTATTAAAAGATGAGGATCTTCAGTAGGAAGAATTCTTTATTGCATCTTGAAAAACTGGCAAACCACCCACGTGGGAATTGGAATCATCAAACTGTTGAAGATTTTATAATTTTTTGCTGTTTTGTTGCAACTTGAATGAAAACAGTTCAGTACCCAAAATCATCCATCACAAATTTTAGATATGACTTTTCAAAATCAATTGATGATTATCTAGTTGCCATGAGTTATGCATTTATCCAAGTTTACGTTTTAATTTCCTTCTAATTTTAATAACAGGGGTTCATATTTTTTTGCTAGCTAATCAACATTTTTTTTTTGTGTTTTGATTAGCGGCAAAGGATTTCTAGCCTATTTCACCGTCTCAACTACAGATTATTAAAAATTATAATTGTCTGCATCCAACCACTAAAGGTGTATTGTATTGTATTTATATCAAAGTCAAACATCCAAGAAAATGGAGGGAGATGTAATGTATGTTGCATCAATGAATCATGAAAATTTCATTTAAGAAATCGAGAGGTAAATTGTGATTGATTATCTATCGATGTTTGTAACATTAAACACATTTGATATTGTGTACTATTGACTGTTGTCTAAATCTAATACCTTAAGTTCAATTTCTTCTTTTTATTAATGTAGTATGCTTATTGTCAGTCTTGAATTGTTATTCTGTTTATGATAATGTTTAAAAGATTAAGGGCATCACATACTTAAAAAATGCTATATGTTTGCATGTTTATACAGTTGCAATTGGGTTATGGTCCGATATTGCCTCACTACCCGGCTTAAAAAATGAGGGTATTGGGGCATATTTTTCACAATTTATCTTTCATTTGAACGTTGTTGGTGCTTCTTGTAAGAAAGATGACTTACAACCTGCTGGATTTGCGGAATTGTTTACAGATGGTGAAACTGAAATTGGTACTTTTGGCGAGCTCACATTCTACTTCAAATCTTCAATTAGTAGTCTTCTAAGAACGCACAATCCAACTTGTTTCTATAAAAATCAGATCATATTCTATTAAGTTTTGGAGGTTAAACGTGTACGGGCCGGATTAAAACCATATTTTTTTAAAACTGTAAAAAATTTAGGTTTTTATCAAGTAAAAAATGCGGTCAACTCAAATTATCTTAATTTGTTTATAATAACTCGTTTCAAAAAGAAAAAAAAATTGTTCGGATTATAAAAATCTGTCCGGATATTTTTTTTTAACTCAAATCAAGTATTTGGATTTTGTATTAACCTTTAACTCTCTTATAAAACAATTTTGAAAAGTAAGGACTCCTTGACTTATAAAAATCTCATTTTTAAAAATCTTTCAACTTTATTTACCTGAGCACTTTATTTATTATTTATTATTTTTTGAAAAACCAATAAGTTAATAAGTAATTTTCAGAAACACTTCCTGGTGGTCGAGATTTACATATTTTGTAGTTTTTTGTTTTTTTTAGAAATGACAAATGATAACAACGGAAGTCTATTTATAATATTGAAACGGGGTGTTTAGACTTCCCATAGAGATCATTTGGATTGTAGCTTTTTGTTGGTTGGAAGATTTGGTCGTTGTTTTGTTGTCGCTGTTTGAGGAACCTGAAGACTTTGGCTTAGGTGCTGAAGATCCTCGAGAAACTTTGCGACGAGAAGACGAGTGTTTATCAGAGATTGGTGGGGTTTTGGAAGAACTCTTCGCCTTTTTGGAAGCATGTGAAGATGAACCTTTTTTATTTGGTTTGTGTGGATGAGAGACAGATTTCTTGCATGGTTGTGGAAAACATGTTTTGCATGATTTTATAATTTTACCAGATTTATGGAAAACATTGATTTTTAAACCACATGGAGCATTTAGCTTAACAAAAAATCGATCATCATTCTGAGAAATTTGTTTATTTGTAGATTTATCTCTCAATATCTTTTTACCAAGTTTTTCAGATTTGACACACACATTACCAAAATCAGGTGAGTAATTTACAGGACGATAAACAGAAGCATCATACACAGTTCCAAATGCAAGTGCCGGAGATTTAAATTTTTTGGAGTTGTTATTGTTAATTTTAACAGTGGAAGAAGAAACTGAAGACGTATATGGTCTAGACTTCTTAAGCTCGCAAGGCTTCTTAGGCGTGCTAGACTTAGACGAACTCGGCTTCTTAGACTGCACATCTCCTTTGACTCCATTGGGCTTGGGCTCCTTGCTCCGAGGCTCTAAAGTACTAATGGAAGCATTTAGGACATGTGAATTAGAGTTTCTCCTCAAGATGATTGGAACTGGGTTTGTTGGTGCTGGTCCTAATAAAGAGGCTTTAGAATTTTGAGAAACAGTATTGTTCGTTTTAGCTTTTAATTCTAAAATGGTGTCCTCTAAATTATGTATCTTATTTTGAAGGTTTTCTTTTTCTTTATCAAAGGCTTTTTGTATTTCATCAATTTCAGATTCTAATTGTACAATTTTCTTTTCTAAAATTAATGGAGGAACATAAAGCTTCGGTTCAATTGTTGGTTTTAAAACTTCATTGTCAGAGATGGAAAATTCTTCTGGAGTGACAATCGGGAAGTACTCATTGTTTTCAAATTTTGCTTTATTCTTTTCATATGTATAGTTCAATTCAGAATAGTTAAAGCTAATTTGAACGTGTTCCTTCTTTTCTCTGTTGAACTTCTCGATTTCTGCTTCTTCATCTGGCATATGAAGGAAGCTTTGCCAGATTCCCAAGTTCATGTAATCGTAGTTATATAACGTTGGAAGAACATCTGCAGCTTTTTCCAGAGGGCGGATGTTTTCTGCTCCAAGACCCACTTTTGACTTGAAAGATCTGAACTCTTTAGGCTGGTTTAATTTTATCGTTTGTTCAGTATGACCAGCTTTCACAATCGTCTGCTCCAGTTTTGAGATGTGTTCTTCAGCATTTTCTTTTCTGACAGTAAGACTGTGGATAGTTGCTGATTGTTCATCGATTTCCTTTTTAAAATCGTTTGTTATGTTTTTGATTTGTTCATTCAATTTTTGAATTTCGATGTCAGCCGTCTTCAACTGTTCTTGGTAGTCTTTTATCTTGATGTCTGAGGACTTCATCCATGTTTGATGTCGACTGAGTTGGATAGCTAAGTCATTTATCAGCTGCTTGGAGTCGTCTTTGTCATTTGATACCGTCTTCATCGTTTTTAGGTTTGATATTTCAAGATTTTTTGTATTAATTATGTGATTTAGACGATTTACTTCACTGGTGTGAGCAGCATGAAATGTTGACAGCTGTTGTTGTAACTCTTGTGTTTTTGGATTTGAATTATTAATTTGATTTACTTGAGGAACAAGAGTTTCAAGTTGGCGACGAAAGGTTAAATTTTCATCTTTTAATTTTAGGATTTGTGTATTTGATGCATTCGTTGTATTTATTTGTGTTTGTAGATCATTTTGTAACTCAGTAATTTGAAATTGAAAAACTGATTTTGATGTAGACAACTGATTTTGTAATTCCTTGTTTACTTGAGTTATTTGAAGAGAAACTTGACTTAATTCACTCAAATCATTTAAGAGTTGACCTTTTTCAGATTCCAAATCAGTTATTTGTTTTGTCAAATGTGATTTCTCATCAATTTTAGTAAAAAGCTTTTCATTAAACAAGGAATTCTCTGATTCATCAGTGTTTGAATCAGATAATAAAGAGTCAAAGGAGAAAGAGAGTACCTCATTTTCATCATCTTTTGGAATGCCTAACACAGCTGTAGCCTCAGTTGGTATTGCCATGAATGCCAGGTTGGCAATGCACTGTTTATCCTCCTGGGCATTAGACCCGGCAGACAATGTTTCTTTGGTAGTCATGCTAAGAACAATTCACGGGAATTTTTGATTGAAACGGGGTAAAGAAAATTTTAAGAATGAGAAGGTTCTGGAATAGAATATGTGATGTAGACCGTGGATTGGTCTTCAAAAATTCAAAATTACCGAAATCTTAAACTGGTTATTCCAGATGATAAAGTACACTTTAAATGTGCCTAAGATTTTCGAATTAGGGAAAAACGACGACCGGGTTAGAAACTGGGGCTAAACGAAGTTTGGAAATTGACCGAGAAATCACAAAAACGCAAATTAAGCGATCGAAACAAGCGTTTTTGGGCCGGCAAGTTGGGTAAACCGCCTACGGCATTTGTGACTTCCTAGCAGTTCGATCCATTTGCATTTTATATCTATATTTTAAAATTTTGATCAGTAAATGCCCTCTTTGTGCTTGAGGTTAATTTGTGTTAACTGAACTTTGAACACAAAAAATGCTTGCTTCAAGTAATGAAATAGTACCTGGAAAGTTTCTTGTTGGGTTGACTTGCTAGTTGCTTTTGTATTAAAAGATGAGGATCTTCAGTAGGAAGAATTCTTTATTGGATCTTGAAAAACTGGCAAACCACCCACGTGGGAATTGGAATCATCAAACTGTTGAAGATTTTATAATTTTTTGCTGTTTTGTTGCAACTTGAATGAAAACAGTTCAGTACCCAAAATCATCCATCACAAATTTTAGATATGACTTTTCAAAATCAATTGATGATTATCTAGTTGCCATGAGTTATGCATTTATCCAAGTTTACGTTTTAATTTTCTTCTAATTTTAATAACAGGGGTTCATATTTATTTGCTAGCTAATCAACATTTTTTTTTTGTGTTTTGATCAGCGGCAAAGGATTTCTAGCCTATTTCACCGTCTCAACTACAGATTATTACAAATTATAATTGTCTGCATCCAACCACTAAAGGTGTATTGTATTGTATTTATATCAAAGTCAAACATCCAAGAAAATGGAGGGAGATGTAATGTATGTTGCATCAATGAATCATGAAAATTTCATTTAAGAAATCGAGAGGTAAATTGTGATTGATGATCTATCGATGTTTGTAACATTAAACACATTTGATATTGTGTACTATTGACTGTTGTCTAAATCTAATACCTTAAGTTCAATTTCTTCTTTTTATTAATGTAGTATGCTTATTGTCAGTCTTGAATTGTTATTCTGTTTATCATAATGTTTAAAAGATTAAGGGCATCACATACTTAAAAAATGCTATATGTTTGCATGTTTATACAGTTGCAATTGGGTTATGGTCCGATATTGCCTCACTACCCGGCTTAAAAAATGAGGGTATTGGGGCATATTTTTCACAATTTATCTTTCATTTGAACGTTGTTGGTGCTTCTTGTAAGCAAGATGACTTACAACCTGCTGGATTTGCGGAATTGTTTACAGATGGTGAAACTGAAATTGGTACTTTTGGCGAGCTCACATTCTACTTCAAATCTTCAATTAGTAGTCTTCTAAGAACGCACAATCCAACTTGTTTCTATAAAAATCAGATCATATTCTATCAAGTTTTGGAGGTTAAACGTGTACGGGCCGGATTAAAACCATATTTTTTTAAAACTGTAAAAAATTTGGGTTTTTATCAAGTAAAAAATGCGGTCAACTCAAATTATCTTAATTTGTTTATAATATCTCGTTTCAAAAAGAAAAAAAAATTGTTCGGATTATAAAAATCTGTCCGGATATTTTTTTTTAACTCAAATCAAGTATTTGGATTTTGTATTAACCTTTAACTCTCTTATAAAACAATTTTGAAAAGTAAGGACTCCTTGACTTATAAAAATCTCATTTTTAAAAATCTTTCAACTTTATTTACCTGAGCACTTTATTTATTATTTATTATTTTTTGAAAAACCAATAAGTTAATAAGTAATTTTCAGAAACACTTCCTGGTGGTCGAGATTTACATATTTTGTAGTTTTTTGTTTTTTTTAGAAATGACAAATGATAACAACGGAAGTCTATTTATAATATTGAAACGAGGTGTTTAGACTTCCCATAGAGATCATTTGGATTGTAGCTTTTTGTTGGTTGGAAGATTTGGTCGTTGTTTTGTTGTCGCTGTTTGAGGAACCTGAAGACTTTGGCTTAGGTGCTGAAGATCCTCGAGAAACTTTGCGACGAGAAGACGAGTGTTTATCAGAGATTGGTGGGGTTTTGGAAGAACTCTTCGCCTTTTTGGAAGCATGTGAAGATGAACCTTTTTTATTTGGTTTGTGTGGATGAGAGACCGATTTCTTGCATGGTTGTGGAAAACATGTTTTGCATGATTTTATAATTTTACCAGATTTATGGAAAACATTGATTTTTAAACCACATGGAGCATTTAGCTTAACAAAAAATCGATCATCATTCTGAGAAATTTGTTTATTTGTAGATTTATCTCTCAATATCTTTTTACCAAGTTTTTCAGATTTGACACACACATTACCAAAATCAGGTGAGTAATTTACAGGACGATAAACAGAAGCATCATACACAGTTCCAAATGCAAGTGCCGGAGATTTAAATTTTTTGGAGTTGTTATTGTTAATTTTAACAGTGGAAGAAGAAACTGAAGACGTATATGGTCTAGACTTCTTAAGCTCGCAAGGCTTCTTAGGCGTGCTAGACTTAGACGAACTCGGCTTCTTAGACTGCACATCTCCTTTGACTCCATTGGGCTTGGGCTCCTTGCTCCGAGGCTCTAAAGTACTAATGGAAGCATTTAGGACATGTGAATTAGAGTTTCTCCTCAAGATGATTGGAACTGGGTTTGTTGGTGCTGGTCCTAATAAAGAGGCTTTAGAATTTTGAGAAACAGTATTGTTCGTTTTAGCTTTTAATTCTAAAATGGTGTCCTCTAAATTATGTATCTTATTTTGAAGGTTTTCTTTTTCTTTATCAAAGGCTTTTTGTATTTCATCAATTTCAGATTCTAATTGTACAATTTTCTTTTCTAAAATTAATGGAGGAACATAAAGCTTCGGTTCAATTGTTGGTTTTAAAACTTCATTGTCAGAGATGGAAAATTCTTCTGGAGTGACAATCGGGAAGTACTCATTGTTTTCAAATTTTGCTTTATTCTTTTCATATGTATAGTTCAATTCAGAATAGTTAAAGCTAATTTGAACGTGTTCCTTCTTTTCTCTGTTGAACTTCTCGATTTCTGCTTCTTCATCTGGCATATGAAGGAAGCTTTGCCAGATTCCCAAGTTCATGTAATCGTAGTTATATAACGTTGGAAGAACATCTGCAGCTTTTTCCAGAGGGCGGATGTTTTCTGCTCCAAGACCCACTTTTGACTTGAAAGATCTGAACTCTTTAGGCTGGTTTAATTTTATCGTTTGTTCAGTATGACCAGCTTTCACAATCGTCTGCTCCAGTTTTGAGATGTGTTCTTCAGCATTTTCTTTTCTGACAGTAAGACTGTGGATAGTTGCTGATTGTTCATCGATTTCCTTTTTAAAATCGTTTGTTATGTTTTTGATTTGTTCATTCAATTTTTGAATTTCGATGTCAGCCGTCTTCAACTGTTCTTGGTAGTCTTTTATCTTGATGTCTGAGGACTTCATCCATGTTTGATGTCGACTGAGTTGGATAGCTAAGTCATTTATCAGCTGCTTGGAGTCGTCTTTGTCATTTGATACCGTCTTCATCGTTTTTAGGTTTGATATTTCAAGATTTTTTGTATTAATTATGTGATTTAGACGATTTACTTCACTGGTGTGAGCAGCATGAAATGTTGACAGCTGTTGTTGTAACTCTTGTGTTTTTTTGATTTGAATTATTAATTTGATTTACTTGAGGAACAAGAGTTTAAAGTTGGCGACGAAAGGTTAAATTTTCATCTTTTAATTTTAGGATTTGTGAATTTGATGCATTCGTTGTATTTATTTGTGTTTGTAGATCATTTTGTAACTCAGTAATTTGAAATTGAAAAACTGATTTTGATGTAGACAACTGATTTTGTAATTCCTTGTTTACTTGAGTTATTTGAAGAGAAACTTGACTTAATTCACTCAAATCATTTAAGAGTTGACCTTTTTCAGATTCCAAATCAGTTATTTGTTTTGTCAAATGTGATTTCTCATCAATTTTAGTAAAAAGCTTTTCATTAAACAAGGAATTCTCTGATTCATCAGTGTTTGAATCAGATAATAAAGAGTCAAAGGAGAAAGAGAGTACCTCATTTTCATCATCTTTTGGAATGCCTAACACAGCTGTAGCCTCAGTTGGTATTGCCATGAATGCCAGGTTGGCAATGCACTGTTTATCCTCCTGGGCATTCGACCCGACAAACAATGTTTCTTTGGTAGTCATGTTAAGAACGATTCACGGGAATTTTTGATTGAAACGGGGTAAAGAAAATTTTAAGAATGAGAAGGTTCTGGAATAGAATATGTGATGTAGACCGTGGATTGGTCTTCAAAAATTCAAAATTACCGAAATCTTAAACTGGTTATTCCAGATGATAAAGTACACTTTAAATGTGCCTAAGATTTTCGAATTAGGGAAAAACGACGATCGGGTTAGAAACTGGGGCTAAACGAAGTTTGGAAATTGACCGAGAAATCACAAAAACGCAAATTAAGCGATCGAAACAAGCGTTTTTGGGCCGGCAAGTTGGGTAAACCGCCTACGGCATTTGTGACTTCCTAGCAGTTCGATCCATTTGCATTTTATATCTATATATTAAAATTTTGATCAGTAAATGCCCTCTTTGTGCTTGAGGTTAATTTGTGTTAACTGAACTTTGAACACAAAAAATGCTTGCTTCAAGTAATGAAATAGTACCTGGAAAGTTTCTTGTTGGGTTGACTTGCTAGTTGCTTTTGTATTAAAAGATGAGGATCTTCAGTAGGAAGAATTCTTTATTGCATCTTGAAAAACTGGCAAACCACCCACGTGGGAATTGGAATCATCAAACTGTTGAAGATTTTATAATTTTTTGCTGTTTTGTTGCAACTTGAATGAAAACAGTTCAGTACCCAAAATCATCCATCACAAATTTTAGATATGACTTTTCAAAATCAATTGATGATTATCTAGTTGCCATGAGTTATGCATTTATCCAAGTTTACGTTTTAATTTCCTTCTAATTTTAATAACATGGGTTCATATTTTTTTGCTAGCTAATCAACATTTTTTTTTTGTGTTTTGATCAGCGGCAAAGGATTTCTAGCCTATTTCACCGTCTCAACTACAGATTATTACAAATTATAATTGTCTGCATCCAACCACTAAAGGTGTATTGTATTGTATTTATATCAAAGTCAAACATCCAAGAAAATGGAGGGAGATGTAATGTATGTTGCATCAATGAATCATGAAAATTTCATTTAAGAAATCGAGAGGTAAATTGTGATTGATGATCTATCGATGTTTGTAACAGTAAACACATTTGATATTGTGTACTATTGACTGTTGTCTAAATCTAATACCTTAAGTTCAATTTCTTCTTTTTATTAATGTAGTATGCTTATTGTCAGTCTTGAATTGTTATTCTGTTTATGATAATGTTTAAAAGATTAAGGGCATCACATACTTAAAAAATGCTATATGTTTGCATGTTTATACAGTTGCAATTGGGTTATGGTCCGATATTGCCTCACTACCCGGCTTACAAAATGAGGGTATTGGGGCATATTTTTCACAATTTATCTTTCATTTGAACGTTGTTGGTGCTTCTTGTAAGCAAGATGACTTACAACCTGCTGGATTTGCGGAATTGTTTACAGATGGTGAAACTGAAATTGGTACTTTTGGCGAGCTCACATTCTACTTCAAATCTTCAATTAGTAGTCTTCTAAGAACGCACAATCCAACTTGTTTCTATAAAAATCAGATCATATTCTATTAAGTTTTGGAGGTTAAACGTGTACGGGCCGGATTAAAACCATATTTTTTTAAAACTGTAAGAAATTTGGGTTTTTATCAAGTAAAAAATGCGGTCAACTCAAATTATCTTAATTTGTTTATAATATCTCGTTTCAAAAAGAAAAAAAAATTGTTCGGATTATAAAAATCTGTCCGGATATTTTTTTTAACTCAAATCAAGTATTTGTATTTCGTATTAACCTTTAACTCTCTTATAAAACAATTTTGAAAAGTAAGGACTCCTTGACTTATAAAAATCTCATTTTTAAAAATCTTTCAACTTTATTTACCTGAGCACTTTATTTATTATTATTTTTTTTTTGAAAAACCAATAAGTTAATAAGTAATTTTCAGAAACACTTCCTGGTGGTCGAGATTTACATATTTTGTAGTTTTTTGTTTTTTTAGAAATGACAAATGATAACAACGGAAGTCTATTTATAATATTGAAACGAGGTGTTTAGACTTCCCATAGAGATCATTTGGATTGTAGCTTTTTGTTGGTTGGAAGATTTGGTCGTTGTTTTGTTGTCGCTGTTTGAGGAACCTGAAGACTTTGGCTTAGGTGCGGAAGATCCTCGAGAAACTTTGCGACGAGAAGACGAGTGTTTATCAGAGATTGGTGGGGTTTTGGAAGAACTCTTCGCCTTTTTGGAAGCATGTGAAGATGAACCTTTTTTATTTGGTTTGTGTGGATGAGAGACAGATTTCTTGCATGGTTGTGGAAAACATGTTTTGCATGATTTTATAATTTTACCAGATTTATGGAAAACATTGATTTTTAAACCACATGGAGCATTTAGCTTAACAAAAAATCGATCATCATTCTGAGAAATTTGTTTATTTGTAGATTTATCTCTCAATATCTTTTTACCAAGTTTTTCAGATTTGACACACACATTACCAAAATCAGGTGAGTAATTTACAGGACGATAAACAGAAGCATCATACACAGTTCCAAATGCAAGTGCCGGAGATTTAAATTTTTTGGAGTTGTTATTGTTAATTTTAACAGTGGAAGAAGAAACTGAAGACGTATATGGTCTAGACTTCTTAAGCTCGCAAGGCTTCTTAGGCGTGCTAGACTTAGACGAACTCGGCTTCTTAGACTGCACATCTCCTTTGACTCCATTGGGCTTGGGCTCCTTGCTCCGAGGCTCTAAAGTACTAATGGAAGCATTTAGGACAGGTGAATTAGAGTTTCTCCTCAAGATGATTGGAACTGGGTTTGTTGGTGCTGGTCCTAATAAAGAGGCTTTAGAATTTTGAGAAACAGTATTGTTCCTTTTAGCTTTTAATTCTAAAATGTTGTCCTCTAAATTATGTATCTTATTTTGAAGGTTTTCTTTTTCTTTATCAAAGGCTTTTTGTATTTCATCAATTTCAGATTCTAATTGTACAATTTTCTTTTCTAAAATTAATGGAGGAACATAAAGCTTCGGTTCAATTGTTGGTTTTAAAACTTCATTGTCAGAGATGGAAAATTCTTCTGGAGTGACAATCGGGAAGTACTCATTGTTTTCAAATTTTGCTTTATTCTTTTCATATGTATAGTTCAATTCAGAATAGTTAAAGCTAATTTGAACGTGTTCCTTCTTTTCTCTGTTGAACTTCTCGATTTCTGCTTCTTCATCTGGCATATGAAGGAAGCTTTGCCAGATTCCCAAGTTCATGTAATCGTAGTTATATAACGTTGGAAGAACATCTGCAGCTTTTTCCAGAGGGCGGATGTTTTCTGCTCCAAGACCCACTTTTGACTTGAAAGATCTGAACTCTTTAGGCTGGTTTAATTTTATCATTTGTTCAGTATGACCAGCTTTCACAATCGTCTGCTCCAGTTTTGAGAGGTGTTCTTCAGCATTTTCTTTTCTGACAGTAAGACTGTGGATAGTTGCTGATTGTTCATCGATTTCCTTTTTAAAATCGTTTGTTATGTTTTTGATTTGTTCATTCAATTTTTGAATTTCGATGTAAGCCGTCTTCAACTGTTCTTGGTAGTCTTTTATCTTGATGTCTGAGGACTTCATCCATGTTTGCTGTCGACTGAGTTGGATAGCTAAGTCATTTATCAGCTGCTTGGAGTCGTCTTTGTCATTTGATACCGTCTTCATCGTTTTTAGGTTTGATATTTCAAGATTTTTTGTATTAATTATGTGATTTAGACGATTTACTTCACTGGTGTGAGCAGCATGAAATGTTGACAGCTGTTGTTGTAACTCTTGTGTTTTTTGATTTGAATTATTAATTTGATTTACTTGAGGAACAAGAGTTTCAAGTTGGCGACGAAAGGTTAAATTTTCATCTTCTAATTTTAGGATTTGTGTATTTGATGCATTCGTTGTATTTATTTGTGTTTGTAGATCATTTTGTAACTCAGTAATTTGAAATTGAAAAACTGATTTTGATGTAGACAACTGATTTTGTAATTCCTTGTTTACTTGAGTTATTTGAAGAGAAACTTGACTTAATTCACTCAAATCATTTAAGAGTTGACCTTTTTCAGATTCCAAATCAGTTATTTGTTTTGTCAAATGTGATTTCTCATCAATTTTAGTAAAAAGCATTTCATTAAACAAGGAATTCTCTGATCCATCAGTGTTTGAATCAGATAATAAAGAGTCAAAGGAGAAAGAGAGTACCTCATTTTCATCATCTTTTGGAATGCCTAACACAGCTGTAGCCTCAGTTGGTATTGCCATGAATGCCAGGTTGGCAATGCACTGTTTATCCTCCTGGGCATTTGACCCGGCAGACAATGTTTCTTTGGTAGTCATGTTAAGAACAATTCACGGGAATTTTTGATTGAAACGGGGTAAAGAAAATTTTAAGAATGAGAAGGTTCTGGAATAGAATATGTGATGTAGACCGTGGATTGGTCTTCAAAAATTCAAAATTACCGAAATCTTAAACTGGTTATTCCGGATGATAAAGTACACTTTAAATGTGCCTAAGATTTTCGAATTAGGGAAAACGACGATCGGGTTAGAAACTGGGGCTAAACGAAGTTTGGAAATTTACCGAGAAATCACAAAAACGCAAATTAAGCGATCGAAACAAGCGATTTTGGGCCGGCAAGTTAAGGCGGTTTACCACGTCGTAGCCTTCGTCTTTAGCTTCGATTTGGTTACTCGTGGGCTCGAAACGGACACCCGAGCTGAAAGTTATGACCATTACAGTACAGCCCCTTTTGTCACGCGAGTGTAGAAAGAGTTCGGGCCGAAGTTGTGTAGAAGTTCGGGCCGAAGTTGTGTAGAAGTTCGGGCCGAAGTTGTGTAGAAGTTCGGGCCGAAGTTGTGTAGAAGTTCGGGCCGAAGTTCGGGGTGAAGTTCGAGCCGAAGTTCGGGGTGAAGTTCGGGCCGAAGTTCGGGGTGAAGTTCGGGCCGAACTATGGGTTGAAGTTCGGGCCGAACTTTCGGTTGAAGTTCGGGCCGAACTTGTTACTGTTCTCGGGCCGAACAGTTTCTTGCGCAGAACAGCTACGAACAGCCTTAAAAACCCACTATTTTGATCCTAAAATGCTCGTTTCTAACCCAAATTCTTTGATTTAAATCACAAACTGACCCAAATACTATTTCCTTCAATCCATTACTACTATATTACTCAAAAACAACCTAGATCTATCTGAAAATTTGAATTTAGAGGGTTTTTGAAACTTTAATGGTTTTTCTTAAAAATCTTAATTCTTCATCAGTATGGATTAGATTCGATCCTAGCTTGATTCTAAGCTTAATATATCAATAAAAGGAAGCTATTCAATCCATAATAACAAAAAATAGTACCTTAAATCTGATTTTTGATCTTAAACCCCTTTTTCTTCAAAAACCTTGAATAACCCACTGATTCTTCTGATTTTAACACCAATTGATGGATTTGGATCGTTTTCAAGATGAAATTATGCTCTGATACCAATTGAAAAGCACAATATCACTGATTCAATCCATAAAATGGTGTTTGATGATGATTTTGAGGAGAAAAGTGAAGAAGATGGATTAGGGCTTTTAGTGAGAGAAAGTAGAGAGATGTGAGAGAACAATTGCTGTAAATTGGAATGTTTAATTGTGCAAAAGTTAAGGAATTAAGCCTTACACTTTGGTATTTATACCATGGCTTAATTCCTTGTTAGTTAGGACCATTTCCTAAATAAAACTTAATATATATACAATGTTACACTTTACCCCCTAGACTATCTATTACAACTTTCTAGTACCTAACAGACGCTCTTTCAAATCATTCACTAATTGTCGTCCTCCAACATTCTCTGGAAACGAAGAAGCCATCGCAATCATTCACTGGACCGAAAAGATGGAATCCATTTTCAGTATTGTTAGATGTTTCCCAAACGATATGGATAGGTATGCTGCCAGCACCCTGTCAAAAGAGGCACTATCATGGTGGAATTCACAAGTCCAAACTTTAGGTCGTGACGCTGCTGATGCTATGACCTGGGCTGATTTCAAAAGCCAACTGACCGATAAATTCTGTCCGATGAGTGAACTAGCGAAAATTGAGTCAGAACTGTGGAACATCGCTATGGAAGGGTCAGATATTACTGGTTATACTACGAAATTCCAAGAGCTTGCACGATTAGTTCCTCATATGGTCACTCCTGAATATAAGAGAATCGAAAAGTATATCCATGGATTATCTCATGTGCACCACATATCGTAATCACACACTGTATTTATACTCATCTCACGCAATATATACACTATATATATCATTCTCACACAATGTTACTAATGTGAGTATCACAAACTTAATCCTAATTTCTCATTTCACTAATCATGAAACTAAAAAGATTCACCGCTTGACCAAAGACTTAATGTCTAACCATCAACCTCTAACGCCACGAAACTCTATTTTGAACCCTAAAGTAATAAACGTGTACTACACTAATCCTAACCTACACCATGGAACTAAAACTTCATCATATACCGCAACGTGTCTCATCAAGGATTATTTTGCGTCTTAATGCAAAATGGATCATTTATAGGTTACATGTCTCGTCAGTTAAAAAAAACAAAAAAACAACTCATCCAACTAGGTGTCTTTGTATTAACATTAAAAATGGGAGACACTACCGATACACTACTTAATGAACAATTTTCATCGACCACAAAAGCCTCCAAAACATATTCGACACAATAATAATTGAACATGTGACAACAACGATAGGTCGATTTGCTAAATGAACACAACGGCAAAATAAAATAATATCTCGGGAAGGTCAAATGTTGTGGCCGACACAACACCAAGTCGAGTGCGAACGCTAGATATGTTTTTCCATATTTTGTTTCTAACTCTCAATCTAGTAAACACAAATTTTAAATTTCGGGATGAAATTTCTAACTCTCAAAATAAATGAAAATCTTACCTTTTTTTAAGCAATAATTTTATTTATTGCTGTAGATAAAGTAGTTCTTGCCAAAAACATTTAGTTATGAGAAATTAAATTTTTTTTATTAAATTCTTATATTTTTAAGGGTTTTGATAATGACAGCTGAAAAGCACAAATTCATTGATTCAATCCATTAGATGGTGTTAGATGATGATTTTGGTGAGAAAGATGAAGAAGAACAATTAGGGCTTTTAGAGAGAGAAAGTAGAGAGATGGTAGAGAACAATTGCTGGAATGTTGAAATGATAATTGTGCAAAAGTTAAAGAATTAAGCCTTACACCTTGGTATTTATACCATGGCTTAATTCTTGGTTAGTTAGGACCATTTCCTAAACTATTCTTAACTTATATACAATGTTACACTTTACCCCCTAGACTATCTATTACAACTTTCTAGAACCTAACAATCTCCCCCTTTGTAATAGTAGACTAGGTTGCATATCTTTGAAGACTTCTGTGTTTGTAAGGCTGGAGCTGAGAATTGAACCGTTGAGCAGTTATGTTGATAAAACAGCATCAGCCTTTAATCATCAGTGACAGACATACTTTTAATCGGCTTTTCAACCAATATAAAGTATTCCAGAAGACTTCATGCAAATCGACTGAATGTAGACCCATAGATAGAGCGGTTAGCAGCGGAAGTCCTTTCTTGAAGTTGTGGCGTTTGTCGATTTGCTGCAGATCCTTGGTTCTTGATGTTTGTTGAAGTTGAAGCAGTGCGGAATGTTGATATGTTGTGGATTTTCTGACCGTTGTTGATAATGTTGGAGTACGGTCATAGAATCCCTTATCTGATTTATTGACTGTTGTTGATAAAATTGAAGTACAGTCATCAGATTTTCTATCAGACATAGTGACCGTTGTTGATAAGAATGGAGTACGGTCGTCTGATCTTCGCACAAGAATGTATCAGGGTAACCCAGGATCACATAGATTGCCTGTTAGCACAACAGTTACAGAAACTGTGTGACCTACGTTCAGTGTTGGCATTGATGTTAGCACTGGTAGGATTTCCATTCAATCATCGTGGAATACCAATAATTTTGGTATCACTATGAATGTTCCGGCAATATCTCAAAGATATGCTTGGTAGAGTGCCTGTGTCCTAGAGAAATTTAATTCGGTTCTAGACTCTATATGTGGACAAGCGAAGGCGAGGACTGGAGGTGGGTCCTCTTTTTCAATATCAACAATCTCCAAATGAGATGTCGATAGTGGATGTGGTTATCTCCGTGATTTTGAAACAAGTACTTTTTGTACTTGAGTGGTCAGTGGGGGTTGTGCATTGCATCACTGGGTCCATGATGTCTTAATCAGAAATCAACATATGCAATCTGATATAGATGAGGTTACCCGGTCATTTTTTCGGTTTAGGGAGGGTTTTCCGTTTTCTTTTAACCCTTTCACACACGCTCCTCACTCAACTCACTTTTTCATTTTTTCAACCACACCCTCGTTTTTGTTTTTACCATGTGATAAGCTGATTTGCACCCCATACTTCATACCCCCTCTCAATTTTTACCTCAGCGCACCCCAATCAAGATCCCATGATACTTGATTCTGCTCACCTAGACCTAGGGACCCTCACTTTTTAGTTCCTATATTGTCGGTGGCTCCGGGGAAGATCATGTTGGGTTTAGCAGATCATAGGAGTAATTTGAGAGTGGACTATTACGCTCATGTGCGTTTTAATCAGCTTTTTGAAGATGTTTCGTTTTTAGGAGTTTCACATGGATTTTAGGTAACACCGGACTCACTTAGAGTATCCGTTAGTACACGGTATGAATCGGTAGCCGTTTGCACAACCGTTGGTTCAAATGTGTGACCTGCGTTTAGAGTTGGCATGATTTTAGCTCTAGCAGGATTTCCACTCGATCCTCGTGAAACATCAGATTGTGATGCCACTAAGAGTGTTCCGATGGATTCACGGAGATCCATGTTTGTAGTGCAGGTGTCCTATATTGGAAATATTCTTGGGGGTGAGAACTAGACACACTGTGCATACAAAGAGACTTAACCCGGGGCAGGAGGTTATTATTATTCAATACCGACATACTCCGAATGAGTAGTCAGTAGCTTTTGTGCTACGTCCCCTGATGAAATGAAACAAATCCCTGTTGAGAGGAATTTGAGTAGTTGGTGGTGGCGTGCATTTGCTTTACTGGGCCAGTAAAGTCTAGTGAAACATTCAACGAATGAATGATCACCTATTTAATTGGTTGCCCGGTTTGTTTTCGGTTTGGATGCACTCATAAGGTGTGTTTTCTTTGATTTATCATGTTTTCACATCACCTTGCACTCACCTATTACTATACCCTAGACCTAAACCCTCACATTTACCAGTTGGCTGAAATATTTCCCTGGGAAGGTGTGGCCGGATCTGGCAAACCATGGGAAGGTATGTCTTTTGAAGTAGTAAGTAACGAGAATTAAAAGAATTTGTAATAAACAGATGCAATCTTTACTAGAGAACTAGTAAAGAGATCGTTTACGGATATTACAACAACTTATGATTAACGTTACAAACATAAAACATTTTATTTGGGTATTTTGTTTTTGTTTTTCTGAATTTTCTCCCCCTAGAAATAATAATTCTCCCCCTAGAATTAATATTTCTCCCCCTCGACAAAACGAAAGTAATTGACAAGTTTTGAGATCGAAGGACGTACCTTATACATCGTCGGAGGGTTGAAGGAGAGGTTTTGTGGTTAAGCTTGATTGAGATTTGTGGTTTCTTTTAAGAGCGGGTTCTGAATCTGTTTTGATCAGAAGCCATTGGAACAGGTGAAGTGCATCCCAGCATTTGAATGTTAATGCCGCCCACGTCTTTCATACGGTTTTTGGCGATTAACTGATTCGTCCTGCCATCTGAGCCCATGATATTGACCGAAAGGTAGTGGCATGTTAGGAACTTCAGTTGTGTAGGTAGGCGTTTTACTTATGTCTCGTACACCCAGGTGAACCTCAAAATGTCTAATCACTATTCGCCAGCTTAGTCTTTCCTTAATGGCAGTGATTAGTGTGTCAATATTGCTTCGAAGAGAGGTGTTTTCTGGGTTGCTGGGATCTCTGTTCATGTGCCTCCCCTTTTTCTCCAATTTCTTCTTGAGGATGTTCAATGTGCCATCACAGTACTTGGCAATGTCTGACACACGAAAGAAGACTCTTTCTTTGAAGTAGTTCGTGTAAGTCATTCCCAAGTTGGGTTCACCTAGAACAACTGTTCTCCGAGTTTGAATCTCGGAGGGAAGTGATCTGTAAGGAGCAGCTAAGTGAACCTTTGCTGTACCACTCTCAACAGCCATCTGCACATCTTCCATTCGAGCAGCTAATGTTTTAACAAGCATGAAACGCTTCAGAGCAGCCTGAGCGAAATTTCTCGCATGATTTTTAATTGGATGAGGCGTGTCTGGAAGTAAGCGTACTGTGTTGTAAAGAAATTCTATATCCCGAGGTTCAAGAATATAGAAGTCTCCTTCAGTAATTGTGTACAGTTGATCATCTGCTCTGCGAATATGGAAGATTGTGTACCAGTAGTAGCCTGAGAAATGGTCGGTTGTTATCTCCAGGAGTTGTGTTATCGGGAATTTGCTGTATCGATCGGTTTTGCCCCTAAGGTAATGCATTGTAAGGTAATACATTTTCTTTTCTCAGAAAGGCAGTACCACTTCTTTGTATAAATCCTGATAAATTACAGGCAGCTCTGTCCCCTGGAAAATAGCAGAGAAGCGATCTACAACAAATGGCATTTTAACTTGTTGAAAGAGGCACGCTTTGGAGATCTTCAGGCGGCGTTTGTTAGCTTTATCCGCCGCTCTCTTCTCGCTATATGATAATACCGGCACATCATGTGTAGGAGAGGCAGTTGGTGGTTCCGGTGCGGGAGTTCTGGCGGCGACCAGTTGATCGTAGTTTCGGAAGTAACAGTGATAATTTTCTCGGGTGAAGGGATATCTTTTGACGTCAAATGGTTCATCCTCCCCTGCTTTGTCGCTGTCGGAGTCATCGTTTGAAGGGGAGGTGGCAGGTTGAGTTGATTCGTTAAAAGCGTCCCTCACAATGTTGTCTTCTTCCGGGTCACTAGGTAAATCAATAACTGTGTCCGCCTCTTTTCTCAGAACCTGTTGAACGTTGTCGTTTTTATTGTTCTCAATCTCAAAATTTATAGATTGGAGATGACACATAGATTCAAGTTTTTCGGCTGCAGTCATCTCACTGGATTTACGGTTATTTTGTGGCAAGATGTCTTCACTCTCATCTACTCGCCACTGGTTGAGTGGTTCAACGTTCAGCACCTGATTGTAATCAAACTCAACAATCGTCCAGTCATGTACATACTCATATTCTTGTTGGCCTCCTCCCCGTGTTTGATGAGAGGAGCTGGGTTGGTGTTGGGAATGACTTGCACCTCCGGAGTGTTGAGAACTGGATCCACCACGTTCCAGTATTCTCCTCTGTCCTCCTCCTCCCTGAGGATCATCCTCAGGGTCTCCCGGTCTCCTGAAAGTGAGTGAACCTGGATTGCAGGGTTCCATCAGTTCTTCTATGCGATAGTTGAACATCGCTTTAATTTGTTCAATAGTAAAAGAACGGGATGCTTCCAGGAGCATTTCTCGGTTTTTGGATCAGAAGCCGGTGGAAGAGGAGCAACAGTTGCCAGCCTACTCTCAATGTTCTCCAACCTCGTACTTAGTGATTGGATTGTTGAAGTGAGATGAGGGATAAGCTGCATATCAGGATTTGGCATTTCAGTTGTGGTGGTGGTGGTCGCCTCAGATGGTGTAGTCTGTTGAGGGAGGGTCATTACAACCGTTGTAGGTGAAGTTGTAACGACCCTCGAGGCAGTACCAGTAAAGATGGTAAACGGGGGAAGTGAGGTGTCTATTGGAGGTGTTGTGGTTGTGACTGGCGGTGTTGTGGTTGTTACTGGTGGGGTTGTGGTGGCGACTGGTGGAGTTGTGGTTGTTACTGGTGGAGTTATGGTGGTGACTGGTGGAGTTGTGGTGGTTACTGGTGGTGTTGTGGTGGTGACTGGTGGAGTTGTGGTTGTTACTGGTGGAGTTGTGATGGTGACTGGTGGGATTGTTGTTGTAACTGGTGGAGAAGTGATTGTGGAGGCTGGAATTGTGGATGATAGTGGGGGGACTGTTGTTGTGGTAGTTGGGATGGTGGATGAGATAGGAGGATCGGATGTTGTGGTAGTGGGAATTATTGATGTGATTGGTTGTTGGGTGTGTGGTGGAGAGGGATCCGTGAAGATAGGATCATCAAAGGGGTTTGGGGATCCTTGTGGTGGTGGTGACTGTGGACCATGTTGTGGTGGTGAAGGTGGACCGTGTGGTGATTGTGGTGAATCTGGTCGATCATAGATCGTTGCAGCGGAGTCTGTTGATGATGAAGAAGAGGACGGTTCAGCTGGTTGTGGTGGTGGTCGTACGATGGGTCGAGCTGGTGGAGGTAGAACTTGTTCAGATGATGTAGTGGCAACCGACCCACTGCGGGAGGCATCATCGGATGAGATGCGAAGGCGTTTTGTACGACGTTGAGCCGGTGGTTGTTGTGGTTGTTACTGGTGGAGTTATGGTGGTGACTGGTGGAGTTGTGGTGGTTACTGGTGGTGTTGTGGTGGTGACTGGTGGAGTTGTGGTTGTTACTGGTGGAGTTGTGGTGGTGACTGGTGGGATTGTTGTTGTAACTGGTGGAGAAGTGATTGTGGAGGCTGGAATTGTGGATGATAGTGGGGGACTGTTGTTGTGGTAGTTGGGATGGTGGATGAGATAGGAGGATCGGATGTTGTGGTAGTGGGAATTATTGATGTGATTGGTTGTTGGGTGTGTGGTGGAGAGGGATCCGTGAAGATAGGATCATCAAAGGGGTTTGGGTATCCTTGTGGTGGTGGTGACTGTGGACCATGTTGTGGTGGTGAAGGTGGACCGCGTGGTGATTGTGGTGAATCTGGTCGATCAGAGATCGTTGCAGCGGAGTCTGTTGATGATGAAGAAGAGGACGGTTCAGCTGGTTGTGGTGGTGGTCGTACGATGGGTCGAGCTGGTGGAGGTAGAACTTGTTCAGATGATGTAGTGGCAACCGACCCACTGCCGGAGGCATCATCGGATGAGATGCGAAGGCGTTTTGTACGACGTTGAGCCGGTGGTTGTTGTGCAGCTGATCGACGTCGATGTTGTGGTTGATTTGGTGGCGGTTGGTGTGGTTGTGCCTGTTGTTGTATTGTAGCAGCTGGTTGTTCAGGAGCAGGTTGTACTCTCTCGGGTATCCAATGAGGATAATGACGAGCCCGGTATTCGTTGATGCTATCCAAATTGAGGTTTGCAATTTTAAAGAGTGGGAGAGGGATTGGGGCATCAGGGACTGCAGTTGTACCACTGTTGCTCCTGAGAAAGGTAACACTGAAGGGTATGAATTGCTGTGCAACATCTCTGATGTGAATGTTTTGATATCGTTCCATGAAATGTGCGATCATGATAGACCAGAACCTCGGGAATGGCAGAAATTTTGGTTCCTTTGACTTGGAGAGCTTGAATTCTTCCCATAAATAAGCAGCATAGTCATAATGTCGGTTGTAGCACATGGCATGATAGGCATGGTGAACTTCTTTTGAGGCCCTGTCGTGACCGTTTGACTTTGGTGTCATGCAGCGGTTGAAGATCGTGAAGACATGGGACCAGCTCCTTGCCATATTTTTCTTCTTGAGTTCTCTGAGGTCAATAGTGTGCCGATCAAGGTCTAGACCTAGGTCGTGTATTCCGAGATACACTTCCTCGAATGACAGCTGTGGTTCAAATGCAGCCAGTGGTGGTCTTGAATCGGCACGAGGTAACTGGAAGATGTCATAAAGATCATCTTTTGTGAAGTGAATTGGTTGTTCATCAATCATTGTTTCGAAGTGTGAGGGGGTTGTTGATGTCACAAGTGTTAGGTTGGCGAAGAATTGTTGAACATACACCGCTGGAACCGACGGTCTGGCGTTGATGGAGTAGAATAGAGGATGACGTTGGAGAACATGGGAGTGAACCGGGAAATCGATGGAGAACGAGATTTCTTCTTCCGGGGCCCAGTACGGGTTGTTCTCTTTTAGCGGTTTGAGCTTGTATTGAGGAACCAGGGTGTTCTCGTCAACGATATGTTGTGCCGCCATCTGTGGTTTAGACACTAAGAACACATGGCACAAAATGATAAGTAAAGTTAGTGCACAGTGTATTATATATAAAAAAAATTTAAACGTTGAAGATTTTCACTGATCGAGACGAGAGGGTCCTAAGTAATTTTAATAGTATATAGTATTGAAATAAATAAAAAAAATTTGTAAATTATAATTATAAATAAAATACATATAAAAAAAAACTTAGAAAAAGAAAAAGAAGCTCGGGCCGAACATCAAAAAGAAGTTCGGGCCGAACATCCTCAACAACTTCGGGCCGAACATGTGTATGAACTTCGGGCCGAACATGTATATGAACTTCGGGCCGAACATGTGTATGAACATCGGGCCGAAGTTGTGACACTAGTTAGGGCCGAACTTGTAACACTAGTTCGTGCCGAACTTGTAATACAAGTTCGGGCCGAAGATTTTTACGATCTAGGGTTTCTAAACTGTTTTTCAAATCTGGCATTTTTAGATCGATATATTCAAGAAAAACTGGCCAATAGGGAGCGGTTTAGCTAATCGAACATACTTAGATAACATCGTATAGCAATAAGAACCCTAGATCGAACTAAGTCCCTAATTTTGAAACCCTAGAAAATGCCGAACATTCAATCGATCGATTCCTGTACAACGAGGCTGAAACAGATCAAATTGAGGGTAGAGATCTTACCGAAAATAGTTGTAGAAGGATTTGAGAACAGATTGAAACGGATTTGTGCGTGGACAGTGAAGAATCGAAGAACGGAAGTTAAGTGTGTGTTTTCGCCGGTGTTTTAAGTGTGTGTGGTCGAGAAATGGAAGAAAGAGAATAGTGAAGTTCGGCTGACTTTTATAGGCCAGAAGTTCGGGCCGAACTTTTTAGCTGACTTAGTACTTCGGGCCTTGAACAGTGGGAAGTTCGGCCCGAAGACTTTTCACCCCCTTTTTTTTTTAATTTAAACGAAAATTAAAACAAAAGGAAATTTAAGCAGTTAAAAATTAAAAATTAGGTGAAAATATAGAAAAAACAAAAATCCTAATCAATGTCGAGAGACGGAATTTAAGTAACGCAGCATCAGCTCCCCCGATACTGATGAGATGAGTGGTATCGCTCCTTTGACAGTTGACGACTGTTTGACGACCGGGTTTCAAGACGAGATTCTTGAAAGCCGTAGTGATGATACGAAGAATGCAACGATTTAACAATTTGAAAAATACGAATTGAAGACAATTAAGTTTTGAGATTTAGCATACCAAGCTTTGAGACAAGATAATTAAAACGTTTTTCGTCCAAAGCCTTGGTAAACAAATCTGCTAATTGAAAATCGGTGGATACGAAGTACAATTCAACATTACCCAGTTCAACGTGATCTTTGATAAAATGATATCGAAGATAGATATGTTTGGTTTTAGAATGTTGAACTGGATTGCAAGATATTGCAATTGCACTTCTGGAATCACAATATAAAGGAATGCGGCTATAGGAAAAGCCGTAGTCCTTTAATTGTGATTGCATCCATATCACCTGGGACAGACAGCTAGCGGCTGCAACATATTCTGCTTCAGCGGTTGATAGTGAGACGCAGTTCTGCTTTCTTGATGACCAGCTGACTAGCTTATCTCCCAAGAATTGAACTCCCCCAGATGTACTCTTCCTGTCCAGCATGCACCCAGCATGATCAACATCAGAGAAGGCAGAAAGATCAAACGAGGTCTCCTTGGGATACCAAAGACCAAGATCTCTGGTGCCTTTTAGGTAACGGAAGATTCGTTTGACTGCCAGAAAGTGAGATTCTTTGGGAGCAGCCTGATACTGAGCACATATGCATGTTGAAAACATGATATCCGGACGACTGGCCGTTAAGTAAAGGAGTGATCCAATCATACCCCGATAGTTTGTGACATCTACCGGTTTACCATCCAGATCAGCATTTAGTTTGGCGGTCGTGGACATCGGTGTTGCGATAGGTTTACAGTCGTCCATGAGATACTTCTTCAGCAGATCAGAGATATAGTTTGATTGATTGATGAAGATGCCAGTTGGAAGTTGACGAACTTGAAGACCTAGGAAGAAGTTCATCTCACCCATCATGCTCATTTCAAAGCGTTTTACCATGAGATCGGAGAAACGTTTGCAATATTTCGGATTTGTAGACCCAAAAATAATGTCATCGACGTAGATCTGAATTAGGATGATGTCTTCCCCGTGTCGTTTGATAAACAAGGTGGTATCAACTTTTCCCTTTGAAAAACCAGTTTCAACTAAGAACTGGGAAAGAACATCATACCATGCCCTAGGGGCCTGTTTCAAGCCATAGAGAGCTTTGTCGAGAACATAGACATAATCTGGATGTTTGGGATTTACAAACAATTCTGGTTGATTAACAAACACCTCCTCTTTTAGAATACCATTTAAGAATGCAGTCTTTACATCCATCTGATAGATAGTAAAGTTTTTGTGAGCTGCATATGCTAAGAAAATGCGAATGGCTTCTATGCGGGCAACAGGAGCAAATGTTTCTTCGTAATCAATGCCTTCCTGTTGAGCGTAACCCTTAGCTACCAACCTTGCTTTGTTAAGAATGACGATTCCATTTTCATCTTTCTTGTTCTTAAAAATCCACTTAGTTCCGATTACTGATGATCCCAGGGTTTTAGGAACTAAGCGCCAAACCTTTAATATTTCGAATTGATTAATCTCTTCCTGCATCGCAATTATCCAGTCTGGATTGGAAAGCGCTTCACAGACTTTCTTCGGTTCAGTGGAGCTTAAGAATGATGCATGACGACATTCATCCGCTGAAGCCCGTCTAGTTTGGACCGAGGAGGCTGGGTTTCCGATGATTTGGTCCAAAGGATGTTCCTTTGTCCACTTCGTAGAATGAGGAAGTGGGAGTTGACCAGGGTTAACGTTGGAATTATCAGTGAAAGCAGGATGTGGTATGATTGCAGTTTCAGTATTGTGAGGATTGATCTGAGGTGGTGGATCGACTCGAGGAAGATGAAATTTAGAGAAATCAATCACCAGTGGAGCGATAATATCTGATGGAGGTGGGGAATCGACTGGTGAAGATTGAGTTCCTTGTGTTGATATTGAAGGACCTGCACTTGATGTGGGTATTGGTGAGTTAGGAGCAGGTGAGGTAAGTGATGGAGTCTCATTTGGGGATGGAGTGTTGATTTCCGGAGCTGTGATTGATTGAGCATCTGCCGGAGGTGGGGGTGGAGGTGGGGGTGTAGGTGGGGGTGGGGGTGGGGGTGGAGGTGGGGGTGGAGGTGGGGGTGGGGGTGGGTGTCTGACGTTGTGATATTCATCATGGAAGTGTTGGAATAGGATTTCAAGATCATTCAGAGAGGATGAATGGTTAGTGGAGGTTGTGGGTAGAGGTCTTTCAATGCCAGTTGAGCTTGAATCAAGCAGGAATGTTTCATCGAATGAGACATTGACACTTTCTCTGACCATTCTTGTAGAGCGGTTGTATACTCTGAATGAGGCTGAATCCTTTGAATAGCCTATAAAGACTCCTTCCTTGGATTTCTCTTCAAACTTGTTGAGTTTCTCGTTATCAGATAGGATGAAGCATCGACTACCAAAGATGTGGAAGAAGTTAACATTTGGTATTCGATTGTTGATTAGCTCATAAGGAGTTTTGTTGTATGTTTTGTTTATGATTGAGCGGTTCTGTGTAAAACAGGCGGTGCTGATGGCTTCTGCCCATAACGACAGAGGAAGTTTTGAAAATGAAAGCATCGTACGAGCAGCTTCCACTAAAGTGCGGTTTCGTCTTTCAACAACACCGTTCTGTTGAGGAGTTCGTGCAGCGGAAAATTGATGGGTGATGCCAACAGATTCAAGATAAGAGTCAAGGACCCGATTCTTGAATTCAGTACCATAGTCGGTACGGATTGTTTGAACGTTTAATTCCAGGTTCACTTGAGTTTTCTTGATAAATGAGATAATGATCTCTGCGGCTTCAACCTTTGAACGAAGAAAATAGACCCATGTGTATCTGGAGTAGTCATCAACAATAACCAAAACATAACGTTTTCCTGCAAGAATGTGAACGCTCATTGGACCACATAAGTCCATATGTAGGAGTTCAAGAGGTTTGGAAGTTTAGGTTTGTGAGACTTTTTGGTTTGTGAGACTTTTTGGTCATTTTCCCTTTTTCACACGAAGAACATTTGTGATCTTTGTCAAAGGCAACATCAGGTAATCCCGACACATGACCTCCTTTTACGAATTTGTTCATGGTTTTAAAGTTGAGATGAGACAAACGTCGATGCCATAACCATGACTCATTGGCAGTAGCTTTAGACACGAGACAGACTTCTTCGGTTGTACTGAGGTCATTAAGATCAATAGTGAAGAGGTTTGTGTCACGAGTTCCAGTTAGAAGTTCATCCCCGTCATATGTCCGAATGGCACACTTCTTTGTGCGAAAGTTTACTTCTAGAGTCTTGTCACAAAATTTTCCGATGCTGAAGAGATTATGTGAGAGATCTTCGACAAAGGCAACATTTCTGATTATCAGGTTATGGCAGATAAGATCACCAAGACCTAAGATGGCTGCTAAGTGATCATTTCCAAATTTGACCGTTCCTAAGTATTTTTCACGAAAGTTGGTCAGGAGATTTTTGTTTCCTGTCATGTGCCTCGAACAGCCCGAGTCGAGGTACCACACATTCTACATAAAACAAATAAAACATTTTAGGTACCCAATCTTGTATGGGTCCAGAACGATTAGAGACATATGTTTTATGCAGATATTATGAGATGATCAATTTAGAGCTTTTGGGAACTGCTAGGAGGCAGTTCAGATTTGATGATCCATTTGAGAGATTTTTCAGAGGATTGGATAATCCAATGAGATTTTTCGTTTTTAACCCAAGTATATTTCACATGAGTAGACGTTTTAATGGATGGTTTGTCGAATTTGGGGAGAACTGACGGTTTTGGCTTTTGTGCAGCTTTACCCTGAGGAGATGTGCGACTAGAAGAGAAGTGAGAAACAGAAATTTGTGGTTGTTTAGACGGTATCTTTGATTGTTTTGAGGGTAGCTTTTGAGCTTTTGATCTTTTGTTAGAAACAGAAGTTTGTGGAGTTTGAGAAGATTTCTTCTGTTGTTTGAAAGCCGGAGATGATAAGATCTTTTGAGGTGATTTTGCTGGTTTAGTGACGTATGATTTGCATAGATATGGATAGCACGTTCTGCATGTGTTTATAAGTTTACCAGATTTATGATAGACGATGGTCTTATGAATACTGCAAGGTGCATCAAGTTTTACAAAAAAACGTTTATCAGTTTGAGTTATCTGTTTCTTTGTAATTTTGTCAAAAAATCTTTTTGTTCCATATTTGTCAGTTTTAACATACACATCACCAAAATCAGGAGAGTAACGGACAGGACGATAAACAGTAGAATCATAGTCCGTTCTAAAAGCTGTTAAAATAGTTTTCACAAAATTAGAGTTTTTACACATGCCATGAGCTTCTTTTGGAAAAATAAACTGTCTAGAGTCAGTACATTTATTTTGAACAGAAAAAGATGAAACTACAGACGTAGGTGGACTAGACTTCTTAAGTAGACTAGGCTTCTTAAGCATACTGGATCCAGTCTGAATAGCCTTCTTTGACTGTGTGGCTCTGTTGACTTCTGGTTGCTTCATGGACTTCTTCCCTCCGGACTCTAATCTTCCATCTGCAAGATTCAAAATAGGTGGATTAGAGCTTCTCTTCAAGATGGTTGGAACAGGGTTTGTCGGAGCTGGCCCTAATAAAGAGGCTGTAGAATTTTTGGAAACAGCATTATTCGTTGTAGTTTTTAATGCTAAAATGGTGCCCTCTAAATTATGTATTTTTGTTTGAAGATTTTCCTTTTCTTTGTCAAATGCTTTGTGGGTTTCATCAATTTCAGATTCAAGTTGAACAATTTTCTTTTCTAAAATCAACGGTGGAACATAAAGCTTTGGTTCAATTGTTTGTTTTAAAACTTCATTTTCAGAGATGGAAAATTCTTCTGGAGTGACAATCGGGAAGTACTCATTGTTTTCAAATTTTGCTTTATTCTTTTCATATGTATAGTTCAATTCAGAATAGTTAAAGCTGATTTGAGCGTGTTCCTTCTTTTCTCTGTTGAACTTCTCGATTTCTGCTTCCTCGTCCGGCATATGAAGAAAGCTTTGCCATATTCCCAAGTTCATGTAATCGTAATTGTATAGTGTGGGAACAACATCAGCAGTTTTTTCCAGAGGACGGGAGTTCTCAGCGCCGAGACCTACTTTTGATTTGAAAGATCTGAACTCTTTAGGCTGATTTAGTTTTATCGTTTGTTCAGTGTGGCCAGCTTTCACAATCGTCTGCTCTAGTTTAGAGATGTGTTCTTCAGCATTTTCTTTCTTGACAGTAAGACTGTGTATGGTTGCTGATTGTTCATTGATTTCCTTTTTAAAATTGTTTGTAATGTTTGTGATTTGTTCATTTAGTGTTTGAATTTCGGTATCAGCTGTCTTCAACTTATCTTGGTAGTCTTTCATCTTTATGTCAGCCGACTTCATCCATGTTTGCTCTCGACTGAGTTGGATAGCTAAGTCATTTATCAGCTGCTTGGAGTCGTCTTTGTCATTTGAGACCGTCTTCATCGTTTTGAGGTTTGATATTTCAAGATTTTTTGTATTAATTATGTGATTTAGACGATTTACTTCACTGGTGTGAGCAGCATGAAATGTTGACAACTGTTGTTGTAACTCTTGTGTTTTTTGATTTAAATTATTAATTTGATTTACTTGAGGAACAAGAGTTTCAAGTTGGCGACGAAAGGTTAAATTTTCATCTTTTAATTTCAGGATTTGTGTATTTGATGCATTCGTTGTATTTATTTGTGTTTGTAGATCATTTTGTAACTCAGTAATTTGAAATTGAAAAGTTGATTTTGATGTAGACAACTGATTTTGTAATTCCTTGTTTACTTGAGTTATTTGAAGAGAAACTTGACTTAATTCACTCAAATCATTTAAGAGTTGACTTTTTTCAGATTCCAAATCAGTTATTTGTTTTGTCAAATGTGATTTCTCATCAATTTTAGTTAAGAGTTTTTCATTAAACAAGGAATTCTCTGATTCATCAGTGTCTGAATCAGTTAATAAAGAGTCACAGGAAGAAGAGTGTACCTCATTTTCATCATTCTCAGGAATGCCCAGTGCAGCTCTGAGTTCGTTAGATCTCGCCATGAGAGCCAGGCTTGCTGTGCATTCCTCTTCCTCTTGGTCATCAGAGTCCTCCAACCACTGTAGATCCTCAGCCAGTAGAACTTTCCCATTTTCAACTTGTTTGGCCATGAGCATTTTCCGTTTAAAGTATTCTGAGTCCTTCACCTTTGGCTTCTGGCATTCTTTGGCAAAATGTCCCGTCAGACCACAATTGTAACATTTCTTAGGTGGCTCGGTGGAGGAAGATGAGGATTTGTTGTTCGGGGTTTGAGAAGAGGAATTGAATTTGAAATTTGAGGATGATCTAAGATTGTTGTTGGTTGGTTTCTTATAGTACTTTTTGTTATAGGAGGAAATGAGAGCCAAGGCTTGACGAACTGAGTCGATTTCATCTTGTGTCCCCGCTGGAATCAGAGTTTCTGGTTCTTCATTTACCACCTCTTTTGTTTGTGCTGCAACCATTGCGTCGTTGATACCTTTGTTAAGAGCCAGATTTTGTTTGGTCAACATTGCCAAGGTGTCTGTCATATCTTGCCTGTTTTTGACGATTCCTTTCACCATAGGCTCGTTTTGATGTAGGTACTCATATAGTTCATGAATATCTATGGAGCTCAAATCCTTGTGCTGCATTGCACTGTTTCCAAACATCTCCCACTCCAGTAGTAGGGATTGGATGAATTTGATGTTGATTTCAAGCTTCTCTTTGATGAGGTTGTTCTTTCGGAGATCGTTGAGCATGTTGCAGAATCTAAGATATGTTTGCTCTAGTTCTTCCATTGGGGTAGCTTTGAATTGACCATAGGCGTTTAAGGTCGAAACCATCTTTGCTTTATTACCCAGGTCGGTACCCTCCATTTGCTTTTGAATCTCATCCCAAAGCTCCTTCCCCGTGCTTAAGCTATCAAGGCTGCTGTAGATTTCATTCCTTATGCCTTGTAGCATGTAGGAGTGTGCAAACACATCCGCACTAGCCCTATCCTTTTGCTCTTGAGTGTATTCCGCCGGGGGAATTTCGATTACACCTCCAGGTATTGCTGGTTCGGTGTTTGGAGCTGGAGCCACAGCACGATAGAACTTAGCGGGTCCGGTTGTAAGGGATTCAAGGATATATGGACCAGCTTGTTGGCTCAGGATGAAATGGAGAAACCGTTTCTTCCATTGACCGTATTCTCCTCGGTAGAGAACAGGTGGTTTCGTGTCTGATCCAATGGACAAGGCGTCCTTGGAAGTCATATCTTGTTGGAAGAAAGAACGACCGAACAAAAAATTTAAATTTGGAAAAGAAGTTCGGGCCGAAGTACAAAAGAAGTTCGGGCCGAAGTACAAAAGAAGTTCGGGTCGAAGTGTAAAAGAAGTTCGGGCCGAAGTACAAAAGAAGTTCGGGTCGAAGTGTAAAAGAAGTTCGGGCCGAAGTACAAAAGAAGTTCGGGCCGAGGTAGTGAAAGAAGTTCGAGCCGAAGTAGGGTTTGAAGTTCGAGCCGAAGTAGGGTTAAAGTTCGGGCCGAAGTTGGGTAGTAGTTCGGGTCGAGGTTGGGACAAAGTTCGGGCCGAAGTTGGGTTGTAGTTCGGGCCGAAGTTAGTGTTGAAGTTCGGGCCGAAGTTGTTGATGATGTTCGGGCCGAACTTGTTACTGTTCTCGGGCCGAACAGTTTCTTGCGCAGAACAGTTACGAACAGCCTATAAAAAAACCCACTAATTTGATCCTAAAATGCTCATTTCTTACCCAAATTCTTTGATTTTAATCACAAACTGACCCAAATACTATTTCCTTCAATCCATTTCAACTATATTACCCAAAAACAACCTAGATCTATCCGAAAATTTGAATTTAAAGGTTTTTGAAGCTTTAATGGTTTTTCCTAAAACTCTTAATTCTTCATCAGTATGGATTAGATTCAAACCAAGCTTGATTCTAAGCTTAATATAACAATAAAAGGAAGCTATTCAATCCATAATAACAAGAAATAGTACCTTAAATCTGATTTTTGATCTTAAACCCCTTTTTCTTCAAAAACCTTCAAAAACCCACTGATTCTTCTGATTTTAACACCAATTGATGGATTTGGATCGTTTTCAAGATGAAATTATGCTCTGATACCAAATGAAAAGCACAAATTCATTGATTCAATCCATTAGATGGTGTTAGATGATGAGTTTTTGGATGAAAAGTGATGAAGAACAGTTTCTTGCGCAGAACAGTTACGAACAGCCTATAAAAAAACCCACTAATTTGATCCTAAAATGCTCATTTCTTACCCAAATTCTTTGATTTTAATCACAAACTGACCCAAATTCTATTTCCTTCAATCCATTTCAACTATATTACCCAAAAACAACCTAGATCTATTCGAAAATTTGAATTTAAAAGGTTTTTGAAGCTTTAATGGTTTTTCCCAAAACTCTTAATTCTTCATCAGTATGGATTAGATTCAAACCAAGCTTGATTCTAAGCTTAATATAACAATAAAAGGAAGCTATTCAATCCATAATAACAAGAAATAGTACCTTAAATCTGATTTTTTATCTTAAACCCCTTTTTCTTCAAAAACCTTCAAAAACCCACTGATTCTTCTGATTTTAACACCAATTGATGGATTTGGATCGTTTTCAAGATGAAATTATGCTCTGATACCAATTGAAAAGCACAAATTCATTGATTCAATCCATTAGATGGTGTTAGATGATGATTTTGGTGAGAAAGACGAAGAAGAATAATTAGGGCTTTTAGAGAGAGAAAGTAGAGAGATGGTAGAGAACAATTGCTGGAATGTTGAAATGATAATTGTGCAAAAGTTAAAGAATTAATCCTTACACCTTGGTATTTATACCATGGCTTAATTCTTGGTTAGTTAGGACCATTTCCTAAACTATTCTTAACTTATATACAATGTTACACTTTACCCCCTAGACTATCTATTACAACTTTCTAGTACCTAACAACAGCCCTTAGGGCTGTCATAAGACATGCATAAAACTGTTGTACATCCATCCATAACCGACTCCTGAATTTTCGGAATTACTCATTTGTACCATTTTTAATGCATTTAGAGACAGCCCTTAGGGCTGTCATTATCAAAACCCTATTTTTAATTGTTTTATTTATTTATAATTCTTAATGCAGCATCCTAAAATTCAAATTAAATAAATGCCATCATCACTTTTAAATTTATTAAAATTAAATAAATGTATTTCAATTTGAATAAAAATGATTTTTAGGATGCTCGTGATTATTTATTTACTAGAAAAGGTAAAAAAAGAGTTTAAAATGAAAAAATAATAAATAAAAATGAAAGAGATTAGAAAAGGTAAAAAAAAAGAGATTAAAATGAAAATAATAAATAAATAAAAATGTCATTTTTATTTACTAGAAAAGGTAAAAAAAAAAAAGAGATTAAAAAGAAAAACCAAAAAACTAATTAAAATCAATATTACTAATCATCATTATCTTTTAATTTATTCACTTTTCCAATCATTAGTGCCATCATCACTTTTTTACTTTGAAGTGGATTTAGAGGGAGCCTTCAATTAATATATATTTGCTCGTTTAGGCTCGATCTTAAACGAACTTTTTGTCTGAAGCTCAGTCTCGGGCTCATTTAATAAACGAGCTCTAAAGTAAGCTCAAGCTCGGCTCGAATTCATGTAACTCGAGCTTTTATCGATCTTTTAACGACCGGAGCTCGAGTAGCTTACGAACAATTCGGCTCACTTTTACCCCTACGAATTAAAATTATAACTATATGTGGTACTTAATAGCAAATTAGGATTTGTAGTTTAAAAAGAAAATTAAATTATTTCCTTTTATGTAAGATTTCTTTATTGATACTTTACGGTCAAATCAACTCACCCAGATCTAAATAATGGCCTACTTGTCAGTTAATGACCGGGCAAGATTATAAGTCAATTAATATATATTTTCATAGACCGATATGAACTTATATTAAAGAGAATGATAAAATTATAACCTCTTAATTGTAAATAACTAGTAGTTTCATACCCCGTATGATGCCGCAGGGGATTTTAATATGATACCAAAAAGATTGTTTATTGATATTCATACAGCACACAAAATATTATTTTTGTATTGTTGATGATAAGAAAATATGTTTGTTGATCATACTTAAATGAAACATATAATATAAATTATATTAAGGTAATTATAAAAATTAAAGTAATTATTAAACATATTATATTCTTGTATTAAATTGATACCCAGTGAAATTCATTAGAATATTGATAATAAATGGTTAGATCAATAACAAAAATCAATTGTTAATAAACTAAAAAAAGAATTAGCTGTTAGAGAAAAATGAACACAAATAATCAAAGTAGGCTAATAGAGAATTAAATAAAAAAAATTTAAGGTAAATGTTTATAGTGAATTACATATATTAATTTTAAAATAATACATATAGTCAACTAAGTAGTCAATAAAAGTAGTCAAGTCTCGAAGCATAACTACCTCGAGATGGTTATGAAATTCAGGGGCGATTATTTTTTATGGTTAATTTACAATAAATTAAAGCTTCTTTTTTTCCCTTAACCATTGTCCTAAAGACACTTGTTAGTATTTCCTAAAAAATAAATAGGCCACCTAGATAGAAGAACTTCTTTGAGTATATGCCGCATTCAAATATATTATAGAAAAACAAAAATCAAAAGTTGCAATTTGTATAATATTAAAATAATATAAAATGTGAAGGTTATAATATTTTAAAGAGTAATGATATTTGTGCCTACCATTTGTGGTTATTCATGTGCCTATCAATTTGATCATGACAATTGTTAAAATTAATGGATGATATGAAAAGAAAAATTAATGGATAACACATATAAAAGAAATAAACTATGTAAAATATTATGTAAAGAAACTATGTAAAAGAATTATCATATTGTAGCCTTCATCTTTAGCTTTGATTTGGTTACTCGTGGGCTCGAAACGGAAACCCGAGCTGAAAGTTATGACCGTTACAGTACAGCCCCTTTTGTCACGCGAGTGTAGAAAGAGTTCGGGCCGAAGTTGTGTAGAAGTTCGGGCCGAAGTTGTGTAGAAGTTCGGGCCGAAGTTGTGTAGAAGTTCAGGCCGAAGTTGTGTAGAAGTTCGGGCCGAAGTTGTGTAGAAGTTCGGGCCGAAGTTCGGGGTGAAGTTCGGGCCGAAGTTCGGGGTGAAGTTCGGGCCGAAGTTCGGGGTGAAGTTCGGGCCGAACTTCGGGGTGAAGTTCGGGCCGAACTTTGGGTTGAAGTTCGGGCCGAACTTTGGGTTGAAGTTCGGGCCAAACTTTGGGTTGAAGTTCGGGCCGAACTTGTTACTGTTCTCGGGCCGAACAGTTTCTTGCGCAGAACAACTACGAACAGCCTAAAAAACCCACTAATTTGATCCTAAAATGCTCGTTTCTAACCCAAATTCTTTGATTTAAATCACAAACTGACCCAAATACTATTTCCTTCAATCCATTACTACTATATTACTCAAAAACAACCTAGATCTATCTGAAAATTTGAATTTAGAGGGTTTTTAAAGTTTAATGGTTTTTCTTAAAAATCTTAATTCTTCATCAGTATGGATTAGATTCGATCCTAGCTTGATTCTAAGCTTAATATATCAATAAAAGGAAGCTATTCAATCCATAATAACAAGAAATAGTACCTTAAATCTGATTTTTGATCTTAGACCCCTTTTTCTTCAAAAACCTTGAAAAACCCACTGATTCTTCTGATTTTAACACCAATTGATGGATTTGGATCGTTTTCAAGATGAAATTATGCTCTGATACCAATTGAAAAGCACAATAACACTGATTCAATCCATAAAATGGTGTTTGATGATGATTTTGAGGAGAAAAGTGAAGAACAAATTAGGGCTTTTAGTGAGAGAAAGTAGAGAGATGGGAGAGAACAATTGCTGTAAATTGGAATGTTTAATTGTGCAAAAGTTGAAGAATTAAGCCTTACACCTTGGTATTTATACCATTGCTTAATTCTTGGTTAGTTAGGACCATTTCCTAAACTATTCTTAACTTATATACAATGTTACACTTTACCCCCCTAGACTATCTATTACAACTTTCTAGTACCTAACAGTTTTTTTGAAATCTTAGGTTGAATGTAGTGGTTATAGAGGAAATTGAGCTTTTCGAACTGGAGTTTAAGAAAATACTTTCTTTACTATATGATTATCTATTTTTAGAATTTTGACAAGAAAATATACTGTTTTCACATTAACAATGTGTTCGAGGATCATAATTTGGAAACAAAATAAAAGAAATTGAGAGAAATAAAAAAGATGGTTGTGTTCTCGAATTTTTTTATTGAGAGAAGAGAAGAGATTTGGAAAGAAATTTTATACCTATTTTACTTTCAAAATTTCATCCCAAAAATGACAAGAAAATTTACACAAATTTTCTTCACTCTTCTCTTCTCATCTCTACTCCTCTTCTCTTCTCTTTTCTTTTCTTTTAATAAAATTTTCTGAAACTAAGCGTAAAATATAAATATTGTTAATTTTGAAATAAGAATCTTCATCTCAACAAATAGACTTTGCATAAATATGGTTACAACTTAAATGAAGATATGCTATAAGTTGCCCATTATTGATACTCTACGGTCAAACCAACTCACCTAGATCTAAATAATGGCCACTTGTCAGCTTGCACAGATAACAAGTTAATGACTGTGACGAAAAGTGTGACAACCCTTAAAATCAGGTATTTGACACGATAATTATTGTAACTCATATTGTGACAACCCTTAAAATCGGGTATTTGACCTAGTACTTATGTCAATCTTTTATTAAACAATTTTTCATATTATTAATAAAAGTACCCTTTTGCACATGAGTCTAGCAATAAAGCATGGACATTATATATTATTCGTGCACATCAATAGTGATACAAGTAATTGCTTGTACAGCGTCAACGGCAAAATTTAGCGAGTTGGTGACCCAACTAAAACCAAAAGAATAGACTTCATATTTTATAATAAAGTCTTAATTAAACTAAAGTAATCAATACAAAAATTTCTGCAAATTATCTTATTTCAATAAAGATACAAATTTATAATACTTAGTATATTGCGAAGATACCGAAGGTAATTAAATATTTAGTGGAGTAAAAGATTTTTATCAGTAAATGACTGAAGTCACAAACCGAGTAAAACCCTGATTAAAATAAATTATATGTCTAAATTATCAGTATTAGTAAATATCCAAAAACTATTGTATTTATCTCTTTAAAGTTTAAAATTTTCTTTTATCCTTCCATGACACCACGATTACATGCCAGTACCCAACTCCCCTCCGTCAATTACCCCACGTTAAAACAAACTATCCTATCTTCCAGTAATGAGGATATGAGATAATGAAATATAAACATTTAATTATGTTAATAACCAACAAAATTGTAGATTGAAAGCCATGTATCTCTCACTCTCGTCGTATCTCTCTATCACAAACGAGACATCTCAAGTTTTCTATCTCGTTTACCCATTTGCCGAACCAGAACCATATCCGGCGAACTCGATGTATATTATTCCGGCGAAGTAGAATTTCTCCGGTATAGGCATTAGGAGACCGACGACTTCAGTCTCTCTCTCTCGACTATTCAACCGGAAGTCAGCCACCATTTTCCATTTCCTTTTCCGGCAAACTCGAAACAGAAAGCTCCGACGACCAACATTTATCCGGCAACAGACACAAGCAAACGCCGATCTCCATTTCTTGCTCGGTCTCGATCTCCCTCACTGGATAGGTATAATTTCATACCATTCTTTTCGGTTCTGTTGTAAGCATGCATACGTGGGTTTTGTTCAATGATTTTTCGGGGTTTGGTTGTCTTCCCCGGCAACACACACTCACCGTGTGTGTGTGTCGACACTTTTGTGATCGTTTTACCGAATTTGTTTTCTTACGTGGGTTGGGTTATGAATTCATGTGGTTGTACGAGTTGCTAAACGGGTTTTAGGTGGGTGTCGAGGGCTTTTTATTAAATACCATTTTTCCGGTGAGGTTCTGGTCACTCGCCGGTGTTCTGTTCTTTTGTCCGCCGCCTGCGTGTCTGGTCGCAAGCATGAAAACCCAGTTGGACTATCTATTTTGTTGAACCAAATACATCAGGTCATTAAACACAAGTATTGTTTTAACCCATACCTTATTATAAAACCAAAGCAGATCTTTAAACTAAATAAATAAGTTAATTAATATTATTAATGTTTATAAGCGTGACAGTAAGATGCATATGGAAAATATTTATTTACTTATTTAAATATTAATTATTTAATTAACCTTTATTTAATAAATTAATTATTAACAATCATTTAAATATTACAATAATTAACTTTGATTAATGAATCGTTAGCTTCAAACAAAGTGGAAGTATTTTCAAAAATGCACTTAATCTATACAACTATATATAATATACAAGTCCAACTACACAGAGTCACCAACATATCGCTCGAGTCTAAGCCATGTGAGAAATTCTTTATGCATCATGTAGTTTAGGTATGTCATTTGAACCATCTCTTATTATTTTCTATGCGTTTAGGGCGCTAGGACTATTTTGTTGGAAACCCCAACACTTGTGATTGCAAATTCGGTAGCTACGCTAAGGTGAGTTCATGGCCCCTCTTTTTATTACGTTTTTAACTATTTTGGGGTGAGAAACATATTTACTGTTTTGTAAATACACTTTATACATTCATGTTTATTTGACAACAACTTGCCTTTTGAAAACATTTATGATCAGTATTTTTGTACACTTAATCCTGATGAATACGTGCCATAAGATTGGTGAATACTTGCCATGAGGGTGAATACTTGCCATGAGTTTGGAGAATACTTGCCATGAGATTGGTGAATACTTGCCATAAGTTGGTGAATACTTGCCATAAGTTGGTGAACACTTGCCATGAGTTTGGTTAACACATGCCATAAAGAGATGTACACACTGTGAGACTAATATGTGACATTACAATTAATACAAAGGAATTCAAAGATTATTTTAGTACATGAGTTGTACTTGTAAACATTTTGGAATAAATCAAAGATTTACAAAGTCATAAACCTGTGAACTCACCAGCCGTTGTGTTGACATTTTTTTCTATATGTTTTCTCAGGTAACAGAAACTAAGTCATTTCAAGGTTCACTTTTTGTCAAGGATTGTCATGCATTGGTTTTAAGAATAAGTCTTTATGATACAAGTTTTTCATTGGCAAACATTTATTTTGGTTTAGGTTAAAACATTTTCTTTTTATTTTGTAAAGACAATGGCAATCCAATTTTTCAATATTATGCGAAGTTTACTATTATTGATTTGTTATGTTGCTAATTGGTCGCACCTCGTTCTTCCGCAAAACAAATTTTGGCGGGGTGTGACACATATTGTCTTAGTACAACAATATCATAGATAAAATTATTTATTTTGCATTTAAGTCAAACATAAACCATACAATGTGTGTTGTTTGCGCACATCATCATTAGGCACACGTAAGTTTGTCTACATCTCCTACTGTTAGAACCATATATTTAGCGAGTTGGTGACTCAACATAAACTTCAACCGAACCAAAAGTATAAATTGTATATTTCATAGTAAAGCATTTGCTCAACCAAGTGAACCGGTACGAAAAACAATGTAACAAAATATCATATGCGATTAAATGTACAAGTAACAAGAATTTAGGACTTGGTACATTACGAAAATATTGAAAGTGATAAAATAAATAGACCGAATTAATAATTTTCAGAGAGAATAACCAACGTCAAAAACCGAGTAAAATCTTAATTTAAATACTTTACCACCGGTACATGTGTACCTAATATATATTAATGAGACAAAACTTATAAAATTAATTTGTTCATTCAAGTTTTACTAGTTTATACCCCGTGATAAATCACGGGCGGCTTGTAATAATTTCATGATATTTGTTCCAAAAAACTTTATATGCGAGACGACAATAAAATTAAGAACACGGTATTTTGACGATAATTGCACATCACATTTTATCGTATAAAGTGTTGACAAAATTTATAATAAAATACATATTGTTTACAAACATTTTTAAATATTTTGTAAAATTTCAAGGTAAATAGAACTTTAGGCAAAATGTCTTCTTAATGTAGGCATAAATCATATTTGGCTATAAAAAATTAATTAATACTTCCTCCGATTCAAAATAAGTGATACACTTTAGGTTTCACGGTTTTTTAGGCAAAAGATTACAATGATGATTAAATTAAATTACTTTGATGGTTAGTGGGTAAGGGGTCCCACACTTTTTGAATAAAGTGAGGTTAATGGTGTTTAAAAGTAAAAAGTAAGGGTAAATGAGTCATTTCACTTTATTAAAGTAAATAATTAGTAAGTGAGGGTCCCACCATTTTTTTTTGCCAAATAAGGTAATTTTTTCAAAGTGTATCACTTATTTTGAATCACCTCAAAAAGGAAATTGTATCACTTATTTTGTATCGGAGGAAGTACATAAAAACATATAAGCAACACGAATGGTGATCATTTAAAAGTCTGATTAAAAAGAGATTAATTGAAAGTTTAATACGTTTTCATTTTGTCTATTCTTTAGGCCACAAGTTTATTCTTGAAATTGTTGGATTTCCACAACCTAATCACTCTTAACATATTCCTTCACATTTCCGGTCAATTCGTTGATGAAATATATTTTGGAAGACATTATCTACAAATCGTAAAATGTTAGGATTTTCAAATCAAAGAGATTTATTTTTTATTTAATTATACTAAATTTGTATAGAAAAATGTTTAAAATTTAAAGAAAAAAATATTCAACCACTTACTAAGTTTAATATATGTCAAGTTTTGATATATATTACTTCCTCCGATTCAAAATAAGTGATACACTTGGGGTTTCACGGTTTTTGAGGCAAAAGATTATAATGATGGTTAAATTAGATTAATTGGATGGTTAGTGGGGAATGGGTCCCACACCTTTTGAATAAAGTAAGGTTAATGATGTTTAAAAGTAAAAAGTAAGGGTAAAGGGGTCATTCCACTTTGTTAAAGTAGATAGTTAGTGGGTGTGGATCCCATTTTATTTGCCAAATAAGGAAACTTTTCAAAGTGTATCACTTATTTTGAATCGGAGGAAGTATAAAAGTCTAATAAAGAATAAAGATAAACCAGTTTCTTAAAAAATAGAATATTTATTATGACCGCCTTAGAAAATTGATTACTTTTTTAAATTAAGATATATATGCAATTATTTTAAAAAATAACAAATTACGTTTTTTAAATTAGTTTATATTTTTTTTAATTATATATTGAAAAAAATAAATATTTTTTAAGAAATCATATTTATTTTAAACTTTAAGTTGATGACAAAAAATTCAAATCATATTTATCTTAAATGGTAGTTATCTTAAATGATGGGATGTGGATTAGGTTTATCTCAAAAGGGTGACGTGGAATGCTTTCAATGGTGGATGATTAATGACGTGGCAAAGATGACGTGGATTAGTTGACGTGGCACGCTTTCTTTTATTATAGATAGAGATACGTTATTATCTCTCTAGAATTTATTGTGACATAAATTGTTTTTTTTAAAGATAAAACAACCCCAATACGTACCTCTCCCACTAACCGTATCTTCATGGGTTGGTAACAAACCTCCCTGATCAGTCTCCTACCCAACCGGAATACTTTTCTATCACGTTTAGTTGGTATTATCTTATCTAATAAAATTAAACTCATAGGTCTTCTTCATTGGGTTTCAAGCAGAGAACCATAGAAACACACATAAACAACATTGATCATCTTCCTCTCGTCCCTCTTTCTCGTAAACAGAAATAGAAAACCCACACATCTCACTCTCACTCGATTAGAAAACAGGAACCACCACCATCTCCACAATTCCGGCGACCAATCAATATGATGAATTTTTTTCAAAAATAGGCCTAATCGGCGTTCAATTTTCACAAATAGGCTCGATTTTTTTTCGTTTTCAAAAATAGGCTTTCCGTCGTCCCCGAGGCCGGCTTCCAATTAAACCCGGACTCCCCGAGGCCGGCTTCTGCTTGTTGATGTGACCACTGGGAAGAAGGCCTCCCCGAGGCCGGCTTCTAAAAGAAGGCCTCCCCGAGGCCGGCTTCTAAAGCTGCTTCCTCCGGAGATCCACCGACTCTCGTCGCCGTCGATTCCAACTTCTCCGATCAAATGTTTCCGGCTTCTTCAAAATCGTCCGTCCTCTTTAACTGTCCACTCTCTCTCTTCCACCACCGGCCGTCTACTCTCCTCCGATTACATCACCACCACTCTCGCACCTCTCCGCTCACCGCCGTCCCTCACCACCTCCTCCATTTTTCTCGTTCTAATTCACACTTTCCGATCAAATCAGCTCAACAATTTCACTCTCAATCCACCAGTAATTCACCGCAAGAGAACAATTATACACCTGCCGACAATGCATATCTCGTTCCGCCGTCCCACCCGTGGCCGGAGTTGTTACAATTACTCGATTCGATATCCGTTGCTGGTTACTCCGACGTAAACAGGAACATCAAGGACGAATTCGTGACGAATGAGAGTTTATCAATGCAATTCGTAGATGTTGCGTGTTATTGTTTGAGTTTTGCACACGATAGACCAGATATCCTAGGGTTTGTAATCCTCTCTATATATTTTTCAATACTTTTTCATTCTTATGCGATTAATATTGTTGGAATTAGATAATTTAAAGTTTAGATGGTGCCATGGTGGTCACATTTCTACAGGGAAGATGAGAGATAGAATCAGATCAAACGAGAAACTAAATATACGAAATTAGGGCTGCCTTGTAAGGGCTCAGCTTGAGTTGAGTTTGCAGATATTATTAAGCTAATAACGTATTACGGAGGAAGCAGCTTTAGAAGCCGGCCTCGGGGAGGCCTTCTTCCCAGTGGTCACATCAACAAGCAGAAGCCGGCATCGGGGAGTCCGGATTTAATTGGAAGCCGGCCTCGGGGACGGCCCTGTTTTTGAAAACGAAAAAGAATCGAGCCTATTTGTGAAAATTGAACGCCGATTAGGCCTATTTTTGAAAAAAATTCCAATATGATCCGGTGAACCAGCACAGCAACACCGGCGAACCACAGAAATTCCATTTTAACAGAACTCTCACTGTGCTCTCTCTCTCTCTCTGCGTTTCCCCGGCGACTCATACACCTCCGTCAAGAAACTTCCGGTGAAACCAACAGTCCTTATCTCTCTTCGTTTTGCACCTCTCATCAACCAGAATCAAACTCCAGCGAACACAAACGTTTCTCCGGCGAGCTCGAAACCAAAACAGAAACATATCCGACATCTCTCTCTCTTTACACACAACACGAACCAGTTAAGGAAACGCACTCCGGCGAATTACAAAGTTTTCCGGCAGTCTATCAAGCTTTCTCTCTTGGCGCTCCATCTCTCTCTCGATCGGTATATAAATTCTAAACCCTTTTGAATATTCTCTTGTAAATAAGATCATGCGTGCATTTGGTTGTCTCGTACTCGAGCCGGAAACCTACTGTCCGTCACAATAACTCAGCCATAGCCAACCGTGGCCTTCGGCAGGCCAGTCAAATAACCCAGCGAGCTCAAACACAAATTTCATTTTTTTTAAACTAATTGCTTAAAGAAATCATATTTTTAATCGTTAATTATTTAATAATAATAATTATTTAAATAAATATTTCTAAATTTGTTTCATTTATTTGAACTATACTCATTTTTCTTTATAGAGAAAACGAAGATTTGGTTAAATCTTTCGTTATTATTAATAATTGAATAATTAATTATATCCATTTCATTTAAATAATTATGTATTGTGCGACGTTTGCTTTCAACCAAATTATTTGAAAACGTATTCAAATACGGCGTCCACTTCACAATGTAACCAACTTATCGCTCGAGTCAAATTCCCTTTTATGAATTCATTTTGCATCATTCAGCATAGACGTATCATTTAGACTGTCACTCATTTATTTACTTCTATGTATATAGGGCACTAGAAGTCATTTGGTTGAAGCATCATCTCATTATTTGAGCCCTTTGGAAGCATTGCATCAAGTGAGTTCACAGCCCCACTTTTTATTATTTTATACCGCTTTACAACTTTGGGGTGAAAAACATAACAACTGTTTTTACAAATATTTACATTATTTGTTACAGCGTATTTAATAAACCTTATTGTGAATGTGATTTCACAACCCTCTTTTACTATGTTTTAACTATTTTACTATTGGGGTGAAAAACATATCAACTATTTTATAAATATTTTCTATTATTTATAATTAATTATTTATATTTATTTGTGATGAAACTATTTTTGGAAACTAGACAACGAATCCTTATTCTTGGACTAAGTTTAGAGGTACATGGAAGTGCGTATATGTTACCTACATAATTATTTGCTAGTTGCGACTAGGCCCTGGATATGCAAATAGTACTACTGGCTGAGACTCACCCTCCCACGATTTTGATCATTTTTTATCGGTGTTTACCGAACCACGATGAGTGCATATCTAGCACGATAGAGTTGTTGTTTTGGTTATGGACTTAAGGTCAGCATTTTAACTTAAAAGGGTATAGCTAACCTTTTAGGGGATCACCGTCTACTATTGTTTCTACCAATACTACTGCTTTTGAGCAGATTATTTTAACATTTATATCATCACTCAATTGTTGCCAACGATGGCATACGAAAACGATTATTTTTATTACTGCTTTTGAGCAGGCGATTTTTAACGTTATTATCATCACATTATTTTTGCCAATGAGAACATACAAAAACTATTGTTTCTACTACTGCTTTTGGAGCAGACTATTTTTAACGTTTTATATCATCAAACTATTTTTGCCATGAATGGCGTACAAAAACTATGGAACTATTTGAACTCAATAAAACCTGTGAATTCACTCAACAATTTTGTTGATACTTTTACTTATATTTTTCAGGTATCTAAGATAAGCATTGAGTCGCATGCATTGGAGTCCAGCTTTCATTTTGTAAAGATGTCACCTCCTAATTTTAGTTAAAAACTATGTTTTGGTTAAACTACTTTGTTTACATTAAATATTTGTGACATTACTTTTTATCAAACATTTGTTGTTTACGATAATCATATGCTATGTATACTCATGATAGTTACACGTCCGTTCTTTCGCAAACCACTTTTGGCGGGGTGTGATAGATTGGTATCAGAGACATTGGTTATAGTGAATTAGCGTGAGTCTAGTGTATAGCCGGGAAAGATTAGGGTCAAAACATTTTAAAATCATGTAGAGTTGCATCACACATAAAAATTGCATTTCATAATGAGTCGCATATCGTTAAGGATGCTCTTTCAAATCATTCACTAATTGTCGTCCTCCAACATTCTCTGGAAACGAAGAAGCCATCGCAATCATTCACTGGACCGAAAAGATGGAATCCATTTTCAGTATTGTTAGATGTTTCCCAAACGATATGGTTAGGTATGCTGCCAGCACCCTGTCAAAAGAGGCACTATCATGGTGGAATTCACAAGTCCAAACTTTAGGTCGTGACGCTGCTGATGCTATGACCTGGGCTGATTTCAAAAGCCAACTGACCGATAAATTCTGTCCGATGAGTGAACTAGCAAAAATTGAGTCAGAACTGTGGAACATCGCTATGGAAGGGTCAGATATTACTGGGTATACTACGAAATTCCAAGAGCTTGCACGATTAGTTCCTCATATGGTCACTCCTGAATATAAAAGAATCGAAAAGTATATCCATGGATTATCTCATGTGCACCACATATCGTAATCACACACTGTATTTATACTCATCTCACGCAATATATACACTATATGTATCATTCTCACACAATGTTACTAATGTGAGTAAACTTAATCCTAATTTCTCATTTCACTAATCATGAAACTAAAAAGATTCACCGCTTGACCAAAGACTTAATGTCTAACCATCAACCTCTAACGCCACGAAACTCTATTTTGAACCCTAAAGTAGTAAACGTGTACTACATTAATCCTAACCTACACCATGGAACTAAAACTTCATCATATACCGCAACGTGTCTCATCAAGGATTATTTTGCGTCTTAATGCAAAATGGATCATTTATAGGTTACATGTCTCGTCAGTTAAAAAAAAACAAAAAAAACAACTCATCCAACTAGGTGTCTTTGTATTAACATTAAAAATGGGAGACACTACCGATACACTACTTAATGAACAATTTTCATCGACCACAAAAGCCTCCAAAACATATTCGACACAATAATAATTGAACATGTGACAACAACGATAGGTCGATTTGCTAAATGAACATAACGGCAAAATAAAATAATATCTCGGGAAGGTCAAATGTTGTGGCCAACGCAACACCAAGTCGAGTGCGAACGCTAGATATGTTTTTCCATATTTTTTTTTCTAACTCTCAATCTAGTAAACACAAATTTTAAATTTCGGGATGAAATTTCTAACTCTCAAAATAAATGAAAATCTTACCTTTTTTTAAGCAATAATTTTATTTATTGCTGTAGATAAAGTAGTTCTTGCCAAAAACATTTAGTTATGAGAAATTAAATTTTTTTTATTAAATTCTTATATTTTTAAGGGTTTTGATAATGACAGCCTGTAACACCCCGAAACCCGGCCTAGTATTTAATTACTTTCGGTAAGTAATATTTTATTATTTAGTATTTTATATAATTTTATTTGAATTAATTGAATTATTTGTATTTTAACCACGGGGTTAAAAATTAGTACAAACTGAGATAGATAGATATCAAAATGATTTTTATATATTTGGGTTCACTTTTGAACCAAAATTCCAAAAATATCTTTGTTGTCAAAATCTGAGTTGATTAATTATTTTAAAAAAATTAAATGTGAACCAAATATTTAGTCCGATATTATGTTTAAATGAAAAATTGGTCATATCTTGTATGTGCACGTGTGAGTATGTAAGTGTTTAAAAAGAAAAATGACTAAGCCTTTTGTTGCCTGCTCTCACTCGATACACACATAAATATTTGAGTCTTTTTTTGAAAGTTTTATCAAATGTTTGAAGATCTCTTACGTACATAATTTCCTCTCTGCTGTGATCACGTTTTCTGAAGCAAGTCAAGTTAAGAGTTTCTTTTCTAAAAGCTGAGGTTTTGATTCTTGTAGAAAAGTTGAATTAGGGTTTAAATTAGTTGGGGTTTTTGATTAAAGATGTAAATTTGTTAAACCCTATGATTTCTTTGTATCTATTAGTTGTTTTGTATGTGTTCTTAATAGAGGAAAATTTGAATTGGTGAGATTTCAAGGTTTCACCATTTTTGGTCAAGTTAGAGAAGATAGGTTTTTATCCAAATTTTTGGAATGATTAAGTTATTGCTAATTTTTGTTAAATTAGGTTTATATGATCATATTGAATGATAATTAACACTTAAATGATTTGTTAGTTGATTTGTTGATGATTATACCTTAAATTAGTAATGTTTGGCTAAAAAGGGAAGTTAGGTCATAAAATTGATGACTTATGGACTTTAGTCAAATCTGGACAGTTGACTTTTGTTCTAGTAGTCAAGTTAGTCATAAAATGTTAATTATGTGTTAAGTTAATAGTTAGTGGAATTGGTTAGAAGTGTTTTAATAGAATTCAAGGTTTTGACCCGTTTGTATAAAATGTGCAAAATTGGCTTAAAATGCATTTTGTAATTGACTTTGACTTATGCAAGTAATGGATGATGGTAATTGTACAATTGGTATTGTGCAAGTAAAGAAGTGTTAATTTTAGACTTGTGTTTATAGTTGTTAGTTTTTAAAAAAAAAAGATTTTGACCCGTTTGGTCAAATATGTCAATAATTGAGTTTAGGTTTTTGTTGGTTAAGATTGACTTGTAAAAGTCTTAATTTCGTGGTAATGACTAAATTGTCAAAATGTAAGTAATTGGTGATGATGATAGAAACGTGTAATGTTGGTTTGAACATAATTTAGTAAACATTATCATTTGGTGAATTTTGGATTCTAATTTGGTTTATATTGTGTATTACAGATAAAGGGAAAGAAAGAGACTCGGTAATATAGACTACTGAGTTTGAAGTGAAGGGTTGCTAAGGTGAGTGGTTTTAACCATCTTACTTGTGTTGTAATATCAATTTTGGAAAAAATGCATTTAGGTTGGAAAAAGACATTTAGGTTGGAATATTACAGCTATGACTTATAGTTTGGTTGCCTAAAAGTGGTGCTATATAGATGTTTGTGCACATAGGAGAGGTCAGCTATGGTGAATTCAGCTGAGCTACGGTTACTTTCGGTTACGATAGTTGGACCTTCAACTTATTTGTTATTTTAAAGGAAGTTCTACCGTACCGTTTAGTAAACGAGCTATCGGTTATCATTGTTAGGCCGACAATGATCTAGGTTGCCGGTCCTCTGTTTTGCCAGTTCGTTCTTGTGGAAGTCGAACTGGAACTTACTAGTTCGTTCTTGTGGAAGTCGAACTAGAACTTGTTCGTTCTTGTGGAAGTCGAACAAGTGTAAATGCAATGTGTTGTTCCTTGGTTAATATTATTATACAATTTGGTTGTTAATTCTATTCACTTAGCTTTGTGCTAATCCCCACCTCGTTGAATATTTTTCAGGTTGTTAATAAAAGCTTTTGGTGGTGTTTGGCTTGTTGGGATTTGATTGATCAAACTCTGATATTTTTGGTTGTCGAGCCGTATAGAAGTTAACATCGTACTTTTAATTATTATAATCTTTTGAACCATTATGTAAATATAAAATATGTATATTGTTTTATGTTTATAAAATAACGCTTCCGTATTGTTTAATGTTTTTAAAAAAATGGCTCAAATTTTACGGTGTTAAAATTTGGTATCAGAGCATTGGTTTGGCAATGTGTGCACATTTAGGTGTACCATTCTCAAATCTTGGCTCGTGTGGATCAATCATTCTTGACAAGCAGGGATTAGCGTGAATATGAATTCTGGTTAGTAGGTAGAGTACTAACGAGTTTATACTAAATTATGTTGAGATGTTGTGATGTACAGATATGGCAAATAATGAAGATGCAAACATTCCGATCCCTCCACCCGAGAACCCTGTTGTGGTGGGAACATCTAGAAATTTTAATAATGAAACAGATACTCAGGAACGTATCAGGTTACTGGAAAGTCAGTTACAGGAGATGCGAGATACTTTAAGGGGTTATCAACAGAATTCGACCACTCAAACTACACAAATACCGACCCCTCCAGTTACTCAAAATCCAATACCAAATCCTACTACTTCAACATCTGGTATGTCACAACCTACATTTTATTTTCAATATCCCTCACAAGAACCTCAACCGATACAATTTGGAGGATTTACTCCTCAAACAGGAACCAAACCACCCTGTTCCTATAAACACTTTCTAGATTGTAAACCGATGGAGTATGAAGGTAGTAATGACCCGAGTGTGACTCTAAACTGGTTGAGGCATATGGAAAAAGTTTTAGATGCTTGCGGTTGTGATGACCATTTGAAAGTTAAGTATGCATCTCGTATGTTTCAAAAGGCGGCTTTAGTATGGTGGGATTCAATAACACTTCATCTTAGTAGGGAACAACAGGATACTATAACTTGGAGTCAATTTTATGAAAAAGTATGTGCTCGATATTGTAGTTCATTTGAGATGGATCATATTAAACAAGAATTTTTGAATTTAAAGATGACAAATCAGATGACAGTTGATGAGTTAATAGAACAGTTTAATAATAAGTTAAGGTTTGTGAAACAATGGGTGCCGGATGAGCCTTCACAAATACAACATTTTGTCAGAGCCTTATTACCTGCTTATCGATCAACTACAAGGTTTGCTAATAGCCTATCACAAGCTTTTACTTTGGCTAAATCAATTGAGGAAGATCTTCAGGCTCAAGATGTTGAAAATAAAGACAAATCGATATTTCAAAGACCAAAACAAACACAACCACAATCTGGGTTTCAACAAAATAGGAGGTGGCAGGGAAACCAAAGGCAGGGAAGTTTTAATCGTCGACTGATAAGTAGCGGTTTAAGTCAACGATTGCCTTGGTGTAGTAGTTGTAGATCACCACATCTGGGTCCGTGTACAAAACAAACCACTCGTTGTGTTCGTTGCGGCCAGGTTGGGCATGATATCGGTAAGTGTAGGTTCCCGAGGAGTGTGTGTTGGAATTGCCAGAAGGAGGGACACCGAGCGAGTGAATGTTTTTCATATAAGAAGACGGGTTCGGTTTCGGGTTCTGGGTCAGCTGGGGGATCGACGGCATCTACAGCACAAAAGAGAAAGAATCACCCTCCACCTGAGGGTAGAGCATTCAGAATGTCGGTGGAAGATGCTACTGCCACCGATGATGTCATTACCGGTATGTTTTTGGTTAATTCTGTTCCTGCACGTATATTATTTGATTCAGGGGCGAACCGTTCATTTATTTCTATGTGTTTTTGTGATAAATTAAAATTACCTAAATCTGCGGTGACTACTCCATTGGAAGTGGAGGTAGTCGATGGTCAAACAATTCCAGTCACAACATCTGTGTCTGGAGCTCAAGTTGATATTGATGGTACTTGTTTTCCTGCTTCTTTACTTTTAATGCCTATATCAGGCTTTGATGTGGTATTAGGGATGGATTGGTTAAGTCTAAACAAGGCTAGTATTAAATGTCATAAAAAGATTATTTCTTTTCCTTTAGCCGACGGGACACATGTAGTAGCCCGTGGTGAAAGACCCAGTTCTTCTTTTCCAATTATATCTTTTATGAAGGCCAGAAAATCTTTGGCCAAAGGGTGTGAGTCTTATATCGCCTATGCTATTGATGTTAAAAAGGAGAAACAGATAGGTCAAGATATCCGGGTGGTTTCGGAATACCCGGAGGTCTTTCCTGATGAGTTACTTGGGTTACCTCCTATTCGGGAGGTAGAATTCAAAATAGAATTGATACCGGGAGCTAATCCTGTAGCTCGAGCACCGTATCGGTTAGCACCATCAGAGATTCGGGAAATTATGACACAAACTCAAGAATTATTAGACAAAGGTTTTATCCGACCGAGTTCCTCACCTTGGGGAGCTCCGGTTTTATTTGTTAAAAAGAAGGATGGTACGATGCGGATGTGTATAGATTATCGGGAGCTGAATAAAAGAACCGTTAAAAACAAATATCCGTTACCACGTATTGATGATTTATTCGATCAGTTACAAGGGGCTTCGTATTTTTCTAAAATTGACTTGAGATCCGGATACCATCAAGTTCGTGTTCATGAGGATGATTTTCAAAAGACTGCTTTTCGAACCAGGTATGGTCATTACGAATTTCTAGTTATGCCGTTTGGATTAACAAACGCTCCGGCTATATTTATGGATTTAATGAATCGGGTATGTCGTCCTTTTCTTGATAAATTTGTTATTGTGTTTATTGACGATATACTAATCTATTCTAAAACTGAATCGGAACATGAGACACATTTGAGACAGGTTTTAGAGACACTTAAACGTGAACAATTATATGCCAAATTCTCAAAATGTGAATTTTGGCTTCGGGAGGTGCAGTTTTTGGGTCATGTTATCTGTTCCGAGGGGGTTAAAGTTGATCCGTCTAAAATAACAGCGGTTATGAATTGGTCTGCACCGAAGACTCCATCAGAGATCAAAAGTTTTCTTGGGTTAGCGGGTTACTACCGGAGGTTTATCAAAGACTTCTCCAAAATTGCGGGTCCGTTAACGAAATTGACACGTAAAGATGTACCATACATATGGAGTGATGAACAAGAGAAGGCTTTTCAGACATTGAAACAACTACTATGTCAAGCTCCTATACTTGCGTTACCTGACGGTTCCGAGGATTTCATTGTATATTGTGATGCTTCTTTTGCCGGTATGGGTTGTGTTTTGATGCAGCGTGATCGAGTTATTTCTTATGCTTCACGACAATTAAAACCACATGAAAAGAACTACCCGACACATGATTTAGAATTAGCGGCGGTTATATTTGCGTTAAAACTTTGGAGACATTATCTATACGGGACAAAATGTGTTATTTGTACCGACCACAAAAGTCTACAGTATGTATTCACACAGAAAGATTTGAATATGAAACAGTGACGATGGTTAGAACTTATTAAAGATTATGATTGTGAGATTAGATATCATCCCGGTAAAGCAAATGTAGTAGCTGATGCGTTGAGCCGAAAAGGTACTACAGAAACGGTTCGATTCATGAAAATTGAGATAGTTTCAGATTTGGTGGATAAACTTAAAATTTCTCAACTTGAGGCTTTGAAAGACGAGAACTTGAAAACTGAGATATTAGTTAAAAGAAAAGATGATTTAGTAAATGATTCTCGGGGATTAAAAACTTTTCAATCACGAGTTTGGGTACCTTTAGTTGGGGGATTACGAGAATTAATATTATCGGAAGCACATAAATCTCGATTATCTATTCATCCGGGTAGTACAAAGATGTATAATGATTTAAAGATGTTGTATTGGTGGCCGACTATGAAAACTGACGTTGCACTGTTCGTTGAGAAATGTCATATTTGTGCTCAGGTAAAAGCCGAACACCAGAAACCGTACGGATCGTTGAAACAGTTAGAGATTCCGGAATGGAAATGGGACAACATTACGATGGATTTTGTCACGAAATTACCTCGAACGCAAAAGAATCATGATATGATTTGGGTTATTGTTGATAGGTTAACTAAAAGTGCCCATTTTCTAGCTACAAATGAGACGGCTTCACTTGGTAAGTTGGCCCAATTATATATTGATGAAATTGTTTCTCGACATGGTGTACCGCTTTCAATTGTATCAGATCGGGATCCGAGATTTGTATCTAATTTTTGGAACAGTTTACAGCGAGAGTTGGGTACACGAGTTAATTTAAGTACCGCCTACCATCCTCAGACAGACGGTCAGACCGAGCGAACTATTCAGACACTCGAGGATATGTTACGGGCGTGTGTTTTGGAATATGGTGGTTCTTGGGATTCGCACCTGCCATTGATTGAATTTGCATATAATAACTCTTATCATTCGAGTATTAACATGCCACCATACGAGATGTTATATGGTAGACGTTGTCGAACACCCACTTGTTGGTTAGAAGCCGGAGAGAAACAGTTTGCGGGGCCCGAGATTGTTCAAATAACAGCAGATAAAGTAGCTATTGCTCGACAAAAATTGAAAGCCGCTCGGGATAGACAGAAAATGTATGCGGATCCGAAACGTAGGGCCGTGACTTTTAAAGTAGATGAGATGGTGTATCTGAAAGTTTCACCGTGGAAGGGTGTAATTCGATTCGGGAAACGGGGTAAACTAGCACCACGATATATTGGGTCGTTCCGTATTCGTCGTATAGTTAACGATCAGTCAGTTACCTTGGATTTGCCACCTGAGTTGTCGGGAATTCATGATACATTCAATGTATGTTATTTGCGAAAATGTAATCCCGAGAATTTAGATCAAGTGTTACCAGTTCGAGAATTGAAAGTTGATTCAAAGAAACGATTAATTGAAGAACCGATAGAAATTTTAGACAGAAAAGTCACAAAGTTAAGAAAGAAGCAAATTCCTATGGTGTTAGTGAAATGGAAACATAGTTTGGGTGCTGACATGACCTGGGAAACGGAGACCGAGATGAGAGATCGCTATCCGGCTTTATTTGACCGAGTAGTGATTCCGGGGACGAAATCTTCCTAAGGGGGGGAGATTTGTAACACCCCGAAACCCGGCCTAGTATTTAATTACTTTCGGTAAGTAATATTTTATTATTTAGTATTTTATATAATTTTATTTGAATTAATTGAATTATTTGTATTTTAACCACGGGGTTAAAAATTAGTACAAACTGAGATAGATAGATATCAAAATGATTTTTATATATTTGGGTTCACTTTTGAACCAAAATTCCAAAAATATCTTTGTTGTCAAAATCTGAGTTGATTAATTATTTTAAATAAATTAAATGTGAACCAAATATTTAGTCCCATATTATGTTTAAATGAAAAATTGGTCCTATCTTGTATGTGCACGTGTGAGTATGTAAGTGTTTAAAAAGAAAAATGACTAAGCCTTTTGTTGCCTGCTCTCACTCGATACACACATAAATATTTGAGTCTTTTTTTGAAAGTTTTATCAAATGTTTGAAGATCTCTTACGTACATAATTTCCTCTCTGCTGTGATCACGTTTTCTGAAGCAAGTCAAGGTAAGAGTTTCTTTTCTAAAAGCTGAGGTTTTGATTCTTGTAGAAAAGTTGAATTAGGGTTTAAATTAGTTGGGGTTTTTGATTAAAGATGTAAAATTGTTAAACCCTATGATTTCTTTGTATCTATTAGTTGTTTTGTATGTGTTCTTAATAGAGGAAAATTTGAATTGGTGAGATTTCAAGGTTTCACCATTTTTGGTCAAGTTAGAGAAGATAGGTTTTTATCCAAATTTTTGGAATGATTAAGTTATTGCTAATTTTTGTTAAATTAGGTTTATATGATCATATTGAATGATAATTAACACTTAAATGATTTGTTAGTTGATTTGTTGATGATTATACCTTAAATTAGTAATGTTTGGCTAAAAAGGGAAGTTAGGTCATAAAATTGATGACTTATGGACTTTAGTCAAATCTGGACAGTTGACTTTTGTTCTAGTAGTCAAGTTAGTCATAAAATGTTAATTATGTGTTAAGTTAATAGTTAGTGGAATTGGTTAGAAGTGTTTTAATAGAATTCAAGGTTTTGACCCGTTTGTATAAAATGTGCAAAATTGGCTTAAAATGCATTTTGTAATTGACTTTGACTTATGCAAGTAATGGATGATGGTAATTGTACAATTGGTATTGTGCAAGTAAAGAAGTGTTAATTTTAGACTTGTGTTTATAGTTGTTAGTTTTTTTAAAAAAAAGATTTTGACCCGTTTGGTCAAATATGTCAATAATTGAGTTTAGGTTTTTGTTGGTTAAGATTGACTTGTAAAAGTCTTAATTTCGTGGTAATGACTAAATTGTCAAAATGTAAGTAATTGGTGATGATGATAGAAACGTGTAATGTTGGTTTGAACATAATTTAGTAAACATTATCATTTGGTGAATTTTGGATTCTAATTTGGTTTATATTGTGTATTACAGATAAAGGGAAAGAAAGAGACTCGGTAATATAGACTACTGAGTTTGAAGTGAAGGGTTGCTAAGGTGAGTGGTTTTAACCATCTTACTTGTGTTGTAATATCAATTTTGGAAAAAATGCATTTAGGTTGGAAAAAGACATTTAGGTTGGAATATTACAGCTATGACTTATAGTTTGGTTGCCTAAAAGTGGTGCTATATAGATGTTTGTGCACATAGGAGAGGTCAGCTATGGTGAATTCAGCTGAGCTACGGTTACTTTCGGTTACGATAGTTGGACCTTCAACTTATTTGTTATTTTAAAGGAAGTTCTACCGTACCGTTTAGTAAACGAGCTATCGGTTATCATTGTTAGGCCGACAATGATCTAGGTTGCCGGTCCTCTGTTTTGCCAGTTCGTTCTTGTGGAAGTCGAACTGGAACTTACTAGTTCGTTCTTGTGGAAGTCGAACTAGAACTTGTTCGTTCTTGTGGAAGTCGAACAAGTGTAAATGCAATGTGTTGTTCCTTGGTTAATATTATTATACAATTTGGTTGTTAATTCTATTCACTTAGCTTTGTGCTAATCCCCACCTCGTTGAATATTTTTCAGGTTGTTAATAAAAGCTTTTGGTGGTGTTTGGCTTGTTGGGATTTGATTGATCAAACTCTGATATTTTTGGTTGTCGAGCCGTATAGAAGTTAACATCGTACTTTTAATTATTATAATCTTTTGAACCATTATGTAAATATAAAATATGTATATCGTTTTATGTTTATAAAATAACGCTTCCGTATTGTTTAATGTTTTAAAAAAAATGGCTCAAATTTTACGGTGTTAAACAACCCTTAGGGCTGTCATAAGACATGCATAAAACTGTTGTACATCCATCCATAACCGACTCCTGAATTTTCGGAATTACTCATTTGTACCATTTTTAATGCATTTAGAGACAGCCCTTAGGGCTGTCATTATCAAAATCCTATTTTTAATTATTTTATTTATTTATAATTCTTAATGCAGCATCCTAAAATTCAAATTAAATAAATGCCATCATCACTTTTAAATTTATTAAAATTAAATAAATGTATTTCAATTTGAATAAAAATGATTTTTAGGATGCTCGTGATTATTTATTTACTAGAAAAGGTAAAAAAAAAAAGAGTTTAAAATGAAAAAATAATAAATAAAAATGAAAGAGATTAGAAAAGGTAAAAAAAAAGAGATTAAAATGAAAATAATAAATAAATAAAAATGTCATTTTTATTTACTAGAAAAGGTAAAAAAAAAGAGATTAAAAAGAAAAACCAAAAAACTAATTAAAATCAATATTACTAATCATCATTATCTTTTAATTTATTCACTTTTCCAATCATTAGTGCCATCATCACTTTTTTACTTTGAAGTGAATTTAGAGGGAGCCTTCAATTAATATATATTTGCTCGTTTAGGCTCGATCTTAAACGAACTTTTTGTCTGAAGCTCAGTCTCGGGCTCATTTAATAAACGAGCTCTAAAGTAAGCTCAAGCTCGGCTCGAATTCATGTAACTCGAGCTTTTATCGATCTTTTAACGACCGGAGCTCGAGTAGCTTACGAACAATTCGGCTCACTTTTACCCCTACGAATTAAAATTATAACTATATGTGGTACTTAATAGCAAATTAGGATTTGTAGTTTAAAAAGAAAATTAAATTATTTCCTTTTATGTAAGATTTCTTTATTGATACTTTACGGTCAAATCAACTCACCCAGATCTAAATAATGGCCTACTTGTCAGTTAATGACCGGGCAAGATTATAAGTCAATTAATATATATTTTCATAGACCGATATGAACTTATATTAAAGAGAATGATAAAATTATAACCGCTTAATTGTAAATAACTAGTAGTTTCATACCCCGTATGATGCCGCAGGGGATTTTAATATAATACCAAAAAGATTGTTTATTGATATTCATACAGCACACAAAATATTATTTTTGTATTGTTGATGATAAGAAAATATGTTTGTTGATCATACTTAAATGAAACATATAATATAAATTATATTAAGGTAATTATAAAAATTAAAGTAATTATGAAACATATTATATTCTTGTATTAAATTGATACCCAGTGAAATTCATTAGAATATTGATAATAAATGGTTAGATCAATAACAAAAATCAATTGTTAATAAACTAAAAAAAGAATTAGCTGTTAGAGAAAAATGAACACAAATAATCAAAGTAGGCTAATAGAGAATTAAATAAAAAATATATAAGGTAAATGTTTATAGTGAATTACATATATTAATTTTAAAATAATACATATAGTCAACTAAGTAGTCAATAAAAGTAGTCAAGTCTCGAAGCATAACTACCTCGAGATGGTTATGAAATTCAGGGGCGATTATTTTTTATGGTTAATTTACAATAAATTAAAGCTTCTTTTTTTCCCTTAACCATTGTCCTAAAGACACTTGTTAGTATTTCCTAAAAAATAAATAGGCCACCTAGATAGAAGAACTTCTTTGAGTATATGCCGCATTCAAATATATTATAGAAAAACAAAAATCAAAAGTTGCAATTTGTATAATATTAAAATAATATAAAATGTGAAGGTTATAATATTTTAAAGAGTAATGATATTTGTGCCTACCATTTGTGGTTATTCATGTGCCTATCAATTTGATCATGACAATTGTTAAAATTAATGGATGATATGAAAAGAAAAATTAATGGATAACACATATAAAAGAAATAAACTATGTAAAATATTATGTAAAGAAACTATGTAAAAGAATTATCATATCTCGAAGGTACAAAAATTAAAACCAAATGATGGCTGCAAATAAAAGTAGGCCGCCAAAAAGTAAAAAGCAAATGGGTTAACATAATGATTTATTTTAAATTTTCAATCCCTAGGCAATTCACAAAGTGTATTTAGTAAGAAGAGAAAATTTATTTAAGGGTATTCTTATTAGCTTATTAAACTTAAAAATTAGAGTAATTTTCAAATTTAATAAGCCAATAAGCTTAAAAGCCACTTAAATAAACTTTTTCAAACATACCCATTCGTTGACTTGAAATATGAGATCATCTCCCCGATCAAAACCGTGAGGTTAACCCGAGACCGGACCACTGATGCCAACATGATCAAGAAGCTTCTAGAAGAAGGTGATTTAGTCATATGTCCAGAAGGAACCACGTGTAGAGAGCCATTTTTGTTACGGTTTTCGGCTTTATTTGCTGAACTAACTGACGAGTTGGTTCCGGTAGCAATGTCGAACAAGATAAGCATGTTTCTGTTGGAGCAGATCACAGTTCAACTTATTACTGATGCTGCAGTTAGTACTGATCATGGTTATTACTGATGAAGACTATGATTGATACTGATGGGGCAGAAACACTTACTACTGATGAGTTGATACTGGTGAGGTCTATAACTAAGTTACTACTGATCATGCACAGATTGAAGATACTACTGATCATAGTATTTACTACTGACGTTGGTTTTTGGACTTACTACTGATTACCAGAGTTACTACTGACGATGCTTATTTACTACTGATGATTGGTATTACTACTGGTACACGTTTTGGAAGCATATCAAGTCCGAGATCTTCGCAGAGTTAGTTATAGAATGTTATTCAATGTATATCTTTTATTAATCAATGTAAATCAAGTCCTAGAATAACTAGGGTAAATAGTTAGGCTTCAAGTACTATTATATATAGTTCCTTACGAATTGTAAACGTACGTGTGTATTGTTAATCAATAATATACATTGAAGCTTTTTGTGAAACTGTGTTCTTAATATTATTGAATATTGTTCTTACAGTTCATCGTTCTTAATCATATTGATATAGTGTTAATCCGCTGTAACTTCTATCATCAATTAGATCTTAAGGTGTTTATTAACTCATTCATAGTTAATCGATCCTGACAGTTTCATGGCACCACAGCAAGAGGGTGGAAAGAGATGGACCCGTTTTACTTCTTTATGAACCCTAGTCAAGCTTATGAAGTTACCTTCTTGAATAAGTTACCTCATGGATTAACTTGTGCAAATGGGAAATCAAGCCACGATGTAGCCAATTATATTCAAAGGATGATTGCTTCAAGTTTGTCATTCGAGTGTACAAATTTTATGAGGAAAGATAAGCACTCTTTCAGTGGTCACACAGTCACGTCTGCGTCACATCATCTTTCTCTTTCCTGATCAAACACATGACCAAACTGCGATCAAAGGCACGTAATTGGTGACCACGACCGCTGTTTTTTTTAATTTTATTAATAATTAAAAACATCAAATTAATAATTAAAAAAAACATTACATTAATATAAATAAAATATTAATATATATAATATATTACACATTTAAATATATAAAATAATAACCCTTTACTCATATACCTATTTAAATATATATTAAATTAAAGGGAATTAGCCCATATATATTCATATTCATTAAACCCAATTGGCCCATTGGGTATATGTAACACCGCAAAATTTAGGAAGCGTTTTTTTTTTAAATGCCCGAAGGCGATTAGGTTATCCTCTAGGTTAGTTTAGTTTAGTTTAGTTTACAAACAAAGTCCCACAATAAGCTTCCACATAAACATTTCTTAAACAATACATTAACGGTGTCACTTAAACGACATGGCTCATTTTTAAAAACATATCAAACAGAGCTTGGTCAATCATCCCGTCCAAAGCACCGATCACCTGAAAAGATTCAACGAGGGAGGGATTAGCACAAAGCTAAGTGAATGGACAGAATCTACAAATTCTGTAAAGCCCAACAAGCTGGCAAAGACATCTCTACTATCTAAAGGCCACCTAACCACGTATCACTGTCCCCTAAAACACGGAAGTTATAAAACATCTCCGGTTGGGTCATCACTTAAACCCGGAAGTTTAAATAAACATCTCCGGTTGGGTCATCGCTGGAACACGGAAGTTTAAATAAACATCTCCGGTTCGTTCAAGAAGATCGGGGTCCTGCCGGAGCCTTAAACCATGGTCGGCCAAACCACGGTAACCGATAGCGGTTCGTGACCAACACCCGGGCAACTCCCTCCCCTTGACCATGCAACAAATACAGGTAAGGTCGGATACCCTTTAGTCGACACCCATTGCCCAGCGCACTGACTTCTCAAACCTCGGTCACCAAGTCAAACCGAGTTGTAGCTACCCGACAAGCCAAGGTCTCTTCACATAAGTGCACCTAATCATGTATGGTATTCCCTAACACTAGGCATACATAACGAGTGGACTAGCTACGAAAAACACCGCGAAAAACGTCACGGCAGAGTTCCCAATCGCGAACTCTAGTTCACGATCGCGAACTAGGGTTCGCGACGTGAACTCTGGTCGTGAACTCTTCGCGATGGCAAACCATTTTCTCTGGACCGACTTCACGATCGCGAACTAAGTTCGCGTCGTGAACTTCTCTTGTCTGGCGATTTCCTGCATTTTTATCAAGTATGCATATACCGAACCAATTGTGACCGAACACAAGTTGGAGATTAAATCCACTCACGGTTACTTCCACTTGTCAAACTCAGAGGTCTAATGTTTCTGAGTCACGATCCCGATTTCCTGTACACCAAAGGAATACCGAATTAGTATATAATTTCCACCAAATTATAAACAATGTTAAATATATATTTAACACTAACACTTGCACTAACTAGATAGCCAAACACTTAAACCATCATATGAACATGTCATGACCATCTACACTTACACAACAAGTCAAATAATCCTTTTGCAAGTCTTTCATTCAAACGGGTCAAACCGGATTATTAAACGATAATACATCCTACCACTATAATCACATCATCAACTTACAATTTACCAATTGTTATCAATAACATTTCTAATCACACAAACCCGACCAAATACTTATACTTTCGCAATTCAAGTGTCTTAGTCATTTTACTACTAATTGGCCCAAACGGGTCAAACCACATATTTAGCTTTAACACTTCCAAACACAACCTTAATTGTTATAATTATACCATTTAACAATTCCTAATAACTAGTCATTTCAACAAGACCAAATTCTATCTTTTATACAAAATCACATACGTACCACTTACTAGTTCATAATTTAACATAAAATATCCAAACACTATAAAACTAGCATTTTTTATCAAATCTCACCAAACTTGACACACATCATTAAATAACATTTCTAGCATGTTAATTTAACCTTTCTAGTAATAAAAGTCATACAACACCTAAATGACATTTTACACCAATATAACAACTAGTTTACTATTTAAACATAAAATACCAACTAGCTCTTTAACTAACAATTTTGACTCAAACTATCACAACTAGTCATTATATCAATTAACACAATAGTTGATTATAATCACAACTAACATATTCAACATGTCATTTAACATAACTAGACATAAATTCCATAAATCACAATCTCACTAGCAAGTCATAACTAGTTACCCAATTCTACAAGATTAACACTTCCTACATATTAAATTAACCCTCATTAACATTAAAACCCATATTAAGTCAAGTTAGAAGCATAAACCAAAACCACACAATTGATACACACACACACACACACACACACACACACACACACACGAACACACACACACACACGAACACACACACACTCACCCATGTGTACATTTTGCTAAAAAGGTTGTACCTTGTGCTAAAACACTTGTACCCATGCAACAAAACATGTCAAACTTTGAATAAACACTTAACATAACATTTAACACCAAAATCACCAACCAAATCTCAAGAACACATAAACCCTAATTTATCAACTATCATGGAATCGAAAATAAACACATATAGGTTGAAGCTTACCTCAAGGCCTATTCAAAAACGAGATTAGATTTGAGGTTGAGCAAGACACAAGCTAGCAATCTTCCTTAGAAGCTCAAGAACACTATGAGTTTTGAGAGAGAATGAATTATTAAAAGATAAAAGAAAGGAAAGGAAGAAGTGACAAAAAGGAGGGTGTGGTGTCCCCTCCTAACCCCCCAAACCGTCCACCAAGGGGAGGTGGGGCCCACTTGGTGTTTTTTTCAATTTTAGCAAATACAATATAAAAAGTCCATTTCGTAGTTAATTTATTTAAAATAGCAAACGGATTCCAATTTTAAAAACGAAAGCACATTCGGAGACGATATTAAAAGGAGAATCCAAAGATATAAAAATCACATTTTTCATTTAAACATTTCAGAAAACAGATATTTTAATCCCTTGATTAAAATATCACAATAGGACAAAAGATCAAACAATTCATTTAACACTTAATCAATTTATTCCACATATGGTCAAATAGATATTTTCAAATATCAAAATATACCTAAAACAACTAGGCCAGTTTTAGGATGTTACAACTCTACCCTCCTTAAAGAGGATTCCGTCCCCGGAATCCAACAATAAAATCCAATTAGCAAGCATTTATCACAATAAGTTTACGCCTCTATTTCAATCACCTTCACGTATACATGTTCAAACAGAATCGCATCCAATTTGTCATGCATTTTATAGTATACTTAGCAATTCCAACTTTTCATATTATGTTCCCGCAAAACATCGCCATTTCAATTAACAATCACTTCATTTCTGTAGTCTATACTTACCCCAAATAATCTCATTACTCATATAGCATTTACCTTAAAACATCCAATCAATTCATTTCATTTTCTCTATACACAAATTCAAAACATCTCGATAAACAAATATCAACTACCATTCATGGTTGAGTTAGAATTCCTCATGACATACAAGCGATCCACATGCATATGTTTAAGAATTTCTAATAACAATTTCCGGTCTTAATCAACTAATTTCAAAAATTACACTTTCATAACATAGAGTCACATCAATTTTGCATATTAGGCACGAACTGGTCAAAATCAACCAATTCATCGCGACACTATCAAAGTCCCTAGTTAGACAACCTCCTAACAATCATATACTATTCCATGCTTAATTGGCCATAGTACACGGATGACAAAATTTTACAAAGTCAAGTTGCACGTTTTGACAAAACTAGTCACAGTTTACACAATTCAAGTCTGTCCCACATAACTCATTACAATCATGGCAATGTAAATAGCAACACTTTTATACCAAATTAGTCATACTCGCGACCTAACGGATCAAAACAAGTTTTATTACATCCATAACATGTTAAAGTTTTTTAACAAAACCAACTTATACAACTAACAACGATTATCATTACAATCAAGGTCTAGCAACTAAATGCATCCAATCAAGACTTGACACTAATTACCTTTAACAGGTCAACATTAAGAAATTTATCATAACAATTTCAAACATACAATTTCACAGTTCATTAACATGTCAAACTCATGTGATGACTAATAAGCATTTTCAATTACATGTCAACTTTTACTTAGACTTCAAGTCAACCATTCACAATTCAACTAGTCCTTAACTCTTACCTATTAACTTCCAAATAGTAAGGTAATTCCTTCAATTCAATACAATCACTAAATCTAAACACTAGATTAAAGTATAAGTCGCATTTTCAAAGCCTTCTCAAATAATTCCATAATCAATGCACATCATTTAACAACTCATTCATCTCCAATTAATACTATCACAAGTCATCTCCAAAGATCTACACCCACAATTCATTAGTCGCATTTCAGATTTCAATTTCGACATATGAAACAATTCGGTAATTTATCATAAGCATTTCAGGTCATTCAGATAATTAACATTGACTGACTGTCATAATTAATGTCTATAACAAAAACAAACATCAATTTATTCACATTTCACAAACATTTCTGATTCTCACTATACAAGTCACTACATGTGACCCGACATGTCACACTAAAATTTCACTTTTCACGTAACAAACACTAGTCCTACTTGGACTATTCAATTCACGCATACAATTCCATCCATTTTAATTACAAGCATCACATTCCCACAGTTTACAATAATTACTATTATACTCAACTTGTTCCATGGTCACATACGTTGTGACCGAAACCGACATACAACCGATTCTCTTCGCTTCCCCTAAAGTGAAGGAACAAACAAACAGTTACAATCAACTTATCACCAATTTGCACAATATGAAAACGAGTAACTCTAACCACCAAGACACTATGTGTGTCCCAACAACAAGAAAAGAAACAATCTTTTATAACTTTGATTAACTAGACTAATCCATACATCATATCACACTAAACTTAGTCCAAGTTTCAACAAAAGGAACATGTAAGCATACATCTCTTATATTTACAAAACTCCTAACACATAAGATGTATCCCAAGTCAACAAGCAATCACTTATTCTAATTCAAGTGACATAACACACCGAGGGTAAGCAGTTCAGTTCATCACAACATTTCACAAATCCTTAACTAAGCAATCTTCTCAATTAACAATTCTACATAAACACAAGTATTGAGTTTATAAAAAAACATACCCGAGCTATCACGGTCAGTGACGTCAGCACTCTTTCTTTTCCTCTCTACCGTTGATGAAGATTCCCCGACCACCACCGCACTTGACCCATAATCCACTTTCTTTCCAAAAGGACATTTACTCCTTTCATGTCCCTTACTTTGACAGTTCCAACATACATCTCGTGGAAGCTTGCAATCCTTACCCTCGTGTCCTAGTTGACCACAACTCTTGCATTTCATGGTCTGAACAGTGCAACTCCCAAAATGAGCGGACTTACATTTACGACACCATGGGTTCTTTTGACATGATCTACGAACAGTCTGTTTACGACTCATGTTTCCCGGTGGTTTATAGGCACCTTGGTACCCTAACTCTAGATGTGACGGGATTTCCAAGTGTGGGTATGGGTAAAGTCCCTGAGGTGGTAATGGATGATTTATCTGAGGTGGAGAGGGTTGGTTCATTTGTGGCGGAATTGGATAATTTGCTAGTGGTTGCGTTGATGGGGGAATAAGAAGCAATGTGGCAAGGATCGAGGGTGTCATTCCTTTGATTAGTCGTTGTTGTTGTTGCACCTGATTTCTTAACTCTTGCACTTGGTTTTCCAACGCCTTAATATGTGCTTCCCGGTCAGTCTCCACATTGTTACTTGAGGTAGCAACTTTTTCTGGGGTCAAGGGGGTCGGGTTCTCTTTATCTGTCATATCTGTAGCAAAACACAACATCTCACGAAAGCTTAGTTTAAATCGTTAGTAACTACATACTAACTATAAACTAACTTCATTCACATTTGCTCTAATCCCACTCGTCCGGAATGCTTGACCAAACTTGAGCCACGATTTGGGAATGGAACACCAACCCCGTGTATCCATCGCCAAACTGAAGCTCTGATACCAAGTTGTAACACCGCAAAATTTAGGAAGCGTTTTTTTTTAAATGCCCGAAGGCGATTAGGTTATCCTCTAGGTTAGTTTAGTTTAGTTTAGTTTACAAACAAGGTCCCACAATAAGCTTCCACATAAACATTTCTTAAACAATACATTAACGGTGTCACTTAAACGACATGGCTCATTTTTAAAAACATATCAAACGGAGCTTGGTCAATCATCCCGTCCAAAGCACCGACCACCTGAAAAGATTCAACGAGGGAGGGATTAGCACAAAGCTAAGTGAATGGACAGAATCTACAAATTCTGTAAAGCCCAACAAGCTGGCAAAAACATCTCTACTATCTAAAGGCCACCTAACCACGTATCACTGTCCCCTAAAACACGGAAGTTATAAAACATCTCCAGTTGGGTCATCACTTAAACCCGGAAGTTTAAATAAACATCTCCGGTTGGGTCATCGCTGGAACACGGAAGTTTAAATAAACATCTCCGGTTCGTTCAAGAAGATCGGGGTCCTGCCGGAGCCTTAAACCATGGTCGGCCAAACCACGGTAACCGATAGCGGTTCGTGACCAACACCCGGGCAACTCCCTCCCCTTGACCATGCAACAAATACAGGTAAGGTCGGATACCCTTTAGTCGACACCCATTGCCCAGCGCACTGACTTCTCAAACCTCGGTCACCAAGTCAAACCGAGTTGTAGCTACCCGACAAGCCAAGGTCTCTTCACATAAGTGCACCTAATCATGTATGGTATTCCCTAACACTAGGCATACATAACGAGTGGACTAGCTACGAAAAACACCGCGAAAAATGTCACGGCAGAGTTCCCAATCGCGAACTCTAGTTCACGATCGCGAACTAGGGTTCGCGACGTGAACTCTGGTCGTGAACTCTTCGCGATGGCAAACCATTTTCTCTGGACCGACTTCACGATCGCGAACTAAGTTCGCGTCGTGAACTTCTCTTGTCTGGCGATTTCCTGCATTTTTATCAAGTATGCATATACCGAACCAATTGTGACCGAACACAAGTTGGAGATTAAATCCACTCACCGTTACTTCCACTTGTCGAACTCAGAGGTCTAATGTTTCTGAGTCACGATCCCGATTTCCTGTACACCAAAGGAATACCGAATTAGTATATAATTTCCACCAAATTATAAACAATGTTAAATATATATTTAACACTAACACTTGCACTAACTAGATAGCCAAACACTTAAACCATCATATGAACATGTCATGACCATCTACACTTACACAACAAGTCAAATAATCCTTTTGCAAGTCTTTCATTCAAACGGGTCAAACCGGATTATTAAACGATAATACATCCTACCACTATAATCACATCATCAACTTACAATTTACCAATTGTTATCAATAACATTTCTAATCACACAAACCCGACCAAATACTTATACTTTCGCAATTCAAGTGTCTTAGTCATTTTACTACTAATTGGCCCAAACGGGTCAAACCACATATTTAACTTTAATACTTCCAAACACAACCTTAATTGCTATAATTATACCATTTAACAATTCCTAATTAACTAGTCATTTCAACAAGACCAAATTCTATCTTTTATACAAAATCACATACGTACTACTTACTAGTTCATAATTTAACATAAAATATCCAAACACTATAAAACTAGCATTTTTTTATCAAATCTCACCAAACTTGACACACATCATTAAATAACATTTCTAGCATGTTAATTTAACCTTTCTAGTAATAAAAGTCATACAACACCTAAATGACATTTTACACCAATATAACAACTAGTTTACTATTTAAACATAAAATACCAACTAGCTCTTTAACTAACAATTTTGACTCAAACTATCACAACTAGTCATTATATCAATTAACACAATAGTTGATTATAATCACAACTAACATATTCAACATGTCATTTAACATAACTAGACATAAATTCCATAAATCACAATCTCACTAGCAAGTCATAACTAGTTACCCAATTCTACAAGATTAACACTTCCTACATATTAATTTAACCCTCATTAACATTAAAACCCATATTAAGTCAAGTTAGAAGCATAAACCAAAACCACACAATTGATACACACACACACACACACACACACACACACACACACACACACGAACACACACACACACACACACGAACACACACACTCACTCATGTGTACATTTTGCTAAAAAGATTGTACCTTGTGCTAAAACACTTGTACCCATGCAACAAAACATGTCAAACTTTGAATAAACACTTAACATAACATTTAACACCATAATCACCAACCAAATCTCAAGAACACATAAACCCTAATTTATCAACTATCATGGAATCGAAAATAAACACATATAGGTTGAAGCTTACCTCAAGGCCTATTCAAAAATGAGATTAGATTTGAGGTTGAGCAAGACACAAGCTAGCAATCTTCCTTAGAAGCTCAAGAACACTATGAGTTTTGAGAGAGAATGAATTATTAAAAGACAAAAGAAAGGAAAGGAAGAAGTGACAAAAAGGAGGGTGTGGTGTCCCCTCCTAACCCCCCAAACCGTCCACCAAGGGGAGGTGGGGCCCACTTGGTGTTTTTTTCAATTTTAGCAAATACAATATAAAAAGTCCCTTTCGTAGTTAATTTATTTAAAATAGCAAACGGACTCCAATTTTAAAAACGAAAGCACATTCGGAGACGATATTAAAAGGAGAATCCAAAGATATAAAAATCACATTTTCATTTAAACATTTCAGAAAACGGATATTTTAATCCCTTGATTAAAATATCACAAAAGGACAAAAGGTCAAACAATTTATTTAACACTTAATCAATTTATTCCACATATGGTCAAATAGATATTTTCAAATATCAAAATATACCTAAAACAACTAGGCCAGTTTTAGGATGTTACAGTATATGTTTAGTGCCCTATCTGTGTAGAAGAGAGAACAGAGAAAGACGATGGCAAGATAGAAAGAATTGAGAGAAAGAAACGAGAAAAGAGGAAGAAGGAGGAAGAGAAAGGGGGAAGAAGAAAGGAAGAAAGAGTGAGGAAGCCACGACCCTCAATGGTCGTGTAGACGACCAAAAAGCATACCGGACGCGTCCCGAACTTCCCCCGTAACGACCTGCGACACGTCGCCATTGGCGACGTGGCCGGCGACCGAACCTCCCGACGCATGGTTACGTCCAGTCTAAGGATTGCAATCGATAACGGAAGTAGTGATCGAAACAAATCGTACCTCTGAGCATATCAAGTTGAGAAAGAATTTGTACTTCAACCTGTCCAATAATGAACTCACACACAAAAATAAACATCATTCTCTTGCTAGTATATTTAATTACCTATGTGATTAATTGATTACTAATCTGAAACCTGATTAATCAAAACTACAAATTCACAAATGTTCTAACATAAATCTTCCCACTTTTGGGAGGAAGATTAGGAGAAAAAAAAGACCCTAAATTTATTTCCCTCTATTTTCCTTTCCTTTAAAAAAATAATTCTGGAACACATTAAGTTTTTTATTTCTTTCCGTTTCCCTTCTCTTCTCTCGAAATTAAAATTCTGGAATACAGTGTTAATTAGAGTAAAATGATATTTATGAGTCATTAATGTTTTTGTGATATACCATTTTTACCATTACCATAACTGAAAATGAAATTTTGTTATGCATTAAATACAGGGTATAAAAGACATTTAACATTTATTATGATGTGCCCCTGCGACACATATTAAAAAATCCCTAAATATAAAACCAAAATTAAAACCAAACAATATTATAATTATAATTTTATATATATATATATATATATATATATATATATATATATATATATATATATATATATATATATATATATATATATATATATATGGTTGAATTAGAATCAGAACCAATTAAGGCTACAGGACAACAGAACTCAATCTGAACCATTGATTTTTGAAATGAAATGACCATGAAAGACACATTAATGTATTTGATGAGGGACCCCCAAATATTGGTTTGCATGGATGTCATTCATGCATGTATACATATATGTATATGTTTTCATGTATGTATACATAAGTGTTATCTATACATATATGTATACATGCATGAATGACATACATGCAAACCAATATTTGGGGGTCCCTCATAAAATACATTAATGTGTCTTCCATGATCATTTAATTTCAAAAATCAATGGTTTAGATTGAGTTCTGTTGGTTTTGTAGCCTTAATTGGTTCTGATTCTAATTCTACAATAATATATATATATATATATATATATATATATATATATATATATATATATATATATATATATAATTCTACAATAATATATATATATATATATATATATATATATATATATATATATATATATATATATATTAACTGAACCAAAATGTCTAAAAACACCCATATAGGCTAGAATTTCTTATAGTATTTCTATTATTTTTTTATTTAGAGAATAAAATCTAACCTTATAAATAAAAAATATTTGCCGATTTACATATTATACTCCCTCCGTCCCTAAATAAAGTTCCTATTTCACTTTGAATTTTTGTCACTAAATAAAGTTCTCATTTCACAAGTTGATGGGCTACACTTATAAAATAATATAATTACCATGGACCCCACTACTAACTATCCACTAACAATCTTTCTCTCTCCATATCAACTTTATATTTTAATCAAATTTATTACCAATAACCTCACCACTAACTTTCTCCTTAAATATTGTGCACAAGAGAAATGAGTACTTTATTTAGGGACGGAGGGAGTAGTATTTAAGATGGGTTAGTAATGTAAATTCTTAATATTAGAAGGTTATAATTAAAACTTTAGGCAAAAGTTAAAAATTAGTTTAAGATAAAGGCTAGATGTGGATTCGAAAACCCAAAACCTATAGCTTAATAAGAATGCATCTTTCCATTGCACCAATTAAGTATATGTGTTTTTGAGATATGGGTTTGTGATTTTACAGAAGGGCATTTTATAAAATTGTGATTATAAGGGATAATTAAATATGTTTCGATAGAAAAAGCGAAACTTGGTTTAGGGACAATTTAGCATATTTCTGTGAAAAAATCAATCTTGATTTCGGTATAATTTAGCTTTCCATTGGGAGTGTTTCTGTGAAAAAATCATGATTAAAAAGTCATGATTTTGTCTCCCGGATTAAAAAGTCAATCTTAATTTACAATTTAGCATATTTCTGTGAAAAAATCAATCTTAATTTACAAAAATTGTCTCCCGGATTAAAAAGTCATGATTTTGGGAGTGTTTATTGAGTGCTTCATATCATTTATTTGTTTAATGACAAACCTAAACAAGTGAAATTATTGTCAAATTACGGGGAACTTAACTGTACTGGAACAATATTGAAGGCAAAATACCAAAGGAATTAGAGAACTTAAAAAACCTCATAAGCATGGATTTATGATAACAAATTCGAAGGAGAAATCCCAAAATCCTTCTCAAAGTTGAAATTTTTGTAAGCATTTATCGGCCCCCTTAAGATAATTCAATATTTTTGTAACCATTTAAACTGAAATCATAACCTAGAATTGTAGGATCTAAACTTCTCTATGCCAAAGATTTTACAAGTATTTCCTGTTGCACTTTGCTGTGAACTAATGACCAGCAACACATACAACACATATTGTTTTGAATATGATTAACAATAAGAAGAAAAGAGATATGTGGTGGAAATGAATACATCTGATTCCATTGAAATTCAAGAAGAAATACGCGAATAGAAACAATACAAATCCACACCTCTAATTAATGCTACAGTACATTTATTTATACAAGAAAATGCAACTAAAGTTAACAACCTTTTCTAAACTTAAGCAACCCACAACCCATGTATACTTCCCTTGATACCCGGTTAAATTTGACCCACTCGGATTGTTGGTAAGACTTTTTCTACACCCTGTTGGAATCAAAACTAAAACAAAAGAAACAATGAAAAGATGATGAAGCAACTCTTCTGTTGGTTAATTTTGATTCACCTAAAAACTTACAAATACATCAAATATATAAAGAAAAGAAATGAGAATATCAGTACACGTTCTATTACAAAACAGAATGAATGTACAGACTTGCTATTACAAATCAGTTACTAACTTCTAACAAAATCTAACTGACTGGAAAGGACCAAACTACCCTTTACATGACTTGTATCAATACCTTCCCCTGAAACTATCACCTGAAGAAGGAAAATATACTTGATAAGCTTCCAAGGTAAATAGTCAAGTATTTCCCCAAATTTTGTAACCCCGAGTACCCTCAATTATAATTCCACAGTTGACTGTTTTATCTGGTGGTTTCCATTTAATCAAAACTTCAGGTTGACCAGATGGACTCATCCTGCTCTGGAGTACTTCTTGGGGAAAAACTACCAATTTCCATTCTTCTGTTAACTGGTGTGCCAATGTACTAGACCCAATCACTCGCCACAATTGTGAGACATGAAAAAACGGATGTAAGCGAGAGCCCACCGGCCGGTAATTGCAATTTGTAATCCAACCCTTTCCAGAACTTCAAATGGGCCATAAAACCATTTTTGTTCTCCATGTTAACAAAAACTTGTTCGACCTGGCATTAGGAAACCAAATTCTCGCAACAAAGTACTTTTTTGTTTCCACAAGTCTTGCTGCCATTTTTCTGCATTTACCAATTCTTTTTAAAGCCTTAAGAATGAAGAACTGGATATGAAAGGTCTTTCGTGTTATTATTTCACCATCAACAAGTACTTATGTACCCATTATCTCTCGAGGTACATAACGAAGTTTATGTAACCAAAACTCATCAGACCGACTGAATATGGGTCAATATATCATGTGACGATATCTTAGGCCCAAACAACTTCAAATTCACAAACATGCCCCATTTGAAAACATTACGAGCTACCCTTGAAAACTGGTTTCCTCTTTCTTTCAATAACTCAAACCGAACCTCAAACTGAAAATCAATTACCAGACCATGAAACTTCTTCACAATTGTCGAAATAAGTTGTGATTTCTTTGACAAAACCAAACTATCTTTGTACCACAACATTTCATCCTTTAATTCAAACCCATTAAAGGTGGAAACACCCGATTCCAATTCATCTTTAACCTGTTTAAGAAGTGGGTCAATTTCACCATCACTTTTTTATAATTTCCCCATTAGTACACAAAACACCATAAGATTTTCTTTTGTCTGGAGGTTTTAGACCCCATGAAACATATACATATAGTATCAAGCCCTAACCTCAAATCTCGTTCAGGACTTTCATCAAACACTTGGCGTGCACACTTAGGCATTTCATCGAACACCTTGTAGGCATGTCTAAGAACCCCATAGTTCGAATGCATTTTCATAATTGTCAGAATTTAACAATTTCTGATTTCTGGAATAAGAATCGAGTGGCAGTATAGGAGTAACATTGAGTTGACCACTCAAATAATCGATTTGAAAATCAGATTGACTTACTTCGATTTGGATTCTTCAATTCCTGCTCAGTGACTTGATTCAAACGATCCTCACCCAGATTCTTCAAAATTGAATCGTGATCGTATCTCTCACTTACTGAATCATGTATCACTTCTGAATCATCATTCTCTTCTGTAATAGAAATAACGTCACTAGAAATGACGTCGCTCGATCTTGAATGGCTTCCCGTTTGATTTTGACTAAGAATAGTCAATTGATGCATGATTTCTTGTAGCAATCCATCTATTGAATCAAATCTTACTTCGATTCTGGATTTAAGTGTCAATCTGCAGATTCAACAATCTGCCCTCAAGTTTTTCAATTCGCTCGATCGTGTTCCCATGATCAAAACTGCTCTGGTATATTCAATGAAACAATGGTTGAATCAAGGTGATTCAATCCAATCCAATTTAACTAACTAATTGATTGTGTATCAATTACCTCATCACCAATCTAACTAACTCCACAACTTAACTCCTAAAACCATGCACGAAATTATAGACGTGTTGTACTTGAATAACAAGTGTCACCAAAATAAGAAGCGTTAAATATTCGTGAGCACCTTACCTTCTTTCTTCCTCGATCTTGTTTAAAGCTCGTACACCATTCCGAGCTTTAAGGTTCTCCCCCGAGGAATTTCAAAAAGGTTGTTGCTCTGTCTAACGTTCTTTTTGATGAAACAGTATGCATAATCAATCAAGAACCGTCTTCCAATGGAAGACCCGCTCTTAGCAACAACGTCAGGCTCTCCCACAAAATGCACCGCCCCCATTGACGATGCTTGCTGCAAGTCCATCAACTCCTCTTGGTCTTCTCCATGGCCATATTCAATATAACGCTTCAATTGCTCGACCAAGACCTTCTCAAACGACTCCTTATGGACAACATCCATGTACCCGTGGCTCACCACACACCTGAACACATACACCTCGTTTGGCTTCACTCTTTGAAACCAAAACATCTGTTCCCGTGCCACCCTACTAACCGGCACTGACTTGGTGGACACAAACACTATAATCGTATGTAAAGCGGGCACATTATCACAGTAATGTTTGAAGATGGGTGGAATACCATCTGCGGTATCAGAGTGAAAGATCGCAAGCCCACCCACACGACTAATGTTGTTGCCCATAACAATGTCTTCCGGTGAAACTTTGTGATCGAGCTCGTAATAGTATTTGGCTCGATACACAAAGTTCCATGTGCACATGATGAACATCAGGATGGCAGCAAACGAAAACGGTAAGTATCCGCCGTCACTGAATTTGGCAAGAACAGAGCTTAGGTAGATGAACTCGGTGGAGGTAATCACAAGAACATATAACATAACCAGAAGTATGTTGGTGTTCCATACTACTAGCATGATCACCACCATGAACAAAGATGTCAGAGTCTCAGCAAATATTACAGCGATGCCTTCATAGATAACAAGAGAATTTGGAGTCAGAACATGTTAGTGGACGTGACAATAAATAAATTATATTGTGCTAGCATGTAACTTATAATCTAGCTAGTTGTACTTTTAGTAATATTCTTGACATTTAGTGGCACTTTATTCACTTTCTATGATACGCGTTATATATAATGATAAATATGTCATTTAGTAGCATCGAGAAAAAGTGTCACTAAATATCATAAAAGTCTCATTAAAATGTATAATGTATTACCAAAAAAAGTGACTTTATATATCATTTGTAATACCTATATAGAAATGTGTACAGAGGTAATACTTAATTTTTTTATATTAACAAATCTCAAATCAATAATAGTTAATACTCAAGATTAATCATATATTTTTATACATTGAGGGATATTTTGTTCATTTGACTCACGTAAATTTTTTTATTAATTTTTTTTATTCTTTTCTGTAAAATAAGAAAATATAATGTGATAATCAATTATATCCTTGATCATATATAATCAAGTATACAATCACATGTGATAATGCAAAAAAAAATGAATATTATTAAATATATAATCACGTGTAATTATCACATAATATTGTTTTTTTTAACGAAAAAGAATGATAAAAATAATTAATAAAAAAACAAAATAAAAAGTTTTAAAATTTAAAATAAAAAAGATAACAAATTTTAGATTAAAATTTATGTATGTGTCAGATGACTAAAATACCCCTCCATAAATAACATATATAATTAATTTTAACTATTAATTATTACGAATCAATTATTAAAATTTATAAGTATAAGAAAAATAGGTACTTCCTTTTGAAAACTTTTCTACCTATGTAACAAAAAAAAAAAAAGAGCGTGAAATAATTTTTAACCTTTTCGTATCACATTTTTTCATAAAATGATTAATAAAACCAAAAACTATAATATTCCACACTTCTAAATATTTGCAGGGGAAAAATGGACAAAGAAAGTGCATGTATTATTGAATTGTGTCTTTAAATGATGTCATGCTTGTAACGATCTGTAAAGTAAAGACTAAATAGTAACACTTTAAAAGTAGAAACGGTAAGAAGGATGAAATTTTGTTGTAGCAAAATGTGATAAATTCTTACCGTAAGCATGGCCGATGTTTTCCGTAGTTCTAAAGCAGACAGTAACAAGAACACACCCGATCATAAGAAGATAGTTGATTTCGGGTATGAAAACTTGTCCTTCATACTTTGCAGATGTATGCACAACTTGAACTCGAGGAAAACACCCGAGTGAAAGGGATTGTTTGATGATCGAGAATGTGCCCGAAATCATAGCCTGACTTGCTATAATCGCCGCCATAACAGCCACCACAAAAACCAGCCAGTATAAGGCATCCGGTGTTGACTTATAAAACGTGTCAGCCACTAGATCCCTATGCTCTCTTAACCAAGATGCCTGGCCACTATATGCTGCGATCAAAGCTGGGTACACACAACAGCCCATGCTTATTTGTATTGATTTCACCGTGAAATGTCCAAGATCGGCAAACATGGCCTCGGTACCTGGTAAAATTAAATGGTTTTTATCTGATCTTATGTGCGTTTATTCTTTTACTAGTGTCACTTGACATATTTTAGTGATTTTTCCCCTTCAATTACAGGTACTTTTAGGATATGATGGTCAAAAAGTTGATCAAAAAGTACCTGTGATGGCAAGAACGACCCCACCAAGTGAAAGCCAAGCATCTTTCCCATTGCGTTTGAAGTAATCGATGATGTATTTTGGGTTGATGGCTTTAGCAACAGAAGGGTCGAACTTGATGAAATTGAAGAGGCCAATTCCAGCAAGGAGAGAGAACCACAGGCAAATGATGGGGGCAAAAGCATACCCAACTCTTTCGGTTCCAAACCTTTGAACCATGAATAACGCTATCAAGATTATTACTGAAACAGCCACGATCCTCCCTACATCATTCCATTTACAAGCTGTTAGCTAGATAACAACATGTTGAGTTATTGCAACGGGCTTGTGTGGTCGCTAAAACATATATGGTGCGAGTTATGATTTTAGTTGACGGAAAATTTTGAAGAAAAAAAAAGTTAAGAAAATAAAATGATTTAAAATAAGGCATAATTAGGAGATAATTAAAGACCATAATGGACTGGAGTTGCATCAAAAAGTTAAGGAAAAAAGCAATTGTTCTTTATAAGCTTAATCTTCGGGAGAATCTTAATTAATAGCGATTCGGGGTGGGGGTCTTTTTATCTGGAAATTTAGAAATGCTATGGTGTTCGATTCTAAAAAACCATGGATGGACAATTCTGTGAAATTCTACTCGTGGTTATGGGTCAATAGTAGCGGAATAACAAGGCAGCCACATCTTTTCTTTGGTGGGCCGTCGCAGTTTTGGAGCCCATGTTTCAACAAAAAGAAAAACCGGCCCACAATCAAAATAGGTCGGTCACATATTAATAAAATGAGTCCGTCATATTATATATAAGGGGAGCTGGCCAATTAGAGAATATCATGCTGGAATTATTATTCTGAGGAGGCTACGCATATCACAAAAAGAACCCCAGCCGACGCAAAAAGGGGGTGGAAGACACATTCAAGGCAGATTACGAACGAACAATAACGAACGATCGTGCATTACTATTAATTTAATTTTTTTATGATCATTATTAGAAGTAAGTTTCTATCTTTTTCTTTAGTACATGTACATTATAGTATTGTTTGAACAATTTAGGTGAGTTTATGTATTACGTTAATTTGGTTCGCTATGATTATTATTTGTTCTTCGTAATTATATAATTGTTTATTTTATTAGATTAAGTACAAGACAAGTTGTAGTGGTTGTACTGATCACGCTTAAGCATCATTTGTGATGCTATAAACGCTGAGTGCCGATTCACACAATTTGTGCTCATATTTGGTGTAGTAGAATAATATTAATGGTTTTGTCCATGAACCTAACTACCCTAAATTAAGTAAAATAATCATATTTTGTCATATTAAAGAAAAAAATTGACTCCGAAACTAGTAGTGATTACATTCGTCTCATATAGTTTTTCCGTCTAAAATTTATTAGTTTCACTTTACATTAGATTATAGGTTTATTAGTTTATAATTTTTATTAATTATTTGCTCTAAAAATGTAATTAGTTTTATTAGCCAAACTTCAATTTTCGTTTAAATCAATTAAAGTTTACTTTGCTAACCTAAGCTTCTCGGTGGATTCAACTCTTATTTACCCTAGCTAATAGGTGTATTTAAGGTATTTATTTTCTTGACAGTCTACGACCTGTCATGTATTAATCTACATTCTTTGTAACTTTTTTTGCAATTTCTTTTTTGAGTAAATTACACCGAAAATCTATATAGTTTGCTAAAAGTTTTGAATTTGGTTCCAAAATCTCAAAAATTACATGGATAGTCCTATATACGAAACTTTATAACGTTTTTTATCCCTAATATTATCTTCCGTTAAAAATGACGGTTAAATATTTGTAAACGACAATTTTTACCCTTTACACTTTATTTTTTAATTATCACAAAACCCCTCCACCTACCCCACCCGTCTTCTCTGTTACATGTTTTACCCTTTTAGTGAAAATCAGATTTGTAGCTTCCATTCGGGGAGATCGTCCACTCACTACCATGCTATCAAGGGCCCCTACCTTAAGTTTCATCTCATTTCACCAATTTTACCCCAAACACCAACCGTATGTGCAAAAAAAAACCCTTAAGCACAATAATCAAGTGCAAAGGGAAGTAATTAGGGTATATCAACAAACAAGGACCATCCGTGTAATATACTCTTTTTTTCTTCTTTTCTAGCTTCTTATTTGCTAGAAACTAAATCAAATTGCCGTTAAAAAAATCTAAAAGCAATTGTATACGCTAAAGACCGTCTGTTAAAAAAGACCAATAAGTACGTTAGAAACAAATTTTTGGTCTCGTTTCCTTTTCGTTAGACAATTTTTTTTGTCTTGTTTCCTTTTCAAGACAGAAGTTTTAGCACACGAACAAACAACTCCAGTTAATTGGATACCAGAAAGTTACCTTCTGTCATGGCATCGGTTGCTTCCTTGAGTCCCGAAACTGCCGATAACACTATATAAAGAAAGTTATATTTTACAATGAGAAAATCATTGATATTCTAGCGTAAGATCGAGTAACAAGAGTAAAGTAATCACCAGATATGGAAGGAGTCAGAAGGCCATCACCAATGACCAAAGAAGTCCCAAGCATGGCACCAAATAACAAAGAATATTTGGCAAATTTTGATGCTATTGTGGCCGGCAATTGAAGCTGAAAATCCGAGACCTCTCCATCCTCTGGTTCCTCACTTGGTGTTAGGCCTACCTTTGCATATCGACACAATTTGGAGTACAATGCAAAAGTACCCCCTATCACCGGAAAAATTATGCTATGGTTAAGTTTCATTATCTAATGAGTAATGTTATGCAATAATATAAGAAACTAGAGTGATCTACTTCATATTAAACAAGCCAAAATTGACTATTGTATTGTATTACTATATATGTATTTCCAACTTTCATATATACGTAAAATAGAAACAATCGTAGAAAACGTGATACACATTAGTATCGAATGTATAATTATGTAATAGATATTCTAATGATACAACAAAAACGATATTCTTAATCCTTAATTTCAAATATAGGTATTCAAATGATGTTTAACTTAAAAACTCCAACTATCCTCCAAGAATATGACCTAAAATGTATTATTTGCCACATAAACAGATTACTTAATATGTCATATTAATAACTATACATTAATATGTCATATTATTAAATATATGTTAATTAATAACAGATTACTTAATATGTCATATTAATAACTATATATTATTGGCTATCAAACACACACAGACAGATGCAACATTTTAGCCTAAAAGATGATAAATAAACAGATTACTTAATATGTCATATTAATAACTACTGTATATATTTTTGGCTATCTAACACACACAGATGCAACAGTTTAGCCTAAAAGATGACACATAAACAGATTACTTAATATGTCATATTAATAACTATATATATTTGGCTATCAAACACACACAGATACAACAGTTTAGCCTAAAAGATGACACATAAACAGATTACTTAATATGTCATATTAATAACTACAAAAAACTGACCCATGCTACTTTAATGGATAACGTTCAATTTCTGTAATTTCTTTGTATTTATTTCTAATAGAGGGAAGAAATACTCCTTAAATTGGTTTGAGTAGTGTACGTGACAACCTCTGGTTTAGCTCTTTGTAATTTTCCTTTTACTAGCTCTTGCTTAGTTGTAAATATTTCATTCATATATTTGAAATAGCTAGAAATTTTAGCTGTTAAAAAATATATATATTATTAGCTATCAAACATGCACGTACAGATGCAACATTATGATTAATTAATGACACCTCTCTACGGTGTACTTTATCCAATTAATAAAGAGTGCATGTTATGCAAGGAAATAATTTTATCATGTTTTCATCAGAACTTTATCTTAAATCTTATATTCGTCGTCGATTTTTAAAAATCAATCAAGAGCACTAATTAAGGAAGAAAATACATACCATCTCCATTATTGTTGGCATGTAAGACGATCATCACATACTTAATTACAGGAATTAAAGTAATTGTGTAAAGTATGAGTGACAACACGCCCAAAATGTCATCTTCATGTTTGATCCCACCGGTAAAGGTACTCGAGAAAACGTACATCGGTGATGTCCCTAAGTCTCCATAAACTACACCAATGCTTTGAAAAGCTAGTCTGAGGATCACTCCCCAATCCTTTAAACAATTCCATTTACAACAACCATTTAGTGACGGAACTAAAACAGTCACCAGAAATATTAAAAAAAAAACTAGAAATAATTTATAAATAAGTGCTAACCTTGGTGTCATGGTGACTGTGGTGGCCGTGAAATTTACCAGCTTCTATATCTAAGGAATCATGAGGTTTTGATTCCTGCATTTGGCTTTCCTGAAGTATAAGATCATCATCTGGGGTTTCTAAAGAATGAACTTGTTCAATGGTTTCTTCTTCAACGATTTCGTCCACATTTGAGTTCCGTCTGCTGCCCTCATAAATGGACACGCCGGAGTTGCTATTGCTGCAGCCGGGAGTTGACATGGTGGCGAGAAGGGAATTGATAAAGTGGGAGAAAAATGTTTGATCAGCTTGTTTTTTTGAAGGTGAAATGAATGAAGTGGTTAGTTTATTGTATATATTCCACACTTTGATACTTATTGAAGCTCTGGCAATGGCACGGGGGGCCAGGGGTAGACTACAACGAGTGGGGCCTACTATAGAATCTTTTGAACTTAGTCGTGCCAAATATATATCATAAATTTTAATGAAAAAACTTAAAAATTTCAATCAGGTCTAATCGAGTCAGCCCGGAACCCGTTAAAAAAAAGTAATCACAACCCAGTACCTGACCCGAAACTAACATCGGGTTTGTCGGGTCGGGTTAAAAAGCCCCGGTACTAACACTAGACTTGATTACACCCGACCCGAATAGCATAATCATGTTCGGGTTAGGGTCGGGTTGATCCTTTTTACACCATCTGTGCAACTGAAAATTAAAAGATGTTCAATATTTTATTCAATGGTTGATTAAGAAGGCTTACTAAAATTTTAGATATGCCCAATTAAGATGACGTTTTTAATAGGATCATCAAAAAGATTTAACACTTCTTTGTAAATTTATTATACATTATTATACCTAGTTCTATAATTTATTTTACACTTTCATTATTTTGTGTTAACATTATAGCAAACCATTTACTATTTTATTAAGAAAAAGATAGCAAACCATTTTTACAAGTCTACTCGACAATGAAAAACTCCAACTAAGATAGACTCGGTATTTTATTAGATAAACTTTAAAAGTTTATATCGATCACACCTTGTTCAATAAGTGTCTTTAAAATCAAGCAACTTTTATGAAGACTAGTAAATTAGTGAATTACTAAGTTCAAAGTTTAATGTCGTCATTCTACTTATTTAATCACTCCATTATTGTATTACTATATAGAGTTAATTACATAAATGGTCCTTTAGGTTTGTAGCATATTACACCATTGGTCCTTTAGTTTCAAAAATTACACTGATAGTCCTTATTTTTGAAACATTTTTCACCGATAGTCCTTTAGGCTAAACGAGGTTAAGTTTTTCTGTTAAGTTAGCTCATGTGCAATGCACATAAGGGTATTTTTGTCATTTCTCATTTAATTTATAAGAAAATAAAAAACAAAGCATATGTACAATTTTCCATGCATTGTGTACACCCATACATACACACCCACTCACCCCATCTCTATTCCCCTCTTCTACTCTTCATCCTTCCCTTCACCGGAAAGTAGCCACCACCACCGAACCCACCACCTCACGTTTCTGTTATTATGAGAAAATCTATTTTTAAGCTTCAACTATTTTGATACATACACATATTTTATATTTTAGAATCATAAAGCTTAAAATCTTATAATCATAGAAACAATAGGATACTAATTTCTACCCGGCCCTATAAGGCTATAATAATCTCATCTTCGCCGTTTCTATACTTCACACCATTTAACAATGTCAGATTCTTTATCCCTATGAACTCTAATTAAATTTCGATTTTGCTGTTGATTCTTCATACCCATTCATTTCTTATTCATCTTCGTTTGAATTCTTCATAGCATTGAACAACTTTAGATTCTTCATCGTCAAATTGAACCGTCGTCATCCCAACCAACAATCGTCACCATTGAAATCCGTATCGCTAACTGAAATCATTTATGATTATCGAATGAAAATAGCTACGCTAAACAACACAATCAATTGAAGGGTTCAAAATGTAAAAGCAATAAGTTCGAATCGAATGAAAACTGCTCCAAATTGGGGATTTTAAGCTCCGGTAGAGAACCGAAAAATTGGTTGTTTTCCAGCTACAAGGTTCTCAACCGAGTGAAATTGTTGAAACTGTTTGTAATCTCACCGGCAGGTATGTGTATGCATCGAAACAATTGAAGCTTAAAGATAGATTTCTCATAATAACAGAAACCCGCGTTTGTGCGACGGTGGCTCCACCAGCCCAGGTGGCGGGTTTGGTGGTGGTGTCTGCTTTCCGGTGAAGGGAGGAAGAAGATTAGGAGAGGGGAAGAAGAGAGATGGGGTAGGTGTGTATGTTTTGGGTGTACACAATGCATGAAAAATTGTACATATACTTTGTTTTTAATTTTCTTACATAATAAATGAGAAATGACAAAAGTACCCTCATGTGCATTGCACATGGGCTAACTTAACTAGAAAAACTTAACATCGCTTAGCCTAAAGGACTATCAGTGAAAAAGGTTTCAAAAATAAGGACCATCGGTGTAATTTTTGAAACTAAAGGACCAATAGTGTAATATGCTACAAACCTAAAGCACCATTTGTGTAATTAACTCTACTATATATATTTTGACATAAAGACTACTTGACACTAGCATTTTATATTTTTGACTGAAAGAGTGTTTGTTATATAATATTACTAGGGTATCCGCACAATACGGCGGGTATATATCTTGTTGCGATAGTGATGGTGAAAGTAGTGATAGTTGTAGGCAGGGGCGTCTTCGAGATTTTGAATGGCCTGTGTGAAAACACGAAAGTGGGCCCCCTGAATACAGGATTTTTATAAAAATTTGAACTTTCAAAAAAAAATTTCTATTAAATTATTAAGTTAGCTTAAATTTTAATATTATATATATAAGGTTTATATAAAAATTGGGCCCCTGTAAAATATGAGGCACTCAAAGACACCCCTAATTGTAAGTGATGGTGTGTAGCGATAGCAAGTGAGGGAAATTAATTACTCCCTCCGTCCCTAAATAAAGTTCTCATTTCACCTTCAAGTTTTGTCCCTAAATAAAGTTCCCATTTCTAAAACTTAAGGAACCCACTTAATATAATAATATTATTACCAATACTTTCACCACTAACTATCTCTTAAAACACTTTCTCTCTCCAATCAAACCTTATATTTTATTCAAAAGTAATACCAAATACCCCACCACTAACTATCTCCTAAAATGTTGTGCCCAACACAAATAGGAACTTTATTTAGGGACGGAGGGAGTACCTTACTAACATTTTCCAATGCTGTTCATGAACAGTTCATGAGCAGTGATATTTTTCAGTTTCTTCCTCACCACTCCACCTCCCATTTCTTCTTCTGTGCCAATTTTCTCCTCACCCACTCCACCTCTCATTACCCATTATTACCTTTCACGTCTTCTTTTTTCTCAATCTGTGGAGTCATTTCGGTACCATTTTAACCCCCAATATTGGCTACCATTTTAACTGTGTTTTTCAGCTTGAACCGTGATTTTCGCCTTGATTCCTCACATTCAAATACGTTCTCATCTCTTCATCTTCAATCAAGTCTCTGGATCTACTTTAAAGACGGAGAGTCTAGATCAATTTTAGGTTTACAAACCAAAGTTCTTGCCATTTTACAAACCAGAAGTTCTTATGGGGGAAAAGGTAGGCTTAACCAGATCAATTTGAACTAATTTGATCTGGATTTTTGTTTCGTTCGTGTGTCTTAATTTCTAGGTTTCATCTCCAAATCGCAATTTCTAGATTTTATCTACAAATCGCAATTTATAGGTTTCATCTCCAAAACTCAAAGTGAAGCTAATCAACCTGGATTATGTGGATGAACTCCTCCGTGTTCTAAATGTAAGTCCTCAATTTGAGTTTTCCTTTTCTTATAAGAGAAGTCAATTTGTATGCAAATAATCATGAACAACATATCCAGTCTTCCAATTAACCAAATACACAACTGCAATGACAGCCCCAATTTTCTATGTTCAGCTGGTGTGTAATGTAACTGAAACATACTTTTGTTAGTAAGCAATACAAATTTTACGAGGTGGCAAGCAATTAGATGCAAAATTATATTATTGATATCACTTTCAAGTACTACTCTAATTGGAACATACATCATGCAAACAGAATGATACGGACCAGTAGTTGACCCGGATTGAATTATGAGCACATGGTCTATGATCAGTTATTGGCACCTCCTATTTACAAGTAGTTGTTTGACAAAGTAAAACCATGCATGTTTTTAAGAATAAAGAAGTGGGCCACCACTTCATGCACGTTTCCATGTTTAGTTCCCATGATCAGTAGTTCTACCCATGTTTAGTTTTCTTGTTCACAAAGTTTAGAAGTTGCTTGTTTTTCTATTTAAGTGTAATACGTTTTGCATGAAAAAGTTAGAGAAAATTGTTGCAAAAAGTCTAGCTTCTTTTAGTCTAATTCTTGGGAGATTGACCATCTCAAATAGGTCTCTATCATTTGGTGCTTTCATCTTCGTCCTCGCCATGCCTCCCCGCAAGGAACCTCAATCACTCGAAGAAACCATGTCCACCATGGTTGACACGATGAAAAAACTCATTCAAACAACCAACCAAAATACCGATAAAATCCTCGCTAGCCAAAAGTTGTTTAACACCAACCTTGAAATCATCTCGAAACATATCGCCTTCCAAACCGCTGTTACCGCCAATCTTCTTAAGGCCATAACCAAGATCAACACTAAACTCACCACCCAAGATTCCTCTCCCTTAACCAATACCGCCACAAGTATCACCAAGACCGACACGGAGGTCACCAACGAAGCTTTTCCACCTCCGCCTCCTCCACCTACCAAACCAACTCCCAACACCCCAAAAGTTCAAGACGGGATAGTCATTTTCCATCAATTAAAACTTCACAAAAGTTATGGCCTTGCCAATCTCATCGAGGACAAGTTCACACTTGGCCACCTTCGGTTCACAACCTCAAACAAACTCGTTCCACTACCGTTACAATGTCTTTCACCCAATGAGTTCCAAGTTAATCGGTGTCAAAGACTCTATTCTCGATGCTTGAAAATATTTTACACTAGTCACCAACCCAAACCTCCTCCGAAACCACCGGACATGAACTCCGACCTTGAGGACAAGGTCGTTTTTGAGGCGCGGAGTATTGATACGGACCAGTAGTTGACCCGGATTGAATTATGAGCACATGGTCTATGATCAGTTATTGGCACCTCCTATTTACAAGTAGTTGTTTGACAAAGTAAAACCATGCATGTTTTTAAGAATAAAGAAGTGGGCCACCACTTCATGCACGTTTCCATGTTTAGTTCCCATGATCAGTAGTTCTACCCATGTTTAGTTTTCTTGTTCACAAAGTTTAGAAGTTGCTTGTTTTTCTATTTAAGTGTAATACGTTTTGCATGAAAAAGTTAGAGAAAATTGTTGCAAAAAGTCTAGCTTCTTTTAGTCTAATTCTTGGGAGATTGACCATCTCAAATAGGTCTCTATCATTTACCATTGTTATAAACCGATTTGAGATGGTTAATCTCCCAAAGAAATAGACATAGAAGAAGCAATAACTTTCAATTTTTCATTCTTAATCTTACTAAAACAAAACTAATACAATTTATAATGCTATTTGCATCCACGTACTAATCTAACTGTTTTGCCCACTAACCACATCTAATTGGAATGTGCATGAAAAGCTAACGTGACATAACTACATTTAATAAAAGAAAATGAAATGCAATAATAATAAAACGTGCATGGTGACTTGTTCCTTTTGATTTCTAGGCATGGTACACGTATCACAGAAGTTGTTGAATTTTGCATTAGTATATGTACGGAGTATATGTTTGTCATGATAGGCGACAGAAGCAGGAGTTGAAGGAATCAGTTCGACGCTTTCTGGTCACTATGATGATAATTTAATATGTACCCTTTGCTACAAATATAGTTAATTGTATAACGCTCATAAACTTTCAAATTCTTGCATCTTATGACATAATTATCGTATATAAAGTTTATAAAAAACTCTTTTTGATTAATTCCATCTATTTTACCTTTTTAAGTGATCCAACCAACAACTCAATGGGGACAGTATGCCCATGCATAAGTAAACCGGTCGAAATTGCCATGTCTACTTTCATTTGAGTTTATCGTGTTTCTTTTTGGGTTTCTGATTGGTCTTGGGTCATATTTGCATCATAATTCATTTAATTGGTTCAAACTTCAAACAGTGGATCATTTGGTTGTTTAGAGAGAGACAGATAGATGGGGAGAGCAAAGAAGGGTCCCAAATTTTCAGAAAATGGTCTCTCAGAAAGCAGTTCAAGGGTAATTATACACCTCCATGTATTACCGATTGTGTGATGGCTGAACTTAAAAAACTTGGTCAGAAATATCCTGTTGCTTTGGGGTAAATATATAATTCTCTAGACAATTTAATTTGAAACTATAAATTATTTCCAAATAATGTTTTTCAATTGTTGAAAACAGAATCGCAAAGGATCCTTGATTTGAAAGACTTCCATGCACTCACGATATAACTTATGCTGATGATTGCATTGTTGAAAGAGTTACTTAAGTAATACTTAAATACCTTTAGCTGCTAATTCTTATCATGTATATGTATAAGAATATGCTTGCGTGTGAAACTTTTGTATCGACTATAGATATGTTAATTTATAAATATGATGTGTATATTTTTACCCCGCCGCGAAGCGCGCGCACCAATTCCTCGTAATGATTATGGTTGGAAATGATGCATAGTGATGGTTAACGGTGGGATATTATGGTGGTGGTCCATCTTATGCAATTTTAGCTATATTACAGAAAGTACCCATTAAGTTATTTGGGTAAGAAATCTTGTTTTTTCCCCCGAATTTTATGCTTCTTGACCAAAACCAAAAAGGATCATTAATGTTTGTAGGTAATAATTTTCATTTCCTTGTCCATTAATTTTCGTAGGTAATTTCATCTACATCAATAAAATATCATCTACCATTTAATTGTGTCACACCAGCTTTACAGTTGCTTTTTACATCACTAAAATTACAAAACACTTTTAAAAGTAGTCAAAACAACACATCAACCTTAAATTATACTTTTAACATATATCTTATTAAAACATACAAAAATAATACTCTCTTTGTCTCTTAATAAAGTTCTCATTTCTCATGGGCACAAGGTTTTAGGAGATAGATAGTGGTTGGGTCATTGGTAATAAATTTGATTAAAATATTAGGTTATTTTGGAGAGAGATATTATTTTTAAGAGATAGTTAGTGGTGAGATACATTATAATAATATTATTTTATTGAGTGAGTCTCTCGAATATGAGAAATGAGAACTTTATTTTGGGATAAATATTTTAAGAAAAATAAGAACTTTATTAAGGGAAAGAGAGAGTAATAACTAAAGGTGCTCCCCACCTTACAATTGCAAAAGGGCAGTTTCCTATTTAAAGTGATGAGTTGAATTACTTAATGAATTTGCAAGTCATTTGCAATTTTTATTTTCAATCCACCCCTTAGTTTCCATTTCTTTGTCCATTAAATGCATCAAATATAAACATCAATGATCCGTTTGTATGCAATAGTTCCCATACATTTTAGAAATACAGACCAAGTTTAGATAAAAAGACATTTATACCTTTCTTTCCCTTCTACCAATGCTTCTTCCTAAAACGTTAATGACAAACAGCATTATTATCATAAACAACATAAACAAAAAATTGAACTCGAAGCAGGAAATGGAAATCCATCTATTGCTTGACTCAATTTATCAACAACATTAATCTGGTTACCAGCCTCAAATGCATAAATCAGAACATTAGAATTATTATTTCAATAGCTCTTGAATTTACGATTGTTGTCACGAAACTAAAATTATAAGTATTAAAAAGTATAATCTTTGCTTCCAGCATTACATGTCTTCAACAATTTTTTTCCCAAACTAGATGTTTTATTTCAATTCACGCAAATATAGCATACAAATTTCTGGAATATGAGCATCAAGATCTCGAAGCTCTTCTAACCATGGCAGACAATGCCTTTCGTCTAGCTAGGGTTTGGCTTTCTTCTGCATTCCTCGATCTCAAAATGATTTAGCAGCTTCAATGATTCCGATCAATTCTTCGGCTAAATCCCTAACAATTATGGAATTCGATAACACATTTTCTTCTTCCATTTGCACAATCCGTTTCTCACGATCTGAATTTCAATTTACACCAGAAAATAGCCCAAATTGTCATCGAAAAATCTAGGGTTTCTTCATGTTTTCGAAATGAAGCGAGATTTTGATGTTTGATAGGATTGAAATTGAGTATGAAATGATCGATATTGATGAAGTAAACCTAATCCTAAGTTATGTTGATCTGTAAAGGATTTTAGTATTGTGTTGATCGAGATTAATGAACAAGAATACGGATGAGAACATAAGTTTTGGGATGAAGGGTTTTTATTGGAGGGCTAAATCTGGTAAAGAGGAGGAGGGCATTAATGTCTCTTTACTTTTAAATTGCTCTGTATTACTAAAATGTGCTCTGTACGAATCAACACCCTTCCCATTTCCCATAAATGAGTCAAATATAAACATCAATGATCAATCTAACATTAATGATTAAATGCGTTAAATAGTCCACCAGTCTTCAATAGGAACACATTTATAGATTACACATACAAAAACAATATTTGATCTATATGAATTTAATACACATTTATAGTTTCCATTTGCCGTTTCCAAAAAAAAAAAAAAAATCTATATGAAAATCTCTACATATATTAATTATACACCTAAAACCCAAATGCTTTCTGAATTTAGCATGCCAAAAAACACAAATACTTAATCATTTTACGTTTTTTTTCCGATTAACACGATCTCTCTTTCCTGAACCTTCTGAAGTACCCAGGGCCGTCTCAAGCCGATTTGGGGCCCGGGGCGAAATATAAATTGGGCCCTTAACATGCTCCGAACCATAATACATAAAAATAATAACTAAATAAAACTCTAAATAAATTTTCATTTTTGAAATATAAAATGGGACCCTTCCCTATTATCAATCTAACTTTTATTTTCGGCTAAGTTTGGGCCTTTCTAACAAGGTATGCTTTTTTTTAGGCTAAATATATAGAGAACTACTAAAATAGGGGGCCTTTGGCGTTTGGGGCCTCGGGGCGGTCGCCCAGCTTGCCCTGCCCATTGAGCCGGCCCTGGAAGTACCTAATGATGCTGATGATGCTTTCACCCTGTTTGAAGTGCTTTCGTTCTTTCAGAAGTTTGTCCCATAGAAGGTTTGACCTCCACATAATTATCAAGAGACCTTGGGGATAAAAAAAAAATACTCAACATAAGACACAAAACCGATATAATCAAATTTCAGAGATAACAACAAAATTCATTGTTTAATTCAACTTCTAATGGTGTTTCATCTTCACCACCTTCACTTAAATTTGATACGGAGTATTAATTTTCCCCATTGTGTTTTCATTAAAAATGTTCTAACTACCATTTTACATATACTGTTTGAGCTTTAGTTCCAGATAATAGGAAAGGGTTTTAAGCAATTACAATTTTGGGACTACTTTCTCCTAACATGATTCATTTACGTGTGATTCCCCTTAAGTTTTCTTATAAAAAATCAATTGTTGGGTAATAAAATGACCATATTAATGCATAAAAAAATCTACTTACGATATTCAACCTAAATGTAGATCAGCAATTATATAATAACCATAATATATCTCCAACAAAATGGCATTATATAATTATTTGGTGACTTTTTTACCTGTCCACAACTGATAAAGAGGGTTGCAAGCTGTTTTTTAGTAACCTAAATTCATTTCATCCCAAATAAGTATAAAAAAGTCAAGCATACTTGGAACATTTCAAAAATTATGAAATTAAAGTAACATGTTGATCGATGGCATATACAGGGGTGTCTTTGAGGAGGTGCAGCCGCACATGGCCCATATTTTATAGGTGCCCAAATTTTATATATATCTTATATATATAATATTAAAATTTAAGCCAACTGAATAATTTAATAGAAAAAAAATTAGAATGTCCATGTTTTATAAAAATCTTGTACTCAGGGGGCCCATTTTCGTATTTTCGCACAGGCCACTTAGAATCTCAGAGACGCCCCTAGGCATATACATGAACATTAGATCTTCGCCTTCACGGGTGAAAACATATTGAAGTAGATCTATAAATTTACCGCATGAAGTTAAAAACTTTGTTTTATTATATACTTCATTCATGTCAAAATAAGTAGTAATATAGTTTGGAGTTTTTACGCTTTAAGGCAAAATATTATAAAAAATATTAATTAAATTAAATTAAATTGGATGGCTAGTGAATGATGAGTTTCATAAATTTTATTTAAATTGAAGTTAATAATGTTAACTATTATTTTAAACAACCTAAAAATAGAAAATGTATCACTTATTTTGCGGGGGAAATATATAGATATAGATATAAATATAAGTAATAATCACTATATTCACACGGTAAAAAAAAATTACAATCACTTTTGTCAACAAAATGATCACACATATTTAATAAAAAAAAGGCTAATTATTAAGAAATTGAAAGGTTGTCAGCAAAAAATAAGAGTATTTTGGTCAATTTAGGTGAAAAATGACATATTAAATGAAAAATGAGGACCACATGAACAAAAAACCCGAGAAAAAAGAGTAGGTACAAAAATGTAAAATCTGATATATCTCATAGACAATTTCTTTAATTTACCCATTTATATATTAAAATGCTATTGAAAAAAAGTGGTCAATAAACTAAGGATGACAATCATGTTGAGTTAGAGTTAGTGGGTTCGTGTTACTAGCTTGGACTCAGTTAACCCGAATCTAATCTATTTCGAATTTCAGGTCAGAAATATCAAGTATAACCCGAATTTATTTAAACCATGATGACCCAAACCTGACTCACATAACTTAATAGGTTGGTGGATAAATTGGTTAACGGGTCAGAACTAGGTTGACGGGTCAGAATAAAAAATGAACTCAAATACAATAGTAATTTTGAGAAACTAAAATGTGAAATAGAGATTTATAGATATTTTAGATGAGATTTAAGAGATTTTATAGTATTTAATTTTTTTTTCTAAATATTTTTTTTTATAAAACTTAATGGGTTGGACGGTCGACCCGTTTATGCATAAGCCAATCTAAATACGACCCGATCTATATACGGATTGGAGGGGACATGTTTATTACTTTAACTTATTTAGGTTCAACTCAAATCTAATTATTTTTTTTTCTAAATCGTATCAAAAATTAGTATCCCTACATACTACAGTAACTAGTAAGTATATTCAAGTTTAATTTTTCGTATAAAGACAAAAAAAAAAAAAAAAAAAAAAAAAAAAATCACAACACGAACACATAAAGTAAAAACAAAGTTCCGTTAACATCCGACCAATACACGAATTTCATATATTGTAAATAGATTTTTTTTTTTGGAAACAGCAAATGAAATAATGGAAGCTTACTCGCAATTTTTCAGTGAGCACATCGAGTTACATTTACCAAATGAGTGAATATTGTGTAACACCTCAATTTTTAAAACACCTTTTAAATCATATTTTTAAATAAGAATATTACAAGTCCAACATTCCCAAAATACGGTTTAACAAAAACCAATAAGAGTTTACCAGAGTATTAAAACCGGTGTTACAATGCAATATCATAACCATAGGATAAACGAGAACTACCTACGAGCTCCCGAACTAATCAACACTAGGCCACTTCTGACGCGACCCTCTAATACAACGATCCTGAACCTGAGTACACAGCCAAAAACAAAGTAGTACGTGAGACAAAATTGTCTCGTGAGATACATGGGTTTTAGACCCGATATTAATATATATAAATAATCACATTTATTTATAATCACATTTATTAGATACATAAATATATATATATATATATATATATATATATATATATATATATATATATATATATATATATATATATATATATATATATATATATATATATATATATATATATATATATACTTTAGTTACCTCCGTGGTAACCCTATCTCATTCATATACATCAATCACCTCTTCGGTGATTCTATCACATTCATTCATAGCCTATTCGACCCGTCAAGTTGTTCGGAATGCCTCCAATCCAACGAGACCCCATTTTGCCCTACTAACCGGAATGCCTCCGATTCAGTAGAACCCCCATTGCCACAGTGTTCAGCCAAAATGACCTATCATCATCTTACTAACCAGAATGCCTCCAGTTCAGTAAGATCCAACATCTTGTTGGGTGATCGGAATGCCTCCGACTCATCAGTTTTATTCAAAATACCATGACAATCCAGAATGCCTCCAAATCTATCATGTACATGTCCTATTTCAATCTACCCGTCATAACTATTTCATGTGACTATATGTCACATCTATCATCAATGCCATAAGGCCATCATACAATCTATCCACATGCAAATCTTAACTAGCATTCACATAATCGAATCAACTAGTCTCGTTATTAGTAATCACATATTATAAAAGTACCCTCTTTTACGTCATATCAATAATTAGTTATTAATTACTTTTCATTATCATGATCTCTTTCAAAATCATCAATCACTTTATACATACTTAGATAGTCTACTATTCATCACTTTCTCATCATACAATCTATCCACATGCAAATCTTAACTAGCATTCACATAATCGAATCAACTAGTCTCGTTATTAGTAATCACATATTATAAAAGTACCCTCTTTTACGTCATATCAATAATTAGTTATTAATTACTTTTCATTATCATGATCTCTTTCAAAATCATCAATCACTTTATACATACTTAGATAGTCTACTATTCATCACTTTCTCATCTTTCAATCATACCTTTATAAAAAAAATCATTTATTAATAAAGACTCACAAAACATCATATATATTTTAAAAGAAACATTTGCTATGTACCCAGTTTTAAAAGTCTCATGTACTCACCTTTGCTATCTTATCCACAACTAGTTACCAATAACTCCATAACATCATTCTTAACACCAAGTTCATCCAACTTGGTGAAACCCCAAAACCCTAGTTCAAGATTTCTATCAACAAAACCCAGATCCAAGAAGAACACAAGGTTCTTAAGCTTACAAAGAGTGTTCTACACTCATCTTAGTCATCTTCTCCAAAGATGACTTGGTAGGTTACCCAAACCACTAAATTTCCCCAAATAAAGTTCATAACTAGCTAGATAACATCAACAATCAAGAAATCTTACCTTTGATGTTTAGATCCTTCAAGATGGTGAAGATCTGAGCTCAAGAACACCAGAATCGCCTCTTTCTCTCTCTAGGATCGGCTGCACCACAATTGGGGGTGAAATGAGCAAACCCTAGCTCAAACCCGATTTATTGCTGTCGACCCAAGTTCGCGGCGTGAACTTGTTCGCGTCGCTAACTTTGCACCTCGCTCGCATACTTCGCGATCGTTAAGTGGTCGTGAACTACTTCACGCTCGATGGTGACAATCGCTGATGATAGTTCCCGATCGGGAGCTATAGTTCGCGGCGCGAACTCCTCAATGCAGCAGGGCTGCATTTTTCGGTTGTTGTCTCGACCCGGTTTCGCCCATAACTTCCTCATACGGTGTCCAATTGACACGAAACCAATTCCTACGTTCTTTAAACGATTTATCCTTATTTATCATATTTTTATACAATTTATTTAATACCAAATTTCGGGTCGTTACAACTATCCACCCCTAAAAAGGATTCCGTCCTCGGAATCACTCAAAAATTTCAAATCCCCATTCTACCGAGCATCCATTCTCATTCTCCCATGGTTATTACCATCAACATTTTCTCGTTTTAATTTAGCTAACCACATGCATATAAACATTCACTTACTCTGTTAGATCCGAACGGGTCAAAAGAATCAATTTTAGGCCTTTAATACCCAAACGGGTCAAGATGCCACAATTTGACCACATCGCTTCAAACCCTTTAACCGATCATTCTGTTCACTAAACAATAACATGACATAACCATTACAATTATTTGATTGAATGATAAAATAAATCTAGCTTCGACCAAGTCGATTTAATCCAACCTTGTCTAACCCTTGACTTAAGAACAAAGTCAACTATACTTTAACATTCTCCCTTCTCGCTAAAGGATCCCATAAATCTTCCTTTCCTTCACAATTTACCTTTAGTTTATGATCTATCTACAATCATATACTCGATCCCCAAATTCAATCTTGACAACACCCAAACGGGTCAAAGTTTCATGATTCGACCCTAACAGACCCAATCATTTAACCAAACTCTTTGTACCCAATGGAATGATATGACCCGATCATTACTAATAACCAATTGACCAAGATGATAGTCAATGCCTAGCCTTGACCAAATTGTCAACATTGTTCCATCTTTGACTTAAGCACAAGTCAACCATATTTTGACAATTTCCTTACCCACTAGTGGTTCCATTAATCATCAATTCCTTAACAATCGACTTTACATTCATGGTCCGACAACAATCATACCCGATTCCTAAATTCAACCCAAAGTACCCAACGGTCAAAGTCGTACTCTTTGACTACTATTATTTCCATTAATCCATTAACCACTATCATACCCATGCAGATGATATATTACGCCTTTACCCTTGGCTAACCATTTTAAACAAAAGTCAAAACCCAATTTGACTAAAGTCAACAACCCACTTGTTAACCAACCCTGACTTACGAATAAAGTCAAACTTACTTTGCAAAATTCACACATTCCTCATCACCGAAACATCTTTCCTAAGCTTTTCATTCCCGATTTCCATATTTAAATTTCCTTTCTCAATTGTTCCCTTTTTCCTCGTTCCCAATTTCCACAACCAATTAACAATTCTTAATTTGGAGCAATACCGAATCTCTATTACTTCTTAACGTTCATTCAATTACTTATACCATTCGTAATTTCCTTCAAACATCCTTATACCATATCTGTAATTCACGATTACCGGCTTTAGAGCCTCAATCAAATTCAATTGTGACCTAACCACCCGTTATACATCTTTCACCATTTATTGGCTACAAACAAACTTTGCTTCCTATAAGCACTCCTTTTCATAATCTATATACTTGTAGGCACCTCTTACACCTACCCGTACTTATACATGACTCGTGTTTTCAACCCAAGTTTTCACTTGCCTTAAGGATCATAACAACAAATAACCATACGGTTCTACATACGACAAATATAAACATCATAACGCTGACACACCTTACCATACTTTAACTATCAAATCGAGATGATCGGAAAGCCTCCAATCCATCACGATTCCAAACCGTCACAATGATCGGAAAGCCTCCAATCCATAGTGATTCATCAAATCTCGTTAATCAGAAAGCCTCCGATCTAACAAGGTCCAATCTATCTTATTCTATTTTGCATACCATACTAGCATACCTCTTTTCGCATCACATAACTTTACCACTTTCTTACGCATACAAACGTCTATTTATTCCTCATGCAATTTCAACATATTTCTCATATCATTTTCTTTCATAATAACATATTTCAAATTGAAATATACTACTTAACATGTTCCTCAAACATTATCTTTCTATTATCATATGCCTTTCATAGACCCTTACTCCCACTTATACCTTTAGACCATACGGTATAAACATAATCATTTCTAGTGTTTTCCATCAATCTACTCACTTATCAATCGTCTTTAGCCGATTTATTTTCTCATTACTAAAATTTCCAATCTTCATTTTACCATCGAGGTAGCCACTAATACTCTCGGTTTTCCCCATTCTTACCGAATAAATTGGTCAACTCGAGCCACCCAATTGACTCCGATCCATAACCCATTATAAGCTATCACACTTTTTCTATGCCATTTTTTTTATTAATTGTTACCCTTGACTTAGCATACCATTTCTATGACATTTTACAATTAATTATCATTGTACTCTTAGTATCGAATCCATTATCCATGGCACAAACTTTCGACATAACCAATTGTCAACTTCTACTCAACCATTTTCGATTACTGAATTTTGTCATTCCCGATGCTTATTCTTTCCAACATATTTTCCATTAACTTCACTATATCCTTGATCATTCTTTTCTTTGCCTTACTCCTTTGATATTACTACATCATATACACTTTTCCCGCAAGGAACTACGATTCTACTTTTAAACTTTTCCCTTATATGGTTCCTCATCCATATATAGTATTCCTACTGAGTCTTAGTACTTCCAAGTATTACCATTATTTCATTAAATATATTCATTAATCTCGCGATTCATCTTTTGATATTCTATGACAGCATAATAATTTATTTCTTACTATTTGTGTCGCCGAACGCCAACTCTTCCAAATACAGCATTCCTATTTACATAACAAATCGGGGAGATTATTCCCCAAATACATATCCATATCAAACGATCCCTCTATAATTCTTTAGACCAATTCACTTAAGCACTAAATCAAGCGACCACTGAACAAATAAACCGCAAACCACATATCGTTCAATTATATAATTGAGAAACGCTTGCCCCACTTGCACCTTCCAACATCACCATGATTTCACGAACTTTGAGTGAGATTCCCTTTCTTTGTTGACTCCAAGCTACTATCGAACTTCCTCTTTTCTCCATGTGACGACGCTTCGTGGGTTTTTCGTTGAATTACCTTCTCCACATTCCTAGCAATAAGTTCTCTTAGAAATTCTTCCAAGTACTCTTTCGGAACAAAACTTACCTATCAATCTACTCGCGAACTCCTTCCACAACATTTAGCACCATATTCTCTTTCCAGACTTTCGTACATCACATTCTTCCACAACGACATCTCGTCCTTCAATAACCGAAGTACAAAAGTCACCATATCTTCCTCCAACACTTGCTACTCTCTAGCACTCGCTCAACTTCACGAATCCACCAAATCGTCACCTTCGGCTCGGAACTTCCCGATTACGCATCGGATTACACGCCATGAGTGTCTCGAACGGACATCCATCCCTTTCTTCCGATTCAGAATCACTACCCTCTTCCGTCGAGGACTTCTCAGCACCAACCTTGCTACTTGAAGACCTTTTCTTCTTACGGTTGTTAAAATCATCCCGCCTAACCTCATTTGTCCGGCCTTCCACAATCCGGCCCATATCTCTATTCACTACATCTTTCATCTGATTAAACAAATTCCGAATAATTTTCCAAATTACCGGGGTCGGGTTTCATCTAACCGGAACCCTCTCCATTATCACCGCGACATGACGAAACTCACTTATAATTTCTCTTCTTGACTTAGAGGAGCTCACCCTCTTCTCGTGGTCACCTTTTTGTTATTCCGATATCTTCAACAACCAAAACTCGAGCAATCGATTCGACACTCAAATAAAACTCATGCAAATCAAACATGCCATTTCTCTTAGGGTTCGACCTAACATACTCGCACCTTACAGTCTCAATAGACCCATCTTGGACATCCTATGGAACATATGGTCCTACTTAGTATAGCTTAAGACTAGGGAGGTTAAACTTACCTAATTCACTTAAACTATAGCTCTGATACCAAGTTGTAACACCTCAATTTTTAAAACACCTTTTAAATCATATTTTTAAATAAGAATATTACAAGTCCAACATTCCCAAAATACGGTTTAACAAAAACCAATAAGAGTTTACCGGATTATTAAAACCGGTGTTACAATGCAATATCATAACCATAGGATAAACGAGAACTACCTACGAGCTCCCGAACTAATCAACACTAGGCCACTTCTGACGCGACCCTCTAATCCAACGATCCTGAACCTGAGTACACAGCCAAAAACAAAGTAGTACGTGAGACAAAATTGTCTCGTGAGATACATGGGTTTTAGACCCGATATTAATATATATATAAATAATCACATTTATTTATAATCACATTTATTAGATACATAAATATATATATATATATATATCTATATCTATATACTTTAGTTACCTTCGTGGTAACCCTATCTCATTCATATACATCAATCACCTCTTCGGTGATTCTATCACATTCATTCATAGCCTATTCGACCCGTCAAGTTGTTCGGAATGCCTCCAATCCAACGAGACCCCATTTTGCCCTACTAACCGGAATGCCTCCGATTCAGTAGAACCCCCATTGCCACAGTGTTCAGCCAAAATGACCTATCATCATCTTACTAACCAGAATGCCTCCAGTTCAGTAAGATCCAACATCTTGTTGGGTGATCGGAATGCCTCCGACTCATCAGTTTTATTCAAGATACCATGACAATCCAGAATGCCTCCAAATCTATCATGTACCTGTCCTATTTCAATCTACCCGTCATAACTATTTCATGTGACTATATGTCACATCTATCATCAATGCCATAAGGCCATCATACAATCTATCCACATGCAAATCTTAACTAGCATTCACATAATCGAATCAACTAGTCTCGTTATTAGTAATCACATATTATAAAAGTACCCTCTTTTACGTCATATCAATAATTAGTTATTAATTACTTTTCATTATCATGATCTCTTTCAAAATCATCAATCACTTTAGACATACTTAGATAGTCTACTATTCATCACTTTCTCATCTTTCAATCATACCTTTATAAAAAAAATCATTTATTAATAAAGACTCACAAAACATCATATATATTTTAAAAGAAACATTTGCTATGTACCCAGTTTTAAAAGTCTCATGTACTCACCTTAGCCAAGCTAACTCCAAATCGTGTCTATCAACACGAATCCTTGCTACCCAATTTGTGAAATGTCATCAATCTTTAGGTCTTCTTGACCTATCATTCATATCATCATAAAATCTAGTTATTATCCACAACTAGTTACCAATAACTCCATAACATCATTCTTAACACCAAGTTCATCCAACTTGGTGAAACCCCAAAACCCTAGTTCAAGATTTCTATCAACAAAACCCAGATCCAAGAAGAACACAAGGTTCTTAAGCTTACAAAGAGTGTTCTACACTCATCTTAGTCATCTTCTCCAAAGATGACTTGGTAGGTTATCCAAACCACTAAATTTCCCCAAATAAAGTTCATAACTAGCTAGATAACATCAACAATCAAGAAATCTTACCTTTGATGTTTAGATCCTTCAAGATGGTGAAGATCTGAGCTCAAGAACACCAGAATCGCCTCTTTCTCTCTCTAGGATCGGCTGCACCACAATTGGGGGTGAAATGAGCAAACCCTAGCTCAAACCCGATTTATTGCTGTCGACCCAAGTTCGCGGCGTGAACTTGTTCGCGTCGCTAACTTTGCACCTCGCTCGCATACTTCACGATCGTTAAGTGGTCGTGAACTACTTCACGCTCGATGGTGACAATCGCTGATGATAGTTCCCGATCGGGAGCTATAGTTCGCGGCGCGAACTCCTCAATGCAGCAGGGCTGCATTTTTCGGTTGTTGTCTCGACCCGGTTTCGCCCATAACTTCCTCATATGGTGTCCAATTGACACGAAACCAATTCCTACGTTCTTTAAACGATTTATCCTTATTTATCATATTTTTATACAATTTATTTAATACCAAATTTCGGGTCGTTACAACTATCCACCCCTAAAAAGGATTCCGTCCTCGGAATCACTCAAAAATTTCAAATCCCCATTCTACCGAGCATCCATTCTCATTCTCCCATGGTTATTACCATCAAGTCGGTATGGGTCACATCCCATTGTGTGGCCGATGATGTGAAAGCCGTGGTTGGCGTGGTCGAGAAACGAACACCGCCCCCCACCACGCCGTGTGGGGTCTGCATTGTGTGGTGTGGCCACAGGAATGGCTGGCAACGGCGTGAACTAGCAAGTCGTGACACAAAAGGAGATGATTTTATGGGACCCCTTCACTTTTTACTCCCACCTGTCAGTTTGTGGGGTTCCATCTTAAAACCAATTGGTTGTAAGAGGAGTAACTCAGGACCCTTATAAGCACATTACTGGTTCATTTCTTGTCCAATGTGACACATCTCAACACGCCCCCTCACGTGTGGCGTCATTTTTTTCGCGCCTAGCACGTGGGTATTTGGGTTACGTGGGGTCCGTGTGGCCGTTTGACCAACTACGGGTGAACATTGCTCTGATACCATGTCAGTTTGTGGGGTTTCATCTTAAAAGCAATTGGTTGTAAGAGGAGTAACCCAGGACCCTTATAAGCACATTACTGGTTCATTTCTTGTCCAATGTAGGACATCTCAACACCACACCACACCGCACCACACCATAGAAGGGGGTGGTCTTCATGTGGTTGTGTAACACCGCAAAATCTGAACCATTTTTTTTTAACAACAAATACGGAAGCGTGTCAAAATTATATATATATATATATATATATATATATATATATATATATATATATATATATATATATATATATATATATATATATATAAAACTTGTTATTCACAAGTTATAAAAACATAAGATGTATAATTTTACAAAAGTTAAATTTCCAAAACAGTGTTACTTAACATTACGGCTCGACATCAAAATCATTTCTTTAAGTCTTGGTCAATCATTCCTAATCATATTCTTCAAAGACCCATCCGTCTACAACCTGTAAAAGATACAACATAGTGGGGGATTAGCACGAAGCTAAGTGAATGAAAATATAACATCTTATATTGTCTAAGTACAACAATCTCGATTCACAATCTTTACAAATTTACAATCTTCACAGATTCACAATCTTCACAGATTCACAATCTTTACAGATTCACAAATAACGAGAGGACCGGCGGTTTTACAGAACCTTACAACTGTTGTGGGCCTCACAACAGCTTACCAGAAACCCTTTACTCATTAGCAACGGTAAAGCTTCCTTCAAACACAACACATATGCCAAGGAACAATTACCGTTATCTAACAGTAAACGAAAGCCCAGCCCCCCACGCAGACTGACCTCTACTCTTTTCCATGTGCACATATCAGATTCCATGTGCACATATCATTCAATTAACACATAGCCAGTTAATTATCATTATACCATTAATGCCGGTCTAGAAATAAGGGAGCAGTACTTAACAGATCAGCACTAACTGAATCAACACTAACTGATCAGCACTAACGGGGTCAGCACTAACTGCATCAGCACTAACTCCAGTTAGAGATTAAACACTTTCAATTGCAACCAAAACCATTGCAATTTAAACAATACAAAGGTTATAAATCCACTCACCGTAACCTTCTCCTTGTCACCAACTCATTAGTCTAATGTCACTGAGTCGTCCTCCCATTTCCTGTGAATCCAAAGGAATACCGAATTAGTACATAATTCTACCAAATTATAAACATTTGTCAAGTAGGTTCATAAACTAGCTTTTGGCCCAAATAACATATACATACTTGCAATAATAACTACTCAAGTCATATCCACATTATAGTTTCATAATTCAAGTCAACTACTCAAAATGCACATTCTACATCCAAACGGGTCAAAACCGGATTATTAAAACAATAATGCATTCTACAACCACAATCATGTCAACAACTTACAAATCACCAAATTATGTAATTATAATGATGTTGTAATTCATAGACCAAGTCAATCCATAATAAAATACATTTAGTCAAACTTTTACCATATTTATATAGCTTACCATGTTATCTCTATCTATAGTCCAATTCAAACTATATTAAAGCATATAGTCAATTTTCACATTATATACCCGAACGGGTCAAACCACATATTTAACTTTAACACTTCCAACCACAACTATAAATGTCATAATCATAACATTTAGCAATTTATAAATTACTAGTCATTTCACCAAGTCCAAATTATCACAACTTCCAACTACTAGTTCATATATAAACACAAACCACCCAAAACTATAAAACTAACATTTTTATCAAATTTCACCAACACTTGACATAAGCCATAATTAACATAACTAACATCTTATTTTGACATAAAATCCATACAACCTTTTAACTCACAATTTCACCCAAACACTACCAAACGAGTCATTTTATCAAAGAACCCAATACTTAGTTACAAAACATGACTACCACATTTACATGTATTTTAACATAAACCATATTCCAACTTTCTTGATATTAATCGCTTCCACTGAGAATTCTACATATAAGCCAAATTCTCATTTTCTTCATTTTTTTTATTTTTTTTATTTTTGTTTATAATTCATCTCATACATATACACTACACAAAAACCATATATTCCTTTTTCCTTTTTTTTTTCATATCTCCACACATACATATATATATTTTAATTATTTTTCTATCTTTTTTTTATATTATACACAGCATGTCATAAGAAAATCATAAGACCAAACTCCCTTTTCATTTGCTTCTACTGTCGACGCAAGTTTCATACAACAATTAACAATAAATTTCTTATACAATTATATCTATAATTCGTATATGCAAGGTAGCAGTCAATAAGGAAAAAGAAAGCAATTTCATAGATTTTAGACTTAACTTCATCTCCTACTCATAAACTCTAATTTATCATTTTAGCTAAGACTTCAAAACAAACAAAAAGAGATGAAAGCTTACCTAAATACTTCAACTACTTCGAGATTTAGGCTAGAAATTAGCAAGATCCAAGCAAAAATTTGAAGAATACAAGTTGGGGTTTTTATGGTGGGTTTTCTATGAAGTAAGAAAAAGTGGAGGAAAAGAAATGGATAAGGTATTCCCTTATCCATTCCAGCCGTTCCAAGCCAAGACAAAAAGGAGAGACTATTTAATATAATTATAGTGCAATATTGAGTGTCCGGTTCGTAGCTAATTCATTTAAAATATCAAATGAGCTGTGTATTCAAAAACGAATATATTTTTGGAAACGAAATTAAAAAGAGAATCCGAAAATATAAAAATCATAAAATCATTTAAACGTTTCAGACATCGGATATTTTAATCCCTTGATTAAAATATCACAAAAGGACAAAAGGTCAAACCATTCATTTAACATTTAATCAATTTATTCCACATATTGTCAAATAGATATTTATCAAATATCAAAATATACCTAAAATTACTAGGCCGGTTTTAGGATGTTATAGGTTGACAACATCATGGTGGGTTGCCACATGCACACCATACCATATGCCCATTCCTCATAACCTTATGAACAATACCAACTTAAGTGGTTACTTTAAACAATGCGTGAACCATAACCACACACAATTGACTGATACATTAATATAGTAAATCATCAATAACCAACGCTATCCTAACTAAAATGCTAACTAAAATGCTAACGTTCATGACTTAGTTGTTTGGGGTGCTTAATTTCCTTAAGTGCTACTTTACTATAGAACAATCAATATTAGGTTCGGTGACTTCGGTCTAGTTCGATCCGGTCCTCGGATTAGGGTGAGCCTTTGAGTTGAAAAAGCTCAAACGAACCGAAAACCAACCAAAACTGGAAACATGTAATCGGTTCGGTTTTTTGTTTTGAAAATTCATCATTATTGCTTTCGGCCGAATTGGTTTCGGTTTGATTTCTGGATCGCGCTCACTCGAATCTATTAGGGGATTGAGTACCGTTTTGTTGTTAATACAAGTCAACAAATATAATAATGTAACAGCATACGCTATTGGATGGTTATGAGCTAAAGAGTATATCTCTGTCTTTCTCGATAAAATGATGGTAAAGCTCAATTCGGGTAAGCAACCCGTAACAACAAATGTTTTAGTTGTCATTTGAAGATTATACGGGCCATTCATAATTTTTTGGGAATATCATAAGTATGCATCTAATTCAGGTAATAAAAAGAAAATAAAATGTGTTTACTCGTCACACATACTCGGTTCCAGAACCGGTAAACCCGGAAACCCGGGGAAAAAATTTAAAGAACGAGAACCGGACCGGTTAAAGCGGTTCCGGGTCGGTTCGGTCTTCAAGCGGGTTTAGAACCGATAAATCCGGTTTTTGTGTTTGCCATTCAATTATACATTTTTCAAGTACATATTTTTCATCTTAATATATACTCCGTATAATTTAAATATTTTAGCGTATTTTTAATAAAGTATGATGTTTGCAAGTGTTCACATGTTGCTTCAAGTAAAATATGTTCTATTAAAAGCCTATATACTTATTATTTCGACATATATAGATGAAAACTCATAACCTTATATACCTATTTAAATGCCGGTTCCAAACCCGAAAAGACCAGAACTGAACCGGGACCGGAACCGGTAAACCCGAAACCCGATTTTGGCATAAAATGGGAACTGAAAACCGGACTAAATAACCGGTTCCGGGTCGGCTCGGTCCCAGTTCCGGTTCGGTGCCGAGTTTTCGGTTTTCTACACATCCCTACCATTTAGCATAACTAAACAAGCTCCCAAAATTAAAAAAACCAATGAACAAAAGGTGAGCAAAATTATGTTCTCTAAATATGTATCGTTTTCTTGATATATTAACATTCAAGATCACAACTTTAACTCAACCCAAACGTTTGATCAACAATTTAATAGAATTAAGTTCCCGAATAGAAAAAATAAGGATCTCAGGTTTCAAAAGCCCTAGATATAGATGTCCGGGAAGTGCTTCCGGCCCGTTTCCAATGACTTGACCACCAACGGTGTGACATGGTTTGTGAATTGGGAAATTAAACGATGGGTTGTCCACTAATAATAGTCGAAGACCTTGGTGCCTCGGTTAAATGCTAATAGAGGTAAGAAATATATGCAGTTTTTTATCATATTTTGTTATGCAGAATCTTGATTAGATTAAAATGCAATTTTGTTCCAGATGCTTTGTGAAGAACAAGGATTGTTTCTTGACATTTTGTACATAAATAAGCGTTTTGGGTTGATAATCTTGAAAGGCGTTATGGAAACTTGCACTAATAAAATTGGGCAAGCTTCGTAATTGAACCCGACGTACAACATTCGTTTAGCCAAATGGGTTAGGTAATGGGTCGAAACAAATAATGTGTTTTGATATGGGTTGTGTTGACTCGAAATATTTTTTGTCCAAACATTTTAAAATTGTCTATAATACATAGCATGTCAAACATGGAGGGAAAAATTTCTATATCTTTTTAACAAAAATGATCTATAATTTATTTTAGACTTTCATTTTATATTAAGATAATAGCAAACCATTTAGTATTTTATTAAATAAAAAAATAGCAAACAATTTTTAGAAGTCCACTCGACAATGAAAAACTCCAACAAGGTAGATTCGGTATTTTATTAGATAACGTTAAAAGTCTATTCCGATCACACATTCACACCTTGTTCAATTCGTGACTTAAAAATCAACTAGCTTAAGTTTAATGTTTAATTCGTGCTCTAAGTTCAAAGTTTAATGTTGTCATTCTACTTATTTATTCACACCATTATTGTGTTACTATATTTTGACATTAAAACTATTTGAGACGGCATTTTATATCAGTGACTAGCAGAGTGTTTGTTATATAAGATGTGAATCAATATTAAAAATAAAACTGGTAAATATTTAGTGTCTGTTCACTATCATCACAAATCATCATGTATATACACTAAGAGCATCCCCAATGGTTAACCTCACAAAAGCTTATTGCTTTTGCCACATTAACATTTCAATAACCAAAAACCTTTTCATAAATAGCCTCTCCAATGGTTAACTTTTGTAAAAGCTTTTTCTTTTATAATATTTCTAATTTACCTTTATCTATTTCAAATGTTTTATAAATACACCTGTATATAATTCGACAATTTTTTAACATACTACTAAATATAATAAAGAATTTATATATAATATATTTAAGGTTTAAAATGAAAAGTTATTAAATATGAGGGACCAAAAAAGACAAACATTGAAAGTGGGTTAAAAGGTTAGTAGAAAAAAAAAAATTTACAATAAGTTTTTAGAAAAGCTAGTCATTGCAATGGTAATAAGTCACTTATTTAAATAGTAATAAGCTTTTAATAAAACTACCATCGGAGATGCTCTAATATATGTAATAATCACTGCAGTCACACTGTAAACAAAATTACAGTCACTTTTGTCAACAAAATGATCACACATTTTTAATAAAAAAAAAAGCTAATTATTAAGAAACTGAAAAATTGTCAACAAAATAAGAGTATAAGACTGGGCGTAATGGTGACCATTCGCAGTTTGGTCACCCATGCCACCTCTGCGCCACATCAGCTTTCTCTCTCCTGATCAACCACACGACCAGACAGCGACCAAATGCCCGTAATGGGTGACCGTTCGGAAAAAAAAAATTAATTTAAATAAAAAACAAATACATTAATAATAAAAAAAAACATTACATTAATAATTAAAAAAAAACATAAATAAAAATAACATTACAATAAATACTAAAGTTGGTGGTTGTGGGTAGTAGGGGGGAGCAAATGGATTATTTTGATAACCTTGTGGGATTGGTTGATTTGTTTGGTGTACGAAAGTTGGTGGTTGAAAGTTGATCGAGGGTGATTGAGAGGGTGTGGGAGTGTTTGCTTGGCGTCGAGATTTTGGAGCCTTGCCTTTGTTCTTGGAGGAAGACATTTTTGGAGATGGTGATTGAGAGAAATGAGTGTGTGTTTGAGTTTTAGAGAGAAATGAAAGTTGTGAATTATTTGGTAAAAGAATTGGGTATTTATAAGGTAAAAAAGGAGGTGTTTGTTTGAAGAATTATAGCCGTTGGAAGAGGAATTCAGCCGTTGAACGGTCGACTCGAACGGTCGAATAGTCGACCGTTGGAGCACCCCGACGCGTCGGAGGTTCGAACCCGTAACGGCGGCGACGCGTCGCCGAGGGTGAGGTGGACGGTCGAGAGTGGAGGTCGGGTCACGCGTTACGGATAGTCTAATGGTCGATCTAGGTGGAAAATGATGAATGAAATGAAAAATGAGAACCTCATGAACGAAAAACCCGGAAAAAAATTTAGGTACGGAAACGTAGAATTTAAGATATCCGATAGACAATTTCTTTAATTGAACCTTTTATATATTAAAATGCTATTGAAAAAAGTGGTCAATAAACTAGGGATGTCAAGTTGAATTTGAGTATTTATTTGAGTTAATTGCAAGAATGGTTCATGTGGTTTGGTTAAATTGCATGTTTGATCATCGTGATTTAATAAGTATAGTTGTATAGGTGTGGTCGGTGGTAGGGGTGTCAAATGTGTACCGAATAAAACAAACCAACATGTTACCAACCGAACCAATTAAAGTTGGTAGCCAATATATTATTGGTAGCCAACATGTTTGGTTGGTAGTACCATACCAATCGAGTATTCATGGTACAGTAATTGTACAAATATTTAAATACCATGGTAGTACCGTACCAACCAATATATATGCATCTCTCACCTATATATGGGGCAAGACCTTTAACAACCATTTGATGACATGACATTTTAGTGCATTTTGATTGGTCCAAAATGGTGACTCAAAGGGCATTATAGGAAGAAAAAAAACCATGACATTTATAGTTGGAGGTTTTCAACAATTAATTATTTGATAATTTATGACCATTTTACAACGGTTTTATCATAAAAAAAAATAATTTTTTTGATAAGTCATTAATGCACTAAATAACATCTTTTTTGGTAAGTCATTTATCACTTGTCAGCCATTCATTCTCTAATTCCTAATTTCCTATTCCTTCGTATTGTTATATTGTAGAATTCGTCTTCTGCCCACAGTTTGTGTTTTTTCAACATTTATACTAATTTAGACTGTTGTTGGTAAGTTTTTTGTTTATGGAATGGACACCTTAAGTTGCTTACATATTTGTCATGCTTACGCATTCATGCTATGTAATGGCATGGTATTATTGGATTTATACGATTGTTATTGTTGAATTTATGTCCGTTTCACTTTTATTTTACATTTTGTTTTTGATGTTGAAACGGGTCAACTTATCCACACACTATTTAGTATTTACCCCATTTGTTTAGAAAAAGTATAATATATCGCAATTGTTTTTTTTTTACTACAAAAACATTTTTCTTGCAATAGTAATAATTAATTATTTTTTTTGAACAACAAAAAAGGAAACAAATTTATGAGATTGTATGTATTTCTTAATAGATGTTGGTCTATTAACTACTATTTCATTTGACCCGCCCCATATTAGTTTTAAAAAAAATTATTTTACACGTATGACATAAACCATTCATAAATAAATGGGCTGAAATTCACAATATTTGAAAATATGGTGAAACAATGCCAAGCAATTACCGAGTCTATATTAACAAGATCATAATCAATTACAGCTAACACAAAAAATAAAATTTTATTATATTTGTTAGATAAAGAATCATATGTTACATCCATAAATGTGATCCAAATATGGGTTTTTTTGAAATCATATCAGGTCAATGTTGGTTTAATTATATAAGAAACATCCGTTGTTGTTTCAAAACATATAGAACCCGTGTTTCTTTCAATACTGGGCCATTCTCGCACCTACACACAAAATAGTTGACATTATCAATGAACGGATACTTTCTTTAATTCCGGGAGACGAGAAGATACACAAGTCTTCGGACTCTGTTTGTACTTACCAATTTCTTGAACAAGAACGGCTTGAAGGTTATTTGTTGTGACCACGATGGCAACTACACCAACTTACGCTATTTTTATTGTTATGAATTTTATATCTCGAAGCATGCCCGCCCAATCGGGCGGGCTTTGAAACTAGTATATATATATACACATATATATATAAATTAATTTTTTTTAATATATACTTACATAAATTATGGTCTAATTTACATATTTAAAATCTCTCCACCATACAATACATATAGTTGATTCTTTAACATAGACAATTTTTAAAAAGCATTAATAAATCATCATTTTATTTATTTTGTTTTCGAGTTTGGAAAATTTGTTAATATGTTTTAAGTGACAGATGATGGTAAAATAGCATATTATAAAACGTATTTTGTTATTAATATTTTGTAGCTCCATATTAGTTTGTAATCTTGGTATACAGTACCAATTTGTACCAACAAACATTGTTGGTAGCCAAATAAATTGATACCAAGTATACTTGGTATGGTACCGGTAGTCAAATTAGTGTACCAATTATAGTTGGTACGGTACGCGATATGAGGATAATATATATGGTACCGGACCATATTCACCCCTAGTCGGTGGTACCCATTGTTTGAATTTTTGTGCAGTCATGGTCCTTCCCCTAACGTTGTTAACTACACTCCGTTAATTGAGAGCATTTTTGTCGTTTCGCATGCACACACTAAAATAGGGGTGGCAATTTCTAACCCGACACGAAACCCGACCTGAAATCGACACGAAAATAAACAGGTTTGGGTTGAGGAAAAAAATAATTGGGTCAGTCTATGATTGACTGGACTGATTCGTTTATTAAACAGGTTAGGTTAAGGTCAATGATAATTTAAATGGGTCGACCCACCAACCCGTTTAATTATTAAAAAATATATTTATATTTAGTTTATAGTTTACTAGTTTAAATGTAACTAATAATTAGATAAAAATTAAAAAGACTACTTACTAATGTGTTATTTTGGTATTTTCTTATGAATTTTGTGGAATAATAACAATATGTGTGACCTGTTTGACATGTTTAACATGTTTGACCCACTAACATGTTTAACCCGTTTAATTAAACAGATTATACGGGTCAGGTTCGGGTTGAAGGTTAACCGGTTAGAGTTGAGATATATAACCCGTTTATATAAACAGGTCGGTTTCAGGTTGAACGTTTCTATACTACCAACCCGTAAACCCGAATTCGCCAACTCGAACCTGACCTAAATTGCCACCGATATAAGATACACAAAACACATAAACATACACCCAAATCTTCTTCGACAGCCATCACACATCTCTGAAATCAGCTTCTTCATCATCTACAAAATCACCTTCTTCTACACCATTGGTATCATCTTCACCGTTTCTCTCTCCTCAAACTCACTCAAGCAGATCGATGTGCAATTTCGAAGTTTAACTTACATAATTTCAAATTGGGGAAATCAGAAGCATCTACGGTGCAATCTTCGGTGAGTGGCGGCGGCGGTGGCTCTCCATCTCCAGATTTACCTTCCTACAACTTTCCTGTTCCCAATCTACACCACCTTGAAACTCCGTCAACAATGCCGATTCGTACAGAGCAAGATGATGGTTCCGGTAGGTGGTTTATGGAGGAGGTGGGTTTACCAGTCGGAAAGATTCCACCGCCGGCTACCACTCCAACATCGTCTCCCGCGATTGAAACCTGAAACCCCACCATCATCATCAGACGGAAAGCTTAGGGAGCTTCAATTCGGTTGTAAATTGGAACACTTTAAGTCCGAAACAACGATTTTTCCCTAAATTGATTACAGTTGTTTATGAAACCCTAAATTGAAGCTGTTAAAACTTAAATTGTTCGGTATTAGAAATCATAATAGAAAGTATGATATTGTATTTTACAGATGAACAAGAATGACATTAACAAAACGTGCTTAACTTTACCGCAAGATACTAAGGTGCTGTTTGTTTTTTAAGTGGCAGAATGTCTGCAGTCTGCGGATCACATCTGTAGAGAAGATCTGGACCAAACATCTGCAGTCTGTAAGAAACAGACTGTTTGTTTTTTAATGTCTGCAGACTGATAAAATAAACTGAAATTTAAATATACATATAATTTTTGAGAATTAAGCCTTTTTTTAACAATAAACTAAAATATAAAACTCTTCAATCCATTATGAACCTATTAAACACCAATATTTGTTAGAAAAATAAGTAAGAAACTGACACATAAAATAAATAAGCAAATAATTGTCCGAAAATCAACATAGTCTGTTCAAATAGTCTATTCAAATAAGCAAACATAAAAATCAATTCATGACTCCTAAAATAGACTAACGTGTATTTTTACTAGCATACTCTATCCAATTTTTCATAACACAAGGAATTGGTGGCAGTATCATCCATGCCTCTCTCATGTTCCTCGATCCTCCAAAAGTGTGAATTGCAGATACAAATAAGGGATCCGAGGGCTCGATTCCAACCAACTTCAACTTCTCATAACACTCTTCTATAGTTGGTCCATCGCTTTTCACCATATGTTGCAAGGCTTTTTGCATATCCAAAGCTAGATCATCCATGTCAATAGTTTTTTTAGTGGTTTTAGCTCTTTTACCGGGAGTTGGATTTGGAGAAGCATCAGGTGGTGGATTCGAAGAAACATCAGGTGGTGGATTTGGAGAACCATCAGGTGGTGGATTTGGAGAAGCAGCGGAATCTGCATCATTGGTTTGATGGAAAGTGGCCTCATTATCTTCTACGCCATCAAAAGGGTTGTCCAAAATTTGAAGTGTTCGGACACGATTTACACGATTGACAGAAGATGAAGCACCCACAGATGTCGTTTGGGTAGGGGTCCACTTCATACTACCACTTGCACTAGTTCCATCATATAGAGCTTCACATAGGTCTGGATAAGGCAATGGGTGTGTTCTCAATGATCCAGCCTTCGGATGACCCTAAATCGAAATTCAACGTTGACGAAAGCTAATTAAAGATTTGGACAAATTTCAGTTAAAATGATATAAACGCACCTTTTTAAAATCATCCCACTCTTGAGTCGTTAAGGCAAAGGTATTTGTTTGGGGATTGTATATGTTTCCGGTCTTATTTCTCAAATACTTCCATCCTACATATTTTGCTTTTAGGTTATCAAATACATTTTTCATTTGTTTTTGAGTCACCTCTAAGCCAAAGTTGTCTTTTAGAACCTTCCCTAACTTAACCTGTAACATCCAAAAACTGACCTAGTTGTTTTAGGTATATTTTGATATTTGAAAATATTTATTTGACCATATGTGGAATAAATTGATTAAGTGTAAAATGAATGGTTTGACTTTTGTCCTTTTGTGATATTTTAATCAAGGGATTAAAATATCTGTTTTCTGAAATGTTTAAATAAAAATGTGATTTTTATATCTTTGGATTCTCCTTTTAATATCGTCTCCAGAAATGCTTTCGTTTTTAAAATTGGAGCTCGTTTGGTATTTTAAATAAATTAACTATGAAAGGGACTTTTGTATTGTAATTGTTTAAAAGTGAAAAAAAAGTCAAGTGGGTCCCACCCCCACCCTTGACCGGCCCCTAGATGGGGAGATGCCCCATTTCTTCTTCATTTTATCATTCTCTCTCTCTCTCTCTCCCTTTACGTCTCTCTCTCCTCTCTCTCTCTAAACCACCATCTTCTTCAAGTTCTTGGTGTTTTTGGAAGATCTTGTTCTCGTTTCTTGGCCAATCTTTAATCCGAACACGTTTTTGGAAAGCTCTTGAGGTAAGCTTCAACCTATATGTGTTTATTTTCGATTCCATGATAGTTGATAAATTAGGGTTTATGTGTTCTTGAGATTTGGTTTGTGATTATGGTGTTAAATGGTATATTAGGTGTTTATGCAAAGTTTGATATGTATTGTTGCTTATGTACAAGTATTTTAGCATAAGGTACAACCTTTTTAGCAAGATGTACACATGTGTGAGTGTGTGTGTGTGTTCGTGAGTGTGTGTGTGTGTGTGTTCGTGTGTGTGTGTGTGTGTGTGTCAATTGTGTGGTTTTGGATTATGCTTCTAACTAGATTTAATATGGGTTTTAATGTTAATGTGGGTTGAATTAATATGTAGGAAGTGATAATATGTCAAATATGTTAGTTATGGATTATGTCAAGTTTTGGTGAGATTTGATAACTAGTGTTTGGATGATTTGGGTCAAAAGTTATATCTTATGATTTTGAAGTAAAATAGTTGGGTTGTGATAGCTATGAACTTGTTAGATTGATTAATTAGTTATGATTTGCTAAAATGGTAGATTATAGCATTTGCAGTTGTGTTTGGATGTTTTTAGTTAAAAATGGTTAACTAGTAATTTGGAAGTGAAATACATGGATTGTTGGTAACTTTGAGCTGGATGAATTGTTACATGATCATGACTTGTTAAGTTATAGAATTTTGTGCTAATTGATGGGAATTGGAAGTGTTATAGTCATGCTCGGGTTTTGACCCGTTTGGGCCAATGGGTAGTAAAGTAACTTAAGAAACTTGAATGGTGCAAGTATAAGTGTTTGTTAGAAATGTTATTAATAAAAATTGATAAATTGTAAGTTGATGATATGATTATAGTTGTAGGAAGTATTATTGTTTAATAATCCGGTTTGACCCGTTTGGGTGTATTACTTGCAAATGACTAGTTGACTTGCTATGTAAGTGTAGATGGTCATGACATGTTCATATGATGGTTTAAGTGTTTGGCTATTTAGTTAGTGCAAGTGTTAGTGTTAAATGTATACTTAACATTGTTTATAATTTGGTGGAATTATATACTAATTCGGTATTCCTTTGGTGCACAGGAATCGGGATCGGGACTCAGAAACATTAGACCTCTGAGCTCGGCAAGTGGAAGGTTTCGGTGAGTGGATTTAACCTCCAACTTGTGTTTGGTTACAATTAGTTTGGTATATGCATGCTTGTTGAAAATGCAGGAAATGTGCCAGCTTCAGGGAGTTCGCGACGCGAACTAGGGTTCGCGAAACGCGAACTCGAGACAGGGAATTTATGGTGTTGATCGTGAACACTTCGCGACTGAGTTCCCGAACGCGAACATGAGTTAGCGACGCGAACTCGAGTTCGCGATGGGAACTCAGTTGCAATGATTTTTCGATGTAAATTTCGTATCTTGCTTGCTAGTTTGGTACCTATTTGCTAGTGTTGAGTCAAATAGGTTATGTGCACAATGTGAAGTGACTTTGCTTGATTGGTAGCAACTACTCGGTAAGTGGGCAACCGGGTTCCGAGAAGTCAGTGCGCTGGGCAATGGGTGTCGACTAAAGGGTATCCGACCTTACCTGTATTTGTTGCATGGTCAAGGGGAGGGAGTTGCCCGGGTGTTGGTCACGAAACGCTATCGGTTACCGTGGTTTTGGCCGACCATGGTTTAAGGCTCCGGCAGGACCCCGATCTTCTTGGACAAACAGTGATACGTGATTATGTGGCTTTTAAATCGTAGAGATGTCTATGCTAGCTTGTTGGGCTTTACAGAACTTGTAGATTATATTCATTCACTTAGCTTTGTGCTAATCCCTCCCTCATTGAATCTTTTCAGGTTGATCGGTGCTTTGGACGGAATGAGTGACCAAGCTCAGTTTGTTATGTTTTGAAAAATGAGCCTTGTCGTTTAAGTGACACCGTTTTGTATTGTTTAAGTAATGTTCATTTTGGAAGCTTATTGTGGGACCTTGTTTGCAAACTAAACTAAACTAAACTAACCTAGAGGATAACCTAATCGCCTTCGGGCATTTTAAAAAAAAAAAAAAAACTTCCTAAATTTTGCGGTGTTACAATTTGGTATCAGAGCTTCGGTTTGGCGATGGATACACGGGGTTGGTGTTCCATTCCCAAATCGTGGCTCAAGTTTGGTCAAGCATTCCGGACGAGCGGGATTAGAGCAAATGTGAATGAAGTTAGTTTATAGTTAGTACGTAGTTACTAACGATTTAAACTAAGCTTTCGTGAGATGTTGTGTTTTGCTACAGATTTGACAGATAACGAGAACCCGACCCCCTTGACCCCAGAAAAAGTTGCTACCTCAAGTATCAATGTGGAGACTGACCGGGAAGCACATATAAAGGCGTTGGAAAACGAAGTGCAAGAGTTGAGAAATCAGGTACAACAACAACAACGACTAATCAAAGGAATGACACCCTCGATCCTCGCCCCATTGCTTCTTACTCTCCCGTCAACACAACCACTAGCAAATTATCCATTTCCGCCACAAATAAACCAACCCTCTCCACCTCAGATAAATCATCCACTACCACCTCAGGGACTTTACCCATACCCACACTTGGAAATCCCGTCACATCTAGAGTTAGGGTACCAAGGTGCCTATAAACCACCGGGAAACATGAGTCGTAAACAGACTGTTCGTGGATCAGGTCAGAAGAACCCGTGGTGCCGTAAATGTAAGTCCGCTCATTCGGGGACGTGCACAACCCAGACCATGAAGTGCGTTAAATGTGGCTACTTTGGGCACACGGGTATGGATTGTGAGTTTCCACGGGTTGTGTGTTGGAATTGTCAAAGTGAGGGACATGAAAAGAGTGAATGTCCTTTGAAAAAGAAAATGGATTATGGGTTAAGTGCGGTGGTGGTCGGGGAATCTTCATCAACGGTAGAAAGGAAAAGAAAGAGTGCTGACGTCACTGACCGTGATAGCTCGGGTATGTTTTTTTATAAACTCAATACTTGTGTTTATGTAGAATTGTTAATTGAGAAGATTGCTTAGTTAAGGATTTGTGAAATGTTGTGATGAACTGAACTGCTTACCTTCAGTGTGTTATGTCACTTGAATTAGGATAATTGATTACTTGTTGATTTGAGATACCCCTTATGTGTCAGGAGTTTTGTAGATATAAGTGATGTATGCTTACATGTTCCTTTTATTGAAACTTGGACTAAGTTCAGTGTGACATGATGTGTGGATTAGTCTAGTTGATTAAAGTTATGAATAAATGTTATAGAAGACTGAATCTTTTCTTGTTTGTCGGGACACATATAGTGTCTCGGTGGTTAAAGTTGCTTGTTTTCATATTGTGCAAATTGATGGCATGTTGATTGTAACTGTTTGTTTGTTCCTTCACTCTAGGAGAAGCGAAGAGAATCGGTTGTATGTCGGTTTCGGTTACAATATACGTGACCATGGATCAAATTGAGTATAATAGTAATTATTGTAAACTGCGTGAAGGTGATGCTTGTAATGAAAATGAATAGAATTGTATACGTGAATTGAATAGTCCAAGTAGGACTAGCGTTTGTTATGTGAAAAAGTGAAACTTTTATTGTGACATGTCGGGTCACATGTAGTGACTTGTATAGTGAGAATCAAAAATGTTTGTATGTGTAGATTATTTTGAATTGACTTGTGATAGAATTAATTGAAGATAAAAGAGACTGTTAAATGATTTGCATTGATTATGAAATTATTTGAGAAGAGTTTGAAAAGGTGATTTATACCTAAATCTAGTGTTTAGATTTAAATGATTGTATAGAAACGATTTATGTTAATAAAAATTGATCATAGTTCAAATTGATGATTTTTAAATTGCTCAAAGTGATGATGATGTTTTGTTGACTGTAATAAAAGCTGTTGAATTGGGATTTTGAGGTTTATGACTTAGGGGATACGTTTCTAGATCAAATATCATGATAGAAATGATAAAAGTTGCTTATGCTTAATTGTGAATTGAATTGTTGGAATTGCCTTACTATTTGGATGTTAATAGGTAAGAGTTAAGAACTAGTTAAATTGTGATTGGTTGACTTGGAGTCTAAGTAAAAGTTGACATGTAATTGAAAATGCTTATTAGTCGTCACATGAGTTTGACATGTTAATGAACTGTGAATTGTATGTTTGAAATAGTTATGATAAATTTCTCAATGTCGAACCGTTAAGGGTAATTAGTGTGAAGACTTGATTGGATGCATTTAGTTGCTAGACCTTGATTATAATGATAATCGTTGTTAATTGTATAAGTTGGTTTTGTTAAATACTTTAACATGTTATGGACGTAATAAAACAATTTTTGGATAATAGAACTTGTTTTGATCTGTTAGGTCACAGGTATGACTAATTGGGTATAAAAGATGATGCTAGTTGTATTGCCATGATTGTAATGAAATTGTGGGGTAGACTTGAATTGTGTAGACTCCGACTTGTTTTGTCAAAACGTGCAACTTGACTTTGTAAAATTTTGTCATCCTTGTAATATGGCTAATTATGCATAAAATAGTTGATGATTGTTAGAAGTATTGTTAACTAAGGACTTTGATAGTGTCACGATGAATTGCTTGATTTTGACCCGGTTGTGCTTAGTATGCGAAATTGGTGTGACTCTATGTTATGAAAGGGTATTTTGAGAATTAATTGATTAAGACTGGAAATTTTTTTGAAAATTCTTAGAATTATGGGTCGTTTAACGAGTTAAACTGTGCATGATTGTAATTTTTGTTAGAATAAAGAAGAAAATGAGTATATATTTGAGACTTGAAATGATTGTGTGACCTTGTGTATGGAAATGATGTTGTAACTTATGCTAGTTGATTATCTTTTGGCATGAGGAATGCTAACTTGTTATGAATGGTAAATGTTATATGAGTAATGAGATTATTTGGAATAAGTGTAGACTACAGAAATGAATTGATTGTTAATTGAAATGACGATGTTTTGCGGGAACATAATATGAAAAAGTTGGAATTGCTAATTATACTATGAAGTGTATGACATATTGGATGTGATTTTGTTTGAGCATGTATACGTGAAAGTGATTGGAATAGAGTTGTAGACGTATTGTGATAAATGCTTGCTAATTGGATTTTGTTGTTGGATTCCGGGGACGGAATCCTCTTTAAGGAGGGTAGAGTTGTAACATCCTAAAACTGGCATAGTTGTTTTAGGTATATTTTGATATTTGAAAATATCTATTTGACCATATGTGGAATAAATTGATTAAGTGTAAAATGAATGGTTTGACTTTTGTCCTTTTGTGATATTTTAATCAAGGGATTAAAATATCTATTTTCTGAAATGTTTAAATAAAAATGTGATTTTTATATCTTTGGATTCTCCTTTTAATATCGTCTCCAGAAATGCTTTCGTTTTTAAAATTGGAGCCCGTTTGGTATTTTAAATAAATTAAACTACGAAAGGGACTTTTGTATTGTAATTGTTTAAAAGTGAAAAAAAAAGTCAAGTGGGTCCCACCCCCACCCTTGACCGGCCCCTAGATGGGGAGATGCCCCATTTCTTCTTCATTTTATCATTCTATCTCTCTCTCTCTCTCCCTTTACGTCTCTCTCTCCTCTCTCTCTCTAAACCACCATCTTCTTCAAGTTCTTGGTGTTTTTGGAAGATCTTGTTCTCGTTTCTTGGCCAATCTTTAATCCGAACACGTTTTTGGAAAGCTCTTGAGGTAAGCTTCAACCTATATGTGTTTATTTTCGATTCCATGATAGTTGATAAATTAGGGTTTATGTGTTCTTGAGATTTGGTTGGTGATTATGGTGTTAAATGGTATATTAGGTGTTTATGCAAAGTTTGATATGTATTGTTGCTTATGTACAAGTATTTTAGCATAAGGTACAACCTTTTTAGCAAGATGTACACATGTGTGAGTGTGTGTGTGTGTTCGTGAGTGTGTGTGTGTGTGTGTGTGTGTGTTCGTGTGTGTGTGTGTGTGTGTATCAATTGTGTGGTTTTGGATTATGCTTCTAACTAGATTTAATATGGGTTTTAATGTTAATGTGGGTTGAATTAATATGTAGGAAGTGATAATATGTCAAATATGTTAGTTATGGATTATGTCAAGTTTTGGTGAGATTTGATAACTAGTGTTTGGATGATTTGGGTCAAAAGTTATATCTTATGATTTTGAAGTAAAATAGTTGGGTTGTGATAGCTATGAACTTGTTAGATTAATTAATTAGTTATGATTTGCTAAAATGGTAGATTATAGCATTTGCAGTTGTGTTTGGATGTTTTTAGTTAAAAATGGTTAACTAGTAATTTGGAAGTGAAATACATGGATTGTTGGTAACTTTGAGCTGGATGAATTGTTACATGATCATGACTTGTTAAGTTATAGAATTTTGTGCTAATTGATGGGAATTGGAAGTGTTATAGTCATGCTCGGGTTTTGACCCGTTTGGGCCAATGGGTAGTAAAGTAACTTAAGAAACTTGAATGGTGCAAGTATAAGTGTTTGTTAGAAATGTTATTAATAAAAATTGATAAATTGTAAGTTGATGATATGATTATAGTTGTAGGAAGTATTATTGTTTAATAATCCGGTTTGACCGTTTGGGTGTATTACTTGCAAATGACTAGTTGACTTGCTATGTAAGTGTAGATGGTCATGACATGTTCATATGATGGTTTAAGTGTTTGGCTATTTAGTTAGTGCAAGTGTTAGTGTTAAATGTATACTTAACATTGTTTATAATTTGGTGGAATTATATACTAATTCGGTATTCCTTTGGTGCACAGGAATCGGGATCGGGACTCAGAAACATTAGACCTCTGAGCTCGGCAAGTGGAAGGTTTCGGTGAGTGGATTTAACCTCCAACTTGTGTTTGGTTACAATTAGTTTGGTATATGCATGCTTGTTGAAAATGCAGGAAATGTGCCAGCTTCAGGGAGTTCGCGACGCGAACTAGGGTTCGCGAAACGCGAACTCGAGACAGGGAATTTATGGTGTTGATCGTGAACACTTCGCGACTGAGTTCCCGAACGCGAACGTGAGTTAGCGACGCGAACTCGAGTTCGCGATGGGAACTCAGTTGCAATGATTTTTCGATGTAAATTTCGTATCTTGCTTGCTAGTTTGGTACCTATTTGCTAGTGTTGAGTCAAATAGGTTATGTGCACAATGTGAAGTGACTTTGCTTGATTGGTAGCAACTACTCGGTAAGTGGGCAACCGGGTTCCGAGAAGTCAGTGCGCTGGGCAATGGGTGTCGACTAAAGGGTATCCGACCTTACCTGTATTTGTTTCATGGTCAAGGGGAGGGAGTTGCCCGGGTGTTGGTCACGAAACGCTATCGGTTACCGTGGTTTTGGCCGACCATGGTTTAAGGCTCCGGCAGGACCCCGATCTTCTTGGACAAACAGTGATACGTGATTATGTGGCTTTTAGATCGTAGAGATGTCTATGCTAGCTTGTTGGGCTTTACAGAACTTGTAGATTATATTCATTCACTTAGCTTTGTGCTAATCCCTCCCTCGTTGAATCTTTTCAGGTTGATCGGTGCTTTGGACGGAATGAGTGACCAAGCTCAGTTTGTTATGTTTTGAAAAATGAGTCTTGTCGTTTAAGTGACACCGTTTTGTATTGTTTAAGTAATGTTCATTTAGGAAGCTTATTGTGGGACCTTGTTTGCAAACTAAACTAAACTAAACTAACCTAGAGGATAACCTAATCGCCTTCGGGCATTTTAAAAAAAAAACGCTTCCTAAATTTTGCGGTGTTACATAACCCATGATTCTTTTTGCAAGCTACATCCTTTTTTACCAACTTTATTCACCTCTTCAATGCAAGTATCTAACATGCATTTTAAATGCTCATTTGACCACACTTGTTTATCTCCCATTTTAAACTACACAAAATGAAACAATCAAATAATAAAACTAAAACAGTTTATAAATTGCAAATACAAGAATTAGTTTCAATTATAAGGGTTTTACACAGATTTCTTGATCGCACTTTAAAAGGGTTTTACATAGCAATTGAATGTAAGTTCAAGTAGCCATGGAATCATACGTATACATGGAATTTCAGTTTACACAGACATGGAATTAACAAATTACACTAGAAGAATAAGAAATTGTGGAAAAAAAGAAGAAATTGAGAGCCTATAAATTGGGAGGGGAATCTTCAAATAAAAGAAGAAGAAGAACCTGTTTGGCCGGTGGCAGCAGCAGCGGCGGGAGTGACGGTGGCCGGAGCGGAGACGGCCGGAGCGGCGGTGGCCGGAGTGGCGGCGGGAGTGGCGGAGCTTTGACGGTGGCTGGTGATTGGAAGGAATAGGAACCGTTCGTATATGGTTTGAGGAATGAAATTTGTACGGCTGTTAATGGGATATAAATAATTTAGGTCTTCCAAACTTGGAAGCATAGGGTCCAAGTCTTTCCCAAGCAGACTAGAAAAAGACTTTTTCACCTCTTCTCACTTCTAAAAAACAAACAGTCTTTTTTCCAAATGTCTGCCCGCCTGCAGACATAAGACCCCAAAAAGACTTTTTGTAAAAAAACAAACGGCACCTAAGACCTCTCACAACCCTTACCCATCAGTAAACCCATCAGTAGCGTCACGTCATCACATTCTTACTGATACGGTCGTGCCAACCCTAACCCATCACTAACACATTTTTCCACATCATCATTTTTAATTAAATTAAACAATTATAAAATAAATACATTACATTAATTTAAAAATACATTGTTTAAATTTATAAAACATGATATTAAATTTAAAAATGGAAGAAAAAAAACCTTATTTTTTTGAAAAAAAAATACTAATAAATTTCTATTATTAAAACAATTATATAAAAAAAATTAAAATTAAAAAAAACAGATAAAAAAACATTTTTTAATAAAAAAACATAACATGTACAAGTTTTGAAGCCCAATGTACAAATCTCAAACCCTCACCCCCCCCCCTCTCTCTCTCTTCCTCCTTCCCTCTTCCCCCCTCCACGACGCCTCTCCCCTCACGTCCTGCACGCGACGGATTTTCACTACGCCGGCTACCAACGCCGGCGTGCCAACGGTCGACGGCCTCAACGTGTTCCCAACGTGTCCCTGACGTGCCCGTTGGCACCGGTCTAAGCTGCACTAGAGGATGTACACTCATAATAGTATCTGGTTGGTACTTCATTAGACCTTTTGCAACCTCTCTGACATTATAATACATTGTATATATAACATTTATCAAATGTTTTTACTATTCATGAATAGTTGATGAATAGTTTTTTTTTTTAATTATTTTTTTAAACAATTTTTTGGATGTTGTCGGCTTACTATTTCGACCTTCCACGTGACTCTATCATTATTATTATTTATGATGTTTAAATGATGTCTTTGATACAATAACAATAGTTTTTTTTATGATGTCTTTTATTTGATTTATCTTATTATTTGAAATTATCTTATATAATTGTAAAATGTACGTAGTGTACATATAAAATAAATTTGCAATTAATTCAACATGTTTGCACGTCTTCCAAAGGTGAACTAGGATAATAATTGTCCAAGTTATCCTAACTATGTTAGTTTATAAATATGATGTGTATTTTTACGACCCGCCGCAAAGCGCGGGCATAACTCCTCGTATAAATAATAGCCAAAGGCTTAGAGCATCTCCAACCCACCTCTATCAACCTCTCTATCTCTATATTTGAAGTTTTTTCTCCTCCAACCCACCTCTATCTCTCACTCTAAATATAGAGTGAGAGAAAAGCTTCCTCTATATTTGAAGTGAGAGAATGTCCACTCTATCAATGGACCCCATCACTTCTATTTAATTATCTAATATTTATATTTCTATTTAATTGATTTTGTTGTGTTTGTTAGCCAACAATCTATCCAATGTATAGAGTTTATGGGTCCCACTAGTTTTAAAGGTATGGATAGAGTTTATGGTTAGAGTTGAAGTTTTGTTTAGAGTTAATGGGTCCACTAATTATAGAGATATTAGCTTAATATTATGCATAAATTATCCAGAACATATCAAGCTACACCTATGCATTACATCAATCTACACAAAACATCAAAAAGTAATCAATTCAATGCTAAAAATGAAAATGTCAAGCCGAACTATAAATGTATGGATCATTTATATGGACAATTGTATGGATCACTTATATTACTCTCTATAAATCACTTCCCTGGCTCCCTTTTAGTATGAATAATTGTTTATTTGATCCATACCTTAGCATGGATCATTGTATTTTAAACAACACGAACAAAGCAACAATGTTCCTGCTATTTTTATTTGTTCTTGCTGTTTTTTATGGATTAACTAATTAGGACTTAGGAAACATACCAAGTTGGTTGAATGGATCATTGTATTTTACCCATGTTGGTGTTCTAAGCATAATGGATACGGGGCATTTCTCAAAGAACTATCTTTTCTTGATTTTCTGATTAGAGCAATTTGTCTCGAGAAACCAATAATTGCTCGTGAATCGTGATCTATCGACAATCAAGAAACACATAAGCTAAACATCTATCCTTTGGCTTTTTATGTCAATGTAACAAAGGTGTCCCGTCTTTAACCACTCAGAGTCCATGGTTGCAGCAGTTGATTCCTCATCCTGTTTCATTCGGTCATTCCTCGTATTAGTTACAACCATAAGGTAAATTGTGATGGTTGAAGAAGTCAAACATTCAGTTGACTTTTAGAAACTAGAAGCTAAAGATTCATCACCTTTCATGATCATTAGAGTATTGGACCTCTTAACCATAGTTCTACATGTTTCAAAGGAGATAAAGCTACACCTGTTTTGGCATCAATTATTAACATTACAAGTTAAACGACCAACAGATCCAGCACGATTACACTCTTTTGGACCGTTCATTCCTGTAATCCCTCCAGTCATACAATATGCCTATAAAATAAAAATAAAATAAAACAAAAAACAAATAAAATTATCCAAAATTTACAAATCTAAACAGAGTCCACAAAATTTAACATTATGTTGGTACGTTAATTATGTTGTATTAGTATATGTAACTCTATTATTTCATAATTGTTAATGTGCTCTGTGCATATTATCGTATAAGAGTTAGCTATTTATAATCAGTGGCGGACCCAGAAAAATGTTTGAGGGGTTGCACATTTTTACTCATACTATATAAAAAATATAAAAATAAATTAGAAAGTACGATTTTATTATATATGTAAAAAAACGTCTATAAATTACATTTTAAAGTTACCCAAGACTTCTAGCCTAGTGGTATAAGGTGTTGCCCATGACTCATAGGTCATGTGTTCAAGTCCCGTCGTGGACTTTGGTGGTGGGGTTTATTCCCCATAGGTGAAAGGTTTGAGGGAAGACATACTGCCCCTTGTGGATGTCACTGTCTAGGCTTGAACCACTAACTTACTAACTTGCTGTTCAAAAAAAAATTACATTTTAAAGTTGACATCTTCGTTCTTTCATTTTCTAAAACCAAAACCAACTTTAATAACCTATATAACAAAGAGAAAATAACGATATTTTCTTGTTTCATTAAATAATAGAAACTTAATAAATGAGTAATGGTTTTACTTACTTTTTATTGGACTTTAATTATATTTTTCTTAAGCTATCTTTTTAACAAATATTTAAATATAACATATATTATTATTATTATTATTATTATTATTATTATTATTATTATTATTATTATTATTCTGCAACATAAGAATATTCGTTGCATTTTTTTCTTAAAGGTATCACCTATATTAAAAAGAAAAAAATTACACTAATTCGAAAAGTTTGAGGGGTTGCCCGGGCAACCCCGTGCACCATACTAGGTTCACCCCTGTTTATAATGTATCATACGCGTTATAGTGAGTGTAATTCCAAAATATGGTGCAACCCTCAAAAAGGCATTGTATTTTGAACTTCTCCATTATGTCAGCTCGAATTTTGCTGTAGATCGGCGTGGGCAGTTGATGGCAGGTACAAATTTGGATATGATCTTGCATTAATTTTGATATTAATTGTGTTTATTTAGGTTTTTAAAGTATAAAACTTTGTTGATTTGATTAAAGAGGATTAGTAACTGAATAACATAAAAATTAAATTCTAGAATAATGTACCAAAATAACCACCGTTACCAAAATAACAACCATTACATATTTAGTCGATTTACATCAAATGAGAATGCAAATATATGGTAAACATCTAATAGAGCAATATAACACATAATAAATAAGGTAACATATTTGAATTCAAATACACGTACGTACAAAAAAAGTCCTTACCAAAAATATAATAATTTGACGAAAATACAATAATTGAGGGTTACATATTTGGACATGCTCATAACCAAACGAACCATTTTATCCAGTATTTTCATCTAATTTCCGTCAAATTCACTCTCAAACACAAACATGGTGAAAACGGCCATAAGGTTTTTTGCTCAAAACTTTACAACAAAAATAGTGTTTATGTTACTGATAATCGAGTTAGGTCAGAGGGGCGTGATGGTTACAGGAGAAGTGTACAAGGTTGGTGATTCTGCCGGTTGGACTGATAATTTCAACTTGGATTACGGGATTTGGGCCTCTTCCAAGACCTTTCATGTGAATGACGTTCTTCGTGAGTACCTTCTTTCTTCCTCTTGGTTAACTATTCTTTCATACCGACTTTGGAAAGACAAAAGCATATATGTTCATAAAGAATAATTAACGCTTTTTTAATAATTCAATAGTTTTATCTATCGTTTATTAAAGTCACCGCATTCGTCCGCCAACCATGTCCCGCCCAACCTCCATCTCCACCTTAGCCTAATAACATCGATAATGTCGGTAAGAAACTAAATTCACGGGGCAATTAAGAGTGAGTTTTTTTAGAGAGAGAACATGGGTGAGTTCTTTTTTTGGTTTGACAGCAGGTGTAGTAGCAGTAGTTTACTCTTTCTACTTTAAATTTACAGTAAGGTATAAACTTTACTACATAAGGTACACATATTTTATTATAATAATTTTTTCATGTGTTCAACTGCTGGTTGACCCGTAACCGGGCCATCACACGGGATCGAATAATAACCAAGGTTTTAAAATATTGTATACACGTGAAATTGAATTTGTCTAGATAGAAATTACGATTTAATTTATACAAACAGAAAGCACCTAACACCGTTAGAGGATTGTACACTTTCAAAACCATATTGATGCAATGCGTAATTTGACCAAATCACAAGAATTAATGATTTATGTTTACTCTATTTTATAATTATAAAAGGAATTATTATCTATATAATACAAATGGCATTCAATATTTTTAGTGTTCACTAACTTAGTTACTTACCATTGGTTGAAAAAACAATACCATTAAATCATATTAAGAAAAATGCATATAAAACGGATGGTTAAATATTTATTTATTACGAGTATATGTAAGTCAAAGAGATATATATGAAACATGCATCCCAAACGTCAAAGGCATCACAAACGTCAGCTGTTCGAAACTTTGCAAGACCAGTTTTCTATTACTTTTCTTTTTATCTCTAAGCATATACTCTAATATATAAATATATAGTAGTATTTATTTTATAAAATATTTTGAGTTTACTTCAATTCCATTATGAATTTCAACTTAAATTGTAAGAGTTTATCAGTTTTGTATAGACATTTTTCAACTTTATCTTAGTGTTATAAGTTCCATTATATATAAAATAGAGAGGTGGAATATTTAGAATGCTGCATTTAATACTATAAGTTATTTCATTTTCATTTGATTTTGTGATTAATCTTTTACTCATGAGAATTAATTTATATTAATTTAAATTTCTAATTGTCAATGTATATCAGATAAGGACTGGTGTGCCCGTACTAAATACCAGGTTAGGTTATTTGACATTCTCAGTTGGGATTATAAATAAATACTAAATTCTTTATAATATAGTAAAGATTTATCTGGTATAACATAGTTATTAATGTAGCTTACATAAAATATTAGCAATATAAATCCGGCGCGAGAATAATTACACTTGTTATCTACAATTAGATAAAAAGGCAAGTAAAACTTTTTTTATACTACCTTCGTATCAAAATAAGTGATACACTTTCCTAAAAGGGGTGGAACAAAATAAGTGATACACTTTAAAATCCTTCCTTATTTGGCAAAAAAGTGGGACCCCTTCTCCACTAACTATCTACTTTAATAAAGTAAAATTACTCTTTTACCCTTACTTTTACTTTTAAACATCATTAATTTCACTACATCCAAAAGAAGTGGGTCACATTATCCACTAACTATCCACTTTATACTATTTTAAATCACTTTCTAATCTTTTGCCTCAAAAACCGCAATTTCCTAAATGTATCACTTATTTTGATACGGAGGTAGTATAATATTTTTAAAAATGAAATAGTTTTTAAGTTGTAAGCTGAACCTTATTTAATTCAAGATCGCTAGCTAACCCGCTTTTAAAAATTCAACTCTATTAAAAAGATAATTATTGGACTAGCTCACATCTTATAACTGATCTCTTTTATTTATTATGTGATGTGATATGAAACAGTTTTCGAGTACAATGTAAGCAACAACAACGTAATACAGATAACCCACTCCGATTTTCAGTCATGCAACACCTTAGCTCCGATTAAAACGTTCAACTCCGGCAATGACTCGTTCACCATAAAGACACCGGGTCACTACTACTTCACTAGCAATTTTTCCGGCCATTGTCAGGCTGGACAAAGACTCGTTGTGAGAGTCCTCAAAACAGCTGCAGTCACCATCCCGAGCCCACTCCCCTCTAAAGGCCCCGTGGAGGTGAAGGCTCCGGCACCTAGCCCGGCTGTGGAGTCTCGTGATTTCAGTTGGTTGTTTATGAGCACCTTTGGTTTGATTGTAAGTGGGTTTCTAGTCTTGGTTAATAGTTTTGCTTAGATATAACAAATGCTAATTAGTATTCTGATATTGTAATAGTTAAAAAGATATTGACATATTAGTTAGTGCTATGGCAGTTAGTATTTGATGCATGTCTGATAATGTGATCATTTGGGCTCTTTTACTCCTGTTTAGGCTTTATTATACTGAAGGTGATAATTAGAAATGGAAGATAAGCATAAGATATATGTATTAGATAAATGCTATTTGATGCCGGGATGGTTGTGAATGAATTGAAACACACAGACAATAATATGGGAAATGAAGCGTACCTACACTAAAATTAAACTATGAAGTACTCCGTATTTGAGAATATATGTTACACCATCATATATAACCGCCAACGACTTGATGGAAACAAACACAATAACCGAATGTAGTGCACGCACATTATCAATATAATGTTTAAAGATTGGTGGAATACCGAGATCGGAGTAAAAGATTGAAAGTCTACCACTACAAGAAAAAAGTCATTTTGCGACATTTTCAGTGACATGTAATTTAATGTCACAAAATTGTGACAAATATATTGACAGTTTTAGTGATAATCGAGTCTTTCATGTCAGAAATTATGTCACAAAATACAAGAAGTCATAAACTATGTTGTTAATTGTGTCGCTAATGTTGTGACTTTATCAAACGAGTCACCAAGCAAGTCGCTAATTTTGTGACTTTTTCAAAAAAGTCACTAAGCAAGTCGCAAAGTTGTGACTTGCTCAAACAAGTCTCTAATCAAGTCGTTAATTTTGTGACGTGCTTAAAAAGACACTAAGCAAGTCGCTAATTTTATGATTTTCTCTAAAAAGTCACTAAGTAAGTCGCTAATTTGTGACTTGCTCAAACAAGTCTCTAACCAAGTCACTAATTCGTGACTTAGATCAAATAAGTTACAAGACAAGTCGCTATTTTTATGACTTACTTAAAAAGACACCAATGATGTTACTAATTCGAGACTTGCTTAAAAAGTCATCATATAAGTCGCTAATTTGTAGATAAATGTAATTTATTATATATATAAAAAACTTTTTTTAACGCGATTTAAGTTTCATCCATGTTTAATTGGAATCAATAGAATTTTTCAAACTCAAAACTCAAATTAATATAAAAATGATATATAACATTCTGTTAGTTTTAGCCCAAAATATCGGCCCATATATGGCCATTAAGGCTTCAGCTGTTATTGTCCAGGCACGTTCTCGATTTGCATGTTCTGGAGGGAGCGACACTGCTACACCGCCTTGAATCACCGACGACAATGGCAATCGTCAACGGTGAACGTCTCGTATAATATCGAGCACTTGTCGATGAAGGATGAGGCGTGGTGCACTTGTGGTGTCGTCCTAGGGCGGTAGGAGAGGGTGGGCATGGTGGGTCATTGACCATCCTCCTCCTCCCATTGCAAGGATTTCTAATTTTTTTTTAGTGTACAAATTGTAATTTATGTAAACTGACCACCCATGCAAAATTCAAATATCAAATAAAAGAGTTTGGGGAATTGAAGCCACGCAAGTTACAAGTAGCGACCGTCCAATTCTCATTCCTCCCCTTTTGGCTTCTTCCCTCTCTAACCTTTGGTACCAGTGACTCATATTATTCTTGGAAGTTGGAGGCAAGCAACTAGGCAAGTAGCTAATACAAAATTGCTAGTACAAACTTACTTTTGAAGTTCTTGCATTCTCTAATATCTTTGATTCATTGTTAGCGTTCTACACCAAAAAGTTTGAATCGGTTGTAGTTTAAGGCAATTATTGAACCAATCTTGAATGTCATTGTTGTATTGTCTTATGTACATATTAATTTATCATATTATCACTTTTATTGAGGTTTCTATGACCCGAAACATTACTGAAAAATTACCAAAAAATCTCCGAAAACGATGATGATTGATAAATAATTGCAGGGGCAGTAGGCAATATGACTAAGGATATGGATAATCGACACATTCTTTTACGATGAGAAAGATATGTAATCGAGACCGCGTCGCTGTAAATTGCCGAAATAAAGATATGTAATCATTTACAAGTTATTGCACTTAATATATGTGTTGCTATATTTAAATGGCTTAATATATAAACTTATATTCCCTCCGTCCTATTTTTATTGTCCACGTTACTATTTTAGTTTGTTCCAAAATAAGTGTCAATTTTAAATTACAATTAATCATATGAATTATAAGTGTGTAAATTTGAGATTTTATTGGTGGACAATGCAATAATTGCATATTCATAAAACTATGTGCCTTTTGTCTAGTGGGCAATTATTTTTTTTGTGCATGTTTATTATTATGAGTTTTGCCCCGTCATAATATTTTTCCGGTACCGTAGATCCTCAAAGACTGAAAACAGCTTCGAGTGAAGTACGCGGATTTCGTGGAGAGCGAATACGACGAGATATTCTCCATTGATTATTTCTCGAATCATGATCAAATCGAAGAATTCGTCCGTAGATTTCGTCTGCTTTCGAAGCCGATCGAGGATGATGAGTGTTACAGAGTGCTAGAAGACATGCCGGTGTGTGCTGTGTATGAAGATGATGGATCGGTTCGATACTTTGACGCGATCGTTGATGCTGTATGTATCTTATCTCTAATTTAGGGCAAAAATGCAAAATACATGGTAATTTCACAAAATTAGAATTAATTTTACATCAATTATTCATTCGCACCCTTATTGTCTTAATTTGTGCGTTCTAGGTTTTGCATAATTCGATTATTATTAAAAATTACAATTGTTGTGATTACGAATTAGTAATGTGTTCAATTATGAGCTAATTTGGTTGTTGTTGTCATCAGGTTGCTGTTTTGTTTTTCGTCCATCTAGAAATGAAGCATACAAGGCTGTAGATGCCTATCACAATAAGAAAACTCTGCCTGGGGTGATTATTTTTCAAATCTCCAGCTTAATTTTATTCTAATAAGTTGTTTACATATTTAGAATTGTTACATTGTGAAGAACTGAAGATTAAATTATTATTCGAAAGCTCGTTAAGAACTATGTTATGCTAATTTGCATGATTCTTAAATTAGAAGTAGAAAAAATTCTATTATGCTTAGATAAGTAATGATTTGTTCATGTTAATTGTTTGTGGTATAATTGTATATGTTCTTGTTGTGCATCAGGCATCTTGTCCATTGCAAGTTGCAAGTGAAATATGCAGATGGCGAGTTGGAAAGGCTAGGTGTGACATACTATTTATATTGTATTATATATGTATATTACTGCTTTTGTGTTTCATATTTACTCATTTTATCAGAATGAAACTTCACTTAATATTAGTCTAATTAGATGTTATTGGTTCTCTTTTGTTTGTTTAAGAACACAAAATTTTCATTGGCATGCTTCTGAAGAATGTTTCTGAAGGTGAAGTTTCAACATCGTTTACTAATTACAGAACCCCTAAAAGACATACAAATTTTAAGAGGTTCTCAACAAACAAGCAAAGGTGCAGTTCATAATATTTTTCCATTGCTTTTGGTTGGTGAATGTAAGTATATTTTTGTACAGGAGGTAAGTATATTCTTTTACTAAGATTAGATTAGGGTCCATATTCCTCTATGATTCATCCCCATTAATGTGTCTTATTTGTATTTATATTGACATTAAGGCAATCAAATCGACATTATAAGTAGGTGGGATAAAAGTAAATCCTTATTACGAAAAAAATAAAATTGCAGTCTTGAATGGGCTAAAAATTGTGTTAGGGGCATATAAATTAGTTACTTACTATAAGTGACTTGTATAGGGTTGACCAAATATAGATAAAGTATAACCCAAATGATCAATTCATTCATAAGTAAATGGGTGAAAAATCTTGCAAATTACATAGAAAGAACATGGCCATGACTAACTGTTTTCTATATGTAATAGGTTTGTTTGATGATCCAAGACCATATGCCTTGGTTCAATTTGTATCTTGTATTGCTATTCTAGTTATGGTCATCATGTTGCCACCTATGTACACACATTCTTCATATTGGTTATGGGCTGCAGGTTTGATATCATATTTTGGCATTTTTACAATTTGCAGGAATAGAGGAAAACCTATGTGAAATGACAAAAGCTACCCGTCATAATTCAGATGGAATTTGAGGTCATCAATTGTCTTTTAGTTGAATATTGATATTGATACACTTTAGTAGTATCGAACAGTAATTGAAAGGAAACGATCAAATGTATTGGAATCCATTAAGGAAGTATATGAATACACGAAATGAAATTGGAACTAGTTATCTAGAGAGAGAATTATACTAGGGCTAAACTAATCCTAACTTTATCATAAACCAAAACCTGCCTCTTATTTGCTCAAACAACTTATTTATACTAACCCTAACCGACTTCCCTTGTCAAATACCCATACTACCCTTCTCCCCTTCTTTCTTCTACCATATGTAAATCGTACATATGTAAATCATATCCGGTAAGAGGAAAGTGTATCAATACCCCCGGTAAAACTTCCACCTTGTCCTCAAGGTGACAATTAGGAAATTGCACGACAATATCATCCAACATCTCATTACTTGTATCAACTTATCAACCACTAGTGTGGAAACAAAATTGTCAGTTGCTACACTATCAATGAACACAACTCCTTTTAGATCGTTAATCATTCCCTCTAATTTCATAGTCCTTGGATTCGAGATTCCCCCTATCGAATTCAAATCCACTGCAATCTCAGGCCCGATGTCCACTGTTTCCACAGTAACTTCGGTGTCAGGAAACCCGATCGTTACTGGTATATCTTCTTCGTACCTGTTAACATCACTTTCCAGATCCTGATAAACCAAAACATTCAGTTCGGCCTTGTTACAAACATGTCCTGGAACGAATTTTTCATCACACTTGAAACATAAACCTAATGAAGGTTTCAATTGGAGCTCCTTATCTGTTAATTTGCCGTCACTATTAGTACCTTCCTCCTTCAGTTCACTATTCTTACTACCATCAGATTTGTTGAATTGATTCTCGTTATCATTGTTAATCACAGTGATGGATTTCTTATAAAATAAATCATCCATCATATTAAACTTATTAATTGTATTCTTCCATCCTTCAACCTTAACAGCTAATTCCATTGCCACATTCAAGTTTACAGGATTCAACAATCGTACCTCTGACCTAATCAAAGGATCTAAACTGACAGAGCAATACCTCTTCCGATACTCCTTTTAGAGATGCTGCGAAATTCACGTATTGCCGAACATATTCGGCCACAGAGCTATGCTGCTTTAATGTGAGAAATTGCTCATCATACGTGAACCTATTCATCGTGGAGTACCACTCTGCTCGAAGTATCCAATTATCTGGCTCATTGCCATAAAAAATTGGAATCTCTAATCGTTTTCCTTCGATTGAGAAGAAACGAGATCCCTCAGCTGAATTATTATCGTTAAATGATCCGCCTGACGGAGATGCATTAAACGCCGTTGATTTCATCGGTGGTTGACGATTCTGCCATAAATCTCCAGACGGCGATGCCTCAAACGGAGCTGAATTAGGACTCGATTGACGATTCTGCCATAAATCTCCAGACGGCGATGCCTCAAACGGAGCTGAATTAGGACTCGATTGACGATTCTGCATCAATTCCTCCAATCGTTTCATCATCAGCTCACTTCGTTCATTCTGAGCTATATTCGATTGAACTAATTCACGTAACTGGAACTGAATTGAATTAATCGACAATTCCGCTTCATCTAATCGAGTATTGGTTGATCTGGTCGTCATTGAAAACTTCTCTGATATTCAAAATCGAATTAAGAAAACAGAAACCGAATCGAATTGAATGTTTTTCTGATTGAATCGAGTGAAACGAACACGTAGCTGAATCGAATGAAAATTGCAGAATCCAATTAGGAAACCGAATCCAATTAAGAGACGATATCAATTTCAGAATTGCAGAAACAGAATCGTATGAGGAAACAGAATCGATTTCAGAATAGAATTAAGGAACCGAATTGTATTAAGAAACAAAATCGAATTGTATTCAGAGTTGAATCACGTAAATTGAAGTATCAATTTCATCAGAACGAACTAATTGCTTCGCAACTGCCATGGATTAAGGATCGAAGGCTCTGATACCAATTGATACACTTTAGTAGTATCGAACAGAAATCTGATACAACTCTAATCGATTGAACAATGAGATGAAATGAAACGATCAACTGTAATGGAATTGATTGATGAAGTAAACGAATACATGAATGAATACATGAACTGAAATTACACGAAACCTAATTAACTAGAGAGAGAATTATACTAGGGCTAAACTAATCCTAACTTTATCATAAACCAAAACCTGCCTCTTATTTGCTCAAACAACTTATTTATACTAACCCTAACCGACTTCTCTTGTCAAATACCCATACTACCCTTCTCCCCTTCTTTCTTCTACCATATGTAAATCGTACATATGTAAATCATATCCGGTAAGAGGAAAGTGTATCAGATATGCAGATGCATGTGGAGCATTCAACTCAGGTCATTTTCTCTCTAATGGCTAGCTATATATTTTTAAAATTTTTTAATATCTCATTTAATGTGTGGCTGTAATGTTTGAATTTCTGTTAAATATCAATTTGGATTACGTTTGATATCAAAGTATCAAACTGGTCAAATCAAATTTTTAGCTTAGAATCCAGATGCCTACTTATGTAGTATATTTGAGTAAAATTTTATTCTTCTAGCTTGAATCTATTTCCCCATTGTCATCACTATAAGATATTCGTGTTGTTGATTTTATTCCACAAGATTGTCCTATTTTGTTAATAATAAAAATATCTTGTATAAACCATCGCGTTTTAATTATGTTTCCATTTCAATATTTTTTTCAGTCATCTTAGACCGGTGCCAACGGTCCGCCGGTTGGGCACCGACGGTTGGCCGCCGGTACCGACGCCGTTGGCACGGACCGCCGGTTGGTCCGCCGGTTTTCCGCCAGCCGGTTTCGAGACGAGAGAAGAGACGAAGGGAGGAGCGTGTGAGTGGGGCCGCCGTACCCGGTAGCCAATAAAAAAAAAGTTTTTTTTTATTTTTTATTTTTTTAAACGGTAATAATTCAAAATAAATGGTAATAAATACAAAAAAAAAGGTAATTAAAAAGTATTATGTTTTAGTTATATTTTTGTTTTAATTAAAAAGAAAGTAAATTAATTAAAGTTGGTGAAGTGACGGAGTGCTGTTGGCATGGGTACGTCAGTTTAGTGTTAGTTAGTTTGTCTGCTGACGTGGCGCTGAGTTGGCAGCAACTGACGGCGTCAGTTGCCGTCACCATTGGCACCGGTCTTACTTGTGGTGCTTTCCTTCTTTAAACTTAAATTTCATTTTTGTATTTTTCTTTTTTTGTAATAAAAAAGGGAAATGACGTCCATGGAGAGCTTTTCTATTATAAGGACCACCGTGACCCGGAAAATTGGCTAAGTATGTTGCAACATAAGCAGAATCAACTTTTTTCAGGTAACACCACATTTTATCTCCAAATTGCCACCTTTTAAAGATTTAATCATTTTAAATAATCATGAGATTTATGTGTATGCAGCAATTCTTCTGCAGATTTGGTTTCAAAATGGATGGGAGAAAGTGAAAAACTAGTCTCAAATTTATTCCAAATTGCTCGAGAAAGTGCTCCTACTATTATTTTCATTGATGAAATTGACTCGTTGGTTGGTTAACGTGGTGAAGGAAACGAGAGTGAAGCTTCTAGCGTATTAAAACTGAAGTTCTTGATCAGATGCCAGGTATTTTTGTGTTTATTTGGTGCCAATAATTGTCATTATCTCTGCAGTTGTCTTGAGTGCAGCAAACATGGCGGAGCGGGATAGGTTGGTTACGGGTCAAAACAATCAAGTTTTTTGTACATGTTGGGTTGGATTTGGTTGAATTGAAATGGTTTTTGGTCTAAAAGAGTAAGATTCTTAAAAATTATATATAGTGAGCCAAATATGATTACAAAAATTATGTTATCATAGTAATAATCATGTATTTTATGAATAAAATGATTTATGAGGTTTTATTCATCAAAAATACACTTGGGTGACTTTTGACCCGTTATAGATAAAGCATAATGCTAGTTGACCCGTTATAGACAAAAACAGTACATGTGATTATCACATAATATTTTATTTTAACGAAAATAATAATAAAACAAAATCCATAAAAATAATAAATAAATAATAAAAAGATAATAAAAAGAATTTGGATTAAAATTTATGCGGGTGTCAAATGACCAGAATATTTCTGTATGTATAAAATATATGAATAATTTTTATTGATGATGGCTAAGATTTGTCCCTTGAGATTATAAGAAAAATAAGATTACCTTAACAATTCTCTTGTATTGATAGCTAATAAGTTAACAGATAGTATTGAAAATGAAGAAAAAAAAAATCCGGAAAGAAATGAAAGTAGTTCGTTTTTCTTAAATGACTTTGCACCCTAAGTTGCTTTTTAGTAGGGTTCAGGGTGGGGGTGTAAAACCTCACAAGATCGAAGGTGTAAAATACATCACAATTTATGTTATACTCCTAACACTCTTGTTCAAACTTTGTTTTCGATGTGTGTTGTTATCTTACTTAAACTCTGTCAGGTTGTCATCTTCCTCTAGACTATTTTCATTAAGTTCATATCTGTGTGAAATATCTTAATCCAATATTACAGTTTCTTTCCTATGACGTTTATATCAAAAACTACCATGTCTACTTCATTACGGGTTCAAAGTTAAAACATGATAAACTATCATGCCGTTACAAAATAGTTCATGTTGGTGGTATTAGGCGTGTCGTAGATAAGATCCGATAAGGAAGTATAAGGGGTACCCTGAACTTGACAAAATGGTCATTTTAGTACACTAACTCACTAATTTGATCTTGTTTTCTCACGATATTTGCTTCTAATATCAATATATTTATATGAACTTATATTTTTTTAGTTCGTTAAAAGCCCCAACAAAAGTAACTCAAGTGAGAAAATGTGATCAAATTAATGAGTCAGGGTACCATGCCGCACCTTTAATAGTTCAGGGTAGTAGATGACTTAGTTAGCAAAGTTCAGGTACTAAAATGCATTTTGGCAATTAATCAATAGTTCTGTACTTTCTTGTGATATTGATATACATACATATATAAAACCATTGACGTCTTAAGTCACGTCTTAAAAACGTGATGAGTTGAGCTTTGATGGTGCTGCCACGCCGCGCCTTACATTTTTTAGAACATTGTTATTAGTTCAATGCAACGAAATTTAAATTACTAGATTCGGTCATAGGGTGTTAGTTCAATGCAACGGAATATCATTTCTCATAATTGTAATCTTGCCCTTTCGTCATGGTCTTTAACTCGTTATCTGTATAAGCTGACAAGTAGGCCATTATTGAGATCTGGGTACATAAAAGGAAATAATTTGATTTTCTTTTTAAACTACAAATTCTAATTTACTATCACATATAATTGTAATGGTACTTGAAATTAGGTATGTTATTGTTCCGTGTTTAATGAACGTCTAATGTTTAACGAAAGGTTGAAATTTAATAAAATGTTTAATGTTATTGTTTTATATAGTATTTTGGGCAAAATTTGTTGAATTATAAAATAACCAGTACAAACTGGATTTGACCGGGTATTATATCCGAACCGAACTAGTTTCAATCTTACCCTAACCGGTTATTATAGGTTTGAGTTTTATACACCTAAAACCGGTTTGGACCCGATCCGGTTATTAGACAAACTGGTTTTCACTTTGACCAAAAACCAGTTTCAGTTTCAAACCCGAACTAGTTTAGTCAAATACCCAGTTTTATGCACATCTACTTGGGACTTTAAGAAAATTAAGAATCATATTGAGAAATTCTTTTACGTAATAAAAAGAAAATTAAATGTGGATACTCGCCACTCATAATTCGGCAACAGAAGTATGTAATTAATCTAATAAAGTAAAGCATGTCCATCTTTATATTTTTGGGTTTTGTTAACAAGTACCCTTAGGGCAATGGTTAAAGGTACGAATGTACAAGTCTTGAAGCATAACTACCTCGAGATGGTTATGAAATTCAGGGGGCGATTATTTTTTATGGTTAATTTACGATAGATTAAAGCTTATTTTTTTTCCCTTAAACATTTCCCTAAGGGCACTTGTTAGTATTTCCCTATATTTTTATATATATCCCAAAATAACTGCTTATTTCTAAATTTCAATCAATGAAAAACTTTTAGTTGTTAAAAGAGAAAATTTGATTGATATACTCACATTGTACTTTTTCTAAACCCTAAACATATATTTTAACATATCAACTAATTTTTGTATGATTAATTCGGTTGCTTTTACTATATTTTTGTAGATGACTACACTTTCTAATAAGAGATAGTTTTTCTTTAAAGGTATTATCATTTATAAGGAGTTTCTTCAGCGATGACTTATTTTTTTTAGAACGTTTTAAGAGTTTTAGTTTTTTCTTTTCTTTAGTTTTATGTTTGTTTTTTAATCGTATTATATAGATATGTTACCTAACTTATTTCACACATCATCAATCATCTTGTATATATACAAGGTATAAAATACCCCGCGCTTCGCTGCGGGATTTTAAATCAAATAATTTTGTTCTAGTATTGCCGTAGTCATAAAGTAAACAATTTTTTAAAGTTAGCTTATTTGTTTACTAATCTTAAGTAATACCAATAAATTAGTTGTAAAATATTTTACTTTATACTCGAAGCCTGATGAATTATCTAATCGGATTTTTTGGGTCTACTATTTCTTTTCACAAATATAAATATGATTTCATAAAATACTTATAAATATGAATTAATAAGCACATATAATGATAGTATTTAATATGTATGTTTATTAGTATAGGGGTTGTAGATAACATACCTAAAGAATGAGTGACTAAACTTTAAATTTCATTAATATACTAATTTGGTGATGAATGAATGCAAAAAAAAACTTGGCTGATAAGCCTTAAAAAAATCACTCAGTAATATATAATACTTCCTCCGATTCAAAATAACTGATACACTTTGGATTTCACGGTTTTTAAGACAAATGATTATAATGATGGTTAAATTAGATTAATTGGATGGTTAGTGGGGAATGAGTTCCACACTTTTTGAATAAAGTGGGGTTAATGATGTTTAAAAGTAAAAAGTAAGGGTAAAAAGGGCATTTCACTTTGTTAAAGTTGATAGTTAGTGGACGAGGTCCCACTTTTTTTGTCAAATAAGGTAAGTTTTCAAAGTGTATCACTTATTTTGAAACACCCACAAAAGGAAAGTGTATCAATTATTTTGAATCGGAGGAAGTATAAAATTCTATTAAATGTACTTATAAGGGTAATGTTAACCGAAAATGGCACTTTTAGATATATGACGACAAACACAACTTAAATATCGATAAATTGCATGTTGATAGCAATTTGTATTGATTCACATACTTGGAAAATTGTTTCATGGTCCACTCGCTCATTGTTTGCATTGAAATAAAAGTGATTGTTGATAATGATAAACTTAGCCAAAAGCCATTCACCAAAAATATAAAATAGAAATTTGGAATGAAATTAAAAATAGTTATTTTGTATTAATCTTTTGAAACATATTTATGTTGGTTTGGACAAACACAACCTTACATTCATGTTATCAAAAAATAATCGTGTTTCTGGTACCAAAACTCTTTTATCTTAGCGGTATAGTGTTACCCTTCATTCTCATGGTCGAAAGTTCAAGTCTCATCGTGAATATAAGTAATATTTAGGAGTAATAAAATAATAAGAGTAATGGTATTTAGTTTTACCATCTGGTTTTACTTATAATATTATTTATTAGATGAAGACATGCGTCAAAATCAATGTATATTATTAAAAGAGAGAATTATTGAAGTACAATGTCATCATATCAAGTGAGTATGACTATGAGTAGAACCAAATCATATGACTAAACATCATTTCTCAAATAATAATTATTGTTAAATAATACTTCCTCCGTCCCACAAAAAAGTTCTAATTTCTCCATAAAATTTTGTCCCATAAAAAAATTTCTCATTTATCAAATTTAAGGGGTTCACTTAATAAAATAATATTATTACCAAAGATTCTACCAATAGAACACTTTCTCTCTCCAATTTAACTTTATATTTTAATCAAAAGTATTACCAATGATCCACTACTAACTATCTCCTAAAACCTTGTGCCCAAGAGAAATGAGAATTTTTTTGTGGGACGGAGGGAGTAGTATTTTGTATAAATTTTGTAATTATGGGCCATTTATTATTTTCCAAAACGCTATCTTGTATGGGTTTATTTTAACAAGGATTGGCCAAGTAAAGTCACTAGTTTTGTATTTCTATCAAATTTTGTGCTGATAGTGAACTTGCGTCAAAATCAATGGATAATATTAAGAGAGAGAATTAGTGAAATATACATATCATCTTATCAAGTGGCTATGACTATGAGTAGAACCAACTGATATGGCTAAATATCATTTCTCAAATAATAATAATTATTAAATAATGTCTTCGGGAGGGTGATGACAATACTGAAGCTTGACCCGTTGCCTTCTTTTACTAATAATCGTATTTTGTGTAAATTTTATAATTATGGGCCATTTATTATTCTCCAAAACGCTGCCTTGTATGGGCTTATTTTAACGACAGGCCCAAGTGAAGCGGCAGAGCATCGTACTTGCTTCGGGATTTATTTTCTCACGACGCAGAGATGTGGTGGAGCAGCGTTTTCCGGTAATCAATGTTGAAATTGAATATGAATATGTTGATTTATTGAAGAGGCTGGTGATTAATTCGAATGGTGAATTGTGAGAACATCATGTCTCTTTCGGCATTCCAGCTGAAAAAAAGGTTAATACCCTGATCTATGTTAGAACAGTTGTGAATTTGTAGTTTTGATTAATCAGGTTTCAGATTAGTAATCAATTAATCATATCGATAATTGGGCAGGTAAGTACATTTTTTTCCTCAACTTGATTGATATGTTTAGAAGTACGATTTGTTTCGATCACTACTTCTGCTATTGATTGCAATCCTTATTCACTAGAAATTAATTATCAAATGTACTTTAGAACCATGTTGTGCTCTGATGCACTAGGTTGCACGGATATGGATACGGTATCGGGAAACGGATACGTAACGGATACGAGAAACGGCAAAACTAAAAAATTCAAGATACGATACGTCAAATATAAAATATAAATATATATATATATATATATATATATATATATATATATATATATATATATATATATATATATATATATATATAAAGAAGATGGTATCATCATGAAAGAAATCATACTAGTTTACTTCAAAAGGTATCATCATCATCATCATCATCATCATCATCATCGTTGTGGTTTCTCGAAATGGGGTGGTAACCGAATAATACAAGCTCATTAACTTATACTTTAAGTCTTTAACTTGTATGCATATATAGCTAACTTACAAGGGATTACTTACTAGTAATGTTATATTCTAACTCTATAGATCTAGATCATGGTATAGCCTCATACATCAAAGTATAATTTTCTTTTTATGTGTTAATCTTGTCAATAAATGCTTAATTTGAAACCACGCATGGCTTATACATCAATCAAATGAACTTAAAGTTTACAGAATCCAATTTTTAAACAATTTAATTGATACATAATTTCATCTTTTGCCAAATAACTTGGCACAACGACATAGAATATGAGTAAACCATTAAACCACCGGCATTCCTAACACCCCATGATCTTCCCGGAAGCAACTTTAAGCTTTCCGTGCCATCATTTCCTGCCAACATCTTATACTTATCTTTCCTCGTAAAATGTGTACACTCGTATGACAAACTTGAGGCAATCATTCTTTGAATATAATTGGCTACATCGTGGCTTGATTTTCCACTTGCACAAGTTAGTTCATAAGGTAACTTATTCAAGAAGGTAACTTCATAAGCTGGACTAGGGTTCATAAAGAAGTAAAACGGGTCCATCCCTTTCCACCCTCTCGCGGTGGTGCCATGAAACATGCTCATCTTGTTCGACATTGCTACGGGAACCAACTCGTCAGTTAGTTCAGCAAATAAAGCCGAAAACCGTAACAAAAATGGCTCTCTACACGTGGTTCCTTCTGGACATTTGACTAAATCACCTTCTTCCAGAAGCTTCTTGATCATGTTGGCATCAGTGGTCCGGTCTCGGGTTAACCTCACGGTTTTGATCGGGGAGATGATCTCAGAGAGTCTCGACACAGAGTATGTGACGGCGGCGATTGGGCGGCCGAGGGCGGCGGAGAGGAAAATCGGGTCGAGGAGGGAGCAGATGAATAGGACTCCGGTTGACTTTTTGGCCGTAGGCGGTGGTGTTCCTCTAATGTAGACTCGTACTCCGAGTGCCCAAAAGGCATAGTAAACTAACGGCATGGGGAGGAGTGCACCGGCGGCGATACGTAGGCATGCGAGGAGGAAGCCTACCGGAATCCAAAGAATGGTGATGAGGGCCGTGAGTGGGGTTAGTTTCTGCACTAGTCTGCCGTCATGGAATACCACCGGTTTTGGTAATTTGTCTACTGTCACCGCCTGAACCTCCGCCGTTGCTGGTGGTACTATGTAACCTTCCTGAAGTTGAAAAGATAGACAATATTAATGAGTTCATTGAATTTCAAGTCAACGCAGACGTAAGTACCACCTTATCGCCTTGACTTTTTTCTGTTTGATTTACTATTCAAATTTTAAGTTCTCTATTTAATGGTAAAACGGTAAGAGTAAAGTGATTTTGCAAATTTGGTTGCTTTCCTTTAGTGGAAATATTAAGAAAACATTATGGATATTTAAACTTTAAAACTAATGCATCTTAAATTAAAAAAATTTCTTTTTTAAAATTACTAATTACTGACAAGCGGTTATACTTTTATCACTTTTTCTAATATAGGTTCACTTTGGTATATTACAACTATAAACAAATCATGTTAGAATTAAAGAAAAAAATAATGAGTCGGAGTACCAAATTGACTATATTTCTAAGTTTAAGTTACTATGTTACGTTTTTAATAATTTAGATTAGTAGAAGATCAAATCAACCAAGCTAATGGTACTAAAATTTTAGTCCTTTTTAATTTAAAAACGATAGTAAAACTTTAGCTAGCTGCAAATACTCTTAATATTGCTAGCCAGAATTTTATTTAACAGAAAAAATTATCAAACATGTTAACAAGTTCAAAACTCATTTAAAGAATAGTGAAGTAGTTATAACTTATTAACGTATATTAATTCATAATTTTTAGTTAATTATGATACGGGTTCAGCTTAAGAAAAACTTTAATGTTAAAATACAACTATGTTTTAAACAAGTAATCTTTAATATCTGTTCTATTTTTGATTTGTATATGACCTTGCATAATTTCATGTATGGGTAGTCGGTCTTGCGGTCACCAAGTGCCAACTCCGGCGGTGATACGTCTTTGAAAGCCTTCAAAAGCGCGTCAGCTTTGTTACTTCCGACGAGCACTCCGGGACTTTTCACGAATCCGGTAGCTATTCCTTTCCAACTAACAATCTCCGTTCCCAGCACCAAATCGGCACCCAAAAACTCCTTCAAAAAAGGCTCCACCATCACCGTCGGGTTCGCCGTCAACACACACCGCTTCCCACACGCCGAGAACACGCGCCACGCCTCCGGGTGCAAGTCACTGGAGTGAAATTTCGGCAAAACGGCACGTGCCACGGATTCAATGTCGGCAACCCTCATTCCAGCGAAGGTTGCGAAGATTAGAACACGGATTCCGGCGGCCTCTGAGATGAAATAATATAGAATTCCAGCAATCGGAGAAGCTAGAAGCAAGAAAAGGAGTCTTAAAACTCCACCACCTTCAAATGCTACGAGGGAAAAATAGGGAAATGAACTACGTCCCCGGAGCAAGGTTCCGTCCAAGTCGGAGACAACAGTTTGGTTTTTCCGGCCAAATGTTTCGCATTTTCCAATGGCCGGAAATTCACTAGGATGCTCTGAATTCTTCTGATTACCTGCCATTGTTTAATGCGGATATTTTAGAGAGATGTGGCTACTGCCTTTTGTTTATAACATTTTTGGTTTGGCGTTTGTTATGACTATATATAGTGTTGTAGAGGAGTGAATTGAAGCCTTGAAGGCACTAATTTTTTTCGTTGGCATTTAATTAAGGGGTTGGCTAAATCATGCCCTTAGGGCATGAGGTAAGAAGTATTTAATGAACAAAATCTTTCTTAATTTATTGTAAATTACATTAAATGAAGTCTAATTTTAACATCTATTAAATACATTTTGCAAGATAAATGGTAATTGTAAGATCAATAAATGACTTTATCTCATGCCCTTAGGGCATGATTTAGAAAAACCTTTTAATTAATTATTAAGAGAAAAAATGATGTTGACTTTTTAGTACCTTTGCTAAATTATTAAATGTAACTAAAATTTTATGCAAGTGTAACAATAAACCATTGCTTGTTAAAAACAAGGTACAAATAAATATTAATCAAGTTCAATTTTTAAATTTTAGCAGAATATGAATATCATATTTTAGTTTTATTAGAGAGTTAAATTTATTAAGGATAATTGCTTTTATATCCTTGTAAAACTCATTAATTATTTCTATATCCTTCTCAAATTCATAAATTATCTCTATATCCTTCTAAACTTTATAATTACCTTCATATCCTTCCAAACCTTTAAAACTCTTTTTTATGTCCAAAAATCTATTTTATTATTTATTAGAACGTGATAATATCAATAATACATGCAAATAAACATGATTTCTAATACATAATTAACAGATATATTGCATACTTATTGATAATTATTGATATTATAATAATTTAATAAATATTAAAATAGGTTTTTGGACATAAAAGGGAGTTTTAAAGATTTAGAAGGATATAAAGACAATTATAAAGTTTAGAAGGATATAAAAGATAATTTATGAATGTAAGAAGGATATATATATCTATATAAAAAATGAGTTTCAAAATTGATGTTGCATTAAATTTCATGTTTTAATTCATCTTTTACTCTCATTTGAATTCCATCTTTTAATCTCATTTGAATGTTGCATTAAAAACGAGTTTTAATTCCATGTTTTAAATAGACCTAAAAAACGTTTCCCATTATCTTCCTAACTTCCATAAGCTTCAATTTGTATTGCCTTTCCTAACGTGCCTTTCCTAACGTCCAATCTTCCATACCATATTAAATTCAATTTAATCTCATATTTGATCTAAAACGTTTCTATTAAATTCATGGTCTTTATTGTTGTAAATGCACTTTTATTCAATAAATATTGAAAACGTTTTGCGTATCATTCTTCCATTCATTTGAACCACCATTACTATTATCATATAATTACCATGATTACAATACCCCTTCACACCTATATAAGTCGAAAATCACCAGCCAAATACAACTCTTCATTCATTGTATCTCCAAATCCGACCCTGCAAATCCATCGACTTTGTTGCCAAGTCGTCTTCAAGCCCACATAATGAAAAAAGGTATTTTTTGGGTTTTTAATTTATTAATTAGAAGAGCAGAATGAATAGACAAAATTGCTCTTCTTTTGTTCTTCTTTGATTATAATAAAGCCATCTGTTTATATATAAACACAACACCAAGTGTTTAGATTGACTAATCAATATTATGTTTTATGTTGTTTTTTTTCATGTTATCCAGTTTAATTCATAGGATATATTTTTCTTGACCTTTTGCAGGAATAAAGGGATCATTTTTTATAGATATGGATAAACATAGACCACTTTCAGAAATGAATATAAATCATTTGTTTACCTTGACTTTTATAATGCATTTGCATTCTGTGTATTTTTATGTCCATAATTCATGGCACTATTAATGGTTTGTTTTGGTTTATTAACATTTTATAATTTTGTAATTATTCAAATATTTATTTGTATAGGTCATGAGAAAATCATGTCAGCATATATGAGAGAAATGATTGACATGAGTTTTGGTTCTTATTTGATTTGTTATATAACATTTTCATTTGTAGTAGGATCAATTTTTATTGTTATAAAATTCAATATAAATTGATTGTCATCTCCTTCATACATTTTCTTCAATTTAACTACGTTTTGATTGTTATAAACACAACTTGGACATACAAAGATAAAGACGAAGATGTGGATTTTGCTTTATTTGCTTCGATGGTGGCATCTAAAAGTTATTGTTCATCTATAGTTATTTTTTTATGTAATCAAGGCATGGCTAACATAGCATTGTATTGGAAATATGCTTATTGGAATATAAACGGCTTCCCATTCCGGCACATGATGGTTCACTAACCTTTGAATTAAATTAGATGAAGGAACTGCTCAGATTTAAGACAGAAACACTAATTGATGGTTTTGAAATTTCTTCAATTGATGTAATCATCCGAAACTTTGATCAAATCTACTGTGCAAAGCCCGTGCATCGCACAGGCCATGTTGCTTCGTGTAATAAAAAAATATAGTAAAAACTAATAACTCCATCAAATTTTCAAACCAGAAGTCTTGAAATAATATTATTAGTAAATGAATATAAGTAATAAACTCATGTATATTTATAATAAAAACTAATAAATTGACTTATCATGAGTTATAAAATAATGATTAGAAAATGATTATGAGTAATAAACTAATGTATAGTTTGTCATAAACATGATTAATAAATTAATTGTAATGAAAAAGATTATTGTAGTACAAAAATATAATAAAAATTAGTAACTTCATCAAATTTCCATATCAAAAGTCGTGAAATAATGTATAAACTAATGTGGCATTTAATTACATTTATTTAATATAAATAAAAGTTGAATTTTGGTCATAAAAATGAATAAGAAATAATTATGATTAATAAACTAAAATTATCATATGAAAAGTCTTGAAATAATTATTAGTAAATTAATATAAGTAATAAAAACCATTTTATAATAAAAAAAAGTACATCTAATTATAGTTGTTTAATATATTAACATAATAATTATTAGAAAATGATTATGACTAATAAACTAATGTAGCATTTAATTACATTTATTTAATATAAATAAAAGTTGAATTTTGGTCATAAAAATGAATAAGAAATAATTATGATTAATAAACTAAAATTATCATATGAAAAGTCTTGAAATAATTATTAGTAAATTATTATAAGTAATAAAAGCCATTTTATAATAAAAGAAAAGTACATCTAATTATAGTTGTTTAATATATTAACATAATAATTATTTATAGTTTGTCATAAACATGATTAATAAATTACTGTAATGAAAAAGATTATTGTAGTAAAAAAATATAATAAAAACTTGATCAAATTTTCATATCAAAAGTCGTAAAATAATGTCTAAACTAATGTAGCATTTCATTATATTTATTTAATATAAATAAAAGTTAAATTTTGGTCATAAAAATAAATAAGAGATAATTATGATTAATAAACTAAAACTGTCATATGAAAAGTTTTGAATTATTATTAGTAAATTAATATAAGTAATAAAACAATTTTATAATAAAAGAAGTACATTTAAATATAGTTGTTTAATATATTTGAAAATTGAAGAGATAATTATGACTAATAAATTCAAATTGTCATATGAAAAGCATTGCATTAATTATTAGTAAATTAATATAAGTAATAAAAATCATTTTATAATATAAACTAATAAATCGACATATCTAAAGTTTTAAAATAATTATTGGTAGAGAATTATAACTGATAAACACATGTATAGTTTGTCATAAATAAGATTAGTATATGATTATAATGAAGATATATCGTCGTTCATTTATAGTTGTTTTTCTACAAGACAAAGCATAAATTTTTTCGTTGTATAACTTCTATGTTATGAATAACTTTTTTTGTTTACGCTAATAGAAACGATGATGATTCTGTTACTTTATCTTTTTCTTCGTCACACTTTGCTTATTTAGTAAAGTACCCATAATTAAAGCTAAACATGTTAGTGAACATAATTTTGTACTTCGCCCGTGACACAAAAACAATGTATACGTTTTACTTTCGAAATAATAGTTCATTATCATGAACAAAGCCCGTGCATCGCAGGGGCCATGTTGTCTCGTAAAAAAAATTAATGAGTTTTAAAAGGATATAAAAGCAATTATCCCAATTTATTAAATCTCTTTTTCAATTAATGAATCGGTTGACTAATTTGAATACTTCCTTCCTTTTAAAATAAGTGATATACTTTCTATTTTGAGATGTTTCAAAATAAGTGATAAATTTTGAAAACTTATCATATTTGGTAAAAGGTAATGAGACTCACACCAAAAAACTATCTCCTTTAATATAGTATAATGATACATTTACTTTTATTTTACTTTTAAATATCATTAAATTCACTTTAATCAATATATAGGACACATCTTCTACTAACTAATAAATTTAATATAAATAACCTTTAAAACAGAGGAAGTATATAAGAATACGTAAGTATACGATAGATGTTCGTTAGATTGTGCGCATACGTAGGACGTGAAAGTTGAAGCTTAGTTCTTGTAGAGCTTCTGATTATTATTATTATTATTATTATTATTATTATTATTATTATTATTATTATTATTATTATTATTATTATCTACGAGTTAACTTGTTCATATTATAATAAATAAATAATAGTAAATATTGTCTCGAAATGACCGTGATAGATGAGTATTATATGAAAACGGTTATATAGACAATTGTTATTAGATAAGGACTAGACGTGGCAAAATCAGACTTGACATGATAATTTGACATTTACCTGACATGAAATTAGTGGGTTTGGGTTAGATATTTCGACACGTTTAAGTAAACGAGTTGACTCAACACGACACCAAAGTTAAAAGGGTTGGCTTAGTGTCAATTTTTCAATTTGAAGGTAACCCGAATCACCCGTTTAAGTTTGTATATATTTTAATAAATTTATATATTTAAATATATTATATGTAATTTTTATAACTTAGTACTTGTAGTAGAAAATATTTGACTCTTATTTCATATTAAGATTAATATCTAATTATATTACGTTTTTGTTAAATTTTATTATGTTTTTTTGAAAATTTAATATATTTTTGTCGAATTTTATTCTATTTAATCGCTATATGTGAATTTTCATGGTTTAAACGGGTTAAACGGGTTAGGTCGGGTTAACGCGGAATTAACTGTGTCGGGTCTGGGTCAACATTTTGAATTCGTTTATTAAACGTGTCGCGTTTGGGTTAGGGGTCTTAACACGTTTAAAGTCTCAACACGAAACCGATACGACACGACCATTTGCCACGAGGTGGCACTTGACGATTTCAAAGAAGCGTGAGTTTTTGAAACTTCTACTTGGGGAAATCCGACAAGTATTTTAACTTTGTGTTACTATTTGGAATACTCTAAAGATTATGACAAAAAAGAAACTTAGTATTTGACGTTAAAAATCATGTTTTGATGATAACTGTACGTGTTATATGCATTAATTAAAATTAGAATATAATATTGTAATAAACCGTAGATGGATGTAATTGTTACGGTCTTTAACTTAAGGGAGTGCTTGAGACTTCTTTTGAAAGCAATTTACTGATTTATTAGTTTTTCAAAAAATAAGTTAAATATATGTTTAGGTACATAGAGTTGTATTCTAGGAAGTCCAAAGGATTTGTTTAGTCTCAAGGAACAAATCCTAGTCATTGGATCAAGATGGTCAAGATCAAATCCCACACCTACAGCCACCGCCAGCCGCCACCTCCGGCCGCCGTCCGTCGCCGCCGGCCGCCGTCGCCGGCCGCTGTCCACCGCCGCCGTCCGCCTCCGGTGGCCGGCGGCGGCGGCCGACGGTGGTGGTGATGGCTGTAACGACCCGAAATTGTAAATAAATAAATTGTACAAAAATATGATAAATAAGGATAAATCGTTTAAAGAACGTAGGAATTGGTTTCGTGTCGTTTGGAGACCGTACGAGAAAGTTATGGGCGAAACCGGGTCGAGACAAAGTTGGAAAAGTGCAGCCCTGCTGCCTAAGGGAGTTCGCGACGCGAACCCTACTTCGCGATCGGGAAGTAGGGCCAGGGAGTTTGGTCAGGTGGCGTGATGTAGTTCGCGGTTGGGTAGCGATCGCTAAGTATGGCCGAGCATGCAAAGTTAGCGACGCGAACTTAGTACGCGCCGTGAACTCTGGACGACCAGCATTAAAGACGGGTTGAGCTCATTTAATGCCATATCAAAACCCTAGTTTTCTCTCTTGGCGATTTTCGAGCATAGCATCTGGTTTGGGTTGATTTCTTCACAAATCTTTGGTAGATTTCACTCCTAGTGGAAGATTAAAGGTATATCTTCACTCTTTCATCTTTGTAGCTCAAGATCTATGGATCTTGAAGCTAGGGTTTGAAACCCTAGTTCTTAGGTTGGTGATTTATGGTGAAATAAATGGTGTATACACTTAATAGATGGTATATTAACAAGGAAAACAAGTGTATGATTATGATTTGTAAGAATCTTCGGGTTGGTTAAACCTAGGGTTTGGTAAATCAATATATATTTGGGGGAAATGGATTGATGGGTGTTATCTAGAGGTAGATGAACACATTGGTAGTAGTTTGTGTTGATAATCTTATTGTGATAATTGTTTTAGACATTCGGTGAAGTGTTGAAGTGGACGAATTGTGAACAAGGAACCGGCGGAAAGAATTCGGTTAAAGCATCTTTATTGCTAAGGTGAGTACGTGTGGACTTTACTGAGTACATAGCCTATGAAATACATTTTTATTACTTGTGTTATGGTCTATTTGCTTAATTGTGTAGACTAGTAGTTGATAGTTAGTTATACCGATGATAGTATTGAACTAACTTGCTTGATGATAGACGTGATAGCCGAGAGCTAGATTGACATAACCATAGGGTTATGATGAGGTTGAGATGATGTGATGATACGGGAGACTCCCCGGTCATGAGGTGTGGATTGAGGGGCAGTTGGGATGGATTTCCCATCGACTCTTCCACGTTAGTGGTCTTACTCATTGGACGTATTCTTGTGGGCAAGGCAGGTATCGGTAGCGTGGGCGATCCTTTTGCCGATACCTTGTTTCTAGTTAGCTCGGGGGCGACCCGATAACTAGATTTGTTTGTGATTCTAGCTAGTTCGGGGGCAACCCGATAGCTAGACGTGTTTGCTAGGTAAGCAAGGTTGATAGGGTCACACTATGGTGACTAGACTGGATAGTTGGATATATATAAATATATGTATATTGATTGGTTATATGAAACGTGACATTTCATTTTATTATCGGGTCTAAACTCATGTAGCTCACGAGACGTTTTTGTCTCACGTACTCCTTGTTTTGTTTTGCTATGTACTAAGGTTCAGTATCGAAGGCTTAGGTACGCATGGATAGAGATGCGGGACCTAGATTAGAAGAACACTAGATTGGATTGAGTCTTAGCTTGGTTATGATCTATTTTGTAACACCTACTTTTTTACTCTGATTTCATACCAAGGTTTCTGTAAATCCAAATTTGGGGATGTTCTTCTATTTATAAAATGTTTTATTTTGGCCAATATTTTGTATTAAAATTTAAGGTGTTACAACTTGGTATCAGAGCTATAGTTTAAGTGAATTAGGTTGGATGACCATCCTAGTCTTAGACTGTAGCATTAGGAATATAAGATTCCTTAAGATCATAGGTTGACCTTGAGACTATATATTAAGTTTAGGGTTGAACCTAGGGGACCGATGAAAATTTGTTATGATTATGGATATTGAGTCCTATGCGACTAATGGGTTGTACACAAGGTACTAAATGTTTAATGTCTTTCGTATAGTCTTGATTGAAAGAAATTGTGACCACGCGTAGAAGTGGTAGAGCCCCGGAGGGCCGGGTGGAGGAGATACCTCCTGTAGAGGTTGAGGTTGAACAAGAAAGTCAACCGTCGTTGCATCGGGTAGGGGAGTCGGAGGTTGGAGCTAATTGGACTCCGGTCACTATGGCGGATCTCCAAACTATTATCGATCAAATCAAGGGAAAGGTAGCCGAAGAAGTGCACCGTATTATTGGAGACCGTGAGAAATCGGGTGGAGACCGGGAATCCGAGGCTAGATCGGAGGAGAGAACCGGGGGTAGTGGCACCGGGGAGGGGAAATCCTCCACGGGTGGCCAAAGTGATGCTAGGGCTAGGCCCATTGTGAAAGAAGGTTGTTCATTTAAATCCTTCATGGCTTGTAAGCCAAATGTGTATACGGGTAGTTCGGACCCGAAAGTAACCATGAGGTGGATCTGAGAGACCGAGAGGGTTATCGGAAGTAGCAAGTGTAAAGATGTTGATATGGTGACGTATGCGTCACAATTGTTAAAAGAAGACGCGATGGTTTGGTGGGATATTGTGTATGAGACCCTCGGGAGGGAGGTGATCGAGAAGATGTCGTGGGATGAATTCACCACGAGATTGAAAAAGAAATTTTGTCCCGAAAGGGATTTGGAGAAAATGCACGAGAAATTCTTGACCCTTAAGAAGGGTGATATGTCGATTGAAGAGTATTCGAGAGAGTTCACGGGATTGCTCCCGTTTGTTGCTAAAACCTACTCGGATGAGAGGTTGAGAGTGGTTCGGTATGCAAGTGGGCTATCATGGGATTATCAATTGGAAGTGAAGAGGGCGGTTTCACTTGATGAGGCTATTAGTGCCGCCCGGGGTGTTGAGGAAGTAAATGAGGCACGGGTTGCCGAGAGGGCCCATGTGGGCGAGAAAAGAAAAGCCGAGAACGGCTCTAGTTCGTTCAAGAAAGGGAAGTTCACTTCGAACTTCTCTAAGCAAGGTAGTGTTGGCTCGTGCAAGAAATGCGGGAAAAATCATACCGGCATATGCCGAGGGGAGCCGAAATCTTGTTTTAGTTGTGTGAGGGCGGGGCACATAGCCCGAGATTGTAGGGCCAAGTCGATGGCCGATGTTGAGTGTTTCTCGTGTCACGAGAAGGGGCACTATAGCAATGCATGCCCGAAGAAGGGGACCGAATCGATGGTGTCCACGGCTCAAAAGAAAGTGGAACCGGCTAAGGTAAATGGGCGATCCTTCCAACTCACTCGGGAGGAGGCGAAGGAGGCACACGATGTGGTGTCAGGTACTTTGTTCATTAACTCCTTGCCAACTCATATTTTGTTTGATTCGGGTTCTAACTATTCGTTTGTGTCTTATGAGTTCGGTTGTAAATTGAATGTGCCGTCCGAAATGTTAGATGAGGTTTATGAGATAGAAGTAGCCGACGGGAAAACGTCTATGGTTGAATGTATTTATAGAAATTGTGAAATAGAGATAGACGGTAGAAAGTTTAAGGTGGATTTGTTGCCCATGGGGATTAGGGCGTTTGATGTGGTTATCGGTATGGATTGGTTGGGTATGCACCAAGCCAAGATTTTGTGTGGAAAGAAAATAGTGTCGATTAGGACACCCGAGAATGAGAAGGTGTATGTGTATGGGGAAAAACGACATCACATGCCTAATGTGATTACCGCCATTAAGGCGAGGAAAAGTATATCGAAAGGTTGTGCATCGTTTATTGCATATGTATTAGATGGCCGAAAGGAAAAGAAGTCAATGGATAATGTCAAAATTATTCGGGATTTCCCAGAGGTATTTCCCGATGACTTGCCCGGTTTGCCACCGGAGAGACAAGTCGAATTTAAAATTGATTTAGTGCCGGGGGCGACGCCAATTGCTCGTGCTCCATATCGTTTAGCTCCCACCGAGATGCGGGAATTGATGACTCAATTGCAAGATTTGTTAGATAAAGGTTTCATTCGTCCGAGTTCGTCACCGTGGGGTGCACCGGTGTTATTTGTTAAGAAGAAAGACGGTTCGATGAGAATGTGTATCGACTACCGAGAGTTGAATAAGGTAACTATTAAGAACCGTTACCCGTTGCCGAGAATTGACGACTTATTCGACCAATTGCAAGGTGCTAGTTATTTCTCGAAGATCGATTTGAGGTCGGGTTATCACCAAGTTCGGGTGAAAGAAGGCGACACCGAGAAGACGGCTTTTCGTACACGTTATGGTCATTATGAATTTCTAGTAATGCCGTTTGGTCTTACAAACGCGCCGCCTATTTTTATGGATTTGATGAATCGGGTTTGTAAACCGTTTCTTGATAAGTTTTTGATCGTGTTTATTGACGACATTTTGATTTATTCGAAAACCGAAGAAGAACACGAAGGTCATTTGAGACTTGTTCTAGACGTGTTGAAACGGGAGAAGTTGTATGCAAAATTCTCGAAGTGTGAATTTTGGTTGCGGGAGGTGCAATTCTTAGGTCACGTGGTGGCGTGCGATGGTATTAAGGTTGATCCGTCCAAGATTGAAGCGGTGTCAAACTGAGAGCCTCCGAGGACTCCTACCGAGGTTAGAAGTTTTCTTGGGTTAGCCGGTTATTACCGGAGATTTATACAAGATTTCTCGAGAATCGCGATTCCACTCACGAAGTTAACGAGAAAAAGTGAGAAGTTTGTGTGGGAGAAGAAGCAAGAAGAGGCGTTTAAGTTGTTAAAAGAAAAGTTATGTAACGCGCCGGTCCTTACGTTACCGGATGGTATGGAGGATTTTGTGGTTTATAGTGATGCGTCGAATCAAGGGCTCGGTTGTGTGTTGATGCAAAGAGGTAAAGTGATCGCGTATGCCTCGCGACAATTGAAGAATGCGGAATTAAGGTACACGACACACGACTTGGAATTGGTGGCGATTATATTTGCCTTGAAGTTGTGGAGGCATTATTTGTATGGTACTCGGTGTACGTTGTACACGGATCATAAAAGTCTACAATACGTGTTTACTCAAAAAGATCTTAATATGCGACAGAGAAGGTGGATCGAGTTGATTGCCGACTATGATTGTGAGATTGTGTATCACGCGGGAAAGGCTAATGTGGTGGCCGACGCCTTGAGCCGAAAGGTCTATGAAAACCCGAACCGGGGAATTTTAACACGTATAGAAGTCGTCTCGAGTATTATCGAAAGAATCAAGAATGCCCAACGAGAGGTTATGGGAAAGGACGAGTTAAGACAAGAACGGTTATGTAAGAACCAACATTTTCTCGAAAATGCACAAGGTTTGAAGACCGTAGGCGGTCGTATTTGGGTTCCTAAGTTCGGAGGTATCCGAAAAGAGTTGTTGTATGATGTGCACAAGTCGAAGTATTCGATTCACCCGGGAAGTACAAAGACGTACCAAGATATGAAACGGGTTTATTGGTGGCCCGGAATGAAGGCGAGGGTGGCCAAGTATATCTCTAAGTGTGCCACGTGTGCACAAGTGAAAGCCGAGCATCAAGTACCGTATGGGGTAGCTCAATCATTGGTTGTACCGGCCGGAAAGTGGGAAGATATAACTATGGATTTCATAGTAGGTTTACCGAAGACGAGTAGAGGTCACGATGCCATTTGGGTCATAGTTGACCGGTTGACCAAGAGTGCATTATTTTTAGCAATTCGGGAAACGTTGCCACTTGATAAACTGGCTAAGTTGTATGTTGATGAGGTGGTTCGACTCCACGGGGTTCCGTTATCGATTGTGTCCGATAGAGACGCGAGGTTTACCTCGAGATTTTGGCAGTCTTTACAAGAAGAGTTGGGTACAAAGTTGCGGTTGAGCACGGCATATCATCCGCAAACCGACGGTCAAAGTGAAAGAACAATTCAAACGGTTGAAGACATGTTGAGATCGTGTGTGTTAGACTTCGGTGGTAAATGGGATGAACATTTACCGTTGGTCGAGTTTTCGTATAATAATAGTTATCACTCGACTATCAAGATGCCGCCTTATGAGGCGTTGTATGGGAGAAAATGTAGAACTCCATCTTGTTGGTTGGAAGCGGGAGAGACGAAACTCACGGGTCCCGAGATCGTGAGAGTGACAAATGAGAAGATCGGTATTATTCAAACTAACATGAAAGTCGCCCAAGATAGACAACGAAGTTATTCGGGTTTGAAGAAAAGGCCATACGACTTGGATGTCGGTGATATGGTCATGTTGAAAGTGTCACCTTGGAAAGGTGTGATGCGGTTTGGTAAGAAAGGAAAGTTAAGTCCAAGGTATGTTGGACCGTTTAAAATATTGAAACGGGTCGGGCTTCAAGCTTTTAAGTTGGAACTTCCATCCGAGCTTCAAGGTGTGCATGACACCTTTCACGTGAGTTACTTGAAAAAGTTTATCGGGGAAGTTGAAAATATTATTCCGTTGCAAGAGTTGCGGGTTGACGGCCCGAACCGGTTGATTGAGGAGCCCGAGGCTATATTAGAAACGAAAACAAAGAAGCTTCGGAATAAGGAGATCGAGTTGGTGTTGGTCAAGTGGAAGCATTCACTTGGGCTGAATTTGACTTGGGAAGTCAAAGACGAGATTCGGAAGAGGTACCCGGATTTCGTGAACTATGATGAGATTCCGAGGACGGAATCTTCTTAAGGGGTAGATAGTTGTAATGACCCGAAATTGCAAATAAATAAATTGTACAAAAATATGATAAATAAGGATAAATCGTTTAAAGAACGTAGGAATTGGTTTCGTGTCGTTTGGAGACCGTACGAGAAAGTTATGGGCGAAACCGGGTCGAGACAAAGTTGGAAAAGTGCAGTCATGCTGCCTAAGGGAGTTCGCGACGCGAACCCTACTTCGCGATCGGGAAGTAGGGCCAGGGAGTTTGGTCAGGTGGCGTGATGTAGTTCGCGGTTGGGTAGCGATCGCTAAGTATGGCCGAGCATGCAAAGTTAGCGACGCGAACTTAGTTCGCGCCGTGAACTCTGGACGACCAGCATTAAAGACGGGTTGAGCTCATTTAATGCCATATCAAAACCCTAGTTTTCTCTCTTGGCGATTTTCGAGCATAGCATCTGGTTTGGGTTGATTTCTTCACAAATCTTTGGTAGATTTCACTCCTAGTGGAAGATTAAAGGTATATCTTCACTCTTTCATCTTTGTAGCTCAAGATCTATGGATCTTGAAGCTAGGGTTTGAAACCCTAGTTCTTGGGTTGGTGATTTATGGTGAAATAAATGGTGTATACACTTAATAGATGGTATATTAACAAGGAAAACAAGTGTATGATTATGATTTGTAAGAATCTTCGGGTTGGTTAAACCTAGGGTTTGGTAAATCAATATATATTTGGGGGAAATGGATTGATGGGTGTTATCTAGAGGTAGATGAACACATTGGTAGTAGTTTGTGTTGATAATCTTATTGTGATAATTGTTTTAGACATTTGGTGAAGTGTTGAAGTGGACGAATTGTGAACAAGGAACCGGCGGAAAGAAATCGGTTAAAGCATCTTTATTGCTAAGGTGAGTACGTGTGGACTTTACTGAGTACATAGCCTATGAAATACATTTTTATTACTTGTGTTATGGTCTATTTGCTTAATTGTGTAGACTAGTAGTTGATAGTTAGTTATACCGATGATAGTACTGAACTAACTTGCTTGATGATAGACGTGATAGCCGAGAGCTAGATTGACATAACCATAGGGTTATGATGAGGTTGAGATGATGTGATGATACGGGAGACTCCCCGGTCATGCGGTGTGGATTGAGGGGCAGTTGGGATGGATTTCCCATCGACTCTTCCACGTTAGTGGTCTTACTCATTGGACGTATTCTGGTGGGCAAGGCAGGTATCGGTAGCGTGGGCGATCCTTTTGCCGATACCTTGTTTCTAGTTAGCTCGGGGGCGACCCGATAACTAGATTTGTTTGTGATTCTAGCTAGTTCGGGGCAACCCGATAGCTAGACGTGTTTGCTAGGTAAGCAAGGTTGATAGGGTCACACTAAGGTGACTAGACTGGATAGTTGGATATATATAAATATATGTATATTGATTGGTTATATGAAACGTGACATGTCATTTTATTATCGGGTCTAAACCCATGTAGCTCACGAGACGTTTTTGTCTCACGTACTCCTTGTTTTGTTTTGCTATGTACTCAGGTTCAGGATCGAAGGCTTAGGTACGCATGGATAGAGATGCGGGACCTAGATTAGAAGAACACTAGATTGGATTTAGTCTTAGCTTGGTTATGATCTATTTTGTAACACCTACTTTTATACTCTGATTTCATACCAAGGTTTCTGTAAATCCAAATTTGGGGATGTTCTTCTATTTATAAAATGTTTTATTTTGGCCAATATTTTGTATTAAAATTTGAGGTGTTACAGATGGCTGACAGTGAAGGTGCTGGTGCTAATGGGGGTGGTGGTGGTATTGATGTATCGAAGCACATGTGCTTCACTAAAACACAACATATTACTTCGAAGCACATGTGCTTCAGGTCACGAAACACATGTGCTTCAAGTCACTAAAAACATGAGTTTCTAAACACACACGGGAGCATACGAAGCACATGTGCTTAACGTTATGAAACACATGTGCTTCACTACACGGGAAAAAAAATCAAAATAAGTGACAAACATATCATTATGAAGCACATGTGCTTCATAAAGCCAAGCACATGTGCTTCATAAAGCCAAACACATGTGTTTTTGTTCCTGAACACATGTAACTTACAAGCAAGTCATTTGTGTTTGAATCACGAAGCACATGTGCTTGACGTTATGAAACACATGTGCTTCACTACACAGAAAAAAAATCAAAACAAGTGACGAACATATCATTATGAAGCACATGTGCTTCATAAAGCCAAGCACATGTGCTTCATAAAGCCAAGCACATGTGTTTTTGTTCTTGAACACATGTAACTTACAAGCAAGTCATTTGTATTTGAATCAAGAAGCACATGTGCTTGAAGTTATGAAACACATGTGCTTCACTACATAGAAAAAATAATCAAAACAAGTGACGAACATATCATTATGAAGCACATGTGCTTCATAAAGCCAAGCACATGTGTTTTTGTTCCTGAACAAATTTAACCTACAAGCAAGTCATTTGTGTTTGAATCACGAAGCACATGTGCTTGACGTTATGAAACACATGTGCTTCCAGTCACGACCACCACCACCGGTCACCACCGCCGTCCTCCGCCGCCGGCCGCCGCCCATCGCCGCCGCCCATCGCCGCCGGCCGCCGCCGCCGGCCGCCGTCTCCGGCCGTCAGAGAAGCACATGTGCTTTGTAGTGGTGGTGGTGGTTTTGAATCTTGATCTTGACCATTAATTTTTCTTGATCCAAGGGTTAATAAATATCCCTTAGGACTAGATAAAATTAATGGACTACCTTGAACATTTCACTAGTTACATATGTGAAAAATCCTTAAAAGAAGATTTCAAGAAATAAGGAGGAGTTTATTTTTCAAAAAGTCAGTAAGTATTATTTTTAAAAGCACATTCTAATATGCCGTTATTGCTAGTTGATTGTTTTTAATATAATCTTATGCTATTCAAAGGAAATTGTTTTACTTATTTTTACATTGGTTTTCAAAGGCATGTGTATAAAAATTATAAGGATGTTGCTAAACATAGCTTGTAAGGTTATGTTAAAGAAAAACATAAACCTTAACCAACTTTGTAAAAAGGGAGAATTTCTTATATATCCTTGCAAAAATTAAAAATTATTCTTATATTCTTTTAAAATTTATAAATTATCTCTATATCCTTATAAACTTTTTAATTACTTTCATATCCTTTCAAACTTTTAAAATTTTTCTTTATATCCAAAAATCTATTTTATGATTTATTAAATCATTATAATATTAATAATCATTTTATTAAATTTATTTGATTAAAAGATTACTATACTACCCTTATTCTGTCTAAATTTGAACCTAAATCTAACCTAAACCTAAATTAAATGATACATTGCCGTAGAGTGGCTGCATATCATATTTGTTGTTCACGAAAGTTTTGGGTTTGACTATCAATGTTTTTGGTCAACATTATTTGCCTGCATTTGTTTCAACCGGTGTTAGACTTTTATTATTGCCGGTTGTTCACGAAAGAAATATGGTTTGACAAAGCTTCAAATACTTGGTGATATGAATATAATTGGCCAAAAGTTAATAATAACCAACCAACCAAAAAGAGCTACCTAGTATTGGATATTAATCTTTAATTGTTCCATCATTGTCTTCTATTAGTCTGCACCAAGCAAGCCTGTGTACGTATTTTGTGTTTAATCTTTAAGCGTACATGACGGTACCCTAGGGTAATCTACAATTTAATTTAAGTTTAGGTTTAAGTTGAGATAGAATAAGGGTAAAATAGTAATCTTTTAATTAAATAAATTTGATATTAATGATAATTGATATTATAATGATTTAATAAATTATAAAATAGGTTTTTGGACAAAAAGAAAAATTTTAAAGGATTAAAAGGATATGGAAGTAATTAAAAAGTTTATAAGGATATAGAGATAATTTATAAATTTTGAAAGGATATAAAAATAATTTTTAGTTTTTACAAGGATATATAAGAAATTTTCCCTTCTAAAAAAACACTAACCATCAATAATCATTATATTTCTACACTTGTACATTAACTATATTAATAACTTATAACTATAGTTCTAAAGGATTATGTATTGGTATCTCTAAGCTGAGATGAAATATAAGAACATCAGCAGATAAATTATTTTAAAATGGTTAATGTCCGACAACTTAATTAGTCCAAATAATATGCAAGTTTCATATTAAACATTTTCTTGATAACGAGCATGTAAAACTTTACAACTTATATATAGTTGCCTACTTGCCTGTAACTTAGAATCGATTGATAACGCATATGGGAATTACCTTATATATACATTCTTGATTCACTGTTCATTAAAAAAGCAAAAATCCGTTCCATTTAAATGACTGAAAAAGTGATACTCCCTCCGTCCCACAGAATAATTCTCATTGCACTCTAAATTTTTATCCCACAAAAAACTTACCATTTCTCATATTTGATGGGCTCCACACAATAAAAAACTATTATAACTAAAGACCTCACCACTAATATACACTAACTATATTTCTCTCTCCAATCCAACCTAATATTTTAATCAAAAGTATTATCAATGATCCCACCACTAACTATCACCTAAAAACTTATGCAAAAGCCAAATAAAAAGTTTTTTATAGGACGGAAGAAGTATATAGCAAGCTGGAAGAGTGGCAAGCAGGCCACATGGCAAGTTGAAAAATCCGTCCCTTTTAACAAAGGATAATGAAACATTTAGTGTTTATATTAAATACATAATTATAAATAAAATATACATGTCTATTTCCATAACTAATTTTTTTACTAAAAAATCTTTTTTATCTTAAAAATATGTATTTTCTCCGTATCAAAATAAGTGATATAAATTGGTTTACACGTTTTTTGGGGTAAAAAATTAAAATAGAAGTTAAAATAGATTAAAGTACATAGTTAGTGAATGATAGATCCCACTTTTCTTGAATAAAGTGATATTAATGAGTTTTAAAGGTAAAAGTAAGGGTATAAGAGTAATTTCACTTTATTGCTAACTACTCATTTACGTATATTTATGAAAATGAAGTTCCCTTGATAAATTAAAGTACTCCCTTCGTTTTTTAAAAATTCTCATTTCTCTTTGGCACATATTTTAGAATATAGTTAGTGGTGGGGTCATGAGTAATAAATTTGATTAAAATATAAGATTATTGAGAGAAGTGTTTTATGAGATGATTACTGGTTAGTGGTGAGCTACATGGTAATAATATTATTTATTGAGTGAGTTCTTTTAATTTGATAAATGTGAACTTTTTATGGGACAAATATTTCGAGAGAAATGAGAACTTTTTAATAGACTGAGTAGTATATTTTAATTATGAAAGAGAAAAAAGTAGTAAAAATATATAATTTGAAAAATAATGGCGATGAAAATTTAAAATATCTTCGTAACTGATCAAATAAGTGGAAAACAATCCCGCAGTTTCACGCGTAACCCTTGTTAAATATAAAGATCAATTGGTACTTGGGTACCTATAGGCGGTTGGCTGGGGTTTTCTTTTATCTTCATACATAATTAATTAGTGGTAGCTATAGGTGGTAGCTATAGATGTTTGGCTTGAAATTTGGATTGCAGAATAGACCCTAAACCTAAAAAGGTGGTTTAGCCATTTGGGGTCGGTGTTACATAAATTAGGAGGATAGATGAAAGACGTGGTGCATGATATTTAAGTAGGTTGGCTGATGTGGAGGCGGCTACAAGAATTTTGCATAACAAGAAAATCTCTTTAATTAAAGTTAAAAGGGAAATTCTATAGGGTAACGATACACAAGTTATGTTGTATGTCTTAGAGGGTTGGACTTTGACGAACTCCCAATCAGGAAAATTAGAGGTGGGGGATATGAGGATGTTAAGGTGGACGTGAAGTAAAATCATGCTAATGAGGTTTTCAACGATAATCAACATGGTATACTGTCATTGTGGATGTCACTGTTTATGCTCGAACCACTAACTTACTAACTAGCCGTTAAAAAAAAAAACAGTTTTAGTTTTAAAATTTATGTATCTTATTTCCGCAACTAATACTTGTAATTCTTTATTAATTCTAATAAGAATTAAACATCGATTATTACTTATTTCTTTGCATTTTTATTAAAGTGCATTCAACCTTCCTTATATATTTTTCAACTAATATATATGTATTTTACGTAGTATTTATCCTTGTGGCATCAACAATTTCTTCTTAGATTAGAGAGTGAATGTGTTTGTCGTTAAAAAAAAAATCGGTTTACCACGTGTTGATTAATGCTATACAACCTCTAGGTTAATTATTAGGCATGATGAATTAGATAAAACGAACGTGTTGTCTACATTCATGTGAAACAATGTGAGGCATTATGATCAAATAAAATTGCATGTTAAAATTACATGAATTAGATTATCGAGGAAACCGGTGAAGCACTTTATCAATATTTTAATTAAAACCTATATTAATTTGATTGCTCGTTTACAGTTAACTAGTGGTAATTTTGGTCACAAAAAGTGTAGCTTAACAATTAAAAATCGTTGTACATATTTCGAACCTGTTATCAGTGCTCATCCCGAAGTAATAAGATCATACTTTGGATAAATTTGTCTTTTGAGGTGTCTTTTGTAACAGCCTACATAAATTGCATAGAAAAGTCCAATGGGCTTGTCAGGCCCATAAACTAAATACTAGAGGCGTTCGAATTTAGGGTTTCTACGTATCTTTATATGCTGCATTTTCTTTCTTACATTTTTCAATCCCATTCCTAAATTATCGTCCATCTTGTAAGAAATTACTTCGGCGAATTTTTTGTTTATGATATTTTTGTTGTTTTATATATTTATAGTTAATTAATAGTTAATTGAGTTTGAGTCTTTGCATCCTATTATCAGACGAGATGTGATGAGTAACAATTTGGTCCGTGTTTCAGATTAATCGTGACCGATAAACCTTAACCAATCTCTGATCTTCCTCAGCTCTATTCTCAAATCTGAATATACTTTTTTTCTTATTTTTGTTCTATATCTTGTACTTATTAAGCTCTATGATCGAATGCCATTTTCGGCAATATACGCTATTCCGATCATTAATGACTGGAAAATAAATTTTATGAGAGCTATTTAACTGCAATAGTTTTTTTAATTCTTGCTGCTTGCGAATTTTCGGTATATATTATTATTTTCTTACATATTTTGTACCCTGCATTTAAGAAATATTGATAATTCACGTCAGACCGATGTTTTGTAATGAAAATCAGTGAGATTGAAGTTTCATATTTCCTGAGTAGAAATTCCGTCAAACTATTTTCTTTTTGCTTAATTTTGAACTCAACAGCATTGAGATTTTTAACAGTTAGCAGCATAGTGTGTACTCCAATTTAATGAAAATCTAGATGTTTTTATATACGTGTTCTTTTTTAAAACAGCTAAAACTTTTGATGATGCTAAACTAATACCGTGACTACTAGGGGTGTTCAAAACCGGGTACCCGGAAATCCGGATACCCTAAAACCGGGTACCCGAAAATTCGGGTAGTAGATTTAGGGGGTGTTTGGGAAAGCTTATTTAGAAGGGCTTATAGCTTATAAGCTTTTATAAGCTTAAATAATCCCTTTGAAAAGGGATTATTAAGGCTTATATAAGCTTATAAGCCATAAGCTCCCTTAAATAAGCTTTCCCAAACACCCCCTTAGGTATCCGTATCGATACCCGAATTTTCGGTTACCCGGATTTTCGGATACCCGGTTTTCGGGTACCCGGAAATATAATTTCTTTGTCACAAAAATTACATAAATGGAAGTCGCCATTGTTTATATATTTAATTTTTTTAAATCTTATTAATAAATTTGTTATTAAAAATTTACGTTATGATTATCGTTACTAGTAATGAATCTGACCAAATCTTTAAAGGCATCCAATGATTCAAAACCACGATTCAACGACAGAGGTGAGAATTAGATGGTTTGTACGTGAGAATTGAGATGTGGTTTTAAATTTTAGACATTTGTCAAAATGAGCCAAGCATATGCCTATATCTAATGATAATTAATGTCTACTAATAATATAAAAATACATCTAAAAATAAGTTGGAAAAATAAAATTCGGGTACCGGGTACCCAATTACCCGGTTTTTTAGAAAAACACTACCCGTATTTGATACCCGGAAACCAGTTACCCGAAATCCGGGTATCCGGATTTTCGGGTACCCGAATTTTCGGGTATCCGGATTTCGGATATCGGATATTTTTTCGGGTGCCCATTTTTTCGGTTATTTTTTAACACCCCAGTGACTACTATGGTGTTTTATATTACCCCAAATGAATATATTAGTTTTTACTACCTTACGTTTTTAGGTTAACATAGTTTTGCACATTACCACTGAGGACCATTATCTTGTCTTCAGTTTTGCTGCTTCATTTTCAACTCATTATTTTAACTCTTGACCGTTAGTTTTTTTTAATGACAGCTAATCTATTTATTTTGTCCATTACGGGACTTGAACCCATGACATATAGGTCATGGGTCTTCCTCCTTTCACCATAACCACTAGGCTATATGTCTTGAGTTAATTTTGACAGTTAGTTAAACAACATAATTATGAAAGAAAATAAATATTACAATAATTAAAAAATGTTATATTTATTTAAAAATATATATTAATTAAAAACACAAAATACGTTTAAATAAAAAAAGAAAACACTTTTTGGTCTCTTGCATTTGTTGGTAAAAATAATTCTAAGGCTTTCCTTTTTTTAATGGTAACCCTCCGAGGAGTATAACTTCCCAGTCCCAGCTCCAAAAAAACACACCCACTTGGATATAGTGTACACATGGAAAGAAATTATAGACTTGTTAAAATGTGTAATGGGAGCCATTGTTAGTTGACTCGCTTTTATGAAATGGATACGATCAAGTATAGTTACAAGTTTAAGTAAGTGTTCACAATATAATTATGAGATAAAAAAATCACCTAAACGTAATTTGACAATATTGACTAGAATTGACTCATTGAGATACCTTGTCTAGATCAAAAGGAAAACACAACGAACTTCTTGAAACAACAATATTCGGATTCCAAAATCTAGCTTTAGAAGCTGTACATAAATTTCTATATCAATTTTATAATTTTTGTTTCAAAATGTGTGATTTAAAATTGAAATACCATCAAGAATAAACATAAAAAAGAATCTGACTCTTTTTGAGTTTTTAAGAGCTATCTGAATTAAATCCTAGAAGGTTGTAATTATTGTAATCAATTTCTTTCAAATGGAGGCAGCATAAAACGCATTCAAGCAATTCTTCAGCCTTGGCGCCCTTCATCCAAATCGAAATTAAAATTAATAAAATCGTGATTTTAGGCTAAAAGAAAGAAGATTGAAAAAAGACAGGAAACCTGGACAGTGCGGCCAAAATTGAGAGTAGAATGCATTAATCGATCTTGAAATGCTCCAAAACCTTCTATAGAAATGTAACTATGCATGTTCGTATCCGGTGGCGGACATAGAACGAATGTCTAGGGGTAGCACAAAATTTTCCGTGTAATATATAATTAAATTAAAATTAAAAAGTTACAGGTTCATTAAACACTACAAAACAAAGGTAGACTAAAAACTAGATATTACATTTTAAAGTTGTCTTATTCGTTGACCCGTTTTCTGAAAACGAGTCATTGTATTTTCTTCCATAACCGTCATAAGTGGTTCCTTTTCTACACTACAAATCAATTGGTTTATGTTGTTTGACATTTGACATTGATTATTCCAATTGAGAGACAAACAAATATTGAGTTCTTTATTCAAATTGTCGTAAAGTGGAAAATGACCTTTATATATTATATTATATTGACATTTGAGCTCCCTAATAATTTGAATAATTTTAAGGTTTTCAAGTTTGAGCTATTTTTTTGCTGAAATTATAAGTGAGGGTAGTCATACACTTTTTTAGAGGTAGCACCGACATATAGTTTATATTTTTACGAAAATATTTACACTTCTAATCGAAAATCAAGGGGTACTGGGTTAGGCTCTACATAGGTCCGCCTATGTCCGTATCAATCTCAAAGTAGTTTTCTCCCTGTCAAAAGTTTCACATTCCATCAATTTCAAATCACCAAACCATCTCTAATAAATGTTTGATATAGTAGAAGCTCATGAATGCTTACAATAAAAAAGTAGATTTTCAAAGAAAACTTAATATTGTTGGAAATTAAACTAAACATTAGTATTATTATTAGTTTAAGTGTATGTATTAGTTTGTATTAAAACTTAGGATAAAAAATGAAAGGGTACAAATTGGCCAAGAGGCACCTCCGAAGAGGCACCACCACAACTGCCGCCAATAACCGCCAGTAACTGCCGCCGGAAACCGCCACAACCAAGGGTTGTGACTGTTGATTGCACCCCTTCGTTTAGTATAAATATGTGATAGTTTCATTCATTGTAAATTGACGAATTTCATAAGAATATAAGAAGAATTTGTATAAATTATTTGTGTTCTTAGTTTTTCGATCCAACAAATATTACCAGGTTAAATATATGTTGAGGACGTGAAACAACGGGCTTTTCATTGTAAGCATTCATGAGCTTTCTTTCAGCTGCACTTAACTGAAGATCCTCTAAAGATATTGGTGAGTCGACCCAAAATCTCTAATCGTTCTTCTGCACGGTGCAATTGAATCTACTGGAAAACCTCCAATAACTCTTTCCGCCTCATCATCAATCATTTTCTGTTTGTGTTTTGTTTGTTACAAAATCAATTCATCATTAATTAATTAATTAATTAATATGAAGATGGAGAATGATAATTATACATACCTACCCTGACATTTTCTTGGAAATGAAGTGGCAGTTGCTCATAGTTTTCAGAGAGCTTAAAGTAAAAAACAAAACTCATTCCTTCTCCATTATATTTATGTTGAAATAGTTGTCACAAATAAATAAAAAATGAAAATTAAAAATATAATCAGCTGATTTTCTGGCTCGCGAGGAGAATGATAGGGCTGTCAAAAGCTAGCAAGACATAATAAAAATACACGAAACGAAATAAAATTGGGACGAAATCGAAATTTGAACTCGTGTTCGTGTCGTGTAAAACAAACACGAAATCGTGCCGTGTCTGTGTTAAGAGATTAACACGAAATTGACACGATAGTTATGATTTTGGGAACATTTAGAAATTTATGTTATATTTTTGTCGTGTTTGCAGCATGTAGTAAGTGAGAAATTTGACATATTTGTTATTTTATCTCGTGTTTGTCATGTTTATCATTTTTTAATCGTGTCGTGTTCGTGTTAGCAAAATAAAACGCGACTTCGTGTCGTGTTGTTTTCGTGTTGAATGAATTCGTGTCGTGTTGTGTTTCCCAAAAATACGAAAGGATAGCACGATTTGACAACCATAAGAATGAGTCTTACATTTTGATCGGCATTCCCTCCATTTAAAAGAAAGGAGAGAAGTAACTTTCTTTTTTGCATTTGGAGGACCCAAACATGGTGATTTACTTTTTACGTGCAAGTAAGACATGGGAGACAGATACGTAGTATTATGTAAAACTCCCAAATTGTTGTGGGGGTCCATCAGTTGATGCTACATGTATAGAAGATTGTTGTGCTTCAATTGATTTTGTGATTGAATTAGAATCAGAAAATGTTAACCATGAGAGAGTCTTCTTATAAATAGGTGTTTGGTTAGTAGACTATTGATGTAAGAAAAAATAATAAATTATTGTAAGGTTAACATGAGATACGCTCTTAGTCGCAAACATATGATAATTAATAGGGAAGTGATTTTGGGATCAAATAAATTACTCTAATCATCACAACACTGTTTTACATTACTTGTATAATATGTTTTAAATTTTATACAATATGGTGGATGAAGTAATTTATGTGGTCCGAAAATCACTATACTAATTGATAAGCACCTCAAAAGTATTTTTGGAGTCATATATAAATGGTACTTACAAATACAGGGAGTAAATTGAAATAAATTCAGAAGTTGAAGGGCAACAGTATAGCTTTGCACTGAGCGAGAAATTGGTAAGCTGCTCGGGTAAGGTTTCATGGCGATCTCTGTTATACCAACGCCAATTTCATGGCGACCTGTTCACGTCGATAATGATTTCTTCATCCACCGTTCATCAATCTCCACTCCGCGGCTGTCAACCGTCATATGTTCTTCATCTATCAGTAAGTTTCTGAATCCCCACATCCACTACCGTTGATGCAAATTCAATCTTCCATTTCTCCAAGTCCTAATACATACACTATTAATTCTATTTTTTGGGGGTTATGATTTTAGAATCACCTAAATCCACGGAGGAAAAGAGAGAGTTCCTCAAACAATACGGTCTCGATCCCGATGAATTCCTCTCTGACCCCACTCCTTCGAAGGTTTGCCAATTTCCATATATTGCCTCCAAATTAAAACGAAAATTATCATTTGAATTAAATGAGGAATTTTTGTAGTCGAGAAGGAATAAAGAAGAGCAAAAGAGTGGAAGAGGGAAGCAGGGTGGGCCACCAAAGGAGCAAGCTAAGCCCAGGGAGACTCATAAGTTGCTTCAGGTACGTGGAAGTTGTTGATTCGTCAATTGTATTGCATTACCAGTAATCTGGTTGTAGAATTCAAGTGTATCTCTTTAATTTCAGTGATTTAGTGAATCAAATTGCTACTTTTTCTATATAACAATCCATTCAATTCCATAAATTTAGAAACCAAAAAGGATAGGAAAATCAGTCACAAAGGGTAGAACATAAAGGAGTAATGGAAAATTAATTTTGTAATATCAAGTAAGACTAAAGGGCTTCCAGCATCTAAAAGAACCAGGCAATTGAAACTTGCCTTGCTAGTTTAGTTTCTAATGTTTGGGTTTAAGAGAAAAATTGAAACTTGCGTTGCTGTTTAGTATTTTAATTGGTTTGTGTTTTCTGTTCCCAAATGAAATTTGAATGAGAAAAAGGTTTATGCTTTTTGTGTGGAAAAATTGTTTATCAACCTAAACAAAACTGGATCTCCAAATACAAGTGCGGTCTTCAATTTACCAAAACCAAATATCTGAATATAATTTAAGAAGAAAACAATTCATTATTATTGATAGGTTCTTGGGGGGACGGCACGAAGGAAGAAATTATTGTCACCAAAGAGCATGGATGTGCGCCCAATGATGGAAGTAGTTAAAGGCGCAGCTTTCGGTATTTTGCAGGTACTATTTGCTGTTTTTTATTAGAATTATATTGTCTAACAAAAAAAAGGTTTTGTATTAAAATAAGAAAATGTATATTAAGATAATAACATATTGCTTAGGCTGCTGGTGGGTGTCCTACATCTTTGAGGCCTGGTCGATGGTTAGACTTATATAGCGGTACAGGATCTGTTGGCATAGAAGCTATCAGCCGAGGATGCTCTCAGGTACTATCTCTTCTTACACACACAACCATCATCTTTAATCCAATGGTTGGTGATCAACTTCAATATTAGCCCTTGGATCAAAACACCACTGGAGCTGATCTTCCATGATATCACCTATTAAGTGTGTGTGTGTGTGTGTGTGTGTGTGTGTGTGTGTGTGTGTGTGTGTGTTACAAAGCTGATTTGCAAGATTGAAACATGCAGGTGCATTTTGTGGAGATGGATCCGTGGGTTGTTTCAGACGTTCTGCGCCCTAATCTAGAATGGACGGGATTTGTTGATAATTCAGTTATACACACGGTGCGTGTAGAAACTTATTTGGAGCGCACGAAAGGCGATCCATTTGATTACATAAGTGTCACACCTCCATATATGCTAGTGGATTATGAGATCCTAATGAAACAAATTTCAGAATCATCTCTCATTGGAGATGATTCTTTTATAGTAAGTTACTTTTTTTCTTAATTTATAAAAAAAAAAATTGCTGCATTATCTTATCTTCGATTATGAATGTATAGGTTGTGGAGTATCCGTTCCGGACCGACATGCTGGAAACATGTGGGCCCCTTGTGAAGGTACATTCTAGCTATTTAATACGTGTTTTCAGATTATGACTGTATGTTAAAATTTATCGTGTGTATTGACTTATGATTTTAAATGTTATGCAAACTATAGTTAGCTGATCGGCGGTTTGGAAGGACACACCTAGCAATATACGGGCCCAAGTGGGCCCAGAAGAAAGGAAGGTCTTAATGGTCATATTATTCTTCTTTTTATCTTAAATGTAGTTTGGGGTGACATGATGTATATTCTAAATGAAAGTAGGAAACAAGAATGTTTGAACATGAAGTGGACTTCTAGATGTATACTTTGAGTTTTATTAAGGCAACCTCTTTTGTTTGTCTTCCCATGAGAGGAAAAAAAAAGTTGTATGTCTAAAACTCCAGATACGTATAAAGTGTTGGTCATACTTGAAGATTTTGACACTTTTATTTGGCATGTTACTTTCATTGAATTTAACCTTGGTTCAGAATCATAGTGTGATAATTTATATCAATTGGGACCGTGAGTACAACACAATCAGATAGGAATTGGACAATTGGTACATAAAAAACGTCCTATTTAAAAATAATTGAAATGTTGAACAACAGTATTGAATTCCTTAACTGTATTTTTAGCAGGATTTGCACATAATTCAATGTATTGCATTATGATATGATACGAACCTCAACTCATACTAGGTCCAAGTCAAGCCTGTAAAATCAATCCCAAAAGTTACTTTGAAAAAGGAGGCATCTAGACTTATAAGTCACCATTCAATCTATACTTTGACCGATGTAAGATTGTAGTAACATGATGTTAAAATGTTTGTGTTACAAATACACATGAGAAAGCATTGGCAAGTTTTTGTGTGCAGCCAGTCACAACCTAAAGAAAGAATGGTTTTCAAAAGTTGATATATTCTTATTTTATTTTGTTTTTACCTTTTATCTAATTAAATATGCAAAAGAGAAAGAAAAAGTGCATTATCAAAGGGACTGCATTATCGTGATGCCAAAACAACCATGATTACTATAAGTTCAGCATCACCCATACATGTTAACTGCCTGAGATCCTATTTTGGAGAACACATCTGGAGGGGTAATTTGGTAAAAGAGTCATGGGGAGGAACATCAAGGTGGTTTTTGAGGCACTATTAATGGTGGCTTTTTGTTGTTTTATGTTATTGGTGTTTTCATGTCAAAAGACGGAGAAACAAGAAGGCACGACGGGTTGGTTCTTAGCAAAACACGAGTACCAAATGGACCCGATCCTATTCATAACCGGTATGCAAACACATGCATTTTCGTTTCATTATGTTTATATCCATTCATATTTACTTAAAGTTTAAGCTATGATTTTGCATGAATTGGTATGTCTAAAGATTGTATATATCTTATCGTATTCTTTATAAATAAATTCTTGATTAAAAGTCAATGGCAGCGCGGCAGGGCCTGAAACGGGTTAAGAATCATTTGGGCCCATTAAAATAGACATTCTTGACCAGTTGAGTTTCTAGAAGTGAAGTCTATTTCACCCCTACTAATTGCAACATCACCGGACAATTTTACAGACATAATTTGGGTGATATTTTATGGATCTTATGGTGTCCATGGTGCAAAATACTCTCTTCAATCTTCATGAGTAACTATCAGGTGCAAAACGATGAACAATTATGTGTTCTCATTATGTTTAGATAAACGTTTGTCGGGTTATTAGTTTGTTTTATATGTATTTTCATAATATATAAAATTAAAATATTATATATATTTTTTGTTACTCCTAATTTAAGTGGAAATATTTCAAATACTATGTAAGACATTATCAATTGTACAAAGATGGGAATGTTGTTGGATGTTATTGTTCAAGGAATATCTTAACGAATAATTTCAGCTTTTTTTTGAAAAACTAATTAGCATTTTTTTCCTTTGGTGTAATGTACCAGTAATTTGTGATATGTACAAATGCTAGAAGACAATAAATGCAAAGTTTGAAATAAAAAAGTTAAAATGAATAAATTCACTGTTTATTTTTATGAGCATTTCCTTTTTAAATTTTGTTATGGTTACCTTATACGGCTCATACTCCCTCAATTTCTTTATCCCAGAATAAGTATATAGGTATATATATTTAATAAAAAATACAAGCATTTTGTAACATGTAACTATCGTAATGTTAAATAGTAAGATCTCGATTTCACCCTTATGTCAAGTGTGAGACTCATTTAACACTTGTGTTTTAACAAGGAGAAAACAAAAAGTGTTAAACAAATATTAAAAGGTCAAAAAGTCTTTAATATGATTTTAACACACCAACCATATTAAAATCAACTTTTCTAATCAATTGTTTAAGTTTTACATGTATAATTAGTTAGTTATAAAATATAACTGAAAATTATATTATTTCTTCACACAAATAACATAGCAGTATGTGTTCATGTTTGTAATAGGGACAAATCTTTTTTTTTTTTTTTTTTTAGAAAATAAAGAAAGTAGAAAATTAATACAATTTAGGTTAGCAGTGAATTTACTATACTGAGGTAGTGTGGTTAACATCATGCTGCAAACATTGTTGGATATCAGAAGGCGTGTTGCGTCAGATGCTCCTTTTATGGGTGCACCACAGCCCCACTGCATACTCAACCATCCAAAGTACACTATATTTAAGTAATACTTATTTCTTTATACTTCCTCCATTTTTTACTACACTTTCTTTATGTGCTGTGATCCAAAAAATAAGTGCTATACTTTGAAAAATTACTTTATTTGGCAAAAAATAGTAGGACCCACACCCACCAACTATCTACTTTAACAAAGTGAAATGACTCATTTAGACCGCTGCCAACGGCAAGCGTCGGGGGGCGTCGACGGGGCGTCGAGCCACGACGGCGTTGGCACCGAGCCGGCGTGGCCGGCGTCGTCATGCACACGTCGTGTTTTCGACGGAAGAGAGAAGCCGTCGTGGAGCGTGTGTGGGGCCGAGGGAGCGTCAAATTGAATTCAAAAATCAATTTTTTTTTTTTCTTTAACCTATTTTTTACCTATAAATACAACACCCTCCCATTCATAATTTTACACCACTTCTCCCACTTCTTCATTACCTTCATTACCTATTTTCCAGATTTTCATCATGAGTCGTAGATCGAACTCCTCCCCGTCAAATGATCACTTCCAAAATTTGTTAAACACCCGTATCCCGTCACCAGCATATTCGTCAAATGCTGGACAGACTAGCCAGCCCAGCCCGAGCAACGTCGCATCTGGTTCGGGTTCGGGTTTTATGCCGTTCCACTCCACCCCCGGCGGTTTCTCGAACCAAGGCGCTGTTCAACCCGGTTATCAACCCGGTTATCAACCGGGTTATCAATCCGGTTATCAACCGGGTTATCAACCCGGTTACCAACCCGGTTACCAACACGGTTTCCACCCCGGTTTCTATGGCTCCGGTTATCATCCCGGTTCGGGTTCGGGTCCTGGCTATCAACCTGAATCCCCGCCCGAAGAGGAAGCCGAAGCACAAGGCCCACAAGCGGTTCCCGACCCGGTCGAACCAAGCAGGGGAACAGGAAGAAGAAGAAGAAGAGCTACACCAGCGGTTAGGGAGCATGGTACGGTAAAGAAGTGGTCCATCCAGGAGGCTGTTATTTTATCCCAGCGGTGGATAAATGCTTCAGAATGCGCAGAACGCGGGAACTCACAATCCGGTGATCGACTTTGGGGGCAGATTGAAGCCGAGTACAACTCAATAGTTGATACAAAACGCACCAGAAGTCAACTCCAAGGGAAATGGAACAAGATAAAAATGGTTGTTCGGAAGTTTGGGGAAATCTATAAACGGTTCGAGTCAAGTCGACAAAGTGGGGCCGGTGACCAAGACATGATCAACGCCGCAAAACAACAATTTTATGACAACAACAACCGGAGGAACTTTTTGTACGAACTGTGTTGGCACGAACTAAAAGATTACCCCAAGTTTTGGGTAGATTACAACGTCATGAATCCCCAACCCACTCCCGTGCCCAACCCGGTGAACCTTGGCGATGACAACCCCAACCCGCTCCCTCCCGCAAATATGGAAGGTCTATTCCGTGACGACCCGATCCGTCGACCAATCGGTCGTAACGTTAGCCGGCGTACGGCAAGTTCCTCGGATGCGACTTCGTCACGGTATTCAAGTGACAAAACTCGTGACCGTATATGTGAGAACGCCATACTGCAAGCCGACGCTTTGAAGAAGAAGCGACCGTGGAGAAAAAGATATCGGATGCTTTCAGAGTCCTTCATTGTTCGGTTCCCGATAATTTGAGCCAAAGAGAGCGAAAAGCGGTTTTAAAATATCGCCGGAGTTTATTGGACAAATATGCCGATCCGGACTCATCCGATGAGGGAGAAGAGGAAGACAAGGACGACGAGGACGACGAGTAGTTTTTTTTTTTTTTTAAGTTTAATGTTTTTTTTTAAGTTTAATGTTTTTTTTTTAATTTTAATGTCTTTTTATAATTTAATGTAATTTTTATTTTATTTAATGTAATGTGTTTTTATTTAATGTAATGTGTTGTTTTATTAATTAAAATGGTGATGTGGAAATGATGATGTGGAAAGGATGGGTTTAGTGATGGGTTAGTGATGGGTAGGGTTGGCACGAACGTGTCAGTAGCGTGTCAGTAAGGATGCGATGACGTGGCGCTAGTGATGGGTTTAGTGATGGGTAAGGGTTGGGAGAGGCCTTATCCTTACTTTTTACTTTTAAACATCATTAACCCCACTTTATTCAAAGGGTGTGGGACCCATTATCCACTAATCATTCAATTAATTTAATTTAACCATCATTATAATCTTTTGCCTAAAAAACCGTGAAACCCAAAGTGTAACACTTATTTTGAATCGGATGAAGTACTAAAATTTATCACTTAGGCTTGGGGTATGGGTACCACACACCAATTTTTTCTGCCACATCATCTGCCACCTCAGCAACCACACCACCCCCCACATCACATCATCTCTAGGAAATACCCACCACGCCATTTTAATTTCCATCTCACCATTTCAATTCCATTTATTTTACACACAACTAATGTTTTATATAATTTTATATATTTAACAACCGGAAATTTTATTCAAAATCATGCCAGCATAAACATTCATATAGCCATATAAACAATTATTAATAAGCCTATAAATAATTATTAATAAGCCCAAAAAATATTTGTTTAAAAAAGTCTAGCCTAATTAAATCCCCTGGTTATATACGAAATAAACCCTTACGCAGATAAACGCATGTCATCGGAAGAGGAAGCAGCAGCTGTTTTTCCGACGAGGTACGTTTACTTCATCCTCCGGCGCTCGTTTATAGCCGTTCAACGGCTAAATCCTCACACCCCTCGAGCAAACCACAACGTTCCGAAGCGTGGCCGCGGCCACCACCCGAGCACGCAGTCCCCCCACGCCGTTGTGGGGGGCGGTGTTTTCCAGCCTCACCACACCGTGCCCTGCTCCACGTCACCCCCCACGCCGAGAATTCCATGCCCATTCCTACCAGCCTTTATACTTATTTGATTAATATAAGTGTCCAAATTAATTGACGATATTATGAAAGATAATTAATGAATTCAACATGCAATTATTTTATATGTTTTTATATGTATAAGGAAAATAGAAAATTTTAAGAGAAAATAATATTAGTACATTTTTTTTCTTTTGTACCACCATTGTACTTACTTCCTTCAACTCTAATAAACAAGCCTATCAAATCCAATTATATAACCTACGTTCGTATAATAAACTGTGTACTTTATGTCATACTAGGTTATAACCCGTGAAGAATCACGGGCTGTCAATCTTTATACTGATCGTTAAGAATATATAATACAAAGTTTTTTACCAGATATATTTTGAACTGTATTAGAATTGTAAACGAATAAATAAATTCAAGTAACATCCTAAGAAGAGGAACATTTGTGTTGCAAAAGACGTACATCATTACAATATAAAAAATAACATAAACTGATTAAAATGTAGTCCAACATTGAATGAAAAATTATTAAATATGTTTAAACAAATAAATCAAGATAAATTTCTAAAAACTTCTTTAAATACAACGTTTGAAGTTTTATTCGTGACGCCGCCATCTTTATCTTCTATTAAAATCTTCAGTCCTTTTCTGCTTTTTACTCTAGATAAAGCCACATACAATTGACCGTGTGAAAAAACAGGCTCTCTCAAATACAGACCCACCTTCGACAATGATTGACCTTGACTCTTATTAATTGTCATAGCAAAACAAATAGAGAGTGGAAATTGCCTTCTTTTAAATTTAAATGGGATTTTGGCGTCAGATGGTGTCAAAGATAATCTTGATATAAAAGTACGATATCCAACATTGTTCCTAGATATAACAACTGCTTCTATAACACGGACACCCAAAGCCACAATCTGAAGTCTTGTACCGTTGCATAAACCATTTTTCTGGTCAATATTCCTTAATAACATAACGGGAACACCGACTTTTAAAACTAACTGATGATTTGGCAATCCACCTATTTTAATACCATTAAGCACGTCAGGTGAGTACAAACTATCATCAAACCCTTCATTCAAAAACTCTTCAGGACAAATGCTATCAGAACTTAAATATTCTTTGGCTTCTCCCGGGAAAATAGCTAAAAAACGATCATTAATATCCCTAACAACTTCGTTTTTAGGGGTGAGTATTGCTCTTTCTTGAAAATAACCTGGAGTATTTATGTTTTCTAGCAAAGAAGGATAAACAAAATCAATCAACGCACTTAACGGGTCTGCACATGTTGAAATTATAAGATCTGGGTCAATATCAATAATTGCGTTACCATCATTCGCCCCACCAATTTTGCCTTCGCCAATATCCAGTAGCCAGTTTGCAAATGACGTTGTTTCTTCAATATCAGCTATATCACCCCCCACTGTCAACCTCATGTTTTTGGTTAACGTTTTAACTTTGCAGCTCTGCCATATATATGAAGAACTCAACGATGCATTTACTATATCTTGTCTGCTCCCGTTTGGCACAACCGGTAGAATCTGTCTGAAATCTCCACCAAAAACAACAACTTTTCCTCCAAATGGTAGATCACTGTTCACATTATTACCAGCTCTTAAAATATCTCGAAGTGTTCTATCCAACGCTTCAAAAGCATGCTTATGAACCATTGGCGCCTCATCCCATATTATAAGCGATGTTTTTTTTATTAGCATCGCGACATCGTTGTTTGGCGTTATAGAACACATGGAATCTTCATTAAGATAAAAAGGAATGTGAAACCGAGAGTGAGCAGTCCTACCTCCTGATAGCAATAACGAAGCAATACCGCTCGAAGCAACATTTAACACAATTTCCCCTTTAGACCTTATGGCGGATGAAAGAGTTCTCCATAAGAATGTTTTACCAGTTCCGCCATAACCATAAACAAAGAACACACCCCCGTTATCAGAATCAACAGATGACATAATATCATCAAAAACACCTCGTTGTTCATCTGTTAATGACTGCAAATTTTGATCAAATTCGTTCTTCAAGGCTGTCTTATCATAAGATAGCTCGTCTGCAATCATACGATTGTTTGAATATTCTAAAGAATTGTCATCAGGATATGGCATATGAGCAAAATTCTTCAGGCTAGAATTGTTAAGGTTTAAAAGAGATTCTATCTCGCACAACGTAATATTTTTGAGTTGATCGTCCGAAAGAGATAAATCTAACATACAAAAATTATATGTTAGAAATAAAATTAAAAAAAATACTGTAAAATAAAGTTTTATTACAACTTAGGAAAATATTTCATTTGTTACCTGGATTACTGAACCTTAGTTGTTGACGATACAAAATACCATCTGACAAATACTTCCATGTGGTTTCCCATACGACTTCTGGTCTAGACAAACTGCTTGTAGTTAACATTATTGCAAATAAAGAACGTAAATAGTAACCAGTGCCAGAGAAGCTTGCTTCTTTAATAGCATCTATGTATTCTCTATCATCATCTAATAGACCCCTTTCAAAACACGCATCTCTAAATGTTGGACATAAACGTTTGTTCACAGTACGAAGATCCTCAAAAGATTTTGGGCATACGACTTTGTTTAATAAAATTCTTAGAAAATAAGCTTCACCGAAGTTAGGAGGAACGGAGTGAATTCTACCGATTGAAAAACCTTGCTTATGTGGCTCCCAACAACGTTTATCACTTTTCCATACAAATTTTGTAGGGAATTGAATGTAGGTAAGGTGTTCAGCTTTTTTATAAATGCGGTTACACTCCATCCAAGATAAGAACATCGAAGAAGCAACTGACGGTTTATTTAGAACATTGTCCATATGATCAGTCTGACCGTAAACCACACTCTGTTTACCAGGAAGATGGAAAGGAAGTCTGACAACAGAAGGAGTCCTATAATGGACATCATACCCGAAGATTCTCCATATAGCTTCACAAGCAGATAGATACCTACAATCGTAAAATTCTTTAATTTCATCTACCGGTTCTTTATTTACGCCTTCATTGTTTGTTTGTACGACTTCAAGAGTAGCTCTATCAGGACCTTTGTTAATATATTTAAACAAATATTTTATTGACCCGGATTGATTACACCACTCAACATTAATGTGTGCTTGGTATCTTTTCAGAAGATAGGGGTTGTAAGCAACTACACTTCTGTTATCCAATTTCACCCCAGATTTCTCAACAAAAGCTCCATTATCTCGCCTTCTATACACAGGATAACCGTTGCCATCAGCGGATGTTTGATTGTTGAATTTTTTTGGAAAATTCTTTGAACATTTATTGTTTACCATACACGGGCAATGTATGTTTTCACCACCACACGGGCCGTGAATCATAAACTCGGTTACAAGAGAATACAAAACCGGATCATCATGAAGATTAGGAATCTCTGCCGAAATGTAAGGATCAATGTTTTCAACTGTATGAAGCTTTGCATCAGTATGTAAAAAAACACATATATGACTATGAGGCAATCCACGTTTTTGAAACTCTAATGTATACACAACTGCATTTAAAACATAATACCATTATTACAAAAAATATAAGTTGAATTACAAAATTCTTAAATATAAAATAAGAACATAAATAAACAATAGCGTACCAGCTTGAGTCTTTCCAAAACATTCCTTCTCTTTTATATCTTTAATTAAGGCATCAAGCTTGATTTTAAATAATCTACATAGTATATCAGGCCTGTCTTCTGGACGTAGTGTTGTGTCCTTAAGAAATCTCTTTACTTCTGGCCATTTTGGGTTGCATGTTACCGTTATGAAAAAATCAGGATACCATACCAGCTACAGATGGCCATGGCATCTAAATAATTTTGCCTCATATAACGTGCACCACCGGTAAAAGAAGAAGGCAATATAACACGTTTACCGATGCTATCCATATTTTTATTACCTTGGTTGTTTTCATTTAATATATTTTCGAAAGTATCACACCTAAGATCAGCTTGTTTACCCCGTATGTAATTTAATCTCTCTGTCTCGATCATAGAAAGGCCATCAACCAAAAATTGGAGTAACAATCTTCTTGAATTAAGAATTAATGAAAAAATGTGATCTCGGTCTTGAATTCTATAGGCGAACCATTCACGCATTGTACATTTAGCCCATGTTAATTTCGTCTTATCAGTAACATGTCTATGAGGAATGTCTATTCTGTATCCATCTTCACCAAATGGAAGTATTAGTGGATATTGAAGTGTGATATAAGAAGCATGTGTCTCGTTGACACGTTGAAGAGACCCATCTTTTGTCTGAACAATAATGTCCAAACTTTTGTTAGCATCACCAATGTCCCCTACAATTAAGGCGGCCACTTCGGAAGCGGTCGGTAAATTGTACGTTCTTCCATCTTGTACTCTGTTCCCTATAATTCGTAATTTCAGATCTAAGTCAGGGTAACATTTAAATGTCTCTCTTACCATCCTATAAACCTTTACTAAGATATTTTTTTCATCTAACATTTGTTTAACTTCTTGAATTATAGATAGCTCCATTCCTGAATCCTTTGCTGAATAACTGTTTTTATATCAAGTACAAATGAACTCAAGTCAATAATGATCATATAAATTTGTAAAAACAAATCAGTTGAATTTAAGAAGAATTAACTATTTTATATACCTGAAACATGACCGCCTGTTTGAATTCTCATTATCTGTATCATATATGTATAGCTGTGAGAATTTGGGTCTGACTCCATCTGTTGGTAGAAGACTTCCGATGTTATGATCATTTTTGCCCTTCATTCTGAATGAGTATGGCGCATTGCCTCTATTAATGGAGTTATCAATTTGTCCAGTCATTGATGTAAATGCAAACATTGAGTTAAATTTCCGTATGTTCTTAAGGAAATACTTGCTCTTTGGATCCATTGACCTAAACAAATTTTGGTAGCTTGGAGGTGGGATTTTTAAATCAGGCAATTCAACTTTACCATAATTACAGCAGATTGAATAACTATTTTTGTTTTTATGTCTGCATCTATCGGCTTCAGCCTTCCAGAATTTGGCATGACACATCCCACACACAAATTTTTGATCACCATGATCTAGATAATCTGTAAAAAAGAAAAATTTTATAACGTACATCATTAATAATTATTTATGATTTTAAAATAATATTAATGATAAATGTATACCTTTTGACAATCCTACATGATCACTTGGAATTAAATCTTCAATAATATCATCTTCATCTACTTCCAAATTAAACACAGGAATGTCTGATATATTATGAGCAACCTTTCTTTGTATAATTCTACCGTTGCTAAATGAGGTAGTAACTGCACAGTTTTAAATGATATGTTATTATAAGTAGGTAATTAATCAAATATTCGAATAAAATATTTAAAATAATCGACTAATATTTTGCTTTGAAATTACCATCAGAAATGTTAGAAAATGGAGTTCTACCAATTCCTGATGAAGATGATGATGATAATATTTTGTTATAAACTGGTGTAGTAGTTGAATATACTGCATAACACAAATTTAAAAAATTAGGTATATTATAAATAATTTTGAATTAAATCTATATAATTCAAAAGCCTTACCATTTGTTATATCTGAAAATGTAGTTCTAACCCTTTTTGATGAAGATGAAGATGGTATATCTGTAATTCCATAACACGATTGTTTATTGACATTGTTAATTTTATTTCCATAAATAATATTTTCTTCGTTGTTTAAGGGTGTAAAACCAGGAGGATGAATTGACATAACTGCAAAAAAAAAATATAGTACAATATATAAGTATTTACAAAATTAATATTAGAAATATTAAAACAAAGAAATAATAAACTCATTACCATTTTGGTAGGTTTGATTAACAATTGGAGTTGATGGACATAGGATGCTTGAATTTTTAGATAAATGTTTAGTCTTCTTATTATCCAAATATAGTTTTCGAATTTTCCTCCTCTCTTTTGCATCATTTTGATAATCATCCTTAGAGCCATGTTTGTTAGTATCTACAGTGTTTGATGTAGATGAAAGTGCTTTTGTTTTTTGAGTATCTAAATATAATTTTCTAGCTTTTCTTCTATCTCTACTTCCTTCAATATCCATGTTGTTTATTATAATGATGTATGTAATAAAAACCAAAACCTGAAGAAAAAAATGATTGGATCAATTCACTGTTTATATATTTTTTTATTGTTAATATAATCAAATATAAATGATGAAATATATTCTAATCCGTTAAAATGATGGTTCTTAAATATACTTTTCATATTGGGCTATTAGAATGGGCCATGACATTGGGCTTAAGTAAGACATTATTTTTCACATGTTTAATTCATTAGTAAAATGATTTAATACCGGATGAGGCCCAATTATGTGTTAAACCCTACTTTCAAGTAACATCCGATGATACATCGGATGTACCGATCAAAATTGGAGATCTTACAATACAGTTTGACTTTAAATCTGTTCCAAATTTTCTTTCATGGAGAAGACAATTACAGCGTAAACAAAAAGTCAGTCTATGAATTCTTACTCGTGCGGGATTGATCGAGATTAATAAGCTGCTGTATACAATGATTCTTCAAAAGATATATTGAATTAGATGAGCTCCCACATCGGTTTCGTCAAATCGACGATCTGTAAGTCAAAATTAATTTATATATTAGCATCGTATTTAGTTGTTATGAACAGGCTGATGATCTACTTATTCCGACTTGATTATAAGAATTAGTTATTTTGTGTTGAAAATGAAATATTAAAATAGAAGACAACTGGAAGAGTAAAATTATTGTAAAATGTTGTTAACTTAAATTTGTATAAAAAAAGGTAAACCTTTGTAAACATTTGTAATTACATTTCCTAAAAATAGTTTGCAGCATCAAAATTGTATTAACAGTTCTACTTGTTCTCTCGATTGCTGAACTTTGTAACTATATAATTTTAAATAGCTAGTTAGACATATCTATTATATGTTTTGCACTTAGAAAAATCAAGTAGGCCTGTTTTGATAGTCAAGTAAACTGACTCCTTTTGAATTATAAGATAGATTGACCCGGATTTTAGCAGCACTTTACCTCAGGCAAATTGAATCGTTTTGTCACTGAACGCATAAACCAAGTTTTAGCAATCAAGAAAAATGTCAGAAAAACCTAAACCATAAAAGTAAGTAGTAAACCTGTAAAAAAATCTAATGTTAGGTTGACTTTAAAAGTAAAAAACGTATTAAAATTGGAAAATCTGGAAAAAAACCTAAACCATAAAATTGCAGCTAAGAAATTAGCTCTAGACGTTTGGTTGTGTTTTAAATACAAAGTATATTATCTAGCATAAATAGTATATTAAGTTTAAAAATAATGGCTAGTAAACATAAGAAAGCTAAATTTGAAGTTAGTGTTTGGGTTAATTACATTGGAATTATTCAGTGTACTAATAAAGTCAAAGTATCCTCAATTATAGGGTTAATTTATTTGAAATTATTAAATTTACTATAATCCTCAATATTTAAGCAAAAAATAAAAGAAAACAAAATACATGGTTGACAATTACCACACATTGATCATGAGGTTGTTCAATTATTATGTTGTTGTCTTTCCTGAAGCCAAACTTTCAGCAACCCATGGTATTGCAGTATACATAAAAAAAATAAATAGAATACATCAAAAAGAATAGACCAAAATATGATATTGCAGTATACAGAAACAACAAAACACAAAAAATCTAACCTCTGTTATTCAATTTGCGAAATTTTATAAAATTAAAACTAAGATGCATACAATACGGGTTTCCTAAAAGATAAACGAAGTATTAAATAATAATGAAGAAGAAGGTTTGTTTTTTATGAACCCCTATCGTAAATAATGCATAATCCATATATATAAATAAATAAATGAAGAAGGTTTGAAGATGATAATTATGGATATGATTAGAATTTCTTATAAATAATTAATTTTTAAGATTATAATTATGGATATGATTAGAATGTAAGCCTTAAATCTCAGTGTTAATTTGAATAAGTTATTCCCTCCGTTATTTAAGTTAATTCGTTAATTAAATCGAATTAGTTATTTATGTTTTTGGTAAGTATTAAATTTCTTAATAATGAAGAATGTTATCATTTAGGAAACCGAATATGCTATTTTTTCGGTTTAATAGAGGTGGTGGCTTACATTCTATTTAGGAATCTTTTCATTTAGGAAACAGAATAATGCATAATCATTTAGGAAAACGAATGTTTTCCAAGTGATAACATTCCACATAATTTTGTATATATTCAGTCCTTAATATTAGGAATAATTTACAGATTGAATTATTTATAAATACAGATTGATTTATTAGGAATATTCAGTCCTTAGTATTTTATAAATAACTATAAACTTATAGTATTTATATGTTATTTGCAGATATGTGATACTGGTAAAGGTTTCTATATGTGAATGATCACATTATGGCATTGTGGGAAAAACCTTATGCAGGAGCTTCAATATTTAGACTCCTGAAAATGACTTAATAAGGTAAGTACAAAAATTATTATTTATAAGTTTAAAATGTTTGTTTAATTAATGTCGACATATAAATGATGTGTGTAGGTGTTTAAATTTTTAGTATCAAAAGTAAGATTTGAAAAATGTTTCTATTTGGTTTAGGTTAATTCAATAAAGAATGTAAAAATTATTAAGATATTTAATATAATCGGATAAATATAAATTGTAAATCTAATTAATATATATAGTTTAAAAGTGAAGTAAGTAAATATAACCAAAAATATTCAGTATTAGCATACAGAATATGGTGTTCCTAAATAAAAAGATCAACCTCATTTAAAATGTGTCTTACAAAAAAAAAAACTAACGAAAGAAAACCATAAAAAGACATAAAATGTTACTGAAATAAACCATCACTCTCAAAAACAAAAAACGACCAATTCATCACTTCTCGACTTTTGGAATCAAAAGTTTGCCATCAACATCTTTAACTGCATCATCCCCATTTTTCTTATCTTTTGAGCATGATCCGATTCCCGGTTCACCATCATCAAAGCAATCTACTAATTTCCTTTTCAAAATGGAGGGTGGGGATATTTTTTTGTTCGGACTCGTTGCTGTTGATGTATCAACTGCTAACGGAGTTATGTTGTCACCAGTTTCAGAAAAACCATCCTGCATATAATATCATCAATTAATAATTTAAGACAAATAATTCGTTTTATTTATTATTAAAAATGTAAAAATTTATCTTACCCTAACAACGTTAGATCGATCAAAGGATTGAGCTGTTGGACCATCACAAAATGAATCGGATTTTTCAATCTAAATAGGAAGAAATTAGTAATCGTTATTAAAATTATTTAAACATAAAAAAAAATATATTATTTAAAAATGGTTTTTTACTCACCTGTTGAACATCTAATTTTTTTTCCAATTCAGATATAATCCCTCCATCTTCAGTTAATTGAGATATCGAATACAAATTATTTCCTTTGTCAATGTTGAATTTTCCAATACTAACTTTAAAAGCTATTTTTCGATCCTTGATGACATTCAACTCCTCCGGAAATACTTCTAGACCAACACCCATCTGCATCATGTTGAAGTGATTAGTTATATTAGTGATAATATTCATACATAGACATAAAGTTAAAACTAACATTATATGTGTCACCTTATTATTTCTATCAACAAAGAATTTTGCTGTCTTTCCCACAAAGTTATAAGTGTGGCCATCAAACAATGTGATGGTGATAGATCCAGTACTATCCCTTACACGAAGAGGGATCCTAAACCTATGTTAAAAAAAGTAATTTGTATAATGTGTGCATATATATAATATTAAAAAAAAAATATGTAGTATTTAGCAAAAAAACATTTGTTTACCTTGGGCCAACAGATTTTATCTTACTTTTGCAGTTTTCATTCTTGCATTCATACATCTCAGTTGAGTCAACAACATCTTTCACATCATTATCATCACTTATTAAATTTATTTTCACACAACCCTTGCGACAATGACCACATGCATTGTAGAAAAACTTAGTATCTTTATCTGCTTTGTAAAATCCTATGACAGTAGCAACGATGATTACTTGCTTTTCCTGTTAATATGGTAGACTTATAAGAATTTTTTTATATTCTACATAATATTTTTGTAAATTCGGTAGAAGTCATAAACCTTGTGTACGAATGAAATTACCTCAAAAGGGACCAAAATATCAGCAATGTTCACACATTCATGATTTTTCAAAAAATCATCAATCATTGAGTACGATTTAGTCTGCACTTTGCTGTACGTCGTCGTGGGGCTTTGCAGTCCAAATTTTGCTATCATTCTGTAAAACAACGTAACGTAGTTAGTTCAAACAGTGAAATATATATTATGTTTAATTTAATGAACATCTTACTTAGTTTTAAAATCTTTAATCTCATCAACTTCATCATCATCAATAAATAACCTAGACGTTTCATAGTAGCTTCCAACGCTGATGGAATCTACATAACAATATGTAATGTATTTAAAAGAAGTAAAAATATTTAGATTATAATTATCAAAGTTACTATGATAAATTAACTTACTATGATAGTTGTTCAGTTTTCCAAACTGAACAATCAAAGTTATCTTCATATTGCTCTTGTTAGCATCCATGTATTTGAGCAAGGTATATGCAGTTTCCCCCCAAAGAGTAATCTTTAACGGTGTAGATCTTAAAAATGTGTAGGAAAATAATAAATTAAATGTGGAAAAAGATTAAATATTAATACGATAATATGGAATGAAATAAAATATTAGTACTCTATGTTGTGCAGAGTCAGACTGAGTCTTTGTTTAGTTTCATTAGGGTTTGATGTATCCAATGTCCCAACCTCAAATATCTCTCCGATGATGTCTACAATTTGATATAAGATTTGTTATTATTGTAAAGATATAAATGAAAGTATTTATATTGAGAAAAAATGTTTTACGAAAACAAATTACCAACTGATACATCAACCATGAGTTGGTTAGAATTAATTTTTTCAAAATCTTCAAATTGAAATCCATGTTTCGATCCAATAAAGTCAGTACACTCCTGGACTTTTGAGTTTGCTCCTAAACAAATCTTTTGATGGTGTTCGGTTATTTTGAATGAAACAGGATTACTACATAGAGATGCACCACTTATGTAGTAATCTTTGTCTTGTTTGAGAGCCGTTTTCAAGTACCTTATATCTTTGTTCAAAACAAAAGCCTGGATTTTTGATCCCTATAAGATGGTAATACACATATAAAAAAAATATTTGTTAAGTAGAAATATAATGTATTAACAATTAACAGTGTACATTCAATAAATTATTAGGTAATGTACCTCCTCATCCATTAAGATCATTTCTGTTGAATAAATCTTGGTTTTAATGTAGCGGTCAAATTTTAGCCATAACCGAATCACACGTACTTTCAGTGTAAAACTGTCTTTGTTGTCATGGAGTTGGTTGATCAGCACAATGTTGTTTGAAGACATCTTTAATGACAAATCTCTGTAAACAAAAATATAACATGGGGACCTTCAATAAAGATTGTTTACTAAAAAATCGTGTGAAATAAACAAAAATTTAACCAAATCCCTAATTATATCTTATATAAACGGACTAAAGAATGTTTAAATATTTACTTAAAACAATGTGTGAAATATGATCAGTAAATAAAACATAGACGACTAAAGACTGTTAAAATAGTTTTTTTTATCAAAAAATTTAAAATATAAAATATAATTCAGTTTGTGATATATATTAAACTAAGTGTAAATTGATTGAGGCTGCTGCTACAATATTAAAAATCACTTGTGGAAGCCGCTGCGAAATCAAGAAAGCTAATCTATTTTTTATAATGAAAACATGTTCCACAATATTTATTATGCTAATTTGCATATAATTTAGGAAAGTAAACGAATAATAACAGCTATACAATCACTTATTATTTAAACATACACAGTTATAATAATTTATTAAATAAACCCTAGACGACATTTTAAACATACACAGATATACAATCATTTTAAATATATTTATTCCACCCTTTGTATGCACTATTATTTAAAATGCTATCATAGACAACATATAAAATTTGCAAGAAATAGGTTACCGTAATCTAATTTTACTTACCTGGAATTTAAGCACTTATTTAGAATACCATTTAAACTGCCTGAATAAAAGTATACTTTTTAAAAAATTTAAAATTGTAATAAAGTTACTGTATTATTACGCTGATGTAGCATATAATCAAATTGTAAAGTCAAAGTGTAAAAAAATTAATGTTTTTTCTTATTAGTTATAGAATAAATTTGTTAGTTCCAGAAATCAAACTGTATTATTACGCTGATGTTTTAGTATATAATCTTATTAATACGCAGTTTGACTTTAAAGTCAAACTGGAAAAAAAATAATGTAGCAGCAGGTTATCAATCTGTTATCGATTCGAATCAAACTGTATAAATACGCTATTACACATATAATCAAACTGTATTAAAGTCAAATTTGTTATAGAATAAATTTGTTAGTACCAGAAATCAAACTGTATTATTACGCTGATGTTTTAGCATATAATCTTATTAATACATAGTTTGACTTTAAAGTCAAACTGGAAAAAAAATAATGTAGCAGCAGGTTATCAATCTGTTATCAATTCGAATCAAACTGTATAAATACGCTAGTACACATATAATCAAACTGTAATAAAGTCAAATTTGTTATCAATTCGAATTGCTAACCTGTAGCAGCAGGTTATTCTTCACGAGTTTACTACAAAAACACATCAAAAAAAAAGAAAAAGTAGGTTGATTGTGGTGTGGTTATCTTTGAAAAAACGTATAGAACTTGAAAATATACAAACATATAGAACAATAATGAAAAATATAACATATATTTACCTATTTGGAGATGCAAGGTTAAACGATTTTAACCTAAGATGAGAACCCAATGAATGTTGAAAACCTTTGAGAAGGTTGGTTTAAATAGTTGGAATGGATGAAGGTTACCCGAATAAAATTCAAATCAAGTGCAGATATACATGGAATTTTTATATAAATCCGGAATCAAAGTTATTGTTTTTCTTGATTAATTAGCATAAAATCCGGATTTTTTAAACGAATTAAATTCAAAATATGGAATGTTAATAATAAGGAATCAATAAAATCCCGTAAATAAGGAAGGTCATAGTTATTTCCATGTTGTTAGTTTAAAAGTTTAATTTTCGGTTTAATACTGAATTATTCTATGCCAATAATGAATGAATTATTCTATAAAAATAATGAATTATTTTTTTGGTTGCATACTTTTTTCCAGGAAATTGCAGCCTGATTTGGTTGATAGATCTCATTTGCAGGTTTTTTATCTATAATTTTCACCTTTTGTTTTCTTTATTTATTTTAATTTTAACTGCACAAACTAATTTTGTTAAACATAAAACAACCTCATTTTTTTAAACATACTTATGTCTAACACAGATATTATGTAGAATCATAGTTATTGTTTTTCTTGATTAATTAGCATAAAATCCGGATTTTTTAAACTAATTGATGGTGATAATATGGAATGTTAATAATAAGGAAGTAATAAAATCCCGTAAAATAAGGAAGGTGATAGTTATTTCCATGTTTTTAGTTGAATTTTCGGTTATTCTGTAGAATGATTTTGAAATTGAAATTGAAAATAGCTTATATTTTGAAAGTTCAATTTACGCTTTAATAGGCCTAAATAAACGGCCAATCAGTATTTTACATATCTAATATTAAATCTGCACTTGAAATTCGGAAATAAAAAAAAATGAAAATTACCAGAAATTGCCACGTGTCTAATTGGCTTCTAAGAGGGCCACGTGGAAGCTTTTAAAAGCTTGTTTTATTATAAGATAGATTGAGGTACAATTTGATTTGACCAATACATCGAAGATGCGATGATGTTCTTGGCAAATTCTTGGAGTTAGAAGTCTTGCATATGAGCAACTAGCAATTAATCCGTTGTCTATAATCTAAAATTCAAAAATTAAACGAGTTTATAATTAAGATTACATAAACGATCCAAGGAAATGAAGATATTTATTCAATATCATAAAATTACCACAACAACCTAGAGATTGCACTTGCATTTGCCCGTATCGCTTACTCTAACGTGATCGTGTATTTCTTGTTGTTTCTAAACAAGCACGGTGTTTGAAAATTTGTGATAAAATACTTCTTCACCAACTTTGCACGAGGTAATTATATGTATATTCGTGAACTCATGTGCACTCGGGCGACCTGCGGACACGAATACAGCTCCGAAAATCCTGGGCTCATGTGGGTCTACTTTTTGCACCTCGTTGACACTGCATGAACCTCATACTGACCTCCTTGGTACTGACCAACCTTATACTGACCTCCTCAGTACTGACCAGCCTTATACCGATCTCCTCAGTACTGACCAGCCTTATACCGACCTCTCGGTACTGAGTGGTTCGATGCGTACTGACTACTCTCATACTGACTAAACGTAGATTTTGCACCTGTTATAATTTTGGTATTTAAATCAGGTGTCAGTTACGATTTCTTGCTGATGAAATGTATTAGATGGTTTAATATTTTTAAACCACAAGCACTATATAATGATACCTTGGTGGTTCATTTGAAAACACAAAGATTACTTGTAAAGTAAAAATATGAGATGTGATATTGATATCTATTATTTGTGTGTACATATGTGCTTAATTATTTGATTAAGATAAATGTCTAAATCAAAGAATAATATGATTAAAAAAAATTTATGAATTACAAATATTATATTATGATGAATAATCACGTAAAAAATATAAATACTTCATCCGATTCAAAATAAGTGTTACACTTTTCATATTTGGGTGATTCAAAATAAGTGATGCACTTTAAATTTTTACCTTATTTGGTAAAAAGTAGTGGGTGTGGCTATCTACTTTATAAAGTGAAATGATCCTTATACCCTTACATTTTACTTTTTAACATCATTAACCTTACTTTATTCAAAAATTATGGGACTCATTCCCTACTAACCATCCAATTAATCTAATTTAACCATCATTATAATCTTTTGCCTAAAAAGCTGTGTGTTGAGATGTCCCACATTGGACAAGAGATGAACCAGTAATGTTCTTATAAGGGTCCTGAGCAACTCCTCTTACAACCAATTGATTTTAAGATTGAACCTCACAAACTGACATGGTATCAGAGCAAGGTTCACCCATAGTTGGTCAAACGGCCACACGACCCTCACGTAACCCATAAATATCCACGTGTTAGGCGCGAAGGAAAAAATGACGCCACACGTGAGAGGGAGTGTTGAGATGTCCCACATTGGACAAGAGATGAACCAGTAATGTTCTTATAAGGGTCATGGGCAACTCCTCTTACAACCAATTGGTTTTAAGATGGAACCCCACAAACTGACACTGTGAAACCCAAACACCGTGTTCTAAAGTTTTTAAATGAAAGAAAAGCGAAGAAAGTTAAGGAAAAGAAGAGAAAGGAAGGAATTTATGAAAGAAAATAATTTTCTTCTTTGTGTTCCCGAGTCGGAAAAAAAAAGGAAGGAAAAAAATATTTTTTTGTGTTCCCGAGTTGGAGAGAAAGGAAGAAAGATATTAAATTTACAGTTTATCCTTAAAATGTGAATTAATTAGGTAATATGAAGGATAATTTAGTAAATATAAATTTTTTTCATTAATCTTAACTTCCTTTCTCTCGAAATCTTCCCATTTTTAAAAGTAAGATTAAGAGAGAAATAATAGCAAAAAATTTCTCTCATCTTCCTTTCTCTTCTTTTAATTACAATCTCTGGAACACGATAAAATTTAATTATCTTTCCAAATCTCTTCTCTTATCTCTTAGTTTATACTCGAGAACACAACAAAATTGTATCACTTATTTTGAATCAAGAAAATAGTACAAATAATATCAGTTTTTAAAAATATTGGATGATGAAAGCAACAATGCAGGGTGAGAATGTTTTGTTGCCTCCTTTCTACCCGACTCACGTGCCTTATCACGTGATGATTAACCTTCCATCTCGACAAAGGTTCTCCATTCCCCGATGCATGCGTCCTTCAAAATCCTCTTTCTATAAAGCAAACAAAAAATCCAATAATCAAAGCACACCCAAACCCAAATTATGGAATATAAAACCAGAAAAGATCAGCTACAAGCCGTCTGGTTCGCCGCCGGCATGGCGGTAATGATCGCGTGCCTTGAACGCGCCACCGTCTTGTCAATCTTCAGAAACTGGCATATGTGGGTTTTCCTTGCACTCAACCTTTTGCTCATCGCTATTCTCTTCACATCCACACACCCACCTCGAAATACTTCAGACCCGCCTCCGAAATCTCATTCCAGTCATGAAACGGTCAAGATCCAACCCCCGGTGGTGGTTGACCATCTTGAAGAAGTCGTTGACGACGGAGTAAATGGGTTAAAGATGAGTAGTGAAGAGATAGAAGAAAGTAGTTTTGAAGATAAAGAAGAAGATGATGAAAAATCGTCGACTTTATTGTCCAATGAGGAGTTAAATGAGAAAGTAGAAGCTTTTATTTCAAGATTCCGGCAACAATATTTGGTTTCCGATGTTAAGATCGGTAGAACGAGTAGTAGTAGTACTGATAATGTGTGTGGACGTGTAGTTTTTTCAAAAACTATAACAGTTTAAGCTACTTTTACGGTGGCGCGTGTGGTTGTTATGGTGTTCATGATGTAATGTATCTCCATCTACATCTTAATTTTTTTTCTTTTGTATTGTAGATGACATTTTTTAGAGTTATGTTTTGAATTTTTTTTAAAAATGCTAATTTGTTCATACTATTTATTGTTTTTTCCTGGGACTTTTGACCGACTATTTAGGAAAACTGTAGGGATTACTTTCTTTTTGTCCTCTTTTCTGTTTAAAGTTTTTGATCTTTCTTTGAAATGATTCAAAAGGAAGACAAATCCCCCCATAAAATGACTCTATCAAATATCAACCACAAGCTTGTGCTGTAATTAGAAATTGTTAAAACATATGTTATGGTTACTTAATTTTTTTAATTAACTAAAAAAGCTTAAATCTAAAATAATGTTGGTAATCTGGTTCAAGAATCTGGGCTAGGTCGATCTGAGTATGGAAAATGGTCGTAAATCTGGTGACCACGTGATTGGTGTTGGCTAAGAGCAATAGTTCGCGTTTTGTATTTCTACCATTGCAAGAGGAAGATCAGGCTAATGAAAATTTTCAGAAACAGTGGATATTGTTAGAGTTGTTTGAATTTTAGGGGTTTCACATCAATTGTTAGCATAATAGTTGATTTGATGAGAAATTGATTTCTTCATATTTATATTTCCATATCTTTACCAAACGGTGAAAATAATTTCATTTCCATTTCTTAACTCTCAATTTTCTCTATCAAACACCAAATGTGATTATAGACTAACTATTTATAGTTAAAGTTGCCATTATTAAATTTTGAGTGTTTAAACAAAATAATAGTCATTATTATATCACTAACTTGGATCATAGATGCATGATGTTCATTACTTGTGTTTATCAATCACATTTTTTCGGTGGAAAAACTAAATTCAACCTTCCTATAGTTAAATTGTCCAATTTTATCTTATGATTAGTGATATAGTAGTAAGATTGCCCGAAAAAAATTATGATTTGAATCCTCTGTAGGTAAATATTCAAAATTTTAGAAATTACCACAACTAAATTTCATACATCACGGAACATAATAAACTTTAGAGTAAATTACTGTTTTTGTCCCTGTACTTTACCCGATTCTGCGTTTTTGTCCCTGTGCTTTTTTTTTCCGTTTTTTTGTCCCTGTACTAGCCAAAATTCCGTTTTTTTGTCCTTCCGTCCATTTTCTGCCGTTAACAAACGAGAAATGCTAAAAAAGTGAGGGTATTTTGGTCTTTTTACATATTCTTTTCTATTTCCATTTTTTCTTTTTCTCCATCTTTCATGTTCTTCAGTCTTCACTATCTTCAAACTGATTCATGCTTACAAACCCACCAAAGAGTTAAAATCCCAGACTGATTCATCCCACCTTCTCTTTAATTGATATTTATGCCAAGAATTTTAAGCATATGAATACAATTTCCGAAACATATTTAAAATCGCACCTCTGTGTCGTAATTTGTTTCAAGCTTTAAGAATGTGAACAAAATTCCCAAAAAATTTACACAAATTAGGAAATGGGTAAATGTAATTCAAAATTGTTCATACCCAACTAACAAAATCGAATTTTTACGCCAGTCACCAAATGGGTAGTGAAGAAATCAATTTGGGGATCTGCCGGAGGAACTTGTGTCTGCTGGGTCATCTTCTCCGGCGAGCTGGAGTGTTTATGGAAGCATCGAACACCATCACCAACATAAAGACAACCTTCACAGCTTCTCTAACCATGTTTTGTTATATAAGTTTTAAGATCTTGCTTCTTTCTTCCTTTCTTTGTGGATTTTTGGGAATATCTCTGTTTCTATTTATCAATGGCGGTTTGTTCAACCGGATAAATCTGCAAATACACAGACACCGGTGAGACAGAGAGAGAGAGAGAACGACGGGGATTTGAATCTTCATCTTCTCCGATGAGCAGAAATCCATCGCCGCCACCGTCAAGGAAGAAGTGATAATTTGGGTTTTTTTGTATACTTCTTCTCGTCATCCTACTGTGTCAATTTTACTTCATTTGTTGGATCTCCGTCAACGAACATGGTGAAGAAGATGAATTGATGAATGTTGTTCTTGATTTGGGGATCTGCTCACTCTGCCGATGAAAAAAGAAAACAAGAGAAAAAAATGAAAAAAGAGAAGGAAAAGCAAAATGACCAAATTACCCTCACATGTTTGGCATGTGAGGTAAGTTAACGGCAGAAATTGGACGGAAGGACAAAAAAACGGAATTTTGCATACCTCAGGGACAAAAAAAACAGAAAAAAAAAGTACAGGGATAAAAACGCAGAATCGGGCAAACCACAGGGACAAAAATTGTAATTTACTCTAAACTTTACCATGCCACCGGAGAGCCCGGGAATATAAAAGAGTAGTAACTTGTAAGTTGCAACGGAAGCATGATGAGCTTCAGTGAATCAGTGGCATATAAATGAATCCCAATGGAAAGCCCTCCGTAATTACTTGCGGGGAACAGCAATGGCGGGCAGCAATTCGCAGAAGGAGCTCCTAACCCTAATCCGCGATGTCTCGACAGAAAAATCGCAAGGAGGTACATAATTCAATCAACATAACCTCATACAATCTCCTCAAAAATCATCATCCTATTTGTCATCACTGATTGCATTTTTCTAAACAAACTACTCCAATTTCGCATATCCGCAGAGCGTAGGGTTGTAAACCTGAAGAGGCAAATTGAAGAACTCCAATCGGAACTCGAGTCTCTGAATTTAGAGCTCGAAGAAGCTAAGCGTTTGAAAGAATGTACTGAGCAAGAGCTTAAAGGCCACGAAGTTGAATTGGCTATGAATGAATCCTCAATTCAAACTCTAGAGGTTTACTTTTTGTGTATGATTTTTTTTATATGCGTTTGTTTACGGTGCTCTGTATGTGCAATTTACACTCGTAATTCGTAGGATCATAGAACATCGTTGATGAAATGTACATACACATAAGTATTAATCAGTGCATGTTGAGCATTATTCATGAATGAACTATTGCTCCAAACTCAATACCTTTTCTGTTAAGTTAAATATACTCATTGATTGAAAATTATGATTTATACCGTTTGGATATATCTTCAGGGGCGGATTTCTTTGATTCAGGATGAAATATCTACAATTGCATCTGATTTGGAGGCACTTAAGGTATTCAAAGACACTCAGTTTGTTGCTGGATGTTTCCACTTTATTTGACTGCTGATTAAGTGTTTGTGTTTTGAATTACTTGGACATATTGGTTGTCATACCTGCATGAAACCACATCCAGAATGAAGAAGGTGCTTTGCGGTAGGTTTTTCAAGTTATTTTCTGTCATCCAATATTCTGTTAGACAAAAATAAATTATGTATTACACTGCATTTCTTTACTTGTTATGCTTTTTGCAGAGATGACTTCATTGGGAAGATGTTTGACCTAAATGCAGAAATTAGGTATGTAATATGCACTATCTCATTTTAATTGGGTACAAATGCATTATAAAAATGAATTCTGGTTGATCTTGAACACGCTCATTCTTCAGCCGTAGAGAGACTTGTACATGCACATTGATATCTTCAACATATGAATCCATATACAAACATGCATATATTGAATGTGCTTCATTTCCGTTGTGATGCAGAAAGTTTCAGATGCTGGTAGATTCTGATATATATGAAGCATTTAGCAGCAACACAGATGGTTTGTATTCCCCTTACAGATACGATAACAAATGAACTCCTCAGATATGATTAGATTATCACTTTAGGACATGCTAATTGAATCAAAATGAGGAAGAATACAGATTTACCAAACTGTGAAGACTAGCTTAATAAATAAATAAAATAGTATTTGCATGTCATATTAGACTGCTATTGTTCGATATACATAATGTTATTTTCCATTAACCATTAACATTTTTCAATATACAACATATGGTCTAAGGTTTATTCTCTATCTAATACAAATCATTTTTACTTTTGACTAAAGTTGAGACTGAAAATGCTAATTCAAGAAAATTGGAAGAAGCCAAGAGAGATCTTGAAGAAAAGCTTGCTCAAATAATCTCTGAAACCAATACAAAGGAACTCGAATTTCAGTCAGAACAAAACTTACATATGCAGGTAAATGGTGTCACATTATATTAAGCCAAATTGTTCCATTAATATAGTTTATATTAGTCATTATATACATTACTTGCATACGTTACACCGGTAATCTGTTAATATATGTGTGCATATAAAAATAAAATGTTTGTCGCATGTGGAAGTTAACATTTTGCTCTGTTTTATCATCTGTAGGAGCAAAATAAGCTGGTCGATTTGAAGCATAGAATATCTTTGATGGAATCAGTAATGGAAGGAAGTAAAGAGATTCAAGAATTAGCCAAATATCCTTACTATAATCTCCTTCTATACTACATTAGCCCAACACACATTTTTGTTTAACCAAAATATTACAATAATAATTCTTTTAGTAAAGTGATTTAGGAAATATGCATTAAATATATGTTGGACGACTTTCAACCGTTCAACTCATTTGACACATTCCATTTTTAGCCTTTATTTGTTTATTGTATTTTTAAATTTTACCTGCTGACATTTTAAAAAAGCATATACCAAATCAAACCCATACGTAGCCGTTATTTTTTACAATTTTTTCCCCTTGACTGGAAGCACGCAGACTTTAAGACTTGAAGAAGCATGTAGTTCCCTTGGTGAAATGTTGCAGAAGAAATGCATATGTCCCACCTGTCATTGTGACAATGCAGAAAAGTTAGGTGGAATTCTTCGTTAAAAAATAAAAACTCGGGAATTTAACTTCTTGTAAGTTTTTGTACTCTACAATTTAAACTCTGTTATTTTCAGATTAATGATACTGACTACTTTGAATAATTGGTTTTGTAGATTAAAATGTAATTACATTGCAGTGGGTGTTGGAAGTGAAATTGAAGTTGTACATTTTGCAGAAAAATGTAAGTTTGATTTTTACAACTGGAATATCGTAAAGTAAAACGGGTAAATGGAATGATAAAATACATTGAATGTTGATTTGAAGAGTCGATAATTTGGTTATGGCATATTCTTACGTTTATCAACTTGTGTCTCCCTATTTGTTACGAGTAGTCACATCGTTATTGACTTCAAAATCTTTAGGTGTTTATTTATGCACAACAAACAAATGATATGGATAATGATTTGCTATTCACTGATCATCCTTTATCACCAGAAATTATTTTATTATTATTATATATGTAAAATATATAATAATATGTATATATGTGTACATATTAGAAATACATAAACTAAAAACCTATGGAACTCCAAGAAGGAAAAAAGAATTTCAAGTTGTATGACAGCTTTAAAATGATTTTAACTAGTAATGTAATTTACATGTAATGCAAGTTTATTATAGTAGCTACTATAATTTGTTTATGTTAGAAGGCTAGAAGCCTAGCCCAATTGTGAGCGAGCCTTAATAGGTTTGTTATGATTACGGTTTCTAAGATTGCTATTTATATAAGATTTTGTAATGTTTTCTATCATTCAATTAAAGATAATTCTCTTTTCAATGTTTAACATGGTATTAAAGTCTAAGTTTCTAAAGAAAACTGACCGTAGTAAATTATCTTCCAGTCTCCAACTAATCGTCAGTGATCCGGAGGGATCTCGTTCTTTTGTATTCTTTCTTTATTCTTGTGTCTCAATAAAGGGTTTAATCCCATTAGTATGAGTTTATTATCGTACTTTTATGTTTACAAAAACCCTAATTATTTATGCTCCTTATATCTTTTCTATCTCTTTTTTTGAAACCACGTGTTTGAAAATTATCAAGAGTGTTAGGACCTTTTGTATTGTATCAATTAGTTTAGGGACTAGAAATGACAAGTTGTAATAGTGTCAAGCTAGTCATTAGGCTTAGTCTTATGGGTTAGGCTTAATTAGATGGTAATTAAGCTTGTTTAGCTATGAGGTATAAATACCTTATGTTAAGGCTTAATTTGTAAGCTTTCCTTTCACTAATTGAATTCATCATTTGAAAGCTCCAATATTCCCTCCATCTCTCTCAACTACCTCACACACACTAAATCACCAAGAACACACACACACTTAAGCAAATCTTCTATTTCTCACCTTGAATCATCATGAATGTAACGACCCGAAATTTGAATAAAATAAATTATGGGAAAAATATGATAAATAAGGATAAATCGTTTAAAACACGTAGGAATTGGTTTCGTGTCATTTGGACATCGTACGAGGAAGTTGTGGGCGAAACCAGGTCGAGATAAAGTTGAAAAAGTGCAGCCTCGGACACCTGAGGAGTTCGCGACGCGAACTCCGGTTGGCGATTCGCGAAGTCGAGGCAGGGAAAATGGTGGTCAGACGTGAAGAGTTCCCGAACAGTTGGCGATCGCGAAGGGCTCACGACACGGAAAGTTCGCGACGCGAACTTGTGTTCGCGAACGCGAACTATGGACGAGCTGGTTAAAATCGGGAAAAAGTTAGGGTTTGCTCATTTTTCACCCAAGTTGTGGTGCAGCCGATTTTAGAGAGAGAAGGGGCGATTTTGGTGATTCCTAGCTCAAATCTTCTTCAATCTTGTGGATCTTATCATCAAAGGTCAAGAAGACCTAAAGTTTGGTGGCATTTCACGAGTTGGAAAGCAAGGATTCGTGTTATTAGACACGATTTGGAGTTAGCTTGGCTAAGGTGAGTACATGTGAACTTTCAAACTGGGTACATAGCTAGTAAATGTTTTATGATTAAATGATTTTTATCGAGTCTTTAAGTAATTTAGTCATTTATGTGATATATGATGAATTGCTTGTATGATGGTTAAATGAATGATTGAATAAGAAAAGATTGAGCTATAAGCTCATAACGATAAAAGGTAAGTAATGATGATGATGATGATGTCCCTAGGGCCGTAGTAGATTGGAGGCATTCCGGTTATTACGGTACCTTAAGGTTCGTGGTAGATTGGAGGCATTCCGATTACCCAATACCTATGAGTCCCGGTAGATTGGAGGCATTCCGATTACCGTGGAAATGATGGTCTTGATAGATTGGAGGCATTCCGATTATCTTGACATTGCCCAATGATGAAAGTGATAAAGTGACCCAAAACAAACTTAGTAATATTATTTTAAGATTAAATGATATTATTTGACTATTTGTTTATCGGGTCTAAAACCCATGTATCTCACGAGGCAATTTTGTCTCACGTACTATGTTTGTGTTTTTGCTATGTACTCAGGTTCAGGATCGATGGATTAGAGGGTCGCGTTAGAAGTGGCCTAGTGTTGTTTAGCTCGGGAGCTCGTAGGTAGTTCTCGTTTATCCTATGGCTATGATATTGTTTTTGTAACACCGGCTTTAATACTCTGATAAGCTTTGATGGTTTTTGTTAAACCGTATTTCGGGGAATATCGGAATTGTAATGTTTTTATTTAAAAATATGTTTTAAAAAGTGTTTTGAAAATTGAGGTGTTACAACTTGGTATCAGAGCTATAGTTTAAGTGAATTAGGTTGGATGTCCATCCTAGTCTTAGACTGTAGCAATAGGAATGTAAGATTCCTTGAGATCGATAGGTTGACCTTGAGACTTTATGTTAAGTTTAGGGTTGAACCTAGGGGACCTATAGAAGTTGTTATGCAGTGTGCAATGTGAGTCTTTTGAGACTGTAGGGCATTAGTATGATAGGGTCGACCCCTATGAGAAGTGCCATGTTTTGATCTAATTGTGTTGTTTTTAACTGTTGAGCTGACCGTTTGAATCTTGTTTGTTGAATACGTTGTTATGGCGAAAGAATGAATGTGAAAAGTGGACGAGCTCCACTAAATTGGGAAGGGTTATGGATGAGAATGTGAAATAGACTATTGATAACCGTATGTTTAAGGGTAGGAGGAATGATTCCAATACCCGTACGAAGGAAGAATCATCGAATGGCGAAGTCTGTAGTGAGAAGTAGCTACATAAAGAGGTGGCCAGACCTAGTCGGAAGAAATGGAAGGATGTTGTATAAGGTTGTCATAGCATGTAAAACCGTTGAGTAAATCGGAAGTTCTGAACCGGAGGTCACGATTGGTGGATTCGGTGGATTGAGAAAGTGCTAGAGAGTAGCAAGCGAAGAAAGAAAGATATGATGGGTTTGACATCCATATAATTAAAGGGTGAGGCGTTGACACGGTGGAACGTGTAGTATGAAACTTTTGGAAAGAGAGTGCGGTACAATATGTTGTGAAAGGAACTCACGAGTGAGTTGATAGGGGAAGTATTTCTCCAGTGTTTGATCATGGATTAGTATTTCTCCAGTGTTTCTAAGCATAATAGAATCAAATTCAGATCAATTCCGTCAACAATCGATCTTCAATTTGATGATCTTAGAGAAAAAGTGAAAAAGTTAAAAAGTTGTTGAAAATCGAAGAATCGAAGCTTTGTTGTTATGGATTGATGAAATTGATCGGATCAAAGTGTTAGCAATTTGATTTCGAACGTTTAGCAAGAAGAATCATTGAAATCGGTGAAGAAATGAGCAAAATCGGATCATAATAGTGAAGAAAAGTTACATACGTTCGTCAAGGTGTTCGTCGACACGAAGAACAGTCGAACTAGAAGTTCGGCCCGAGCTTGGTTAGTAATTCGGCTCTTTTAATTGTTCGGCCCATTGAAGTTCGGCCCGAGCAAAAAGAAGTTCGGCCCAAGGATAGTTCGGCCCGAAGTTTGGTTCACTTGTAGTTGGGCCCAGTAGTAGTTCGGCCCAGTAGAAGTTCGGCCCGAAGTCTATAGGCCCAACAAGTTCGGCCCAATCTTCTTCAATGTCAAGTTCACAATTTCTATTTCAATTTCGATCTACAGTCTTCGCTATCAACCAAATTTGTTCGATTTATCCAAGTTCGGCTTCAATCAATCCAGAATTGAAATCTAGTGGTCAATTAATTCGATTCAAGACAAATTTTGATCATCAATCAATCCAGTAATCACAACTTCGTCGGTCAATTTTTTATTTTTCTGAATTGAAATCAATTATCTTTATTGAAAATCGAAAATCAAACAATTGATCGAAAATCGAATATCACAGCAACTTGAACAACAAAATTGAATCAAACATCAAATGAATTGATTACAGCCAATGAATTAGAAGATTAATTACGTTCAAGAAAAGTTCGGATCTTTTCTATACTTCGATCAATCAATTGTTCGATAAACAAATTGTTCGATTAAGAAACTGTTCGTTCAATTGAATCACGAACGATTAAGAAACTGTTTCCGTTCTTGAAGTTTTTATTGTTTCCCTCGTGACTTGATACGATCCCAAAGAAATTCGTGCAGACTCAAAACCCTTATCAAATAAGCCCTTATTCAATATAAGGCCCAAGTTCAAAGAAATTGTTTGAGTCTAGGAACCATATTTTTGATCTACTGCTCGACCCAAGTTCAATATAAGGCCCAACATTAATTTGATTTTGGCCCAATCTTACTTTCGACACAATTCTACTCAAATTATATTTTAAGCCCATATTACTTCATAATCCACAAATAATCCACAAATTGTCACGCAAATTGTGCATATTTTAACATTTAAATGATTTTAAATTGTCACGCAAGAATATTTTTGTTTGTTGATAAGTGTGTTTTTGTTTTGTGTTTTTCTTTTAAATTGTCACATTTTTAAATTGTCTCGCATAATCATTTTGAAAATAAAATTTGTCATTTGAAAGTTTCATCTAGTAACTTGTCACAACAAAAATGGAAACGTCAACCATCACACCTTTGAATGCGACAAGGAAACCAATCGTTCGTGATTCAGAGTATTATGAACGTAAGATGCTGATGACTAAACATATTGAAAATGAACAAGTGTTATTAGCTGAAGATGAAGAAAATTCAGCAAATTTATGCTTCATGGCACGTGAAAATGCTGAAAATTCTGATCGTTTTAATGAAGAGGCTAACAAAGAAATAGAGGTAATCAATTCTTTCTTATCTCATTCTTCACATTTAATTGATTCTGAAAATTGTTTTGTAACAAACCAGAATTCTGAAATTGAGACTTTAAAACAAAACCTTTTGAATGAAAAAGAATTAAATGCTCTACTCCAACAAAGTTTAGCTGATTTAGAAAACGAAAATGAACAAATTGTTGATCATAATACACAACTTGTTCATCTTATTAAACAAAATAAAAATTTTGAGAAAAAGAATCTGACGTTACAAAATCGAATTTCAGAATTGACTGTTAAATATGAGACTGATAATCAACATTTGTCTCATACTATTTCTGAAAAAGAAATTGAAATCATCAATCTCAAAAGCACACAAAGTTCCACATCTAGTGCAGAAAATGATAAATATTACAAGTTATACATTGAAGCATGGAATGAATATCAAATCACTAAAAACTGGTTGGAACGTAAACAAAAAGAATTTGATGATAATGAGAATCAATTTAAATCTTTAAACACACAAATAAAAGAATTATCAGAAACCCTTCATGAAAAAGACATTCAAACATCACAAGAATTAAATAGCAAACAGAATGTCATACATCAACTACAAAATGATAAAATTCAACTTTCTTCCCACATCAAAAATCTTGAAGAAATAATTGCTAAACGAGGACAAACTGATCAAACTATTCACTTAAACAAGCCTAAAGATTTCAAATATTTCAATTCACGAGAAGGTCTGGGGGCTAACAATCCTGAATATCTGAAGATGGCTTGTAATGTGCTTCCAACACTGTATGATTCCAAATACGTACATGTTGATGTTTGGCAGAGTTTCCTTCGCATGACAGATGAGGAAGAAGAAATTGAAACGTTTAACAGAGCAAAGAAGGAAAATGCACAAATTAGTTTCAACTATGCTGAATTAAATAAAACATATGAAACTAAAAAGGCAAAATTTGAAAATGATGATTATTTTTCACGTATAAAACCAGAAGAAATTGAAATTAAAGGAAATGATGTTCTTCAACAAAAGGTAACACCAAAGATTTATGTTCCATCTTTGATTCTAGAAAAGAAAATTTGTCAATTGGAAAATGAAATCGACGAAACACATAAGACATTTGACAAAGAAAAATCAGTTTTACAATCTAAAATTTTTGAATTAGAAACTAAAATTGATAAAACACATAAATCTTTTGATGAAGAAAAATTAAAGTTGCAAACGCCAATTAAAAATTTAGAATCTAAATCATCTCATCTTCAGAAGTTTAAGAAGCCTAGTGCATCTTTGAAATTTGATTTTCCTTTACCGGCAAAGAATAAATGTAAAAATTCAAGAATGTTTTCTCCTGTCATGGCATATCGTGATTTATATACGATCAAGCAAACTGAGGTTAATAGAGGAAATTCTAAACCTAAACCGAAATCGCAAGTAAGTTCTTCTACCAAACCTAAGCCTAGGAGATCCACGGTTCCACCACACTCTGATAAGAAAATGAATGCTCTCAAACAAGCTAATAGAGGAAATTCCGCACCTTAAACTCCAAATAAATTAGGTTCCTCTTCTAGACTTAAGCATTCTCAAATGGATAAAACTAAATCATCAACCGTGTTGAAACATTCGACTGCTTCAAAGAAAATCCTTTCCACAACTAAATCGTTAAAATATTCGAGAAAAGATTTACTTTCCTTGGCACCTAAAATGACTTTTACACAAGTGCCAAAAACATCTCCTGTTTATGTTTACAAAACATCATCGATCTTAAAAGCAAAATGGGTTCCTAAAACTCCAACATCTCAAATAATTCCCCGGAAATTATTTGAAAGTGAAACATCAAGTTTCAGTTTTTCTTGGAACTCTCAATCTTTAAATCAAATCGATACAACTTATCGGTGGTTTTATTCCCACACTAACATTGTCGGACCCAAACAAAAATGGGTACCAAAAATTGTTTGATTTGTTTTGCAGGAGAATGACTTATACACATTTCAGTGTATAACTCGCGCTTCATCTAAATGACTTATATACACTTCAGTATATGACTCGAGCTTCATCAAATGACTTATACACAAAACGGTGTATAACTCGCTTTTCAACATAATGGCTTTCAAGTACATAAGCTTGAAACCCGCTCTTAACCTGATTTTCACATAAATGTAACAACTCTTTCCCACTCCTCTTAAACTGTAAATTTTTTATTACTTTTATTTTGTCGAGGGGGGGGGGGGGAATATTAATTCTAGGGGGAGAATTAGTATTTCCAGGGGGAGAAACTTTCTAATATCAATACTTTTATACCTGTTTATTTTTTTTAATCGAAATCTTTTTTTTATCAAACGACAATACCTTCTTATGGTTTGCCAAAACCGGCCTAACCTTCCAAGGGAAATACTTTTTAGCCAAAATTGGTAAATGTGAGGGTATATGTCTTAGGGTATAGATTTAGGTGAGTGCAAGGTGATGTGAAAACATGATAATTTTAAGAAAACACACCTTTGAGTGCATCCAAACCGAAAATAAACTGGGCAACCTCACTAAATTGTGATCATTCATGTGTTGAATGATTCACCAGACTTAACTGGCCCAGTCAAGCATTTGCACTCCACCACCAACCACTCAGATTCCTCTCAACAGGAATTTGTTTCAATTCATCAGGGGACGTAGCATATAATCTATCGACTACTCATTTGGAGTATGTTGGTATTGAAATAATTAACCTTCTGCCCCGGGTTACATCTTCAATTGAATGCACAATGTGTCTAGATTTCACCGACAAATATTTCCAATTTAGGACACATACACTATTGAATATGAATCTCCGTGTATTCATCGGAACACTCATAGTGGCATCACAATCTGGTGTTTCACGAGGATTGAGTGGAAATCCTGCTAGAGCTAAAATCACGCAAACTCTAAACGCAGGTCACACATTTGAATCAATGGTTGTGCAAACGACTATCGATTCATACCGTGTGTTAACGGATACTCTATGTGAGTCCGGTTTTACCTAATTTGTTCAAGTTGCTGTGCCTAAACTTTTATATCATAAAGGCAACAACTTATGCCGGATACACTTACTTTTCCGATGAAAAATCCATGTTATTCTTAAAAAAGAACATCCTATATGCTGATAATTTGCACATGAGCGTTATAGTTCACTCTCAAATTACTCCTATGATCTGCTATAACCGGCATGATCTTCCCCAGGAGCCACCTACAATATAGGACAATATGTAAGGGTACATAGGTCTAGGTGAGCAGAATCAAGTATCACGGGATCTTGATTGGGGTGCGCAGAGATAAAATTTGAGAGGGGGAATGTAGTATGGGGTGCAATTCAGCTATACATGGTAAAATGAAATGAAGGAGTAGTCGAAAAATGAAAAAGTAAGCTTGAGTGAGGAGGGTGTGACAGGGTTAAAGAAAACGAAAAACCCTTACCAAACTGATAAAAAGCCGGGTAGCCACGTCTCTATCAGATTGCATGTGTTGCTCTCTGATATTGAACAAGACATCATGAAACCCAGTGATGCAATGCACAACCCCCCCAGCTAGTCAAGTATTTCTTAAAAAGTACTTGTTTCATTTCCACGGAGACTATCTCATATGCTATCGACATCTCACTTGGAGATTGTTGATATTGAAACAGAGGACAAGTCTCTCCAGTCCTCGCCTTCGTTTGTCCACTAATTGAGTCTAGAACCGAAATACACTTTTAGGACACAAGGAATAATACCAAGCTTATCTTTGTGATAAAGCCGGAACATTCATAGTGATACTAACATTCTTGGTATTCCACGATGATTGAATGGAAATCCTACCAATGCTAACATCTATTCCAACACTGAACGTAGGTCACACAGTTTGTGTAACTGTTGTGTTAACGGGTAATCTATGTGATCCCGGTTTGCCCTATTTAATTAGATCATTGAGATTAAATGACAAACGATTTGATCGGATATCTACATCATCAACTTAGGTTCGGTTTTCGATGATACAATGTGATGTATATTGATTCATTCAAAATATGAATATATCACTCTACTTCACATTTTGTATCCATGGGTTTCGAAGATTTTCTTCATTAAATCTCGACGAACTTCACATTTTTCATGATGATTTCGACAAATCTTAATCATCATGAGGGGGAGAAAATTTACTAAGAAGTTCAGTTTATGAAGTAAAATGCTTACAAGACTTAATAGAATATATTAGCCCAGTTTACTCCACATCAAAAAGACATATGCACCGATTAAGGGGGAGTAAACAAGAAACTGAAGAAGATTTGTTGAAGAATAATTGTTTGTTTGAGGGGGAGCACGAATCTTATCCACATTTTTCTCTCAACAACAATTATCAATAATCATAAATCGACAAAGCCACAACTTCGAGAAAAGACTTCCGCTACAAACAACTCTATCTATCCATGGGTCTACATTTTCGTCGATTTACATGAAATAATTTGTGAAGAAAAAGAAACCGACTCATCTTCAAAACTTTCTCACAAATTCTCAACATTTCCATTTCAAATCTTAAACTGACAAATCATTCTATCCGAACCACAAATTCACATTCATATCCATCCAAAATCTAATCGAATAAATCATTCTTTCCAAATTCTATAACAATCATATCCATACAAAAGCTTAACTGTACAAATCTTTTGTATCATACAAAATACATACTATCCACATTCATTCAAATCTTAAATGTATATATCATTCTTTCCTATATACAAACATTCATACACACACACACACACATTCAAAACCTTTAACTTTCAAATCATTCTTTACATAATTCAAAACCATCATTATCCCATCCTCACAAATCTCTATCCAAAACTAAATCCCCAGCATTTCTAAATCCCAGTCAAATTCTTACCAAACAGATGTTTCATTTCCAGAATTTTCAAATTTTTAAATATACTTGTTTGAAGGAAGACAGGGATGTAGTTCTAAAAGTTCGCAAAGAGGGAGATTGGATAATGATCAAGACAAATTAAGTCTAACACTCCATGAAATCTTCTGAGAGACTTTGTATTGGTTGAAAAGCCGATTAAAAGTTTTATTCTAATCTGATTATCAAAAGCTGAAACTAATACAACATTAAAGCTACTCAACGGATAATTAAGTTTCAGACTTTGCTAGAGAAGAAGATTTCAAGAACAGGCTAACTCAAACTATTGATACAAAGGGGGAGATTGTTAGGACCTTTTGTATTGTATCAATTAGTTTAGGGACTAGAAATGACAAGTTGTAATAGTGTCAAGCTAGTCATTAGGCTTAGTCTTATGGGTTAGGCTTAATTAGATGGTAATTAAGCTTATTTAGCTATGAGGTATAAATACCTTATGTTAAGGCTTAATTTGTAAGCTTTCCTTTCACTAATTGAATTCATCATTTGAAAGCTCCAATATTCCCTCCATCTCTCTCAACTACCTCACACACACTCAAACACCAAGAACACACACACTTAAGCAAATCTTCTATTTCTCACCTTGAATCATCATGAATTAGCTCAATCTTAGTTGTAAATGATCTATCAAAGAGTCATGTCTTTATTTCTTTTTTTAATTGTTTTATGTTAAATCGTTTTATACAAGAGTTATGGCTCTTGAAGTCACGTGCTTTGAAATTATTTTACTCTATTAGACTATTAGTAATGATATGTATTTGCTTTTGGTGCTACATTTGAAGAAATCAAATAACTCTCTCCATTTGCTATGGACGTCTTATAAAAAACATGCCTTAAGTCTTTAGTATTGGAGTGTTTTTATTTCGATATCGAGCTTTCATGATTTCGCCGTTCGGATTACGAGGAGTAGTAAAGGGCTCAACCTAATTGTCTAGACTTGAGCCCATTAGATTTTTTAAACGATTATAATTTCCTATGAATGCTATTTATATAAAATCTTATAATGATTCAAAGACGACAAATACTATTTTTCAATGTTTAAAAGTTTCTTGACTTCTTCTATTAAAACTTAGTTTTAACATTTTGTTCTAAATGTTGAGCAATGCAAACAATAAACTATCAACTTATTAAAACTAAGTGGCATGGTTATTGTTTAATGTTGTATTGTGTTTATATCTAAATAAAGAGTAATGATATTTAGTTTTATCAATTTGGTCCTACTCATAGTTCTACTCATTAGATGAAGACATGTGTAAAAATCAAGGGATAATATTAAGAGAAAGAATTAGTGAAGTACATATGTCATCCTATCAAGTGGGTAGGACTATGAGTATGACCAAATTGTAAGACTAAATATCATTTCTCCTAAATAAAATCATGTTATGATTTCATTAAGAAGTTGGGATAATGATCAATTTTCTTGATATTCAACAGATATTACTAATCCGCTTCGTCTATTAGATAGATTTGGATGATATAACTGAAATAAATGAATACAAATGTGGATATGGATTGTCATTTGTATACTTCCATCCATAATTTAGGTACTTTCTACCGAGTTATAATTTAGGTATTGATTCCTACGATTTATTTCTACTTATCTTCCTACACATTAGATTAAGACATGTGTTAAAATTAAGAGATAATTTTATAAAGATATTTAATAGATTATAATGTCATCCTATTAAGTTGATAGCAAGATGAGTAGGAACAAATATACCATTTCTCTATTTTAATTCAAATAATAATGGGTAAGTGAGATGCATTTTTCCAGAGTCGATCTTATCAGTTGGTTATGTAATTTTTTAATAATTCAACTTTTTTCTATATATAGATGGAAGCATCAATGCAACAATAAAGTCGCAAGTCCATATATTTCATTTTTAGCAGAGAATATTTTAATGTTATTTATTTATGTATTTATGAATGTATAATCATATGATGTATACAACATATTTCTGTATTAGTTTCTTGCTGTAGAATGTATAATTTCAAACCATTAACGCCCTTGTATTTACCCAGATAATCAATATAATTATAAATGTATTTTTAGGCATATCCCAACAGTCACGCGTCACTAAACACATCCCTACCGACATGTTACTGACGAGGTCGTGTCAACAGCAACACATCACTAACACAAACCCCCCTGACGCCGTCTCCCCTCCCCTCACACCCCCCCTCTATGCCGTCACCCAACGGACGCCTTTCTACCGACAGGTGGCACGATTGCGTGGTGCCAATGGCGTCGTGCACTGATGTGCATTGACGGATGGTTACTGACGTGGGTTAGGAGGGACCTTACAACTTTTAAAACAACTAGATGAACCGCAAAACGATGGATAGTCATAACCCTTTAATTTCACGTTTTGGTTCAGGTTCATAGACGTGACTTGCCTTTTTTGAAATTGTTTTAATTGTGGAAGATGTAATGCAAAGCTAAAAATGTAACTTTAAATCTTGTAAAAATTAAGAGACCAGGACCATTATTAATACTTTATGTAGGAGTATGATATTATTTAATAAACTATACATCGTTTCTACCCTTTTTACTCCATCAAACAAATTTCTAGGAGGCAAATGAAGAATATGGTCTTCTTACTTACGCCGTCGTTGAAGAACAATCCATAGATTTCAGATCAATCATATTTTCTTCTCAGCCGTTATACTCCGTATAAAACTGATGAGAATGATATGACACTAATATAACAAAACTACTAGGGATAACATAACTGCTAGAAGAGACCTAAACATTACAAAAAGATATACCAGGGTTAAAATATAGGTGGTGATTTTTAATTTTTTACACTACACATTCTAACATATACACCACAATTATTGTTTTATATGTTTATACAATCTGCAGTAATACTTGTATAATGTGGTGCACGCATTTAAAATGTGGTATAGTAATTAATTCCTTTAAAATATTATGCAAACCAAAGTTAAAGAATATTAAACTATTAAAATTTAAGAATTAAATTATTATTAACCTTTTTAAGAATACATTCGAAATTTATTATGAAAGTAAAGTTGCATTTAGGGAGGTCTTTGATTTTTATAAAGTCACAAGGGATAAATTTTAGCTATTAGATCAAAAGATCCCTTAACCATCACCATCATCAAATCACATGTGATTCAATATATGACCACCACCATCATCAAATCACATGTAATTCAATATACAACCACCACTATCATCAAATCACATGTGATTCAATATACAACTACAACCGCCGCCCACTGCCGTCGGCGACCACCACCGTCCGCCGCTGCTGCCGGCCGCCTCCGGTCGACGCAATCACATGTGATTGGATACATAATCACATGTGATTGCAAGCAGCCGATTGTGGCGAGGGTTGTCGGTGGTAGAGATGGTTGCCGGCAGAGGTTGGTGTTTGTGGTGGTTGTCGGCCGTGTTGAATCACATAATGATTTAATATAAATGGGGTGGTGGCACTGCTTGTGTTAAATTACATGTGATTCTGGAGGTGGTGATGATCTAGGTTTATTAATCTAAGAGCCGAGATTTATTTCTCGTAACTTTATAAAAATCATTAATCTAAACGTTTCACTATAAAAGTACCCAAAGATATAGCATAAATAGGCCCACCGGTATAAAGGCCCAATATTGGCATTCTATAAGCCCAAGCACTTCTTTTAAGAAAATCACTTCCATGAAATTATGAAAACCCCCTATATATTATACTGACTGAAATTTGTAAATATAAATAGTGTCACGTAAAATTGATTATAACAATCACAAACACAATACAAAATATTTCTTCACCTCTTCGTTTCTCTTCTCACAAACACAAACTGGTTTGCGTTTGCTAACACAAATTCTTACCTTCTTTCCGGACAACATCGATCTTAACTTGTTTGATTTTGTTCAGTTCTGTAGATCTCCCTCAATCTGTTTTCCGTGAGGATTACTTCACAGGTAATCTATCAATAATCCATCCTTTTTTCTGTTTGGTTGTTATTATCGTAAAACCGATTTACTTGATGTTATCTCTGCAATTTGTTGCTAATTTGTAATTGATTGTTTTTTTTGTGAAGTGATGAAACGATCGCGTGATGATGTATATAGTAATTCTCATCAATTCAAGCGGCCATTTGTTTCTCCTCCGTAAGACTTCTCTCTTTTTTTAATTGCTTTTAATTTTTTTTCAATTTTGTATTTTTCTGGAGTTTGATCATGTCAGAATGTATCGGTTGTGGATTTGTGATGGTTTGAGGTGGCTAATTTTAAGCAAATATGTTTTTTTCTTGCTTAATTGTTTGACATTGAATTTGGTTCAACTTTTAATAAGGTTAATTCTGAATTGTACGGATCTATATGATGCTGAATTCATGTGGTTTTGTGATCAAAGCTTTCTAGTTTTTGAATCACATCTTTCATAAAACATAAATAGGCTGTGGTCTTTGATCTTTCTCTGATTTGGTTATAAAGCATGTAATTAGCAAAATTTTATATTTTTTTCATTATAAAGCATGTAATTACTGATTAGCAAAATTTGATTGTTAATGTTTCTTAATTGTATGTTTAAGGGTTTGCATGTGCAATTTACAGCTTATTTTCACATTTGATATGGTGTGATATTTCATGGTGAAGTGTTGACTTTTTTTTTCTGTTTCATGTTAAAGATACGGTCAACCCCAAGTCCAAGTGGATGAAGGAGTTGCTGATGTGGCAACAGGGGCAGATGCAGTAGGTGTTAGTAATGCATAAAAACTCACAACCAATGATGCATTAACTTATCTTAAGCAAGTTAGGGATATGTTTCAAGACCAAAGAGATAAATATGAGATGTTTCTTGATGTAATGAAGGATTTTAAAGCTCAAAGGTGCATAAATTTCCTATAAAAAATTCAAAAGTTTAATTTTGATATAAAATATGATTATAAATTTTGTAACTCATTTTATGGTGCAGAATCGACACTAGTGGTGTGATATCAAGGGTAAAAACCTTATTTAAAGGGCACAATAATCTAATTTTTGGGTTCAACACTTTCTTACCCAAAGGGTATGAAATAACTGTAATTGAAGAAGACGAAGCAACACCAAGAAAAAGTGTGGTGTTTGAAGAAGCTAAAAGTTTTGTAAACAAAGTAAAGGTAAAGTTTTTTATTTTATTTTATTTATTTTTTATTTTTTTAATGAACTATAAAAGAAAATTAGTTCTAATTCTAAATGTCCTGTTTTGCAGAAACGTTTCCAAAACGATGATCATGTTTACAAATCATTTTTGGACATATTTAACATGTATCGAAAAGCACTCAAGGGAATTAATGAAGTTTATCTAGAAGTTTCTGCACTTTTTGAAGATCAACCTGATCTTCTTGATGAATTCACAAGATTTTTACCTGCAGCTGCAAATGCACATAATGCTTCTCTAGGCCCAAATTTAAATAACCGTTTTGATGAAAGGAGTTCAGCTATTGCTCCCAAACAAGCACAGGTAATATAAAATTATAAATAATTTTTTTCTTTTTAAAAAGTTGTTAACTTCAACATACTTTTAATGAGGGACTGAATCTGTGATGTTATTAGCAACGGGGCAAGCAAAATTCTTCAAATGCTGAGCTGGACATAAATGCTGATGAGGATGATAAATCAACGATGAAACTTGAGAGAAAAAGATCTGAAAAGGAGAGCAAAGAGTCTGATGGTGATAAAGATTCCCTAAAAAGTAAGTCTATTTTTTTCAAGTGAATAAGAAATTACTGATCAAAACAGTTTTGACAGTTACATTTTGTACAGATATGTACAGCCAAGAATTCAGTTTCTGTGAAAAAGTGAAAGAAAGATTACATAATCAAGATGATTATCAAGCTTTCTTGAAGTGTCTTCATATTTACAGCACGGAAATAATAACTAGGAAAGAATTACAAAGCTTGGTATGTTAATTAACAAGTAATTATTTTTGCATAATTATCAGAAAACCAAATTTCCTAACTGTTAATTCCATATTTAGGTTTGTGATCTACTTGGAAAACACCCTGATCTTATAGAAGGGTTTAGTGCATTTTTGGAAAGCTGTGAAAATATAGGTAACCAAAATTTCAAACTACCTCACCAACATTTTCATGTATTTTTTATGGTTGCCACTAATGTTTCTTATTTTTAGATGGATTTCTTGCTGGTGTTATGGACAAAAGTAGGTCTTCATTATTCGCTCTATATATATATTAAAATTAAAATTGAATTTTGGTTATTGAGTGTTTGCAGAATCTTTATGGAACGAAGGATATATTTCAAAATCAAATAGAATAGAGGAAAAAGGAAGGCGTGAAAGTGATGGTGCAAAAGAGGACAAATACAAGGAAAAATATTGGGCAAAATCTATACAAGTGCTTGATCTCTCTGATTGTCAACGTTGTACTCCCAGTTACAGACTTCTTCCCGATGATGTCCGTTTATTTATTTTTTTTTTATATATATATTTTATGAATTAGTATTTTATTCTCTTTTTTTTTTACATTATATGTTGTATGTATTTTACAGTATCCAAAAGCATCAGTTAGTCAAAGATCTGAAGTAGGTAGTCAAGTAGTAAATGATGAATGGGTATCTGTTACTTCTGGTAGTGAAGATTATTCTTTTACACACATGCGTAGAAATCAATATGAAGAGAGTTTATTCAGATGTGAAGATGATAGGTAGTTAAAAAAATTTATTTTTATTTTTATTTGATTTTAACTAGTGAAAATAATGATGTCACCAGGTTTGAACTTGATATGTTGTTGGAGTCTGCGAATTCAACTGCTAAACGTGTTGAAGAGTTATTGAACAAGACAACCGCATATGATACTCCTATCCGTATTCAAGACCACTTCTCAGGTATTAATTTCCTGTGTTGACTTTGACCTGTTTGACTTTGACTTTGACTTTGAATATTTGTAGCTTTGCATTTACGGTGCATGGAACGATTATATGGTGATCATGGTCTTGATGCGATTGAAACACTGAGAAGAAATCCTTCAGTTGGATTGCCAGTTTTGTTAACTCGACTCAAACAGAAACAAGAAGAATGGGAAAAATGTAGATCAGATTATAATAAAGTTTGGGCCCGTGTTTATGCAAAAAATCATTATAAATCACTTGATCACCGCAGCTTCTATTTCAAGCAACAAGATTCAAAGAGTTTGACCACTAAATGTAAGTCAACCTTGTTTCCTTAAATTGTTTTCAGTTGATTAATCTAAAACTAAATACTATTTTTAATTTTAGTAATTAATAAACAGCGTTGGTGGCTGAAATCAAAGAAATTAAGGGAAAAAGTGAGAAGGATGAAGAGTTGCTTCATAGCATTTCTGCAGGAATCCGACATTTTATTTCACCAAATCTTGAGTTTGAATATAATGATGATGAAATACATGAAGATGTGTATAAACTTATTACATATTCATGTGAAGAGATTTGCACAGGAAAAGAACAACTAGACAGTTTTGAATCTTTGGACGACCTTTTTGGAACCAATTCGAGGTCATGATGATGTCAGCATCAATCCTAACCAGTCGAATCCTGGAGATGAGTGTAATTCACAAAAGAATATTCTGGTCAATGGAGATAGTTTGACCAATGGATTTCAACATGAGAAAGAGAGTAATGTTGCTGATGAAGTCAAGTCAAACGGAAGATCCATAAGTGAATTAGAAGAAGGTGAGCTGTCACCAAATGATGATGATGTTGTGGCAGGTAGTGAATCTGGTAATGATAATCAAGAACATGAAGATGATGATGGTAGTAAGATGAAGAAAGATTGTGAAGATGCTATTTATAATTTAAGGACTGCAAAATCGTTGGCTAAATCTGTTGCTTCTTCATCAAGTTATGCTGAAAACCGTGTATTTTATGGGAATGATGCTTATTATACCCTTTTTAGGCTTCATCAAGTAAGTACATAGATATAGTCTTCTATATCTATAAATCTACGCGGTTATAATTTCTTTTTTTATTTTATTCCAGTTCTTATATGAGAGACTATTATTTGCTAAAGTCAACTCAATATCTGCTCAATCTAGGCGCAAAGTTTCTTCCCCGTCTGATTTATATTCCATGTAATTTTCTTACACATGTATTTAATTTTAATTTTAATTTTAATTATAATGGTATTTTAAATTAAACATAAAGTGATTGTTACATTTTGAAGATTAATGGGTTCTCTATACAATTTGCTTGACGGTGTTGCTGATAATGCAAAATTTGAAGACGATTGTCGGGCCCTTATCGGGAATCAGTCTTATGTTTTATTTACATTGGACAAATTGATTTGCAAGCTCGTTAAACAGGTATTAAAATTTTGGTAATCATAATTAACTCGTTAGTAAAAGTTATAATTTTTGTGTTTTTGCAGCTTCAAAACATTGTAGGTGATGAAATGGATAACAAACTCATAGAGTTGTATGAATACGAAAGATCTCGGGAACCACATAAGTTTATTGATTCTGTTTATTATGAAAATGCACACGTTCTCCTTCACGATGAAAACATTTACAGATTTCAATTTGTAAGTTATTATTATTTTTTAATTACCATTTCAATTTGTTTATTTATTTATTATTTTGTTTTTAGTCGTCTGGTCCTTGTGGTTTAACCATCCAGCTGATGGACGCTGGGATTGAAAAACCACAAGTGGTTGCGGTTTGTGTAGATCCGCATTTTGAAACTTATCTTCACAAAGATTTTCTTTCAGTTGCAACTGCAAATAAGCAATCTGGCATTTTAATGCAAAGGTAAGTTTTTAATTTTATATCATATTATAATTATAATATGGCTAAGTGCATAAAAAGCCCAATAATATACATATTAACAGAAATAAAAGCCGATTTTTGGGGACGGATGAACATTCTGTCTTATCACTTATGATGGAAGGTGCTCATCTGGTCAACGGATTGGAGTATACTATGTCTTGCACCTCATCAAAGGTAATACATCATCATCATAATAATAATAATAATAATAATAATAATAATAATAATAATAATAATAATAATAATAATAATAATAATAATAATAATAATAATAATATTATATTATTATTATTATTATTATTATTATTATTATTATTATTATTATTATTATTATTATATTATGGTGTGGCAGATTTCATATGTTCTGGATACAGAGGATTTCTTTTTCCGAGAACGAAGAAAAAGACGAAATGTGTCGGGATCATCATCTAATCATAATCAGTCAAACATACAACGATTTCACAGTATCTTAGCAGCCTCATTATCACAACAATAGTCAAGGTACACCCTTTTTTTATTACATTTGCGTTCATAATCATCGATTTAAACAAACCCCTAAAAAATATGTCTTATTATTTTGCTTGTATTGCAGAAGTTTAGGTGCGTAAATTAGAACTGATATGGGCAATGTAACCTATAAAAATGTCGTTATGAGTCACAGGTTTCATAAATAGAGGTTTAATCTTATTATTATTAACAATATTTTTTCCTTTGTGATATTTTAATATCTCCATCTTCTTCATTAATAGAGGGGTTTTAAATTTTTTTTTCCTTTTCTTTTTTGATAATGTGATAGAAGAATGTAAAATCTGTTGTGTACAGTGGTTAGAAATTACACTAACTTTTTGTTTAATTATTAAATAATAGAATTATTACTTTTAATAAAATGCACATTTATTGGTTTCTGGATATTCATACTTTGACATCCATTAAATGTATTATTAAGTCTCATTAGAATGTCAAAGGCTTGCTTGAAGATGAAGAGAGAAGATGTTTAGAATTAATTACCAATTTAAATAAAAAAAAAGTGAGAGACTTCCATTTAAGACTGATATACATCGATCTTTCCAAAATAACCCGTGCGACTGGGAGACTTGAGCAGTACTAACTGGGAGCAGCACTAAGTGTTGAGCAGTACTAACGAACAGTAGTAACTAGGTTGAGCAGTAATAACAAGGATTAGAGCAGTAATAACAAGGTTGAGTATCACTAACTCGGACACGTGGCGGCGTTCTAGTGGAGTTGCATGGTCGCACGCTCGCGGGGTAGTCGCACAGTCTATTTTGAGAAGAATTGAAACTTAAGTCTATTCTTGGAGAAATTTTAAGTCATTTGGTCCAAATTTGGGAATCACCCAGATGTTTAATAGTTGGTGCTGATTTAGTTGTATTTAGATCGATGATGATTGTATCGTGGTTATTTGTCATTTGATTTATTCTTTATTTTGTATATCTATACAGGAACATGAGGAGAAATTAAGGTAAACTTGTCATGGATGAAGTTTACCATAGGAAGGAATGTTAAAATTAAGCTAAACTTGTCTGTGAATATTTAATAGTAGGGCAGTTATAACCGTTGGCCTAGCTAACCGAGTCGTAACAAATCATAAATAACATATAGCATGTATATATGAAAGCGCGCAGTATCTTATTGCTGATTGAAATGCCTATACATAAACGAGGCTGAAAGCATATATATATATATAACATAAAAGAAGGCCGGGTTTCAGTTTCAAATTCACGGGGTGGTAGCTGGTGAAACCTCCTCAATGCAATAAGTACGTCCGTACAAGACTTTGAGACCTTGAATATCATCTGAGCTCAAACCTTTTACAGATCCAGGAGCAGTAGAAGGCCACATGATGGCATTTTGATCTTGACTATGGGCCAAACCAAGTAAATGTCCTATCTCATGAAGACCCACTGTCTCCAAATCATAAGCAGATGGAAGCGGTACTCCTGGCCCAGCGGACCACTTCTCGTCTGCATCGTAATGGAACCTTCCATCTGTTGGCGAAAACGCATGTGCTAGTACACCACTGGGCCCATCAAAGGGGTACCCATCACCATGCTCTCTGCTTGCCATCGCTATCTTTAAGTCTGCAGCTTCAAAATCATCAACTCTAGAAAAGGTGAAGTAGTTAGAAGCAGAAGCCCATGTGCTGAAGGCGCGCACAACGGGAGGTATATATTCATTTGGATAACCCGAGCTGAATGCATAGGTGAGGCTCGTTTTACTCGCGGGCCATCTATGATTACAAGAGTAAAACTGGTATAGAGATGTAAAATTTACGGGTAATTTTGTGTTATGTTGGTCACCTTTTATATCTGGTTCCCCACAACGAGGCTTCACCATTTGTGAAAGTCTAACGTACCCGTAGCATTCAGATTAAAGAAGTTTTGGTAGCTTTTGAGGGCCTTCTCCAGCTCTTGATCAAAGTGGTGGTTTTCTTGGTTAGGGGTAGGTTGGTAATTTAGGTAACCAAAACGAGCAAGATATAGCTTGAGGTCATGGAGACCTTGTGCTTTGCTACCCTTCTCATAACCTTGAAGCTCTTTGATAAACTCAAAACTTGATGTTGTTTGGGCATTGTCAAGTTTGCACTTGACTGAAGAGAGAACGAGAAAGAATAATTAAGATGAACAACAAGGGTAATAATAAAGACATTTTAGATGCCATTTTCTAATATCGTTTATGTTTTGGTTCAAAGTATGAAGCCATTGGGTCTATTTATAATGGCACTGTGGAAATGGTTGTACACTTGGAGTTGATTCATGACTGAAATGTCTCCCCCTTAATACGAGATTAATAATCCTTAAATTTTGCTAGCTAGATGATAATGTGGCCAAGCTAACATTTTATTTTATTTTTCTTTATATGAAACTTCACATATATATATATATATATATATATATTGAAGGATTATATTGAGAACCCTGATTTTAAAAAGAACTTTAAGAACTCTTAATTAACTGATCTAGACCATTGATTTCAAATTTAATGGTCAAGATTAGTTATGGCATTTTCGTAAATAAATCAAATTATATTTTTGATAATAATTAATTAATAAGGGTAAAATAGTAATTGTGAAAAATAAAAACTAAATAAAAAAACCCAAATTTTTAAAAACCGTCCATCTTGTAACCGCTTCACAACCTATGTATATTTCTCTATCTTATTTATTACTCTTCTTATCTTCTCCAAAAGAAATTCACGCCATCTTGTAACCACTTTAGCAATATTTACGGTACATCTCCGGTACAACCTACACCCCACGTCCGCCGTTGAGCACTCCCGATCCCTCTTTTGTTTCTGTCCAACAGAACCTATCAGCAACGTTTTGTACCAGAGGTCACCCACCCGCCGCCCAAAGTACCGTCAAACATGATATTTGATGTTCGCCGCCAACGAGATATTTGCCGAATCTCCTACATGCTGCTCTCCTTTTAGCTCCAACGAGAAAGCAGCTTGCAAACATGATATTTGTCGTTCGCCGCCAGTAGCCTTTTTAGATTTTGGCATTGCTGCTCTTCCTTGTATACTTCACACAGTAAGTTACCAAAGTTTATGTCATGAAATTGGAATGATACAACTATTATTTTCTTATTAGGCAACGTTCTATGTGCAATAATTTATTAAGGAATTAATTATATAGGTTAACTAGTAATTGATAGTTTGAAGGTTTTATACAAGCTTTAACATTAGTCTACATGCTGGTAATTTCTTTGTTTCTTATATAATAATTGATTTATTGATTTTGAAGTTTGGTGATTAGTTGTTATCTATATAATACAACACTTTTGTTTAGGATTTTAGGCTTTATTTTATCGTTGATTATGCTTAATTGTACAGATATGAGCAAAATTTGCTATATGTTTGATGAATAATTGTTTAATATTGTTGATATTTTATGTTTCTTAAATTGATGCTCATATTTTATGATTTTAAAAAAAAAGATTTTAGTATTAACCGGAATATATACATTCCCATATATTATTTTGGATATTATAGCAATATAGCTATAATTTTGCATTATTCATATTGTGATTAGCTGTTATCACGTTTTATATATAGCTATACATTCCATATATATTCTGGTTAATAATTAGGATTTTAAATTTGTATATTGATTAGATTGGTATGATTTTAAACCAAAAGTATCGTAAATTCTGCAGGTACGAAAATTGACGAGTTATGCATATTGAAGAAAAGAAAATGAGCATTTTGGGTTTTGATATATAAAGAAGAAAATTGTTTCAAAAGGAACACAATGACCGAAAATGAGTATATTGTGATTAGTTGTTGTACGTGCATGTATGTCATTTAATTTTTTTTATGTATGTATTAAAGTGTATGTTTGAGTTGGATAACATAAATGTTATATTGAACATATGTGTTATTTGTAATATTTTTTGTCTTTTGTATGGATAAGTTGAACATGTATGTTCAAACATATATATTCAATACAACCGTAAAATAACCCTATATGTACGAATAAATTTCCGAATTTAATGCAAAAAAACATATATGTAAAAAACATATATGTAAAAAACATATATGTAAAAAACATATATTCACAACTGGCTCGGCAGAAATAATAAAATAACAATAAATTTCGAAAATAATTACTAAATTTTAGGAAATTTTCTAAAAAGGAAATATTTTTCTTTTTGGTTAAATGTCCTAAATACCCGTGAGTAATTAATATCAATTAAATAAATTAAAATTAAATTACTAATTTCTGATTGGTTAATAATAGTTCTCAGAGTTCTTTTTGAAATCAGGGTTCTCAATATAACTATATATAGTCAAGGATTATATTGAGAACCCTGATTTTAAAAAAAAACTTTGAAAACTCTAATTGACCAATCACAAATTAGTAATTTCTTTTTCATTTAATTTATTAAAAACAAAATCATAGGAGTAATATAGGTATTCTCTATATTGAACCAGTTTTTGTATTTTTAGAAGTTACTTAAATGCGCTAGAATCATGGATCCCTTGAAATCCGCCCCTCTCTCTTGTTTTGTTTCCATACTTAACTCTAAATCAACTCTCTATCTTTAACCGTGTAAATCATCTCTCTCTTTTAACCATATTTTTCTTTAAATCATCTATATCTCTCCCTAAAAACTACCGAAGAAACACACAAAAGATCTCATTTCAATTTTTTTCCCAAGATCTGATAGAAGAATTCTAATCTCCAATTTGCAAACTTGCACTGAAATTTCATTCCGATTTGTTGCGTTCAAAGAACTGTCGCCAGATGTGCCATCGGTAAAATAAATTGGAAACGCTTGCTGGTAAATTTTCCTAAACTTATTATGTTAAATCTCTTTAATTACATGATTGTTAAACGTGAAATAGATGCATTTATAATTACTAAACATTCACTATTATGTATCTAGATTTGGGGTTTTAAAAAAAAAATATGTATGTAACAAACTAAATCGAATTTTTCTGTATGTTTGTTAATAGATATTTCATTGCCATGATTGAAAATATTATATTTACGGTTTCTCCTTCAAAACGGCTAAACTCAATCACAGTTCAAGTTTCTCTCCGCGCCTACCATCACCATAGTGGACTACATCACTGCAAGGTTTGTCTATTTCAATTATGACTTGATCATTGATACATGAGTTTAATAATTTTAATGTGTTTGGTTTTAATGGGAATTAAATGCGAAGCCTAAATGGCCGAATGCTTGAATCACAATTTGATTAAGAGTTTAGAATTGAATCGCAATTTGATTAAGAGTTTAGAATGATATTAAATTCCAGTGGTTGATACAAGTATATGAATTCAATTATGTATTGACTAAATATGGCTAAACGGAAATCTGATAATATGACTATATGAATTCAATTATGTATTGAATTAATTATGCGTAGGTTTTTGTTAATTTGGCTTAGATGTTGTATAGATCTTTATACGAAGTTGGAGGTTTGAAGTAATTTTTATGAAATATTTTTCTATGTGTTTAGGTAATCCGGGTTGACCTTCCGGTTCAAGCGGTTGAACCGGTTGACCCTTGACCTGACCATCGTAATGGGTTGACTAAAAACTCGGGTTTTAAACCATTGCTTTTTTGGTGTTAACTAATTTTTATTGAAATTGCAGATGATGAAATCAAGTGTTGTATTTCAGCTCTTATACTGATAAAGGGAATTGGAAGATGCAGTTAGCTTTGGGACATATGTGTTATTCATTTTTTTTTACTTTGCATATATGTTCTGTAATTGTTTTGATATGTAAATGTTATTTGTGTAATTTTATACATTGATGTTTTTTGTTACAACTATGTTATCGGTAAACCCTTTTTGACTTTAGGGATTTATACATCTATGTTCTCTCAAACACGTATTCTCAACTGGTTTATAACACAATATAAATAAATTAGCGAAAAATAACATATATGCAAAACCGTGTAGACATATATGCACAACCTATATGTAACACTAATTACAAAAAAAACATATATGCACAACCGGCTCTAAAATAATGACAAAGTAACAATAAATTCTCGAAAATAACTCCTACATTTTAGGAATTCTGAAAAAAGGAATCAATTTTTTCAGTAAAATGTCGTAAATGCCCCTGAATAATTAATAAGAATTAAATAAATCAAAATTAATTTACTAAATTCTGATTGGTTAATAAGAGTTCTCAGAGTTCTTTTTGAAATCAGAGTTCTCAATATAACTCGACCCTATATATATATATATATATATATATATATATATATATATATATATATATATATATATATATATATAGGGTTGAATTAGTTTCAGAACCAATTAAGGCTACAGAACCAGTAGAACTTAATCTAAACCATTGATTTTTGAAATGAAATGATCATGAAAGACACATTAATGTATTTGATGAGGGACCCCCAAATATTGGTTTGCATGGATGTCATTCATGCATGTATACATATATGTATATGTTTTCATGTATGTATACATAAGTGTTATCTATACATATATGTATACATGCATGAGTGACATCCATGCAAACCAATATTTGGGGGTCCCTCATCAAATACATTAATGTGTCTTCCATGATCATTTCATTTAAAAAATCAATGGTTTAGATTGAGTTCTGCTGTTTCTGTAGCCTTAATTGGTTCTGATTCTAATTATATATATATATATATATATATATATATATATATATATATATATATATATTAGGATAGAGTAAGGATTTAAAATTTGGTGATCACTCTGAGGATAAATCTTAACTTCATGATTGAAAAAATGAGTAATCAACATTCAATTTTATCTATCACCAAAATCTCGCAAGATAATATGGCATTATGGTAATTATTTGCGAGATATTGGAAATTTCCTGGTAAAATTGATAAAACTAAGATAAAAAAATCAGTCACACGGCGAATGAAATCTCCCTCCCCCACTCTTAGACATGTGTCGCCATGTGATTGGCTGGACATTTTTTTTTCACCCACTTGTGTTTTTTGGCTATGTCCTTTTTTTTTCTTCGAAAAAAAATCTGAATAAACTAAAGTTTTTAAAATTCTTTACGAAATGAACATAGTCATGAGAATTTGAAAAACAAGATATTTTGAACCATTTTGTTAATTTTAAATCATTTTGTTATTTTTGCATAAGCCTAATTTTGTACAAAAAATTAAACAAATAATAAATATTATACATAATTTGGATTATTTTATTAATTTTAGATTATTTTGATTACTTTTGCATCTTTGTTAATTTTTGGATAATTTTGTTAATTTTAAATGAATGTTAATTTTTCATTAACAAAAGCCCATGATGAAAATAGCGTTAATGAACATGATTGGTTGAGAATTGTCCTCGCAGTCCTCACCGATTTAGGAGTTCTCACCGGATCCTAACCCTATATATATACACTAGTAGGGTACCCACACAATGCGGCGACGAGTACCCTGTAATTATATTTTGCAGGGAGTAAAAGTTGTTCGGTTACACATTTTTTCTAACAATAATAGGATGGCCCCGCTATGTGTCAATAACGAGACGAAGAAGATGATGGTGGCGGGCAGTAACTAGGTCGGTGATAGATATGGCTTAATGGAAGTTAAAAATAAATATTTTTTTTCAAGGTTTGACATGCAATTGACAATAAACAAAAAAATATGGTTAATTCTTTTGACAGTCAAAATTCAAAACGCTTATTTGCTCTTCGCGTAAATATAAATAGAATAGTTGATAAAGTTAATTCTTTTGGCTACAATATAATTAGACTTGTGACAATGGGAGTTCGTCTATTAAAAATGACTTTATAGTTTAATTGTTTGCCCGATTCGAATAGTAAAAATCACTATTAAAAAACCGGGTACCCGAAATTTGAGTATCCTAAAATTCGCATACCTAATTTTGAAGACCACTATCCCAAACCTTGGAATTACCAATAATAATATTTGTTGTGATAAATATTACTCCGTAGTTTTCATCTAAATTAATATGTTATTTTATAATTATATTATTTTATATATATGATGTGTATTTTTTACAAACCTATCATGCAGACACATCATCTTCGTTATATACATTAAGGTGATGTGATATTTTCTACCTCTTTTGGTCTTTAACACACAAGTCTTTGGGCTTGAAAGATGATACGATAATTAATATGTGAGTATCATTCAACAAGCTTTCACATTAACAACCTCAACTTTGCCCCGTCTTGTATGCTAAAGAATATATAGAAATTCTGCCACTTGATGTCATATTTTCCACTTGGAAACTTTCTTGTGGTTCTCATTTTTTTATTTTATCCCCTTTTAATACGTCTCAACCTGATTATGATACATCCAAATACGACACGATCGAAGTGACTTCGTATTTATTTTACGCGACACGAATAGTCGAACACGAATTAAAATTTCTACTTCATCCCAATTTTGTTTCGTTTCGTGTATTTTTGTGTGTCGTGTCAGGTTTTGACAGCCCTAGTAAAGATGTCTAAAATGATCTCATAAATGTCACATATTACCTAGGTAAATATTACCAGATAATCAGAGGAAGATTAAAAGAATGTCACAACAATGGTTAGATCGCATCGCGAACAAATGGCGACCATTGCGGACGGAGCTCTTCATAAATGGAAAGACCTTTTTAAAGAATAAAGATTAATTATTAATTAGCATACAACCCAAGTTAATTAATTAATGACATCTTTAGACTTGAGAAACCAATTTCTTTCAATTCCAATATCAATTCACGGCCGTAGAAGAAAATTTAGAGATATCGGCAGTGTCTATATGTATGTTGGATAATAGCACGGTGCCCAGCGGCGGGTACCCAGTATAACTATATTTTGCGCCGAACTCGGAAAATATGCTTTTCGGTCCAATTCATCAAACATTTTGTATCACTTATTTTGAAATACCTTAAAATAAAAAGTGTATCACTTATTTTGAAATGAAGGAAGTAATAATTTTAATTAAAATATAAAGTTATTTGAAAAAAGAAAATGTTTTTAGGAAAGTGTATCACTTATTTTTCTAAGTCGAACAAAACATATATTGGTCGCGCAAAGAACATCTACCAACCACGAGTAGGGAATGACTCATACGGTTTATTTTAAGAATTTTGAAATTGATCATGCTAATATGCTATATAGGGGTGATTAGCGGGCCAAAACCGAACCGAACCGAACCGATAGAACCGATAATCGATAACGATGAATTTTCAAAACCGAAACCGAACCGATAACATGTTATCGGTTTTGGTTCGGTTCGATTTCGGTTTGGTTCGGTTTCGGTTCGCTTATTTTAGGCCAAATGTTCATCCTTTTCCGAAAACCGAACCGAACCGATAGAACCGATAACCGATAACGATGAATTTTCAAAACTGAAACCGAACCGATAACATGTTATCGGTTTCAGTTCAGTTCGGTTCGGTTTCGGTCGGTTTTCGGTTCGGTTCGGTTTTTTCGGTCCAAATACTCACCCCTAATGCTATATAAGCAGTCACACGAGTTTTTTTGTTTCACTTTAATAATTTCTTCTCTAAAATATTACTCCCTCCGTCCCTAAATAAAGTTCCTATTTGTGTTGGGCACAACATTTTAGGAGATGGTTAGTGGTGGGGTATTTGGTATTACTTTTGAATAAAATATAAGTTTTGATTGGAGAGAGAAAGTGTTTTAAGGGATAGTTAGTGGTGAAAGTATTGGTAATAATATTATTATATTAAGTGGGTCCCTTAAGTTTGAGAAATGTGAACTTTATTTAGGGACAAAACTTGAAGGTGAAATGGGAACTTTATTAAGGGACGGAGGGAGTAATACGTAGTATTTTATTTTGTTTTGAAAAAAATAATTACAAAAATAAAGAAAAGAAAATGAAATAATGTAAAGTGTACGCGCTATAGGGGAGGGTGGGCATATTTGGATTGATTAACACATTCATTTCCGTGCATCTATATCTACTTAAAAAATGAGTTTCAAAATTGAAGTCGCAATAAATTCGGTAGACTTAAATATACCATCTTAATTTCATGTTTGATCAAGTTTGATTCAATCGTTCATATTACATTTCAATAACCGCCCAATAAATTGCACCATCTAAATTCCCATCTTAATTTCATAAACCGTTCGTATGGAATTTCAAAGTCCAATTAATTGATTAATTGCACCATTTCAAATTTCTAAAAAACGCCAAATTAATTGCACCATCTTAATTATAAATCGATCAAATCATGTATCAAATTTCAAAATTAACACCCAATTAATTGCACCATCTTAATTACCATGAATATAAATCGGATCAAACCATTGTGTATTTCCATGTCCATAATTCATGGCACTATTTATGGTTTGTTTTGGTTTATTGACATTTTGTAATTATTCAGATGTTTGTTTGTACAAGTTATGAGAAAACTCTTCCAGTATATATGAGAGAAATGGTAATTGTAAGGATTTATCTGCATCTCCATAGAAAGGTATTATTAATTCCATCATACTATTGTTTGAATTCAGTTTGCTGCATATTGTTATATTGAATTAGAACAACACTCTTAACTTTATAGTTTGCTGCATATTATTATATTCTTGCTTCCATTGACAGGTTGCTCCATATCATATTTGAAATGATAAAGTTACAATTTTTTTTTAATAATATTCTTGCTTCCATTAACAGGTTGCTCCATACCATATTTGAAATGATAAATACGAAGATGCAAATGTTTGCTTTATTTGCTTCGATGGTGGAATCTAAAAAGTTACTCTATTAGATATTCAAACAATCATTGTAATGGAAATATGCTTACCAGAATATAAACGGCTTCCCATTTCAGCACGTGATGGTTCACTAACCTTTTAATTGAATTAGATGAAGGAATTAATCAGATTTAAGACAGAAACACAAATTGATGGTTTTGATTGAAACTTCTTCAATTGATGGAATAATCCGAAATGGTGATCAAATCTGCTGTTTTAGGGGAATGATTATGATTGTTATTGGTGGTTTATTAATTAATATGTAATTTTTGGTTTATACGACTATTTTAATTCTAATTAAAAATTTAAAGTAGTAATTACTATTTTAATTGCTTTATAATTTTAATTCATTGTATTTTTTAATCAAGTTTGACCTCTTTTCAGTCAAATGGGTCAGAGTTGTCATAATTGGGTCAACTTTGTATTTTTTGATCATATGATGAAAGAAAAACATAAAGACTAAATAATACATGTTATATGATCATACACAACATGAAACATATTTGAGACCCAAAATATTACTGCATTTCATGTTAGATGGTTTCATGTTAGATGGTCATACCACCTGAACCTAATTCTAAGTGTCTGACCCCCATTAGATGTTTACGAGTGTATAATAGTTTATAAGTGCATATACCTCTTAACATTTTACTTATTTGACATTGTTGAAATATATACATGAAATGGATTCTAAAAAAAACCATTATCTACCGATCAAATGTGAGGATGATTTATGACGACTTTTGCTTGATGTTGATACTGTTAAATTATCATGAACAAAGTCCGTGCATCGCACGGGCCATGTTGCCTCGTTTTCATTTAAAATTTTTGGATTTTGATAATGACAGATTATATGCATAAAAGTTATATATTAAATCATGGGAGAAAGTGGTCCTAAGATTCAAGAGGTAGTTATACATTAATGTATAAGTATTTGATGCATGTCTATTGACAACCCTTAGGGCTGTCATTATCAAAACTCTAAATTTTTTATAAAATGAAAAATCTCGGTAGTTTTAGTCAAGGTTCTAAAAGGCGCGCCATGGCGGCGCCAAGGCGTCGCCAAGGCGTGAGGCGCAGCGTCGACGTTACGAAACAGACCATGGCGGCTAGGCTAGGCGTGGCGTGAGATAAGGCGTGATAAGGCGCGCCTTATGGCGAGTTTTCTTGAAGGCGGCTGTGAAAAATGATTTTTTTTTTTTTAAAAAATGGTAAAATATATAATTATAAATTTAGATATAATATTTTTTATGAGCTTTATATATAAATTGTTATATAAATCAATAGATCTATAAAAAAATTTAATTTAATATACGTATATATATAAATTATATAAAAAATTTGCCGCCTTAAATCACGCCTTGAAAAACGCCATGGCCCGCCATGGCTCGCCTTGGCTGAGGCTTGATGGTGCCGCCACACCACGCCTTACGCTTTCTAGAACCTTGGTTTTAGTATATCCCTAAAAAGACCCAGCAAGGGTCCTACTAAATTAACTCCAAGCACACTATTTAAATATTGAAGTACGTGAGATTGAAAGATTCAAGAAGGAAAGATGCAAGTTATGTCTTAGGAATCCCAAATTTCACATTTTCTCTCTCTTATATTTATAGAGCTGGCATTTCAATTTCAATACTAATATTTTATTATATTACTTTTACAAATACATAAACTTCTTTAAATACTAAATGCATATACTCTATATAGTGATGTAAACTCTTTTAACTACCATGTCCAATTATATTTCTATTTATTTTTTAAATAAAATAAGTTTATATATTGTCAATTAGTATATGTCAGGTTAAATAAACGATTACGTGAATTGATTAGACAATCCCAATCCGCCCCTCTAGTAAAAAAAAAGTTTATATATTGTTACTTTATTACAAATATTATAATAATCTTAAACCTGTTTTATTTAATAATATTTTTTTGTTAGTTGTATTTTATTAATCTATGAATATCTTAAGATTTGATTACTTTTAATATAAAATGAAAAAAAATTAAGAAAATGATATTTTTATTTATTAAAAAAACATAAGTTAAATAATTATTTACACTATTTTGACAAACAAACTGTTTGTTTCGTTTGGAAAAAAATAATATATATTTAGAAATATAAAAATGGATGTATCTAAAAATTAAAAAGAATGCATCAGCGGGGAATCAAATCTTTTAATTAATATATGAATATTTTAATATTTAATTACTTTTTATATATAGAATAAAATAAGAATTAAACATATTATTTTTATTACTAGAAAAAGTGAAAAAAAATATTATTACTAATCATAATCTCATTCATTATTAGTAATCATTATTTACACACTTTTTCAATCATTATTATTATCATTACTTAGTGCAGTAACATAGTATTTAGACATTCTCCAAAGTAAACACAAATCAATCATTATTCTAGGGGTGTTGATCGGGTATAACTTTCGGGTTTCGGGTTTCGGGTAGTTCGGGTCGGGTAGCTCGGGTTTTTTCAAATATAAAAAATACCCAATACCCAAATCAAATTAAATTCGGGTATTTGGATATGGGTAGTTTGGGTAACGGGTCGGGTACGGGTATATCCACTAATACCCGAGAATTTGCACCCTTGTATTGTCGGGGACCACTATGTTTATATTCCGATCTTAATATACAATATTTGTCCGTAATTTTACCAAACTCCAACCAACATTAGACTATATCATTGACGTTTAGATGAAATTCATGGACTACAAACATGACGATCTTATTTTATTTATAAAATTGTAAAATATTACCTTTAAAAATTCCTTATAATAAAATTCGGTTATTTCGGGTATACCCGCCAACTTAAAATATTACCTTATACCCGATTCGTATTATATTCGGGTTACCCGATACCCAAATGTTTCTACCCGTTACCCGAACTAACCGACCCGATCTACCCAAATTCCAAACGGGTCGGGCGGGTAGAGCGGGTTTGGGTTATTTTCGACAGCCCTACATTATTCTATTTAAAATTACATTTCTTTTATTAATTTTCTTTTTCATTATTTTAAGTAATCGATTGAACATTTTATTAAAGACTTTATATTTTATTTTTACCTTTATAATTAAATAAATACTACAAATTTTTGTAACTATATTTTTCTTCTTATATTTTAAAACTTTTACTATGTGTAACGTTATTTTTCATCTTTTTCATTATGTAACATTATTTTTATGTCAATTATATTTTATTAATTTATTAATATTTTAACATTCGATTATTTTTATATATAATGAAAAAGAGAAAGATTTAAAAAATGTCATATTTAATTACTAAAAGAGGACTACTAAAAGATTAAAAATAATTAGTATATTTTCTTTCAAAATAAATACTCCCTTCGTTCCATAAAAAAATTATATTTCATTTGGACACCCCGTTTCCCCTTCCCTACAACGCCCCCTCTCGACAGCTCTCTTCCCGTCGTCTCCACGACGCAAGCCACCGACGCGGCTGTGCCAACGTCGTCGGTGGCCGACGCAACCAAAACCTCCCCTGACGGGTTCTTCTGACGTGCGTTAGCACGGGTCTTAATGCTTATTATTTGTAGTTACATTATGTTGTTACTCATCATAAAATGTCATGTGTAATGCATTAATATTTGTTTCTCATATCATCACTTTATTTTAACATTTATCATGATCAAGTGAGTAGACACATAAGTAGACATGACATCAGAAAATCTTTTTTTTTTTAATTTGAAAACCTATTTTTTAACGACAAAATGAATTTTTTTAATTCGAAAACCTATTTTTAATTATAGAAAATGAAATCTTTCATATCTAAATGCATATAGAGATGTAAACTTTTTAAAATTTTTTTTAAATACCATGTCCAATTATATATATACTTTTTATATTATAGAAAATGAAATCTTACGTATCTAAACGCATATAGAGTTGTAAACTTTTAAAACTTTTTTTAAATACCATGTCCAATATGTGAATAATTTAATATTTGATTACTTTTTGTATAAAAATGAAAAAATAATAAAAATGACATTTTTATTACTAGAACAAGTGGAAAAAAGAGATTATTACTAATCTTCATCTTAATCATTGTTAATAATAATAATCATTGACACACTTTTTAATTATTGTATCATCATTGCTTTTTTTACTTAGTAGTGAATTTAGAGGGAGCCAATGAATTACATTTTACATTCTTAGAGCATCCCTAATGGTTAACCTTTCAAAAGCTTATTACTTTTGCCACATTAACATTCCACTAACCAAAAACCCTTTGATAAATAACAACTCCAATGGTTAACCTTTTCAAAAAGCTTTTTCTTTTACAAAATTTCTAATTTAACTTTATCTATCTCAAATGTTTATAAATACCCCCTATATATAATTTGACAAATTTTTGACATTTTACTAAATATAATATTTTTTAAAATATTTCATACAAAAATATTGCAATAATTAGCATTAGATATTATATAATTTATTTATTAACTAATAAAAATATAATAAAAAATTTATATATTATATATTTAAGGTTTAAAATGAAAAGTTATTAAACATAGAGGATTAAAAATGACAAACATTGAAAGTAAGTTAAAACCTTGGTAGAAAAAAAGTCATTGCAATAATCTTTTAGAAAAGCTAGTTATTCCAATGGTAAAAAGTCTTTTAAAGACTTATTGTAATAGTAAAAAGCTTTTAAAAAAGCTACCATTGGAGATGCTCTTACAGTGTGTTTTCGAGTTTGGAAAGAGAAGCAACAATTTTTTTGTTTTTAACTTTTCTATAAACAGAGAAAAAGAAAGAAGGGTAAATTATAGTTTTTGTCCCTGAGGTTTTCCGGATTCGGGGTTTTTGTCCCTAAACTTTTTTTTTCTGTTTTTTTATCCTTTAGGTTTTAAAATTCCGCATTTTTGTCCTTTCGTCCAATTTTGACCGTTAAGTAACTAAAAATGCAAAAAAAATAAGGGTATTTTTGTCATCTTTTTCTTTCATCTTCATCCCTCTTCCAAAACACCTATTTGATGAACCCTAACCCTAATACAGATTTAACCCCAACATCTCATCATCTTCACCAATCATTTTATTTGATTTGAAAAAGGAAACATGACAGATCCGAGAATCAAAACCACTCCATTTCTTAAGAAGCAACCTAAACTAGATCTACAAAACGAAAACCCACGCATTTTTTAAGAATCAAAATCAAATCAAACAAGATCTATGAAAAACAAAACCATCACGTTTGTGTATCTGATTTTTATTTCACGGCACCACAACTCCGGCGAGGAAGAAGACGAGGGGACGAAGAGCAAGACGAAGGTTTCTGGTCAAATCGGAGACATCGAAGCAGTGATTCAAGCTGCTCGAAGCAGTGAGTCAACGTCCTGCAACTATCATCATTTGTCGATCTGTATAGCTTCTTGCGGTGACGACGACAACGTCAGTGAGTCAAGCTGCCCGATTTAAGCATTTCATGAGACCGGTGATGGAAATCGTGAAGAAGATGAAGGATTTCACAGATCTAGCTGCTTGATTTCAAAATTAAGACCCGCAACTATCATCTTATGCTGGAATTCGATTTAGGGTTCATAACTCATGAAGAAGATGAACGGTTTTATTATGTCTGCCCAGATATGTTCAATTCTGATTTGACATAGGGGTAATTTGGGGAAATGGTCAAAAAAATCGTTAGTTAACGGAAGATTTTGGACGGAAGGACAAAAATGCGGAATTTTAAAAACCTAAAGGACAAAAAAACAGAAAAAAAAAGTTTAGGGACAAAAAACCCGAATCCGGAAAACCTCAGGGACAAAAACTGTAATTTACCCAAGAAAGAATGTATTGGCTAAACTGTTCAAGTAGTATAGTTTTTTTGTTTTGTTTTATGCCAAACATCAATTCCTTGTCTGTTTCTTGTGTAAATTGAAGCAATTAATAATTGTGTTTGGAAATATAAACATATTAGTGTTGAACACGAAACCCATGTTTTATGTTTTAGTAAAACAAATAAAAAAACACGTCAATGATTGTCAAGATCAATTGCAGTTAAACACACATATCCATACGAATATGATGCAAGCCCGTTTTGAATTTTGATGATGTTAGGACTAGTTTTGTAATAGTTTTGATCTTTATAGTCCGTTAGTTAACTTGTCCTTTGTTAAGTGGTAGGAGTATATAAGGTTGTATCTTTGACTTTCAAGTCAAGCTTTCCACACAATTACTGAATACACATTTTGTGAAAGTTTCATTCATCTCATTCTCTCTCTTTTACACACACTAAATACACCAAGAACACACACACTAGTTCTTCAATTACTCACCATTTCTTCTTGGATTAGCTTGATTATAGTTTCATTAGGTCTTACAATTGGTATCAGAGCAAAATCTCTCTGTGAGAAGATCCAAAATTGAGCTAAAATGATCTAGATCTGAGAAAAAGTGAAGAAAAGTTTGTTCGTTCATGAAAATTAAATGTTGTAATTTTTTTGTTCAAATCGAAGATTTGATCATGGATTAGTGTTTCTCCAGTGTTTCTAAGAAGAATAGAATCAAATTCAGATTCATTCCATCAACAATCATCTTCAATTTGATGATTTTTGTGAAAAAGTGAAAAACTCAAAAAGTGACTGTAATTTGCAAAATCTGAGCAAATGTGTTATGTTATGGATTATTTGATCGGATCAAACTATTAGCAAATCGATTTCGAGCAATCAGCAAGAAGAATCATTGAATTTGATGAAGAAATGAGTAAAATCAAATCAAAAAAGTGAAGAGAAGTAGCGTACGGTATTGTTCGTTCGTTGAGAACTTCGGCCTCAAGAACAGCCGAAGTTGATATTCGGCCCGATCTTCTTACTAGTTCGGCCCACATGTGTTCGGCCCGAAGTTTCAAAAGCTACAACTTCGGCCCGAACAAGGTAACAACAAGTTCGGCCCATATCGTTTTATGTAGAAGTTCGGCCCAAGTCCAAGTCACCTAGTTCGGCCCACACAGTTTCACCTAGTTCGATCCAGCACTAGTTCGATCAACACCTAGTTCGTCTTCACACAGTTCGACACATAGTTCGATCACTGTTTCAATTCGATCACTATCTATCAAATCTTTGATAAACCTAATTCGAATACAACACTTGAAACAGAGTCCGAATTCTTGTATTAAACCTAATTCGATCAAAGTTGATTTCTGATTTCAACATCAAAGTGTTCGACACACCACTGAATCAATCTTCGATTAAAATTGAAAATTGTTGCTCGATATCAAATTCGAAATCATTTCCATGATTTTCATAATCTTCGGCTCTTTCAATTGAAGAAGTTCGGCTCTTCAAGTTCGATCAACAGGTATCTCAAGTTCGGCAGAACGTGTTCGATCAAAGTTCGGCAATATCAAAAATCAAAATTCGACTTTATTGTTCGACCAAAGTTCGATCAAATTCATCTTGTTCATATAATCGATTTCAATTTTGACGATTACAATCAATTCCAGCATCACATGAACATTAAACATTGATTTCAATAATCTGAAATCATCAAAATCATCAAAAATATCGAACATTGAAAACAAAATCATCAAAATCATCTTGTTCGGCATCAATTGATTTCTCAATAACTGATTCAGTCTTCGATTTCTGATTTCACCATTTGGTTTCAATTGATTCGATCCAGCATTATTATTTTGAGTAATCGATCTGTGTTCGTCCTGCGTTATCTGTTTTGGCCGTCGACTAAGATTGTGTAGAAGATTACGTTATCTGTTTCCGTCAAGAATTAAGGGGCCCAAATCTTGATAGCCCAATTGTATTTGAGTCTAACTTTCGTACGAGCCCAAAACATTTATTGATTCAGCCCATCAAATTTTCAAGCCCAAATTTAAACCCAACTTCAAAAGATTAAGTAACGTAATCAAAACAAAAAACTTTCATTATCACAACAAACTTTTTCCATTATCAAATTGTTTTAAAATTGATTTTGAAGTTGTTTAAAAGATTTTTTTTTAAACTTTTTCAATTCTAAATTTTTTAACAATTTTAATTTTTACATTTTTTTTTGTTGTAAAAATCAAATCAAATTCAACTAATCAAAACCACAAGCTCTTTTACCCAAAATCCTAATCGCAAAAATATGGATCCAGACCTTGCCAATGCGACAAAAGCTGCCGAATATTATAAACAAATGGAAAAACCTACACCAGCTATCAATGATGATTTGGATAAAGAACGTCAAGACGTACTACGAGTTATGGCAAAAATTTCAGACTGTGAGAAGAAATATAATTCAAAGCCTACAAACAATAATCTGAGATCCTCATTCGACATTAAGCCTGATATATCTGCTACAATCTCAACTAAAAAGCCAACCGTCACACCTTTGGATGCTACAAAGAAATTAATCGTTCGGGATTCTGAGTATTATAAACGTAAAATGTCGAGGGCTAAACAAATTGAGTATGAACAAGTGTTCTTAGTTGAAGATAGTAAATGGATGGAAGATTCAGATCCTAAGGATGAAAAGCATATGGAGGTTACTGATCGATTTAATGAAGAGGCCAACAAAGAACTTGAGGTAATCAGTTCCCACTTTTCAAATTCTGATAATCTTATTGGTCCGGATACTTGTTTTGTTACAACTCAGATTTCTGAAATTGATTCTTTAAAACAAAACATTTTAGATGAAAAAGATTTAAATAATCAATTTCAAGAACGTTTAAATAATTTGCAAAATGAAAATGAACAACTTGTTCAACAGATTAAACAAATTAAAAATGTCAAACTTGAGAATCTGGAGTTACAAAATCAAGTATCAGAATTGAATGTCAAATATGATAATGATGTTAAGAATTTGTCTCATACAATTTCTGAAAAAGAAATGGAAATAACAAATCTTAAAAATGCCCGAAATACAATTTCAAACGATCGAAATGACAAATATTACAAATTGTACATTGACACATGGCATGAATATCAAATAACTAAAAATTATTTGGAACGTAAACAACAAGAGTTTGATGAAAATGAACAACAGTTTAAATCATTAAATTCACAAATCAAAGAATTAACCGAAAATCTTCAAGAACAAAACATTATTTCATCAAATAAAATGCTAAACAAACAAAATATCATAAACACACTCAAGCATGAAACAATTAAATTGAATTCACATATCAAACATCTTGAGGAATTGATTGTTAAACGAGGACACACTGATCAAACCATTCATCTTAACAAGCCTAAAGATTTCAAATATTTCAACTCTCGAGAAGGGCTAGGAGCTGACAATTCTGAATATCTTAAGACCGCGTGCAAAATGGCTCCTACATTATATGATTCAAGATATCTACTCAATGGAATCTCGCAGCGTTTCATTCGGATGACTGACGAGGAAGAAGAAATTGAGACCTTCAACAGAGCTAAAAAGGAGAATGCTCAAATTAGTTTCAATTACACTGAATTAAATAAAACATATGAAACTAAAAGGGCTCAATTTGAAAATGATGATTATTTTCCCATTATAAAACCAGAAGAATTTGAAATTAAGGGAAATGATGTTATTCAACAAAAGGTTACACCAAAGATTTATGTACCAAATCTAATTCTTGAAAAGAAAATTTGTCAATTGGAAACTGAAATAGATGAAACACATAAGGCGTTTGACAAAGAAAAATCAGTTCTACAAACAAAAATTCATGGATTAGAAAATAAAATTGATGAATCACATAAATCTTATGAGAAAGAGAAACTAAAGTTGCAAGCACAAATTCAAAATTTAGAATCTAAATCATCTAATCTTCAGAAACTTAAGAAGCCTAGTGCATCTATGAACTTAGATTCTCCTTTAACTGCAACGAATAAAAGTAAAAACTCAAGAATGTTCTCTCCTGTCATGGCATATCGTGATTTTTATAAAATCAAGCAAACTGAGGTTCATAGAGGAAATTCTACACCTAAATCGAAATCACAAGTCAGATCCTCTACCAAGCCTAAGCCTAGGAGATCCACGGTCCCGCCACACTCTGATAAGAAACTGAATGCTCTTAAACAAGTTATTAGAGGAAATTCCGCACCTAAAACTCCAAATAAATTAGGTTCCTCTTATAGACTTAAGCATTCTCAAGTGGATAAACCTACACCATCAAACGTGTTGAAACATTCGAGTGCTTCAAAGAAAATCTTTTCCAAAACTAAATCGTTAAAATACTCAAGAAATGATTTACTTTCATTGGCACCTAATATGACTTTTACACAAGTGCCAAAAACATCTCCTGTTTATGTTTACAAAACATCCTCAATCTTAAAAGCAAAATGGGTTCCCAAAACTCCAACATCTCAAATAATTCTCCGGAAATTATTTGAAAGTGAAACATCAAGTTTCAGTTTTTCATGGAACTCTCAATCTTTAAATCAAATCGATACAGCTTATCGGTGGTTTCATTCCCACGCTAACATTGTCGGACCCAAACACAAATGGGTACCAAAAGTTGTTTGATTTGTTTTGCAGGAAGATGACTTATACACGCCTCAGTGTATAACTCGCGTTTCAAAATAATGGCTTTCAAGTAACTCAGCTTGAAACTCGTTTCTCAATGATTTCATTGGTTGAGGGGGAGCAAATAGCTCTTAATTGATTGAGGGGGAGCAAATAGCTCTTAATTGGTTGAGGGGGAGAAAATCAATATTCACTTGTTAAGGGTGAGAAAATTGACATTCATTTGTCAAGGGGGAGCATTTTTATGAAACTTCATCGATAAAGGGGGAGCATACTTCTTGTTAACCCATTCGTTATTCATTACTCACATTTTTCAGAAGCTCAATCTCAATATTTTCAAAATTTATTCAATTGAGTTTCATTGTTTTAGTTCAAAAATGTTTTCCTCACTTATATGTTGTCTACGTAGGATACAAATTTTTGTCAAATTCGTCGATCTCTCTACTAGTTTCGATTAGTATTGATTGCATCTGTATATGACATACTTTTGTCTCTTGCGTTGATGACATCATCTCCTCAGTTTTGTTTTCAAACTTAAACTCAATATTTTTCAAAACCTATTTGAGTTTCGTTGTTGTCATACCGATGGCACAACTTCACACTATATTCAAAAATTTTACTTAAACTCATATGTTACCAATGTAGGATACAAACTGTTGTCAAATTTGTCGATCTCTTTACTACTTTCGTTAGTAAAGATTGCATCTGTTTATGACACTTTTTTGTCTCTTGCATTGTTGACATCACATTCTGATTTTTCATATTCTTGTGAAACTCAAATTTTTCTACAAACTTCAACATTTTGAGTTTCGTTGTTGCTACAACCTTAGCACAACTCAATCTTAACTGTTACATTTTTTTTACTCAACTCATGTGTTAGTTACGTAGGATATAAGTTTTTGACAAATTCGTCGATCTCTTTACTAATCTAATTAGTAAAGATTGCATCTGTTTATGTCAAACTCTTTTCTCTTGCGTTATTGACCTCACTTTCTCATACAGAGTTGACATTCTATGCTCAACATCTGTATCTTCCTCACAAAATTTTTACTCATACTTTGTGCTCACAATGATGTGTTCACAACGTAAGATATAAATTTTGGTCAAATTCGTCGATCTCTTTACTAATCTCATTAGTAAAGATTGCATCTGTTTATGACCAACTTTTTTCTCTTGCGTTGCTGACATAATTTTTCAAATCATTTTTCTGATTTTGCACAATTTTTAAAATTTTCAAATATCTGTTTGTAACACTCAACACAAGCTGTTGTTAAATTCGTCGATCTCTTTACTAATTTCGATTAGTACTGATTGCATCTGTTTATAACAATTTCTTGGATTGATTGTTCTTACCACTTTTCAAACAATTTTTACAAACATATATCAGTGGAGAATGTATTTTACGTTTTCTCCAAATTGTTCAGATTAAATTCTGAATTATTCATATGCTCTCACACACAAAATCGTTTTTGTGCACTGATCTTTGATCCACTTCAAATTGATTTCTTTTAAACCTCAAATCTTTGCTTAACAATGTCTTCAATCATCCTGTCTGTCAAATTCGTCGATCTCTTTACTGAAGATTCTTCAGTAAAGATTGCATCTGTTTATGACTTCAGGTGATTCTTGACACTGTTATTCTCTATTTTTCAAATATTTTTCTCAAAGATTCTGGAAAATCAATTTTAGCTGGATACTTCATGAATACTACATGTTACTGGTTCTTGATTCCAAACTGCACCGTACAACTATCCTCTCTCCATTTTCACAAAGCATTTATTCATCATTAACACGAGGCTCCTTTTTTATGATCCTCATGAGGGGGAGAAATGAGCAAGAAATAAATGAGCAAGAAATGTACAACTTTAAGAAGAACCACAAACATCTCATCAACGAAGAAAATTCATGTCTAATGTACTCAAATTATCAGCAAAATCAGATATAGTATATATCAAGAAATTCAGAGGAAGAGAAAGTGATAAACAATGTTTTAAAAAGAAAGACAAGTGAAGAAGAAGAAGAAATCGACATATCTACAGAAATCTCTCTCAAAAATCTCAACTATTACATTAAAAAACTCAATCATTTCAACCAGAAACTTAATCGAATAAATCTTTCTATCCAAACCACAAATCCACATCCATTTCCATCCGAATCTTAACCGTTTAAATTTTTCTTTTCAAATTCCGTAACGATCACATACATTCAAAAGCTTAACCGTTTAAATAATTCTTTCCAAAATTCCATAACATTCATTATCTGTACAAAAGCTTAACTGTACAAACCTTTTGTTCCATATCAAATACAAATTATCCACATTCACCCAAATCCTAAATCTACATATCATTTTTCCATACATACTAAACAATCATACATACACATCCAAAACTTTAACTGACAAATCATTCAAAAACACTATCATTATATCCTTATCCTCCTCTACCACAAAATCCAAAAACAACCTCTCCATTATCTGAAAACCCAGTCAAATCCTTACTTAACTGATATTCTCTTTCCTAAAATTTTCAAATCTTTAGTAAATCAGTTATAGGATTTCCTCACTCAAACAGTATCAACGAAAAACATATCCACTTTGAGTATCTTAAACTTCCAGATTTCTGAAATGTTTTAATCTTGAAATTCAGAAAAACATTTTCTTGCCAAAGACAGATAATGAGAAGAATCTGAAGTTTGAAGACTGGGATGACGTGTTAAAGATCAAAAAGGGGGAGATTGTTAGGACTAGTTTTGTAATAGTTTTGATCTTTAAAGTCCATTAGTTAACTTGTCCTTTGTTAAGTGGTAGGAGTATATAAGGTTGTATCTTTGACTTTCAAGTCAAGCTTTCCACACAATTACTGAATACACATTTTGTGAAAGTTTCATTCATCTCATTCTCTCTCTTTTACACACACTAAATACACCAAGAACACACACACTAGTTCTTCAATTACTCATCATTTCTTCTTGGAATAGCTTGATTATAGTTTCATTAGGTCTTACAGATGACCCATGCCCTCTTTACAAAACCCGTTTTATATTTATGTTTACCTTTAACAACTAATTAATTATTTACTTTCAGATATCATGTTCCGGTTATTTCTTTGTCAAGAAGGCTAGTCTTTGAGTTTGTGACATGACTCGTAAGAAAGCATAAACAGTAGAGCATGTGAAAGCCTTGTTTTCCTGCTGCTTATGAGGCTGAAAGCATAATGGAGTATAAGTTTTCAATTTTTTAGAAAATCATTATTAGAAAAACTAGGGAGCTAGATATTGGATACGTAGTACAAAGAAAGAGAAACAAAAGCCACCAAAACTGATAAACAAGTTCCCCTAAAGCCACTAACTTCCAAAACCTATCAATTTCAAAATAGCAACACTCTCTTACTTGAACTAACAGAAACATAATTTAAAAAAAAGGGGTTGATTGATCACAATAACGGGGTCGGGGGCGGTGAAACCGCGTCATTGCAGTGATTATACAAAACATCAAGACCCACAATATCATCCGTACCCAAACCTAGTATAGTTGCAGTGCCTAAATAAGGCCACATCACAGCATGTGGATCTTGACTATGGTCCAAACCAAGCAAATGTCCTATTTCATGGAGAAACGTTGACCCAACATCAACAGCAGCCACATCTAATTCTGGTCCAACGGTCCAGTTCACCAATGAATTGTAGAGCAACCTTCCGTCAGTTGGCGGGTTACCAAATGCTAAAGCACCTGACCCGAGAAAGGGGGGGACGTTTCCATCTTCCATTGATACCTTTAAGTCTGCACCTTCATAATCATCGACTCTAGTAAAGGTGAAGTACTTAGAAGCAGAATCCCACGTGCTGAAGGCACGGACAAGAAGATATGTATGTTCACTTGGAACAGTCACGTTTATTGCGTAGGTGAGGTTCGTTTTATTTGAGGGCCATCTGTTTATACATGGGATAAGTTTGTAATGAGATTTAAAATGTAACGGGTTTGTGTTATGTTGGTGATCGGCTTTTATATCAGGGTTTCCACAACGAGGCTTGGCCATTTGTGAAACGGTGGCCTCGTCTAGTGTACCGGTTGCATCCAGATTGTGGAAGTTTTGGTAGCTTTTGAGGGCGTTCTCGAGGTCTTGATCAAAGTGGTGGTTTTCGTGGTTAGGGGTAGGGGTAGGGTGGTAATTTAGGTAACCAAAACGAGCAAGATAGAGCTTGAGGTCATGGAGACCTTGTGCTTTGCTACCCTTCTCATGACCTTGAAGCTCTTTGATGAACTCAAAACTTGATGTCGTTTGGGCATTGTCAAATTTGCACTTGACTTGAGAGAGTACGAGAAAGAATAAGATGAAGAAAAAGGGTAATAAAGATAAATTAGATGACATTTTTGGAGCTGATTCGTACAGAGCAACTTTTATTAATGCAGAGCAAATTCATCCCAAATGACAATCATGCCCTTCCTTTACTTTTAACACATTTTACATTTCACCCCTCCCATTAAGGGCATGATTGTCATTTGGGATGAATTTGCTCTGTATGGACAAAAGTTGCTCTGTACGAATCAGCTCCCTTTTGGAATATGGTTTCTGCTTTGGTTCATTGTTTGAAGTGATCATTGGGTTATTTATAATGGCAATGTGGAAATGTCAAGTATGGCAAGTACTAGTAGCTGTTGATTGACTGAAATCTCTCGATCCCCTAATCCATCCCTTATTTTTGGAAGGGACGATATATTTGGTTTTGGTGTCTTTATTATCTTTTACGCTTTATATAGAAAACTATAACTGTTAAAACTAATGGAAAGATACGTTATAGAACAACTCAAGTATTTGTATATTCTGTAGTTTTGATTTGATTTTGATTTGCATTTCACAGATTTTAATACGTATACAAACTAAAAGACATTTTGGGATCAAGACGAGTATATGCTGTAGTTTTGATTTGATTTTGATAAACGAATACAAACGTGATTTATCATTTATGCCATCTTTATAATTCTAATACTTTGTTTCATCGAAGAATGGGTAATGATCCTTGTAGAGTAATTTTTAGTTTTCTAGAGCAATTTTATGTGAAAACACAACTATACCCTTATTTTTATGATTTCTCTTTTACCTATTTGTTTCCCTCTCTCTTCAAACCTATCCTATCATTTCCTTCTCTCTCTTCAAATCAAAACCCAACCCCAAGATTTACTCTCTATTTCGGCTACCTTTAGGCCGAATCAGGAACCACAAAATTTACCATTCAAACTAGCTGCTTTTTCCGATCACTGTGGTACTCATCTCTGCCGAAATCTCCGCCGAATTGCGCTGCCGGACACTCGCCGGAGTTATAAAGTTAGCCGGAATCCGTGTTTTTCCGGTGCTCTCAACAGTCTGCCTTATAAAAGTACTGCAGAGACTGTTGACAAATTACCATATTACGGTAAGATATGTTACAATAGCATCAAGAAGGAATAAGCCCAAACTGAAATCTGCCATTTGGGAACGACATCTGAGAATCTTGATTTACTTAAATAAAAAAAGAAAGTAATTTAATTATCAAACAATTAATAAAAGAGAAAAAGAAGAAGCCTTGCGTACTCATATTTAAGCCTTTTGATTCATCAAATGGTGACATTTTGAGACGAAGTCCGACTAACTTTTATTACTCCGGCGCCGGCGGAGATTCTAGCAGAGACGAGTATCATATTGATCGAAAAAATGAGCTGGTTTTAACGGTGAATTTTGTGATCCCTAATTCTGCTTGAAAGGTGTCCGAAATAGAGGATAAAACTTGGAGGTGAGTTTTGATATGGAGAGAGGGAAAGTAATGCTAGGAGAGAAGTTTGAGATCGTGACAATGAAAGAAATGGGCAGAAGAAAAATATAAAAGAAAGGGTATAATTGTCTTTTTAAATTACATTGCTCTACAAAAATAAAATATACTCTACAGGGATCAGCTCCCAAGAAGAATAGTCACAAAAAGTTATTGACGGAGGAGAGTTTTCAATTTATGGTTAAAGTTTTTTAAGTGTTGGATTATCTATAAAAAGTGAAATATCATGCAATGAAAGTGCAATAAACCATAAAAATGCAATAAATAATAGAAGTAACAAGCATTTCATCAACACATTGGCTACATATATAACTTAAAATTAAAGAATCTAAACAAAGAAATGAAATATCATAAGAGGTTAAATATAAATATTTAATTTAATATATTCAAAAGCATGATTTCCCATATTTTATCATAAGAGATTCAATATAAATATTTAATTTAATATATTCAAAAGCATGATTTCCCATACTTTACCTGCTTTTTAAATTTTAACGACAATCTAACAGAATATTTGCAGCAGATGACCCTGAAAACAATTAGCAATTACTGTTGGAAAATGGTGTCCAACGTCATCAAATAAACGGTTTGACTTGGTCAACGTAAATTAAAGTCCTACTGGGGTTGCTCTTGAGGCGCAACCGAACACGAGAATAAACGAACCAGGCTTTGATTAATTGTATAATCAAAGGTGTAACGGGCTAGAAGGAATGAAATAAGTTAATGAGTAATTAATTTGTTATTCCATATCGGGCTTGGTTTAATTAATGGTTTAATTAAACAAGACGGTCTTAGGTTAATTTGAGCCCGACTCAAATAAGGAAACTAGTTTTCCCAAAACCTATATATAGGGTGCATTGGGTATTGACCTAATACACACATTCTTTGGCTTTAGGCTTGCACCCAAGTTTCGGCCGCCCCCTTGCTCCGTCCGACCGCAGCCTGCCGGACCACCGCCGGCCGCCGTATCGCCGCCGTGCCGCCGCCGCCGAAATAGTTTTCGGTGGTGTTTCGTTTGGGTTTTCTCAAGGGTACTTTACACTACGTTGTGGTGTATTGTCTCGTTCGTTGTCAACCTCGAGTGTGATCAAGTAGAGGGGTTCTAGTTTGAATCCTAGTTCTTGACGAAGTTCTAGATCGTACGAGATCGCAAGGATTCGCATCACCAAGTGTTGCTAATGTAAGTGATTTATTTATTATAATCATAGCTACCTTAGACTCGTAGATCTAAACGATCCTTTATCGTTTCGTCGTTTACCGTTATGATTTGTTCGTATATTCCGCGACGAACAAAGTGTCGGTAAATTGATACGAAACCCAACAGTGGTATCAGAGCGTTGGTCTACGAATCTAAGAGTGTTAGATCCGAAATTCGAAAAAGAAAAAAAGTTTTTTTTGTTTTTGTTTATTTCGGAATTTCCGAAATTCGGAAATTAATAAATAAATAAATATATTTTAATTTTGTAAAATTGTTTTTAAATTAAAATATGGTAAGTGGATAATTTTAAAAGGGTTTAAAATTATCAAGATATTTTTCCATAATTAGCTTGCCTATTATTTAAAATTAGATTAAATAAAAGATTGTATTTATATTATTAAAATTTCGGTTTTATATATAAATATATATTTATTTAATGTTTTAAATAAATCAAAATTTATTATACATGTATATATATTTTCGGATATATATATAGATGTATTTGAATAAAAGATTTGAATAAGATAATATTTATATATATATATATAATCGGTGTATATATATATATTTATATAAATCGATTTGGTAAATATATAGATAATTATTTAAAAGGAGTTTTTAAATAAAGATATCAAATTTAAAATAGGGATATACACAAAGTGTGTATATCCGAATTTTTAATAAAAATTTTAGGGGTTTCGGATTTTTGGTAATTATTTAGATTTGATTTTGTATTTATATAATGTAATATAAAATATCTCCAAAGAGATAAAATCTTGAATCTAAAATATAATTATAATATATATTAGATATATATATGTAACGACCCAAAATTGGTAAATAAATAAATTATACAAAAATATGATAAATAAGGATAAATCGTTTAAAGAATGTAGGAATTGGTTTCGTGTCGTTTGGAGACCGTATGAGAAAGTTATGGACGAAACCGGGTCGAAGCGGGAAGCAAAAGTTGCAGCCCTGCTGCATAAGGGCAAGATAGCGCCGCTATCTTGAAGATAGCGACGCGATCTATTGGTTTTCAAACAGCGCCCGATGGGCGGGTATGCTGTAAATTTTAGTATGTAGAAAAATGTCCAAAAACTTTATATATTTCTAAATGACATAATAATCGATAGATGTGATGATGATTTTGTACAAAAAAATGGTAAATGAAGAAATGTTACATATAATTTACAAACGAAATAAGACTTCTTTGTAAACGACATTTGCTGTTGAATTAGTGTAATTACCGGAACACGATGGAGGTGGTTTGCAATGAGTGTGTTAATTCCGAAAGCATGAGGACTAATATAAGGTGACTGATCTTTAAAATATGGGAAGATAATCATAGAATGCCGGTTTTTATGGAAATTATATTGAGTCGTGTATCACTTCTGAATAAATACGATTGAGTCGCTGATTGATCTTTTAAATATTTATTTGTTTCCTTGTATGTATGGTCTTTTAAATAGTTATTTGTATGTACGATCTTTTAAATAGTTATTTGTTTCCTTGTATGTAGGAAGCCGTATATGGAGCATATGAATGTAGACCGTAAGCCGTACCAGATTCGTTTGCCGTATATGGAGCATATGAATGTAGACCGTAAGCTGTACCAGATTCGTTTGTATTAGTGCAAATGACGTGGACCAATCAGGGAATTCCAAGTGTCATTATGGACGAATAGGAATGCTTGGAATTGTCATGGTGTCAAACGCTCTTCAAATTTAGGCCTCATATATAGGGTAGGATAAATCGATTTGGTAAATATATAGATAATTATTTAAAAGGAGTTTTTAAATAGAGATATCAAATTTAAAATAGGGATATACACAAAGTGTGTATATCCGAATTTTTAATAAAAATTTTAGGGGTTTCGGATTTTTGGTAATTATTTAGATTTGATTTTGTATTTATATAATGTAATATAAAATATCTCCAAAGAGATAAAATCTTGAATCTAAAATATAATTATAATATATATTAGATATATATATGTAACGACCCAAAATTGGTAAATAAATAAATTGTACAAAAATATGATAAATAAGGATAAATCGTTTAAAGAACGTAGGAATTGGTTTCGTGTCGTTTGGAGACCGTATGAGAAAGTTATGGACGAAACCGGGTCGAAGCGGGAAGCAAAAGTTGCAGCCCTGCTGCATAAGGGCAAGATAGCGCCGCTATCTTGAAGATAGCGACGCGATCTATTGGTTTTCAAACAGCGACCCAAGATAGCGTCGGAGATGTGTCGCGAAATTGAGATAGCGTCGAGGATAGCGCCGCTATATAGTGGCGCGATTTATGGCGGGCATCGAGATAGCGACGCTATCATGAAGATAGCGACGCGATCTTCGTCGCTGAAAGCATTAAAGTCGGGTTTCATGTCATTTAATGCATCCAAAACCCTAGTTTTTCTCCCACTCGAGTTTGTGAACGATTTTGGGTGTAAACCACCATTTGGAGCTTATTTCTTCATCAAATCTTGTGATTCTTCACTCCTAGTTGAAGATTAAAGGTATATCTTCAATCCTTTGTAGTTGTAGCTTTAGATCTATGGGTTTAGAAGCTTGGGTTTGAAACCCTAGTTCTTGGGGTTATGGATTATGGTGATATAAATGGTGTATACACTTAATAGATGGTATATTAACAAAGGAAACAAGTGTATGATTATGATTTGTAAGAATCTTAAGGGTTGGTTAAACCTAGGGTTTGGTAAATCACCATAATTGGTGGAAAGTGTTAGTTGATGGTATCTAGTGATAAATGGATACATTAATAGTAGATTGTGATGTTGAACATTGTATGATTATTGTATTAGGCTTTCGGTGACATCTTGGAAAGTCGGTGAATTGTGAAGCAAGAGATTGGTGTCAAGAATTCGGTTAAAGCATCTTTATTGCTAAGGTGAGTACGTGTGGAATTTTCTGAGTACATAGCCCTTTTAAATATTTTCATTACTTGTGTTACAGTCTATTTACTTATATGTGTAGACTTATAGAATTTTGAGTTAGTGATAGATATTACCGATAATATTGGACTAACTTGCTTAATAATGGAAGTGATAGCCGAGAGCTAGATTGACATAACCATAGGGTTATGATGAGGTTGAGATGATGTGATGATACGGGAGACTCCCCGATCATGAGGTGTGGATTGAGGGGCAGTTGGGATGGATTTCCCATCGACTCTTCCACGTTAGTAGTCTTACTCATTGGACGTATTCCGGTGGGCAAGGCAGGTATCGGTAGCGTGGACGATCCTATTGCCGGTACCTTGTTTCTAGTTAGCTCGGGGGCGACCCAATAACTAGATATGTATGTGATTCTAGCTAGTTCGGGGGCAACCCGATAGCTAGACGTGATTGCTAGGTAAGCAAGGATGATAGGGTCATACTAAGGTGACTAGACTGGATAGTTGGATATATATACGTATTTTGATTGGTTATATGAAACGTGCCATTTCATTTTATTATCGGGTCTAAACCCATGTAGCTCACGAGACGTTTTTGTCTCACGTACTCCTTGTTTTATTTTGCTATGTACTCAGGTTCGGGATCGAAGGCTTAGGTACGCATGGATAGAGATGCGGGACCTAGATTAGAAGAACACTAGATTGGATTTAGTCTTAGCTTGGTTATGATCTATTTTGTAACACCTACTTTTATACTCTGATTTCATACCAAGGTTTTTGTAAATCCAAATTGAGGATGTTCTTCTATTTATAAAATGTTTTATTTTGGTCAATATTTTGTATTAAAATTTGAGGTGTCACAATATATGTAAATTAATAGTGTAATTTAATATATATATATATATATATATGTATATATTTTTCGAAATTCGAAATTCCCATATATATCAAAAAAGTTTTGTATTCCTCCGTTATAATATTATGTAAATAAAAGTATATTTAAATATTATAATAAAATATAATTAATTAATTATTAAAATGTGCGTCCTCGCATTTTAATGGAATTAAAAGAATTATATATATTACTTTAGTTGAGATAAATTAAAGGTTTAATTTGACATATTATAAAAGTTTATATATGTACAACTAAAGTAAATACATTAAACAAAAACTTCCCGTTTGATGTTAAATGTGAAAGATTGTGCTCTCCATGAGAGACACGCACTCATCTATAATCTAGTTAACGAAGCGCGTGCAATTGAGCCGGTACGTTAATTTTGAGATTATAATCGTGAGTGAATAGATTCTCGCGATACCCAATTAAGCGAACTTGAGCCGGGAATCTTCGTGAGTGCTTTCATGGTAGATTCACCGTCAAATTCATGATCCACGGTATCCCTGTCATGAATTATGTGACGAGCATAGAATCGAGATTAACATGCCATTTTAAAAGTTTAAAATGAATCTAAAAGATCTAGGGATTTCATGGTGATTGAAATTAACAATAGTATGTTTCCTTATGAAATTATTCGGTGTGAATTACGGCATCCCTCTTCACATCAAATAACGTAATGTTGGATCCTAGCCTTAATTTGATTATTGGGTAAATAATGTTAAGGATTATCTAATAAATAAACTAACAAAGAAATTGTTTCTTTTGTAGATGTCTAATCCAATCAATAACAACAACAATCAAAATCTTCGGTGGTGTTTCGTTTGGGTTTTCTCAAGGGTACTTTACACTACGTTGTGGTGTATTGTCTCGTTCGTTGTCAACCTCGAGTGTGATCAAGTAGAGGGGTTCTAGTTTGAATCCTAGTTCTTGACGAAGTTCTGGATCGTACGAGATCACAAGGATTCGCATCACCAAGTGTTGCTAATGTAAGTGATTTATTTGTTATATTCATAGCTACCTTAGACTCGTAGATCTAAACGATCCTTTATCGTTTCGCCGTTTATCGTTATGATTTGTTCGTATATTCCGCGACGAACAAAGTGTCGGTAAATTGGTACGAAACCCAACAATTACATTGAGCGAAAAAAGGGTAATTGTTTTAGAAATTGCAGAAGGCATGGATACAATAACAGAAACAAATAAAGATTAAAACAGAAACATCAACCATAGAAACCCTAAAAAACATGAAATCACAATTCGAAAATGAGATCGATCGAGAACGGTGATTCAATCAATCGATAATAAAATTGTCGGTTACACTTTTCTCTTCAATATTCTAAATTAAGGGAGAGACTGAAGGAGCGATTTCAGCCGATTCTACACACATTGCCATTATAAATAGACCCAATGATCACTTCAAACCATGAACCAAAACAGAAACCATATTCAAAAATGGCATCTAAAATGTCTTTATTACCCTTGTTGTGCATCTTATTCTTTCTCGTCAAGTGCAATGCCCGAACATCATCAGCTTTTGAGAAGGGTAGCAAAGCACAAGGTCTCCATGACCTCAAGCTCTATCTTACTCGCTATGGTTACCTAAATTACCAACCTACCCCTAACCACGCTTCCCCCCAAAACCACCAGTTTGATCAAGAGCTCGAAAACGCGCTCAAAAGCTACCAAAACTTCCACAATCTCAAACCAACAGGTTCACTAGACGAGGCCACGGTTTCACAAATGGCGAAGCCTCGTTGTGGACATCCAGACATAAAAGCTGATCACCAGCATAACACAAAACCGTTACTTTTTAAATCTCATTACGAAATTACCCCCTGTATCTACAGATGGCCCTCCGGTAAAGCCAACCTTAGCTACGCATTCGACTCGAGTTTTCCAACTGAATACAAACCGCCTGTAATTCGTGGCTTCAGCACGTGGGCTTGTGCTTCTAACTTCACATTTTACAGAGTCGATGATTTTGAAGGTTCAGACATGAAGATAGTGATGGTAAGTGGAGAGGGTACCCCCTTCACCGGATTAGGTACTTTAGCCGTCGCTAATATTCCAACTACCGGTGGAACGCTTTCGTTCAATGCATTGTACAACTGGACAGCTGGACCAGAAACGGTTCCCGATGTCTTTGATGTGGAGACAGTGGCTCTTCATGAAATAGGACATTTACTTGGTTTGGGGCATAGTCAATATGGAAATGCCATAATGTGGCCTACTATTGGCTCTGCATTTATAAAAGGTTTGGGTCCAGATGATATTGAAGGTCTCAAAGTCTTGTATGGAGATGCTCCCTGCATTGACCCGGTTCCACCACCCGCCCGGGAAAGTGAAAACCTTATTTTAGGTGATACTTTTTGAAAATGATAGTTTTTGAAAATTAATTAGTGGTTTTAGGCCGACTTAATTAGTTTGTCAGTTTTGGTGCTTTAATTTGTTTCTCTTACTTTGTATTTCTAGCTTCTTGCTAGTTTTCTAAAAATGATGATTTTCTATAAAGTTGAAAACTTGTATTATGCTTTCTGCCTCATAAGCAGCAGGAAAACAATGCTTTCATATGCTCTACTATTTATGCACGAACCCAAAAACAAGCGTTCGTGACGATTTTACAAAGACATTATTAACCTGGACATATTTGAAAGCAAATAAATTAATTTGAAGGAAGAATAATTAATTGGTAAAACAAACGGGTTCGGTAAACGTGTCATGGATCATCAAACCTGTCTCCGACCTTTGCATATACAAGGTTAAACTTAATTCCATATCTGTTTTCCCCATGGTCACGTTTTGCATTCCTAAGTTGGACTTAAGTATTAATTACATAATATTATGTATATTGTATACTTGCTTGCATCATATATAGGTATGGACATGTCTATTTAACCATTTATTGTGATCTTGACAAAATGTGAGAAATTCCAAGGTTTGGAGTCATCTTAATGCAAATGTCAATAAGATCTTATTTAGTTTAATGGTCTTGTTAAACATAAGGGAAATCATTTGACTGGTTTTAATAAATTTCTTATTGCTAAACGTAACGGTTTTACTAAGTTTAAGGGATTCATTGACTGGTTTGGAGCCATCTTAATGCAAATGTCGAGAAGATCGTATTAGTTTAAGGGTTTTGCTAAGTTTAAGGGGGTTGCTAAATATAATGACAAATTAGTATCAATATTTTGATTTGAGTCATTAATTCGTTTCACTATCCAAGAATCATTGACAGTTTTGAAATGCAAGATTCTGTCAGTTGACTTACAGCAGCAAAATCATCAGTTGTCCCTTTATATTTAGAGTAGTTAAAATCGAAATTGGATTTGTAACCATTTAACATCAGCAGTTGACCCATTCTGACCCGTTTTATATTAAGAAATTTTGTAAGTATACCAATCAATTTATGGTTTTAAAAGTGACCATATTGAGACGTTGGGGTGTGACCCCCTCCCTTACGCATAGTCTTAGACTTGGTCTCAATTTTTTAACACTTAAGAAGCCAAAGTCTGAAAATACATGAAGTTATGAATAAAGATGAAATTCTGTTACAAGCATACAAGCTAAAAGTTGTATAATAATCTAGTGGAATAAGACATAATTGTGTTTGTGATGAAGGTTATATCCCTGATAAAATAAGTTGGAATATTTAGTATGAATGATTTCATTTGTTGTATATATGTAAATTCGTATGTTAAAATGATTACATCATTATCAATCATGTTGAATCTTACAAGAAACAAAAAACAATAAAGCCACCAAATTTACATCCTGTTTTTGCGATTTTAATTGCATAAAAAATCATTATAACAATGTTTAGAATGCAACACAAACATTGTCATCATCTTCAACGATCTCAGTAAGCTTTAACAGATGTAGAAGGCTTAGAAGTTGACTTAGAACCATTCGTCTTCGTTGTGCAGTCTTGACCGATTCTTGAAGCCAAAGCAACCAAAAAAGGCCTCACACCGCCACCAGGACGGGCGGCAGCAGCCACCGCAGGCGGGTGGTTACTTTTACATTCATGATCAGATTGAAACCGGTGTTTCAAACAGAACTTATTCTGGCAAGACTTACAACTACTAGTATTTGAAAATGTAAGTATCTCCTTACAACGTCTAACACCACAAGTCGGTTTCCTCTTCTTTTTCGGATCACAGTTTCCAGATTTATGATGTTTTGCTAAAATCAAATCCATCTCATCCTTTCCTCCTTTGCTGTTTCGTGGAATCTCGATTGAACTTGAACATGTTTCGCAAACCACAACTTTTCTGCTATTATGATCGGAATTTGTACATTCATGAGATTTGTATGATCGATGTTCAACACAAAAAACCTGCAACAACAAAAAAAAGAAGTTAAATCAGTGGATTGAAATTGAGATTTCACGAATCAAATCAAATTGAAGGTATAATGAAATTACCTTTTGACAACCGTCGCATTTGAATGGGAGAAAATCAAGCTGTTTGCAATCGGAAAGCTGACAATGTTTGCCTAAATCAGGAAAAGCTTCTGTTCCTCCTCCCATGGTGATTCTCCTTTCGATCTTAAGATTAAGATTAACAATTTAAACCGAAATTAAAATTGAAATATGATTAAGATTATAATTTGGATGGTGCATTGGATATTGGTGGGGGAAAGTATATATAGCTATGGTTTGTCTTGGGGAGAAAGCCATAGGCGACTGGATTGAATTTGTAAGCTTCTAGGTGCTTCTTTTTCTACACACGTATCAAAACTTTGGGTCCCACACGCTAACACGTTGTAGAATTGTTTTGGGCTTTCTGATTTATTTTAATGGGCTGTGGTCTTTACTCAGTCTCATAGACTCATACCCTACCAATACCTGTAGGATTATATTGGGCCTTGCAATTTATTTGAATGGGATGGGCTTTACTCAGTCATACCATACTGATACCGAAAGTTTAAGAATGAGAAATGATATTTATGCCTATAATTTGTGTCTATTTATAGGCATACTTACTTCTAAACTTGACGTGTGTCTACTAATTTTTTCTCTTCATATCATCTCTTGATTTTGACACTTGTCATGATCAAATTGGTAGGCACATGAGTAGGCACATTTAGTAGGCACAAATATCATTACTATTTAAGAATATACATATCGGATACTAGACCAATTCGGTTCCATATCGGTACCAAACCAGTTTTAGTCACTTATTGTACAATAAACCAGATTGTGGGTCCTAAAATGGGGTAAGACTTGAGTTATAAGTGAAATTATACTTTAATTTGTGAATGTGAAAAGACCAATGTTGAGATGACGACTTCAAGATGGCTTTAAAATGCCTCTTTGGATTGAGTCACGATAATCAAAAGATGCCTCTTTGGATTGATAATCAATGCTCTAGGAGATAGTAATATATAAAAAACCGAATTGAACAAAATAATGTTAAGCATGAGATATAATGATTGTAGACTTGTAGTGGTGGTTAATTCTAAATTGATCCTCCCAAGAAGACGTGTTTCATGACTTTTAGCAAACAAAAGTGAAAGTTGCCCAATTGTAAAGACAAGGAATAATACCCTTTCCTTTCTATAAAGTTCTAAAAGCATAATTAAAAGAAAATAACGTTTAGTTGTTTTATATACTTAAAGTTGTGGGTTACCAATATCTTCCACTATGCATATAAGTTGTGCTATGAAATTACCGAGCTATACTTTGGGATGTTCCAAGTGATATCAGAGCAATGGCGCGTCGACGTGTGCCCGCATGCATGGATAGAAGAAAATTCATCACTTTAAACCTGTTAAAAGACACCGAAGGTTCACTAAAATTGAGTATATGTTTATAAACGTACATATTATACTGTTATATATGCAGGAATATATGATCTTTTTAGATGTTGATTGTCACTTTCCAGAAGGAAAAGAGTGTTTGCACAAGAAAAAAAAGTCTTGATCAAAATCAAACAAAACAAGACAACATCAAGTGGATGCCAGGAGACATATTTCATAATCAAATAGGCCCCCAATTTACTCACTAATATCAAAGATTTGTGCCTTTCTGGTTTAACCCTTGATGCATATGATATTGTAAATGTAGCACTAACCCTCAAATGTCAACATAAGAATCTTCAAATAGGCAAACAACATTTATCATAATCTTGGAACTTATTTCAAATTTAAATGTATTCTAATTTGAGAGTAAATGAGCTTGCTTTATTGGCCTAATTACATAGATAGCCAATGATGGCCAGCCTAGCTGGTATGAGGTACTGGGTTTATACCCATGTGGGCTGCAGGTCGTGAGTTCGAATCCTTCTGGAAGCGTTGCATTTGCGTAATTTATCTCATACCTCACACGAGCACATATGAGGAATTTTCCTTGGAAATCCCTTTGGGGGCTGGGTTTGCCCGCTTATGCGGAGCTCGAACTCGGGGTGCTCGCTGAAAAATTGCGAGTAGGCTTCCGTTATTTCATTTGCCGTTTCCAAAAAAATTACATAGATACGGTAAGACCGTTAGTATGATACATCACTAGCAAAAATAATTACAAAATAGAGTTAATAAAAGGGTTTAAAATACAACTGGACTAAAAACTTTACAATTCATATTTCTAGAAAAATACCACAAAAATGAAACATGACAATTTGATCTAATAAATCCTTTGAAGTATATTTTTGTCCCAAAGATTGTGTTGTTACAAAATTGTTATAATATCCAAACCACTATATCCAGAGAAGAAGCATATTTATTACCATCATATTATTTTCAAGTTAATAGGAATTAAGATGGTGATAGTTAATTATATAAAAAGACAAGATTGAGGAGTAAGCTACGATTTAACATTAAAAAAACCCATTAAACTCAATAATTAAAAGCCATAATCATTGGTGCAATCAAAATTCTTAGCAACCAAGCAAAGTATACATGATAGTAGTAGGTAGGGCTGTTAAAACCCATCACGACACGACAAAAATACACGAAACGAAACGAAATTGGGACGAAATCGAAATTTGAATTCGTGTTCATGTCGTGTTCGTGTCGTGTAAAACAAACACGAAGTCGTGTCGTGTTCATGTTCAGAGATTAACACGAAATTGACACGGTAGTTATGATTTTGGGAACATTTAGAAATTTATGTTATATTTTTGTCGTGTTTGTCGTGTTTTAAGCATGTACTCCCTCCGTCCCACAAAGAAGTTCTTATTTCTCATGGGCACAAATATTAAGGCATATAGATAGTGGTGGGGTCCTTTGTAATATTGTTGATTAAAATATAAGATTATTTGGAGAGAGAAAGTATTTTTAGAAGATAGTTAGTGGTGATATAAACAATAATAATAGTATTTTATTAAGTGTGCCCTCATATTTGAGAAATGAGAACTTTTTTGTAGGACAAAACGTAAAGGAGAAATGGGAACATTTTGGTGGGACGGAGGGAGTAGTAAGTAAGAAATTTTATATATTTGTTATTTATCTCGTGTTGTCGTGTTTATTATTTTTTAATCGTGTCGTGTTCGTGTTAGCAAAATAAAACACGACTTCGTGTCGTGTTGTTTTCGTGTTGAACGAATTCGTATCGTGTCATGTCGTATTATCCAAAAACACGAAACGATAACACGATTTAACAGCCTTAATAATAGGGTTATTACATTATGCACACATGCATACATCCATCAATATTTTTGCTTTTAAAATTTTGACCAAGCTTGGAGTTTCCATGCAAAAGTGGTCGAAGTCTTCCCACCTTTTTAGAAGTTTAAAAAACAACTAATACAAAAATCTAAAACTATTATGTATAAACGAATAAATATTTTTATATAAATGTCACACCCCGCCAAAATGGTTTTACATAAAAAATAGTTTGCGGAAGAACGGGCGCGCGACTTCACAAGTATACAAAAAGCATATGATTATTACAAAAAATAATAAGTTTTCAACATTTGATAAATGTTTGATAAAAAGTAATGCCACCAAAAGTTAATGTAAACAAAGTAGTTTAAATCCAAACATGGTTTAATAAAAATAAAGAGGTGACATCTTATTTGAATTAAAAGCTTGACTCCCAATGCATGCGACACAAATGCTTAAGCTTTGTTACCTGAAAAACATAAGTAAAAGTATCAACAAAATTGTTGAGTGAATTCACAGGTTTTATATAAGTTCAAATAGTCCCAAAGTTTTCGTATGCCATATATTGCAAAAATAGTGTGATGATATAAAACGTTTAATATGACCTGATCCGAGACCAGGGGCACGATATAAATCGTAAGAGGAAATAAGTGACGGTGATCTCCCAAAAGGTTAGCTAAACCCCTTGAGTTAAAATCTCAACCCTAAGTCCATAACCAAAACAACAACTTTAAAACGTATTTCAATATGGATATACACTCCTCGTGGTTCGATAAACATCGAATAAAGTGATCAATAACGTAAGGGAGGGGAAGTCTAAGCCATAATACCATCTGCATATCCAGGGCCTAGTCACAACTAGCTAATGATTATGTATGTAAGCATATACGCACTTCCATGCACTACATCTAAATTTAGTTTGAGATAAGGATTCGTTGTCAAGTTTCCAAAAATAGTTTCATCACAAATAAATATTTGATTATAAATAATAGAAATTATTTATAAAATGGTTGATATGTTTTTCACCCCAAAGTTGTAAAATAGTAATAAAAATATAGTAAAAGTGGGGCTGTGAACTCACTGTCACAATAAGGTTTATTAAATACGCATTGATAAATAGTTTGAATGTTTATAAAACATTTGTTATGTTTTTCACCCCAAGTTTGTAAATAAGTATAAAAATAGTAAAAAGGGGCTGTGAACTCACCTGATGCAATGCTAGCTAAAATCACAAACAATAACGTGCGGTATCCAACCACAATGATCCTAGCGTCCTATACGCATAAGAATAAATGTATAAATGACGGTCTCAACGACACGCCTAAACTAAATGATGCACAAACGATTCCCTGAGGGAAATTAGACTCGAACGATTTGTTGGTGACTCGTTTAAGTTGGTCTCGTATTTAGATTACTTTTGATAATTTAGGCAAGTTTAAAAGGAAAAAAAAATATAAGTTATACTTTGTTATAAAGATTTTACGGTGTGCGATCCATTAGATGATTACAACAGTGGTTATAATTAATTTTCTAAATAATTATTTGCTAAAGACCTTTATTTCGACCACTCAGTATTTGAAACGAATTTTATATAATAATCAAATATTTGTAAGTAAATTATAACAATTACTTAAATAATAATTAATTTATTAATTCTTAACCAAATAAATATTTTATGTATTATTTCATTTACAAACTATTATTTAAGTATTTACGTTTTGAAATATATAAAAAAAAAAAACACATTTGATTTATTTCTAATTAGTGGTCTGTTTTTGATTTAGCATTTAGGCTCAGTTTGGGGAAGTCAATTTGTTTGGCCTATTGATTTGTGGCTTGAACAAAACTAAAACAGTGACATGTTTTAAAACATATGTGGGCTCAATATTTAAAGGACAGCTTCAGATTCAAAAAGGAAAACAATAAAAAAAAAATATCCGCTGTTTGGGTTGTGTGTTAACGATCAAAAAAAAGAAGTAATAAATAAAAGAACCCCGGCAGCCCTAAGTCTGCCGGCGAAGGAAAAGTTGCCGGAAAACTCATTTTAAAACACCTCGACTTACTATTTCGTTTGCGATGTCCGGTTTATAGCTAATTATGGTTAGTAAATTCATTGGTGGTGGTGTTTTGTCCGCAATCAACCACGAGAACACACACACTAGTGTGTGTTCTACCGGAGTCCTAAGACCCAGAAACGAGATGCGATTACAGATGTGGTTGCTAGTATTTTGTGACCAAAACATGAAAAAAACAAAGCACAGTTTAAAATGGGATACCTTCGGGGAGATATAGAGCCGAGAGACGATTGCCGGGTTTTGTGCTTGTCGCCGAAGAATAGGGTGACGCCGGAAGTGAACATTTCTGGTTACCGGATGCGGCGAGGGAACCTGAGCAGAAATTTTACAACGAATAAGAAACCGGAGTAGTAACCGCATACACACATGGTTAAAGAAACAGTTCGAGTGTTACCTTCGTCGGGACTTTCAGGTAAAAAAAACGAGCCGGGAAGATCAATTAAGGATATCGCCGGAAAGTTTCGGGTCTACTTGTTCGTGTTGACTGCCCCGCCGGAGAAAGTGTTGGACGACGGGAAGTGTAAGTAACCGAACGAAGTGTTCAAGGAGCTGTCGGGCGGCTTAGCTTCGCCGGAGGTGGTTCGGCGATGGTGTAGTTTATCTCTGGTGTTTCTGGTACAAAGTGAAGGTAGCGAGAAAGCAATAGAGATATTTTGGGTTTTTACTTGGGGCAGATGGTGCATCTGATTAAATATGGAGATGATAAGGGCGTGTGAATCTTTTGAATTCCTGAGATCTCCAAATATTCCCAACGAATTCGGATTGTTAGTTGTGTGAAGGAGATGTATACTTGTACGTGGGTTGACGTGAAGATAGGGTCAAATTTTATTTATATATATATATATATATATATATATATATATATATATATATATATATATATATATATATATATATATATATATATATATATATATATATATATAGTACGTATTAAGTATGCATGAGGTTTACATGCGTACAATCACATGTTATTATTATTATTTTTTTTAATCTCAAGTACATTAAATCGTATATAATGCCTTATGTAAAATTTTGCACAATTTCATTTAGTTGGGTCAAGGTTTTATTAAAATAAAATTTTAAATCTTTAAGTTTGGTTTAAGTTTAGGTTGAGTCACCAACTCGCTAGATTACCGTTTTAACGGTGAAATAATATAGACAACTGACACGTGTCCAAATAATGATGTGTACTAAATACACAAATGCATGTTTTTGCTAGACTTAAATGCAACAATGAATGTTATGATTGTATTAGAACAAAAGAATGAGTTTCGATAGGTGTCAGGTTTAGTACCTGATTGCGAGGGTTGTCACAATAAATTTGAATATAAACGAACGTTCATGAACGAAGGCTAACGAACACTAACAAACAAACGTTAACGTACGAAGACATGCCTATATTCACAAACATAATTGAGCAAGTGTGACATGTGTTCATGTTAATTCGTTTAACTCAACAAATATAAAATCTTATACGTGATCATTTATTTACCTAAACCAATAGAGATAAATAAATAAAAAAATTCCTATTAAATTGTTTACCTACAGTTTGCTGACTAAATGTGATTCTCCTCGTTTACAAACTATAATTTCTAGTCCCGAGATTTTTCCATTTTATATAATCGTCCAAAAAAATGAATTTTAGAATATTAAAAATAAATATTAATGACAATTATTTCAAAGTTGTGGAACCATCAACTTTTTATCTTTTGATGTTTATACGACCAATAAATGAGAACCATAATCACTTCCCTGATTCTCTTTTACTCTCATTTCTTTTCCCAGTATGTTTTTTCCTCTTTCCTATTCTGAGTCCATGGTGTTCTTCAATTTCATCATCCCTTCAAATTAATCAGCCTCAAAATCTCTGCACTTTCAGCTAACCAATCGTGCTTCACATGGGTAGTAGCAAGCATAGATGGAGATTCACTCTCCTCCGATCACCATCCAATCTCAGAAAAGCATCACCGCCGCCTGAATTCATCTGTCCAATCTCCGGCGACCTCATGGCTGACCCCGTAATTGTTTCTTCCGGCCAAACATTCGAGCGTAATTGCGTCCTCGCTTGTATTTCTCTCTCCTTTAAACCCACCACCATCCTCCCCACCGTCGATTTCGACACCATAATCCCTAATCTAGCTCTCAAATCCGCCATCATTAACTGGTGTCGGACCAATTCATTCTCACCAATCCCCCAACCACTCGATATCCGTTCCGCTTTAAACATTATCCAATCGTTAATGAAAAATTCCCCAAATTACCCACAAATTCGTCTCTCGAGCTGTTTATCATCTACATCGGATGATTCAGTGGTCGCCGCGGTCGCCAGCGCCGATGCCGATTCGTTTTCAACTACTCCACTTCCATTACTAACTACTCGTCCTTTTTGTTACTCATCTTCTTCATCCTCCGAAATCGATAATCCAACCGAAGAAGATGAAGAAATCATTTGTATGCTCAGAAGCGGTTTGATATCCGATCAGGAAAACGCCGTCGTTTCATTGAGGAAAATAACACGAACAAAACAGGATGCTCGGGTCCATCTCTGTACTCCGAGATTACTCTCGGCGTTACGTCATTTGATTGTTTCTAGAAACTCCAACGTTCAAGTGAACTCCGTTGCGGCGTTGGTCAACTTATCATTAGAAAATGCAAATAAAGTAATGATCGTACGGTCAGGAATCGTTCCGCCGTTAATCGACGTTTTGCGAGGTGGATTCCCAGAGGCGCAAGACCATGCCGCCGGCGCATTATTCAGTTTAGCACTCGACGACCAGAACAAAACCGCCATCGGCGTTCTAGGCGCGTTACCTCCGTTACTCCACGCGCTCCGTTCAGGTTCCGACAGGGCCCGCCATGACTCCGCGTTGGCTTTATACCATTTATCCCTCGTTCAAAGCAACCGGTCAAAGTTGGTCAAACTCGGGTCGGTTCAGTTGCTTTTAAATATGGTAAAGTCAGGTCATATGACGGGTCGGGTCATGTTGGTTTTATGTAATCTTGCCGGGAGTGTGGAAGGCCGGGCTGCAATGTTGGACGGTGGTGCAGTGGAATGCTTACTCGGGTTACTGAGTCGGTCCGAGTTGGACTCGGAGTCAACTCGGGAGGGTTGTTTAGGAGCATTATACGGGCTGAGTCAAGGTGGGTTACGGTTCAAAGGGCTCGCAAAGGAGGCTGGTGCAGAGGAATTGTTGATGAAAGAAGAAGAAGCAGGAAATGATCGGTGTAAAGAGAAAGCAAAGAAGATATTGGAAGTTATGACACAAAAATACGAGGAAGAAGAGAGTGTTGATTGGGAGGCATTACTCAATTCTGACGAGCCGACTCGGTCGCGATTTGAACTCGTTTATGGAAAAGTTTAACACTCATAACTGGGCCAAATGTTTTTTCATGGGCAGTTTGTGGGTATTGTTTTGTGATCATTTTTATGTAATTTTGGGTTCTTTAATGAGCACCCTTTGTTTATGTGTGGATAAAAAGGGTAGTGGCGTAAATAAAGATTTTTTAGTGGACTCATTTTTTTCAGTCGGAACCAACTTTTTGTTCATCTTTAGAGGATTCAGTACCACACATGGCAAGGCTTTTGGCGCCAATTTACATTAGAAACTCACATGGGAAAAGAACACATACTTTCATTAGAACACGTACTTACATTAGAAACTCAAAAAGCATGACAATTTACATTACAAACAAACCAAAACAAGAAACTTTTACATGCAAAAACGATATATTATTTTTTATGCACGAATGTGATACTTAAATATAAGATCATCATGAGGAAGGTCAATCAGGCTTCACTGATACGATATGTAGCTCTCGTTGTTCATGTATTTAGCTAACTCAGAACCATACGAACTTCCTTTGTATACTCGCTCCACCATTTCATAAAACTACTTCCCTTAACAAATTTTTTATTTCAAGCATCACATAATCCTCAAACCCCGCTCGATGTCGGCTTTCGACCCTCCTTTCCTCAAATCTTGGAACAAAATCAAAGCCTCCTCTACACGTGCCCAAAAGCAAGAATCCACAGTAAGACTAGCCGCCTGACTCCTCTTTTCTTCCTTAATATCTTCATTCGACCACTTCTCTAACACCTTATAAACGGCCATGTAATTTGTCTTGCCCTTTTTGTAGTGATCGGCTATGCTCCACGATCCTTCTGTAGTTGGTCCCACCATAGAGCCAACGTTTACGCAACATTGCACCTTTTTGTGGCTTGGCATCCTCTTCTTGAATAAATAAAGGTTTAGAATACGTTGATGTGTCACAATTAGGTTTTGTCTCTCGATTTCTTCTCGGGATTGTGGGTTTATCATAGTAACCCCCTTCCGATTTCCTAGTCTTCATTTCCATGTATGTCAAGCTTATCTTAATCTCGTTTAGCTTCTTTGTTGGCTCGTAAGCGTTCTTTTTCTTTTTAATTATCTTTTCTATTTTATCCTCCAATTAGATCGTTTGAAAAATACTCCAACTTCCTTGAACTGTAAAGTGATTCCTGCCTTCAACGAATTCATCATACCGAATTCACCGGATTCAGAAACCCCTCGATACAATGCCTTCCTTCTCATTGACTTCAAATCATTCCTGCATCTTAAAGTTTCTAACATTCGATGGTGATGACCTCATGGCATCTAGAACTGCTAGGATCGAGTCTTGATCTTCAAAAGCCGAGTGGCCACCTGATTCCGTGCAAAACAAGAAGGTGCCAAAAGGCTTGTATTTGCTATTTGTTGAGAAAAAACTAGCAACGAGATCCTTTTTTGCGACCACATTCAAGAAACTAGATTCCCATTGTGGGCGTTCAGAGATAGCTTTTTGCAAAGCTTCATCACCAACAAGGGGGCAACCAAACGTTTGGCCTTTTGGTTTCCTTTGGATTCTTTCACATCTAGAACATGTTGCAGCCATAGCACGAATAGAACGGTGTCCCGTGATAACTAATGGGCTATTTTTAATCTGAAATTAAACAAATATATATTGACCATTTCATTGAATAAGAACATATATTAATCACGCTTAATCTTGATTCCCACATCTATCTGCTACAATACCTTCTTTTCGAGGTCATCAGTTGGAAGTTGCTCAAACAGCAGCTTTGTTAAGGGAGAACTTTGGGTTGACTTTTGTAGAAATGAAGTCAACGACTTGGACGTGTTCTGATGACACCAAATCATAGATTCATCAGGTTGTATAGTCATCAGTTGGAGACTGGAAAGCCAAAACTTGGATCCCAGAAGCACTCGGGAGAAGTTTATAAGTCTCCGAAAGAATTGCTTGATAAGCATCTGGAATGATATCTATGCTGCCCAGAAATTTGCCCAGTTCGACTTCACTACTAAACCTGCAATTTTTTTTGGATAAAAAAAAAACTTAATTTAATGGCATTATATTATCAAGAAAACTTAAATACTGGAAACCCATTTTCAAGATTTTATAAGATAGACGGAAATGAAACTTACATGTTTTGGCTGACCATCTTTTTTCTTGATTTGTTTCAAGAAATATTTTGGGTGTTAATCTTGTTTTGTTGGTGTTGAAGACTATGGAATGAAGCTTTTAAAGATTCCTTTTGATAGGTGTATATATGGCTAGATATCATATCATGATGGAATATTTATATAACACAAAAGAATTTGTATGATTAATTACGATGAAACTTCTTGGTGATTGGAAGATGCTTTGTTATTAGCTTTTTGTGAAGAACGGGTCTTTGTCAACTATGAAGTCGTCGGCTGGGGAGGTCTTTATTTATTTAAGACAGTTAATTTTTTTTGTTAATATTGATAACTTTAATGGACACTGTTTAACAAGAGGCCTGTTGAAATTGATATGGTGATCTAAAGAACATTGTTCTTGTCTTACATGATGTTTTTTTTAGCTAAGAGAACGAAAGTGAAATGAGATGTGTTTTCAATTCGTTTTGGGCATGAAAAATGGTTGTAAATTCAGTAAGAAAAGATATCAAAGTCACTCTGTTACTCGTTAAATTTGGATAAAGTAGGTTACCTCCTCAACCACAAAAATAGCAAAGTGGGTCACAAAACTATGCACTCTTGTACATGTACATTAAATCTAGTCAAATTGACCAAAATGCAATCTTCACTAAAAAGCAAATCAAAACTTGAAAAGCATCTACCAATCACCACGAACTTTCCTTGCTAATAAAATATTTTTGCATTATAAAATATTTTTTGTCGTGATATCTAGCCATACACCTACCAAAAGGAATCTTTAAAAGGTTTACTCCATCGTCTACCACACCAACAAAAAAGAAAGACTCAAATTATGAGCCAAAACATGTAAGTTTCATTTTCATTTATCTTATAAAATCTTGAAAATAGGTTTCAAGAGTTCTAGTTTACTTGACGACATAATGCCATTAATAGAGTTTTTCTTTGTGTCATAAGAAGTAGAAATAGAACATCTTGTGTGCTCATATTCACATAATCATATTTGTTATTTAATAATTCTACAAATTACACATATATCTCAAGTAATTCTAGTCTCTAAATAATTTCAAACATCATATGCTGTCTCCATTTGCCCCTCAACCCAGTAACCAAATAGATGTCATCAAAAGTTATTCTCTGACTCGCCCCAAACAATTTGAGCAAAGGTTCAATCATCAATGTCATCCACATCATCATCATCATCATCACCATCATCATCATGATCAGAGATAACGGTTTGCTGGTACAAGCTTCATTAGTTTGGCAAGATCGTAGGCTTTAAAATCTTTCCCATAACATAATCCTAAGTCAAGGGGCGTTTTCCCATCCTGAAACACAAAAACAAACAATTACTTATTCATTCTTGTACAAGGAAAATAAATAAGCACATCCTTATTATCTTATCTAATTCAAACAAAAAACAAAGCTGCAAACATCATTAAACCATCCAAAAGTCAATCGTTTTTGTTTCATTAACAACTGACTTCTGGGCCAGTACAAATGATTGATATAGAATTTGCTGACCTGGTTTCTTCTACTTTTGTCAGCTCCATTCACAAGCAGAACTTTTGCTATATCTCTGTTTCTACTTTGCATAGCTACATGCAACGGGGTCCATCCTTCCTGTTGGAAAAACCATATAAAATATCAACAAAAAAAAAAGAATAAATTAAATTAAAAAGTATTAATAATTACATTATCAGCAACGTTCACGTCAACTTTGCATTTGATCAGCAACTTCACAGTTTGCATTGCACTCACTTGAACTGCATAATGAAGTGGAGTAGCACCATCCTATCAAGAAAATATTTAGTAATTCCAAAAAATAAAAATAAAATAAATTAAGAAATTATATTTAAGGAGAAATGTCACACCAGATCTTGAGCATGAGGACTTGCACCTTTTCTTAAAAGATGACTAATAACTGCCTCCTTTTTACCTAAAACTGCTTTGTGAAGAGCGGTTTGCCCGTCCTGTTTCACCAAATATTATATTCTAATCACACTTTTCATAATCATATAAACAATTTTTGACACTTTGCAGGCCTTTACCTTATCAACTGAATCAATATTATATCCATTTGCTAGAAGGCTATCCATGAACTTAATCTGCCCTGCTAATCCCAGTGTATGCAAGGGGTTCCACTTCTCCTGAGTAGTAAATACTTATAAAATCATATTTTATGTGAACAATTAATTATCATCTAATCATTTTTTTAGATTCTTGAAACATACAGATGATATTTTGTCCAGATTAGGAGTTTCATTCTGTTGCAAGATTGATCTTTCTTCAGGTGATAAAAGTTCTTCAACCTCTGTAACAAAAAAATCCCAAATTTCCAACCATAAAAATCAAACTAAACCGATATTAAAAAAGCGATAAATAAAACCTCTGACTAGGTATTCTTCGATCTGGCTTGTGGACAATTTCTGAATATTATTTGAAGTCTCTGAAGAATCAGTTTCTTCCTCCCAATCACTTTCAAAATCCAGATTGCTTTCTTCTGCCTCAAACTCATCCTCGATTTCACTATCACTACCATCAGGATCTTCCCAGTTTCCTAGTTGGGTAGTTGAAGATGTTTTGTGTGGATTGATAGCACATATTTTTGGGTATGATTTACCATGAAATGCAGAGAAGTTGCAAGTGTTTTGTCTTGAGATAGGTTTACATGGGGTTAAAGTTATGGTAAAAACAGAGGAATGTAATGCAGATTGTAGTGAAGAATGTGTTGTTGAGCATGATATTGATAGTACCACCATTTTTATCTAGCTTTAACTGCATTGGGAGGTATATATCTTATCAGAATCAGACAATAACAAACTTAATGATGCACTAAAACTAAGTATAATTATGACAATTGTTAAACACTAATTTATTATTCCAAACCTCCAATATAAGAAAGCAAATTTATTTAGCCAACAGAAGGCTTAACTAGTGGTTCAAAAGTGTATAGATATGCATTATATATGCAGTAAGAACGAGACCGGCTCTCTGGGACATTTGGTCGAACACCTTATATGCTCATTGGAATATTCAACTACACGCTCAGTTACAGCTCCAACAGTCTTAGTTTACTGAACAAATATAAGTTTTCAGCGGACGAATTCAAGTGTAATCCTTTAAATGCACCAACATCTCCAAATAAAAGGTATTTAAACCCAAAAACTTAAAACAAAACCATGTGACCTACCTTGAAGCCTTAGAAATGGCTAGGGTGTAATTGAGTAAACGCCGGCTATCAAGCTGCCTCAATTGTTCAACTGAAACTAACGGATTTCTCAAAGCCCCAAAGATCCGTTACCGTAAACTCTCACCAGTCGCGTTTGGCCGACCAGGTAGAAACAAGTCCGTTTAATTCCTCAATTTTGAGAAGAGGGAGGGTGTTTGGAAGTACGAAGTCCAGATAACGATAAAAAGTGCTCGTAAAAATAACAATTATAAGCTAATAGTTTTCTTAAATTTTTAATAAATTTAGACTATTCGGTCATTTTGGTTCGAATAACAGGGGTGTTTAATAAATTTACATTTGTAAGCTTATTTAAACCTATATTTTTATAAGCTAATAGTTTTCTTAAATTTTTTTCTTAAACATCACTTATACTTCCTCCGATTCAAAATAAGTGATACACTTTTCTTTTTGGGTGATTCAAAATAAGTGATACACTTTGAAAAGTTTCCTTATTTGGCAAATAAAATGGGACCCACACTCATTAACTATCTAGTTTAACAAAGTGAAATGACCTCTTTACCCTTACTTTTTACTTTTAAACATCATTAACCTTACTTTATTCAAAAGGTGTGGGACCCATTCCCCACTAACCATCCAATTAATCTAATTTAACCATCATTATAATCTTTTGCCTCAAAAACCGTGAAACTCAAAGTATTTCACTTATTTTGAATCGGAGGAAGTATATAAATACTGAATAATAAAATTATTAAAAATATTAAATATGCAAGTATGAACTATTACATAATTGTTTCGGTTTCCAATTTCCAGTATTTTAAAGTACTAAGTAGATACCCTTACAAATTATCGATTAATTATTATATGTTATTTTATACTATAAACAACTTAAATTAAATTTGTAGACATTTAACAATTTAGGTAAAACCTTTAATTAAACTTTTAGAACAGTTTGGGTAAACAAGTACAATATAGAAAAGTTAACACGAAATCCTAATTCAAAACTAAATCAACATAAAAATCTTATAATGTGCATGCCTATAAAAACTAGCACGAAATGAATCTTTATATAATGATTTTAAGTAATTATCAACTCCTATTAACTAACAACGATTGAAAAATTAATAACACTTGTGATAAATTATACAAAAAAACCGACTCTCGTATCCTTTGTTCTATATCCAACGAGACAATCTCCTTATTGAACCATTATGTACGACACTTGACTCATCATATTAAACGTTGTCGTTTCAGTTAACTTGCTCACCAATCAAGTCCAACCCAACAAGAAGAAACGACAAACCTTGAAACAACAAGAAATAAAAATGAATCCCATGAGCCGATAAAAGGCTTCTAGTAGCAGCAGTAAGCAACAAGAACGCAAGTGCAAGTTCTTTCCTATAAATCCTGTTTTTCTTCTTCTCAACAACCGGATGATTAATCACTTCTTGTTCCTTCAATTTCCCCAACATTTCTAATCCCGATTCCGATAATCGTCTTTGAATCTTCTCTTCACTGAAACTCTTCGATTCCCGTTCTGCAAACGCCAACAAATCGGATTCCGATGATCTCCCGGTTTTTTTGGTGACAACCCATTCATATGCACTGCCGAGCTGGAAAAGGCCCGAGATCATGGCATTAAATTTTGTAACTGACATTGTGTTTTCGAAGAGTAAATATGGCATTAAAAATGGGAATGATTTTGGTGATGGGAGAATGTTTAAGATTGACATTGTAACGGGTACGTAACAGATTACCCAAATTGGTAATTCGGCTTCTGGTATGAACATTGTTAATGGAAGGATTACACAGAATAAGGTGAACGAGTAAAAGGGTAGAATCATTTTTCGTAGAAGAAAGAATAACAAGATTAAGTTCGCCTTTTTCCACTTTGATATCTGCAAAAAAGATCAAAAAATTGAGATTCAGCAATATTTCTTAAATGGGAAAATTTACCCATTCATAGAGTTGTCAAAACCTGACACGAAACCACAAAAATATACAAACACGAAACGAACGAAATAGAAATTTGAATTCTTGTTCTTGTCATGTAAAACAAACACGAAGTCATATCAAGGTTCGAGTTCAGAAATTGACACGATAGCTATAATTTTGGGAACATTTAGTAGTAATTTATGTTATATTTTTGTCGTGTTTGTAGGTTTTTAAGCATGTACAAAGTAAGCAATTTGATATTTTTGTTATTTATCTCGTTTTTATTGTTTTTTTAAATGGGTCGTGTTAGCCAAACAAAACACGGCTCCATGTCGTGTTCGGGTTGAGAATTTTTTTTTATGTCGTCTCGTGTTACCCAAAAACACGAAACGATAGCACGATTTGACAGGTACCCATTCATAGATAGCGACCCAAAATTGTCATCTCTAATTAATCCTAAGTTCATATCATATAAACTTCATCATATTTCAAGATTTTGAAAAAAAAACAGTTAAATCTAATAACAAACCTTGGAAGAAAGGATTGCAGGGAGACACAGACGAAAGAGTTGCATAGGACCCGAATGCCATCGATGTTGTTGTTTCTTATAAGCTTCATAAGATTCAGGCAATTCACAAAGAACTTTAACATCATTCAGATAAATAAACTTCCAACCGTTTAAATGGGCTCTAACCGCAATATCCATATCTTCAACTGTCGTTCTTTCAAGCCAACCACCTGATTCTTCCAAAGCTTTAATCCTCCAAACGCCAGCTGTCCCATTAAACCCGAAAAAGTTGAGAAAATGACCGTTTACTTGTTGTTCCACTTCAAAATGGAAACAGAGATTTATGTTTTGTAGTCTTGTGAGTAAATTTTCATCTTTGTTCACAAATGACCACCTTGCTTGAACAAGACCCAAATCGGGTTTTCCCTGAAATCACACCAAAATTACAAATTATTACAGTAATATTTAAAGATTTTTAATCTTAATCACTAGCTTTAATGGTGTTTTAAGTATACAGAACTTCAGAAACAAACAACACCTTAGAAGATTGCAAAGAAATAAACTTTAATCATCAAATAACTTTTTTTGCTTAATCATCAAATAATGGAAAAACAAAAAAGTGAAATATTAGCTAATTATAGAAAGTGTGCATACCCATAAACAATTATTGGTGAGAGATAATATATTACTTCTATTAGGTTTTTGTAAGTTTGTTACCTTAAAGTGAGGAACTGTCTGTATTAGGAAATCAGGATTAGGTTGGAAATCTGCATCCAAAATGGCAACAAATTCATAGTTTTTCACATAATCACAAGACATTGCTGAATGAAGATTTCCAGCTTTATACCCTGTTCTAACAAATCTGTGTCTGTAAATTATATTCACCCCTTTTTCTTTCCATAAATTTACTTCATTTCTTATTAAAATCTGTAAAATTTCATCACTTGAATCATCCAAAACCTGAATCAAAATCCTGTCTTTTGGCCAATCTAATTGGCAAGCAGATGCAATAGATTGTTGATACACCTTCATTACACAAAACCCACAAAATTAATTACCAAAAAGATGAATAAAGATTAGATTTTTATTAGATTCGGCACCTCTCTTTCATTGCACATGGGGATCTGAACAAGAACCGTGGGGAAACTTGAAGGATCTTCAACATCATAAGATTGATCATCAATATCAATAACTGGTTTTATTCTCTTGAATTTAATCCAAAAAAACCCAATTCCAAGTACGAATCTATCAAGAGATTGAATCAAGAACAGCAATACACAGAACTGTGACAACATAGTGATAGATGGAGCAAGATATTTAGCTCTGAATGAAATCCAACCAAAATAAGCCACGTGTACAAGTCCCATAGCTTCTGTGGAAACAAAATCCAAATCCCAATTTTGGAAATAAGCAATGATTTCAACAAGCAAAGCAACAATAGAAATAGCAAGAAATGCTTTTATGAATCTGTACATAATTCTTTCTTTATATTTGACTTCATCTTTGGTTGAATCTGATAAAGCAATGCGCTTTTTAACAGAAACAAAAGTTTTAGTAAACCCCATTGTTAACCATGGAAAGAAAGAAAGAATTCTTTGAGCTTTTAGTAAAAGCAGCCATGAAAACTGTTTTGTACTTGCTGTTTTTTGTTTTTCAAGAAACACAGATGTTTCTGAATCATCATCGACTTCAACTAAAGAAATATTGCTTAATTTGTCTATTGTGACCACCACAGAGCTTGGGGCCATTTCTCTTGAAGCTAAATCTACAAATCCCAGATGGGATTTTGGAAAAATAGATCAACAATTAAAGAAAATTATTAAATTTTATATAAATTGAAGTAAAGATTGAAGACCCATAAGGAAATTGGAGTAATGAGATATTTTTTGAGGTGTAATCTGGATCTTGAGGAGCGCTTAAAAGAGAAATGTAGAAAAAGATGGAAGGATGAAGAGGTTGACTAGTCAAAGTGTATATTTCTTTTTTAGAAAGAGAAAAATAAAATCTCATAGTAGTAAAAGAGATAAAGGAAAGATTTGTGATTTGTAGTGTGGAAAATGGAAGGTTCAGTGTTGGGAGGATTTGATTTGCAAAGTTAAACGTGAAAGGTTTTGTTTAACTCTATCTTGGTCTTAATCATGTGCTACGAGAAAAAAAAAATTATTTATTTATTTATTTATTTTTGAACAGCTACGAGAAAACATATAAATCTATGGACATAATTTACAGAATAAGTCGTAGTTATGGAGATATATATTTTGTTTTTTCTCTTCTTAAATTATCAATTTACTTTTATTAAACTAACCTATATTGAAGGAATAAGATATTTACACTATTAAACTTATTCACATAGCATATTGTATAAGTTTTAAAGCACATTATATAAATATATCAAAATATAAGTTGTGTTATGTGAATAAATTATTATGGTGTAGATATCACCATCCCGTATTTAAACATATAATAGTTATGTGAAACAAAATTGAATAATTGTTTTTCAAATCAGAAATAAAGTAAATTCACTAATTACAGGTGACCACCCGTTTTGCAGGTAGTTGGAGTTAGTGCGAGGGGGTATTTGTTGCTCCTGACTATCCTCATTAGCAACTCAACCCAACCTAACTTTCTCAATAAAAAATAATTTCTCTCTCTTCCACATACACAACTCAATCTCACCTTATTTTTCACACTCATTAACAACACAACGCAACCCAATCAAACCAACCAATCACAATATTTCACATCCTATTAAAAAAAACTAGGTAGTTAGAAGGGCCGTGATTATCACGGCCCATGGAAATCAATTCAAAAGACGATTTTGATAATAACAGAGGAGGCGGCACGAGTAGAGAATTGCTTTTGAAAGCCGCCCACATGTACCAATTATTAGCAAACGGAATTACCACCTCCATCTAAATGGAATAGAACTTCAGATACTATGATTAATAAATAACAGAACACTATGATATCATTTTGATTATTTTTCAACTCAATTTAAACAAATAATAATAATGACAACCTTTCTCTTGAGTGATCTTTGACCTTCCTTCCCTCGTACCCGAGGTTGGAGGTAAAGCCTTGGTTTCTGTTGCAGCACCCCAAGATCCCGGTTGCTGACATTGGTCAGGTTTTTGGTGCCCCAAGATCCTGCTTGCTGACGTTGGTCAGTTTTTTAGCCGCCCATGAGGCCATGATCCTGACTACTGACCTTTGTAAGCTTTTTAAGCTCCAGTCTCTTCATTTTGATCAAGTTTATTTGTACCCCAAGAGGAGGATTCTCTCTTCTGATTTTGGTCAGCTTTTCGTGCTCCGATTTGCTGACCCTGGTCAGATTTGGCTTCTCCACGACCACCACCAGTCTTGACTGCAGCTTTGAAGTTTTCCATGAAAATGTCTTCCAACTCATAGCTGTCAACATCACCACCGAAACAACCACAACCAGTTAAGTGAAGGAAGTTATACACATCAATGCCTTCTTTCTAATTCAATTCAACCTGAAAAGACATGAAATATCTTATTTGAAGTCATCTAATGTTCAATCATCAGAATCGAGTAATCATTCATTTAAAATGTATAAACCATGGAGAATCAAAGATAAAACCCTCTCTCGTATCCCAAAGAATATCAAAATGACAGCAACAGATTTGCCCAAAAAACAAGCAGCCACAATGCTTTATAATGAGTCAGCATGACACTTCTCAGCGGCTTTATAAAGCATCTTTTTGGTGTCTGCAAAAAAAAAAGTGTCTTGTTTAGAGCTTTTATACCCGACAAATTAAAACCACCAAAAAGCCTGCACATGTCATGCTGCTTACTCTCTTAACATACCTTTCTAAGACCATTGACACTAATATCGAAAGTCGCTACAAAATAAGAAAAAATGGTGACTTTTAAGAGAATTTAAAAGAAAAAAGAATAATAAATATTAGCATTGTAGTAACAAGTAGCTCCAAGTGTGTGTGCGTGAGAAAGAGAGACCTGAACAGGTTGCTCAAAAAAAAGCACAGCCAATACCAAGAAGTTCTTCATCTTCTTTAATAGCATCATGAATTGAACATGTTGTATCAATCAGATGAATAACAGCCATAACTGTCCTCCATGCATCACCACTTTTTTAAATTGCTTCTTTTTGAAGAACATCTATTGCTAGTTCACTTTTTAAATCCTTATTAGATGGATTTCAGATCCGTTGATCATGACTCATCCAAGTAATGTTTGCTTCTTTGACCCATGGTTCACCTATTAAAACAAAAAGAGATACATAAAACCACAATGTTTAAATAAAAATGATTTGAATTCATATATTAACTTTTAATAATTGCATTTAAAAGAACAGGCCTAACCGTATCAACAAACAAAGATGTGCGGTTTTCTTTAAATAGATAGCAGGAGTGTCTTGCCGGAAGAACAATTTATTTTATTACTAAATGGATCAAATACGAGGGAAATTTGGCTAAAAAGGAAACGCTTGAACAACTTTAAAAATGGCTAATTACAAAAATAGACATTTTGGTAAAGGTATTTGTAATGTATTTCACATACAAGGTTTTCCCTAACCCGTATTGACTTGCTGACTGCCACATTACATCAAATTTATTTGTCAGCATATTTAATATATTAAATATTTATACTGTGTTAAATTAACTTCGGGTCCCTCAATTAAATATAACATGAACCCGATAACCCCACTGAAGTCAAATTCAATAATTATAAAGATTTAGAAATTTTTTAAAAAGTTAGTTTTAAAAGTAACCTTGAATATGTAGGAACAATGGTCCAAGTATAATTTCAAAAATTATAAAGATTTAGAAAATGTTAGTTATAGAAGTAACCTTGGATGTGTAGGAACAGTTGGCAACAATATCTTCAATAATATGCATGTGAAGCCATATGCTATATGCCTGAGTACACATAATGTGACCTGGACGAAGAGCTCCTGCAACTGACTTAATAAATGGCTTCTCAATAAGCTCTTGTGCATGACTTGAAATTAATTAATAATTTATTCTAATAATTATTCAAAATCATATTATCACTTTCAAGATGCATTTCCGAACACCCCCTTACATACCTATAAGATCTGAAGAGTCAACTATAACATCGCAAGCTACATGGCATAACCCAGTTTGTCAGCTCGCCCTTGGTTCCCGCCCAATAAGATACACCATAGTTTTTCTCATGCCATCCTATGTTAAACAAACCTTTTCTAATGCTCGGCCATTTTAAAGTAAAACTAATGAGCATCCCTCAAACATCAATTTCAAGCAGATTTAGTTCCTAAAACCAAATAAGTTGAAGAAATTTATCAATTAAAACATAAATATAGGTAAAATAAAAGACTAAACTGGTTTTCTTATGTAGTTGTAGCTCAACATTAATTGAAGCTCTGATTCGAAGAACAAAGATCAAAATGAAAATGAGAACATAGGAAAATGAATGAACACATTATCAGAATTATAAGAGGTCTGTGTTTCTTAACTCGATGTTGTGTTTATTTAGATGACAGATGAAGGCAGTGGAGGGTAACAATGGGCAGTGGGAAATTTTTAAAATTTTTTCCTTTACACGTTTGTTACTATCCAAAATTCTTCTTAGAAGACCCGTTAGAACTTTCTCAAATAGTTTGTGTCCTTCTCGATGGCCAATCCCCTGAAACAGAAGATCAAATAATTGGAATCTAAAAAACGTAACAATATTGTATATATTACAAAGTGAATAATGTAATTTTTAGGAATTGAAAATAATATGATTTCAATTAATTCACTAAAAGATAAGATAAAATTATTATGATACCTGGACATCAAATTTGCTAAAACACGAAGTGTCCAACAAGAAATGCTTCGTATTAAAGGAAACTTATCATCCAAAAGGTGGATGAGGAAGGCTACGATCTGCAACAAAAGACAAGAAAAATATTTCTTCTATTTATGAAAAAATATAGGTTTTTACCAGCAAAAAGACTCCAACTGTGGTCTCAAGCATGCATTTATTGGAATTTGCTGGTTCCTTAAAAAAATTATATTTTTTATATTATATCACAGGGTTTTAGGGTTTAGGGTGTATAGATGTTACCTCTGAAAGATGAGGATGAAGACCATTATTGCAAACCTCACCCATGGCACCAAGAGCTAGAATTGCAGGCTTGCAGCTTCCATTTCTTTCAAACTTGCATCATCTGATGTCAACAATTTAAACTGCACATACCATCATTTTGTAATTTTTTAATAATTTCTCATAATGCAAACATCTAACCATCATTTTAATAAATTGAACAACTAATCAATTAACTGGACAGAAGGCATTAAAGGTGGAAGAATATCATATCCAAACACATTAGAGACTGCAGCAGCAATTGCAAACACTTGCTTTAGTTTTTTTTTATACCAAAAATATTTGTACGTTAAGAATGATCAAAATTTAATATTATTACATTAGTTACTAAATCTTTAAAGAAAAACGATTCAGAGGGATGCATGCATTAAAATTGGGGAATTTATATTTTGGCTTGAACCAATTTGACCCGTTTGAGATAAACCCAAGTCAACCCATTTAATGAAAGATTAATTCTATGTAAAAAGTATTTGAGAAGCATACATCATCTTCAGCATCATCTGATCCATGAAAACGTGATGAATGGAAACGTGGCTTCAAATCCTGCATAGTTAATGTAAGTAAGAAATTGTTCAAGAACCCTAATTTAAGATGATCCTAAATCTAGAAATTGTTCTAATTAGAGGCAGAAATCAGAACCTGGTCTTGGTTCGTAAGAGATCCATCTTCCTGCAATTATAAATTTAATTATATTCTACAAAATGAAAATTAAATATATTTTGACAAAATAATGGACCTCAGCATTAAGTAGTGACTCATCATCCTCAGCATAAGCCATGTTTGACAACAAAACCTACCAATTCAACATATATGTGTACAATTATTAAAAAAACGACTTCTGGAATCAATTGTGGCAAAAATGCTCTTAATTTCTCAGGTTGTTGCAAGGGGGCTTCACAATATGCAGACCTGCAAATTCAAAGGGTTTATGAAGAATTGCATAAAAAATATTTATGTAAAACATAAATAAAATATGTAGTTATTCAAGACAAGCAAGCAATAGATTGTATCAAACTTCAAAACCTGGTATGCAACAATAATATTTACTTGTAACCATGAAAATAATTGTTGTAAATATAGTTTTGATATAGTAAAAAGTATTAAAACATGAAAGTCACAAGTGTATCATTCATAATTGATACATGACATCTTGAATAAATAGGTGCATAAACCTGATCGGAGGAGGTCAGAAATAACTTGAATCAGCCATCGAGAAGCAGTGGCAGTTTGTTCTCAACAGCGCTAGTTGATTAGCTCAACATCGACAACACTTTATTGACTTAACATGAGAAACGGGTTATTATCTCACGGGTGGTGGCTAGGGTTCTTCATCATTAAGAAGCCCTAATTTGAAGAATAAGAAAGATGAACATAAAATTGAGAACAGAAGAAAATGAAGGACAGACGAACGTATGGCGATGACGAGCATCTTCAATTAAAAGAATAATAGTCTACCATTAAAGGAGGCGATTTGAAGAAGAAGATCAACATACAGGTGGTGCTTTGAAGAGAGCGTTCTTTTTTTTTTATGTTGAAATGAGGTAGAGTTTATGGCAGATATGGAGGCGGTGGAAGCAATGGCGGTGCACGAGTTCTAATCGGAGGCTAAGAAGGTGAAGTCGGTGAGAAAGGGCGGTAGAAGCATCTGATTGGAGGATACGAAGCAGCTGATCGACGTGGCCATTGCAACTTCCTATTTGCATATAGATAAATGATATAATAATAATAATAAAAAGGGGGTGACCCTTATTAGTGACCTAATCCTCTCCACCAACCTAGGTCACCTCTTTTGGTGACCCTCTCTCTTTATTTCCCAATATAATATTTGGTGACCCCAATCCTCATACTACTAATGGAAGTAGTCTAATGATTAAACTTGGGAGTTCCCGAAAACTTCACAATAATTAGAAATCAAGTCTTACCACTAAACCACTATCTTTATCGTTTCTTTTAGTTGTTTTTCAACTTGTACAAAAATGTTGTGGACCTTTGTAATGTCCCACTTTATTTTTTATAATATCTCTGCTTTTTGTAACGAAAAAAAGTTAACCTGGCTCTCATATCAATGATACTGACTAGCTAGTTTGACCGTAAAGTATGTTAAAGACATCTAAATCCTCTGTTCTTTAGTTTATAAGATTTTACTTTCATTGTTAGTGATCGACCACACGTAGCCTTTTACATGTCCCTGTATTATGTTAAAGTTTCCTGTGTTTTTATAATAAAAGCTAATTATTATTTCCGTTTTCGTATTTACTTGTTTTTCCTAGAGATATGTTTAAAATATCAAGTAATAGTCAAAGAAATTACATATTAAAAAGGATACTAAAAAAATAATTATTAATTTTATAATGTTTAAGTCACCGGAAGCTATAATTGCCTAAAGCACAATTTTTGTGTCTAAGCATAGAAAGCTGAGTTTATTCAATGTAGCGCAGCGCAAGCTAATGCACCCAACACTCAAATTACAATATACTATGTTTTCTTTGAACAACAATTTATTATTTTAGTTTAGCAAAGCGCTAAACAGAGTTAAAACAACACGGATTCTTCATCCAATCAACCCAAAAATTGATTTCTTTGAATTAACCAATTAAAAGAAAATAAAATAATAAAATCAATAATAATCTTACAATATATGTTGTATAAACTATTTCAAGTTTTATTTTTAAATTAAAATGTATATATTTATAAAAAACAGTAGCAAGTAGTTAGAGATATACGGAGTATATGACAATTTAACCAATCAGTCCAACTACTTATATTATCACCATTAACCTCTAAACTTTACATAAGAAAAAAAGAAAAAGAAAACAGCGTTTGAGATAATATGAATGATGGGTTTCAGCTTCTTCATGTTGTGATAGCTGTTTTTTTGTAGTATATATGCAGTTTACTTTATTACTTGATTCTATATGTTTTAGAACGTGAAGTTAAATGTATTATGCATATTAAAAGAAATGAAATATTGTTGTGTCGGTTACCAATAACATGAGGCTTAACCAACGGTCTTTGATTGAGTGCCGACTTTTTATTATAATTGCTATTAATCATTAGGGCAACGGTTAACAAAACTCATCATTAAAAGACTTCCTAACAATTGTCTTTAGTAATGGTTAAAAATAATTTAAATGCTTAAAAGTTGTGTACATTAACTAAAAAACTAAAATTCACTAACTACCTATGAGTGGTTATGCATAAACACTTGTACATTAATAACTTGAATTGTTCTTAATCATTGCCCTTAGGTCGTTGTTTAGCAAAACCCTAATTAAAAAGGCAATAATTAGGAGGGAGAGAGATAGTAATAAAGTATGCATGTTGGAGAAAATGGACCGCCGGGATTTGATCGTGTATGCGAACGTGCAGGAAAGAAAATGGAGGTGTGTAATAGCAATCCGTGAGATCTGTTTATAGTTAAAGATCAGGCTACAAAACAAAGACCGCTCGTGGCAAATGTATGGTCATGAACCCCATCAACCCAGCAATGCACCATTACTCATCTCCCCCACTTGCCCCATGAATAATGAAACTAACAGAGTTGTTTGCAGGTTAATGGAACCATTCAACGCTTAATGCTGAACACCTCAACTAACATACTAATGTTAATAATATATTTTCACTTCAACTTATTGAGTCTCACTAATTATTATAAAATATATAAATACAAAATATGAATACTCATATAAAAAAACCCCACATTTCATGTCTCCTCGTCATTTGGCAAACTGAAGCACCAACCAAAGAAGAGTCACTGACGGGCACAGTGCCATTGGTTTTGGTTTATCGAAAGTGACTGATGCTTAACTGACATGAATTTTTTACACCAGTCTTATCTTTAAACTTCAAACACCAAAATCATATGTGCATGGTATCTTATGCGACGTTTATTACACTATTAATATAAATCACTTTTTACAATATACACATCTAAACATCTCTAAACATAATAATAATAATAATAATAATAATAATAATAATAATAATAATAATAATAATAATAATAATAATAATAATAATCTCTCCGTCCCACAAAAAACTTCACATTTCATCCTAAATTTTTGTCCCACAAAAAACTTCTTATTTCTTACATTTGATGGGCTCCACATAATAAAATATTATTATTACTAAAGACACCACCACTAAACTATCCACTAACTATCTTTCTCTCTCAAATCAATTTTATATTTTAATCAAAATTATTACCAATGACTCCACTATTATCACATTAAAACTCCACTATTACCAATAATAATAATAATAATAATAATAATAATAATAATAATAAAAATAAAGACATAAAATGGATACTTTGAACTTGTCTATGGGGAAGTTTGTTTTATCTTACGAAATGAGTCTGGGTTATAACTTATAGAGTAAATTACACGGATAGTCCCTGTGATTTGACAATAGTTTTGGATTTGGTCCCTAAGTCTCAGAAATTACACTCGTGGTCACCGTGGTTTGTACTTTGTATTGATTTTGGTCCCTAATACTAACTGCCGTTATAATTTGCTGTTAAACTTTTTAATTGACAATTTTACCCTCATCATCTCCTTCCTTCTTTCCTTCATCTCACACAAGAACACACCCAAATCAAAACCCTAACCCCAATTAAAAAATCATTCAATTTCCCTTCATCTATGTCGTGAACAGAAACATTCATTTCTCAAAAATCAACCACCACCACAACAAAAACCACCATATTTACTCTCCGGCGCCTCTCCCTCTTTCGCCAGAAAATTTTTAAATACAAAACTACACAAAAATGGAACAAAATTTACTGGTAGTTGCAATGAAAGTATGGAGTTTAGTACGTGTGATGCATTTCATGTTCAGAAAAAAAAACATATCAAAAAGAAAACTTCTACTCGATCTCAACATGATGATGAAATATGGCAAGCTCGCCAGAAAAGCCTTACAAAACCTCATGTTCAACCACCACCATAACTAGTTGACTTCCGCCTTGATTTGTGTGTGTCTTTGATTTGTCGATGCGGCGGAGGTGATGAAGGCTTTTGATTTGTGTGTGTTTTTTATTTCGAACATCAACTCAACTCTTGTGATTTCGAACCTGTTCTTAGTTTCACATACATATGATATAGTTTTTAACCTGCCATAGGTCAATAGCCTCGCATTTTTATCGAATTTTACTGCTAATCTTCATCGCAATGCAAGTGGTGTTCCTAAACTTATGTAATGCAACTACTGGATAGTGGAAACGAAAATGCAAAACTTTTTCACCGTCCGATCGAACGCCTCTAATTTTGCTAACATCAATCATTTTCTGCTCATCCGATTTCACTACTTCTTCCACCATCTCTCTCTAGAAATTAGTTTGATCTGCGACTGAAATTGCTCGGATGAAGAGTGAACTGAAAATTTGAACTTCAGTGTTTAGCTTCAAAAGAGAAATTGGGTAATTTTTTAAATTGGGGTAAGAGCAAGGGGTGTGGTGGCTTAAGCCAAACCGCCACCTCTGCGCTACCTATTTGTCACATCACCATTTCACATTTCACATTCAAAACCCCCAAATACCCTCTACCATCACTTAAGCCATTTGGGCCCCACCCCCTTTTTTTCTTTTTCTTTTTTTTAAAAACATAATACTTCATTAAAATAAATATTACACAATACAAAATAAAAATACCTAAAAAAGAAAAAAATTACCGAAAATAAAAAAAAAAATTACCGAAAAAATAAAAAAAAATACCGAAAATTAAACAAAAAAAAAATTACTCGTCGTCATCGTCCACGTCAAGTTCATCTTCGTCGATGGGGTATTTTTCGCGGATCACCCTTTTTTGCTTGATAATTCTCGCCTTATCCGCGCGCCCCAACCCCTCGGTGCTAGTGCCGAGGAATCTCAATTCTTCCAACCGCACGAAAACGTCATCCCGCGCCTTTGACCTTTCGTAAGCCGATTTAGCGGCTTCACTTTTCCGCCTAAACTCGGCCATCATAGCCTCGCCAAGGTCCGACGGTGCGGCACCTCCGGCGGTGTTAGCGCCGGATGAACTTTCCGACCTACTTTTTTTTTTCCTTACGAGACTTTCCCGCCGGACGTGGTCTCGTGTCTTTCCCGAAAATTTCTTCATTATCGGAGAGCGAAATGGGTGCGGGGGCGTCCCATTTCGGGCAATGTCGTAAAACTTCCCACGCACCTTCGTTGTTAAATTGTTTTTTTGACGACGACTCGTCACGGTACGCTTGTCGGACACGGGCCATAAAGTCGACCTCATTTTCACCGCTTCGGCTTGTACGTTGTAGACGTTTGTAGATACCGTTGAATTTTTGACAATTACCATTTATGGTCGTCCACTTCCCCCGTCAACATGTCTTTGGTACGCGGCGTACCAACATCCTTGTTGAACTCAACAAGGATTTTGTTCCAAAAACATTCATCCGATTGGTCGGCGCCCTTTTCGCGGTCCTCGGAAACGCTAACCCAACACTCCGCCAATAAAACGTCTTCGGCGGCGTCCCACCGCATGACCTTCCGACTTAAGTTGACGGCAACTTTTTTACCCTTTCTTCTCGCCTTTTCAACGGCGTCGGTGTCTTGAGGGGGTTGGTGTTGTTGAAATTGTTGTGCTTGTGAAGATTGTGGTTGTGACCATTGGTGTTGTGACCACATTTGAGGAGGGGGTTGGTGTTGTTGAAGGTTTTGAAATTGTTGTTGAAGCATAAAGTGGTTGTGTTGCTCTTGGGAAAAGGTCGGCATCACGGTGTTTTGGGTGGACGATACTGATTGTTGGGACGAAGGTGTTGACGGATTGGACGCCGGTGAGCCGGAACCGCCCCATCCGAGAATACCGTTCATCCAATCGGGGTGTGGTGGTTGAGACATTTTTGAGAGTTTTTGAGAGTGAAAGGGTAAGAAGTTGTAGAGAGTTTTTGAGAGTGAAAGTGTAAGAAATGGTGTGAAAGAAGGTTATGGTTAAATGGGTTATTTATAATAGGTTTTATTTAAAAAATAAAATTAAAAAAAAAATTAAAAATTCTGGAAAACTAGCCGTTGCCAACGGCTAGTCCACGTGTCGCAATCCCATTCGCCTGCTGCATCCGTCGAAGCTCCCACGAACGCCACCGCTCACGTAACGAGCGGTATGGTGGCGCGCCCGGCGAGCCGACGTGGCGTCCGGCGCCCACCACCCTTCGCCACCATACCGGACCCTCTAAGGGTTTTGATTGAGTGTGTTTTTGTTTGCAGGGAAAGAGGAAAGAGATGTTGAGGGTGAGGGTAAAATTGTCAATTTAAAAAGTTTAACAATAAATTTTAACAGCAGTTAGTATTAGGGAACAAAACCAATACGAAGTCCAAACTACGGTGACCACGGGTGTAATTTCTGAAACTTAGGGACTAAATCCAAAATTGTTGTCAAACCATAGGGACTATTCATGTAATTTACTCTAACTTATAACCTTATAACTGTTTATGACTTATACTTTATAAATTAAATATCATTTATAAGATTTGTGGCATAAAAAGTTCTAGATAAACTGACAATCAAGCAGACCGGTGAATATTACAAGTGTTACAAGAGTTTATGTTCGTATTTCGCATTATATTTATAAAGATACATATCATATTGAAATAAAAAAATTACAATGTCCCCTGACTGGTTAATGATCCGGACCAACATGTGAGCCCAAGGTCCCTTCCCATGTGATCAACCCCTTTATTTAATCCCTCACATAATAACAACCTTTGTTGTTTTCCTTTCACTTCAACTCAAGCATATTATTCAAATAAAATTCGCATAAAAAACAACCTAATTAATTACCCATGTTCCTTTCCCGATCCGATAATTCGAATTGATACCCGCAACCATCATGTGTTTAATATCCATTCTGCGCTTAACGTTTTATAAGTAATTTGTCGTGATACTCACCCAACTCAACTTTAAACTTAAAAGTGCATCATTTAAGACCATCTTCATATGTCAATTACTATAATAGACAAGCCTAACAACGAATACCAAATTTGAGAAAACGACACCAATCAAATTGTTGACCCCATTCTAATAATTATCGAATTTGTCATCTTTCACACTTGTGACACAAAAAGTTCAAGATAAACCAAGTCATTCGACCTAAATTTTTTTCAAAATGATGGGAAAGAACACTTAAGTGGGGGGTTTTTTTTTATCTTATAATTCAATAGAACTAAAGATGAAACTGCCAATATATTCGGAGCGATTAAATAGAGATACAAGTAAAAACATGGGTACCAAATGAATGGACATTCACCTAATTGTGCATGTGGTCCATGAATGTTCCCAAAATCTGGTCCAGTGGAAGATTGACTATTATAGCCTTAATTTATACTCCGTATCTTATTAGTTAGTGCTACAAATTTTAAAATTATCATGTTAATACTTAATTGATTAAAAGGATAGTGATTTGTATATACTAAAACTAGTTTACATGCCCGTGTACTATACTGGTTTATAAATAGGTTGATTTGTATCAACTTGCTTTACGAGTCAACTAATCATTGATCATGATTATAGAGCTCCGATTTTACTTACGAATGGATCAATTACATGTTATAATTGATAGAAATCAAAGTTATAAACTTATAAAAAAAACACGAGAAAACTTTGTAATAGATAAAGGTGGAAATTCAACTTAATTATCTTACAAATGAGTCAAATTGAGTTATGTGACATCTCGAGGTTAATTACATAAAGTTAAGTTAATAGCTAAAAGATTAACGGGATTAAAGTACAAAAAGTTTGTACTGAATCAATATAGCAACCTTGACTCATTAAAATTGACTTGTGTTTATATCAAATATAAAAAAATGTGGCAGTTTTGAGTCATTTGCTTATGAATAATGAATGCATAAGTTTGAGTTAGATGTCTTTTATTTGGATGAAATGTGCAAACTAAAAATTAAAGGGGTTTCACGAATAATAAGTTGTGTCATGGTTTATGAGTAAATCTCAAATGAGTTACATGTCTAATGTATCAACAACTTAGCCAAAATAACAGACAAACCCAAAACTTGATTTCCTGCATTGGTGGCATAACCCATTTTATTTAGCCAAATTGAATCCATGTGCCCGCATTACCAATGCTATAGCGGAAGACTTTTATCAATTAGGGATCCAAATTGAATTTTTGATTTCAACCGTAGAACCATCTTAAAACAATTGCATTACTCAACATTAACAATTTCAAAATACACTTCCAAGACTCTAATATTTCGAAAATTAGGATTGCTTATTTAAAATAAGGGTTTTGATAATGACAGCTTTTAGAGCTGTCAATAAGAATGAATACGAATGAGCAGCTTTAATTCTGATTGGTGGAGGAGTTTGAATGTTGCTACAAAAATTGAAGACAATTTGACTAATGCCGTTAAAAGGGGGTAAATAGTATATATATTATCCATTGTTATTGACAGCCCTTATTATCAAAACCCTTAAAATAAATTATTTGTTTAGAAAATATATAATCAAATAATTAGTTGTTACAAAATGTAATTCTAAAATATAGTGTTTAAATTTAAATATGTGGTTTGTTATATGATTAGTTTTTTAAATATTTGGTTAATCGGACTATCTAATGACTTAATATGAAAAGTTAATCTTAATCTCACATACGTTATCTATTTTATTTCACCAACCACCTTATACATCCTCCTATCGCATCTACCAAAAACCTCTGCAATTCCTTCCAATTTCAAATGTAACATTTTCTTCTTAGAACTTGACAATGGAAACTAAAAACAACAATGCCATTGTCTTCAAAAGCCGACCAATTACATCTCCCATAACAAAAGCAAGTAATCAAATGCTTTTGCAAAACCGCCGTTTTCATGCCGATAAAGCAGATAAGTGATTTTTATTTTACCAAACAGTAAAAATAGATTTTTGCATTTTGAAAATGTATTAATCAAATAAGTTGGATGTCTAACTTCTTTTCTATACAAAGTCTATTATTCAGTATTCACTAGACAATCATTTTCACTCAAATAATTCTTTTGTCAAAGTTGGTACATATTCAAAGTTTCAAACACCTCTAAGTTGTAAAGTATCAAGTTCATAACAAGAAAAACTACAAGCGATCGTTGCATTCATTCAATTCGAGTCGAATCACAGTAGAAGCAATTTTGGGTTTTAAATCGTTGGGAGTTTTGGGAGCTCTAAAATGTGGAAATAGGGGAGCTAATCCCGAGCTTGAAAGCCTATTTCCTGCGCGACAGAAATCCCTTCGTTCCAATTGGTATTTATTTTCTATCCAAAACCCTAGTTTTACTTACTGAAATTAACTTCAAATGCTACACATAATTCTGCTTCATTGTTTGTTCATCTAAATTACGTATTCTTCTTGTTTATCTGTTTGGGCGATTTAGCCCAAATTTCAGCTTTTAGTATACTGCTTGTAATATTTGAAATATATGGATTTAAAAAGTTAATTGAGCAGTGATGGTGTACTTAAATAGACACCTGTTATGTCCATTCCCTGGAGATTTACACAAATGAATTCTATGACCTTTTTCCTCTATCAATTTCAAGTATGGAAGTGAGTACCAGAGACCAACCCGTATTTCTTTCTAATGTAATTTATTTGATGATGAAATAATTACTTTTGGGTCATATTAGCTGCCACAAAAGTGACCATCAATTATGAGCTATTTAACCTAATTTTGAGAGATTTTGATGACAACACATCTCTCTCTTTCTTCTTTTTTACAAGAATGTCATTCATGTCTTTTAGTTCCTCAAATAATTATAACTAGTATACATTACCCCGCACGATGCCGCGGAGATTTTCATACAACGTCCAAAATATAATTTACACCGGTAAACGTTTCATTTGTATAACGTCAAGTTATATGCACGACATGTTTTATATAACATAAGAGTTTTAAAGATAAACCATTATTTTTAGAAAAAATATACATTTTAAATACTAAAATTTAGGGTAGTAAACTATAATTTCATAAAAATTAAAGTTTAATAACGTTGGAAAAAAGAGTAAAAAATAAATTTGATGGAGAAAAAGTCTAGATATTAAATATTAAAGTTAAGGGTAGTAATTGTCCTTTTAGAAAAGTTAATGTTCATGGTGTAAAATGTAATATGGAAAATTGTGAAAAAGGTTAAAAAAACAATTCGTTGTTTTCAAGAGTCGAACATAGGACCTGTTGGTCACAAACATGGGGTGCTACCACTAAGCTAGATGTGCGGATTCTTTGTTCTTCCGTCTTTAACTTATAAATACTAAAAAAGTCGCTACAGGACAAAATGTCACTATTCACCCCATGATAAATGTTAGAGTAATGGTATTTAGGCCTACCATTTAGACCTACTCATTAGATGAAGACACGTGTCAAAATCAAGAGATAATATTAAGAGAGAGAATTAGTGGAATACACATGTCATCCTATCAAGTGGGTAGGTCTATGAGTAGGTCTAAATGGTAAGACTAAATATTATTTCTCTAAGAGTGTGTTTGGTTGGGGGAAATGAAATCAAAGAAATGGAAATGATTTCATTTCCGTTGTTTGGTGGGTCTGAGAAATGGTAGACACGGAGAAATCCATTTCGTGAGAAATGCCCTCCTTTGTATTTTCATTTCTTCACATTTGGAGTGGAAATGAAATTTGTGAACACAACTCTCCGTGTTTTTTTATCAGAGAAATGAGTAAGAAAGGAGAATAAATACCTAATCACGTGCAAGTCACATTCCACTCCTAAAATTCAAGCCCTAGCAGAGCATCTTCTTCCAAATCCCTATCGTTCCTTCATCACCTTCATCGTTGGAGGTTGCTCCTCCTCATTCGTACAACCACTCAGGTACTACCTTGGTTCTATTTCATCCTTCATTCTGTATATATGTCGATTCTATTTCATCTCTCGTCTCAATTTTGCTTGAGTTTTGGGTTTACCACTGTTTTGGGTTTATCACTATATTTGGGTTTAACTTTATTCTAAGTTTATCACTATTGAAGATTTGAAATTTAACTACTAAAATTTGTGAGTGAATCATTCAATTCGCCATTTAATTAGGCATTTACCACTATCGAGTTTTGGGTTTATCTCCAAAAATCAGTTGAAGTTTGGGTTTATCTTTAATACGTGATTCATGAGTACAAAACCAAATTTCATTTAGCATTTAATTTGGCATTCATGTTTGTCAATAGCATTTAATTTGGCAGTTAATATATATGAAAGCTCAAGCAATGGAACCGGCTATACTTCGCATGAATGGAGTGATCATAGAGATAATCTTGCTAATGCGATGTTTAATGATTGGAACGCAAGACGTGCAACTAACGTATGACTTGTTTTAATTATATATAATTTTAATGTAATTATCTATTTTGGGTTGTTTGAAGTTGAACACATGTATTTTTTGAAGTTGTATATTAGATGGAACTTGTTTTTTTTTCTTTCTTTCTCATTTTCAATGATATTTGTTTTGATAGTATATAAAAATCATTTCATTTCTCTGGTTTTTGTTATCAAACAGGAGAATTGATTTCTCAGCTATTTCCTCATGTCAAATCTCTGACACTACCAAACAGTAGAATTCATTCTATTTCTCAGCCCATTTCATTTCTCAACATTTCATTTATCAGCACCATTTCATTTCCCTGAATTTCTCCCTACCAAACGTGCCCTATAAATGTTATATAGATAATTTGCCAAAGACTCCAACGATTTTAAAAAACAGAAGCACATCCAACACCATTTCCTGCAACTTGAAGTGATTATGTAATTTTGATTGTTTAATATCGCATTCACATAATCACTTACTATCTTCATTAGTAACAACAAACATATATATAGGTCTAGATTGAGTTTTGGGTTTGTTTTTTTGTCAACATTCTTTCTCTCCCTATTTTAATGGTTTTAGGTGCGTTGATGACAGCTGGCTTAATTAGCTTCAAAGAAGGGAAGTCACAGTTGGGTCAGACATTGATGAGGGCTCGTGTATTTGCTCATCGTTGCACTCATCTGCAGCCTACTACGGACAAACCCTCTAATTAATAATTTGCTCAGCCTCCGGAGAGGATCTGTGTTTTTAATGTTGGGACTTCTGTTGGGTTTCGTACCAATTTACCGACACTTTGAACGTCGCAGAATAACGAACAAATCATAACGATAAACGACGAAACGATAAAGGATCGTTTAGATCTACGAGTCTAAGGTAGCTATGAATAAAATAAATAAATTACTTACATTGGCAACACTTGGTGATGCGAATCCTTGCGATCTTGTACGAGCCAGAACTTCGTCAAGAACTAGGATTCAAACTAGAACCCCTCTACTTGATCACACTCGAGGTTGACAACGAACGAGACAATACACCACAACGTAGTTTAAAGTACCCTCGAGAAAACCCAAACGAAACCCTAACCGAAAAACCCTTTTCGGTCGACGGCGGCTCACGGCGGCACCACGGGGGCGGCGGCGGTGGCTCACGGCGGCACCACGGGGGCGGCGGCGGTGGCTCACGGCGGTGGTGGCGGACGGACAAGGGTAGGGGGCCGAAACTTTGGGAGTAGGTTCTCAATTAATGAGTTTGATGTATTAGGTCAAGAACCCAAGCACCCTATTTATAGGTTTCGCCAAGGAAACTTTCCTTAATTTGAGTTGGACTCAAATAGCCCAAGCCCGCTTCTATTTAATTAAACCTTTAATTAAATCAAGCCCACTATGGAATAACTAGTTAATTACTCATTAACTTATTCCAGTCCATCTAGCCCGTTACACATTTGATTATACAATTAATCAAAGCCGGTTCGTTTATTCTCGTGTTCGGTTGCGCCTCAAGAGCAACCCCAGTAGGACTTTAATTTACGTTGACCAAGTCAAACCGTTTATTTGATGACGTTGGACACTATTTCCAACAGTCTCCCACTTGGACATCTCATCAACTATAAACGTTTGTCAAGCATACTTTTAAAGTGTGCAAATAGTGCAGCTGCTGAACTCTGAATCTTATCAGAATACAGTTCCTAAGATAAGTGATCATATGTCCTTCACTTCGCGATATCCCGTTAACTAGAGACACGGACAATCGTCAATCTCTAGTCACGACTATGTTTCCTGATCGAGATTTATGATGACTGATTAAGACTACTAATTGAACTTTCAATTTAGTCATGACCTGCGCAGGTTTTAATTGTCACATCAAATCAACAGGGGGCCCACAGATATCTCTTCTTTCATACTTTTGAAAGAAGGAGTGAATAAACTTCGACTTACACTGTCTATGCCGTAATCGTTACATGACACATGGAAGTACTTTGTATAGCTACCATTTACGAATAGCGTTGGAGCAAACCAATGCATCACGAACTCATACTAGGAGACTAATGTATCTAGGTTTTAAGACCTATATGATATTACCGTCTCACTATTACCTTTGAATTTGTCGATGAGGTAATACTCTGAGCATGGGTTGGTCCAACATTTAAAATCTCCATTTAAATGCTCATGAGAGTAGCAGCAATCTCTATGCAATGTTCAATCTCTATGAACAGTCTACTACCTCTCCATGACATCTTAATTTCTCATTGCCATGAGAAAGAACGACTGTGGACGTTTAAATGATCTTTTAGACCACTTTGGAATTTGTTCTAAACATGCAAAAGTGAAACACAAATTTAAATACTATATGAATGATAGAACACTTGCAAATTATTTAATCACCATAAATAAATCATCCATTCATACAATTTAATATTTGTAATACAGTTTCAATAAATAAACTAATACAAGTCACTTTGAAATCTAATTCCTATCGTCCTAGCATGTTCATCATGCTTGGATCGACTTAGTGGCTTTGTGAATGGATCAGCCGGATTCTCTTCCGATGATACCCTCTTCACAATGATGTCCCCTTCCTCAACACGGTTTCGCACATAGTGATAATTTCTGAGTATATGCCTGGTTTGACTGTGATCTTTGGATTCTTTAGTCAGTGCGACTGCACCTTCATTATCACAGTAGATTTTCAATGGGTCCTTGATGCTTGTTACCACACCAAGGTCACCGATGAAATTCTTTAACCATGTGGCCTCCTTTGCTGCTTCACTAGCAGCAATATACTCAGATTCACATGTGGAATCAGCAACTGACTTCTGCTTGGAACTCTTCCAAGTGACAGCTCCTCCATTCAATAAGAATACCCACCCATATTGTGAGCACGAGTCATCTCTATCCGTTTGGAAACTCGCGTCACAATAACTTTCCACTTTCAGTTCGTTTTTCCCACCATACACTAAGAACATATCTTTTGCTCTCCTTAGGTACTTGAGAATCGATTTCACCGCTATCCAATGATTATTGCCAGGGTTGTCCTGATATCGACTCACCATGCTCAAAGCATATGAGACATCAGGACGAGTACATATCATGGCATACATGATCGAACCTATAGCCGAAGCATATGGGATCCGACTCATCTTATCCCGCTCTAACTCAGTGCTGGGACATTGACTCTTAGTCAAAATTATGTCATGGTTCATTGGTAAATAACCTTTCTTAGACTCAAGCATATGAAACCTCTTCAATATCTTGTCTAAGTATGTACTCTGGCTTAATCCTATTAGACGTTTTTCTCTATCTCTGTATATCTTAATTCCAAGTATGTACGCTGCATCCCCTAGATCCTTCATTGCAAAACACTTTCCCAACCAAGACTTCACCTCTTGCAGTGTAGGAATGTGATTGCCAATGAGCAATATGTCATCCACATATAATACTAGGAAGACTACAGTGCTCCCACTAGTTTTGATATAAACAAAGGACTCATCTTCGCTTCTCAAAAATCCAAACTGTTTGACTCTTTCGTGAAAGCAAAGATTCCAACTTCGAGATGCTTGTTTCAATCCATAGATGGATTTCTCAAGCTTACACACTCTCTTAGGATACTACTTGTGGATAAAACCTTCTGGTTGTGCCATATAGACATCCTCAGTTAACTTTCCGTTCAGGAAAGCAGTTTTCACATCCATCTGCCAAATTTCATAGTCATGAAATGTAGCTATTGCAAGCAATATCCTTATAGACTTAATCTTGGCTACTGGTGAAAAGGTCTCATCATAATCAATCCCATGAGTTTGAGTATAACCTTTTGCAACCAGCCTAGCCTTATAAGTGTGCACATTCCCATCCATGTCTGTCTTCTTTTTGAAGATCCATTTAGACTGAATCTCGCTCTCCATAGCCTCTTTCCATTTATCGGCCTCAGGGCCTTCCATAGCTTCCTTATAGTTTGATGGCTCATCATCATCAACTGGTAAACCATTATCAGTCGATGCATCGCCTTCAGCAATATGGTATTCATAATAATCACCAAGATGCTTAGGAGGGCGAACAACTCTAGAGGATCTACGTGGAATGGTAGGAGTTATATCATTTTGTTCAACATGAGTCTCATCCTCAGGTTGAGTACTAGTGTCAACTAAAGGTTCCGATTCAATTTCATTGGTTGACTCTTGAGACTCTTGAAGATCAATTTTGCTCCCACTAGCTTATTTGGATAATAGCTCTCTCTCAAGAAAGAATCCTTTTCGAGCTATGAACACTTTGTTCTCAGCCGGTTTGTAAAACCGATATCCAAAAGACTGGCGAGGGTAGCCAATGAAATGACACTTCTCTGATTTTCTTTCCAGTTTGTCATGAGTTTCGTGTCCCACGTAAACCTCACAACCCCAGATTTTCAAATGTCGGAGCGAGGGAGGATTCACTGTCCACATTTCAGAGGGTGTCTTGTAGACCTTCTTAGTTGGTACGAGGTTTAAGATGTGAGCTGCTGTTTCTAGGGCGTAACCCAAAAGCTCACTGGAAGAGTTGCACGACTCATCATCGATCGAACCATATCTAACAATGTTCGATTTCTCCTCTCAGACACTCCATTAAGTTGTGGAGTTCTAGGAGGCGAGAGTTGGGATACTATTCCACAACTGATTCTCTACTTCGTTTTGAAACACTTTGAACGTTTCAAAAGTTTCTGACTTGTGTTTAATCAAATAAACATAACCATATCTACTGAAATCATCATTAAATGTGACGAAGTATCTTTCACCATGTCTAGTGCTTGACTTGAATGGTCCACACACGTCAGTGTGTACAAGATCCAATAAGTCATTGCCTCTTTCACAAGTCCCTGTGAATGGCGCCTTTGTCATCTTGCCAAGTAAACAAGATTCGCACACATCATTCGATTTGAGGTTAAATGATTCCAACACTCCATCCTTTTGGAGTTTGGCGATTCTTTTCTTGTTTATGTGGCCTAAGCGACAATGCCATAGACATGCTTTATCCAATACACCTTTGGACGAATCAACATTCAATATTAGATTTCTATTGTTAATGCAAACAACACTTTCATATATGCCAGAACAAGGAATAGCTTTGAATATAAAAACATCATTTTTATGAACTAAAATAGAACCATTTTTATTATCAAAACTAAACGTAAAACCATCCTTAAAAATTGCAAAATGAAATAATGTTTCGTGCCATGCAAGGCGAATAACAAACATCTAATAAAGTAATCGAACTATCACTACTAAGCATGAGCTCAAAATCTCCAATCTTGCTGACAGCAGCCGAGACTCTGTTCCCCATGATTAAATTTAGCTCACCATGCTTCAGCTTCCTGCTATTCTTTAGTCCCTGCATATCAGTGCAAATGTGAGTACCACACCCTGTATCAAGAACCCAAGAACTAGACATAGAAGTATTATGAAGTTCGATCATAAAAGTACCTGATGGTCCAGACTTTTGGACTTTCTGATTCTTCAGATGTAACACCTAGGAATTTACAAGATTTTTAAAAATTTTGAAAATAAAGTTATAATCAAAAGGTCCCATAAATAAACCTCAGATATTAATATTTAACATTTTAAACGTATTTATTGCGGAAATAGTTAAGATAAAGTAAGGTGTTTTAAAATATTAAATGCTGTCCACATCAGTAATGAAAAGATACAGCGGTCAACCGTCCACCTTCTCCTTTCCTTTGCTGGTACCTGAAACAATGTGGGGGAAAGTTTGGGTCAGCTGGAGAAGCTGAGTGAATAATTCTCAAAATGCAAACAATCATAACATACAACACATGAGGGCACATCGGTGTACTCCTACTCAGAATTCTACTCGATTAATTACTCAGATTTATTTCTCAGATTTTATTACTCAGATTTTATTACTCAGATTTTATTACTCAGATTTTAATTTATATAGCGCGCTTGTGTGATTTGGGACGAGAGATCAACATTGCCCCTCCTCACACCTCAGATAGGCATAAGCCAAAAACTCAGACGGGAGTGATCCCAAAACTCAGACGGGAATAATCCCAAAACTCAGACGGGAGGTGATCCCAGGCATATAGCCAAAAACTCAGATATGTGTTATTATGTTTTATTATCTCTTCAACATAATTATCTCAGATGCCCTAGCAAGTAGTAGCACAGAATGACCCTGTGCCGAGCTCGGTTACCCAGGCACAATGTCTCAGATTAAAATAAATCAACACCTGCTCAGATACTCAGATAGCATGTCAAACTCAGATAACAAATCAAACTCAGATAGCGGATCAAACTCAGATAACAGCTCAAGCTCAGATAACAATTATGGTGCAAGAAATGTAACACATAAGTCATGCATGTACAACGTTAAAACTGAATACACGGTGAGAATACTCACCTCGAATACGTAAGCTCCAAAGATCTCTAACAGTCAAAAGCACACCAGAGATGGTCCTAAAACATATAAAGATATACCGAATTAAAACTTGACCCGAAAGCTTAACTACAATTAATTTGGCAGCTTGCATTGGTTTTACCGCGAAGGCCATAACTCTCAAACCGAAAGTCCAGACAGTGACATCTCTACGCTGTGACTAGAAAACAGTCTACTCTACAACTTTGCAGAAGGACTTGAGGCGCGACACAGACCCGAAGGGCCCCGAAACAGACCTGCAACAGTGCTGTCCCGAACAGTGAAACAGCACTGCGCAGCGTAACACAAGCAGGGATAACTCCTAAACCATAAACCCGATGAAATCCAAATTTCATTATGTCATAGATGACTCAACGAACTAAAACTTTCGCTCAGACCCGAACCCAAGATTCTGACCCGAAACAGGTCTAACGTTGACCCGAACTGCACGATAGTGCTGAAATTAAGCACTGCAGACCCATACTAAAATGCTCATAACTTGAGAACCGTAACTCCAATAAATTATTTAAAAATACCGGAGAAAAGGTACAAAGACGGGCTACAGAAGTCTAGAAGACCCCGAGCCCTTAATCTGACCCGAAATGGGTCAAAACCTGACCTGAACAAACGGAACAGAAACTGTCTGAAAACTGCAGCATCCAAAAACCTTAAAACCTAATGATATAAACTGACACCAAAATAACGGTTCAACAACAATTGAGGAAACGAGACAACTATAATCAATTCCTAAACCCGAACCCCGACTCAGGCCCGGTCTCAACCCAACAATTCATGCAGCCCTTAACTCATAAGGATTTGTCACGGGATTACTAAATAAAAAATCATTAACCAAAAACGGAAAACATGAACAATAAGAGATAAAGAAACAAACAGGAGATAAGTAACTACCAAAGCAATACGATTTTCTGCTCACATCCCGCGACCTGCTGCTCAACTCTAATCGACGTCACCTGCATCGAATTCCACACAACCCGAAACAATTCATCAACACCCGAAAATATGGAAGAATCTCGATCTCTGTTGCAATTTCGGCTCTGTATGATCAGCCCGAGTAAGAACGATATCTAACGAGACCCGACAACTCTTGCTCGTCAATCCAGTCGTCTCCTAGTCAATAGTTTTGACCCATTTTCCACAGTCCCGATGACCAATCCACGATCATTGCTGGCTGCTCGATCTCTGTTTCAATTCAGATTTCCGGCTCGAAAATACCACCAACAATCGAATCTTCCTACCCTGGTTCTGTTGTCTGCAGCGCACAACATCAACCCGACACAAAAGAAACAAAAGACCAATAACCAGAGTCAAAGAAACGAGAGAAACAAAAAGAAGGAAAATGAAACTACCGATGATTCAACTTGAATTTCATCCGGGTCCTCTCTTGGTTGCTGCTAGGTTCCCTCAACCCAACTCCATATATAACACGGAATCGAACAAGGAAGAATCAGAGAAGAGTATCTTGGATTTAAAATGAAGAAGAATACCACTTACCACTCGGAAATCTCTGCTCGATTCTATTCCTGTCGACGAACAGAAGGCAGAATCAGGAGATGCTCATAGCGATTGGACGACTTGGAAGAGGGAATTAATGGGGATGTTCTTGCTGGAACTATCGATGGAGGAAAATCAGAAACAAAAGGAAAAGGTTCGAGTGAAGCAAACGGCAGTTTAGGGCGTAGGTGGAATGAGGTAATCACTGCTATTATGTAGAAGACCCTCAAGGCTTTAAGCCCGATTCACATGCAACTTGGGCCACCCAGGTTCTTTACCCGGGCTCAAGGATTTAACGAGCCCAATCTTACTGGTCCAAAAATTTATGGCTAGAAGCTTAATACACGAACAAATACATCACCAGGGAAAACCGATCAAGGAAAAAAAAACATGGGCTCGGCCTACCAGCTATTTGAATTCGGAAATTGGCCCTTGGCCATAACGGCCGGGCCCCAAGCTCACTCAAAACCGACGCACATACAAACGTAGAGGTTTGTGATTTAAATAATAGCAACTGATAAATACAACTTATGTGCATATAAATTAAATAGGACACGAAGGCAAAACGTCACACATTTATTATAATATATAATACATATGATTAATACACTATTTAAATTTATTATAATATATATATAACAATTAAAATTTCGGGGCGTTACAACTCAACTCCACTTGAAATAGACTTCGTCCTCGAAGTAACGCTCGGAAGAAGAATAGGGTAGCGATATCGCATCTCAGACTCAGACTCACCAATGACACACGTCCGTAATAGAACAAAACGATAAGGTTATGAAATAAGGAAACTCGTTAAAGGTTAAAAATAGAATGAAACTCTTCAGGGTGACCTGCGCGATCAGAATGAAATCCGGCTCTTGCAACTGCTCATGTAACTCCTTCTTCTGTAGTGGCGCAAAATGATAAGGCTAAAAGAACTAGAACCTACCTGCTCTCTAAGATCTCGGTTTACCTCAAGAAGAAAAGGATGATGGCAGAAAATACAAAATGATCAATGATACTCTGATAAAGATGTCTCCTTGCTCTCGCAGTCATGCACAGTTGTTGTCCTCAGTTCTTGGTGTCGCGTTGAATCTCCGATTCAACTCCACTTGGAAATTTACTATTGATTTATTGACGATACCAAATGCTCAGCGTAGTACCATGTCATTCAAACCATTTGCACAATCATACTCGGATCTCTCATGACGATAACAAGTTTTTATGGAAAATTTTCTTCCCGCACAACTCCATCAAATGACCACTTACACGTTTTAGCACAGGTAAAAATTTCATTATCGACCATTTTCCACCAAAATGACTCGGAAAGGTCCTCTACTCTATGGGTCAACAGTTTGTTAACAGCATAATAAATAATCTAGCGGTTTACACCATTATCAATTAATATACAAACCATGCAAATAAATCACAAGGAATATACATATCACACAGAATTCTCATATACTCAGGTATATAACTCCAAAATATGATCTGGAAATATAACTCAAAAGTCCAACTCAGAAATAAACTCAAAACATATCTCAGGAGTGTAACTCAGAAATCTGGCTCATAATTAAATTCCGCAATATAAATCAGGAGCAAACTCAGAAATCTTAACTCAGAAGCAAACCCAGAAATCTAACTCAGAAATAAACTCATAAAATAATAATATTTACTTAGCAATAGCGGTCTATATTAACAACTCATTACAAAATTTAAGATTTCTCTTGACTATTTCGACCACAAACTTACTCAACAACTCATATTACCAATTTTTACTAAAAAGAAAATTTAATTAAGTTTCATATACTTATTTTACTGATTTCTCCTTACTCGAATTATGACTCAATTTATTGATTCTTCTTTACTTAATACGCAATTACCCCTTTATTTTAAATGTTAAGGTTTTCTCATGGTTCATTAATTTAATACTTTCTCCTCTTTTACAACTTCTCATTAATTCAATATAAATCTTACTGTTTGCTTCACTTAATGTATTATCCACTTATTCGACTAAATAATTAATCTTAATCCAAAATTTTTTAATATAATAAGGTTTATTATTTGATGACTCCAAGTGATAAAAATATTACTACATTAAGTAATTTCCTTTGATCATTTCCCTTAACTCAATTTACTAATTAATCACAAATAAGATCCTCTCATTAATAAAAATTTTGAAATACTAGAAAAGTTAAATAAAACTTCTCGTTAATTTACCACTTTTCTCCTTTAACTCGGTCTAATAATTTGTCCACTTAACTCAGTTTATAATTTCTTATAGACTCAAAATCACTCAATAAATAATCAAAATAAAGTTTTCTCATTTAACTCGTTTTAATAATAACTCATTACCAACTCAAATTACCGATCTCATTTTAACTCATTTTCCTCAAATTTCATTGTAGCAATTTTCTCATATTCGACTCATTAATAAGTTCTCATCACCTTAATTTAATGATTTCTCATTATCACATTTATAACCACGAGGGAGTTTGCACTAAACCCAATTAATTTGATTTATTAATTCCTCCATTAATCCCGATTTATCAGTTTGTTATAAACTCTATAATTACCGCGTACAAAAGTTTTTTTTTTTTTTTTCACAATTACTCGATTTGATAGTTACTTTTATAAATTCTCTAATCCATTATATGTATTTAGATTTCACATTTTAAAATCCTCGCCCAGAAAAGTCTCTCTGTATAAGTATCATGCTCACAATATTTATAAATAATACATAAATGATAATTATTTCTTTGCAATTTTTTTTTTCTTTTTACCCCTACTCAACTCCACTTGGAGAAAACTCGTCCTCGAGTTTGGCACTAGAATTCTCTATTATGATAACATAAACCACATATACTCACTCAAACAAATAACATGCATAAAATAAATTCACAATAACAAGCATTGGTCCATCGTTCCCTTCAAAATCTCCCCATAACCAACCAAAAGTTCGGTGTGTACGATAATAGGGGCCCTCTATTACTTTCGACACCTACTTCTGTTTGGTCACGAGTCAATCCCAAAGTTTACAACTTCCCACATATAAATCCACCAGCAAATCACACTAAAAGGAAGAAAATTTTACTTTCATATCTGGTAAATTACTCAAAATTTTATAAACATTACTCATAAATGCACTCAGCAAAACGGCACTCAGCCAAAGTATTTTATTATGTTTTTAACTCAGAACATAATATAACTAATAAGCTCTTCTGATTCATTTTTAAATAAATCATCACTGAATTCATGATGATAGTCTCCCTTTAGTTCACTTTTAATAAATACCCCTTAAGATAAACTTGAATAATTTCTGTTTAATTTGACTCGGCAATCCTCGATTAGTTGGTATAACAAACTTATATAGGTTATTCCATATCTCTGTGTTAAATTAATAATCTCTCACTGAATTCATAAAAAAATTATGAATTTTCAGACTCAGCTATTAAAATCACATACTTTAAAAGTTTTCTCATTTGATCTCAATTTAATAAATCTCGGTTTATCATTCTCTCAGCAAAAAGATTTTCCCAATACATCATGTCTCATCTCTTTATAAAAACATTTTCCTTTTTAACTGTCCAAAGATTTCATAACACCCGAATTTCTCATAAATTTAAAAATTTTCAATTTGATAAATAAGTGAAAAGGTTCCACTAAATAGAATCTCAAATGATAATTCAACATTTAAAAACATGCTTAATCCAACTAAAGTTTTAATATTAAAAACTAAAACGACTCTGAAATAACGGATAAAAATAAAATCCAATTCTAATTAAGATTTCTCGTCTAGTTCAAATGTAAATAACTTAAAATAAATATCAATTTTAAATATATATATATATATATATATATATATATTTTTTTATATAAAAATATGTTCTTGGTATTTTCACTTCACTCGACTTGATAAACCACCATAAAAATATTCTTTAAATCGGTTGATAGTAAAAATATTTTTCATTTACTCGTTTCCATAACTCTTTCTATTAAGTGCTTTTCCCAAACGAAAAATTTATTCCTTCTCATTTTTATTTACCCAAGACATGTTCTCATCAAATAACTTATGGAATTACTATCAAAATTTCATATCCATTCATTACCCCTTTTGGTTACAAATTTATCAGAATTATAAAACCTCATAGATTATATAAAATTGTATGTAATTATAATTTTTAGCATGTATGACGCAAATGCACTCAGAATTACACACGGAAAATATACTCAGAAAAGCGATCCTCGTCGCGAAATACACTCAGAGTTAAATCAGAATTATACTCAAAATAATAACAACAATTCTCATATTTGTCATTCCTCAAAACTCATAATACCACGAAATTCCCAAATAAATAAAACCTCTAAAATATTACCGGCAACTGGAAAGCGAGAGGTCGACGTGACATGCTGCATACTGGATGTGGAATCTTTATTCAGAAAATAGTTTACTCATTTCTCATTTTAAAAACTCATAGCTCAAACTTGAGTTTGAATTCACCCCTTGTGAATCCAAATCCCTCAAGTCAGTGCTCTGATACCAACTTGTAACACCCAGGAATTTACAAGATTTTTAAAAATTTTGAAAATAAAGTTATAATCAAAAGGTCCCATAAATAAACCTCAGATATTAATATTTAACATTTAAAACGTATTTATTGCGGAAATAGTTAAGATAAAGTAAGGTGTTTTAAAATATTAAATGTTGTCCACATCAGTAATGAAAAGATACAGCGGTCAACCGTCCACCTTCTCCTTTCCTTTGCTGGTACCTGAAACAATGTGGGGGAAAGTTTGGGTCAGCTGGAGAAGCTGAGTGAATAATTCTCAAAATGCAAACAATCATAACATACAACACATGAGGGCACATCGGTGTACTCCTACTCAGAATTCTACTCGATTAATTACTCTGATTTATTTCTCAGATTTTATTACTCAGATTTTATTACTCAGATTTTATTACTCAGATTTTAATTTATATAGCGCGCTTGTGTGATTTGGGGCGAGAGATCAACCTTGCCCCTCCTCACACCTCAGATAGGCATAAGCCAAAAACTCAGACGGGAGTGATCCCAAAACTCAGACGGGAATAATCCCAAAACTCAGACGGGAGGTGATCCCAGGCATATAGCCAAAAACTCAGATGTGTGTTATTATGTTTTATTATCTCTTTAACATAATTATCTCAGATGCCCTAGCAAGTAGTAGCACAGAATGACCCTGTGCCGAGCTCGGTTACCCAGGCACAATGTCTCAGATTAAAATAAATCAACAGCTGCTCAGATACTCAGATAGCATGTCAAACTCAGATAACAAATCAAACTCAGATAGCGGATCAAACTCAGATAACAGCTCAAGCTCAGATAACAATTATGGTGCAAGAAATGTAACACATAAGTCATGCATGTACAACGTTAAAACTGAATACACGGTGAGAATACTCACCTCGAATACGTAAGCTCCAAAGATCTCTAACAGTCAAAAGCACACCAGAGATGGTCCTAAAACATATAAAGATATACCGAATTAAAACTTGACCCGAAAGCTTAACTACAATTAATTTGGCAGCTTGCATTGGTTTTACCGCGAAGGCCATAACTCTCAAACCGAAAGTCCAGACAGTGACATCTCTACGCTGTGACTAGAAAACAGTCTACTCTACAACTTTGCAGAAGGACTTGAGGCGCGACACAGACCCGAAGGGCCCCGAAACAGACCTGCAACAGTGCTGTCCCGAACAGTGAAACAGCACTGCGCAGCGTAACACAAGCAGGGATAACTCCTAAACCATAAACCCGATGAAATCCAAATTTCATTATGTCATAGATGACTCAACGAACTAAAACTTTCGTTCACACCCGAACCCAAGATTCTGACCCGAAACAGGTCTAACGTTGACCCGAACAGCACGATAGTGCTGAAATTAAGCACTGCAGACCCATACTAAAATGCTCATAACTTGAGAACCGTAACTCCAATAAATTATTTAAAAATACCGGAGAAAAGGTACAAAGACGGGCTACAGAAGTCTAGAAGACCCCGAGCCCTTAATCTGACCCGAAATGGGTCAAAACCTGACCTGAACAAACGGAACAGAAACTGTCTGAAAACTGCAGCATCCAAAAACCTTAAAACCTAATGATATAAACTGACACCAAAATAACGGTTCAACAACAATTGAGGAAACGAGACAACTATAATCAATTCCTAAACCCGAACCCCGACTCAGGCCCGGTCTCAACCCAACAATTCATGCAGCCCTTAACTCATAAGGATTTGTCACGGGATTACTAAATAAAAAATCATTAACCAAAAACGGAAAACAGGAACAATAAGAGATAAAGAAACAAACAGGAGATAAGTAACTACCAAAGCAATACGATTTTCTGCTCACATCCCGCGACCTGCTGCTCAACTCTAATCGACGTCACCTGCATCGAATTCCACACAACCCGAAACAATTCATCAACACCCGAAAATCTGGAAGAATCTCGATCTCTGTTGCAATTTCGGCTCTGTATGATCAGCCCGAGTAAGAACGATTTCTAACGAGACCCGACAACTCTTGCTCGTCAATCCAGTCGTCTCCTAGTCAATAGTTTTGACCCATTTTCCACAGTCCCGATGACCAATCCACGATCATTGCTGGCTGCTCGATCTCTGTTTCAATTCAGATTTCCGGCTCGAAAATACCACCAACAATCGAATCTTCCTACCATGGTTCTGTTGTCTGCAGCGCACAACATCAACCCGACACAAAAGAAACAAAAGACCAATAACCAGAGTCAAAGAAACGAGAGAAACAAAAAGAAGGAAAATGAAACTACCGATGATTCAACTTGAATTTCATCCGGGTCCTCTCTTGGTTGCTGCTAGGTTCCCTCAACCCAACTCCATATATAACACGGAATCGAACAAGGAAGAATCAGAGAAGAGTATCTTGGATTTAAAATGAAGAAGAATACCACTTACCACTCGGAAATCTCTGCTCGATTCTATTCCTGTCGACGAACAGAAGGCAGAATCAGGAGATGCTCATAGCGATTGGACGACTTGGAAGAGGGAATTAATGGGGATGTTCTTGCTGGAACTATCGATGGAGGAAAATCAGAAACAAAAGGAAAAGGTTCGAGTGAAGCAAACGGCAGTTTAGGGCGTAGGTGGAATGAGGTAATCACTGCTATTATGTAGAAGACCCTCAAGGCTTTAAGCCCGATTCACATGCAACTTGGGCCACCCAGGTTCTTTACCCAGGCTCAAGGATTTAACGAGCCCAATCTTACTGGTCCAAAAATTTATGGCTAGAAGCTTAATACACGAACAAATACATCACCAGGGAAAACCGATCAAGGAAAAAAAACATGGGCTCGGCCTACCAGCTATTTGAATTCGGAAATTGGCCCTTGGCCATAACGGCCGGGCCCCAAGCTCACTCAAAACCGACGCACATACAAACGTAGAGGTTTGTGATTTAAATAATAGCAACTGATAAATACAACTTATGTGCATATAAATTAAACTAGCTTCAAAGCCCGCCCGGCTGGGCGGGCATGCTTCAAGAGATATGTAGGAAAATAACAAAATTATTGATACAATTTGAATAACATAACAATCCATATATGTAATGATGAGTTAGTATAAATTTTGATACATGAATTAATGTTATAGGAAATTTAGAGACGAAATAAGACTTCTTTGTAACGACATTTGTTGTTGAATTAGTGTAATTGCATCCTTGTCGCAAAAAATAACTTTCAATCAGTTCTTGTTCTTAACTCTTGATACAACCACATAAAGTTGACCATGTGGGAATACTGGTCAACATAACCTATAGTCAACATAAACAACTAACTCTTCAGAAAAGGTTACAAAAAAAAAAAAAATATAATATAAAAAGTCACACACCATTTCTGGCCCGCAGACTCTACCAATGTCTCCAAAGCACACTTCTACTGATTTTCGAACATCTGCTGAGTTATCCTGATGACAAACAGAAATTAATTTTATAACTAAACTTGTGTATATTAAAAATAAAAAAAAATTAATATTTTATTTAAATTAACGAATGCAAATTATTACCAGTTCCAGTAGGCTGAGTACGCTTATTAGCTAGCTGCTTCCACAATTTTATTTACTGCTTTAATAGATTCCAGCATCTGAACACAATCAAAACCCATGTCAATATGTTTCCATTTTTTTATTATTTAATAAAATAAAATAATTTACCTTCCAATCAGAGCTCTCCAATCCTTTCAAAAGTGTTGGTGTTATCTTTCCACTAATATCTTCACGAGGCAAACTATCCAAACCACCACCAGACATGGATACAACATTTGATGCCTTAACAGTATTTGATACTTTAATGACATATCCGAATAAAAAATCAAGTTTGGCCAAACGATATTCAATTCTGATTAACCATTTATCTTTTTGACAAACTGAATCGTACTTTAATAATAAATTTAAATAATTAAACTTAATAATTCAAAATTGTTAACTTAATTATGATCAGTTTTTGAGTAATTAGTCAAACTATTTTAAAAAATATCAATATAGTTTCAGTTTGGCAATTAATACTCAAACCGAGTCATTCTTATAAAATGAGTAATCAATCATATAATAATTAATTAGAATCCAAACAACTACCACACACATAGTGATTTGCAAAACTAACAAAACATACAACACTTGGTTTTGTGAGAGAGGGGCGATGAACATCTTCAAAAGTGACTCAAACATGAAGTAGCTTATCGAAACGACCCGGTCTTAAAAGTGCTGCATATGAAATTTTTGTCGTCTATTACTATCCCTATTATAGATAATACTAAAAATAAGAATTGTCAAAACTTAGTAAACTGTAACATAAAAATATATAAAAGAAAATGGATACCACAAAAACAAAATAATCATACACAAACAAAAAATTAATTGAAGAAAAATAAAAATAAAAATATTATGGTGTAATGTATCACCTGAGAAACCATACAGAAACCATAACTCCCCCTGAATCACCAGAAGCACCTCTGGCTAGACTAACAGAATCAAGTTTTACAAAAACTGACAACATATGGTCAAGGTGCTCGAGCCTGCAAGAAAAAAACCTCATTTTCATGTTATGGGGTTTATTTTGATTATTATATCTCTAACGTGTTAAACGGGGTAAATAAAAGAAATAAGATAAATTTAAGAATAAATAAAAGAAATTAGATAAATTTAAGAATTAGGGACCATACGTATAAGCAAATATCACATCAATAACATTGTAACTCAATGACATCTTCTCGGGTGTATGATATTGGACTAACATGGGTATAGCTAAAACCTGCAAAAAAAAAAAAAAAACAATAAATAAAAATCCCATCACAAGATTTAAAAGATTATCTCCCACTTTTAAAATCTTCTTCAAATTTGAATTTTGATGAAGAACAAAGTGATTATCATTGACTTGCAAAATCAGAATCTAGAGTTGCTGGTTAAATAATTTCAACCCGTTTTCTTGAAAATTGGTCAATTTTAGCTATGTTATATTTCAAACGGGTCATTAGTAACAACATTGCGATAAGGATCACACACCACAACATATTCTACAACATGACTTTTTGGCTTCAAAACAAAGTTCTTATTTATCTTTTTCTTTAGTGGACGAGAAAACACAAGTTGCTATATCAACTTCTGATGGGCCAGATAATCGAACAACACCAAATACACAGATTTAATTGTGGTTTCATATTTGAATTGGTTTCAAATTTGTTTGCTTGTACTGCTATATTTACATCTATGAATGTAGACAGTTACACACTATTGCAATTAAGGCAGGCATCAATGCTTACAAATATGTTGGTATTGCTTTACTTGATGTTTATGCAAAAATCACAGTCAAATTAACAAATATTCGCAACAACAATGTATAAAAAGATGATGGCCAAAACATGAAATCTTTGATATGCAAAAAACAATAATATCAACATTTTGCAATATGGAAAATAGGAAAATTAGGACAAGTCAGATCAAAAAAATTTCCTCAAAATCAGTTTGGACCATACATCCTATTCCTAAAGATGATCATTTTTAGCAATGGGAAGATTAAAGTTAATCATTTTTAACATCTTTTAATCAAGACTACAAAACATTACTTAAGCAAATATGAAATCATTTTTTACAAAATTAATGAATTTACAATCTGCATTGAAATCTCAAGAACACTAATTCAATTTTTAAGTTGTATAATGCTTAATTGATTAAGCGGGCAAAATATTGGACACTGATTTATCTTATTTAAATGTGAAACTTACCGGCGGTTCCGTCTTCCATGTAATGAATCGCCTAATTTTGATGTTGAAGATGAGATTTCCCATGGGTTTGCTGCCATAAGTTGGTGGTCAAGGTCCTTACCGGCGAATACAGTCGGAGGTAGCTCTGAATCTCCCAATTTTGAGGTTGAAGATGAGATATCCGATGAGTTTGCTGCCATGGTTTGGTGAATCGATAGCATACGGATCGTTAGGGTTTCTCACAACACTTTCATGGAATAGCGGCTGCTTAATTTTGCAGAATAACGATGTGTTTGCTGCCAAGGTTTGGTGAATCGATAGCATACAGATCGTTAGGGTTTTCACAAGACTTTCATGGAATAGCGACTATTGATAATTAATTAGAGTTTGCTGCCAAGAGTTGCTGAATCGATATCATACGGATCGTTAGGTTAGGGTGTAGACGTGAATAGACGGAGGTTGAGATCTAAAGGCAGAGGCAGAAGGTTTACCGGCGGTCGTTGAAGGCAGAGGCGGAGCGGTCGTGAAATTAGGGCGCAGAGGGGATAGCTTCAAATGAAGAGCGTCATTTTGTGAGGAATTGATATGAAAACAGTGGACCAATGGGTGAATTACACCTGGATTAAACAACCAATCAGAAGCGTGCAAAGTGATGATGTGTCGAATTCAAATCGGGTCTACCTGCATATATAGGGGAAGATAGGACACGAAGGCAAAACGTCACACATTTATTATAATATATAATACATATGATTAATACACTATTTAAATTTATTATAATATATATATAACAATTAAAATTTCGGGGCGTTACATCAGATCATCCAAGTACTTTGGGCAGCTTCTTTTCCAGTGGCCCTTCCCCTGGCAGTAATAGCAAGTGGCTTCCTTCGGATTCTTAGATGGTGCTACGTCAGAATCGACCTTCCTTTTCTTGTATCCCACTTTGGCCTTGGCACTAGGAGGAGGCCGTTTCTTCCTTTTAGAACCATTAGAATGAATAGCCAGCACGGGTAGGGGTGTACGTTCGGGCGGTTTTCGGTTTTATAGGGTTAACCGGTTTGGGTTATTCGATTTTTAAAAATATTTTTGACCAACCAATACCCAAACCAAATTAATCAAAACCAAACCAATCCAACCAAATAAGTAATCGGGTGGTCGGTTCTCCATAAAACCAAATAAGAGAATGATCTATAAAAGATAATTGTCCTTAGTATTATTAAAAGTTAATAAATAATCCATACCAAGATTGCAACAAATGTTGTAAAATAATAGCAATAAAATGAATGATCCCACCTTGATCTTGGTTGAAATTTCCAAATGAATGAAGGTTTCTATTGTGTAAGATATAATATACTCCGTATATAAATAAATTAAGTCATTTACTTTTAATTGGGTTATTCGGGTGTACACCGAATAAGAATTTTTGAATCCAAATCCAAACCATAAAACCAATTATGAATTCGGTTACACCCAGAATTCGAGCCAAACCCAAATAAGCCAGACCCATTTCACCCAATGTCATTTGGTTCGGTTGGTTTTTCGGGTCAAACCGTTTAATGAACACCCCTAAGCACGGGAGCAGTAGGAGAAGAAAACTTTGCTTTTGCTAAGCTTGCCTTTGTAGTTTTTAACATACCATGCAATTCCATGAGTGTCTTGTCCATATCACCCATGTTATAGTTAACTATAAATTGTGAGTATGACGGTGGAAGCGAGTTCAGGACCATATCAGTGGTCAACTCCTTCGGTAATGGGACACCCAAGTTCTCCAGCATGTCTATGTAGCTTTTCATCTTTTGGACGTGGCCACATACAGGTTGCCCCTCTTGCAACTTACACGCCACAAGGGAACTTACAACATCAAAATGTTCTTGCATAGCTCTGTTCTGAAACATCAGTTTGAGCTGTTGGTTGATCTCAAAAGCACCTAGCTTCTTAAAACCCTTTTGGAGTTCAGAAGACATGGTAGTGAGCATCAGGCAAGCAACCTTGTCCGACTCAGCATAATGTTGCTCATAAGATTTGATGTCATCTTCAGTCGAGTCATCAGTGAGCTCAGGAATTTCTTCGTCAGGGACATACTCCTTGCCCTCATACCTTAAAGTAATTCTTAGAGTACGAACCCAATCAATGTAGTTGGGTCCGGTGAGCTTCTCTCGTGATAATACCGACATTAGATGGAAGTTAGAGTTTTGAGGTGGTTGTGGAAGTGGAGGTGGTGGTGGAAGATTTTGATTGTTGTTGTTATTGATTGGATTAGACATCTACAAAAGAAACAATTTCTTTGTTAGTTTATTTATTAGATAATCCTTAACATTATTTACCCAATAATCAAATTAAGGCTAGGATCCAACATTACGTTATTTGATGTGAAGAGGGATGCCGTAATTCACACCGAATAATTTCATAAGAAAACATACTATTGTTAATTTCAATCACTATGAAATCCCTAGATCTTTTAGATTCATTTTAAACTTTTAAAATGGCATGTTAATCTTGATTCTATGCTCGTCACATAATTCATGACAGGGATACCGTGGATCATGAATTTGACGGTGAATCTACCATGAAAGCACTCACGAAGATCCCCGGCTCAAGTTTGCTTGGGTATCGCGAGAATGTATTCACTCACGATTATAATCTCAAAATCAACGTACCGGCTCAATTGCACGCGCTTCGTTAATCAGATTATAGATGAGTGCGTGTCTCTCATGGAGAGCACAATCTTTCACATTTAACATCAAACGGGAAATTTTGTTTAATGTATTTACTTTAGTTGTACATATATAAACTTTTATAATATGTCAAATTAAACCTTTAATTTATCTCAACTAAAGTAATATATATAATTCTTTTAATTCCATTAAAATGCGAGGACGCACCTTTTAATAATTAATTAATTATATTTTATTATAATATTTAAATATACTTTTATTTACATAATATTATAACGGAGGAATATATCAAAACTATTTTGATATATATGGGAATTTCGAATTTCGAAAAATATATACATACATATATTAAATTATACTATTAATTTACATATATATATCTAATATATATTATAATTATATTTTAGATTCAAGATTTTATCTCTTTGGAGATATTTTATATTACATTATATAAATACAAAATCAAATCTAAATAATTACAAAAAAGTCCGAAACCTCTAAAATTTTTATTAAAAATTCGGATATACACACTTTGTGTATATCCCTATTTTAAATTTGATATCTTTATTTAAAAACTCCTTTTAAATAATTATCTATATATTTACCAAATAGATTTATATAAATATATATATACCGATTATATATATATAAATACAAATATTATCTTATTCAAATCTTTTATTCAAATACATCTATATATATATCCGAAAATATATATACATGTATAATAAATTTTAATTTATTTAAAACAATAAATAAATATATATTTATATATAAAACCGAAATTTTAATTATATAAATACAATCTTTTATTTAATCTAATTTTAAATAATAGGCAAGATATTATGGAAAAATATCTTGATAATTTTAAACCCTTTTAAAATTATCCACTTACCATATTTTAATTTAAAACCAATTTTACAAAATTAAAATATATTTATTTATTTATTAATTTCCGAATTTCGGAAATTCCGAAATAAACAAAAACAAAAAAAAACTTTTCTTTTTCGAATTTCGGATCTAACACTCTTAGATTCGTAGACTAACGCTCTGATACAACTGTTGGGTTTCGTACCAATTTACCGACATTTTGAACGTCGCAAAATAACGAACAAATCATAACGATAAACGACGAAACGATAAAGGATCGTTTAGATCTACGAGTCTAAGGTAGCTATGAATAAAATAAATAAATTACTTACATTGGCAACACTTGGTGATGCGAATCCTTGCCATCTTGTACGAGCCAGAACTTCATCAAGAACTAGGATTCAAACTAGAACCCCTCTACTTGATCACACTCGAGGTTGACAACGAACGAGACAATACACCACAACGTAGTGTAAAGTACCCTCGAGAAAACCCAAACGAAACCCTAACCGAAAAACCCTTTTCGGTCGACGGCGGCTCACGGCGGCACCACGGCGGCGGCGGCGGTGGCTCACGGCGGTGGTGGCGGATGGACAAGGGGAGGGGGCCGAAACTTTGGGAGTAGGGTTCTCAATTAATGAGTTTGATGTATTAGGTCAAGAACCCGAGCACCCTATTTATAGGTTTCGCCAAGGAAACTTTCCTTAATTTGAGTTGGACTCAAATAGCCCAAACCCGCTTCTATTTAATTAAACCTTTAATTAAATCAAGCCCATTATGGAATAACTAGTTAATTACCCATTAACTTATTCCAGTCAATCTAGCCCGTTACACATTTTGAGAGAGCTAATCCAATCGAAATGAAGCTAATCCATGGTGATTTGATCAAAGTTTGAAGATCAAGTGTGTGTAGTGTGTGTGTTCTTAAGTGTGTGTGTGTCGAGAGAGAAAGAGATGGAGGGAAACTTTCTGAAAGAGTAATTCAATTCAATATGTGAGAAAGCTTACAATTGTGTACGAATGATTTGTACGATTAAGTTTTGAATTGAATTGGTTGAGGTTTTGGAGATAAATTTGTGTAGATCAATCTTTTTTCTTGTTCTTCACTTGTTTTTCCATTTAGTACACTGATTATCATTTTCTCTTTCTCTTACACTTGATATAAACTCGGTATTTGCACAATTTCTTAGTCATTTCTCCCCCTCATGAGGATCATAAACAGGGTCCTCATGATAATGATGAAAATTTTACGTTGTGGAAACGAGTCTTGGAGAAAATATTTGAAAAATGTAGAATAGCAATGTCAATAATCACGTGAAGTCATAAACAGATGCAATCTTTACTGAAGAACTTCATAAAAGAGATCGTTTACGGATATGACGAACACGATGATTAAAGACAGTGTTAATCAACGATTTGAGATTTAAAAGAGATCAATTTATTGTGCACAAAAATAATTTGAGTGTAAGGTGAATATATCTGATTAGTCCAAAAGCCACGTATGTATACTACTTACAAAGATTCAATTTTCGCTGAAAGATTTCAGAGAAAAGATCGACGAGTATACAAGACTAAGAACTAAAAAGACAATTAAAAGGTAGTCCAGTAGTCATTGATGTATACTACTTACAAAGATGCAATTTTCACTGATTTCAGAGAAAAGATCGACGGGTATACATGACTACGAACTCATGAATTTCACAATGTTGTACACCTTTTGAGTATGGGGAAAGGATATGAAGAAATTTAAGTCCCCAATGAAGTATAGTTTTAAGAATGATTTTGAAATGATAATAATTGTTTGAGATTTGAAAAATCATTTGAAAAGTGAAAAAGTTATGTGCAAAATAAGGTTTTTGAAAAATTGAGTCACAACGCAAGAGACGAAAATTTGCCATAAACAGATGCAATCAGTACTAAACACGATTAGTAAAGAGATCGTTTACGAATATGACAAAAATTTATATCCGACGTTGTGAACACATCATTGTGAGCACAAAGTGAGATAAAAAATTTTGGAATGTTGAGCATCACTGATTAATAAAGAATTGATGAGAATGTGATGTCAACAACTCAATATGAGTAAAAGAAAATGTTTGTAATTGAGTATCGATTTGAAAAATGATAATTGTATTTGAAAGGAGAAAATTTTGATTTACAATTGAAGAATTTTGACAATGAAGGAATACAAAGGTAGCAATGAGAAATAAGAGAATTTGCAATAAACAGATACAATCAGTACCAACCTAAACTGGTAAAGAGATCGTTTACGAATATTGCAAAAGCTAATACTCAACATTGATAACCTTGTATGATTGTAAATATGTAAGAGGTTGAAAAATGGTTTGAGGTAAAAAAATTTATTATCAAGATAGAATAAGAAAATTTGTAATAAACAGATGCAATCAGTACCAATTGAGATTGGTAATGAGATCGTTTACGGATATTACAAAAATTGATACCCCATATTGATAAGTTAAAAAAATTTTGAAAGGAGCATCGAAACAGTATTTAGCGATTATAAAAGGATCCTCCCCCTCGACAGTTATTATTCAAAAATCATAGAGCGGTTATGCTCCCCCTTGACATTTGAATGTCTATTTTCTCCCCCTTGACAAGTAAATATAAAAATTCTCCCCCTCAACCAAATAAGTCATTTAAGAATGGGTTTCAAGCAGATGTACTTGAAAGCCATTTTATGATTATTAAAAAAATTATTAAAAAAAATTAAAAACAAAAACAATAAAAAAATAAAGCAGTAAAACGGTTTAAGTTTTGAGATTTAGCATACCAAGCTTAGACACAAGAAAATTAAAGCGTTTTTCGTCTAAAGCCTTGGTAAACAAATCAGCTAATTGATAGTCAGTTGAAACGAAGTACAATTCCACAGTACCTTGTTCAACATGGTCTTTGATAAAATGATATCGAAGATCGATATGTTTAGTTTTGGAATGTTGAACGGGATTGCATGAAATTGCAATTGCACTTCGTGAATCACAATATAAAGGAATACAGCTGTATGAAAAGCCATAATCTTTTAATTGTGATTGCATCTAAATTACCTGGGATAAGCAACTTGCAGCAGCAACATATTCTGCCTCTGCAGTGGAAAGAGATACACAATTTTGCTTTCGAGAAGACCAGCTCACCAACTTATCTCCCAGAAATTGGACACTTCCAGATGTACTCTTGCGATCCAGCATACACCCAGCATGATCGGCATCAGAAAAAGCAGACAAATCAAACGAAGTTTCTTTAGGATACCACAGACCAAGATATCGAGTACCCTTTAGATAACGAAATATACGCTTGACTGCTTGAAGATGTGATTCTTTAGGAGCAGCCTGATACCGAGCACATATGCACGTAGAAAACATAATATCTGGTCGACTCGAGGTTAGATATAACAGTGATCCAATCATCCCCCGATAATTTGTGATATCAACAAGTTTACCATCAGGGTCAGCATGCATTTTAGAACCAGGCGACATCGGCGTCGAAATTGATTTACAATCATCCATGAGATATTTTTTCAAAAGATCAGTGATATACTTGGATTGATTAATAAAGATCCCGGTAGGTAATTGATGAACTTGAAGACCAAGAAAGAAGATCATCTCTCCCATCATACTCATTTCAAAACGTTTAACCATAAGATCAGAGAACTTTTTGCAGTATTTTAGATTTGTAGAACCAAAGATAATATCATCGACATAAATTTGAATAAGAACAATATCTTCCCCTTGGCGTTTGATGAAAAGAGTTGTATCGATTTTACCTTTTGAAAACCAGAATCAACTAAGAATTTGGATAGCACATCATACCACGCACGAGGAGCTTGTTTCAAACCATATAAAGCTTTGTCGAGAATATAAACATGATTAGGAAAACTTGGATCTACAAAACCTTCGGGTTGATGAATGAACACTTCTTCATTGAGAATGCCATTTAAAAATGCAGTTTTTACATCCATTTGATATTTTGTAAAATTCTTATGTGCTGCATATGCTAAAAATATGCGAATGGCTTCTATTCGAGCAACTGGAGCAAACGTTTCTTCAAAATCAATGCCCTCTTGTTGAGCATAACCTTTGGCGACTAAACGTGCTTTATTACGAATTACAATCCCATTCTCATCCTTTTTATTTTTGAAAATCCACTTCGTACCAATAATAGATTTACCTGGTGGTTTTGGAACCAGAGCCAAACTTTCAAACGTTCAAATTGATTGATTTCTTCTTGCATAGCAAGAATCCAGTCTGGGTCTGACAAAGCTTCACTGACTTTCTTAGGTTCATTCGAGCATAGAAAAGCTGAGAATTGACATTCATCGGCAGTAGCTTTACGGGTTTGAACAGAAGATTCAGGATTACCGATTATTTGATGAAGAGGATGATCTTTTGTCCATTTAAGAGAATGCGGAAGTGGTAGTTGACCTGGATTAATATTTGACGTATCAGTGAATGTTGGATGTGGGATAATCGCAGTTTGAGCATTTGGAGCATTGGATGTAGATGGTGGAGGATCAACACGTTTAACATGGAACTTGGAGAAATCAATCACCAAAGGTGGAGCTTGTGCCGGAACCAAATTTAAGTCTAAAGTATTGGCAGCATGAGTAGGAGTTGGAGGATTATCCGGTGATGATTGGTTGTCCAATGATGAAGAAGAATCTGAATCAAATAAGTTTGTTTTGGGAGCAGTAGAAGTATGGGATGGAGAATCAGTAGAACTTGAATTTTACATTTCAGGTACAGTGATGGATTGAACATCGGCTACTGATGGAAATGGAACGCCAGCTTCCTCAAGTAATTTATGTCGGATGTTATGATAATCATCGTAGAAATGTTCAAATAAAACTTCTAAATCATTTTCTGATGTTGAAGGAGACGACGAAGGTAAAGGAATTTCAATGTTTGTAGTCAGTGAATCCAGAGGAAAAGTCTCATCAAATGTAACACTGACACTTTCTTGTATCGTGCGATTTGAACGATTATAAACTCTAAAGGATGCAGATTCACGTGAGTACCCCACAAAAGTTCCTTCATCAGCCTTAGCTTCAAATTTATTCAACTTGTCTTTATCATTCAGAATAAAGCATCGACTCCCAAAAATATGGAAAAATTTAACATTTGGAATACGTTTATTGATCAATTCATACGGAGTTTTATTGTAGGTTTTGTTGATGATTGAACGATTTTGAGTGAAGCATGTCGTATTTATGGCTTCTGCCCAAAGAGATAATGGGAGTTTGGAAAATGAAAGCATGGTACGAGCAGCTTCAACTAATGTTCGATTTCTTCGTTCAACAACCCCATTTTGTTGAGGTGTTCGGGCAGCGGAAAATTGATGGGTTATTCCAACTGAAGTAAGAAAAGAATCTAAAGTTTGATTTTTAAATTCAGTTCCATTATCAGTACGAATGGCATGGACTTTTTAATCCAAATTTGTCTCAGATTTATTGATGAAGGCTATAATGATATTGGCAGCTTCATCTTTTGTACGTAAGAAATGAACCCATGTATATCGTGAGTAATCATCAACAATCACCAATACATACCGTTTTCCACATATTGATTGAACGCTCATGGGACCACATAAATCCATATGTAGTAATTCAAGTGGTTTTGAAGTACTTGGATCTGGTTTGGACTTATGAGACTTTTTAGTCATTTTTCCCATTTCGCAAGACGCACATAGATGATCTTTATCAAATGAAACATCTGGAAAACCAGACACATGGCCACCTTTTACCAATTTGTTGATAGTTTTGAAATTAAGGTGTGAGAGATGACGGTGCCATAACCATGATTCATTTGACGTTGCTTTTGACACTAAACATACTTCTTCAAGTGGGACCACGTCATTGAGATTGATAGTAAAAAGGTTCGTCTCACGTTTTCCGGGGAGTATTTCTTCACCTTCATAAGTGCGAACAGCACACTTCTTTGTTCGAAAATTGACTTCCAACGTTTTATCACAGAATTGACCAATACTAAAAAGATTGTGAGCAAGATTTTCAACATAGGTCACATTATGGATTATTAAATTTTTTCGAATGATATCTCCAATACCCATGATAGCTGTTAAATGGTCATTCCCAAAACGAACAGTTCCCAAATATTTTTCTCGAAAATTGGTTAATAATTCATTGTTACCAGTCATATGTCGTGAACATCCAGAATCGAGATACCATATATTCTACATAAAACAATTAAAACAATTTAGGTACCCAATCAGTTATGGGTCCTGATTGGTTAGTAAGATATGTTTTATGTAGTGGTGATTATGTGATTAATTTAGAGCGTTGAAGAAATGCAAGGAGGCAGTTCTTTTGTTGTTCGTTTAATAGCCCATTCAAAAGATTTTACAGGGGATTGTAGAATCCATTTTGATTTTTTATTTTTAATCCATTTATATTTGACAAACTTTGATGGTTTTTGAATTAGTTTGTGAGATGGAGTCGAGGAACCGGAATTTGGCGATTTAGGTGCAGAAACGACTTGATAAACCAGACGACGAACTGACGAAGATTTATGTGCAGACTTGGATGGAAATGAACGTGTTATTGTAGATTTGAGAGATGGAGAAAGTATTGTTTTGCAAGGTTCTGGATAACAAATTGTACATGAATGAATGATCGAACCATTTTTATGAAGAACATCATGTCGAGGGCCACAAGAAGCATCTTTTCTAACAAAATATCGTGTATCATATTGAGAAATTGGTTTATTAGTTTTTCTATCAAAATAAACCTTTTTGCCATTTGTATCTATTTTAACAATCAAATTTATACCATTAACAGAGTGATTAACAGGATGATAAATTGCGGAATCATACACAATTCCATACAATGTTTTTGGAGAAATAAAATCTGAGGAGTTATTACATTTATTTGAATCAGAAAAAGAAGAAACTAAACGCGAAGAAGAACTAGACTTCTTAAGTTCCTTTGACTTAAGCATACTAGAACTGGACGACTTAGACTTCTTAATCTGAGTTACTCATTTGGCTCCAACTTGCATGGACTTCTTAAGCTTGGACTCTAAGGTTCTATCTGAAACAATTAAAGCAGGTGAATTAGGAACTCTTTTTAAAATAACTGGAGTTTTGTTAGTAGAACATGTAGCATTGAGGGACACAGCAGGTTTTTTAGATTGACATGGAACAGGACGAGAATTAATTTCAACAAGTTTGTCTTCTAATTCAGAAATTTTGGATTGTAAAACTGATTTTTCGTTATTAAAAGCCTTATGTGTGTCATCAATTTCAGTTTCCAATTGACAAATTTTCTTTTCAAGAATTAGAGATGGTACATAAATCTTTGGTGTAATCTTTTGTTGAATAACAGCATTTCCTTTAAGTTCAAATGCTTCTGATGTAACACTTGGAAAATAATCATCATTTTCAAAATTTTGCTTTTTAGTTTCATATGTTTTATTTAATTCAGTGTAGTTGAAACTAATTTGTGCATTCTCCTTTTTAGCTCTGTTAAAGATCTCAATCTCTTCTTCCTCATCTGTCATTCGAAGGAAGTTTTGCCAAATATCTAGATGCATGTATTTGGAGTCATACAATGTTGGAAGCACGTCACACGCCTTTTTCAGTTATTTTGGATTATCAGCTCCTAGCCCTTCTCTTGAATTGAAATATTTGAAGTCCTTTGCTTTGTTCAAGTGAATGGTTTGATCAGTTTGTCCACGTTTGGCAATTATTTCTTCAAGATGTTTGATGTGGGAAGAAAGTTGAATATTCTCATTTTGAAGTTGATGTATGACATTTTGTTTATTATTTATTTCCCGTGATGTGTTGATGTCGTTTTCATGTATAGTTTCAGATAATACTTTTATTTGATCGTTTAAAGATTTAAATTGTTCCTCATTTTCATCGAATTCCTTTTCTTTATGTTCCAACCAGTTTTTAGTTATTTGATATTCATGAAACGTTTCAATATACAATTTGTAATATTTATCATTTCGATCAGTTGATATTGAATTTTGTGTACTTTTAAGATTTGTGATTTCAATTTCTTTTTCCGAAATTGTAAGAGAAAGATTCTGAATTTCATTTTCATACTGAATTTTCAATTCTGATACTTGATTTTGTAAATCTAGATTCTTTTGTTTGAAAATTTGATTTTGTTTAATACGATGAGCAAGTTGTTCACCATGATGAACAAATTGTTCGCGTTCTTTTTCTAAATCATTCAAACGTTCTTGAAGTTGAATATTTAAATCTTTTTCAAGTAAAAAGTTTTGTTTTAAAGAATCAAGTTCAGATGTTTGAAATTTAACAAAACCAGTATCAGGATCTGTGGACATATCAGAATTTGAATCAGAATTTGATAAGAGAGAGTTGATTACCTCAATTTCCTTGTTGGCTTCCTCATTAAATCTATCAGAAATCTCAGCATTTTCCCTTGCCATAAAACATAAATTTGCTGAATGCTCTTCATCCTCAGGATCTGAATCTTCCATCCACTGAAGATCTTCAGCTATTAACACCTTTCCTGTTTCGATTTGCTTTGCCATCAACATCTTCCGTTTAAAATATTCAGAATCACGAACTTTAGGTTTCTTGCAATCACGGGAGAAATGACCAGCAATTCCACAATTATAGCATTTCTTTTTAGGATCCAAAGGTGTGATCGTTGGTTTATCAGTAGAAATTGCAGCAGATGGAGCAGACTTGAAGTTTGATGAAGACCTCAGATTGTTGTTTGTGGGTTTTGAATACCATTTTTTCTGATAGTTTGAGATAAGAGACATAGCTTGCAATACTTGTTGTAGTTCTTTTTCCATATCATCATCCGAATCTGATGCAAGTTCGTCAGATTTTTCTTTCATTTTACACGATGCATTAAATTGGTGTTGTTTTGTAAGTAGTGCAAGTGTATCTTGAGTATTTGCTGCATCTTGTCTCGTTTTGACTATTTCCTTCACCATGGGTGCATTTTGTAGTAAATACTCATAAAGTTCATGAACATCAATCAAGTGAAGATCTTTGTGTTGCATTGCACTGTTACCAAACGTGGCCCATTCGGGAAGTAGACTGTTGATGAACTTGATGTTGATCTCAAGATTTTCCTTTTTCAGGTTGTTTCGACGGAGGTCATTCAACAAATTACAATAACGATGATATGTGCTTTCCAAATCTTCCCCGGGTTTAGCTTTAAATGTTTGATAGGAATTTAAAGTGGTAACCATTTTCGCTGTGTTTCCTAAAACAGTACCCTCCATTTGTTTTCATATTTCATCTCAAAGTTCTTTTCCGGTTGTCAAACTATCTAAGCTGTTATATATTTCATTTGGTAAACTTTGAAGCATGAATGAAAAAGAGTGTAAATCTGCTTTAGCTCGTTGTTTTTGTTGAGCATTATATCGAGCAGGAGGAAGTGGAGTCCGACCACCAAGAACTGGAGGATTTGCATTTGGAATAGCAATAACATCTTCATAAAACACAGCCACCCCATTCTCAAGAGAATCAAGAATTTCAGTTGCCAATTCATGATGTTTAATAAAGTGGAGAAATCGTATTTTCCACTGAGCATATTCACCTCGGTATAAAACCGGAGGTTTGAGATCGGTTCCGATTGAAAGAGCATCTTTTGACGTCATTTTGAAGCGATTTTAAGTTGCAATTTTGTGAGAGAAAATTCAAAATCTCCAAAATGATCAACTGATTTTTCCAGATGGTAAAATATACTATAAATGTGGCCTAGATTTTCGAATTGGTCTAAACCGATAAACGGATCAAAAACTAGGGCTCAACGAAGTTTGGAATTTTACCGAAAAATCACAAAAACACAAATAAAGTGTTTAAAACAAGGGTTTTTGGACCGAGAAGTCGTTTTGAGCTTCGATTTGGTTACTCGTGGGCTTTAAACAGACACCCGAGCTGAAAGTTATGATCGTTTTAGTATAACCCCTTTTGTCACACAATTTTGAGTTGGGCCGAGAAGTGTCAAAGATCTTGGGCCGAAGACTTTGTTCGGGCCGAGAACAGTGTTTTGTTCGAGCCGAGCCGAACTCTTTGAGTTTGTTCGGGCCGAACACTTTGTTCGAGCCGAGAACAGTAAATTGTTCGAGCTGAGCCGAAGACTTTGTTGAGCCGAGAACAGTGTTTGTTCTAGCTGAGCCGAACACTTGAGCCGAGAACAGTGTTTGGTTCGAGTCAAGCCGAACACTTTGTCGAGCCGAAAACCTTCTTCGAGCCGAGAACTTTCTTGAGGCCGAGAACTTTCGCAAAACAGCAAAAACTCACCAAATTGTTCCTAGTTTGCTCAATTCTCAACCAAAACCACTGATTCCAATCACAAACTGCTCGAAAATCAATTCCTAACACTCGAATCCGATCATATATCCCAAAACATAACACATCTGATCGAATTTTGCAAATTACAGTCGTTTTTTTTTAGTTTTTCAACTTTTTCACTAAAATCACTGAATCATGATCAATTGTTGATGGAATTGATCGAAATTTGATTCTGTTGTTATTAGAATCAATGGAGAAACATGAATCTTCAATCAAATCATCAATTCAAACAGAAAAATTTGACAATTAAATTTCAAGTGACGAACACACTTTTTTTCAATAAAAAACTCAGATCTGGATCAAATCATCACGAATTTGGATCTACTCTTAGAGAGTTTATGCTCTGATACCAGTTGAGAGAGCTAATGCAATCGAAATAAAGCTAATCCATGGTGATTTGATCAAAGTTTGAAGATCAAAGTGTGTGTAGTGTGTGTGTTCTTAAGTGTGTGTGTTGAGAGAGAAAGAGATGTAGGGAAACTTTCTGAAAGAGTAATTCAATTCAATATGTGAGAAAGCTTACAATTAGTGAGGGAAGGTTTTCCTTAAATACCTAGCTCACTAGTCATCATGATTAAGGCTAAGACTAGATTAACACTATTACAATATTACACATCTAGTCCCCTAACTATTGAATACAATCAAATTGACCCTAACACATTTGATTATACAATTAATCAAAGCCCGGTTCGTTTATTCTCGTGTTCGGTTGCGCCTCAAGAGCAACCCCAGTAGGACTTTAATTTACGTTGACAAAGTCAAACCGTTTATTTGATGACGTTGGACACCATTTCCAACAACTTCTTCAAATGTGCTGTTAAATCGATAAATAATTTACAGAAATATGGACCATACACGAATTTCTGTCACCTCTGAAAAAAAAAAAAAATTAATGTATAAAGTCGATTGGAAAATCGTTGTTTATAAATCTTTAAATTTCTTCAAAAACCGAAGTCGGTTAACAAAATTTTGTGAATGAGGGTTATGGATTGGAATCCATATTATAGGTGGTGTTCTAAACTTATTGTTAAACAAAATAATATATTTTACATAAAATAGAATTAGAAAGCCACTTTTTTTTTTGTAGTATTACGCTTCACGAAAGATCCGAAATCTTATAAATGGAGAAATGGTGTTGTGTTGATTCATAAAATGATTGAAATATATAATTCATTAATTATATTTTGTAATCTTATCACTTCATTTGACATTTATATTGATCAAATAAGTAGGAAGAGAAACAGAAAGATTTAGTAGGAATTAGTAACAATTTTTATATAAAAATGTGGGTTTTGTTATTATACAGTGTAACGTGAAATACAGTAATACACACTCCAAGTGCCCATAATTAAATCAAAGTGGTTAACATCAAACTTGATACTTACTCTAGTGTAAAAACCAAGCAATTAACATGTTACTTCATTCTTCAAGATAATCCACAGCAAGCAACATTCTTCTTCATCAGTAAAAACTTCTTTCAATAGTATAAAACTTCTTTCCATAAGGGCCTATTAGCAAAAAAAGTAATAACCTCATGTTGTCATAGAGGTTTACCCACGTCAACTCTGAAAGCATGTGGTCGTCTTAGGATTAGTCGACTTGCATAACAAGTCAGAACTCAAATTAATTAAAAAAAACATGATATTGCAATCGAAAACACCAATTGAAATTTGAAATGGATAAAACATTACTGAGAGATAAAAATTGTAGTACGTTATGATGCTATTTTCCAGTAAATTATGTAGTACATTGTCTAAAAGGGTGGAAACATTAGCATGTTTCCTTCATGGATAAAAAATACATTGTTAAAACTTAAAATGATAATCGGCTTATTAATCTAGCGACATAGCCACATGTACATGACAGGGTTCAATAAAACTTACCGAACAGGTTCCTTCTTAAGAATTTTACCGTAGCTTTATTATAACTTGAGAACTTCACTGAGGTGGTCTTACAGAAATAAAATACGTTGTTATTTTGCGTTAAAAATATGTTAAATAAAATTAAAACTGAAGCATGTTATATAAATAAATACAGAATCGAAAACAAATCATTTTGGTTTAAATTTAGCCAAATCCGTTAACCAAGTCATGTTCCCTTGGAGTTTGGTTAGGTACTTATCAGAAAATTGACATGTCATAATCAAGATGGCAGCATTCACCAACGATCGTATGATTCCATCTCTTAACACCATTTGACTCGATTTTTATGGCTTAAATTAAGTACCATTTTCATTTTCTCATTCCAGACAATGAGTCCACATCATGAGCCACTTTTTGTATTTTTTCCACCGATGGATTCCCTCACGCGCTCCACCATCGCGCGTGTGCCTTCTTCTTCTTCTTTCTTTAAACACTCCCCCTCTGCCTTTCAACTTTGGTAACTAGCAAACAATTTGCCACCCATCTCTCATTTCCCTATAATTATTTATTTATATCCCTTAAATCACTTCCATTTTAAGGGTTTTCTTATTCTTTAATATAATCTCTTTTCTGTTTGAGAGTTGTTGTTTTTAGGGTTTCAGTTCTCAGCTACCGAACTAGAACCAGAGCTAGAAGGTGGGCTTCTTCAAGGTTCAAGGTAGGTGAAAATATTGGAATTTAATCTGATTTTTGTCACTATGTATGTACTATTATTGAACAAGAATCGATGGTTTGCGTTTGGAATCGTCTTTTAGCTAAATCCAACACGACCCACTATAATTATCTTGTGAAATTAGTTAAATCTGTAGCTAAAGTTGCGATCTTTTTGGATTCTAGCTTCTGGGTATGAATCTTTATCATAAAATATAAGTTGGTTTCATGAACAAAAACTGTAATTTTAGTGTACAACACTAAAGATCTGTTCAATGATATGGGGTTCATAGAAGAAAGATTGTTTTCTAGTCATACAAATGTTAAAGTTTCTTGGATGAAACATCAAATCTACAAAGAAAATGGTGTTCTTGAATCCCAACAATCATCATCATCATCAATTTCTCCCCCATTTAGTGTCAGTTTTTATAAAACATCAACTCCTACATCATCTTCTGGTACTAAAATAAGTCCAGCTGTTCTTTTCATTATAGTAATCTTAGCAGTCTTATTTTTCATATCTGGTTTGCTTCATTTACTTGTTAGATTCTTAACAAAATCATCGAATTCTCACCAACCGAATCGATTTCCAGATGGTTCTCCATCTGATGCACTTCAAAGACAACTTCAACAACTTTTTCATTTACATGATTCTGGTTTAGATCAAACATTTATCGATGCTTTACCCGTTTTCATGTATAAGGAAGTAGTGGGTGCAAATGAACCGTTCGATTGTGCGGTTTGTTTGTGTGAATTTTCAGAAAATGACAAATTGAGATTACTCCCAACTTGTAGCCATGCTTTTCATATCAACTGTATAGATACATGGCTTTTATCAAATTCAACTTGCCCACTTTGTAGAAATACCCTTTTTGACCCTGGGTTTTCAATGGATAACCCAATATTCGATTTTGATGATCCGCGTGAAACAGAGGGAAACGGAATTTCTGTTGTGAAAACAATTGAAACCGAACAAACAGTTGGTGAAAAGGGGGTTTTTTCTGTTAGATTAGGTAAATTTAGAAAAACGAGTGTGGGTGAAAGTGAAAGTGAAATAGTGTGTGAAACGAGTAGTAGGAATTTAGATGCAAGAAGATGTTATTCAATGGGTTCTTATGAATATGTTGTTGGTGATACAAATCTTCGGGTCCCACTGAGTCATCAAAGAGATTTAGAAGATGCAAGATTTGTTAGAAATGTTGAACAAAATTCGCGGGTTGAAAGAATTGAAGATCATACGTTTGATGAAGATATTGAGGGAAAAAAGATAAATATTGGTGCAAAAACTGATAGTTTTTCGGTTTCTAAAATCTGGTTGTGGTCTTAAAAACGAAAATTTGCAACTTCTTCCGAGAATCAAATGCATAATCCATCTTCGGTTGATATGGAATTACCACGAATGGGGAGATGGCAACCTACATGAAAGAAAAAAATGTTTTTTTTTTATTTTTTTTTTAATCTTGTTAATGTGTACTTTTCATGAATGATTGCTAGTCAATTGATCATATGTTCTTGCTATATATGCTATGAAAACTTTGAAGTGTAGATTATTTTGGCCAAAGTAAGTCAAGGTCTTAAAGATATGATAAAGGTTCAAGATGCTTTATTATTAGTGTCATTCCCTTTAATGATTCATGTTGGAATCTTGTAATTGCATAATTTAATGATTCAAAACTTGCTTTTGCTTTCACAAAATCATCTTTTACTTTCATCATCAACTTTGGTTGTTTGACTTGTGTTCCCTTTTTTTAACCATTACTAAAACATATAAACAGTTATTTTTTACTGTTAGCCTGCAATAATGCATCGAACAGGGGTGTTTGGATAATTGGATGTTTAATTTCCGGATTTAGTATTATTTAAGCTTAATTAATATTATTCAAATAATATTATTCAAGTAATCAAGGTTCTAAAAAACGCGTCATGGCGTCGTCAAGGCGTGAGCCCCGGCGTCGACGTTACGAAATAGACCATGGCGGCTAGGCGTGACGTTAGGTAAGGCGCGACTTATGACGAGTTTTTTGTAAGGCGGCTGGGAAAATTGAAATTTAAAAAAAAATGATGACATATATAATTACAAATTTCTATATAATACTTTTTGTGAACTTTATATATGAATTGTTTTATGAATCAATAGATCTATAATTTTTTTTTAATTTGATATACATATATATATATATATATATAAATTATATAAAAATTTTGTCGCGTTAAATCACGCCTTGAAAAATGTCATGGTCCGCTATGGCTCACCATGACTTGAGGCTTAATAGTGCCGCCACGCCACGCCTTACGCTTTCTGAAACATTGATGGTAATAACTTTCATCCAAACATAGTCTGTTGGATTATTATTGACTAAGTTTTAATTAGTAACTCTTGGTGTGTACAAATCAATTATTTCTCATCATGTGAGATGACTGAATTTGTTTTGACTTTTTGCTTAATGTGACTCAAAAGTCATGTATTTGACATTTTCTTCTTTTGGGCAATTTTTCCCTTCATTTTAAAGAAAATGACATGCGATTAGCATCACCGTCACGACTCGTTAATTGCAAACCAGAACTTGTTTCTGTTTGTTCAATTGGAGTGGTACAATTTGATTGACTACTGAGTATTGACATGCAAATATTATGAGCTAACTGGTTCATCAATAAACTTAGTTGAATTATACGTTATCACTATTTGATTCTAATTTGACTAAGTATTATCATCTTTACTATATATGATGCTTATCAAGGCATGATTATCAAAATTATTCAAAAACTAAACAAAAAGATGCTTAATATACTTGACATCTTTCTTTGGTATTGTGAAATTTATATTTTTTGGTATATTATAAATATAATTCGAATTTCCCGACCATTTCCTGATGTTATCTCTATTAAAATACCGGCACACGAAGCATTTTTTATAAAAAAAATTACAATTTAACCCTCATATATTTTTCACCCAACAGTTAGCACCTTCTTTCCCTCCATTTCCACCTTTGCATCAGGCTATACCCTCCGCAACTGCAGGATCGTTTTTCCCAAAAAGAAAAGGAACGGATATATATATTAACAAACTTAAAACAAAATTTGTGACATGTGAACTGTGAAGTTGTTAATGGATGAGTGTAAGAGCATCTCCAATGGTAGCTTTTTACCAAGCTTATTACCTTTTGTATAGGTCATATAAAGGTAAATGACCTTCTAACAAAAAGTTTTTGCTTCAAAAGCTTATTCTCTACTAAGTCTTTCTCAAGACACAAAAAAAGCTTTATGTTAGTTAATATGCATTGGAGCAAAAGCTTTTTGGAAAGTTTATTTATAAATTTTGATTGAAAAATCTAGGTGTCAATTACAATAAGTTATTGCAGGATGCTCTAACACTGTGTTCCAGAGCTTTAATTTGGAGAGAAGAGAAGAGAAAATGAAGGAAATAATTTTTTTATCATGTTCCAGAGTTTGTTTTATAAAAGAAAGGAAAAGAAGCGGATGGAAATTATGGCCATATTTTCTCTCATAATCTTCCGCCCAAAAGTGGAAAGATTTGGAGAGAAGAGAAACTTTAATTAATTGCAATTACCAAACTAACCTTGTCATTACCTAATTTCTTTATATTTTAAGGACAAAATTGTAAATGTGTTAATTTTTTTCCTTTCTCTCCAACTCAGGAACACAAAAAACGATTATTTTCTTTTCTTTTCCATCCGACATGGGAACACAAAAAGGAAAATTATTTTCTTCTTAATTTCTCTTCTCTTCTCTTTACTTCACTTCCTTTCTCTTCTTTTCTTTCATTTAAAAAGTGTGGATGATAAGGTTAGTAGGGATTACCCTGCATATATAGCCCGTCACAATTGATCTACTACCAATATGGCCCACGTCACATTTCCGATGAGCGCCTGTCAAGTCATGACTGGTCGACCGCCTGTGACCGCCTGTCAAGTCACGACCGCTGTCAAGTTATCACCGCCTGTCAAGGATCGTCAGCGCCTGTCATTAGAGTCGGACGTCCCGTCATAATGGCGCTTCATGACTGTCATAATAGTAACGCGTTACACGACGCCCTCATAATGGCGCTTCATGACTGCTTTATTGCAGTCATAATGGGCCAACGTCCATATACCTGAGACTGGCCATATAAATACATGGCCTACTCATTGTCGCAACTGGATACTAAAATAGACCAAGAAAGCCTAAAGCACAGAGTTCGTACACTCTCGCTTTCACTTTCACACTTAACCTTGATCACCCTAGGTTCGCCAAGAGCTTGTTGGGTCTGCACTGTGGTTATCACGGGAGATCCAAGGTTAACATCACGTGTTTGACAATCGTTGTTCGAACATTGGCGCCATCCGTGGGACACGTTTTTAAACGGCGTTTCACTTCTCAAACTTTTCTTTTTTCCCTTCTCAGTAATCAAACCGTTTCTATGGCGGATACAAATCCATCGCAGATCACTTCTTTAGCGCCAGCAATCATCACTACCGTGACTACCACTATACCCGAGGCGGTGATAACCTCGCCTAGTCGTATCATGGAGCCATACGTCGATTCTGAGTGGACAGTGTCGGATGTCAGGACGACACGAGGGTATCCCTCTGTAACAAGTCCACTTTTCTCCACAAGGCTCGTTGGATCAAGTTCGTTTACCTCACCACAGCCAGTGACGCCCATCCCTTCAGTTCAGCCTCTTTTGTCCCACGGGACAAGCTCTCAAGAGGATGGCACGGATCCGGTCAGACAGCCTGCTTCTAACTTTCCGCAGGCCGCTAAGTCAGGGGTTCGGGAGGATCCAATTGTGGAGTTACTCCGCAGGTTGACTCAGAGTACTCAGCCGCCACCACCTCCTCCACCACCTACTTCATCGGACCTGTTGTCTCAGTTGGTGGCGGCGTTGCGCCCAGCACCGCAGCCAACGGTTGTTCAACCAGTAGATCCGTTGTCACAATTATTGTAGCAGTTAAGACAACCACCCATTCACACCCCACCACCACATCCACCACATGACACATCTAATGACATGTTGCGCGTGTTGCAAGCACTCGTGGCCGCAGTCGCCCCACCCCGAGCAGCCACTATGCCTTTGTCGGTAGTTAGTTCGAAGTTCTGTGACTGGGTGGCCAGATTCCCACTCCCTGATAAACAAAAAGTTCCGTCCATCGTTGGTACTTACGACGGTACACGAGATCCTGATGACCACCTTGCTCTTTTTCAACAGGCCATTATGACAGAGAAATGGCTAGACCCAGTCGCTTGTCACATGTTCCCTGGCACGTTGCAGGGTTTCGCTCGTGATTGGTTTGCTGACTTACCGGAGAGGAGTATTCAAGACTTTGCAGATCTAAAGGCTAAATTTGTGACTCACTTTATCCAGCAAAAGAAGCAGCAGAGAACTCATATAGAAGCACATTTGCTGCGACAAAGGGAAGGCGAGGGGTTACGCGACTTCATTCAGCGTTACACGCAGGAGTGCCAGAAAATTGTCGCCTTACCCGAAAGCCAACAAATTTCGGGTTTTACCCTTTCCTTGCTTCCAGGACAACTGCAAGAAAAGTTAATCAAGAGAACTCCAATTACTTTCAAAGAAGCCACGGACAGGGCATATGACTATCTAAGGTCAAAAGAAACTGTCTCCCTGACAAGAGAGGTAGGCGGCAAGTCATGGACTGACACGTCAGATCGCAGGCATGATGCTCTAACTGGTGATCATCAACGAGATGAAAGGAGCAACCGGAGGTTTGGCCCATACGATAAACATCCGTCTGAGCGTGCTCTTAGCAAAACACCAAAAGAAATCTTGATAACAGAGCAGGTGTGCGCTACCTTCACACCTCCACCCCAGATGGAGCATCGGTCGGGTACAAAAAACATGAATAAATACTGTGATTTCCATGAAGATCATGGACACGACACGAATGCCTGTAGAGAGCTAAAAAGGGAAATCAGGCGGGCTTTGGAAGAAGGCAAACTAGAACACCTTGTCCCTGGCGCTAAGCAGCAAGCAAATCAACCTCCACTTAAAAAGAGTTATGCCTGGCAAAAGAAGGGGGAAGACACAGAACATCCCGGACCACCTGATGGTCATATCCTCATGATACATGAGGGAGCCAATATTAACTGACCTATCAAGGTGCGATAGTCTTTATTGTCATTTCTTCCTTTATGTTTTCAATACATGTTTCCAAGCACATGGAATGTCATGGTCATGCATGAAACTGGCGATAATAACATTTGGTCTGATCTTGTATCCCAATATTATCTCACAATATCATTTTTCTATGGTTTTTGCATAAACAAATAAATATTGAAGTAAGGATTCAATACAAAAAGCATAAGGCCACAATAGACATCTCAGTCTAAAGCCAAACATGCACTTTCATTACGTACAATGTTACAACTTGAGCACGCATGTGCATGTACACAACTAAGAACATAGTTCAATACAACATGTATGAAGCCAAGAAAGACAACCTTGTCTGGCCAAATAACATACAATCATACTCGTCTTTTAATCTACTTGATAAAAGATAAGCACTTCTCACTGGGAAGCGACAATCCTCGCGAGTAAACAAAGTAAAGGTTAACCAACAAAAGTGCCATTGGCACAGTGTCACAGGCACAATATGAAGCATACATCAGAGATACCCAAATCTACCCAGGTCATTGGCATACAAAGGCATCATGGGCTCTCAAGAAAGTGTCATACGAACAACCAAATATACACACTGTCATGCACACCCAAGACGGTGTCATGGGCACAACATCCATAATAAAAAGATAAAAACAAAAATGTGTTATTGGCTTGATCATCCAATAAAACATTATTTTTCAAAGCAAAGCAATGGACAAGCAAGTACTAAGGTAGCGAGCAACTCAGCTAAAACCTGCAGCAAACAACATACAATTACAGTTAGGAGAGGAGTTAACGATTTAAAGCATATAAAACAGTACGTCGGTCAGGGCCAGCCGCGGTTCAATTTAGCCAGCCGACTAGTTTTGGCTTGCGATATAAGTGCCGGCCCATACAACCCTAAACCGCGGGCCCGTAGCCCCTATACCGCCTGTCAAACCCTAACCCTAAACTAGTCGAACAACCCTATACCGCCGGTCCACCACACCCAAAACCGCCGGTCCACCACACCCAAAACCGCCGGCCTAAACCGAGCGTCCCTAAAACGCCGGACAACATAGGCTAAACCCTACCGCCTAAACCATACCGACGGTTTCGCCTATGGTTCCAATCACCTTGCGACCGCCGGACCAGCGGACCGCCGGTCCTGCCATTCGACCGCCGGTTCTAGATCGCTTTGTATCACCTGTCATTCGACCGCCGGTTCTAGATCGACTGTCGCCTCTAAACTTGGCGATCGAACTGTTTGTACCGCCGGTAATTGCGATCGACCGTCGGCCGAACACCCTAAACCGCCGGCCCGTAAAACCGATTGCCAAACACTTAAACAGCTGGCACGTAAAACCTAATACACCCTGTCGGCCTCAACCATAAAACCACCGGTTAAGGCAATAAACCGCCGGTCAAGGCGGATAAACCGTCGGTCAAATGGGCACCCTCAAGCTACAACCGGTCTAAACCCTAAAGCTGCTGCCGCCGGTCACCTAATCAAACGCCGGACTCCCATAAGAGCCGGTCTAAATGATGATCGACGCCGAATAATTCGACCGCCGGTCTCCCCTACCGCCGGTCTAAAACTGCCCCTCGGTCTAAAATTGACCGCCGGTCGAAACTAGACAGCCGGTCCAAACGATCGACTCGAGTCCGCCTCCGGTTTGCCAACGATATTGCTTGCGGTGTCGATCGAACCCTACAGCGTGCCGGTCTGCCTAGGGCAACCGATGCACTCGATCGAACAAAAAAAAAAAAAAAAAAAAAAAGACTTACGAATGATGGTAGTTACGACTTGCAAATCGATGTTTTGGCAAATCCTAACTCGGGGGCATGATAAGGTTAGTAGGGATTACCCTGCATATATAGCCCGTCACAATTGATCTACTACCAATATGGCCCACGTCACATTTCCGATGAGCGCCTGTCAAGTCATGACTGGTCGACCGCCTGTGACCGCCTGTCAAGTCACGACCGCTGTCAAGTTATCACCGCCTGTCAAGGATCGTCAGCGCCTGTCATTAGAGTCGGACGTCCCGTCATAATGGCGCTTCATGACTGTCATAATAGTAACGCGTTACACGACGCCCTCATAATGGCGCTTCATGACTGCTTTATTGCAGTCATAATGGGCCAACGTCCATATACCTGAGACTGGCCATATAAATACATGGCCTACTCATTGTCGCAACTGGATACTAAAATAGACCAAGAAAGCCTAAAGCACAGAGTTCGTACACTCTCGCTTTCACTTTCACACTTAACCTTGATCACCCTAGGTTCGCCAAGAGCTTGTTGGGTCTGCACTGTGGTTATCACGGGAGATCCAAGGTTAACATCACGTGTTTGACAATCGTTGTTCGAACAGTGGAACACAGTGTAAGTAACATAGTCTTATCCGGGCCCAAATATGCTGTCAGTCTTAATAAATGTGGGCCTATATAATGAGCCAGCAAAAGTGGGCCTTTCTGACCGGTCAACTCTTCAAATGATTACAAAAAACCACCCTCCAATTCCTATATCGAATGACCTGTTCTTCGCTTTTCCCGTTCATTCACAGTCGAGCGCGTGGTTAATCCAAGTGTGTGTTTCATAAATTAGTACCTCAGAAATTGACAAAACTATAATGCCAACTCAACGTAAACTTGAACACTCATTTTAATAAGTTTAATGTTTGAATTACGAAGTATATATTTTTCTATATTGGTAATTAAGACATCATGCATACAACAATGAATATTAATTGCTCTTGTATTAAACTAATAAACTATAATTATCATCCTTTCTCAATTTTATCAAGGAAATAGTATAGTAAATAAAAATTAATAGTTTATTAATATCAAATTACATTAATTAAAAAAATTAGCTAATTAAACATATATAAAATTGTACCCTTAGGACACATCATAGGAAAAACCCTTTAAACATTATAGAAAAGTTTCTAATACATATCATCAAAATATAATTGGATTTCCTAATTGAGTATTTGTTATCAAGATCAACTTAACAATATTATTAAATGAGAGATTATTAATTAGGCATGCAAATCACATCATATAATTGCTATGGACTATATATATTCAAAACAAATTCATCAATATTTCTGTATTTATTGTTAAGTAAACACTCAACATTTTAGTTGCCATGTGGGTTGTCTATACATAGAAATCGTAACATACTTAATTCCTTTAAAGGAGATATATGAATGAAATAAGATTTAGACAGTTATATCTCTACTTAGAGGTAGAAATACTGTTTTCTGGGAGACCTCTGACAAAAGTACGAGTAAGAGTATATGAGTGTATATGAAATATGTGTGCATGTCTATAAAAATATACTTCATTCGTTTCAAAATAAGTGATACACTTTAGATTTCACGTTCATTGAGACAAAAGATTATAATGAAAGTTAATTGGATTAAATGAGATAGTTGGCGGTGAATGGGTCCCGCAAATTTTGTATAAAATGAAGTTAATAGTGTTTATAAGTAAAATAAGGATAACTGAGTCATTTCACGATATTAAATGAGATAGTTAGTGAGTGTGAGTTTCATTACTTTTTACCAAATAAGTTAAGTTTTTAAAATGTATCACTTGTTTTGAAACACCCTTAAATAGAAAGTGTATCAATTATTTTTTAAAACAAAGGAAGTATATCATTAGTTACATGCAACTATAAAAATATACATCATTAAATACATGCAACTAAGATGTTTAGATGTTCCAATTTACATATTTTCCTTGAATATATGTGTTTTTTAAGAACGAAAGTCTCTTGAAAATGCTAACACTCCATGTGATAAGCACATTATGTATCATGGAACTTATGGCTATGGGCCATAAAACTTGCATTATTCTTTCTTTTTTATTCCTTTGGGACCAGCGGTCAGGAGATCGACATTAGACCTACGGGTATCAAAATAATCATTTTTGCTTCAAAACATTAGTCTGATGAAAAGAAATATGTAGTTCTTGTGACTCGTTTAACATAGGAAGTAATAAAGTAATAAATCGTATTAATTAATACAATATAATCTAATTTAATTCAAATATTCAAATAAATTTAACCTAAAACAAGGATCATATGATGAGCTTACAATTTGACACAACAAAATAGTAGTATACATAATACAAATTATGACCTTAAAAAACACTAACAAAACAATTATGCACATATGACACTACACAAATCACACACAAAAGCAAACGAAAATCACTCAAAGTTCCAAGTAATATCACCTTTTTAGAATTTAAGTCACGTAAGAACGAGTTTATGAAGGGTTATGGCGGGGATCGACAGGGAGCGATCTTCCGGGGCTGGTGTGGTAGTACTGCAGGGGAGGCAACAATACTATGTGGCATAAATAAGAGATTTGTTTAAAGTTTAAAATCATCTGTTCTCTGACTGAATAGTTATTCTCACACAGTTGACATGTTTAGCTATTCATAAACGAGTTGACCTGTTTGGATTCATGGTTGAAAATTCCAACCTAACCTAACTTGTTTAGCTAAATGGATTGAGATTTTCAACCCAACCTACTTATTAAACAGGTTGGGTCATAAACGGGTTGACCCATTATAACAGTTGCTTAGCCCAGCCCATTTTACAACTCTCTAGTTTCATATTCGAAACATGTTGCTAGTGAGGCCTAACTAAAGAACAAAAACATACCCTGTTCCTGAATAACCATATTTCTTTATCTGTAGGGAAAACTTTCAAACATTCCTCCTAAACATAAACCCACAAAATATTACAAACTATCAAAACTACATTAAAGCTCTATACTACAACATATCTATGATTAATCAGATTCTTACTAACATAAAAAACACATCAAACCCATCATGAATATGTTCCGTATGCATAATCCATGTAATTATACCTAGATCTAACATTCGGGTGATTACGATAATCAACAGCCTTAATCACCACTGCTTCTTGTTTTCCCTCTTGTTCTTGAACAGCCCCAAAAACCACCTCCTTTGTTGCCTCACTTTTCTCTTCATAATATGTTTGAGAACCTGATGAATAATGTTTCTGATGATGATGTTGTTGAAATTGTTGCATTTGTTCATTAAAATATTCACCGTTTTGTGCATTATAAAGATACCGTGTCTGTTTAGAAGGATGTGGTCTTTCTTCTGGGTTTTTGGAAATAAACGGGTACGGTTTTTGGGGAGCATTCTGATGAGGAATTACAAAGCTCTCTTGCATAGGCCAGTTGTTGGAAAACTGAGGGGGTTGTTGGTAATTCATTTGAAGTTGAGGGTGGAGTTGTTTCTTTTTGGAACTACCGAAGACACTTGTTCCAGTTTTGATAACAAGTTTTCCTAATGAGCTGAATAAACCTTCTTCTTCTTTTTCGGTTTCGTCTTCTGGTGGAATTAATGGTGGTCTTACTGATTTTATTGGGACTCTTTGATATGAAGGTGGTTGAATTATAGGTCTTGAATCCTGTATATTAAATAAATAGTCTTTAATTAGTCATTATAAAAATATATTAATTTACGTTGTATAAAATTATGAAAGCTTACATTGGGTGATGAGAACATTGAAGAAATTCTGCGTTGTAACAAAGCTAACATAAATCCAAAGAACATAGCAGCACCAAGAACTGCTATCCCTGAAATAATAATTAACAAAATAACAATTTCTTGTAAACAGAAAAATATGAAACAAATTAGTGAAGAATCTTGGTTTTTTTAATTATTATTATTACCTAAATGGTGTTCACCATCATATTGATAAGAAGAACAATCATCTTCATGAAGATGGATTTCTCTAATTGCTTGATTACCTCTATCAATAACTAAAATAGAGCAGCTGCTAGAAACATATATTATATCAAAATCATCTGAAAATTTAGCATTTTCACTTGGCCCATCAATGTGACCTGTACCTCCTGCAAAGTTTCCTCCAGCTATCGTTACAACACCTGTACATAATTAACAAAACTCATTATTCAATATTTAATTATTTATTTATATATATCCAAAAAAAGAAAAAAGAACCTGTATCAGTGATCTTTCTGATGGCCATATTCATGGTGTCAGCTACATATACATTTCCTCTGTCATCAACTGTAAGTCCTTTCGGGTGGTTCAATTTGGATTCTCTTGGTTTTCCATCCACATGACCAAAATACCCTTCATGCGAACCAGCTACAAGTTTTGGTCGGCTATCTGTCACAACCATTCACCCCAATTTTCAATATCGTGAATAAAGGTGGTTATTTTGACCCGTTTATCTATTAATGGGTCGATTCGTTTAAGTTTTAGATCTCATGGGTCAAATGACTCAAATACATGACATCAAATGGGTTGAAAGTCGCCAAAAGTGTACTTTTAGTGCATAGAACCTCCAAAATCATGTTATTCGAAGTATTAGATTATTATTGAAATAGTTTGGCAATCACATAAAAAATTGGAACAAAAAGGGTTCTGGGTCAACCAACCAATTACCCAACCCACCCATCTTGCCAAGTCTAATTATGGGTGATTGGAACTATTGATGAAAGGAATATGCATGAAGCTTGTGAGAAAAAGCAAAAAGTAAGTTAAACTTAAAATATAGACTCGGTTTTGACCAAAAGAACAAGAATGAACACAACATATATATGAGCTTCACTATATAAGATTCAAAGTTTTGTTTATATTATTAACTATATGAGGGGAAAAAAGGGAGTTTGAACTGAAATTAAAGAGAATAAAGTTTAGTCATTCATTGCCAAGATTTGAGCTTTAGGAGAAAAAAGCAGCCTATATTAAAATATCATTATCAACAAAAATATGGAATATATTCCAAATCGTTAATAAAACAAAGTTCTTATACTTAAAGTTAAGTATTCTTCTTAACAAAAGTATAAACATACTGAGCCCCATTAAATTATTATTCTTAGACCGTTCATGAAGCAACTTAACTTGACTCTATCAACTCATAGTAGCTAGATTGAAGTTTTACATATTTAGGGAGTGTTTGGATATGAGTTTTAAAACTGATTATTGCAACTTAAGACTAGGGATAGCTAGGTAATTTTAAATTCTCCTAATAATAAGTTTTTATACATCAATTTCTTGCATGCTTTTCCAAATTTTATTATTTGACCCTTAATAGTTAGAATTTAGAAACTCATAATGATTAACACATAATCATGTATCATGTAATATATTACATAATGACTGTATTAGACATAAAAATTCGAACTTTATCTCTGATTTGGTAAGGATAAGGTATAACTTTGAGTTAATATCACCAACTAATTATCACTATTCATAACCTAATAATCAGTTTGAAAAATATAAGGAAAATTACACTTACATTTTGACAAAGGTGTCGAAACTTTGTGAATATTACTATTTTCTGAATCTAAGACAAGAAGCTCCCCTGATGGAGTTACTTCCACAGAATAAGGTTCAATCCCAAGCTTGTTTCCATCAAACACTGTTTCTACACTATAACCACCTTCATATTTCACCATTGAACGGCTCGAAAGAGCTGTAAATATATTTAGAAAAATGTAAAAACACAAATCCAGATCAAAATACCAGCTCACGAATTTTGATTACAACAACGTAGGAGAAGAGGGAAAATGGAATTACACAAACCCATGCCGATTTTGGTGTCGGGTTTTAGAGACCAGAGCCATTTAAAAAGTGCAGACGTAATGTTCGACGCAATGCCGCTGACAATTTCTGCAATTTGAGTGAAAAATTAAGTAACTGTGTGTTGAATTTAGTAAAAGAGATGAAGTTTGGGGATTTAGGACTTACTTGCGGGTGGTGTTGCAGAAGCTGGTGTGAAGAATGATCCAGAAAAAAGAATAAAGAAAACCGGTAAGCAAAAGACCCAGTTCTTGATGATCATGTTGGTGATTATAGTTAGGAAACGTTAATTTTGCATTTAAGAGGAAGCGTAAAGAACATATTGCCAACTTATTGTACTTTGTATGGTTGATTATACGTGTTGTTGAGGGCAGAATTTCTGAAAAGAGAATTGATATTGTACCATAATTTTTAATGGTTATATCACATTGTACAGGTTTTACAGCTGACTGTACAAGTATATTAAGTATTAAATGTGGTAGATGCCTAAAAAATTGTGGTAGAAAAATCACCCTTTCTGAGAAAAGGGACAAATTAGAAAGAGGATGGATGAAGAAGTTCAGAGTGTGTTCTTATTAAAATAAGCTAAAAAGGGAACACAGAGTGAGTCGTTAGTATGTGTGTGTCATGTGTGTTGTGCCCAGTGTTACCTGGACTAAGGGGTTGTTTGGGAAAGTTTATAAGTTTTTATAAGTTAATAAGCTTTTTATTAAAATAGCTTTTTATTTGGGGTTGTTTGGGAAAGCTTATAACCTTTTATAAGTTAATAAACTTTTTTCTAAAATAAGTGTTTGTTTTAGCTTATCTAAGGATATTGTAAAATTACCAAACAGAGTTTAGTGAATAAAAAGGTTGGGAGGAAAAGAAAAATGGATAAAATTAAGTGGGGGATAAAAATGTAAAACCATTGATTTTCTTAAATAAGCCTTAATAATCCTCAACAAAATAGCTTTTCTAAGAGGCCTTAAATAAGCTAATAAGCACAAGCTCTTAAGCTCAACCAAACACTTAATTGGGCTTATTAAGCTTAGATAAGCTAATAAGCTAATAAGCCACATAAATAAGCTCTCCCAAACACCCCCTAAATTGGGTATTACATGACGTTCCTTGTAACACCCGTATTTTTATAACAACGTTTAAATCATTTAAAATACATTTTTCCAATATTTGACATATTATCCAAAATACAATTTAACAAAAACTTTAAAACCTATATCAGAGTTTACAAAAATACGGTGTCACCAAGTATATCAAAACCATAGGCAACGGGATCTACCTAATAGCTCCCGAGCTAAACATCTCTAGGCCACTTCTAGTGCAACCTTCTATCACTTCAAACCTGTACCTGAGTACACAGCCACAAACAAACGTAGTACGTGAGACAAAATAGTCTCGTGAGATACATGGGTTTTAGACCCAAATAACAATAATAGTCGTTTCATAGATAGATGTGTATGAACATATATATATATACATATACTACATCATTACAAGCTAGCCACCCTATAGTGACCCTATCGTTCCAATGCTTTCCTAGCAATCATATCTAGTTATCGGGTTGCCCCCGAACTAACTAGAATCTCAACATATCTAACTATCGGGTTGCCCCCGAACTAGCTAGAACTCCAATATATATATCTAGTTATCGGGTTGCCCCCGAACTAACTAGAACTCCAATATATATATCTAGTTATCGGGTTGCCCCCGAACTAACTAGAACTCCAATATATATATATCTAGTTATCGGGTTGCCCCCGAACTAACTAGAATCACAAGCATATCTAACTATCGGGTTGCCCCCGAACTAGCTAGAAGCACTATCCTATCTAACTATCGGGTTGCCCCCGAACTAGCTAGAAGCACTATCCTATCTAACTATCGGGTTGCCCCCGAACTAGCTAGAAGCACTACCATGTCTAGTTATCGGGTTGCCCCCGAACTAACTAGCATCACATCATCTCGTTCTTACCATAACTCATCAGTTATTCCAATCAAAGCCCTCGGCTATCACATCAATCATCAAACAAGTTAGTTATCTAATAATAACAACATATAATTAGTTCAACACAGTGTGAACGTACCTGTATGGTCCCATGGACCCGATCATCAGCAACCCACATTTGCTTCTATATCTATGAACCCTATGAGGTCCATACTTACTTTATACATAAGATACATTTCTTATTTTATCGATATCATAATACATTTTATCTCTTCCTTGACTATAATACACAATTATTACTAGTCACATCATATTCTTTTTCATATACATTCGTTCTTTACTTTTATTAGTATATCTTACCAATAGGTACTCATTACTATAAAATCATTCTCAATTGCTTTACTAATACATATTTATTAATAAAGGCTCCGTATACATTCCTTTAATCAATTACTTCCTTATTATTGTTCATTAACACAGATTCCATAATTACTTGAATCTATCATATTTTACTTCCAATTCATCAATCATACTAGACATATTCTAGTATCACATTCTACATACTTTCATACATTTTCAGTCACTATCTTTATCAACATATTTATTAATAAAGACCCATAAAATATCATATGTATTTTCAAAACTATTTACTATGTACTCAGTTTGAAAGTCTCATGTACTCACCTTAGTAACAAAGATGCTTTAACCGTATTCCTTCCGCCGGTTCCTTGCTCACAATTCGTCCACTTCAACACTTCACCGAATGTCTAAAACAATTATCACAACAAGGTTACCATCACAAACTACTACCAATGTGTTCATCTACCTCTAGATAACACCCATCAATCTATTTCCCCAAATATGATGATTTACCAAACCCTAGGTTTAACCAACCCTTAAGGTTCTTACAAATCATAATCATACACTTGTTTCCTTTGTTAATATACCATCTATTAAGTGTATACACCATTTTTATCACCATAACCCATAACCCCAAGAACTAGGGTTTCAAACCCAAACATCCAAATACGTAGATCTTAAGCTACAAAGATCAACGAGTGAAGATATACCTTTAATCTTCAACTAGGAGTGAAATCTACCAAAGGTTTGTGAAGGATTCGACCCCAATCGGTCTCCAAGCTCGAAAATCGCCAAAGAAGAAGCTAGGGTTTTGATATGGCATCAAATGAGCCAAAACCCGATTTTTATGTTCTGGTCGGAAGAGCTCGCGCCCCGCTCGCGCTGAGCTCGCGCCGCGAAGAGACGCGGGTCTGCCCACTAGTCGCCGCTTTTACCAGACTTCGCGCCAGGCTCGCGCCAGGCTCGCGCGAAGTCAACGCGAAGTCAACGCGAGATGCTCGCGTTCCAGCTCTGGTCCCTCTGCTCAACCTCGCGTTTCGCTCGCGCCAGGCTCGCGCCGCGAACTTGCCTGTGCAGCAGGGCTGCACTTTTCTGTCTAGGTTTCAACCCGGTTTCGTCCATAACTTTCTCATACGATCTCCAAATGACACGAAACCAATTCCTACGTTTTTTAAACGATTTATCCTTATTTATCATATTTTTATACAATTTATTTATTTACAAATTTCGGGTCGTTACATTCCTTTACGGGTTTGTTTGAGTGACCTTAATTAAGAAGCTTATTGGAGTAATATGTTTTTATTTTAAAAATAATTATACTCCGTATTAAGCAATAGTTGTTGTGGATGTAATAAAAATTTTGATGTAAAAATTACCATTTTAATTTAAAGAAAATTTAAGATTATATATTTCCTTCATTTCAAAATAAGTGATACATTTAGGGTTTTACATTTTTTAAGTCAAAATGTTATAATTAAAGTTAGATTAAATTAGATAGTTAGTGGGAGACGAATATCACATATATTGTTATTTTGATTAAAGTGAGTTTAATAATGTTTGAAAGTAAAGATAAAGGTAAATGAATCATTTCATTATATTAAATGAGATTGTTAGTGAATATAGATCCTATTATTTTTTATTAAATAAAATAAAATTTTAAAATGTATCATTTATTTTAAAATACCATATAGTAATAGAAAGTTTATCAATTAGTTTGAAAAGGATAAAGTATATAAGAGCATCCCAAATGGTTAATCTTACAAAAACTTATGACTTTTACTACATAGTAAACTAAAGTAAATTAGTCACGGTTAAGATTGTGAAATGAACAAAAGTAAAGGTATCTGAGGGGGGCATTATGTACTTTTGAGAGGAGAATGGGGGCGTGTTGCCATGGGGGACACCCATCACTACTAAAATGTCGATACTCGTGCAAGATCTACTTATCTCCCTACCATTTGTGTTTCGGTTAAATTAATGTCTATATCTATATCAAAAGAGAAATGATATTGGTGTCTATAATTTGTGCTATTTATGTATCTATTTATTTGATGATGACATGTGTCAAAACCAAGGGATGATATGAATAAAGAGAATTAGTGGATTATACATGTCAAGTTTAGATATAGGTAGATACATAAATAGGCACAAGTGGTAGACACAAATATCATTTCTCACATCAAAATAATACGGAGTATTATATAAGGCTAGTAAGAAACAATCCGAGCTCGAGACAGACATGAGATGTTTTTACATCATGTGTTATAACGTTATCTAGTAATATACCGATGAAAAACTTTTGATTTGTAAAACAATTGACCAAAATATAAGAAGTTACGATCTCAGATAATTTTTACCACATGCTATTCCGTTCTCTAATTCAAGTTACAAATGCATTCTGCTGTTTTATGAAATGGAGAAAACTAATTTCATATAGTTTTAGAGGCCATTGAAGCCCATCGAACGTATATGGATGAAGTCACTTCTCATGTAGTGATAGGGAAATTGCCAATAAATTGAGACGCCTACTCATTTTCAAACAAAGTTGAAGGACTAATTTGCAGATCCAATATAATTAAGGGGCATATTTTGTAAATTAATATCATCGGTTTCTGTTATGAGAACTTAATCGACATACGACAGATGATTTTCGCGTGCAATTCCTCGCCACCCGCTGAAATCCCTAACACAGCCGTGAGGGATGATGATGAACCGGGTGCTAACAACGCCTGCCTTCCTGTTAGGAATATTTTTATTAAATATTCATTAAAGATTTATTAGTCAAAACTATTAGATTACAAGGATCTAAGTCGGTGATATGAAGTTCAAATTCAAATAAGGATTTAGGAGATAATCATTAATGTAAAAAGATATAGTATATCTTTATTAGTTTAAAAGATTTAGTATTATCTTTTCCTTGTAAGTCTTGGGTTTTCTAGTATATAAAGAAACCTAATGACATAGAATTAGATGTTCTTGTATAAAACAAGGATCTATCGATGATCATACGAAGAATCAAGCATAAAGAAAATTAAGAAGATATTACGGTTTTATTCATCTATTTATTTATTTTATAAAGACCATTCGTACATGCTTTTGAAGTTGTTCTCCCAAAAACGAATTTTCACAAACAGAACCCAATTTTCACAAACACCATCAATTCTACATATAACAAATTCGCCGGCCGGAGCTACGTCGCTGCTACATATAAACATTACAAAAGGCACAATCAGTTTCACCGGAGTTCCAGAGGCGTTGCGATAAGAGAATTTACGATCGATTAAGAGGATCGATCATGTTGCTTCACAGTTGGAGCTTAAATTCTACTTCTAATCGATTATTACAGCTCGCGAATCAAAGCAATAGAATCGATTATGATGCTAATTGTATCTTCTCGAGAAAAAAAAAAGGTCAAAGTTTCGTCAACGATTGCGTCTCTCAGACCTGGAACAGATATGATCGTTGAATTAACTCAGAATAAGGCACTAATAGCAGCAACTGCGTGTGCAGCAATTGGACAGTTTGCAAAACCTTTTGCCGCTATCATTTTATATAAAAAGGAATTTAATCCAAAAACTCTGTTTCAAGCTGGAGGATTTCCTTCATCCCATTCGTCTGCAGCAGAGGGATGTCCGGCGGGAATTATTACTGATCTTAGTCTGTAGTAAATCAAAATTACTACTGCTAGGTCAATATTCGATTTTACTACTGCTGCTCCAATATTACTACTGATCTCAATTTCATTGTGATTTACTACTGATCCAGTGTCTCGATTATTACTGATCCAAATTGAAATATACTACTGATCAGTAATATATCAGGTTACTACTGATCCGATGCTCAATCAGTACTACTGGTCCGATTTTACTACTGATGCGTTGACTGATCAGTATTACACAGTTCTGAAGAAAAATTTTGATACTGATTTCTTTATTTGAACGATACATCATACTTTGGAAAGCATGACACACACCATGTTCATTCCATACTACGGTTTATTGATCGTATCTGATAATAATGTGAAACGAATCACATTATTCACACACACAGGTTGAAGGCATGATGAAGATAAAGGAAAATTTTATTTGTTACATATTTGATCTTTATCAATTGATTACAGAAGATAATTTATTATATTTTATTTGAAGAAGAAGTTGAAAGTCATACTACATAAGATGTTATGTATTGTTGTAACTGCAATTCAACCGAATCTTAACGAAAAGATCTGTTGAAGACTAAGATAAGCAAGTCTCTCATACAAGATATGATGTTGCTGATTACTATATTTAGACGGAATGTGATGCTTAGTTTGAGTTTCTACTTCAACTTCAAATAGAAGATAATTGATTTTCAATGTAATTAATATAGCCTTGAAGAACACAAGAATGATAACACACTTTTAGGGGAAGAAAAAGTGTTGATCATTCAAGGGGAAGTTCAAGTTTCTCGGATTTATTTGATTATGTCAAAAAGGGGAAGAGACTTGAAGATTCCTAGCTACTTGAAGATTTCTAACTAATTCTACAATTTTTGTCAAATCAAATAGGGGAAGATTGTTAGGAATATTTTTATTAAATATTCATTAAATATTTATTAGTCAAAACTATTAAATTACAAGGATCTAAGTCGGTGATATGAAGTTCAAATTCAAATAAAGATTTAGGAGATAATCATTAATATAAAAAGATATAGTATATCTTTTGTTAGGACTAAAATTGTAATAAGATTAGGACCATTATTGTAATAGTTTTGATCTTTAAGTCCGTTAGTTAACCACTGTCTAGTTAAGTGGTAGGAGTATAAAAGGATGTAAGTTTGACTTACAATGTAAGCTTTCCCACACTTTTCAATACACATTTTACTGAAAGTTCTCATTCTCTCTCGTTTCACACACTTACACCTTAAACACACACACTCACTCAAATCTTCTATTTCTCATCTTGAATCAACATGAATTAGCTCGATCTTAGTTGTATATGATCTATCAATTGGTATCAGAGCAAAATCTCTATTAAGAGAAGATCCAAATCGAGCTACAATGATCAAGATCTGAGAAAATTGAAGAAAAAGTTTGTTCGTCATTGAAAATTTAATGTTGTAAAATTTTTGTTCGAATTGAAGATTTGATCATGGATTAGTGTTTCTCCAGTGTTTCTAAACACAATAGAATCAAAATTAGATTCATTCGATCAACATTCGATCCTCAATTTGATGATTTTAGAAGAAAAGTGAAAAACTCAAAAACTTACTGTAAATCGAAGAATCAGAGCTTGTGTGTTATGGATTGAAGAAATTAATCGGATCAAGGTGTTAGCAATTGAATTTCGAACGTTTAGCAAGAAGAATCATTGAAATCGGTGGAGAAATAAGCAAAATCAGATTGAAATGGTGATGTTCGAGCTGTGTTCGTACGCTACGTTCTTCGTCTTCAAATCACCAAGAACAAGTTCGGCCCAATAAGAAGTTCGGCCCAAGGTTAGTTCGGCCCGAAGTTCTTTTTATTTGTAGTTCGGCCCGAAGTCTTTACCACAAGTTCGGCCTATATCGAACATTACAGTAGTTCGGCCCGAAGTAACAAAACAAGTAGTTCGGCCCAGAATTACACCTAGTTCGGCCCAGAATTACACCTAGTTCGGCCCAACAACTCACCTAGTTCGATCCAGCAATACTCACCATCTTCGACACCTAGTTCGACACAGAATCAAGTTCGGCTTCAATTCACACAGTTCAATTTCAAACATAGTTCGGCTTTCATCTACGATCTCAATTCAGTTGTCGATTCATCAATTGGTAACAATTCGATCATCAATTCTATCAAGGTCAATTTTATTTTTCCGAATTGAAATCAATTATCTTTATCGAAAATCGAAAATCAAACAATTGATCAAAGTGTGTTCGGCAAAATCAAAATCGAGTATCGTTCTTATGTTCGGAATTGTTTGAAGGTTGAACATATTCAGTCTCGCGAAACCTGAGGTCGGATTAGGTCTGATTTTTGAAGAAACTTGAGATCGAAATTGAACCACTTGAACCATAAGAACAATAAAAAACTATTTGCTGATTTACGACTTCAAATCAATACCTGTTGATTCCGACTCAAGAAAGAGTTCGGCTCTTTTTCGTCAAAATAAGAGTTCTGCTTTTGCGTCAATATGTTTTGCGTCAATCTCAAACGTGTTCTTCAGTAGATCAGAAAGACCAAGACTCAATTTGGTTTGGCCCAAATCTGAATTCTTGTTAAGCCCAAATTCAACAATTTTAATAAGTCCATATAAATACCAAGCCCAAATCGAACTTAAGCTCTAAATATCTGTCGGCCCAAAAACAACCCAAGTTTATTTATATTTTGGATCATAAACTGAAATTTTCAGTCCATACAAAATCGGTTATTAAGCCCAAATCGATTTTGATCTTTTCAAGCCCAAATACAAATAAGCCCATCGTCTAACCCAATCAGATGTTATTTTAAAGACCAAACTTACACAATTTTAACATCAAAACACGATTTTAAATAATCGGTCAGGTCAAGTTGACACAATACTTGTACACATTTTAAATCATTTTTAATAATGACGTCAAGAGATGCATTGTCTATCGGAACCGATCTTAAACCTCCGGTTTTATACCGAGGTGAATACGCGCAATGGAAGAAACGGTTCCTCCATTTTATCAAAAATCAAGAACTGGCAACTGAGATACGTGATTCACTCGAAAATGGTGAAGCAGTATTCTACGAAGACGTAGTAGCTGCACCAAACGCAACACCGCCAGTTCTTGGAGGTCGGACTCCGCTTCCTAAATCAAGATACAATGCTCAACAGAAATTACGAGCTAAAGCAGATCTACAATCGTTTTCATTCGTACTTCAGAGTTTACCGAACGAGATTTATAATAGCTTAGACAGCTTGGAAACCGGTAAAGAGATATGGGATGAAATTCGAAAGCAAATGGAAGGCACCGTGTTAGGGAATAAAGCCAAGATGGTAACCACTCTGAATGCTTATCAATCGTTTAAAGCTTCCACCGGGGAAGAAATAGAAAGCACATATCACCGTTACTGCAACTTGTTGAATGAACTTCGAAGGCATAACTTGAAGAAGGAAAATTTGGAGATTAACATCAAGTTCATCAACAGTTTACTACCTGAGTGGGCTACATTTGGTAACAGTGCCATGCAACATAAAGATCTGAGCTCAATTGATGTGCATGAACTGTATGAGTATTTACTTCAAAATGCTCCAATGGTGAAAGATATAGTCAAAACCAAACAGGAAAATGCAAACACTCTTGATACTCTTGCTCTTCTTACAAGACAATACCAGTCAAATTCATCTGGTAAACTGAAAGAAAAATCAGAAGAACCTGTCAAAGATACAAAAGAAGAGATGGAGAGCGAATTAGAACAACTGTTGCAAGCTATGTCTTTCATCTCAAGATATGAGAAGAAGTATTATCCAACTCCTACAAACAACAATCAGAGATCTTCATCCACTTTCAAGTCTGCTCCATCTGCATCAAATACATCTGACAAACCCACAATAACACCTTTGGATCCGACAAAGAAATGTTATAACTGTGGACTTCCTGGTCATTTCTCTCGAGATTGCAAGAAACCTAGAGTTAGGAATTCTGATTACTTCAAACGTAAGATGCTCATGGCTAAGCAAATCGAGGCGGGAAAGGTGTTGTTAGCTGAGGATCTAAGCTGGATGGACGATTCTGATCCTGAAGATGAAGAGCATTCCGCAAATCTATGCTTTATGGCTCGTGAGAATGCCGAGATTTCTGATCGTTTCAATAAAGAGGCTAACAAAGAAATAGAGGTACTCAGTTCTCTCTTATCTAATTCTTCAAGTACAATTGATTCTGAAAATTGTTTTGTAACAAACCAGAATTCTGAAATTGAATCTTTAAAACAAAATCTTTTGGATGAAAAAGAATTAAATACTTTACTTCAAGGAAAATTAGATGAACTAGAAAACGAAAATGAACAATATCTTGATCATAATACACAACTTGTTCATATTGTTAGACAAAATAAAAATTTTGAGAAAAAGAATCTGACGTTACAAAATCGAATTTCAGAATTGACTGTTAAATATGAGACTGATATTTAACATTTGTCTCATACCATTTCTGAACAAGAAATTGAGTTGACCAATCTTAAAAATACACAAAGTTCCACATCAAATGCTGACAATGATAAATATTACAAGTTATACATTGATGCATGGAATGAATATCAAATCACTAAAAACTGGTTGGAACGTAAACAAAAAGAATTTGATGATAATGAGAGTCAATTTAAATCTTTTAACACACAAATAAAAGAATTATCAGAAACCCTTCATGAAAAAGACATTCAAACATCACAAGAATTAAATAGCAAACAAAATGTCATACATCAACTACAAAATGATAAAATTCAACTTTCTTACCACATCAAAAATCTTGAAGAAATCATTGCCAAACGAGGACAAACTGATCAAACAATTCACTTAAACAAGCCTAAAGATTTCAAATACTTCAATTCAAGAGAAGGACTGGGGGCGAACAATCCAGAATATCTGAAGATGGCTTGTAATGTGCTTCCAACACTGTATGATTCCAAATACATACATGTTGATGTTTGGCAAAGTTTCCTTCGTATGACCGATGAGGAAGAAGAAATTGAAGCATTCAACAGAGCTAAATCAGAGAATGCACAAATTAGTTTCAATTACAATGAATTAAATAAAACTTATGAAACTAAAAAGGCAAATTTTACAAATGATGAATATTTTCCAATTATTACACCTGCAGAATTTGAGATCAAAGGAAATGCGGTACTTCAAGAAAAAGTAACCCGTAAAGTTTACATTCCTTCTCTAATTCTAGAAAAGAAAATCTATCAATTGGAAACCGAAATAGATGCAACCCAAAAGGCATTTGACAAAGAAAAATCTGCTTTACAATCAAAAATTCATGCTTTAGAAGATAAAATTGTTGAAATAAAATCTGTTTCAAGTCACAGTGCTTCTCCAAAATCAAAATCAGTCAATGAGAATTCTTCTTCTCCTAAAACTCCAATTCTTTTAAGAAGAAATTCTAATTCTCATGTTTTACATTTTTCAGATAAAACTTTAAATTCCAAGCTTAAAACACCGATGCAAGACAGGATGAAAGCAGTTGAGAAGTCTCAGAAGTCTAAGTCGTCTAAGTCTAGTATGCTTAAGTCAAATGCACTTAAGAAGTCTAGCTCTTCCTCGTTTTTAGCTTCTTCTTTTTCAAATTCTAATAAATGTAATAACTCAACAACGTTGATTTCACCTGCTACATGTTATGGAATTGTCTATGATTCAGCAATTTATCGTCCTGTTAATTTCACTGTGAATGGTGTTAATTTGATTGTTAAAACTGACAAAACTGGTAAAAAGGTTTATTTTGATAGAAAAACTAATACACCAATTTCTCAATATGATACACGATATTTTGTTCGAAAAGATGCTCCTTGTGGTCGACGACATGATGTTCTTCATAAAAACGGATCAATCATTCATTCATGTATCACTTGTTATCCAAAACATTGCAAAACAATGCTTGCTCGATCGCAAACATCTTCATCTACATGTTCTTATCCTAATCCGTCAAAATCTGTTTATCGTGTAGTTTCTTCATCCAATACTTCAACATCCACATCTAAACCACAATCTCGGATTCAATCTAACTCGACAAAATCAGTAAATCGTGTGGTTTCTACACTTAAACCAACCAAATTAGTTTATCGAACTGTGACTCCAACTACATCATCAAACTCCAGTTTTTCGACTTCATCTAAAAAGAATTCCAAATTTGTTAAATTTACATGGATCCAAAATGAAAATTCAAAATGGATTTTATCCTCACCTGAGAAATCCTTCAAATGGTCTATCAAAGTAACAAATCCAGAACTGCCTCCTTGCAGTTCTCCAACTCTCTAAATTCAAATCATATTCACTAATTCTTCATAAAACATGCATTACTAATCGTATAGGACCCATATCTGATTGGGTACCTTTTGTTAATTGTTTTATGTAGAATTTATGGTATCTTGATTCTGGTTGTTCAAGACATATGACCGGAAACAAGAATTTGTTAACAAATTTTAGAGACAAATATTTGGGTACCGTTAGATTTGGTAATGACCATTTAGCTGCTATTATGGGAATTGGAGATATTATCCGACACAACCTAATCATTCGAAATGTAACCTATGTTGAAGATCTCGCTCATAATCTGTTTAGTATCGGTCAATTTTGCGATAAAACATTAGAAGTTAATTTTCGTACAAAGAAATGTGCTGTTCGTACATATGATGGAGAGGAACTTCTTACTGGAACTCGAGAGTCAAATCTGTTTACTATCAATCTAAACGATGTAGTTCCACTTGAAGAAGTTTGCTTAATGTCAACAGCTTCATCAGATGAATCTTGGTTATGGCACCGTCGCCTCTCTCATCTTAACTTCAAAAACATCAATAAGTTGGTGAAAGGTGGACATGTATCTGGTCTTCCAGATCTTAAATTTGAAAAAGATCATCTATGTTCTTCGTGCGAGATGGGAAAAATGACAAAGAAACCTCATAAGTCTAAACCAGTTCAAAGTACTTCAAAACCGCTTGAATTACTTCACATGGACTTATGTGGACCTATGAGCGTTCAATCTTTAGCAGGAAAACGGTATGTGTTGGTTATTGTTGATGATTATTCTCGATACACATGGGTTCATTTCCTACGTACAAAAGATGAAGCAACTAATATCATCATATCCTTCATCAAGAAAACTCAAACCAATTTAGATTTAAAAGTACATACCATCCGCACTGATAATGGAACTGAATTTAAAAATCAAGTTTTAGATTCTTTTCTTGACTCAGTTGGTATTACTCACCAATTTTCCGCTGCCAGAACACCTCAACAAAATGGGGTTGTTGAACGAAGAAATCGAACTCTTGTTGAAGCTGCTCGTACCATGCTTTCATATTCAAAACTCCCATTATCTCTTTGGGCAGAAGCTATAAGTACAGCGTGCTTCACTCAAAATCGTTCAATCATCAACAAAGCATACAGCAAAACTCCCTATGAACTGATCAATAACCGCATTCCAAATATTAAATTTTTACATATTTTTGGGAGTCGGTGTTTCATTCTGAATGATAAAGATAAGTTGAATAAATTTGATGAAAAAGCTGATGAAGGAATCTTTGTGGGATATTCAAGGGAATCTGCTTCTTATCGAGTTTATAATCGATCAAAACGAACGATCAGAGAAAGTGTTAACGTTAATTTTGATGAGACATTTCCTATCAATTCAGTTACTTCAAATGCTGAAACTCCTTCACCATCGTCAACGCCTTCAACATCTGAGAATGACTTGGATATTTTATTTCGTCATTTTTATGATGATTATCATAATATTCGACATATTTTACTGGAGGAAGCTGGCGTTCCATTTCCAACAGTGGCTGAAGTTCAATCTATTTCTGTTCCTGATATTCATACTTCAAGTTCTACGGATTCTCCTTCTCCAACTTCTGCTACTCCACATAATGATTCTTCTTCATCACAAACTGAGACTTCATCATCTCCGGAACATTCTTCACCTTTACTACATCAAGCATCTCCGGACGATTCTCCACCCACAAATAATCAATCATCACCTTCTGGTCAAGCTGCTACTTCTTTCGATTTATCTATAGTTCCAGCTCAACCTCCACCTTTGGTGATAGATTTTTCTAAATTCAACGTTCAACGGGTTGATCCTCCACCGTCTACATCACATACTCAAACTGCGATAATTCCTCATCCTGAATTCACTGATACCTCAAATATTAATCCAGGTCAAATTCCACTTCCTCATTCTCTTAAATGGACAAGAGAGCACCCTTTACATCAGATAATCGGTGACCCTGAATCTTCTGTTCAAACCCGACGAGCTACTGCTGATGAATGTCAGTATACTGCATTTTTAAGCTCAAATGAACCAAAGAAGGTCAGTGAAGCTCTCTCAGACCCAGACTGGATTATTGCTATGCAAGAAGAAATAAATCAGTTTGAAAGATTAAAAGTCTGGCGTCTTGTTCCAAAACCTCCTGGCAAATCTGTTATTGGTACAAAGTGGATTTTCAAGAATAAAAAGGATGAAAATGGAATTGTAATTCGGAACAAAGCACGTCTAGTTGCAAAAGGGTATGCTCAGCAGGAAGGCATTGATTTTGAAGAAACTTTTGCTCCTGTAGCCCGGATAGAAGCCATTCGAATATTCTTAGCATATGCAGCACATAAGAATTTTACTATCTATCAGATGGATGTAAAAACTGCATTTTTAAATGGCATTCTCAAAGAAGAAGTGTACGTTCATCAACCCGACGGCTTTGTAGATCCACATTTGCCTAATCATGTTTATATTCTCGACAAAGCTTTGTACGGTTTAAAACAAGCTCCCCGGGCGTGGTATGATGTATTATCAAAATTCTTAGTTAAGTCTGGTTTTTCTAAAGGAAAAGTCGACACAACTCTCTTCATCAAACGTCAAGGGGAAGACATTGTTCTTATTCAAATTTATGTTGACGATATAATTTTTGGTTCTACAAATCCGAAATATTGCAAGAAATTCTCTGCTCTTATGGTCAAACGTTTTGAGATGAGCATGATGGGTGAAATGAATTTCTTTCTTGGTCTTCAAGTTCGCCAATTACCGACCGGAATTTTCATCAATCAATCCAAATATATCACTGATTTATTGAAGAAATATCTTATGGATGATTGTAAACCAATATCGACGCCGATGTCGCCTGGTTCGAAATTACATGCTGATCCGGATGGCAAACTTGTTAATGTTACCCACTATCGGGGGATGATCGGATCCTTACTATATCTGACTTCGAGTAGACCAGACATTATGTTCTCTACATGCATCTGTGCTCGGTATCAGGCAGCACCTAAAGAATCTCATCTTCAAGCGGTTAAACGAATCTTTAGGTATCTGAAGGGCACTCGAGATCTTGGTCTCTGGTATCCTAAAGAAACTTCCTTTGATTTAACTGCATTTTCTGATGCTGACCATGCTGGATGTATGTTGGATCGAAAGAGTACGTCTGGGAGTGTTCAATTTCTGGGAGATAAACTAGTGAGCTGGTCTTCACGAAAACAAAATTGCGTGTCTCTTTCAACTGCAGAGGCAGAATATGTTGCTGCTGCAAGCTGCTTATCCCAGGTAATTTGGATGCAATCGCAATTAAAAGATTACGGCTTTTTATACAGTCGTATTCCTTTATATTGTGATTCTCGAAGTGCAATTGCAATTTCATGCAATCCTGTTCAACATTCAAAAACTAAACATATCGATCTTCGATATCACTTTATAAAAGATCATGTTGAACATGGTAATGTGGAATTGTACTTTGTTTCTACAGATTATCAATTAGCTGATTTGTTTACCAAGGCATTAGATGAAAAACGTTTTAACTTTCTTGTGTCTAAACTTGGTATGCTAAATCTCAAAGCTTAAACTGTTTCGCACTTCAACTTGATGACTTATACACAAAACGGTGTATAACTCGCTTTTCAACTTAAGGACTTATACACACTTCAGTGTATAACTCGCGCTTCATCTAAATGACTTATATACACATCAGTATATGACTCAAAATTCAAAGCAATGGCTTTCAAGTACATAAGCTTGAAACCCGCTCAAAACCAGTTTTTCACTTACACGTAAAAACTCTTTCCCACCTCTCTTAAAACTGTACAATTTTCATTACTTATATTTTGTCGAGGGGGAGAAATATTAATTCCAGGGGGAGAATTAGTATTTCCAGGGGGAGAAACTTTCTTATATCAAATACTTTTATACCCGTTTGAATTTTTTTTTAATGATACATTTTTTTTATCAAACGACAATACCTTCCTATGGTTTGCCAGAACCGGACTAACCTTCCAAGGGAAATGCTTTTTAGCCAAAATTGGTAAATGTGAGGGTATAGGTATAGGGTATAGAATTAGGTGAGTGCAAGGTGATGTGAAAACATGATAATATCAAGAAAACACACCTATGAGTGCATCCAAACCGATAATAAACCGGGCAATCTCACAAATTTGTGATCATTCATGTGTTGAATGATTCACCAGTCTTAACTGGCCCAGTCAAGCATTTGCACTCCACCACCAACCACTCAGATTCCTCTCAACAGGAATTTGTTTCAATTCATCAGGGGACGTAGCACATAATCTATCGACTGCTCATTCGGAGTATGTTGGTATTGAAATAATTAACCTTCTGCCCCGGGTTACGTCTTCATTTGAATGCACAATGTGTCTAGATCTCATCGACAAATATTTCCAATTTAGGACACATACACTATTGAATATGAATCTCCGTGTATTCATCGGAACACTCATAGTGGCATCACAATCTGGTGTTTCACGAGGATTGAGTGGAAATCCTGCTAGAGCTAAAATTGCGCCAACTCTAATCGCAGGTCACACATTTGAATCAATGGTTGTGCAAACAACCATCGATTCATACCGTGTGTTAACGGATACTCTATGTGAGTCCGGTATTTCCTAAATTGTTCAAGTTGCTGTGCCTAAACTTTTAAATCATAAAGGCAACAACTTATGCCGGAAACACATTTTCCGATGAAAAATCCATGTTATTCTTACAAAGTAACATCATAAATGCTGATAATTTGCACATGAGCGTTATAGTTCACTCTCAAATTACTCTTATGATCTGCTATAACCGGTATGATCTTCCCCAGGAGCCACCTACAATATAGGACAATATGTAAGGGTACATAGGTCTAGGTGAGCAGAATCAAGTATCACGGAATCTTGATTGGGGTGCGCTGAGATAAAATTTGAGAGGGGGAATGTAGTAGGGGGTGCAATTCAGCTATACATGGTATAATGAAATGAGGGAGTAGTCGAAAAATGAATACGTAAGCTTGAGTGAGGAGGGTGTGACAGGGTTAAAGAAAACGAAAAACCCTTACCAAACTGATAAAAAGCCGGGTAGCCACGTCTCTATCAGATTGCATGTGTTGCTCTCTGATATTGAAAAAGACATCATGGAACCCAGTGATGCAATGCACAACCCCCCCAGCCACTCAAGTATTTCTTAAAAAGTACTTGTTTCATTTCCACGGAGATTAGCTCATATGCTATCGACATCTCACTTGGAGATTGTTGATATTGAATCAGAGGACAAGTCTCTCCAGTCCTCGCCTTCGTTTGTCCACTAATTGAGTCTAGAACCGAAATACACTTTTAGGACACAAGGCATAATACCAAGCTTATCTTTGTGATAAAGCCGGAACATTCATAGTGATACCAACGTTCTTGGTATTCCACGATGATTGAATGGAAATCCTACCAGTGCTAACATCTATTCCAACACTGAACGTAGGTCACACAGTTTGTGTAACTGTTGTGTCAACGGGTAATCTATGTGATCCCGGTTTTCCCGACTTAGTTCGATCATTGAGATTAAATGCCAAATGATTTGATCGGATATCTATATCATCATCTTCGGTTCGGTTTTCGATTATACAAAGTGATGTATCTTGCTTCATTCAAAAGATGCATAAATCATTCTTAATCACATTTGTATCCATGGGCTTCGAAGATTTTCTTCATTTCACCTCGACGAACTTCACATTTTTCATGATGATTCCGATAAATCTTAATCATCATGAGGGGGAGAAAATTTACTAAGAAGTTCAGTTTATGAAGAAAATGCTTACAAGATTTACGAAGATATATTAGCCCAGTTTACTCCACGTCAAAAAGACATATGCACCGATTAAGGGGGAGTAAACGAGAAACCGAAGAAGATTCATTAAGACATAATTGTTTGTTCGAGGGGGAGCGTAAACTTTAACAACAATTTATCCCTAACAACAATTATCAATGATCATAAATCGACAAAGCCACAACTTTAACAAAAGACTTCCGCTACAAAACAACTCTATCTATCTATGGGTCTACATTTTTGTCGATGTACATGAAATAATTTGTGAAGAAAAAGAAACCGACTTATCTTCAGAAATTTCTCACAAATCCTCAACATTTCCATTTCAAATCTTAAACTGACAAATCATTCTATCCAAACCACAAATTCACATCCTTATCCATCTCAAAATTTAACCGTTTAAATCTTTCTTTCCAAAATTCCATAACAACCATATCCATTCAAAAGCTTAACTGTTCTATTCTGTTGTTCATATCAAACACAAATTATCCACATTCATCCAAAATCCTAAATGTACATATCATTTTTCCATACATACAAAACATACATACACACATATCCAAAACTTTTAACTTTTAAATCATACTTACCGAAACAAACACACACATCCAAAACTGTGATTGACAAACCATTCAAAAACATTATAATTCTATCCTCAATGTAATCCTCTACCACAAAATTCCAAAAACAACCTCTCCATTATCTGAAAATCCAGTCAAATCCTTACTTAACTGATATTCCATTTCTTAAAATTTTCAAATATTTAGTAAATCAGTTATAGGATTTCCTCACTCAAACAGTATCAACGAAAAACATATCCTCTTTGAGTATCTTAAACTTTCAGATCTCTGCAATGTTTTTGTTCTTGATATACAGAAAAACATTTTCTTGTAAAAGACAGATTATAAGAAGAATCTGAAGTTTGAAGGCTGGGATGACGTGTTAAAGATCAAAAAGGGGGAGATTGTTAGGACTAAAATTGTAATAAGATTAGGACCATTATTGTAATAGTTTTGATCTTTAAGTCCGTTAGTTAACCATTGTCTAGTTAAGTGGTAGGAGTATAAAAGGATGTAAGTTTGACTTACAATGTAAGCTTTCCCACACTTTTCAATACACATTTTACTGAAAGTTCTCATTCTCTCTCGTTTCACACACTTACACCTTAAACACACACACTCACTCAAATCTTCTATTTCTCATCTTGAATCAACATGAATTAGCTCGATCTTAGTTGTATATGATCTATCATCTTTATTAGTTTAAAAGATTTAGTATTATCTTTTCCTTGTAAGTCTTGGGTTTTCTAGTATATAAAGAAACCTAATGACATAGAATTAGATGTTCTTGTAACCCACGTTTTCACGTGTTTTGTGTGTAAAACCTAAGCCTCAAGGTCGTTTGATCCTGTTTAACGAAGAACCGTTCTATATATTTATATGTAGAATTGAGGCTTTTAATGATGAAAACTTGTTTAGCTATACATATATGTTCAACTAATTCCGCAATTTTGTTATTTGTATATGCTTATTCCAGATAAGAACTAACTATTCTTGAGCCTAAAGATCGAAACGTTTACGAAAGAGTTATTCTGAACTCAACACTTCCGTCTCCGGCAATCCCTTTCACGACCGGCGGCAAAGACCGTTTCCTCCGATGAAGTTAGCAGCGAGACGTTATGGCAATACCAGATACTGGATCCAAACGGTGAGCTCGTGACCCGATGGAATAATTTTTTTCTGGTGATGTGTCTAGTATCTCTCTTCATAGATCCTCTTTATTTCTACCTACCTTACGTCGGCGGAGACACCTGCATGACCACCGATAACGCCGCCGCGATTGCCATCAACACGTGGCGGTCTATTGCGGATATGTCTTACGTATTACACATTCTTATGAAGTTTCGGACGGCCTTCATTGCTCCAAGCTCTAAGGTTTTTGGTAGGGGCGAACTTGTGATGGATAAACGCCAAATCGCCAGGAGGTATTTGAGGTCTGATTTCGTCATAGATTTTGCCGCTTCTCTCCCATTCCAGTTTCTAATTCGACATTTAATTTCTTAATTTTGAGAAATTGAACACTCTTGTTGCCAATTTCAATTCATTGGTTTGACCCGATTTTTTTAGTTTTTTGACTGGTTTAGGCCAATTTGACTACCATGTACTGGACCAAGTTTTACAATACTGGTTGTTTATTTATTGTTGCTATATTCATGATATAGAAATGCTTAAAAGCTCTTGAAATTTAATGCTATTTTGAAAATCCTGACGTCCACCAGCAGGGACATTTCCTTATATGCCTAATCGGTAATGTGTTCGTTTAAACAGAGCATGTTTAAAAGTGCTATGATGCTGAATAGTGAAAAAATTGTAAATATTAATCGAGTATCATTTGAAAGCTATATACTACCTCCGTATCAAAATAAGTGATACATTTGAGAAATTACGGTTTTTGAGGCAAAAGATTGAAAAGTGATTTAAAATAGTATAAAGTGGATAGTTAGTGGATAATGGGACCCACTTCTTTTGGATGTAGTGAAATTAATGATGTTTAAAAGTAAAAGTAAGGGTAAAAGAGTAATTTTACTTTATTAAAGTAGATAGTTAGTAGAGAAGGGGTCCCATTTTTTTGCCAAATAAGGAAAGATTTTGAAGAGTATCACTTATTTTGTTCCACCCCTTTTAGGAAAGTGTATCACTTATTTTGATACGGAGGTAGTATGTAGTTTGTTATTTTGATTGAGGTTAAGTTCTAATTAAATCATGTTTTTCTATGGTACTGCAGATAGTTCAGGAGCTGATCATACCACAACAAAACGGAACACGAAAGATAGCGCTAAGATTACTCTAACACTTATTGTTCTGATTCAGTATATCCCAAGATTGTGGGTCATTTTCCCATTAAATCAGCGAATTATAAAATCTACTGGCTTTGTGGCTAAGACAGCCTGGGCTGGAGCTGCTTACAATCTTCTTCTTTACATGCTTGCTAGTCATGTAACCATCTTTTCATCATCACACACATATACATAAGCTTATATACTATTTCACAGTATCTTCTTGTATATATGTCCACTTGAATACCATGTTTTTAAGTATTAACACATAAGTAATTCTATAGTTCTTGCAAAAATAAGTTTCATGATTTCATATCTACTTGTATATGTCCACTAATAGAATAACATATTTTTTTAATCATAATAAAATATGTTGTTGGATGATCAGGTTCTGGGGGCTTCATGGTATTTGATGTCTCTAGGGCGACTTGGCAACAAGGGTGTAAACAAGAGATGGAAACAAAAGTTTGTATAAGTTTTTTGGATTGTAACAGTGTCAATCAACCTGAACGCAAAAAATGGCCACAGGCTTGAAAAGTTTATGTGATGCCAGCAATGAAAATTCCCCTTTTAAGTTTGGAATGTTTGCCGATGCTTTTACAAGTGAAGTTGCTTCATCTAAGTTCTTCGAGAAGTATTTATACTGCCTTTGGTGGGGCTTCGAGGAGTAATAATTTGTGTTTTTTAGCGATTTTTGCCACACTTATTTCCTCTTCTTTTTCGTTCAGTTCATATGGACAGAATCTGGATACTAGTATTTATATTGGTGAGACATTATTCTGCATTGGCATATGTATTGGGGGTTTAATTCTATTTTCACAATTGATAGGCAACATGCAGGTATTAATTCTTTTTCATTCAGTTTAATTATATTGTTGTAGTTGTATAAAATAAGGTAATTTTGATATGTGTTGTTTAACCAGACATATTTGCAATCGATGACTGTAAGATTAGAAGAATGGAGGATTAAAAAAAGAGACACAGAAGAGTGGATGAGACACCGTCAATTACCTGAAGATTTGCAGGATAGAGTTCGGCGTTTTGTTCAATATAAATGGCTGGCAACAAGAGGTGTTGATGAAGAGTCCATTTTGCAATCTTTTCCTGTCGATCTTCGTCGGGAAATTCAACGTCATTTATGCCTTAATCTTCGTCGGGAAATTCCATCACTCTCAGACCAGGCGACTTTTGTGGTGAAGAGTTACTCACATGGGCGTTGCTACCAAACCCTACAAGCTACCCTTCATCAACAAGATCCGTTAGAAGTTTAACAGAAGTTGAAGGATTTGCACTAAAGGCCGAAGATCTTAAATTTGTAGCTAGTCAATTTAAATATCTTCATAGCATGAAGCTACAACATGCTTTTAGATATTATTCTCATCAATGGCGGACATGGGGTGCCTGTTTTATACAAGCCGCTTGGAGGAAACACAAGAGAAGAAAGCTTGCTAAAGAATTAGCTCTTCAAGAAAATTTGTATTATAATCAGGATGGTGATTTGGTGGACGGTTATTATTATGAGTCGGGGAGTGGCGGCAGTTCGCCGACTAGTGATGGTCAAGGTGGTGGTCAACCATTTGGAGTTGGTACCACCATTTTGGCCTCAAGATTTGCTGCAAATACAAGAAGGGGAATGAGTCATCATCATCATCATCATAAAGTTGCTTCGGTTGATTCGTCTACTAGTCTTAAAATGTTTAAGCCAGATGAGCCTAGATTTTGAATTTTGAATGGTACAATATGAACTTCATTGTAGTACAAGCTCACATCAGTCTGCCAGAACTTCCCAAGGACCATAATGCAATGATTTTATGGGATGTTATAACGGAATATTATGTGTTTGTTGTAATTAGTAAATACTGTAGGGACCTTTTGTGTCACTTTCTGTTTCTTTTGTGATCGATCCCAACCCATCTCTTTGGGGCGAAAACGAAGGTGGTTTCTCTTTGTAAGTCAAGGAGCTCATCATCTATATTTTAAATCTGTTAGTTTTGTAAGTGTATATTATGTGTGGATTATTTATAAAGGAGAGTGAATTCAAATTCTTATTTGAGCAATAAAATAATAACTCAAAAAACACGAAGTATACTTTTTAACTCATGTTTATTAATAGAGTCAGTAAAAGAATGCAGAATTGAGAGACCTGATCATTCATCATAGCAAGGTGGGTTCTTTTGCAACCAAAGCTGGAACCATTGGCGGGGGGTTTTTTTTTAACTTATTAAGCTAAAAAGCCTCATAAATAAGTTTTTCCAAACATGCCCTAAGTTGGTGGATGAAGGGTGGACAACAAAAGAAAGTTGGCTGGTGTCATAAATTTGCAGTTAGGCTTTCTAGAGTGGTTGGGAATTTTTCAGATTATGCCATTTATCCCAAAGATAACTTATCCGTGTGCCAACTAATCTTAAGTGGTCGGTCTCATCAAGCCCCAAACCGATGGCTGGTCCTCACCGACCTACATTTTCACTTTCATTTATTTCTTTTAACAATATTGTTCTTGGATCTGTCATTAATATCACTTTAATTTATAATTTTACTTTATAACTTAAGCATACAACGCTTTTGCGCACCTCATCCAACAACATACATAGATTTAATATAAAACCTTATGGCAGTGTTCAGTTGTAGACAAAATGTGCCACTTTTCTAGAAAAGTTGTAAGCAAAACTTAAAAAATAGTATATTCAAATTGACCTTTTTAAAGAAAAGAGAAAATCCATTTTTCAATTTAATAACAAAATACTAAAAATTTTAACTTTTATAGTTTCCAGAAACAGAAAACTCCTTGGTTTTCTAAAGTGGAAAATGAAATCACTGAACATGTTTTCAAAGTTTTCAGTAGTTCCAATAGATAAAAAAATAACCTGCAGCATTGATACCATGCAATTTCAAAAGCCTTCACCCGAGTCAACTCAGAAACCCTAGTTCTTATCAACATTATCTCAAATACCTATCCATGTTTACTTAAGCAGGTCCGTACTACAGGTGACAAGTCATACAACTAAATTCTCAACAACTATACTTAAGGGAACTAAATTTGGAATTAACCCATATATGTGATGCAAGGTTAATTCAAGCACAAAAAAGCAGCAAAACTCACATATAACTGTGTAATATGCATTTCAAAATCGAACATAATATCTCAACTACATACTTCAATCACTTTTTTCAACCTTAATGCAAAAGCATTTACAAGTAAAAAATTAATTCAACGATTAAAAAAAATCATACAGTACTCACTATAGCTCTCCAGACAGAATCATGTATATTTTTTTATTACAAACCTTCTCGTGTAACACTAGTTACACGAACAACAGCTTGAGCACTTAATTTTGGGAGATTAGATTCACAAAACTGCTCCCAAGAAAGTACCTGAGGTTGTTGGTCAGAAACTTTCTCTTGTTCTTGTTTTGGTGCTAAAACTGGAGATTTGTGGTATGCAGTTTGTAGCTCCAATAGAAGAGCACGGGCTGATTCTCGTGATTCGGGCAGCTGGTCACTTAGTTGAGATGAAGCTATTTGGATTAATTTGTGAATTCCGTAATCTTTTATTCCATCAGCACCCTTTATGAGAATCCACATATATATTTAATTATAAAAAAATATTAAAATTATACAAAAAAATATCAAGAATCAACTTACGAGTCGTGGTACACTACGAGAAACACACATCGAAGCCTTTGCGCGAATACGAGGATTGCGGTTTTTAAGATAAGGTTGCAATTTTGGTAACAATAAAACAGGGGACACCCAAATTGTTAAAGCTATTAAAGCTTTTTCAGCAGCCTCACATACAAACCGCTTATCTTGAGATGATTTAAGAAGAAGCACTACAAGCTAAAAACAAAAACAATTTCCCAAAATTAAAACTTTAACCAGACTTAAACAAAAAGAAAAAAGAAATTAATTACCAGTGGATCCAAAGAATCAATTATGACATCCCCAAATGCTTTGAAGATGTCTGCACAAGTCATGATAGCAGTTTTACAAACAGCACTTCTGGGATTCTTTAATGCTTTTACAACAAGAGAAATCACATTTTCCCTGTTTAACAAGCAGAAATTCTGGTCAGAACGGGTTTAGTTCATAATCATTTTATATTTTTATAAAAAAAAATATGGCTTACAATATATCTTGCAAAAGTTCCTTGTGGTATATTGACAAACGTCTTACATTGTTGAGTGTTTCACAAAGTAAAACCCAGTCTTTAGACTCTAACCCAGTTATAAGCATCTGGGAGGCGATAAATAACAACAATGTTTATTTTTATTAATAAAAAATCATATTAAATGGATTTTCAATTTTGTTCATCATGTGCTACAAGGAAGTAAATTACCTTAAGACTTTTAGCAACATCTTCTGGATCATCTAGTTTCTCAGATTCAATGTATTCAACTTCTGCAACCACAACTTCTGATCCAGAATTTGCAACTTCAGTTCCATTTATGGGTGGGTCAGATAAAGAAACAGTGTTTTCCCTTTGTTTTTCTACAGCATTCTCATCAGTATGTTCAATGTATGGCTTGGGTAAGATGTCTTTACTTGAAGTTGCATTTTTCCTCTCGGATTTAGGCAGCAAATTGAGATCTCTAAGAGCAGTTTCGGACATCATTGTATAGCTGCAACAAACTGAAATATGAGTATACTTGAAGCAGAGTAATGTGCTGACAAAATTACATTATACTAAGTATTGAATGCATAAAACTGATATCTGGTACTGTTTGTAATCAAGCATTAATAATTAATGCATACAAAATGATCTGCTACCAAGTTATATATCCCATAATTACCAATAGAGGAATTCCCTAGCATATAAAGATGTGATTGCAGAAACATATCAAAATGATATTTGATGTCAACAAAAACATAGTTATCAACATTCACCACAATAAATCTACAGTTGAGATCCTAATTGGACTGAGCCAAATTAAAATAAATGGAAACAAAATGAAACATCTAGCAAACACAAATCTTATGAATAGTAGACCATGACACGCGAATCTGCACTAAAATGGTAAAATATGTAGATTAATGTCTGAAAACTAAAAGCATCTACATGATGATGCGAATAGGAATCACAAGATTCGACACCAACAAACCCTATAATGTTCAGCGGATTTGTAACGGCGCCTTCGTATTCAGTATCATTTTTATAACAAAACAGAAACTACAAGGAGCAAAATAAGAAAAAGAAAGCAAGAAACCATGGATTTCCACTTTTCATTGACCAGAAAGTTGAGATTCAGACCGACAGATCCAACAATAAAACCCCTATCCTCATTCAGCAAGTAGTTCAGACGACGACAAGCGCAGATTTGAAATCTAGAATCAATTATTAAGCGAATATAATAGAGAAATGGACTACAAACAGTACACACAGTAAAATGTCGATAACCGAAATAATAAATAACAAATTACCTCTACAGGAGAAAAACGGAAACGAATTGATCAGTTTGAAGTAATGAATACACTTAGAAATGTGTCTTTTAGGGTTTTAGAGGCAGTGAAATCACCGGCGTCGTGAGTAACGACGGCGGATGATGGTAATTTCCGGACGAACGCCGGCAAACACGGGGATTAACAAGTCACTGCCGAGGAGGCAAGAGATGGCGATTAAATGGTGGGTGATATTTTCTGAATGGTCCTTGATTTATCGATTGAAGTGACGTTTCAACCCCAAAGTTAAAAGCGATGGGTTATCATTAGTTGGTGATTATTGAGTTTTGAGGGAGGGGTTGTACTTTGAATTTAAAATAAGTTTGAAATTTGAATTAGGGAAAGTATTCATGAGGACGTTGAGGCAACTGGCAAGTATTAAATGTTAAAAAATGTTAATTATTGTCTTTACGAATATATAGTATATGTCTTTAACCTAAACATCTTTCACAGTTAAATCATCCCTAATTTATCAATTTTTTCACCCTCGGAATTCATTTCTGCACCACAACTTTTATTCTTATATTACACAGTACAAATTTTACAATAAACTGTACAAGCTTATCAAACAATAATTGTAATAGATGAAATAAAAATTATGGTATGAAAATCACCACATTTTCACATCAGCGTTAAATCTAGGTTTGGCAATGGAGCGGGTTTGGAGCGGATCAGCCTTGATCCAAACACTTTTAACAAATTTGAAATGATGAACCAAACCCGATGCGTGATCCGCAGGGTCTTGAAAAATCTAACCCATACCCTTATCCACCGAATCAGCGGATATCCGACCCATTTACCCGACCAAGTTACCGTACACGATTCTTGATTTTAATTTGTAAAATGAATATATATATATATGAGCTTGCTAATATATATCTTAAGACATACTATAAGAAATATTAAATATCTATTTTGCCTTTGTATTATTTTTAGTTTTCCCCATTTCTCAATTTTAGCAAGAGCATATTCGGTATAATACATAAAAATTAGTAGTTCATTAATGTCAAATAACATTAGTTAAGGAAAATTTGACTCGTTAATGCATGTTAACATATGTCACATTATAGAAAAAAAAATTATATATAATTTTGGTAGCCGATATCAACTCAACAGCAAGTCAATGAATAGATTTGGAAAATTGGAACTGTGATTTCTAACTTCTAACTCATAATTTCTATTGGTTTTTCAAAATTGCAATTATATAAACCATAAATATGAAAAAAATAAATTACTTTTTTCTAAGTTTAAATGCGGGGCGTGTTATAAATGGAGCGGATCGGTATTGATCCATACCCAACCCTTTTAGTAGAAGGGTTAACGGGTATGGGTCGTTAGCGGGTAAACGAATCACAAACTATGATCCAAACCCATTTAATTCTTGCGGATTTGTATCGGATCAGGGTCAAAACCCGCTCCATTGCCAAGTCTAGTTAAATCACATTTTTCCACATTAGCAAGAGACTGACAAGTTTATGTCAATATAATCTCTTTCTACTCTCTCTCCTCTTTCTACCTTTTCCATGTCTCCCTCTCATCAAACTCCCTTAGAACCAGTGAAAAGTATTCCCCCATCTCATCAGATATTTGACGGGACAACTGACGAGTTCCACTCTTGTAGAGCGCACTCCGAAAACAGAGATGTCAAGAAAACTCCAAAACCGTTTGGAAAAAAACCAAAACGAACTAATTGGGCAGGGTCTTGGGTAGCTTTGATTTCAAATATGTTTTGTTCCCATATTTGGGATATGGGTATGATTTGGTATATCCTCACTCCGATTACCGGAAATTAGAATTGTTTTCATGCAACTCTCAGTATACAATATTATTAATAATATTTATTATTTATTAATGAAATATTGAAATGGAGATTAGCAGTATCATTTATATTTTGTTGGAAATTCGGATTTGCTAAACCGTCTTCCGTATTCAAGATAACTTAAATTGTTTATCGGGTTGGTTTTGTAAATCGGAACCACATTAATTTTAACCAGCGAACATAAGCACGTTGTTAGTAATTGTGGAACATGAGCATGCGTTTGTGTTGCACACGTCGTCAGCTAGCATACGCAATCAGAGTGATTGATTGATTAAGTGTATAAACAAACCGAAAAAACTGATTAATCAGTTATAAGATTAAAGCAATTTTTTGGGTTTAGGTTTACAAAATTGCCACGGATGACTCCTTACCAATACCCCTCATTTGTACATTGTCATTTACCCTTTTCTTTATTTTCCGCATGTTCATCGCTTTGGTAAGTAGCAAGAGGAAACCCTGGGTTTTCATCGGCCGCCGCTGGAGCTCACCGGCGAAGAAGACGTCGATTTCTTTATTGCGAGGTCGTTCCGCGGCTATATGTCTCCAGTATCCGGCGATCGATCTTGGAGATTTCGACGCTTCATCTTATTTGTGCTGGATAGAATGACGTTTGCCATCGAGGTTTCCTCTTTAATCGGTGGCCGTGAGGTCTCTAATCTAAGCATCCTTCAGGTAGAAATCACGGCCGAGTCAGGGATTTGCCGACATGCAACGGCAATTCAAGGTAACATTTTTTTTCCTTCCTGGCTCTCTCTGCTCTGGAAATTAAATGAAAATGTTGATGGTAGTCTTTTTATTATTTAGTATATGTTCAGTTATCTGAAGCTGCAATTAATCACATTGCAGATGACACACAGAGAATAGTTATGTTTTTAATGCTCATATGTAACCCTAGGAATAATAAGTTCATAAGCTGTTTAACTTTAATTCGGATGCACTATCGTCAACTGCCTTTATCTAGCTTGATTGGATCTGTATAATTCATAAGCTATTTAACTCGTTAGAATTGGCTTGCATTGGTTTTTGATACTAACTGAAGCAAGTTGAATGAGTAATTGATGACTTGCATAAAGGCTTTTGATTGAAGTTTTAATTGTGTTCGTTTTGCTAAAATCTACTAGACAAGTTAGATCTTAATACCATAACGATGTTGAGTTATATAAAATATCTTTCTCCATTTCTACCTATCTTGACGAACATAGACGTGTATGGAAATTAGAAAACTACCATCTTTATGTGCATATGCTGATCGTCAACATGATTCTTAATTATAACAACTATCTTGCGTTCAAATGACCTTGCGAGCGTACATTATTTATTACCATACTTTATGAAGCATGATTGTGATTGTAGTGAGTAATTTTAATAAATGGTAATAATGTCTCGTTTTTTAATCCAACTGGCTCTATTGCTTGAATATAACCTGACCAAATATATTTTATTGTACAGGTATAGAAGGATCTTGAAGAACTTCTAACTTCTCTAAATCCTTAAAACTTTATGGGAAACGTGAATCTGCAATGTATGTGGCGACACAAAACATCTATGAAGGTGTATGAGCAAAATGATGAGTTTTGGTTATCAGGACTTTGTTGACAGATTGTACTGAGATCTCTAGATGCATGTATGCACACACTGTGTGCTTGTATTTAGAGATTCCCAGTACAATCTCCCAACAAAGTCGATACTCAAAATTTTCTTTTGCACAAACACCTTCGATAGCTGTTTTGATATCAGAAAAAACCACCTGAGTTGATCTTTATCGGTGTATTGCTTATCTGCGGTAGTCCTTCTATGAAACCCTACTCATTCAATCATTTTAGCTACTTTTAATCCCAACTCACCAAATACCAAAAAAGATTACAAATATATGGTATGAAATGGAAAAACATCATCATAATAAAAAAGTTATTTCAATGTGGAGAACACGGTTAAATAACACTCTTAAAGTGTGGAGAAATTTATTAGATCTCAACCTAAGTGTTACTTCTTTACTATTTAGTTAGTATATATAGATTTTGGTGTTTTTTCACTTGTTAGCGGGGAGTTTTTATTAGTTTTTAACATTAAAGGGTGTATGGGAGTGCATCTATTAATATTGTAAGTGCTTGAATGGAAAAAGTGGTTTTGAATTAAGTCCTAAATCCATGGCTTAAAAAGTGCTTATTTTAGTATAAAATAAGCACTTGTTTTATTTTCATCCAAACACTTTGAAAGTGCTCATTGCTTTTAAGAAAAACGCAAAAAAGCACTTAATATGCACTCCCAAACACCTCATAGTCACTTACAAGCTTTACGCACTTAGGGGTTGTTTGGGAGGGCTTATTTATAGGGTTTATGAGCTTTTAAGTTTATTTAAGCTTAATAAACATTTCTAAGTGTTTGGGAGAGCTTATAAGCTTATTTAGGAGGTTTCAGATAAGTTGTTTTGAGGGGGATTATAAGGTTATTTAAGCATTTTTACATCCTTACCCTCTCATGTCACAATAAGCTTAACACTTAAGCTTATTAGCTTATAAATAATGTCATTTTTAGTCATTCTATATTAATAAGCTTATATAAGCCATTCCAAACACTTTATTTAACAAAAACTTATTAACATAAGTAAGCTTATAAGTTAATAAACACATGCCTTTTAAATAAGCTTTCCCAAACACCTCCTTATAAATGGAACAAAAAGGTTATCATATTTACGAGTTTACATTATCATTGAAGTTTTCACACGCCAACCTGCATATTAGCTGATTAAATAAATTGTTAAAGTGTCGAATCATTATGAATTTACCATAATATCCTCTTTTTAAGATTACCTGAATATAATCCGATTTTCCCACGTCTATAAAATGCATCTAATAGGGCAGCTTTGAGCCCGGAACCCTAAATCTGTCAGATAGCAGCCGCCCGCATTTGAATAGAGAAATCACAGGTAAGTGGCTGAATGCTCTCTCTTTGTTTTATCTCTTGTTTATTTGTAGATGCATTTTAAATCTGTTTATTTTTATAAATCTTGTTTTTTTAATGAGAATTTGGTAGAACTGCGGGTTTCTTAGGTTTACCGTTTTTGTTGTCATCCATCCCCATAGGGAAAGTTGATATGATTTTGAATTAATGGTGTAATTAAGGAGTGTAATTACAGTTACCCTTGTTGAAATCTGCTATCGAGCCGTAACCCTGTTTTTTGAAGATAGATTGCAAAATAAACATGGAAATAATCAATTTTACTGAAGAGATTGCTATTGGTGAAGAATTATTTCAATATATGACTGAAGAGTCATTTCCTCAAGGAAGGATAATTAGTTTAAATCTGCCTTCTCATGCAATTGGCAACCTTCTTGAGGTACACAATTCTACAATTTGACTTGTACTAATTGACTTCTGTTGACTTTTTTAATATGCAAAATTCTTGTACACAGGTGCATGATTTCATCTCCAGTTTTCTTGCAGTAGAAGAAGAAGAACCAATGCCATTTTCAGACCTTGAAAAAGATCTTCTAACTCCATTCCCATACGGGATTGGAAAATCATCAATCTTGGAAAACTTTGAAACATTCATACACACTTTACTGCTTCCTGAACGGATAAGGAATCTTATTGATAACACAGCAACAGGTTCAGGGATTAAATTAAATTTAGATATGATTCCAATTAATCAGTTAACATGGCCCGAAGTTGTTAGAAGATATATAATGGCTTATCTGGTAATGAAAGGAAGAACTGATTCTGTTAAGATTGCTCAACAGAATAATGGTCTGATCTTTCACTGTCTGCAAGCTGATGGTGGTATTTGCAGTGATTCAATCACAGGTGTTGCAGGCGTTGAATTAGATACACAGGTAATATTAATTATTATCAGTTAATACTATAAAAAGTTAAAAACCCTAGTATTGTTGTAATTTGGTGTGTTTTTTTATTTTTATTTTTTATTTTCAGTTGCTTGGAAGAGCTATAGAAAAGGTAATTGGTTATCATAACCTGAAAAAAGAAAGGAAAACTGCATATATGGGCATTACAGATGTTGTTCCAGATTGGGCAAAAGTGCTTGAACCTGTGAGAAAGCTGCCTACAAATGTGGGGTCACGAATACGGAACTGTGTTTATGAGGCTTTGAAGAAAAACCCGCCCGAATGGGCAAAGAAGGATCTAGAAGCTTCCATTGCAAAAGACGTGTACAAAGGCAATGCATCTGGCCCTACTAAGAACGCTGTGATTGGTGTTCTAAACAGAGCATCTAGTGTACAACAACATAAAGCATCTGATGTACAACTTGAAACAAACTTACAAAAATCTGAGCTGATTTCGAAAATAATGATGAAAAAATGTCGACACCTGTTACGTAATGTAGCTGCTTATGATAAAAACAAACACGTTTCTGACCTTGTGGGAAGGAATTTCATCAATGATGAAAATATTATAAAATTAATTCTTAAATCTGAATTAACTCGTCCGTTGGATTTACGGACCATTGATTTAAGATTGGTTCATGGGGCATATGGTGGTTCACATGAAGCTTTTCTTGGGGACATGAAGGAGGTTAAACATTCACTCAAGGTACTACTAGTGCTTATTATTTATGATTTTGTTTACCTTTATAGAGTCGGAAGTCCTTGATTTTTATGAAGTCCCAAGGGACAAATCTCAACCATTGATTAATTATATAAGTAATGGTCAAGATTAATCACATATTTTGATATTTTCTACATGGAGGGGTATTTTGGTCATTTTTAAAAAAAATAATATATTTTTTAATTTTTTATTTCAGAATTTGTTTTTTATTTTTTTAAATTTTTTATTATTATTTTTTTTAAATTATTATTTTTCATTAATAACACATAATGTGATTGCATACAGAATCACATGTGATTGTACTGAAACATCAAATGTGATTAAATATACAATCACATGTGATTTTACACTAAAATCACATGTGATTAAGTACTACATGTAATTATCAAATAAATATTGTTTTTTAACGAAAAAAATAATAAAAAATAAAAAATAAAAAATAAAAAATAAAAAAAAAATCAATTTTTTTAATTGCCAAATGACCAAAATACCCCTTCATGTATAAAATATGTGATGAATCTTGACCACTAGATCTTATTGATCAATGATTGAGATTTGTCCCTTGGGATGGGACTATGTAAAAATGATGGACCTCCTTGAACGTTTCTTAATTTGCAGTTATGGATCGAATTACAAAATAGACCTAGTCTAATCAAGTTGGTGAATAATATGTTCAAAGACTTCAAGTTGCTCTATGAAACCGAGGTTGGTGAATATTTTAAATATATAACAGAAGGAGAATTTACTACACACGAGCTTGAAGGAATTTTATATTCTATTGAAATCCCGAAAGCGCCCTGGGAGACGGGAATCTGCAAAGTATGTGGGATGAATGTAGATGATCACACTGTATTACTGTGTGATAGTGAAGGATGTAATGCAGAGTATCACACATATTGTCTGAATCCACCTATTTCTGAAATTCCTCAAGGAAATTGGTATTGTCCTAAATGTGCACCTTGTGAGCAGTTAGTTGAAAATGAACCAAAAAGTGCTGGAAAGATTTCACAATTTGTAGATAAAGAATGGGAGGAAACCAGTCAGTTTTCGGATTTACTCACTGTTATGGAGGAAACAGAGTTTTGGGAGTTACAGGCAGATAAGGTTGGTTAATTTTTTTAATTTGTTTTTTATTCTGGAAGAGTGGAAGTTTAATTTGCTTTTTAAATGCAGAAAATTTTGTTGCTCAAGTTTTTAGTTGACGAATCATTAAGCACGACTGTCGTTTGTGAGAATCTTGAAGAATCAAGAATTGAGTTAGTTAAGAAGTTTTTGGGTATTGACTGTTGTGGGAGATTGTATTGGGAATCGCTACAATCGAGTCCAGATTGTGGGATAGTTGTAAATGGGACCGAGCCGCAACAAGAAATATGGTATTTGTACCAATCTCCTAAAGAAATTGCAAGTCTGGTTCATTATTTAACAACATATGATCCTACAAACAAAGAATTAAAAACTTCTATTTCTCAGTGGCCAAAATCAGTACAACATGTTTCTACAAACTTGAATAAATCTGTTTCTCAAAAATGTCTTGCTGCAAAGGCAACTGTTTTGCTTGAGGCCACATACATGGAGGAAGCAACCGAATCTCTAAGAAGAAAGAAGTGGCAGAGATGTGACTGTTTGGAACCTATTTTTCCATCCCGATATCACTGTAACATATGCCATGAAACTTTTTTCACAAATGTTGAATATAAGCAGCACAGGAGTTTTACTTGTTCACCACTGAATATGAGCAAAATAGATGTTCTGGAATCTTCATCAAGACCACTTTTGGGGGATATATTGAAGCGGTTGAAGATAAGTTTGTTGGATATGGAAGCTGCATTACCAACTGGAGCAAAAAGGCCTTCTCGGGCAAGTCCCGAATGGAGATCCGCTTGGTGCAGATTTGTTAAATCGGCTGACACAATATATGAGGTTTGTAATATGACACAATATCTTTTGTTAATACGGGCGTTGACTTTTTTTTTTAAATATGGTTTGACTTTGCAGATGGTGGAAGCAACTTTAGTACTTGAGACCATGATCAAGACTGAGTACATTAGCAACACATGGTGGTGGTACTGGTCTTCAGTTTCGGTTGCTGCAAAAATCTCTACAGTTTCTGCTCTTGCTTTCCGTATATACGCACTTGATGCTGCCATCGATTACCAGAAAACTACTGCTGGTGAAGAACAGTTGAAGAAGAGGAAACAAGTGCAGGAAAAAGGTAAGGAACATAAGAAATCCAAGGGAAGAAAAGAAAAAATGGATATGGCTTGAGATACAAGGCACCACAGATAATCTTCATGCTAGCCATCATGTGTTTTGTTTAAACTTTAAATAAGAATCTATTATGTGTTGTTTTGATGTATGTTATATCTTTTTTAGAAACACAAAAAATTATCTAATAATCTGGTGTTTAAGATCATATAGTATATGAAATGACCAATAAATTCTCATGGGGTGGTTTTATATGGGTTCATTGTACTTTAACGGGTCAATCTGGCGAACTCAATGGCCTTACAAGGCCGGATTAAGGGTTATAATTTTTTACTACCGGGTTTGGGACCCAAAATAATATCTTAGGCTTATTTATTCAAAAAAAAAAAAAATTAACCCGGTGATTTATTAAGGTAAATTAATGTGTATAATAAGTTATTACTGTTTAGGGAAAAATATTTTTTATTCGTTTCACATGCTATACATGTATACATGATCCACATGTTTTACAAATACTTTACATGTTTTATTGTCTTACTTGATCTTTTAGACTTGGTAGCAGTTCACGTTCATGTTTTTCATGCTTTATAGGCATTTGCATCTATTTTTAAAGGTGGGTTTGGTATTATTGTTGTCTAGGGATTAGTACACGTATGAATTAGAGATATTTTTAAATAAGATATACGAAGTATAAAGCTTTTGAAAATTGGCATGACACATATAAATAACCTGAAAGGAAGGTGTTCGTGCAACGATTGTCAAACACAAAGAATAGGCGACGTCAACCTTGGATCTCCTGCGATGATCACAGTGCAGACCCAACAAGTTCTTGGCGAACCTAGGGTGATCAAGATTGAGTGCGAAGGTGAAAGTGAGAGTGTGTTAACTCTGTGTTTTAGGCTTCTTTTATCTGTCTCCAGTGTGTGTACGACAATGAGTTAGACCATGTATTTATATGGCTATTCTCAGGTATATGGAACGTTGGCCCATTATGACTGCAATAAAGCAGTCATGAAGCGCCATTATGATGGCGTCAATGATCATGTGTAACGCCTTACTATTATGACTGCAATAAAGCAGTCACGACGTCAGCCACGACTCCAATGACAGGCGCTGACACTTCTGACAGGCGCTGACAATTCTGACAGGCGCTGACAATTCTGACAGGCGCTGACAACTCCGACAGGCGCTGACAATTCTGACAGGCTGACAACTCTGACAGGCGCTGACAATTCTGACAGGCGCTGACAATTCTGACAGGTGCTCATAACTTGACAGGCGGTCATGACTTGACAGGCGCTGACAATTCTGACAGGTGCTCATAACTTGACAGGCGGTCATGACTTGACAGGCGCTTATTAGTAGCGACCCAAACTGTGACGTGGGTCATCATTGTGGATCCAATTGTGACGTGGGTCATCATCGTGGATCCAATTACTTATATATACATAGGATACTCCCTACTAACCTCATCAGAAGGTAACTGTTGGTCCCAACTTTGGAACATACATCGATCCATTTACCCATACTAATGCAAAAGAAGGTTGATCTAGAATATTCAAATTTATGAATTTTGGAATCACTTCTAAGCCATCCAAATTCCAGAATGATTTTGGGGCAGATAGAAAGGCCCTTATGGTTTATAAGGATTCTATATGATCAAACTGAGTTTTGTTCATGCATTCTGGGTAACGATCTGGTTTGTAACTTTCGACCTTATCAAATTCAGGGCTCATAGCTTGCATTTCATGGTTTTTAGGCTCATATGTAACTACACCTGCCCTCTGCTATGACTGTTTTCAAACATTCTCTTGAACATCTAGTAAATGTTCACTCATAAAAGAGATCGAACTCGTGACTTTCAATAGATAATTTTGGGGAGCTGCTAAGTCATCACTGGTTACTCAACAACCTAGTGACATTTCTTACTCAACAATCGAAGCTACTAAATATATAATTTATTACATCATACAACAAATTGTACACAATTCCGGTGAATGACACATAAACATCATTAAAAATTCATTATTTACTTGCTGGACTTGGTTTCAAGTTCCAAACTAAAATGTATAACTTTAATCGAAGCACAACAAAAAATAGCAAGTCATACTACAAATACATGCCATTACACAATATATTTGCATACATAATATCATTATTATTATATATTATATATCGGTGTATGTATGTCTAAGACCAAACCCACCACCCGAGTGAGCCATCTTCCTCATGATGGTGAACAGCAGTTGCAAACGGATATGAAAACTGGTTCTGTCCAGCATCACTACCATCATCTTCTTCTGACTGGTCAACCGGTGCTGTTGCATATTCATCATCAACCACCACACTGCCGCCACTACCCGTACTAAAATGATCCTCCAATTTCACCTTTTCTTGGGGTGGTGGAATATCTCCACCTTCCCCGGAATCTTGACTGGCGATGGAAATTTCCCTCACCTCCTTCGGCTGCAGCTTCTTAGTCACCTGTAAAAGAACAAAGTTAGTGTAATTAATCAATTTTTTTTTTTCAAAAGTATTAATTCTCAATATAGTGAAATGGGTGAGCGGGACATTTTGACATTTTGAAACGGTTGAAAAACCAATACAAAACGGCTCACAACTGTCATAAACATGTTAGGGTTATCACTAAGGCGTGGGGGTCTTGGAGGTTATCAATGGCGTGGGGGTGAGGTGGCATGGTGCACGGCGTGGGGGTCTTGGAGAATATCGCCCCCCACAACGGCGTGGGTGGTTAGCGTTGGTAGAGGAGGGCCACGGGCACGGGACGAAACGGACGTTGGGTTGCTTTTTCGATACAAATTTGACCATTCAACGGTCATCTCTAGTCTCTAGTATCTATAATGAGTGAATGAGTTTCTAATTATAGCAGGTCTTAAAATTGACCTGCTATTTCTGGAAGGTCTTAAACCCACGTCTTGAATGCAAAAAAAAGCCATCCGCAAGTTTCGAACTTGGGTATCCAGACTCCCTTTTATTCACCTTACCAATTAACCACATCACATTTTTGAAGCAAAAACGAAACACTAAAATGTTATGCTTTAAAGGTCCGGACATAATTATTTAAAAGCCGTTACAAATAAGACTTTTTGCTACTCTTATTTTTAGAAACAATACACCATAATGTTATCTATTTAAGGCGTTTTTAATATTAACACCTTAATTAAAAGCCGTTAAAATTACTTATGTTTTGTAACATTGAAATCCTTTAAAATTTTACTATCCGTTTTTTAACATCGAAATCATTTAAACATTGAAACAATCATTTACTTCATACGTTTTTTTGATTCATACATTTAAACCGGCATTGACTTACAAATAATACTTTTATGCTACTCTTATTGTTAGAAACAAGAATCCATAATGGTAAGGTGAATAAAGCGTTTTTAATTTTAGCACCATAAAAACCATACGTTTTTTATGGATTAAATCATTCAACATTTGACTGAACGTTTTTCATTGAATTCCTTATTAATTTTACGTTTTTTTAGCCATAATTAAATCATTCAACATTTGACTGAACGTTTTTTTATTGAATTCCTTAATAATTTTACGTTTTTTTTAGTCATATATATATACTGCACGAACTTACGATAGGGTTGTTGTGCAAGCTACAACCGACATGAAAACTTACAATCATATTATCTTCTACATGGCTTTAATCACCCAATATGGTGCTTCAGTGCTCCAGCCACTGCCACGACCAGTTGAAGAAGTAGAGGTAACGTCTATATGACTAAATTCAGAGTTTCAAATTCTTACTTTAAAATCATAAATTCGGTGTTAACTAATATTTTTCTATTTCTCTTTCGAAGGAATTTGATGGATATGAACCGATTGAAAACTTTGAAGACCTCTGGCATCCACATTACTGGTACAAATGCAAATATGTTCGAGTTGAATATGTTTGATTTGACCACAAACATAACAAATTATATTTGTTCCTGCTTGACAGATTTGTAAGTTACTACTAATTATTATACGATCTCTTTATTTTTTTTTATTAATAATCATTTATTTTCAGAGGCACAAACTCGACAAATGTTGATTGGTCCGTCTACGTTACATTTTTATCGTGTTATACTTAAAAATATTATTATTTAACGTTTTGGCATAATTACTAACCCTGTCACAGACGTTGCTAGAAACATGTCGAATGGTTGCTTTTTTTTTTACATCCGGTCGGATATCATGTGCAATGCTGCTGCATGACTGTCGGTAAGTCTTTATACCTAATTTACATGATCACCACGTTTAGGAAATATGATGCAAAATATTTAATCTCCGACAGGGGCAACCGAATAAAGCTCATCTTGTATCATATACCGTCAGCAACGGCCACAATGATTGGCAGATCTGCTACTGAAAACATAACCGTGTACGCAGCTCGCGTGAAACTGATTAGAACACCAACAGGTTAATTCCAGTTTTTACGATATTCATTGTACTTTCCTTAATTGGTCATACCCAGTTACCTAACAGAATTTTTATTTAAAAAAATATTTATATCTCTTTTTGATTTGGTTACATTTCAGTCAAATATCTTGTTTCTACTGACGTTACAAACATTGAGTTCAACCCGCAAATGCCAGAAGCATATGCACTTCAACGCATTCATCCGATAATACAATATGATGATGCCGTTGTTTTATGTGATGAAGAACCCGAAGTTCCACCCGACACACAACCAAAAAGTTATATCAGACTTTTAAGAACTCCCCTATATGGAAATAAACGTCTATCGACTAACCCACAAAACAACATTTAAACACACCCCTACGAATGGAACAACAATAATTAATTGTATCACACATAACGTTTCTATTACACTATTGGTGCTTTTTTTATTATGTTTTGGCTTAATTTTATAAATTACTCACTTTCCCAATAATTGTTTTTGTTATACGAATTAATTTAGTGCAATTATATATTTTGATGTGTGAATTATCTCATTTTTCACACCCCATTACTTATTTTGTATCTCTTAATGTGTCATAATAATTGAAAAATCATGAGATATTTTGTTTATGACGTTTAAACTGGTATTCAATTTGTACCTAAATTAGAAACCATAATAAATGGTCATTACATCTTTAAAAAAAATTATATACAAAATGACACCTATATTGAATCACCCTAAAAAATAATACTTCGTCAACATCAACAACAAGCAATTGAAATCGCTGTTTGGACGGAAGTTTAGTGACAAATGCGAGTTAAAAAAACGTCCTTATTACTGGCAATTTAGATTTACTGTAAAAAGATATTGACTTATTGCTTTTTACCCCTGCTAAACATACCTTTTAATACATATTTACTTATTGATTTATGTACCACATAAGTTATGTACCAAGATTCATAATAACATTCGTTTCCGAGAAATTTATTGCATTTTTATTGTATTTTATATTGACCATACTAAAAAGCCTATTGAATCCTTTGAAATTGTATAAAGATAGTAAAATGTGCAGAGGTCTTCCGTTATAATGAGACATATCTATTTAAACTTTCCATTTCGACCCCGGACCAGTTAAATGTTTGCCTTAACTATAATTTAAATGCCTTAACTTTTACTGAATGTTTTTTAACATTGAAATCATTTAAACCTTGAAACAATCATCACGCTTTTAACATTGAAATCATTTAAAGCATACGTTTTTTACAAGTATGATGTGCGAGCCGTCATTGATACCAGCGAAATTAGATACCATCTTTCATTGAATAATAGTAGTAAATGACTTATTTAAATGCATATATATTAAAAGCATACGTTTTAAATTTTAGCATTTAAAACATTTAAAGCATACGTTTTAATCCTGGATGATATGCTTTTTTTATATAGTATATTCACATTTAAATCATTTAAAGCATACGTTTTATTCAAGTATGCTTTTCGTTTTTGATATAGTAGATATATATTTAAATTTACGTTTTAGTCAAAGCTAATTAGGAAAACAACACATAATTATGTATACGTTTTAATACATATTGACTTATTGATTATTGATATATGTACCACATAAGTTATGTACCAAGATTCTTAATAACATTCGTTTCCGAGAAAATTATTGCATTTTTATTGTATTTTATATTGACCATACTAAAAAGCCTATTGAATCCTTTGAAATTGTATAAAGAAAGTAAAACTGTGCAGAGGTCTTCCGTTATAATGAGAGATATCTATTTAAACTTTCCATTTCAACCCCGGACCAGTTAAATGTTTGCCTTAACTATAATGTTATGGACCCCGGAAGTTTAGTGACTAACCTCGATTTCAACCTTTAAATGTTTGCCGAAGATGGCATATTAAATCCTTTGAAATTGTATAAGAATATAAAAAGATAGTAACCGTTAAAAAAAACAAACGTTTTTTAACATTGAAATCATTTAAACTTTGACTGAACGTTTTTTAACATTGAAATCATTTAAACTTTATCTGAACGTTTTTTAACATTGAAATCATTTAAACTTTGACTGAACGTTTTTTAACATTGAAATCATTTAAACATTGAAACAATCATCATGCTTTTAACATTGAAATCATTTAAAGCATACGTTTTTCACAAGTATGATGTGCAAACCGTCATTGATACCAGCGAAATTAGATACCATCTTTCATTGAATAATAGTACTAAATAACTTATTTAAATGCATATATATTAAAAGCATACGTTTTAAATTTTAGCATTTAAAACATTTAAAGCATACGTTTTATTCCTGGATGATATGCGTTTTTTATATAGTATATTCACATTTAAATCATTTAAAGCATACGTTGTATTCAACTATGCTTTTCGTTTTTGATATAGTAGATATATATTTAAATTTACGTTTTAGTCAAAGCTAATTAAGTAAACAACACATAATTATGTATACGTTTTCATTTCAAACTTACGGCTTTTTCATGCTTATAAGTACCGATTATATCTTTACATTAACTACCGACTTCATTTTAACGTATACGGTTTTTTATTCATGTTATAACTACCGATTAAATCCTTGCATTAATATTCATTTAATTTGTTATATAGGTTACATATTACCTCCATTCTATATAAACGTGGGTACCATAAACCGAGAAAACCCGTCACTGTCTTCAACAAAAAACCGAGAAAACCATCATAACCAACGGTATTATTTATCACCAGCAACTCTGATTTTTCATTCAATTCTTAAACTTTTGATACAAATGTTATTCCTACCATGTATGACTTTCGTAATCTTCTGTGTAAGGTATTCTTAACATGTCAACAATCGGATTGCACTTTATAAGAAACATTCATGATTTTAAGGACAAAATTCACCTCAAGGTCAGGGTTCTACGAATGTGGCCCCACATGAATTTCAACAATAAGAATTAAATAATATCACTTGAGATGTTGTTAATTGACGAAGAGGTATTACACTTAACCATATTCGATAAATGATCATTACGTAAAAAAATTGTTTTAACTGTTTTAATTGTTAATTAACATCGTATGTATATTACATTCTTTTGTAGGGAGTCAAGATTCAAGCTTCTATTTACGTTAAACTGATTAGTAGATTTCAAAAACAATTGAAGGAAGACGGTGTTTACTATATCAGAGGAGGTAAGTTGTGGCAGTCCAATTCAAGTTTTACGTTTACTGGCTTGAATGAAAAGCTTTCATTTCAATCAAGCACAACGGTTAAAGAATGCGCTGAGTGGTCTGGTCCATTACATGGTTTTGAGTTTCCTGCATACGAAAACATTTTGAATAACACGCATTAACAGACATGTCTTCCATGTATTTTATACTTTATTAGGTTTATCGGGTTACCTCTATTTTATAAAAAGTTTTCATACTTATGTATTGTATTCGTTCTAAAATTATGTTACGAATGAACTTTAAATCGCAAATAATATTTAGTTCGCAGCCCGCCGCATCGCGCGGGTTTTATCCTAGTAAACTTTAATAAATAAATAAATAAAATTAATTTTATTTAATTTCCTATATATAAACACAACCAAACAATACCAAAACAACACAACCAAAACACTACCAAAACACACCAAAACACAAATAATGGATTATCTTGGTTCATCATCTGACGAGGATGATATGTTTATGTTAACAATATACGAAGACCTCATCGAAGAATTAGACGATGATGACGACAGTGACACCTTTGACACTCGAACTGCGAAGCAGAACAGAAATCGAGCAGCTGGACACCAACGGCTATATCGAGATTATTTTGCGGATGATTGTGTTTATGATGAGAAAGATTTCAAACGAAGGTTTCGGCTGAGCAAAAATTTATTTCTACGCATATGTAGCGCATTAGAAAACATGTATCCGTTTTTTCAATTGAAATATGATGCTAGAGGTAGACGGGGATTCACTGCGTTGCAAAAATATACTGCAGCAGTTTGAGCTATGGCTTACGGGGCATCCCCTGATTCTCTTGACGACTACCTACACATGTCTGAAAGAACTGCTATGGAAAGTATGTATAATTTTTCACAAGGTGTTGTGGAATTATTCGGACCTATTTATTTGCGAAAACCAACAGTAACCGATGTTCAAAAATTATATGCGGCACGTGAAGAGAGACATGATTTTCCCGGAATGCTTGGTAGCATTGATTGTATGCACTGGGATTGGAGGAATTGTCCACAATCATGGAGAGGTGAGTACACTGGAGGACATCATGGAGTATCGTCGTTGATATTAGAAGCTGTTAAAATGGTGCGGTGTTGTGGGTATTTCCTAAAGATGATGTGGTGTGGGGGTGGTGTGGTTGCTGAGGTGGCAGATGATATAAGGTGTGGTACTCATACATAATAGCCTAATATTACAAATAGCATTAATCAGATATAATAGGGTTTACGGCTCTAATACACATGCTAATTTACACGAATTTCCATGGATCCCAAATAGACAGTAACTATATCTATAAAAATGATACTTCCTCCGTATCATAATAAGTGACACAAATTGGCTTACACATTTTTTGAGGCAAAAGATTAAAGTAGGGGTTAAAATATATTAAAGTACATAATTAGTGGAGAATTGGTCCCACTTTCCTTGAATAAAGTGATATTAATGAGTTTTAAAAGTAAAAGTAAGGGTAATTTTACTTTATTAAAGTGGATAGTTAATGGGTATGGGTCCCACTATTTTACCAAATAAGGAAAGTTTTTAAAGTTGTTAGGTCACAACACCCCTGGTTTGTTAGTTAATTGATTAGAATGATTATACAAGAGACAATTAAAGTGTAAAACACAGTATTAGAGTCGGTGTACAAATCCACTAAGTGTGGTATGTTGCGGAAAAGCAATACCACTGATCAATTACAAGATATGAAAGTGTAGAGTGAATTGGTTGGTACTCCTTTGCAAGATGATCTCTTATTTATAATGTTATAGAGATCTTACATGATGAGCAAAGGAGTAACCGAAGGACTAAGTAAGGAAAATGACTAAGATCAAGGGATTTGATCTTAGTCCGTTACTATACTGAGTATCACTCAGTCCTTCTACTCAGTCCTTGTACTCAGTATCACTATCTGATACTGAGTACTGATACTGAGTTCCAATACTGATCACTCAGTATCAGACCTAAACTTAGCTATATTATTCTACATATTAATCAAAGCTAGTCTAGGTTGTTTTGTTATCTTAAGATCCAAAGGGGCAAGGCTTTTTGCCTTAACAATCTCCCCCTATCTAATGATAACAAAACAATTACAAAGAGATAAACAAAAAATACAACAGCATAGGTAGCAATATCTTCTTCTTCATTTGCTGTTGATGGCTTCATTCTCATAGAAGACTTCTTGTTTAATGTGGACAAACTCTTCTCTGCTTTTGAGTTCATCCCTTCTACTATTCAGAACTGCAACAATCTTCTTTCTGAACCAAGAGTCTTCTTTCTTGGTGATCATCCATTTCAGTCCAACAAGGTGACTGATTTGAGCTCTTGGTAGATCTTCTTCAGAAATGAAGCACTCTCTATCCTCTGAGTCAGTATACATATATCCAGAAGTTGGATATATGACACTCTTTTGATCCTGAAATACAAGGTTAGGAGGAAGAGGGTACTTTCTAAGATACTTGTATGTATGAAGGCATTCTGGTCTGTTGTTTGAGTAAGCCTCAGTCATCACACTGAGTGTTCTGTACTCTATTTCATGAAGTAAGTCCTTCTCATAACATACTGCAGCTACTGCACAGATCTCATCCAAGACTATTTGATCATAGGTTGATTTCTTTGGAAGCTCTTTGATCAGTCTTGTGATCTTCACCCAGTCTTGAAGACCAATTCTTTGAATATCATGAATAAATATCTTCATGGGGGGACTGGTTAAGCCAGTACAAGTGATAGTAATTCTTCCTTCTTTGAGCTTCACTTTTACTTTATTGACATCCAGATTTAACCAATGTATCCCCCTTACATTTTGAAATGTTTTGGTCCTCAAGAACTCCTTTCTTTGTTCCTTATACTGAGTCCTAGCAGCAACCATATTCCAATAATGTTGAATATGGTCTGGACCCTTTCTTGAGATTCTATGTGAAGGACCAGGAGTATCAGTATCTGGGTCAGATTCTGGTTCAGTTTTAACTCCCAACTCTTGCTCATATAAAAATCTTTCTTGTTCTGCCCAGAGTTGTTGAGGAGTCAGTTTTGGAGCCTGCTCGGTATCACTGTCCCTTGTAAGAACAGGTCTTCTTTGTCTTGTTACCAGAGGAGCAGATTCCTCACTTGATTCAGAAGAAGTGAGAACAGCATTGATAGGTCTTCTTGATAAGGAACTCCTTCTTCTAATTACCAGATTTTCTGGTTCTTCATCATCCGAGGATGATGATGAAGAACTCTCTTGTTCTACCAGATTTAGTGCATAGTTTACTAAATCTGGTTCTTCATCTTCATCATCAGCAATAGGCCAGATGAAAGGCCTATAGACCACAATTTGCAAATTATTCTCTTCAAGAGCAGGTGGCTCAGAATAAGTTTGCTGTGGTTGGTCAGTATGAGTCTCCCCCTGAGCAGATGGCTCAAGTGGGTCTTGAACTTGTAATGCTGACCTTGTTCTTTGTCTTCTTCTCTCATACTGAATGCGAAATGGCTCAGTATGAGGGCTTTGCTGATGTTGTTGTTGTGGGGGTTGATCTTCATTCAATCTTCTTCTTTTCTCCCCCTGAGCAGAAGGCTCAGTTTGATCAACCTCAGTATCTCTTTGTCTCTTCTCCCCCCTTTTGTTATCATTTGATGAGGAGGGAAGAGGATCAGTATCACCACCCATGTCCCCTTCAGGTTGTTCAAGTGTAGGGGAGGGCATGGGCTCAGTTGCAGCATCAGTATCACCAGCACCTCCTTCTCCTTCTCCTTCTTCATTGTGGTCACCATGTGAACCTGGTGGAGTTTGTGGAGGCTGCTGTGGTTGTTGAAGGAGTGATACTGACTGTTTTATTAAGTCAATATCACCACTCATTTTGTCCATTCTGGCTAGTATTACATTTTGAGTTTGTTGGATGGCCAGAATGTGCTGCATGATTGCTTGCAGTGTCACTTGGTCTGCTGCAGCCTGAGATGCCTGAATTCCCTGCACAGATGGTGCTAAAGAAACAAAAATATAAAACTGGTTAGAAAGAAAGGTTTATCAAATAGAATAGTGATGTTGTTTAATTCTACAATCATATAAACAGAGTTTGTGTAGTCTGTATTTCATCTGGTATAGGATGAAATATTGTGGACTTGTGCATAGCATGTGTAAGAAGATTTTAGTAAAGGTGAGTGTGAAAATTTAAGTAGCTCAGTATAGGATAAGTCACATTTACTAAAAGGTTTGGGTGTGGGAATTCGAAGCCTGGGATGTGTTTCTTGATATTTTCAATGTTTATCACTCGGTATGAGAGTGATATCAGAAATGTGGCTAAACCCCATGGGATATTTTTGGATTTTGTGGCTTAAGGGTTTGGGATCATTTCTTGAATGATGCTACCCAACTCAAAAATAAGTTGGACATTATTCAAGCAGCACCAGTGGGTGTCAGTATGACATCAACCACCATTGTCTCTTTAAATGTTGAGACAACTGTAGACTGACAATGATCAATTTAGTGTGCTCAGTATATGAATTTTGCATAGCAGCAGTGGGCTAGCTATGTTGGCCATAAAGGGATATATATTTGAAAGATCGTTTGAGACTTTGGTCAGTATTGAGTTGGTACTGGCCAATACTTAGTCTCTATTTGGGAATGAAATATATATATATATATATATATATATATATATATAAGTTTAAGGGCTTTTTAGAAATTCATACCTGAGACTCTGTCAGATTCTCTTCTAGCATCTGCAGAGGTCGGTGCAGGATCATGTGTTTGTTGATGTGCAGCACCAACATCTTCAATACCGACCTCTATGTTATGCTGAGCACCTTCCATTGTAGTTTGTGCATATTGAATCTCCACATCAAGAGGAACATGAGGTTCCTCAATTGGTTGAGCAGATGGAAGTAGTTCTGGACTTGGAAGGTCAGCGGTGGCTGCAACTAGGCTTTGGGCTTGAAGAGAGGCAGTTAATGATGGAACATTTGCAGGCTGCACCTCCTCAGATGATAAGTTTCCCATAATGATAGGAGAGAGATTCCTTCTTCGTCTATGAAGAACCAATGGTGTGTCTTCTGAGGACTCAGTTTCAAGAACGGTTTCAATATGAGGAGCAGCAAGATCTTGGGCAGGTGGAGAGATAGTTGGTTCTTGAACTTGTGGGACATCCTGCATCTCAATATCTTGACCAGCCTGGGCTCCATTGCCACTATTATCATCAGAATCATCATCACCATCATTGTCTGACTCAGTATCAGACATATCTTCTTCATCATTTATATGTTCTTGAACAATGGCCCACATAGGAGGACTTAGAAGAGGCTCTCCTTCTCTTGGCCTATAAAAGAAAATCTTCTCACTAAGCGGAGGAAGATCAACTCTTGGACTATGAAAATCATCATAAATGTGTGTGGGCATTGAGTGTTGAAAGATGAGTGATAGAAATCTGCAGAAAGGGACATTGCACTCCCTTGTGTTTGCTCGAACCAGAGTAGCTAATTCATTGAAAATTAGGCGAGCAAAATCAATATTTCTTCCATAGTACAGAGCATGTACTATTTGCATCCCAAATTCGTTTATTTGGTCCAAAGCTCCCGTCTTGTGGGTCATACATCGAATTATTGTTGTGATGAGAATACCCCACATAGGACCAAATTCATTTCTTTTGATTGTGCCCGTTGTTCCTCTTCGACCCAGAAATGGCAGTACAGAGCGTGCCTCTGATCTATCAACAAATGGGTCATACTGAGCTTGGGCGGGAAGTCTCAGTGCTTCACGAATGATTGCAGTAGAAACAAACGCTCTTCTTTGATCCCTAATTACCCATCCAGCAATCATATCTGGAGAATCGAGTGTGGCAGAGTACCAAAACTCGCATAACATTTCTGGGTAAATTGCTCGAGGAGATAATGTCAGTGCACGAGCAATTGGGCAATGCTTCATAAAAGTCACGATGTTCGTGAATTCTTGGCATACCCAGGCTTGAGGAATATTAAAATTTGCTGTGATGTTGTTCCTCGCAAACCTGGGTACTTCATTATTTCGGAATTGGATTTCCGATTCAACGTTTGGAGCAACAAAAGTGTAATTCGCCATCTGTGATTGTGATTTGAAAACGTTTTGCTTGCTAAGAGAAAGTGAAATCGTTAATCGCAGAGAGAATTGAAAATGAAAGAAAGAAATAACAGTTAAAAAAAAATTGAAGAAAAAATAAACGGTTATTTATAGGAGATTTGAAAGATAATTAAGGTATTGGGAAGTAAAAACGGCTGATTTGACTGCCTTATCCTCTGCCAACGGTAACTTTCTTATTAAGAAAGGTTACCGTTTGAGCAGTATGAGGATTAAGCTCGGTGTAAGAGCCGTCATACCCCAATACCGAGTAAAAAAAATTAATTTTTAAAAAAAATAAAAAATATAAAAACAATTTATTTACTCTTGAAATTAATAAAAAATAAAAAAAAATTTAAATTTTGATGATAACAGACTAGTGATACTGAGTGGTCAGTATCAACAGGAGTGATACTGAGCGCTCAGTTTTAAAGAAATTGAATAAAGATTAAGGATTCAACATACCTAATTGCCCTAGTAAATACATAAACCTTTCCTCAGGAAGAGGTTTAGTAAACACATCAGCCAATTGTTCATTTGTTGGTACATAATCTACTTCAACCTTACCTTTTTCCACATTATCTCGAATAAAGTGGTGTCTGATATCAATGTGCTTGGTTTTGGAGTGATAGACTGGGTTCTCTGTGATAGCAATAGCACTCTTGTTATCACAATGAATAGGAGTCTTATGAAAGTTGAACCCATAGTCTAAGAGTTGATACTGCATCCATAATAATTGAGCACAACAACTTCCTGCAGCAACATATTCTGCTTCTGCTGTGGAAGTTGCTACCGAATTTTGTTTCTTGGATGACCAGCCAACTAGTCTTCCACCTAGGAATTGACATCCTCCACTTGTGCTCTTTCTGTCCAATCTACAACCTGCAAAATCGGCATCTGTGTACCCTTCAATGTCAAAGTTTGAGTCTTTGGGATACCAAAGACCCAAGTTAGGAGTACCTGTAAGATATCTAAAGATGCGCTTAACTGCTTTCATGTGTGATTCTTTAGGATCAGCCTGATACCGAGCACACAAACATGTGGCAAACATGATATCAGGCCTACTAGCAGTTAAGTAAAGTAAGGAACCAATCATACCTCGGTATGTGGATTGACATACTGGTTTACCAGTTTCATCCTTACTTATCTTATCCTGAGTACCCATAGGAGTGTGCATGGAAGATAAATTTTCAAATTTGTATTTCTTTAACATGTCATGCACATACTTACTTTGATTTATAAAAGTGCCATCAGGCTTTTGTTCAACTTGTAAACCAAGAAAGTAAGTAAGTTCTCCCATCATACTCATCTGATACTGAGTTGACATTATCTTAGCAAACCAGTCACACATTGACTTGTCAGTGGAACCAAAGATAATATCATCTACATATATCTGAATGAGTAAGATATCAGAACCTTTCCTTTTTGAAAATAATGTTTTATCAATTTTACCTCTTGTAAACTTATTTTCAATAAGATACTCAGACAAGGTGTCATACCAGGCTCTTGGAGCTTGTTTGAGCCCATATAGAGCTTTATCAAGCTTGAAAACATAATGAGGAAATTTGGGATCAACAAAACCTGGAGGTTGTTTAACATAAACTTCTTCTTGTAGTTTTCCATTTAGAAAAGCACTTTTGACATCCATCTGATAAGCTTTGAAATTCTTAAAGGCTGCATATGCAAGATACAACCTAATAGCTTCAATTCTTGCAACTGGTGCAAAAGTTTCATCATAGTCAATGCCTTCTTCTTGCCTGTAACCTTGAGCAACTAACCTTGCTTTGTTTCTGATGACAACACCATCCTTGTCCATCTTGTTTCTAAACACCCACTTAGTACCAATAATAGTTTTGCCAGAAGGAGGTGGTACTAAGTTCCAAACTTTGTTTCTTTCAAACTCTGTGAGCTCTTCTTGCATAGCCTCTACCCAATCTTCATCTAATAAAGCTTCATCAGCTTTCTTTGGTTCAATGGTAGATAGAAAACTTGAGAAGAAACAAAAGTTTGCAGTTGCTTGGGTTGGAAATTCTAATTTTCTTCTTGTTTGGACACCTTCTTCAATAGGACCAATAATGTTTGAGTGTGGATGGTCTCTGTGTTCCCTTAAATTGTTTCCTAAGGGAGCATTTGAAATAGGATCAACAATATCTTGTTGATTTGGTGTGTTGTCTGTCTGATACTGAGTGGAATTCTGATCAGTATTAGACAGTGCATGTTGCTGTTCATCTTCATTTTGCAGAGTTGATGTGGATTCTTGTGAAGTGTTGGATGTTTCACCTTCTTCATAAATAGGGTGGTTCAGATCATTGGTTGGAAACTCAGTATGGAGGTCCTCTGATACGGGAACCTCAGTATTAGTCTCATTTGAGTGATACTGAGTTTGAACTTGATCAGTTTCATTAAACTTATTAGGAATAAAGTGTGGATGAAACTTAGGCTGTTCAGCAATGGAGTGTTCTGGATTGCATAGAATATCTATGCCACTTATGTCTTCACTTGCTGAGGTAGAATGCTCATTTTGATCTTCATCGAATGTGACATGAATGGATTCTACAATCATCTTAGTTGAGATGATATACACTCTGAAAGCTTTAGAGTGTGGAGAGTAACCCATGAACACACCTTCATTTGCTTTGGGAGCAAATTTATTTAGATTTTGTTTTGTACTGAGTACAAAACATTTACTCCCAAAGATGTGGAAATATTCCACATTAGGAATCTTGCCATTGTATAACTCATATGGAGTCTTCAGATGTCTTTGGACTATAGTGGCTCTATTCTGAGTGAAATTTGCACAGTTTACAGCTTCAGCCCAGAAACTCAGTGCCAATCCAGCATGGCATAATAAAGTTCTTGCAGCTTCAATCAGTGTTCGGTTCTTTCTTTCTACAACACCATTTTGTTGTGGTGTGTAGGCTGCAGAGAAGTTTTGAATGATTCCTTTTTCTTCACATAAATCTGCTAATACTGAGTTCTTAAACTCAGTACCATGGTCACTTCTAAGTTGCTTGACCTTGTTGCCTTTTTGAAGTTCCTCTCTTTTTATAAAGGCAATGATTTCGGTTGTTGCATCTGACTTAGTCTTGAGGAAGATGACCCAAGTATATCTTGAAAATTCATCAACTAAGACTAGAGTATAGATCTTTTTGGCCAAAGATGGTGTGCTGATGGGGCCAAAAAGATCCATATGTATCATAGTAAGAGGTTCATTGATGGAGTGATTGACTTTAGATTTGAATGAACTCTTCTTCTGCTTGCCCATTTCACATGCTGAGCATAACTTATCTTTTGAATAAGTAATTGTGGGCAATCCTCTCACCAGTTTCTTCATACTGAGCTCGTTGATATTTCTAAAATTGATGTGAGAGAGTTTCTTGTGCCATAACCAATGTAATTCTGGCTTGACTTTAGAAAGCAGGCATACTCGAATAGTTGGGTCTATTTCAGATAGGTTGACCACATATACGTCTTTTTCTCTTCTAGCAATGAGTACAGGTTGCCCTTTATCATTGTAGATGATTCCTGCAACCTTTCTGAATCGAGCTTCGTTGTCATCATCACACATCTGGCTGATACTGAGCAGATTGTGTTTTAGACCCTCTACATAGGCAACTCTTTTAAAAGTTATGTTGCCTGCCTTGATCACACCATAACCTCTTGTTTTTCCCACCGAGTCATCTCCAAACTTGACAGAAGGACCCTTCTCTGGAGTATAATTGAGAAGGTATTCCATACTGCCTGTCATGTGTCTTGAGCAGCCACTATCTAAGTACCACTTTCTGTCACCCTGCACAAGACACAAAATAAGAGTTAGTTCTTTTTAGGAACCCATTTTTGAATGGGACCTTTGGTGGGATAAACACAATTTGACTTGATCTCTTTATGTGGAGAGGTCGGTATCACTTCAGGGGTAACTTTAGAAGTTTTCTTTGGTGATACTGACTTAGTTTCTCTCCTTTTCTTTGGTACTGAGTACCTAGGACTTGAGAGATTAGTCCAGCATTCATCTCCCTTATGACCAGTATGATGACATCTATAACATTTTCTAGGTCTATTTCTAAACATATTTTCATATGGTATTTTAGAAAAATGTTTCACTTTTGGTAGGTCAGTATGAACGAGTTTTGCAAATTGTTTACTTAAAGATTTGACCTGATCACCAAGTGTTTTTAAAATGTTAATTTTGTTATTTCTAATAGATGTATTAACATTGTTTTTAACTGGTTTAGGAGATGGAGGATCTGGTTGCTTATTTTTATTTGACAGAGAAGTCTTTCTAATATTATTAGTGGTAGACTTCTTGTCTTTACCAACTAAAGACCTAGTTGAAGTTGTCTTTTGTTTATCATGTTTTGAAGGAACAACTTTAACAGGTTCTTTAGATGTCTCAGTATATAATGTTTCTGTTCCTGCAACTTCTGTATTTGATGAAACATGTGAGATAGAAGTTGTCTTATTATCATTATATAATTCAAAAGTTGTTGTATTAAATAATAATTCAAAAGGTGGAACAGCAGAAGTGTCATACTGAACTATTGGTAGCTCGGTATCAGAAATTTCTGTTATTTGAAATTCAATACTGAGTTCTTGTAGCTCAGTATAGCACTTTGAGCAGATGGAAGGACCAATAGGTTTTTCTAAAATTTCATTTTCTTCATCATCTGACTCAGTTTGACATCCAACTTCACATAAAGTTTTAGCTTTTACAAAATTAATAGGGTTCATAGTAGAAAACTCTTCAAATAAATCAGCAAAATTGTTCCTGTTTTTAAATTGAGGATCAACACCAAGTGCAGCCCTCACATTTTCTGGAAATTGTTCATTTAAACATTTATTTAATTTTATTGAAGCATTTCCCCAAGATTTACACTGTTTTTCAAATTTCTCTTTTTCAAGTTTGTGTAAATGAGCTTTATCAGCTAATCTTTGGTTAATGTCTTTTAAATCTGAAAAGTTTAGATCTAAATCTTTATATTTTGCTAATTTATCCAAGTTTTCATTATTTACCCTTTCAAGTTCTTTAATTGTTAATTTTAAAGCTTTTTCTTTTTGTACAGAAGTTTTAAGATCAACAAGCATATACTCAAAAATCTTGGTTTTTTCATTCACTGAATAAGTTTGAAAGGAACTTACCTTGTACAACTGAGTGGAATCCCAATCAGTATGAACACTCATCCTCTCAGCCTCTTTGATATCCTTTTCAAAGGAACTCTTCAAATCATCTTCAGTGAAAGCCATAAAGGCTTTATTTTCAATCTCTTCTTCATCATCACTTAACTCTTCATCCATCCAGGCTTCTGAGTAAAGTGCTTGATGAGGTGCTCCATTTCCTTCTGCCCTCTTTCCCTTGCTCCAATTTTTCAGCTTGACATATTTGTCTCTATATCTTTTTGCTCGGTATGCAATCTTGTCATTTTGGTCAGTCTCAGAAGACTTGGTATGACAATTTGCAGCAATATGTCCAGGCTTTCCACACCTGTAGCACAGACCTGATCTTGGGTCAGTATTAGAAGAGCTAACACCAAGCCTCTTCTTCTTCAACTGATCCAGCTTCATAGACATGAGAGCCATTTGAGTTTCAAGCTCTTCTGCCTCAGCATCAGCAAGATCAACTTCTGGTTCATCTGGCTCAGTCACAGTATAAGCCTGTTGCACAACTAGAGCCATACCAGTGGAAGACTTGTCAGTTTTCTTCCAGTTGATCAGTCTTGCAGCATTATTCTCCTCATGATTCAGCATTAGACCATACAAAGTTTGAAGAGTGTATGACTCAATGTTGTTAGCAGCATTGACAGAGTTTGTCATGTCAAGAAATTGTTGAGGAAGACTATCCAGGAACTTTTGAACAAGCTCTCCTTCCTCTTTCACAATGCCTACACTGATTAAATCATGGATAACAGTATTGAACCTGTTATAGAGAGTGGTGATGTCTTCATTTGGAGTTGAAAAGAAATTTTCATATTTCCTTCTCATGTTGCTTTTTCTTTGCAACTTCACCTTTGCTGTACCTTCGTAGGTGACTGATAGGCTATCCCACATAGCCTTTGCTGTTGGCAATTTCATAATTGCATTAAGTATTTCTTTGGTAACAGCATTACCAATCACCCCTTTAGCTCTGGAGTCTAAAGCATACAACTGACGGTCAGTATCAGTCCAGTTGTGCTTTAGTTTAGGTACAGATCTTATGCCCTCAGGAGCATCATCAGTAGCAGCAACAGGTTCCACAGTTTGTGGAATGATGGGACCATCATTTAGCACAGTGAGCATCTCATGGTGAATAGATTCAAGATACCACTGAGCTTTGAGCTTCCATTGATGGAAGTCTTTTCCATCAAAGATGGGTACTCCCTTTCCAGACATAATTGGTGCAACAATTGTAGACATTTTGGATTTTTGAGTGTTGGAGGGATAGATGTAGGAAATGGCTGCCAGGGTTATAGATCGACTAAATAAGAGATTATTTAGCCTGCTCTGATACCAGTTGTTAGGTCACAACACCCCTGGTTTGTTAGTTAATTGATTAGAATGATTATACAAGAGACAATTAAAGTGTAAAACACAGTATTAGAGTCGGTGTACAAATCCACTAAGTGTGGTATGTTGCGGAAAAGCAATACCACTGATCAATTACAAGATATGAAAGTGTAGAGTGAATTGGTTGGTACTCCTTTGCAAGATGATCTCTTATTTATAATGTTATAGAGATCTTACATGATGAGCAAAGGAGTAACCGAAGGACTAAGTAAGGAAAATGACTAAGATCAAGGGATTTGATCTTAGTCCGTTACTATACTGAGTATCACTCAGTCCTTCTACTCAGTCCTTGTACTCAGTATCACTATCTGATACTGAGTACTGATACTGAGTTCCAATACTGATCACTCAGTATCAGACCTAAACTTAGCTATATTATTCTACATATTAATCAAAGCTAGTCTAGGTTGTTTTGTTATCTTAAGATCCAAAGGGGCAAGGCTTTTTGCCTTAACAAAAGTGTGTCACTTATTTTGATACACCCCAAAATGGAAAGTGTGTCACTTATTTTGATACGGAGGAAGTAATAGAAATCAAAACATGTATTAAAATTTATATAATAATTAATAACTGCTCCTTGTATTTTAGGAATCATCCTCCACTAATAAAAGTATAAACGATTTATGCATGCAACTACCTTTAAAGATAACTCCAATGGTTGTCACTAACAAAACTCATAAATTAATGCATAATTTCAAATTTCATTTGTTGGATACAAATTCAAATCTAATAAATTTTAGTTTTGGATTTATAAATAAATTTGAATTAACCAAATTCTCATAAATAATATTCCCTCTGTCCCAATTTTATTATCCACCTTTTTTTTATATGTCTCAAATTATTGTCTGTTTAAAAATCCAACAAATCAAAAAACATTTAGGTAATATGGATAGAATTATATTGGTTGCACAGTGTAATAAATGTATTTTTCTTAAATTATGTGAATCTTGTTTGTAGATAATAATTTTAGGACGGAGGGAGTATTTGAATCACGTCTTTTTCATGAGAAGGTCTATTTTTGTAATTCGGCATCCGAATCAACCAACCGTCTTCGAGTTGCCGAGTTTCACTCTGAGCGCTTTTTTCATTTTTGTTGTTAGCAATTGATATTAACACTTCACCCCCTATATTTTCAACCTACTACTATTAGACCCTTCATAACTTTCTTCAATAGTTAAATGACATATCTAGTCATGTCTATGGCATCTTGGCAAACAAAATAAAGTTCCCAAGTAGAATGGTTCCTTATATCAGTAAGATATTTGTGCAAGAAGTCAAGAGGATTCTAAATTGAGTTTGCTAGATTCATGATTTTAGTAGTTCGATACAATCAATTTTGGGCGCGGGCAAGAATCTTAAAAAGGATCATCTAAAGTAAAATTCTTCCATCAAATTAAAAATGTCAGATCAATCTCCAAGCTGTATGTCCGCTTTTTTTTCCCTTCTTTTGGGCTCTTTATAATTAGTCCGCTCTTTTCAAATATTTAATTGGGCGTACCTTGATTGAATCGCTTACATATATATGCATAAAATAATGAATCCTTAGAGTTTGTTACTATTAATTTCGATTTTCCATATTTAGCCTCATCCTTTCTCACACTATATATTTGTAAAAGAGGACAGATGAAGTATATATGTTATTATCGTCATAATTTTATTAATATGATTATTATTAAGTGGATAAATAAGCGGATAATTTTTAAATAAGTTGATATGAGTCATCAACCTATTTTTAGGGGAGTAAAGAAGTTAACCGATAGTAGTCGGACTCGGATAGGCTCTTTCTCTCGTGCATATATATACACATCACCATCGATTCCCCATACATCATCTCATAATCACAATTTTCGCTACCTTTTCTGATTCTTCTTCGCTACGCTTTGAAAGATGACAATGGATAACATGCAGATTCGTACTATCGTTGGAATTATTGGTACGTATGCTTTCAATTCATTCGCCTCAATCTATGTAATTTATCAATATTGTTTCTGCGCACTGATTTGATTTCACGATGAATTAATCAATCAGTCGTCTATTTTAATCTACATGTTTATGTATCCAGAGGATTATGATTTCGATTTTAATGTTTTAGCTTCTGTAAATGCATGTGTTTCTACACGAAATTGGTTACAGTTCCAGAAGAATTGAATTGAATTGAAACCGACACTGAATACGCATGTATCTATATTTCATCGACTGTTCTCTGAAGAGGCTTTTAATTGTGTAATTGTTGTTCTCTGAAGTTTTGTGTGTTATACTGATTACACAATGGAGTGACTGAATCTGTTATGCTGGTACGCTGTACATAAACTTGCTATATCTCTAGATCAATTACAGGAAACATTCAAATATATCGATAACGTTTTATTTGTGGAACAGATGTTCTCTAAAGTTTTGTGTATTGTATTGAATTATTGATCATAGGCTGGGGTGAAATTATCGGTTATGCTGTACATAAACTTGCGATATTTGTAGATTGATTACAGGAAGCATTCAAAATCATTGATCTGTAAATAACTAGTCATCGATTTATTGTTAAGTGATCTGATTCTCTGTACAACTTCTGATTCGAAATTCATAATGTAGGTGTCAACTTGCTCTTTTTGTAGATGGACACAATGAAGCATTCAAATGTTTCAAATTCTAATCATTTAATTGATTGATTGATTGATTGATTGATGTTGTTTCTGATATGATTCAATTTGATTTCAGTTGCTGTTTATTCAATCATTAACACTAATTCCTTTTGCACAATTTTTTCCATGCAGGAAACGTGATCTCTTTTGTGCTGTTCATCTCCCCAACGTAACTTCCCATTTTGCTCTTTTATATTAGTTACTTAAAGTTTTTTAGAAAAAATATTAGTTAGTTAATTAATGAGCAGTTTGTTCTGAACATGATAATATATAATACATGTGTGTAATGTTTCTACGGATAATCATGCAGGCCTACAATATGGAGAATATGGAAGAACAAAAGTGTTGAAGAGTTCTCACCAGATCCTTATCTAGCATGTGTGATAAACTGTTTGCTATGGATTTTCTATGGTTTGCCATTTAATCATCCAAACAGTCTCCTTGTGATCACCATTAATGGAACTGGTCTTGTGTTGGAGCTCATCTATCTAGCCATATTCTTCATCTATGGTAAAAGTAAACTCAGGGTATGTACTAGTTGCACATTCACCTTTATCTTCATCATTCTATGTTGGTTATATTATATCTAACATTGAAGTTTGTTATATATACTTATACTTATTGCAGAAGAAGATTGCTTGTGTGTTAATTGCTGAGGCTATCTTCCTTGCGGTTATTGCAACTCTTGATTTGAAATTGTTCCACACTCACACAACGAGATCCAATTTTGTCGGGATTTTCTGTGTGATATGTGGTATCGCCATGTATACGTCTCCTCTAACCATCATGGTACATATGTTATATTTTCGTTTTCTTAATTAAAATCTCTCTGTCATAATTGTGAATTGGTTTAATGTTTCTGTATAAAATGAACAGTTTAAAGTGATAAAAACAAAGAGTGTGGAGTTCATGCCATTTTATCTCTCATTAGCTGGTTTCATAAATGGTATTTGCTGGACAATATATGCACTCCTCAAATTCGATTGGTCCATCTTGGTAATCATATGCAATTGTCTTTAATTTAATATTAATTAGCAGTAGTAATTAATACTTGTTTTTTGAATAATTAATGTAGACTGCAAATGGTGTTGGGGCAATTGGTGGGGCTTTACAGCTAATATTATATGGATGTTACTATAGTACAACTCCAAAGAAGAGCAAAGGGCCACCTCCTTCTGAGGTACAACTTCAGAATGTATAGGCATTTGAAGCATATATGCATGCTTGAGAAATAATCCCACCTTTGATATAATTGTATAGTTAGTTCTGGAGCCATAGATTTTCATTAGAGTGTTTTTTTAGTTAAGATAAAGATATGAGATTCTGTTATTGGATTTTTAGTTTGAAATTGGTTTTTAGACTTATAATTCCATGATTTCGATCTGTAATTATTTGCTTCTCCTACTCTTTTAAGATCAACTGCATCTGTATATCCTTTTGCATTCTGATAAAAAAAACATTTTTAACCATAATTTGTCTACTAAAACATGCAATTAGCATGGTGTTGTTGTAATTGGTTGCAGTTGTTGATGTCAAACAACTTGTTGTATGCTTATAATACATACGTTTTGTGGGGGAGATTCCAAAGAAAGGCCAAAAACAATTAGATAGCAATCATTAGAACTTAAAATATTTACTTATAGGATGCACTTTATATATATTCCTGTTAAACTTTAAAATATCATGTTCAATTTAGTTCTTTGTTATAAACCAATTAACTCAAACTAATAGAATTAATCCAACATTCTTATTAGACATGTTTATGTTACAATATGGTACAAGATATGCGAGAAATACAAGAGATGACACCCATATATATATAGGATAGATAATGGTTATACACTTTAAGTACATAACGTCTACTTACTTATGAATATATGATTAAGTATTATATAATGTCCACTAATGAATGTGATAAATGTAATCAACCATTCATATTCATATGAGTTATAACAGTTCTATAATATTATATACATCGTATTAAACTTAAAATATATCATATGTATTCAAATGATTAATTTAATCATAATTAAAACTCTAAATCACTTAATAATTACCAATAAATTTAATGTAACCCATTTTCTCCTTTTTATGATAATTACGTATATACCCTTTTGAAGTTAAAGATATATTATATATTTTGAAAATACAATATTCTTATTTATTTTGATTATGATAAATGTCAAATTTAAAGGTCAATATGAAGAAATACAATTATTTGATAACACATGTCAAATTTAAAAATTAGTAAACATATGAATAAATAGAAAAATTAGAAAAAAATACTATAATTTTGTTATAAATTAACTTTAATTAAGGCCCTATTAGCACTTTAATTAAAGAACTTTAAGATTATGATACAAGAACAAGATGGAGATGGAGAGAATTTATAACACTTATGAAAGTGTATTTTTAGGTACATTTTACATCTTCACTTACATGGGTATTTATACTAAAAATTTTACACTTGAACCCATACTTAGTAATAGTACAAAGATAACAATCTTGGTAAATCATTTATTGGATTGGACATGAAGGCTTGACTAATTGATCATCCACTGGTTGCATAGTTTATCTTCAATATTGCATATGTAATTTTGTTCATATTATAACACTCCCCCTTGGATGATAATTATTCAAGCCGTATTTCAACTTTGAAGTACTGCCTCGTTAAAAACCTTTGCTAAAGAAAACCCAGTGGGAAAAAACTTTAGCGAAGGGAAAAAGAGTGCAGTGTATAGTTGACTCCCCCTCATGTAGATATCTATCACATCTGATGAACATGTCGCATTCCAATATTGTGAACATGTTTTCTGAACATTGCAGTAGGGAGTGACTTTGTGAAAAGATCTGCTGAATTATTACTAGATTGGATGTATTTCATTTCGATCTGATTATCCTTTATCAAGTCTTGGGTGTATGAGAAAAATCTTGGAGGTATATGCTTTGTTCTGTCAGTCTTTATATACCCTTCTTTCATCTGTGTAACACAAGCTGCATTGTCTTCATGAATCACAGTTGGATTTTTCTCCCCATCTAGTCCACACGAAGTCAAAATGAGTTTTGTCATCGATCTTAGCCACACACACTCTCTGCTGGCTTCATGTAGTGCGATGACTTCGGCATGATTTGATGATGTCGCGACAAGTGTTTGCTTTTGGGAGCGCCATGAAATAGCAGTGCCTCCACTCATGAAAACATATCCCGTTTGAGACCTAGCTTTATGAGGATCAGATAGATAACATGCATCTGTATAACCGACTAACTCTGGTTTTGAATCATTAGAATAAAATAGACCTAGATCAACAATTCCTCGAAGGTATTGAAAAATATGTTTGATACCATTCCAATGTCTTTTTGTAGGAGCTGAACTAAATCTTGCTAACAAATTACATGCAAAAGAAATGTCGGGTCTAGTACAGTTAGTAAGATACATTAAAGCCCCAATTGCACTGAGATATGGTACTTCTTGACCAAGAACCTCTTCATTTTCTTCACGAGGTCTAAAAGGATCGTTGTCAACGTTAAGTGATCGAATGACCATTGGAGTGCTTAATGGATTCGCTTTGTCCATATTGAAACGTTTCAAAATCTTTTCTGTATAATTTGATTGATAAACAAGTATTCCATTATTCATATGCTCAATATGTAAACCAAGATAATATTTGGTTTTTCCAAGGTCTTTCATTTCAAATTCTTTCTTTAAAAGTACAGTTGTTTCATGAATTTCCTTATGTGTCCCGATAAGGTTCAAGTCATCAACATAGACGGCTATGATTACAAATCCGGATGTTGTTTTCTTAATAAAAACACATGGGCAAATAATATTATTGGTATAACCTTTACTTATTAAGTAATCACTTAAACGTTTATACCACATGCGTCCAGATTGCTTCAACCCATACAAAGATCGTTGTAACTTAATTGAATACATTTCCTTGGGTTTTTCACTTAATGCTTTTGGCATTTTAAATCCTTCAGGAACTTTCATGTAAATATCACTATCAAGTGATCCATACAAATAAGCTGTGACAACATCCATTAGACGCATTTCTAAATTTTTGGAAACTACTAGGCTGATTAGATATCTAAACGTTATTGCATCCATAACCGGGGAATATGTTTCCTCATAATCAAATCCTGGTCTTTGAGAAAAACCTTGAGCTACAAGTCTAGATTTATAACTTATAATTTCATCTTTCTTATTTCGTTTTCGTATGAAAACCCATTTATAACCCACAGGTTTTACACTTTTTGGTGTGAGGGCAATGCGTCCAAAAACTTTACGTTTATTCAACGAATTTAATTCAGCTTGCATGGCTTCTTTCCATTTATCCCAGTCATGTCTATTTTGACATTCAATGACAGACTTTGGTTCAGGATCATCATTCATAATTTCACATGCAACGACATAGGAAAATATTTCATCAATATTTCCTATTTCATCCTGATTCCATAATATATTTGTTTGGCCATAATTTTTGGAAACCTCATTGTTAACATCATTCATTTCCTCTTGTGGAGGAGTTTCAATATTTTGTGTTTCTTCAGAAACACTTTCCTTATGATCATTTGCATTTTCTACATTCTTTCTTTTTTTAGGATTCTTATCCTTGGAACCAATTGGTCTTCCACGCTTTAAGCGTGCTTTAGACTCTTGAGTGACTTTATCACCAGATTTTTCATTTGGTATTTCAATCCGGGCTGGAGCATTAACAGCCGGTATATGTGATTTTGTCACTCTTTTGGTAACAGTAAATGCATCAGGCAGTTTATTTGCAATTTCATGCAAGTGCATTATTTTTTGAACTTCTTTTTCACATTAGTTAGTTCGAGGATCAAGATATAATAGTGATGGCTCACACCATGATACATCTTTTTCTTTGTTTTTCTTTTCTTCTCCCAATGTTGGAAAGTTTGCCTCATCGAAGTGGCAATCTGCAAAACGTGCTGTAAAAACATCACCTGTTAAAGGTTCAAGATATCTTATGATTGAACTTGTTTCATACCCAACATATATTCCCAACCTTCTTTGAGGTCCCATTTTTGTACGTTGTGGTGGAGTAATAGGAACATATACAGCACAACCAAAAACTCTAAGGTGGGAGATGTTTGGCTCTTGGCCATAAGCAAGTTGTAAAGGAGAGTATTTATGATATGCACTTGGTCTTATACGAATTAATGATGCAGCATGTAAAATAGCATGACCCCAAATAGACACGGGAAGTTTTGTTCTCATTATTAATGGTCTAGCAATTAACTGAAGACGTTTAATCAAAGATTCAGCTAAACCATTTTGTGTGTGTACATGAGCAACTGGGTGTTCAACAACAATTCCTACAGACATACAATAATCATTAAATGCCTGAGACGTAAATTCACCAACATTATCCAATCTTACTCTTTTTATAGCATGATCAGGAAAATGTGCTCTTAGTTTAATGATTTGTGCAAGAAATTTCACCATGTGGACCATTACGTGTTGATAATAGACAAACATGAGACCATCTACTTGATGCATCTATTAAGACCATAAAGTATCTAAATGGTCCACATGGTGGATGAATCGGTACACAAATATCTCCCTGGATTCTTTCAAGAAACGCAGGGGTTTCCATTTCAATTTTAATAGGTGAAGGTCTTATAATCAACTTACCAAGGGAGCATGATGCACATTGAGTCATTTTACCTCTATAAGGGACCTTATGATCTTTCAATGGATGCCCATGAGTGTTTTCAATTATCCTCATCATCATTGTTGAGCCTGGATACCCTAACCTGTCATGCCATAAGCTAAATATACTAGCATCATGACTATTTACTTTGACTACCATGTGTGACTCTGCCATGTTTATATGTGTGTAGTGTAGACCACATTGAAGCAATGGTAGTTCTTCCAATACATGACTTTTATTAGTAATGTGCAATATTTTCTTATTATGTGTAGTCACACTCTGAGTGTCATATCCATTATGATATATGTCCTTAAAACTTAATAAATTTCTCTTTGATTTAGGAGAAAATAAAGCATTATCTACCAAAACTTGTGTACCATTAGGTAGTATAAAATTAGCTTTTCCTACACCTTCTATCAAGTCCGCTGGACCTGATATGGTGTTGATGCTTGCCTTTGTTGGTTTTAGTTCAGAAAAATATTTCTTAGATTTAAGGATGGTGTGCGTGGAACCACTATCCAGAATACACAAATCTCCAACCATCAATTGTTGTTTTGCTCCAGTAGAGTTCATATCAAACTTGAAAAATAGAAAAACATAAGTTATTATAAAGATGATTAGAAATTCATTTCATGAAAAAGGGAAATCCTAGTTTAACGAATGACATGCATAGACGAATTACAAAGATGAAAACATAAACATAATTATGGGTTAGACATGAGTGATTAAGCTTCATATTACTCCATGTCATTCAAGAAATCGGAAGCATCTAGATCAGTGTTTTCAGATTGATCCACAAAGTTTACTTCTTTCTCCTTTTGCTTAAGTGAAGCTTGATATAGCTTGCAAAAGTGAGAAGGTGTGCGACAAGTACTTTTCCAGTGACCCGTGCTACCACATCTATAACACACACTTTGATTGTTCTGAGAAGCATTTGCTTCAGCATCATGTTTGGTGGCCTTGTATTGTGAATGGACTTTGTTAACTTGTGGAGCATGATAAGTATTGTTTCTTGGACCACGTCCATATCCACGTCCACGTCCACGACCATAACCACGACCACGACCATAAGGGTGACTTCGACCAAAGTATTGGTTTCGGCCATTATTATAGTTTTGGCCAAACGAATGGTTTTGAGTAAAACGCCCTCGTCCACGGCCACGACCACGTCCCCTTGTATTATTTCGAGGACCAATATTTTCTGCAGCATTGACTTCAGGGAGTGCTGCTGATCATGTGGGACGGGACTCATGATTTCTCATTAAGAGCATATTGTGTTGCTCAGCAGTCAGAAGATATTCTTGCAAATCAGAATATTTTGAGAATTTTTGCAATCGCAAATTCTCTTGCAAAGTAACATTTGATGCATGAAATGTGGAGTAAGTTTTCTCCAACTTTTCTGCATCTGTCACAGGATCTCCACAAAATTCAAGTTGTGAACATATCCTGAACAACGCTGAGCTATAATCAGACACTTGTTTAAAATCTTGGAATCTTAATGATCTCCATTCTTCTCCGGCAAAGGGAAGTAAGACCCTTTTCTTATTATCAAATATTTCTTTAAGAGACTTCCAGAAAATATATGGGTCTTCAATGTTTAAATATTCATTTTTTAAACTAGCATCAACGTGTTTACGAAGATTGAAAACTGCTTTCCATTTTTCTTGGGATGAGCAATTATTATTTTCATTTAAGGCATCTAATATACCCATTGATGCTAAATATGCTCTCATATCAGTGATCCATGAGTTGTAATTTTTACCAGATGCTTCTAACGTATCAAATTCAATCTTCGCAACGTTTGACATTTTATAACTATATATATTTAAAACAAAAACAAGTTAAAAATCAGAATCCATATATATCAATATGTATTGCACAAAACAGAAGTGGGAGAACAATCATATCATACGTGAACAAGAAAGGATATAATACATCAGGCGTGAGACTAATTAAGATGCCAAGTACAATAACCATTACAATCATGAAAATTAAAAACGGGTGAATCATTATTGATCTTGATTTTGAAGATGAGAGAAATTATTTTGTAGTATAAAGAAGTGTGAATGATGTGTTTATTGATAGTGTAAAAATATAGCCGTTGTATATTTTTTATAATTTTTTTTTACCGTTTATAACCGTTATATATATAGCCGTTATATATATAATTTTTTTTTAATAAAAAGAATAATTAAAGAAATAAATTACGTAGACATATTTGTAAAAAATATTAGTGAATCTTAAATAAATTATAAATTACTCCCTCCGTCCCATAAAAAAGTTCCCATTTCCCTTTGGCACAAGATTTTAGGTGATAGTTAGTGGTGGGGACATTGGTATTATTTTGATTAAAATATAAGGTTGGTTTGGAGAGAGAAAGATAATTAGTGGATATTATTGATGGGGTTCTTAATAATAATAGTATTTTATTGTGTGGAGTCCACCACATGTGAGAAATGGGAACTTTTTTGTGGGACAAAAGCTTTAGGAGAAATGAGAACTTTTTTATGGGACGGAGGGAGTAGTAAATAAAAGAAAGAAAGAAAATATGCATAAGTATTAGTATACATAAAGGAAAGTTAGTATATATAAATAAATGTTAGAAACATAAATAAAGGTTAGATGCAATAAAATTAAATGTTAGTTTGCATAAGTAAAAGTTAGTAAGCATAAGTAAAAGTTATACTCCCTCCGTCCCTAAATAAAGTTCCCATTTGTGTTGGGCACAACATTTTAGGAGATAGTTAGTGGTGGGGTATTTGGTATTACTTTTGAATAAAATATAAGGTTTGATTGGAGAGAGAAAGTGTTTTAAGAGATAATTAGTGGTGAACGTATTGGTAATAATATTATTATATTAAGTGGGTCCCTTAAGTTTGAGAAATGGGAACTTTATTTAGGGACAAAACTTGAAGGTGAAATGAGAACTTTATTTAGGGACGGATGGAGTAATACATAAATGTTAATGTTAGCACAAGCATAAGCATAAGTAAAAGTTAGAATATATAAATATAAATGTTAGTGTACATAAATTAAAAGGGTTAGTAAACATAAGAATAAAATTAATACAATAATAAATGTAAGTATGTTAGTAGTCCCAAGATTAGTAGTCCAAATGTCATCATAATGTCCTTGATTAAATGTGTTTGGTTTCATTTAATTTATTATTATATTATAACTTATTGTTATAAGAAATGTTTACCTTAAGTAATTAACTTGATTAAGTAAATGTACCTTGTGATTGAGTTGATCTTCCTTGATTAAGAACCTTCGTGCTGATAACGTGTTATAAATTAACTTTAATTAAGGCCCTATTAGCACTTTAATCAAAGAACTTTAAGATTATGATACAAGAACAAGATGGAGATGGAGAGAATTTAGAACACTTATGAAATTGTATTTTTAGGTACATTTTACATCTTCATTTACATGGGTATTTATACTAAAATTTTTACACTTGAACCCATACTTAGTAATAGTACAAAGATAACAATCTTGATAAATCATTTATTGGATTGGACATGAAGGCTTAACTAATTGATCATCCACTAGTTGCATAGTTTATCTTCATTATTACATATATAATTTTATTCATATTATAACAAATTTCTCATTCTGAAATAACTAGTTTTATATTTGCTCAAAACAAGAGTAAATCTTTTTCGTGAATGTTAGACTGCTGCCAACGGAGGTGCGGTTGGCTGCCGGTTGGCCACCGACGGAACCGGCGCCGTTGGCACGGACCGCCGGTTGGCCGCCGGTTGGTCCGCCAGTCGGGAAAGCGGCGAGGGAAGAAACGGAGGAGGAGAGGAGCGAGAGAGAGAGAGGGGAAGAGAGAGAGAGAGTAATATTCTTTTTTTATTTATTTTTTGATTTTTTTTAAAGTTTTTAAAAAAGGTAATATTTAAAAAAATCTAAAAAAAATTCTAAAAAATTCAAAAAAAATCTAAAAAATTCAATTTTTTTTTTAAAAAATAAACTTTTTATATAATGTCTTTTTTTAATTAATGTAATTTATTTTTATTAGTTATATGTTTTAATTAGTTGTATATTTTATTAGAAAAAGAAAAGTGGTGGGGCCCAAAGTTGGTGAAGTGACGGAGTGCTGTTGGCATGGGTACGTCAGTTTAGTGTTAGTTAGTTTGTATGCTGACGTGGCGCTGAGTTGGCGGAAACTGACGGCGTCAGTTCCCGTCACCATTGGCACCGGTCTTATGTTTTAAATATAATTTTGTACTTTAGTTTATGTCACTTTACTTTTCAACCAACCATACAAAACTCACCATAGATTTTGCCTTCTGCAAGTCTCATTGTTCTTTCTCTCTCTCAAGTCATGAGTCATGAAGCACCCAATCGAACCCAAAGATTACATGAATAAATCAATCTTTTCATAGTTTCCCAGTTACTTGTACAAATTTTACATAGTCAACCTTCGTTTTTATCCAAGTGAAACGATTGATTTCGTCATGGAAAGAGAACTGAAACAGAAACGGCAAGTCGGTGTTGATTTACCGGCAACAACTTCTTCCGGTCAACTTCGTGATCGGAGACCACAGCCTTCTCCGCCGGCTAAATCACCTAAAGATTCTCCCTTGTCATCCATGTCGTCTCTATCATCTCTCAGCCATGGATTTTCTCCCCAAAGAGATGAAGTAGAACATCAAGAAGAACCAGAAGTTGATGTATCACATGGATCTCCTCCGTTAGATCCTTTGCCAGATTTGTCGGGAGCTAGGGTTACGTCGACGGCGCCGTTACCGGATTCGTCGGGAGCTAGGTTAACGTCGACGGCGCCGGTACCGATGGTGAACCGGTACGTCCGAGACGAGACTGTGCCGATCAAGAAAACGGATTACGGCGCAGAAGACGGTTACGTCGGAAGGCGACCAGAGGAACCACGAACAGGCGGCGGTGGTGGTCAAGGGAGGCCGTCGGTGGGGAGAACGGACAAAGAAGGTTCGATGAAGAAGATAGCGTTAGGGTTTAGGATATTCGAAGTAGTCTTCTGTTTGGTATCGTTGTCGGTGATGGCTACTGACAAGCGTCAAGGATGGGCTCTCGATTCTTTCTACCGATATAAGGAGTTCCGGTGAGTCTCTATTTCTCCGGTCATGACATTTTCAATTGTTTAATCTGATGCTTCTGGAAAACCTTGGTGGATTTGCAGGTACTCCATGGGAGTGAACGTGGTTGGATTTACATACTCTGTGCTACAAGGATGTGATCTGGCCTATCAATTGGCCACCGGAAATCATTACAACAAACGCCACCATCTCCGCTATTACTTTGATTTCGCCATGGATCAGGCAAGTTTTTGAATTTCATTCTTCTTAGTGAATTTAACCACCCATCCAATTCAAATTTGATGATTAAAAATTGTGGCTTTAACTCTTGTTAGTGTGGGTTATTGATTTGGTCATCTTAATTTAGTTTCCTTCACTATTAATGTACCAAATGTGTCGGAATTTACAACTCACATGTTTTTTTTAGAGCTGTTATGACTTGCATCTCTTAATTTTTCGATAGATTTGATGAGGTAGGGTTGGATTGAGGTTTGTATATTGAATTTTAAGATAGAATTTAGGTTGGGAGTCTTAAAATTAGATACTGGAGTTAAGTTAAAAAGTAACAGAAAAATATTTATATCAAAGTTAATAGATTTAGGACAAAAAGTATTGTGTGTCGACTCAACTCGGCCCGTTTTGACACATACCACTGCAATCTTGAAGTGAATATTTTTGTCTGTTTGAGATGTTAATGAAGTTTTGATGTATTTCAGATGCTTACATACCTTCTGATATCATCGGGATCATCAGCAGCCACAAGAGTTGATGACTGGAAGTCAAATTGGGGTGCAGATAAGTTCCCTCAGTTGGCCACTGCATCAGTTGGTTTGGGTTTCGTGGCTTTTGTGGCCTTTGCTTTCAGCTCTCTCATATCTGGTTATTTACTTTATGCTTCAACGTCTTCTTGATAAATTTTGTGCGATCATTTGTATAAGCAAGCAAACTATGTATATGTTCTTCTTTCATGTATGTATACAGATTTCTGTGATGCCAAATACCTTATACAGTTAATTATGGATGTAACTTGAGTTCTGTACTTATGGGTTGTTAAATTAGCTGAATGAAATGAAGGTTGTACGTGTCAATGTATGATGGATGATATTTAAACCAATGATTAAGTAGTCAGCATCATATCACTTTTCAGTGTTCCAAGACAATTTAGTTGCTCAGAGAACCAATGGTCATTTTTGGTATTACACAAAACCTTCTTTCTACTCCATCTTGTCTGAACACTCAACAGTTCCAATCACCACAACCAGGTACACAAATCCGGTTTCTAACACCATAGTTTTGAAAGAGGAAACTAGGGGTGTGTTCGGTTCTGGAACCGGACCAGAACCAGTGAACCTGATTTCCCGAAAAATGAAAATCCTAAAACCGAAAACTAGACCGATTTAACCAGTGCCGGTCAGTTCGGTCTTTAGGCGGTTCCAGTACCAGTTAATGCGCCTGGTTTCTGTGCGTTTTTTCTGCTATTTTTCCTGTATTTTTCTGCAGTGTTTTGTGCAGTTTTTTTTACTGCAGTTTTCTGCTGCAATTTGACTGCAGTGTTTCTGCAGTTTTTTTATTGCAGTTTTTCTGCAGTTCTTTTACTGCATTTTTCCTGCAGTTTTTTTTTTCTGCATTTTTTCCCTGCACTAATGCAATTTCTAAAACAAAAATTCAATTCTAACAAAAACCTAATATTCAATCACAAAACAGCAACACATATGTTACAATGAATCTGTGTATATATACTTTATGAAAACACATTATATATTCGTAATACAAAAAACACATTATTCGTAAAAAAAACACATTATGATACAAAAAACACACCACGAATCAAGGAATCATGATAACACAGCTATGATCCATTCGAGATAACTGATATTTATAAATCTTACTTGAGTATTAACCCAATTATGATCCATTCTTACTTGAGTATTAACCCAATTATGATCCAAACCGATGTGTTATGCCGTACGTATGAGTAGCCAAAGAAGAGTAACCGTCGGGCTCAAGTGGATACGAGATACATTTATTAAGGAATGCCATTGGGCTCTTAAAATAGGTAGGATACCATTTAAAAAAAGCCCTTTTAAGATATCGGTGTCAAACCCGGTTAAACCGGAATCGATCCGGCCCGGGTCTAGTAAACCCGGTTTTTTTATTTTTCTTATCAAATCTAAGAAACGGAAACCGAACCCCTTAAGCCGGTTCTGGATCGGCTCAATGCTGGTTCGGTTCCGGTTTTGATAGAACCCCTAAATGAAGCAACCATCATACAACCATTAAATTTCTTAATATTTGTATTATTTGTGAAAAAACTTCGAAATTTAGTGGTATTATATATTTTAAGTTTTTTTTTTTTTTAATTTATAATTTATGTTTATATAATTAATTAATTAATTATAAATACTTGATAGTATTGTTATCCGATTTAATCAGGAAATCTATTCAATGCAAAAACTGAATTGTAAAACATTGAAAAAGAACGTATAACCTACTACTTATCCGTGAATTCACGTTACTACTACCATAGCCCGAACTCTTGTCATAAATCAAATAATGATCAACACCATATAGCATTGAACTTTAGTGGCTTCAGGTGATTGAGCAACTTTTATGTACACCCCTATTTGGATATAATTGGATTATCCAAATGGACAATTTGGATTGAGTCATTTGGATTGGTTTTTTGATATTTTAGATCGATTTGGACTTGAACCAAATTAATAGTTTGGTTTTCGGATTGGATTTAATTTTGATTGTAAAATCCGGATTGTCCAAAATTCCAAATAATAATAATATACATATATTTAAATATATATATCCAACAATTCTAGTTCATTTCCAAAAAATCAAATATTTATAAACTATGAATATTAACAAAATATCTCATGCTTTGAAATGTCAAAAGCTATGAATTAGACTTGTTTTTATGTATAAAATAGTTTATCGTTTTGAAATTGTACATACTACCTCCGTATCAAAATAAGTGATACATATGAAGAAACACGATTTTTTAGACAAAAGATTAAAAGCTAGTTTAAGATAGATTAAAGTAGATAGTTAGTGGAAAATAGATCCCACTTCTTTTGAATAAAGTGATATTAATGATGTTTAAAAGTAAAAGTAAGGGTAAAAGGGTAATTTCACTATATTAAAGTAGATAGTTAGTGGAGAAAGGATCCCATTTTTTTAGCAAATAAGGTAAGTTTTAGAAGTGTATCACTTATTTTGTTCCACCCATAAATAGAAAGTGTATCACTTATTTTGATACGGAGGTAGTATTAAACTTAATATTAGTTATGTTATATACTTTTGTAGTCTTGTGAAGTATATTAAGAAAAAATACGGTTTGGTTTGAACAAAACCAAACTAACCAAAATGTAATTTGGTTCAGATCGGTTTAAATTTAAATTAGTTTGAACTCTTTGGTTTGAACTTTTAAAATGAAATAACCATTTGGATTCACCTATTTGGTTCGGATATATCCAAATTATCCAAACTAACTAAAATAATAACTCTAAACGCAATTTGGTTAAGGCCTACTATATGAGAATCGAGCAATGACCGATTGTAGCTTAATTTATTGCAAAAGCTAAATTGTTATCAACAAATTAAAACCATATAAGGGATAGATACATTTACCCAGAAGTAGTGGTTGGCAAGTAAGTGTGCATGGGATATATTAATCGTGGCACTAAAATGTAAAAACACATGAAGATCTTTAAAGTAAGATACGAACACATCAACTGAATATAATAATTAAAAATACGAGTAGTAAGTGACAGCAATTTTAGATCAAAGAAGATTGACTTTGATTATTCAAAACGGCAGCTTCTTAGTTCCATTTCCATTGACATGGACTTTGAACCCAAGGAGATCTCGCCTGTAAGGTAGATACGACCTCATCTTATCTCCTTTTTGTTCTGCTTTTTTTTGCACGTAAAATAATTCGTGAACAGACGGAGTTGACGCCGTCTTCGATTTTCCGGCGACTTTCTGAGCTTCGCCGGACTTGACGATCCGTTTCTTATTCGACGCCTCGACTCTCTTTGGACACAATAAGAACACCGTTTCCTTGCCGGCACTGTTGCTCCGGTGAAGAATATCCTTGACTTTCCACCTTCTTGATCCAGATTCAGATGCAGATCCAGTAGATTTGCTCTTCTTAATGAGATCTGACCTTTGATTTTCCGATTTTCGCCATGACACACAAAATGTTCCAGAAACTTGATCTTCTACTTCAGCTGCTTCTGAAGACGAATACGACATTGATTCACCGCTGTCGCTGACTAGCAATTTGTCTAACGGAATGATGAGAGAAGAAGCATCACAATTTAGTTCTTTAACCTCGTGATCTACCTCATCCATCGTTAATAGATCGGTGTCGAAAATCGGTAAAAGTATCCGGCCGGCGAGAGCAAGCTCTTTTGCTGTGAATTCTTCGCCGGCGAACTCAAGAGAAAACTCAAAATCCTCTTCTTCAATATCGCTAAATTCCTGTTCCTCCTTAACCTCAAGACCGACTCTGGCGGCCGCCGTGGAGGTCGAATTATCGGTGGAGTACCAATTAAAGCTAGGAGAAACACCTATATCGTTGATTTCACCAGTCATTTGCATTTCTTTTCTTTGTGATTTGAAACTATATTCAGTTTTCTTTGTATATTGAGAGAATGGCTTTGATGAGTAATTTGAGGCTTATTTGGTGGGAGTTGGTATTTAAAGGTAGTCTGTGCGTTTTTGCTTCTGCAAGTTTAAAATGCACACGCGCTGAGGAACGCCATCTTTGACGTCACATTCAACTGAGTGGTTGTAGTACACTTGTACTCTACTCATCGAAGATAGTTGTTCATTTTAGGTAAATTACAGTTTTTGTACTTTGACCTTTTTTAGATTCGAGGTTTTTGTCTCTAAATTTTTTTCTTTTGTTTTTTTGTCCTTGATACTTTTAAAATTTTACATATTTGTCCTTCCATCTATTTTTGGCCGTTAACTGACGAAAAATGCAAGGCATGTAAGGGCATTTTGGTCATTTTCTCCAAATTATATGTACTCTATGCTTTAATAGTTGTACTTTCATGTTTATCCAGAACAAAAGCAACCCATGAACACTTTGTTGTAAACCCACCAAAAATCAAAAGCACCTGCAAATCTATAACCTACAAATCGATTAACACCATGAAATCAAACCATGAACACTTGTAAACCCATCAAAAAGACAAAAAACAAACACCTGCAAATCTATCATCATCACACCTTCAATCATCAGATCTGTCCATTGAAGAATCTTTTGAAGGCTTTTCTCGACGGTGATGGCAGTGTCGGTAAGGGCAGATCAGAGAGATCGAAGCTGCACAGTGGTGGTGGTGTTCATATCTGGCCTCTGAAATCAGACGTCATGGTGGTGGTGGTGTTCAGATTGTTACTGAAATCAGATTGTTAGGGCTGAAATCAAGAAGCTCTGCTTGTCTTCTCTATCCCTAACCTCTGAAATCAGACGTCACAGTGGTGGTGGTGTTCAGATCTGGTCATCCCGAACCTCTGTTCATCTGTAAGATTCACAAAACAGTTAATCGGGCTTCTTCACCATCTTCAATTTGACCTCTGTTCAGTTAATCGGATGCCCGATTAGGGTTCAGTTCATCTTCACCTCTGTTCAGTTCATCTTACAAGTGAATTTTGTTTTAACCTATGTTCAGATTCTGCATTATTGATTATGAATTTTGTTTTGTGGGTGAGCGATTTTGATTATGTGGGTGATTGATTTTGTGGGTGACTGATTTTGATTTTTAATTTTGTGGAAGAAGAAGAAGAAGATGTAAAAATAAAAAGAAAAAGAGTTAAAATAAGGGTAATTTGGTAAAATGGACAAAAAAACCTGTCAGTTAACAGCAAAAAATAGACGGAAGGACAAATATGCAGAATTTTAAAAACCTCGAGGATAAAAAACAGAAGAAAAAAGTTTATGGACAAAAATCCCGAATCCGGAAAAGGTCAGGGACAAAAACTGTAATTTACCCTTCATTTTACTTTAAACTATCCGAGTCACGGCTGCTGCCCCTTGGACTCTGTTCCCAGGGGTGTTACCCCCGGACTAGAGGTGCAAAGAAAAACCGGTTTTAAAACCGAACCTGTTTTCAAACCGGTTTTGAACCGGTTTTCATCTTATTGGATCGGTTCTTAAACCGCCGGTTTGGGATCGGATCAATGTTTTGGGGATGAACCGGTTTGAAAACCGGTTTTTCAAAAACCGGTCCTTAAAACCGAACCGGTTTTGTACCCATGCTTACAAAAACCGGTTTAAAACCGAACCGGTTTTTTTATTTTATAAAACCAGTTTTAACTTTTGTTGACTCAAAACCAAACCGCTTTTAAAACCGAACCGGTTTTTCAAAAAATCTGGTTTTTGCACCTTTGCCCCGGACACCCGTTGAGTCAATATATTTTAATCAAAATAAATTTAAATAAGTATTGCATCATCCTTACTTGTTCATATTTATTTAGATTACATTTGGTAAATAAGTTTATCTCATGACACTTAAATAATATTGGTGATATACATCACCAACAAATCGACACAAGGAATTTACGTGGTTATATCCAATCGGTGTGATTGGTTTAGTCCACGAGGACCACGACTAACTAGAGAGTTTTTTTATGTTATTTTCGTAATTTAGATTTTATATAATGATAGGGTATATCAAATAGTAAAAAAAAAGGTGCAAAAAATCATCTTTTGGGCCGATCTAAATTTGGGCCCGAAGACTAGCCTTAGCCCTGATTATAATCTCTTCAAATTTCAAAGCCATCTTATTATACTCGCTTTCGTACGTTTGTTTCTTCACCACTCAACATAATTCAACGTACCAAATGTATGAGTGAAATTGCTAGGTCCAAAATAAGGCCACGTTTGTTATTTATATTTTATTGTCTTTGTCTTTGCATAGCAAAAAATAATCCCACAAAATTCCATAAAGTGTCATAGTTGGTTTGTGGTACATAGTATTAACACGTGATTCCCAATTCTAGCACAATCATATAATGCATAATGCTACATCAAGTTGACTAAAACAACATAATTTTAAATCACTGTTGAAATCGACAGACATGAAAACAGAGACCAACTTGAAAGACATCAGACCCATTTACAAACTCCACAATATTAACCAATGTATCTAATTTTTCTAGCACATGTATAAGCAATTAATTCGAAACGTCAACCTTAATATGAAACTTAAAACCAGACCCGAATGTCTTGAACTCAACTCAGTTCTGTTAATTTCTCCTCCAAAGACTCTCAAGTAAGTTATAGAGTTTGTAAGATTTGTTGGAATTTAGGGTGAGTAAATGGAATCTTAATTGAAAACGGATAATCACTTTCCAAATTAGATATTTCAAATCTATGTGCGGGTTCATGAAATTCTAGTTATTATGATAATTCCTGAAGAACAATCTTTGACATCGACATCAGACACAATTTCAAGATCACGTTTTTGATGATTTTGAGAGTATTCGTATTCAATGTGTATCTATTTTCGTATCACTCTAATAGAAGATTGCTTCTGTTATATATAAACGAAATCAAGACAGTTCTAGTTTCACAAAATTAGTAGCATTTATAAACGATTATTAGCAGTTAAGCAGCTTGTAGAGTTGTAGTTGATCAGCCAATTGCTCGCTGAAGAACTTTTTGCATATGTAATGCAAATTCAAACAATTAAAGTTTTTACACTAGTGTATATTTCGTTCACCTTAAACTTATAAGTTATAAATGGTACCCACATCACCTTAAACTTATATAAGTTATATAAGTGTATATTTCGCACATCACCTTATAAATGGTACCCATATCACCTTAAATTTATACAAGTATATATTCCGCACATCCTAACTTGTATCACTACCAACTTATAAAACATATGGTATATCTATCATTTCCATTTTAGTAATGATATTTAGTCCTACCATTTGGTCCTACTCATTAGATGAAGACATGTGTCAAAATCAATGGATAATATTAAGAGAGAAAATTAATAAATTATACATGTCATTCTATCAAGTATGTAGTACTATAAGTAGGAACAAATAATATGACATTTCTCTTTCCATTCTACTACAACTTAGGTGATACTAAAATTATTATAGACGTATGAAATAGTGGGTATTTTTTATAATTCGACGGTGACTTTTGGATTTGTTCACAGGCATGTTCACCTCTCTTCTTTCGAACAGAGTAATACCTTCTTTAAATTAATAAGATTATTCAAAAGGAGGTTGCCTAAATTTCCTGTCGATAAATATTGCACATGCAAGTACAAAGATTTCTGAATATAATAAATGGAATATATGCAGGGGCGGTACCAGACAAATTTTTAAAGGTGGGCAAAATTTTGAAGTGCAAGTCAGGTTTTTTGATTGAGGTTTTGTTTAAAGTCAAATCGTAAACCAAATCAAATTAGTTCTAGTTTGAAGAAATTCTAAACGTAAACTAAATTAGTCAAACTCAAAATTCACGTGTTAGTTAATTCAAGAATAAAAATTCTAAAATTCAGTAATATAAAAAATAGATTACAATTTTTTATAATGATAGATTTCGTATACACAATTTATGTTTTTAACTCATATTCGTATTCAGTTTTGTTATAACCTTCAAGTAAGTTTTTAAAGTTTTCATATATAGATGATGTGGACTAATATGTCACTGGTTAAAATATATGTGTGATCGAATAAATGATAAGCATAATATTTTTAAACCAATAAACCTAGGGAAAAATGAATAAAAAAAGAAATTTTTAATAGGAAATAGTGTAAAAGAAACATTAAAACGGAAAAGAAAAAAGAAATTTTAAACAATATATATGCTTATGGAAGGGATTTAAACTAAATGTTATATGTTTTAAGATACATGAGTTAGCCACTGAGCTAATATATGACGTGTATTAGCTATTGCTCATATATTATGTATATTTGGATGAACCAAGCCAAAAATGAACCGACCCCTAAAAAATTTATACTAATTGGAAAAAATTTGGGGTGGGCAGATGCCTACCTTGCCCACCCCTTGGTACCGCCATTGAATATATGCTAAGACTGTCCATAGTGGACGAAGATACACTACCACTATCGAACTCGGCGACTGCGTCCTTCATTACGGGCTTGTTTGTTTTTTCACTCCATTAAGTCCTATAGGGATATAGAGAGCTGTACCGGTATAGATTGGTGGTATGCAGTAAGTTACAGATAAATACTTATTGTTTGTTTTTTATATTGAATGAACTGTCTGAATGATAAAAATGACTATTTTATCCATAGTTTGAATAATTATTGTTTTTATGCTAAGTAAATGAATAAAAAATTTAAAATAAATATTTTAAACATCTATAAAGCAATTTATTTATAATGTACTCGCATCAAACATAAAAATCATTATAATGTTTGGAAATGGATATTTTAAACATCAAAAGATTAAATTTTGAATAATTTAATTACGTTAAAGATAAAAGAACCGTATTAATTAATTGAATTAGTTTATGAATAATATAATAGTATATATACTTGCATCAATTTTCCAAGCATTAAACAGTCACTATGTATTTGAAATTCTAATGTTTTACTGGAATAAAAAATTAAAAAATTAGTTAAAGAGATAAAAGAAAATAATATAATATATAATATATAATATTATATACATGTACATTAGTTTTCCTATGTAAGTTGAAAGTAACCTCCTATTTGTTTGAGGGGTAAATCGTGAGGGAGGACATATTTGGAAAAAGTACACAGCTGTATGGGAAGGACATGGGACTTTGGGCTGAGTGACTAAGTCATTTACATATGAATTAAGCTTTAAACAAACGAACGTATATAACTGAGCGAGTAAGTTATTTCTTTCAGTTCAGTCAATTAAGTCTTAAACAAACGTAACCTTTTGTTGAATGCGTCCCCATGATCTTTTTGGGTGGGTTTAGTGCTCTGGTGACCGATGGTGATCGCTGGATGTATGCATAATTGATCGCCAGTACATTATGGGTGATAAGTAGTACGAGTATTAATAAAATTAATTTTTAAATTTTGTCACGAGTATGCTCACCACTACAAAGATTTAGTCACGTTCGATGGCCCAACCCAGGTTTGATAGTGTTGAGTAATGTCCCACATTAGATAAATATCGAACTTGTAATGTGCTTATAAGGGTCATGAGTTATCCCTCTTACAACCAATTGATTTTAAAATTGAAACCCACAAACTTACAATTGCATTACACTTACTCAAAGTTATGAATTGTTTTTTTGGTATTAGGTCTGACCATAATAGTAATAAAATAATGTCATTTTGAAAATAAGTCTAAATATATTTTAAAGCCACAGACATCTATAAATAGTATAGTCCATAGATTTGTAAATGTAAGCATTACCCCACACAGAAATAAAAATTTGACCACTTGTAGAAACTCCGATTACACTGTAAACATCATGATCTTCATTCTCTTTCTCATATCCATGTTCACATTCTTTTTAACAAAATGCACTAATCCCAAACTCCGGCAACCGCTTCCTCCAGGCCCGAAACCACTGCCGTACATCGGCAGCTTAATCCCCATGCTTCAAAACAAGCCTACATTCCGATGGATACATAGAATGATGGATGAAATGAACACCAACATCCTATGTGTTCGTCTTGGAAAGGTCCATGTTATAACCGTGAGAGATCCAAAGATAGCTCGTGAGTTCCTAAAGGACAAAGACGGGATCTTCTCATCAAGGCCTGATTGCATGTCCGCTTATCTAACAAGCTCCGGTTACATGACAACCGCTCTTGTTCCAGTGGGTGACCATTGGAAGAAGATGAGGAAAACCTTAGCTACCAACATTCTTTCGGTTTCTAGGCACAGGTGGCTTCAAAGTAAGCGAGACGAAGAAGCCGATAATCTACTTAGGTATGCATATAAATTGTTCATATTGTGTATATAGATTAGCAAAACTCATACCTATTAATTAACCACATTTTTTCAGAAATCGTAGGTAAAAAAGTACAATGTTTTCCTAATTTTTAAGGAAAGTGTCATTAAAAACTCACATACGATAACACTTTTTAAACGTGTCAGTACACCTGTCATTAAAAATAAATGACAATGCTAATAAATATCATAATGACAGACTTCTATCATAAAACATGCATAAAAAACTTGTACATGCATTTATAACCGACTCCTAAATTTTATGAACTAATTCCCCACAAATTAATATACATTTTTTAATGCAATAAGAAACAGCCCTAATGATTGTCATTATCAAAACTCATAAATGTTTTTTTTTTTTGGAACGGCAAGTTAGTAAGTCAGTGGGTCGAGCCTAGACAGTGACATCCACAAGAGGCAGTATGTCTTCTCTCGAACCCTCCACATATGGGGAATAAACCCCATCACCTTTTAAACTCCAAGTTTTACCTCCAACAAGACTTGAACCAGGACCTTTTAAAGGAAAACCCCAAGGCTATCCTTGGTGGCTAATTGATCTAGTCCAATTGGTTAAAAAACTCATAAATGTTAATATATGAAGGTGGTGATTTTTACACCACACATTTTAACTTATACATCACAATAGTTACTTTATATGTTCATACAATCTGCAGTAATACTTGTAAAGTGTGGTACATGTAAAAAATGTGGTGTGGAAATTAATTTCGAATGTATAATAATGTCTTAAAATTAAAAAGGAAAACTCTAGTAATGGAAATTCGAGCATTTAAAAGCTTATGATTAAACCATTGAGAGAAAAAGAATAGTATATTAATAGTTACAGTGACAAATATGTGTGCATCTTGTAGGTACATTTACAATCGATGCTATAATAGTGTTTCCGTCACGGGAGGGGTCGTGAACGTAAGGACGGTGGTTCAACTATACTCGTGCAACACCATAAGGAAGGTCATGTTCGGGAGTAGGTATTTCGGTAAAGGGAACGCAGATGGGGGACCCGGTGATGAAGAGATCGAGCATACCCATTCACTTTTATTGCTTCTTGGTTGCCTTTATGCATTCAGTGTCACGGATTACTTACCATGGTTGCGATGGATAGCTGATTTCGATGGGCATGAGAAGATCACTAGGAAAGCTATTCGTACCGCAAGAAAGTATCAAGATCATTTGGTTGATGAACGGATTCAACAATGGAAAGATGGTGCAAGGATGAAAGAAGACGATTTGCTTGATGTTTTCATCAACCTTGAAAATCCTCGACTAACTGTTGATCAAATAAAAGCCCAAATCCTTGTAAGTTTAACAGGAATTCTATTTAAATTGTTGAAAATGTTGATCTTTTCAGTAGGGATGTGAATTCACGTCGGGTTTGGGTTCCTAGGTTGGCAGATCAAAAACATTCAACCCAAACTCGACTAAGTTATCGGTTAAAATGGGTCAAATGGGTCAAATAGGTCAAACATGTCGACTTTTTAAACGTATATGCAGAAACTACTAAATTATACTCCCTCCGTCCCACAAAGAAGTTTACATTTCTCTTGGGCACAGGTATATAGGTGATAGTTATTGGTGGGGTCTTTTGTAATATTTTTGATTAAAATATAAGGTTATTTGGAAAGAGAAAGTGTTTTTAGGAGAAAGTTAGTGGTAAAGTATATAAAAATAATAGTATTTTATTAAGTGGTCCCTCATATTTGAGAAATGTAAATTTTTTTGTGGGACAAAATTTATAGGGGAAATGTAAACTTTTTTGTGGGACGGAGGGAGTATCTATTTTTTAAATATAATATATTTTTCAAATATATCTATAAACTACCAAGTATAAATATATCTACTTTTAAATATATTTTAATAATTAATCGGGTTGTCGAGTTCACTCATTTAAATTATCATCAACATGACCCCAACATGTCTAATAAAAAAAGGTCAGTTTAGTTGACCCGAAACTGAGCTGAAACTTGTTTGTCTCAACCCTAACATGTTTATTATAACATGTTTATTTTCATGACGTTTTCTGGTCGGGTCAGAAATTATCACCCCTTCTCTGTTATATATTAGTTCAATATTATTGTGTTATAGGAACTTACGATGGCAACTATCGATAATCCATCAAATGGTATCGAATGGGCGATGGCAGAAATGATAAATCAGCCTCGGATTTTAGATAGAGCAATCAAAGAGCTCGATTCTGTGGTTGGAAGAGAGAGATTAGTGCAAGAATCTGATTTACCCAAACTTAATTATATCAAAGCATGTATTAGGGAGGCTTTTAGGTTGCACCGTTCAACCTCCCTCACGTAGCATCAGTTGATACAACTGTTGCCGGATATAGTATACCAAAGGGAAGTCGTGTGTTACTGAGCCGCCTTGGGCTGGGGCGTAACCCTGAGGTTTGGGATGATCCACTAACTTTTAATCCAAACCGTCACATGATTAATGATGATTATGAGGTGGTGCTAACCGACGACACCCTTAAAATGTTGTCATTTGGCACTGGGAGACGTGGGTGCATGGGAGTGTTGATGGGCTCGACAATGACAACAATGTTGCTGGCTAGACTTGTACAAGGGTTCACGTGGGAGTTGCTACCTAATGAAGAATGTGTTGATCTCATGGAAAACTCGCAAGATTTATTAAAGGCTAAGCCATTGTTAGCCCAAGCAAAGCCTCGTCTGCCTCACCACTTATACCCAAGATAGTCAGAATGAAAAAGAAGAAATCATTTTAACCCAACACTAGAAGATGTTACACTCTGCACCCTTTTACTTTTAATGTACTCGCACACAAACCCTTACCTTTATTACTAATGAGGTATGCCAAATACCATCCGGGCCGACGAAGGCCCTCGAGTGCAGGAGGGGTGAACGGTTGCAGGACGCGAGTCCCCACAATAGCAATCGGAGGAAAGGCGGAGATCGCGGTAAAAGTGATTTCGAGTCCCAAGAGCATTTAATGTGAACAAGTCCCCAAGTCGGCGGTAGCGTGGTGCCATGCTGTGACACGGCGGGTAAAGGCTCTAAGCTTTACCTTTTGACCAACGGACCCTCCGGAGGACCGGTCTGAAGAAGGATCTCCTTCTTCCTCCTGCGTAATCGGCTTGGCTATAAGTATTCACGTATAAGCAAAGAACCAGGCACTCGGTACATTCATTACTCCCCTTTTACATTCAATACGATCTTTATGCATAGCATTAATTACCTTATCGACCTTACGTCAATAAATACTGACTTGAGCGTTGGAGTGCCCTCACGAGGATCATCCTCGGGGAGCATCTAACCCAAGGTTTGCGGTTGATTTCAGGTCTCCCTACGAGGTTCCAGAAGTAAACGACCTTCCGTCCCGACCTCCGGAGAATTGGTTTCAACATTTGGCGCCATCCGTGGGACCTTGAACAAAATGGTCCAAGAAGCAGCGTTAAATGATCGTCAACAAACGACGCCAATCCGATTCGTGGAACCGATAGGAGGAGTACTTACCCCTGCGTCGGTATCTACATGCCCGCCACCGGAAAACAGAGGAAACGAGCCCACTCCGGAAGAGCTAGAGGACTATAATCTTTTCTGTAGATTCCGGAAAATGAGGCAGATGGAAAAAACCAGGGCAAAGGCTAAGGGGGAAATGCTTGGTGTAGAAAGAAGCTTGACGTACTCTAGCGACGACGAATCTGTAGAGGTGGTGTACAAAGACACTACCCCTCCAAGGAGAGTCCGGAAAGAAGCCTCTTTTCAACCAGAGAAGCCTGAAGAAGAAAGGCGACCCATGCAACGAAGGGGAAAGAAAGAGCGGGACACTCATAAGTCGTTAGAAGAAAAGGCATTCCGCTCTCCCTTCACGGACGACATCAACGAAATGCCCATACCACCGGGTCTGAAAGGACCTCGAGTTAAGTCGTACGACGGAACGGGAGACCCAGACGATCACGTGGCCAGTTTCCGTTGGGCTGTGAGGATGATTCCCATGGATCCCAGGCTCTGGTGTTTATACTTCGCTGGGACCCTCGAAGGATCCGCACGGTATTGGCTGTCTAGCCTTCCTGAAAGAAGCATCTCCAACTTCGAAGATCTGGTGGCACAGTTCAGTCACAATTTTATACAGCAGAAGAAATACCAACAACGGTCACAGTCAATAATGGCTTGCAGACAGCGGGAAGGAGAGTCCAACCGGTCGTATTTCAGAAGGTTTAACGAGCAGAGCCGAAAAATGCCCGTGCGGGAGGACTCCCTCATTATTGCTGCATTCACGTACGGATTAAGGGAAGGCGAACTGTTCAGGGAGCTGTCGAAAAAAGATTTCTACAAGGCTGATGATATGATCAATGTTGTTAATAAGGTGCTAAAACAGGAGGAGGAAAGTGCGGAAAAATTACGTTTTGAGGCACAGGAACGGAAGGGAACTTCCGGTTCTGCCGTGAACCAGAACCCCGAAAGGTCTGTTAAAAATCCTTACCGGTCCCCGCTCCCAGGAAGAATGCCTTTCCGGGGGAGGGCGTCCGGGGCCAGAGCGTCGGGAGAGAAATATGAGCCGTATCGGCAGGAAGCTTTTGTGGCTAACGAGTTGAAGGAGGAGAGGGAAGGAAGACCTCTCCGAAAGAGATATCCCAGAGATCCCAACGCTTACTGTGAATTCCACAAGATAATGGGTCATGCTACTGCTACTTGTGAAAGTTACAAGCGGGAAAAAGAAACTCAGAGAAAATGGAAAGGGAAGGAGGCCCAAACGGAGGCCTCAAAGGCTAAGGAGGTCGTTTATGAAACGGAAATTCTTGCAATCGAAGGGGCGACACCTTCCAGCACCCATCTGGGGAAAAGAAAGGAAGCAGCCATAGAGTTCGGAAGGGGCGAGCTAATTCCGGAAGGGTATGTCGGGATGGAACCACTAGTAATCTGTGGGGCTATCGCCCGAACGATGGTGCGGCGTATCTACGTGGACGGAGGAAGTTCGGCGAACATCATGTACGATCATTGTTTCGATAAATTTCCTTCGGACGTTAGGGCGTTTCTCAAACCTGCCACATCCTCGGTAATAGGATTCTCCGGAAGATCCGTGTGGCCGCGAGGGAAAATTCACCTCCCTTTGGTATTAACCGATTGGAATACATGCCGCAATAAGACCATTGTTACTGAATTCATAGTCATAGAGGCTCCATCCCAATATAACGTCATATTAGGGCGGACGGGAATGTGGCAATTACAGGCTATAGCTTCTACAATCCATGGTTTGCTCAAATTCCCTTCGGACCAAGGAATACTTACTATCCAGAGTATGCCCACACCGAGGGCGGAGTGCGGAAGCATTGTTCATCAGGATAGCTGGACGGAGCAGGAAGAGGTCCAGGTGGTCATAAACCCCGAGTTCCCAGAAGCGACAATCCGAATGGGTAGAGACCTCCCGTTAAGGGTAAGGAAGGAGCTGGAGGCCCTATTGAGGGAAAACAAACAAGTGTTCGCATGGGAGCCTAAGGATATGACAGGCGTATCAAGAAGTGTTGCAGAACACAGGCTAAATATCAACCCTGCTTTCACGCCTGTGAAACAATCGAAAAGAGGGATGGCGGCCGATCGGAATCAAGTGGTTAATAAAGAAGTTGATGATCTTGTATCCGCAGGTGTCCTGCGGAGTACTTAGTACCCGGAGTGGGTAGCCAATCCTGTGTTGGTTAAGAAAGGAGATGGGTCCATGCGGATGTGCGTGGACTTTAAAGACCTTAATAAAGCATGCCCCAAGGATAGTTATCCCCTTCCGGAGATAGAACAGAAAGTAGAAGCGTTGGGGGGATACAAATGGAAATCTTTTTTGGATGCCTACAAGGGATACCATCAAGTTCAAATGGCCAAGGAAGATGAGGAGAAGACGGCTTTCCACACGGCCAGAGGAACGTACTGTTATGTAAAAATGCCGTTCGGGCTACGGAACGCTGGTGCAACATACCAACGTTTGGTTGATAGGGCTTTCGAGAAACAGATAGGGCGTAACCTGGAGGTTTACGTGGATGATATGGTAATCAAAAGTAAGGGGGACGAAGACCTAGTTAAGGACGTGGAGGAGACCATCCGGCAACTACAAAAGATTAACATGAAGTTAAACCCAAAAAAGTGTTCGTTTGGGGTAAGTAAGGGGAAATTCTTGGGTCACATTGTCACTCCGTCCGGGATCCAGGTTAACCCAGAGAAAGTAGAAAACCTGTTGAAATCAAAAACCCCCCGGACGGTGAAGGATGTGCAAGCTCTGAATGGAAAGCTAGCGGCACTCGGACGTTTTTTAGCCAAATCTGCGGAGAAGTCCGTTCCTTTCTTCAAAGCGTTGCACGGATGCACCAAGAAAGGAGAAGTGAAATGGACGGAAAAGGCGGAAAAAGCGTTCGGAGAACTCAAACAACACTTGCGAACCATCCCGACAATGGCCAGCCCGAGAAAGGGAGAATCCCTCGTCATGTATCTTTCTACAAGTGAGGAAGCCATCAGTTCGGTCCTTCTCACAGAAAGAGAAGGTAAGCAGATTCCGGTCTACTTCGTTAGTCGGGTGTTACAGGGGGCGGAGTTGAACTACTCTCTCATTGAAAAGCTGATCCTTAGTCTCATCTACTCGGTCAGACGCCTGAAGAGGTATTTCCAGGCTCACTCGGTAACGATCTTGACTAACCAACCGGTCAAGAATATATTACTCCAACCTGAAAGGTCAGGACGCATGACCAAATGGGCAATCGAATTAGGAGAATATGATATGTCATTCAAGCCTAGGTCTAGCATCAAGGGCCAAGCGCTGGCGGATTTTTTGCTCGAGATGCCGGATGAGAGGAAATCGTCCGCGGAGAGTATGCATGCCGAGTCGGATGGTGCGGGAGGTATACCCGTACAAAAAAACCTCACATTGTGGCGGATGTACACGGACGGAGCAGCAGGAGCTGACGGATGCGGGGCCGGGGTCGTCCTGTCCGGACCAGAGGAGGAGAAGGTGACGTATGCTCTCCGTTTCGATTTTGCTTGTTCGAACAATGAAGCCGAGTATGAGGCACTACTAGCGGGTCTAAGTCTGGCTGAAAGAATGGAGGTAAGCGAGCTGGAGGCATTTGCAGATTCAATGTTAGTGGTGAACCAAGTCAACGGATCTTATGAAGCCAAAGAAACTCACATGAAGCGATACCTAGAGCAGGTAAAAACGAAGGTGGCTAAGTTCAAGAAATTCAAGATAACGCAGATACCCCGTACCCAAAACAAAGAGGCGGATGCCCTCAGCAAGTTGGCCTCTATGTTATATCATCACCTCACAAAAGAGGTTTTGGTCAAGATCCTTCCAAAGAGGAGTATCGAGCATACTACGAACAAGGAAGTGATGGAGTTAGAGGAAAACGAAGTTTGTTGGAGGTGGACGATGATAAGGTATTTGACGGACGGGTCGCTACCGAGCGACTCGAGCCAGGCAAGAAAAGTAAGAATGAATGCAGGAAGGTACACAATGAAGGGTGGAGTTCTTTATCGGAAGGGGTATCTAACCCCTTGGTTGCGATGTTTGGGAAAGATAGAGTCTCAAAGGGCCATAAAAGAAGTACATGAAGGTTTGTGTGGAGCGCACATGGGATCGAGGGCTTTGACGCAGAAAGTGTTCCGGATGGGGTATTTTTGGCCTCAAATGTCGAAGGACGTCCAAGAATATGTGAAAAAATGTCAAAAGTGTCAAGCATATTCCAATATCCCAAACCAAGCACCTACCCACCTTATGAGCATTCATAGTCCGTGGCCGTTCTGTCAGTGGGGCATTGACATTGTGGGTCCTTTCCCGAAGGCTCCGGGCGGACTGAGGTTTCTGGTTGTTGCAATAGATTACTTCACAAAGTGGGTTGAAGCAAAACCGTTGTCCTGTATCTCAGGGGCGAATGTTGTTAAGTTTGTATGGAAACAGATCATCTGTCGGTTCGGTCTCCCGCACACCATTATTAGTGATAATGGAAAGCAGTTCGCTAACAACCCTTTTAAAGAGTGGTGCGCAGGGCTATGCATTCGGCAAAACTTTACCTCTGTGGCCCATCCCCAAGCCAACGGACAAACTGAAGTTACTAACCGAACCATCCTGAAGGGAATTAAGACCCGTTTAAGTCGGTCCGAAGGAGGATGGGCTGATGAGTTGCATAGCGTCCTATGGGCGTATCGAACTACGGCAAGAAGAGCCACTCAGGAAACACCGTATAGCCTGGTGTATGGGTCCGAAGCGGTCATTCCCTTGGAAGTCGTCTTACCATCTCCAAGAATGGAAAACTTTCAGTTGGACGGCAATGAGGAGGCACTAAGGTATAACTTGGACCTCGTGGAAGAACGGAGGGAGAACGCCGCTCTGCGACAGGCTGCGTAAAAATCAAGAACGGAGGGATACTATAATGATAAGGTCCGTGCAACAGCATGTAAGGTAGGAGACTTAGTCCTTCGGAAGAACGAAGCTAGTCTACATTATAAACCTGGTAAGTTGTCTCCTAACTGGGAGGGCCCATACCGGGTCAGAGAGTCAAGAAGAAATGGATCGTACGTACTAGAAACAATGGGGGGATCGGTGGTTCCTAGGACATGGAACATGAGGAACCTCCGTAAATACCATTTCTAAACCAGAGTTTCGGGTGCAAAGTACAAAATGAAAGGTTCCTACATATCGTTATTTTTTGTCAATCGAACCTTTGTACTTTTTTCTTTATGTTTGTTTGTTAGTCGAATCAGAAGTGTACCCAACGATGCGTGCGAACTAAGTGAATGAACCTTGTCGACGAAGGTCGTTTTACTCTTTATTAATGTCATGACAATGTTTAATCGATGTCAGATTGACACGAAACTGTAGCTACAAGCAGAATGTTCCAACTCCGAAAGGAGTTGGTCGAATCTGCTTCCGACGAATAACAAACAAGTATACGATTTATATGAAAAGAGGGACGCCTCTATATAAATATAAAAACTTGGTAATAACTATTACGAAAAGAGACATACGATATTCAAAAATAAGGGGCCCAAACGGGCAGTACAAGTACTATGCGTTCAGAAACAAAATACATTACGAAACAAAAACTAAAAAATCAAGGGGCAGGAGGGACACCCTCCCGGTTCGAGCTTTCTCCTACATCTTCCACGTTGGTCGGCGACCCTTCCACAAGTTTCTTCAATTCTTCGAAGGAATGAGTCCCGGACTCGAGCGACTGTAGGAGAGAGTAGTTTGGAGACACCAGCTCCTCAAAAAGGGATATTATGTTGGTCTGTGCTTCCGGATAATTGTGGATAAGGGGAACATCCCCAAGCAGCTCAGAATACGCCCTATGAGTATCCATGCATCCCCGATACTGCCCAAATCGGACGCTCTCCATCTGGAGCTTGGAACTCCGACTCACAAACTCTGTCGAATTCAACAAAGACCCGCACAAACCGGGGATCCCCCTCCTGATTAACCAATCTGTGTTTTCACAAGCTTTCCCGAGTTGGTGTGATTGCACAGCATATTCCTCCTTCAACTTATCGTTTTGCAGGTCCAGTTCGTGATGATAACGCTCGACCTCACGCAGTTGAGAATCTTTTTCTACAAGGGAGGCCTCTAGTTCAGTGATACGGGAAGCAAGGGACCCACACTCTGCATTCAACTCGATGATACGGGAGTCTTTAACAACTGCAGTACGCCTCATATCCTCTATACCCGCATAGAGATCTTTATTTTCCTCCTGCAAACGTTCGTTCTGCTTGGCCAAATTTTCCTTCTCTTCCAGCTCCTGTTGATGCAAGGTTTTCAGCTTACTCATCAACTCACCCATTCGTCTAAACTCCTCGGAATGAAGGGACACTGCTTGTCTGTTACGAATACCCCGCATTTGTAGTTCAGATAACAATTCAACGGCACGGAGGAGATCCGTCCGAGCGCGTAAAAACACACCTTCATCAGAAACATCAGAGACGTTAAGGAAAACTGATGAAGGAGATGCGGAGGCATGTACGATTGGTGGAGTAGGGGTAACGGTCGCTTGCAAACTTTGCTCCGAAGGCCGAAATGCCTCAAAAGAACCTAAAGGGCCCGGAAGAGTTACAGCAGATAATACGATGGTCGATTCAGAAATGGTGGTCCGGACCTGTCGGGCTGTAAACAAAAACAAACCCTCAATCTAATATGCACAAAAAGATAGGAATAATCAAGTAATTTTGAGAGCTTACATCGAAAAGGGAAAACGGGTAATGATGATTGTGGACGAGCGGGTGGTACAGTTTGAGAAGGGCTTCCGATGGGTGGCGTTTGCAAACCAGAGCTGAAGAGAAGGCTACTAAACAGTGCTACGGCCGAGGGTTTAGGTGGCATCGACACAGATCCAGGTGCGGTTGACAATACGACAGCCTCCGTAGCAGCGGCAGTAGGAACAACTAATGATGAGGGGGTAAGTGAAACAGTTAATGGAGTTTCCTGAGCTTGCGAAACGGTGACAGAAGCCTCAGACGTGGTTTCTGCAAGAAGAACGGAAGGTTTGGCGAAATAATAAATATAAATAGTAAAAAAAAATGTGAAGTATGAGTACGATACTGAAACGGTCAAGTAAATACCTTCGATTCTAAGCCGTTTGGTGGCGGATGAAGATGATTTTTCACGAACTCTCTTCGAGAGAGATTTCACGGACCCTACCTTGCGGGGCTCTGATATGTCAGATTGAGAATCATGGACCATGGTATCATGGGTCCTAAAAGCCAAAGTTTCCACAACGGGCGTTGCAGCTCCGGAGGTGACCTCAGTTTCACGTTCTAAAGCATCTGGTGTACCTTCAGAACTGAGGACATCTTCGGAGGGGGGAAGGAAGGGAGTTATAGCTCCCTCAACAAAAGAAACGTCCCCATGCACCGGTTTAGGCATTCGTAAGCGACGAAACAGTGATACGGCTTCCCCGTTGACTTGCCAGATTGGTCGAACTTGACGAACGAAGTAATAGGGACTCAGGTCAGCCATCCCAAGAAAGACTTCGTCCGGATCTTCCCATGCAACCTCTGAAGAAGACAAGCTGTTAACATAACCGTGCTCCTCAGCACTTAATTCAGGAGCAGGTTCGGAGGTGCGACCGGTAATCTTTCCCCAAGGGAGGGAAACATCATTGAAGGCCAAACGGTCAGCATAGAAGAAAGCGTACTTCCAATCCCGGATGGAATCCCTTAACCCGGTGATGTGTTCACTCCGGCCAGGACGCAGGGTGAAGACGGCCCAATCCCCTCTTCCAGTTACAACGTACATATGACGAAACACTTTGGTAGACAGAGGGATCCCAAGTGAACGGCAAAGCATCATGAAGATAACGATCTTGCGAAAAGAGTTCGGAGCAAGTTGGGCAAGATGAAGCCCGAGATCTTGAAGAAGGGCAAGTATAAAATCATCAATAGGAAGCCTTAGCCCTCCTAAAACATGTTGCATGTACACCGGCTCGAACCCTTGGGGATCGGTAAGAATCGTGTCAGAAGGGCCAGGGAGTAGAAGTCGGTAGCATCGATCGATATGAAAATCGTCGTGAATCGCAGAGATATCTGGAGGAGTTAGGTTGGTGTGGGTATTGGCAGCGGTTCGTTGGACGGATTTCTCACCTTTGTCCTTCGAGGTTTTGTCTTTCTTAGTCATGGTTAAGAAGAAGGTGAAAGAAAATAGGAAGGGGGAAGTGAGAGAGAAATTCGAGAAATTGGAGGAAGAGGTAATGATTTAGAAAGTAAAGTACATATATATATAAGGAGGGAATTTGAAGAGTCCCTATAAACCGTTGAAATGACGGTAGGATCTAACGGTCATAAAGTCGCAACGGTCATTTTTTTTCCAATGACAAGACATTTGAGAGTCGTCCCAAGTAAAAACGAGCCTTCCTGCGCAGAAGCCTCCTTTTAACTTGAGGGACTTAATGAGGTATGCCAAATACCATCCGGGCCGACGAAGGCCCTCGAGTGCAGGAGGGGTGAACGGTTGCAGGACGCGAGTCCCCACAATAGCAATCGGAGGAAAGGCGGAGATCGCGGTAAAAGTGATTTCGAGTCCCAAGAGCATTTAATGTGAACAAGTCCCCAAGTCGGCGGTAGCGTGGTGCCATGCTGTGACACGGCGGGTAAAGGCTCTAAGCTTTACCTTTTGACCAACGGACCCTCCGGAGGACCGGTCTGAAGAAGGATCTCCTTCTTCCTCCTGCGTAATCGGCTTGGCTATAAGTATTCACGTATAAGCAAAGAACCAGACACTCGGTACATTCATTACTCCCCTTTTACATTCAATACGATCTTTATGCATAGCATTAATTACCTTATCGACCTTACGTCAATAAATACTGACTTGAGCGTTGGAGTGCCCTCACGAGGATCATCCTCGGGGAGCATCTAACCCAAGGTTTGCGGTTGATTTCAGGTCTCCCTACGAGGTTCCAGAAGTAAACGACCTTCCGTCCCGACCTCCGGAGAATTGGTTTCAACAATTACCGACTTGCCCGTAGATCCTCGAAATGTCCTGCATTTACCAAATAACACTATACAAATCATTTAGTTAAAATAAAGCCCAATAAACATACATTTCATAACTTAAGTTCCTTGGAAACATATTCATGATGTTTTGTTGGTAATCCTTTTGTAAGATATCTGATGTATTAAATTTAGAATCAATCTTTTCAATTTCAGTTACACCACAACTTGCCTTTCTCTAAAAAATGCAAGTCTATCTCAAAGTGCTTCATTCTTTCTTGAAATACTTGATTGGCAAAAAATAAAATTGCAGACTTGTTACACAATATTCTAGCAGGAAATTTATGAAATAAACCAAGTTCAGTAAGAACCATTTCTACCCAAATAATTTCACAAACTACAGCTGCTAAAGTGTTGTCTGTTTCTTACTTTTCCAAGAAATCAAATAATTTCCAAGAAAAACAGCATAACCAATAACTTATATTCTAGTAGACAAATACTTGCCCCAATATATATACCTTAAAATCCACATAGGCTTTTAAACAAAACCATCACCTTTAGGGACAGTTGAGTGCATTAGTCCTAAAGAAAATTATAAACATAGAGATTAGGGGTGAGCGTATGACTGGACTGAACCGGACCGAAATTGATAGGAACGAAACTGAAAATTATGAAATTACAAAACCGAAACGGACAGAAAAACCATAATTGGTGTTGGTTAGGTATGGTTTGGTTTTTCAACCCAAATGATCATTCATATGCGAAGACCTGACCAAATTGACAGAAACTGATACAACCGAAACCGAACATCTTCAAATTACGAAACCGAAAATCATGAAATTACAAAACCAAAAATCAAACCAAAAAATCATAATCGATATAGGTTCGGTTCGGTTCGGTTTCGGTCAGTTTCATTTCGATTTTCTAATATTTCCTTGATAAATTTTAAACTTGGAGTTTATATCAAATCCCCCCCAACCACAGTTTTCTATCCCCCAACTCTCTCCTCCTTTAAAAATGTACGCCCAATATAGAAGGGTAAATTAAAGAAAATACATTGCAACTCCTCCATAAACCGCCCAAACTCCCAGTTAACGAGAGATTCATATGTGTGTGTAATTGATTGATTATATATTTCTCTTACATCAGATCAAAGGCATCATTTGTTTGAACTCTCGGTTTCTATTAAGAAATCGAGACGCTTGTCACGACAATCTGTCTACTGGTCAAGAGTCAGATTCACTTGTGCGAGGGCTAAAGTCACGATTTTCAAGTGAGGAGCGCTTAATTGGTTGCAGATTTGATTCCATTGGCGAATGTATGAGGTAATTTGTTTAATATTTATATACGATTTTTTTTTTGCCTGTTAATTACTTCGATCATTCATCACGTCTCAAATCGTCGTCTGTTTTGCGTGTTTGTTGATAATCGTTCGCGTTGCTTGATCGTATGGTATTCATTAGTTTCGATTCAGATGAATTTGATCATTATGGTGAGCTTGTGCTGATTTTGTTTCTCATTTAAAAAGAAAAAGTAAATGAAAATGACGTTAATTCAGATTTTTCTGATCATTTTCACTGTTTTAGTTCATCTACAGTGCATCAAGCATTCATTAGCATGCAGAGAAAGTACGAAAAGTTCTTACTCAATTTCTTAAGCGTTATGGAAATGCTGTAAATGCTTGGTTGATTTTGACCCTTTCTTTATCTTTGACTACTTTTAACTTTTTCACAATTGAATTAAATAAAAAGAAGAAATGGTATTGGTGCCTACTGGCTAGATCTCGCTGGATTGTTTTTTTTTTTTTTAAGTTCTGGCCTTTCCTTAAAACTAATCAATCCTTTGTAAATGTACATTCCAAAGACAATGCATGTACGGATTTTTATTAGGTTGCGCTCAAGATGATATAAATCAACTTAATAAACATTTGACATTAATCCATGTGTCAAGAAAACGTCAGATGATTTATATTTTAGGAACAAGTTAAATTATTTTAGAAAATACTCCATATATGTTAAAAACTATCCCTTTTAGCTCAAGTGAGTGAAGTGACTCGACTTAGTGATACCAAAACATCACTTTAATCTTTATAGCCATACGAGTGTGATTAACAGCTGTATAAATGACCATACTTTATTTTAGTTCTTGTTTACCTTGAAAAAAATACCAAAAACTGATAAGGTGAGTTATCCTGATTCTTTGTACATTGCAGGTCCGATTAACAGCTGCCGGTGCCACCACCGCAATCCCGATGGGCAGGGAAGTAAACGATTGCCCATGTGAACTTCCATCACGTGGCACAACCACCACCGCCGCCGCCGCCGCCGGAATCACCAGAAGAAACCAGCGGTACCCAGTTGAGGAAGCCGGAGCAGGAGATCCAGACTTCAGATGCTCCGGCAAGTCCTGCCGGTCATGCACTGCCAGAGTAATCGCCGACTGTGTTGCCGTCTGTTGCTGCCCATGCGCCGTCGTCAACATCTTCACCCTGACTTTCTTTAAAGTCCCGTGGATGCTAGGGAGAAAGTGTTTGGGTTTGAATAATAAAAAGAAAAAAGGGAAGTTAAAAAACGATGAGAAGTTAAAGGGTCGAAATGTAATATCAAGAAAAGATGAGGGGGAAGAAAGGAAATCTGAAAATTTGAATGCCATAGAAGAACAAGAGGAAAACAGTGCGAGGTTTGAAGCAGAAAAAGTTTGGTTAGAATTGAATAAAATTGATCAATTAGGTTTTGGCAGGGTTTCCTCCACCGGAAATCAGTCTCCTGAGTAAAAAAAATAAAAAAAAAATCACATGTAGACAATATTAATGGGTTGCATTATGTTACAGAAACATGTACATCATGCATTAGAAACTGTACATTGTCAATTTTTGTGATATAGCTTATAAATAGGCAAGGTGTTGTCTGGTAGCCAGCTATTTGAGTGATGGAGATGGTGCATGATGAATTTTGTAAAGGGAGAATATTTCACTGTCCCACACAATGCTTTCATCACATTGTAAACTTTTACTCTTCGAACTCGACTCTTCGAATTTACTTGTATAATGTATGTTGGGTAAATTGTATATCATCTTTTAATTATCACAAAAATAATGTCATTAATGATAAGAAACAAATATAAAACCAATAGATCGACACATAACCTATGAATATGGATTGAACTTTAGAAGGGTCTAAAAACATCATGGAGCAGTGAATATCATGTTGTTATAACTTATAAGTCACTTATTCATAAAGCAATGAAAATATGAGATAGTAACGACCCAATGTAGTAAGAATTTATAACATGAGTATAGAGTTTTATTAGATTAAAATAAATAAAGGATATGAAGGTGGAAAACCATTTCTATCAAGGGTTTTGTTCTTTAACATGCATAAAACATAAAACACTTGTACATTTATTGATGAAGAATGAAAATTTTAAAATTCAGGGGACTTTACATTAATTTGATATTTTTATACATATTTTAGCAACAGTTTATTATCATTTTCCTTTCATCTTGATTTCAATTATATCAATATTTGCAAGATTGCTTGTTTTTTCTTCATTTGGCTAATTCCGCTATTTTTTTTAACCAAATACTCAAATTTGGTGAAATTCAAATCACCTCCCTTTGATTAACTATTTTTGGGTGGGTTAGAAACACCTTTGGGCTTTGTCTGCTTATCGAGACCACTCATTTAATGGCACATGTCCTGTAGCTTAAAATGCCCGGATTGACAGTTAAAAGACCTTCTTGAAGAAGAAGAAAACAGAAAAACGGAAGTACAGAGAGATCGAGTGCTGACTGCCGAAGTATAACGAAACCATGGCGACGGGGAGTGTTGACTCGGAGATGACTCGGATAATGTTGGGAGTAAATGAGTCAAGCATCAAAGGATATCCACATGCTTCAATTAGTAGCAAATCTGCATTCGAATGGACTTTGAACAAGATCATTCGCTCCAACACCACCGGATTTAAGCTCCTGTTTCTCCATGTCCAAGTTCCTGATGAAGACGGTATACCTATTTCTCCATATGTTCTTGCTTGCAAAGTTGCAATTGTTTTTGCGATATACTTTGTGCACTGAACTAGTGTTAGGGTTTGTAAAATTAAATTTAGGCGATAGAGTTTTTTCTGCTGTGTGATTTGCTATTGCACGCGGTTTTATAGTTGATAAATTTTTAGCGTTCATCGCACCTTGATTCTACGTGCTATGCTTACGGTTTTTGTACTATCTACTTTGTGCATCAGATTTAGGCGATAGAGGTTTTAGAGGTTTTTCTGCTGTGTTATTAGCTATTGCACGCGATTTTATAATTCGTAGTTTTGAATCGAAATTATGTGATGATTTTTGTGGATTTGTATGCTGAAATCAGTGTATATCGAACTTCGATCCTACATGATATGCAGTTTTCATGTTTTTGCACTATCTACTTTGTGCATTGAATTGATTTTAGGGCTTGTGAAAAAAATTAGGTGATAGAGGTTTTCTGTTGTGTAATTTCTTTTGCACGCCACATGATTGTTAATAATGATTTTAAATTGAAATAATGTGATAATTTTGAGTTTTATGGATTCTTATGCTGAATATTTTTTTTTTTTTTTTTTTTTTTTTTTTTTTTTTTTTTTTTTGTGGTTTATCAAACTTTGTTTCGACTTTTTAGTATCAAATTTGCGTTTTATTGTGCATAATGAAACCTTGAAGTGAGGTTAGGGTTTGTGAAATAAAATTTAGGCGATTTTATTTGTTACTATACAGTACACCGTGTGATTGTTGATGACAATTTTGATTTTTAACTTCAGGTGTAGATTTTGAGTTCTATCAATTTGTATGCTAAAATTTTAATATTAGAGGTTCATTGAACTTTGATTCTATGTGATATTTAGCTTATACTGTTTTTCAAACGGAATATATTTGTAATGAACTGGATGTTCTGACATTGCTTGTTTAGTTCATTCTTAGGAACTGATATTGGTGATAATCATGAATTTGATAAGCAATACGATCATTTCTACTGTTTAGCCTGCAACATACCTGTTTTTTAGGGCATATTGGGTGTAAATGTTTAATGCACGGGTGCGAACTTATCAGACTCTGTAATTCCATTGCTTAGAGATATATCTAATCTAGTTCATGAACCTCCTCTTATGATGAACATCCCTCTTCTGTGCCAAGATTAAATCCTACTCATACATGTTTTTTTCCCCAGCAAACAACACTAACTGTGATCAGTTTTGGTTCTCATGTTTATACATATATACAATATATTAACCATGAGAACATTGCTATACTAATTTACTTATGCAAAATGGTAATTGGAATTGTAAGAAGTCAATTTTAGTATTTTACCCTTTCAAGTATTTCTAAGGGGCTGAATTTCATAGTTTTATCATTATATTACCAATAAATGTGTTTTCCTAAATTTGTCCTTTCTTCTTTTTTCTGCATCTTAAGGATTCATTGCATTCACTACATAACTTTGTGAGTTGTCGAGACTAATTGTTGGCAGGATGGTCCAACCGCCGCCTAGGAACGGGAGTCAGAGGGCCCTTAAACCGATTGGCCCAACCACATAAAAAATGTTTGTTCTTTCTTTCTTTTTCTTGCAAATATTTATTTTTGCATTTCTATTGTTTATATGCGTTTGGGTGATCACTCGCGTATTGATATGTGGTGAGAGTTTGACTGCTGATTTCCCAGCGAACTTCACAAATGACAACCACCTTGTGTGCAGGCGCAATACGTGCTAACTTGTAAACCTACCTAATAGCTGTAGCTTTAAAAAGAAACTTGCGTGAAATATATACTTGAGAAAATATTGATTGTTATTCTTATATCTCTGAATAATTACTTGGTTCCACAATGAAGCATGGAAATGATTCATAAAAGGTATTATATATATATTGTCAAGATATGGATGAAATTGCATTTGGGCTCGCTTGTTCCACTTTGTGCGTTATCTATAATCTCATTGACCCAGTTTTATTCTAGCATGCATCTTCATTTACATGTGGTAATAAAACCAATGATGTGTGATGGTATTTTATTCCTTGATTATGTTGTGTTGTGGTAGGTTTTGATGATGTTGATAGTATCTACGCCTCACCAGAAGATTTTAGAGATGCCAATCGTAAGGACAAGATTAATGGATCTCATTTGCTAGAGTACTTTGTCAAGAGAAGTCACGAAATAGGGGTTTCTCTCTCTCTCTCACACACACAAACACACACATAAATGCATGTGCTAATAAAAAATTGTGATAGGTTGCTTGTGAAGCATGGATAAAGAAGGGTGATCCAAAAGAAGTAATCTGCCATGAGGTCAAAAGAGTCCAACCAGACCTCCTTGTTGTTGGAAACAGGGGTCTTGGTCCCTTCCAGAGGTATCATTTTTAGATTCATTCTAAGCATCTTCAATAATTCGTATTTTACCTTTCGTCTACAAAAAGATCACTCAACTCGTCTAATTTGAGTCTCAAAAACAGTATCTGCTTAATAAATTTGCAACCTATATAGCAGTATGTGAATTACTTCTGTTATATATCCTACTCTGTTATTTTCGCTCTTCACAAGTTTATCAAGGGCAGATGACTTAGAAATGCAACTAAATTTCACCTTTTTACCAACTTATGTGACTAAGTTGGTTTAATGAATTCATATTTCAAGTTTCTTCCAATCTATGCAAAAAAATCAACGTGACAGAAGTACCATACACTGCGCTGTGTAAGTTGGTAAGAAGATGGCAACAACTTGAAACATGTATGATTAAATGGTAAGAAGTCCACTTCTTTGCATAAATTTGAAGAAAAGGTGAAACTTGGTTGCATTTTAAAGTAATTTGCGATTTTATAGACAATTAGTGAGTAAAATATAATTGCATAACTAAATATTCATTTTACAACAAATAATGTGAACTTTTAACCATTTGATTGCCTAGTAGCAAGGGCTCCCTAGTGACTTTCAAGAAGTTATGGGTTTGATGTCTCTTTGGGTAAACATTTACCAAATCGTGTTCGAAATGGCCACTGCAATGGTTAGATCACGTACATCACGAGCAAAACTCGGCCACTCTGGAAGAGTCCTTATAACGGGAATACCCTTTAATAAAAATAATTTGAACTTTTCTTAATGAATTGATTTAGAAGGTTTTCACATTTAAATATACATTTTTGGACGACGCTGAACATGATTACACAACCATGGCATCCTGTTCCACACAATGACACTTGCATCTTCCAAACAGTACTTACCATTATTGCATCATTAACGTACTTATTTACTATATAACATTTACTAACGGATGAATAGTTGCCATTCCACTGGATGTATGCCAGCACCTCCTTGGATACGTGTCTTCTTCTGTGCCACCTCCTCCTTCTCCAATTCGTGTCTGCTTTAGGAAATCACCACCTCCTGCTTCAAGATATCACCATTCCATTGGATCTGCGCCACCACCTCATCCTCCTTTAGTTCGTGTCTGCTACATACAAAATTTATCCACCAGCTCCTGCTTCAGGCAATGATTCGTGTCATGAATCCACCTCCTGCTTATCGATCGCCACCACATCCCACCGACTTGCGTTAATTTGATATGTATCGAGGCTCTAATTTTGGGTTTACACATCGACTGCTTCTCCAATTTATTTAGGACAGAACTTTCGGTTCATCTTCTTCAGGTAACGTTCTTTCAACTTTTTAATCTTTAATGTCTTCCCTTTATGCGATAGGTGTCTTTGATGATATATTGATATTCACTATAGTTTGTGGTTAGAAAATGCAGTTAAACTTGATTTTCATCAACAATTTGAGATTATAGCCATTAGAGTTTTCTTACATGGTTTGTGTGAAGTTGTTGATAGAGAAGGAATTATAAAATCCCCAAGCGTGCTACTAAAGCCATGAGGTTTGCAAATTTCATATTTTTTTTATTAACAAATCGTACGATTGGCTGATTGAAATGTTGTGATGTAACTTGATGATACCTGCAGATATGTTGGGAAACTCAATGAAGCTCAAAGAAGCATGCTAGATGATAGATTTAAGTGGAAGGTATGTTAACAACAATCAAATATTTTCCAATTCTATTATTGTTGTCCTAATTTGGTTTTTTTTTATTTTGTCTTTAAATTCTTCTTTTTTGCCAGAGATATGGAAAAAAGAAAGGAGTGGAAACCAAGTGAAGCAAGAACTGCTTTAAGGCGTTCTATGAGGGAAAATGGATAAACATCATAATTTCGAGAAGGTCAGATTGATGGATGATAAATTGGGTTAAATTCATATTAAGCTAACGACCGAACTTTTTTTTTTTGGTGTGAAATGATGCACTTGGTTTGAATTGTTATTCTCTGCGTTCTTTATGATTATATTTATTTACATTAATTGTAGGTTGCTGGAAGAACTGATATGTGTGTTGCACAAGGATCTCATGTTAGTTAACAAAAATTCTATGATGTTTCGCAAAGCAGGTATGTTATCCAAATCATTTTTTTACATTGCTAATGTGCTATAACTGATTTTTAGTGTTTAAAGAGGCTTTTTGGGTTTTGAATCAAGTTTTATTACTACTACTTAGGTGCATCTATAAAATGACTTTATTTATCTTCTTGATTTATGTATATGTTGCTGATTAACACTTTCTGTATTTACTTAAGTCACAACTCACAACTTATGTTGATCTGAATATCAGTTTTATCAAAGTTAGAGTTTCTAAATTGGATTTTTGTTTCATTTTATGTTGTAGTCACTCTGATGCTATTCTTCAAATCTGTCATATGGTCTAATTTGACATGAGAAGGTCAAAATTAATTTATTGTAATTATGTTAAGTAACTTCACTTTCAGGCTAAACTATTATCTTTTAATTACATAATTAATTGTAATGAAGGCCTATTATTTTACTTTGAATACACTTTTGATTTATGATTTGCTTTAAATGTAATAAAGGCTCAAAATTAAACTTTATAAGTGTTCGTTGTAGCTGTTCATTTATAGGATTTTCCAGTTACTCTTTTCACGTAATTCACTCTGAAATCAAAAGAATAACAACAATTGTTGTTGCTTCTTTTTCTCTGCTCTATAATTTTGTTTTAGATGTTTTTAGTAGATTAATTCCACTAGGTATTATATTCTGCTTCTTTTCACTAACAGGTTTACTAACCCGAACCAAGGAAACCAATATCTCATTTGTAATCGACGTTTTGATCGAACTGATAGTGATCATCAATGCAAACCACCACCATAACTGCACAAACCATCCAGAAGATGATTCTGGAAAAAGGTCTGCAGCTGGAGACGGAGCAAATGTTAGTCGGCACCAAGGCAGGAAATGATTGTTTACTTTATTGTCTTATTGACCATTAATATATTATTTCTAAATAGGTTCATCTATTAATGGAATTCAATAATAACCAAGCTGATGCAGTTACTTACAGATTAGTAATTAAAATCATTATTGAATGGTTATTAGTAGTGCAGTTAGGTTTTTATGATATACTTTTTTTGAGTAATTATTGGTAATCGCCTACGTTACAACAAGCCTTCCTCAAGTATTGTTGTGACTATTGCATGAACACACCGCGGAAACGCGCGGGTACGTCTACTAGTTGTATACATTATTGTTTTTATCTGTGAACAGGGTATTTATAGGAACTGTGAGCGAATTTTGCGTGAAGCATTGTGAATGTCCTGTTGTCACAATCAAACGCAGTGCAGATGAGACTCCCCAAGACCCTGTAGATGACTAGTTTGTTCATATTCATAATGTGTCTAGCGTTTGTTACCAAGATTCAGCTACTTTCATGTCCTTTATTTCTTATGGTTTCAAGAGTATCACGACTTTTTCATTTGTGACTCACTTTTGAACCATCAATGATGGATTAAAGCTATTAAGCCCAGGGCTTCAACGAACAGATTAACACATTGGGGTGCTTAAAAAAGATTAAAAAAAAACAGTTAAAATAGGATGTTCAAAAATATCTGTATCTAAGAGAAATATCCAAAATATATCTGAACAATTTGTTTTCTCTAGATATCGAATTTTGGATATCAGATTTGGATTTACTTAAAAAAGCTAGTAAAATAAGTCACAGCAATGGCAAAAGCATTAACATAGTTGAGATATACTAAAATTCGATAACAACACAACAGATGCATCTACTTCCATCCTTAAAACTTCCAAAGCTAATAGATACTAGTACTAAAACTCCTCATTTTACAAACCTTGTCAAGAACCTCCTTTATCCCATGTTCCAAACTCGCCTTCACATCAGCATTCATTTCATTTTCCTTGCACTTTTGCACCATTTCATTCATCCACTCCAGCTTCTGCTCAATGAACGCAACATCAGACACATTTTCAAAACCATCTTTCTTTACAACAGTAGCCTGGCGGTGGCTGGACCCGTTTTTGAAAATGGAGCTCTGGAAAGACGAAATGAAATCAGTGATCACTGGAAGATTCTTGTCAACAAAAGATGAAGGATCAAGTGCTGCATGTAACAGCCCTTGAAACACCTTGTTCACATTCACAGAAGCATCAATCATCTTCGGTGGATCTTCTTTTGAATCAGACCCTTGACGTGCCTTTCTCTTTTGACTACCTCTCTTCCCACTACTCTTCTGTGATGAATCCTCAACCGCCATTTCCGGAACCTTCTCAGGCTCGGGTTTTGGTTCTTTAAAACCTGAAAGTTTGACACCCCCAATCGGACTTAAGTAAGGCAGAGAAAGGTACTTACTCCTCTTCCTTTGTCGTGGTGACATTGTTCCACCGCCACTTTCATCTGGTGTTACAGACACCACCAAAGCCTTCCTTTTTGTCTTACCATCTTTAGACATTTTAGTTTTCCTGATTTTGGGCTCATCTTCTCCCAATAACTCGGCCACGCTCTTCTTCTTCCTTTTTTGATAAAATTTATCACCACCATTTTCAGAAGGCCCGTTTTTATCAGACCCACTTCTCGTTTTGTCTTCCAGGCCTTCAATGCACTTTGGGTCACTGTATTTCGACAACAAGTAACCGCCTTTTTGGCCGTAAAATGCACCCATGCAGCTTTTCAGTACAGCAAATTCAAGTTCAAGCTCAAACTGTCTTGTACCAGGATCAACTTTTGCTATATCTTTCAAAGTAGAGAAAACTTCAACTGGCTGCAATCCATCCATCAAAACTGTAACCGTATTCCCTTTTGGAACACACACTCCCTTCTTGATCCCACCACCATTCTTAACCCAATTAACGGGTTGACATTTACACATCAATTCAGCTTCTACAAGCCTACTAATTTCTTCTAGAGACTCCCGGACCGCGTTTACAAACTTTTTGTAGTCACTCTGAACCGACATTTCTTGAAAATGATCAATAAACGGTTTCAGTTGTGATGGTTGACACCAAGAAAACGAACCGTCTCCAAAATAAGCCACCAAAAGTCGACCCTTTCGTTTCAGAGTCGATGCATAATCGGATGCATCAGACGGGTCGTATATTTGACCGGGCCACCATGGGTGACTCTTGATTGTACCCCACACGAAATCGCCTACAACAAAATCATGTTCTTCTTCTTCTTCTTCACTTTCATCTTCTTCTTCATCATACTCTTCTTCATTTTCAGCTAATTTTTTGTCATTATCTTCCGCGTTTTCATCATCGTTCCACTCAAATATGTGTAATCGATTTTCATTATTTTCCTCTATCTGCCCTGAAAAACAGACATCCATTGAATCCCCAGGAGCGTTTCCGTCATGTTTGTTTTCATCATTCTTGTTTATATCATCCTTAGATTCAAAGATTTCAGTGCCATTTTCATCGTTTTTCTCTTTCTCCTCATCCATCGGATCCCCAGGGGCATTTTCGTCATGTTCATCAGCTAAAGAAGCTGCATTGCCCTCGAAAACAGGCTCCACTTCACTTCCATTTTCACCACCAAAAAACTCCACTAAATTCATACCCAAAGATCCCCCATTCTCACTGCAATTTACCTTCGTACCTTCATGGCCGTCAACCAAATTACCAAAAACCCCTTCGTCATTCTTCAAAATGTCATCTTTATCTTCTTGAAGCATCTTAACCACAGAAACTTCAGTCTTTTCAACTACCGTCGTTGTTGTAACGACCACCGTACCACCCCCACCGACTTCATTATTATCCAAACTAGGGTTCGAGATTTTATGGGGGTCATCAATTGGCTGAGAAGATAAAGAAACCCCACCTAGGGTTTCATTTTTTAACTTGTTTTCTTCAATGATCTCCATTTCTATAAAGAAATTTAAGAAAACCCATTAAAATTTTCCAAAAAATAATAATTTAAAATTCGAAAGTAAAACAAAAAAAGATTCGAGATACCCATCAATCAAAAACCCACTTTTAGGGTTTTCACAACCGCCATTGAAAACAGAGAGCTTGCTATTAGCTGAAACTCCTCAAAACCCACTGACACGCCCATTATAAAATTAACGAATCAAACTAACAAGTGGGTTTTGCATAATTTTCATAAAAAAATATAAACAGAACACTATATCTACAAACACCCATAGAACGGAAGTGACCATGTAGAAGGAAATACCTGTTGGAAAGCAGAATCTTTAGACCATGAACGAAGCTCGGTTTGAAGGTGTGATTTAAGTGAAATAATTGCTATCAAAGTTGGTGGGTTATTATTGCCCTTTTGAAACTCAGATTAATATGGAAAAAATAGAAAACTTGATTTTAAGAAAAAAGGGAAATATGAAGATAAAATCGTGTTATAGCAAAGTGAAGAGACGCTGTCCGTGAAAAGGACAAGGGAATATTAAAGTCACTAAGCGGTGACGTTTGTAATTACACTTTACCTTGTGGCAATGGTCTTCTATTCTCTAGATTAGAATTAGGGATGTCAATTCAGGTCGGGTTCGGGTTGACGGGTTCGGGTTCGCGGGTTGACGGGTTAGAAACCTTCAACCCGAAATCGACCTATTTATATAAACGGGTCAGATATCTCAACCCTAACCTGTTTAACTTCAACCCAAACCTAACCCATATAACCCATTTAATAAAACGGGTTAAACAGGTTATCAGGTCAAACAAGTTAAACGGGTCAAACAAGTCAAAATGTGTTGTTATTACCCAAATTCATAACAAAATACTAAACACTAAATTACTAAGTAATATTTTTTATTTTTATCGAACTATTTATTACGTTTTAACTAGTAAACTATAAATTAAGTATAAATATATAGTTTTTAAAATATATTTTAATAATTAAACGGGTTGGCGGGTCGACCCATTTAAATTATCATTTACCCGAACCTAACCTGTTTAATAAACGGGTTAGCTGACTCAACCCGAGACTGACCCAATTATTTTTTACCTCAACCCAAACCTGTTTATTTTCGTGTCGGTTTCAGGTCGGGTTTCGTGTCGGGTCAGAAATTGCCACCCCTAATTAGAATTAGAATATGAGGATTGGTATTAGGGGTGCCCAACGGGTCAACCCGACCCGGCTCTTATCGGGTCGGGTCCGTCGGGTTTGAGACTAAAAAATTTTAACCCGAAACCCGACCCGATAAGGATTCCGGTTTGTCGGGTTCGGGTTGGTCGGGTTTCGGGTTTGTCGGATTGACCCGATCGGGTTAGTCGGGTTACACTTGAGTTAGGAATTTTTGGTAAAAACTATAGAAATTATTTAATATATTGAATTTCATGAGTATTTATTTAACACTTTTAATTGTTAATTGATTTTTATTGAATACTTTACCATATAATTTGATAATTAATTGATTTAATAGTAAAAATATGTTAATTTTTATAGCAAATAAAATACTTAAACTTTAATCGGGTCTAATCGGGTCAACCCGAACCCGACAAAGGTAAGAAATTCTAACCCGAAACCCGACCCGATAACGAATCGGGTTGGTCGGGTCGGGTTTAAAAAACCCGATAACAACATGAAACCCGAATAGACCCGACCCGATAAGCGTAATCGGGTTCGGGTTCGGGTCGGGTCAACCCTTTGGGCACCCCTAATTGGTATTTATACCATTTGTTATTTTATTTTATTTATTTATTTATTTATTTTTTTGAACGGCAAGTTAGTAAGTTAGTGGTTCGAGCCTAGACAGTGACATCCACAAGGGGCAGTATGCCTTCCCTCGAACCTTCCACCTTTTTTGTCCACGACGGGACTTGAACCCATGACCAATAGGTCATGGGCAACACTTTAAATCCACCTTGGATACCACTAGGCTACAAGCCTTGGGTTATACCATTTGTTATTATTTATATGTTTATTAATTTGATCATGATAAGTGTCAAAATCAAATGATGATATGAGGAAAAAGAATTAGTGAATTATACATGTGAAGTTTAAAAGTGTGTAGGAATATAAGTAGGAAGAACATGTAGGAATAAATATCATTTCTCTTAGAATATAATCTATATTTTAGGGGTGAGCATTTGGACCGAAAAAACCGAACCGAACCGAAACCGACCGCAACCGAACCGAAACCGATAACATGTTATCGGTTCGGTTTCGGTTTTGAAAATTCATCGTTATCGGTTATCGTTCTATCGATTCGGTTCGGTTTTCGGAAAATGATGAACATTTGGTTTAAAATAACCGAACCGATACCGATAACATGTTATCGGTTCGGTTTCGGTTTTGAAAATTCATCGTTATCGGTTATCGGTTCTGTCGGTTCGGTTCGGTTTTAGCCCGATAATCACCCCTACTATATTGTATCAAAGAACTTATAGCCTACACCCGCATTTGATGTTTAGATATTTTACAAGTTTATGATTTCAAGTTATATTACAAATAAAAATGATGTAAATTTACAAAGTGTGTTAGTTGTTCAAAAAATAAAATAAAAAGAATGTAGTCTATAGTGCCTTTGATATATACCCCTTTTATTGTTTGTTGCGAGTATGTACCCATATAGGTGTTACGGACCTAAAATGCTATTCACCATACAGGTTAATTATGGTTCCACGCCTAGACGAGTTGAGAATGGCATTACGGTTTATTTGGTTACATGATTCGAGTTTGAAGTTGTTCATAATAGGTGTTGTTTCAGCCGATTGAGTGTATAGAAAATAACAATAAGCATCGGCTGAAAGTTAGTCACCAGCTGATCACTATGCACAATCTAATAACTGGCACAAGAATATAAGATATTCTAGATAAGATCAGAAGTTAAGACTAAAAGGAAATTTCATCAACATGAGTGGAACTAGCTGCTAAGTATTATCATTTGAAGGAAGATTACTTTGAGATAAAGTTTGACAAATGTCAAGTATCCAAATAACAAAATTGCGAATAACAACATAGTACGAGGTGTGTATGTTTTTTCAGTCATCTGTAGAAAAAGCAACCAGACAAAAAGATTATAAAACAAAATAGGCCCAATCAACCTACAATGAAATGAAGACCCGCCACTATAAATAATGGAGTTAATGCATTGTATTAGCTACGTGATATTTGAATGCGAAACATTTGGCAAAATTTCTCTCTAGTAATCTTTGCAAAAGGTTAACTTATCAGCTAGTGTATGTTATCACCTAATAGAGCATGAGTTTTGTGAGCATGTAACATTATTAATAACATATTAATTATTGAAAACCTTGTGTTGGTTATTTACACTATATATTTGTCATTACAAGTTTTCTCAGTGTTAATCGTATATTAGGACATAGTACAACATTTAAGTATTGTTAATTTTCATATCTTACATGATTCACATTCTTCTATTTCGTTATGGTATTTATATATATGCAGGACATCATATATATTTATTCCATTACGCACTTTTGACGGAACTCTTTTGGGAAGCAGTCTATCCATTCCTGTAAAGATATAATTGTCTGCATCACACATTTACATGTCCCACTACTTATGTCAGGATCAGGTATTATTGCCAATAGCACGTGGTAATTAAGGTACTGTTTAAGAATGTTTCTAATGGAATTGTAATTTAGGAAGGAACTGGAATCCGTCAGGAATTATAATCCAATTCCATACTCTGTTTAGTTGACATGAAATGGAATTTGAATCCAGTTCAATATTATGTTTAGTTGATATGAATTGGAATTGAAGTTATCTAAAATAACGAATTTACCCTTATTATTTGTAGTGGTTGGTTGGTCGTGGTGGTGGGTGGTGGTGATGGTGGGTGGTATTGGTGGTGGCGTCGGCGGTGGGTGATGTTGGTGGTGGCGGCGGTGGGAGATGGTGGGAGTTGGTGGTGGCGGCGGTGGGTGTAACGACCGAAATTCTTATAAATTGTATTTGAATTACTATTCGGGTTGTATGAATTTAAGATATTATGATTAGGCTATAATACCATTATGATATGTTAAGTGTTTGAATGTTTAAAACTTGTGTGATTGGAAATGGGTCAAGAATTTGGGGTATATCAAGTTGGGAAAAACGAGTATAGCAGAAATCGGGAGATCGCGGCGCGATCTTGGTCTTGGTCGAACAGCGACCCGAAATAGCGATGGTTGGTGAAACGCGATTTAGATAGCGTCGAAGATAGCGTCGGGATAGCGTCGCTAAAAGCAACGCGATTTATCGCGGGAGCGAGTTCGCGGCGCGAATTCAAAGATCGCGACGCGATCTGTCTCTGGGCAGTATAAAAACGCAAAAATCAGGGTTTTAGCTCATTCTTCACCCCTAAAACCCTAGTGGCCGTTTTTAGAGAGTGAGAGCTCGTTTTTGGTGATATTTGGCTCAAATCTTCATCAATCTTGGAGATTTTGACATTAAAGGTAAGGATTCTTGATCCTTCATACTTGGTAATTGGTTTTTCAAGCTTTTCTTGGGCATCAATGGTGGTTTGGGGAACCAACCATGTCATCTTGGGGAAGATGACCAAATATGAGTGTAAATCACTCCTTGTATGCTTGTGATCAATGTGTACAAGCTAGATTTGAGATCTTTGGATTGAAATCTTGAACTAGGGTTTGAGATTTCACCAAAGTTGTATGAACTTGGTGATTGGGGAGATTAATATGGATTAATTAGTGCTAGTGATAGATAATAACTAGTATCTATGATGACATTGATATTAGGTCAAGAAGACCTTGTGATTGGGAGTACTTCTTTGACTAAGAAGTAAGGATTTGTTGTAACGCCTTGAAATTTTAATAATTAAATAAAATTACCTTAATCATGTTTTATTTTATTCACAATCCGTTTTATATTAATTGGATGCTCTTACTTAAATAGTTTAGACTATTTGGACGACTTATAGTTAGACGGTTCGTTAGTATTAAATGTTATTTATAAATTAATTGGTCGGTTTGTATTATTATTGTAGAGCCCGAGTTTTATTGTTTAGCCCGATCCATTTAGAGAGTTAAGAGCCCAAATTAAATGATACTTAAACCAAAATTTCCCTAATTCCTTCCCCCTTAATGTTATTCTCTTCGGCCGTTCCATTTTTTTCTTTCATCCGTCTCGCGTAATTCTGATCGATCAAAGAAGCATGGGCATTCACTGGAGGTTTTCATGTGAGACGGTGGTCTTATTACGTGGACACTTCATCAATTATAAAGAAAGAAAAATAGGTGGTGATGCTTGTTGTAGTGGCGGTGGGATGACTTTGGTGATGTGACTTTTATTTCCAAGTGAGCCATTCATCAATTTAATTTTTGTCCCAAGATGTGGATTTAAGCAAGAGGTTTTGGTCGCAGATCGTGTAGTGTCGTGCCTTGGCTGTAGAGGATTGTGATTTTCGTGGGAGAAATCAAGCTGAGGGTTTGGAGAGCAAAAGTGTGTCGGTGTTGGGGTCGAGTTTACACTGTGACCGATTGGCTAAGAGTTGTCCAGCAGGGGCTGTGACCAATCTGTTTGAGGCTCGGGTTTCTGTGAATTAAATGATGTGTCGAGGAGGGAAAAGAGTTCGAGCAGGAGAAGACGAGCTAGCCTTTGTCCCGAGCCGGATTTCTATATTCTGTTGCGGTAGTTTTACCCTCTTGATATCCTTTATTTGAGCTTCGTGATCCTCGAGTTTAATTCTGTTTATGTGTAGGTTCCAGATGTGTATCTGCTGAGCTGAGGCCGGGCCATTGAGGGCTCGATTTTTATTGTTAAAGTGTTCGTTATATTGTCGGGTTAGGGTTGGTTAAAAGCCGTAGTTGAACGACTAAACGTTTTAATAACCGAAAACCGGAAACCGAACCCGTAGGGTCCTTGAGTTCCTAAACCGAAAGAGTTTTTTAAAAGAAAAGAATTAAATTATTTCTAATCTAGTTCTGATGGATCTCTGGGGCTGTTGAGTGCCTCGGGAATTAACGAGATGATGTCGGGTTTGTTAAATCGGGTTTGTTAAATCGGGTTTTTATGAAAATACATTTTCAGGCAGATTCTGCCCAACGTTTTCGGGCCTGTATTAACCTGTTCAAAATACGTTTCTGGATTTTTGGCCCGCGTTAGTCTCTTGTTTTCTGAGTCCTCTTTCCGTTTCCACTGACGGCTCGTCGATCTGAGTTACCGTTTAAAAGTTATGGCCATTTTAATACGCCGCTATCAGAATTTCTACCTGTGCAGCTATGTTCTTTTGTGAGCCTGTTTTGAGGCCCTTAGAGTCCGTTTCTGGGAAGAAGCCACTTGAGAGTGTTTTGTAGTATTCTGAGTCTAGTTTACGTGGTAAAAATTTGGGACAAATCTAATGAACGGGTTGGGAGTTATAGCAGTTCCCGCGGGGGTGTCGGGTTCTGGCAGATTACTATGAGTTGAGTTTTGAGCCGAGTTTTAATCCTAGCCTTATTATTTGATGTAGGACCTTGTAGGAACTGAGTTGTGACTTGTACGTGCCGAGGATACTTCTAGGAGCCTACGTCTATTCGAGGTGGGTAATCTCACTATAAACTTGTACTTACTTTCGATTCATGATTATGTGCTATATGTTATGAATTGTCTTGTTGATTGAGCTTGAGTATCGATTGTGTGATTTATCTGAGTTACCCGTGATCTGAGTTATTTGTGATCTGAGTTATCTGTTTACTGAGTTATCTGAGTTCTGAGTTCTTGAGTTAAAACATTAAACATAATATACTTGACTTGACACCGAAGAGCACTGGTGTCAGATGTTTGTCTTGGCACCGAAGAGTACTAGTGCCAGACGTTTTGACTCAACACCAAAGATTACAGGTGTTGAGCCTTGAGTTGTGTGAGGCGGGTCAAGGTTGATCTCTCGTCCCAAGTCACACTAGCGCGCTATATAAATTAAAATCTGAGTAATAAAATCTGAGAAATAAACTTGAGTAATTGAGAATTTAGTAGAGTCTTTAGGGATCACTTATGTGACTTGAGTTGTTTGTACTTACATGTTTATTTTGATGTTATTCACTCAGCGGTGGCTGACCCCAAACACTCCCCACCCCATTTTACAGGTAATAGAGCAAGTGCATTTGATGAGTTGTTACTCGATGAACTTTTATGGATTTGGATTTCAAACTTTTATTTTGAGTCAAATGTTTTTAAAACAATTACTTTAATTATTCCGCATTTAAACCACGAGACGGTTTTATATTTTTGTTTATGAGTTGGGACCTTTGAGTTACTTGTACTTTTGGGGAAAAATGGTTTATTTTATTTATTAAAAAATTTTAAATTTCCCCTATTTTTTTGGGATGTTACATTTGTGTTGATTAACACAAGTGTTGGATAGCTTTGCTAAGGTGAGTACATGTGATCTTTTTCTGAATACATAGTAAACCATGATTCATAGTTTAAATCGATTTCTTAGAGTCTTTATTAGATAATTGTTTTTAATAAAGAAACGATTGTATTGATTTGTATTGAATTGTATTGAATTGAATTGAATTGAATTGTATCTTGATGTGTTAGTTACCACTAGTATGATGTGAGTTGTATTATGGGTTTTGACCCAAGTTGATGATTTGTATGTGGTAGCTAATCAATTGGATCCTAGATAACCCACACAAGTTGGGGGAGTTAGTGGCTACGACTTGGGGCGGTACCACCCTGCGCAAGAGTAGTATGTCGAGAAATAGATAACCTGGAAAGCGGGGGAGTTTGAGATAACCCGGAAATCGGGGGAGCAAATAGATAACCTGGAAACGGGGGAGTTTACCTAGATAACCCATATCGGGGGAGTTTGTTTCGGTGAGGCCCGTTACGTATGTGTTGGGCTTATGGCAAGCCTTAGAGTATGATTGACTATGTGCAATGTGATAATTATTTAATTATTATTTTATTGCAATTATTTCTAACCGGGTCTAAAACCTATGTTTCTCACGAGACAATTTTGTCTCACGTAGTACATTGCTTTTGACTATGTACTCAGGTTCGGGAGCTAAGGATTAGGTGGCCCGTAGTTAGCATTGGATGTGATTAGCTCGGTGTACTTATTTAATTCCCTAGACTTTGGTTTTGATATTATTGTAACACCGGTTTTTGATACTTGTAATCCTTCCAAATGTTTTAACTAAACTATGTTTTTGGATTTTATGGATTTTTGGATGTTGAACTTATTTATTAAAAAAGTTTAAATTTAGTTGAAAAAATTAGTGTGTTACAACTTGATATCAGAGCTTTAGTCTAAGTGAATTAGGTTGGTTACCCACCCTAGACTTAGACTTTGCTTTTGGGACATTATGTGCCATAGGAAGTTAGGTTGGCCTTTGAGAATAAGGGTTGACCGTTTAGGGAATTGTTCTAGATCGAGCTTTTCTTACATTTTATGTGACTATTTAGTCGAATTATTGGATTCTAATTGGTTGACATCTTATGCTAGTAAGATGGCTAGAACAAGAAGTGGTCGAGTTGTACCGGATGGAGAAGGGGATTCAAATGTGATTCCCAATGCACCCCGGAATGGAAATGGTGGGGATGTCTCCGGTGTTGGAAATAACAATGTACCGGTAACGGTAGAAGCTCTTCAATCCATGCTCACCCACATGAGAGAGGTGATGCAACAAGATGTTAATCGAATCATAAATGAACGGTTGAACTTTAATGATCAAGAAAGGGACGAGGATGAGGATCGTGATGAAGAAGAAAGGGAGGAGAGGGAGGATACTCCTCCTCTCACAAGGACCCGATCAACGGGAAATAGTGTCCCGACCGAGAAATCCTCCAATGAGGATAGAAGTGTTGACAAAATTGAACGTGAAGGATGTTCTTACAAGACATACTTGGCATGCCGACCCGACAACTATTACGGGAGTATGGAACCGAAGGATACTATGCGTTGGATCCGGGAGACAGAACACGTGCTTGAGAGTAGCAAGTGTAAAGAAGAAGACATGGTGACCTATGCCTCACGTTTGCTTAAGGATGATGCTTTGACTTGGTGGGTCACCGTGTATGAATCATTGGGAAAGAAAGCGGTCTACAAGATGTCATGGGAGGAGTTCACTAGGAGACTCAAGGAGAAGTTTTGTCCCGAAAGGGAGTTGGAGGAGTTGCTAGAAGAATTCTTGCATTTCAAGAAGGGAAATTTAACTTTGGATGAGTATACCAAGAAGTTCACGGGGTACCTCCCGTTTGTGATGAATGCCTACCCAACCGAACGTAGTCGTGTGGTTCGGTTTGCTAATGGGTTGCCATGGGAATATGAACTTGAGGTGAAGAGGGCGGCCACTCTTGATGAGGCCATCAATGTTGCCCGAAGTGTTGAGAAAGTGGGAAAGAGAAGAGTTCAAGAGAGGTCAATGGGTAATGAAAAGAGAAAGTTTGAAAGTTTTTCGGGGCCATCGAAGAAAAGCAAGTTCACCCCGAGCGGGTCAAAGCAAGGAAGTGTTGATGGTTGTAGAAAGTGTGGTAGGGACCACAAGGGTGAATGTAAGGCGGATTCGGGTGGTTGCTTCAAGTGTGGGCGTTTTGGCCACAAAGCAAAGGATTGCAAGGTGAGGAACCTTGATGAGGTGGAGTGTTTCTCATGCCATGAGAAGGGGCACTATAGTAATGTTTGCCCAAAGAAAGGAACCGAAACGTTGGTGTCAACCGCTCACAAGAAACCGGAGCCATCAAAAGTCAAAGGGAGAGCCTTCCAACTTACCTGAGAGGAAGCAAAAGAGGCACACGATGTCGTGTCAGGTACATTATGTATAAACTCCATACCCACCCATATATTATTCGATTCGGGTTCTACTTATTCATTTGTGTCTCATGAGTTCGGTACTAAGTTGAATGTTCCAATGGAATTACTTGGTAATTTATATGACATTTAGGTTGCTAATGGGGAGACTTCTATGGTTCAACATATGTATAGAAATTGTGAGCTAGAGATCGATAATAAGAAATTCAAGGTCGACTTGATGCCTATGGGGATTAAGGCATTCGATGTGATTATTGGGATGGATTGGTTGGGACCCCATGTGACAACCCTCGCAATCAGGTACTTTACCTGGGAATTTTTTTTTAACTCATTCTTGTTTTAAAACGACCATAGCATTCATTGTTGCATATAAGTCTAGCATAAACTAAAACATTTGCGTTGTTGGTACATATCATTAATTGGGCACATGTTAGCTGTCTACATTTCGGTACAGCTATACTGAAATTTAGCAAGTTGGTGACTCAACTTAAAATTTAACCGAACACAAATAATGTTATCCTTTATAATGATATACTAACTCAACTAATTAAAGGTGTGCGAAAGATTATACCAAAAACTCCACACACGAATTAACATATAAAATTAGTAAATGTAATGTAAAATAAATGTTGAAAGTAACAAAAGAATGTCACAATTAACATGTATTTACTATCAACAAATCAATTAATTAAATTTGAAAGTTCATCTCTTTTTTTTTCCAATCCTATCTCACACGTAAACAGACCCATGCAACTAACCATCCGAGTTTACTGGAATATTGGAAGATACCATCGATTCTAATCACCAAATCCTTATTAAACTCACTTTAACCTCCCACTTATCACCATCTACCAAGAATCTCTCCACCCCGATTGTTTCTTTCTTCCTCACGAACCAGAAGCAACAGAGAAGTGAACGTCGTGTTGTTCCGGCGCACTCATCAAAACCAGCAAGCTTTCCGACGATCAACACTAATTTCCGACGAAGGTATACCTCGAATCGTTTCTCTTAATCACATACGTTGGTGTTTTCGTTATATGGTTTCTTATTCGACATTCTTTCTGTTCAGCTTTGTCTCGTCACCACGGTAATCAGAAACGGGTTCTTTTACGGCGATCAACGACCGTCTTGCCGGCGAGCAGACCAGTCCCGACGATCTCTTTTTCAAGCATCTCTGATCATCTCTCTCTATCTCTCGGTCTATCATTGTCTCGTTAGGTATAATTTTCAACTGTTTTTGTTTCTCGTGTTTTATAATTTCCGACGGAACACACACTAATGGGTGTTCTTGCGGGTGTTTCACAGTGAAGACCCGTAATCAGATTTTGTTACTCGAGCATGATTTTAAATTCATATACATGAATGTGAGTGTTAATGTGTTTTGATGCGTGCGTACTAAAAATCTGTTTTTTTTTTCTCTTTATTTCTCGGCAAACCTGACAGTCAGCGTTGTAGGTGTCATTCTTGATATTTTTTTTGAGTAGCCTCAGACAAGTAGTTGGCCAGCTTTTCATGTTATTTGTCCAGCCCATTTCTAACTATTATTAGCCCAAAATTCTTCTTGTGAGCCCAATCTCTAACTTGTTCAAACCACTTACTTGTTTTCAGCTGGGCCTTGGCCATAGGCCGGCCCAGCAGCATAAAAACGAAGCCCAAATTGTTTCAATTTAAAACAGATCAGATTTTAAAAAGTAATAAATATAAACTAATTATTTATTTAATTATTCAGTACCAAGTAAATAATTATCTATTTAAATAATAATCGCGTGTGAATTTAAAAATTCGTCTTTAGACTGCGTCATCATAATCCAGACCAAAAGTGATCTTGTCGTGGTCTAATGTTAAATCCAAAAAGTCCATATTACTTTACTGACTTGTTATTATTATCTTGATAAGGAAGTATTTAATTAAAATATTTAATTAACATGTATACATACATTTTTAAGAAGCTACGGAAGTTTTATTTGGTTATTATTAATTTAATATTATTTTAAACGAGACTATTTTAAATTAGTATTTTATTGTTATCCATTAGTAATTAAATAATTAGTTATTTAAAACTATATAAAATCATTTTATTTAGTAGTATTACGTCGTATCATCAAATCGAACGAGTCACCAACATATCGCTCAAGTCAAATTTTCCTATGAGAATCATTCGTGCATCATTTAGTTTAGGCGTGTCGTTGAGACCGTCACTTATACATTTATTTCTATGCGTTTAGGACGCTAGAATCATTGTGGTTGGAGACCGCTCGTTATTGTTTGTGATTTTGGCTAGCATTGCATCAGGTGAGTTCACAGCCCCTCATTTTACTATATTTTTACTGTTTTACAACTTTGGGGTGAAAAACATATCAACCATTTTATAAATAATTTATATTATTTATAATCAATTATTTATTTGTGATGAAACTATTTTTGGAAACTTGACGATGAATCCTTATCTCAAACTAAGTTTAGATGTAGTGCATGGAAGTACGTATATGCTTACATACATAATCATTAGCTAGTTGTGACTAGGCCCTGGATATGCAGATGGTACCATTGGCTTAGACTTCCCCTCCCTTACGTTATTGATCACTTTATTCGATGTTTATCGAACCACGAGGAGTGTATATCCATATTGAAATACGTTTTAAAGTTGTTGTTTTGGTAATGGACTTAGGGTTGAGATTTTAACTCAAGGGGTTTATCTAACCTTTGGGAGATCACCGTCACTTGTTTCCTCTTATGATTTATATCGTGCCCCTGTTCTCGGAGCAGGTCATATTAAACGCTTTATATCATACACTATCTTTGCCATACATGGCATACGAAAATTTGGAACTATTTGAACTTATTTAAAACCTGTGAATTCACTCAACAATTTTGTTGATACTTTTACTTATGTTTTTCAGGTAACAAAGCTTAGGCATTTGTGTCGCATGCATTGGGAGTCAAGCTTTCAATTTCAAATAAGATGTCACCTTTTTATTTCATTTCTATTAAACTATGTTTGGATTTAAACTACTTTGTTTACTTTAACTTTTGGTGGCATTACTTTTTATCAAACGTTTACCAAATGTTGAAAATTTATTAGTGTTTGCAATAATCATATGCTTTTGTATACTTGTGAAGTCGCACGCCCGTTCTTCCGCAAACTATTTTCCCTTTTAAACCATTTTGGCGGGGTGTGACACCCCACCAAGCCAAGATTTTATGTGGAAAGAAGTTGGTGTCAATCAAGTCACCCGATAACGAGAAGGTGTATGTTTATGGAGAGAAGAGGCATCATATGCCAAACCTCATTACCGCCATTAAAGCAAGAAAGTGTTTATCAAAGGGATGTTCATCATTCATAGCCTATGTCCTAGATGGGAGAAAAGAGAAGAAGGTGGTGGATAATGTGAAGATTATTAGGGATTTTTCCGAAGTATTTCCCGATGACTTGCCCGGTTTGCCACCAGAGAGACAAGTCGAGTTTCGTATTGATTTAGTTCCGGGGGCGACGCCGATTGCCCGAACCCCGTATCGTCTAGCCCCAACCGAAATGCGTGAGCTAATGTCTCAATTACAAGAGTTGCTTGATAAAGGTATTATCCGTCCTAGTTCGTCACCGTGGGGTGCACCGGTTTTATTCGTGAAGAAGAAAGACGGTTCAATGAGGATGTGTATTGATTACCGAGAGTTTAACAAGATGACGATTAAGAACCGATATCCTTTGCCAAGGATTGATGATTTGTTTAATCAACTTCAAGGAGCCGATTATTTCTCCAAGATTGATTTGAGATCAGGTTACCATCAAGTTCGAGTTAAAGAGGGTGATACCGAGAAGACGGCCTTTAGAACACGTTATGGGCATTATGAATTTTTGGTGATGCCATTCGGTTTGACGAATGCCCCGGCTATTTTCATGGATCTCATGAATAGGGTTTGTAAACATTTTCTCGATAAATTTCTCATAGTATTTATTGATGATATTCTTATCTACTCCAAAACCGAAGAAGAACATGAAGAACATTTGAAGCAAACTTTGGAGGTGTTGAAACGGGAGAAATTGTATGCAAAATTCTCGAAGTGTGAGTTTTGGTTGCGGGAAGTCCAATTCCTTGGACATGTGGTATCTAGAAACGGGATAAAGGTTGACCCGTCTAAAATTGAAGCGGCAAAGAATTGGGAGGCACCGAAGACTCCAACCGAAGTATGAAGTTTTCTTGGGTTAGCCGGTTATTATCGAAGATTCATTGAAGACTTCTCCCGAGTGGCGGTACCACTCACTATGCTAACAAGAAAGAATGTGAAGTTTGATTGGGGGAAAAGGCAAGAAGATGCATTTGCCTTGTTAAAAGAGAAATTGTGCAATGCACCGATCCTTACCCTACCCGATGGTATGGAAGACTTCGTGGTTTATAGTGACGCCTCGAATAAGGGTCTTGGTTGTGTTCTGATGCAAAGAGGGAAAGTGATAGCTTATGCTTCAAGACAATTGAAGGATGCGGAAACGAGGTATACCACTCATGATTTGGAATTGGCGGCGATCGTTTTTGCCTTGAAGATTTGGAGGCATTAATTGTATGGAACAAGGTGTACATTGTACACGGATCATAAAAGTCTTAAGTATGTGTTTACACAAAAGGATTTGAATATGAGGCAAAGAAGGTGGATTGAGTTGATTAATGATTATGATTGTGAAATCGTTTATCATAAAGGAAAGGCTAATGTGGTGGCCGACGCCTTAAGTAGAAAAGTTTATGAGAAGCCGGTCACAAGGCTAAGTTGATGCGGATTGAAGTGGTATCTAGTCTTATTGAAAGCATAAAAACCGCACAAACTGAAGTGATGGGAAAAGATTGTTAAGGCAAAAAGCCTTACCCCTTTTGGATCTTAAGATAACAAGACAGCCTGGACTAGCTTAGAACAGTATGTAGAATAAATTAGCTAAGTCTCGGGCCAATACTGAGTTGACAGTCTAGGTCACTCAGTGTTGGAGCTCAGTATTGACATCCAATACTGAGCACAAGGACTGAGTAAACATTTCCATGTTTACTTGGCCAGATCAAATCCCTTTGATCTCGGCCACTTTCCTTATTCAGTCCTTCAGTTACTCCTTGCCCCTTTTGTAAGATCTCTATATCATTATAAATAGAGATCACTTGGCAAAGGAGTACTCACCAATTCACTTTACACTTTCATATCTTATTGTAATTGATCAGTGGTCTTGTTATTCCGCAACAAGCCACACTTAGTGGAATTATACATTTGACTCTAATATTGTGTTAATCACTCTAATTGTCTTAAGTTTAATTTATCTAACAATTATACAAGTAATCCAGGGTTGTTGTGACCTAACAACTGGTATAAGAGCATGCTAAATTAATTTTTATTTAGTCGATCTATTACCCTGGCAACCATTCCATATACTTACCCTTCCCAAAAATCAAAATCAAGAATGTCTTCAATTACTGCACCAGTGATGTCAGGAAAGGGAGTGCCAATCTTTAATGGCAAAGATTTCTATCAATGGAAATTAAAAGCTCAGTGGTATCTTGAATCTATTCACGATGAAATGCTCATTGTGCTGACTGATGGTCCTATTATTCCTTTAACCACTGAACCCATTGCTGCTACAGACAATGCCCCTGCATCAACAAGAACCATTCCTAAGTTGAAACATACTTGGACTGATACTGATCGTCAGTTGTTCAGTCTAGACTCAAAGGCCAAGAGTGTGATTGGTAATGCAGTCACAAAAGAAGTTCTTAGTGTAATCATGAAGTTGCCAACTGCAAAAGCTATGTGGGATAGCTTGATAGTTACTTATGAAGGCACACCACATGTGAAATTGCAAAGAAAGAGCAACATGAGAAGAAAATATGAGAACTTCATTGCTAATCCAAATGAAGATCTCACTGCTCTTTACAACAGATTCAACACCATTGTTCATGATCTGATCAGTGTTGGAATTGAAAAAGATGAAGGAGAACTCTGTCAAAAATTTCTGGACAGTCTTCCTCAACAATTCCTTGATATGAAAAATTCTGTCAATGCTGCTAACAACATTGAGTCTTACACTCTTCAAACCTTGTATGGCTTAATGTTAAATCATGAAGAGAACAATGCTTCTAGACTGATTAACTGGAAGAAGACTGACAAGACTTCTACTGGAAGAAGACTGACAAGACTTCTACTGACAAGACTTCAAACCTTGATTGGCTTAATGTTAAACAAGCATATACTGTCACTGAGCCAGATGAGCCAGAAGAGAGTCTTGAAGATGCAGAGGCAGAAGAACTGGAAACTCAAATGGCTCTAATGTCCATGAAGTTGGATCAGTTAAAGAAGAAGAGGCTTGGTGTTAGCTCTTCCAATACTGACCCCAGATCTGGCCTATGCTACAGGTGTGGAAAGCCTGGTCACATTGCAGCCAACTGTCACACAAAGTCTTCAGAAACTGATCAGAATGACAAGATTGCATACCGTGCTAAACGGTATAGGGATAAATATAAGAAGTTGAAGGCACGAAGCAAGGGAAAGGGAGCTAGTGGAAGTGGAACTCCTCATCAAGCACTTTACTCTGAGGCTTGGATGGATGAAGACCTCAGTGATGATGAGGAAGAGGTTGAAAACAATGCCTTCATGACTTTTACTGAGGAAGATTTGAAGAGTACGTTTGAGAGAGATCTCAAAGAAGCTGAGAAAATGAGCATCCATAGTGAGTGGGACTCTACTCAATTGTACAAGGTGAGTGCCTTTCAAACTTACTCTTTGAATGAAAAAGAAATTTTTTTTGAGTATATGATTGTTGATCTTAAAACCTTAGTACAGAAAGAAAAAGCTTTAAAACTTACAATCTTACAACTAGAAAACGTAAATAATGAAAATTTAGATAAACTAGCAAGATTAAAAGATTTGGAACTTGATTTTTAAACTTACAAGATATGAATCAAAGATTAGCTGATAAAGCACATTTACATAAATTAGAAAAAGAAAAATTTGAAAATCAATGTAAATCATGGGAAAATGCTTCTATCAAGCTAAATAAATGTTTAAATCAACAATTTCCTGAAAATGTGAGGGCTGCATTTGGTGTAAATCCTCAGCTTAAAAATAGAAATAATTTTGCTGATTTATTTGAAGAATTTAATCACTTAAATCCTGTTAATTTTGTAAAATCCAAAACCTTTTGTGAAACTAGTTGTCAAACTGATTCAGATGATGAGGATAAAAATATTTCTGACCAAGTTCAACCTATTGGTCCCTCTATCTGCTCTAAGTGCTATACTGAATTACAAGAGCTCAGTATTGAGTTTTCTAGTATAGAAAATTCTGATACTGAGATTCATGTAGCTCAGCATGACACTTCAATAGTTCCACCTTTTGAAGTATTATTTAATATCATTCCTTACTCTGAAAATAATATTTTAAAAAACTTGGAAACAACTTCTATCTCTTCAAACAAGACTGATACTGAAGGTGTAAGTACATCTGAATTACATACTCAAAAATGTCAAGAACCTGTTAAAGTGTTAACATTACAAAATAAGGTTAAATCTTCAACACTTTCAACAGGTTCCAAGACTGGTAATGGAACTCAGTCTAAGAAAAAACAAAATCAGCCTCCTTTACCAGACAAAAAGAAAAATTCATCTTCTAAAAAGACTGATAAAATGGAAGTTCAACCTCCTATTAAAAATGATAAAAACAGTCTTTTGAAATCTATTGGTAATCAAATTAAATTTCTGAGTCAGAAGTTTGCAAAACTGACACATACTGATCAACCAAAACATAAACAGTTTTCCAAAATTCCTTATGAAAACATGTTTAGGAATAGACCTAGAAAATGTTACAGGTGTCACCATACATGTCATAAAGGAGATGAATGTCGAACTAATCTCTCTAATCTTAGGTACTCAGTACCAAAGAAAAAGGGGGGTCCAAAGTCAGTGTCACAAAAGACTATCAATACTGGTTCATCTAAAGTGACACTGACTCCCTCTAAAACAGAGATTAAAAAGGATAAAAATGTTAACCCTTCCAAAGGTCCCATTTTTAAATGGGTTCCTAAAAAGAACTAATCCTTATTTTGTGTCTTGTGCAGGGTGATAGAAAATGGTACCTTGATAGTGGCTGATCAAGACACATGACTGGCAGTATGGAGTACCTTCAGCATTACACACCAGAGAAGGGTCCTTCTGTTAGGTTTGGAGATGATTCCATAGGGAAGACAAGAGGTTATGGGGAAATTAAAGCTGGCAACATTACTTTTAAAAGAGTTGCTTATTTAGACGGTCTTAAACACAATCTGCTCAGTATCAGTCAGATGTGTGATGATGACAAGGAAGCCAGATTCAGAAAGATTGCTGGCATCATATATAATGAAAAAGGACAACCTGTTCTCATTGTCAGAAGAGAAAAAGATGTCTATGTAGTCAATCTTTCAGAAATTGACCCCATCATCCGTGCGTGTCTGCTGTCTAAAGTCAATCCAGAACTGAACTGGATGTGACACAAGAAACTTTCTCACATCAACTTCAGGAACATTAATGAACTCAGTATTAAGAAGTTGGTGAGAGGGTTGCCCACAATTACTTATTCAAAAGATAAGTTATGCTCAGCATGTGAAATGGGCAAGCAGAAGAAGAGTTCATTTAAATCAAAAGTAAATCATTATATTAATGAACCCTTAGCAATGATACATATGGATCTTTTTGGCCCCATCAGTACACCATCTCTGGGCAAAAAGGTCAATACCTTGGTCTTGGTTGATGAATTCTCAAGATATACTTGGGTCATCTTTCTCAAGACAAAATCAGATGCTACCACAGAAATCATTGCTTTCATCAAAAGAGAAGAACTGCAAAAGGGAACCAAGGTCAAACAACTTAGAAGCGACCATGGTACTGAATTTAAAAATTCAGTATTAGCAAATTTCTGTGAAGAAAAAGGAATTGTTCAAAATTACTCTGCAGCCTACACACCACAACAAAATGGTGTTGTAGAAAGAAAGAATAGAACATTAATTGAAGCTGCAAGAACCTTGTTATGCCATGCTGGACTGGCACTGAGCTTCTGGGCTGAAGCTGTAAACTGTGCCAACTTTACTCAAAATAGAGCCACCATAGTCCAGAGACATCTTAAGACTCCCTATGAGCTTTATCATGGCAGAATTCCTAATGTGGAGTATTTCCACATCTTTGGGAGCAAATGCTTTATTCTCAGTACTAAGCAAAATCTCAATAAGTTTGCTCCCAAAGTAAATGAAGGTATTTTTATGGGCTACTCACCACACTCCAAAGCCTTCAGAATGTATATTCTTTCAACAAAGGTGATTGATGAATCTATCCATGTTACTTTTGATGAACACATGGATGCGCATTCTAATTCAGCAAAAGAGGACATAAGTGAAATTGAAACCTTATGTAATCCAGAAAACTCCAATGCTGAACAGCCCAATAGTCACTTATATCCTGGAACACATGATATGAGTGATGATGATCAAGATTTCACTCAATATGTTAAAAATTCATCAAATACTGAAGTTCCCAACTCTGAAAACTTCAACACTGAGTCTACAAATCTTGATCTAAATCATTCCACCTATGAAGATGGAGAATCTTCAAATCCTTCAATGGAACCTCACTTAAATCTGCAAGATGAAGAAACCAGCAATCCTGAGCAGTCCAATACTGAATCACACTCCAACCAGTATGAGACTGGCAACCCCTCAGTCCAACAAGAAGTTATTGATCCTACTTCAAATGCAACTTTAGGATCAAATCTAAGGGAGCACAGAGACCATCCTCATACAAATATCATTGGTCCTATTGAAGAAGGAGTTCAAACAAGAAGAAAACTGACTTTTGAATCTCAGGCTACTGCAAACTTTTGTCTCTTTTCAAGTTTCTTATCTACCATTGAACCAAAGAAGGCTGATGAAGCCTTACTAGATGAAGACTGGGTGGAAGCTATGCAAGATGAACTTACAGAATTTGAAAGAAACAAAGTTTGGAATTTAGTACCACCCCAACTGACAAAACTATTATTGGTACTAAGTGGGTGTTCAGAAACAAAATGGACAAAGATGGTGTTGTAATCAGGAACAAAGCAAGACTGGTTGCTCAGGGATACAGGCAAGACGAAGGAATTGACTATGATGAAACCTTTGCACATGTTGCAAGAATTGAAGCAATTAGGCTATATCTTGCATATGCAGCCTTTAAAAACTTCAAAGTTTATCAAATGGATGTCAAGAGTGCCTTTCTAAATGGAAAACTACAAGAAGAAGTTTATGTCAAACAACCACCAGGTTTTGTTGATCCTAAATTTCCTAATTATGTTTTCAAGCTTGATAAAGCCTTGTATGGGCTCAAACAAGCTCCAAGAGCATGGTATGATACTCTGTCTGAGTACTTAATTGAAAATAAATTTACACGTGGTAAAATTGATAAAACGCTATTTTAAAAAAGAAAAGGGTCTGACATCTTACTCATTCAGATATATGTGGATGATATTATCTTTGGCTCCACTGACAAGTCAATGTGTGACTGGTTTTCAAAGATTATGTCATCTCAGTATCAGATGAGTATGATAGGAGAACTTACCTATTTTCTAGGTTTACAAGTTGATCAAAAGCCAGATGGCACCTTTATAAACCAAAGTAAGTATGTGCATGATATGTTAAAGAAATATAAATTTGAAAGCTTATCTTCTATGAGTACTCAGGATAAGATAAGTAAGGATGAAACTGGTAAACCAGTATGTCAATCCACATACCGAGGTATGATTGGTTCCTTACTTTACTTAACAGCTAGCAGGCCTGATATCATGTTTGCAACATGCTTGTGTGCAAGGTATCAGGCTGATCCCAAAGAATCACAAATTTTTAGATATTTATCTGGTACTCCTAATATGGGTCTTTGGTATCCCAAAGATTCGAACTTTGATCTTGAAGGGTACACAGATGCAGATTATGCAGGATGCAGGTTAGATAGAAAAAGCACAAGTGGAGGATGCCAATTTCTTGGTGGAAGATTAGTTGGTTGGTCATCCAAGAAACAAAATTCAGTTGCAACTTCAACTGCAGAAGCTGAATATGTGGCTGCAGGAAGTTGTTGTGCTCAACTTTTATGGATGCAGTGTCAACTTATGGACTATGGATTCAATTTTGAAAAGACACCTATTCATTGTGATAACAAGAGTGCTATTGCTATCACTGAAAATCCAGTCCATCACTCAAGAACAAAGCACATTGATATCAGACACCACTTTATCCGAGATAATGTGGAAAAGGGTAAGGTTCAGGTAGATTATGTCCCAACAGAGGACCAATTGGCTGATGTATTTACTAAACCTCTCTCAGAAGAAAGGTTTATGTATTTACTAGGGCAATTGGGCATGCTGAACCCTTGAAATTATTTTTCCTGCAAAATTCTTTCCTATACTGATTCTTCAGTATTGACCCAATACTGAACCTTTCAGTATAGCTCGTCTGGTATAGTAATTTTAATTTTTGTAAAATTTTTATTGAGTTATACATTAAATTAAATGTTTTTATTATTTTTTTTAATTTTTTTAAATTTAATTTTTTTTTACTCTAAATCAGTATTGGGAGTCCTGGAGTTCAAAACTGATTTCAAAACTTCATACTCCCCAACGGTTACTTTCCTTAATAGAAAAGTTACCGTTGGAATAGGATAAGGCTGTCATTTCGCCGTTTTTACTTCCCAATACTGCTATCATTTTCAATTCAAATTTAAATCATTTTCTCTATTCTTTACTCTTTTACTCTCAAATTCTCTCTGCGGTTAACGTTTTTCATCTCGATTTTCAAGCAAATTTCAAAGCTTCATTACAGATTCGGTGGCAAATTTTCAATTCATTGCTCCTGATTATGTCGCACCAGCTCAGAATTTCCAACGCGATGAACTTCCTAAGTTCACGAGGAACAATATCACCGCAAATTTTGAAATTCCTCACAGTTGGGCATGCCCTCAATTTCAACAAATGATTATATATCTCAGGCATTGCCCAATCGCGTATGCTCTTCAAGCCTCACCCAGAGCAATCTATCCGTCAATGCTGTGTGAATTTTGGTACTCTGCTCTTTTGGATTCACCAGATATGATTGCGGGATGGGTAATTCGAGATCAACGAAGAGCCTTCGTCTCCACTGAAATCATCAGAAGGGATCTTCAACTGCCTGCACATGTACAATATGATGAATTTGTTAATCGTGATACTGCACGGTCAGTATTGCCACTACTCGTAAGACAAAGGACAACAGGAACAATCAAAAGGCACGAATTTGGTCCTATGTGGGGGATTATGATTTCAACCATAATTCGATGTATGACCCACAAAACAGGGGCACTTGACCAAATCAATGATTTTGGAATGCAGATGGTACATGCTATGTATCACAACAGGCAGATTGATTATGCAAGATGGATATTTAATGAACTTGCATCTCAAGTTCAAGCAAGACAAAGGAATCCTAATGTTCCTTTTTGCAGGTTTTTATCGATCATCTTCCAAAATTCCATGCCAGATGATATGTATGATAATTTTGATGGAATTAGAGCTGATCTTCCCCCAATACATGAAAAGATATTCTTTCATCAGCCTAGGGAGGATGAACCACCACTCAGTGCCACAATGTTAGCCATTGCCCAAGCTCACATGAATGATGATGAAGATGAAGCTGATACCGATGATGCAGATGATAATAATGATGATGATGATGTTGAAATGGAGGATGTTCCACCTTCACCAGTCCAAGAACCAGAACCTGATGTTCCTAATACTGCATCAGCTTCTGATACTGAAGAACACCCATTGATAATAAGAAGAAGGGTTAGGAGAAGAATGAGCCCAGTCATCATGGCTGCACTGTCCACAGACTCAGTGTTGCACAGTCTACATCCAACACTGACTCCCTCCCTTGAAGAACAACATCAAATAGCATCTCATGCTGAACTTCCAGCAACAGCACAAGAATAAATTGCTCAACCACAACCAATCATGGAACCCCATGTTCCACTTGATGCTGAAATAGAATATGAGCAACAACAACATTTAGAAGCAGCAGCACAACCAACAGAACAACAAAATCTGGAAGGTGCTGGAGGATCAAATCAACACACAAATGATCCAGCACCTATCTCTGTTGAAGCAAGAAGGGAATCTGACAAAGCCTCAGATATGAATTTCTAATAAAGCCTTCAAACTCATATATATATATTTTTTTAAAACTGGAGACTGAGTATTGGCCTGTACCAACTCAATACTGACCAAAGTCTCAAACAATTTTTTTAAAATATATATTCTCTTAAGGCCAACATAGTTAGCCCACTGCTACTATGAAAATTTCCTACACTGAGCACAAAAGATCATTGCCAGTCTACAGTTGTCTTAACATATAAAAAGACAATAGTGGTTGATGTCAAACTGACACCCACTGGTACTGCTTCTATCATATCCAATTTATATTAAATTGGACCATATGATTTAAGAAATGATCACAAACCATAAAGCCACACTATCCAAATAAAATTCATGGGTTTAGCCACATTACTGTTATCACTCTAACACCGAGTGATAAACATTGAAAAACAAAGAAGCATATCACAGGCTTCGTTTTCCCAAACCCAAACCTTTTTCAGACAAATTGACTTATCCTACACTGAGCTACTAAACATCACAGTCACCCACCCTGAAAATCTTCTTACACATGCTATGCACAAGTCCACAATATTTCATCAAATACCAGATGAAATACAAACTTCCAAAACTCTGTTTAAATGATTTTAGAATTTAACAACACCACAATTCTATTTGATAAGCCATTCCATACTAACCAGTTACTATTTTGTTTCTTTAGCACCATCTGTGCAGGGTACTCAAGTCCAGCAGGCTCAAATGGAAGAGGTTTCTCTGCAAACAATCATGCAGCAAATCCTGGCAATGCAACAAACTCAGTCTACCATACTAGCCAGGATGGAAACCATGAGTAGTGACATTGATTCACTAAAAGAATCAGTTGCATTACTCCAACAACAACATCAACATCCTACACTGACTCCACAATCTCAACACAGTGGAGATAATGCAGATCAAGGTGGACATAATGATGATACTGAGCCACGACAATCACCCACAAATGAAGATCAAGGGGGTGATACTGATGCTGCAACTGAGCCTATGACATCCCCCACTCATGATGATACTCCAGGGGATGCAGGTGGTGATACTGAACCTCTTCCCTCCCCATCCAATGATAACAATAAGGGGGAGAAGAGACAAAGAGAAGACGAGGTTGATCAACCTGAGCCATCTGCTCAGGGGGAAAAAGAAGAAAATTAAGTGAAGATCAACCTCCACAACAACAACAATCACTGCAAACCACCAATACTGAACCTCTAAGGTTTCAGTATGAAAGAAGAAGGGAAAGAGGAAGGTCATTTTTAGAACAACATCAGTCTGAGTCATCTACTCAGGGGGAGACTGATACTCACGAACCTCTGCAGGCTCATACTGTGCTATCTGCTCAGCATGAGAACACCTTGCAACTCATTGTGTACATGCCGTTTGTGTGGCCTATTTCCACAATCATCAGAAGACAACCTTTTCCTCCTCTCAATACAAACTCTTCCTCTGAAGACTCAGAAAACAACATAGTGGTGCATGCAAAAAGAAGAAGAGCAGTAAATGTTGTACAATCTTCAGAATCATCAGAAGATTCCAATCCTTTAATCAGAAGAAGAAGCCAGCCCAGTCATGAACAGGCTCAAATACTGACCACGCTGCAAACTAAATAACCACAAGCAACAACTGGTCCATCAACATCCAAGCCTCACAAAAGAAAGAAGGATATTGAGCTTGAACTAAATATTCTTCACCAAAGAACTCTTTATAAAGAAAGCAAGCTTGAAATTCTAAGGAACAAAAGATATTTTCGAGTGAGAGACATATGCAGGATTAGCTTTGATGTCATAGACTCTACTATCAAAGCAGATACAGAAGAAGGCACAATTTATGTTATGTGCTATGGTGAATACCGTCCTCCACTCAAAATCCTTGTTCATGACATACAAGATCTAGGACTACAAGATTGGACAAAACTGATCAATATTGTTCACAGCATGGAGGCTAAAACATCTACAGTAAACATAATCTTTGATGAAGTTTGTGTAAATGTCCAAGTATGTTATGAGAAACAGATCCTAGATCAAGATGAGTATAGAAAGTTTTGTGTGATGACTCAAACTTTCAAGAAGGACATTCCTGAGTGTCTCTACACGTACAAGAATTTCTACAAGGTCCCACAAGGGGTAGTCTTTCCAAACCAGAAGAGTATTCTATATCCCCCAGGCTATATGTATGTAGATACTGAAGACAATGAATGTTTTATCTCTGAAAGTCAACTCATGAGGACCCCTATTAGTCATTTAATAGGATTGAAATGGATGATCAAAAGGAGAGAAGATGCTTGGTTTAGAAAGAAGATCATCAGTACACTGAGTCAAAGATTTGATGAGTTGAAGAGATCTGTGGAATTTGCAGAAGTCAAACAGGAGACCTTCTATGAAATAGAAGTGTTAAAAGGAAGATGAAGAAGAGGACTCTGCAACCTGTGTTTTGTTTTATTTTGTCTTCTCTTTTTGTAATACTGTCTTGTTATCATTAGATAGGGGGAGATTGTTAAGGCAAAAAGCCTTACCCCTTTTGGATCTTAAGATAACAAGACAGCCTAGACTAGCTTAGAACAGTATGTAGAATAAATTAGCTAAGTCTCGGGCCAATACTGAGTTGACAGTCTAGGTCACTCAGTGTTGGAGCTCAGTATTGACATCCAATACTGAGCACAAGGACTGAGTAAACATTTCCATGTTTACTTGGCCGGATCAAATCCCTTTGATCTCGGCCACTTTCCTTATTCAGTCCTGCAGTTACTCCTTGCCCCTTTTGTAAGATCTCTATATCATTATAAATAGAGATCACTTGGCAAAGGAGTACTCACCAATTCACTTTACACTTTCATATCTTATTGTAATTGATCAGTGGTCTTGTTATTCCGCAACAAGCCACACTTAGTGGAATTATACATTTGACTCTAATATTGTGTTAATCACTCTAATTGTCTTAAGTTTAATTTATCTAACAATTATACAAGTAATCCAGGGTTGTTGTGACCTAACAAAGATGAGCATAGACAGGAAAGATTGGGAAAGAACCAAGTATTTGAAGAAAATTTTCAAGGGTTGAAAACCGTGAATGGTCGGATTTGGGTTCCAAAATTTGGTGGGAACCGAAAAGTATTGTTAAATGATGCACACAAGTCCAAGTACTCGATTCATCCCGGAAGTACAAAGACTTATCAAGACTTGAAGAGGATGTATTGGTGGCCGGGGATGAAGTCGAGAGTAGCAAAGTACATTTCAAAGTGTGCCACGTGTGCACAAGTGAAAGCCGAGCACCAAGTGCCTTATGGTGTTGCACAATCGTTGCAAGTACCGGCCGGAAAATAGGAGGACATCACTATGGATTTCATTGTTGGTCTCCTGAAGACAAGTAGAAATCATGATGCCATTTGGGTGATTGTTTGTAACGACCGAAATTTTTTATAATTTGTATTTGAATTATTATTCGGATTGTATGAATTTAGGATATTATGATTAGACTATAATACCATTATGATATGTTAAGTGTTTGAATGTTTAAAACTTGTGTGATTGGAAATGGGTCAAGAATTTGGGGTATATCAAGTTGGGAAAAATGGGTATAGCAGAAACCGGGAGATCGCGGCGCGATCTCCTTCTTCGCGGCGCGATCTTTGCAATGATCGAACAGCGACCCGAAATAGCGTTGGCCGGTGAAACGCGATTTAGATAGCGTCGAGGAAAGCGTCGGGATAGCGTCGCTAAAAGGCAACGCGATTTATCGCGGGAGCGGGTTCGCGGCGCGAACTTCCAGATCGCGACGCGATCTCTGTCTGGGCTGTATAAAATAGTGGAAATCAGGGTTTTAGCTCACTTAACACCCCTAAAACCCTAGTGGCCATTTTTAGAGAGAGAGAGAGAGTTCGTTTTTGGTGATATTTGGCTCAAATCTTCATCAATCTTGGAGGTTTTGACATCAAAGGTAAGGATTCTTGATCCTTCATGCTTGGTAATTGATTTTGCAAGCTTTTCTTGGGCATCAATGGTGGTTTGGGGAACCAACCATGGCATCTTGGGGAAGATGACCAAATATGAGTGTAAATCACTCCTTGTATGCTTGTGATCAATGTGTACAAGCTAGATTTGGGATTTTTGGATAGAAATCTTGAACTAGGGTTTGGGATTTCACCAAGTTGTATGAACTTGGTGATTGGGGAGATTAATATGGATTAAACTAGTGCTAGTGATGGATAATAACTAGTATTTGTGATTATATTGATATTAGGTCAAGAAGACCTTGAGTTGGGAGTACTTCTTTGATTAGGAAGTAAGGATTTGTGTTGCTAACACAATTTTGGGATAGCATTGCTGAGGTGAGTACATGTGATTTTTTTCTGAGTACATAGTAAACGATTTTTAGATGATTAAAATGACTAAAAGAGTTTTTAACTAATGTATGAATTGATAAAGAAATTGATTGATATGCTTAGATGTTATGAAATGAATTGTGATCTTGATATGATGAAATGATGATTGAAATGGGGCAATGGCCCATGTTTGTTGACCAATTATATGTTAGTCAAATTCCGGAAACGATAACCCATTCGTGGGGGAGTTGAGATTACTACTCGGGGCGGTACCTCCCTGCGCAAGGGTAGTATATCTATGTGAACGATAACCCGACATTAGGGGGACTATGATAACCCGATAAAAAGGGGGAGTATGATAACCCGCGAGACGGGCGAGTGATGATCTCGGTAAGTTTGGGAGAACCCCAATTACCATGAGATCTTTTGATGATAACCCACATCGGGGGAGTTTGCTTCGGGATGACCCGTTGCGTATGTGTGAGCTTAGGATGAGCTCGGGACTATGTTTGACTTATGTGCAATGTGATATTTACTTAAATATTATTTAATTGCAAATGTTTATAAACGGGTCCAAAACCCATGTTACTCACGAGACATTCTTGTCTCACGTACTACGTTTTCTTTTATGTCTATGTACTCAGGTTCGGGAGCAAAAGAGTAGGCGGCCCGTAGTTATGACATTGGATGATTAAGCTCGGTGTACAATTTTGATTCCCTTAGACTTTAGTCTCGATATATTTGTAACACCGGTTTTTGGCACATTATTAATTATTCCGAATGTTTGATTTGAATTACATTTTATTACTATGGTTTTTGTATTAAACTTGGAATATTTAAAAGTTTAAATTGTTTTGAAAAATTGAGGTGTTACATTGTTGATAGGTTGACGAAAAGTGCGTTATTCCTATCTATTCGGGAAACTATGCCACTCGAGAAGTTGGCTAAATTGTATGTTGATGAGGTTGTTCGTTTGCATGGGGTGCCGATGTCGATTGTGTCCGATCGGGATGCAAGGTTTACCTCGAGATTTTGGAGATCACTCCAAGAAGAGTTGGGAACTAAGTTGAGATTGAGCACGACTTACCATCCGCAAACCGATGGTCAAAGTGAAAGAACGATCCAAACGGTAGAAGATATGTTGAGATCGTGTGTGATGGATTTTGGTGGTAAATGGGATGAACATTTACCGTTGGTTGAGTTTTCATATAACAATAGTTATCATGCAAGTATCCAAATGCCACCGTTTGAGGCATTGTATGGGAGAAAGTGTAGGACGCCTTCTTGTTGGTTAGAGGCGAGTGAGACGAAACTCACGGGTCCCGAGATTGTGAAATAACAAATGAGAAAATTGGAATAATTCAAGCAAATATGAAATCCGCACAAGATCGTCAAAGAAGTTATTCGGGTTTGAAAAAGCGACCCTATGACTTGGATGTTGGTGATATGGCGATGTTGAAGGTGTCGCCTTGGAAAGGCGTGATGAGATTTGGAAAGAAGGGAAAATTGAGCCCAAGGTATGTGGGCCCGTTTAAGATCTTGAAACGGGTCGGTCTACAAGCATTTAAGTTAGAACTCCCACCCGAGTTGCAAGGTGTCCATGACACATTCCATGTTTGTAATTTGAAGAAGTTTTTGGGTGAAGTGGAGAATGTGATCCCACTTCAAGATTTGCGGGTCGATGCACCCAACCGATTGATTGAAGAACCCGAGGCCATATTGGAGGCCCAAACGAAGAAGTTGAGGAACAAGGAAATTGAATTGGTGTTGGTCAAGTGGAAGCATTCCCTTGGACCCAATTTGACTTAGGAAGTCAAAGATGAAATGAAGAAACGCTACCCGAACTTTGTGGATTATGATGCGATTCCGAGGACGGAATCCTCTTAAGGGGTAGGTAGTTGTAACGACCGAAATTTTTATAAATTGTATTTGAATTACTATTCGGGTTGTATGAATTTAAGATATTATGATTAGGCTATAATACCATTATGATATGTTAAGTGTTTGAATGTTTAAAACTTGTGTGATTGGAAATGGGTCAAGAATTTGGGGTATATCAAGTTGGGAAAAACGAGTATAGCAGAAATCGGGAGATCGCGGTGCGATCTCCATCTTCGCGGCGCGATCTTTGTCTTGGTCGAACAGCGACCCGAAATAGCGATGGTTGGTGAAACGCGATTTAGATAGCGTCGAAGATAGCGTCGGGATATCGTCGCTAAAAGCAACGCGATTTATCGCGGGAGCGAGTTCGCGGCGCGAATTCAAAGATCGTGACGCGATCTGTCTCTGGGCAGTATAAAAACGCGAAAATCAGGATTTTAGCTCATTCTTCACCCCTAAAACCCTAGTGGCCGTTTTTAGAGAGAGAGCTCGTTTTTGGTGATATTTGGCTCAAATCTTCATCAATCTTGGAGATTTTGACATTAAAGGTAAGGATTCTTGATCCTTCATACTTGGTAATTGGTTTTTCAAACTTTTCTTGGGCATCAATGGTGGTTTAGGGAACCAACCATGTCATCTTGGGGAAGATGACCAAATATGAGTGTAAATCACTCCGTGTATGCTTGTGATCAATGTGTACAAGTAGGGGTGTTCGTTTGGACGGTTTGGTTTTATCCGAACCAAATAGGTGAAACCAAATAAAGTCCGGTTTTTAAAAGTTCAAACCGAACCGTCCAAACTAATTCGAAAACCAAACTGATCCGAACCAAATAACAATTTGGTTGGTTTGGTTTTATCCGTTTGGTTTTTCTAAAAAAATTTCCAAATACTACAAAAGTATATAACATAAATAATATTAAGTTCGATATGTACAATTTCAAAATGATAAACTACTTTGTACATAAAAACAAATCTAATTCATAGCTCGTGACATTTATAATCATATATGCAAAAATCTTGACATCAACTTCATCAAAAACTCCAAAAAGATTGGTATATATATTACAATTTGGTTTTTTTGGACAATCCGGTTTTCACAACGGAAACCAAATCCAATCCGAAAACCAAAATATTAATTTGGTTCAAGTCCAAACCGATCCAAAAAACCAAATAACCAATCCAAATAGTCTGATCCAAAATGTCCAATTGGACAATCAAGTTTTATCCGAATAGTGAACACCCCTATGTACAAGCTAGATTTGGGATCTTTGGATTGAAATCTTGAACTAGGGTTTTGAGATTTCACCAAAGTTGTATGAACTTGGTGATTGGGGAGATTAATATGGATTAATTAGTGCTAGTGATAGATAATAACTAGTATTTATGATGACATTGATATTAGGTCAAGAAGACCTTGTGATTGGGAGTACTTCTTTGACTAAGAAGTAAGGATTTGTGTTGATTAACACAAGTGTTGGATAGCTTTGCTAAGGTGAGTATATGTGATCTTTTTCTGAGTACATAGTAAACCATGTTTCATAGTTTAAATCGATTTCTTAGAGTCTTTATTAGATAATTGTTTTTAATAAAGAAACGATTGTATTGATTTGTATTGAATTGAATTGAATTGTATCTTGATGTGTTAGTTACCACTAGTATGATGTGAGTTGTATTATGGGGTTTTGACCCAAGTTGATGATTTGTATGTGGTAGCTAATTAATCAATTGGATCCTAGATAACCCATACAAGTTGGGGGAGTTAGTGGCTACTACTTGGGGCGGTACCACCCTGCGCAAGAGTAGTATGTCGAGAAATAGATAACCCGGAAAGCGGGGGAGTTTGAGATAACCCGGAAATCGGGGGAGCAAATAGATAACCCGGAAACGGGGGAGTTTACCTAGATAACCCATATCGGGGGAGTTTGTTTCGGGGAGGCCCGTTACGTATGTGTTGGGCTTATGGCAAGCCTTAGAGTATGATTGACTATGTGCAATGTGATAATTATTTAATTATTATTTTATTGCAATTATTTCTAACCAGGTCTAAAACCCATGTTTCTCACGAGACAATTTTGTCTCACGTACTACATTGCTTTTGACTATGTACTCAGGTTCGGGAGCTAAGGATTAGGCGGCCCGTAGTTAGCATTGGATGTGATTAGCTCGGTGTACTTATTTAATTCCCTAGATTTTGGTTTTGATATTATTGTAACACCGGTTTTTGATACTTGTAATCCTTCCAAATGTTTTAACTAAACTATGTTTTTGGATTTTATGGATTTTTGGATGTTGAACTTATTTATTAAAAAAGTTTAAATTTAGTTGAAAAAATTGGTGTGTTACAGTGGGTGATGGTGGTTGTGGTTGTGGTGGTGGGAGGTGGTGGCGCTGGCGGTGGGTGGTGGTGGCGGTGGTGGGTGGTGGAGGTGGGTGGCAGTGGTGGGTCGTGGTGATTGCGGCGGCGGTTAGTGGTGGCGGGTTGTGGAGGTGGGTGGTGGTGGTGGCCGTAGGTGGTGATGGTAGTGGCGGCGATGGATAGTGGCGGCGGCGTTGGGTGGTGGCGGTGGGTGGTGTTGGTGGTGGTGATGGTGGTTTTGGTGGTGGACGGTGGATATTAAGAGTATAAAGGTAAAAAAAACAGTTCATCTAACCTTGAAATTCAATTTTATCAACATTTGGATGGAATTGAGATTCCCTTATTTGATGGAATGTTTCAATCATTTAGAATTCCAATTAAATCTATTTTATTGAACCAAACAAACTAGAATGAATGGAATTGGATTTCAATCACCAAAGGACTCTTGATGGTCGGACGCATTGGCGACTCCATCATTGACTCATAATTCAAAGTTTCCAGACATTTCAAGAATTTTCAGATTTAATTTTAATTCTTTTTTTGTCAATTCTGAGATTTACAATAATCACACACTATCTTAAAGTTGTACATATTTTCAGTATATGTTTGACTTTTTTGTTTGTCGAACTAGAGAAAAGAAAAACCCTCCATACATATGAGCGTGCGTCGTGCCTTTGTCATGTGCGGAATCTTGTCACGAGCTAACTAAACCAACCACCACAATTATAACTCATCCCAACCTAGAAAAGTTACCTAAAACTGATTGTATTTCCATGACTTCCATCGCAACTCTAGTCAATAGCAATCGACGATCATAAACTATCAAACGTTATGTCGGCTACTAACACTTATTCCGTGCGAAAAGTGTGTATGCGTGTGTATGTGTACATGCATAAAGCTGTAGGTCAACATCTAGGCACGTGACAAGTTTCCGTAACCGAGTTGAAAAAGTTAGGTTAGCGTCGGATTTCAACTCTTTAAATCTCTAAGTTGTAATTTGTATGAAAAATGAAAAGCCAGATATTGAACTTTCCCAAAATAGCAAACGTCATTCCACATTCCACGAATCTCTCTTCTATCGGTATAGTTAGGTGGATGTTTATTCTCCTAGAAGAGAGTTCAATGTAACTTTATCAACATATATAAAAATGGAAAATGTGTATAAAAGAGATACATACATATTTTAATTTGAATCCTTTTAATTATCTTTTTTAATGGATACGTAACAATAATATATGTGATATTAACTTTTGTAAGTGCATTAATTATTCATTAGAATAATAATTAAGAAAATAGCTACAGGATTTAAAATTTGAGAAATTTATATCCATTTTCACAATTTATATATTTTAAACCCTGTTTTAGAATTCGTATTTTTATTTCTTGCTTCACCACTTTTCCTTTTTTTATGTCCTTTTTTTTTTTTGAACCGGCAAATATTACATATGTTAGTTGTTAGAAATTAGTATCACCTACTTAGAATACACCTTTTTATGTCCTAACTTTAGGTTTTTAACTTTGATTTCTCGTGGCAAATACTACACCATAAATTGAGCAAGGTAGAATAAGAATGGGCGTAATGGTTCTGTCCCCTCGCATCGACCCATGCCGGATGTGTCCCTCCATCTTACGAGAGCCATGCCCAACGTGTACTCCTGGAGAATTTTGATTTGGTCACCAACACGATCGATCTTTTCTTTCTTTCTCTTTTCAAATTAATGTTTAAAAAAATATTCGGTCGTGGTTTTAGTTACCATTACGGAGTTTGATCATGTGTTGGTCTGTGGAGAAAAAACTGAGATGCCGTTGACGTGTCCACTATAACTAGTCTAAGGAGCCGTTTTGCATGTCATAATCTTCCGTAATGAAATTCAATAATGAAGGAAATGAATTCATTCAGAATTCAATTCCTTCGTAATTGAATTCCGTTACGTGTTTGGTTACAAATTTTTTAGCTGTAATTCATATCCATACATATGTATTTGTTTTAAACTTTTTTAATTTTTTTTAAAATTTTATTATTTGTTACTTTTTTCATTTTTTATATACTAAAAAAACTTATTTTTTATTTTTTAAAATTTTTGTAAAATTTTTTTTTTAAATTTAATATTTTCTATTTTTTAAAAAAAATTTAAATTTATTATTATTTTTTAAAAATTAATTTTTTTATAAAATTAATTTTTTTTATTTTTTTAATATTTTTTAGTTTTGTTAATATTTTTGAGCGATTTTCAAATCTGAAGCATACAAAATATTCAAAATTGTTAGTTTACTAAAGTACTGTAATTGAATTCATAGTGTATTTGGACGAATTTCAATTACAACGAATATCGTATTTCGAAATTACGTCGTAACTTAATTACGAAAAAAATTCATCCAAACGTCCCTCTGTAGTGTAATTGAATTACAATTACGGAGGATTACGTCAAAACAAACGGGACCTAATTGTTTTCAAACGTATGAACCCGGAAAATTTGTTTTGGAAGGTTTATCATTTGCATAGCTCATGACATTGTGTTCTTGAAGGTTTGCCTTTAACGTTAAGTTGGTTGATGCTAATCTTACTATCGAGATGAATGAACTTCAACTGATATAATTGATGACATTATATTAATGAATAATCAAAACGAGCTACAATGTGTATATAGATAAATGATCACGACTCACACCTACATAAATAACAAAACGAAAACCGAATTAGTTTTGGACATACATAGACGACTCGTGATATATTTATAGTATAGTCTAGTCGTTATTTAGTAGTTGCAATGACCATAAATTTTCCATACTCCATGCGTTCTCGTTTGTCTCACCGATGAACGAACTTGAAAAATTCATAGTATTGTCGTATGGGGGATAGTACGATAACTCCATCGGATTTACAACATTGCATGTTTGTGCCGGGATCATATTCCCTTGATTGTTTTGCTCCAAAGAAGTTTGTCCACATACGTTATCAATTTGTTTCACATGCTTTTGAATCCTCGTTCTCTAATAGTTTTTTATTTCATTATCCGTTCTTCCCGGGAGATGCTTTGCAATTTTCGACCACCTACAAAGTATTTCGGTGATAATAAGAAGTTGGAATTGTGAGAAATGTAATAGACAAGCCACGTTGTACTTTTAAATGAATTCTCTAGCACATGTTACATTTTGCGAAATAAGGAGATCATCATGTTCTATGGTTCAAATCAAAGTACTTGATGTTGGATCACCTATATTTAAAGGAGCCTCAGTCTATCATCTTATTCATATCAAAACCGGGGCTCCAACAAATTTGGGTCAACACACACTTTTCCAAGATGAATCTTTGGATCTTTAGACGATGTTATTCCATAAAGTTAAGGAGACAGAGATACGTATTTGTAAATACATGGTTTTTGGTAAGTAATACTCCGTATATATATATTAGCTAGTTTTAAGAAAATTGATAACGCCATCCCTATCGTCGTTAACAAAACTCTAGTTTTAATGATGTAAATATCTTGTTAAATGAAAAAATAGCGACAAACTAATAAAAGTATATCAAGTTTTATACAAATCAAACACAATAACAACCCAAGTTTTGAACATATTTTCTCCAAAAAAAAAACACGAATTTAATTTGATAAATTAACTAATAAATCTAAAACACTAGCAAATTCCATTTTATTTTAATAAGCAGTTTACAGAATTAAGTTTACATTTAATTATATAGTTTCTTACTGGCGAGTGTTTGATTTCTTTATATAAAAAGAGTTACTAACCGATTTCCCCACTTAGCATGAAGCTCCATGATCAAGAGTTGTTCTTCCGGTGTAATATTTCCCCTTCTCACGTCTGGCCGGAGATAGTTCAACCATCGAAGCCTGCAACTTTTTCCTGTTCTTTTAAGACCTATTTAACAACATAATCATTCCATGATGATTAACATTAGTTTATGGTTTGATTAATGAAATTAAGAATGTACTAGAATTAAAACTAATCGGTTAATTAGCTAGCACCTGCGGATTTGGCAAGAGTGTTCCAAACACCTTCACCATGATCAGCGATGTAGTTGATAAGAATCAAGTCTTCCTCCATGGTCCATGGCCCTTTTCTGACCTCAACATCTTGTACGGAATTAGTATTTGGTATTTTCTCCATTTTCGTCTTTCCCAAGGAGAGAAAAAGAGATTGATTTGTTGACGAAAGATGATGAAGGCCGAAATGGATTTTATAGTGAAAGGTTAAGATGGCTACTTAGCGGTTAATTAAGGGTTTTAATTAACGTTAACCATAACTCAAAATCTTTTCGCCTAACTTTGTTGTCATTATGCTAATAAACAAAACTAATGTATAAATACGCATTCATGCATAATTCACTTATAATCTCACGTAGTGATGTGATAAGATCTCATAGCTTCGACATAAATAGTTGATGTCAAAGCACATCCAATATGTCTAATGTCTTATGATAGTTAACTCGATTATATTATACTAAGGGTAATTGAGTAATTTCATTATATTAAAGAATATAGTTAGTTAGTACGACTTCATTACTTTATAGTACCAAATAAGATAAATTACTAAAACATATCACTTATTTTAAAATTATTAAAAATAAAAAAAGTATTACTTATTTTGAAATGAATGAAATGTATGAAGTACGTTAATCTAAATGTAAAAGTTTTCATATGTTATTTTAATACAGCTTAATGCACATGTAAAAACTCTCTTAGTAAATTTGCCACCTCCGTAAGTTAAAAACAATTAAAATTACAAGTAAAAAAAATCAGATTTTTACTAAAAATATATACTTCTATAATTTAGATTCATATCGATATTAAAAATATTTATTCTGAACATGGTGTTTTAAATATTTAACCATATAAGGAATAATTTAATTTTAATGAAATGATACAATTGAAGAACCCGATAACATATATGACTGTTAACCTTTATATATTTAATTTAAATCGTTTATATAATAAAATTGAAACATTAGATTTGAATACCTAGTTATAGATAATGATTAATGCATGTATGATGACGGTTTTATTTCTACATCTATTTAAAATCACTCATTAGTTTCATATAAACTTAAATGACAAGTAAAAAAAATAACTTTGTGTAGAAAGTAAAAATATATGGTGTTCAGAACTCCGTTCAAATTGTTAGGAATATTTCTATAATATTCATTAAAGATTTGATGTGTCAAAACTTGGAAAGTACAAGGACCTAAATTGAAGATATGGAAGTCAATATTTGAATAAAGATTTAGGAGATAATCATAAATGTAAAAGATATAGTATATCTTTATTAGCTTAAAAGATTTAGTATTATCTTTTCCTTGTAAATCTCTAGGTTTTCTAGTATATAAAGAAACCTAGAGGTATAGAATTAGTCGTTCTTGAAACCCACGTTTTAACGTGTATGTGTGTGTACTCTAAGCCTCAAGGTCGTTTGATCATGTTAACCAAAACCGTTCCACATATTTATATGTAGAATTGGGGCTTTTAGTAATCATTGTACATAGAGATGATGATGAAACCTTGTTTAGCTATACAAATATGTTTATCTAATTCCGCAATTTTATGATTTGTATATGCTTATTCCAGATCAAGAACTAACTATTCTTGAGCCTAAAGATCGACGATTATGAAGAGTTGTTCTAAACTTGACAATTGGTATCAGAGCACGGTGGCTCAGATCTGGAATGAAACAAAGTGTATTGATGATTTATGAAGATATTACGATTTTTTTATTTGTTAAATCTGGGATCACGATTTTAGGGCTGTAAACTTGGCGACCACAGTGGGAAACAAATAAAGAATCATCACCATCATCGACAAACCCTAAAACCTCCTCACAATCTAAAGCAGCCGATACCACTCTTGGAGTTCGTCTTCTTCACACAAATTAACAGGCAACATTAACAAGCATCTATCTTTTCCGTTTACAAAACAACCGGAAGAAGAAGTCCGGCGAGTGCAAGATTTCGGCGAACTCAAGACACCACAGAAGAGCTCCGACGATAACTCTCATTCTCGGCTTCTTCTCACTCGATAGGTATAATCTCTTGCATTATGTCAGTTTCAAGGAAGATTGCTTGCTGGAATCGGGTCGATTCTCAGGCTTTATGATTTGGGAAAAGACGGTTGCTCAGAAAGTGTGAGAATTAATTGTTCCCGGATACGATTAATTCAATTCATACGTATCGTGATCGTATTATGTTCGTTTAAGTCTACTACTGATCAATAATGGGGATGAAGGTCAGTAGTATAATCTAGAGGCAGTAGTAAAATTACAGTCCATTGATGATCAACATCCATCTTACTACTGATTCGATTACTACTGCTCCATGGTAAAATCGATTTTACTACTGATCCTTTCTAAAATTACTACTGAGCAGTAGTAAAACAACAATTGACATCCATTACTACTGCTACATGTTATTACTGCTGATCCGGTTTCTACTACTGATCGATACTACTGGATCAGCAACAAATATGGATACTACTGATCAGTAGTAAATAAAGAAAGTAGTGTTCCGGATTTTGTTACTGATCAGTAATGAAGAAGAATTTTTGCTAATGATTTCTTCCTTACAACCGATACATCAAATTTTGGAAAACATGACACACACCATGTTCATTCCATATTACGGTTTATTGATTGTATTTGGTTAACCACTTGTTAATTTTTATTCTTGATAAAAAGAGAATGAAAATAACTAGTGATATTAATGTGAAACAAATCACATTATTCACACACACAGGTTGAAGGCTTGAGGAAGATAAAAGAAGATGATTTTATTTGTTACATATTTGATCTTCATCAGTTGATTATAGAAGAAGAGTGATTATATTTTATTTGAAGAAGAAGTTGAAAGTCTTACTACATAAGATGTTATGTAAAGATGTAACTGCAATTCAACAGAATCTTAACGAAAAGATCTGTTGAAGACCAAGATGTCCTTCATACAAGATTATGACGTTGCTGATTACTATAGTTAGACGGAATGTGATGCATAGTTTGAGTTTCTACTTCAACTTCAAATAGAAGATAGTTGGTGTTAAGGCAAAAAGCCTTACCCCTTTGGATCTTAAGATAACAAAACAACCTAGACTAGCGTTGATTTATATGTAGAATAAAATAGCTAAGTTTAGGTCTGATACTGAGTGGTCAGTATTGGAACTCAGTATCAGAGCTCAGTATCAGATAGTGATACTGAGTACAAGGACTGAGTAGAAGGACTGAGTAAAACATGTCCATGTTTACCTTGCCAGATCAAATCCCTTTGATCTCGGCCACTTTCCTTATTCTAGTCCTTGCATTACTCCTTGCCTAACTTGAAAGATCTCTATAACATTATAAATAGAGATCATTTGGCAAAGGAGTATTCACCAATTCACTTTACACTTTCATATCTATTGTAATTGATCAGTGGTCTTGTTATTCCGCAACAAGCCACACTTAGTGAAATTATACATTTGACTCATATCTTGTTCTTATAATATATTTGTCTTGAGTTATAATTATCCAATCAATTAACCATCTAAACCAGGGCGTTGTGACCTAACAACTGGTATCAGAGCAGGCTAAATAAACTCTTATTTAGTCGATCTATAACCTTGGCAGCCATCCCTTATACTTATCCTTCACATACTCCAAAATCAAAAATGTCTACCATTGTTGCACCAATTATGTCTGGAAAGGGAGTACCCATCTTTGATGGTAAAGACTTCCATCAATGGAAGCTAAAAGCTCAGTGGTATCTTGAATCCATTCATCATGAAATGCTCACTGTGCTAAATGATGGTCCTATCATCCCACAAACTGTGGAACCCGTTGTTGCTACTGATAATGCTCCTGAGAGCATAAGAACTGTATCTAAACTAAGGCACAACTGGACTGATACTGACCGTCAGTTGTATGCTTTAGACTCCAGGGCTAAAGGGGTGATTGGTAATGCTGTTACCAAAGAAATTCTCAATGCAATCATGGAATTGCCAACAGCAAAGGCTATGTGGGATAGCCTATCAGTCACTTATGAAGGCACACCAAAAGTGAAGTTGCAAAGAAAGAGCAACATGAGAAGAAAGTATGAAAACTTCTTCTCAAATCCAAATAAAGACATCACCTCTCTTTACAGCAGGTTTAATACTGTTGTTCATGGTCTAATTAGTGTTGGCATTGCAAAAGAGGAAGAGGAACTTGTTCAAAAGTTCCTGGACAGTCTTCCTCAACAATTTCTTGACATGTCAGTATTGGAACTCAGTATCAGAGCTCAGTATCAGATAGTGATACTGAGTACAAGGACCGAGTAGAAGGACTGAGTAAAACATTTCCATGTTTACCTTGCCAGATCAAATCCCTTTGATCTCGGCCACTTTCCTTATTCTAGTCCTTGCATTACTCCTTGCCTAACTTGAAAGATCTCTATAACATTATAAATAGAGATCATTTGGCAAAGGAGTATTCACCAATTCACTTTACACTTTCATATCTATTGTAATTGATCAGTGGTCTTGTTATTCCGCAACAAGCCACACTTAGTGGAATTATACATTTGACTCATATCTTGTTCTTATACAATATTTGTCTTGAGTTAAAATTATCCAATCAATTAACCATCTAAACCAGGGCGTTGTGACCTAACAGTTGGTTTTCAATGTAATTGATATAGCCTTGAAGAACACAGGAATGATATCACACTTTTAGGGGAAGAAAAAGTGTTGATCATTCAAGGGGAAGTTCAAGTTTTTCAGATTTGTATTTGATTATGTCAAAAAGGGGGAAGAGACTTGAAGATTCCAAGCTAATTCTATAAGTTTTGTCAAATCAAATAGGGGAAGATTGTTAGGAATATTTCTATAATATTCATTAAAGATTTGATGTGTCAAAACTTGGAAAGTACAATGACCTAAATTGAAGATATGGAAGTCAATATTTGAATAAAGATTTAGGAGATAATCATAAATGTAAAAGATATAGTATATCTTTATTAGCTTAAAAGATTTAGTATTATCTTTTCCTTGTAAATCTCTAGGTTTTCTAGTATATAAAGAAACCTAGAGGTATAGAATTAGTCGTTCTTGAAACCCACGTTTTAACGTGTATGTGTGTGTACTCTAAGCCTCAAGGTCGTTTGATCCTGTTAACCAAAACCGTTCTACATATTTATATGTAGAATTGGGGCTTTTAGTAATTAATCATTGTACATAGAGATGATGATGAAACCTTGTTTAGCTATACAAATATGTTTATCTAATTCCGCAATTTTATGATTTGTATATGCTTATTCCAGATCAAGAACTACCTATTCTTGAGCCTAAAGATCGACGATTATGAAGAGTTGTTCTAAACTTGACAATACTTGTCAGGATCGAATAACCAAAACAAGTTATTGCCAACCCAGATCTACTAATAACAAGAAGTTGCAGCGGATCAACACTTGTATTAATATATTAAGAACAATAGAATACTGTATATTGAATGAACAATGAACAATAATATTAAGAACACAGTGATTCACAAAAAGCTTCAATGTATATTATTGATTAACAATACATACGTACGTTTACAATTCGTAAGGAACTACTTATAGCAGTCCTTGAAGCCTAACTATTTACCCTAGTTATTCTAGGACTTGATTTACATCGAATTATAAAAGATATACATTGAATAACATTCTATAACTAACTCTGCGAAGATCTCGGACTTGATTTGCTCCAAATACGCGTATCAGTAGTAACTGCAATCACCATTAGTAAATATGCATCATCAGTAGTAAATGTGATGATCAGTAGTAACTCTGATAATCAGTAGTAAGTCCAAAACCAACGTCAGTAGTAACTACTAATGATCAGTAGTAATCTTCAATATGTGCATGATCAGTAGTAAGTTAGTTATACTCTTCACCAGTATCAACTCATCAGTATCAAGTGTTTCTGCCCCATCAGTAGTAACCATAGTCTTCACCAGTAGTAACCATGATCAGTACTAACTGCAGCATCAGTAATAAGTTGAACTGTGATTTGTTCTAACAATCTCCCCCTAAACTTATTGATTCTCTTTTAATCAATCAAGTTTCTTCTTACTTCTGCTTCTCCTTTTTCTTTTCTTCCAACAGTTTTGCTCTTCTTTGATCTCCTTCTAAAGTCTGTTGGTTTCTTTTATTCCTTTGTGCAATAATATATTTGCTGATCTTTTTCACAAATTCATTTAACTTGTTTTGGAACATCACAGCATCATTAGGCTTAATAAAATTCATGCACCAAAGTTGATAAAGAGTTTTCTCAGAGTGAGGATACTCTTTTTCATATAGGAATAACTCACACTTCTTACTTGTATATTCAAAGAAGTACATGTTGACTGTTGGTAGCACATTCCAGGCTTGAATATTCTCTGGATTTGTAAACTTCTCTGGATATTCATCTGGATAGAAAGCAGCATTAATCATTTCTGTAATGTAACCTGCAGCTGAATTCTTCCAGGTCTTCTTGGTCATTCTTGGTTTACCAATAATCAACATCTTGATTATGTCACTTCTGGTTAGGGACATGACTAAAGGTTTCCAAGCTCTAAATCTTTGAGTTGACCTTATCTTCTCTTTTTCATATAGGAATAACTCACACTTCTTACTTGTATATTCAAAGAAGTACATGTTGACTGTTGGTAGCACATTCCAGGCTTGAATATTCTCTGGATTTGTAAACTTCTCTGGATATTCATCTGGATAGAAAGCAGCATTAATCGTTTCTGTAATGTAACCTGCAGCTGAATTCTTCCAGGTCTTCTTGGTCATTCTTGGTTTACCAATAATCAACATCTTGATTATGTCACTTCTGGTTAGGGACATGACTAAAGGTTTCCAAGCTCTAAATCTTTGAGTGACCTTATCTTCTCTAACAATCTCAATCACATCATCTGTACATCTCCAGTTGATGATTGGATTGCTTTCTAGGGGAGCAATAGGAAGATCATGAACTTGAACTATTTGTAGTTTCTTCTTTGGTTGTTCTAGTTCAGATTGATCAGCCTTCCTTTTTCTTGTAGTTAAAGAGAGTTCACCAGATGTTTCACCAGTTATAGTTTTTCTTTCTTTCATTTCTTTGGAGTTTATCTGTTCAAGCTTTGTGGTGTCCTTCTCTTTAATCTTTTGTTCAAGAAGGTCCTTCTTCTTCTCCACACAGTACTTTTCAATTAAATTGATCAACTTCATTCTTCCAAAGGCCTTTGTGTTGTGACCTCTTGACTTCAAGAATGTGACCATTTCTTTCTTCTTGTCTGCAAATTCTTCTGGCATATCAGCCTTCTGCGCTTTGCATTCTTGTACTTGTGCTTCAAGAAGTTCTATTGTTTCAGATTCAAGTTGCCTTATTTTTTGTAGTTCTCTTTGTTGTAATTCTTTTCTGGTTTCTGCAACTTTCTTGGTTTTGACCTTGTGTTGAAATTGTGGCAGTTTTGATATGTCAGCTATATCTGCCAATTTTATTTCTGTGAAGGGTTGTCTTAGTATTCTAGCCCTTTCTGCTAATTTTCTGTTCTCAATGGCTAGAGAGGCTTCAACCTTTTTCAAGTAATTTGCCCTCTTCATTTTCCATTTATCATTCTTTGCTGACCGAGCATAATTAATTTTGTTGACCATCTCATGACCTTGTGCTCTATTAGGTTGGTCTTCATCAGCAATTTCCTTTCCCTTTCCTATGTAATTGTCACTCTTTTTATCTGGTGCAGCTTCAATTCTAAATTTGTGACCATAAGTATGTATTTGTGACATGGGAAGTATTTTGGGATGTGGAGGTAGAGTGCATTCATCAACTTCCAGCCAGTTGATATCATCATCAATATCTTTCACCACCAATTGTGTTGATCTTGTTGCTGGTGATGGTGGAATTATTACTGCAGGCTCTAGTAGTGGTGGCAGCTCAATAATATCATCAGTAGTAGCCAAGGTAGTTACTACTGGTATGTCTTCAGGAATTACTACTGATAGGGCATCAGTAGTGTTTGCTGCCTCTTCTTGATTTACTACTGCTATGACATCAGTAGTAGTAGGAGTTACTACTGATGCTTCTTGTTGAGCTTGTTCTTCCATAGGAGCAGTAGTAGTAGCCTCATCAGTAATATCCATCTTTTCTAGGCTTTCATCATTAACCTAGCCTTCATCAACCTTTGTTTCTTTAAGATTGAGGAGAGAAGTTGCTGCTGCTGCTGCAATAGATTCATCTATCATGCTTTGTATGTTTTCCTTCTCCCCCTTAGTGAGCTCAGCTGGTGGAGCATCACTACTGTCAACCTTCTTTTTCAACCTTCGAATGATTCTTGTTTGTTGAAGAAGTCTGTGCTCATATAATTTCATCCTTTTGTTAATTGTGTTGATATGCTTCCTCATATAGGTCATGGTTTTTCCTTGATTTGTTAAATATTTCAGACAATCTTGTACAGCGGTTTCAAGGTTTTCCATCCTATCCGTCAATTGTTTTTGTTCAATACTGCCCTCACTCCTTCTAGCAAGATCATCGGGCTCACTAACAGGTACATTGGCTTTAAGGTTTTCCATCCTTTCCGTCAAATCAATAGTTTCAGTTCTACCCTCATCACTTCTTGGTGATGAAATGGGTTGTTTGGACACTCTCTTCTTCCTAGAAGAAGCAGTAGTGCCCCCCTTGTGGTTTCTTGGCACCGGGGTCCTCTTAGTAATTCCTCAAAAGAGTCATCACTAAGAGTTGCCGAGGTCTGGGTCTTAGTGATGTTCTCACTATCCTGTGCACCCACCTTTGGGGCATCAGTAGTGAGAGCCCTTTCCTCATGCCCTCTCTCCTCCTTGGAGGACAACTCTTGGAGCCTGGGGTTTGACTCAATGGGTCCCCTGGTGTCCTTTAAGGAAGATTTCTTCCTTTTATATCTTAAAAGAGTTATTGAAACGAGTAAACTGTGAAACGGGTAAATAAAATATATTTATATTATCAACTAATTTAAAGAATATTTTTTATGATAGTTTATCAAGAGGAGTAAAGTGAAAATACCGAGAACATATTTTTGTTGTGTTAAAACTTCAGTTGAATTACACATGTTTTTAAATGTTAAATTATCATTTGAGATTTTATTTAGTGAAAGTTTTCAGTTATTCATCAAATTTAGAAATTGTGAAATTTTTAGAATTTCGGGTGTTTTAAAATCTTGGTACAATTAAAAAGGAAAATGTTTTTATAAAGAGATGAAACGCGAGTATTGAGGAAAAATTATGCTAGGAAATAATAAACTGAGATTTATTAAATTGAGATCAAATAAGAAAACCTTTAAAGTATGTGATTTAAAAAGCTGAGCATGAAAATCCTTCAATTTTTCTTTATGTGATTAATGAGTTCAATGAAGAATTATTAAATTAACGCAAAGATATTGAATAAACTATATAAGTATGTTATATTAACTCATCGAGGATTTCCGAGCTGAATTAAAGATAAGTTATTCAAGCTTATCTTAAACGGTATTTTTTTTAAAAGTGAACTAAAGGGAAACTATCATCATTAATTCGGTGGTGATCTATTTAAAATGAAATTAAAAGAGTTTATGAGCTATATTATGTTCTGAGTTTAACTGTTGAAAACATAATAAAATATTTTGGCTGAGTGCATTTTGCTGAGTGCCTTTTGCTGAGTGCCTTTTGCTGAGTGCCTTTTGCTGAGTGCATTTCTGAGTAATGTTTATAAGATTTTGAGTACATACAACTGAGTGCGAATTTGTATTTATTAGATATGGAAAATAAAATTTTCTTTTTCTGAGTGTGATTTGCTGGTGGAATTTTTGTGTGGGAAGTCGTGAACTTTGGGATTTACTCGTGACCAAACAAAGGTAGGTGTCGAAAGTAATAGAGGGCCCCTATTACTTTCCGCACAGGACTGTTGGTTGGTTATGGGGAGATTTTGAGGGGAACGATGAACCAATGCTTGTTATTGTGAAATTAGTATGTGTATCTTAATTGTTTGTGTGACTACATGCTTGCTTGTTTATTTTGGTAGACAATACTAGTTCCAAACTCGAGGACGAGTTTTTCTCCAAGTGGAGTTGAGTAGGGGTAAAAAGGAAAATTTCCAAGGATTAGTTATCATTGACTACTATTTATAAATATTATGACCACGATGCTTATGCATAGAGATTTTTCTGGGTAAAGAAGTTAAAGTGTGAAATCTAGATAATATAATTGATCGGAGATTTTATAAGCGTAATTATCGAACTGAGTAATTAAGATTATTTAAAGTCATTTCACGGGGTAATTATAGAGTTTATAAAATTGATAACTGAGATTAATTGGGCTGAGTGTAAATGTGCAAATGAGATGTTACAAATATTATAACTATATAGCTAATGAGATAATGAGAAATTATAAAGTAATGAGAATTTATAATGTGTCGAATATGAGGAAATGAGTTAAAATGAGGTTGTTAATTGGAGTTGATAATGAATTATTAAAACGAGCTCAAATGAGAAAATTTCATGTAGATTGATTATTGAGTAAATTTTTAAGTTATAAGAAGTTTATAAATCGTGTTAAATGAACAGGTCAATAAAACAAGTTAAAAGAGAAAAGTTTTAAATTGTCGGGAAGTTCTATTTAAAATTTGGAGGTGCTATAAAGTTTTTATGAGAAAATTATATTTTTGTGAGTAATATATTTTATTTGGAGTTATCGAATAATATTTTATTTATTAATTTATTTAATTTTTAAAATTTTGAAGTGTTATAAAATTTTATGATAAAAAATTATTATGAGCAATTATTAAATAAGTTGAAGTTTATATTGAACTAAGGAGAAATTTCTAAAAGGCGAGAAAGTATTAAAATAATGAACAATGAGAAAATCTTTAAATTGAGAATAAAAGGTAATTGAGTAAATGAGAACTAATGGATTAATTCGTAAATCGAGTAATAAGAAATCAGTCAAATAAGTGTATAAAATTTAATTGATTTTTTTTTAGTAAAAAGTGGGTAATATGAGTTTAATGAGTAAATATGTGGTCCAAATAATAAAAATAAAAAGTTATAAGTTGACTTGTGGGAAGTCATTAAACGAGGTTTGAAATAAGTTATTAGTATAGATTGAGATAAGTTAAAAGTTGAATTATGAAAATTTTAATCGAGTGTATTTGGAGTATATGCAAATGAGTAATTTGGGGAGATATATTTTATATAGAAATAATTCGTTCTAATTATTGGTACATATATCTTAGTTATTAATCGAAGGTGACCTAATATATATATATATATATATATATATATATATATATATATATATATATATATATATATATATATATATATATATATATATATATATATCAACGAGTATATGGGAGATGAATCAGATGTGTGTAATTATGCCCTTACATGATTATATATGAGATTTATGTGTGGTAGGTAACGCTGTTGATGATATATATTGCTACCTTCTAAGTTACAATTCTGGGTATAGTTCTGAACTACATTCGTGAGTGATATTTCTGGGTAAATACTTGAGTTGCTTATTGTGTGCTTATGATTCTTCGTGTATCATCCTGCATTCCTGGGTGAATTACATGAGTACTACTGGGTGATTTTGAATTCTGTGTGAATTATCTGTGTGATAGGTGCATTCCTTGGGAACAATGTGCCTGCTTTTGTGTTATTTGACAGTGGGGCGACCCACACATTCAGTTCTTATGCTTTAGCAAAACGATGTCCCATAGTGTAGAGAACCTTTCTGAGCCATTCTGATAGAGAATTGTCAATAATGAGATTTTTTTTTTTATGATGCTAAAATGTATAGTTACCAATTAATAGAGTTGTACGAGAAGAAATTTCCCGTAAAAACTAATTGTTATCACCGTGAGAGGGCCGGGTATGATTGCGAGCACAAGTTGGGCGACCGAGATCATCTGTCGCCACAAACCAAACCGTAACAAATCTCCAAGTGGAGATTCAACTCAACGTTAACCGCTGGTTGCAGATTGTGTTCGACTGCAAGAACAAGAAGACACCTTCAACAAAGTATCGTGAGTTAGTGGTATCATTTTCGACATCCTTCTCATCGATAAACTGAGATCCTTAGAGAGCAATTCGATTTTATTCTTTTAACCTTATCATTTTGCGCCATTAAAGACGGAATCTTGTACGGGTAGCTGCGAGGGCCGGAGTTCGTTTGATCGAATAGGTCACCCCTGGCGAGTTTCTTTTATTCTTAATCTTTGAAGAGTTTCACTCTATTTTTATCCTTTCCGTTACTTCCCGTTGAGGACGTGTGTCGTTGGCGGGCGTGAGTATGATATGCGAGATCGCTACCCTGAGCTTCTTCCGAGCAATGACTTCGGGGACGAAGTCTATTTCAAGTGGAGTTGAGATGTAACGCCCTGAAATTTGTAGTAATTAAATAATGTTAATTTAATTGTGATATTCAATTTTAAAAGAAATAATTAGAAATTAATTATAATGAAATTAGACGATTCATTTTTATCAGGCGTTATATACGTAATTAAACTTAATTAAATAGACGTTTAATTATTTGGTCACTTTATAATTTAATAGACGTTTGTATTTTATTAAATGCAATTAAATAGTTCGTCACGTGTTTTGACCGACTAGTTAATTATAAGAGTTGAGTGGTATTCTTTTGAGTTGGGCGGGCCGAGAGGCCAAGGCTTTCCTTTCGTGTTCGTCGTTTCTAGTTAGATCGAACCTCTATCTAGCCTCCTTAATTTCGATTTTTTCATCTTCTTAAATTAATTCCGTAACTTGAGTGGGGCCAAAGCTGGTCTCGTTTTCTTGCTGCTAGAACCCCGGTAATTGTTTCTTAGTGGGCTGGCCTTTTTGTTTTAGAACTTTTAGGCCCAAGGAGATTTCGTGAGGTGGGCTTAAGCCTTGAAGAAGTATACGTAATATAGATGGTTCATTAGGAGGAATCGGTATCTTTGGTCTGACCCTAGTTGCCGTCATCTCCCAAATCCTATCAACCAATTCGACCGCCACTTTCTCTCATCTGCATCAATTCTCTTCATTCCGAGCAAGAGTTGGACTCGTGAGTGCTGTCGGCGGACAGTGGATCAAACTCACTCCGAATCAGTCAAGCAGAGGGAATTCTTTGAGCAACCGATTACCACAACTTCCTCTTTGATTTTTCTGGTGATCCCGATCGAGAACCGGCACTGGGATGTATCTGAAGTGTGGCTGCGGGAAGATGTGGCAAGTTTGTGCAGTTGTTTGTGTATCCCCAAAGTTCTGAAATATACTTTAGCCGCCTATTGATTGCATCTGGGCTTTATTGTACGTTAAGCAACCGAGACTTCTAGATCGGAAAAGAGAATGGAAAATCGTGACAAGCAAGCGGAATGGATTGGATTTCTGATACTGTTCGGTGCGGGTGAGATCAATTATCAGCCAAGTATCAGACTAGCAGGCCTTCTCTTTGACCGTTCCATTGTCTTCTCGGTATTCTCCAATCCTTTGTTCCTTTAGTTCGTATAATTCAATTCAATGGTTGTTTTGTTGCTAATGTTGGGATTGAAGGAGGTTGTGGCAGGGGGGAGTGCCGAGCCAAAGAGGGCTCGGCTTTGTGCTTTTGTGGCAAATTGTTGATCCGTTTCTTAATCGTGATAATCGCTCGTTGTTCCCGCTTTCCAAATTGTTAACCGAGTCTAGAGTTAATTGTTTTGTCCATCTTTTTGTAAACTTTTGTCAAGGTTCTAGTCACTGTTTTGGTTGTCGGGTACCTCGGGAATAAAAGGGTTGTTGTCCGGGTTTAAATCGGGTTCTAATTTAATATGCTGAATTTTAACAGAATCTGTTTGCTGACTTCGGGACTGTTTTTACCACACTTAAAATATGTTTCTGGATTTTTGGCCCGTGCTGGGACCTCGATTTCTGAATTAGCTTTTCAATGCCGCAACCCTCTCCTCAATCCGAATTACGGTTCAAAAGTTATACCTGTTTTAATATGATGCTGTTAGGAAAATGACCTGTGCGACATGCCTGTCTTGCGACGCGGTTTTGGGACACTTAGAGTCTGTTTTGGCCAGTGACCATCTCACAGAGATTTGTAGTTCTGGTTGTCTACTTTTCATGGTAAAAATATGGGATAAATCTACTGCACAGTTTAAGAGTTATAGCAGTTTGCGTGAGACCGATGGGTGCTGTCAGTTTTCTAAATTGAGTCCTTAGAACGGATTGTAATTCGGGTTTCATTTTTATGCTTTTAGGATCATCTAGAAATAACCGAGCAGCGCTTTAGAGTATTGAGGATCCTTTGGAGCTTACGTTTATCGAGGTGAGTATTCTCACCGTGTATTCAGTTATAACGATACGTGCATGACTCATATGGTTAACTGTTTTGATCTGTTGTACTTTCTGTGTGTTGATCTGTTATCTGAGTGACTGTTTTTGCATACTACTGATCTGAGACGGACGTGCTGAGTATCTGAGCCGGTACCAAGTCATTTTGTGCTACTAAGTGATAGGGCTATCTGTGTGGTTTATGTTAGGAGTTGAAAACATAAAAATAATTAATAAATCTCAGTGGAAATTCTGTGTGGTGGCCTGAGTGCCAAATTCTGTGTGGGCCCTTGTGGCAAATTCTGTGTGGGCCCTTGTGGCAAATTCTATGTGGGCCCTTGTGGCATTTTAGTGTAAGGAGAGGCGAGGTTGATCTCTCGACTCGAGTTACACAAGCGCGCTATATAAATTTAAAAGATACAAAAACTGAGAAATTAACTTAGTGGTAAATGATTAGGAGTTCACCTGTGTGCCCTCATGTATTGTATGTTGTAGTTGTTTGCATTTTGAGTTTATTCACTCAGCTTCCCCGCTGACCCAAAAACTCCCTCCCATTTTTCAGGTACTAGCAAAGGAAAGGAGAAGGTGGACGGTTGACTGCTGTATTACTTCTTAGTGCTGATGTGAAACGTTTTTATTATTTCAAAACTCTGAATTTTATTTAAGACATTTCCGCATTAAATACATTTTATATTAAATAATTATTTTGGGGGATTATTTATGGGACCTTTTTTATTATAATTTTGTACTTAAAAATTTTAAAAATCTTGTAAATTTTAGGGTGTTATATAAAGATTTCTTTTCCATCTACTACTGACCTTATCTTAGTAAAGTTTGTATCATCAACTTGTTCTGCATTCTCCCAGAAACTCACTAGGTGTTATTGATAGGCCTTAGGATTTACAGTGAGTGCAAACTTTATATACGAATGTTTCAAAAACATGACGATTGGACGAAAGTCTTTCGTTCCGTCTGGATTCTTTAGATACGCACACATGTTGTGAAACTCTGAGTATTTGAGATTTGTTTGAACATCAAGAGATTGTAGAGTTGCCATTGTCGTCGATTTTGTGTTTGATCGTTTGATTTGAGAGAACAAATATGAATGTTTGTTACTGGTGCAGGGTTTATGATCGTGATTTAGGGTTTATCGAGAGGATTTAGCAAATCGATGTGTGGATAATGCTAAATTAATCGACTTCAGCTATTTATATCTTACGATTTGATCTGCAAAAAGACTAAATTGCCCTTCGAATCATAACACAACGGTTATTTTCGTGGGGGTTAGTTTGGTAACTTTGACAATTTAAAGACCAGTAGTAAATTAGATACCAGTAGAAAACGTCAGTAGTAACTAAGGATTTTGACATCAGTAGTGACTGTAGACATCAGTAGTAACTAATGAATTTTAATACTGACCTAATTTACCAACCATAGCAGTGGTAACCACCATTTTAGAGACCAGTAGTATATGTGAGTACAATTGTTTACCAGTAGTATTGTCTTACCAGTAGTATTTTGTGCATACTTAAAATACATCAGTAGTAATGACCTAAATACATCAGTAGTAAAATACATCAGTAGTATTGCCTTGAGCATCCACTATCAATGTGTCATGTTCTACCTTCTTCGGGGATCTGAATGCTCTGCACAAGTAAGTAAAAGATTAGTTAAGTTTGGGAACCCAAGCTTTATATGTCTTGGGTTCATCATTTGAAAAGTAAAATTTAGAAGATATTTTAAACATTTTTGGTACCCATACCTGTTTAGTACTGGTGTTTTGTTTTACTATTGCCATTTTGGATTTGTTACTGGTGTCTGAGTTTACTACTGACCTTGGTCTATACCCATTATATTTAGCTTTTGAATACTTTACTACGGATGGACCAGTAGTATTTGGGTAATTACCATATTTAGGATAACCAGTAGTGTTTTGGTACTGGTACCCAACATCATTGTAATTAGGGTTAGGATCAGTAGTAAACCTGTTAAAGTTTCTACTGATGTTGGAAAAATTAAAATATTGTTTATTTTGATTTGTTTTTCCATTATTTTTGAAATAATTGCTGTTCGTTGGGCTTCCAACTCTTTTATTTTGCACAAACCTTGGTGCCTTTCTTCCCAATTTTGGTGTTTCAGATTTTTGAGATTTTGTTTTATTTACTACTGATGGATCAGTAGTATCTTTTATTCTTTGTGTTTTTGCTTTTACTTTAGAATTTTTAAATTCTTTGAACTCTTTGCAGTTAATTGGATTGAAGTGACAATCTTTTGCTAAATGGTTTACTTTGTTGCAAATAACACATCTTAATTTCTTATCCTTAGCACCTTCAGGTTTTCTTTGATCTAAGAGTTGGTTCTTGTTTCTTTCATTTCCCCTTCTTAAAATTTTTGGTATATTTTCTGCATCATATTTAGGAGAGTCATTTTGACTTTGTGCTGTGTGAAAACTTGTATCAATTGAGTCTGTAGTTTGATCATCATCAGAAGAGTCATTTGATTCAGATGTTTCATTACTAGATTCAGTTTGATTTTCATTTTTTAATTCATTTATGATTCTTTCTGAACTAGCTTTTAGTGGAGGAATGAATTTATATGGAGGTGGTACAGCATGATATCCCACTCCATGCACAACTTTTTCAGTGGTTTGATTACTTGTTAATTCATTAACAATTTGAGAACTTCTTTCAAACTTTTTAATGGTTAATTTATTTTGTTCTAGTTCCATTTGATATTCTTCTAGTTTGATCAAAGTTTCTTTTAATTTTAATTCAAGATGTTCTTTTTCATAAGTGGTTTGTAGCAATTCTTCTTTTATCTTTTGATCAGTTATTTTATAAATTTTAATTTGATTTTCAAGATCAGCTATACAACCATTATATTCAATTCTTCTATTTCTATTTAGAATCATCTCTTCAAGTGTTTCTTTATTAAGTTTTTCTAAATCTTTATATGCTTTAATGCATTCAGGAGTGCAAGATTTAGAATGTACCTTAGTAGGAGAATCAGTGAAAGCCATGAGAGCTTGATTCTGTGCATGTTCCTCTGCTTGAAAGCTCCAATCATAACCTTGTCCTTGTTGTGAAACAAGAGCAGTTGAGTTTGATCTTTTGTCTGGCTGAGGACATTCTTTAGCAAAGTGCCCAAGGTTGTTACAGTTGTAACATTTGACTTTAGTCTTGTCAAATCCAGCCTTGTCACCTTTGTTGTAGTTAAGGTTTGTTCTACCAGTCCTCTTCAAGAACCTTTTGGTTCTCAGGCTCAGCATAGCCATCTGCCATTTTAGATCCATTTCTTCAAGATCATCAGGATTCAATTGTTCCAAATCATCACTAATTAGTGCAGTATGCACATGACTAGTGAAGAAGGATTCTCTTGCAGTATCTTCACAATCTGCAGCCTTTCCTGTAGTAGTTTCTTGAACTTGACCTGTACTAGATACAAAAGCAGCATTGTTTGAAGATAACATAGGAGTTTTAGAGCTTACCTCAGATTCAAACACCCTAAGCTCATTGTACAATTCATCCAGCTCTTTTTCTTCCAGAGCATCACCTTGTCTATATATGACTGTGTACATAGACCATTCTTCTCCAAGAGATCTGAGAAATTTTCTGTTGACATCATCATTGTCTGGTTTCACACCAACTTGATTCAATTCACCAATGAGTTTGTTGAACCTATCAAAGATTTGAGATAGGGATTCATTCTTTTGGCCTTTGAAATTTTCAAAGTCCTGTTTTAGTACAGACTTCATGTTTCTTTTGGTGCTTTTGGTGCCAACAAATCTCTTTTCCAGTGCCTGCCACAACATCTTTGCATTATCATATTCAACAAAGAGATGTTGATAATCATTAGGAATGGCCAGTAGAAGAGTGCTTAGAGCTTTGAGTTCAATTCCTCTGTCTTTCTTCTCCTTTTCACACTTGAGTTTGTCTGCTTCAGTTGCAGAACTTGTTGCTTGATTGTGAACGGTTTTGTTTCCTTCAACAATAACTTCCCACATGGAATAATCAGTAATAAGCATGTATTGCTTAATACGATTCTTCCACATTCCAAAGTTATTGGGAGTGAGTATAGGGATTTTATTTGCTTGAGTACTTTCATTGTTATCAGTCATGATTAACAATCTGTGTATTTTAAAGATTAAAACTTTTTGTTGTTCTTAAAATTCGTAGATCTAGAACCAATAAGCTCTGATACCACTTGTCAGGATCGAATAACCAAAACAAGTTATTGCCAACCCAGATCTACTAATAACAAGAAGTTGCAGCGGATCAACACTTGTATTAATATATTAAGAATAATAGAATACTGTATATTGAATGAACAATGAACAATAATATTAAGAACACAGTGATTCACAAAAAGCTTCAATGTATATTATTGATTAACAATACACACGTACGTTTACAATTCGTAAGGAACTACTTATAGCAATCCTTGAAGCCTAACTATTTACCCTAGTTATTCTAGGACTTGATTTACATCGAATTATAAAAGATATACATTGAATAACATTCTATAACTAACTCTGCGAAGATCTCGGACTTGATTTGCTCCAAATACGCGTATCAGTAGTAACTGCAATCACCATTAGTAAATATGCATCATCAGTAGTAAATGTGATGATCAGTAGTAACTCTGATAATCAGTAGTAAGTCCAAAACCAACGTCAGTAGTAATTACTAATGATCAGTAGTAATCTTCAATATGTGCATGATCAGTAGTAAGTTAGTTATACCCTTCACCAGTATCAACTCATCAGTATCAAGTGTTTCTGCCCCATCAGTAGTAACCATAGTCTTCACCAGTAGTAACCATGATCAGTACTAACTGCAGCATCAGTAATAAGTTGAACTGTGATTTGTTCTAACACAAATTATTATAAATTGCAAAGTTAACATAACAACCATATGGTGATTGAATGACTTGTTAGATATGATTATTTTCTGAGACTGGTGAATGTAAACGATTATATGCCAACTATTAAATTGCGTATATCTCAAATACAAGCTCGGCTACAACAGAAAATACAATTACAAAGAAAAAGAAAACAAAGCTAATAAAAAAACTTTAATTGCAACTGTTGAATTCACCAAAGAGAAATTGTATTCTTTTTTAGACAACCGGAAAACTCCTTACACTCGTGTTGTTCCAAAAAATGCAAAATTTGGTAAGCTTTCAAACACAATGTTTTGTTTTTTCTTCAATAATCATTTCTTGAAATTAATAAGTTTGTCTAGGATGTACACATTATTTTTAGCTTGTTGTTTTTTAAAGAGTGTTTATTTTTTTGATCACTAACTCCAAATTAATTGTTGCTGTTCAAAAAATAAAAACTTCATATTAATTGTTACTGATATTTATGTCAAATTAAATAATGCATCTTTGATCGTTTTACAACTACAAAAAATATTCACGTCATCAATGAAGTGCTACAATTTCATTAGAGTCTGGGGCGTGGCCACTTCCATAATTATTGTCATATCAATGTCACATTATCTACTCTCTACCATCAAATACTAAAAATACGAAGTTATATTAAATAAGTACTTTTTCACATATAAAAAATAACACATACCACCACCTTCGGATGACCATCACAATGTGGCACCACAACTACCATGTCACTTCCACTTGGGACGACCACCTCCATACCTTTGCTCTTAGAGCAAATAGTACAGGTGAATTATAGCTTCGTCAAAGTAAATATAACGCCAATATAGCATATTGTGTTCCACGTCATAGCCTCGCCAAAACTCCTGCGTGCATGGTTTGTGTTATAAATGTTATATGGAGGAAAATATTTTGAGTATTTATGTTATAACAATGTTATAAAATAAAAAATATATATGATGTTATTATAACATTTATGCTATTATCGTTGCAACTTTGAAAAGGTATTAGTACACCTTTGCACCCATTGACAAACTTGATATTTGTCTATATGGAAGAAGACAAAGCATACATAAATAAACACATCATTATAATATCAAGGATCATGATTGGTTGCCACCAAAAGCTAGTTAGTTGCAATCATTAAATAATTCATCACTTGTAAAGGATATGAATCTATGTTCGATTTTGTTCAAAAAAATAAGTATCGTTCTAATATTTAATGTGCAATTTTATTTTATTTTTTGGTTTAGTTCTATAAAAAATAATTAGTAAAACGAAAATTAAATATTATGGTCTTTAAAAACCAAAAAGCCTGTTAGGATTTAGTCACTTCTACCCTTTAGAAAAGTAAATCAAAAAACTCTTGATAATTTATTGGTGCTAAAGCCTATAAGATCATGGATTTGTTTTGGCAAATTTGCCTTTTTTGTCTTTTATTCTGCTTTTAGGGTTTTGTGTGTATAAGAAGTTGCTTAAGCCTAACATAACATGCAATTTTGTCTTCAAATATATAAATAATATACATATCAAATATTCATTAATCTTTTTGCTTGAATATTAATTAACATTTAAAACATAAAAGTTCAGTAAGAAGTTATTTACTGTACTTTAAAACGGAAATTGTATTCTGAGATAACATACATAACTGTTTTCTTTAATTTGGGCAACACATGATATATAAAATAAGTAAATTTATTTTTACACCACAAGTTTTAACTGACACACCACACAATGCAAGTTTTACAGTTAATTGTATAACTGCACTAAGTAATGGTTGTGGTGAATTAAATAAAAATTATGATGTAAAAATCACTCCCAAAAAAAATAAACACAAACTTACACATTAACCTGATTTGACAGAAATGGTTGCTCTGAACTATAAACACTAACTTTATAAGTATGACCTAGTTAGTTTGGATAACCATATTTTAACACCCATCCTAAAACTTATAGGGTTAATTTACTTGAAAAAAAATGCCAACTCACTGTTTAGAAAACATTTCAATTAACAATAATTTTTCACAAAGTAAATTGTGCTGACTAACACCAAGATCCTTTGTAAAAATATCAGCAACCTAATCACAAGAACTTACCTTAGCTGTTTTAATAATATCGGCTGCTATTTTATTTTTTTGCTAATTACCAGTCAATTATTTAAACAATCGTTCTTCTCTGTATTCAGGCACGTTAGTTTTAGATGTTGAAATTACTAATATTTCATTTCTAAAACCAAATTAGTTGAACAATTTAAAGTTAAAGAGGGTAAATACGTAATGGATTTGACTCTTTCTGGAAACAACTTCTCGAATGAATAGATAATCAAATACACATTAGTAACATACAAATAATATAAATTAATTTTCCAAAAAAACATGTACAATTAAACATTATATTTTCAATATTGTGAAAAATGCATATAACAAGAATCGATAAACTTGAAAAACGAATAATCCTACTAATAGATGAACATTTAGAAATTTAATTTTAACAATTTATAATAAAATGAATTGTAATAGTTATATGTTGTTTTGCAATTTGCAATGGTTTTATGAAATTGCCCAAACCCTGTTCATGTCAGTAAAGGTTTTACTTTTTCTTCTTTGTGGATTCTGCTTATAAATGGGTGAAACGGTTCAAAGAGAGCAGCAACATGCCAACATTTGACTTTAGTGGCGAGAAAAGCATGTTTTGGTCTACCAACGGCTATCTCAAATTCGCTAATGTTCCTTTCGACTTGTGTTACAATCTCACTCCGGTACATATTTTCAATTTTAATATCTCATGCGACATTTGAAACTACTAGGTTTGTAATCAAGTGTTCAAATGTAGCTCATTTCATGAGTATAGGGATCAATTTTAATATCTCATGTGATATTGTTTAACTATTAAAATCATAAATGCTGGATTTTGGGGGGCCAGATCAAATTCCTTATATTGAGTTTGATACATATGTGGCTTACAACAATGAGAAGGGTGGTGTAATCGAAAGTTTGATAACATTGTTAATCTTGACCCAAAATCTTCCTGAATGGGTATTAGCAAATGCAATGATTAATTCATGGCTTTCAGATGCGTATGAATTATGGGTAGGTTCAGATGGAAATACTGCACACATGATCTATTACTATGATCTCCCATAGGAAAACTTTTATATTTGAAACAAGTGTCAAACATTTACTTGGGATTTCAAAAGATAATGTTGAAAGAAGGGAAGAAGAGATACTGATTTATTTTTATTATGTAGCTAACACTTGACTTTAATGGATATTTGTGTTAACAGAATTATAGGAGAGCTTACCAAGCTTTGTCGACTAAGTTAGGCAAAGAGTCCTTTTCCTGTGATAGCAGGCAATTAGTCTACTTTTATTTAAAATCTTTTTCATTTTAATTTGATCAGTAAAACAATAGTAGGTCGGGTCCTTAATGTAATGTAATACAGGGCAACTAGATTGGATGCTATGTTCTTGGGCATGCACTTATTACACTTTATAAATTACCGGTCAGTGTCATCCTATATTTTACTATATTCATGTTTATTTGTATTATTATTTGTGATTATTATATTTTGTCTTAGGAAACATTGGTGCTTCCTCTTGGAACAGAATAATCTTGTGAAATGTGTTGAAAAGCATAAAGCACAACTTATAGATTGGATCATCATCATTATCATCTGCACCAAAACCAGGACCTTTAAACTGGAGCAAGTGTTTGACTTCTCATACAAATTTTTATTTCCTTTTTAAATAAAAATTGCTATTTATGTTCATATAGTTTTCTTGCTATTAATAAAAATAAAAAAATGACCTTTTTCTTTTGTTAACATAGGTTCGAAAGCGAAGAGCCAAGCTAAGGCTAAAACGGAAAGAATAGAGGAAGAGAAAAGTTCCAGAAGAAAGGTGAAATATTTCTTGGTCACTTAGATGGTTTTTGTTCTTGTTTTTCTCAGTCTTTATTTGATGATACTGAAATAGATGCTGCTGCTGATGAGGCCTTCGATTATGAATTATAACTAAACACAAAACAAAACAAAACAAAACACCTTTCTTCTAGTTGATTTCCCAAGACATGCACATATACAACTTCATTGATCTGAGTTGTGAAAATCTGAAGCAAGATTTCAAAATGTGTTGGATTCCATCAACAATTTTTTAATTCTTTTTTGATTCTAAGAACGGGGTTCACTCATCTTAAATAACTTTGATCTTTGAAACCCTGAAGCTTTAATTATGTGTCATCGTGTTAGTGTTGGTGTTGAGTACCGTTTTAAGTTTGCGGGAACCATTTGTGGAAGTTATTTATTTCACTAATCTTGCAAATTGCAATAATCATGACTGGAATCGGGTAATTGAATAGCCATTTGATTCAAGTTCGAAATAATTAGATGATTGTGAATTCGTTTTCTTATGGCAATTAGTCATACTGTGCCAAAGTGTCCATGTGAAATTACCAGTTTGGAATTCCAAATTAAATTTATTATTACTATTAACTCAACTCCAAAATATATATTTTATTATTATGATTTCTCTTCGTTCTTATCGACGAAGCTATATGAACCAGCTACTCTTTTAAAATCAAAATACTTTGTTCATATTTATTTTAGTAATCTATTTTGTACAGAAAGTAAAATAAAATAGTTATGGATATAAGTCTCCAAATAAAATCAGTTTTGTCAACGAAGCTATACGAACCTACTAAATATTTCTTTGTCCAAATCAAAAGATGATATTTAAAAAGAAAATTAATGATTTCTAAATATCGATCATTTTATGGATATAATAGAAAATTTTAGTATGAAATACAAATTTTGAAAAGAAAATCATAATGTAAAATAGAAAGAAAGATTATGTCTTTGTGGCAATGGTGATTTATGTGGAAGGTCGTTGCCCTAACTCAATCGAAACGTGTTTCCAATAACCAACCGTTCTGTATCTCTGATTCCCTTACTCAATCGAAACGTTGCCCCTCTTCAAACTTCCTTCGAAACCATCCCTTAATCCTCTATTTAAGTGCATGCTTATTCGAATCCTCTCACACTTTTCAAACCTCATCTCCTTTCAACCGTAACCTGTGCCTCCCCCGTCACCACCGTTTGTATCTATAAATCACGCGTTCATCAATTTCAAACTGCTTCAGATCAAACTTGGCGGCCACGACGGTCGTTTAATTTTGTGCTTGCTTTCACGACAATCGTGTTTTCCGATGGGTCAACAACCATGGCCTTTTGTAGTGTTTAAATTAAGTACCCCTCAATTTAAATCTGTTACGTTGTAATCCTAATATATGTACCGGTCACAATTTGTGTTTCAATTGATTAATGTTGATGCATCAAAGATTCAACTTCCTTTCCCTCAGATTTCTTAATTCGCATCAAATCTCAATTGTCTATGTAACATCCTAAAACCGGCCTAGTTGTTTTAGGTATATAATGATATTTGATAAATATATATTTGACCATATGTGGAATAAATTGATTAAGTGTTAAATGAATTGTTTGACTTTTTGTCCTTTTGTGATATTTTAATCAAGAGATTAAAATATCTGTTTTCTGAAATGTTTAAATGAAAATGTAATTTTTATATCTTTGGATTCTCCTTTTAATATCGTCTCCAGAAATGCTTTCGTTTTTAAAATTGGAGTCCGTTTGCTATTTTAAATAAATCAACTACGAAAGGGACTTTTGTATTGTATTTGTTAAAAAATGAAAAAAAGCCAAGTGGGTCCCACCCCTCCCTTGACCGGCCCCTAGATGGGGAGTTGCCCATCTTTTTGGTCATTTTCTCCATCTCACTCTCTCTCTCTACGTCTCTCTCCCTCTCTCTCTAACATCTCTCTAAAATAAAAACCCCATTAGTGTTCTTGAGTTATCTTGAAGATCCATAGCTTGTTTCTTGGCCAATCTTTAATCCGAACACGTTTTTGAGTAGCTCTTGAGGTAAGATTCAACCTATATATGTTCGTTTTCGATTTCATGATAGTTGATAAATTAGGGTTTATGTGTTCTTGAGATTTAGTTGGTGATTATGGTGTTAAATGTTATGTTAAGTGTTTATACAAAGTTTGACATGTTTTGTTGTTTGAGTACAAGTAATTTAGCACAAGGTACAACTATTTTAGCAAGATGTACAAGTTAGGGTGTTTATGTTAAAAGTAGGTTATGTGGGTTTTGACAAATCTTGGATTTCTTATGGTTTGAATGCTTGGAATTGTTCATTATGTTAAGGAAACATGTTTGGTAAGTTATGTATGTTTAAAACCAAGTATTGGTGGATTTTGATAAGTAAACTAACTAGTGTTTGGCTAATTGGGTGAATAGATGAACTAGGAATTTTAGAAGTAAAATTCTTGGCTTTTTGGTTGTCATGAACTTGATGAATTGTTTAATTGATTATGACTTGTTAGTTGTGATGAATGTGTGCTAAATGATTGAGCTTGGGTGGTGTTTGGTTGGTTATTGGGAGATTTCATGAACTAGTGAAATTGGTGGTTAATAATGATCTAGGATGGAGTTTTGATCTTGTTAAAATAACTAGTTAGTTATTAATTGTTAAACGGTATGATTATAGCAATTATAGTTGTGCTTGAAAGTGTTGAAGTTAAAAATGTTGTTTTGACCCGTTTGGGCAAATATAGTGAAAGTTTGACTAAATGTATTTTAGTATGGATTGACTTGGTTTATGAATGACAACAACATGATAATTACATAATTTGGTGATTTGTAAGTTGTTGACATGATTGTAGTTGTAGAGTGCATTATTGTTTTAATAATCCGGTTTCACCCGTTTGAATGTAAGACCTGCAAATGACTAGTTGACTTGTTATGTAAGTGTAAATGGTCATGACATGTTCATATGATGATTTGAGTGTTTGGTTATCTAGTTAGTGCAAGCGTTAGTGTTAAATGTATATTTAACATTGTTTATAATTTGGTGGAATTATATACTAATTCGGTATTCCTTTGGTGTACAGGAATCGGGATCGTGACTCAGAAACATTAGACCTCTGAGTTCGACATGTGGAAGTAACGGTGAGTGGATTTAACCTCCAACTTGTGTTTAGTTACAATTAGTTTGGTATATGCATGCTTGTTGAAAATGCAGGAAATGTACCAGCTTCATGGAGTTCGCGACGCGAACTCGAGACAGAGATTTTGGGGGTTGATCGTGAACACTTCGCGCCTGAGTTCCTGAACGCGAACTGAGTTAGCGACGCGAACCCGAGTTCGCGATGGGAACTCAGTTGCAATGATTTTTCGATGTGAATTTCGTATCTTGCTTGCTAGTTTAGTACCTATTTGCTAGAGTTGAGTCAAATAGGTTATGTGCACAATGTGAAGAGACTTGGCTTGATTGGTAGCAACAACTCGGTTTGATTCGTAACCGAGGACTCGGTTTGATTGGTAACCGAGGTTTGAGAAGTCAGTGTCGGAAGGAGAACTGTTGGGCATCGGGTATCGACTAAAAGGGTATCCGACCTTACCTGTATTTGTTGCATGGTTAAGGGGAGGGAGTTGCCCGGGTGTTGGATACGAAACGCTATCGGTTACCGTGGTTTTGGCCGACCATGGTTTAAGGCTCCGGCAGGACCCCGATCTTCTCGAACAAACAGTGATTCCCCAACCGGAGATGTTTTATAACTTCCGTGTTTTAGTGAACAGTGATACGTGGTTAGGTGGCTTTTAGATAGTAGAGATGTCTATGCTAGCTTGTTGGGCTTTACAGAATTTGTAGATTATATTCATTCACTTAGCTTTGTGCTAATCCCTCCCTCGTTGAATCTTTTCAGGTGATCGGTGCTTTGGACGGGATGATTGACCAAGCTCAGTTTGATATGTTTTAAAAAATGAGCCATGACGTTTAAGTGACACCGTTAATGTATCGTTTAAGAAATGTTTATTTGGAAGCTTATTGTGGGACCTTGTTTGTAAACTAAACTAAACTAAATTAACCTAGAGGATAACCTAATCGCCTTCGGGCATTTTAAAAAAAAAAACACTTCCTAAATTTTGCGGTGTTACAGTCTTCCTATATAATTTATTATGTGTAATAACGTTTACACTTCTTGCAACCCAACTGTTTGATGAAATGTTTTAATGAAAAAAAGTTTGAATTTACTTTTTGCTATTATGTGTAATAACGTTTACACTTCCGTCGTCCCCGCACTTCGTTTTTATGAATTTTCCAATTTATTCAATCAAGGTATGTTTTTGCAGTTCTCAATTTTCCCCAAATCGTTTTTATGCTTTTTCATTTTAGTTCCATTGTTAATTGAAATGAATTTCTAATTTTGGGCCTGTTCCTGATTTCAATTGGATAATAAGACTATATGCACAGGTTAAGGGTGGACAAATTTTTTCATTTTTAATAATTATATGGAAAAATCTTCCATGGGCAGGTCTGGTGAAATTGAAATTAATGGTGACCATCTTGAGATCCTTTATGTTCCATTTTTACGAATTATGGATGTTTGTGTCTTTATTTTGAGATATCAGCAAATCAAGTAGTTTTGATTTTGTTGAAAATTGAAGACCAAGATGTTTGACCAGTTAGATAATTATTATGTGTACCCATTTGTGATATGTGTTAGACTTTGTTCTAATTGAATTTCTCATCATATCAATTGTTCATTGCAAAACGTAATACTATTATTTGACCATGCAAAATTGAGGTATTCTCTGTGAATTTAATTGACTTTCTTATGTTTCTCCTTTTTATTTTTGCTGGATTTTTATTTATAATAATGTATTCATTGTTGGTGGAAATGTGAAGATGTTAAAATATGTATTTTGTGTACTATAAATATGAAGAGTAAAATTATGTATAAGTTAATTGTTCATAACGTCCTGTAGAAATGATTGACTTTATAAGTTTAGTTTTCATCCTAAAATTATTAAATCAGTATGTCAGTGAGTAGCATTGGTAAATGGGCAGGTCGGTATGTTTTGGGTAGTGAATCACATTGGTTTCGGCTCGTAATTTCACTTGCTAATTGGTATCAATTCAACCCCGTTTGATATGTTACTTTGTATTTAAATTAGATTAATGCTATTCATTTGACCCGTTTCAGTTATCATTCTTTTTACCCGCGCATTGCTGCGGGCAAAAGACTAATCTTGCAACCCATAAAATTATAATTTGGATTCAATTATGTTCTTTTGTGTTAATTGATTTTTTAACACATTACATGTTTCTGTTTTAAGATAATGAATCGATACTTCAATTTATTAACAGTTGATACAATCATGACATTCATGTTGATATGCAAAGTTTTGTCTTCCCTTGTGATTAGCTTTCATGATTCAAAACTTTCATGAGTATGTATCGGTTCAAATTAGGCGGGTCAATTCGTAATGGGCACACTTAATCAAACCTTATATCATTTTGTAATTAGCATTCATTAATTTGTTTGTTATGTGCTTTTGATCGTAGACCTGTGAAGTATAACTATTTGACCCGTTTCATTTGTCGTCTTTTTCCCCGCGCATTGCCGCGGGCAAAAGACTAGTTATCTTAAAAGAACTCTTTTTTTAAAAATATGGTGATATAAAATTCGGGTATACATTTTTTTCAAATGGAAAGTTAGTAAGACCGGTGCCAACGGTCCGCCGGTTTGGCACCGCCGGTTTTCCACCGGTACCGGCACCTTTGGCACGAGCGAAGGGGCGGAGGAGGGAGCGTGATGGTGGGGCCCAATGTACCTTTTAACCAATAAAAAAAAGTTTTTTTTTAAACGGTAATAAAATTCAAAATAAATGATAATAAATACAAAAAAACGGTAATAATTCAAAAAAATTCAAAAAAATTTTAAAAAAATTCCCCCTCATTTACATCTATAAATACCCACTCATTTCTTCTATTTTTTACACCACATTCACCTTCTTTATCTCTCAAAATGTCTAATATTTCTGATTCCTCTACCGAATATGATTCCGATTTGGAAGCTATTTTGACGATAGTCAATTCTTACAATGCCGAGGAAATGGTCGCCATTGTGAATGCTCTTTCATCTGATACAGAGGACGATGAAGAGATCGCTTCGATCCCCAGAGCAAACACGCCGTAACGCTCGTGGAATGAGAGAGTTACAACACACGCTCGAATGGCCAAAGATTTGGGGTTCTATCTGATTGCGCTTATCATGTATAACTTTATGTGTTCATGTAAAGATTTTGGAAACCTATCTGTAAGGAATTAGTTATGCTTCAACTTTCCTAGCATCATGTGAATGAATGGAACTTTGTGTTAATCTGTATGCTTGCGTGGACTGTCATTAGTTAAATTTCATTGTGGTTTTGTACTCTCTGGTTAATTATGTAAACTGAGTTACGTTTGTGACAAACCAAGTTATGCAATTTGTTTGGTGTAGGTTCCTTGAGGTTGGTTAGTTGATATGACTGCAACTGCTACACTTCGTTATGCTCCAGAGCCAAAACCATGGAAAGGGTTAGTTGATGGTAAGACTGGATATCTGTATTATTGGAATCCAGAAACCAATGTTACACAGTATGAGAAGCCCTCAGGGTCAAAGGCGTCTGGTCAACCACAAAAGTCAACTTCATTGGCTATAAGTTCTGCAGTCCAGGTGCAACCATCTTCACAACAAGAGAATGGTTATACTTATGAGGATAAATATGGTAGAAACACTAATGGTGGTTCAAAGCTTTCTTCTGGAACAAGAGGTCATGAAGTATGTATTCAACCTTCCTTTTGTTTTTTTTTTTCAATGTAGTAAGTGCATAATTAAAAAATTATGTATAACCTGGATTTTGGAGGAAATATTTTCCGTGATCTTGTTATTTCTATTTTGTTGGAGCAAGTCAGAAAGTAGAAACATTGGATTTTATCCCCTTTTAACTGAATTCGTGGTTATATATTACAAGTTCCTTAATTTTCTAAACTTTAAATATCTTTACATGTTAGTAAGTTTGTTATCTTATCAATGCCTTGTTTTAATCTTATTTCAGAATACAAGAAGTGGGTCCCACTACAGTTCACCTGTTGATGGTAGACCAGGAGGGACTTCAGTTGGGCCTTATGTTTCTTCAGGTGGTTTATCCCCAGATGCTTATCACCGAAAACACGAGATAACTGTAACTGTAAGAATCACACACTTTAGAAATCTATATTTATTGAAAATCTGCAGCTTATCAGCATTATACATCATTATGTACTATATAACATAAAACTGTTCAGCTAAAGTTGGTTTTTAATGCAATTTATAGGGAGACAATGTACCTCCACCTTTCACATCATTTGAAGATACTGGATTTCCCTCTGAATTGCTTCGAGAGGTATATTTTAATGTTATTTTAATGTCAATCATGGTGATTATTATGATTTTGTGCAACTTATATAAAGTAGGTGCACTGCATTTTTTTGATGAATTGTACTGTATGTCATTAAGGAGGTTTCAGCAACTTTCAGAGTCATACTTCTCTTTTGCGTCTTCATTGTTTTTCACAGGTGCGATATTTGCTCCAAGGAGGAGCTAAATGTCGTACGCTGTGCTACCCCACCTTCTTATCATGGGGTTGCATCCCGGAGTACTCTTAAAACGGTGAACCAATTTTTCTCAAAGGGCTTTCCGAATCATCAATAGTCGTATGGTGGTTGACTTTGACTTCCGATGGTGATGATTCTGTTTGCCAGTTTGGTCTGACTGAAGAAAGAGGGCTCCACCTGGCGGGACCCGCGTGGATGGTGTTTTCTTGCATCGATATCCACACGATTTAACTCCATCAAATAAAGAAATGATCAAATGAAATCAGAAATTTTATGGAGATTGCTGGTTTTTAGGTACTTGAGGCTGGGTTCACAGCCCCGACCCCAATCTAAGCCCAATCTTGGCCTGTTGCTCTTCAAAGTCGTGATATTGTAGCAACTGCGAAAACGGGCTCTGGGAAGACTTTGGGTTACTTGATACCAGGATTTATTCATCTTAAACGGGTGAATAAGAATCGGCAAATGGGTCCAACTGTTTTGGTTTTATCACCCACTAGAGAATTGGCTACACAAATACAAGTTGAAGCAGTCAAGTTTGGAAAATCATCCAAGATACTATGCACGGTATGCCCCTTCTACTTTGGAAAATCTTAAACGGGATAATATGTTTCCAATAATATTTTTTATTAAATAAAACAGTTTTAGAAGTTTTCCGCACTACAAAATACAAATACATTCTAAAGATAAAAAATAACCTGTATTGACCCATATGAGACTTATTGCTGTTTTTTTTTTTTATTTGTTGTTTAATTTCAGTGCTTGTATGGAGGAGCACCAAAGGGCCCACAACTTAGAGAGTTAGAGCGTGGGACGGACATTGTGGTTGCGACACCTGGTCGTTTGAATGATATTCTGGAAATGAGAAGAATCAGTCTTAATCAAGTGACTTACTTGGTGTTGGACGAAGCTGACCGGATGCTGGACATGGGATTTGAACCTCAAATTAGGAAAATTGTTAATGTGGTCCCCGCACGTCGTCAGACTCTCATGTATACTGCCACCTGGCCCAAAGAGGTCCGCAAAATTGCAGCTGATTTGTTGATTAATCCAGTGCAGGTCAACATTGGGAGTGTGGATGAGCTTGTTGCTAACAAGTCCATCACACAGGTACTAAATTTGGAATTGTTTTTTTTTTTTTTTTTGAGATTTTGTTAGACCCTTTTTTTTGTTTGAAATTAGTTCTCTTGGTGGCTGTAGGGAGTAATAGCACCAAAATGGCAGGTTGGGCAGAGGGTCAAGGGGTAATTATTTCATATGGGTTTTGGGCTGATCTGAAACACTTGTTCTTGTTTTTATAAATAATTAGGGTGTAATTAATACAAAAATTGTATTACTAATCTAATTGAGTGTTTTTGTGGTTGCAGCATATTGAGATCTTGGGTCCGATGGAGAAGCAAAGACGGTTGGAGCAGATTCTTCGATCTCAAGAAGCGGGATCAAAAGTGATCATTTTTTGCTCAACAAAAAAGATGTGTGATCAGTTGGCCCGTAATTTGACCCGGCAATTCTCTGCTGCTGTAATTCACGGAGATAAATCTCAGGGGGAAAGAGATTATGTGTTAAATCAGTTTCGCACGGGCCGGTCTCCAGTGCTTGTAGCAAGTGATGTTGCTGCCCGTGGATTAGATATCAAAGATATTAGGTTTGATAACTATTGTGTTCATATTTATATGGAAGGATTTTTACATGATATAAACAATGGTAATTAATTATTTACAGAGTGGTGATTAATTATGATTTCCCTACGGGAGTGGAGGACTATGTGCACCGAATTGGAAGGACTGGTAGGGCAGGTGCAACTGGCGAGGCTTACACATTTTTCAGTGAGCAGGATTCAAAACATGCTTCAGATCTTATCAAAGTATTGGAAGGAGCAAATCCCAACAGAAATTAGAGGTATGGCGGCGGCAGGTCTAGATGGCGCAGTTCTGGTGGTGGAGGACGATCTGTTTCAAGCTTTGGTGGAAGTAGTTTTGGAGGCCGTGATAGGTACTAACTAACTAACTAACTAGAAAAGAAACTTTCTTCTTCTTCTTCTTTGTGATGGGTGTTTTAATCTTCAAACTTTCACCAATTTAACCCTTGAACTTTTCTTTGATTACAACAGCAATAATCGGTTTGGTTCTGGCGGTTACAAGAGCTTCCATGACAATGGGAAAGGTTGGGGTAGCCGAAGCCCGGAGAGGTTTGACAAGTCTATGAAATCCGCAGCTGATGTTTCGTCTTCCTGGTGCTGAGGAACATGAAGAAGGTATGATTCGAGAGTAAGCTGGAAAATCTTTATTCTTTTATTATGTATCGGTGGTTTTGAATGATATTATTAAATAGGACAGTTAATAGATGTTGCAAGCTCAAAAAGCAGGGCTGAAATAAATTTGTGACCGTTTACATATATTTGTGTAATGTTATTGGTTAATATATATATTGGGAGCGCATTTTCTCCATATTTCTTTTTATGCTATCATTTGCCAGAATCAAAATTTTTATTATTACTTGTATGTATTTTTTATTTAAGAGCTGTTTTATATATCTGAGAAATGAATAATTATTCTTTATTACGTGTCAAAGCAAATGTAGTGCTGTTCTGATTAGATAACCATATTCTATCTAGAAACAAAGTGAATAGTAGCTTAAAATATGCATGTTTATTGTTGGAGTGGAGGGTTTCTGCGAGGAACCTTGACCACGAGAGTTTTGGGATGTATTGGTGTGTCCCTGGTTGTGTGTATTTCTTGCAAAATGACGTGTGTGGTTGCTTAGGTGATATTTGATGTGACGAAAATTTTGGTGTGGCTAGTGGTACATATACCCACCAACCTAAAGAATTTGCATTCTAGTTATATGAGTTACTTTTTTTTAACAAAATCTGGGCATAATCTTGTGTTTCTTGTAATAATCAAGGTTGGTTTTCCAAACAAGGCCAACTGAAACCTTTTATGGTTCGCTAGACTTTTTTTTCTTCCGCAACAGTGATTTACGACCTTTTGACTCAAGTCCTCATAATGAAATATATGGCGCGCAGTGAGTTCAGCACACCCATGTCATAAGAGTATAAGACCACTTCTAATCGTGATACCAACTGACACTTTAGATATTATCAAATACACTTCAACTGAAACTTAATTGATACACTTATGCCAATAATAATCTTTCACTTAATAGTTTATACAAAACACACATAACAAATACCAATGCGCATAAAATAACCCACAGCCTTCGTTGCCAACCACGTCTTTAAACCGAAGAAAAATCAACTGACTTACACAACTAAAGTTGGTGAAAATTCATTTTTAACAAAATTTTTCCCAAAAAAAACAAGGGTTTTGGTAATGACATTAATTTATGGAAGGTTAGTTCATAAAATCCAGGAGTTAGTTATAGGTGAATTTATAAGTTTTTTATGCATGTCTTATGACAGCCTTTATCAAAACCCAAAAAACAATATATAATTCAACCATAAAGGTTTGGACAAAGAAAAAGTCAACGGTCACACCGACCCATGACCAGTTACCTATTATTACATCTGTCCAAGTTATATATAGAATCAAGATAAATATATAATACAGTTCATGTTTAATGCAAAATGATCCATCATATATTTGTTTGTTGAACAGTGAAAAGGAAAACTATGATTTCATGCGAATATACGGTTTAAGGTTGCTGCCAAGCGAACAGCGCCTTGAGCTAAGCGCCAGTTTACAATAGGTAAACGAGACAGGAAATAATCATCTGAAATATATATAAGATGAAACATGGTTATATATTTATTCCATTTTAAGAATCAAATACCTCCAAGAACTGAATCATTCCCAACTCCTTTATAAGCCCAATTGCATGCTGCTTTTATTCCTTCAGTTGCATATCTGTTCAAAATAGACAATGTTAAACTATGAATTTCTACTTTAATTAAAGAATGGTTTTGTGGATGTATACATGTTTGGGAAAGTTTTTTGATTTCTGCTGCACTTCTCCCAAGTTTGAACTTCATCTGCCCATACTTTCTGCCAAACAAAAGAGAATTTCTCTAAGAATTTAGTAAGTCAAATAATAAAAAATACTTGGTCTGAATTGCATCAACAAGAGTATCAACATCAGAATCATAAAACCTTTCTTCTTCAGTCTCAATAATGCTATCATCCCAAACCTGCATCATATTTGTTATTCAACCAGATCCATCTTAATAATTGAAGTCATGATTTTGGAGAACTTACGTGATGAAGAACTGCTTTGCGTGTGTACCATCGATTGTGTTCCCACCTCTATCTGAAGTGAATCCTACATGTAATGGCCAACAACTTATTAACATTAATTAAAGCCTTATTAATTATATCAAACTTGAAAGATACCTGATGAATGTCTCCCATGAAATGAGAACAGTGCTTCTGTAAGATTATCTGCAAAATAATAACCATTTTAAATTTGAAAATTTTCAAGTTCAATTGAACAAATAAAGAAAGAATTACAAGATGTTTGTTTGCCATAATCAAGCAATTGTGTTGTATAGTTATTAATTGCTCCTGCCACACATCTTCCCACCACTCCATCTTCATCCTTGCAGTCCCCTAATTAAGTATTTATGGTGGGTCATTAATTCATAAGTAGATGGATGGATATAAAAATTGAGATAAAATAAAGAATTTACTTTTGTATTGGTAAGTGCATAGGTTATCAGGGGTATCAATGTAATGAAGTGGTGATGACCAATGATATCTAAACTTCTGCCCATGAACATAGGCTCGCCAGCTGGCAATAACTGGTTGACTGCATCTGTGGCTGTTTGACTTAATCTTCCCTGAGCTATTTTGCATGTTGCAAAATGACCATCAACACCCCAACCACCAACACTGATCGGCAAAACAAACACAAGTAGTAATGCAAAGGACTCCATTTTCTGGTATGATTGATTTTGTGTGATCATGTGGAAGAGTGAATGATATGATATGATGAAATTATGGAACTAACTTTTTAGGGATGTGTGTGCTTTATTGGTTATTTTTGGTAATTCTGTTCACATTTGTTCACAAGATTATTGTTTTTGTATGTGTGTGTGAGGTCATGATGTGGAAGGTTGTTTTGGTAGAAACGTGGCAGATATGGCAATTAATTGAATTAAATTTGTTTATGATATGGTTGAGAATTTACGTTGTTTCCATAGATACAATCAATGGTTTCCCACTCCCAATTCAAAAAGGGCATCTAAAATCCTATTAAGAAACTATTATATATAAAATCAGTATTATCTAAAGATAAATACTAACAAATTATAAATAGAGTAATGACATTGCTTCCAACCATTTAATATTGGATAGTGATTTTAACACCACATAAATTACTTCACCTACCATACTGTACGGTATTTAAAGCATATTGTACAATTACTGTAAAGCAGTGGTTGTGGTATTTAGAGTAATTTATGTGGTCCCAAAATCACTTCCATTTAATATTACTTATCTTCCTACTCATTAGATCAACATATGTGGTAAAATCAAAGGATAATATTAAGAAAAAAAATTAATATATTACACATACAATTAAATGAGTATATCCCTAAAATATTATATCGTCTCAGGACTCGGGAGTACTTAATTTGTATTAGCCCTACAGAATTATTGGGCCATGAACAATTGAATTGAAGTGGACCCTGAAACACCTAATTACCTATAATAACATTATCAAATGAAAATACTATTCAGTGTTATTTTTTTGCTATTGTTGACTTTCTTTTTAAATCTTTCACGTGACTCTATTATTATTTTCGCTATCAAACGTGAACGAACAACGAATAACTTTCTTTCTTCCAAAACTTACATTAAAACAAAAGTATTGGCTTCAACAGAAGTTTAAAACAAGAAGCTAGAATTAGATGAAACAAAAAAATTGAGCCAAAAATCAAAATGTGTGATTATGCAAGACATTTAAGTCTAGCAAATGTTAAATAACCGGTATGACCTTTTGCCTCAGGAGACGGTCTAGCCATCACAATACCAGATTTATCACCTTCTTGCCAATTACTTGCTTCACTTGCACGATGCTTCCTCTTGAATGGGCGGGCCCCAGGACTACTTTCTTCACTTTCACACTGATTCATTTTCACTTCTCGGACGTCATATGTGCGCAAAAGCACCTCAAATGTTCTTATATCTGCCATTATCCAACATTTATAATCAAATTCACACTTCAACTTTTTAATATGTACAATTTATTTTGTATTTATAAAGGTGGCAATATGTATGGGCTGTACAGATCGAAACGGGCCAGGTCAGGCTGCCACCTGTACATCTAGTTATCAATACAATGGACCTTAACTTCTGTTAACTTTTGAAGATAGAGTATTATATTTGAGACATTAAACAAGAAAAGCATAGATATACCAGTAAAATTGGATGTAAGTGTTTCAGAGGAACGTTGTACTTGTTCAATACAAGGTGAAAACGAACACAAAACTCCATTTGGTTTCAGCATTTCTCCAGCTGAAGGAATCGCAAGCCAAGGTTGAGGTAAATCCAAGAAAACAGCATCCGCTTTGCCACTTAAATCTTTCGGGAATCCCTCACCCTGAATATCTCTAACTCCAACTGTCACTAAATCGTTCAATCCTGTTTTCTCAAAATCTTCTCTGTTGCAATGAAACAAAATCCACATCAGCAAAACATCATTCACAAAAATCTTTAGCATGGGTTAAGGTTTGAGAAGTGAATTACCTAGCAGCTGCAGCCCTTTGTTCATGAAAATCAAATGTATAAACATGTCCTGTAGGAGCAATGGCCCGTGCTAATGAAGTTGTTAAAGATCCACTTCCTGTACCGGATTCAAGCACCACACAACCCGGAATTAATTCCAAGTACATGACAACAAAGCTGATGTCAGCAATGTAAAGGATTTGTGTTCTGTGGCTCAAAACCAATGTCCATAGTTCGGGTGTTGGTGCTAATAAGTAAACAAATCCACCTTTGGAGCTAGACACTTTGCAGCCGTACGGTTTTCCTATCCAATCTGAATGCTTGAAAACACCAAAACGGTTCTCAAGAACGGATTTTTCACATACTTTTACAGCTTTCATGGTATCGTGTTTTTCGTATACAATAACCAAATCTCCATTGCTAATGAACCGCTTGAATGACAATTTCTTTGTAGGATCAGTAGGCAACATGTTTGGGATTGTGGTACAGATTACCAATTGATGGCTTGTCGAGGTATGTGTAAGACCGCAACCACCTTAAACCTATGCAACTGTACGTTCCAAAAGTTTCAGACTTTTATAATTAATACATGTTCATTTTCTACTTTCCTATTATATATATAAAAGCAGAAAGGAGAACAAAAATGGAGCTGATTTCGATTGATGTTACAGCTAATTATACGAACAAACAAACTCAATTGTAGTTGGATATTTTGTGCGTGTATAATTCTTTCTTTTATTGCTGATCTAATTGGAACTTCTAAAATTCCGGTATAATGCAGTACATACCTTGATCAAATTCTGCTAGCGTAAATCAAACGCCGATGTGGTCCAAGGGTAGATTGTTCTTCGTTTTCTCCCTGCTACAAAATTAGGGTTTAGGGTTTACGTGATGTGTTTGTTCTTCGGAGCGGGTAAATTACATTAAGTTTCTATTTGAGCCTTAGACTATTGAGAATTCACAATTAAGCCCTATAGATTTATAGTTTGATACTTTGAGTCTTTGACCATAAACAAATTAATATGTGACTAACTTCCATTTTGCTTGATAACGGGACGGGATCTTGTAGTCAGATTTTTATTCGGTCAAGACACATATTCTAATGGACCTATTAGTTGGGCTCTCGCAGTTATTTTTTCTTAGGTTAGTGTGTTGAGTGTTACGGATCCATCATCATATTCATCACATCACCATACAAAGATTTATAATTGGTTTGTGATTTGAACCGGATTCACAATCAGTTTGAGTCTGGTTCCAAACCCGATCCAATTTGATTTTGATTAACTTTGACCGAATTTGATATGGTTCAGGTTTTTTAAATCAAATTTGTGCACACATCTACCACCATAAATGCCCTAGTGGCTAGTAAAACAAATTATAGACTTATCACGAATAGATTTCCTCATGCTCTTTTGGCCCTTCACTTAGATATCCCTATGGATGACTAGATTTAATGCCTCTCTATTATTATCTTTTATTATTTTAAAACAAATATCTACGAAGGAAATATCTTAGTAATTACACTTTTGGTTACATCTACAAGATTATTACTTGAAACGTATATAAATGTGTGTGAAATGCACAACAAAAAAAGAGAAGATGATATGAGAAGGATTCAAAGCCATAAGCTATCATGCTTACATTGTCAATCTCTTGGACAGAAGCTGCCATGCTTGCATTGTCAACCTCAAGACTTCATTAGAATGGTAAGTCGATCATACATATCATATACATTTTTTTTTTACAAAACGGGCCGGTTTTACTATTTAAGATGTCGAATTCTACATGCCTGTATCGAATTTGATTCGAGTGATTAGAATTTGTGACTTATATTTTGTATATGCAGGTGCACCATTTAATAGAAAGGTGCATAATATTCCGTATGGGTCGGGACGATTGCATGAGGACACTTTCAAAGCATGCTAATATTCATCCGACTGTGACGTTTACATGTGGCTAACTCGTTAGCTATTATATTTTGTGTATAAGCATACGTACATTTGTTTTAGGAAATAAATGTTTATTGGATGTTTTGATACAGTTTGGGAAGAGTTGCATAAAGAGAATGGGAATTAATTTTTGTACCACAACTTCTGAGGTTTATACCACAACGTACAAATTTTCCTGCAGACTGTACAAATATGTAAAGCAATTGTTGTGGTAGATACCTTAAAAAGTGTGGTATAAAAATCACCATCTAAAGAGAATAGGTTCTTCTTTCAAGCGTACTCGCGTACTATTTTACCTAGCAGTCTATTCAATGGTAAGCCTGTCAATCTATATAAAAATTTAATAATCTTGAAGTTAGTTTTTCCTTTTTCTTAACATGTGTTCCGACTCACTTTGCGAGCCAACTAATGTCAAGATGATCACCCGCTTTATGGGTAGCCCATAATCGGCGCGGATGAACCTCCGTGGCCACAAGGGGTATAATTTTATTGCTCATAGAGTTCGAAATTGAGATCTCCAACCATTTTCATCAATGGAGACCAAACTTTTACCACTAGGACACTCATTTTAGTTAGTCTTTTCTCATTTTCACCATTTATTTTTCATGTTTGATTAAAATATATCAGGACAACGACAAGAGACTAGTAATGTTAATTGTGATGGAAGATCAAGGATATCGTGGAGGAGGTCACATTCGTTGGTAGCTTTTCATAGATGATTTTGTAATACTTCGTTTCATGAAATTCGCAACATTTTATTAATTAAAAAGGGGTTTTGTTAATGATAAAGAGGTACTTACATGCATAAATCGTTTGTACTTTTAGTAGTGGGGGTTGATTCCTAAAATGCAGGGGACGGTTATTAATTATTGTACAAGTTTTTGATGCGTGTCTTGACGTCTTAGTGACAGCCCTTAAGATTGTCATTATCATTTTCCATTAAAAAATCATTAAAAAAATTGTGACATTTCATTTCTTGTAAAAGTACATTTAAGAAGATTCAAAAAGCCACGTGTTCAGTTGGATTTTTTTGGGGTTTTTTATAGTACTCAATATCACATCAATATTCCATGTTTAAAATCTTAGGTACCTCTTCACTAAAATATCATTCACTTATAAAATATCTCAAAAAAAAACTCTAAAAACCCCTCCCTCCCAAGCGAGTTACACCAGTGGACTGGCTTGACCGCTCACTCACACCACAAACGGTGTGGTGGCGCGCCAAATTAACATGCCATATGGGCTGATTTTGCAATTGGCGGTGACAGTACTGAGTGATCTTAGTGCACTGTATAACTTAGTAACGAGTTAAATGGTTTTTTAATGTATGAACTAGAGCCTAGAGGTATTCAGTGGCATGCATATAATGAAGCAGTTATACATATGTGGACTTTGTGCATAATCTTTAAAAGGGACGTCTATAAAGTAATTTTTTTACTCAAATAAATAAAATTCTATCAAATTAAAGGTGTAACCTTAATCCCCAAGTTATACATGTCCAGTCTTTTTTTCTTCTCATTTTTAATATTTCATTGAGATCTTAATTCAAATAAGATTACATATATATTCTTAAACTAATATTTTGAAAATGGACTCCTAAATTTTGTGGGATTTAGACGCCTGGTATCACAGGACCGGTCATGGCCTAGGTCAACAATTTAAGTCACTAACCCGAACATGTAAATCTGCATATCATCAATAATAACTTGTGCTCGAATCTAAAACACGTTTACTTTAAGTTATACCCTGTACGTAGTATGTAGAGTAGTAGGAGACTGCAATTTTTTTTAACGGTCAGTTAGTTAGTAGTTTGATCACAGACAGTGACATCCACAAGGGGTAGTATGTCTTTCCTCGAACCTTCCACCTTTGGGGATAAACCCCACCATTTGTCCACGACGGGACTTGAACCCATAGGTCATATGCAACACCTTATTTTTTTCACCAATACCACTAGGAGAATCCATTTTAACAACAAAAAAAACGTGATGTACTCTTTAATGGTAGGCAGTTGAGGTAGCATTAATGGTAAAAGAAACAGATGATGCGAAAACTTAAATTTTGTTCGTACGATTAATAAAACTACTGAAAACTCACTCACATGCAGTAATGGCCGCTCTGTTTCCTTGTGGTTCTTCAGTTTTCAACCACCATAGAATTTGCAGGAATGCATCATTATATCAGATCCAACCCAATTCTCGTTGATGGAAGAATTTGAATTTTTTAGTTACCAACACTCGGTTTTCTTGCTCGCTTGCAGCTCCCTGTTTCTTCTTCAAAGGAGGTACGCCTTGAATCAAACTGGATATTGTCCAGTTTTAGTAATAAGGTTGTAGAAGTGTGTGATTTTGTGTGTTTGTTGCAGTTCATAGAGAAGCTGTGAGTGAAAAGGAGGCTGAAACATCCCTTGAACTGTTGCTTGAAAATGGTAGTCATCAGTGCTTTCGTTGTTCTTCTTAGAGCCAAAGGAGAAACTTTTGAGGAGGTAATTAGTAGTTTCACATATATAAATATCCAACACTTATACTAGGTAGTAATTATGTATTAAAATCAAAAGAGTAGTGGGCAATATCTAATAAAAGAATAATTTGTTAATTTTATTCATTTGACTATGATCACTACATGATGCTAGCAACAATTAATTTTATGTATTAATGATTGTTGAAATATAGATTGTGGGGTTAGCAAAGGCAATGATAAAATGCAGCCGGAAGGGATAGAGGATGCAGTGGACATTGTAGGCACGGGCGGAGATGGGGCTAACACCGTTAATATATCCACCGTTACTTGCTGCCGCCTGTGGTGCTAAACTTGCCAAGAACATACCAGAATCCCCAACCGAACAGGACCGGACCGAGCAATATCCGGTTGTTATAATTTTCATGCAAAACGGTTCTCGGCCCAGACCCGAGTGGTTCGGTTCGGTCTAAAAATAAGAAAAGGTCGAAAAATGTTTCTCGGTTCGGTTCCGGCCAGATCTCGGTCCGGTTTGGTTCTGAGTGTCATCGGTCCGAAACCATTTTCTCTATTTTCAATTCGGTTCCAAGCGGTTCGGTTACGGCCGATCCTCGGTCCGACCGAAACCATTTTCTCTATTCTCGCTTTGGTTCGGTTCCAAGCGGTTCGGTTCTTTGACTGTGCACAGGTCTAATCTGATTATCAAAACAAACAATTACCTTGCATGCAGCAAGGAAATCGATCGAGTTCTTCTGCTTGTGGAAGTGCTGATGTTTTGGAAGTCCTAGGTGTCAACATAAACTTGGAACCCGAGGTGAGTAGTACATACACAATTTGACTTTTTCCAAAAGTCAGCACGAATACCTTGAAAACTACAACTTTATTTGTTGGGGTAGGGAGTGAAGAGATGTTTACAAGAAGTAGGCATCGGATTTATGATGTCTCCCAATTATCATCCAGCAATGAAAATTGTTGCACCTGTTCGTAAGAAGCTAGGAGTTAAGACCGTTTTCAACGTCTTGGGTCCGATGCTCAACCCGGCCCATTTGCAGTTGTTGGGGTGTACAAGGAAGATATGGTAAGGTTCTTATGATGTTTTACCAACTGCATGACAATATAATGATGCTTATTGTTTGACCGTTGGTCATTAAAATGGCGAAAGCTCTTCAAAGATATGGCATTTTAGTTGTTCATTCAGAGGGCTTAGATGAGATGAGCCCACTCGGTATGACATTCATCATGTTCATCTGTCCATCTTTATTACTTATGAATGGGTCAATATGGGTTGCGGTTTATCTCAAAATACATAGACTAAAAGGGAATTGAAACCCCCCTGAGTCTATTTTTAACACTCCTACATCGTTTTTATTCAGTGGTTTACATTCTGATTATAATAATATTATTTTTGAACTAGTGGATTTAGCAAAGTTTAGGAAATTGACAAAAAAAATGTGTTTGCTAGTCAACCCAACTAATTTTGAGAGGTACTAAAAACTAAACCCTTTTGACCCAACCTACTATCTTGCCACCTCTCTATTAAACCTAAAGAGCTCTTGATGACATAGGGCCTGGAGTAGCTTTCGATGTGACACCAAAAATGATCAAGAAGTTCCATTTCGACCCATGTAACAACTCTCTTCTCATATAACTTTTCTCTCAAAATTAACTAAACCTAAACTAACCCTTTGCAGTGGATTATGGGATTCCTAGATGCACCATTGAGGACCTAAGAGGCGGGAACCCAACGCAGAAGTTCTAAAACGTGGTGAGGAAGGACCCATTGCAGATGCATTTGTAAGTCTTCTCATATTAATGCAAAATAGTGGTTAAACTATAAAGTGGTCTAAATCATGCAAAGTTAAACAAATAAATCAGGTCCTGAATGCAGCAGCAGCATTAACAGTTAGTGGGCACGTGGGTGAAGCAGTGGCCCTTGCCCGTCAAACACATCAATCCGGGAAAGCTCTTAAGACACTACACCATTGGGTTTTTGTCTCAAATAAATTGTTCCTTTTTCTGACTCTAACAATGATTATTTCATTTACAATGCTCAGTTTTGAATCAATTGCAGATGGTTGACCACTGTGCATTGCTGACTCATTAAGGAAACAGCTTACTTTGTGCCATTCAATAAAAATGTTTATTTTCCGAGAATTCAGATTAGGTATGTACACCTTTTTTTTATGTGTTTAGAGCTTTGTAAGTGAAAAATAATTATAATAAATAAGACAGACCTCCATGAGATATTATTGATAAGCAGATAACAAACCATTGCTTATTACTCAACATTTGCAATTGGTTACTTGAACATAATTTCAGAAAGTTCAAAATAGTCTTTATAAAGAAACCATGAGCATAATACCATAATGGTTATTTAAGCAGATTGGGTAGCAATTGCTTTAGCTTCAGTCAGCAGAGGAACAAGCTTTCCTCCTTTGTGCATGCCAATGGTACCTGCAGGACATTGTTGTAAACATTACATTCTGTTGTTTGAAGAACAAAAAGATGAGTAAAACATGAAAAATGTAAAGGATAGATGAAATCCTTACTGTCACAGCCACCAATGTGCTTGCCACCAATAAAAACATTTGGTACAGTTCGTTGCCCAGTCCACTCGTGCAATGCTGATTGAATCTCACTTCCATCACCTGAAGACATAGATGCATATATCCGGATTTTAGTTATATATTTGGTTAACTAAATTGACAGCATATCAGGATGTTTTAGTTTGATTGCCAAAACTCGAAAAATAAATAAAAATGTTCCAAATGAAGGAAAGACTAGTTATAAACACATAATCATGGTATTGATTGTAATTGGTAGTATATATGTAATATGTTAACTTCTCAATTAAAGGAGTAATTGATGTAATGTATTTAATGTATTCCTTCTATATATTGAAACATCCGTACCTCTCATTGGTAAGAGGTTTGACCATAACATTTACATCAATCACTCCTTCAATTGAGAAGTTAACATATATACTATCAATTACAATCAATACCATAATTATGTGTTTATACTAGTGAACTGATCTTTTTGGTGGAAACTTCAAAAAATTGCATCTACTTCAAAGGTTTTAAGATAACAGAAGAAAAGTTTGACAACAAAAAGTACAGTGAAGCTCTATTCTTTTCTTAAGATCAAAAAAGTACATTAAAAAATAACAAGTTTCAAATTTTAAATTTTTAAAAATTAAAATTCTAATCTGAATCTATCATTATCTAACGAGAAAGAACAGAAAAGTTTAAACACCTGAAATTTTGTAGTAAGGTTTAGATACCTGCAAATTCAGCATACGTACGTACACATATATTGAAAGAGAGAGATAGAAGAGAACTCACTTTCTAGGTCAAGTTCAACAGCTTTGAATGAAGATCCAACCTCAGCTAACAACTTCTTAACGCTATCACAGTACGGACAATAAGATTTGCTGTCAAAACCAAAATCAAATCAAAATTCATAACAAAAACATCAAAATTCAGAATCAGATTCATCCAAACACAAATCAGCCAGGGAAAACCGCTAAATCTATAAATTACGCAGAAATCAAACAAACATGCTGCAGAACTCCTTCCGATTGACAACAAAAATGAAAATTGCAAACAAAATCGAGGCGTAGGGTAACGGAGTTGTGTGCATGAAACCTGAAGACGACGACAGGGTTGGATGAAACGAGCTCCTTCGCCTTTGCTGAAGCCATTGCTCAAATTGAGATGCTTTGGTAACTTTTAGGAAACTGTTACGCAGAAAAAAAATCAGCACAAATGCGAAAATGGGACCACGTTACTGATTTATATAATCACGATTCACGACACGTGTCTAGATTAGCTACAGCTGGTAGGGTCGGGCTGGGCTGGGCTGGGCTATACAAAGACCTATTTCTATAAATCTAATATTCTATCGGTCCACAAGTAAGACATAATTATTTTCTTGAAATTTCACTTTGGATGGTAGACATGTGGTTCTAAATGAGCCGATCAAAACTTGCAAAAGTATCAGTTATTTATTTGGGTCGAACTTAAAAATAAAGGCTTGATCAAGCTTGAGTCGAACTCAAACTTAACACTGATCGATCCCACTCGGTTTGGTTACACCCTAGTTAGGGGGGTGTTTGGGAGAACTTATTATTCGGGCTAAAACATGTATGCATAAAGAGTTTAATATACAAATAATATCGTTGGATTGGTAAAAGTAAATTTACCATCAATTCATCTTTCATAAACAAGAAAACTAAACATAATTACTGCCAACTCGATAATTTCTACACAAACGCAATATATGGGATTACTTACTGATATATGGCTTGAACAAAGTACTGTTATCACTAAAATATAATAATTGGTCCATTTTGACATGAGTTTACACAAATAGGCCTTTTATGTGATATTGTAAATTGTATGGTATAATTTATTTTTCATTTTAACTAGAGGTGGCATGATTATTACATGATGAGTAGTAAGGAAGAAAAGGTGATAGCCATGTGAACTAGGTTAGAAGACCTCCTATGTATGCAACTGTCAACTGTGCAATGAACTTTGGGCTCCAAAAGCCCAATGGGGCAATAAACACAAGTAGCAAGTGGATAAACTTGTTTTACACCAATAACTTTTTAAGTAATGATAGATTTGTGACAATATAAGACACATATACACCTTTTATATACTTTTTTCCTTCAGCTAAGACTGCGTAGAAAGTGAACTTGTTTGATGTTAAATTTACAATTAGGCATTGCTCATTTAAGATTTGAGTTCAAATTTTCTAGTTTTTTAAGTGACTTGAAAACTCAAGAAATATTGCTTTAACACGTGTTGGAATTTTATGAACTAATCAAATATCTATAGGTCTCAACTAAAATCATGGTTGAATAGTCCGTAACTTTAAGCTTATAATGGTCTTAAATTTCTTATCTTATAGTTGTTACAAAATCTCCACTTAAACATCTGACATCATCATTGGGTCTAACACATTACTATGATCCCTACCCAGGAGATGCATGAGTATAGCGCTCATTAGTCATCATACATCGATAGGCTATGGCTCTGATACAACTGTAACATCTCGCTCAACAAGTTATATTTTCCACTTTCCCTATAATTCATAACTTTGGGCGTATGGTTTTCTCCTAAACATGTCACTATTCTAGCTTTTCCCTGCAATTCATAGTTTTTTTTTTCTACGAAACATGTCACTATTGTTAGAGGGTTCACTTACTATTGTTTATACTAAATTTGAAAATATGTTTCATGATAGAAAATTTCTATCAATTTTTTTGACGGTTTCTTACTTTGCAATTATTCATAAAGAAACCAACTTTTTAAGCTTATTTTCATTATATAGCATTTTTTTCTGACAAAAGTATAGATAAAAGCATGTATACATTAGCGTATAATATATTTCCAATAGTAGAATTTCCTTTATTATAAAAGTTAAATAGTTGGTTAAATATGATTTTTATTTTAAATGAAATTTTATATTTATTAAATGCTTTAATGTGTGTCTCTAGTCATACGTTAGAAAAACATAATAATAAAATCAATTATTATAAAGTTAAGAGATTAAGATAATAGTTAAATGCTTTATAATATTGTAAGATAATCAAATTTATTTCATAACTATAGAGTACATCTGATTTTGATTTTGGTAATGATGGTTAATATAGAGGCCGAGTCCACTGATGGAATAAGAGTCAAACTAAACGGCCGTTGATATTGGATATCGGACACCACGAGTTAAATCGTTTTCATGGCTGAAAACTCCACCAATGCTTATTTCAATCTTCAAATTTAACCGTATTGGGAATTTCCAATAGCCTTATAAGATGGTAGATGATGTTAAAGTCACATCAAAGCTTAGGCATTAAAAGACCCTATACTATATTATTTCAATCCCACACTAAACTTAATAATATATATAATGTTTATAAATAGGGTTACACTATTAATCAACACTAAATATAATACTCCCTCCGTCCCTAAATAAAGTTCTCATTTCACCTTCAAGTTTTGTCCCTAAATAAAGTTCACATTTCTAAAACTTAAGGGACCCACTTAATATAATAATATTATTACCAATACTTTCACCACTAACTATCTCTTAAAACACTTTCTCTCTCCAATCAAACCTTATATTTTATTCAAAAGTAATACCAAATACCCCACCACTAACTATCTCCTAAAATGTTGTACCCAACACAAATGGGAACTTTATTTAGGGACGGAGGGAGTATCAAAGTTTCACTATAAAAGTTAGATAAATAAAAATATATAGTATTTAAAATACTCTGTTGTTAATTATAGTGTAATAAGTTGGAGTGGTTTTTTATACTATAATAATTATAGGTTTGGTGTAGTTATAATATTATGGGTTGAAATGGTCTTAGGGTAGATTAGGAGTAGATTAGATTTGCTGTTACAAAAAAAAAAAAAATGGTCTTAGGGTTATTAATAATATAACTGGACATGCATAAAAATTTATGTATTATGTATTTAATGAATTCTTCATCTAATAATTTATTTAATTACAATGTTGTTAAGAAAATCCTAATTATAAACCCACTTTTTCCTTTGGATATGTTTTTTTCCTTTGGAAAATAGTTATAAAACCACTTTTTCCCTTGGAAATCTTTTTCTTTTTTAATAATAAAACCAATTTTTTTCCTTTGGAAAATAATTAACGACCATGTCAATAAAAGATTAGACTTCTCGATTATTAGTGGTATACTGGTATGTAGGATCGAAGACTTGAATGGCAAGGTTTACTAGTAGTTGTTTTTGGAAAGTCAATTTTGTATGGAGTCAAAATGCTTCAACCATCGATATTCGATGGTGCCAAATCCACTGAGCAAAATGATGCAAGAACATTTGTTCTTTTTAACTTTTTTTAAACTAAGTTGGTTCCAACTTATTTTGCAAAACGACTAATGTTTAGGAGCTATAAGTAATTCGATAACATTGTGTTTATTGAACCACTAACATGGATCCATTTTAGTCGATTAAATTTTGCAATTGATTTGATTTATCATCTTAAATAGTAATATAATTAATAGAAGAAGCGTATTAACTTTTTATAGAAAACCTTTATACAAATAATAATGCAAGTTATGCCTAATCCATTGAGAGGAACAGTGTTTTCATTATAGGACGTAGGGTTATAAACGAACCGAAACAAGTTCGAGCATTATTGGATTGTCCTTCACTTTTGAACTTGTCTTGTTTGACAATTGATGGATGTTAGATCTCCACAATTCAACATGGCACTTTACCAATAAACAAATGAATATAATTTTTACATCATAAAAATTAATGTATGTACAATATTTAAAACAAACTATATAAATATAATAAAACAATAATTCTAGTGTATATTCTAATTTTTGTGGTGTAGATTTCATCTCCATCTACAAAATTTAGCAGTAGTTGGGAAGGACATAACTACATAAGACTAGTACAATAATCTTAGAAATATTTATATTATTATACTGAAAATATAAGTTTTGATCCACAAAATCTTCGCACTTCCCCCACGATCTTTTTTTAAACTATTTTTTTCCCATGTCGCCAAATAAATTTCTTATTAAAACTTTGAAAAGATAAACATTTATGTTAATTAGTTTCAAGTTAAAGTATGTTCTATTTAGGGATTACAATGCGACTTGTTTTTTTTTTCTTCTTCCCACAAGGGTATGTCACTTGGTTATGTATATACTTCCCGATGCTAAAGATTTAATGGGTAAGTTTAAAGGATTAATAAAATCTCCATCATTCAAATGATTTAAAAGTAAAATAAGATAAATAAATAATTAAGTTGAAATTGATTAACTATATATACATTAGCCATAGATGATAGAATATTGAGAAGACTTAAGTTGAAATTGATGACAAACATCAGTTACTTATATGAGCTTAACGTGTGCTAGTGTGACGCCAAAGACACACTTTAGCGTCTCAACATTTAGAATTTCATATGCATCAAATCTTCATGCAAATGGGTGTTCTAAGTATACGAATGCAATTCGAAAATACCAATTTTTAAACTAATTCAAATTTGAATGAATGACAAGAATTATGATTCGATTCAAACCAAATTCTGGAATTTGTTTCAAATCAGTGTTTGAGTTCTAGAGTTCCAAAATGGCCCAACTTGAAAATTCGAATTCAATAGCATATATATTTTTAATTGTAGATTTTATAAATATAAATATCTTTTTTTAAGGGGGAAAAACTAGAAATCTTTATTCGACTAAAGAGAAAATTAGAATTATTTGTATTTTGAATAGTTGTGTTAATATTTGTTTTCTGGGTTTACTTTGGACTTTGGAACAAATTAGTTGAAATTGGTTTAACTGAATTGAGATTGCATCCGACGAAAAGATATACCAATTCAAATCGAATTTCTAATTAAGCTAAAAATTTCAAAATTGAGTAACCCGATCCGAACATAAGGAAACCAAAATCCAACTCGAAGTACACTCCTGTTCATAAGAAGTCTTATCAATTTTCGTGTCATATGCACGATTTTAAAAAAGGGGGTGATTTTTATACCACATCTTTTACTCCTTACACCACAATGATTGCTTTACATGCTTGTACAGTTTGCAGGAATACTAGTACATTGTGGTAGATGCATTAAAATGTGTGGTAGGAAAACTAATTCCTTTTAAAAAGGGTTCTTAAAGTAATTTCTCTGCAAACATATAAAATTCTTCCGCTAATTAAAAGTACCACTCTATCCTCAAGTTATATGTCCAGTTTTTCTTTTTGGGTCTTTTAGTCCGTCCATTTTCAATCTCTTAGTGCCGTACATCTCACATGCCAAAATAAACAGGTAACGATAATTGTCTATTAACTTTATATCATGACATATAATATGAGAAAATGCGATATTTCGCGTAATGTGATATTTCGCTTAATGTGAACCTTGTATAGTATAGTGTTTAGCCATGTTTTTTAGCTCGGTGCTATGACATACTATTGATTATATCAAGTGAATCAAGTTTAATCCTACCTAACACTTGTATTACTTTATTCTTGCTCAAGTCGCTATCATTTTATTTATAAGTAATTTTATATATTTTGAAAATATTAAATATCACCCCCACTATGTAATGTTTAAACAATGTAATGTTTAGATCTAGTCTTTGAAGTAGTGAAGATGAAACAGGGAGCATCTTCTATATGCTTGTCAATCGTCGAAGGATTTATGGCTTTGGCTAATACGGTGGTGTTAGACTACTCCCATTAGTATTAGTTGGGGTTGGGTCACTGTATCAAAATAAATAAATAAAATTAATAGGAGTCACCAAAAGAGGTGCCCAAGGTCATCGTGTAGACTACGCCTCGTCACGACTCCTCGCCACGACGGGGACGTGCCAATGCCGTCCTTGCTCGACAGCCAAAAAAGCTCCCACGACGGGGGTGGTGACGGGGGTTGGCACGGGTCTAATCGGGATAATCTTAGGTTGGACATTAGTCAACATACTAACATAGTTCATGATTGAAATATAGAGCTAGATGTTATAATTTATCTTGGTAATTGTAATGTTTTTAAAATTAAATACATGATGCAATCAATTTTGGAGCCTAATCCAAAGTATCTTTTTTTTCCCCGAAAGAAAACATTAATAGGACGTTTCTCATATTGTTTGAACGAGGAATCAGAGACTATAGGGAGAAGGATATCTTACTGAAATGACAAGTACGTTGATAATTGTTCATGGTTAATTGAAAGTTTTATTCTTGTAGTGGACCTCGAGTATTAAACTCAATAAAGGCTTAGCTACAACACACAATAGATATTTATGTTTTATGTTGCATTGCATATATCTAAAGTTTTTTACAAAGTTTTTTACCTTTTATTTAGGTCATTTAAAGATAAATGACCTTTTAGCAAAAAGTTTTTGCTTCAAAAGTTTTTTCTTCCATAAGTCATTCTCAAGACACACAAAAAACTTTTTATACATTTACATGCATTGTACCAAAAGCTTTTTTGAAAGCTTACTATAAATTTTAAATGAAAAGTCTATATGTCAATTATAATAATTTATTGCAATGACTTAACCATTTGGGATGCTCTTATATAAAGCACGTATATATGAGAGGCACATAGTACATACAATAAGAGAGGTGATATCACCACAACAAAAGTTACTTCTCACACCACAAGTTATGTTTTAGTATAATTGTACAGTTTGCTTTAAAACTTGTACAGTGTGGTAAGGGAAGTAATTTGTACGGTGTAGATATCACTACCCATACAATAATTATACTACCTCCGTACCAAACAGTGATACACTTTCTATTTAGGCTTGAAACAAAATAAGTGAGACACTTCTAAAACTTACCTTATTTGGTAAAAAATGGGACTCTTTCTCCACTAACTATCTACTTTAATAAAGTAAAATTATCCTTTTACCCTTACTTTTACTTTTAAACATCATTAATATCACATTAGACTGCTCCCAACGGTGGTCATCACTGATACCGTCAGTTGTTGCCAAATCAGCGTCACGTCAGCAGACACACTAACTAACATTAAACTGACGTACCCATGCCAACAATACATATTCCCTTCAATTTTTTGGGACCCACCATTACAAAACACACACACACACACAAACAAATACCCCTTTTGGCCCCACCTAATCAAACTAACGCGTTCCTTCCTCCGTCTTCAAACTCACGAGAATGAAAGTGGCGGCAAACCGGCGGAAAAGAGACGGACCGTGCCAACGGTGCCTCAACCGGCCCAAATCCGCTATATATTTGACACGGCTTTGCCGTAATGCTGAAACTATGAACGGCCCCCGTCTTACATACTTCCTCCGTCCCAAATTTTGTATACATTTCCATTTTTAAAATGTCCCAAAGTTATTGTCATTTTAAGAATTGTACGTATTAAAAAACATTTAAATGATAAAGGTAAAATTCTAATAATTGCACAATATAGTAAATGCACTTTTCTTAAACTATGTATTTTTTTATTTGTGGACAATAATTTTAGGACGAATATAATAGTATTAGTTTAGATAAAGACAATTAAAGATTAACCATAACAGCATAATTAATTATCTTTTGTTTTATCTTTGTAGTTAAATATTACTACTATTATAGGAATATAAATAGAGAGATTATATTTTTCCTATTTTTTCTTTCTACTCATATTTCTACTCACTTCTAAACTTTACATTGTCATTCACTAATCTCTTTTCTCATATAATTCCTTAACTTTGACATTTGTCATAATTAAAATGAGTAGAATTATAATATGAAGAAATAGTAAGAAGAAAATACCATTACTCATAAATATTAAATTATTATAATTTTTCTTGTAAGAAGTAAATATAAATGAGACAAATCAACTTCACAAAACAGAGTTTCACTAATTTTTCATAGTTCTGTGATAAGGAAGATATAGGCATATAGCAATAGAAAACAAAAGAAAATAAGTAATCAAAATTGTCGGCAATTTTCAAAGCAAAAAATAATAACAGTATCATCGCTGTTTTGAATGGCTTGGCTGAGGAGGAGAGAGACACTTCTGGAGGCAGAAATAGCCATCGCCTGAACACCTTTGACTCCCCCACCGCAATTAACACACACATCAACACCACCTGCAACGAACCGGAACTTCAAGATCTAATCAATCCAACAAATAAACATATGTATTCCTCATTCAATTTCCTCACATGCCTACTCCTTACTTTCCTCAATCTTTCATTTCGCACCGTGAATTCCGATCCCCGAGTAACCAACGCCAGCAGCCTCTTATGCCGCAACGGCCGAGCAACAACCGCCAGTTTCATCCCCACATTCGTACAAGCAATGGAACAACTTTCAAGCAATCTCAACAGCTCCAACAACAACTTCGCCGTCACAAACATCACAGGCCCATCATTAGACCCTTTCTACGCCTTAATCCAATGCCACCAAGACCTTTCTCGTACCGATTGTCTTGTCTGTTACGCCGTCAGCCGTACCTCCGTTCCGGCGTGTCTCCCCCAGACCTCCGGCCGGATCTTTCTCGACGGGTGCTTCGTTCGGTATGATAATTATACTTTTTTTCAGGAAGCTGTTGATCCTGCCACTGATACTAAAAACTGTAATTCAAGTATAGTGAGGAATGATTGGAATGATTTCAGAGGTGGGTTTTCGGAATTTAATACAAGTGCAAGGGGGTTGGTTGAAAATATCACTGAATTAGCATTGAATAACAGTGGATTTGGGGTTCTGGAATTTGGGGGTGTTTATGGGTTGGCACAGTGTTGGGAAAGTCTGAGTAATCAAGAGTGTAGGGTTTGTTTGAATAAAGCAAAAACTGAAATTACAAGCTGTTTGCCAAGTAGAGAAGGAAGGAGTATGAATGCTGGGTGTTTTTTGAGGTATTCTACAGACAAATTTTACGACAATGATTCACAATCAGATGGGGGTAGTTCTGGTATTTCACTTTATCCCTTTTGATCCCTTTGTTAAATACGCTTTTGTGGATTTTGTTTTAAGAATCATGATCATTCCTGCACACACACAAAAGTTTAGATTTTCAGATTCGATTATGGGTTTCTGTTTCTTGAGTTTAGTGGGTATAATTTGTGTTTTTTTGGGTATGACGATTAACTTTTTGGATCACTTTGAAAACTTCTTTTTCATTTTTTCTGAATTCAGTTGTGATCCCAAGGCGAGAATTATATTTTTTTAATTGAATACGATATTTTCCTAATCTCATGCTTGTTCTTCGTTTGCATTTCTACTCTAAAATGCAAATTGTATATAAACTGTCCGTAAAATAATGGATTAATTATATTGTTCATGTACATTATCTTTTGATTATTGTTCTAAGGGATATGACTAATAAATCTCCTTTTTTACTCCGTATTTCTTAAATTTAGGTGGGTTTTAATAGTGATTTTAGAAGTACGATGACCGAACTATAAATTATTGTGTATGTTTGTATTTATTGATATGTTCTAGATTTCTATATTTTTTGTTTGATTTATTTTTCTTAATATTTTATTAAAAAAACTTGATTCTAGTCTTTGATTACCTTTTTTTTTTGTTTCGTGGCAAGTGGTGCCAAGATTCTCAAGATTGTCCAATTTTCAAAAATAATGGCTTCACTAGTTTTTTTTTTTGACTTTTTCGGATGTCATTCTTACATCCAAATCAAAAGTCAAATTATCAACATTGTAATTTTCAAACTCAAAATCGATATGGGTTCATTGGTTCCAAATCGTTTGAATAACATAATTACCCTATTTATCTACACCACAAAATCTCTTACAAATATTTGAACTTAAAATGTTCTCTTTTTTTGACTCAAAAGTTAAAAGTCAAACTTCTTTTTTGTTCTAATATGGCATTAGTTGGCACATCAACTCATTGAACCTAACTATCCGGTTGTGGCTTAGTAATAAGAGCTTCTGAATGACTTATTAGAGGTCACGGGTTAGATCTATCATGGGTAAACATTTCCCAGATATCCGGCTCGGAAATGACCACGAAAATCGTTAGGTCGTGTACGTCACGAATAAAGACCCTATATGAAGAAAAAATCAACTCACTGAACCTCCATGTGCAACGACTATCGTTGTTTAATTTTTTATTCCTAAATCCAATTAAAGTTAGGGTGTTTTTTATTGGTTAACCTACTTGCAAGATAACACTTAAGATACTTTGTTGAATTTTTGTCTTGGTCTATTTTTTTATGTCTTTTTTATTATTGGGGTATTTGGTATTCCAACTTTGCATATCGGATATTATAATAACAGTTTATTCTTAATCAACCATATTAGGTGTATTATGTAATATTAAACTTGTTTTCAACTCATCAACCATGATAATGATCCTAAATAACATTATTATATTTGGCTCTGAAAAGGCCATATCGTAATGAGGGGTATTTTAGTAATTTAACTCCAATTCTCCATTTCAGCAATTTCAAGTCCTGGAGCCAAAGTAGCTGTTGTTTTGGCTGCAGTTGCTTTCCTCATGATCTCATCTTTTGGTGGTTATGCAGCATATGTAAGAATAGCAAAGCGCCGGGAAGGTAAAATTACAATCTTAACCCTCAACCAAAAATAAAAATATAAAATACTTACCCATTTACCCGAATAACGAAAATCTTGTCTTACATTAACAGAGAAGAAAAACATGGGCCAACTATCGCGTTCATTTAACAAATCTGGATTGAAGTACAGATACGAAACACTCGAAAAAGCAACAAATTTCTTTGACATTTCAAACAAATTAGGTCAAGGGGGAGCCGGGTCGGTCTACAAAGGAACTCTTCCTAATGGAGATGTTGTTGCTGTTAAACGGTTGTTTTTCAATACCCGACAATGGGTCGATGAGTTCTTTAATGAAGTCAACTTAATTAGTGCAATTGAACACAAAAACCTTATTAAGCTTTTGGCTTGTAGTATTGAAGGGCCCGAAAGTCTTTTGGTCTATGAGTTTGTCCCAAACAAGAGTCTTGATCATTTTCTTTTCGGTAATCTCCTCCTCGAATATTATTTTTGAATTAGTATTAATATTAATATTAATATTTGGATTGGATTGGATTGCAGATAAGGATAAAGTACAGATTTTGAGCTGGAAACAACGAATGGGAGTGATTCTTGGAACAGCAGAAGGTTTAGCATATCTTCATACAGGGTGTCATGTTAGAATCATTCATCGGGATATTAAGAGTAGCAATATTCTTCTTGATAAAGATTTTTCTCCAAAAATTGCGGATTTTGGGCTCGTTAGGACTTTTGGGGCTGATCGAAGTCATCTTACCACCGGCATTGCTGGAACTTTGTAAGAACATCTCAAAAATATTTTCTATTTTTCATCGTTGAAAAATCGATTTTTAACTTACTGTTTTTGCGTTATTTCAGGGGGTATATGGCACCCGAATACATAGTCCGAGGACAACTAACTGAAAAAGCAGATGTTTTCAGTTTCGGGGTCGTGGTTCTTGAAATCGCGTGTGGGAAAAGAAACAACGCGTTTGTAGAAGACTCGGGTTCCCTTTTACAAACCGTAAGTCTCAAGAACCGCACTTATTTTCTTAAAACTTATAAATGTTTAAATTGCATGGTTATTAACCGAATTTTGACTTTTATAGGTGTGGAAGTTGTACAAAGAAGGCGTCGTGGCAGAAGTAATTGACCCTTTACTAAAAGGTGATTTTCCGGAACAAGAAGCATTAGAAGTGTTGCAAATCGGGCTTTTGTGCACACAAGCATCAGCGGGTTTAAGGCCATCAATGGCGGAAGTGGTTGAGTTCATGACCACAAAGAGCGGTGATCGAGAAATCCCGGTCCCACACCAACCGCCATTTTTAAATGCTCGTGCCCTCATGTCTCAAGGAGGGCTAACCAATAGCTCGACTTCTAGCCCTATGACCAAAGTGGGAATGTCTTATACCACCACATCACAATCCTCTACAACCCCGAGCTCAGAGTGGCCATTAAGAATCGATGAATCGAGCTCAAGTTAGCTCGATTTATTGGGCTATAGATTCGGGTTTATTGTTTAGAGGAGGTTTTTGTGTTGGATTGAAGGTGAATCTTGTGAAGGGTTTTGGGAGGATTTGTGCATATTTTACAAGGAAAGTTTAGGTTAATATATTCCTGGTTTTTTTTATTTGGAAATATTTAGTATTTGTTGTAATTTTGAAGGGAAATTTTGTGTATTTTATCAAGAAAATAAGCAATTAAAAGGTTTTATTATTTTGTAGATTGTATTTTGGTTTATCGCAGACAAACTACTTTTTTGTCGAAACCCCGAAATAATATGTTTAGTAGGAATGAGTAAATTTAGATAAAGGATTTCAAATATAACTATCTTTTTTGCTTTTTTATTAAATAATTTTCTTTAAATTACTTCCAATAGTTGTTAATACTGATATATTTCATTTTTTGAAACATGAAATATATATACAAAATAGCAATAATCGTAAAAAATATTCACTTTTATTTAAACAGGTCTAACTCATCATCATTTTCCCCATTACTTAACCGAGAAAAGTAACCGAAAGTGGAACTAACATCACCATACCAATAATATTAGCAAAATGAAAACTTAAAAAACATAAAATGTATTGAAAAGTCACTGTTAACATATAAATGTTGGGTTGAGACACTATCTGTTGAATTATCAAAGGCTAAATATCAGCCGCCCACATCACATTTTCAAATTAATTCCAGAATAAATTGTGGGTGGGTGGCAACCGCTGGCGCTGGGGTGGCCATCTTTTTTGTTCAACAAAAAATCACTTTTAGTGTTCAAAAGGGGAAGTTGTCTTAATAATATTTTCTTTTTTTCAATTCGTTTTTTTGTGTAACAGTATCAACTCGGACTACAATTTATTGAATAATAAATTAAACAACAGAATTGGAATTTGTGGTTTCTTCACTGAAAATTAAACACACAAATTAACAAAAACAATAAACATTGAGATGACAGACATGTATCCTCTATATGGTTATTTGTTGTTTTGCATATGAATTTTAGGCCCGTTACCCAACCCGCCCATGACTTGCCATAACTTGAACAGGTTAATTCCTCAAATTTTAGGTGGAAGTGACAACAATGATTCCTAAATGTGGTCTTTAAACAGGAACTTTTGACCAGTAACCATCTCTATTATCCTTGGGTCTGCTTCAGAGACATAGATTGTAAGGCCTGAGAACATAAACAGTAGGTAGGTTGTTAAAAGACTATTATGTGGTTAGCAATTTGATGGTGGTGTAATCACTAAATGATGAATGTGATTTGAGCATCAATTCAACGAATAAGAGTTATAAATTTCGGCTCCATTACGGCATAACTATTAATAGTGGAATTAGGAGGTCCTTTTTTATTAATTCTATCACATTGAGAGACTTGAATGGGCCAATTCGAAAACAATAGGGTACTCGCACAATGCAAATGTTGTTCGGTTACATGTTTTTTCTAACAATAACTATACAAATGAATGATAATTTAAACTAGGGTAAAAGCAATGCGGCGGCTGTAGTAAAAAATAGCGGCGACTGTCAAAATGTTTGCTCACACATACATAAAAATAAACACAACACACATGGTTAGAATTCGACAATAAAAAATCCAGCTCATTAACTTTGGGTTAATAATAAAGGCAAAAAGTTAATTGAAATTAATTTGCTTAAATGATATGTTAAATTGCATATAATAATATTAAATGCACTTAAATAATCAACAGCTATCCTAGTACTATTAATCATATTTGACTCTCACAACTGTCATAAACATAAATATATCTCAAATTTAAATTAATACAAAAAATAAAGAAAAATGTATGTATCACCAAACCTCAGGGGCCTATCTGCTATTCCACCAAATCCAACCCAGCCTGCTACCCTACATTTCCATTTGTACAAATTTGGAAACTTTTGGAACAACTTGGAAAGTAGGAGGGGTTGACTTGTTAAATTTGCCATAGGTTATTTTGTATGTATATCCACGTCATTCCTCCTGTAAAACCTTTTTCCTGTGTCTAGGGGCGTCCATATCACACAGAGAGAAAGCGATACATTCATATATACAATTAACACACAACTAAAACGTGAACTCCGCCATTTTTGAGACGTACAGGAGCTCAAGTGCAATATGTATGATATCTAGAAACGCAGAATCAAAGCCCTAGTCGCGAAATTCTATCGACAGAGGTTATTATCTCACGCCGTTTCGTAAGTTTTTGTGTTTTCGTTTTTTTGTTGTTGCTGTATAGGATTTTTTATTGATTTTGAACTCTATGCGATTGATTGACTCTTCTAATTTAATGCTATTTTGAAATTTCTTGTCTGTGAGACTCTGTAACTCGTTTTTATGTGTGTGGCTTAGGTTTGAGGGTTTATAATGAGAAATTTTCGAAGTTATAAGATACCTATTTAGGATAAACTAATAGGATATTAAAATTTAAGTCAATTTGTAAAACGAAAGTTGTCTCCGATGTTGGTTGTGCATATGGTAAGAAAGTATAAATATGGAAGTTTCCGACATTACTCAGGACTTTTAACGTTTCTTACATAGAGACAGTTTACATCAAAGATATGATGATAGGTTATCAAAACTTTACAGTTTCTGTGTTGCCTGATAGAAACTTATTTAAATCATCATGTCTGACATGTTTCTTTAAGATTAAGATTGTGAAGTACGTTTGATAGTTGAGATTTATTTTTATCTAAACTTTAGATCGTTTGCAGCATATCCTTTCAACTATAGAGTTATTTCATGTTGTTTTTGCAATTCATGTGTCTTTTCCAGAAGCACTTAATGGAGCTTAGAATTTCAACCCATAAACGATCCATGTCTCCTGTATACGAAAGGAATCCTGGTGGTAAAGAAATTAGTGATGATGATCGCAACCATAAGCATTGTAAAACAGAGGATGCAAGCTCTCAGTTGTTTGAAAGTGATGTTACAGAACATTTATTTTCAAGGGCAGATAAACCTTTTCAAAATGGACTTTTTTACAGGGAAACCAGGTCGAAGTATACTTTTAACTCTCTGGAGAGAGAGTTCCGTGTAAAATTTGACCAAAAACGCCCTGGTTGGTATTCAGATTTGAACCAGAAAATTAGGGTAAACCAACCATTTTCTGGTGACCCTGGTGCAGTTATGGCTAGATTCAACTCTGTTGATATTGTCCAACAAGGATCGATTCCTCATAGTCTTTTTAGGGGTTTGCCAACAGTTTCAAATTCTCATGGTTCATCTCGGGGCCCGTTTGGTTTGGATATGATCCATTCTCAAGGAACATTTAGACCAGTTCTTATGCAACAACATTGTAGGGATTTTGAGGAACAAGGTTTTTGTCTGAGAGGTGATATGTGCCCAATGGAGCATGGTGTGAATCGTATTGTTGTGGAAGATGTTCAGGTATGTTACATTATTTACCCTAGTATCATTCAGAATGCAAGTTTTAATTATGGTTATTTATTTACAGAGTCTTTCACAGTTCAATCTCCCTATAACAGCAGCTGGTAGAGGACCACTAACTGCAACTAGTGCTGTAACAAACACATTATCAAACAGAAAAAGTTCACATGGTGCTGATTTTTATGATCCTGATCAACCTCTATGGGGAAACAAACCTCAACCAAATTTTGATTCTTTTTTGGATTTTGGTTTATCTGGTGATAATGAAATTGTAAATACAAAATCTTCTATACGTGGTAGAATCACAAGTACAAAAAAAGTAACAGAAATGGAAGAAAATATGATTTCCAAAACAAGCCCTAAAAATTCCTTCCACAATTCAGATTCATATCTGAAAATACAGAGCGGAAATGGACGTAACCCTTCACAAAGGGCAAAACGCACTTTATTTGTTAGTGTTGTTCCTCAAGAGAATAACAGAAAGGAGTCCCTACTCTCACATTTTAAAAAATTTGGGGAAGTTGTGGATGTTTATGTTCCTGTAAACAGTGAACGGGCTTTTGTTCAATTTTCTAAAAGTGAAGAAGCAGAAGCTGCTCTTCTGGCACCTGATGCTGTGATGGGTAATCGTTTTATCAAGTTGTGGTGGGCTAATCGTGACAAAATACAAGCAGATAAAAGGAAAGATGATTCTGGAATAATTTTGCATAATGACGTTAGTGCCCCTCCTGTGTCTGCTTCTGATCATTCAAAGCATGTGGTTGTGATGCAAAAGAAGCTGGAGAGTTTGGAGGTTTTAAAGGAAGAACTCAGGAAAAAACAAGAAATGCTTGACCAGAAAAGGAATGACTTCCGGTGCAAGCTTGATAAACTTGCCAAACAAGTATGTGCCCATTTTTGTTACTCTGAATCGACTCAAAATTAGTTTGTTAATTTACAAGAATCTGTTCTCTTGTGCAGCAGGCTACAGGTATAAAAGGTGAAGTGGCAGATGGTAAAAAGCAGAAATTGGATGATTGTGCTGCAACCCCGAGTGGTAGTGATACAAAAGGAATTGAGTGGCTCTAATTTCTGGTTAAGGATGGCAACAATGTATAGTGAGGTGAATGGTAATTTTGGTTTTTGTCTTTAGTTTGTAAAGGGAATTCTTAACTGCTGTAGTTGTGTTTAGGTTTACGGATTGGGATTATAGTTAAAAATTTGTTCATATAAACATTATACCCTTGTCAGATAAGACATTACTCAAACTTAACACACAATCACAATGCCATGCCCTATCTCAACATTTGTTCCAAGTGCTGGTAGAGATGTCAAACCTTGAGTTCAAGAAAATAAGATACTTAATAACAGTAATTTGAGGTTATATCACAACATACTAAGTAAACAATGTTCAAAAGAAAAGAGGATAATAATTAATTATGAGCTAGCAGGGAATGGGGAAGTTGGCAAGCCCTAGCCGTTGCTCGGGAGAGAGATGCTGTTTTAAAGCAACACAAGTATGATGCATCACTTTCAACACAAACACACTCATCTCTTTCTCTTCTGAATCATCAAATGACTGCGAAAACTCTTGTTTTGTATTATTTAATACCTGATCATACATACGTTTTGTTGAAGTCCACAAAAGCAAAACTATTGATTCAGCCCAGTTACAGTTACTGTCATCTGACACTAGACAAGTTAGGGTTACAGGTAGGTCACTCAATACAGTATGAGGGTTCACCATCAGAAGTGGCATATACTTGCACAAGCTACCACTTAGCAAACCAATAAACTGTATAGCCTGCAAAACAACACCACCAAATATCTTCCAATTCATAAATCACTTTATTATTATTATTATACAGGATTGTAATCATATATAACTTTAAAAACAACCCAACCCTGCTTTATATATGTAAGAGAAAATCAAGAAATTTCCTGAATAAAGTCGCTAACTTCAGTTGCTAATATTTTTTAAGATAAATTTGTTTTTTAGAGTAATGGAGATTAGTATTTACCGTGGTAGGGTAAGTTGTGACACAGCTAATTTCTGCTGCATCAACAAGCCACTGTCGTTGAACACTTGCTTGAGCATGCTGCAAAGCCATTACTACTTCCACCATAACTTCCCATACACCTGAAACTTAATACAAACATTACTTATGCAACAATGTTAAACTCTTGAAATCATACTTTAATAACTTACTGGTGTTGAATATGTAAGGTTTCAGTTTTGACAGTTCAGTTATTGGACTAGACCCAATCTTCACCAACCTCGCTCTAGCTATCATCTTTTTCTTTACTTCACTCAAACCCATCTCCCCAATCTGTAATCAATAAGAATGTCACCTACTGTATTTGAAATCCATTTTATGTCAAATTTTTATAAAACATATCTTCCCCTTCATTTTATCATTGCTTCCCCTTGTAATAATATAGTTTTCTTAACAAGAGAGGTAACATAAATATAATCTTGACAATGTGGGCAAACGTAAAAAGTGATATATTTTGGCAAATGTTTCCTTAATTTGGATTTATCTTACCTTTTGAAGAGCAACAAAATTTTAAATGCCCTCCATAATATCAAATTTGTTTAATCATATTTTTAAAAATCTGTTTATTTATAAAATCCACAAAACAAAAAAGCAAAAATTGTTTTGATCCCAACACATTGACCTACCTATTTTGCCACCTCTACATATAAACTGAATAACTTTTGTCGTAACTTAACTAAAATAAAATAATATATATATATATATATATATATATATATATATATATATATATATATAGTGTAGAATTAGAATCAGAACCAATTAAGGCTACAGAACTCAATCTAAACCATTGATTTTTGAAATGAAATGATCATGGAAGACACATTAATGTATTTGATGAGGGACCCCCAAATATTGGTTTGCATGGATGTCATTCATGCATGTATACATATATGTATAGATAACACTTATGTATACATACATGAAAACATATACATATATGTATACATGCATGAATGACATCCATGCAAACCAATATTTGGGGGTCCCTCATAAAATTTATTAATGCGTCTTTCATGATCATTTCATTTCAAAAATCAACGGTTTAGATTGAGTTCTGCTGGTTCTGTAGCCTTAATTGGTTCTGAAACTAATTCAACCCTATATATATATAGTAATAATTATCAGTTACAAAGAGGCAATACCTGCAAACAATTAGATAACCAGTCCTGACGAGCCTTCCCCAAACATCTTACTGCCTCAGACCACTCCTCCTCTTCATAAATTTTGTTTAACCCTAAACATTCTGGCAACAAAGAAAACAGCACTTCCATACAATTCTCAAATTTAGGCATAATTTTTTCAGATTTAAAAGAATCTTCTTCAAAACACAAACCAACACCCTTCCAGCATGTTGCTCTTAATAAGCTTTTCTGTTCAGGATCATAAACTTGGTCAGATGAAGACGGCGACTGTATGAAGTTTGCCACATCATCAAACAGCTTTTTAACCCTAGATCCCGAGAATATCTTTAAGGTATGTGGTAGGTGAGACAATATGCATAATTGCAGATTCATTTCAAGCATTTTGAACCTCGAGAGATCAAAAAGCTCGTCAAGAAAGGTGAGTAAAGTATTGAAATTGCTTCCATGAAATAAAGAGAAGCTTATACATTGTTCTCTTAGTTTTCCTTTCTTGAAATTATTAGTATTTTCTTGTAATAATATATCATTAATTTGATCCTCGTATCTCATGCATCTTCTAATCAGTGGGCCCCATTCGAGTTGTGGTAGTCTTGGAGCATTTGTCAGGCATTGCAAAACACTTGTAATTGTGTTGATGTGTGAACTCTAAAAATGATATATAAATAACCAAAATTATTTTTTTTGTCAAAAAAAGTCCCAAAAATTAGGTTAAAAGGTGATTGAACGTACCCCAGAATAATTTAAATTCATTAGCCACAAACTGAGTTGCATAACAATGCTATCATCAGGGAAGCTTTGAGATGCAGAATTTGGGTTTGTTCTGTCCTCATTATGAAGATGACTGGACCAAATGTAATATCTAAGAAAAGAAACTGCCCAAGATGCATAGTGTTGCAGTTGCTGGTCATCAGAATCTTGGGCAACAAGAAACATATCTTGTATTAATGATGTCAAACTAACCTCCATAACACCATTTGAGAATAAAGGCCCACTAATATATGATGATGATTCCTTATCTTGATGCCCGGATCTTGAGACGGGCAACGGGCAGTTTAGAAACAGGGCCCCACCCCCTGCCCCTAAAGCATTGACAACTCCAATCATTGCACCCAAATGCATAAGCGGAGGTTGAGGATTAGAATATATCTTTTTAAACATATCTAATAAATCAGTTACACATTTAGCATCCAATGAATGTACCCCTTCATTCAAAACACATCCAAGAAAATTTCCTGCCCCAACACAAGATGACATCAGCAAGTTTTGGTAAAAAGCCCCGGTTTTTTTTGTATTTATTAATTCCTTGATTAGCTCTCTGTAGCCACTCGCAAGTGATGCCAGCTCAGCACCATCAATTAGTTCTACTTTCTGGCAAAAAGATGCTACAAATGGAATCACAAGACAAGCTCCCATGGATAAAACTGGGCTTTTAATCAGAATCCATGATGTAATTAGGTTTTTTATTTCCTTAACTGCATTAACATTTCCAGATCTGTATATTGCAGTAACAGAATTTCCTAAACCGATTACAAGCCCTGAAACACCCCATATGTCTTCTTCTAAATAATCAGATTTTCTGTTTGGAGTGATATCTGGATCTGTAGGATTTGGTGGGAGGAATTCAGTTAGGGTTTGGAAAATGGTAGTTGACGATTGTGAATATTGATCTATTAACCGGCATAAGGTTCTAATAATCTTTCCAAGTAATTCAGTTTCTTGGATCTCGTGAATTTCTTTGTCCAAATGGGAGTCGTTTTCTGGTTGAAAACATGTAAGAAGATCTTGACATGAATAACCTAAAGCAATCCCACAAGCACCTGTCACTAGAGTGCTTTTACTCGTACATGCAACCTTAAAAATAAAAAAAACAGAAATGTAACTAAATAGGGAGGATTTAATTATTTATTTGATCTGTTACAAACAGAAACAAATGTGTGATACCTGAAGAAGTGAATTTATGTTTTGGGATTTTTGTTTGTGATCAGTGACATGCAAGCAAGTTGAGATGAGTCCAAGAGAAATTGCAGCTGACCACTGGCGATATTCGTGTTCATGCTGATATAACCAACTTAACAGAAACTTTGAGGCGCTTGCTTTTGTTGCATGAGCAGATGAGGGGAGGACCTGAAAAATCACAACAATTGCTTTTGGTTGTTTTGAAAGTTTTATGTTTTCTATTTTCTTCTGGTTTCTGTTTTTTGTTTGCCTTATTTAATTGGTACCTCTAAGGATGTATTCAGTTTTCAACGAATAATTTTGTTTTCTGTCCTAGACTCCTAGCATTTCAGTATCAATATAAATTATGGCAATTAATAAAAATAAAATAAAAGGTAGCATTTCTAATAATGAGCAGAGCAGAGCATAGCAATAAGATTTACCAGACAAAGTGCACCCACAGCTAGCCCAATATTCTCAGCAGCCCTTGGGATAGATTTCTCAGCCATGTGTCTCATACACTGCATTTGTTACATATAATATTATCATATACCAAAAAAAAAAAAAAAAACTATTGGTACGCATTAAGAATACAGCTTCAGGAGATTTTCAACCCATTTGACCAGTTTCAAATAAAAGACAACCCATCCATAACCATAAGTGGGTTGAAATTGCCACTTTTACATAGTGATACAAAATTATAAGAAGTACTAAACCTTGAAAATATCATCAGGTGATTTGCAAGCCTGCAGCCAACGTTGCATAAAGGGTTTCCATGATTGCAGTGAAAGAATTGCAAGTATCAAATTCCTTGACAGCTGTAATGATGCAGCTATCTCCATTAAAGCCGTCTCATATCTTGTATGTAAATCATACAAAACCTGAAGAAAAGAAAAAAAAAAGTTTGTAGATGTAACAAATACACATATAATGATGATAGTACACAACATGTTTTACCTTTTTCCCTCCTTTGTTATCTTCATCTTTGACACTGAGAGAAAGGTGAAATAAAGCTGCACCTGGCAGTTCTCGTGGTTTACTACTAATTTCTGCAAATGGAACAGTTTAAACAGCAAGATTATAATTTTTCACCATATATGAGAAATTGTAAGCACAATTATACCCGAAAGACCAACAACTCGAGGAAAAACATCTAGTAATTTCTCAATCTTGTTGGCAGGCACTCTTTTCTCCTTTACTAATCTTCGTCTTGTGCTACACAAAAAAGCATGGATCAGAAACATGATATATAATCACAAACACTCGACTGTGTAAAAAAAAAAAAAAAAATTAGAACCAAAACATTTCTTAACATGTGTTCATGTGTTATAATCTTTGCTTCAAATTTCTCTATGGCCTCAAGAACTTCAGTGTCAACCTCAGAAACAAGCATCTCTAGGTTCTTTTGCTTGAAATCTGGAATGAATTGTTGGATATGAGGTACCTAAAAGATCCCATATAGTTTAAGAAAATGAGATAAAAGAAGTCAAATGTTGACTTTTTATTAGACCAGATTTAATTATACCTCATACCGAGTTAAAGCCTCAAAAGCAGATACTCTAGCCTTTCCCCATGAAGAGGCATTTTTAGATGTGGCAATTTCCCATAATATCTGCACAACGCTTGTTGCATTTTCTGGATAAAATTCTGCATCCATTGCACCCCATCTTAAAAGCAGGCATATGCTGTCACAAATATATATTAGAGCGGTTTTATAATATAACATTATATGTGAAATGTAAAAAGTCAAGGGACGAACTCCATGATATAGTACAAGCCACAGGGACGATTTATATAATTTACTCTTTAAAATTTTTTGAAAGATACTTATTTAAGTGGGAACCATGTCTAATTCTTTTTCTTCCATGAGCAATAAGATATTTTAGCACTTTTCATGATATTAATTCAAAATTGATAGTTGAAAACTGAAAGTAGCCTTTGAAAATATGTGGACAAATAAAGTCGTTTTGGACTTACCTATTTGCAACAATTGGGTTGGTGGAGTAGCTCAGGGCATACTTTGTTATAACATCCCAAGCAGTATAAAAATCTGGATAAATTTTTTGACAAATCAGTTAATGTAATAATAATCATAAATCTAAAAAATCAGTAAAACTGTTGGTATCAGCAAAATATTGTAACCGGAATTTAGCCTTTTTAAGTAAATGGGTTGAAATTGCCACCTATGCACAAGATTTAATTCATGTAAGAGCTAGGTCTTACCAATTACATCAGCTTCACAAAGAAGAGCAAGACTTTGAACACCAAGAGCTTGAATTATGACATCTGTGCTCTCAATGCACGCCTGTAGTAAGTTAAATGAATAAATTAGAGAGCATAAGAAAATGTTTTTTTTCTCTCTAAAATTTAGTAACAAACAAATTCCTACCTGAACAGACAATATAATGTCTACACCCCTGTCTGGATTCTTTTGACAAACATCCCGAATAGTAACAGCCATGCTTATACATATACTTTTATCGTATTGGAACTGTGTGAATGCTTCCGGAAGTAATAAACCCTTAACAATGAATAAATTCACACACAAAAATACTTATTTATGCAAATAAATGATGAATAAAAATAAGCACAACAAAAATCATACCTGCAGACTTCCAAAGATGCGGTCATTAATCTCCCAGGTCTTACAAAGCAAACGCAACGCAGTAGCATATAACACTCTAGAACATAATGAATATACATGAAATTATCAGTTATTTTTGCAGATAATGATGCATACGGGTGTTTATTATTAAAAATAATACTAGAAAACATACGGATTTGCATCCTTCTGAAGCATTGGTAAGATTGTTTGTACTACAAGTGGTATCATTGCAGAATGTGACACAAGGGAGGGTAGCATTCTTAGAAGTTTTAGCTGCAGAAATTAATAAAAGATTAACAACTGAGCTAAGAGAAAAAAAGGAAAATAAAACCTTGCTTACCAGAATGTCGTTAAAATCTATTTCTTCAGCTTTACCAGTGAATATGTTATGATAAAATAAAATCACTAGAAATAATGGAACACCAAGTTTGGGGTCCATATTGCCAGTAACAGCTAGGAGATCAATTGCAGAATTACCCAATGTAGGATGCACAATCAGAACACTAGCAATTGCACCAATTAATGGTGGAATTTCTACAATAGAAAATAAGATATTAAATGGATTAATAATTAATTAAACATGGTTGATACATTTTACAAACACTTGTTTACCACGAAGGAATGTCTCCTGTGACTGAGACCTAGGAAGGGATGATTTTTTAATTTCAACCATCTTTTGACAATATTCTGTTAATGAGACTGTCCAGCTTTTTAGAGAATTTTGTTTTCCCTCTACAGTTTTATCGCCTACCCAATGTAGATAAAAAGAGCCAAAAAAAGAAGTTTGATCCTGAAAATATAGAAATTCATGGTCACAATTTTATCCCATACCCAATGTCTGATTATGTTGGTGTGGTGGTGATGTGACACCGATTTGGATTTTTGGACAATTTATTAGCTGAGGTGGCAGATAGCATGGCAAATTATTTAAAAAAATAACATTGATAACAACCCAATTATTGGATCATCACACTGTAGAGAACAAACTATACCAGTAGTAATAACAAGAATTTCATCAATATATAATAAAAAAAATCTAAAAGTTAATAATATACCTGAAAGCACAAATGACGATAAACCCTAAGTACAATATCTTCCAATCTACTGACACGTGGAAATCTTTCTTCCATGAGTAATTCATTTTTTGAAGAAACCAAGAAATTTGCAGAGAGTTTTCTTAAGATAACAAGCAATTCTGATGCTGCTTCTTTAACATATCTAGAAGGAGATGACATGAGGTTTATGGCTGGAAAAAAAAATAAAATCTCTTCATGCACATCAGTTATGGTCTCTGTACATGTAGAATCAATATCAGCACCAATTTTATAAAAGAATTGTAAATGCTTAAAAACAGTTATATCATTACGATGAAGAACAACACATCGAATATTTAAAATAAATAACAAATTTACCATTTACAGTTTTCCACTTTATAAGATCAAGAACCAATTTTAATATGGATAATTGTATGTGTTCCATTTCTGACTGAATAAGGCTAACAAACAATGACAACATCACAGCTGATACTTCAGGTATAAATTCCAAACCAAGTTCTGCCTGCACAACTATTAACCGCCTTGACATATCAACAACGAATTCTTCTCCACCAGAATACTTGCAAGTATCTGTACACACTGAAAAAACCATCTCTAAAATGTCTGCTCCGCATAATTGTGCCTCATGAATCAGCTGGTAGTCAAAGATTTAGTCAAATAAAACAAAAGGATAGCTTTTTAATGGTATTTAAATCAATTACAATCATTCCAATTTAAATTTCATTGACATACCACAGAATTAGCAGCCAAGTGGCTCAAAACTGCAACAAATGCATCCACTATAGTTTCCATGAGATAATAAACATTAGTCACATCCTAGAAAAAACATCATTGTGATAAAAATTACTAATTAGTATCATATAAACCAAAATTTATGAAAAAGTTTCCTGAGATTCGTATTCACTTACTTCTGTACTGTTGCAATGCATATATTTAGAGCATTTCATCAACAGCTTGAAAACTGGAAGTGAATCCTGAGGAAATGAACAACATAGCGAAGCAATCGAAGATAAAAGGTTCCTTGCAAATGAAGACATTGTAACCGAAGATGACATTTGTATGACCAAAAAGTTTAAGAATGGTCTTAAGAATTCACAAACTTTCTGCATTCCGAAAGGCCTATTCTGCACAATAAATACAAGAACCTGTCGCACGAGCTCAGATTGTACCTCTGTTCGGGAAGAAAGAATCTGCCAATCATCACCATTATCATATCAGGATTTTTATAAAAAAATTTAATAATAAACACATATTATAATCTCATAAACTGTTTAACCGTTTTATGACACCTCGTGAATGACCATTCTGTTATGAAAAAGTTGTGCCTTTTATTAGTGGTATTCCAAATCTTCTAGTAATCATTAATAAAAACACATTAATAAGTTTGTGATATTGAAAATAAGTAAGTATACAAATTGTGGTGTTTGAAAATTTTGCACCAGTTTATCACCTGCCTATGACACTAAAGTATGTGCTTGATTTGAACATGATGTGCTTTTATTCAGAAAGGAATATGGAGATTTCGTGTTCTCATACAAGTATGATTTGTTCAACGTACCTTGACGAAAGGATGAGCCTCTGTAGACTGGAATCGAAAGCAAGCATTGTCATCTTGGAACCCTAATTGAACAAGAAACCCTATAGATTTGACGAACACGTTAACGAAACGCGAATCAGAGCCTTCAAGGGCTGACTGGAGTTCCAATAACCCCCGAGAAACCTCCAATTTGGAGTCCTTTACAAGAAGACAGAGCTCTCGGACTGACTGGTCGACAACTGCCGGTGAATTTGAAATCAAACATTGAGCAACGGCGTGTATTGCCGGGTCGGATTCAGGTCCAGTGAGTGTAGGAGATGACCGAAGCTTCTCGAATATGGAGATCACCGCGAGTTTCTGGAGTGATGGTTGAGGTAGCCGAGTTCGCTCTAGAAGAGGATGAAACGAGTCCATAGTTCTTGACGGAGGAGAATTCGCCGGTGAAACGTATGTGGCGTTACCGGAAAAGGATGCTACTCATAGTTGAATATGGAGAGGTTTTACAATGGGAAAAATTCGCATAAACCATCGTTGTGAAATGGGAAATCTGCTGCAAAGGATAATTTTGTTTTTGAAAAATTACATTTTAAACTTTGTTACTTCCTACGTTTCGAAATAACTGATACAAATTAGTTTTCACATTTATTGAGGCAAAAGATTATAATGAAAATTAAATTGGGTAGTTAGTGAGTGAGGGGTCCCACATATTATAACTAAAGTGAGTTTAATGATGTTTAAAAGTAAAAGTAAGGGTAAATGAGTAATTTCACTTTATTAAAGGAGATAATTTGTGGGTATGTGTCCCACTATATTTTACCAAATAAGGAAAGTTTAAAAGTGTATCACTTATTTTGAAACACCTTAAAATGGAAAATGTATCACTTATTTTGAAACAAAGGAAGCGTGATTGGAATCGAAATAGTAATTAGAGCTAGCTTCAAGTATTTTTAGCGTATTTATTAATTTATACATGTAATATTATAATGATTTACGAATACCAATTGGTAGCATGATCCGAACACTATCAATAATATTATACCAAAATAAATTTCAAGTGCATATTAATTAAGTTTTGTTCCGGGTCTTAGACCCGATGTATTCTATAGTTGATGTACTCAAACCCGAAAGACCCGATACCCAAATTTCACGAAATAGTTAGACCCGATACCCAAATCGATTTTTAGTAATCCGGTTTCAAACGGTTCTGGTTCCGCTTCGGTACGGGTAGGAGTTCGGATTTCCGGTTCTATATTCCATATCTACTGAGAACCGACGAGAATCGAACCGAACCCGAGAAAGTTTATTCGACTTTTTTCAGGGGTTTCAGTTTATCTTGGTTTTTAACCGAACTAACCCGCTCAAAATTGAGAACTGATTTGGTGTGTAAATTTGAACATATAAACGAACAGATATAACTCGACGCCGACATCTGATCCGGTTGTACGGTTCCGATCTTCTCGAAACAGTTTGCACAAATACTTTTGAAAGCAATGCGTATGCAATTTTGGGCACCCTAGAAAAAAACCCTCCTAAACCCCGAGGCAAAAACCTAGAATATTCACCTCGAGGAAAACCTAAACATTGAATAATTTCTCTTCAATTTTATGCGTTAAATTTACCATGAGGAACGCATCAGTGTGGGAGCTCAACGATGGAATAATCCGCAGCATGTCAATTGGGGCTCTGTTTTCAGATTTCGTGAGTCCTCACTGTTTTCTGCAACTGGAAGTGGACTGTATTTAAGTTCGATCCATGAATGATTTTATCCCAATCCGAAATCATCCTACTTTCCACCAGGCCTTGAAAGTTGCTATATAGTTTTATTTATAATAAGTTGCACAACATGTAGTATTATGACATTATCTATGTAGCAAAGCTGTGTTTTACCCTAATAGCTGCTTATCTTAAAGCTGTTTATTTCTCTATCTAGGACATGCTGATAGGGCACTAGGCTTGCTAATTATTTAACTGTGATTTCATATTCATGGGTGATCCGCGATATCCACAATTCGGAAAGGATTGCATCTAAGTAATGAAAATTATGATCATGATAAATGGATGTTAATAAGATTGAAGGGTTATAAATTTTCATCTAGAATGTCTTCAGTTGTACATAAATCATTCTTACTTTTATCATAGAATTAGCAAAGACTTAATAATTAGTCAACTAGCAGAACACTTGTAATCACATAGGACCTACAACCGTATGATTGACCTCTTCTCTTTTTTGTTTTTACTCCCAACTTTAAAAGAACTAATGGGTGAGAGATAAATATTGATAACTTGTCTCTTATGATTTTATTCGAAATTAATGGTAGGAAAAACATGTCCCGTGATGAGAATCTTTAGCAATTTACTTAAAAGTTGTTATTTTGTTCAATTTCATTAATTAGCATGCTAATTCTTTTTTTTTTTACTTTTGGATATAGTCTACTGCTTTATTTATGATATATAGAACTGTTTCAGGTTGGAAACATAAATGCACTTGATTTTCATCGTACTGCTGATCTATTGGTAACATCAGGGGAGGATGATTCTGTACGGCTATATGATATAGCAAATGGCAAGTGCGTATTATTCCAAATTTTTTTATATGTATTCAAAATGATAATTATATTATTTTGTGGCAATTTGTTTGCAATGATGAATTCCGTTCATTTAGTTTGATATTAGGTTATAAAAAAACTGAGTATTTAATTGTTACCAGAATTTTGATCCATTTTATTTCAGGTTATTGAAAACTACACATCATAAGAAACATGGTGCTGATCGTATATGTTTCACCCACCACCCTAGTTCTGTCGTATGCTCTTCAACACGCAATTTAGATTCAGGTGCAGGCAAGTATTTTCATTAGTTGGAACTTTTTAATTTATAATTATCAAATTTTAAATTGTTATTTTATTCAGAGTCTCTGCATTATTTATCCATGTATGACAATCGCTGCCTTCGTTACTTCAAAGGGCATACAGAAAGGTGAGCCTTTATCAACAATGAAAATATCTGTAATTTAATGTGACAATTCTTGATGATCAAATTTGGGCTTTACAAGCTTGCCATGTTGGAACTAGTTAAATGATGAGATCTTGTTGCATTGTACATTTATTTATCTTTGTAGAAAAATAAAATTTTAGTTTATTATTTTGTGTGCAGGGTTGTGTCTCTGTGTACGTCTCCAGTTGATGACAGTTTCATGTCTGGTTCTCTTGATCATTCTGTCAGGATTTGGGATCTTCGTGTCAATGCCTGCCAGGTTTGTGTTTTTATTATACTTTCAAAATCTAAATGGAATTTTATTTAGTATAATTCAGTATTTATATGATTATTTATTTTCTTTTTCTTATTGTTGGCTAAAATGTTTAGGGAATTTTACATCTGCGAGGTAGGCCTACAGTTGCTTATGACCAACAAGGGCTTGTTTTTGCAGTATCAATGGAAGGAGGTGCTATCAAATTATTTGACTCACGCTCATATGATAAGGTAACATTCCTCTAGGAAAATAAAAATAAAAATAAAAATAATCATCTGAATATGATGGATCATCTTCATCATTCTTGTAGGGCCCATTTGACACCTTTCTAGTGGGCGGAGATATGGCTGAGATCTGGGATATCAAATTCAGCAATGATGGTAAATCGATGCTTCTCACTACCAAAAGTAACAATATATATGTTCTAGATGCATATAATGGCGAGAAGGTTAGTTAGCAACCAATTTATTTACCTTTTTAATAATATTTCCTCATTTGTTTTATCAAGTTTTTGTTATGCAGAGATGTGGATTTAGTGTTGATGCTTATCCAAACACAACAATTGAGGCCACATTTACACCTGATGGCCAATATGTCGTTTCAGGTACATTATTTATAAAAAAATTATTATGTAATATTAATATTGATTGTTTAATTCAAACTTTGTTGCAGGCTCTGGAGATGGAACATTGAATGCTTGGAGCATCCCCACCAGGAGCAAGGTACTGCCTACTTATGTTTCATCTTTAATCCTCATATATATTCATGAAAAGAAAATTGATTTCTTTTTTCCATTAATAAAATATTCACCAAATTTGTGGATGTGGGTTCAGTAACATGATATGAAATAATTAAAAACTGAAAAATGGTTGTGACAGGTGGCGAGTTGGGACAGCAACATAGGAGTTGCATCGTGCTTGAAATGGGCGCCTCGTCGTGTGATGCTTGCTGCTGCTTCTAAGGGGGTCCTCACTTTCTGGATACCCAAAGATACAAATTCATCTGCTTCTAGTTTTTGATTACTCCAATTTAAGTATTTTTGGGGAATTATTTTTTTTGTTTTTTTCCCCTGATGATTCTCATATATATCAACTTTAGGGTTTGAAAGTTGGTGCATTTCACTGAACCCAATTGGGAAATTTAGAAATTTGGAAACTGAAGAATGGAATGTATATGTTTCTTTTAATATTATTAAGCTTATTTTCATGATACGGGTCGATTATAATATTTTGCATTTATATGATTGTTTAAAATCCATGTTTTTTTAACTATAATTCAAAAATGTGACATGATGGATGAAAATCGAACTTCCAAAACAACAAAAATGAAATAAATAGCAAAAGATCTCAGAAATTTAAGTCAGAAAAATCCACATCATCGTCATTTTATATAATCTCATCATCATGACAGAACGGGCAAGATTCATTAGAACCCATTTGATTCAAGGAATGTTGAATATTCTTCTCTAACCAACCCAAGCACACCAAAAATGAAATTACTAGAGAATAAGATAATGGTATTGTTTTGCTAATCGATTGGTACCATATAATTGCAGATCGTTTACCCAGAAAATTATGAGGTTCAAATTTATGTTTAGACCTAGGCCCAACATGTTCCGTTTCCCCTGAGATTAAATAAAAAGATTTTAAAAATCAATAATTGGTCGACAATGGAACATATATAAAATATATATATAAACAAATAGCCAAATACCTTGTACTTGAGATTCTGATTCATGAATAACCTCATAAGCCCAATCATCAGCAAAAAGCTTAGTTGATGCCACAAATCTTAACCAAACGGGCTCAACCATCCCAACAATAACAGGACTCACGTTACACTTTTCAACTAAAGCCTTAATCTGCAATTCAATGATAATCTGAACTCCCATCACATACCTCATCCTAATTTCTGAATAATAATCTTCATAAGTCAACGTTCTTGGCCCGCTACCAAAGTCAACGGGCTCAGTGGGGCCCACACCATCACCTGCTTCAGCATCCTCTTCTTCTTGGGTCCTTAAAGTTTCCCAAAATTGTGAAGCGGGTTGAGATTGGGAAAGTGGTCCAGTCTTACTAACGGGTACCCTTCTTTGAACAACACTTCCTATATTTTCTTTGGTTAAAATCATTTCTTCATCATCAACTGCAGTGTCCCTAATTCCATCAGCTTGTGACCCGCATCTTTGGCAGTAATAAAAGCCGTCATCACCATCATCTAATCCCACAAATCCACAGACTTGACATTCCAAACTTAATTCGCTATCCATCTAAGAAGACACAACAATGTGTAATTAATAAAAAGTTTAATAATTTATATACTTGAGATAATAAATAGTCTTCACGATCACCATAATCATTATATAGAATGAAACAAGATAAAGCGTGTCAGAGCACCAAATATGTGTACAGATGAACAAGTGATTTAGTAAAAAAAAAAAACTGATTTTTAAGTATTTTTCAATGTATTATATTATGTTAACAACTGCATCGAAGTAAGGTGGATTTATACACATGGATAATCCTTACGTGTGTGTATTAACAAATGTATCTATAATCACTTGTCGCCATTGTCTAGGTAGTCAGCAATTTAAAACTAAACATAAAGAAGAAGATATAGAAAAACCCTAAATAATTTGCAGTTACTGACACCGAGAGATGGAAAGACGAGCAACCACCAATCGATATCTGATAATTTGAAGAGTAAACAAAAACAGGTGGACGGGTGAGTGTCCCAGATCGATTGGAAATCCTACAATCGCGTTGCCGGAATGTGAGGGTGTCGCTAGAAAGAGAAAACTGTGATCCGTTTGCTAGAACCAATCGCCTTCCTTAACAAGCCCTCGAGACTCCTTGCGAGCAATCTCCGGCGTTATCGAGCTAATTCAATTCTATTCGTGTACCGGCGGTGGTGGTGGTGGCAGGAGCGGTTGCAAGGGGTGGGCAGATCCGGCCACCCCAAATTTTCTCCGAGTAGTATAAATCTTTTAGGGTCGGTTCAATTTTTGGCTTGTTTATCCAAATATACATAATATATGAGCGATAAATAATACACTTCATATATGAGCTCAGTGACTAACTCATGTATCTTAAAACATATAACATTTAGTTTAAATCTCTTGTATATGCATATATTTTTTTTTAAATCCTTTTTTTCTTTCCCGTTTTAATGTTTATTTTACTCTATTTCCTATTAAAAATTTCTTTTCTTTTTTGATTCATTTTCCCTAGGTTTATTGGTTTAAAAATATGATGCTCGAATTAACTAACACTTAAATTTTGATTTTGACAAATTTAGTTTAGGTTTAGACTTTCTTCAAACTAAAACTGATTTGATTTGGTTTACGATATGACTTTAAATAAAACCCCACTCAAAGAACCTGACTTGCACTCCAAAATTTTGCCCACTTTTAAAATTTTGTCTGGTACCGCCCCTGGGTGGTGGGAAGGTTTAGGAGTGCATGTTAAGAGCATCTCCAACCAACCTCTATCATCCCCTCTATCTCTAAATTTGAAGTTTTTCCTCCTTCAACCCACCTCTATCTTCCACTCTAAATATAGAGTGAGAGAAAAGCTCACTCTATATTTGAAGTGAGAGAAATGCACACTCTATCAATGGACCCCACCATTTCTTTTTAATTATCTAATATTTTTTCTATTTAATTGATTTTCATTCCTTTTAATAAAAACTTCTACTCTTAACAACCAACAATCCATCCAATTGAGTTCCTTTGTAATTGAACTTCCAAAAACTTAAATTAATACATAAACTTTAAAATACATTATACATAAACTTAACTTAACATACACTTAAATACATAAACTTTAAAGGATAAAAATGATGGTTTTGAAGGATTGTAAAACGAGTTGAAGTGCTAGATATGGGAGTTGATATGGTGAATGATAACAATGATGGTTTTGAAGCATTTATTGCCCGACATAAAAAGATAAAGGATAAAAACAAACATTTTGAGCTTAAAAATGCATTAATCGATCATTTATGGGACGAATATTCTAATTCAAAAAATTAGTGTATTTTAGTTATTATGTTTTTAATTTATGTCATTTAAATTAATGTATTTCTTTTGTAATGTAAAATAAATAAATTAAAAATATAATTGTTGTGGGTCCCACTAGTTTTAAAGGGATAGATAGAGTTTATGGTTGGAGTTGAAGTTTGGTTTAGAGTTAATGGGCCCACTAAATATAAGAATGGAGGGTTTAGGGTAAGTTACATTTGTAGTCCCTGTATTTTTCCAGATTTTCGATTTTAGTATCCAAAATGTTGAAATTTTGTGGTTTGATTTTTGTTGCAATCATCATCCTTGTGGGCCCGATCCTACTGATAAGACGGAAATACCCTTGTCTCGTAAAGGTGTAAATACGGAAAAGCTCGAACGATTATTTATAGAATTCGAAATCTGACTCGAGCTCAATCAAAGATTCAAAAGTCTTTATTTGAATATTTTCAAACTAAAATTGAGCACAATAAAATAATCATATTTTTTTAGTTTGACTTGTCTTGGTAAAATATAGATAACAAAATTAATTGATTTTCCAGTATTAACCAATTCGATAAATTTAATCTCGACTTCACTCAATTTGCTGCTTTCAATCTCAACTTGATAAGAAAGTAAAGTATAATTATATTATAATTATAATTATAGAGTTGTGTTCTAGATAGTCCAAGAGTTTGTATAGTGCTAAGGGATAAATCTTAATCATTGGATCAAAATAGTCAAGATCAAATCCCTTAGCCACTGCCACCTACAGCCACCGCCGACCACCGCCGGCCGCCACCTCCAGCCACCGCCCACCTCCGGCTGCCACCTCTGGCCACCGCCCACCGCCGCCGCGCGGTGGTGGCGGTGACTGACAGTGGTGGTGGGGCTGGTGGTGGTATTGATGTATCGAAACACATGTGTTTCATTAAAAATAAGGGTTCAAAAATACAGACAAGCATATTACTTCGAATCACATGTGTTTCAAGTCACGAAACACATGTGATTCACTAAAAACATGAGTTTCTAAAACACAGGAGAGCATACGAACTACGAATCACATGTGTTTCAAAATGTGAAACACATGTGATTCACTAAAAAACAGGGGTTCCGAAATACATACGAGCATATTACTTCAAATCACATGTGTTTCAAGTCACGAAAAACATGTAATTCACTAATAACAAGAGTTTCTAAAAACAGTGGAGCATACGAACTACGAAATCACATGTATTTAAAACACATTTGATTCACTAAAAACAGGGGTTCTAAAATACAGACAAGCATATTACTTCGAATCACATGTGTGATTCACTAAAAACATGAGTTTCTAAAAACATGGGAGCATACGAACTACGAATCACATGTGTTTTAAACACATGTGATTCACTAAAAACAGGGGGTCCAAAATACAGACGAGTATATTACTTCGAATCACATGTGTTTCAATTCATGACCACCACCGCCGGTCACCACCACCGACCACGTCGGCCGCCGCCGACCACCGCCGATCGCCGCCGACCATCGCCGATCGCCGCCGGTCGCCGCCACCGGCCGCCCGGGGTTGTGGGGTATTGATGTATTGAATCACATGTGTTGGTAGTGGTGGTGGTGGTTTGAATATTGATCTTGATCTTTGACATTTTCTTGATCCAAGGACTAACAATTGTTCCTTGGGACTTGATAAAATTGATGGACTACCTAAAACAAACAACTATAATTATAACACCCAAAATTTTAGGATAGAACAGAAATGTGATTCACTAAAAACAGGGGGTCCAAAATACAGACGAGTATATTACTTCGAATCACATGTGTTTCAATTCATGACCACCACCGACCACTTCGGCCACCGCCGACCACCGCCGATCGCCGCCGTCCGCGGCCACCGGCTGCCCGGGGTGGTGGGGTATTGATGTATTGAATCACATGTGTTGGTAGTGGTGGTGGTGGTTTAAATATTGATCTTAATCTTTGACATTTTCTTGATCCAAGGGCTAACAATTGTTCCTTGGGACTTGATAAAATTGATGGACTACCTAGAACAAACAACTATAATTATAACACCCAAAATTTTAGGATAGAACAGAAATGTGATTAATTAAAAATAGGGGGTCCAAAATACAGACGAGTATATTACTTCGAATCACATGTGTTTCAATTCATGACCACCACCGCCGGTCACCACCATCGACCACTGTCGGCCGCCGCCGACCATCGCCGATCGCCCCCGCCCGCCGCCGCCCCCCGCCCGCGGTGGTGGGTTATTAATGTATTGAATCACAAGTGTTGGTAGTGGTGGTGCTGGTTTGAATATTGATCTTGATCTTTGACTTTTTCTTGATCTAGGAGTTAAGAATTGTCCCTTATGACTTGATAAAATTGATGGACTACCTAGAACAAACCACTATAATTATAACACCCTAAAATTTAGGATAGAATAGACATGACAAAATATATTAGTTTTAAATTAATAACATTTTAAATTGTGCGTATAACAACAAACCGATTAACTGAATATCATATGTTTAATCCGACCTATCTTTCTCAACAAAAAAAATATATATATATAAAAGGACTGTATATTTCAGTTTGGTACAACTTTCAATGCTTGTTGTTCCATTTTAAAGTTTGATGAAAATTAAAAAAAGGTCATACCGAGACTTGAACTCGGGTTACTGAATTTAGAGTCCAATGTCCTAACCACTAGACAATAGGACCAATGTGTCATGTTTTCTCACATTACGTAATTTATCGTATTCATACTTCTCATGAAAATTTTGATCCAACACCAAGACGGCAACCAATGAACACCACTCAAGCACATAACAAATTCATCAATGTTTTAATGACCGGGTCAGTTCGGTCGGACCAAAAATAGGTATGGTGCCTGATGTATTAGGGTCAATATGCAAGATGTGGATTGGACTGAATCGTCGGGTTTTCAACCCAATCGGGTTCAACCGGGGCCAAGAAACCAGATTGGGCCATATTTTTTTGGGTTAATTTCATACACGTCCTTGCAAACTTCCAATATTACGTATATATCCTTGCAAACTTCATTATTACGTATATATCCTTCTAAAATCTCAAAATTCTAATATATATCCTTCTACCTAATTTATTAATATTTAAATATTTTAAAATATTAAAAAACATAAATCCTAATCTTAATTTATGGTAAAATCACCTAAAAATCCTTGACAAAATAAAATACAATTCTCGAATGTGGCAAGAAAATACCCTTGACGAAAGAAAAAACTCTTGACCACTAAGGGTATTTAGGGTTTTTTATCATTCTTTTATGTTTTATTAAATTTTAAATGATTTAAATATGTATTAAATTAGGTAAAAAGATAAATGTGAGAATTTTGAGGCTTTGAAAGGATATACACGTAATAATGAAGTTTGCAAGGATATATACGTAATATTATAAGTTTGCAGGGACGTGTATGAAATTAACCCTATTTTTTTATTTATTTAAGTTTTAACCTAGTGCTATTTAATGCTTTGTGGTCATGAAATGTTTTAACTTAATGCAACATATGTGATTCATCACTTTCTTTTTTTATGTATCATAATCAAGATTGATCATCTTCATAATAATTAATTTTCTGAATTTCCACAATTTTTTTCATAAATAATTTATCATAAATAATAAATAATATTGTAATCTGATTTAACAAATAATAAATAATATTGTAATCTGATTTAACATGCATTAGCTGGTCTGATTCAAAATAAGTTTTAAAACATTGAAGCAATGAAGCTGATCATACAGCCGGGTACATCATGTACGAGACCACGTTGCTATCCCAATTGGGCCGGTTCGTCAACTAAACTCATGGCCCATTTTCCATCCACGCGTTCCCTTAAACCATCGCATATCAGAGTATCAGACTAGGGATGGCAATGGAGCGGATGTGGATCGGGTGATGCGATGTCCACATCCATATCCATTTAGATTTACATCGTCCATATCCACATCCATATCCATTTAAAATCATTTCATCCATCCATATCCATATCCATCGGATTATAGCGGGTAAATGGGCATCCGTTGGATGTCGAAAGAATTTAGTTTTTTAAAGAAAGTATGATAGTTTCATAAGAAAGTATGATAGTTTCATAGATAAATTTGCAATTTTTGTTGAATATGTATATAATTTCTTTCAAAAGAATATACAAACGAAAACATAATTACAAACCTACGTTCGATGCATTGAGGCATATAACATAGTTTGTAACTAATACCCAATTATTGATAGATACAAACGAAAACATAACTTAATATATACATAAGCCTAAAGTACGGTTTGTAATGTTTACAAATTTAGTTATATTCAATGTTATGTTATGTATAAATTTGATTGAATAAAATATATGTAGACATATATTATTAATCATGTAAAATTGTAATATAAAAAAGATTAATTTCGGGTTAAATGGATTCATCCATGGATTGAAAATCATCATCCGTATCCGCTCCAATAAACATCCATATCCGCTCCACATCCGATATTCACCCATTTAACTTCATCCATATCCACCACCGGTGGAGCGGATCGGATGGATGATCATCGGATCGGATGAGAGTTGCCATCCCTATATCAGACTCGTCCATCTGAACCGGTTGATGATATACTATTCCGGTTCAGTGGTAATATTGAATGAACCGCCCCCGGCTTATCCCACCAATATAACCCATTTCACCTCGTTGGATGCCAAACGATTGGGAGTCAAGTCCATTCTCCCTATACTTCAAAATTTCACCATAGTTGAATCCTGATCCTCACCCCGGACGCCTGATTGCTACATTCCGTGCTGTATGGTACGAGCTACATTCCTTTTTTTGCGATTAATAATTTCTGTTGCTGTTATTGTTTGATGTAGCCTTAATTAGCTGTACCTAGCGATTGATTGGTTGATTTATCATGTCTTTTGAGCTTGTTATAGATCCACTAGATTTAATTCCTGTTGTGATTCGAATCAGATATGGGTATAGTTATCTGATCTACGAAGAAATTGGATAAATGGATGTAAACGAGGAGATATATGTGGAAACCCTAGAGTTCTGCGTAATTTGGGGATAGCTTCTGTTTCGAACACCAAAAAAATCTGGACTTGAACAAGAAGCGATGGTTTCATTGGTCAAAAAATGTGCCTTCCCTTATTTAGCATATTCGTTTGATAGTTAGAGTTTTCTCACTCTCTGTGTGCACTTTGGATCTCTTTCTTCTATACTCTTTTTGGTTGTTTTATTTTGTGAACTTGGCTCAATATGCCTGTAATATTGGACTGGACCAATCAGATTTTTTTTTTTAATTTGTTTGGAAGGGAAGTTTCAAACTTCTTCATTTTGGGATGCTTGGTGATAACAAATTAAGCACTCTCTATAAATTGGAAGTAGGCGAATTAGTCCCTCAATTTCATGGTTGTAATGTGATATTCACTAGTTCTCTTCCATAAAGTCATACACCTTAAAATATTTAAACAATAATATGCTGTCATAAATTTATTTTTTCATCCCAGCTTGTCATGGCTACTGCAAATTATAATTTTAAAAGTAATGGGAACTGAATTAGATTATATTTTTTGCTAGGCACCCATGAAGGGCATTCTTTCTCTGCAACGGGCTGCTTTATTAAGCCGTCAAAATGGAAACTGGGGACTAACTACCAGACTGTTCAGCACTCAATCTGCAACAACCGCTAACACCGCCCAGCCACCACCACCACCACCACCCCCTGAGAGAACTCATTTTGGTGGCTTGAAAGATGAAGACCGTATTTTCACCAATCTTTATGGCATTCATGACCCGTTTCTCAAAGGTGCAATGAAACGTGGTGATTGGCACAGAACTAAAGACCTAGTCATCAAAGGTGCTGACTGGATAGTAAACGAAATGAAAAAATCCGGCTTACGTGGACGTGGCGGGGCTGGATTTCCATCAGGGATAAAATGGTCATTTATGCCAAAAGTATCCGATGGTCGTCCGTCTTATCTTGTTGTTAATGCTGATGAGAGTGAACCAGGAACATGTAAAGATAGTGAGATCATGAGAAACGATCCACATAAGCTTCTAGAAGGATGTTTGATTGCTGGTGTAGGTATGAGAGCAACTGCTGCTTATATCTACATTCGAGGTGAATATGTAAACGAAAGATTAAATCTTGAAAAAGCAAGAAAAGAGGCTTATGCAGCTGGATTACTCGGGAAAAACGCGTGTGGTTCGGGTTATGATTTTGATGTTCATATTCATTTCGGTGCTGGTGCTTACATTTGTGGTGAAGAAACCGCACTTTTGGAAAGCTTAGAAGGAAAGCAAGGAAAACCTAGATTGAAACCGCCTTTTCCCGCCAATTCAGGTTTATACGGGTGTCCCACAACTGTCACAAATGTAGAAACTGTTGCTGTTTCACCAACTATTCTAAGACGTGGGCCCGAGTGGTTTTCCAGTTTCGGGAGAAAAAACAATGCAGGAACAAAGCTGTTTTGCATATCGGGCCATGTGAACAAACCGTGTACAGTTGAAGAGGAAATGAGCATATCATTAAAGGAGCTTCTAGAGCGGCATAGTGGCGGTGTTAGGGGCGGTTGGGACAATTTACTGGCGGTGATTCCGGGTGGTAGTTCGGTACCGTTACATCCTAAAAATGTTTGTGAAGATGTTTTGATGGATTGAAAGCTGTTCAATCTGGATTAGGTACTGCTGCAGTTATTGTTATGGATAAATCGACTGATTATGGAAAGGATGAAAACTGGGAATGCAAAATTGGAGGAAATTGATATGTTGCAAGAAGTGACTAAACAGATTGAAGGACACACGATTTGTGCACTTGGTGATGCTGCTGCTTGGCCCGTTCAAGGGCTTATTAGGCATTTTAGGCCCGAGATGGAACGCAGGATTAGGGAACGGGCTGATAGAGAGTTGCTTCAGGCAGCTGCTTGATTCAGGTTTGTGTTTGAAATATGCTGCTTGTTTTTATTATTGTATAATGTATTGTTGTCTGGATGTAATGTTTATCCTGCTGACTATTTCCATTGACTTTTTTTTTTTGTAGGCAAATAATATCGTGCTTTGCAGTTTGTGGAGGAAAAAACTGGCATGATCCCCTTAAAGTTAAATTTAAATGTGTTTGTATTGAATTAAAATGTGATTGAAAATTGTGGGGTAACTTTTGTGTGTTTAAGGATGCAATTACAAATACCTCCGACAGATCTTTTATTATTGAACTTCATTTTCCCATACATGTTTATGTTAATAAGCTGAACCAAATGTTGTAATGAACTAATGACTAATGATACAACCGCAATGCTCTTGTTTTGTTTCTGGTTACAAGCATATGGACTTTTTTGTTGCTTTTGTTCATGAATCAGCAAGGGGTTCTCATTCCCTACTTCAAATATGGTTGCTTACTCGTAATCATCTTTCATCATGGATTTAATCTCTATGTTGTATTTTTGTTACACATACAAACTTACGAGCAACTTATCAACATGATATGTCAGAATTGCCGTGTAGATGTTGTACATGTTTTGTGTTTAAGTAATTTATGGATAATATTTCCTACAGAAATATTTTTTATTTTTTATTAAATAATATATTATGTAATGTTGTGAATATGTTAGTGTATAAATATATTTTATAAAATAATGCTCCTCGTTTGAGAAGTTCCAAGATAATTTAAATTATAAGGATTTTGATAATTAAATAAGAAAGAATATTATGTTTTGAAGGATTATTTTTTGTTGAATTAGTTGCATAAGGAATTGAATATTCTTAAAAAGATAGAAGAAAGTTGACTAATAAAAATATAAATTACTCCCTCCGTCCCACAAAAAATTTCTCATTTCACTCTAAATTTTTGTCCCACAAAAAACTTCCCATTTCCCATATGTGATGGGCTTCACACAATAAAAAACTATTATTACTGAAGACTCCATCACTAATATCCACTAATTATCTTTCTCTCTCCAATCCAATCTTATATTTTAATCAAAAGTACTATCAATGACCCCACCACTAACTATTACCTAAAAACTCGTGTAAAATCCAAATTGGAAGTTTTTTGTGAGACAGAGGGAGTAATAGTTAATGAGTAATTGAATATTTCAAGCAATATACTTTCTTATCGACCAAAACCCTTATACTTCCTCCGATTCAAAATAAGTGATACGCTTTGGGTTTTAAGATTTTTGAGGAAAAAATTATAATGATGATTAAATTAGATTAATTAGATGGTTGGTGGGGAATGGTCCCACACTTTTTGAATAAAGTGGAGTTTATGATGTTTAAAAGTAAAAAGTAAGGGTAAAGATGTCATTTCACTTTGTTAAAGTAGATAATTAGTGGGTGTGGGTCCCACTATTTTTTTTGTCAAATAAAGTAACTTTTCAAAGTGTATCACTTATTTTGAATCACCTAAAAAGGAAAGTGTATCACTTATTTTGAATCGGAGAAAGTAATTTAATAATTTATAGGGTTTTTCTAACGTATGTCACATAGGCATACGATAATGTGCATTTAATGAGGCGGTAATTACCATTTATACATACAATTGAATTTATGCTTCTTTTAAAATAGTAGGTTTTAGAGTGATTGATGTCTTTAAACAAATATTTAAGAAATTACCGCCTCATTAAATTGCAAATTATCACCTAAAAACTCTAATTTATAACGAGAAGACAAAAAGGAGTAAATGTTTATTGTTGCCTTTTATACAAACCAAATCGGAGCCCAACCCACGACCTCTGACCGATATAAAGTCATTTTTGATATGATTTTCCATATAAGTAAACTATATTAAATCTCAGCCGTTGTCTTGCCGTGCAAGCTTATCTTACCGTCTCCCTCTTCTCCTACTCCGACCACCGTCGTTGCCTCTTCCGGCATGGCCTCCACACCGAAAAATGGTACGAATGATATCGCCACTGAAGCCGTTGTGGTTGATGATGACGTCAAGTTCGGATTCCAGCGTCAGGAAATGTACACTGAGGATCTCTCCGGATCCGTTAGTTTTTACGAACGTCATATTTTTCTCTGCTATAAGACTCGCGAAGACTGGCCTGATCGTGTTGAATCATCCGTCTCGGATCCGCTTCCTAAGCGTCTCGCCGGAGCTATCAAGGATCGTAAGAAGGATATCGCTGTTAAGGTTACTCTCTCTCAACTGTATTGGTTAATTTTTGCTATGTTTATGATTCCGATGAGACATTGAAAGTTTGAATTGAAGTGTTGATGAGTGTTTTACTTCGTAATCTCACTTTTGTAGACTCTGTTGACGATATGTGAGGGCGGTGATGCTACAGGATTATCAGATGGAGATGTTTTGATTTTTCCTGAAATGATCAAGTACAGGTACTGTGAGGTTCTCTAAGGTTTTGAATTCGGATTTATGTATAATCTTATAGAGCATTACAATCATGTACCTTAACATGTGGTATTCTCATTGACTCATTGTTTATAACTACATGAATTTTAGTTAGGTTACATGTTGATTTTTTGTTTTTTTGTTTTTGTTTTTGTGATTAAAGGGGGTTGGAAGAATCAAACATCGATAGCTTTGTGGAGGAAGTGCTTGTGAATGGAAAACCATGGGCTTCAGCAACAGAGGAGGCTGTGGCAGGATCATATGTGTTTGTGTGTTCTCATAACAGTCGAGATAAAAGGTGTGGTGTTTGTGGACCAGTTCTAATTGATAAGTTCAATGAGGAGATTGAAGCAAGGGGATTGAAGGATCAGGTGTTTGTGAGTGCTTGCTCACATCTTGGGGGCCACAAGTATGCAGGGAACTTGATAATATATAGTGCAGTTGAAGATCAGAAACTGACTGGACAATGGTTAGACAATGTTTCTTTATCTCTTTTTAGTTTTTACATTCATTTAAAGTTCTCCTTATTCATATAAGCATATGTTTATGTTGTTGAGTTATTCGTGTATTACAGGTATGGTTATGTTACTCCAAATGATGTGCCTGAATTGATTGACCAGCATATCAAGAAGGGCGAGATCATTAAAAGGATTTGGAGGTACTCTCTTACACTCTCATGCACTTACCTCAATTGATTGCTAATTATATTTATATGTCTGAATTAGTTAGGATTTAGTCCTGTAAACAGGCAACACCTGTTAGAAGTTTGTACATGATTTTTGTCTCTCTTATTGCAAGCAGCTTGATGGTGGACTATTCATTACAACCACTTGTATTCTTCTGCCATTGGGTGTTTGACTATTTCAACCCGCAAGCAATTAAATTTAGCACAAGCTGGACCCATTTTTACACTCTTAACTAACAGTTTGACTTTGTTACTTAACATTAGTGAACCATTAATCCATTATAATGAGTTTGATTAAAATCAACTGCAGGGGTCAAATGGGTGTTCCTCCTGTTGAGAAGGAAGTCGACCACCAGCCACTTCCTAATGGAAACAATCTTAAAGTCAGTGAGAAAGATGACATCATCAAAGATGAGAAGGAAAACAGTGGAGGTTGTTGTCAGGGTGTCAATGGATTCTCATGCTGCAGAGATGAAACTTCAGAAACAAAAAAGGAGGGGGAAAAGTCAACCTCTAAGTTTGACTTGTTCACAAGAAAATGGGAGCAACATGAAATTTTCACAGCTGCTGCTGTAGTTGGGGCTGTTGCAACTGTTGCTGTGGCCTACAGCCTTCATAAAAGGTCACAATGAGTTTTGCTCTCATGGTTACTCCGTTTCGGATAGTATTACAAACGTAAAACATATATTAAAGTTGCAAGGTTAGAATCAAGTATGGTATTGACTATACACGACAAGAAAAAAAAGTGGTGTATTGCCCTGTTTGTAAGGGTACAAATTAGCATTCTATATGCTTGTTTTGTTTTGAATTATGGATACCATGATATGAATAAATGGTATATGATATGAGGTGAAAGGGGGATTACAAGATTTTGATGCTTATTATATCATCTGATGATGTAATACAAATGATGTGTTTTTTTTTGGGTAACATGGGTTCAGGGTGACCAGAGTCGAAACTATAATAATAAATTAGAAGGTTTTGTAGAATCTTAGAAGGGGGCTTATGATCGAGCTTGAGCCACTCCTGTACGCTATATTTGACATTTAAATTGCTATAACTTTCTTGTTGAAAAGATTACAACTTCAGCTACAGGTCTATTTGTATTATAAATGCATATGGCTGTGATCAATGTGCAGGTGGAAGCCCCCAAATATGATAAACTCCGTTATGAACAACAATATTATGGTGAAAATGACGTAGTAGCCCTCGCCAGTTGAATATATTAAGTAATGCGGAGTATTAGTTATTGTTCTAGATGGAAGTTACCACCATAAATAGCATAGAACTGCACATCAAACAACACATGAAAAGCAATTAGGTTCAGTTTAAGTTACAGATAGATCATGTTCTTCGTTCTATTCATCATATCGATGTCCACCATCTTCCATATCAGGCACACCCGTTCCAAACAAGGGCTGCCTCCAGGCCCTAAACCTCTGCCCTATATTGGGAGCATAATCAGCATGCTTCAAAACAAGCCTACTTTCCGATGGATTCATAGGATGATGGATGAGATGAACACAAAGATTATATGCATTCGCCTTGGAAATGTCCATGTAATAGCCGTGAGCGATCCAAAGATTGCTTGTGAGTTCTTGAAGAACAAAGATGAGATCTTTGCGTCAAGGCCCGATTGCATGTCCGCATATGTAACAAGCACTGCTCTTGTTCCAATGAGTGATCACTGGAAGAAGATGAAGAAAATAGATTCTTTCTGTCGCAAGACATAAGTGGCTTCAAAATAGGCGGGACGAAGAATCCGATAATCTGCTTAGGTATGCATATAGAATGTGCCCGATCTTTTAGCCAATGATGTTATATATATTAGGTTATAACCTAGTAATTTTATAAACTAAGCCTTTAAGTATAGATATGATAGGATCGTATAAAACAGAAATAAAAAGGATTTAATCAAAATCAAGATTATATTGACATATCATCAATCCACTATTTCATTCATCAATCTACAATTTGAGATGACTACATCTGGTACATATTTATGGATAACAAAAAGGTATGAACGAAATGGCACAACTCTTGGTTGTGATGGATGGTTGTCGTCCCCTTGGTGGTGCGTTCGGTGGTGTCCTTACGCTTTCATCTATTATTAAACTTTCCTAAGTTACACTTACAAATATGAATATAAATGATATTGATACTTAAATTCCAACAATATACTCACATATTTTATTAAGGTGGTGATTTTCACACCATATTTTTTAATCTATGTACCATAAGTCCACAATAATTACTTTGTATAAATATTTATACAGCAAGGAATACTTGTATAGTATGATATAGACATCAAAAAATTGGTATTTGTGAATAGTAACTTAATCAATCATGAGCTTACACCTTTTTCTTTGTCTTTTTTGAATTTTCTTTATTATATAGAACAAATTACAAGTATTTCCTACAAACTGCCAAAAATGATTTAAATTAACTGGTTTACTTAGTTTCACTCCACATCATATTTGATGAATACACAATTAATTTAGGTACATTTACAACCAATGCGAGACTAACATTGCACTCACTAAAGGGGTAGTGAACGTGAGAACTATTGGGCAACAATACTCGAGCAACATCATAAGAAAGCTAATGTTTGGGAGTAGGTACTTTGGCGAAGGAAGTGCAAATGGTGGACCTGGGGACGAAGAGATTGAGCACGTTGATTCATTATCTACGACTCTTGCTTACCTTTATTCTTTCTGTGTGACGGATTACTTCCCGTGGTTGCGATGGATAACTGATTTTGATGGGCATGAGAAGATCATAAGGAAGGCTTTTGGTACCGCAAGAAAGTATCAAGATGCCTTGGTTGATGAAAGGATCCAACAATGGAATGATGGAGTTAGGACAAAAGAAGGCGACTTACTTGATGTTTTCATAAACCATGAAAACCCTCGACTTACCGCGGATCAGATTAAAGCCCAAATCCTTGTAATTAAGATTAACCCAATTTTTTTTATGTCTTGTATTGATCTTCAAAGTATCAACCTTTGTTTCTTATAGGAGATGATGCTAGCAAGTATGGATAATACATCAAACAATATCGAATGGGCGATTGCGGAAATGAGCCAAGAATCTTGGATAAAGCAGTCCATGAGCTTGATTTTGTGGTCGGGAAAGATAGACTGGTACAAGAATCTGATCTCGTTCATCTTAATGATATCAAAGCCTGCGTGAGGGACTGCACCCTGTTGAATCTTTCAACCTCCCTCACGTGTCATCTGTAGACACCATTGTCGCCGGGTACTTGATACCAAAAGGTAGCCATGTGTTACTGAGTCGCTGTGGGTTAGGACGAAATCCTGAAGTCTGGGATGACCCATTGACTTTCAATCCAGACCGTCACATGAACGGGTTTACTGAAGTGGTGTTAAGTGACCACAAGCTTCATATATTGTCGTTTAGCACCGGCCGGCGTGGGTTCGACAATCACCGTGATGTTGATGGCTAGGCTCTTACAAGGGTTTACGTGGGCGTTGCCACCCACATGTTGATCTCAAGGAGAATGTGCATAATTTATGGAAAGCTAATCCATTGTTGGCCCTAGCCAAGCCACGTCTCCCTCACCATCTTTATCCCACGTGTTGAAATTCATGTAAGTGTTTACCGAATTACTTGTAAGGCATAAGTCATGTATCATGAAATGTGGCTTTTTATTATACGGAATAACATTGAAAGGCTTGAATTTGCAAACTTTTTTTTTGTCAAGGCGTTTATTTGAGCTATGCTGTTTCTTATAGATGACACGTCACCTATCCATGTGACTATATCCTCACCACTTATTTATGACACATGCCCTATTTTTGTTAAGGGTTGTTTACATGTAGCTAGAGTTAAGTCTGCAGTCAAAAAGTCTTCATGATTTAGGCATGTAGTCTAGGGTGAGCTCGGTCCAAAAAATCGAACCGAACCGAAACCGATAGAACCGAAACCGATAACGATGAATTTTCAAAACCGAAACCGAACCAATAACATGTTATCGGTTTTGGTTCGGTTCAGTTTCGGCCCGGTTCGGTTTTTGTTCGGCTTTTCTAGGCTAAATGTTCATCCTTTTCTGAAAACCGAACCGAGACCGATAGAACCGTAACCGAAAACGATGAATTTTCAAAACCGAAACTGAACCGATAACATGTTATCGGTTTTGGTTCGGTTCAGTTTCTATCTGTTTTGGGTTCGATTCGGTTTTTTCGATCAAAATGCGATGCCCTAATGTAGTCATAGATCATGACTTTCAATATCATAATCAATATAGAAAATACATTTTCATTATTTCTCTCTGAAATCCATCTGTGTCTCAAAAGTCAAAACACCTTTTATTGTCATCATAGCTTTCTCATAGCTGCTTATTGTGTTAGGATAGAGTTTCTTTGCAAGTCAAAGTCTTTTTTAATATAAAGGTAAGAATTTAGATGATAATCAATAGAAAATGCCCCTCAAATTGGGTATATTGTTTGTTGTTATTGTTGAACAGAAAATGCCAAAAGACACCCGGAACTAAATAAAGGAGCGACCCTACAATTAAACACTCAAAACAACTCCAAACTACATCATAAAAGAGTAGAGCTAATGAATATTCAGAATTGTACTATAAGAGTTGATTCAGTGTACGTGTTTTTGTTTACTTGTCTCGTTGGGTTCTTTGATAATGATACATGCCCTAATAAATTTAAAAAATACAGTATTGATTACATTTGTAATTATGATTAATTGATTGTCATCATTTTCTTAATTATTTACAACTTGAGGTACGATGTTTGTCTCTAAATTTTGAGGTAAGGAGTTCGAGTCTCGTATGAACATAAGTAACTAGGAGTAGATTAGATTTGATGTTTAAAAAAAATTTACAATCAATCAAATTAATCATATTTGAATCTACAAATTCACTATTCACGCATCGATCCTCAAATTAAACACCAACAGAAATAGAATCATATACTCCTCCGAACCCCATTCCAAGTTATCAGGAAAAAGGGGAAATTTCGAGTAAAAATTGTTAAAATAAAAGTTTGGGTTTTTGCGTCTATTTTGTCTCCCTTCCCCGCGAAAATACGTCTGTAATTCATCATCATCATCTTTTTTCACAACAATTATGTTTAATAGTAAGATCTGCTTCGAAACCTGAAGAATTGTTCAATACTAATCCACGAACGCTGACTCTTTTATCTACTATACACGTAAGTTCGCTGTTATCCTTCTATCTATTTATGTATATTTTATCCATTTACTTACTGAACAAAATATTGTATCCGATGGATTACTTTCCTTTTTAATTTCAAATTGATCAGCAAGCTAAACATGTTGATTTTTGTAAACAAAAACATCGTGTATTGATGCAATTACCATGTGTTAACACAATTGTAGTGTGTTACTTAGGATCTAGGGTTTTGTAAATATAAGGGTTTTATGATCTGGTTGAATTAATTTGGAGTTTTCAGGGGTGTGAATAGTTAGGGTTTCAATGGCTATTAGCGTCTTATTGGGTTCACTACATTTAATGAGATATTTGAATCAGAAGACTTGAAGCACTACAGGACATTTAAATATTCCAAACTATTATTGTTAACAACTCTGTCTGTATCTCCTAAAGATCCGAATTTTCATCCCTTTTCATGGATTATCAAATTACCCTTTATAACCATCTAATTACTTTGTGTTTTTTTTAACACAAATTTTTCATTGTTTCAGCACAATTAAGATCTTGAAAAAAGCTCGGTAATTTATTGAAAAATATGTCGTCACCAGACGTTGCAGGAATCTTAGATCAATCAAAAGAGCTTGATCGTTTAAGGAAAGATCAAGAGGAAATACTTCTTGAGATCAATAAAATGCACAAAAAGCTACAATCAAGTGAGTTCATACTCTAATTTTATTCTTGTTATATTCCTAGTATGGTATTTTGTGAGTTCCGGGGAAATCATAATATTGTAATGTTTAGGTTTCTTTATATTCTGTTTTTGGATATTAAAAGACTTGTGCTACGTTTTCTAATTAGGTTTTTAAAATCGATGATGGATGTAGTTTGGAGTTGGTGTATAAATTTATCCTAAATTATATATGATTTGTTACTGGATTATTTTATTTAATCAAATATTATATTTACTCATGCAGCTCCTGAGGTGGTTGAAAAGCCCGGTGATAATTCACTTTCAAGGCTTAAAATGCTTTATATTCAAGCAAAAGAACTTTCAGAAAGTGAAGTAGCGTATGTTTATCCTTTACTTTCATACATTTATCATATTTAATTTTAATTAGTAATATTTTCGCTCATTAGCAATTTCTTCTAATTGGATGCAGTGTTTCAAGTCAGTTATTAAGTCAGTTAGATGCTCTAATACCTTCTGGGCCACCTGGGCAACAGAGAAGGAGGATGGGTCAGTGCTACTAAATATAAATATTTTCTATAAAGTATAAACTAAAGAAATTTGTATAATTTTAAAATTGAAAAATTAGAGGTTTTATTATATATATGTTGCAGAAGGTAATGAACAGAAAAGGAAAAAAATGAAAGCTGATCCAGATGTACCAAGGCTTTCTCCTTCTCTTCGAAACCATCTTGAACATCTTGCAAGCTTAAAAGGGGAACAAGTATGTTCTTTTACCATATTACCCTTAGTTTCTTAAAAAAATAAAAATTGATTATGTTTGAATGTAAAATTGGCAGGTTGCTGCTAGGGTTACACTGGAGGATGCTGATAAAGATGAGTGGTTTATTGTAAAAGTAATTCACTTTGATAGGGAAACACGAGAGTAAGCTTTACTTAAAACCCTAAACAGATTCCATTCATATGTTATAGGCATTTATATGTAAGTATTTTGTATCTATTATGCAGATTTGAAGTTCTTGATGAGGAACCAGGTGAGGATGAAGAGCCAGCTGGACAGAGGAAGTACAAGCTGCCAATGTCACATATAATTCCATTTCCAAAGAGAAATGATCCATCAACTGCTCAGGATTTCCCTCCTGGAAAACATGTCTTGGCAGTTTATCCTGGAACAACTGCTCTTTATAAAGCAACTGTTGTCAATACTCGCAAGGTTAGTTTAGTCTTTTCACTTCCCTCTTCATATGATAATTAATATTTCTTGCTTCTGAGCAGAGGAAAACTGATGATTATATGCTTGAATTTGATGATGATGAAGAAGATGGATCTTTGCCTCAGAGGAATGTGCCTTTTCACAAGGTAGTTACTCTTCCCGAAGGCCATCGCCAATAGATTAAACTGTTTCTCTTGTAATATAACTAGAGATTATTGTATTGTATTATCTGTTATTTAATTGCTAATTAGTGATTATTTATGTAAAGTGAGAAACTAAACATTGTTGACTGTTATTGTATTGTGGTTATGGAAGTTGTTTTTATGTATACCATGGGGGATGAAAAAATATGTATGATGAATAAGCAGTTGAGTATGAACCACATGTGAATATAACTTAAACCAAACAAAATTGAAAATGTTATTAATTTTCTACATTAGTCTTTGTATCTATATAAATTTTTTTATCTCTAATAATATACAAAGTCTTCAAAATTAAGAACTTGAATTTATCAGTAGACTTGTGTACCTTTCATAAACAATTTTAAATAAACAACAGGCAAGTCAAAACAAATTAGATTTTCTAATAAAAGATTAAATACAAAATTAAAAACAAATGAACCCTGCTAGTATGCAAATAATGATTAACTTTGAGTTCTTAGGATATGAAGTTTGAGCCACGAAAACGAACCAAACAAAAATTACTATTCTATTCGGGTCTTGCTCCATTCTTAAACATTGAAAGCAGGTACGAACTGCATTATCATATATACAGAACAAACATAATTTAAATAGTAAACACATAATTTAAAATAGTATTTGTATGTTTACCGGAAAAAAAAAATCAATAAAGACAATGTAGAGAGAGAAAAAGACTCACCGTGGAATAAAAAAATCCATGTCACCGTGGAATAAAAATATCCGACCTTAATTTTGCACAAATTGTAGATTAATTTCACATTCTTACCCTTTATTCAATTCTCGTAGTAATATCACTCTTCATTATGATATCTCTACATATGTTTACATTCACTGCATTCTCTTCTAGTCTTTCCGCCATAGCGATTTCTTCTATATCTCCTAGGTAGGGCTGTCAAAACCTAATACGACACGACAAAAATACACGAAACGAAACGAAATTGGGACGAAACTGAAATTTGAATTCGTGTTCGTGTCGTGTTCGTGTTGTGTAAAACAAACACGAAGTCGTGTCGTGTTCGTGTTAAGAGATTAACACGAAATTGACACGATAGTTATGATTTTGTCGTGTTTGTCGTGTTTGTCGTGTTTTTAGCATGTAATAAGTAAGAAATTTGTTATTTATTTTGTGTTGTCGTGTTTATTGTGTTATCGTTTTTCTAATCGTGTCGTGTTCGTGTTAGCAAAATAAAACACGACTTCGTGTCGTGTCGTTTTCGTGTTGAACGTTTTCGTGTCGTGTCGTGTTATCCAGAAACACGAAACGATAGCACGATTTGACAGCCCTACTCCTAGACCCTCCCGCCCATAAGTAGAGTGACATGACCTCAAATAACCATGGTTGTGTGCCAACTATATAATACAACTTGTCTATAAATGACAAGGGATTGTGTGATGAGGAATTATAATTTATAATATATAATAATAATAATAATACAACTTGTCTATAATAACTCCATAAGCATGACAGGAATAATGTGATGAGGAATTGTTTTGTTTATCTTACCTTATCCTCCCGATTCGAAGTTTTTTCCTGGAAGTTTCAAGTAATCGAGACAGGATGAGTTGATGCCTGGAGGGCTTATTATTTTGTCGAGTTGTGTGATCAAAGTACCACTCCAAAGTTGCTCTAATTGAAGCAATGACTCATACATTTTTCTTTGCTTTGTATTGTTTCCTCTTGGTTTCATGCCCTTTTGCATCCACACAAGTTCAGGGTATGTATTTTAGATAAGGTTTCTCTAACTTATGCTTAAGGGCATGATTTAATAGGCATTTAATAATCTTGAAATTTATAAAAAATTCGTAAATAACCACCAATGAACTCTATTTTTCTTTTTATCAATTTACAAGATTCATTAAATGCATTTTCGGTTGTTTAAGAAATTTCTACCTTCTTAAATCTGTGTTATATCATGCCTTTATACATGAGTTTGACAAACTCTAGTATATATAAGGTTAGGATTCAGTGCAAAATATTATTCTATAAGAACCTTAGTTTTTTTGTCCCTATAGCTGTCAAATTTCATTTTTTTCATCATTTTTAATATAAAATGATTAAAATACCATTATTTTGAATTTTTCTGATATGGCCGTATATATGTTGCAACTATGTATATTATATTTGGATAAATTAACTCAATTGAATGACAAAAATACCGTTGTGTTGTTATTATACATGTATTTTTGTTGTTTCTTTTTTACAAGTGTGATGCTATCTATCTGTCAACATAATTTGTACTCCCTCTGTGACAACTCGATATTTCTGGTATGTAACCTCATTTCATTTCTAGAACTTTCCTTATTTAGAAAGTTTCTACTTATAGACATTTCTATTTTTGGCATTCCTTATACACAACAAACATACATATTTTACACCATACATTAGTGTTTGATTATTTTAGTCAACACAACATTATTATCTTCTTATGGTGACACACTTTGAGCTGAAAACATTACTAAAACGATAATTTTATCGGTTAAACAATAAACGTAACGATTTAATTTAAACGCGACTCGAATGAACTAAAACTACAAAACCAATACTCGAACCTAGACCGACCAACAATGTGGCCGGCCTAGACCCTTGCTCGTGCCCTCACTAGTTCGGCCGAACCCCTTGTGGGTGAGGTTGAATGCTTCAATCCTTTTTGATCTTATCCATAAATTGTTGTTATCTACTTGAGATTCAAAGAGAGTCCTAGTTCTATCACAATTCCAACTCTTAACCCTAATCTCTCCCCCTATATAAACCCCATCACCGAAACCCTATTCCCTTTTACAAAATTCGGCCAAGCATCCCCACAACACCCTTCGTCCGTTTGTGTTCAAGCAAGAAAGCAAGCAACCCGATCATCCTTTTGATTCCTTGTTCGATCGTTTGAGGTATATCTAGATCCTTTTTCATTGTTTTCTTTCTTTTGTTTCGGTATTAACACAAACCCGAGACCATGGCCAATGGCCATATGGTCTCGGTTATCCTCCATAATCCGTAGCCTACATGCATGCTTGAGTATGTGTATGTTGCTCGGTTAAATCGTTAGAACTCACTAGATGTGTTGTTGATTCGTTGATCCGTTTGTTTAAACCCTAGATCTAGAACCATTGCCTTGTTAAACCTTAGATCTAGAACCCTAGACTTGAACCAAGCCGATCTAGACTCGACCTAGAACACAAAAGCCGTAGGGTTTTGGCCTTCGGCCAACCCTAGATCGAACCATAGCCGAACCCTAACCCTTATTGAATTGCATGCTTGACTTTTTGACCTAGACTAGCTAGATTTGACTTTTGTTGACCGAATAGTATTCTAGATTTAACCCTAGAACCGGAACCCTAACCCTAACCGAAATCTAGAAGCTTTAGTTGACTTTTGTTGACCAATTTTGACCAATGTTGACCAATAAGTCAAACCGGGTCAAGGCCGGATCTTGACCCAAACCGTGGACCCAAACCCGAATACCCAATCGGGCCAAGGCCCGTACTTGGCCCAATTCGATCTACCTTAGTCCATCGGGCCCAAACCTTAGTTGGCCCATTAATATCCAAGCCCATTTGGACCAAGGCCCAAACCTTTGGCCCACTTATACCCAAACTGAACCCATTGGGCCCAAGCCCAATCCTTGGCCCAACTCTATTGGACCCAAGCCCAATATGAGGCCCAAGTAGCCCAACCTAGTGGCCCATCTAGGCCCATTAGGCCCAATCCATTTCATTTCATATCATTTCATTTCGAGAATCATTTCATTTCATGTCATTTCATTTTGGAGCCTATTTCATTTCATTTTATAAAACCCAATGCATTTCATTTCATTTCATTTATTAATCCAAGTTCATTCGATGTCACAAAACATATAACATAACATTTAACGTATATCATATATCTTATATCGTATATAGTATCGCCTGTGTTAGCTTAGCCTAGTCAGTAGTTAAATCATTTAGGAAGCTAGGAGTCTCCCGAGGATTCCTCTGTCTTAAGTCTCTTGTTGCTAAGCTTTGCCAGGTGAGTCCACAGACCCCTTTTACTCTTTTAACTGTTTTATAAACTTTGGGGTGGAAAACATAAACACAATTGCTACTATTTTACTATGACTGCACAACATCGTTACATTTTCATTATCGCGTTGGCATGACAAACAATTATTATACCGGACTAAGGTTACCAGCAATCATTAACTAGTGGATCTAGACCATGGATATGCAGATAGTACTATTGGCTGACACTCATCCTCCCAACGAACGTTTGATCATTACTTGGTTTATCCAAGACATCTCCGGGAGTGTATATCCATAAAATAACATAACATACTGGAGTTGAAGTGTTGATTGTGGACTTAGGGGTTGGTATATTAACTCAATAGACTAGCTACCTGTCGGGGATAACAGTTCATGCGATGTCAAACACAACATTTTGTTCAACACTTTTTCATAAACATAACTAGTAGTTGTATACATTCTACAACTATACTAAACATTTCATACTTACTACTCATATCATATGAGTGTTGAACCTTACACATTTTCAGTCATAAACCATTTTCATAACAAACATTTTGAGTAGCAAATCACTTTACTCTTATCATAAACATTAACCCTGTGGATTCACTCAACATTATTGTTGACCCTTTTACTATTTATGTTTTTCCAGGTAATTAGGTGCAGTGGAGTTTGGAGGATATGAGCATTGGGATTGTCGTGAGCCATGATTAAAACATTAAGTTTACGAACAATCATTTCATTTCAAACAATTTCTATTTTAGGAAACTTGCTATTTTTGGAAACTTTCTACTTTTGGAAAGTGAAACAAACCTTTATTTTTCGTTATTGCGTGGTTGTTTGTTTACTTAATTTTTGCTATGTTGTCATGAACGTTACACCTCCGTTCTTCCGCAAAACATTTTAAATGAAGTAAAAACTCATTTTTGGCGGGGTGTGACACCCTCCGTCCCACAAAAAACTTCCCATTTGAGATGGGCACAGGTGATAGTTAGTGGTGGGGTCATTGATAATAATTTTGATTAAAATATAAGATTGATTTGGAGAGAGAAAGATAGTTAGTGGATAGTTAGTGGTGGGGTCCTTAGTAATAATAGTATTTTATTGAAATGAGAAGTTTTTTGTGGGACAAAAATTTAGAATGAAATGAGAAGTTTTTTGTGGTACGGAGGGAGTAATATTTTTGACATATACATGTTTTTATCTAGATTTGCTATGATATATCTGAGATTTGATTGATTAAATAATTAAGTATGTTCTACTCTTTTGAAGGACTTCACGAAGGCTTGCCAATCAAGAGGGAACTAGGTAGAATTACAATACCTCCCTTTTTTAAAAGGGTGCCAAAACTGCCACCTTATAGAACAAGACCAAGACAAAGAGCGCCAGCGCCAACACCACCACGATATACCTAACCCACATCATCGTTAGGTCCTCAACATAGACATATATATCGTCATAATTATGATTATGATTATGAATATGCTCGAGTAATGATTATGGTCTACTATCAACATAATAAGGTTGAGCAATGATCGAAGATTGTTTAATTAAGTTATGGAAATAATGAAGTTATGTTTAAGTTTGTGGAAAATAATAGTATCTTTTAGACTTTTAGTCTATGTAAGATATTTGTAATGATATGTTCAAGTTTTTAGAAATTACTGAATTTATATATGAATTAAATTATGAAAATTGTCTTTATGATTTATGAAAATTACTTTTATTTTTATTTATATACCTTATACATAATTAAGTAATCATAAATATCTCATATATATTATTGTAATTCGGTTTCAATCATTTAAGGTTGGTAGGTATGGGACCGGACCATAGGACCACACTAAAAATTATTGTCATATAACGATTTTGCTAAGTTTAAGGCTTGCTAAATATAAGGACAATCATTGATTTGAGGAGTTAACTGCAAAAATGGTCCCTGTGGTTTGGCCAAATTGCACATTTGGTCCTTGTGTTTCATTAAGTGCAGGCGCGGTACCCATGGTATGCATTTTGTTGCACTTGTGGTCCCTCTGCCCTAACGCTGTTAAATTAAGTGCGTTAATTAGGGGCATTTTAGTCATTTTAATCTGTTTTTCTTCCCATCCCTTCTTTCCTAAATTAAGAACTAAATTAAAATTAAAACTAAAACTAAAATCTTTATTAAAACTACCAGCATCCCTAGCAGATCAGATCGGCGTCGACCTCTCCACCATCACCGGAACCATCGCTGGAATCAGCTTCTCCACCAAAAGGGCTAAATGATGGAGTTTGGGACTGATGGTTCCCCACCACCGCAACACATTCAACTCCGGCAAAATCAGTAATAATCCCCGGTGAACAAATCCTCTATTAGTATTATGAACGGAGCTTTAGTTAGATGGAAACACATGTGCTTGAGTTACACATGTGTTTGAGTTAGCAGGAAACGCAGAAAGAGACAATCATCTTCATCTTCTTTCCCCTGTACACACACACCAGAAACAATCACCACCACCGGAGAAGATGACAGTCACGTTTTCAGATCTATGGTTTTCAGATCTGAAAAACCTACCAACAGAGATGAAGAAATTGGTGTAACTGACAAACGCAGATGGACACCTTACAGTGCAGCGGTGCTCACGTGATCGAGTTTCCTGCGATTGAATCTTTCTTCATACCCGCAAGTTTCTTGAATCGATGGTGTATTTTTGGGTTCAAAAAACAAAAATCAAGTAGCATTAGCGAAGATGATGATGATTTGAATATGCATGTCCAAAATCAAATCAAAACAGAAGTAGCAGTCACGAATCGGGATACCTGTCTCCGGTCATCTTCTCCAGCAACGTCACAACAATAGTCGGAATCGACTCTGGTGCGAAGTAGATCTGACAGATCTGGTAGGTTATCTTGAATCGGTGATTTTGCGGGAAAATGGATGGTTTGAGGGGTCCGACGGAAAAGGGTGCCGGAGAGAAAGAATTAGGTGATGGTTAATTAAGGGTATCAGAGAGAAAAAGGGTGCCGGAAAAAGGGTACCGGAAAAATGGTAGACGACTGCTTGTAATTGTGGTCCCACGTTTGAAGATATTCATTCTTCAATTAAAGTTATTGATAAATTAAAAAAAGAATAAATTAATTATAAATGCTTTGGTGGGACCATTTAGAATGGAATGACCAAAATACCCTCAACTAACGGACTTAATTTAACAGCGTTAGGGCAGAGGGACCACAAGTGCAAGATTGTGTCAATTGAGTCATCATTGATTAAGGCAACTAATTGAGTCATCATTGATTCTGTCAATGTTTTCATTTGTATACATCTATTTTCCAATAGTAATTGGTTAGGATTGTAACCATTTCATCAGCACTTGTGTATATCTATTTTAGCAGCAAAATCAGCATTTGCCCCTTTGTATTTATAGTACTTAAAATCAAATTTGTATTTGTAACCATTTAGAGTCAATTCACCAGCAACTGTTTTATAAAAATTAGATTCGTAACCTCTAAGTGTATCATTACAACAACAGAAACAAATAAAGATTAATATTGTCGGTTATAAGTTTTCAGCCGATTGTACAACCATTCTATTATAAATAAACCCAACGACTTCAAACATTTCCCCAAAACATAAACGATATTCGAAAATGGCATCTAAAATGTCTCTATTACCCTTTTTCTTCATCTCATTCTTTCTCGTTCTCTCTCAAGTCAAGTGCAAACTTGACAATGCCCAAACAGCATCACCTTTTGAGTTCATCAAAGAGCTTCAAGGTCATGAGAAGGGTAGCAAAGCACAAGGCCTCCATGATCTCAAGCTCTATCTTGCTCGTTTTGGTTACCTAAATTACCACCCTACCCCTACCCCTAACCCCCAAAACCACCACTTTGATCAAGACCTCGAGAACACCATCAAAAGTTACCAAAACTTCCACAATCTCGAGGTACACTAGACGAGACCACTGTTTCACAAATGGTCAAAGCTCGTTGTGGACATCCAGATATAAATGCTGATCACCATCATAACACAAATTACCGTGTATCTATAGATAGTAATTTTTTTAGAATTTTGTACATTAGTTACATAAAAAAGTTACCCCTTATAGGGCATTAGTTACATAAACAATTTTAGTAACTCTTAACTATTGTCCTGCAATATTTAACATAACCCTTAATTATATTTATGAATCACTAATTTTGTATTTTGTTGACCACTCCACCCGCACTACCTACCGTATTGCGCTGGGCTGGGATCGAATAGTTCTCGTCTCCTTCCCAAAACCTCCGAAGAACCCCTCGTCACTTCTCAGTCTCAATCGGAGCTCCCAAATCTATGAAGTTCCTCCGTTCAATCTCCGGTATGTTTCGATTAATTCCACTTCCTCATTTCTTATAATTCAAATTTCTATAGCTGATTCAATTTCTCAACTTTTCTCTGTTGTTTCGTTAGCCAATCGCCAGTCACTGCTTGCAGCCATTGGCCGTCGCCACTTTGCCGTTTCTGCCGATGACTATGCCAAGAGAAACTACGCTAATAATGTGTCTGAATTCAACACCGTCATTGGATCTCTCACTTCTCAACGAAGGTATGCTAATCTCTCTCATTTCCACAATGGTTTCCTTGATTAATTTTACATTTTGTGCTCAAGGTTTGAGGGAATTCTCGATTGAAAAACCTAATTGGACGTATATTTATAGGATTTATTTGTTGAGAGATGTATATGATGACATGATGTTGGATGGAGTGAAACCTGAGAAAGATACATTTAGGGCACTGATTGCTGGTAGTATGAAAGGTGTCCGTTTGCAGGACGGTTTCTTCTTCCGTGATCAAATGAAGTCCATGGGTTTGATTCCTGATGTATGAATCTTTACTCACATCTTGTGCCTCTTGTTATTTTATATTTCCTTAAGATCTTCTGAATGTGTTAATGTCAACAGTTTCCTGTAAAACAAAAAACAGGGGGACTCAACCGTCTTCTGAAAAGAGATGCAAATGCTATATTAGTATGCTTATTTGATGTTTATTTATTTCTGTATGTTAGGTTGTTTTGTACAACTTCCTGATCTCAACATGTGGGAAATGCAAGAACTCTGTTGAAGCAACACGTGTATGTATTTACTTGTATCATTACCTTAATAGACAGTATCATCAGGTGGTGTAAATATCACATTATATATTCCTAATTATTTTCTGTCTCTGTAAATGAAGATTTTTGAAGAAATGAAGAAGCTTGAAGTAAAGCCTACTGGACAGACATTCATTTGTCTAATTAATGCATGTGCAGCCACTGGCCGATTAGATCAAGTGTATGCACTAAACGAATATTGATGACATATAATTATGCTTAGAATATTTATGGCATAAAATCATTTATTTTGTGAGTCAGATAATATTGGGTTAACATTTCAGATTAGCAATTATCCGTGATATGACTGCTGCTGGTCTTGGTTTAAATAAATTTTGCTATGCTGGTCTCATAGCTGCACATAAGAACAAGAAAGACACATCTGCAAAGGTAAATTAACAAACTAAATTTATAAAATTGTATTGTTTTATAAATTGAAATATTTTTTTAAAAAGATTTTGGAGCTTGTTGAGCAATCCAAAGGGTGGTCTTCAGTAGAACATACAAGAGAAAGTGCTGAAAATGTGATGATGGGGATTTCTGAGGAAGAATTATATGATATACCAACTGCTAATTATATTCACAGGAGAGCTGGTTTTGTTCAAAGATATTTAACAGTATATCATGTTGCATTTCATGCTTGTGCTGATCTTAAGGATGTTCAGGTATTATTAAACAGATATGATTGAGTGATTATTAAACGTGTGAAACTTGATCTTTAAGTTAAGAATTTGACTATGTGTTTCTTCTTAACATGTTCAGGACAATTCATGTGCATACATATACATATACATATACATATACATATACATATACATATACATATACATATACATATACATATACATATACATATACATATACATTTGTGTTACTCCTCTTGCATGTGTTTTGTACATTAATCTTTTTTAAATGTTGCAGGCAGTGGATACACTTCTGGAGATGCTTAGGAAGGAGAACAAAAGTCCTGATATTTTTATATTGATACAAATTATCAGGTAACAATTTTCAGGAATCAATTCTAGTAGAGTATACTTATCTATATTACATTATATGTGACAATATGGTTCAAATTGCCACCTTTAACTACATATTTTTATTATATGCTTCACAATGTTGGTTATGTAGAAGAGGAAAATAAGTTAACTTATGTTAATCAACTGTTTTAAACTTATTTACAAATTACAAGTCTTTCTGTTTCCTTTTCTTAGAATGCATGGCTCACTTTTCTGTTATTTTTCAGAATCTATGCTGATGAATATATTGTCTATTAATTATAGGTGTTACATGTATTCTGGAGACATTGATCGCGGGCTTAACGTGTTTGAAGAGTACACGAGATCAGGCCCACCTGTACCAGAGCTTTATTCTGTAAGTTTAGGATTTTCAGTTATTTTTTGTTTATGTTAATGTTGTTAATAATCAAGTATCCTATTCCTATAGACGATTATAGAGGGTGCAATGGTTGGTTATACACCCAAGGGTATGCAAGTAGCTCTAGACAAACTGGTAAAACTACTGATGATATACCCCCCCCCCCCCCCCCCACAACAACCTTGTTTTCATCTGTGTTTTCTTATTGATTGTTGTTTGATATATTGCCATTTTTGGTGATTCAGACAGAGATGAATTCTAGGGGTATTAACCTGGTTCCCACCACGGGTAATGCTTTCCTGCTTGCAGCATCTGGTGAAAAGGTAACCAAGTTATTATTTTGGCTTGTGTAAAACAATTTATTTTATCGAGTGTTAAGTTAGTATTTAATAATTTATTTACAGAGTGGAGGATATACGATTGCTAATATGGTGTGGGACCTGATGCAAGCTCGTAATCTAACTCCATCTCTACCTGCTGTTCAAGCATATTACAACGGCTTAAAGGTAAATGCTTATAAAAGTGAAGTATTATTATAACAGTAATCTACTTTTCTTTAATTAAATGTTGTCATGTGAATGAATTTTGCATGGAAAATTAGGAGCGAGCAATACCTGAAGACGATCCAAGACTGTTGTTGGTGTCTCGAACTTGTGATAATTTGCGCGCAAGATTTGGAAGGAATCCTGCACAATTTGGAGACAGAAGATGAAGAAGATACACATATATTTTTTTTCCCAATATTTTGTTGTACAACTTTAGATATTAATTTTGGATGCTTCTTCATATAGTGTATCAACGCTCGCAATTTTGTTTTTCTACAAGTTGCGAATAAATGGTAACTTACTCTAAATATCATTTTTGTTTTTCTAATATTTACAGTCTAAAAACGTTTTCTGATTGCAAAACTACCTAATTACACTTTTTGCAAATATAGTAAACTAACCCTTTTATATAATATAAAATCACTCTTGATCCCCATGATTTTATTTCTTTAAAGTGGCAATCAAGCAGCAGACAAAGAACCCTTGTATACAAATGATAACAATCTTGATGATCAAATCAGTTCAAGTTTACCAGAAACCAGTTATTATATTACATCATCCAAGATTCAGAAATAATAATACTATCTCTATGGTTTCTAACTACAACATCCACCACTCTGAGCAACTGTTCCATCTCTTGCTCCTGTGCCTTGAGGACGCCCATATCCAACCTTGATTCCCGATGACTAATTATTTCACATCACCAAAAACAAACTCATTAAACAAAAACTCTCGTCCAATACTAAACTCAAATCCACAAATTACCTACCTCATTAGACACATCAAACACACCTTCCTGAATCTTCTCCAATATCTTTTCAGCAGTCTTCAGAAAAGCCTGTAAAATCATTGGTTAGATTTGACCTGTATAAAAGTAAAGTAATTTGAAATTACCTCTTCAACATTTTGTGATGTTCTTGCAGATGCTTCTAGAAACAAGAGTCCGTTTTCCTTTGCAAACTGTTGTCCTTCTTCTTTGCTGACAGCCCTTCTGTGAGAAAGATCACTTTTGTTTCCTACAAGCATTATAGTCATGTTGGGGTTCGCATGCTGTCTTGCATCTTCCAGCCATCCAGCTAAATGATTGAATGTTTCCCTCCTAAATAACCCAAACTCAACTCAATACCCAATTCTAAAATAATAAGTAATAAAAATGTACCTAGTGATATCATAAACCAAAAGTGCTCCAGCTGCTCCTCTGTAATACGACCTTGTGATTGATCTGAATGATTCTTGTCCAGCCTGAATCATTATATTTATTATATAATAAGCTTACTGGTATTAAAGAAAAAACATGATACCATGACAATTTCTTTCAATCATTTTTCTTGATGCATATACCAAGTTTTCTTATACAAATTCTATCATGTTCCACTTGCATCAAATCTAACAAAATTATATAAAGGTAACTAAAACAAGAACATCTCCAATCTCAGTATATAAAGGACTGAAACAATTTTATAATAGAAGAACAAGTCACTACTCACTAGCTAAAATAATGTTTTATAATAACAAGGAAACACTTTTATTTGAAGGTACCTTCGATTAATATTCTATTGGTATATGGTAGTGGAGCTATTAACAAGGTAATACAATTTTGAAATTCTTTGATACCATCATAACGAGAAACACTATTCAGAATCAGTTTCCATTAATTCATGAATCCTTATATATGATCATCAAAAAGTTAAGCAAAAACAAATTCATTCTTAGAAATAGAACCAAAAAGCTAATTAATCGAACTGAATTGGTGCCCAAAGGATAAATTAGTAAAAACACATACAGTATCCCAAATCTGAAGCTTAACAGGCCTGCCATCAATGGCGACCATCCGAGCTCCGAATTCGACTCCAATAGTCAAGTCATGAACCGGCTGAAACCTCTTGTCGGTGAATTGCAACAACAAACACGACTTCCCTACACCTGAGTAACCAAACCACACACAATTAGTAAGCTAAATCGTAGCACGCAACTTTTGATGAGTTGGATTAGGTTTTTTGACATCGAATATGTAAGTAACTGTTTAGGGTTTACGTGATCATTATTATAGAATCAAGCAACAAAAGAGATGACGAAAACGATTTATAAGAAAAAAGTATACCTGTATCACCGATGATTATGTATTTGAAAAGGTAATCGTACGACATTGCTTAACCTAACACCGATGAAGAATTGAAAATGAAAAACGCAAGTCAAATAATTTCTTCTGTTGGGGGTTTATGCTTTGTTGCGAAGAAAACTGGATTCCCTCGATAAGATCAAGTTTAGAATCCTTAAGACGGTGGTTAACTTACTCTAATAATTGTATACTTTATAATAAAATAATTATTAATTCAATGAATTTAATATTTTTCAGGATAATTATATTTTCAAAAATATATTTTTAATTTACCTGTAATAATATTTTTAAGAAATGTTATAATTTATCAATTATTTATGAATAATTTTTATTTTCAATGTAGTGTTTTTTAAATGTAATGTTATAAATATGTTACTCTACTCACTTGCTATTCATAAATAGCAATCTTTTATTTAAATGTAATATTATGAATATATTAATTTATAAATATATTATGTATCTTTATAAACTCGTCGGTGAAATTTAAAAATATCTCCTTGCAAACAAATAATTAATTTTTTGAAAAGGTTCTTATTATTACAGAAGGTTATACTAAATCTATCAAATTTCTCTCCTCTCATCTCTCTCTTCTCCATCTCTCTTCATAATATTTCTCTTCAAGAAATAAAGAAAATCAAATACTCTAGTCAAAAGATTAAAACTGAAATATTTTTAAAAATAAAATAACTTATTTTTTTCATTTTTAAATAATTCTATAAAAATATGTGGTTCATTACAAGTTTTTAATAAAAATTTATAGATAGCCATGAAGGTAGTTGGAGATGGGCTTAATGCACAAGAGCCAGCCAAGAACTCGAGACTAAATCATTTGTTAAAGATCTTAACCAATATCAAATTTTGAATTTGATAATGCTAGTTTTGATGCGGTTTTATTCACGGTTGGAGTTCAATATCTTCAAGAGGCCGAAAAGGTTTTTGCTGAGGCGTTTAGGTTGTTGAAGCCTGGTGTTGTGTTTGTAGTTTAGTTTTAGTATCCGAATGTTTTATGAAAAGGTGCGTGGAGTGAAGGGTTGGTGGTTCAATATTTTCAATGTGTAGAATGGTTTACTGAGCTGGAAACTAGCCAATGGCTCCTATAGGAAGAAACTATTTAATAAATAATCACCAAGCCCCTATAGCTCAGTGGTAGAGCGCCAGTCTTGTAAACTGGAGGTCTGTAGTTCGATCCTGCATGGGGGCATATTATTCTTTTATTTTTCATTCGATTGGATGTGTTTTTTGGGTTGCTGGAGTAATCCTTTTAATAGTGTAATTCATATGATTGATGATTATATTTTATGCATTCTTGCTTGAGTAAGCCTTTTAATAGTTTTAATTTATATGATTTGTCAATTTTATTTAAAAAAAACTAACATATAAAGTGGAAGAGTTTTTTGACCGAGAAATCGAACAGGAACCGGGTGGACCATGTTTATGGTTTTCGGGTCGTTCTCCTTACGATTTTTAAGATTTTGACTCTCAACAATGTCTAATAATTGTATACATTATAATAAACAATTACAAATATATAGCTTTGTATGATTTATGGCCTTAATGTTTACTAGAACGTAGTTGTACACCAAAATTGCTGCAAACTATGCACTTTGAACAAAATATAAAATGACTGAACTCGAAAGAGCAAAAAGAATCTTTCCAAATGCTTTAAAAAAGGACATCTCAGCTTCAAGTTCATCAAAGGACCTGCAGATCATAATTAATAATTAAATTAAATTAAAAAAGATAAATGTGTGTGTGTGTGGGGTGGGGGGTTGCATAAAGACGAACCTTTTCCCACCATTCTTAGCAAAAGCCTCAGCACTTCCTGTTTCTTCCTCCCACTGCCATTTTGATGTTAAAAACCCGACAAAAACAAGAATAAAAAAAATAAAAATAAAAGTTTGCACATCCTTACAGCAAGTTGTTATAAGATCAGCAACACCACAACTTTCAAAAAAGGTGGTATCTTTAACCGAAGAGAATAACAGCTTTGAAAAGGCTCTCATCTCTCTCAACCCAATTCTCATTATTGCAGCCTGGAATCAACAACAAAATACTCTCAACATCATAACTTTAATTATCTATATTTTCTGCAAAAGTTTCTACATTTACCTTTGTATTATCAGGGCCGTTCCTGAGCATGGGCGACCGCCCTGGGCCCACAAAATTTAAGGTCCCATTTTTAAAAAATCAGCCCGTGTATATATACGTGCAAATTCATCTGAATCAAGATAAGTCCAATGAAATATTAAAAATAGACGGACTACAGGGTCCAATCCGGACATTTAACTTGGGGATTGTGGCGGCATTTTTAATTTGGCGTAAATTCTTTTATTATTTGGAAAAAAAGTTACTCTGGGAGGCCCATTTTTAAGATTTAGCCCAGGGCCCAAAAATTAATTGGACCGGCCCTGTGTATTATTTCCCATGTCTAATCCATCCACAAACCCTAAATCAAAACCCATAATTATTATCATTATTTTGATTAAAAATTAAATTAAAAAACAGCAAAGAAGCGAACCTGCTGCTATGGCAACAAAATTTTTCAAAGTCCCGCATAATTCAACTCCCTCCACATCTTGACACTGTGTTACAAAATAAGTTTTCTTTTCGTAAATTTCATATCTAAAGACCAAAAAATTCGGGAAATGACCACTTTAATGTACGTCTCGAAAGTCATATGCTTATAAATAACTCAATAGTCAATTAATTATTCTCACAGCTGAAACCATAAAGTAAGGAGTACTGAATAACTGAACCCAATTTTCAGCAATCTCTCTGTTTCCTCTGTACCCTACTGTTGCTTCACTAAATTTCTCCACTGCAATCTGCTTAAAATAATAAGCTATTCATCTTTGACTATGTATTCGGATTTTTTTAACGTATTACGTCAATTTATTTTAAAAAAGTACATTATTACTTTTATAGTATCTCATATTATTTATACTAGCTACATAACCCGCCCGATGGGCGGGTATGCTTCAAAATTTAGTATGTAGAAAAATCCCAACAAAGATTAATAATTTTATAAATGACATAATAATGCTGTAGCTGTAATGATGAATTGGTAGAAAAATCGATACATTAAGAAATGTTAAATAAAATTTACAAACGAAATAAGACTTCTTTGTAAACTACCCCCTCAGAGCTTTTGTTAGCCTTTTCATCTTCAGAATCCGTGTCTAGATCATCTAGATTAATAAAGACACGGCGTTTCTTATTACTCGAAGTGCCGCTGCTAGAAGCCCCATCACATGAAGAAGGTGTGTGCATGTCGAGCACACGTTTGACACTATCATCAGCCTTGCTAACCTTCCTTATCAAGTTTGAAGGCGTGTTGAAATCCTCCAACGGCTCATCCTCCGGCTGAAAAAAGATACTCAAATAATTATTAAAATAATACAAATTTGAGTATAATTATGTTTTTGCATAAAATATACAATACCATAAGGTTACCTCATCCACAACATCAGCCACTACACGGTCTACAATAAAATTTTGTTTGAAATGCTTGATGAGTTGAGGATCCTCAGACATACCATCACATCGGTAGGTGTGGTTATTCTTGCCATGGTTTTCTTTAGAATACCACAACTTTAACAGTAATTTTTTACCGAGGATCATATTCAACTCATCGGGGTAGTACTTGGAAGGATCCTTTCCGTATTTGTCAATTAAGTCCCAGACACTAAGGCCGGTCAACTTGTGAACAGAGCTGTTGAAAAACACAACTTGTGTCGTACCAGTCTCATCGATGACTGTTACAACCACCCTAAACCTGTTAATAAAAAAATTATAAACAGTAAAAATAGGGACATAACGTGTCATTATGGTTGAGATTCAAATTTTCGTCAATTCAGGGAAATCTTACCTTGAAACGGTTTGTACTGCCCCACAGTCGTCGCATTCGTAAGTAGTATGGCGATTATTTGCTGATCTTACTTTCACTTTTTTGGTGCACTCCTTGCATGCTATATAAGACCATCCCATTTGTTCGTGTACACAATGAATGGTTGCAAAGACGATGCAGTGGGAATCCTATATATTTTAAATTAATGTGAGAGTAAATTAAATGAAACCATCAGTAGGTAGATGTATTATTGTATTAGTTATTGGAATAATGGTTTTACATACCTGTTGAATCTGACGAATATGAGCCACCATGCTTTTAACCGAACCCCTAAAGAAATCTGATACGGTAACCACTTTAGCATCAGGTGTGAAGAACTCAATTTTGAATTGGTTTGGATCATAATCCTCCTGATTTTCAGCACTGAAATACAGTTATAAACCAACCAGAAATGTTAAACTAATTATGGTTTTTAAAAACATTTATTTGACAATAATAAATGTTACTCACTCTGTTTTAAATGCAAGAATAGCGGGGTGATCCTGATCAATAATTATCTTTGTTCCGAACAAAGCGTTATGGACCGCCGGTGCCTCTGCATCGTGTGTGTAATAAAAACAATTAACAAAAAAAAAAGAATTTGCTTTGTATTAGGGATTTGGGCACGTATATCACGTAATTTAAAAAAAGAGTAATACTTAAATTGATTATTTTTAATTAAAAAACTGAATCAAATTACATGATTTTTTTTAAGTGTGAATTTTTGCTATAAATCATACCTTTAAAGTACTTAACCTTTCCAAGCTGTAGTAACACGACAAAATGTCCAAATTTTTCTAGATCAGTGGCATAATCATTCCACATCGTGGCCCACTCTTCCCAAAATGTTAAATCAAGCTGTTCTCCCCTGTTTTTATTTTTTAGTTAGTTATATATAAATATCTTAAAATAATTCATATGTATATAAATATGTATGTCAGTAGTATGTACATGTTATCCTCGACCACAACAGTACGTCGAAATTTCATACCACTTTGCGTGGGTACCTTTACAATCTCCATAATCCCAACAACAGAGCCAATAACATCTGAAACAGATTAAAATATTTGAAAGCAGTATGTATAAATTAAATATATCCATGCGATAAAAATATTATATAAAAGTTAAATTTAAAATATAAGTAGGACGTACCAACAACGTCTTTTTCAGCATAAGTACGATCTGCCGACTTAATCTCAGTATACGGTTCGAGCATACAAATTGTCATCAATTTGATCAATTCGAGTAACAGTTGTGTTGAACCCAAATGCAAGTTTATACTTATGTGGTAATAAAGGGTAAATTCCAGTATTCTGATAAATAATGAAGTTTGAAATCTCATAACAATTTCCTTCCTCGAAAAGCGGCTCGAACTTATGCATGAACTCTCTTTTAATCCAAATTTGGATTCGATCATTCTGTTAAATTTCAAAATTTAAGCATGTTTTAATTAAATCAATTGCATAAAAAGTTATATGATGTATTGACAGCAAATACCTGATCATCATGCAGAACTAAGTCTAGAGAATATGGGTTATGCGGTTCGTTCTTACGGTGGGAATGCCAGATTGAAAGACATCTCCCCCGAATAGAAATGTTCCGTAACCCCGCATCTATTTTCCCTATTGGTGTAATGGTTTTCTGTTTGAAGGTTTATGAAATAAACATTTAGAAGTTAATAATCTTATATACTAAATAATTAAAAAATGTATGTATGTAATTTATTTACCTTGGGTTGTTTCCATGTTAACAGGACTTTGTGTTGAATTTTCAATGGGACGGAATCTTCGGGACCCTATTGATATACCTGAACTTGCCAAACGCCTCAGATTGCCGCCAGAGGAATTTTGTGTTTTCTGGTAGTTCAGCTTCGCTTTTCCTTTGTCGGTATTGGTATTCATACTGAAGATACAAAGTAATTTGCGGTTTATAATACTTTCCCTTTAATTTTATTTTTTATAAACTTTTACGAAAATATAATAAAATTTCTACAACAATTTTGTTATTATATTAATAAAACATAATACAGTGTTTATATATAACATTATGTTAATGATTATATACTTAAGTAATATGCTCTAATTTAGGGATATATATATATAAATCCTTCCCAAATATGTGCGAATTAGTTATGGCAATTATTAATAATTAAATTATTCATGTTTTAATCGACCATTAATATTTTACCAAAACATTAGGAAAGTTTAAAAATATTAAATGAAATATTAATGGTTATAATAATTAAGTAATTTTGTTTTGGAATATTTGTTAAAAAATTAGATAATTTTAAACTGACTTTTCAATTAAACATGCAGGGGTGAAACTTGACATTCTTCGACCCTATGGTATGCACTTTATATAGGGGTGGATGGGTTTTGAATTTTACATTCGGGTTTTGGCATAAGATTTGATTTCAAAAAAGAAATAGATTACTCCTGGCTCTTGGTAAGTAATAAAAAAGTTTTTTAAATTTATTGTTTTGAAATTTAAAATAGGAATGATAATTAATTGTGTTGATTCTTTAGAATTACTATTTATTTTAATTCATGTTTAGACAGGATATCGTTGCCTGTAAATCCGGTTTACAATAACTACGTTCCTATCAAGAATGCATCTTTTCCAAAAATAAAGCCTAAATAAAGCCTACAATTACGGATGAAGAGAGAAGTTTATGAGGAATGAATGGACCAATGCCAGAATTACACGTGGCATTATCCACCAATCAAAAGCCGGTATTGTGATGATGTGGCATGAAGTCATCATGTGTAACCTCATATATAGGGGAGGATATTGAATTATAATTATAATACTTTAAACAAAAAGGTGTTGATTAATTGATTCTAAACAAACTATGCAGTTCGAACCTTTTTGGTTTTAACCACATAAAGAAACAATAGAAACAATTGGTAGCTTTACAGATTATTTTAAGAGAAATGTTATTAGTATTTGTTACCACAAGTTATGTTTACTTTATATTGCAACTTATCATAAGATGACATGTTTAATCTAATAAAAAAAATTCTTCTATCATCATTTGATTTAGATACTTATGTGAGATAGACATAAATTATAAGAAGAACAACATTTATCTTTTATCTAAATAACAAGTTCAATATATAAATAATCAGTTGGTGTAGATTAACTGGTCACAAGAAATCTTGAGGGTTATTTTTTCATAAGGTCTCGGGTTTGAGTTTTGCTAAAGACTTTTCCTCACGTGAATAAGTGATTGTGTTTATTTCTCATAAGCAGAAGGTTCGAGGGTGCACATACTGCCATTTGTGGATGACTCGAACCACTAACGAACTTGTCATTCTAAGAAAAAAAATAAAAAATTAATAATAAAAAATAACAAGTTCAGTACGAGGGTCCTGCTCATAACCGAGGAATAAGACTGGTTGTCAACTTGTCTTATTCCTTACTTGTTGAATAGAAGCCGTTTTTATGTATCTCTTTCTCAAAAATCTATCTGAATTCATGTCATAAAGATCCTATCTGTCACGCAATTTCCGCTGATTATTAACCCCAAAAACCAGATTCTTGTTCTTTGAAACCCAGCTTCCATAAAAAGCATTTTAAAATACACACTCATATGTAGGGGTGAGCATAGCCGGATACCCACCGGTTCCGACCGGAACCGGAACCGGAACCTCTTGTACCGGTTCCTCAATTTTCAGAACCGGAACCGGAACCTCCGGTTCCTTCCGGTTCCGGTGCCGGTTCCGGTTATCCTGTTTCTAAAATCGTAAAATTAAAATTAGATGTAAAGCTTAAATATTAATCATTTTTTATCATTTTATCAACTAATCTTTGAACAATCATAAACTCCAAACACTTAAACATATGATTGTCTATATATTTTATCGTTAGAACACTATATTTAGACTGATTAATGACTAAACTCATTAAAAGTTACACAAAGTTTCTCATATTGTTAAATTTTGACATTAAATTTATCATATATATAATATTTTAACCAAAATAGACCGAATAATTACCGGTTCCGGTTATCCACCGGTTACCGGTTCCTAAATTTTGAGAACCGGAACCGGAACCTATTAGGACGGTTCCATAATTTTAAGAACCGGAACCGGCGGTTCCAAAACGGTTCCGGTTCCAATTCCGGTTACCCGTTTTTTCTGATCACCTCTACTCATATGTCGAACTATTCTAAAATATATAATTACTATTACAACAATAATAGAATATATATAATGAAGGGTGTATTACTATTATAGAATTCGAGCTTCAGTGATTATTGAAATTAAATCATTTCTTTTCTTGCCAGAAAGATTTGCGTGTCATCCAGACATACACCAAGTGGAAATTTGCAAACAATTTTGCGTTTGCGTTTGAATTTGCAAGATTCGGGTCGCATTTTGATGTGGGTTTCTTGAGAGATCTGAATAAGAAATTAATACAGAAACCGGCAACTTCAATGGAACCTCCAAGTGGGGTTTGGAAATCTGTAGGGCAATTCATCATTTTCTTGCCTTATTTCACTTGTCTTCTTGTTCTTGGCTTCATTAAAGGTTAATTTTTTTTTAATATTTCTTTCACCCTTTTGTTTGATTTTGGGCATGTTTAGCTAAGCTTTTCAATTGAGCTTATTGGTTTTTTGAAAAGCCAAAATCAAGAAGTATTGACTGATGTTTTTTTATTTAACCCTTTTGAAATTGGAACTAAATGAGCTCTAAATTGTTTTGTAATTTTTTATTTTTTACAACTTATTTGGGGGTATTTATTTCAAATTAGAGCTTAATTAGCTCAATTCTATTTCTCGAATGCTAATTTTAGTGGGTATCTTGTAAAAATTGTTTCTTTAATCTCAGAACTGATTTGGGGTTTGTTTATGAAACCCATTTCAAATTAAAACTAACTGAGCTCCAATTATATTTCTTGAATGCTAATTTTAGTGAGTGTTCTGTGAATTTCGTGCCTGTGTTTATGATGAAAACCCATTTCAAATTAGCACATAATTAGCTCCATTTCTATTCCTTGAATGCTAATATTTGTGGGTATCTTTTAAAAATTGTTTCTTTAATTTCAGGAATTATTTTGGCTCCAATAATATGTGTTATTATGACAATTGGAAACTCTGCTATTGTATTTGGTCTTTGGCCAGCACATGTTGTATGGTCTTATTTTTGCATATTGGGGTACTTTCTTTAACCATTTTAATTCTTAAAAAACAACAAACACTCGTTTACATTCATATAATTTATTTTTTATATTTTTTTGGCAGTGCTAAACGATTAGGGCCAATAATGAAATTAGTTATATGCATATTACTCACAACAGTTTTGGCTTTCTGGCCCGTTAGTATTCTCGTGGGTAGCATTCTTGGTGGTTTATCTTATGGTTTTCTTGGACCGATTTTTGGAACTTTTAAAGCTGTTGGTGAAGGGAAAACCGATCAGTTTAAACATTGCATTGTTGTAAGAAAACCAAATTTAGTTAATATGTCTTTTTATTTCTTGTTTCATTTTTTCGAGCAAGATTTTTTTATTTTATTTTATTAAATTTGTCAGGATGGAATTTGGGACACTGTTCAATGGAGTGTTACTTTTGTTAGGGATTTAGGAGATGTATGCTTATATTCATACTTCTCAATGATGAATGATCTCAGAAAACAAGGCATGCCTGAGGCTAAAATTGAGATTAGGTTTGTTATTGATTATACTACTACTCTTTTCAACCATTACACAATGTCTAAAATGATGCATAATTTCTTTCTTAATTAAAAAAATAAATTTTTTTTTTCAGGGTAGTGTACCTTCCTGTAGCCATTTTCCTAGGCCTACTAGGCCTTGCGGTTGACTTTCCGGTTATCACAGTTATAGCCGCATTAAAAAGTCCATACATGTTATTCAAAGGGTAGCACCGTTTATTTCATGATTGTGTGGGCCGAGAAGGCCCGTTTTTGGAAACCATTTGTGTCCCATTTGCAGGTTTAGCCATCTTATTATGGCCATTAGCTGTAGCTAGAGCTCTATTAGCTTCAATGCTATCTGGCATTGCACTCGGTCTATATGCAGCCGTCATCGTTTACCAGGTGTTCATTGACTATTTGACCTCAAAAGTCAATATTGTTGCTAATTTTGACTTTTTGGGAACAGGAGTCGTCGTTTTATCTTGGGCTTTGTTATATTGTAGCTGCCATGTCGATTTATGATGAGTATAGTAATGATGTTCTTGATATGCCTGAGGGATCTTGCTTCCCCAAGTAATAATTTATTTTTTTATTATTTTTTTAAATAAGTTGTCTAATATTTTTGTTTTAAAAGGCCTAAATATCGACGCAATCCTGGATTATCTGCTTCAAGTTCTTTCTCGAGAGCGGGTTCGTTAAAAAAGGCACCTTCACTGTCCGGGTCCGTGCGGGCCCCCATGATTGAATTGAAACCGTTGGAGGTTTGTTTCTATTATAACTGTCACTCAAATAAATCAGGATTACAATTTTCTAAATATTTAGAGTCAAAATAATAGGATTTGAAGAAAAAAAATAAAAACACGCCCTCAAAAACCAATTATTAAGATTAGCATAAATCCATCCTCACCTTTAAATAAGTAATTCTGAATTTTAAACTCCTAATAAAACACACATCCAAACCCGAGTCAGTATTTGCATATTATTATCTCTTTATTTTTGTACTTGTAAAAATCAATACTCATGTAAATTTAATTTTATAAAAATAAATAATTTGAAGTTGTGTAGTTGCTCGGTAGCTTCTTTCAAGAATGTCGTAGACAAGGTGAATTATTGGTTTTAGAAGGATTAATAACCGTAAAGGAAATTGAAGATCCACAATCCGTCAGTCTGCCAGCTTATTGTCTCTACCAATCACTTTTACGGTCAGCAAAAGCCAATAGTCCCGGTTTAATAATGTGTAAGTAACTAAACTATCCTAAAACTTCATTATTTATAATAATAAAAAAATTGTTGGTGATTTGTTTGTACATCAGCGGATAATGATACAGAGATAACTTGTGCAAACATACCGAAAGACACGTTCTATGATTGGTTCTTGAACCCGTTATTGGTCATGAAAGATCAAGTGAAAGCCCAAAATCTAACGGAATCTGAAGAGGTTTATTTGGGGAAGTTAGTTTTGATGCCCAAAAGTTGAAAAATACCAATATTGGTCCACCACCTGAGTCGACGGGCTGAGCTTGATGCAGTGGCTCGAAGGTAAATGAGTCTTAATTATACTTTATGGTTATTATATCATCGTTTTTTATTTTATTTTTCTCTGGTGAATCTTTATGTTCTTTGTGAAGGCTTCAAGGGATCACAAAATCGATATCAAGGTACCCAACTTACAGAAGACGATTTGAGAACATTATGAAGGCAATATCTGAAGAACTTGATAAGAGGAATGGTGGTAGTTACAAAGGACCTCAAACTGTTTCAAGGTCAAAAAGTACATTTGTTCGGATTTTTAGCACACAAAAATCATTTAAAAACAAAACAAGCAGTCATGGGGTTAGACAAGAGGGTCAAAGAGATGTTAATATTGTCTAGGGGAGGTAAGACATACCTCTACCCAGATGTATGTTCAATATAGTGTACTTTTTTAAACTTTTTTTCCCGCTTATGTTTAGTAAATTTGCAAACAAACTTTCATCAACTTTGATTTTTCAAATCCATTAAACAGATAAAAATGAAACAGCTCTAGTGTAGTGTAGTTATATAAAATTAATAAAAGATACACGTTATCTCGAGATAACTGAGAATTATTATGGTCAATATCCTTGCCACATAATGTGACAATACTTTACATTATAAAGGTCATTTTACAATAATCACTCCTTAATCTAAGGAGGACAAAAGGAAAGATAATTAATACAATAAATACATAATGTTGACCATATTATTCACTAATATCCCCCTTCAATCGAAAAGGTGGCGGTCCCAAGCGTAGCATGGTACGAAAAGTCTCGAATTGTGAACGAGGAAGACTTTTGGTGAATATATCGGCAACTTGAAGATTGGTTGGAATAAACTTAGTGATAAGTTTGTTAGATTGAACAAGTTCTCGTATGAAATGATAATCTAGATCAATATGTTTTGCTCTTTTGTGTGCTATCGGATTTTGGGTCATAAACAACGCACTTTTGTTGTCACATAGAAGCGTTGGTCGATCCGGAGGTAGAGCATGAAGCTCACGCAATAAATGAGTAATCCACACTAGTTCCGCGGCCGTGTTTGCCATCGCTCGATATTCGGATTCACAACTCGATCTAGGTATTGTGGGTTGTTTCTTTACACTCCATGATATAAGATTGCCTCCTAAATAGATAGAATAACCATAAGTTGATCGTCTAGTGTTTAGACATCGGGCCCAATCGGCATCGGAGTAACCAGTAATATTGGTATTTTTGGGACATGTATAAGTGAGGCCAAACGATATGGTGCCCTTGACATATCGAATAATGCGTTTGACCGAATGAAAATGATCATTAGTTGGAGCTTGCAAAAATTGAGAGACTTGGTTAACCGCGTAGGCTAAGTCCGGTCTAGTGATCGTTAAATATTGAAGCGCACCAACAAGAGAGCGATACATGGTAGGATCCGAAAAAGGTACTCCGTCTTTAGTAAAAGAAACATGAGGAGACAAAGGAGTGTGAGCCGGTTTAGCATCATATAAATTCGCCCGTTTGAGTATGTCGGTTGCATACTTTGCTTGTGTGAGAAACAAGCCATTTTTAGTGTGGAGAACTTCAAGACCCAAGAAGTAATTCAAATCACCAAGATCTTTTATAGCAAACTCATTATTGAGGGCGTTGATGAATGATGCAATTTTGGTTTCATTATTCCCGGTTAGAATTAAATCATCAACATAAACTAATAGGTATAAAATACAAGATTCACCCGAATAAACAAATAATGAGGTATCGGCACGACTACACGTGAATCCATAGGAATGAAGAAATGTGCTTAAGCGGTGAAACCAAGCTCGTGGGGCTTGTTTGAGACCATATAGAGCTTTAGAAAGTTTGCAAACATGTGTAGGATGTTTGGAGTCTACGAAGCCCGGTGGTTGTTCCATAAAGACGGTTTCATTTAAATTACCATTGAGAAAAGCGTTTTTGACATCAAGTTGATGCAATTTCCAATGGTTGAGAACCGAAAGAGACAAAACAAGACGAACGGTGGTGGCTTTGACAACGGGACTAAAAGTATGAGAAAAATCGAGTCCCGGTATTTGTGTGTACCCTTGAGCAACAAGACGAGCTTTAAACCGTTCAATGGTGCCATCCGATTTATACTTAACACGATATACCCATTTTGAGCCAATCACATTTGTGGATGTAGGTCGAGGGACCAAAGTCCATGTTTGATTTTGGTGAAGTGCTTGAAGTTCATCAAGCATAGCCGCAACCCATTTAGGATCTTTAGAAGCGGTTTTAAAGGTTTTTGGTTCAATTTCGGCGGATAATGCGGTATAGAGTGGATATGTAACTAAGGTAGCAAGATCGGCTTTGTGTTTGGTTTTAACAATACCGGATTTTGATCGAGTCCGCATGTGGTGGGTGGAAGTATTGGTGTCCGTAGGTTGGGGTATGGGGTCAGTGGGTTGAGGTGGAAAAAATGGTGCATTTTGAGTTGGTATGGAGGGTGGTTCGGAAGTATCTGTGGTGGGGTGTTGAGTTTCAGTGGTTGGGTTTGGTTGTAAAGGAATATCGGTTGGTGGGTTTAAGGGAGCTATCTAGTATTCAGAGTTTGCCTCGATTTGGTACCGCTCTCGCGGCCCGCACCGAAACAGTGCTTTACCCCTAGATGTCCAGTCAACTGCTGCGCCTCAACGCATTTCGGGGAGAACCAGCTAGCTCTGGGTTCGAGTGGCATTTCACCCCTAACCACAACTCATCCGCTGATTCTTCAACATCAGTCGGTTCGGACCTAGAATTTATGGTAGATGAGGGTTTTTCTTTATCTTCAGGTGGTACCTCTACTACTCTTTCTTCAACTAGGTCGGACGCACAAAGCGCTCCACCTGAGTTAGAGCTGACGGTGAAGTATTTGTAGGGGAATTGGGCTGCTCGTGTTGGGTTTGCTCGAATTGGAGGTTGGGGTGAGATATATTAGTATGCGAGGTGGTATTAATTGGTTGGGCCAATGGTTGATGTGGATTGGGCTGACAAAGGTTACAAGGTGTGGGTGCAAATTGTTGTGATAAATTTGGTGGGGGCATGGAATGATTCTTGCGGAACAGTGTAGTTTGACGGAACATGTGGTATGTCTTGTAAGAAGGTACTCAGCTCCAAGTTTCTAATGTGTGAGGTATATGTGTCACCTTTGAAAGGGAATATTTGCTCATTAAATCGTGCATGCCGTGTAATATAAATTCTTGATGTGTTAGGATCAAGACATTTATAGCCTTTGTGTTGAGGACTATAACCAATGAAAACACATGAAATACTTCTTGGAGCAAGTTTATGTGGTGAATAATCGCGTAAGTACGGAAAGACTTGGCAACCATAAGCTCGAAAATTTGCATAATTTGGTGTGGTACCAAAAATAATTTGAAATGGAGATTTCTTATCCAACAAGGGTGTAGGAACCCGATTAATAATATATGTGGCGGATGAAAAAGCTTCAACCCAATAAGAGGCCGGAATGCTTGCATTAAAAAGCATAGCTAAGCCGGTTTCAACAATGTGACGGTGATTACGTTCGGCTCGACCATTTTGTCGCGGAGTGTATGGACAAGAGAACCGATGTAAGGTCCCATTGTCTTCAAATATTTTTCTAACCGTGTGATTAACAAACTCCGTTCCTCCATCACTTTGGAAGGTTTTAATTTTTCGCGAGCACATGGTTTGAGCTAAATTTATAAAATTTTGTAAAACCGTATAAAAGCCGTTCTTCGTTTTTAGTGGATAAAACCACGTGAACCTGAAATGATCATCAACAAAAATAACATAATAGCGATATCCATCCTTAGAAGATATTGGGGAGGGTCCCCATAAATCACAATGGACTAGGTCTAAAAGATGAGATGACCGAGAAACATTATTATCAAAAGGTAAACGAGTACTTTTAGCAAGTTGGCACGAAGTGCAAATAACCGGTTTAGGTAATAATGATGAAATAGACAAAAAACCCAAATTATTCAAAAGTGAAATAACATCAAAAGAAACATGACCCAAACGGGTGTGCCATAACTCATAGGACTCTTTTTTGAGGTGTTTAGTAACTATAAAAGCTTGATGATCATCTTGAAGCACATAGAGTCCATTCTCACATTTACCACTAGCAAGGATCTTTTTGGTTTTCCGATCCTGAATATTAAAAAACGGTTGAGAAAATAACACATCAACGGGGTGATCAGTGGTTAGTTTACTTACCGAAAGCAATTTCTTGGTGAGATTAGGTATAACAAGAACATTTTTTAAAGAAATATGCTTATTAATGTGAGAGAGACCCGTATGAGTTATAGGAAGAGATTTACCATTCCCAAATAATACTTGAGAGTTACCTTTGTAAGGACCCGTTTGATGAAGATTATCACATGAGTTTGTCATATGATCCGTTGCACCCGAATCAACATGCCAATCGGGTGCATTTGTAGTGACATGACATTGGGCATGAAATGCTTTAACGAGTGATTCATCGGCATTTGGTACTTGAGAGGCATAATTTGCTAGATTAGGACATGAAGATGCATAATGGCCATTTACCCGACAAAGTTGACATTGGGGTGTTCTACGATTGACACCACGCCCACGCCCTCTATAATTATTTCCACGATACCCATTTTGTCTACTGTTTGGAACATGTGGTGAATTATTTTGTTGTTGTGCGTGATACCCATTTTGTCTACTGTTTGGAACATTTAGTGAATTATTTTGTTGTTGCGCATGAAAGGCAGCTTGTGGAGTTTGGGTACCATGCAAAGATAAAAGAAAAAGTTCATGACTTTCTGATTGGGAGATTAAATCTCAAAACTTTGGGGTGGGTTTTGTGGCTCGAATAGCAGTGGAAAAGGTCTCGTATGAGGGGCCTAAACCGCAAAGAAACCAATGTACCTTGTCGATTTCAGCGACGGGATGTCCGATCGCCGATAATTGATCACAAATGGACTTGAATTTTCGACAAAACTCGGAAACAGTGGAGGCTCCTTTGGTGAGACTACGGAGAGCATCACGTAAAGAATGCACACGTTCTACAGAAGAGTTGCTGTAGGCTGCTTCGAGGGCCATCCAAATCTGATGTGACGATGTGATCCCGAGAATCTCGACTGCAGCTTCTTCGGTGAGGGACGACTGCAATAATATAACTGCCATTTGATCAGTTTCTGCCCAGACGAGGGCAGCGGGATTGGGCTTAACGACATCGTCAACGGTGATAGTCGCTGGAGGAGGTGCAATCGTACCATCAATATAAAGGAGTAATTTCTGATACGTAAAAATCGGTATCATATTATTGCGCCAGAGAAGATAATTAGAGGAACTTAGCTTTATCGTCATCATATGAAGTAACGTATTCATTGAGAAGAGGTTATCTGTCGTTGAAGAAGAAGAGTTTGAATCGAACATGGTGATGAACGATTGAAGCAGCGCCGTAATAAAAGAATAGGGTTGTTGGAGCGTGAGAAAATTAGGGAGAAGGAAAGGATCGTTTAATTTGGGAGAGAGAAGTGGAAAAAGGCTGATACCATGAGAATTATTATGGTCAATATCCTTGCCACATAATGTGACAATACTTTACATTATAAAGGTCATTTTACAATAATCACTCCTTAATCTAAGGAGGACAAAAGGAAAGATAATTAATACAATAAATACATAATGTTGACCATATTATTCACTAATAATAACCCTTTATAACCTAAACATAAAAATAATTTATTCAATGAGTATGATATAGATGGTGAGGCAAACGAGGCTTAGGTACAGCCAACAACGGTTTAGCTTTCCATAAATTATGTCCATTCTCGTTGAGGTCAACATGTGGTTCATTAGGCGGCAACTCCCACGTGAACCCTTGTACGATCCTAGCCAGCAACATTACTGTCATGGTTGAACCCAACAACACCCCGGGGCACCCACGCCGACCCGTGCTAAAAGACAATAAGTTAAGGTTGTGGTCAGTTAGCACAACTTCATTATCACCGTTCATGTGACGATCTGGATTGAAAGTCAATGGGTCAACCCAAACCTCAGGGTTCCGTCCTAGCCCGGGCCGGCTCAATAATACATGGCTATTCTTTGGTATGAAGTATCCGGCAACACTGGTGTCGATGGTAGATACGTGAGGAAGGTTAAAAGGTGCAACCGGGTGCAGTCTAAAAGACTCCCTCATGCATGATTTGATGTAATTAAGGTTGACCATGTAACGACCCGAATTTGTAAATAAATAAATTGTATAAAAATATGATAATTATGGATAAATCATATAAATTACGTGGGAATTGGTTTCGTGTTGTTTGGACACCGTACGAGAAAGTTACGGGCGAAACCGGGTCGAGACAAGTTGGAAAAAGTGCAGCCTTGCTGCCATCAGGAGTTCGCGGCGCGAACTATAAGTTCCCGATCGGGAACTTGCTCCAGGGAGTTTGGCCATGTGTCGCTAAGTAGTTCGCGACTAGATAACGATCGCTAAGTATGCGTGTAGAAGGAGAGTTCGCGACGCGAACTATGGTCGCGTCGTGAACTTGTGCCTGGCAGCATTAAAGTCGGGTTTTGGCTCATTTATTGCCAAGTGAAACCCTAGTTTTTCTCTCTTCGAACTTGTGAACGATTTTGGGTGTCAAGCATCATTTGGAGTCGATTTCTTCATCAAATCTTGTGATTCTTCAATCCTAGTTGAAGATTTAAGGTATATCTTCAATCCTTTGTAGTTGTAGCTTTAGATCTATGGGTTTAGAAGCTTGGGGTTGAAACCCTAGTTCTTGGGGTTATAGATTATGGTGATATAAATGGTGTATACACTTAATAGATGGTATATTAATAAGGAAATCAAGTGTATGGTTAAGATTTGTAAGAATCTTAAGGGTTGGTTAAACCTAGGGTTTGGTAATCATCATATTTGGGGGAAATGGATTGATGGGTGTTATCTAGAGGTAGATGAACACATTGATAGTAGATTGTGATGTTGATCATTGTATGATCATTGTTTAGGCTTTCGGTGACATCTTGGAAAGTCGGTGAAATTGTGAAGCAAGAGCTTTGGTGTCAAGAACACAGTTGGAGCATCTTTGTTGCTAAGGTGAGTACGTGTGGAATTTACTGAGTACATAGCCCTGTTAAATATTTTCATTACTTGTGTTATGGTCTATTTGCTTAATTGTGTAGACTAGTAGTTGATAGTTAGTTATACCTATGATAGTATTGAACTAACTTGATGATGATGAAAGTGCTAGCAAAGAGCTAGATTTGCATAACCATAGGGTTATGATGAGATTGAGATGATGTGATGATACGGGCTACTCCCGATCATGAGTTGTGGATTGAGGGGCAGTTGGGCGTATTCCCATCGACTCTTCCACGTTAGTCATGAGATGACACGGGCAACTCCCGGTCATGAGGTGTGGAGTGAGGGGCAGTTGGGTGAATTCCCATGTGAATTCCCATCGACTCATCCACGTTAGTTATGCGATGTCACGGGATACTCCCGGTCATGAGGTGTGGAGTGAGGGGCAGTTGGGGTGAATTCCCATCGACTCATCCACGTTAGTTATGCGATGTCACGGGATACTCCCGGTCATGAGGTGTGGAGTGAGGGGCAGTTGGGGTGAATTCCCATCGACTCATCCACGTTAGTTGTGATTGCTAAGTAAGCAAGATTGATAGGGTCACACTAAGGTGACTAGACTGGATAGTTGGATATATATATGTATATTGATTGGTTATATGAAATGTGACATTCATTTTATTATCGGGTCTAAACCCATGTAGCTCACGAGACGTTTTTGTCTCACGTACTCCTTGTTTTGTTTTGCTATGTACTCAGGTTCGGGATCGAAGGCTTAGGTTCGCACGGATAGAGTTGCGGGACCTAGAGTAGAAGAACTTTAGATTGGATTTATGCTTAGCTTTGGTTTTGATATATTTTGTAACACCGAAACTTTATACTCTGATTCATACCAAAGGTTTTTGTAAATCCATATTTTTGGGATAGTTCTTCTATTTATGAAAAATGTTTTATTTTGGGCAAATGTTTTGTGTTTAAAATTTGAGGTGTTACAACTTGGTATCAGAGCTATAGTTTAAGTGAATTAGGTTGGATGACCATCCTAGTCTTAGACTGTAGCATTAGGAATGTAAGATTCCTTGAGATCATAGGTTGACCTTGAGACTTTATATTAAGTTTAGGGTTGAACCTAGGGGGACCGATGAATTTGATATGATTTGGATATTGAGTCTTATAAGACTAATGGGTTGTACACAAGGTACTAAATGTTTAATGTCTTTCGTATAGTCTTGATTGAAAGAAATGGTGAACACTCGTAGAAGTGGGAAAGCCCCGGAGAACCGGGAGGAGGAAGTACCTCCTGTTGAGAGGGTGGATGAGCAAGAAAGTCAACCATCAATGCATCGGGTTGACGAATCGGAGGTCGGAGCTAATAGAACTCCGGTGACCATGGCGGATCTCCAAACTATTATCGACCAAATCAAGGGAACGGTGGCCGAGGAAGTGCACCGAATTATTGGAGACCGTGAAAGGTCGGGTGGAGACCGGGAATCCGAGGCTAAGTCGGATGAGAAAACCGGAGGTAGTGGCACCGGGGAAGGGAAGTCCTCCACGGGTGGCCAAAGTGATGCAAGGGCTAAGCCCGTTGTGAAAGAAGGGTGTTCGTTTAAATCATTCATGGCTTGTAAGCCAAATGCGTATTCGGGTAGTTCGGACCCGAAAGTAACCATGAGATGGATCCGGGAAACCGAGAGGGTGATCGGTAGTAGTAAATGTAAGGATGCCGATATGGTGACGTATGCGTCACAATTGCTAAAAGAAGATGCGATGGTTTGGTGGGACATCGTATATGAGACCCTAGGGAGAGAGGTGATTGAGAAGATGTCGTGGGACGAGTTCACCGCGAGATTGAAAAAGAAATTTTGTCCCGAAAGGGATTTGGAAAAGATGCACGAAAAGTTCGTGACCCTCAAAAAGGGTGATATGTCGGTGGAGGAATATTCGAGGGAATTCACGGGATTGCTCCCGTTTGTTGCTAAAACCTACTCGGATGAGAGGTTGAGGGTGGTCCGGTATGCTAGTGGGTTACCGTGGGACTACCAATTGGAGGTGAAGAGGGCGGCTTCTCTAGATGAGGCCATTAGTGCCGCCCGGGGTGTGGAAGAGGTGAATGTGGCACGTGTTGCCGAGAGGGCCCATGTGGGCGAGAAAAGGAAAGCCGAGAGCGGCTCTAGTTCGTTCAAGAAAGGGAAGTTCACCTCGAGCTTCTCTAAGCAAGGTAGTGTTGGCTCGTGCAAGAAGTGCGGGAAGACTCATACCGGCGGGTGCCGAGGAGAGTCGAAATCTTGTTTTAATTGTGGAAGGGCGGGGCACATAGCCCGAGATTGTAGGGCCAAGTCGTTGGCCGATGTTGAATGCTTCTCGTGTCACGAGAAGGGGCACTATAGCAATGTGTGCCCAAAGAAGGGAATCGAGTCGATGGTGTCCACGGCTCAAAAGAAGGTGGAACCGGCCAAGGTGAAGGGACGATCCTTTCAACTCACCCGAGAGGAGGCGAAGGAGGCACACGATGTGGTGTCAGGTACTCTATTCATTAACTCCTTGCCAACTCATATTTTGTTTGATTCGGGTTCTAATTATTCGTTTGTGTCTTATGAGTTCGGTTGTAAATTGAATGTGCCGTCCGAAATGTTAGATGAGGTTTATGAAATAGAAGTAGCCGACGGGAAAACGTCTATGGTTGAATGTATTTATAGAAATTGTGAACTAGAGATAGACGGTAGAAAGTTTAAGGTGGATTTGTTGCCCATGGGAATTAGGGCGTTTGATGTGGTTATTGGTATGGATTGGTTGGGTATGCACCAAGCCAAGATTTTGTGTGGGAAGAAAATTGTGTCGATTAGGACACCCGAGAACGAGAAAGTGTATGTATACGGGGAGAAACGACATCACATGCCTAATGTGATTACCGCTATTAAGGCGAGGAAAAGTATATCAAAAGGTTGTGCATCGTTTATTGCATATGTATTAGATGGTCGGAAAGAAAAGAAGTCAATGGATGATGTCAAAATTATTCGGGATTTCCCCGAGGTATTTCCCGATGATTTGCCCGGTTTGCCACCGGAGAGACAAGTTGAATTTAAAATTGATTTAGTTCCGGGGGCGACGCCGATTGCCCGTGCTCCCTATCGTTTAGCTCCCACCGAGATGCGGGAATTGATGACCCAATTGCAAGAATTGTTAGATAAAGGTTTTATTCGTCCGAGTTCGTCACCGTGGGGTGCACCAGTGTTATTTGTTAAAAAGAAAGACGGTTCGATGAGAATGTGTATTGACTACCGAGAGTTGAATAAGGTAACTATTAAGAACCGTTACCCGTTGCCGAGAATTGACGACTTATTCGACCAATTGCAAGGTGCTAGTTATTTCTCAAAGATCGATTTGAGGTCGGGTTATCACCAAGTTCGGGTGAAAGAAGGCGATACCGAGAAGACGGCTTTTCGTACACGTTATGGTCATTATGAATTTCTAGTGATGCCGTTTGGTCTTACCAACGCACCGGCTATTTTTATGGATTTGATGAATCGGGTTTGTAAACCGTTTCTTGATAAGTTTTTGATCGTGTTTATTGACGACATTTTGATTTATTCAAAAACCGAAGAAGAACACGAAGGTCATTTGAGACTTGTGTTAGATGTGTTAAAACGGGAGAAGTTGTATGCTAAATTTTCAAAGTGTGAGTTTTGGTTGCGGGAAGTGCAATTCTTAGGTCACGTGGTGACGTGTGATGGTATTAAGGTTGATCCGTCCAAGATTGAAGCGGTGTCAAATTGGGAGCCTCCGAGGACTCCTACCGAGGTTAGAAGTTTTCTTGGATTAGCCGGTTATTACCGAAGATTTATACAAGATTTCTCGAGAATCGCGATTCCACTCACGAAGTTAACGAGAAAAAGTGAGAAGTTTGTGTGGGAGAAGAAGCAAGAAGAGGCATTTAAGTTGTTAAAAGAAAAGTTATGTAACGCGCCGATCCTTACGTTACCGGATGGTATGGAAGACTTTGTGGTTTATAGTGATGCTTCAAATCAAGGGCTCGGTTGTGTGTTGATGCAAAGAGGAAAGGTGATCGCGTATGCCTCGCGACAATTGAAGAATGCGGAATTAAGGTACACGACACACGACTTGGAATTGGCGGCGATTATTTTTGCCTTGAAGTTGTGGAGGCATTATTTGTATGGCACTCGGTGTACATTGTACACGGATCATAAGAGTTTGCAATATGTGTTTACACAAAAAGACCTTAATATGCGACAAAGAAGGTGGATCGAGTTGATTGCCGATTATGATTGTGAGATTGTGTATCATGCGGGGAAGGCGAACGTGGTGGCCGATGCCTTGAGCCGAAAGGTTTATGAAAATCCGAACCGAGGAATGTTATCACGTATAGAAGTTGTCTCGAGTATTATCGAAAGAATCAAGAATGCCCAACGAGAAGTTATGGGAAAAGACGAGTTAAGACAAGAACGGTTAGGTAAGAACCAACATTTTCTCGAAAATGCACAAGGGTTGAAGACCGTAGGCGGCCGTATTTGGGTTCCTAAGTTCGGTGGTATCCGAAAAGAGTTGTTGTATGATGTGCACAAATCGAAGTATTCGATTCACCCGGGAAGTACAAAGACGTATCAAGATATGAAACGGGTTTATTGGTGGCCCGGAATGAAGGCGAGAGTGGCCAAGTATATCTCTAAGTGTGCCACGTGTGCACAAGTGAAAGCCGAGCATCAGGTACCGTATGGGGTAGCTCAATCATTAATTGTACCGGCCGGGAAGTGGGAAGATATAACTATGGATTTCATAGTAGGTTTACCGAAGACGAGTAGAGGTCACGATGCCATTTGGGTCATAGTTGACCGGTTGACCAAAAGTGCGTTATTTTTAGCAATTCGGGAAACATTGCCACTTGAGAAGTTGGCTAAGTTGTATGTTGATGAAGTGGTTCGACTCCACGGGGTTCCGTTATCGATTGTGTCCGATAGAGACGCGAGGTTTACCTCGAGATTTTGGCGGTCATTACAAGAAGAGTTGGGTACAAAGTTGCGGTTGAGCACGGCTTATCACCCGCAAACCGACGGTCAAAGTGAAAGAACGATTCAAACGGTCGAAGATATGTTGAGATCGTGTGTGTTGGATTTCGGTGGTAAATGGGATGAACATTTACCGTTAGTCGAGTTCTCGTATAATAATAGCTATCACTCGACTATCAAGATGCCGCCTTACGAGGCGTTGTATGGTAGAAAATGTAGAACTCCATCTTGTTGGTTGGAAGCGGGAGAGACGAAACTCACGGGTCCCGAGATCGTGAGAGTGACAAATGAAAAGATTGGTATTATTCAAAACAACATGAAAGTCGCCCAAGATAGACAACGAAGTTATTCGGGCTTAAAGAAAAGACCATACGACTTGGATGTCGGTGATATGGTGATGTTGAAAGTGTCACCTTGGAAAGGTGTGATGCGGTTTGGTAAAAAGGGAAAGTTAAGTCCAAGGTATGTTGGACCGTTTAAAATATTGAAACGGGTCGGGCTTCAAGCTTTTAAGTTGGAACTTCCACCCGAACTTCAAGGTGTGCATGACACCTTTCACGTGAGTTATTTGAAGAAGTTTTTCGGGGAAGTTGAAAATATTATTCCATTGCAAGAGTTGCGGGTTGACGGCCCGAACCGGTTGATTGAGGAGCCCGAGGCTATATTAGAAACGAAGACAAAGAAGCTTCGGAATAAAGAGATCGAGTTGGTGTTGGTCAAGTGGAAGCATTCACTTGGGCCGAATTTGACTTGGGAAGTCAAGGACGAGATTCGGAAAAGATACCCGGATTTCGTGAACTATGATGAGATTCCGAGGACGGAATCTTCTTAAGGGGTAGATAGTTGTAACGACCCGAATTTGTAAATAAATAAATTGTATAAAAATATGATAATTATGGATAAATCATATAAATTACGTGGGAATTGGTTTCGTGTTGTTTGGACACCGTACGAGAAAGTTACGGGCGAAACCGGGTCGAGACAAGTTGGAAAAAGTGCAGCCTTGCTGCCATCAGGAGTTCGCGGCGCGAACTATAAGTTCCCGATCGGGAACTTGCTCCAGGGAGTTTGGCCATGTGTCGCTAAGTAGTTCGCGACTAGATAACGATCGCTAAGTATGCGTGTAGAAGGAGAGTTCGCGACGCGAACTATGGTCGCGTCGTGAACTTGTGCCTGGCAGCATTAAAGTCGGGTTTTGGCTCATTTATTGCCAAGTGAAACCCTAGTTTTTCTCTCTTCGAACTTGTGAACGATTTTGGGTGTCAAGCATCATTTGGAGTCGATTTCTTCATCAAATCTTGTGATTCTTCAATCCTAGTTGAAGATTTAAGGTATATCTTCAATCCTTTGTAGTTGTAGCTTTAGATCTATGGGTTTAGAAGCTTGGGGTTGAAACCCTAGTTCTTGGGGTTATAGATTATGGTGATATAAATGGTGTATACACTTAATAGATGGTATATTAATAAGGAAATCAAGTGTATGGTTAAGATTTGTAAGAATCTTAAGGGTTGGTTAAACCTAGGGTTTGGTAATCATCATATTTGGGGGAAATGGATTGATGGGTGTTATCTAGAGGTAGATGAACACATTGATAGTAGATTGTGATGTTGATCATTGTATGATCATTGTTTAGGCTTTCGGTGACATCTTGGAAAGTCGGTGAAATTGTGAAGCAAGAGCTTTGGTGTCAAGAACACAGTTGGAGCATCTTTGTTGCTAAGGTGAGTACGTGTGGAATTTACTGAGTACATAGCCCTGTTAAATATTTTCATTACTTGTGTTATGGTCTATTTGCTTAATTGTGTAGACTAGTAGTTGATAGTTAGTTATACCTATGATAGTATTGAACTAACTTGATGATGATGAAAGTGCTAGCAAAGAGCTAGATTTGCATAACCATAGGGTTATGATGAGATTGAGATGATGTGATGATACGGGCTACTCCCGATCATGAGTTGTGGATTGAGGGGCAGTTGGGCGTATTCCCATCGACTCTTCCACGTTAGTCATGAGATGACACGGGCAACTCCCGGTCATGAGGTGTGGAGTGAGGGGCAGTTGGGTGAATTCCCATGTGAATTCCCATCGACTCATCCACGTTAGTTATGCGATGTCACGGGATACTCCCGGTCATGAGGTGTGGAGTGAGGGGCAGTTGGGGTGAATTCCCATCGACTCATCCACGTTAGTTATGCGATGTCACGGGATACTCCCGGTCATGAGGTGTGGAGTGAGGGGCAGTTGGGGTGAATTCCCATCGACTCATCCACGTTAGTTGTGATTGCTAAGTAAGCAAGATTGATAGGGTCACACTAAGGTGACTAGACTGGATAGTTGGATATATATATGTATATTGATTGGTTATATGAAATGTGACATTCATTTTATTATCGGGTCTAAACCCATGTAGCTCACGAGACGTTTTTGTCTCACGTACTCCTTGTTTTGTTTTGCTATGTACTCAGGTTCGGGATCGAAGGCTTAGGTTCGCACGGATAGAGTTGCGGGACCTAGAGTAGAAGAACTTTAGATTGGATTTATGCTTAGCTTTGGTTTTGATATATTTTGTAACACCGAAACTTTATACTCTGATTCATACCAAAGGTTTTTGTAAATCCATATTTTTGGGATAGTTCTTCTATTTATGAAAAATGTTTTATTTTGGGCAAATGTTTTGTGTTTAAAATTTGAGGTGTTACAGACCAGGTCAAATTCTTGCACTAGTCTATCTTTTCCTACCATGGAATCGAGCTCGTGGACGGCTTTATCGAAGATTCTCGGTTTGTTTATCATTTCTGCAATTGCCCATTCGATAGCATTCGGTGTATTATCAAAAGTTGCTAGCATTAGATCCTGCCATACAAAATTAATAACTAATTCCAGCAATCTATTGCGACAACATGTCGTCACTACAGAGTTGCCGGATTATTTCCCGGCGTAATATACGGCGACGACATGTTATTGGCAGGGCCGGTCCAATTAATTTTTGGGCCCTGGGCAAAATCTTAAAAATGGGCCCCCTGAGTAACTTTTTTTTTCAAATAACTAAAAAATTTCCGCCAAATTAAAAATATCGCCACAATCCCCAAGTTAAACGTCCGGATTGGACCTGTAGTCCGTCTATTTTTAATATTTTGTTGGACTTATCTTGATTCAGATGAGTTTGCACGTACACGGGATGATTTTTTAAAAATGAGCCCTTAAATTTTGTGGGCCCTGGGTGGCCACCCTTGTCGCCCATGCTTAGGGACGGCCCTGGTTATTGGCAAAAATATAATAAAACTTTTTTTTTATGTGGAAAATCTGTCCTGACGAAACCTTTAGCGACATGTCGTCGCGATTAGTCGCTCTATGGCACCGAAAATTTTTAGGCTATGGCGACGACATGTCATCGCGATAGGTTGAAAATGGCTATGATGTCGACTTGTCGTCGCTTTACGTTGAAATGATTAGTCGCCATATGGTGCTTTCGTTGTAGTATAACCAATATTATATGATTGATATTTTTAATGATCATGACACCAACAATAACTTAAATCTTACAAGGATTTGGGCTTTTATCTCATCTGTAGTTAGTCGAGGGTTTTCAAGGTTGATGAAAACATCAAGCAAGTCGTCTTCTTTCGTCGTAACACCATCTTTCCATTGTTGAATCCTTTTGTCTATCAAAGGATCGAGATACTTTTTTGCTGTATGAAGGCTGTCCCTTAAGTTATTCTCGTGCCCATCAAAATCTGTTATCCATCGTAACCATGGGAAGTAGTCCGTCACACAGAAGCTGTAAACGTGAGAAGCAATTGACATAAGTGAATCAACATGTTTGGTCTCTTCGTCTCCATGTCCGCCATCTGCACCCCCTTTTCCGAAATATCTACTCCCAAATATGATCTTTCTTATGATGTTGCTCGAGTGTTGTTGCACAATAACCCGCATGTTTATGGCATCAACATTGGTCTGCTGGCATCGGTTGTAAATGTACCTAAAAGATACACAAGTTAACTCGGTTAAAGAATAAGTCCATATATAGGGGTGTGCATGATTCAACTGAAATCTTTTATACGAGATCAAGATGAACATTTGGGTAGTTTATAATGTCCATAATTAGCTAGCAAGTTTTGAAACTTTTGAACGAAGTAATTTGTTCTTAGTTTTTAAAATGGAATACGGGTAAATTTCATTAAATACTAAACTACTTTGCTAATTGTTTCATTTTGTTAATTAAACTTGTTTGTCCCATTTTTGGGCAAACCACCAAATTTGGGTTGGGTTTTGAACTTTAGACTTCCTTCATAAAATCACATGACTAAAGAAGTCTACACATTTTTTTTTATACCTAAGTAGATTATCGTATTCTTCTTCTCGCTTATTTTGAAGCCACATATGCCTAGCCATAGAAAGGATATTCTTAGCTAGGATTTTCCTCATTTTCCTCCAATGATCGTTCACTCGAACAAGAGAAGTGTTCAAGTAACCACCACTGGTTAGATAACCGGACATGCAATTGGGCCTTGACGAGAAAATCTCATCTTTGTCTTTCAAGAATTCACAAGCGATCTTTGGATCACTTACGGCTATAACATGGACGTTTCCAAGACGAACACATAGGATGTTGGTGTTCATTTCATGCATCATTCTATGTATCCATTGGGGAGTGGGCTTGTTTCGGATCATTGTGATTAAGCTACCAATATAGGGAAAGGGTTTTGGGCCCGGTGGAAGTGGTGGTCGGGATGTAGAACTTGTGCACCTGGTCAACAAAAACATTGATACGAGGAAGATCATAATAAATATGATCATATAGGGAATTGGAATCATGTTTTGTACAACAAATTGAACTTCTATTGTGTGTTTTGTGTTGTTTCGTTCTTAATTGTATCATATTTATAGTACTTTCTATTCGGTTGTTATTGTAATTTTGGATTTTAACAAGAATTATAATTATCACTTTCCGAATTAAATATTTAATTTTGACCTGGTATCACGAACTTTTAACTAAAAATCAGGTATAGTTTCTAATTCACATTTTGATCTTTTTAAAAAAATCATATTCGAATTGTTAGTCAAATTGCATGTGATTTCATTATTGTTTCGGGGCATTGCCCCGAACCTCGTGAGGGTGGCCCCTTTAACCTCGTACATTGATTGGCGCAGAAGGACCCCTACTAGGGATGTTGCCCCTAGGACCCCGTAAAGGGACGGGGCCTATCGCCTTCCCCTTTTTATTCGTTCACATTATAAATCAAAATATGAAATTCAAAACATATAATTAAACTAAAATTAGAAATAAAACATTTGAAATAAGATCAAAAGTATATACTTCGTATTTCTTTATAGAAGTGCATTAGACTATTAATATAATTAAAGTAAAAAACGAATTAGAATCTTAATGAGAAAAAGGCAAAGAAATGACAAAAGGAAATCTGGTGTGCACTACCAAGGTTCGAAACTAACGCTATTTAAGTTATTTTTACCATATATACCCTCCGTCTCACAAAAAATAGTATCACATATAAAAATTATACTTCCTCCGATTCAAAATAAGTGTTACACTTTCTTTATATGGGTGATTCAAAATAAATGTCACATTTTGAAAAATTACCTTATTTGGCAAAAAATAGTATAACCTACACCCACTAACTATCTACTTTAACAAAGTGAAATGACCCATGTACCATTACTTTTTACTTTTAAACATCATTAACCTCACTTTATTCAAAACGTGTGAGACTCATTATCCACTAATCATTCAATTAATCTAATTTAACCATCATTATAAATTTTTGCCTAAAAAACCGTGAAACTTAAAATGTAGCACTTATTTTGAATCGGAGGAAGTATCGCATATGTATTATACATAAATTAATGAATTAAATTTTAATTTTTTTATTTATTTTTTATAGGTAAATAAACGCTTGTTTTTTTCCCAAGTTTTTTTCCCCATTTGATGTGCAATTATATTTTGTTAAAGAAGTTGTGAGAGTTATATGTATAATTAAATTTTAATGAGAGAATATTTGTTGGAGTAAAAAATTGAGTTTATATATACATTTCATATAATGCAAATTCAAAAACAATATACTGAAATTTAAGCTCAATTAATTATACCAGATAAATAAGAAGCAATTGATTATTTGTCAGGTTATACAAAAAATAAAATAGTTAAATTAATTAATTACATATACAGTAGTTCATAAACCATATAAATTAAAAACTAACTAATTTAATACCGTATGAATTCAATTTATTTTCGAAAAGGAACAGAATAGCAATTAGGTATAATCGCAAGTAGTGCTGATTCTTCGTGGCATGTAAAGTGGCGAGCCACAATACCCTGCGCGGTGTGAGTGATGTTGTGCGCAAGAGTAGTGGCGAAGAAAAAATAGAGAGAGTAGTGTTTTTTTATATATTTTGTGAGTGAGATATATTTTACTAGATTCCAAAAGAAGTATTTTGGATTGAGTTATAAGTGTATTGATAATGGAGGTGTGAATGTAAAATGTAAATGTTGATGTGGTACTGATGTGATGTTGATATAGTTCTAAAAAGCTCACATTGGCTTCGCCATGTCTCGAAAAGGCTTAAGGTTTGACCATGACGTCACGCCATGGTTCAAGGCTTGTGTTTAAGACTCAGCGTATGTTAATGTCCAACTTAGATCACATTTATCCATCATAAGATGTGTTTTTTAAGCGTATTAAATATATTGAGTCATATGAGCCAAATCTATAAGTATTTAGTTATAAGAATGGTTGGATATGCTGAAAATAAAGAAAAAAAAATTAATAAACTATGTTATAAATTTATAACTATGTGTTTTCTATCTTTATTTGTTTAATTGTATATATAGTTCTAATTTATAGGGTTTTGATAATGACAACCCTTAGAGCTGTCATTAGACACATAAAAGTTATACATTAATTCATGAGAGAAGTAGTTCTTAAAATTGAGGAGGTAGTTATAGATTGATGTACACATATTTTGTGCATGTCTAATGACAGCCCTTAGGGCTGTCATTATCAAAACCCTAATTTATATACAAAATTAATAACTTAAGTTAAACTTTAAAAAACGTCATGATTCGCCATGTCTCCTATGTGTTAAGGTTTGATGTCGCCGCTACGTCGTACCTTACATTTTTTTAGAGCCTTATGACGTTGAGGTCATGAAGTCACTCGAGCCAACGTAAATTTGCTACCTGCAAATACACAAGTGTGATGTTTTTAATTGTTAGATCACAATCATCTTGTCTTTTATTCACAACACATTATGGGTTTTATATTAGTTTTGTTATTACTGTAAGATCGCGATTTCCATGTTTTAGCCATATAAATAATTTTCATTATTTAAATAACACAAAAGTACATCGGAGGACGGAAGTCTTAACGTAAAACGTTTGCCCGTCCCTAACAACTATTAGGACATGTTCAACCATTCCCAACAACTATTAGGACATGTTCAACCCAAAACGGTGATACATAAACAATTCATAAATGAATAGGTTTAATCACAAATAACAAGTCTAATCCCGTATCAAGCTGTATAATTTTTTTTGTACTCTAATCTACTCGAGAGTCATCCCAAGCTGACCCGTACAAATCTTCCACTCAAGGCACCTACACAAGTAGAAAGACACATTAAAAAAACAAGAAAACATATATCCAAATGTTTAACACTTCGTAATATAAGTTTTTGATAATGATTTATTGTGTACTTCAGTTATATTCCTACTGTTATAAACATATTGTAATAAATATGATTTTCTTCCATTTTGGAACTATGTGATTATATGTATACTCATTATATATAATTAATGGTTAGTAGTTTTACGTTATCCTTTAGGAGAGTTATAATGCAACGAGCTAAAATAAATGCATAATTGAATTGTAGTGAATTAGAGTCGACCATCACCTACCACCACAATCACTACCGTCACCATCCACCATCATTACGCATCACAACCCACCACCATCACTAATGTCACCACTACCGTCACCACAAAATACAGATGTACGTAAGATATCTGTTACCGCATTGCGCACATATATACACTACTCATAGTATTGAATGAGTTTAATGTTTCCCTTACTATGAATTACCAATCAACAGTCAACACTATAAAATAAGACATTTGGTGTCATTTAGATATACTCATATACACACTTGACAACACCTTGAAACAATGCACATCATCAATTTTTATTGATACCCGCGTCGGTTTACCTTTTTATTCTACTATATTTGTCCGAGTCATTGAAATTCGTAAAGCTAGCGTACCTACACAAGCAAGTTATGTGTGGGATTTTTTTTAAATTATTGTTTCGTGTTTAGATAGTAACATCTGTAAGGGGCATTATGCCTTCCGTTGAACCCTACACCTATGGGGAATAAACTCCACCATTTGTCCATGATGGGATTTGAACCTATGACCTATATATAGGTCATAGTCAACACCTTATCTTTTTTCACCAATACCAATAAGCTAAAAGCCTTAAGTAAGTTACGTGCAGGATCGATCCGTCAATTTCTGATGTGATGTGCCAGAACATAAGGCGATTAATATGATACTTCTATATTAATGGGTGTTACTAAACCAACCCCGAATTTCTTTTGATTTGACTATGAAAACTCTGATAAAGAAGATGTGACAATTTAGGATAATATAAATGCTACGTTCGTGGCTCATGTTCTATCAAAACTTATTTTATTAATATTTATATTTCATGTAATATTTTATATAGCTATATTGAGTTTTCTAAAATACGACACGATATGAGTTTTCAAACTTTTTCTCATTTATACTTCTTAAATAATTAGGCTGGCAACTTTTTTTTATTATTTTAAATCCTTTTTATATTTAGCTTTAGAAAATAAGATTAACTACTTGAACATCTTATACTCCGTATTATAATTATATGGATATCGCATAGTATTCTAATAATTTATTAATAAATATTTTGATAGTCTCCATCATTCTCCGTCACCCGCTCGCATCAAGACCAGCTAACTTCCGCTACCACTCACTCCACCACGGACCAATTTATATTTATAAATTTTCAAATTTACATACCAAAAATCTACATTTCAATGATACAAACAAATTAAAGTGTTTGGACCGAAAAATATACTACCTCTGTATCACAGTAAGTGATACATTTGGAGTTTCATGAATTTTGAGGTAAAAAATTAAAGTATAATTAAAATATATTAAAGTTGATAGTTAGTGGATGATAAGTCCTACTTTTTTTGAATAAATTGATATTAATAATGTTTAAAAGTATAAGTAAGGGTAAAAGGGTAATCTCACTATATTAAAGTTGAGAGTTAGTGGAAGATGAGTCCCACTTTTTTTTTTTTACCAAATAAGGTAAATACTGTAAATTTCAAAGTATATCACTTATTTTGAAATACCTATAAAAAGAAAGTGTATCACTTATTATGATACAGAGGTAATATTACATATGTATCAAATAAGCGGTATATTTTTTATTTATGGGTGATTGAAAATAAGTGATACACTTTTAAAAGTTACATTATTTTGTAAAAAAGTGAGATTCAGTCTTTCACTAACTATTTACTTTAATAAAATGAAATTACTTTTTTACCTTAACTTTTTACTTTCAAACATCATTAATATCGATTTATTTAAAAGAAATAAGACTAACTATTTATTCAAATATTTTCAAACATTTTACTTCCTCTGATTAAAAATAAGTGATACACTATCACGGTTTTTGAGGCAAAAGATTATAATGATGGTTAAATTAGATTAATTGAATGGTTAGTTGGGAATAAGTCCCACACTTTTTGAATAAAGTAAGGTTAATGATGTTTAAAAGTAAAAAGTAAGGGTAAAGATGTCATTTCACCTTTTTAAAGTAGATAGTTAGTGGGTGAGGGTCCCATTTTTTTTTTTTTTTTTGCCAAATAAAGTAATTTTTCAAATTGTATCACTTATTTTGAATTACACAAAAAGGAAAGTGTATCACTTATTTTGAATCGGATGAAGTATATTAAATTGTTATAATAGAAAAATAATTTTGTATGCAGAAAACGACATGTTGAAAAAGAAAAGTAAACTTGTCACATCAATTCGAATATAGTTTGTATGTTTAAAAAGAAAAGTGTTTAAAAAGAAAAAGGAAATCAAATGGTCATTTCAATTCGGTATGGGTAGTGAAAATGTGTGGTATGTTTAGAGCGAGCCTAAATTTAAACAAGGATTTTTTTTATCATACATAATTATTATTGTAGGTATATAAAAAAACAAGTGCACGATATTATATACACGTATTTGTTTGTTGCTTTTAAGCTAAAGAAAACATATGAAGAAAGCGAATTAAGTTAACAAGTGTAATAAGATTATGGTTGATGTGAAACGTTAAAGGATGTCCATGATTTTTATAAAGTCTCGAGTAACAAATCTCAGTCCTTTAATCAATCAACCTCCAAATCACCATCACCACCACCAGAATCACATGTGATTCCACACATCAACATACCACCACCCATGTGAATTAAATCACATGTGATTCAACACGGCCGACCACCACCACCACCAACCTCTGCCAGCCACCGTCTCCACCACCGGCAACCCCTCGCCACCGTCTCAACCACCGGCACCCCCTCGCCACCGTCAGCTGCTTGCAATCACATGTGATTACGTATCCAATCACATGTGATTGCGGTGGCCGGCGGCAACGACGGGCGGCGGCGACCGACGCCGGAGGACGGCGGCGGATGGCGGCCGGAGGTGGTGGCCTGCGGTGGTGGTTGATGTGTTGAATCACATGTGATTTGATGATGGTGGTGGTTGTATATTGAATCACGTGTGATTTGATGATGGTAGTGGTTGATGAATCTTTTGATTCAATGGCTAAGAGTTGTCACTTAAGACTTTATAAAAATCAAGGACCTTCTGGAACACAACTCTATGGTTGATAGGTTAAAAATCAACATATGCCTTTATACATTTAAATATTATTTTTTGGCCCTTGTTTGACTTGGATCATGTGGGTCGACCTCCCCGCAGACCACGAGTTATAGCCATGCTCAAAAGTGTGTGAAATGCAGGGCCGGTCCGCTGGGTTTTTATACCCCGGGCGAGATGAGAAATTTATGCCCCAATAATGCAGAAAATGTTAGATTTAAAACCATAATAGTAATAATACAAACCAAAACCTACAAAAATCACATAAAACGATGCCTTCTTGCACTTTTTGAAGCAAACATATCTATTATTTTTCCATAATCTAGCTTTTGTAAGAATTGACTTTCGATACTTAAAATTGCTAATCCGTTCAATCTTTTTTGAGTCATGGTACTTCGAAGATACGATTTCAAGAGCTTTAGTTTTGAAAAACTTCTTTCCGCGGAAGCAACCGTAACCGGCACCGTTAATAAAATCTTATATGCAACCAACACATTAGTAAACATATCCATTCTTCTAGCAAACTCCATTATTTGAATAGATGTCCAAGGACTTTCACCTTCGTATGCTTCATCCGGCAACATTTTCTGCAAAATTTGTAACTCAATAAATAAACCATTGCCATCAATATCACATTCTTCACCATTTGTCAAATTGGACTCAAGATTTAAACAACACTTTTTTAATTCAGTATCAACTAAAGAAGCTAACTTTGAACTGTCAAACAAAAAACCAAATATCTTTTCAAAATGTTGCATTTGTTCAAATCTACTTTTCAATTTACCATGAGCCGTATCTACAAGAAATTTAAAATAATCCTTTCTAAAAGCTTCTTGAGAAGATTGATGTCCTCTTTCAGTATTTGGAATTTCATCAAATTGTTTTTTTCTAGTTATAATACATTTTTCGAGAAATTTGGGTTCAATTCCAATATCATATGCTATTTCTTTAGCTTCATTAATAGCCGAATCAAACCCAATTTCCCTATATTCTTCAAAAAACTTAACCAATCCCTCTAAATTTTTTATAGCAACATCAATAAGCATTTCTTTAGATTGTAATTTCTTACTTACCAAATTAACTTTATACGAAATTTCATACCATATAACTAAACTTACAATAAATTCAAAACTAGAAAATTCACCATGTATTAGTGATTCGGCCTCTTTACACACTTTTGCATCATCACTTATTTTAGATAATTTTATTAAAGCTTCTCTTATTTCTGGTAATTGCTTTTTTATGGCTTTAACACTTTCAATACGACTTTCCCAACGAGTAAAACAGTCCATCTTTGTGTAGAACTAGAAAAAACATTATAGATTGTTTGACATGTACCAAAAAACGTTTTTGCCTTGTGGCAAGAATTTGCCATATCACACAAAACTAAATTTAAACTATGACATCCACAAGGCATATAAAAAGCTCTAGAGTTTATATCAAGCAATCGTTTTTGTACACCTTGGTGTTTTCCTTTCATATTAGCTCCATTATCATACCCTTGACCACGAACATAATTAATATCAAGATCAAGAGTTTTTAGAGCATCTTGTAAAACATTAAAAAGACCTAAACCGGATGTTTTTTCCACAACTAAAAACTCTAAGAAAAATTCCTCTACTTTTAACGGAACACTTGTCACATCTACACATCTTACAATCAAAGTCATTTGTTCCATATGACTTGCATCCGGAGTGCAATCAAGAATAACTGAAAAATATTTTGCATCCTTGATCTTTTTAATAATTTCACTTTTTACTTCAGATGCCAACATTTCGATTAATTCATTTTGAATTTTATGACTAAGATAATGATTATGTGTTTCTTTGTCTTGAATTAGTCTAAAATGTTCTTTCATTACTGGATCAAATTCAGCAATTGCTTCAAGTACACTTAAAAAATTACCATTTGACTCTTGATAAACTTTTTCATTTGTACCACGAAAAGCCAAGTTATTTTTTGATAAGCATTTTGTAACATAAATAATTCTAACCATAACCTCTTTCCAATGTTCAGTATCTTTTTTTATCATTTCTTGTAACTCTTTATCAATTGTTTCATTTTCATTTAACCTAATTCGCATTTCAGTCCAAGTTCTTAAATTAATCATATGATCAGAACTATTTTCATGGTGTTTTAACGTTTCACTAAGATGTTTCCAATCTTTTATTCCTTCGGTTGCCAAATTACTTTTAGTCCTAACGGTTTTAAATAACTTACAGCAAAAGCAAAAAACTTTATCAAGTTCTTTTGAATACACTAACCATTTTCTATCATAAGAATCACCATTTTTTAGTCTTCGAATAAAAAAATCACATGAAAAATGTCTACCAAGTGCATCTTTTGGAAAAATTGTGTTTTTATCAATATCCCTATTAGGCCCTTTCTCTACAAGTAAACTTTTCATATTTGAATTTAAATCATCCCACACTCTAGGATCAAAAATATTAAAATCACTAGGTTTATCTTTATCAACGAATTCATTATTTTCAGATTCATTGGAATTTGCAACCGGATCACTACAAGTATTAGGTGGATGATCATCACTATTATTTCCAACCGGTTCATTACAATCACTTTCACTAAAATTTTGATTTCTACCTAAAAATTTATTCATAGACCCTCTCAAAGAATTAGCCCCTTCTTGTTCCTTCTTTTTTCGTTTTCTATTTTGAGCCCCCGATGGTTGTTTTCACGGAAACATAATTTAAACTAAGCAATTAAACTATAAGATTTGAGCAAAGAAAGATAGAACCTCATCAGTGATAACTTCCTTTAATATTTGTTGAATTGTTGACTTTTAAAGATTCAAACTCAGTTTGTCAATATATGTTGCGAAGATGGAAGATCTTATGATTCTTATGATCTTATCTGTAATGAAATCAAATAAATCACATTAAAAACGAATTGTGATGAATTTTTGGGTAATGGATCGGTATTAAACAGAATACGAAACCCGATTGGAAACAAAACCAGGAAACCGTAAACCAAAATGGCCAAATCAAAATCTTACCTGTTTATCGAGGACGATTGAACAAACAAAACCGATTGAAGCCCTAACGAATCAGTTTTATTAGTGAAGACATGCTTTATGGTGGATTGATTTGAACGTTTCTACACCGATTGAAGCTCTAACAATCGATTTTATTAGTGAAGAATGGTTGATTGATTTGAACGTTTCTACTCGATTGCAATTTGCAATCTCTAGGATGACGTTTGAGATGCTCGAGACGGACCAGATGATAAGCGCCATAGCGGAATGGTTTCCTGCCATTTTACTCATATATTTTAGTATTGGGCTAATATTTGGGTCTAAAAATTTATACATATATTCAAAGTAAATGGGCTTAAGTTATGCCCCTTAAATTATGTTGCCCTGGGCTTAAGCCCATCTCGCCCATATATTTGGGCCGGGCCTGGCCATAGCGGAATGGTTTCCTGCCTTTTTACTCATATATTTTAGTATTGGGCTAATATTTGGGTCTAAAAATTTATACATATATTCAAAGTAAATGAGCTTAAGTTATGCCCCTTAAATTATGTTGCCCTGGGCTTAAGCCCATCTCGCCCATATATTTGGGCCGGGCCTGGTGAAATGCTTCATATATCTTGCAAAAAGGTTGAATCCAGTAATCCCGACTGACCTTATTAAACCCAACTTCTAAGGGTATTTGATGAGTGACATGTATTGACTCACCCAACAGTTGAGAATTATAGGGTGGCCAGAGCTTGAACCTACGACCTATGTGTTATCTTACAAGTGTCCATATATCCTTACTAACTTAGTTATACGCCAGATATATGTAATGTATGGAACATGCTAACGCTGTATTCACATGTGCATTTAACATTTCATGTATTTGAAACGGGAAAGTGATAGGAATTTTTCTATTTAGTTTATTTTGAGAGGGTGAGTCTATGTTTTTTCGATAGCGATTTCCTGACCCTTCCCAAGCTACTCTAAGGTGCCGTTTGATTTCGATTTAATGGACTTAATGGGGAAATAACTATATCGGGAAAGTCATAATGAGTCTGTTTGTTTACGTCTTAATTCATACAACATGACTTAACTGAAAAAACTATGTGATGACACTTTCCCCATTAAGTCAATTCCTTTTTTCCTTTTTATATTTATGCAATTTATATTAATTATAATTTCATTTTTTATAGGGTCTGGTTAGAAAAATATTTAATTTTTATTGTTATATTTTAAAAAAAATAAAAAATTTATTTTAAAATATAACTTTATGAGTTTTATACCAATATATTTCATTATTAAAAATTTCAATTGAAAATTATATATCACTAAATTATTATTTTTTTTATAATTATGAGTCTTTTACAAAATGAAATAATTGTCAAATTTTATTATTTAGATTATTCATTCAACATGAAAAACTTTCGACTTCTTGTGAGGAGTTAAAAGTGCCTACCACTAGGCTATATTGATGCAATGAATTTGCATATATTATTAAGGGTTTTGATAATGACAGCCCTTAGGGCTGTCACTAACACTGGATAAGATTGAGCAGTTTGAATTTTGATTGGTGTAGGAGATTGAATGTTGCTAGAAAAAAGGAAGACAAGTTGACTAATGAAGTTTAATGGGTAAATTGTAAATATTATCCATTGTTAGTGACAGCCCTAAGGGCTGTCATTATCAAAACCCTATTATTAAATGTTGGTTCCCAACAACACAAACGTGTTGCGTTACGGCTAAGTAAAGACTTAAAAATAAAGAACACACAAGATTTCAATGATTAAGAGTTTATTAAAATAACTTAATACAGTACAAAGTTTGCGGAAATAGATAGTACACACTAACTAAAACTTTTTACTTGAAATGCCACTTTAACTAGCTCAAACTAAAAAGATTATGCAAGGAGAGTAATATCAGCTGATACTAACAGCTGATATTGAATGCCGAGTAATAACTATGAGGAAGTTAATACTAGACAATAACAAACTCTCAGAGAATGTTCTTGTGCTAAGAATGCTAAAAGGTGTGTGTAAATGCAAGCATTTACGTCTCTGTTTATAGCCCAAGATCCATGTTCCTTTGTCCACAAGTTAATCGACGTGTAAACATATTATTCGTCGATGTGGACTTGTCCAAGGAGACATTAAATGCTCTTGCATACGTTATAGTCCCAATTGTACTTTGTGTCAACTTCTCTTGTAACCTTTTCTGACGCACATTGAAAAGATGTACTATGATAGTACAAAAGATGTTGACTTTCTCTATACATGCTTGGAGGGACAAACGATGATGTTCTGACAACTTATCTTCTATTACCGAAATAGAAGATCCTCAACGTTTTCTTCTTCTTTGAGCGGGAAAGGAAAATATTCAAAGTGTCAAGAATATTTTTCACTAAGTCTTTATCTGCAGCGGGTACCATCAGCTGATTCCACAATCAGCCGAGTGGTCTTCTTCTTGTCTTTGTCCTTCGGGCATAGACTTCGAATGATCACTCTTGAATTGCTGCTGATTTGACTTGACATCTTGAGCTAAGTACTAACTCAGCTGAAGATTTATTGCATATACTTGTTTCAGCTGAGATACGTACTTCAGATGATTTTATTTTTCTTAGCTATCGATCATCAAATCTTATTTACTTAGTTTTGGGACTAACAATCTCCCTCTATTTGATGCAATCGAATAGCTGTATAATTTTGGCCCTGTAATGATTCAGCTGATCTAGTCAGCTGAATGCTTATGTACTTTGACCCTTTGGGGTCTTTTGACTATTTGTATCTTTTTACAGTATTTCTACAAGTATATTACAAAGATAATTTTCCATTGATATGAAGCTGTTTAAGTACACGGAAAATAAAGCAAAAACATAGTCTTAAGTATTTATTCTCTTAAGACATCTTGATACACTGAGCTGATGGCTGAGTTGATTAGTTTCTTCATTTTTTTTCCCTCTTTAGTAGAGGAGCTCAGCAGTTTGTGATAGACTATAAGCTGCTCAACATCGCATAAGTCTAATTCATCAGCTCTTTGGAAGCAAGGCCTCTTCTTTTCACCCAGATAGCAGAAACCGTAAATGGGTTCTGTTACAATACGCCCAGGGATAAATTCAACTCCTGTGGGTACGGTTCTTGAGAGATTGAGTCTTGGTCGTTTAGCATAGATTATTGAAGACCCAACCTCAGCTGATCTGGGTTCAGCGAAAGGCTCGGGGAGAATGGACTTACGTTTCTCCCCTCTTGCTGTGGAGCTTTCACCAGTAGGTTCTCTGACTGTCTCAGCTTGAGGTTCACGCAATTCAGCTGGTATACGATTTGCCAAATCAGGAGAGTATCTCTTGATCTTGTCGCATAGAGTCTTGAAGGAGTAGATTGCGATTTTTTCCTCAGTTTCCAGATCTGCAATGTTTGGAGATGGTTTTGCAGACTTGGCAGCTGTTAACATCTCATTCTATTCATCATAGCTGAAATGAGTGCTGACCTTGTTCAGAGAAATCCTTTCAGGAGCTAAGGGCCCTCCAGCTCTATAAATGATAATTTCTTGTGGGGAGCTGGATGTTGATTTAGGACACCTTATGCTGCTGATTCTGGCTTCTTGCCGACGTTTGCAGAGAACTTTGTTGAACAACCTAATGTTCTCAGCTCTTTCTGCTTCAGCTCTTTGATACAGCTCTTCTTGAGTTTTTCTTTGAAGAGAGAGAGCTGTTTCAAGATCTGCAGCAGTTCCAGCTTCTTCAAGAAGAACAGCTGCTATCGTGACATCGGAAAGCTTCCCCTCAGCAGGTTGAGGATTCACCTGTATAGTGGGCTGAGGGTTTTGGATTTGCGGGGTTTGGACTTGTGGGACCTCAGCTGATTCAAAGGTATCAATGATGCGAACATCAGCTGAGGTTTCTTCTTCTTGTATTCCAGCAGAGGTGAATGTTGGTGATTTTAGAGTTTCACCTGCTGAAATATCTTCTTGAACATTGGCTCCAACAGCAGAGGTGATTTTGGTTTGTGAATCTTGTTCACCTTGTTGTTCACCTGCTGAAGTAGCTTGCTCTTTCTCCCCCTCAGAGAGTGCCTGAAGAAGCAAGGTACTCTCTGGTACAGCAGAAGGACGGACAGCTGTGGCACCCTCATTAAGTTTCTGCAAAATGAGGTCAAGGGTGCCTTGGAGACCATTGACATGAGAGGTTAACGAACAAACCTCAGTCTCCAGCTTGTCCATCCGAGTGGAGACAGCAGCAGCAGAAGCATCAATAGCCTTGGCGAGACGGCTGAGTATTGGCCAGCAGAGATTCCTGCTTTTCTTGAGCAAGGCCAATACGATCGACAACGGAGATGAGAGGGGTGACCTGTGATTGTAACAAGGTTAGCTGTCGATCAACTTCTGCTTTAGCTGCCCGGGCTTCAGCCAGAAGCCTATCCTTCTCGGTTCTGTCAGATTCTCGAATAGAGCGGAGCTCTCGCTGGGTGAGCTCTTAAAGCTTGATGAGCTCGCTGATGTTGCATCGAATCTGATCAGAAAGAAGAGCCAGCTGAGGAGTGGCAGTGTGGACTTCAGTATGCAGAGAGGCAATACTCGTTGATAGATTTTCAATGGATTGAGCATACTGCTGAGGAACATCCCTGCGAAGGGTGTTCAGCTGCTTCCTCAAGATGGCCATCCCAGGACGTATCTGGGATTTTACAACTCTAGACACCAAGGCAGCAATGGCCTTGGTGGGGATGCCTTCACCAGCTGTGCTGGTTCTAGCATGGGACATTTGGACAATTTGGGGAGAAGGGTCCGGAATGTCTCCAGATGAGGTGGTAGCCTCAACTGTGGGAGAAGTCATTACTGAGTTAGGAGGAATAGCTCCTATGGGTTGCTCAGTAATTGTGGAGGGTGAGTTGGGTCCAGCTGAAACTTCTGGGGTTCTGTCAGAAGGGCCGACATCAGCTGTCAAATCAAATTGAAGCCAAGGTTCATCTGCTGATTCGTCAGGAGACGAGTAGTAGGGCTGAATGGGTTCATCAGCATAATCAAACATTAAGGAATAAGCTGTTTGATTACCTTGTGCTTCAGTCTAACCAGTCGGCTGTACTGGTATAGAGACATGAGGAGAAAGTCCTAGGGGTAGTGGGCCAGCTGCCTCACAGCTCAGTTGGCGAATACGTTCGCGATCACTGGCAGCTTGGGTGAGTGCCTCAATAACAACTGGTCTACAGTTGTCCCTTCATCGGCGGTGGTGGTTTCCTCGATCTCCAGCTGGTGTAAGCTCGTGACGTTGTGGGAAACAGAAAGAACAGTTTCAAGATTGACTTGGTTTCCAGTCAATCTGTCATCAACTGCTGACTCAGAAAGTGATGAAGAAGTTGGTGGTGGTGTGTGTGCAGCTGACTCTCGGGTGGCTTGGGATGAGCCAAAAACTTCACCAGCAGTCTGTTGAGAGACTGAGGTTGCTTGTGGAGTTTGTCCCCTTTTTACAACAACTGATAATGAATCAGTTGAGGAGCTACGCAGAAGTGTGGAGCCGGCACAAAACAAATAGGATTCATTATGTATCACAATTTACTAACTTCTAAAGAACGAAATTGCCGTTTTGAAAGCTGTTGACCTGTTGAGAGATCAGCAGGAGGAAGTGAAAGAGGAAGAGAAAGAAAAGAGTGATCAGCCAGGAGTGTCCGACTAGAAGCTCTGAGAAGAGGAGAAGTTTCTAGTGAGACAATGCAAAAGTGAAAATGAGAAGAAGGGTCAGCGACGGATGCTGGCACAGCTTCTGGTCGTAATCCACTCAAACTGGAGCTCAAAAGGGGCCCCAGTGGATCCTGGCTGAATCCTGATGATGCTGCAATTGCCACATCAGCATCATCAGTAGCCATACCTTCTCTACAGATAGCAGACCCTCTCTCCTGCAGATGAGGAGAAGAAGGAGCACGTGAAGTGGGAGAAGATGACGGGAGGAGGGGAGAAGAAGTGGTGAGACGATGAGCTGATCTTTTGACTCGTCTCCTTACCACCAGAGGAATGAAATCCTCTGCCTCATCTTCCATCTCTGTGGGAGCTGAGATCCCTGTGGAAGTGGGGTTCTTTTCACCAGCAGCTAGCGGACGACTAGCAGCCGATGAACCCTGCAGATGAAAAAAGGACTTACCTTGTTGTAGGGCAGATTTCTTCGATAAGGTGCCTTTTGATTGATCCAATTTGGATCTAGTATGATCATCAATGATCTTCAGCATGTACGAGGAGAGGGGAACATCCTGACCAGCTTCCTTCTTGGAGTTGAAGATGGTGTTGGATAAGGTACGAACCTCGAAAAATTCCCCCGGAAGGTCATCGTAATCGATCTCCAGCTTCTCGGTCATCACATGAGCGACGCACAAGGTGAAGAAACGAATATAAGGGATGTGATTTCCCTTTCCTTTGAGCTTGGTTTTGACCTCCTCGTACACCAGCCTCCCATAATCAATCCGCTGACCGGTGATTAGGGCTTCAGCAAGGATCTGAAGCTTGGAGTTGCACTGGTTTTGAGACCCATGGTTGCCGCCTATACACTGAATGATATAAGTGAAGCAACAGGCCCATGGTCTCGTTAGCTGAGACTTCTTGAAGATCAGAACCCTGTCCTCAGCGCTTTCCAATCGATATCCAGTGATATCGATCAGACTTTTCTTTGCATCCTCAGCAGATTTCATCTCCTGAGGTTCTTCAGTAGGGTTCAAGTAGTTGAACCCACAAGCAGTTCGGAAATCATCAACAGTAATGGTGATTTGATGATCTCCAACTTGCGCGACTATGTTGTCTCTAGAGACGGAGGCAGACATCCAGAAATCACGCAAGAGTTCGTAAAAACTCTTGGTGAAGCGCAAGAATGCACCACTGACAAGACAATGGCGCAAAAACTTTCCAACCGGACGGTAGATGTCCTTGAGGTTGTCCGGTGGCGAGGTGTTTGCCACCAAGTTCGAGTTTTGAGTAAACTCGATGGCATCTCTGGATAGGGAAGCTTTTTGGGTTGTTATGGAGGTAGACATGGTTAAGAAAAGAAGAAGATTAGGGTTTTGAGAGAGAAAAAGGAAGAAGTTTGAAGGTGGTTATTTGGGAGTAGTGGAGAAGAGTGAGGAGAGGTGAGGGGTATTTATAGGGAGAATATGAACCATTTTGGGTAACTGTTTGAATTTAAACTGGGTAAAAATGGATAGTTGGAAACCAACTATGGAAATATTGGTTTTCGTGCGAATAAACAGGTACGATTTGACAGTAAGGGTTAGAGGAGCAGTTTCTGTGTCAGGGATGTCAAATCCCTCATAAAAGCCAAATATTTCCACTTGAGTGCAAATATTTGCCACAGAGAACGTGTGGATGGGGTTAAAAGATTCCCTTTCTTTGAAAAACCAAACGTTTTAACTGATAAAACTTGACAAGTATCATTTTGAGATGAGTTACTCAGATGATCGATAAATTTAACGCGTTTTAATCAGCTGAGTGTACTAAGTGACAAGGTGAACATCATCATCTGCTGTAGTACTTCAGCAGATGAGTTAAGCATTTAACATACCCAGCTCGCTGATTAAGAAATTAAAGCGTTTTTCATCCAATGGCTTGGTGAATAAATCAGCTAGCTGAAGGTCTGTTGAAATGAAATGAAGTTCCACATCACCTTGTTCAATGTGATCTCTAATGAAATGATACCTTATGTCAATATGTTTGGTTCTGGAATGAAGAACAGGGTTATTGCTGATTGCGATAGCACTAGTGTTATCACAATAGATAGGAACTTTGGAAAAGTTCATATCGAAGTCAACCAGCTGATTCTTCATCCAAAGGACTTGAGCACAGCAGCTTCCAGCAGCAACATATTCTGCTTCGGCTGTAGAGGTAGAAACAATATTTTGTTTCTTGCTTGTCCAGCTGACTAGCTTTCCACCTAGCAGCTGGCACCCGCCAGTGGTGCTTTTTCTATCCATTTTGCAACATGCAAAGTCTGAATCTGAATAGCCAATTAGATCAAACCCGGAGTCTTTGGCATACTAAAGACCTAGGCTTGGAGTACCTTTAAGGTACCTCAAAATTCGCTTAGCAGCTATTAAATGAGATTCTCTAGGATCAGCTTGATACCTAGCACACATGCAAGTAGCAAACATAATATCTGGTCTGCTGGCAGTGAGATAGAGCAATGATCCAATGATTCCTCTATATAAAGTGACATCAACCGATTTCCCAGTTGAGTCAGCATCTAGATTATTTGGAGGAGCCATTGGAGTTTTCATGGATGATGATGAATTCATATCAAATTTCTTTAACAGATCTTTAATATATTTTTCTTGATTTATAAAAATCCCATTTTTAGATTGTTTAATTTGTAATCCAAGAAAGTAAGTTAATTCACCCATCATGCTCATCTCATACTTTGTAGACATGAGTTTTGAAAAACGTCTACAAAGTTTTTCATCAGTAGAACCAAAAATTATGTCATCCACATAAATTTGAACTAGAATGATATTACCATTGATTTTGCGAATAAACAAGGTTTTATCAATCTTTCCCCTTGTGAAATCATTTGCTAGAAGGAAGGTAGAGAGTGTGTCATACCATGCACGAGGAGCTTGTTTCAACCCATACAGCGCTTTATCCAATTTAAACACATAGTCTAAATATTTGGTATTTTCAAAATCTGGTGGTTGCTTAACATAAACTTCCTCTTGCAGCTTCCCATTTAAGAAGGCACTCTTCACATCCATCTGAAAAACTGTGAAGTTTTTGTAAGCAGCATAGGCTAGAAATATTCTAATAGCCTCAAGCCTTGCTACTGGGGAAAATGTTTCATCGAAATCGATTCCTTCTTCCTGTCTGTACCCTTGTGCAACAAGTCTAGCCTTATTGCGAATAACCACTCCTTCCTCATCCATTTTGTTCCTAAATACCCACTTAGTACAATTATTGTCTTACCAGCTGGTGGAGGTACCAGCTGCCATACTTTATTGACTTCAAACTGGTTGAGTTCTTCCTGCATTGCTTGAATCCAGCTGGAGCTTTCTAAAGCAGCTTTAATATTTTTTAGTTCTTCAGCTGCTAGGAAGCATGACCATAGGCAGAGATTACATGATGCCTTACTTCTTGTAACTACACCTTGTTGTGGATCTCCAATGATTAATTCAATTGGATGTTCTAAGGTCCACTTAGATTGAGGAGCAGCTGTAGAAGAGGAGGATTCAGCAGAGTTTGATCCTTGTCGAGCAACAGACTGCTCAGCAGGATTATTTACTTCATTTTGAACTAATCTTCTTGAAGTAGGAAGAGGTGGCTTAGAACTTGGTCTTGCCTTTGATGATGCTCTTGTTGTAGGAATTTCTTGTTGCACAGCTGCAATATCTACAAGATATGTGGGAGCATCATGGAATGTATCATCTGAATCATTTATTTGAACATCGAAGAGATTCAAGGCATCAACAAATGTTTCAGCAGAATCGTCAGTTGATGGCTCAGTCGACCTTTGAAATGCATCAGATGATTGATCAGAGGAGGGATTTAAGGCCTTTTGAGTGTTCTTCAAAAGTGACATTGATAGATTCTTCTAGAGTTTGTCTTCTTTTGTTGAAAACTCTGTATGCCTTGGATGAAGTGGAGTATCCCAAGAAAATAGCTTCATCAGCTTTAGCATCAAACTTGCTCATCTGATCTCGTGTATTTAACACGAAACACACACAACCAAATACATGGAAGAAGCCGATGTATGGTTTTCTTTGACGTAGAATCTCATAAGAAGTTCTTTTGTGTCTCTTCACGTAGAGAGATCTGTTTTGAGTAAAACAAGCTGTGTTGACAGCTTCTGCCCAGAATTGCTTTGGCATGTTTGACTCAGCAAGCATTGTTCTTGCAGCTTCTATCAGGGTCCTATTTCTTCTTTCAGCAACACCATTTTGTTGAGGTGTTCTAGCAGTTGAAAAGTTTTGAGAGATCCCAACTTCTGAGCAGAAGTCTTCTAATGTACTATTTTTGAATTCAGTACCATTGTCTGATCTCAACATCTTAACTCTAGACCCATTTAGAAGTTCCATCTTTTTGATGAACTTGATAATTTCATCAGCTGCATCACTTTTGTGGCGAAGAAATATAACCCAAGTGTATCGTGAGTATTCATCAACGATAACTAGTGTATACATCTTTCCACCTAGACTTTCAGTACTCATAGGACCAAATAGATCCATATGAAGCATATGTAGGCAGCTGTTGATGGAGAAACATTGCTTTGATTTGAAAGAGCTTTTATGCTGTTTTCCTTGTTCACAAGTTGAACAAAGTTTATCCTTTTCATACTTGATTTGTGGTAAGCCATTCACCAGCTGACCTCTAGCCAGCTTTGAAATATTCTTGAAGTTAAGGTGAGATAGCCTTTTGTGCCACAACCAATTTAGCTCTTCAGTGGAATGGGAGAATAGACAAACTTCTTGATTCTGAGGATTCATGTCAAGAGTATAAACATTGTTGTTTCTTGGTGCAACTAATACAACTTTTCCACTTTTATCCGTTACCGTTCCTCTATATTCGTTAAAGTTCACCGAGAACTTTGCATCACATAGTTGGCTTATGCCGATTAGATTATGTTTCAGCCCATTTACATAACCAACTTTTGTGATCTTTATAGATCCATTTGAAATGGAACCATATCCTTCAGTTGAGCCTCTACCATTATCACCAAAAATTACAGGAGGACCAGCACGAACTTCGAATTCTTCAAGCAAGGATTTATTTCCAGTCATATGTCTTGAGCAACCACTGTCTAGATACCAGACATGTTTGCTTTGATCACCCTGCACAAGAATTGAAAGAAGTTAGTTCTTTTTGGGAACCCACATTTCTGTGGGTCCGTGAGACTTCCTGCTGGAGCTCACATGGGTTGGTTTTTCATAGGCTCACAAGCTGAGGATGGGGATGGTCTTAAGCTTGGACTGTCACACTCACTGGCCAGGTGCCCACGATCTCCACATCTATAACATTTTCTGTTCTTTTGCTATGGAGTGGAGGGCGAGGCAGCAGGATTAGGTACTGGACCTAAAATCCCTTTCATCTATTGATTCTCAGAGAGAGTCAGATTTTGAACGAGTGAAGTCAGATTACTGATTTTTCTTTTCAGCTGTTTGACAGAACCAGCTGAGGAAGGACTAGGAGTGTTTTTGGAGACACTCTTACCTTTGTTCTTTGCAGCCCAAGTACGAACTCCAGCTGTCTCACCCTTGAAGGGTGTAAGAACAGTTCTCTTTCCTGCTGTCTTGTTAGTCTTCTTTTGAGGTTTAGCAGCAGAGACAACAGGCGCTGAACCCAAGATAGATTTTCTTGGTTCAACTATTACTACAGTGGGTGTCCTAACAACCATGGTTGAGGAATCAGCTGAAGATTCCTCACCTGTAGTTTCAGAAGGTTCTTCTGTGACATCTCAGTAGCATAGGTTTTCGTAGACCTAACAAAGGAACCAAAAACCAACTCTTCAGCTGGCACAGACGCATCAGCTGATGAGGAGTACAGATCATCTGTACTGCTGTCAGGTACAGCGGCTGCAGCATAGAAGTCTCCTCCTAGTACAGCTTGTACTTGACTAGGAATTTGTGAGTTAACACATTCACTCACACGTTTGGATGAACGGGACCATGATTCACAAATCTTTTTAATTGCTTCAAGTTCTTTAACCTTTTCACTTAGATCGTGTTGAAGAACTGAATTTATAAATTTAGTTTCTGAAAGTTCTTCCTTTAAAGATTTATGATCAATTAGTCTTTCTTTTAAAAAAGCATTTTCACGAAGAATAGTATTGTGTTTATCCAAACATTCACCTTTCAGCTGATCAATGAAGTGCAAATCACAAATGATAGAATCAACAATATCTTTGGCTTTTGTAGCCTCAGCAGAGATTAGAGAGGTTACCTTTTTGTGAACTATGTGACCCATTGGTAGGAACTAGCATCATCAGCTGTAATACTTTCATCAGCACGAGCCATCAAACACATTGTGGCCATTGGTTCATCATCATCGGATGAGCTGTCACCAGAGTCAGCCCAGTCGTGAGTTTCAGCTACTAGACCCTTGTCAGCAGCTTTGCCTTCAAGTGCCTTCTTTTCTTCTAGGATCTTTTTGGTGAAGGCTTGTAGCTTTTTGTATTTTTCTTCAATGGATTCACCAGTTGAAGATGATGAACTTGCTTTCTTCTGCTTGCAGTCGTTAGCATAGTGTCCCTTCTTGTTACAGTTGTAGCATGTTATCTCAGAGATATCAGGTGTACTTCCAGAGGATCTGGAAGGTGCAGCTGACGAGATAGGTCTGCTACTAGAGCCTTTAGCTAAGGAGCCTGACTTGCCTTTGAAGAATTTTCTGTTTTTGACAAGTAAGGCAAGCTCAGATATGAGGGCTTCGTTGTCTTCATCTTCATTGATCTCCTCGATTCTTACTTCAGGCATGTTGAACAAATCAACATCTGAGGTATTGTCAGCTTCATCATCTGATGGGGGATATTCAATTCTGCTGGGCTTGTTTATGGAAACAAGAGCAGTTGAAGATCCTGAGGAACTCATTTTAGAGTCCTTTGGAGGTTGAAATTTGTTGAGTACAGTTCTCTCATGGCTTAGAAACATACCATAGAGAGATGAAAGAGTATAGTCTTTCAGGGTGGGAGATGTACTCATGCAAGTTATAATGGTAGCCCATTTAGCGGGTAAAGCAGCCATAAACTTACACATTTTGGACATATCGTCCTTATCAACCCCATGAGACTTCAGCTCGTTTAATAAGATATTATAACGATTAAAAGTTTGAGCTATAGTCTCACTAGGCTTGGCTCTAAACAGCTCGTAGTCATGGATGAGCATGTTCTTGTTATGTTCACGCACAACAGATGTGCCTTCATAAACTTCAGCCAGCCTGTCCCACATCTCTTTTACTGAGTCACAAAATTGTATATTGTGATACAGTTGATCACCAACTGCTTGAAAAAGCATATCCCTTCCTTTATTCTCAAGATGAACAAGACGTTTTTCAGCGTCCGTCCATTGAGCTTCAGATTTAACAACGTAGTGTTCTGGTATTTCAGGAGTACCAGGGATGAGGGTTTGAGGGATATATTTTCCTATCGTGAGATTATCTTCAAGTTTAGGATTATAGGTAACCATGTGGGATAACATGCGAGTTTTCCACATGGGATAGTTGGTTTGGGTGAGTTTGGGAGGTTTGCCAGATGATGGTAGATCAGTTGTAGGTTCAGCCATAACAGATGCTCAAAGTTGATGGAAAACAACTTTGACACTCGCTCTGATACCAGTTGTTGGTTCCCAACAACACAAACGTGTTGTGTTACGGCTAAGTAAAGACTTAAAAATAAAGAACACACAAGATTTCAATGATTAAGAGTTTATTAAAACAACTTAATACAGTACAAAGTTTACGGAAATAGATAGTACACACTAACTAAAACTTTATACTTGAAATGACACTTTAACTAGCTCAAACTAAAAAGATTATGCAAGGAGAGTAATATCAGCTGATACTAACAGCTGATATTGAATGCCGAGTAATAACTATGAGGAAGTTAATACTAGACAATAACAAACTCTCAGAGAATGTTCTTGTGCTATGAATGCTAAAAGGTGTGTGTAAATGCAAGCATTTACGTCTCTATTTATAGCCCAAGATCCATGTTCCTTTGTCCACAAGTTAATCGACGTGTAAACATATTATTCGTCGATGTGGACTTGTCCAAGGAGACATTAAATGCTCATGCATACGTTATAGTCCCAATTGTACTTTGTGTCAACTTCACTTGTAACATTTTCTGACGCACAGTGAAAAGATGTACTATGATATTACAAAAGATGTTGACTTTCTCTATACATGCTTGGAGGGACAAACGATGATGTTCTGACAACTTATCTTCTATTACCGAAATACAAGATCCTCATCGTTTTCTTCTTCTTTGAGCGGGAAAGGAAAAAATTCAAAGTGTCAAGAATATTTTTCACTAAGTCTTTATCTGCAGCGGGTACCATCAGCTGATTCCACAATCAGCTGAGTGGTCTTCTTCTTGTCTTTGTCCTTCGGGCATAGACTTCGAATGATCACTCTTGAATTGCTGCTGATTTGACTTGACATCTTGAGCTAAGTACTAACTCAGCTGAAGATTTATTACATATACTTGTTTCAGCTGAGATACGTACTCCAGCTGATTTTATTCTTCTTAGCTATCGATCATCAAATCTTATTTACTTAGTCTTGGGACTAACATTAAATACCGGCCTATATTGTATACTTTACATATGAGTAGTGATTTTAGGACCACATAAATTAATTCACCCACCACATTGTACAAGATTTAAAACATATTGTATAAGTAGTGTATAACAGTGATTGTAATATTTAAAGTAATTTATGTGGTCCCAAAATCACTTCCCTTTACATATTATTTAGTGTAAGCCTCTTTCTGTAATATGATTTTTATTTTATTATAACTTATTTTATTTTTATTTTTTTAAAGAGCAAAATTTTATTATAACTTATTTGTGTGTTATCATTATTAATTTTACATACATTTTGGAGTATTATAATTCTAGCTCCCTTCAAAATATTTCGTCCTGAATATTGTGTTTGCTTAGAAAATTTATACACTAGAGTGTTATCAAGATATTGCTGAAATAAATTCTTGATATAATATTTCATTCTTCTTAAAATTATACAAAAATTGTGTACCGCAATCATATACGAGACTCCATCATATCTCTAAAAAATATTTACAAAAGATTTAACATAAAAATCATTTATAGCAACTCTAACCTTTAGAATAAAGGATTTTAGGGCTTGTTTGTTTTTTTACTCATTAAGTTCTGTATGGATAAAGCGTCTGTCTGGATAAATTGTGTCTGTCTAGATAAATTAGTGTTGTTGTTTGTTTATTGTGCTGAATGAATAGTCTGAATAATATAATTTTACTATTTTTTTCTCATACCTAATTATTTTTAATAAACTGTTCATATATATTTTTGAATTAGAATTTTAAATAATAAAAATACAAACATACGAATTACTTATTAGAAAAATAAAAAATTTGACATTTGAATCAAATTTTTATTTAAAAAAATATAATGAAACATTTTTTTCAACTGCATATATATAAAAGTTATCATTATGTTAATATAAATTTGATAAATATAAAAAAAAACAAAATAAAAGTTGTGACTTAATGGGGAGGACATCACCTCCATGACTTTTCCGATTAAGTCATGCTTTATGGATAAAGTCATAAACAAACGGACTAACCATGACTTTCCACATTAAGTAAATTATCTATTAAGTCCATTAAATTATAAATAAACACCACCTTAGTGTAGCGATATCAAGATGACCGTTCAAGTGTTAGTTGAGGTATCGTGGATTAGTCGTGTAGATTAGTGGTTGTTTGTGTTTTCTTTTAGAAAAAGAAAGAAAGAAGAATACGTCATTTTTATCAACTCCAACCAAAGCTATACAAAACAAAAAAAAAAACAAAAAAAAAAAAAAATTTAAGTTAAACCATGAAATTATGTAAGCGCAAAATCCTACGGCTTTAAAATTAAGAATTAATTATTAAAATAGATCATTTTAATGAACGACTTACATTTAAGACTGATACACTTCAATATTTTCAAAATATCTCGTGCGACTGAGAGACTTCATAGAGCAGCACTAACTTTGAGCAGACTAAGTGGTGAGCAGCACTAAGTGCTGAGCAGTACTAACTAGCAGTAATAACAAGGTTGCACAGTATTAACGAGCAGTAGTAACAAGGTTGAGCATTACTAACGAGCAGTAGTAACAATGTTGAGTAGCACTAACTCGGACACGTGTCGGCGTTTTAGTAGAGTAGCACGGTCTTACGGTCGCATGGTCTATTTTGAAAAGTCTTCAAAATGCACGGTCTATTAATCCAAAGCAACTCGACAATAATAGAATGTTGAAAAAAGTTTCACAACAAATTGTTTGTAAACATAAAGATAACCTTATTCAGATTATTCAAGGAAAGTAAAGTTTTTTACAGTCACATAGGCGACTTAACATGTATTTCGTGAGCATTTCTAGACTTTTCTTCGATCATCCCAAATTATTAATCTAGAGAAGTTTTGAACCCTAATCTCTTCATAGGTGACTTATCAGGGACGCTTATCTAGGCTTGGAGATGGTCATATGCAATCTTCTATATGTTCATAAATGGGTTTTGCTAATAAGTGCTTTAAGGACATTCAATAACGAACATTTAATAAATCAAAACTTTTGTAATCATTGTAAAATAATATTGATGTGTCATTAATGTTTTTGTGTTAAATCGATTTTACCCTTACTATTATTGAAAATGAAGTATTTTAATAAAGTAAATGAAGGGACATACAAAATATTTAGTACTTACTATCATATACCCCAGAACATATTAGAAAAAACCTACATAAATAAGTGAGGCCTCAAGTCATTTACATTCTACCAATAAGAGCGGCACTAAATTCCTCAATTTAGCTTTTATATACTATATTCATGTATCATTAAACTTCCTTGCAATGAGATAATACATTCATTTTTCTTTTTTGATCATATAATGGCATGTTGTACACCTAAGTACTTAATACCTTGTGTTAATTAGTACATACAAAAGCTATAAGCCTATTAACTTTGCAACTAAAATCTAAAAAAGCTTAATTCTAATTACAAACTTAGATAGCTTATGGACATGGGGAGGGTGTAATTAGTAAGCCAAGTTATTCATAAGTTAGTCAAGATCGACTTGTTAAAAGCTTCTCAAATCATAGTTCTCAAGAAAAAGATAGAATGGCATTTTTCAGTTGCCACAATTCTCAAATCAACCTCTAGTGCACTTGAAACATGTACTGGTTGATGTTATTGTGTTTTATCAAGTTCATGAGTACCTCCTGATGCCCAGTAAGAAACCTATGGTTAACATCACTATGTTGACTCGTGCTTGCTGCTATTTCAACTCGTATTATAGCCATAACTCTCTATTCAAGATAAAATATACATATTATTTTATAACTGATATTGATATGATAAAAACAACTATTTAAACATAGAGTTAAGAATTATTTTAACTTATTTCTCCCAATTTCTCGTGTTTCCTATACAAACATGGTATCTTATATAAATATACTAGGTTATAACCCGTGAAAAATCACGGGCTATCACTCTTCTAAACGTTAAGAATATATAATACAAAGGTTTTTTAGCTGATTTAGTTTGACTTGTATTAAATTTTTCTCGTATAAAATAAAAAGGGAATTGAATATATTAATAACAGGACCAAGTGGGTTGCAAAAAACATGTACAACATTTCAATGACAAATATCGAAATATAACTAAAAGGAAGTCCAACATCCAATGACAAATTATGAAAAATGTTTAATAAAAAAAATCAAGATAAATTTCTAAATACTTCTTTAAATACAACGTTTGAAGTTTTATTCGTCACACCGCCATCTTTATCTTCTATTAATGTAACAACCCTCAAAATCGGGTATCTGACCCGACACTTATTCCAACCAAATGTATTATACAATTTCCGTATCGCTAATAAAAAGTACGTCTCTTGCGTATGAGTCTAGTAAAAATGTATAATAACAATTATTAGTGTACATCAAAATTGATGCAAGTAACTCTTTTGTTAATATTGGTTTAATGAAAACTATAATTTAATGAGTTGGTGGCTTAAACGTAAACCTTAAACTGGAACCAAAATCATAAACTTAATATTTTATAATAAAGTTTTAAATTAACCAAAGTGATTGATATGAAAATGTGTACAAACTATCTATTTAAACAAAAGATGGAAATTATAATATTTAGTACATTGCGAGAATGTCGAAAGTAATTAAATATGTACTGAAGTAAAAGATTATAGTCAGTAAATGACTGCAATCACAAACCAAATAAGATCTCGGTTAAAACTTTTACCTTGTAAGAGTAGCTAGTACGCTTAATCTATATATATAATAAAAGAGAGTTTTTTTGAATTTCTATAAGCCACTTCAATGCCACATGACATGAAAAATGCCATGTAATATGTCCATGTAAGCTCCTTCATCCATTACGTTATCATTCAACCTCATCAATCATAGCATTTAACCTCATTTAACACTATGTCGCATGCAGAATGGTACGCTAATGAAATCATGGGATTAATCTTATGCATAGATTTAGTTACACCTGATCAACAATCAAATTTGCTATCATCAATCCTACAATGTTAATTTCTTATTTCCATTACGATAGAATATCTTCGATTCTGCTGCTTTTTATTGGTGCTTCTGTTGTAGTAATAAGGGGTTAATTGGTCGAACTATCAATCGTCAACATATAACTTCAAATTGTAGAGTCTAATGGTGAATTAATCAATTTCAAAAGAGTATTCATTTTGAGTTCTGGTGTAAATTGATATGAAAGTACTGCAAATATAATTAACATATATTTTAACATGCAGTTTCATTATTTTTCTCAATGCGATTGTCCTCTCCTAAATGCACAGATTCATGTCAATCCGAAGAAATATCATTCACCATTTTGGCCGATTAAATGAGAATTTAGCTGCAGAGTTTTTTTCAAAATTCACTTTTTAATTAATTGATGGTTGCTACTTTAATTTAGGGTTTTCTTTATTTGTAGATTCTAATACTGTTAAACCGTGCGTAACGCTCGACCGTTCGTTTGGTCGCGACCGGCCAACTCAGCGTCGGCGACGCGTCCTCCCCGTTACGCCCCATGTCCGGCGACGCGTCGAGGTGGTCCAACGGTCGAGTAATCGACCGTTCAACTCGACCGTTGAACGGCTCTTTCTCCCCCCCTCTCCAACGGCTAACTTCAAACAAACACCCCTTTTTTTACCTTATAAATACCCAATTCTTTTACCAAATAATTCACAACTCTCATTTCTTTCTCCACTCAAACACACACTCAAATCTCTCAATCACCCTCTCTAAAAATGTCTTCATCCAAGAACAAAGGAAAGGCTACAAAATCTCGACGCGGAGCACCCTCTACTACACCCTCTCAATCACCCTCGATCAACTTTCGACCACCCGGTTTCGTACACCAAACAAGTCACCAAATCCCACAAGGTTATCAAAATAATCCATTTGCTCCCCCTACTTCCCACAACCATACCGACCACAACAACAACCACCACAATATCAACAACTACCACAACAAGGTTATCAAAATTATTTTGGTGGGGACCAATACGACCACTAAAATTTTGATCCTTTCGTCGGGCTCGACCAATACGACTACCAACCACGAACCCAAAGTGGTTCCCCCGCCACTCCAGCCGCGCCCCTCGACGTCGAGTCTTCCGAGTCGTCCGACGAGCCCGAGCCCATTGAAGCGCCAAAAAAGGTAGCAAAAAGGCGTCAACCACCGACAAAGGGGGTGACCGGCGGAAGCGCGTCATGGACGAAGCTTGAAGAGATAGGCTTATGCAAGGCTTGGATCGACACTTCCGAAAATGTCATCAAGTCGAACTCCAGGGCTAAATGTGGATTTTGGCAGGATGTGTTAGTTCGCTTTGCGAGCGAAATGGGTGAGACGACCCGAACATATGACGCACTAAACTGCAAGTGGAAGAATAGGCTTCGTCCTAAAATTACAAACTTTTGTTCGATTTATGACAACCTCGTACAAAGAAACCCAAGTGGGGCGAACGACCAAATTTTGTACGCGCGGGCTTGTGGTGAATTTAGTGCTGAACATGCAGGGGAGTTCACAGAGGTAGAGTGCTGGAGAATTTTGAAGGACCATCCAAAGTGGAAGGATGTTGAATACCCAAAACAGTTGGCGATGTTCGCGAAGGCTAGGGGGAAAAAATCAAGGACTTCGTCATCATCAGCTGCGCAAGGTTCAGGGGTTGGTCCAGAAGATGAGGATCAATACGATGAAGAAGTGGAAGTTCCACCCCCTCGACCAATGGGGCGGGACAAGGCGAAGAAGAAAGCAGCGGCATCGTCATCAGCTGCTCAAAGTTCAGAATACGGTGCCCCCCAGCCATCATCGGCTCGGGAATTAGTCGGACATTGGAAAGACGCCACGGACGAATTTTTTGACTTCCGCAAAGCAAACATATCTGACTTCATGGAGATACAAAAAGATACCCAAGAGCTCAAGCACATGAAATTCTACAATTCGTCGCATGATCACCTCACCGGCAGAACTCTTGAGTGGGTTTTGGCAAAGAAGGCGAAAATCAGGGCCAAATATAATTTGGACTGATAGTTTGTTTTTTTTAGTATTAATGTAATGTTTTTTTTATTTATGTATTTTTTTCAATTATTAATGTAATGTTTTTATTTTAATATTAATGTATTTGTTTGTAATTTAAATTTAAAAAAAAATAAAAAAAAATTTCCGAACGGTCACCCATTACGGGCATTTGGTCGCTGTCTGGTCGTGTGTTTGATCAGGAGAGAGAAAGCTGATGTGACGCAGATGTGGCAGGGGTGACCAAACTGGGTTTGGTCACCCATTACGCATAGTCTTTATGTACTTCGTCTATTAACATGTTTTAGTGTTTGTTATGAGAATCTGATAACAGTATAATTGTGTTTGCCATATTTTAATTGCATAACCTTCATATGATTTTAAAAATATTATACGGATTACGAATTTAAGCATTAATCTATTTTAGTTTTCATAATATTCCCCAAATTAAGAACTTTTTTCAAAAAATTGATTACTGTAATTAATACCAATTATAATAATTTATGATTGCATATTAATTAAGTATAACATGTCTTCAATCTCCCTTAGAGATTTATTTCTCAACTCATTTACATGCCTTCATTTTTTATTAACGGCAAATATTATGTAAATTAAATATTATATTTAAGTTATCTTTGGTTACGGTTCCAATTAAAACCGTTATGTTTTATTAATTAGAATTTTTCAGTTTTCATTTTATTTTCTCTATAAATCCAATATTATCGGTTTCGATGAATAAAACAACATGAGGAAATTTCGCTTAAATTAAATATTGTAGCTCTTTACAGAAGTAAAGGATGTTCTTGATTCTTTACAGAATTAAATATTGTAGCTCTTTACTAAAATTTGGTCGGTTACAAAACCGTTTTTTATTATAGTTTATATCCATTTATTGATTATATATTTATGTTTATAGATGAATCATCTGTAATAGTTGCAAGAGCACTGATACAATTCTCTCAACAAATTACAATGATCCTACCAGGTTATATTTCAACTACATTTTTATTTGTCGATACAAATATTATATTGTTTGGGTCGGGCAGGGGATGGCAAATTATATTAACGATTTTGATGAATTGGGTGATCAGAATATATGGGAAATGGAATATTTGTTTTAAATTTTAGCTACTTAATTCCCATTGTTAATGGATTTTGAAAAGTTGCCAATTCAGTTTTGGCAAATATGATACAGAAAGTACATTTGATGTTAAAAAATCAGTACAAGTATTTAAAAAAATCTCATTTATTTATTAACTTTTCATCTAATTTAGAGGCAATTAAGCTATTCAAAAACATCATTTTGAACTACGTTTGAATTTTGAAATATGCGATAGCACTTTATTTGGTTATAATTTTAGTGTTGTAATGGTATTTAAGTTATATATATTCCTATTTTTTATATTTCAGTATGATACGCCTTGGACCAAGTATTCACTCTGAATGCTGTGATCTATGATTGGATTGTTAAAATTGAAGTTATTTCCCTATAATAAGAATATTGCAATTTGATGATGTCGTATGTTTAATGTTTATGCAGGCTTCTGTATTAATAAGAGACACTTCAGTCAAAAGGAGTATTTGGGGTAATTGACCCACAGGCTTTTGTATTCAATATATAGGCTATACAAGATAAGTTACATTCAAATATACATAATCTGTAACTAACTATAGACCATAACTAACTATTCGATCTTATCAGCATAAAGCCTTATCACTAATCTTTCTGTTTACATTCCCCCTTAATCTTAACCGTCACAAGGTTGAGATTGTGTCTTAACTTTTCCAGCATAAGTTTAGCAGCCGGCTTTGTGAGCCTATCTGCTATCTGGTCATTGGAAGAGATGAACCGTACGTCAAGAGCACCCATGGCTACTCTTTCTCTGACAAAATGAAAATCCACCTCTATGTGTTTAGTGCGAGCATGAAATACTGGATTAGCTGTTAGATAAGTTGCCCCTAAATTGTCACACCATAGTACAGGCGGTCGAGATTGTCGGACTCCTAATTCTTTGAGCAGGGACTGTATCCATATTGCTTCAGCTGTACCGTTAGCCAATGCCTTGTATTCAGCTTCCGTACTAGATCGTGACACCGTGGGTTGTTTACGAGAACTCCACGAGATCAAATTTGGTCCAAGAAATATGGTGAATCCTCCTGTAGACCGGCGATAGTCTAAGCATCCGGCCCAATCGGCATCTGTAAAAACACTCAATAATGTAGAATTGGACCTTCGAAGATTAAGACCTGTGGTTAGCGTGCCTTTTACGTAACGTAGGATTCGTTTAACCGCTTCCCAATGTATATCTGTTGGCTTGGAGAGATATTGACACACTTTGTTAACAACAAATGAAATGTCGGGGCGAGTTAACGTAAGATATCGCAAGCCTCCAACCATACTTCTATATTTAAAAGCATCATCATCGTTAAGAGCCTTTCCATAACTTTCTGACAGTTTTTCCGTGACTGACATCGGGGTTGATACACTTTTGCAATTCTCCATATTTACTCGATGAAGTAAATCGGTGGCATATTTATGTTGCACCAAAGTGATTCCCCCTGAATTGTGAAGTACTTCAATCCCGAGAAAATAGTTGAGCCGACCAAGATCTTTAATTGGAAAGGCTGCAGCAAGTTGTTGAATAAGCTTATTAATGATCGGTTGAGATGTACCCGTAATTATAATATCATCAACGTAAACGAGCATGTAAATGACCGCACCATCATGTTGAAAAGTAAATAAGGAAGTGTCAGCTTTGGATGCTTGAAAACCAAGTTGTAACAACTTGTCACTTAGGCGGGAAAACCAAGCCCGCGGAGACTGTTTTAAACCATAGATGGCCTTCTGTAACTTGCACACATATTGTGGACAAGTTGAACTTTCAAAACCCGGAGGTTGTTGCATATAAACATCCTCATTTCAGAAACCATGGAGAAAAGCATTGTTAACATCGATTTGTCTGAGATGCCACCCTCGAGAAACTGCTAAGGACAAAATAAGGCAGACAGTGGCTGGTTTAACAACCGGGCTGAATGTGTCCTGATAATCAATTCCATACTGTTGAGTGAAACCACTAGCCACAAGACGGGCCTTATGTTTATCAATAGACCCGTCCGGTTTTTGTTTAACTTTAAATATCCATTTGCAACCAACAATGTTGACCCCGTTAGGACGCGGTACGAGAGACCAAGTATGATTTTGTTGAAGAGCATCAAACTCAGCCTCCATGGCGGTGCGCCATAGGGGATCTGTTAGGGCCGATTTATGAGAGGTAGGAACAGTCATAAAAGCTCGTTTAGTGGAATCATATGTCACCGTTCCATCTGTAAATTTACGTGGGCAAACTGTACCGGCTCGAGCACGAGTAACCACACCAGGTGGCGGTGGTGCGGTAGAGCCTGGATTACGAGATGGACTTATGGAGCCTGCTGGCGGAGGCGGAGCAGCGGCTGAAGTATCAAGTGCTGGTTGGTTGCCTGATGGTTGTGGTATTTGAGCAGTTGCAGCCGGTGTAGTAGGCTGAACTGGCTGGGCAGCAGATAATGAAACCGGGACACCGTCATGACTGGTTTGTTCATGTAAAACAGGTGTCAAGATAGATGGTTGATGCGAGGAATTAACCTGTGTAGCAGAGGATCCTGCAAAAGCTTTGAACAAATGGTATTGGAGCTGCAGCTACACTAGCATTGTTAGTCATCAACATAGACAAATCATAATTTCTCATATGTTCATTTAAAATTCGTGGTTCGTTTTGTGGAAAAGACACAACAGTAGCTGTTGTGGATGGAGTGGTGGTTGTGTTTAAGGTGGCATAAGGAAATCGAGATTCATCAAAGATCACATCCCGAGATATATAAATACGACCAGTGCTTTGGTCAAGACATTTGTACCCTTTATGCATCGAACTGTAGCCAAGAAAGACACATAGTTTTGAACGAAAAGCCAGTTTATGTGAGTTATACTTGCGTAGGCTTGGCCAGCAGGCACACCCAAAAGTCCTTAGGAAGTATTAATTAGGAATTATATTTAGGACTCGTGTGATGGGTGTGGAATTGTTGATGATTCGACTAGGCATACGATTAATGAGATAACAAGCAGTTAAAAACGCTTCATCCCAAAACCTAAGCAGAAGAGATGAGTGAGCTAGAAGAGCCAAACCTGTTTCAACTATATGGCGATGTTTTCGTTCGGCGATGCCATTTTGTTGGGATGTATGAGGGCACGACACGCGATGAGATATACCGATCTTTTGGAAGTATTTGTGAAGTTTGTGGTATTCACCTCCCCAATCGGATTGAATGGTGCGGATTTTAGCATTTAAGAGACGTTCAACATGATTTTGAAAATTATAGAAGACTTGTTCAACATCAGATTTATGTTTGATAAGGTAAATCCAAGTGTAACGACTGTAATCATCCAAAAAACTAACATAATATTTAAAACCACCACTAGATACTTGAGCCGGTCCCCATACATCGGTGTGAACTAGCTCAAGAGGATAGGAGGTAACATGAACAGAATTATTATAAGGTAACTGATGACTCTTAGCACGTTGACATGCGTCACATACAGAGACTTTATTATTAAAAGAACCTCCTAACCTATTTGACTTTAAAATAGAATTAACGACAGTTGAAGTTGGATGACCAAGACGTTGATGCCATTGAGAGGAAGACACTTTGACAGTTGAAAAAGCATAGCTTCCAATTGGCACCGGATAAAGACCACCTTTGCTTTTACCGAATAGGAGGGTTTTCTTCGTGTCACACCCCGCCAAAATTGGTTTTGCGGAAGAACGAGGTGCGACTAATTAGCAACATAACACATCAATAATAGTAACTTCGCATACATTAAAAATTGGATTGCCAATGTCGTTACAAAAATCAAAAAGTAATTGTTTAAACATAAACCCAAAATAAATGTTTGAAAATGAAAGACTTGTGCCATAAAGACTTATTCTTGAAAATTAATGCATGACAATCCTTGACAAAATAGAACCTTGAAATGACTTAGTTTCCGTTACCTGAGAAAACATATAGAAAAAAAAGTGTCAACACAATGGTTGGTGAGTTCACAGGTTTTGTGAATCCATAAGAGTATCATCAAAATCGTTGTGTACAAATCATGTACAAAAATAGTTTTAGGTGCAATGTATAATCCCTCGCAAGCTAGCTAGGCAAACAAGTTAAGGTATAATCAAGGGCCGGTAATCAAACCATAAATCTAAAGTAGTTAGAATATAAAGCTCAAACCCAGTTGGGCTAGCGCGACTAACCATGAGCGGGGGATCAATCCCGATAGTACTATCTCTATATTCCTTGGCTAAAACGCATAGTTAATGATTACGGTTAAACGAGGACATGTATTGTGGTCCTTAAACAGTTGGTACGTGTACACCACAATGATTATACAAAGATCAATTATTGCAAAATAGTTGTGTAGTATATGTTTTCTCCCCCAATAGGTAGTTATAAAACAGTAAAAGTGGGGCCGTGAAACTCACCTTAGCGAAGCTTCCAAATTCGTAAATCCACAAAGTTTGGGATTCCAACCAAAGATTCCTAGCGTCCTAAACGCATATGTATAGTTAATAAGTGACGGTCTAAAATGACTCGCCTAGACTATATGATGCATGAATGTTTCTCTCAACTTGAATTTAGATGTAAGCGATACGTTGGTGACTCGATAGGGTTGGACTTGTATGTTTAATATAGTTGTGTAAGTAAAGTTCATTTTCTACAATACCTTTACTTTATTCGTATATATCAATTTGTTAACCAAAGTTAATTATTTAATCAAAGATAAATAATTATAAATAATTATTAATTAAATAATAATTAAAGAAAATGATTTTTAACTATTAATTCATCATTAAATAATTAATTGTTAAATAAATATTAATTAAATAAATATTTAATTAATTAGATAAATAAATAAATAAATAAGTAATTAAATAATTAAATAAATAGATAACTAATTTAAATAAATAAATAAATAAAATTTTTTTTTTAATGGAAAAGGAGTATAAAAGAAAGAGGTCTTTAATCATAAAACCCGATTAATACTTGATAAAACCTACGAACCAAACACACCGCCGGTGTGTGTTTGGGTTTTGTTTAATGGCAGCGACGTACTAGGCGTTGCCGGAAGCCGAGAATAACCCCTCCGTCGGAGACGGGGGTTGTGCGACAGGAACCCAAAAAAACCCAGGAAAGATTATTGATTAAAACCCATGAACGGGAGCGGGAGCAGACCGATACCTGCGATGAAACGGTCATAGGAGCACCGGCACACACACTGTGTGTGCTTGCCGGAGAAGACAACACCAAGAACACCCAATCGATCCCGATCCATAACCCACGTATGCATGCTAAAATAATCGAAAATTAAAATAAATAGATAAAGGTTATACCTAGCAGGTGAGTGAGAAAGAAATCGAGAATGAGGTTGATCGTAACGCTTGCGTCGCCAAAAGAAGGACTGTTGAGATCACCGGAATTTGCCTTTCTTCTGGGTTTTGTGAACGTGGAGAGAGAGAGAATGGGTAGTATGATATAAGAATAGGATAGTAGGTTCAAAAGTGATAGATGATAGGCTATAATTTGAATATAATATATTATATCAAATAAACGTGTACCATTTTTTCGGAGTGTTCAGTACAATCTGAGATCATGGGTTGGAGGATAAGGACAAATCTTTATTAAAATATGTAAATGTATACTTGCATAAAAAGAAAGGATAGATGACAACATATGATGATACAATTAAGTTTAACTTTTAAATTTAATAGCATGCATCCATGGAGTATACACCACGCATTCACACAAGAGGAAAAGATCCGAACCTAATTGAGATTGTGATGGATGTTTCTATTATATAATTTATTATCTCTTTATTGATAACTAAATTTGTACATTTATTTCATTATTATAATTTGTACCACTTGTGTAATAATCACTTCAATTTAGTTATAACTTTATTATATAACTTTCATACTTTTGATTTTAGGTTTTGTCACCAACTCGCTAAATCACAGTTAAGCACTGTACAACCTTAATTAATCGCATCATTGATGTGTACAAATTATTAATTAATTTGTATGTTTCGCTAGATTTTAACGACAAAAAGTGTACTATTATTAATGCAATTCTATTGACCACAATTAGACGTTGGGTTAAACACCCAATCGCGAGGGTTGTCACACTTCGTGACCTTGTCCTTAACAAAGAAAGCATCATGGTGAATTTCAATAAAAACATTATTATCAAACACAATTTTATAAGCTGAAAGAAGATGTTTGTTAATTTTCGGAACATGAAGGATATTGTTGAGATTAGTAGATTTTCCCAAACCGGAAATTTTAGAGTGACCTATATGAGAAATTTGCAAACCTGCTCCGTTGGCTACTTGAACTTGATCATTTCCATGATACCGTTCTTGAACAGTAAGGCGATTGAGATCGTTGGTTAAGTGATCAGTGGCACCTGTGTCGAGGTACCAATTTTGGTCATTGTAATTTCCTGTAGTAGCACTGTTTCCTCCTTTATATTCATCACTTTGATAGGCATGATTGAACCGGTTTCTGCAACTTAAGGCAGTGTGACCGGGAATACCGCATACTTGACATTGAATGCCGCCATTGTTCCTACCACGACCACGTCCACGGCCGCGGTAGTTGCCTCTTCCCCGATAGTTGTTACGTTGATTATTGGAAGAAGCATTGTTGCGGCGTTGTGAACCTGGATCTTGACGGGTCACACTGTTTGCAGATGTGGCGAATTCGGTAGAATTGTTCAAAGTGGTAACCTGTGCTTCATGAGAAATTAGATATGAATAAAAATCAGGTAGAGTTACCGCATTCTGATTACTCAGAATTGTGATGGCGGTGAATAAATCGCCATGGCCTGGTCCCAACCCTGCTAAGATGTAACCGATTACTTCTTCATCGGTCATAGGATGGCCGATGTTTGCCATTGTGTCCGCCAGACTTGTCATCTTATGATAGTATTCAGATGCAGTCATATCTCCTTTCTTAGTGGTGGCGAGTTGTGCTCGAATCTGAATGGAATTGCCTCTATGTTGAGCTGAAAACATTTGGTGAAGAGAGGCCCATAGTTCAGCAGATGTATTTGTGCATCTGGTGAGTTGAGCAAAAACGTCTTCGGTCATGGAAGAAAGGAGTCCACCGATAATAGCCTGGTCTTGAATCACCCAGGTGTTATAATTAGGGTTGGGGTTTACTCTCGCCTCTGCGTTTTCTCCGGTGGTTATCGTGGCAGGAGGAGTCGGAGTGGTGCCATCTAGGTATCCGAACAGTTGAACACCTCGAAGAATTGGAACAACTTGAGCTTTCCATAAGAGAAAGTTGGTCCGGGTTAACTTGCACGATATAGCGGTGGCAATTTTGGATGAGTTGATAATAGAGGGTGTGGCAGACATGGTGATGGCGTGACTGAGAAGAAGATCAGGCGCCGGAAAAATGAATTGGGGGTGAAAAACGTAAGAGCCCTAGGATAGGCTCTGATACCAAGTCAAAAGGAGTATTTGGGGTAATTGACCCACAGGCTTTTGTATTCAATATATAGGCTATACAAGATAAGTTACATTCAAATATACATAATCTGTAACTAACTATAGATCATAACTAACTATTCGATCTTATCAGCATAAAGCCTTATCACTAATCTTTCTGTTTACAACTTCCTTGAATGCCTGTAAAGGGGAATGTTCAAGGACTTCAAGCTTCATCATATTAGAAGGTATTGATCCTTTTATTTTTTCGTTTTTTCTCTACTTACAATTCTGTTTCATTTTAGTGGCTTTCCAGTAATATAAACAAGAAAAAATATAATATATGTTTGTTATAATGCGAAGTTGAATTTGACAGTCGTTGTGATCCAAATTAATCTAGAACAAGGAGAGCAGATTGATTGATTATTACTATTCCATGTTCTTGATATTAAGTTGAGATCAGGATGGGAAATATGGATTTATATGTAAATAACTTAGAAACTCACATGGTTGTGATTCATCTGTTTACTGTTCTTGAAAAGCATCAAATTGGATTATGGAATATTTTTGTCCTGATTATATGTTGAAGGTAACGTGTTAAGTTAAATGATTTAACTAAAAAGGGAACGGGTCAAAACAATTTGTAAGTTATTTGGAGATTTTCAAATGCATAAAGAACACTCTGTAATCCTTTTGTTAAGGAAGGTTAGATTATATATATGTAGTACTACAGCTCTGTATGTAACCATTTCTAGCAAATCATTTCAGTATAAAAAATAAAATGGATATAATTATAATATTGTTGCAAGTAACAAGATAAATAATCACAATTTCTAACGTACTTGACTTGATAACTATTGCAGGTTAAAATAGTTGGATAAATGAAGACTAACATCAGTAGAGTTTCTTTTACCAAACTGAAATAAAGCTCTAAGTTGACAACTTGATATTGATCTAAAGTTAACCTCATTTTGTTATTATTGAATGACATTTTAGATGCTTGACAAAAGTTGATGTCTTTGTTAAATTCAAACATTACACGTTTATTGGAGATTTCAAAGTGATAATTGATGTGAATTTTTATAAGCAACCCGTGATTTATCACGGGTTATAGGCTAGTATTCATTAATAAGTTTAATAAATGAAATTAAATTCATTTATTCATAAAGTGTATACGTAATCTTTCTTTGAGATAAATGAGCCATTAAAATAATTTTTTTTATATATATAAAACCACCGAATTCCTTTTTGATCCTAATATAACAACAAATCACATCCTACCCTTAACTCATGATCCGTCAACATGTTACCTAGTCCACCGGATTTTTCTCCTATTTCAGATTATAATAACAAACTAAATATAACAAACCCTCCTTATATTCTAGAATCTACACCATTCTTTATTCTCAAAACTTGCCATCCATTTCGAAATAGCAGAGAACCAAGTTTTACCAACTCCAACTTTTGATTCCTTTTGAATCAGTCGAGCCAGAAGAAACACCAGGCAGAAAGCTTCATCCCTCTTGGTTCTCTCTCTCTCTCAAGAACACCCAAAAACTTTTGATTCCTTTATTTTGTTTTCTTTTCCTGCGATGCCTACCCTCTCAGCAGTCAGCCCCCTTTCCCTTTGTGGACCTGCGGCCCAGAAACAGTAGAGGCCCAGTACAGCTCAGCCCATAAACAAGCCAGTTCTGCAGATCCGGCCCAACAGAAAGATTCAAGTCCATCTCTTATTTAACCCACTCTTAAATCTGGCCCAACCATTTTATTTTATTTAAATTCTGATTTTAACTATTAATTGGTTAATAAATATATAACTATTATTTATTTAATGTATTAAATAATTACTTCTTATTTTAATTAATTAAAATATTTAAATACTTATTTACTTATTATTTACCTATTTATCGAACATGAAATACTTCCAACACTATAATAAATACGTAATCGCACGTAATTAAAACCTATAGAATTTTATCAAGATTTATAAAAATATACAATTGAACATGTTTAAAATACGAGTTGAGCGAACTAAATCTATACATTTATAAGTCACTAACCTATCGCTCGCACCTAACGGTAATTTAAAAATCAATCATTGGAGTGACACATCTAGCATAGACGTGACGATAGAGCCGTCTCTTATTATTGTTATTCTTATGCGTTTAGGGTACTAAGAAGTCATTGTCAGATTTGCACAATATCATTTACATTTTGCTAGCTTTGCATCAGGTGAGTCCACAGCCCCTCTTTTTACTACGTTTTTATACTGTTTTGGGGTGAAAAACATATCAACTGCTTTTTATAAATGTTTACATTATTTATCACCGTGTTTCGGTAAAGCCTACTGTAACTATTTATTTTACTTGTGGTGAAACATATCTTAAACCATGACAATCAATCCTTATGCTCGGACTAAGCTTATATGTAGTTTACATCCCATAATCATTAGCTAGTTGCGACTAGGCCCTGGATATGCAGATGGTACCATTGGCTAAGACTCTTTCTCCCACAGTTTGATCAAATCAGGGAGTGCATATCTTTGATTCAGTAACATCATTATTAGAGTTCGAGTTTTGGTTATGGACTTAGGGTCGACATTTTAATGGATATCAGTCATGCTTTTTCTACAAACTTGTGTGTTTCAATATTTCAACAATTCAATTATTATCAAATTACAGCCCATGGTGGCAAATCATTTTCAAACATTATTTCATTACACATGTTATGCCATGGTTGGCACATGAACATTTTGGACTTCAAATCATTTTCAGACACTATTTCATCATAAAATTTATGTCATTGTTGGCATACAGAAAACTTTGGATTTCAAAACAAATTATAAACCTGTGGATTCACTCAACAATTTTGTTGATCATTTCTCATATGTTTTTCAGGTAACTAAGTTGAAGCATGAGTCTTAGTAGCTTTGGATCACGAGCATGCATGTGTCAAGAGGCCACGATTTATTAAAAACATTTTCTTTTTACATTTCAAATATTTTGTTAACAACCAATTTGGTGACATACTTTATTTCAAATATTATTTACATTTTGGAACATCTATTGTTTACGATAATCATATGCTTGTGTTATTCATGATAGTCGCACGCCCGTTCTTCCGCAAACCATTTTTCTTTATAAATCATTTTTGGCGGGGTGTGACAATTAATATCTTTAGTCCTTGTCTGCTTTTTACTCTAGATAAGGCTATATACAATTGACCGTGTGAAAAAACAGGCTCTCTCAAATACAGACCCACCTTTGACAATGATTGTCCTTGACTTTTATTAATTGTCATAGCAAAGCAAATAGAAAGTGGAAACTGCCTTCTTTTAAATCAAGGGAATTTTGGCGTCAAATGGTGTCAAAGATAATCTTGATATAAAAGTACGATGTCCAACATTGTTCCCAGATATAACAACTGCTTCTATAACATGGACACCCAAAGCCACAATCTGAAGTCTAGTACCATTACATAAACCATTTTTCTGGTCAATATTTCTTAATAACAAACGGGAACACCGACTTTTAAAACTAACTGATGATTTGGCAATCCACGTATTTTAATACCATTAAGCACGTCTGGTGAGTACAAACTTTCATCAAACTGTTCATTCAAAAACTCTTCAGGACAAATGCTATCTGAACTTAAATATTCCTTGGCTTCTCCGGGGAAAATTGCTAAAAAACGATCATTAATATCCCTAACAACTTCGTTTTTAAGGGTAAGTATTGCTCTTTCTTGAAAATAGCCAGGAGTATTTATGTTTTCTAGCAAAGAAGGATAAACAAAATCAATCAACGTACTTAAGGGGTCTGCAGATGTAGAAATTATAAGATCTGGGTCAATATCAATAATTGCATTACCATCGTTCGGCCCACCAATTTTGCCTTCGCCAATATCCAAAAGCCAATTTGCAAATATGTGATATAATTGCATGGGCGGGAATCAAATCTGCAAAATTATCCAGCGGAGGTAGTTTCTTAAAAAATATTTAAATTTAAACTTGATAATATAGTATTTAAAATTCAGATTTGATTTGGGTTAATTGCAACCGAAGTTAAAGGAAGTTAATGAAATTTAAATGGAATATATTTTGTATTTATCTTAAGAGGTTATTTCTGTTTAATTCCGGCCTTAATTAAAGGAATCGGTCATTTAAACCAAGCATTAATTACGGTAAATACCGGATTTTATTTTGAATAAAAAGCTGGAAATTCTATTAAATTGCCACGTGTCAATCTGGGTTATAAGATGGTCCACGTGACCATCTAAAAACCTTATTTTATTATATAATAGATATGATTACGTTAACCAGACATGATAAAAAATATATAATACTAGTAAGTATTATCATTGTCACAAAACACCTCGATACACAAGTTAAAACAACTAGTTAACTACATCTTGCACATAGATCTCTTAAACATACAATTCTAATAACACATTGTTTAAGTCTAGGCATTTATATGAGTTTTGTGCCTCTTTTGTGGTTCTAGTCAAATGAGATGTTTTGTTTTGATTGATGGCCATGAGCATGTAGTGTTAAACTGTTTTAAGTTTATCTATTGGTTAAGACTTATAATCTTTAAACATGTCATAGATTGAGCCATAAGTCTATTGCCCAAACATGAAGAAATCTTTTAATTACAACCCCAAAACATGATATTGGATTTATTTTTTTTACCCATAACACATAATTACATAAACTTAGAATCTTCCAACCTTACAACTAAAAACATACTCCCTCCGTCCCACAAAAAACTTTACATTTCTCCTTCAAATTTTGTCCCACAAAAAACTTTACATTTCTCAAATTTGGGAGGCCCACCTAATAAAATAATAATATTACTAATCATTCAACTAATAAAACACTTTCTCTCTCCAATTTACCCTTATTTTTTAATCAAAAGTATTACAAATGGCCCCACCACTAACTATCTCCTAAAATATTATGCTCATTAGAGCATTAGGTGTGGTGGCTTAAGCCACTTCGCCACCTCTGCGCCACATCACCATTTCACATTTCACATTTAAAACCCCCAAATACCCCCTCTACCATCACTTAAGCCATTTGGGCCCCACCACCCTTTTTTTCTTTTTTCTTTTTTTAAAAACATAATACTTCATTAAAATAAATATTACACAATACAAATTAAAAATACCTAAAAAATAAAAAAAAATTACCGAAAATAAAAAAAAATTACCGAGAAAATAAAAAAAATACCAAAAATTAGGAAAAAAATTACACACGATTTTCTTGATATCGTTGCCAAATATGGTCCATAATATTTCGTTGGAGCGATTCGTGTGTACGTTTATCACGTAATTCCCGTGATCTCAGTCATTGTATTTCGGCTCTCTCGACCCAAGTACGTTCTAAATTAAGTTGTGGAGTCACATACAACTCGTTCATATCGCTTATGGCAAAGTTTTGATCTTTTACAATCATGTTATGCAATATGATGCATGTGTACATGGTTCTACGTAGCTTGTTGACACTCCACGAACGAGCCGGTTGGCGAATAATCCCCCAACGCCCCTGTAAGACACCAAATGCACGTTCTACGTCTTTTCTTGCACTTTCTTGTCTTCTTTTGAAGTAAGCACGTTTTTCGTCTCGTGCAACAGTAAATGATTTGACAAAGCTTGCCCATTGTGGGTAAATACCATCAGCTAGGTAATACCCGTTTTGATAAGTCACTCCGTTTGCAACAAAAGGGACCGAAGGAGCAATATCGTCAAGAAGGTTATCAAACAAGGGTGAGTTATTTAACACTGTGAGGTCGTTATTGGCACCCGCAACCCCAAAAAATGCGTTCCAAATTCACAAATCTTGCGAGGCGACAACCTCTAGTATTATAGTTGGGTATTTTTAACACCCCTACCATATTGGCCGTGCCATGCTTTTGGACAGTTGGTCCACTCCCAATGCATACAATCTATACTACCAAGCATTCCAGGAAACCCATGAGCGTTCTCGTGTTTTGTATATAGGTTTTGAACGTCATGGATGTCGGGTTTCCTTAAATACTCAGCGGTATATAAGTCGATAATACACTTGGTAAAATGATTTAGACAATCACGTGCACAATGTTCACCAATTTGTAAATATTCATTAAGTGAATCAGGTGTTATGCCATACGCCAATTGGCGAATGGCAGACGTGCATTTCATTATAACACTAAAACCCATTAGACCGGTGGCATCCGGTCGTACTTTAAAAAACTCAAAATGGTTAGGAAAAGGTTCAGCAGTATAGTTAGAAATACCTCCGACTATTTCTAAGAATAATCGCCTGCTCATACGAAATCGACGCCGGAAAACCGTATCAGGGTACTTTGGATTATCACCAAAGTAGTCGTCCAATAAACGTTGCTCGGTAGCTTCGCGATCTCGATAGACTGGCACGCGACTCCGGGTTGGTTGAGCTTGTTGGCGTTGCATGTATTGATGCGCTTGAGTCATAAAAAAAATATCCGTCTCGTCGTCGACATCGGATGAATAACTTCCGGGATCCATCAAATTTCGATGCATCTTGATAAAAGATTGTGTAGAAAATATTGTGTGAAAGAGTTTAGTTTGAGGAATGGTGAGAAATGGTGTGTGAAAATATTGTATAAAAGGGTTGGTATTTATAAGGGTTAATGGTTTATTTAAAAAAAAAAATTAAAAATCTGGAAACTAGCCGTTGCCAACGGCTAGTCCACGTGTCCCACCACCATTCGTCCGCTGCATCCGTCGACGGGCCGGCGCACCGCCTCGCTGGCGTAGCGCCCGGTGTCGTGGCGCGTCCGGCGAGCCCATGTGGCATCCGGCGCCCACCCCTTCTCGCCACCATACCGCCCTCTCTTAGAAATGTAAAGTTTTTTGTGAGACGGAGGGAGTAATATTTAAACTTGAAACTAAATTGCAACTGCAAAAACAGAAGTTTATGCAATATATCATTGCACATAAACGAACCTAATGAACTATACATGTAATAATAAGTGTCAAAACATATTCCTAAAATATTGAAGTTCAACCAAAAAAATATACATGACCTAAAATAAAAGTCCACTAACACATGTTATTATTTTATATGTTAAAGTTATAAAAATATATTGTTGAAAGTTTTTTCATACATATATTTTAAGGGCATATTATAACGTGCAATTAATGAATATCATTTTTTCTAAGTTGAAAATTATATTTCATGTATTTTTTGAAATGGTAAAATTATAATTAATTAATGTTATTCAAAACATATTTAATAAATAATCATTTCGGTACATGCAAACTAATATGTGCTCGATAGGTTAGAAAAACCACATTATTAACGGCTTCTATTTATCAAATGGCATTTGGCCTAGCGGTACGGTGCTTGCCTCACAATCTTGAGGTTGAGTGTTCAAGTCCCGTCGTGGACATATGTGAAAATTAGGTGTGGAATAAGATTTGTCGTTAAAGAAAAATAGCTTCTACTTCCTCCGATTCAAAATAAGTGGTATACTTTGAGTTTCACGGTTTTTGAGGTAAAAATTATAATAATGGTTAAATTAGATTAATTGGATGGTTAGTGAGGAATGAGTCTCACACTTTTTGAATAGAATGGGGTTAATGATGTTTAAAAGTAAAAGTACAGGTAAATAAGTCATTTCACTTTCTTAAAGTAGATAGTGGATATGGGTTTCACTATTTTTTGCCAAATAAGATAATTTTCAAAATGTATCACTTATTTTGAATCGGATGGAGTATTTTAAATTGATTTTGAGACGTCAAACTTGGAATTTTAAATTTTTTTTTAAAGGAATAAAATCCGTTGGCAAATAAAAATAGAACAACAGTAAACGGAATTTTAAAATTAGATGATAAAGACAACGGCTTTGGACTTTGGGTGCTTTTTCCATTTTAATATGATTTTCAAACAGCTGAACGTTACTCAGGTGATTGTTTATTCCATTTCAAACACGTAGGACCCGATTGCAAGCTGAAAAAGAATGACCCCAGACGACTTTTTATATAACGTACGCCACTTTTCATTTTGAATTTCAAATTTGGAGTAATGGGCCTGTTGCGAGTAAACATTGTGTAACGAAAACCCACACCTTGATCTACTTTTAGTTCTTGGGTTGCTTTTTTCTCTGTGTTTCATCTTCAATTGACATGGGAGAATCGACATGTCTCATGCATTCTTTATTTTTTTCACCTGGCATGCCCAACGAATCCAACAACCATGTAAGTACCTGACAAATTAATGGTTTTCAGTATTGAGCACCAACTGTTTGTTGATATGCCTCAATGAGTTAAATTTCAATGAAACCATAATTTTGTGTACCTTTTAGCTTTCCCAACTGATTCGTAACTGTAGAATATTAAAGTGTTTGTGATCATTGAGCACCAACTGTTTCTGTAAATGCTTCAATGAGTTGAATTTCACTGAAACCATAATTTTGTGTACTTTTTGCTTACTCAATTGATTTCTGATTGTAGAATGTTGGAATCTTTGTGTTATCTTAGATGATAAGTGTAACATCCTAAAACCGGCCTAGATGTTTTAGGTATATAATGATATTTGGAAAAATATCTATTTGACCATATGTGGAACAAATTGATTAAGTGTTAAATGAATTGTTTGACTTTTGTCCTTTTGTGATATTTTAACCAAGGGATTAAAATATCTGTTTTCTGAAATGTTTAAATGAAAATGTGATTTTTATATTTTTGGATTCTCCTTTTAATATCGTCTCCAGAAATGCTTTCGTTTTTAAAATTGGAGTCCGTTTGCTATTTTAAATAAATTAACTACGAAAGGGACTTTTATATTGTATTTGTTAAAAATGAAAAAAAAAGCCAAATGGGGCCCCCCTTTCCCTTTGTTTTGACGGATGGAGTAAGAGGGGCAGCCCTCTTTCTTTTGCTTCATTTCTCCACCTTTCCCATTGTTATTATTCCTTTTAGATTTTTATAAATCAATTCTCTAGCAAACCCATTTGTGTTCTTGGAGTTTTATGAAGATCTCTTGCTCATTTCTTGTTCAATCTGAAATCTAAACCCGTTTTTGGAAAGCTCTTGAGGTAAGCTTCAACCTATATGTGTTCATTTTCGATTCCATGATAGTTGATAAATTAGGGTTTATGTGTTCTTGAGATTTGGTTGGTGATTATGGTGTTAAATGGTATATTAGGTGTTTATGCAAAGTTTGATATGTATTGTTGCTTATGTACAAGTATTTTAGCATAAGGTACAACCTTTTTAGCATAATGTACATGTGTGTGTGTGTGTTCGTGTGTGTGTGTGTGTATCAATTGTGTGGTTTTGGTTTAGGCTTCTAACTTGATTTAATATGGGTTTTAATGTTAATGTGGACTAAATTAATATGTAGGAAGTGATAATATGTCAAATATGTTAGTTATGGATTATGTCAAGTTTTGGTGAGATTTGATAGCTAGTGTTTGGATGATTTGGGTCAAAAGTTATAACTTATGATTTTGAAGTAAAATGGTTGAGTTGTGATAGTTATGAACTTGTTAGATTGATTAATTAGTTATGATTTGCTAAATGGTAGATTATAGCATTTGTAGTTGTGTTTGGATGTTTTTAGTTAAAAATGGTTAACTAGTAAATTGGAAGTAAAATGCATGGATTGTTGGTGACTTGAACTTGATGAATTGTTATATGATTATGAATTGCCAAATGTGGTTTAATGTCATGGTAAAGTTCATTGTAGGATTAAAGAGGTAATAATTGGGCATGTTGACAATTATGTGATTTTGACCCGTTTGGGCCATTTAGTGGTAAAATGATTTAAAATAACTTGGATTGTGAAAGTGTAAGTATTTGTTAGAATTATGTGATTAGTAATGTTATTGGTAACATTTGGTGAATGGCAAGTTGATGATATGATTACAATTGTAGGATGTATTATTGTTTAATAACCCGGTTTGACCCGTTTGAATGTAAGACTTGCAAATGACTAGTTGACTTGCTATGTAAGTGTAGATGGTCATGACATGTTTATATGAGGTTACAAGTGTTTGGTTATTTAGTTAGTGCAAGTGTTAGTGTTAAATGTATATTTAACTTTGTTTATAATTTGGTGGAATTATATACTAATTCGGTATTCCTTTGGTGTACAGGAATCGGGATCGTGACTCAGAAACATTAGACCTCTGAGTTCGACAAGTGGAAGGTTTCGGTGAGTGGATTTAACCTCCAACTTGTGTTTAGTTACAATTAGTTTGGTATATGCATGTTTGTTGAAAATGCAGGAAATGTACCAGCTTCAGGGAGTTCGCGACGCGAACTAGAGTTCGCGAACCGCGAACTCGAGACAGAGAATTTTGGTGTTGGCCGTGAACACTTCGCGACTGAGTTACCGAACGCGAACATGAGTTCGCGACGCGAACTTGAGTTCACGATGGGAACTCAGTTGCAATGCTTTTGATGCAGTTTCGTTGTATCTTGCTTGCTAGTTTAGTACCTATTTGCTAGTGTTGAGTCAAATAGGTTATGTGCACAATGTGAAGAGACTTGGCTTGATTGCAAGCAACAACTCGGTGTGTTGGTTAGCCGAGGCTCGGTGTGTGTTAATCCGAGGTTTGAAAAGTCACTGCGCTGGGCATCGGGTGTCGACTAAAGGGTATCCGACCTTACCTGTATTTGTTGCATGGTTAAGGGAGGTTGTGGCCCGGGTGTTGGGCACGAAACGCTATCGGTTACCGTGGTTTGGCCGACCATGGTTTAAGGCTCCGGCAGGACCCCGATCTTCTCGAACAAACAGTGTTGTCCCCAACCGGAGATGTTTATTTAAACTTCCGGGTTTAAGTGATGACCGAACCGGAGATGTTTTATAACTTCCGTGTTCTAGTGAACAGTGATACGTGGTTAGGTGGCTTTTAGATAGTAGAGATGTCTATGCTAGCTTGTTGGGCTTTACAGAATTTGTAGATTATATTCATTCACTTAGCTTTGTGCTAATCCCTCCCTCGTTGAATCTTTTCAGGTGGTCGGTGCTTTGGACGGGATGATTGACCAAGCTCAGTCGTTATGTTTTGAAAATGAGCCATGCCGTTTATTAACACCGTTAATGTATTGTTTAAGAAATGTTTATTTGGAAGCTTATTGTGGGACCTTGTTTCTAAACTAAACTAAACTAACCTAGAGGATAACCTAATCGCCTTCGGGCATTTAAAAAAAAAAAAAAACGCTTCCTAAATTTTGCGGTGTTACAATAAGCTTAAAATTTCTGCTTTTAGGTTAACTGATTGCACTTTTTGCTGTGATTTGAATCGCATTTTGCAGGGAAGCCATGCACTTAATCTTGGAGATTCTGTTTCATTTGGGAGGTTTACACCAGAGTCATTAGCTTGGGAAAAATGGTCAACTTTCCCTCATAAACGATATGTTGAAGAAGCTAAAAGTTATGCCCGGCCCGGCTCTGTGGCCCAGAAAAAAGCTTTCTTTGAAGCCCATTACAAGAAAATTGCTGCACAAAAGGCTGCTGCTGCTGCAGAAGCAGCATTACTTGAACAAGAAAAGGTCAAATCCAAAGTTGAAGAACGAGTTTTTTGTGATTCAGAACCAAGAGGAATACCAAAGTTGCCTGTTTTACAAACAATGGTGTTGCATAAAAATAAAGTGCAACCAGTAGGGTTGAATTTGAAGATGTTTGTAAATGAAAAACAGCAGATCATAACCCGTGATTCAAGTAAGGTAATTGATAATAGTTCAGGTGCCAATCTTGTTGAACAACAAATTGAGAAGATTGTGGTGGCTGCTGATGTGAAGAACAAAGAAATGTTAAATAATATTGAAAATGTTGAGGATACTGTTTCTGTTTCAGAGGATAGTAGAACATCTCAAACGGACAGACCATCCTTGAAGGTGATTTTTCTTTTTCATAATTCCTTACCTACTTTAGTCAACGCCCAATTTGGTTCGGTTTTTGGTTTGGAAAGTTGGCAATTAGTAGTTTATGGTTTAGTTTTGGTTCATTATTTAGAAAAACAGTTACCCGAACCGAAGAACATAAAATTAGATGCTTAAAAAATACATATTTTATATAAAAAAATGGCCAATATTGATAATGTGGAGTATTACAAATTTTCTCGCTCATCAAGAGGTAACAAAAATCCAAATTTTCACATTTAGGGAACATAAGGCAACAATTTGCAATTTTTACATATCCCGCATTGTCATAATTGGTATATTATGTTACTTTTCTTGAGAATTTTCCCTATTTTATTCGATTCTAAAATTAAAAGTTTCAAAATTTATGTTGAACTAAACAAGTAAATAGGATTGAATTTAGGTTAAATCTTGAAGCTCCAACTAATACCAATGCGTTTGAATGAGTAAAATAATTATTAAAGCTGATTGCTTGTCACAGTACAAAACTACAGGCAATTTTTTTTATTCTTTTTTATTTTGCATCTAGCGTTTAACCACCTGACAAAATTATGTTTGATTTTACCGCAGTCAAAATCGAACACAGACCAAGAAGTTTTACAACCAAAAATCAGAAGGAAACCAGTTACACCTTTTAAATCATCATCAATGAGCAGAAAACAGTCAAGAATCCCACCTTCACCACCAAAATATGTTGCTTCCAAAAAAGAAAATATCATCACTCCAACAACCAAAAATTCAGTTGACTCAATTGATAAAAAGAAAGCAGCCCCAAGATCTTTATACACTTTGATGAATTCTGGTTCAGTTAAAGAATCATACAAATTAAACTCAACCGTGGTTAGAAAAACCGAAAGTACAAAACTTGCTCCCACCACACCCAAACGATCTAATATAACTCCTTCTAAGGTATTATTACTTTTATCTGTGGATTATGTTGTTGTGTTTCTTTAGTTTACAGTTTAAGTTTATGTGAATTTGGTGGTGTAGGTTACAAATAAGCAACATTTAGGAACTCCTTCAATAAAAAAAAGGTAAATGATTTTCCGAATTGAGTTTTTAGTTTTTTATTAATTAAAAAGTATTAATGATTATGCATCTTGAAGGATGGAAACGCCTTCAGCTGTTGGAAGCAAAACACCTGGACAAAAATGGCATATATTCTCAGCTGTGTAAGTTATTTCAAACATCATATGATATTTATTATTTAGGCACTTGAATAATGCTGTAGAAATAATTAGATTTTTGTTTTTAATTTATAGGTCCAAGTCACTGAGTGCTTATAAAAACAAATTGCAATCGCCAACTGTATCAACACCATTCAGTTTGAGAACCGAGGAAAGAGCTGCACGAAGAAAACAGGCAATTATTTTTTATTTATTATTTTATCAAACTGCAACTCCTGTTTCTTTAATCTAAAATTCGCATTACTAAATCATTTTCAGAAGCTGGAAGAGAAATTTAATGAGAAACAAGCACAGAAAGTGCAGATGCAAACAACATTGAAGGTTATATATAATCCTTGTCTTTTTTTTTCTTGTAATTTATCTCCAAAGAATTACTTAAATAATCATTATTAAGTTTAAATACTATGTGATTATTCTTCAGGAAAAAGCAGAGACAGAATTTAGAAGATTAAGACAAAGCTTTTGCTTTAAAGCTAGACCACTTCCTTCCTTTTATAATCAAACAGAAATACCAAACAGTCCTTCAATTAAAAAGGTATAATTTCAACCCAATTAATTAAAAACACTTCGAGTTTTGGTTGTCTTCAATTTTTTTTTTATTTTTTTTTTTTGCAGGCCCCTCAAGCAAATCTAAAGTCATTATTAACACCAGCAAGAAAACCTCCAACAACAATCTCACAACCGTCTTCGATCAAGAAGTCTTCTAGAAGACTTTGGAAAAATAATGACCAAAATCCGACTACTCATCCTCTTGCTTCAATAGCAACAAGGATAAACCATGAGAATATATCCCCAAATATTCATCTCAACTATAATTCGTAACAGTTGCCCATTTGTTCATAATAGGTTGTACGAAATGTTTGAGTTTTAGTTGAGAATCGATTTGTGCATAACTTTGTTGGTCCATGTCTTTAGGACACAGCATTTCCGCCCCAGATATTAAATTCCATTAATATTACTATTTTTTTAACAACAAAACTTTTATTATACAAAAGACGAAAAAAGAATAAAATTAACTTTTATATATGTCTTATATATATAATCTTAAAGTCTTATGTCAACTTAATAATTTAATAGAAAAAATTAGAATGTCTAAAATTTTATATATATCTTGTAATTAGAGGTCAACTCGTATATTCGCAGTGTTTAGAATTTCAAGGGGACGCCCCTTACCAAGCACAAAAAGCAATACATCTGAATATACTCGATAAAACCTCCATCTCCATTGAATTCCATGATCCCATCGATCACTTGAAGAACACAGAGTGTGTGTTTGATTCGTGGGGGTGATTTCGTGATTTCGTCTATTCATGGATCAAAGTTTCCACTGAAAATAGAAAGTTGGTTCATAAAGATTAAAGAGTGGTTTGACATGGGGTGGAACTTATTTGAGGGAGTGATGTTTACACCACATGATTTAATCTATGTACCATAAGAGATGCATTATATGTTTATACAGTTTACAGTAATACTTATACAGTGTGGTATAAGTATCAAAAGATGTGGTGTAGAAATTAATTCCCATTTATTTGGAGTTTGGGATTCACTAGTCCTGTAACTTTTAGCCATAGGTGACCAATTTTTAATCCGAAAAGAAAATGAAAAATAAAATATAATCGGTGTTAATAATTTTTAATCCAAACTTTAATTCGTCAAAACTTAATTCATCTATAATAGTATTAGAGTAGTGGTATTTAGTCCTACCATTTGGTCATATTCATAGGCCTACTCATTAGATGAAGACATTTGTCAAAATCAAAGGATAATATTAAGAGAGAGAATTAGTGGAATACACATGTCAACCTATCAAGCGGGTAGGACTAAATATCATTTCTCATATATCAATCATTTCTCATAGTATTATGTTATTATGTACACATATACGCGTACTACATACCCCAGTCAGAAACCCCGAATTTGTCCTCAGTGGATCTCAACAGACAAATTATTCAAGTATTCTGATCTTAGAAACACAAGTAATGGCAAGATATGACCATGTTCACCATTTATTACCAACAACAAAAAGGTTTTACAAACATGTTCTAACATACTTCCCAGAAATGAAATAGGGACGACAATCATCATTTTCCCTACAAAATTAATTAAAATTAAAAAAGAAAAAAAAAACACTTATGCTTGAAGGCTCTTGATGTTCTGGATTTGCTTCCCAGGGTTCAGGCCCTTGGGGCAGGCACGGGCACAATTCAAAATTGTATGACAACGATACAACTTGAATTCATCATTTACAGCATCTAGACGCTCTTTTGTATATTCATCACGACTGTCCATAATCCACCTGATTAAATTTTAAAACACTAATTTCACTCATTACATTCAATTCAAATGCAGGTCAAATGTATCAATGAACAATGATATGCAAAAGAGATTGTGACAGAAGCTTTAACAGCAAATGTGGGATGCATATGCTCGTTATAACACTTGGTTTAATACCATTTATATAAAATAACTATATCAAAGGCTTGTAAGGAGAATCATGAGCTCCACTACTTATATTGTTCACTATTTCATTACATCATACAAATAACAAATGTAAAGATAAATCCGAAAATTGTTATCCCAACAAAATGCATGTCTAACTCATTGTATCTTGGATACCATTTGTAAATTGCTCAATATCATTGCATCAAACTAACTTAATAACATCTTAATTAACGACCAAGATGAAAGTATTTAGCAACACATTCTTAAGGACTTAAATTGATGTAGGTCCTATGAACATGTAACTAATCTAGCATCTCAACATTCGTAAGAATTTTAATATCCAAATTGTTGACGAAAGATGCAGTTTTTACAACATAACTCTTACATGAGCTATATTGATGAACAATGTATCTAGCCTTAAATGATCAAAGATGGATATCTTTTTGCAGAAGAAGAGTTAAAGATCCTTAGATTATCTCCAAGAAAACAGTCAACCTATGTAGCTTAACATGAAAATTTTGGATATGAGGTCTCTGAAATCAAAAGTATTGATCCAAATACAATTGACCAGAAAGCTATGTATGATCATGAGACATGAAAATGAAATCCGAAAGTATGATGAACAATACCATGCTTACGAAAATTCCAGAAGAGGACAACTAATTAAAGTATAATTTGAAAATTAAATATCTAATATACATTAGAAATAAATGTTAAATTAACATAATCTGGCTATTGCATGCAACAAATCGAAATAGAAACGAACGAAATATACCGATTAGCATGAAGAAGAGCAGCAGGACCAAGGTAAGATTCAGGATTCCACCAATAGCTAGGGCACGATGTGCTACAGCAAGCACACAATATACACTCGTACATCCCATCTAATTTCGCCCTATCCTTCTTACTCTGAGGAACCTCTTTCCCTTCCCAACCAGCCGGCGCCGGAGATTTCCGTTTCAACCACGGCTCAATACTCTTATACTGATTATAGAAATTCGTCATATCCACCACCAGATCCTTAATCACAAACATATGCGGCAACGGCGTAATCATCGTCGCATCACCTGACGGAATCTTCGTCAAACAAGCAAGTCCGTTACATCCATCGATATTCATAGCACATGAACCGCATATTCCTTCACGGCAAGACCGACGGAACGTCAAGGAAGGATCAATCTCGTTTTTTATCTTAATTAGTGCATCGAGGACCATAGGACCACACTCATTGAGATCGATCTGGTAGTTTTGAAGCTCCGGTTTGCTCGGATTGTCGGGACTCCAACGGTAGATTTGGAAGTTTTTTAGGCTATGTGTAGATGCGGCGATAGGCACCGATTCTTTAGTTTGGGACTCGGATGCATGCGCTCGGTAAATGAAGAGCTTCGCCGCCGGAGAAGTGTGAACCTTAGAAAGAGCTCGACGGGCCAAACCAGTCGCCATTGTTGGGGGAAGAGAGAAACAGCACGATCAGGGTATGGTTTGTAATCGATGGGACTGTTGTTTTGAGATGGATAGATAGGATTGTAAAAAAGTCGAAGTTGAAGGGTATTTTTTGGAATTCCTGAATCAGGTGCATTCTGACGGCTAGATGTGATGACGTGGCGAATTTCCAATCGTTGATTAATTTATGGGTACTGTGGTGTGCTCGTGGAACAAGCCCAATGCCCCAATCAATCATCTCCTACATGGATGTTTATTAGGTAAGGCTCATTTTTAATTAACTTAATTAAATTACAAAGTTCGCTTATCAATTATGCTATATCAATTATGTTATGCATTTTGGTTCGTCAACTTTGTCAATTTATCATATGATTTGTCGGCGTGGAGCCCATTCATCTACTCGGTAACTTCGACAAGGAAAACTATTGGGACCGCTGTGGATAAAAAAATAGCAAATTATGTTCCGTTTAATTTTTTTTTTATTAAACTCATCTTTAGGGGTGAGCAGTTTAGCTGTAAAAACCGAACCAAACCGAAAACAAGTAATCGATCTAGTTTTGATTATTTATCGTTTTCCATTTAGGTTGTATCTGAATCGATTAGATTCGATTTCTATACCGCGCTCATCCTACTTATCTTAATTATTGGTGCTTGAACAATGTTTTACAACTCGGATTTTGAATCGGATCGGGCGATGTTCTAAAAATGGTCGGACTGGTTCCACTAGCGGGTTCAACCGGATTACAATGCTATTGAATATTTATGTTAAATTAGTTATGTAAAAGATATATAAATGCAAAAAAAACCTAAAAAATCACAAAATAAATATTATAAAAATCTAAAAAATTACAAAAACTATTTTTCCAACAAAATCAACACTTTGAGTTCGTAATCTATAATAAAAAGGAGATAACACTTAGGTGATGTTTGGTAAGCTTCTTAATGATTCAATTAAGAGGACAGCCTCTTAATCAGAAAGATTCAGAGCGTTTGGTAAAGCCTCTTAATCAGCCTCTGAATCAGAAATTGAACATGTTCTGCCTCTTAATCGGACAGATTTAAGGGGAAGTCTGAATCATTCAGACCTCTACATCATTCAGATATTAATCATTCAAATGCTACCAAACAGCACCTTAACATTCAACTAGAAACTTAGTGTTTCAAACTTCAAAACATATGAGCTTCAAACGTATAACTAATAATATAAAATATTCACAGTTAACCGGGCCGGTTCGAAGCGACTCATAAATAGACCTTAAACCGGTCGATTGAGCCAGCATATTTAGTTATGTTCGTCTCCTACTAACCTCAGCAAAAAGTACATTATGTCTGCAAGTCATACAACCACGTATATAGTGGGTGTGACGACGGTAGTGATAGTGGCTGCTGGTTGTGGTCGTGCGGATAGTGGCTGCTAGTTGACTGGACGTTTTAAGTTTTTGCGTTATGTAGGATGTTTTTTTGGGATAAAGCAAAGTATCAAGTATATCAATTGGTTAACACACAGTCCGTACTTGCAATAGGTCTTGGGTTCGAATCCCCTAATCAATATTTTTTTATTTTGTGGTGTTTAGCCAAAGTAGAAATTTAAGATTAAGACCTCTTAAACTTAGAAGACCTAAATGCTTTAAGAAGGAGTAAGATAAGATAATGATATGTCGATATTTTTACTTATTGGCTATTTCTTACATTCTTAAAAAAAATTATTATTTTTTGATTGAGTTCAAGATAAAAAAAAAATTTATAGAAAACAATATGAATAAGTGTTAATAGTATGTACTATGTCTTTCATTGCAAGTTAGAAATTAGTTTTCAACCTCCAAGTCAAGACACTAATAGTATTGATAGAAGATAAATAAACCAAATGAAATTAAGGGGAAGAAGATGAGATAGTAATAGGGCTGTCAAAACCTGACACGACACGATAAAAATACACGAAACGAAATGAAATTGGCACGAAACTGAAATTTGAATTTGTGTTCGTGTCGTGTTCGTGTTGTGTAAAACAAACACGAAGTCGTGTCGTGTCGTGTTCGTGTTCAGAGATTAACACGAGATTGACACAATAGTTATGATTTTGTCGTGTTTTTCGTGTTTGTCGTGTTTTTAACATGTAATAAGTAAGAAATTTGTTATTTATTTTGTGTTGTCGTGTTTATCGTGTTTATCGTTTTTTAATCGTGTCGTGTTCGTGTTACCAAAATAAAACACGACTTCGTGTCGTGTTGTTTTCGTGTTGAACGAATTCGTGTCGTGTCGTGTTATCCAGAAACACGAAACGATAGCACGATTTGACAGCCCTAGATAGTAATGCGTATCTTTGAGAATATTGAATATTCATGTGGTAACTTTTCTTTCTTTCTTTCTTTTTTTTTTTTTAACCGGAAAATATTACATATGTTAGTGGTTAGAAATTAGTATCACCTAGTTAGAATACACATTTTTCAGGATTTGAACCCATAACCATCTAGGAAAAATCCCCCCAAGACAAACTAGGTGGCCAAGGTTATTCATGTGGTAACTAATAAAAGAAACAGGCATCAAAGATATGGAGATATATTTACATGAAGAGTAACTGTATTAGAGAGTGATTTTTTATACCATATTTTTTAGTCCATGTACCACAATAATTATTTTATATGTTTGTACAGTTTGCATGAATACTTGTATAGTGTGGTGTATCCATTAAAAAGTATGGTGTAAAAATTAATTTCTAATGGTATTATTTCTTATTCATCAGAAAGATGAATATCAATGTCAAATATTTACGGAGCATAATAATAAACTAAATAGAATATACGCAAATGAGCGATTCATCATATTATTGTATAAAAATATTAAATTAGATTTATATAAATTTAACAATTTGAGTAAAATATTCGGCTTCTTTTACCTTATTTATAACAAAAAATAAAACAAATATTTTCATAATACACAAACATGTTAACTGAATTTATAAGTGTTTCTACTTAGAAAAAAGTTTCAAATCCATTATAATATAGTATAAATTAAATAGATTGTACAAGTTTCAAACTCATATATGGATGTGATATCTACACCATAAAAACTAATTTCTATTATCACAATGTACAAGTTTTAAAGCAAGCTATATACATATATCAAAACATAGATGAGGTATGTTAATAAATTTTTATAATATAAATATCACCTCTCATAGATTAATAATATACTCCTACAATTAAAAAAACATAAGTTCGTGGTTATCCCTGGATTTTTGCAGGCACGGTATTAAAAATATTATGGGTTTTGTCAATAGACACGTATCAGAAGCTTGTACATCAATCCTTAACTACCCCTGAATTTTAGGAACCACTTCCTCTCATAAATAAATATACAACTTTTATGTACTTAGAGAGAGTCCTAAGAGTTGTTATTATCAAAACCCTAAAATTATTGATTATAATTAAGAAAATAACATGCTTACTAAAATAGTATTCATTAACTTAAGAACTAACACCTGCCTATATTGGAGGCTATTCAAAGTTCAAAAACATATATCATCTGTTTTTCACTTTCTTGAATGGGCAGTTATTCTACCTCTAGTAAAAATATATATAATTATATACATCTTAACTCTTTATATTTTTTCTTTAAAATGATTAAGTATCCTTATCATTATTATTGTCATGATCTTTAATCATAAGTTTATGTTGTGCGCACACACTACAAAAAAACCCCTTTTAGCGACACAATTAGCGACATATTTGAAGCTAGTGACGTTCATAGTGACAACAACCAGAGAGTCACTACTAAGGAGTCGCTGATTTAGTGACATCCACAATCATGTCTCTAATAGTAGAGACGTTAGTAGTGACGTTCATTATATTGTCATTATTTTTTTTATCAAAAGTCACTACCCGCGACACTAAAAATGTCACTATTTTTATTAGAAGTCACTATCCACGACTCTAAAAATGTCACTATCTTTATCAAAAGTCACTACTTACGACTCTAAAAATGTCACTATCTTTATCAAAAGTCACTAATCACGACTCTAAAAATGTCACTATTTTTATCAAAAGTCACTAATCACGACTCTAAAAATGTCACTATTTTTATCAAATGTCACTACTCACGACTCTAAAAATGTCACTATTTTTATCAACAGTCGATATTCATGTCGCTAAAAATGTCACTATATTAATTAAAATATCAATTCACTTTTAGCATCTCATCCCTATTTATAATCAATATAAAAACACAAATCTAACAATTTATAATATTCTATTGTCAAAACAAATGTCTAAAAAGATTGTATATTACATAAACTAATAATACCATGTGTTATCAAAGTACAATCCAATTCAAAAAGTATAAAGTTTCAATATCAACTAAAAGACTATTGGCGACCTCGAATTACATCTAAACTTTGACGAGTAGCTTTAGTATTCCTTATTTATCTAAAATAGAACCTTTTGTGTCTTCCGTAGATGAAGCTCATGATTTCAATTAGAGCGAATATTTGCTGCAAAGAATGACTGATGATTATAGCAACTATGATTATAACAAAAATATGAAGCTTTCTTTACAAAAATATAAATATATAAAGTACTTACAGTATCTATTAACTCCATATATGCCATCTTGATCAAAATATGATAAGTTTCCTGCAAATAAAAAGTTTTCTATTAAATTATTCATTTAGTGTAATCAAATTAAAAATAAAGTTACCTTGTTGAGATGTGGTTATTTTATTGGAGCCATCTGGGACCACAAGTTCATTCCTATTCAAGTGTATTGATTTCATCAAGTCTCACAAACTATATACTACCTTACATCATTTATATATCGATGTGAAGATTGAGATTATGTTCTATCTCTAGCGGGTCAAAAAAGAGAAGACAAATTATTAGCTTAAAAGAGACATGTCACTTTGTCAAAAATCAGTTTATTCAAGTGGAAGAATTAATAGGATAGATACACATTTTGAAATGATATTTGATACACTAGTTATCTAATATAAGTTTTACAGTCAATATATATATATATATATATATATATATATATATATATATATATATATATATATATATATATATATGGGCCAATTCAGCGCATAACCGTTTTAAGGTACAGAACCGTAGAACTTTTTTTAGACCAATCAGAATTTAGTAATTCAGTTTCTGATTATTAAAATAATTTAATGATTTCAGGGGTATTTTTGACATTGTACATTTTTTTTTTTCCTTTTTTTGTGTGTTTCCTAAAATTTAGGAATTCAATTCAGAATTTTAAGGATACGTATATGTTATATTTTCGAATGTACATGAATGTATATGTACAATATAACACTAATGTATCGAAAAGAAAATTATGTTATTTTACTGTTATTTTGACCAACTCAAAGATGCTCTTTATTATAACAATTTTAAAAAAATGGATAACATATATGTACGAAATAATACTTATAACACACATGCACATTCTACATCTATGTACAAAAAAACTAACACATATGTACAAACATAGATGCTTCTTTTTAAATTATCCTCTCCATCTTCATCTTTGTCGATTTTTAACAATCTTTATCGTCTTCATATTCATAACAATCTTTAACAATCTCTACCAAGCACCTACAAGCTGTAAAATACGAAATAATCACATATCAAACAAAAATTTTGATATATACATGTGTGTATGTAGAGTAACATCGATGTATAGATATGATAACATCGATGTACCGTATCTATAAACACTTATACATCGATGTACCGTATCTACATGTGAGTAACATCGATGTATATAGATATGATAACATCGATGTACCGTATCTATAAACACTTATACATCGATGTACCGTATCTATATACACTTGAAATCGATGTATATTCCACTTATGTGTATACACTTATAAAACTTACTAATTATTATTATTAAATAATTAAATATAAAATTAAAATACCTATTTACTTGATGGCCATTTGTCCAGGTGCGATCAGGGAGTGATTGTGATTTGTGAAGGGAGGGACACCGATTTACCCCACCCAATATTTAATTCATACTCATAAACAACCATACCTGTAATTCACAAAATAAGCGACCTTATAGTTATACTCTGTTTTGTGATTTCATGATTCAAACCAAAACTTCAAATCAAATCAAATAATTAATAAAATGAATATGCATCGACAAATCACAAATGAGGTAGCTTTCATCCGGAGAAGTCAATGTTTAACTCACGGTCATAAGTGTTAAAAAAGATTTTCATCTTCATCAAGAAAAAACCACAAAAACTTCAACTTTTTGTAACAGAGGCACAATATGATTTTAAGAAATATATAATATAGGATGAATTACCATTGTGGGAATATTGTTTCTTTAATGGAAGCAGAAAGAATGTATTTGGAGAAATCGAGACCGCCACACCGCACCGCACCTCGAACCAGAGACTGTCACAGCCAAATCGGTCCTCAAATTGGCGATCTCCGTCATCAATTTCGCCCTTCGAATACAACCTCTCAAACTCGCAACATGAATACGAACCCTAATCCCAACATTCCGGTTTCAAAAATTACCAATAGGGGAGACGCTACCTTCCTTGATTTTGGCTGGGTTAATGCGAGTGGGGCTAGGGTTACAATCCAACATCGGAGCAGCGTTTTAACAATGGAGAATCATAAACCCTATGGATTGGAGGATTTGATGAACTCGTACCATCTTCGCGAGATCGGATGAATTCGTCAGAGGAGGTGATCTTCGGATCTACGATGGATTCGTAGGGTTCTTCGCCGACACAAAATCTGGAGAGAAAACAAGCAAGAGAAATGTGTGGAATTTTGATAAATTGACAAAAGGGTTAGATAGAAATTGAAATAACAAACGTGATAGGAGAGAGACGGTTTTTGAGAGGTTTTCTTATTTACACAATTACTACAATACCCTTTAGATTTAATTATTTTTAAAAATATAATTTGATTTATTTACGTAAATGTCACAAATGATCTTAACTGTTGACTTTAAAATCTAAGGGTATGTTTGGTACAGAGATTTGAAGGCAGGGAAAGAGAAATAAAGGTAAAGTCTCTTGTTTGGTTACATTGAGAAAAGAAGATGGAGAAGAAAATCTTTTCCTTTTCTCTAATTTTCATTCCCTAATAAATAAGGAGAAAAGAAGAGAATCACAAAACGAGAATTAAAAAAGAAAACACGGAGATTAGAAAGCCCACCTTTTTAAAACATCTAATTTGATTGGAAAGGATGTCCTTCTAGGACGGTTATTTCTTGGATTGACACAAGAAGAGAAAATATGCATGGTAGAATCTTACACTGATGGCTCTATTGGATAATTGTTTATGGTTCAAATATTGTTCTTGGTTACATTGTGGTTTTAAGTACTTAGAACTGGTTTTTTTTTTGTTACATTTTGATTGAATTGATGTTTTTGAAAGTGACAATAGTTTATGTTTTTGGATGTTATTATTGATTTTATTAATGCGCTTTCATTATTAATTTATCCATGAATTTTGTATGTTATAATAATGATTGTTATGGGAAAAAATATGTTTGCTAATTATAAAGTTTGTACAATTCTCTACTGATTTTTTTTGTTATACCAAACAAGAGAAATGATTCTCTGCTGCAATTCTCTGTTGAAGTCTCTGTGCTACCAAACAGAGGAGTCAATTCTCTTTCTCCAGACTAATTCCCTTTCTCTGCAATTCCATTCTCTGCAACCATTTCCTACGATTCCATTCTCTGTACCAAACGTACCCTAAAGGTCTAGATTTGGTTCTGCGGTTCTGTAGTTTAAATGAGTTCTGCGTTGAATAGGGTTGAATTAGTTTCAGAACCAATTAAAGCTACAGAACCAGCAGAATTCAATCTAAACCATTGATTTTTGAAATGAAATGATCATGGAAGACACATTAATGTATTTGATGAGGGACCCCCAAATATTGGTTTGCATGGATGTCATTCATGCATGTATACATATATGTATATGTTTTCATGTATGTATACATAAGTGTTATCTATACATATATGTATACATGCATGAATGACATCCATGCAAACCAATATTTGGGGGTCCCTCATCAAATACATTAATGTGTCTTCCATGATCATTTCATTTCAAAAATCAATGGTTTAGATTGAGTTCTGCTGGTTCTGTAGCCTTAATTGGTTCTGATTCTAATTCTACACTATATATATATATATATATATATATATATATATATATATATATATATATATATATATATATATATATATATATATATATATATATATATATATATATATATATATATATATATATATATATAGCTACATAACCCGCCCGATGGGCGGGTATGCTTCAAAATTTAGTATGTAAAAAAATCCCAATAAAGATTAATAATTTTACAAATAACATAATAATGTTGTAGCTGTAATGATGAATTGGTAGAAAAATCGATACATTAAGAAATGTTACATATAATTCACAAACGAAATAAGACTTCTTTGTAAACTACATTTGCTGTTGAATTAATGTAATTCACATCGATGTCACAACAAATGACCTTCAATCCCTTTTTGTTCTTAACTCGTGATACAGCCACATAAAGCTGGCCATGTGAGAATACCGGTTTTTGCAGAAACAACTCAACCTGAGACAACGTCTGCCCTTGACTTTTATTAATGGTCATAGCAAAGCATACCTGAACAGGAAATTGCCTGCGATTCAATTTGAAAGGCATCTTGTTGTCGGAAGGGCTAATAACCATTCGAGGGATAGCGCAAATTGTACCCACCTTGCCGCCAGATATGATTTTACCCTCGATTATATTTACCCCCATACGTAATATCTGAAGTCTTTCAACTGGGCGGGCATGCTTCGAGAGAATAATATAAAACCAAGGTAACAAAGTATAAAGCAACACATGTTGCAACAAATGATAACTTTAATACTAAAGGGGCTTCGTCTTTCTCATATGTTACAAATCAGTACTAAACAAATTTGAGAGAAAAAAAAAGCTCTAAAAAGTCTATATATAAAAAATATTGACTCTTTGTTCAACATGAGTTTGGGTTGAAAATAGGTTACAAATGAGATTTACCTAGTCAAGTATTCAACATTAAACCAAAATCATTAAAACATTGCCATTGCGTATACGAACCTGATTAACAAAACAAAGTAGACAAAATCCAATGATAAAACGCAATCAATACATACATCTATTATGGAATTGTAATTGTTGATTAAAAACTTCAACTAATTACCACGTTACTTTTAAAGTTCAACAATATAATAATGAAAACCTCTTCTAATCAATCGGTTCTCATTATTTGTTACTTGCTAAGATATAGTGCACCAGTTCAGAAGCAGCCAATCAAAATTTGGTCATGGATATAACCTGCTAAGATATAGTGCACCAATTCAGAAGCACATGTTGCCTTTCTTGAATCAAAATGCATGTATTACCAAATACTTGTTAAGCACCGTCATATTACATTTATTTTGCATCTGAACTACCCTTACGGGCCTTCGGTTAACACCCCGACCCGACCATTTGTGAAAATTTACCGGGTCGTGATCATGATTTAATTGTTAACACACCTGCAACAGAAGATTCTAAAAGAACATATGATGAATCTTCATATTGAAGTGAGTGCTTCACCACAACCAAAAATTAAAAAAAAAAGTTCAAGAAAGTTCTGAAGGGTCAGAAAATGTTGTTAGATATGTCAACCGTGTTATGGCATCAATCTGATCGGTTCGACCCGTTATGCCAAGTAAAAGGTCTGATAAATCTGGGTACGGGCCCGAAGTGGTTCCCAAATCTTCCATTTGAGGCAATTCGGGTTTCTGATTCACAATATTTATGACCTTTCAAAAATACAGAAGCAATTGTTGTGTTAAGGATGCTTGTCAAATTAACAAAACCTTAACAGTATAATTGCTTCAAAAAAATCTCATATGAACCACAAACATGAGAAGAAAGATAGACTAATCAGTGTAATTGTTTCAAAGAAATCTCTTTTGTGTATAAAACAGGTCATTTTTTAGTACGGGTCAACACTTTTATGTTCATTTTTAATAACCTTTTATTAGTAATTATGGTGTTAATTATCATCACTTCTTAACTGAAAACTTGGTTATAGCCATAAGAAAAAGATTAATTTTTTTCTGTAAAAAAACATTATAAGAATCATGAAATAATACCTGTGTGCTGTGTTAAGCTTGCATTTGCATATTTTGAATGCAACGTGTTGCACCTTCTATAACATACATTCGGCTGTTTTTAATAGGTGGAAAATAAGCATGCACCAAATATTTGATAATTAAAAAAAGAGAAAAGAAAAGGTCAAAAAATAAGAAAAGAGGTAACTCACTTCAGCACATGCCCATTATTTATGCAACATTATATAAACATGCTGAGAGACAATTTCGACCCGTTCACTTATAAATAGATGGATTTGGGCAGTTAAAAAAAGAAACGAAACGGATTGGATTGAGCTGCCCCCAAACACCTCTTTTGTTCATCGATAATTCTTTATCACTGCACTTGTGCAGTTGCAAAACATATGTACGTACATTCAAGATTATGATTAAATATATTGGCTACATACACACAATTGAAAGCAAGAACACCACCTTCAATATAAAAGACATACAAAATTAGGCAATTGAAAAACGATTGTTAATATATACTTGTGAATCCAGGATGACATACAAATTAGGAAATTCAAATAGATACAAAAAAACATCATATTGTCTGAATATCTTTCAAATCAATTAACAATATAGTTGCGAAAAACATTTTCAAGAAATAATCACCTGGTTGAAAAATGCACAAATCCACATACTATTCGAAAGGATGTTTTTAGCCTGGAAACTTATTAATTAGAGTAAATTACTGTTTTTGTCCCTGTGGTTTACCCGATTCTGCGTTTTTGTCCCTGTGGTTTTTTTTTCTGTTTTTTTTGTCCCTAAACTATGCCAAATTCCGTTTTTTTGTCCTTCCGTCAATTTTCTGCCGTTAACAAACGAGAAATGCTAAAAAAGTGAGGGTATTTTCGTCCTTTCTTCATGTTCTTCATATGTGTTCTTCAAATTGATGAACCATAATCCCTAAATCCTAATTTCTTGAACAAATTGATGAACCCTAATCCCCAAATCCAAATTTCTTGAACCCAAATCCCAATTTCGGTGCAAAAGGCGATGATGCTCGCATACGTTCAAAACGTGACGCCTTCCGTGGGACAGCTCCGATCAATTTAACCGACCAACTTCATCAGGTGCTCCGGTGGGCCACCGGTTCAGTCGAGATCTTCTTTTCACGTAACAACGCGTTGCTAGCAAGCTCGAGAATGAAGATTTTGCAACGAATCGCTTACCTAAACGTCGGTATTTACCCCTTCACTTCAATTTTCCTAATCGTGTACTGTTTTCTACCGGCGCTTTCGCTATTTTCCGGCCAGTTCATCGTGCAAACCCTAAACGTAACGTTTCTCGTTTACCTTCTGATAATGACGCTTTCAATCGTCATGCTCGCCGTTCTCGAGGTGAAATGGTCAGGAATTGAGCTAGAAGAATGGTGGAGGAACGAGCAATTTTGGCTAATCGGCGGAACAAGTGCTCATTTAGCCGCCGTTCTTCAAGGACTGTTGAAAGTGGTCGCCGGAATCGAGATCTCGTTCACGCTAACGTCGAAATCCGCCGGAGACGATGAAGACGACGAGTTCGCTGATCTTTACATCGTGAAATGGACGTCGCTGATGATTCCTCCGATTACGATTATGATGGTGAATTTGATTGCAATTGCCGTCGGATTTAGCCGGACGATTTACAGTACGATTCCGCAGTGGAGCAGATTGCTCGGTGGTGTGTTCTTCAGTTTTTGGGTTTTGGCCCATTTGTATCCGTTTGCAAAAGGGTTAATGTGCCGAAGAGGAAGAACACCGACGATTGTGCAAAAGGCGATGATGCTCGCAATTTCCGAAATTGGGATTTGGGTTTAAGAAATTTGGATTTGGGGATTAGGGTTCATCAATTTGTTCAAGAAACTGAGATTTGGGGACTATGGTTCATCAATTTGAAGAACACATATGAAAAACATGAAGAACATGAAGAAAGGACAAAAATACCCTCACTTTTTTAGCATTTCTCGTTTGTTAATGGCAGAAAATGGATGGAAGGACAAAAAAACGGAATTTGGCATAGTTCAGGGACAAAAAAACAGAAAAAAAAAACCACAGGGACAAAAACGCAGAATTGGGTAAACCACAGGGACAAAAACAGTAATTTACTCTATTAATTAATATGTTAAACAATGGAAACTCTAAAATGTATTTGTTAGAGAATTAAGAATCTCAATGTTTAAACAATGTTGATTTACATGGCTGCATTATAAAATGCCAACCTTCTCGTGATTTACATGGATGCATTATTTTATTTACTAAGTCACCATTTTGAAGAATTTACAAAATGAGCAGCCATTCTACACAAACATTGTAACCGTATCATTGTTTAGCAAATTCAGTTATGCAAGGGGTAAAAAGAGGCGCATATTGTGTGGCCAATGCAAAGACGGTATAATAACTAAATCAACTGACATTGTAATTCTGGTAACCATAATCCACTAATCCAAACACTGCATAGTGTGTGTTTTCTAGCCATTTTAAGTTATGTATTTTGTAAGAAATGCATAAAACACCTAACAATGAATTAAAAAACTAACCGTTAGTCACAAGAAATTAAGGACTAACCTTCATGGGGTTTGGGATGTCCCCTTGTCTAGTTGTTGAGACCACAAAAATTACACATTTTTCTGAAGGTAAGGAGGTCTAGTGTAGTCCATAAGCGATATGCCTAGCAAAATCGTATGATAAATTAACTAAGATATGTGAAGTAAAAAATATAGAAGCATACTGTATAACTAAAATACAGGTTTCAAAAGGTTGATTGAAAAACTGAAATGAAATTAGGGTTTCAAACGGCTGCTTGTGATTGTTACGAATTGACACCACAAAAATCATGAGAAATTGACAAAAAGCATTATGATTGTTACCAGAATATACTGAATCTTCAGGCGAGCGGCTCTTCGTCATCATCTTCAGAGGCACCGTCTTCTTTAGCATTCCAATCGAATGTATTGAATTCAGCTGGCGTGATTTATGGAACAAAACACTGTTACCAAATTTGCGTTGAAATTGGTATCAATAATTCGTTTTTCTAATTAGGAATTGGCTCGTCCAGGCGAACAATCGCGTACCTCTGTGGAACAGGAGATTCGATTTCTGAACACATAGCAAATTCCAATTCTATCGAGGAGTGACTTCGATTTAGCTGTCGATTTGTGACCTCTAGGGCTTGAAATTGCGTAGAAATTAGCCAACTGCAGCAATGACTGAAAAATGGAGAAGTTTTGACATGATTCAGTAACTGATTCAAAACGATTTACGATTTCTTCTTACAGAAATTGTAGTTCTATAAATCGAAATCGATGTGTAGAGAGGAAAACTGTTCGTGAATGAATTGCTTCATACCTGCTTTAGGTCTCGAAGTAAAGGAGGCGATAACGTTCGTAGATCCAGTAGTTGTTGATGATAGCTTGCACAGGTGGACCAATGACGGAATTACAGCTGGTATTAACGTCCAATAAGAATCGTTCGTTGTGGTGAGGTGGCATGCATTCATCATGTGTAGCCTCATATATAGGGTAGGATATATATATATATATATATATATATATATATATATATATATATATATATATATATATATATATATATATATATATATATATATATATATATATATATATATATATATGTGAGCGTTCATGCGAGAACCATTATTATTGCGAGAACCACTTTTTAACCACTCATTTATTTTAATTAGTTTTTTAATTTAAAAGGATAGTATAGTCTTTTTAATTTCTTTTTTAATTATGTCAGTTAAATCAATTAAATTAATACAAAAAAACTTTCAATATTTATTTAAAATTGTCAGGTGTTCACCAGCAAATTACTACGAATTATGAACAAATTATACTATCAGCACTACCACGTTCACCGATGAACAAATAACGCACATGCACAAATCACAAATGTATAAAATTTTTGGAAGCATAGATGTTATTCAATTACTAACAAATGCATAACTTATACAATTACAATCTGAAATCCTAGACTGAAACATAACTGAAATCACAAAACTAATGAACAAAATACAGTGAAAAAGAAGGAAATTACAACCCAACCGAGATGAACAAAAATAAGTGTTCATCGGTGAACAAATAATACAGATGAACAAATACATTAAATGAACGTGGATCTCGCCGTCATGGAGATTTCTTGGAACGGATCCATCCTCCGCTATGGCCTTAATCCCTCAATGACTGACAATTCCAGTTTGAAAAGCATTCAACTCCTAAATCATATGTAATGCAAACATTATTTATTAAAGAAATTCAACTTCATTTAGCGCCTTTGCTTTAACCTTATTTGGTGGATTTCCCTTTTTTTCCTTGCTGTTTTTGTTGAACCAAGTCAAAAAAACAAAAACAAAATCAGTGTCCACTTTATAACTATAATAAGTGTATAAACCTAACAAAAAACACAACATTACGTGTCTCATAGAAACCATAAAATCTAATTTATGCTTGTTTTCCAATACCGCAATATATATGTTATGATACATAAAAAATAAGTCAAACAATCAGCTTCAAACATCAACTTAGATAGACACTAACATGGAGATACCCTTAAAATGCGTTACCTCATGAACAAAATTAACCCTGATAGGTTAAATCTAAACCTAAGTATATAAAAAGAACAAGATAGATGCAAAAAAACAAAAGAGATGAACAATAATCGAAACCCTTTAGGTCCTATGCACCCTAAAATCGAAAACAAAAAAATATATAACCCTAACCTGGAGAATCACACAAATCGAGAAAAAAAAACAAAAGAGATGAACAAAAATTGAAACCATTTAGGTTGTAGGCACCCGAAAATCAAAAACCAAAAAACCTGTAACCCTAACCTGTAGAAACACACAAATCCGGAACCAGAAAACAGAAAGATATGAACAATAATCGAAACCCTTTAGGTCGTACGCACCCGAAAATAGAATCCCAAAAAACCCATAACCCTAACCTGTAAAATCACACAAATCGGGAACCGAAAAACGCACATGTACTCTTTTGCCTACCTGAAGCATAACTCGTATTAGGCATTTGTATTAATCTTTTCGTCGGTTTGTTAAATTTTTGGCCGGAATTTCGAGGAGTTGTTCGCCAGATTTCGTAAAGAGAGAGAAGGTTTGTTTTGAGATGGTATGGTAAATAGGATCGTGGGTTGGAAGAGAGATAATGCCCAATAATAGTTCCCTTATTTGCGGTAAATTAACATCTTTGACAAATATACCCTTCTCTTCCTGATTTTTTTAAAGTATGGGATCATTTATTTACAATTTTGCCACACTTAATCTAGTCCATCCATCTTAAAAATCAATGATCATAAATAGGTTCTCACAGTTCTCGCAATTATTATGCTTCTCGCATGAACGCTCACCTATATATATATATATATATATATATATATATATATATATATATATATATATATATATATATATATATATATATATATATATATATATATATATCGAATACTTACAAATTCATGCATGAGTTTTTGTATACATCTTGGACATTCCTCACCTCAAACATATCTGCAAAGACACAAAACTTTAAGTTTCAGTATTTTTAAGTAATACATTGAAACAAATTTTAATACAAAGACACAAAACTTCAAGTTTCAGTATTTTTATTAACACATTGAAACAAATTCTAAAAATTATATAAAAAAACAATATCGTTTTAGTTCATGATGAGACGTACTTATCTTTATCAAGGAGGTCTGCTCCAACTTCAAAATAATTAAAAAAAATGAGCAATCTCCATATCGTCTGCATCCAATGAGGATCTCAGTATACAACTAATAAATAAATAAATAAAAATGATGTTATCTAATAGAGTATTTTTACCTTCAAATATGATGACCCCAATTAAACTAAAATTATGCTTATAAAACAATTGATCCAGTGCCCACTTGTAGTGACCTGAAAATGTGGCAGTTAGATGAATATTAATTTAGGTCAAATATTAGTCAAAGGTATCTCTTAGGTGCAATATTGTAATATGCAATTAATTGCCCAAGCCTTCACTGAACTTGAAAACTACCATACAATTTGGAGAACTTTTTATGCAGTGGTTCTCAACCATCCTTACTTGTAGGTTGCTTTGTGTCAAATCTTTTCAATTTTTTTAAACCTAAAGATTTATTTCTTAGTATGAAAGAAAATACGTTGGACATAAACATAATTTCTGATACCATGATTGATTAGCTCATGAAGAATGGTGAAATTCTCATATATATATAATGCTGACATTAAAGTTGAGGGTTTGAATCTACCATTTTGAATTGGCCCTAATTCCACCATCTTCAATGTCATCAAACAGAGCAGATCTGTTTCCACGTACACCCTGCATTAAACTAAAAAAAATAGTTAAAAAGTTGGAATGAAACTAAGTTAAGTGTATGTTACTATTCTAACACATGTTATTAACATATGTAAACCTAATCAACATTCAATAAAGTCTAACTTAATCATAGTTCATCAGGCATTCTAACACAGAATTTTAACATAACTTATTGCAGAAATGACTCTACAACCAACCCGAATTGTATCTAAAAAGCATGTTTAATACTCAATTTCCATGACAATCACATAACTAGATCTACAAAACACATTTCTACCAGTAGCGAAGTATTATTTTACTGATCTAAGCAGCCAATCATACACATATAACAAATTCAATAATGAATTAAGACATGTAGACAACAAACTACGTGTATTCATAGCTAATCAATGGATTCAGCCGTCGATGTATATGATTCTGTAAGAAATCAACAAATCAGTTGAAATTAGCAATCTCAATTACATTCGTTAGGGTTTAATCATAAACTATAGCAAATGAAACTGAAAATTATGAACTTATCACCATCAATCAAAAGGAAACAGATCTCCGACACATTGATCGGATCCGGTAGTAGAAATTAATTTAAGTTATTTAAAAAGTAATGAAAAAGAAGAGTGGTCGGTTGCTTATCTCTTGGGGAAAACTGACAGAACCACGTCCATCGTTATGAAACACAATATGTTAATCAGAGGATGGCTGAAAGCAAATAGCATCTCAAATCAATCACACTAAATTGTAGTAGGTAATAACTTGTTCGCCTGATAAAAAACGGATTAACGACGATGGAAACTCAACGAGAACCTCAGCAGCTATGCAATTCGAGATTGTGTCTCTAGACTCTGGACCTCGTTGAATAATACCTGAAGCCTGAATGGCCATAAATGGGCCGCGATTTTGGGCCAATAAATGATATATCTTCATGCAGCCCATTAATATAGTGATTTGAAATCTGTTTTAAACAGTGTATCGATTCCAATAAAACTTAAGTTTTGACTTTGAAAAATTGTTTTGTTTCAATTAAATAATAAATGACGAAAATGTCTTCTTATATATAATAAATTACATTTATTTACAAATACAAATTAGCTACATATTTGATGACTTTTAAGTAAGTCTCAAAATTAGCGACATGATTGGTGTCTTTCTAAGCAAGTTACAAAATTATCGACTTGTTTTGTAACTTATTTGAGCTAAGTCACAAAATTAGTGACTTGGTTAGAGACTTGTTTGAGCAAGTCACAAATTAGCGACATGATTGGTGTCTTTCTAAGCAAGTCACACAATTAGAGACTTGTTTTGAAACTTATTTGAGCTAAGTCACAAATTAGCGACTTGGTTAGAGACTTGTCTGAGCAAGTCACAAATTAGCGACATGATTGGTGTCTTTCTAAGCAAGTCACAAAATTAGAGACTTGTTTTGTAACTTATTTGAGCTAAGTCACAAATTAGCGACTTGGTTAGAGACTTGTTTGAGCAAGTCACAAATTAACGACATGTTTGGTGACTTTCTAAGCATGTCATAAAATTAGCGACTTGATTAGAGATTTGTTTGAGCAAGTCACAAAATTAACGACACAATTAGTGACATAGTTTCTGACTTTGTATATTTTATGACATAATTTCTGACGTGGAAGACTTGAACATCGCTGAAAATGTCAATAAATTTGTCGTAATTTTGTGACATAAATTTTATGTCACTAAAAATGTCGCTAAATGGCTTTTTTCTTGTAGTGACAGTACGATGCACTTTGGTGAAGTTTACGTTTCGTGTTAAATTTGTGCACTATCCACAAAAAATCGTACGTTTTATTCTAACATTTTTACATGCACAAAAACAAGCATTTATGCGAGTGTACCTTGTTTTGAAAAGTATGGTACAATGATCTAAAGAACTGTACCGAACACTAAAGCGCTCCTTGATAGTTTGACCAAACAATTTGGACAATCGTGCAGACCCTCACTATTTAATTATTTACAGTTCTTGTTTATCTAAGGGTGATTTTTTAATTGTTTATTGAAAATAAATTATACATTTTTAAAATAATTATTATATCCGTATCAAAATAAGTGATATATTTGAGTTTTCATGATTTTTGAGGCAACAAATTAAAATATTATTTAAAATAGATTAAAATAGATAGATAGTTGAGAATGTTGTCCCACTGATCCTTCTGAAAAAAATGATATTAATGATGTTTAAAAGTAAAAGTAAGGGTAAAATATATTTTCACTTTATTAAAGTAGAAAGTTAGTGGAAAATAGGACCTACTTTCTTTACCAAATAAGGTAAATTTTAGAAGTGTATCGCTTATTTTGATCTACCATTAAATAAATAGTGTATCATTTATTTTGATACGGAGGGAGTATTAGATATTAGCGCGCAGTTACAAAATATGAGCTGTCCGGATTAAATTAACGGTTAAAAAATTCACGGGTATAGGTTTAATTAAATTTTACAAGTTCATGAGTACATGAGTTGCACGTATATTATATAGTGTCATCGATCAACTTTTATTAAAACTTATACTTTATTTCAAGATGCAACAATCATGCCATAATAGCGAATTAACACACAGTTTTCAATTAGTGGGATAAAGATGGTGAGGCAGACGAGGTTTGGCTACTGCAAACAATGGCTTAGCCATCCATAAATTATGCATGTTCTCCTTGAGATCAACATGTGGCTCATCGGATGGCAATTCCCACGTGAACCCTTGTACGAGCCTAGCCAACAGCATGACGGTCACGGTCGAACCCAACAACACTCCGGGACACCCACGCCGGCCAGTCCCAAATGACAGCACGTTAAGGTTGTGGTCAGTTAGCCGCACTTCGTTGTTGCCGTTCATGTGACGGTCAGGATTGAAAGTCAATGGGTCATCCCAGACCTCAGGGTTCCGTCCTAGCCCACGGCGGCTGAGTAGCACATGACTACCCTTTGGTATGAAGTATCCGGCAACAATGCTGTCCACAGATGACACGTGTGGAAGGTTGAAAGGTGACACGGGATGCAGCCTGAAAGTCTCCATCACGCATGCTTTGATATAATTAAGGTGAATCATATCAGATTCTTGCACAAGTCTATCTCTTCCGACCACAAAATCGAGCTCCTGGACTGCTTTATCAAAGATCTTTTGGTCGTTTATCATTTCCGCAATCACCCATTCAATACCATTTGACGTATTATCTATGCTTGCAAGCATCATATCCTGTAATAATACACCAAAAGAACAATATATATTTGAATTGAAGAAAGATTTGTTGTACGTAAAATAGGCAAATTTAAATGCATTAATGAATTTTAGTAACTTGAATTTGGCTGACTAGGTACTATTAAAGGTGTAATATATTACCCTGAACTTGACAAAATGATTGATTTAGTACTCTGACTCAATAATCTGATCTTGTTTTCTTACTTGACTTACTTCAGTTGGAACTTTTGACGGATTAAAAATTGAGAACTGATTTGTTAAAGGCAAATATTATTTCATCTAAGGCAGTCCAAATTAATGAGTCAGAGTATTAAATCGACCATTTTGTTAAGTTCAGAGTCACATATTACTGTATATTTAATAATTCAGAGTAATAGAAGATTTAATTAGCAAAGTTCAATATACTAAAATGCATTTTGGTATGTGAAATATAAGTTTATTTTACGAGGATCTGGGATTTTATCTCATCCGGCGTCAGTCCAGGGTTTTTAAGGTTGATGAAAACGTCAAGCAAGTCATCTTCTTCAGTCTTAACTCCAGCTTTCCATTGTTGAATCCTTTCATTGATCAAAGGATCATGATACTTTCTTACAGTTCGAAGAGCACTCCTCATGATTCTCTCGTGCCCATCAAAATCAGTAATCCATCGCAGCCATGGGAAATAGTCTGTGACGCAGAACGCATAAAGGTGCGCAAGAATCGTTGAGATTGAATCAATATGGTCGATATCTCGGTCCCCTGGTCCGCCATCTGGACTCCCTTCGCCAAAAGACCTACTCCCAAACAAGATCTTCTTTATGTTGTTGCTCGAGTATTGTTGCACCATCATTCTCACATTCACACGCCCTCTTTCAACCACATTTATTTCGCACTGCTTGTAGATGTACCTAAAAGATATAGGTATAATTAAATCAACTTATGGGCTAATTAAAAACAAGTAAATAAACAAGTAGGTATGTCGTTGTGTTCCCATTAACTGTTTAGATCATATTAACAGTCTCTTCCGTGTATTTTTTTTCCTACTAGTAGGTTACCCGCGCAATGCGGCGGCGGGTACCCTGTGACTAAATTTGACGGCGATCAAGTAGTGGGTGGTGACGACGGTAGTGATAGTGGCTGCTGGTTGTGGTCGTGCGGATGGTGGGTGATGTTAATTTTAATCTTGTAAAGATTAATAAAGATATTCTATGTCAAGTAAAGAGCATATGGTCTAGTGTCTCAAGTGCTTAGAGTATAGTGTTATTAACAGGGAGGTCTCAAGTTCAATTCCTACATGGTGAATATTTTTTATAAACGCAATGTCCCAAAGAAAATATTTAAAACGTGAGGATTTAGTGTGTGTGTTTAAGATTAAGGGGGTTGATATTGAACCAATAATCTCCCCTATCTTAGTGGTGGATCGTTTGGAGCACTGGGCGAGAGGTTGTCGGTTTGAATCTCGGATGTTGCATTTTAATATTTTGGGTTCTTAAGTTTTAAGACATTTCTCAAAGAAGCAACATAAGAGGAAAGCTTAAATGCTTTATAAGTATAATAGATATACAACAATTTATTGGATCCTATGTAAAAAGGGTTTATTTCAAATTTGGTTTACTGTTTGTTTATCACTTGTGGGTATTGAGGGGGAACACATCAACATATACCTTCAAAGCAACTAAAATAGTACGAAATTCGGTCCAAACCATTAAACCTCGAAACCAAACTAAATTTGGACGTTTTGAGCCATAATAAATAAACCAAACTATATACTTCCTAAGATTTAAAATCGATACATTTTTGTTTTACTCACAAAATTATAATGAAACACATTAAATTTGATAATTAGTGGGATAAGTCACACATCTTTTGAATAAAATGTGATTAATAATGTTTAAAGGTAAAAGTAAGACAAATGAGTCCGCTACCTTTTACTAAATAAGATAAAATTTCAATTTTTATCACTTATTTTGAATCTGACAAAAATAGAAAGTGCACACTTAAGTATTTCGAATGGGAGGAAGTGCTTACCTAAGAAGGTTATCGGCTTCTTGCACTCGCTTGTTTTGAAGCCACTTATGTCTTGCCGGTGAAAGAATCTCGGTGGTTAGGATCTTTCTCATCTTCTTCCAATGATCACCCATCGGAACAAGAGCAGTGTTCAAGTAACCAATGCTTGTTAGATAGCCCGACATGCAATCGGGCCTTGATGCAATAATCTCATCTTTGTCCTTGAGGAACTCACAAGCAATTTTTTGATCACTCACGGCTATCACGTGGACATTTCCAAGGCGAATGCACAAGATTTTGGTGTTCATTTCTTCCATCATCCTATGAATTGATCGGAAGGTGGGCTTGTTTCGAAGCATGGAGATTAGGCTAGCAATGTAGGGCAACGGTTTCGGGCCCGGAGGAAGTTGTGGTCGTACTTTGGAACGGGTGAATCGGATGAACAAGGAGGTGCATATTGACGAGAGGAAGAGAATGAAGAGGATCATGGTTAGAAATGGAACAAGACGACAATGGTTTTTGGATTAAACTTTTGCTTGTGTTTCTTGTATTGTTTTCTTTCTCAATTATATTGTATTTATAGTGGTTTCCTTCGATTTCTAAACTTATAAATTCCTTGGTAATTTTTTCTATATAGTTGACGTTGGTCAAACTTAATATAATAGTTCAACAAACATCATTAAAGATGAACTTATTCTCCCTTGACAAATTTTCTGTAGATTTTCCGTGTCATGTGATATTAGACTATAGGGTGACAAATATCAGGTCATCCTGTCACCTCTGCGCTACATCAGCTTATCTCTCATGATCAAACACATGACCAAACAGTGACCAAACGCCCGTAACGGGTGACCAATAATTTTTTTTTTAAATTTCATTTAAAATTAAAAACATTACATTAATAATAATTAAAAATCATTACATTAATAATAAAAAAAACATTACATAAATAAAATAAAACTACTAAAAAAACAACAAACTAAAAATCCAAATTATATTTCGCTTTGATTGCCGCTTTCTTTCTCAGAACCCACTCAAGATAGGGGCCGCTCAAGTGGTCATGTGGTTCAGCGTAGAATTTCATTTGCTCTATCTCATGGCTTTCTTTTTGCATGGCCATGAAATCATTTATATACGCTTTTCGGAGGTTAGAAAAGTCGTCTGTGGCCTCTTTCCATCTGTCAACTAAATGGTCAACCACAGGCGGCTCACCGACATCTGAACCTTGACCAGCTGATGACGATCCCGCCCCATTGGTCGAGGGGGTGCAACTTCCACTTCTTCGTCATACTGATCCGCATTGACGCTGGCATGTGCTGAGTCGGACTGCTCTCCCGACGTCATTGACTTTTTTCCACGAGCCTGCGCGAAAATCGCCAATTGTTTTGGGTATTCGGTCAGCTTCCACTTTGGATGGTCCTTCAACAATCTCCATCATTCCACCTATGTGAAGTCCCCTACATGTTGAGCTTTATACTCACACAAGCCCGCTCGTACAACATTTGGTCGTTAGCCCCACTTTGGATTCTTTGTACGAGGTTGTCATAAATTGCATAAAAGTTTGCAATTTTAGGCCGAAGCCTATTCTTCCACTCGCAGTTTAGGAAGTCGTACGTGCGGTTCGTCCCCTCCTTTTCTTTATCAAAGTAAGTTAACACATCCTGCCAAAATCCCCTGATCACCCTGTAGTTAGCTTTCACGACATTTTCGGACGTGTTGATCCAAGCCTTGCATAAGGCTAGCTCTTCGGCTGGCATCCATGTCGCGCTTCCGCCGGTCGTACTCTTTTGCGGTGGTTGACGCCTTTTTGATACCTTCTTTGTCGGCACTACAACGGGGGAGTCGGAAGACTCAGATGACTCAACATCGAGGGGAGCGGCGGGAGAGGCGGAGCTCGAGCCAGTTTGTGTTCGTGGTTGGTATTCGAATTGGTCGAGCCTTTCGAAAGGATCAAATTGATCAAGGTTAGGAAATTGTTGGTATTGTTGTGGTGGTTGTTGTTGTGGTGGTGGAAAGTATGGTTGGTATGGTTGTTGGTAGTAGGGGGAGCAAATGGATTATTTTGATAACCTTGTGGTTGAGGATGAATTTGGTGTATAAAAGTTGGTGATTGAGAGGGTGTCGGATTATTTGGTTGGCGTCGGGATTTTGAAGCTTTGGATTTGGTAGCTTTGTTCTTGGAAGACATTTTTGAGTAGATAAAGTGTATGATTGAGTATGTTAGAAGGAAATAAGAGGTGTGAATTATTTGGAAAAAGAATTGGGTATTTATAGGGTTAAAAAGGGGTAAAAATTAAGTTTGAAAGAGGTTTTGATTTAATAAAATAGCCGTTGGGGCCGGGTAGGGGCGGGTGAAAATTGGAGCCGTTGGAGGTTGCATCTCAACGGTCGAATATACGACCTTTATGGCCTCGGGTGGTTCGGGTGTAACCCGGGCGGGGGGGGGGGGGGGGGGGGGGGGCGTCGGGGTGGTCGAGGTGGAGGGTCGCGACCAATATCTCGGTTGCCGTTACGCACAGTCTTAGATAAGCAATTTATAAGCGTTTTCTTTTATAAACTTATATTTATAATTCATGAAACTGTTACAAGTTTATAAATTGTCTCATATAATTTAGACGTCATGAATGAAGTTTTAAGGTTAAAATAAATTTTAAGGTTAAAATTATCCCTAAAAATAAAATTCTCTTTTACAAAATGTTATGAATAAGTTCATAATTTTGGACACCTTCATATCATAATTTGAAATCATTCTTATTCATAAAAGGATAAACTTTACATATTTTTTTTATTTCTTTTGAAGCTACCATAGTAATACTCTTATGATTATTTATTAACTAATTAATTAATAAAAAGAACAAACATGTGCTATATCTATTATATTTATTTTAATTATGTAGCTTGTGAATACAATTTTTTTTAACGACAATCTTAATCTACTCTTAAATCGATTTATCTCCATTATAAGATTTAAACTCTCAAATTTAAGGTTAGGAACAAATACTTTTATCGCCAGACAATTAACTTTAATTAATTTGTGAATGCAATAACATATTATATCTATCTTTCTATTTGAGATCATGTCATCAATGACACTTATAAAAGTGTATGTAGGGTGGGTGGGTAGCTCAGGCTACTTCACCATTTCAGTGCTACATTAACGATTCATATTTCATATTCAAATTCCTTAAACAGTATCTAATCAGTTTTCAATCCTTTTGCAGTTTTCGTAGGTAACAGGCAACTGGTGAAAAAATTAACAAATATATACATCTTTCATACAAAACTTTAACGTATTCATATGTTTTAACACGTAATTAAACATTAATTTAAGATATAATACCCAACACAATTTTTATATGCTACATTCTACAACTTATATCTAATACTTCTAGATTTTCATAAGATTCTGATACACAAATTTTAACAAATTCATGCTTTATCGGGAAAAAGAAGATCAACGTTCTTCTTCAACAAATTCAAAAGTTCATATGCTTTTAACATAAAAAATTAATATAGAAAACTCCAAATGTTTTAATTGACTTTTTTAAGAAAATTTTAGGATATCTCCATGATTAATCTTACAATAACTTATTACTTATCACATTAATTTTTCTTAACCAAAAACTTAGTCATAAAAAGCTTTTCCAATGGTTAACTTTTCCAAAACATGTTCTTATTAATATCACTAATTTATCTTAATCTACATCAAATGTTTTATAAATGCGCCTCACATTTATAATTTGACAATTTTTATGGAGTAACATTTATAAAACTTAATATTTTTTTTAAAATATCTCATATAAAAATATTATAATACTTGACCTTAGTATTGAAATACATAGAAATATTACATTGCAAATAATAAAGGATTCACATATAAATGTATATAGAGGTTTAAAATGTAAAACTATTAAATATATGGACTACAAAAAATAAATAATGAAAGTTGATTAAGAGGTTATGGAAAAATAAATAGATGTACTGACCTTTTATAAAAAAAACTATGTATTTCAATGATAAAAAATTATTCTAAAACTTATTTCAATAGTAATAACCTTTTTGAAAAAACTCCTTACTATAATATACCATGTCTTTCGTGAAAAGAAGAAATTACATATTTCTGAAAAGTATCTACTTTTTCTTTGAAGGCTTGAAAAACATCTTTTAGTGATTTAGGGGTGTTTGGGATTACTTATTGAAAATAGATTATGCGTTTTGAAAACGGATAATCAGATAATCAGCGTTTACAAAACGTGATTCTGAAAAATAGTGTTTGGATTTGATTATGCTGTTAGAAATCGCAATAATCAGATAATCAGTTGTTTTAGTGTTTGGCAAATCTTATTATTTCTCTAGTAAACAAGTAAAATTACTAAAATGGACATACTTTATATTTGTTGAATTACTTAATTTTGATGTATAAAATAAGGTTTTGTAAAAGTAAACAATAATTACTCGTAATAGAACAGTTTCCACAATAGCAAACTCTAATTATATTTCAAGGTTTGTTTGAATTGTTTACCTACAACAGCAAATACAACAGTTTCCACAATAGCAAACAAACATTGCAACAATACAACATTTTTGACATATTTCAAGGGTTTTTTTCATTGAGGTATGTCTTCAAACAGTTGGTGTGCATCAACTCATTGTTGTTGATCAAACAAAGTTTTAGTGAAACTCACATGAAAATTTTGAGAACCAAACCACAATCAAAAAATTAAAGAGGGAGAGTTAAGAAACTTGAATGAAACAAATATATCAGTTAAATTTTTCTAGGTTTCTCTCGGAAGTCACAAGTCACAATATAATACATTTGAATCAGAAGTTATGCAAGCTTTTAATGGAACACAATCAAAAGAAGATAACAAGAAACATAAAGGAAATTAGATACCAAGTGTTTATGTTGAATCTGACTTTGGGTTGACTGTGTGAAGATGACAAGGGTAGGTTGGGGTATTATTTTTGAGGTGAAAACTGCATTTTCCAAAAGCAGGTGGTGGGATGCTTTTGCAAACCCACGTTTTGACAGTCTATAAACGCAATTAAGTGATTATAAGTTTTGTTTTACCAAACACAAAAATCTGCTTTTCTTCATTTTCAAAACGTGAAAATCAAATAAGCAGGCTCAAAACGTAAACCCAAACACCCACTTAATGGATAGCCTACCTCAAAAATATATTTTTGAAAATAAAATGGAAAAAATAAACTAACACCCACCTAAGAAAAGGGATCTATAGTGTGTATTAGGATATTAAATAATATATGGAATTATAAAACCTTTAAGAGAATATATATAAATATACATAAATAATTTTAGTTTTATAGTAACGATTAGGCTTTCAAAACCTGACAAGACACGAGAAAAATACACAAACGAAACGAAATTGGGACGAAATTGAAATTTAAATTCGTGTTCATGTCATGTTCGCGTTGTGTAAAACAAACACGAAGTCGTGTCTTGTCGTGTTGGTGTTCATAGATTAACACGAAATTGACACGATAATTATGATTTTGTGAACATTTAGAAATTAATGTTATATTTTTGTCGGGTTTTTAGCATGTAATAAGTAGGAAATTTGTTATTTATTTTGTGTTGTCGTGTTTATCGTTTTTTTAATTGGGTCGTGTTCATGTTAGCAAAATAAAACACGATTTCGTGTCGTGTTGTTTCCGTGTTGAACGAATTCGTGTCGTGTCGTGTTGTGTTACCCAATAACACGAAATGATAGCACGATTTAACAGTCCTAGTAACGATTTGAAGGAGAAAAATAGGATGCAAAAGAGGGGATTTCTATTAGAAGCACACGAGATCTGAAAAAACCAAAAAAACGTGGGTCTTTTTGAATTTCTTCTTCACATGCGATTGTGGACGATAGACCCAACTTTCTTTGGAATATAAGAGATTTTCCATTTTGATATTTTTCTAGACGGTTGATCCACTTACTTTGGAAAACTAACTTAAAATATTGGGTCACAAGTTATAATTTCAGTGGACTATTGCATTTTATGCTTCATAGACCAATCTTTTTCTTTTTAGGCTATTCGGAATGGGCAAAAAATGGCATGGTGTGGTGATGACATGTCAACTTTAACAGAGTGGTGGAGAGGGGAACATCACCTCCTACACATGTGGTAAAAACGTGGTGTGGTGTGGCCACACTAACGAGTAATAAAGGGGGTGGTGGAGGAAAAGGGCTGTGATGATTGGTTGATGCTTATTTTTTTTCTTTTTTTTATATATTTAAAATTAAATGAATGGAAATAGTGTGGTGGGTATTATTTGGATAAATGGTGTGGTGTGGTTGTTGATGTGGCAGATGATGTGTCAGAAAAAATAGGTGTGGTGTGGTGCCCATTCCGAATAACCTGAGAGATGGTATGCTCCTTACTAAAGTTTTTTACTTATTTTCCTAAATATTTATCAATCAAGTCACCAAATCAAAAGATGAGATTAGGAAAAATATTAGTAGGTTCCGTATGTCAATCATATTTTTTGATATGAATATGAAGCATGAAAATTTAGTAAAAAAAAAAATTCTTTTCAAAACTATATTAATTTTCAATACTTTTTCTAGAAACAAGGTATCAGTGGTGGTTGAAAGATAAAACAAGGTATAAGCGGTTGTTATAATAAGTCTAATTTTTTATTTTTTTTTGGGTTTTGCTAACAAGTGCCCTAAGGGCAATGGTTAAAAATGACTAAAATGGTTAATGTACAACAAATAAAGTATAATTAATTAAAGTTGGTTAATAAAATGCACGGGGGTGGTTTTTTATTAGATAGTTTACAAGTAATTTAAGCCTTAAAATTTTTTTAATCACTGCTCTTAGGGCAGTTGTTAGCATTTCTTTTTCTTAAAGAGGACTAAAAAAATAAACACATATAATATATGCATCTTAGTATCTTACATATATCTATAACGAAAACCTACCTACAAATCCACAATCTCTTGATTTGTAGGGTCACTCGCGAGTAATACCACCTGATAGCGGAGATGATTTTAAGTATCCAATATACAATCACTTAAAATGTTTAAATTGTTATTTTTATTTGTCTCTTAGTATTCCTCACATAAATTGATTTTACAACATCTAAATGTGCACCATTTTATTCCTAAAAGCAGAAAGAGTGTGTATCGTGCTCTAAATTGTATTTAATTTTGCTTTTGATGAATGTGAATTGCTGAGATAATATGCACCATTTATTCCTAAAAGCAGAAAGACTTCAAACTTTCCTATAACTTATCGATAAACATGATCTTGGTAATCTCAACACTTCGAGAAAGGAACCTATGAATCTATATTATTATATGATAAATTTGTCTACAAGCATTTTCGCCTGCAAATCTCAACAAATAATTTTCTGTTACATCACAGATTCCACTCTGTTTAATAAGTAAAACATTACACAGGTTTTTAGTTATAATCATCAACCAGCTTTTCTTCCCTTTCTACAAAAACGGTCAGATGTATAACTGTTGAATCATATAACATGTGTTTTCGCCTGCAAATCTGATCATCAAACCAAATATCCACCTACAGCAACACCTTCTTCCTTATAACATTTATAATTAACCTAAAAATGTGACAACAAAAAATATCATTATTGGTCTGTTAATTTCTTCTACTGAAATATAAACATGCCACAAACCCGAACCATTTTGCAGTTGTGGCAAAAATGAAAAGCAAGTGCATGGAAAATCACCTTATTTTTTGGCACGAGGGTCACGGCTAAGACCATGTTTTTTCAATGTGTTAATGTAACTTCTCATGAGGGAGAATTTGTTGCTTCCAAGATGATACAGATAGTCCCATGTATATATCCCAGATTTATGTAAATCATCAAAATGTAACCTAAATTGGAAATTAAAACAAAATTACTCCATCAGAATTAGTAGACGGGAATGGAAGTTATCATAAAACTATCAATGAACCTACAGGTGGCAAAATGAACAGGTTGGGTAACGAATCAAGATGGGACATTTGGAAGCAGACCCGTTTTGACCCGTTCAAACATAAGACTTAGCCCAATCAGACCGAAATAGTTACTAAAAAACTGAAATTCACCCAAATTAATTGTACCTTACCCCGTAGTTTCCTATTGGAACTGCAGACATGATCCCTACATGACGGCGTCCATAAATAACCTGGTTTAGAAAAGGGTTAAACATGTATCAGAATATAGTTAATAGGAAATTAAATTAACACTTTTAATCCATCAGAAAATAAATGGGAATTCTATTTCTTTAGTTCTAGTTCTTATCATTACTCATTTCCATAATTGTTAACAATGTGGATTTGTGGAGTCAGGGGCGGTACCAGACAAATTTTTAAAGGTGGGCAAAATTTTGAAGTGCAAGTCAGGTTTTTTGATTGAGGTTTTATTTAAAGTCAAATCGTAAATCAAATCAAATCAGTTTTAGTTTGAAGAAAGTCTAAACGTAAACCAAATTAGTCAAAATCAAAATTCACGCATTAGTTAATTCGAGAATATAAATATATATGGTTATGGAAGAGATTTAAACTAATTGGTACTCCCTCCGTCCCACCAAAAACTTCTCATTTCACTCTAAATTTTTGTCCCACAAAAAACTTCTCATTTCTCATATTGGATGGGCTCCACACAATAAAGAATTATTATTACTAAAGGCCCCACAACTAATATCCACTAATTATATTTCTCTCTCCAACTCAATCTTATATTTTAATCCAAAGTATTATCAATGACTCCACCACTAACTATCACATAAAAACTTGTGCAAAAGGCAAATGAGAAGTTTTTTGTGGGACAAAGGAGTATATGTTTTAAGATACATGAGTTAGCCACAGAGCTAATATATGATGTGTATTAGCTATCTGATAAGCCGCAGCCCATCAAAGTTTATGAAAGAAGGGCCCAACTAGCTAAGAAGGCTCAAGCCCAATTGACAGGCCTAGAAACCGGTAGCACACATGGCTGCAAGCTGATTGGGTGATCAGGAAGAATGTTCCACTATCGATGTTTTGGCAGCAGAGGACCAACATTTTATTTTTGTTATTTATATTATGTCATTTGGAATTTTCAATTATTATGTATGCATTTTGAATGAACTCTATGTTTATGGAGAGCCCATTCCTCTCGAATGAATGAAAACTGCTAAGTATCCTATTTGAATTTGTGTTGTTGTTACAATTGTGAATTGAAACCTATCACTTGGTATCAGAGCAAACATCCATGGGAGCTACAAACAAGGATGGAGCTGCCAATAAGCGCATCGATTCTCTGGAAGAAAACGTTGAGGGTGTGCAAACTCAGATGGAATCCATGGGAGTGCAAGTGCAAAATCAAACCAGAGATCTGGAGTACCTCAAGATGAAATTAGATAGGGTGGGGGAAGAACAAACAGAGATTCGTGTAGCACTGGCCAAACTGCTCGAAAGGAGAGAAATTCCGGTCGCTAGCGGCACCCCTAACGCTCCTCTATCTGCGGTAAGTTCTCCGACAAACAACACTCTTAATAAGAATAAGGGACCGGTTGTGTCAGGATCTGGGGTATCTGGTTTGGGCGGTCAAATTCCGAGGAATTCTGGGCAAGGATTCGCCGGACAAGGGTTTTCCGGCCAGGGAGGTGGCGCACCTGGGGTTCTGGTTTTGTGTTCGGAACGTTCGATAACGCATACCAGGAGAATGACCGTGGAAGGGGAAGATACGATTACAAACACAGAAAGGTTGACATGCGCTCGTTCGACGGTAATGACCCCGATGGCTGGATATTACAAGCTGAGCGATACTTCGCCATCTACCAGTTGATCAACGAGGAGAAAATTGAAGCTGCGGTTCTCAGTCTTAGCGGCGATGCTTTGGCTTGGTATCGATGGTCAAATAAGCAACAACCCATCAATACTTGAGACGAAATCAAATCCTTGTTCTTAAAAAGGTTCAGGTCGATTCATGGGGGAGACCTATATGAGCAATGGAACTCCCTTGAACAGAACGGCACCACCGCCGAATACATCCGCCGTTTCATCGAATTGGCCGCACCGTTGGACGGTGTGTCGGATCGGGTCGCTTTGGCCAGCTTTATCAAAGGGCTGAAGCCCAATATAAAAAGCGAATTACGATTATGGCCCCTGATAATTTGGGCCGTGCCATGGAGTTGGTCCAACAGATCGAAGAGAAGAACAGGACTCTAAGGTCCAGTGGGTTCGGAAATTTGGGGTATCGCAACACATCTCAATCACGCCCTCCGACAAGAGAGCCGCTAACCACCGTTCAGAGCTCTTACACCCCAAAAACGGGAACAAATCCCCAACGACTCTACGGAGATGACCGGAAACTCACCGAGCGACAGATTTCGGACAAAAGAGCAAGGGGGCTTTGTTACAAATGTGATGAAAAATGGAACCCCGCTCACCGATGTAAAAAACAGATAAATGTCATCCTGATTGAAGACGAATCAGAACCGGAAGAACAAAGGGAACACGAAATTGAATGGGAGGAACCACCGGTCTTGTTGGAAAGTGCCGAGGTAGACGAGTTTACTGAGATCTCCCTCAACTCGATAGCCGGTTGACGTCCCAAAGACTATGAAGATGACAGGGGTGATTAAAAATCAACCGGTGGTTACCCTCATCGACCCCGGTGCTACCCACAATTTTATCGCCTCCAATGTGGTCGAAACCCTACAGATACCTATCTCAACCACTGGGAGTTATCGAGTTCGAATGGGCACGAGGGATAAAGAGAACGGGATGGGAATCTGCAAAGGAATCCAGTTACAGTTGGGGGAATTTTGGTTAATTGATGATTTTCTACCCTTTCGTTTGGGTAACGCGGACGTAATTTTGGGGTTGCAGTGGTTAGAAACGTTGGGCACCACGGAAACTAATTGGAAGACTCAAACCATGGCCTTTGTTATGGACGGGCAAAGGATCACGTTAAAAGGTGACCCCTCCCTTGGGAGGTCTCTGATATCTTTGAGAGCCATGACTCGAGAATTGCAGCGTGAGCAAACAAGGGTATTAGTGGAGTTTTGCAATGTAGAACTGCAACAGGAAAGGGAGTTGATAATACCCAAGTTCCTACAAGGCGTTGTCAAGAACTTCATGTCCTTGTTCCAAGACCCCTCGGGGTTGCCCCCAAACCGCCAATTAGAGCACCAAATAACTCTCAAAGAAGGATCAAGTCCGATAAGTATCCGACCTTACTGATACCCACACTATCAGAAATCAGAAATCGAAAGAATGATCAAAGAAATGATTAGCACGGGCATAATACAAACTAGCAACAGTCCCAACTCGAGCCCGGTAATATTGGTCAAAAAAAAGACGGCTCATGGCGGTTTTGCGTGGATTACCGGTCCTTAAACAAAGCCACGGTACCGGATAAGTTTCCCATACCGGTTATCGATGAATTACTTGATGAGTTGCACGGGTCTACGGTGTTTAGTAAACTAGACCTTCGATCGGGGTATCATCAAATTAGAGTTAAAGCTAGCGATGTACATAAAACGGCTTTTCGCACCCATGACGGGCACTACGAGTTCAAGGTTATGCCTTTCGGGCTCACAAACGCACCGGCAACGTTCCAATCCTTGATGAATGACGTTTTCCGACCCTTTCTACGGAAGTTTATTTTGGTTTTTTTTGACGATATTTTGATTTATAGTCGAGACGAAAAAACTCACAGTCAACATGTTAACACAGCTCTGGAAACTCTAAAAAAACATCAGCTGTTATTGAATAATAAGAAATGTGAGTTTGGACGCACGCAACTGTCATACCTCGGTCACGAAATTTCGGGAAAAGGAGTCTCGGCAGAACACTCCAAAATACGGGCGATGACAGATTGGCCGACACCCAAGAACATCAAGGGGTTGACGGGGTACTACCGTAAATTTGTCAGAGGGTACACCTCTATAGCATCCCCCCTCACTGACCATCTCCGCAAAGACAGTTTCGGGTGGAATCAAGCGGCTGAAACCGCATTCCAGCAACTCAAGAGAGCGATGACAACCGTCCCGGTACTCGCCATGCCAAATTTTGAAAAAGAATTCATAATTGAGACTGATGCTTCGGGCTATGGGCTAGGGGCCGTTCTAATGCAAGAGAACCGCCCGATAGCTTACTACAGCTCTACCCTCGGGGTCAAAGCCCGACTTAAATCCATCTATGAAAAGGAACTCATGGCAATCGTGAAAGCAGTGTTGAAATGGAGGCCGTATTTGCTTGGCCGGAAATTCACAGTTAGAACCGATCAACTGAGTTTGAAATTCATTTTAGAACAACGGGTGATTGGAAACGACTATCAACGGTGGGTAACGAAATTGATGGGGTTCGACTTTGAAGTACAATACCGAACCGGAGCAAGTAACCGAGTTGCTGACGCCTTATCTCGAAAGGAACCCATAGTATCATGTAATTCAATTCAAGCCGAGGGGTGGGAATTCTGGGGTAAATTGAAGGAAGAGATAGAACAGGATGTCTTTATCAACCGGATCAAGGCTGAGTTAGAAGTAGACAAAGATCGCCACAAGGGATTCACGATTTTCCAAGGAAATTTGTTCTACAAGGGGCGGTTGATGATTCCACAGTCACCCACCCTCATAAATAAAGTTGTGGCTGAATACCACGACTCCCCGATAGGGGGCCACTCGGGAGAAAAGAAAACATTTCTAAGGGCCGCCGCAGAAGTCTATTGGACCGGAATGCGGGAAACGATCCGGGACTATGTTCGGAATTGCACAATTTGCCAACAGCATAAAAGCCACACGACATCCCCTGCGGGATTAATTCAACCCATTCCCATTCCTCAACAAACATGGGACGACGTGACAATGAATTTTATAGAAGGATTGCCACGATCAGAGGGTTGGGACGTTGGGACACTATCTGGGTCGTCGTCGATCGCCTGAGCAAATATGCTCATTTCACACCGCTCCGCCATCCCTTTACCGCCACCATGGTAGCTAACTGTTTCATTCGCGAGATTGTCAGACTTCACGGGCTACCTTTATCAATCATCAGTGACCGTGACAGAATCTTCATGAGTCACTTCTGGTCGGAGCTTTTTCGAGCATACGGGGTCGATTTGAAACGAAGTACTGCCTATCACCCCCAAACGGACGGGCAATCGGAGGTAGTTAATCGCGGTCTCGAAACTTACCTCCGCTGCTTTTGCTCGGGCAAGCCCAAAAAATGGGCCCGTTGGCTCTCGTGGGCTGAATTTTGGTACAACACCTCACATCACTCGTCTACCAAATTTACCCCGTTCAAGGCCCTATACGGGCGGGATCCACCGCCAATTATTCGTTACGTGGGCCAATCCTCTCCGGTCGACGCGGTAGATCAACTCCTGGAAGAAAGAGATATAATGCTAGACGATCTCAAAATGAACCTTATTCGAGCCCAACAACTCATGCAAGATCAGGCAAACAAGAAAAGGCGTGACGTGGAGTACCAAATCGGAGACTATGTTTATCTAAAACTTAAACCCTATAGGCAACAAAGTTTGGCCAAAAGGAAATATGAAAAATTGGCGGCAAAATACTACGGGCCCTTCAAAGTGACCCAACGGGTCGGCAGGGTGGCTTATAGACTCGAATTACCCCCAACGGCCACTATACACCCGACCTTCCATGTATCGCAATTGAGACCAGCCCATGGTACCCCGATTCAACCTACTGCACTACCAACCCAATTGAATGAAGATTTGGAGTTAACTATGAAACCAGAAACGCTAATGGGGATACGCAGAAAACGGGTCAACCAACACTTATTGGAAGTTTTAATCCGTTGGAAGGGTCTATCTGAGGCAGAGGCAACGTGGGAAGATCAAGACGACATCGTTCACCAATTCCCTACTTTCCACCTTGAGGACAAGGTGAAAGTCTGGGCCGGGGGTATTGATAAGCCGCAGCCCATCAAAGTTTATGAAAGAAGGGCCCAACTAACTAAGAAGGCTCAAGCCCAATTGACAGGCCTAGAAACCGGTAGCACACATGGCTGCAAGTTGATTGGGTGATCAGGAAGAATGTTCCACTATCGATGTTTTGGCAGCAGGGGACCAACATTTTATTTTTGTTATTTATATTATGTCATTTGGAATTTTCAATTATTATGTATGCATTTTGAATGAACTCTATGTTTATGGAGAGCCCATTCCTCTCGAATGAATGAAAACTGCTAAGTATCCTATTTGAATTCGTGTTGTTGTTACAATTGTGAATTGAAACCTATCACTATCGCTCATATATTATGTATATTTGGATGAACCAAGCCAAAAAATGAACCGACCTCTAAAAAATTTATACTAATTAGAAAAAATTTAGGGTGGGCAGATGCCCACCTTGCCCACCCCTTGGTACCGCCATTGTGTGGAGTAAGAGTCACATTTAGATGAAAACAGGAATACAAGGTTTTCCCAAAAATAAGTAGAGCTGATGCAGGTTTCATGTCATCAAATTTTATTCCCCAATAATCAATCCCATGGGTTTTAGTAAAAAAAAAAAAAGTAAGGAAATGGAACTCAAATTCATAAACTTTGTAATTCCATAAATTCCTAGCAATTCTACAGGTAATTTAGATAACCAAATGATACAATTGGTTCATCAGACACTCCAATTTACATTCCAGAATATAGTATTCGAGCAGCCAATACAAAACCACAAGAGAAAACATACATGCCAGAAAGAATATCTTGACGATTGCAATTATTCTAGCATTTTTTTCATAAATTATAATAATCCAGTGCATCACGAACCTAAGCCTGAATATATCGAAGTCAAACGTACCTTTTCACCACCAACTGATCGGATCTTACTATCAACAGCAGGGCTGAACACTCTCAAATATTCAGCCGGAAAGCTATAGCGACTTCCATTTGCAAATTCAACCTCAACCTAACTCCAGCATCACAAATCATTCAGAAATTAACAGAACATCTTAATAAATCATGAATTCACGAGATTGTCTTCACGTATCAAAATTATACATATATTTTATACAATTATATAAAAGTAAGAAAATAGAAACTGAATAGAAGTCGTCACATTGTTTGGAGCATGGAGAGCAAATCGGATCAGTCGAGGACAGTCTCCGGCCGTCGTGCTCAAGCTTCGTATCGCTCTCCGTACAGTACACATTTTTACTCTTTCTTTCCCTTCTATGGCAGGTTGTTGCTTTCTCTATTGGGCTCCATAAGTTAGGCCCAATAAAAACAGAAAAAAGCCTCCTTAGTGGAAAAAGGTATTGAATAAGAAATTAAATGACATGACGATGTATCAATATGATATATGAATATGAATTTTCCAATTTAATATGAATATCGAAAAAGTACTTCCATGATTTTTTGTAATCGTTAAATAATCGAGATAGTGTATGAATAACTATCTTGATCGTTTAACAATTACAAGTAGGGAAAAAAATAAAAAGATGAATAATTAACTACTACAGTATTAAACAATCAAATTAACTTCTCAAACCTATCATATATTGCTCAATTTCATGACTAAATGACCTAATACAACAAAATGGACGAAATATTAAAATCTTAATCTACAGCTAATTGTATCCTAAAAAGGAAAACGCATCTTCTTGTTGACTGAAACAATCCCATAACAACAACGAATCTCCACCATCAACCCACTGTTGCAAAGAATAATCTCCTAAAGAGGAATCTCCGATGGAAGAATTAGGGTTGATTGAAATGGAATCCTCAAAAGAAAGAGAATAAGTATCACTTCTTGAAACCGATGTTGTTACTTCCTGGTTTGTGTATATCCATGAATCCATGTCGCAATGATTCTTGGAGTTCATATCGCTTTCAAGTGTTAATTCAATTTTCTTCGTTTCATTTTCACGTCTCACTTCATCTACCTTCACACAATCTACTTGTGTATTTTCACTGGTCGACATGATGTTATATTGCTCATTTTTGGCACCCGAATCTTGCCTTTTCTCTTCATCCGTATGCTTGTGGGTTTTCGGGTCTACTCCAAGGAGCTTTAGCTTTTTCTTGATTCGTGTATTCCAATGATTCTTGATTTCGTTATCGGTACGCCCAGGAAAATGCGAAGCTATCTTTGACCACCTAAAAACAATCAAAAGTACATTTGTAGACACCATATATATGCTACAATACACCTTAATGACCTTATATTTATGCTTGTGATCATATATTACCTAACTTTGTACGTCACATATTAGTTACATGCACACATAACTACATAAGTATAGAAACTTGTCTAATTAGGACACCTACCTATTGCCAAGATGAGCATGAAGCTCAATAATTTGATCCTCTTCCGCTTCTGATAATGTACCTCTTTTGAGATCCGGCCTCAAATAATTAATCCATCTCAATCTACAACTTTTCCCACATCTTAGCAAACCTTCACGAAAATAGAAAATTCAAAACATTGAATACATATATGCAAAAAAGAAGAGGGTATATATATATATTGGCATTTGCAACATGGTAACGAACATTGGATGGTATTTGTGCAACAAATTAATTGATAAGTATAAGTATCAACAAAGAAGGAGGAAAAACCTGCAAGCTTAGGAACCATTCTCCAACATTGGATGCCGTTATTGATGATGAAATTCATAAGTTTTCGATCTTCTTCCATAGTCCATGGACCTCTCTTCAACCCCGCTCGATCACAACAAGGCTGTCTCCCCATGATCCCACAAATCAACTTTTAGTCGAATGTACGTTCTTGTTCTCTTTATTCCCCGACCCAGATAAACAAAACAAACCTTATAGACCAAGCAAAGATTCCTTTGCCAGATAATTTTTGAATATTAAAAACATGTACAGTTTGTTAGAAAAGGTCTCATGATGATGATATACGTATATATGATGCCATAACATAAACCCTAAAAATGGTCACCCACTCTTACTTCTTTCTTATTTAAACTAATTTTGTAGACGTGCGTTCTTTTGTAGCCAAAAGTCGCCCTTCAGTTTTGTTCAATATTTTGATTCGAAATCATGGGAATTAATAATTAATAATAAAATAATAAGATGAGGGTTGATGGGGATTCTTTTGGCCCCTTAAAGAGCTGGCCAGTTTTGTCGTTGGAGGGAAACTCTTCGTATACTTAGATGCCATTTTTGTGTTTAATTAATTAAGTTTTGTCAATTAACACATTGTTTCCTTCAATTTTCTTGCTATAATTTGTACAAGAATGGACTGAAGTCATTTTTTGTGTCAAAGATGTCGTAATTTGAAGCTGAAAAATGGTTTTTAAGTGGCGATAACCGGTCAAATTTTGGTGTATTTGTTGGTGTATTGTAATGACTGATGTGATGAACGTCACATTTATAATTATGGAATAATTAAACAATGTTTAACAGGAAGTAGACAGCCATGAAAGGGACCCTTAAGATAAACAAGTACTTATGTTTTTTAATGAACAAGTAGTACTTCAATTCATGGAGAAATCCATAAAGAATATACAAGTAGGTTATGTACGGACTGGTTTAACGGATTAAAAGGAACATTTTGGGATGATTTAACGATCAAAACCTTATAGGATGGTTTATAAGTCAACGGGTTGTGTGCAAATACTTTATTTACCTATTTCTTTCTAATTTCAAACGATTGATATGAATCCACTTTTGTCATAAATCAGTTTCGGAAATTGTAAAAACTTTAATATGAACAATAGTTTTATATGTTAGGGGGTGATTTTTGCACCCCATCCTTTAATGTATATACCACAATTGTTGCTTTATACACTTGTACAGTATGCAGTTATACTTGTAAACTGTGGTATATGCATTAATTTTTATGGTACAATAATTAATTCCCTTATATGTTTTAGAAATAGTACATTTTTACATGTCTTTTAAAACGGTATTTTTACATGCCTTTTCATTTTATATGCATCTACATAAGCTAGTGTGACTCTACTCAACTTTATTTTATCTTATTCTATTTATTATTTTTTTCCCACTTCACACTTTTACCGGAGGTTTTCAGGAAGCAGTCTCTCTACCTCCGGGTAAATATATGACTGTTTATATCTCAAATTTCTCATACGTACTTCCCTTCGGCAAGATTAGGTATTGTTATTGTTGTCCCGCTATAATAGGTTCCCCGGGGGTGGTCGAGCTTTGCCCGTTATGTACGCGATTTAACCATTGTCATGGTCATTTCCGACTTAACCATACGTCTAGTGACCACCATCGGTCGCCAGAGCGACCAAACCCATAGAAAAATCGCTTGTGGACGCATCATTTTTGGTCACCATAATGGGAAGTTTGGTCACGGTCACCTCACACATCCACTACAGATAGTTTAATTAACTTATTTTGTTCGAATATCCAATTTTTAAGATATTCAACTTTATCATATAAATATATCACCCTCTAGTCATAAAAGTAATTATCTCCATATGTTTTAATATATGTACCACAAGATATGCATTATACATAGTTGTATAATTTGCAGTAATATTTGTACTATGTGGTATAAATATTAAAAGATGTGGTGTAGAAATTAATTCCCTTAATTATTATGGCATAATATAATTAGCCATTAAGTTGGACAAATGAATAAATGATGATCAACGAAACGACATCCACTAGGCCGGGATGAACATTACGCACATATCATTTGTCAATATTATATTTATAGTTTATATGAGTGCAAACGTTTCTCTGCCTTCTCATGTCGTGAACGATGATAATGATAGGCACGAAAATCAAATAACTAATAAAAAAATATTTATAGAAGAATCGAAATAAAATAACATTATAAATTATTGTATAGATGGGAAGTTTGTTTGCTTATATTTAAAATCATATTCCTTTATGAGAGCGATGGATCAAGATTTTCGACTTAAAATAACCTCTGCTGCATCAAAATAATTGAATATTATTCTTAGATTAAGTTACATTTTTAAATTTTTGAACAACAAATTTAATTTACACCTAAATACCACATATGTCATGCTTTTAAAGTAAATTACATGGATGATCTATGTGCTTTACTTAATATTGTACTTATGGTCATTTACTACAAAAAATTACTTTTGAAAAGTTTTGCGCCAAACGGTTGTTAGATTTTTATGTTAAGTCTCCCATGTGCGAGGCATGTGTGGGTTCTCCGATTAGGATTTCTTCATATCCAGCAAGATGGTGGCGATTAGGTAGCTTGCTCTGAGAGAGAGACGGTGTACATCGGCGGTAGTGCAACAAAGAGAGATGGAGAGAGAATATCTATGTTTTTAATTGTATGCGTGTTTGGTGTTTGCAATCGCAAGTTGCAGGGTGTGTCTTGTGCGTGTGTTTGGAATGACAACGAAGAGAGATGACTGATGTATGTGTGGTAAAAGAATCAAGCACAAAATAGAAAAAAGAAAAAAATATTTTTAATTTTTTGTAAAAAAAAATGAAATGGGAAATGACAATAATACTCTCACATGCCTCATGCATAGGGGACTTAAGAGAAAAATCTTATGAACGTTTGTCTAAAAGACCGTGGATATAAAACCTTTCAAAATTAAAGATCAAGTACTACCAATATAATTTTATAAGTAAAGAATTATAGATGCAATATTAAGTATAGAAACTATTCATATAATTGACTCTATTCTTGTTTATAGTGTTAAATCTATGAGACTGAATTTATAACTTATAAAAGCATACATAGAATATTATTAGCCGTTCCATTATTTTCAATTTTTCATCTTCAAATATGAATTAGAAAAAATAAAGAGTACTTGTTAAGCAATGGTCGGCAACCCACAAGGCTGCTATGCTCGGTATGGTACCACATCGTCTACGTGTGCAATTCACCGTCAGTAATTTGGAAATCCATAATTAATCCATCGGAAGAAAATTAGCAACGAGGATTTTACAAACAAAGCATTTGCGTCCAGTAATCCATCATTCATCGCAATTAGCAACAGATTATCTACGAAATTGGCTGTCACTAAAGGCCCAGTTTCTAGTAGTGAAATCATACCCAATTTGGGGGAACGAAGGACAGGTCGGGACACCCTTTACAAAAGTCCTATTTTGTTGTATCATAGGTCTTAATGTCTTATGAAAAGAACTCACATATAAGCCATGAAGTAGAAACATTAAGTAGTAAGAAAAAATCTCGGTTCATCTTCTTTTTTTTAAATATTTTGGTTTCGGGATTTTTGGTTATTGCGGTTCCATAACCGAACACATCCTTAGATTTGACAGAAGTAACGAAAATATTGAAAACAATGAATTATTAATAATATGTTTAAAATAACTTTAAAGACATAAAAAACATGTGATTCGTTATCAAATTAATTGGAAATCCGTGATTACTAAAGATATGAATTGCAAAAAGTTTTGGTTAAAAGTATATATGTAATTTGTATTTTCTAAGAGAGTAGTGGCATATATAAATGATGTGTGTTCATGTATATAATAAGTTCCAAACATTAATCGAACTTTTTGATCGGTGGGGAGATGAGACCCACAAAATAATAATTCTTCAAATATTCTCTCAATCATTGATTTTCAATTATCAATATTAAAATTAACATGATGATTGAGCAAACAAATTCATAAAATTCATATAATATCAGACAAGTGGTTTATCCTAATGTTTTATTTACCAATAATAGAAAATTTATGTTTTGAAACAAATAATTGTAGTAATTTTTAATATGTATCACAATAAGTGATACACTTTGTATTCATGGGTGTTTTATAATAAGTGATACACTTCAAAAGTAACCTTATTTGGTAAAAATGTGGGACTCGTCCTCCACTAACTATCCACTTTAATAATGTGAAATTACCATTATACCATTACTTTTACTTTTACAGCTCATTAATATCACTTTATTAAAAAAGTGAGACTCAACCTCCACTAACTATGTACTTTAATATATTTAAACCACTAATTTAATCTTTTGCTTTAAAAACCGTAAAACTCTAAATGTATAACTTATTGTGATACGGTGGGCTCCGAAGAAATAAATTGGGGTTCCCAATGCTTCTCCACGCTCAACGAGATGCGCCAACCTCGGGATGCTTTACTCCTAACCCCACAAGGTTCCGAGACGGAGCTTAACCTGAGTCTCGGTTAAGAACGGCGATGACCTATGTTTCACACGGCGCACGATTCCATGGATAGTTTCATTCGAGATCGTGATGGAGGACATAGCTTACGATCATCGGCTTTGATCATTCCACTAAGCACCAGTACCGGCATAGCCTTTTTTTTACAATAAAGAAAGGACTGGTACCCTGCCCAAAAAGGGAATCAAATAGTCCTTTGTTTTTTTCGGGTATCGCCACGCGGCTTAATTCCGATCACTCCCTCAGGAATAAGAGGCCATAATAGAACGCACATCAGAGAGTACATGTTCCCCGTGCTTCTACCGGCCAAACCAACCCTAATTCGTTTTGCTCTCTCTGTGCTTGTTTCCCAAGTGACTACTATCCTCTTTGCTCCATCCCTACGGTCAGGAACCAGACCTGCATGCACGAAGAAGAACATATCTCTCTGGTCATATTCTTGTGGAACTTGTGTCGTCCCGTTCATTGTGGTTCCTCGGCCCTACTACTGAACTAACGACTCTATTAGAAAGTAGAATTAGCAACTTTTACACGAATTTCAAGTGGATGAGATTGGTCGTAAGTGAGAAAGCGGGCACTGGGTCACTTACGACCTACCGAACAAGTACCGGGTAGTGAATTCGGGTTGGTCAAGCGAACTGATTCATTTAATTCTTCGCCTAGTCTTAGCACCCGCACAGTTCAGAGTTAGCATCGAAGGATGAAAAAGACCCCCGGTTGAAGTGCCATCAAATCCAAAGGGCACATGTAGCCATGCCATGAAATACAAAGGGCTCCAGCCCTTTGAATTGAATAAGTGAGGCTTTCCCGATAGAAAGATTTGCATGTGACAGAGATCCCAATTCCGTGTATCCGGTTAAGCAAGCCCCGCAGCCAGCTTCCACCCAGACAAAAAAAGTGAGCGCCTAGCGCGAAAGGTTGCTTTACTAAGTAATATAATGTTAGCGCTTTAGTTTGTTTGATTGCTCGTTAGTTTCGTTTTCAATAAGGGGCGGAGCTTGAAGAAGCGCTTCGCCCTAATGAATAAGCTGGAGAGGCTAGGTCTTGCTTGAAACCAGTAGAGCAGTAAGCCTGAAAGCTTTCCTAGATAGAAGAAGAACAGGAGAAGCAAGAATGGCAATAACCGTAGCTATTTCTGCTTCGGAATTGCTACTAGAAAGGCCGGGAAAATCTCTTTAGAGAAGCAAAGTCCTAATCAAAGCAGCAAGGTAAGTAAATTCTTTCTTTTAGGATAGATCTAAAGTGCCAGCGATTTAGGTGTTGGAGGGAAAAGCGCTTTTAGCCTAGGAAGACGACGGTGCTAGAGAATCTGTGAATGGGGGAATAATGATAGTCGAAGGGAGGTAGCTACACAAGCGGTACACTGAACACCAACCCAATCTCGATGAAAAAAGTAGAAGCAACTAAACTAAAGAAGGGTGACCCAACTCTTTGAGGCCGATCGATCTAGAGAACTCATAGTCACTGGAACCGTCGACTGCGAGGAAGTCAGCCAAGACGGATGAGCTTCTCTTTTTTCTCCCACTAGATAGCTAGCAGAAAGAATGGCAGGACGAAAGAAAGGCTTAGGATAGTTAATGACAGGGAGAGGGTAGCATTCGGCCGTTGTAGTTCAATCGGATAGGCTTGCCAAAGCCATTGAGGGACCAGCGAAGAAGAGGACCAATTTACGATGTCTCTGTCGCTGACGTTCGTCAAGCAGGCCACGTGGATTGGCAAGGGTCTTCTTCGGCTAATGAGACCTCGATCCTTTCGTGTAGAAGCAAACTCTCCAAATTAAGATTGTATGAAAGTGACTCCTTAAAGTCTTTCTTTTAATCGGATGGAAGTAAATTCCCTGACACAACGTTCAAAAACGCCCGCTTTCTTGGATCAATTCCATCACTGATTTAAGGAAGAAAAGGGGCCAACTGGAGCAATGACAGAAGACTTACTTTCTCCTTTGCCTGCTACTCAAAAGAAAAAGCCAGCCACTCCTTTCGTATTGACATAAATAGTAACGTCGACTTCAATTTTGAGTCCATCGGTCAGGTCACTTAAATAGGTCCCACGCTTTCCGACCTTTATCGTTAGCGAAACGAAAACATCAGGGCTGGATGGGGATCCTGTCGTACAATATCCAATTCCGATCCCGATCCGCGTAGAAACAGGCAGATGAGGCCAAATCGATAGACTAAGCAGCTTTCCGTAGAGTGCTATGAAGCATGGCTTCTTTCCATCTAATTCGGGATGCTTTTCTTCTTTCCTTTCTTTCTTTAGGCAGAGACTTAGCTCAGAGTCAAGAAGAGAGCACATGGGAGATCATGTTCAACAGGAAAGCTTGAAAGAAAGCAACAGTGGTCGGGTTGGTAGTCGCAGGGGAACCTGTGGCTGGATTGAATCCCCCTCTGGGAGAGCACAACCTCAATAACATGCGACTTCGAGACTTGCTAGTACCGTACTACATTCAAGAGATTCTTTTAGAAAGTAGCAGCTTTCTAGCTCTACAAGGAGCCTTCCTCTTTAGATGCTTTCTTTTGCATTGATCTGGAGTTGAGGTCGCAACCCTAGCTCTCCAACTGACTGTCTTACTCCAGCTTTCATTTCAGTTACTGATTCGCCTATCCTCTCCCTTCCGGTCGAGCTAGTTTTATTCCTCTATCTAGGCCAACATCCATTCTAAGACTTTCACCAGCAAGGGCTGAAAGAGAAGAGCAGGGGGTGGTAGGCTTAGTAGGCCTCGAACCTACAATATCATCGTTATGAGCGGTACGTTTCAACCAATTAAACTATAAGCCCCTACGGATCTTTACATGCAATTCGCTCACTTAGGGAAGAGCGGACGGAAAGAGGGGGCCTTTTCTCTATCTGCTTCTTCCTCTTCCCAGGAATGGAATGAAGAATTTGAAAAATAAAAATCTTATTTCCATAGGCACTGAGATCTTTTGCGTATACTTCTTGAAATAGCTGAGAGGAGAGTTACTTATTGGAAACAATTTTTACAGTACAGTATTGGATGATAGGTAAGAAAGATTTAGTAGAAGAGATATAAAGAAAAATATGGCGTGATATTCAGTGCTTACGTCTGCTTTCAAGTCATGCAGTTCTACTACTCTATGACTATATGTTGAACATCAAAACGAAGAAGACCTAAATCCATACCTGGGTCGGGCACCCCTAAATAGATTGAATCTTGATGAGTCGAAATTTCGTTTTTTGGCCGGGTCGATACAGCTTTCCCGGGGACTGCCAGTGAAACACTTAGTTTTGATGTTTTAAAGAATGCCTCTGGAAACAGCCCATATAGTTTACCTGCTCGCCTACTACGGTTAAGGAAAATGTTTCTGTCGAAAGGCAAACAATGTGGTGTGGGTAGTACGATTATTCCTCTTTATCTTAGGCTGGCTTACATGGACCCACTTCTCATTCAATTTGTGGGAATTTTCTGATCTATAAACCGTCCCTAACTAACGATCGGCTCATGTTTGAGGATGATGAATCACTTCGTGTCGACCTGTTGCCAATAAACTTTCCGGCCTCATATGAGAATGGAAAACTGGAGCATTTTCTGCATCGGTGGATGAAGAATCGCGAACATAAGAATTTCTGGTTGACCATGTTCCCAGAAAAAAGATACTTTCAAGAAACGACGAACACGTGGGCTCAGGAGTAAAGTCAACATAGTGTGGAAAGTGGGGTCGACCTTCTAGTGCCTTGTAGGGAAAGAGAGGTTCTCTAGGCAGATATAGAAGGAAGGGCCAATAGAGAAGAATGTTGAAATGAGAGTTGCATTTAGTAGCGCCGGCGCCTCATCCAAATGAGACTTGGAAAGCGAGATAGGGCCTAACTGGGAGGCAGGAAGAAGACTACACGAGTGGTTCGGGACAGAATCTCTTTGACTTTCTGGTGCCATAGCTTCGACTCCACCCCAGAAATAGTAATAGGAGGGAGCCGCTACTTCACCGGGAGATCGTGATGAGGCAAAAGGGGGCTTTATTAAAGTCCTCTGGGTCGTCCACTAAGTGAGTGAAAGAGGTCTCATTGGGAGAATTGGGAAGAGAGAAGGCCAACCTCCCACTACCTATTGGGGCGGCTATGGTCGATACTGACCTAACCTTCAAAAAAGATATGTAATTTCAGAACGAACAAACCAATATTATATCTTAACTACTCGCACATCCGAAGCATATGAAAAAGGTTTTAAAAAACTTTATTTTGAGTATTTAAAAAAAAAAAACTATTACATGCTTACACATTGTTCTACTTTATTTATTATAAAATAGTTAACTTTTATAACTCAATCCTTGATTATATAAGTTGTTGATTTGTATACCGAAAAATTAATTATACACTACTAAATTATGTATGTACAACAATACTAAAACAAGACTTAGTGGTTCATGAAGTGATTTAAACTGAAATTTCATATCTTATTTTAAACATTATATTAATTCCGTTATATAAAAAAAAATTGGGATATTTGTAAAATAATATTCTTATTTTGTTAAAAACTTTCTAATAGAAGTATATATCAAGAAAATATAAAATAAGCAATGCACATTATCCACTTATTGACACATCACATCTAATATAAGCCCAAGTAACATAAGCAAAAAGGCTATATTGCCCATGTAAAAGCCCAATTAATCGGACGGTTTAAAATGGAGGTTCACCATCATAGCCTATGCATCTGCTATTCAAAATACAGAAATACACATACTCAAAAGTAGCCGTTAGAAATAGAATCCTCTAAAAAAGGTGAAATAAGTAGAATAATGAAATTCAAAAATCCAGCCGTTGTCTCAATTCACATCTTCTGTCTCTAACACCCCCCCCCCCCACACACACACTTTCTCTCGCACTAACACAGTAGAATCGTGTCTGTAACTCATTTGAAGGTTGACAGAATGGTGGATGAAGAAGCAAGACGAAGCTCACCAAAACAGTCCGAAAATGGAGCAAAAGGTAACTGTGTGTTCAGCCCCGGGTTTAGATCTGTGGCAGCCATGGCCGGTTGGGATGAAGAAGCACTGTTAATGGCTTCTCTTGTCGTTGAAGATACACCAGATCGTAATTCCAAACAGAAGAGACGCTCCGATCCCTTGTTCAAAACTCCACCTACTCATTCTAGAAGGTACGAAACCCTAATTCCTGCTACTGAATCTGTTCAATTTTTGTGCAATTTGGAAGCGATGCTAAACAGATGAGATTGCTTTCGATTCTCTAAATGTAAAATAAAATTTTCTTAATTGATATATGTGAATTGATTCAGGAAACGCAGAGATCAGAGGAAGAGTCCTATTTCGAAATTTGTGGCTGTTCTTGATCTAGATGAAGATGAAGGTTCTAGAAAAGGTTTGTCGATTTCTTGTTGTTTTTGGCCCAGTTTGATCATGCAATTCCTTATTTATTTGATTTTTTTACAAAAAAAATAGATATTATAATTTGAACCCTAATTTTGGTGAAACGGAATAACAGAAACTTTGGAAGAGAAGAAAGAACAGAAGATTGATGAGGATGTAAATGGAAAGAAAGTTGTGAAATCAAATGAATCAAGCTCGAAAAACACTTCGATTCCATGTATTGATAGACTTCGTGAAGAACTCTCTTGTGCAGTAAGTGCAATTCCGTTCCATTCTCATTTCTCTAATAGATTAAAAGATCAAAATTGGGATTATATACGATTAACTCAGTTTTTGTATTGTTTATTTCTATTAACAGATTTGTTTAGAAATTTGCTTTGAACCAAGTACCACATGCTGTGGGCACAGGTACATAACAATTTAACATAATTGCTCTATCAATCAATAAAAGATACCAATATTATGTTAGGGTTCTAATTTTGCTTTCAAAACGGTGCAGTTTCTGTAAGAAATGTCTGAGATCTGCTGCTGATAAATGCGGCAAGCGTTGCCCAAAATGCAGGCAACTTATCAGGTATTAATTATTAAATCTTATTCAATTATGTATTTTAATTCTTCATAATAATGGGATTATTAATTCTTTGATTTGTTCCAGCAATGGAAGATCATGCACCATCAATACAGTTCTATGGAACACAATTCAGCTCTTATTTCCACAAGAAATAGAGGCAAGAAAGGCGGCGGCTGCTGGAGGTTCAACCACCAAAGATTCCGGCAGCTTCCAAAGCCCGCCGCCAAGGAGGAGAAACCAATACCGGAGTGTAATTGAAGCATTGAATAGCCCTGAAGGAGAGCAACTAAGCATGGAAAGAAGGCGCAGAACTAACAATAATAATAACCATAATTTGAGACATCAAAGCTTTCGTCCTGCTTCTGTTGTATTACTCAACAGTAGAGAATCGGGACAGAACAGTGTGGGCAGGCGGAGGAGCCGGCGGGAGGTGGCGGCGGCACCACCACCGGAGCAAGATGAGGATGCTGCTCTGGCTCTGAGATTGCAGAGGGAGGAGTTTATGGGAGCGTTTGGGGAGTCTGAACAGAATAGAAGAGGGTCTGTTGCAGCTGCAGCAGTTAATCTGAGGGCCATGGCGTCCAGAGCTATCAATATGCGTAACCTTCGTGAGAGATAAATGTTGATTTGTTTCTTCTTTTGGTCACAATATCTGTGATAAGATAAAGACTAGTGTCGTTTTTTTTTGTGGTTGGTGAATTTCGGTTGAAGTTGGTATGTTATTATTAAACAGTAATTTGATGATTGGAGGGTTTTCATTTTCTTTGGATAATACTTTGAGTTGACAAGTTTCAAGTAGATCATACGGTTAATTTGACATGTAAACGAATCGAACGAGACTTGTTCTTGTTTGTTTGTACAGAAATATAAGTGTTTATAAATTATCAGTGAACACTTTAAACGAACAAATTTTGTATCTGTGTTTGTTCTTAAGAAAATTATGTTTTCGTGAAAAGTTCATCAAGAAGGTAAACGAACATACACGAACCAGTACAAAATCGTTGATGTTCGTTCGTTTAACAAATAAACAAACTTCCAGCCGAACAGTTTATGAAGTTCCTTGAACGTTCAGATAATTTCCAGGCCTACAACTAATCTAAAATTCTGGATTATTTTCTGCTAAGTTTAATAAAGACTCTATTTAAAAGTTACTAAGAATGTTAAAAATTATTCTTAGCACCCCCAAAATTCATCAACGAAACAAAATAACTTTTGGCTAACTTAGGGGGCGATTGGTTTGTAACCGGAAGTGATTGTTGCTATGGGTTGAGAGATTAATGGCTTTGATATCCATTCTTGGAATTTAAGATAATTAACCAAACACTTTTACTGGGCATTAAAGTTATTCCTCCATTCTTATACTCGTGAACAAAACACTACCTAAGTCGTTTTAGCTGACATCAATTGTAAGGCTGGGTGATCCGCTGATCCTTTTTGATGTTTGTACAGGATGACTTCATAGTACTTCAGCTAAACGTTCGTTAATTTTTTATGTCAAAAAATTATACCGGTAGTTCTTTTAAAATTATACACGTAGTTAAAATATTTAACGAACGTCAGACTAAATTGTGGGTTCAAAAGGTTTTCATTAAAAGGACTATTAGTGTAATTTTTAAACTAAAGGATCATACGTGAAAGTTGGAGTGAAACTTAAAGACCATCTTTGTAATTTACTCTTTTATCTATTAACTATTAAAACTGAACATATGATCATGAGCTATTGAAACCGAGTGCTAACCATTTCACCCAAAACAAACAAACTTCAAGGCGATGAAAATGCCCCAACTAAAACTTTTAAAGACCGCCATTACACAGTGAAACACAAACAGTAAAAACACAAGTTGAAAGATTCATTTAATATAATCCATGAGTACAAATGTTACAATATTGTTACAAGGCAACAAACATATATGTCCACAACTGGAGCACAGGGATATCTCAGAACTCAACTATACTCTAACATGAACAAAACCTGAAAAGACGTCTCTCTATGTATAAAAATTCCGTTTGCTAATACGAAAACTCATGACCTCTAAGCGATATATATTTCTTAACCCAAATAGCAATATCTTCAGCACACGCTTGTGCTTCAGGTGTCCTTAAAAGCATATCAAGTGTCGCAAATTCATGAACACAGTCCTTATAGTCCAAAACCGGTGCATCAACATTGACCTTTTTTAACTCTTGTGCATAAGCAATTGCACGATCCCTCATCCAATCATGTTCCGCCACAACTGTTAGTGTGGGTGGCATTCGTTTCAGTGGGGGCCCACCTCTGTTGGGAGTGAGGGGATTGGCTGCAGGGTGGTCCAGGCTAAACTCGTGTTCTGGCAGGAAAAGTCTCCATGCAAGTATGCTCATTGACTTGTCGAAGAAGTAAGAGTTTGATAGTTTTATTTCAGAGTGTGTGGGAGTAGTTCCAATGAAGAAGGGGTACATTAAAACTTGGGCTACCACTTTAACTGGGTCAAGTAGTGAGCTGGATTCCACTGATTTGCGGGCCACGTAATCGGCGATATTTGCACCACAACTCACCCCAAGAAGAACACATCTGTATATAAGGTTTATCAAGAATTACAATCTTAGTCAGCCATGCAATTTTTAATTTTAAAGATTTATTGTTATATAACTTGGAAGATTATGATTAGAGATTAAAATTTTCCAGTTAAGGAAATGAGAAACTACAAACGTTTTAGGCATTTCTTGTTCATTTACAGCTTCTTATTTTTGGTCATAAATCATTATGACTATTTACTATTAGGATTGATAGTATCTATGTCTAAATATCAAATTAAACCGTATACACAATCTTAAAACCTGTATAAACTTACTTCACTAGCCCCTTGCCTAAGTCCTTTAACTACCTTGATCTACAACCCCTAAAACCAAAGGTTAATCCTCCTTTGTATAATTTGTGTCCTAGATTAATTTCTGCAGTTGATCAAGGCACTCTTCAACATCAAACAAAATTGAGAACTAAACTAGTAAAAGAAAATACTAAAATAGTCATATGAGCCAAATACAGCATGACTTTTTATTCAATTTACCATATCTGAAGAATTAACTTTTAACTAAAAGGAGGTGATAGGAATAGGATGCTACCTGGATGGATCTCCATGTGCAGCTAACCAAGGCTCCACCAAAGAAGCCCCAAATGCATCTGCAATATGCCCTTGAGCATCTGATTTTCTGGAATCAAGCTTTTTTCCCAAGGACTTGCCACATTCAGCTAAATTTGCTTGTTTCGCCAGCCAATGTAGCACTTTTAGTCCATCCTCAAAAGCAGCTGGATAACGATTCTCAGGAGCAAGCCTGTATCCAACAGCTATGACGATCACATCACATACTTTGGCAATTCGCCGACAAAAGAAGTCATTAGCTACCGAATCACAACTTCCTGCCACAAACCCTCCTCCATGAAACTGAACCATCAAAGGCAGTTTCCGACATCTATGAGTGAACGGAGAATAACCTCTGTAAGCACCGTTTTCTGATTTCAAATCATCCGAACTAAAACCATTGCAATAACTGCTCCTCCGATTGCTTTGAGTTGCGGCAACATTGTGCGCTTCAACGGAACCGTAACTGTTACGCCGAGGAATGCTGTTGTCCGAATCGTTGGAGAAGGATCTGTATTCAAGGTCAGATCTTTTCGCCCTAACCCTATCAGCATCAGAATCTGGCGAGACGAGACACGTGTCAGGGAGGAAGATACGGATTGAGAGACAAGAAGAAGGATCTATATGGATATCTTTCGTAGCAACGCCGTCGGTGAACAAAGGATTTGCAGCCGCGATCGATTCTTCGGGCCGTGATGTAACGCCAAATGAACTACTCATCTCATCATTTAAATTAGGGTTCTGGATTCGATTCTGTAACCGTCGCTTTAATATCAATTTGAAAAACACGCTGTATAATTTCACAGCGACGCTAGGCATTTCTCTCCCCCTCGCTCTCTCTCCCACACACTATCTCAATCCCTAAATCTCTATTTATTTATTCCAACAAACCCTAGATGCACACAGTTAATCCCCCTCTCTATGGGTTTTAGGATCAATTCATCAACAATGTGAAAAGATTTATCACATCGAATTATGATAAATTCCAATTGTTGAGTGGTGAATCTCCACACAAATCGTAAGCTTCAATCGAGTGCTTCTTCAATGGCGGATGTGGAGAGAGAGGGATGAAAAGAAGTGAATGATGGTGCCAGGCGTGCACACACATATTTGCGCTGTGTCGTATTTTAGCATTTTTAGGGATTTGTTTATTTTATTTTTTTACTAGGTTATAACCCGTGAAATTCACGGATTATGGGTAATTCTACTAGTTATTAATTTTTATAGAACGTAATGTTTGTAAAATTAAGAGCTGGTAAGTTTTCAAAATTTACCATTAATTGCGTGAATATTACATGTAGTTAAAAAATGTATAATGCTTTTAAGATGGCTTATATATTATATTAACTTTGTAAAATTTAAGAATAATTGATAGAAAAATGAGAACCATATAATAAGAAATTATAAAAACAAATCAATATACTTATTAATAAGTAAATGCTAAAAGGTAAAATTGTTCGTAAATTATAAGTTGTTCATATATTATTGTATAATATCCGCCCAAGGGTTATTAAGTTGTTCGTAAATTATAATCGTGCAATATTATTGTATGAAAATCGTGTGTTTATTCGAAAAAAATTGGTTTGCATAAAATCCGACCAAGGGTTATTAAGTTTCCTAAAAACACAGTTTCTAAATAATCGTGTTTATTCGAAAGGGAATTCATTTCTACACCACAACTTTTACTTTTTATATTACATTGTACAAGTTTTGCAGTTAATTGTACAAGTATATAAAGCAAGAGTTGTGGTAGATGAAGTAAAAGTTGTGGTATGAACATCACTCCCTTATTCGAAATGTCCAGCTAATTAAAAGGTATGTTTATTCATACGTTATTTATTCATATGGTAATTAATAGTTACCATAATTAGTCGATTGTATTTGCAGGCTTCAAATGGGCGGGAATTCGAAATGTCCAGCTAGTAAAAAGGTGTGTTTCTGAATGACATTAATATCGTCTATACAATCGTGCATAACAGAACAGTTTCCTTAATTATAAATATAGGTGTGTTTTGTGCCAATTATTTGGTATTAAATGTGTCATTTTTTAGATAATTATAGATTAGCTAATTTCCCAATTTAATTATAGTATTACTCAAATATGATTCGAGTTATTAGGTAAATTTTGTAACCGTGTAATTATAGGTGTGTTTCCTAAATTTTAAGAAATCAACTTGACTAAATTTTCAAAGACAATAGTTACCTAATTTTTCTAGTATGTATTCATACATTTTTTATTCATATTGGTATTAATAATTACCATAAATAATTGATATTGTTTGCAGGATTCAAAATGAGCGGGAAATCGTAAATTGCAGCCAATGAAATGCTGCCATTTGTCATTCCGGCTCACTAAAAGGTGCCACGTGGCACCCTAAAGCTTCTTTTATTATATTTAATAGATTATTCTTATTTTTGTTTTTATTTTAATGATTTTATCGAATATGTTTTTGAAATATGTGTCCGATTCAGTGCAGAACCGTTTAAAAGTGCAGAACCACAGAACCATTCTAGGAATTGATCTGGACCGTTTATATTTCAATCTATGGATAAGAATTAGGATGGATATTCTGTATATTTAATTAAATATAAAACCGGATATTTTGCTCTATGAGGGTATATCCGGAATTTTACAGAGAGAGGATATTTATTTTAATTTAACCGTATAATATATTACATTCGTGTGCAAAGAGATCGGAGATCATGATACAAACTTCTCCTCTATTCACGCTCATTCCTAATCAAATAATCTCAGATTTGTTAACAAAATATCGGAAATCTTTTTACATTGTTTGATTATCCATAGAATCAAACGTGAAATCACAGCGATTATATTCCTCCGCTCGACTATCTGTTGCGAATTAGGGTTTTATTGGCGTCAAACGAGGTACGAAAAGTGAAATCGAAGCTTCAATAACGATGATGACAGGTTAGTAATCTGTTCGTAATCGTTCTTCTATTTAACGAATATGTTCATATCATTAGGGTTATATTACGAAACCATTATGTTTGTTGTTATTTGACACTAGTTAGGGTTATTTAACAAAACTCCATATCTATCTCTTTCTATCTCGTTTTCTCTCAAAATTTTCTCAGTGCCGGCGAAAAACCCTACGAATCCATCGTAGATTGGAAGCTGGGGGACGAATCTATCAAATCTCGCGAAGAACGGGTTCGAATCCATACTAAGTTCACCGCTCACTCACCTCCCCAATCCCTAAGGTTTCTGATTCTCCATTGTTGTGTACCATTAAAAAAAGGCATATTTAATTGGTGGTAGATCTGAAGAAGTATCTCGTTCTTCAAGTTCATTAATGGTGTCCAAAAGTAGTTTTTTTTTTTTTGGGAATTTTGATAAGTTTGTGATGAAGATGAAGGAGACGTCCCCTGGACATGATTGAATAAGCTAGTATGATGATTTTTATATAACAGTGGGTGATGTATATATCGTCTAAATTGTTTTGACACTACTCTTATTTTTAGTGAAATTGTATATGTGCTTATCGAGATTGTATGTTTACTATTGGTGTATTGATCATGATTTTTAAAAAATATATTTTTCACATGTATTCAGCCCTATTTTCTTCGCCGGCGTAAAAACGAGGTGTTTGCCTCTTTGGTGAAGATTTGGTGAAGATGGTGGTTCAAATACAGCTAAGCTTCCAAAAAAGGAGGAATGTATTGTATGGTTAAAATGATCTAATTGTAACACATTTACACATCTAATGTTTTATTGTTTTTTCATTTGTAACACATTTACACATCTACTGTTTTATTGTTTTTACATCCAGTGTTTTTTCATTTGTAACACATTTACACATCCAATGTAAACATTGTATGTATTTGGGTTATAAATGTATGTATTGAAAGTGTAAACATTGTATGTATTAGGGTTATACATGTATGTATTGAAAGTGTAAACATTGTATGTATTTGGGTTATACATGTATGTATTGAAAGTGTAAACATTGTATGTCATTGTTTCTTAAATTAGATAGACGTAAAATACATTATGCTCAAATTGGAAATCAAAATTTCAAACTTTCAATTTACTTAAAATTTACTTCAATTTGAAATTTACTTAACAAAATTTCAAACTTGTAAAAAAGAATCTTCCTCTTGATGTTGAAACTAACGAAAATTTCATGAAAATCATTAAAAGGATAACATAGAAACTACATAGGCTATTTTTTAGGAACTAATAAATATAAAAAGGGAAGGGCATAGATAAATAAAAATAAAACTTTGTCTTAGTATGTACTCCCTCCGTCCCAAAATTATTGTCCACAGACAAAAATCACACAGTTTAAGAAAAGTGCATTTATTACACTGTCTAACCAATAAAATTCCATTTTTACCACTTAACTATTTTTTGATTGATGGAATTTTCAAATTGACAGTCAATTTGGGACAAACCAAAACGTGGACAATAAAATTGGGACGGATGGAGTAATATGCAATATACATAGTATTTGTACATAAAATATGTATATTCGGGTATGAAACGGTACGGGTAGATGAATACATGTACCCGACCCGTTCCCGCTTCGGGTGTAAAAGTCAATGCCCGTCACAACCCAGTTACCCGTTTAAGCGGGTAATACCCGTCCCGTTGGGGTCGGGTACCCGCCGGTACCCGAATCCGCGGATAAAATTGGCATCTCTAATAAAATACAAGGGTTAGTTTTTATTAATATACAAACTCGTAATAGATGTCAAAATATGTTATTTACGGTTTTTAACTTTCTATTGTAATTGGATTTTGATTTTGTTCTTTTAGTTGAAGAGTGAGATAGCTGATAAGTGATAGGTGGCTAGTGGAAGATAATGATAGAATACGTCGCACGTCTTGCTGGGCATGATGGTTCACGCTTTACGTGTTGTACAATTGAATCGCCTTTGTTTCATGTACAAGGGTTATATTATTTTCTCACTTCCAACACATAATGGAGTATAATTCAACAATTTAACCATATAGAATGTTCTAGTGGTAATATTGTTGTCTTCATTCGCTAAAATGCCTAAAGGCCTGAGTTTGCGGATCATCCGAATGTTGTTCGGGTTAAACTGAATACACCGTATAAGTTAGAGTTAATCACAAATTTTTTAAATATATACAAGATTTTATTTATGCTATAATCCTATAGAATAGAAAACTAAGAAAATGTGTGAAGAGATCATTCACAATGTTATATTTATGCTATAATCCTTTATAACAGAATGTACTAAGAAATTGTAATTTGTTAATATCATATTTATTTATGTTTGAGCCAATTAAGCAACGTGTTCGCAAAACAGATTAATCTCATTTAGTTGATATGTTTGGCAAATTTGATTATACTTTGAACAACATATTAATCAACTTACGCACTTAGAATTTTTTTCAATTCACAAGCCTGATTAAAACAAACCAAAAAATCCGAGAACTGAATAACTTATCTGAATAAAACATTTAATTCTAGCTTTGTTTTAGCCAAATACATTTGCATATATAGTTAATAAAGAATTTTTAGAATATCAATAGTAATCCTTGAAACCATCTTGTAATAGCCTAGCACTAAGAATGCTTGAAATAACCTATTAGAGGTCACGAATTTGATCCCTTTAATAAGTAAACATTATCAGATGAGTAGCGAAGATTTAAAAACATACAAGAATATAATTAGGATGTATTCATTACGAGCAAAACTTTACCTTCTAGGAAAGCTCGTTATAAACAAACCACCCTTTAGAAAAAAAGAAAATTTAGTTGTCTCGGAATTAAGACGATCAAATTTATGTTTAGGGTTTTGTTTAAGAAATTATACATTTAGAGAGAAGTAATTTCTAAAATTAAAGGTTGATTATATAATGACTGTCGTTAAGTGCATAAAAATTTATACATTTATTTATGGAGAAATTCTGAAGTGGATTACAGATAAATGTGCAAATTCTTTAGCCATGTCTTATTATATCAAAACCCTATATTCAATTAGGGTTTTGATAATGACAGCTCTTAGGATTGTCTTTAAGTGCATTAAAAATGGTACATATGAGTAATTCCTAAAATTCAGGAGTCGGTTAGAGATGGATGTACAATTCTTTTATGCATGTCTTATGGCCCTAAGTAGGGGTGTTCAAAAATAACCGAAAAAACGGGTACCCGAAAAAAAATCCGATATCCGAAATCCGGATACCCGAAAATCCGGGTACCCGAAAAACCGGATACCCGGATTTCGGGTAACCGGTTTCCGGGTATCAAATACGGGTAGTGTTTTTCTAAAAAATCGGGTAATTGGGTACCCGGTACTCGAATTTTAATTTTTTCCAACTTATTTTTATATATATTTTTATATTTTTATTAGACATTAATTATCATTAGATATGGGCATATGCTTGGCTCATTTTGACAAATGTCTAAAATTTAAAACCCTGTCTCAATTCTCACGTAGAAACCATCTAATTCTCACCTCCGTCGTTGAATCATGGTTTTGAATCATTGGATGTCTTTAAAGATTTGGTCAGATTCATTACTAGTAACGTTTTTTCTTTAAAGAAAATCATAACGAAAATTTTTAATAACAAATTTATTAATAAGATTTAAAGAAATTAAATATATAAACAATGGCGACTTCCATTTATGTAAATTTTGTGACAAAGAAATTATATTTCCAGGCACCAGGTATCCGAAAACCCTAAGGGCTGTCATTATCAAAAACCATTTAATTACAACTTTTTTATTTGAAACCAATTTGAGCCCTGTCCTAAATAGTTTAGCCGACGATTGTATTGCGCTAAACAAAGGATAGAGTTGACGCGAAAGGCAGAGACACAGAGCCAAAAGGTTTTGGTTGATCGCATCGCCGATGCTAGCAGATTCTCTCCCAGTAATAAAACGAAGGAGATTTGCCATTGCTGATCTAATGGATGCTCAACTTGCAACGGTCCTACTCTTTTACTTTACTTTTAATAATCGATTATGTGATTATTGAACACTAGACTATGCTTCGGCACATGATTGCATGTGCAATCGTGTTTGTTGTTTATGATCAAATATTCGAATTCTTCTAATTTTTCATTAGCGACGTTAACTGGTCATTAGGAACTTTCTGCTTGTGTGAAGGTATTTATGCTGGTTTCATTGAAGTCAGGGTGAATCAGTCAATTAGAGTTTAGGAGTTATATCTGATGGAATATTATGCCTTTCAATTGGTGTATCCAATCCCTTGCTATTGCATAATTAGCTTAAATACTTACAAGTTATCTTGTGTAATTGGTAAATCCTTGCAATTTGAAATCAGTTTTAGGGTTTCTACTTGCAAAATTTGAGTACACAACCAAGTTAAGAGAAGATTTAATAAGTATGATTTTAGGAACCTCTGATGTTTTGCACTGATAATACTAAGTTTATTGTGGATTTTTACAATTCAGGAAAAGCTTGGTGTCGCAAAGCAAAATTATGGGCGAGAAATCCGTGTATTTGAGACAACACCAACAATCTCTCAAACCTCAAGTGATGCATCCAACAGTGGTATGAACTTTACTTCATATGTACCTATAATAAGTAATCAAGTATGTGCATACTCATCATTATGTAATTTACACCGAATGTGTGGTTATTTTTGGACAGAGGAACAAGATGACTTGGAGTTCAGCACAGAAGATTATTATCGCGTTTTGTCTACCAAAAAGGAAGGTAAGGGACATGTATATAATTGTTCAATTAGGAGGGTGTATTATCTGATACCCATGTTTCTTGGATTCTTATCTTTTTCTTTTTTGGAGAAGTAATTACTAATTAGTAATGTTGTGCAACTATGAGCAGATAAATATTTAAAAACAAAGAAAATACGAGACGCAGAAAAAGCAGCTAGTAGATCAAGAATTACCAAGGTTTAACTCTTTTTGTTGAGTAACTTCAGATTATTAATATCAACATGTTGCAACGTGTATTTGTCATAATTAAATTAATTATTTATACAGGCTGTGGTTCGTGTAAGGTTCCCTGATAACCACACATTGGAAGCAACTTTTGATCCATCAGAGAAAATGCAAAGCTTAATAGATCTTCTTGTGAAAGTTGTTGCTCGACCAGACCTCCCTTTTTATATATGTAAGCATACAATAACTTAATAGAATATTCTAGACCTCCAGTAAGAATTAGGAAACACATAAAAAGTTAAGGTGATTAATCTTTTCAGATACTGTTCCTCCAAAGATGCAAATAAAGGACATGTCTCAGGACTTGTATTCTGCTGGCTTTGCTCCCGGTGCGATTGTCTATTTCTCATATGACCTGCCACAAGGTTAGTATCTGATATTTATATTACTAGAGACAAAATAAGCACTTTGGGATAACAAAATCAAAATCATTGTTTTAATTAAAAATTATTCCAGGTAATGATACCGAACAAATCACATTTCTTAAAGAGGATGTATTGTCTTTAAAGGGTTTAGAGTTCATACTCGTGCAAAAGCCTGAGCCTGAGCCTGATCTTGATCAACCTGTTACTGCTCTTGCTCCACCACAAAAGGCGGCTACTGAGAAGAAAATGGTCAAACCAAAGTGGTTGAAAATGTGACAGTTGGAGCGACAAAATACATTAAATTCACTCTTTAATTCCACTGTTTCTATACTTGAAATGGTTTCCAAAAACACTATCTAAAATCAGATGGAAGCATACAAGAGAGGTTCTTCTGGTAATATTGTTGTTTTTTATATTTTAAAGGAATTGTAAGTGTAAATTATTGCCACTTTATTTATCAATTCATCATTTGCAATGTTTGGACTCGAATTTGGTTATTATGTAATTTCATGGTGTACTTCCTTTTCTTTTATTAAAAAGGAAGCATATATACTAATCAACATAAACATCATTGGTCAAATGGGTTGGTTTGATCATTTGGGTTGGTTGACAAAATGACAGTTAACAAGAATAAATGATTACGTAAAAAAGAATCAGTATTTAAAAATATTTAAGATACAAAAGCACAAAATATATATATTAGATACATAGGTGTCACTACATTGTCTTTCGGTAAGAACAAAAACATACTAAGATACAAAAACATTGATATTCATAATACTTTCTGGGATCGATCAACCATATAAAGCTGCAATTAACATCAACGGATACAATGAGTAGATATTGTAATATCTCAACTTCTGGGAATCACTTGAACCAGCAGGAGAATTCTTAGAAGTTGTAGTAAGACACGAGATAGGGTTGACATGTTGACCACATCTAGCTGGCAATTCTTGAGCCTTATTGACATCAATCCCTGCTCTTTCAGCATTTTTAGCACCTTGATTGCTTATCATACTACACAAACACTCTGGATTTGATTTTATTACCGATTTTAAAGGATCACAACAGCTATCAGGGGGATTCTGTCCTTGTTGCTGATTATTCAGGTAGTTTAGGCAAGGAAAGAGCTGATTCACACATTGTGACCCACTACCGTTACTATTTGTTTGTGCGTGTATTTCTACCAGAAATACCCCAGCTGCCATTGTTATCATCATCATCATAGCTTTCGTTGACATCATCATCTTGATCTTCAACTTCTGTGTTTCTCTGATTTCTTCTAGCTTTCTCTTAGCTGTGTTATTTAATAAATTGTGATGATTTGCATAGAATGCATACACATATAAGTAGGGTTTGATGCATATATGGTATAAGTTGGTGAGTGCAGTTGATCAAACTGAGAGCATGTTGACTTTTTTTTATATATATACTGACTTTGATGTTGAAATAAGTTAGAACCACCAAAACCCCAAAAAGAAAAGATTACTATTGTTGGAATATATTATGTAACTACTAACTCCACTATTTACTCGTGTGTTATTCAAGTATCTTTAATATTTTAGTTAATATATAGAGTAAATTACATGGAAGTGTGGTATCTTTAAGAGAGTTTTTTTGAATTGATAAAGCCACATGATGCCATGTCATGTCAAAAGTCCATGTAGACATGCTTCTCTGGTAACCCTTTTCTCCAAAATTGAATATAATTTCAGTTTTGACTTTGTGATTCAAAGCCATTCATAACCTCATTCAAAGTCATTCATAGCCATTCAAAGCCCGTGTGATTTTAATGCCTGGATTTCGGTTTCATCCAATGGGTGAGAAGATCTTATTAAAGGTGTAAAGCTTGTCGAAAGCAAGTGTCTCCGGCCAGCTGCACTTCTCCATTTCCACCGCCGTCATCGTGGATATGATGACTACAACAATACCTTTTGCGATCAACGTCGTATATTGTGCAAGTTCGCAGATTTCAGTTCTCTTGTATATGAACCTTCCCTTTTAGTCATTCACTATTTTATTTGGTTCCTTCAATATGAAGGTTAGTATATATGTCTTATAACACAGGTTGTTATGTGGACATTAACGACAGAAAGATATCCTGAAAAATATTTGAAATTCCTAACTTAATCTCATTATGGTTAAGTTTGTGGTAACTTATCATGCACCTTACCTGTTTGATGAAATGCTTGAGCCAAAATTATGTTGTGGTTTATTGGATAGTTCAAGAATTCATGAACGGTATTACACGTCAATTTAGTATGTGGCTTTTTTAATGTTCTTTTAGAAAAATTAAAACTTTATTGTATAAGCATATTCAGATGTTGTTATTTATTATCATAGAAATCAAAACTTGTGTTCTAAGTTCAAGAATAAATTGTTTGAGGCAATAGCACATCGAGAAGCTCATGAGCTTGAGTTGCAACAAAACAACAACAACAAAAAATAAAGGATTTCTATTGAAGAATACTGATGAAGGCTCTGCGTGCCGTCCGCAAATGCTGCAAATAATGCAAGTGACTGCTTATTTAATCCTCAATTTAAATATAATAACTTCAGATCACCATTTTTCCGGTAGGTTATTTATTTATATATCAGTTTCATGAGTATTTGATGTACTAATCGTTTTTGTCTTTTAAAAATAGTTATGGTAGAGACAAGCTGATGAGCCTGGAGTGAAGCCCGAAGACGCTGCTTGGGTTCGTCGTTTCAAGCTGATGAGGTTCTTACTATAAATATTGTACTTTGCTTTTAGAGAAGGATATGAAAAATAGAAAATTAGTCCAAAGTTTCTTTATCTTCTCTTTGTTCTTGGGAGATTGACCATCTCGAACCTGACACTATCAATGCTCCACTAGGATCAATACTTCAATTGCTGCATTTCTAACTTTCTTCTCGCATTAGGTGTTGAGAAGGTGTATTTAATATGAATTTGATATGATCTTAGGGAAGTTAAAAAATATATGAATTGATTTTAGTCAGATTGTGTGATCAGCAAAAATGATTCAGTGTAAAAAGATCTTCTACGTTTTGTGTAATTTATGATGGAAACCCTAAGGATCAGGTGATCTGATGGCGAAATGAAAGAGACAAAGAACTTTTATTTACGAGTAGCAAGGTGTGGCATTTTTCCCTTTTCTTATATTTTCTTAAATATTTACTAATCATGATTGTTTTTCCACTTATATATGGTTCTGATCATTTAAGGGGAATCATTAATAGACCCCGAAGGCACATAAAGGAGGTATTCCAGTTTGTTTTCCATTCAAATTGTTTATTTCATTTCGAGATTTGATTTTGTTGATATTTACTTCCTAATGTTCAGATTGCTATATTTACTTCCCAATCCATAGAATGAATGGCAGTTAAGGGAGGGTATCATCTCAATTTAAACTTGATTGCAGTTATCTTTAATTCCATTGAATAAATGGTTTGTCACACGACATTTTTCTATAGGCCACACTTAGAATAAATGGCTGTTAAATGGCAGTTATATTTTATGTAACAAATATGTAACTCCTTTTTTTATTACTACAGTTTACATAAACACGGGTCACTATTTTTGGAATATAAATTGAGTTTGACCCTAATTAAATCAATTGTCAATAACCTATTTGTTAAATTAAGTTTGACCCTAATTAAATTAATTTTCAATAACCCATTTGTTACCCTAATTCTCATTTAACATGATTGACGAATGTTTTTAATCTGTACAATAAATGGCACTCTAATTAAATTAATTTTCAATAACCCATTTATTACCCTAATTCTCATTCAACATGATTGACAGAAAATATTAAATCTGTATATTAAATGTCATTTAATTCGAAATTTCCTGTATAAAAACGGTAATTGCAGGCAAAGAGATTTTAGGTAATTGCTGGAATTACTGGATAAGCATAAAACATGAGTGCAGGAGGCTTAAATGTAGGTAATTGATCGATAAAAACTGGTGGCAGGGTAGCAGCAAATGTGGAATTGCATTTTGCTTGGAAAAAGTGAGGTACATGCTAGAAAAAAAAGGTTGGCAGCAAAAGAGTTACATGGCATTATGATTTATCAATTAGTCACCTATTATGTGGAATTTTCAGGCTAAAAGTGGATTCAAGAATCAAAATCTTTTGCTTTAATAGGTATATATATAGATAGATATAGACATAGGTGGTTTCAATAATAATTTATTTTTTTATAATAAAACAATTTAAAAGGTATTGCTAGTTGAAGTACACTTTTGGGCTACATTTGAACTGTTCGACTCATCACTCATGCCCCGGTTTGTTTTGGCTAAGACTATGGGGTATGGGCACCACCACCACCCCATTTTTTCTGCCACATCATCTGCCACCTCAGCAACCACACCACACCACACCACTCCACTTTATCCAGGAAATACCCACCACTCCACCCCACACCATTTTTTTTCCAACTCATCATTTCTTTTTCCTTTATTTTTTAAACATAAAATTAAAATTCCATTAAAATTAAAAATTAAAACATTACAATACTAGAAATTAAAAATTAAAATCCTAGAAATTAAAAAAAAATACAATACTTGAAATTAAAAATTAAAATCCTAGAAATTAAAAAAAATTAAAATCCTAAAAATTAAAAAAACTAGCTTAACTTGCGGAAAGCGGCCTTCGCCTTCGCTTTCGCTTCCCGCAAGATCTCGAGATCCTCCCCGTCCAAATCCTCCTCTTTATGCTTCAAAATGGAGATGATATTGAGCATAATTTTTCCCTCTTTAGCGGTCTTGTCGGTCTGCAGTTTTTCCCTCCTCAACGCAACCTTCTCTTTTGACGACACACCATGATCGGCCAACAACTTTGCGACTTCGTCCATCGTAGTGTTCGACGATGCCTGTTGCGCCGCATGCCGTAGTGCTCGTTTGGTCTTATCTCTTCCTACCGGCCGGCTTGGAGTGGGGGTTTCTTCGACTTCATCGAATAAGTCATCGGGGATGTCGTGTCCCCAGCATTAAGGTCGATACGCGAAGTAGTCGTATGACCATCAGAAACATCAACCGACTGGGAACTACGAGACCGCTTTGATTGTTGTTGTTGGTGCTCTTGTGAAGTCGGTATCGCTAACCATTTTGGGTCGTCTTTGACAACCAACCACTGCTTTTCTTGCTCAAAACCATTACGCCCATTACCCTTGTATTCTAGCCTTGCCGCTGTCATAACATCAAAATCACTCATCCCGCTACGTTTCTCAGACATGAGCTTGTTGTAGATACCGTTAAACTTTGTTAAATTGGTGACTAGTTGACGCCATTTACCAGAAAGTTTGTCGTGGTTTCGGTACGTTGGACGCCCCATAAGCTCGTGGAATGTTTTGGACACAGCGTCCCATAGCCCTTTGCTTTTCTTGCTATTCCCATCCTTTGGGTCTTTTGACGAGGCACACCAAGCTTTACACAAAGCGACTTCTTCTTCAGTGGTCCAAGTCAATGGACCGTCAGAATCAATAACTTCTTTTTCTTTGGCTTTCCCCTTTCCTTTCGACTTCTTTTTTGCTCGACTACCGCCAGCCTCTGTTTGTTGGAATTGTGTACTTTGGAATTAAGCACTTTGGAATTGACTTTGTTGAAACTGATTTGGTTGGAATTGTGTGTTTTGGAATTGGGGGTTTTGGAATTGGGTGTTTTGGAAATGGGGGTTTTGGAAATAGGGGTTTTGGAATTGTTGGTATTGAGGTTGTTGGTATTGAGGTTGTTGGTATTGGGGATTTGGTGGAATGGCAGTGCCTGAGCTGAGCAAATTAACATATGGCTCGAACTGTGCAAATCCAAGATTGTCTTGCGTGTTTTGGTTGGAATCAGGCGTGCTTTGGTTGGAATCCATTTGGTAGTAAAATATGTGAGAAAAAAAGATTGTTGTAGAGAGAAATGGTTGTAGAGAGAAAGATGGTAAAGGTGTGAGAAAAAAAGATGTATTGTGTGTGTATATATAGGTTAAACAAAAAGTAAAAAAAAAAAGTTTTTTTTTTTTTAATTTCTAACGGTCTTATGACCGTTTGGGTCCAACGGTCGAAAAATGCTTCAAACCCCGCTCGTTCTCTTCCGTTTCCGTGGCCACGGATCATCACCACCGCACCCCACGCCGTGTAGGGGGGCGGTGTTCCCCGGAGCACCACGGCGTGGCCGAGAGGCCACCTCAGCCCCACGACCCCGGTGAGCGGCCCATACCGCACAGTGTAAAGCATTTGATTTGAACTGTTTTACCCGTTCAAAAAAAAAAAAAAACATAACCCAAACCAACTCAACTATACACATTTAAAACTGCATTTTGAAAATATTTATTTTACCTACGAAATTATTTCAAAGGTACGGCATTTTCACTAAATAAAATAGTATTAAAGAAGTAAAACATTATAAAAATATGATGAAATTTTCTATAAGCCACCGGTGATTTATCACGGGTTATAGGCTAGTATCATTAACTACAACATCAGTCCTTGAACTTCGTATATTACATTGGACGTCCCTGTTGTATAGACTTTATTACACCTATGGTACCTACCACCGTTAATATTTTTTTAAATGACCAAAATACCCTTTTGACATTTTATAATAAAACGAAGATAAAAGACTTTAAATGTAATAAGTGATAAACCACAAGGACCATCCGTGAAATTTACTTTATTAAACTTTTTTTCTTTTTTTTCTATTTTATCAATATTCTTCCACCACATTCAGACTCACCAATCACCTCTATCTCTTTGAATTTAAAGCTCAATCAATAACCATTATCGTCGCGTCACAAAACCCCTTGAAAAGTCGATCCATCATCAACTTCTACCTTCAATCGCTCTATCTAGTTGTTCCGTCACTGGTGACGTTCTATCCACATGCGTCTACAAAACACCAACTCCTTTGGAGACATGTGTCAATTGTCTGAATCAAATTACATTGAATCCACCAATTAAAAACAGAAAATTGATTCATTCGGGCTTTTTAGTTGGAAGATGAAGATGGTATCATTCGGGCCCTAGACAGGATCATGCCTGTTGGGAGTTATAATCTTCACCTAGGATATTAGTATTTTGCATGTCATTTGTGGTGTACAAAGTCAAATTTAGGAGAGACTTTTGTTAGCTTAGGTTAGGTTTTGTGCATTTGATTAGTTATCAACTTGTTGAATGTGGAGTTTTGGATTCTCTTCTGTTGCAAACACTAGAATGATGATGTCTAAAAGCATAGACGGTATTACAATAGCAATTGCATTTTGGATTTTCTGTTAGTCCCGATAGTATCAAAATACCCCTTTGATTTTTCTATCTTTTATTTAGTGAGAGCTAAAATACCCTTTGTTTTATCATTTATAATACAAAAAAAAAAGTTGATCTTTGTTCTGTTCCTTGCATTTTCGATTTGAAATGGATATATTTCTCTTGTTGGACACTTTCATCCCATTTACATGAAAATGGATCGATTTGGGTTATGTGTTAACTCAAATAGGTTAAATGGGACAAGTTTAAAAACGAGGGTAACACTGAAACGGGTCAAGCCGGCAGAACTTCGTTTGTATATTCAAGCAAATTAGATAATATTGTTATAATAATATCTACTGCAATAATTTTTTGTAGAATTCAAATTAATGGCGAAAAAAGTGTTGACAGGTCAACCCAATACGACTCCACATGTTTTGACTTGTGTGCTAGAAATTACTTATTTTTTTACTGGTTACAGTGACTCATCCATTTTGCCACATGTTGAAAATGCAAATATTGTGGGATACTGAATTTGATTTGTAACAGGTGTATCATTTTCGATGCTAAAGCTGGCATTGAATTGAATTTGAGCAACAACATTCAGAAAGTTGTCTCAAAATGGGGTCATAGGTATGCTTTCTTACTATAAATCATCACACCTTTAAATCTCTTGGTTACATTGGTCTTAAATTTGGTTTGTTGTGATAGGGTGGTTTTCGTTTCAAGGTGTTGTCATCTTTGAAATGGGTAATAATTAAAACGGTATTTAGTCTAAAGATGAGATTATTAGTACAAACAGTTAAGAGGATGACATAAAGATGGCATTTAGTCATAAAGTTGGTTTGGTAAAAATGAGTGTTAGAGATGGTGCCATTAGACATCAATGAAGTCTAAAATAGATGGTGTAAAACCACCTTCATATGCCCACCTCACACCAAACCAACACACATGGGATGATCCTACCTACTTCTTGTAACCTTTATTTGTTGACGTCATTTTATCAACTAATCAAATAGGGAATTAGTTTTCATAGCACAATTTTTGATTCCTCTACCACAATGTACACATATTCATACAAACTGTACAAGTATATTAAACAGCTATTGTGGTATAATGCTTAAAAGATGTGGTATGAAAATCACCCCCTAATCAAATAATAGGTACATATTATTTTCGTTGTTTCAAACTTTATAGTAACTTTAGATAAATTTTAATTGTACATATATACATTAGTCATAAATGATAATGCTAAAATGGATTATAAACAATAATTGCGTGTTTTTTATTATATATAGTGAGTTATCTTTAAGGAGGTCCACTAAAATTTTAAAGTCTCAAAGAACAAATCCTAGCTATTAGATCAAAATGATCAAGATCACACATGTGTTTCAAACAAATGTGTTTCAAGTCACGACCACCACCGCCGGTCACCACCACCGACCACCGTCGGCCGCCACCGGTCGTTGTCCGCCGGCGGCGACGGCGATGGTGGCTGACAGTGAAGGTGCTGGTGGTAATGGGGGTGGTGGTGGTATTGAAACACATGTGATTCACTAAAACACAGGTGTTCAAAAATACAAACGAGCATATTACTTCGAAGCACATGTGTTTCAAGTCACGAAACACATATGTTTCACTAAAAACATTAGTTTCTAAAACACAGGGGAATATACGAACTACGAAGCACATGTGTTTCAAAAGGTGAAACACATGTGTTTCAATCACATGTGTTTCACTAAAAACATGAGTTTCTAAAACACATGGGAGCATACGAACTACGAAGCATATGTGTTTTAAAAGGTGAAACACATGTGTTTCAAGTCACGACCACCACCGCCTGTCACCACCACCGACCATCGCCGACCGCCACCTCCGGCCGCCGTTCGCCTCCGCCCTCCGACCGCCGCCGTCTCCGACCGCCGGAGGTGGGTGGGGTATTGATGTATTGAATCACATGTGTTTGTAGTGGTGGTGATGGTTTGAACTTGATATTGACATTTGACTTTTTCTTCATCTAAGAGCTATTAATTGTCCCTTTAGACTAGATAAAATTGATGAACTGCCTAGAACAAACCACTATATTGGAAAACATTGAAAATAAGATAGTTTGATGGTACACGTCCACATTCTGATTCGTCCTTAGAGCAAGGGGTGTGGTAACGAGAGGGACCCTAAGTCGGACGCCACCTCAGCTTTCGACCCAAGCCACCACACCGCGCGCTGGGTGAGTGAGGCCCTGAGTCGGATGGGTGGCGAAGTCCACGAGCCAATGGGAGGAGAGATGGTGTTTTGGGACCAATGAGATGAGAGAGATTATTATTTTTTTAATGGTTTTTATTTTTTTAAATGACTATTATTGGTTAGTGATGGTAGATGAGGTATTTAGGGGTTTTGAATGTAAAATGTGAAATAATGATGCAGCGCATAGGTGGCGCGGAGGTGGTATCCGACCCCAAGCCACCACACCTAATGCTCTTAGCATCTCCGTTTTCCTGCCTTCGCCATTTTAAGGGTATTTTGGTAGAAGGCATTACTTTTCGTAATAATTTGATCTATTAAAAAGTCAGCGTACTAATATTGCGATATTTTATTAAATCAATTTTTATCTATATTAATTATTTGTATATACATAAATGATAAAACATGCTACGCTCCTAACTATATTGGAGCGACACATTCTTGTCCTGCGATTTACTTTTCAAAATAATATTAATTGTTGTATTGTAGAAATGATATCAAAGTTTTAAATGAAATGTTGCAAGCTAATCAAAATAAGCTTATAAATTGTGTTAAGCCAAAGCAAAGCTGTCATAAATTAATTTTAATTTAAAACGTTATTTGTTTTATAAGTTAACATTCTGAAAAAAATCCACATGATAATCAAAATAAATAAATGGTACTAACATGAGGATGATGCCAATTGCCAACTATATACGGAGGAGTTGGTACCAACGCACTACGAAAGCAGCCGCCCCTCTTTCCTCTTCAAGTTAGCATCTTATTCTCTTGGCTAATTGCTTCTTCTTAAAACATGTAATGTAAGGTTAACTTACAAAATAGATTGGTTAATTTACTTAGTCTGTCGAAAATAAAAATTTATATCGTGAAAATTTAACAGACCAATATTTGTTGGTAAATTTGATATAGGGTGGATTCCGGCAAGATTAGGGTTTCTAAGAAAAATGCCCAATATCACGTTAGAGATTGTGGAAATATCCGTTCTGATTATACGCTGTATTGATAATAACTATATACACTTACAAATACACGTTATTTACACAAATAGACAGATACTATACATTTTAAGGCCCATCCTAACGGTCCCGTCGGTTAACCCCTCAAAACTCGTCGGCTCATCGATGTTGTTGGCATGACATCTTTGTTGGAACTCGTCAGTAGTTTTTGTCATATATCTGACGAGTTGGAGATGATTTCAGCTGAAGACGAGGAGAGAAAAAGAGGAAAAAGAAGAAAGAAGATAGAGAAAAGAGGGAAACAATGATTTGTATATATATTTTTTCTTTAATAGTTTTTTTGATATATTTAAAATATTTTTCTTTATTTTATATTTTAATAATATATTAAATTTGTCTTTAATTAAAAAATGGTGATGATGAAAAATTGAATAGGCAAGTGAAAAATATCATTAACATCAACTTATTAGTTTTGGGAAAAAGGTGATATAACATGACAAAATTAATAAGTTAAAGATAGGTAAATATTATAAAAGAGCTAAGCATAAAAGATAAACTATAATAATTAGATTTTTTTTTTGAATAGGCAAGGGAAAAATATCATTAACATCAACTTATTAGTTTTGGGAAAAAGGTGATATAACATGACAAAATTAATAAGTTAAAGATAGGTAAATATTAAAAAAGAGCTAAGGATAATATAAACTATAATAATTAGATTTTTTTAACGCACTGTCAAAAAACTAGTATATTTGTAAACAAATTCTTATGAATATTTTATGACCATTTTCTTAACCGACGTGTTAACAATATTCCCGCGTGACGATAATAACAAGGCGCGAAGGCAATGTCCATTGTCTTCCAAAATACTTCCAATCCTTCTATTGTTGCAACTCACTCAGATATCGTTTTCATCGAAATTCTCTCTCTCTCTCTCTCTCTCTCTCTCTCTCTCTCTCTCTCTCTCTCTCTCTCTCTCTCTCAATTTAGTTTTACTTTTTTCTTCTTCGAAACATTTCGTCAACCACTTGCTCTGCAACCCGATTGCCAAGGTACTCTTCATCTTTATTCAATCAACTTTTACAGTTTTCACCATCCAATCTCTCCTTTTCTCATACTGTTCCCGCCATATCTGCACCTACACAACACAACACTGTTATCGTTTTGCATCATAAATTGAGAATATTTTTTTTCTCGTCAATTGAAGGTGAGTGAGGTAATGTTTCCCTTTCTTGTTAGTTGTGTAGGAGCTAATACCAATTTTCATTAAATAAAATACAATACAATTGAGAAATGACTAAAACAAATACAAGATTGAAACTAGAATATGTAAAAACGAAGAAGAAACAAGTTTTGGTTGAGTCTCGTGAAATTCACGATCCCCTTAAAATAGATTCGTCGTCTATCTCCCAGGGTAAAACAACCGAGTAGTTTTACACTACCGGATATAATCCAAGCCCGAACACTTATCGAAAGTTCTTGTGTTTAAGGATCACTAAAAAATTGAGAGAACAAATTTGTGATGCTTGTAAGTGGGTGTAGACAAGTATGAGAATGTGTGTTGGTGTTTGAATGTGTCTTACAAATGAACCACACATCTTCTATTTATACTAGAATTTGGTCCAAGGTCTAATGACACACGTTAATGTCATTACTCCAATTCAACACAATTCATTACAAAGAAATGAAACCACTAATTCAAATATATTTAAATGACAAACATTAAAAATATAAATAATATTATCAATATTATTATTTGAATACTTCCACTAAATCAAGTGGCAAAAAACCGAGTGACAAAAAATGAACCCCCATGAAACCCGGGAGACGAGTGGATATGTTCAAGTTCTCACTAGTTCATTTCTTTGTTCCATACACCCCACTTTGAGAGTCGATATCTCATTCACCACAACTACATTTTGGACATGTCAACCATTAATTATATATAACAAATATACATATAATTATATATGTCCAAAATTTTCCAACAATCCCCCACATGAATAAAGATCGATCGAAAACACAACAAAATTTCGATAAATGTTCAACAGTTAAGTCTTGCAAAGGATAGGTAGGTGTTACCCTTTGAACCTTCCCTTGAGAAGCATACTTAGTCTCCTAGCAGTCAGTAGACGCGATGTCCTTGAACTGAATCCGCCTTTTGTGTAGACGACAGTATACATTCTCACAAGACTCTCCCTGACTTGTTTATATCCTCTTATCGTGCCCGTCTTGGTCATGGACACTGCCTGGTTCTGCGAGAGCTACTAAGAATTGTGCCCCAACAATTCCATTCGAAGCGACCCCACTTCTCTCTCACATAGGTGATTCTCTACAAGGAATCATTAAAAGCCGTAGTGCTTATCCTCATTGTCACTGAACTAGGAATGGACTAGGAAGTAGTACAATTTACTCCCTTTAAGAATGTTTGGAGGAATTCTGTTACCCCCACAGTGACATCCCTTCATTTATACAATTAGGTTGTCCTATTGAACCTAGATCTTGGGATCTCCAATCAACTAGGTTAGGTTTCCTTCGCATAAACTTTATCCCAAGGGCTTTAGTCCCATTTCATTATAACTAACTCTCTACTTAAGCCTTTTCATCAGCGGATCCGCGATGTTATCATTTAACTTTTAGATAGTTAATCTTGATAACTTCAATTGAGAGTAGTTATCATATCGTATTATGTCTTACAATTATACATTGTACACTTGACTAATGTAAATGTAAGACAATGATATATACCAATTTATACATCAATTATTTGGAATATCTTCCTTAATTGGTGTAACTTTAGGAAGATGAATGAATAGCAAGGTACCCCCACATTCGTACGTATTTATAAGACGGTTTTCTCTCAAACCAAAATTCGTACGATGTTTCATCTATCCTTCACGAGATATCTTGTATAAAAGATAAGTAGTCGACATACGACATACCCCCACATTTGTACGTACTTATGATACGGTTTTCTTTCAAACCAAAGTTTGTACAATGTTCATTTTATCCTCACGGGGTATCTTATATAAAAGATAATTAGTCGACGCACGACATAACCCCACATTTTTACAAATTAATGTATCAATTGCTTCATTTTTACTTTTCTCTAAAGTAAAACTACACTCTTTCGTGTATATCAAGGAGTTTTGGTTATTTCTTTCAACCAAATGGAAGGATGAATTTTTGTCAATTTGTTACATTTGTGACTTTGAATCAATGTGAAATGTTGGTGGTATGCCATTAAATTTATTTAAAACATATTTAATTAAATTTATATGGCATAATCAACCATGTTATATATTTTAACAATTCAAAATAAATGAACAACTTTATTAGCATTTTATCAAAATCACGGTTACAAGTTGTCACATTTAATTTTAACATTTTTACCGACAACACTTCCACATTTTGATAACACAATTCCATTGGATTCAATCACAACCCACATAACAAACTTAGTAAGCAACAATCCGGACACAAGATTTTTATAAATCCCCGGAACGTACTAAGTATTGCTCAACATGACATCATTTCCGAAAGTCATCCTTAAGATAACATTTCCTTCACCTTTGATATATGTGGTAGCCGATTTTCCCAAAAAAAAAAAAATTACTCATTTTTCAACATCTTTGAAAATGATAAACATATTTTTATCGAAACACACATGACGGGTATCACCCGTATCGACATACCATCCACTTGAATCGGTTCCCACCAAATTTACTTCCGACAAATCGGAAATCATGGCCGCATTATGCACATCTTCCTTCATGTACATTTCCATGTTAGGCATTGTCACAACATTTTTCATTTTTATCAATAAATAATGAAAATTTGACCAATAAGCCTCAACAATCAAAATGTTCCAATTAGTAGTGAGATATATTTCAAGTATCATCTTATCAAGAATCAACTCAAGAAACCAAAGACTATCTTGTATCTTACTCACTAATTTAAACCAACATTTTTCCCAAGTCTCGCAATTTGAAAGTAAAATTCTAGATGCCAAAGCAATCCATATATATAAAATCCGAAAAATTTAACTTTTACCAAATTTGAGAAAATTCAAGTAACCAAAGTTATCTTAAAATCTTAAAACAACAAAACCTTTTTATTTCAAAAATCTTATAATTTCCAAATATCTCACATTATGAGACTATATTCAAGAAACCAAAGTAATCTTGATATGTATAAAATGGAAATTAAATTTTTTTCAAAGAAAAATCTTTATAATTCAAGAAAACAACAATAATGTGAAATTTCAATCCAAACATTCAATTTCCAAATAGTCTCACAAATTGAAACCATATGTCAAGAAGTCAAAGCTACCTTGACATGCATAAAATGGAAATAACATGAACGAATGTACTTTTCTTAAATTCAAAATTTTGAAAATTATAAAGTAAACTCTCACAACATTGAGAATAAATTCAAGATGCCAAGGCAATCTTGCTAACTAAAAGTTATAAAGTTTTAAAACGAATGATTCAAGTACATTTTCTCACTATATGAGATTAAATTCAAGAAAACCCAAGTTATCTTGATACTTGAAACAAAATAAATCAAAACATTTATATCCAAAAAACTTTTAATTTCCAAATAGAGTAAATTACACGGATGGTCCCTGTGGTTTGTCATAAGTTTTGGATATGGTCCCTAAGTCCCAGAAATTACACTGATGACCCCTGTGGTTTGAAAGTTGTCACGCTTTTGGTCCCTAATACTAACGTCCGTCAGAATTTGCTGTTAAATTTTCACAAATGACAATTTTACCCTTTATACTTTAATTTTTAATTAAAACAAAACTACCCATCTTCTTCATCCACTCCCTTTATTTTTAAATAATGGAAAAGAAGTTCCGGTCGTCGATGGGGATGGTCAAAATTATGAAGTGGGTTGTGCAGGTGAGGGAGATGGCCTTGTGGTGATGTGGCGGATTCCGAGGGAAAATAGCAACTTTACGGCACTGTGGTCACCGGATTTTGAGAAGGAGATGAAGGTGTTGCTCTTTGATAAACGATGAGTACGATCTTGGTGGTATACTTCTCGAAATCATTTTGGGGAAACCATGTTCTGAACAATTGTTAACAACTATGGCGGAAATATGCAGCAGGTGTTTGGTAAACGACCGGGAAGAGAGAAGAAAACGATGATGAAAACGATAAATGAAAGACGTAAATGAAATAATCGGAGTTTCGCTAAATTGTTGTAACCTTAAATAGATAAACTGTTGGAGGTTTGCTAAACCAGCGTTCAACAAACGATCTCCTACTGATCGTCTATATCGCAACCCAAATCGAAGTTGTAGGAGTCGGGTGCTGTTGAAACCGGGGGGTGGGTGGCCGGAAGCTCACGACCTCAACACTGGTGTTGTTGATTTGTAAATTTTGTGTTGGGGTTTTTGTAGGTAGAGAGAAAAAGAAGAGGGGTGATTAAGGAACTACCATAAATCGCTTAGCTTTCTGCTTCATAATTCACTGTGAACCTGTTATACCGAGAAGATTATGTGGAGAATAGAGTGTTGGGGTTTGGGAAAGAGAAAGGTCAGAGATGGGAGATGTGAGAGAAGGGAGAGAGAAAGAATTAAATAAATCAAAATTAAATATAAAATGAGAAAAATAAAAGTCAAAGGGTATTTTAGCTATATGAAAAAATTTAACAGATATTTTTGACGGATGTCTGCGTTAGGGACCAAAAGCGTGACAACTTTCAAACCACAAGGACCATCGTTGTAATTTCTGGAACTTAGGGATCAAATCCAAAACGTTTAACAAACCACAGGGACCATCGGTGTAATTTACTCTTCCAAATATCTCACACAATGAGACTATATTCAAGATACCAGAGTATTGTTGATATGTATAAAATGAAAATTACGAAAAATTTATAAAATATTTTCTCAAATAAATTCTTTATAATTGAAGAATAACGACAATATTATGAAATATAAATCCAAAATATTTGATTTCCAAATAGTCTCACAAATTGAAACCATAAGTCAAGAAGCCAAAACTACCTTGAGATGAAGAAAATGGAAATTAAAATCACTTACAAACCAACATAATTTTTAATAATTAACAAATTTCACAATGATATACAAAATGTTTGTAAGATTTATTTCAAATATCATCTCTAATGAGAATCAACTCAAGAAGCCTATGACTATCTTAAACCTTACAAACAAATATGATTGCAAAACTTATAATTAACAACAATAATTTTCACAATTATAAATTTTAAATCCAAAATTGTTTTAAACAATATATCAAGTTATTTAAAATCAAACTTTAAAAAACTTGATATAATAAACTTTAAATCCAAAAATTTGATTTAACAATTTATAATAAACTTAACCAAACATCTTCTTTTACATAAACTTTTCAATCAAAAACTTTTTCCGAATCGATGCTATTAAAAAGCAAAAATCGAAAAAAAAATGTATTTTCCAACCGGTATTAGCAAAGAGAGGAAAAATCTATTTTAAGTTTGTAGGAGCTAATACCAATTTTCATTAAATAAAATACAATACAATTGGGAAATGACTAAAACAAATACAAGATTGAAACTAGAATATGTAGAAACGAAGAAGAAACAAGTTTTGGTTGAGTCTCGTGAAATTCACGATCCCCTTAAAATAGATTCGTCGTCTATCTCCCAGGGTAAAACAACCGAGTAGTTTTACACTACCGGATATAATCCAAGCCCGAACACTTATCGAAAGTTCTTGTGTTTAAGGATCACTAAAAAATTGAGAGAACAAATTTGTGATGCTTGTAAGTGGGTGTAGACAAGTATGAGAATGTGTGTTGGTGTTTGAATGTGTCTTACAAATGAACCACACATCTTCTATTTATACTAGAATTTGGTCCATGGTCTAACGACACACATTAATGCCATTACTCCAATTCAACACAATTCATTACAAAGAAATGAAACCACTAATTCAAATATATTTAAATGACAAACATTAAAAATATAAATAATATTATCAATATTATTATTTGAATACTTCCACTAAATCAAGTGGCAAAAAACCGAGTGACAAAAAATGAACCCCCATGAAACCCGAGAGACGAGTGGATAGGTTCAAGTTCCCACTAGTTCATTTGTTTTATTTCTTTGTTCCATACACCCCACTTTGAGAGTCGATATCTCATTCACCACAACTACATTTTGGACATGTCAACCATTAATTATCTCTACTATCTATAATGTATTTAGGACCTTTCCATAAATATCCGGTTGAAAATTCAGCAAAAATCTTTCCATTTTTAGGTCTCCTGTGGTGTTAAAACATAATGCAGTGAGTGGGACTCGAACTCAGGATCAACACTATATAAAATCACGGTGCTTACCAACTGAGCTACTGTGGTAGTACGACTGCTTCTTTCCAAATAATAAGGATATTCTATTGTACACGGACCTTAATTGTTAATTACCATTGTCGTTTCGATTCCTACCCCGTCCTCAGTTCCTTCAACCCCTCTCGATTCCTTCAACATTTTAACACTTTCCTAGATGTTTGCTCGATTCCCACCCCTCCTCGGTTCCTTCAAGCGTGCTCCTCCACCATCATCAACGTTATCCATTTATTTGTTGTCTCTCCCTAAATCCCTGTGGATAAAATTCCCAATTCATCCTTTCCAAATTCTCTAATTGTCACGAAATTCACGTCACAATCTGCCGAATTTAGTGGTTCGTTGGAATGATATCACATCTTAATTGTCAATTCAATTGTGTTTGATGTCATCCAATCTTTTTGTGTTTTGATCTTGTTGTTCTTGTTGTTGCAGCAGATATGATTAAGCAATATGATTTGAGGATGTGGCTTCGTGACTAATAAACCCCCCCATGTTTCTTAAGGTTAGGTTCATCAATTGTATATCTGAATTGTTCTACTGCGATTTTTTGACCGCTATATTTGCTGGAGAAACACTAAAGCTAGAATTTATATATTTTTTAAATTTAAAATGTGATTTTCCCTACGTATCGTGCTTAGTCTGTTCAATTTCATTTGTAGAGAGCTGAGAATTGCGTGCATACATGGAGCGTGATGGTGGTATCAGGCCACGGATATTGCCATTAGAACAAGTATACAATTCTCACATCTATGCATCAGTTAATCTATATATTCACACACAAAAACATTGGGATGAGAGAATTCGAGCGTGATTTAAACTTTTAATGTAATGTGTTTTTTTATTTTGAAGTATCGTAAAAAAAATTATTAATTGTAGTGTGCATTGTTATTTAATGTAATGTGTTTTTTTCGTTAAACAAGTTTCGCTTATGGGTTCGGGTTTGTGGGTACACCAGTGAGTTTTCTTGTAACTATTGCGAGGGCTACAACATATTATTTGTCATTACTAAGGGTTCTTCCTGATCCTTTTGAACTACTCCCCCGTCCCATATAAAATTTCTTATTTCACTTGAGCACAAATTTTTACGAGATAGATTGTGGTAGGGTCCTTAGTAATACGATTGATTAAAATATAATGTTAGATATGAGAGAGTGTTTTAGTGGTGAAATCATTGGTAATAATATTATTTTATTAACTGGCCCCCTCAAATTTGAGAAATGAGAACTTTTTTGCAGGATAAAATTTTAAAGAGAAATGTGAACTTTTTTTGTAAGATTGAGGGTGTATTATGTATCATGTTACCTTAATTCGAACTTTCTTGATCAATTACGATTCAATTTACAACCTTATTACAACTATTTTGAGTAAAAGCAAAAGATAATAGCTAATATACACATTTTTACCATATAGTTATAGAAAAAAAATATAAAATTGTTATATTTTCATTATACACCATAGATAACGTTATATATGGACATTTATTTTATTTTATCTAGAACCACACCACACAAAAGGGTAAAATTTGATCTTGCATCTTATCAAATCTTGGCCCGCATGTAAGTTAAATTCACGACCTTTTATCAATTCAGATCTAAAACCTTGAGTTAAAATCTTAACTGTAGTTTCACATGGTGGTGGTCCACATGCGGCATAAGATGTCCGCTTGGTGGTGTTGCGGTGGTTATCAGGCTTTTCATTGCGGTTGAAGGTGTCATGAGGGAGGAAGAATGGCTTCAAAGAAGAATACAAGTGCCACTAAGGAAGTACCACAATCAGGGGCGGATTCAAGCATTAGCACACGGTGGCACGTGCTACCACTCGAAAAAATTTCGGTACGGTAAATTTTTAGGACTTTTTTTTATTGTTATAGTATTCTGAATACATTAATATATATCTGAAAAGGCAAATTAAGATGCAATCATCTACTAGCGCAGCTGGCTAGCACTCCTTGCATATATATAAGGAGGTCATGAGTTCGAATCTTGTTGTTGCTATTTTTCTAAATATACTTTTTTTCCTTTCTAAGCCTCTATATTACAAGGGTTTTCTTTTTTCTCAACCTTTTTACCTTTTTACCCTATATATTTCAAAAAAAATAAAATTTGTCCAAATATTTCAAATAATTTTCTTTTATTTTCCTTCTTCAATACTTTAAATTGATTTTTATTTTATAAATCAAAGGAGGTATTTTATAAAATATAATATAATTTTATAAACCCAAATTTGTATAGATTAAAAACATATTCAATATCCCAAATCAATCTAAAAAAACATCTAACTATTAGTTAATAGTTCACACCCAAAGACAAACCGAACATTTGAATCAAATAAAAAAACATAAAATGTATATTGTAGATTTTGTAATATGTTTATAAATTAGTAATTCTTTCGTAAGTTTATGAAATCAATTCTTAAAGATTTGTTGGTATATGTAATTAAAAAGGGTGATTGAATTGTAATATATTTTTTTGGTGTTAAATTTGTTTTTTTTAGGACATTGCTACTGGGATCCCACTAAAGGTCGCAATCCCCTTAACACCGCATTTTCTTTTCACCACAAGGGTGCCACCGCTGGTGGAAGTTTCTAATTCCGCCCCTGACCACAATCACTACAGCCTCTATTAATCATCATTATGCACTATCAGCCACCAAAATTACTACCACCGCTACCCACCATCACTACACGTACTACTACCCACCACCATTATTACTGCCACCACGATCATCACTATGGTCACATGATACCCGCCGCCACATTGCGCGGGTACCATGCTAGTATATAACAAATATACATATAATTATATATGTCCAAAATTTTCCAACAGGTCACTTTTATTATAAATCACGATTTATTAAATCCCCCTTTTTGTTTCATCCTTTGTGTTCATATCTCTAATTGGTAATAATTTTGTCTTGTGATTCATCTGCCACTCTTGATTGTAATTTCAGTGGTTTTATTTACCATAATTATTACTTAGGATTTACATTTGACAGCTGTCATAATTTCTTCAACTGAGCATGCTTATGTCTCTGACAAGCTATGGTGCTTACTCTCACATGCTGTTTGTGCTTTGATTGAGCCTATATACTTCTTCATATTATAATACCTTAAAACCCATTAGGGTTTCTGTTTCTCTCAATTTCACCAACTTTTTTTTTCTAAAAAGACTGCTTCTTCACCTTAATTTTTCTTATTTACATCATTGCAGAGATCTTGACTTTTTGAGAAATCTGTTTAATTTATCAATGCCGCCAACATATTTTCCTCTCCGGTGGGAGAGCACCGGAGATCAATGGTGGTACGCATCTCCGATCGACTGGGCCGCCGCGAACGGCCACTATGACTTAGTCCGGGAGCTTCTTCGCATGGACGGCAACCACCTGATCAAATTGACATCTCTCCGGCGAATACGCCGGCTTGAAGTCGTCTGGGACGACGAAGAACAATTTGATGACGTGGCAAAAAACCGATCTTCTGTAGCCCGGAAATTACTACACGAGGGAGAATGCAAAAGAGGAAAAAACTCGTTAATTGGATCTGGGTATGGAGGGTGGCTTTTGTATACTGCTGCATCTGCTGGTGACTTGCATTTCGTTGAAGAATTGTTACAGAAAGATCCACTTTTGGTGTTTGGGGAAGGTGGTATGGGGTGACTGATATACTTTATGCTGCTGCAAGGAGCAAAAAGAAGGAGGTCTTTTGGGTAATTTATGATTTTGCAATGTCTCCACGGTTTGAGGAACAAATTGGGGAGATTCCTTGTGGTTATAAGCACGAAATGAAGAACAGAGCAGTTCATGCATTAGCCAGAGGTGGTAATTTGAAGATATTAAAGGAGATTATTAGTGATGAAGATGTTTTGGGTTTTAGAGATATTCAACACTCCACGATTTTACACACAGCAGCTGCACGAGGACAAGTTGAGGTATTTAGGAAGATAATGGAAATCTGTCAGGACTTGGATTCCAATTCCATATTTTGTTTCGTTGGATGGAATTGGAATTCAATTCCATATTCGGTTTAATTGGCAGGAAATAAAATTAGAATGCTGTAAAATGATGCGTTATTATTTTTTTCGCTTAAATATAATTTTTTATAAAAGTATTATATAAGTGAACCAAAGTTTAGGATAAAATTGTTACTAGAATATGGGTTAAAACGTCAAATTTGTAAGTTTGAGGATTAAAACATAATTAACCCTATCTATAATAAAAGGTCCACTTATGTAACTGACTGAAACCGATCACGAAATGCAGGTAGTCAAATATCTGATTTCATCATTCAAAATAATAAATTCAACAGGCAACACAGCATTACATACAGCAGCTTACAGAGGCCAATTATCAACTGTCGAAGTTTTAATCCAATCAAGCCCTTTTTCTATACATGCAAAAAACAATTCCGGAGAAACCTTTTTACACAAAGCAGTTACCGGTTTCCAAACACCCACTTTCCGATCGCCAGATCTCTCTCATGAAACAATTAAAAACATTCAAAATCATTAACGCAACTGATAATCAAGGTAAAACCGCTCTTCATTTAGCCATAAACGGGAACTTACACAGTGATTTAGTGGAATTACTTATGATTGTGGGATCACTCGATGTGGTATGGCCCCGCTTGATCTCCTAAAGCAACGGCCAAGATCAGCCTCATCACGAGACAGCTGATCTCAGCCGGTGCTACACTCCACGATTACACAGCTAGAAAACTTATTGCTTCACATTTGAAAATGGGCGGGAATAATGGCAGTGTTAGTCCCGGTACTTCGTTTAAGCTTTCCGATTCTGAAATGTTTTTGTACACTGGAATGGATAGTACTTCCACCACTGCATATGGTACTCCTGTTTTCAGCATGCACTCTGCAGAACTGAGTCAACTCGAATCAAATTCAAACTCAAACTCGAATGTAGCAGAATCCAAGGGTCCCAAAAAGACGGTGGATTAGAACGATAAAAGGACGAAACGAGAATTCGGGTTTGACTAAAAAATTAAACGAAATCCCGGTTTCGTTAAGACAAAAATACTCAAATTCGTCATCGCTTTTGAATAATAAAAGAACACTTGCTGCAAGGAGTAATCTTCCTAGTCCAACTGTTAAAAAGAAACTTGCTTCTGGTTTGGTTAATGGAGTTATGCAGTCAACGCCCAATTTAAACCGGAGATCACATTCTAATTCATTCTCGAAATCATCATTATCTTCACACAATTCGTTGGATAATAAACATATTGGAATTGATGTAGTGGGTTCGTCAAGCTCAAATCAGATGTTTAATGATGGAGTTAGTGAAGAACACGGGGTGGTGAATAGTAAGTCATTGGTTGACCATTTTTCGTGTTTAGGTGCACACGGGTTACCTATTGATGGTTCGAGTGGTGATCAACATCAACATGAGGTTTATAATCGTTATGTTCTATAGATGAGTTAATTGTTTAGTAGGTGAGTTGGTTATTAATCTTGTAGCTCATGGTATTTTGAATATTTGGTTCTTTTTCTATATATGTGATGGTAATTGTTGCCAAAATGTCTTTGAATTTTGGCTGTTTTCTTTTCTGAAATTGAGGAAAGGTTAATTTATGCCATAAATAAACATCAATATCATTTCTCTTAAAAAAATTACGATTATTAAATAATTTTATCATATTGGAAAAGCTTTATCTATTTATGATATTTTTCTAAATTGTAAATTCAGGATTGCATGTTATCTTATATAACACGTTTGTTATTTTTTCATCAGTTAATTATTTGTTTGGTTTCGTGACGTGAGATATAAGAACAATTGGGTAAGCCAATTGGGACACCCTAATTCGTGGCATCTATGTTTAAAATCCGGATTTCAAATTGTACCTTGATGCTTTAAAAACGGGTTGGGCTGGGCAGTTGTACTTGATTATAATATTGTTCATTATTTATCATTAGTTATTATGAAAACTTTTGTAGTTAATCGAAATTTAAAAAATTAGCGATTATGAAAATTATTGATTTTGAAGATGGTAAAGAAAAAAAGAATATGACGATTCATAAATGTCGCATTAGGTTAAAACATTCATGACAAATAGAAACGTCATATAACATTAGGTAGAAATTAAAGATATCAAAGAATCCGGCCCAGTCCTGTTCTTTAGGCCCGGTTCGGCAAAAAGTCACGCGGTTTAATCTAACACACATCTTGCATATTGACTCGAATACATCTCACCACACCCGGTCGTTATAACATTGCGTGGCAGGCTCCACCTTTCCTTTGACTTCCTTCAGGGAAATGGAAATTTTCTTATACAAATCGATCACAATTTTATCATTTTAATTGATAAAATAATTCGATTTATTTGCTACCTACCTGATTCTCCAACATTATTTGAGATTTCGTGTATGTCTTTACTTGATGTTTTTATATATTGAAAACCACACGTGTTTTGATACATCCTTTTAGAAAATATGATATACATTTCTAGCTAAACAATTTTAAATGGTGATTGAGACATTCGACAAAATTAATGTCTAATAAACATGTTTAATAACAGATTTAATAAAGTAACAAGTAGATTGAGATTTATGACAAAATCAAAAATGAAGATAAGATGTTTCCAAGTATAGCATTCTGCATTACTCATCTTCTAAACAAGGAGATGGTACACACAGGAAGTCAGGTGCAGTATCAATGGTGGGCAGTGATAACTTCCAACCCTGGAATTTTTCCGATTATAAATCTTTTATAGATTAATTTATATTTTTGCTTTTACTTATACAATTTAGACAAGTAACGACACATATATCTTAATATATACATTAAATATTCATTTAGAAAAAGTTAAAACAAAAATGACAAGGTTTTAACAAAAAGCCGACGGGAGCGATAGCGAAAGGACGAGTCCCACGTAGAATTGAACTTTCTACAATTTGATATTTTTCAATAGGAAACGTAAGCAGATGGAACTACTCCAAACAATTTGGAGGAACGTTAAATACAAAAAGAAAACCACACCCTTACAATTACCTTCATTCATATATATCTTATCTTTAATTAAACAACATGACGCTTACAACACCCCTCGTATGGCGTTCTCTCTTTGTTTGTTTTTTTCCATTTTATTGTACTTTATTATATATATAATTAAAACACTGATTCTAATGATGATGAGTTATGTATATGATAGGTTGATAATCGAAGTGATAGGGAGAGAGCTATTGATGAATGGCTTCCGGTGCACGGAATGCAAAATGCCTTCCACAACGTAACCGCCATGGTTGGAGCCTCAGTCTCCCGTATGCTATGTGGCTGGTCAGTACCTTAATTACCTACCTTCTTAACATTTAAATTTAATCCCAAATCATGATTCCTGATATTCATTAATAAAAAGTCAGAAGAAAAAAAAAAAAAGTATTCGCCCATACTGAATTAATGACCCTTTGGTACCATATCCTAACAAGAAAACAATATTAAATACAGTACTTTACTTATTTAAAATATTAAACTTTATTACATGTGAAAGCATAGGGGTCCTGGTGTAGCAGTAATGGTGATATCATGGGTCTATACACATTATGGCAAATGGTTGAGATGCACGAAATGGTACCCGATTCGACAGAGTTAGGTCAGCATGCTTTTGGGGAAAAACTCGGTCTTCCCACAACAGCTCATTGTTGAAGTCGGGACTAACATTGTGTATATGGTTACTGGAGGAAAATCCTTACAAAAATTCCATGATTTGGTTTGTAATCACAATTGCAAAGACATAAAACTCACTTACTTTATTATCATCTTTGCTTCTGTACATTTTGTGCTCTCTCATCTCCCCAATTTTAATTCCATATCTGGCTGCAGCAGTCATGTCACTTACTCTGCAAAATAGTCTTCATTAATAATAATTTAGAAAATAATAGAATTAATGTGATGCAGTTACTCTACTATCGCATGGTCAGCATCTGTAGCAAAAGGTGTACAACCAAACGTTGAATACGGTTACAAATCTGATACAACATCAGGGAAAATATTCAACTTCTTTAGTGCATTGGGTGACGTGGCATTTGCATATGCGGGCCATAATGTGGTATTGGAAATTCAGGCCACAATTCCATCAACCCCTGAAAACCCTTCAAAGGGTCCCATGTGGAAAGGAGTAATTGTTGCATATATTGTTGTAGCAATTTGTTATTTTCCGGTTGCAATTATCGGATATTGGATGTTTGGAAACGAGGTTTCGGATAATATTCTTATTAGTTTAGAGAAACCTACGTGGATTATTGCTATGGCTAATTTGTTTGTTGTTATACATGTTATTGGAAGCTATCAGGTTTGATATTTATCTACTAATGATGGTTAATTTGATTAAAGGGATCAAAAGTTTGTCATGTATTTCTTGTAGATTTATGCAATGCCAGTGTTTGATATGATTGAAACGGTACTTGTCAAGAATTTGAATTTCACCCCTAGCTTTACGCTTCGGTTTATTACCAGGAATCTTTATGTTGGTAAGTTAATTACTTGTGAAAATAATTAAAATTATGGAGTTGATGAGTGTTGACTAATTAACTGTTCCTGTGATCACAGCATTAACAATGTTGGTTGCCATTTGCTTCCCTTTTTTTGGTGGACTTTTGGGTTTCTTTGGTGGATTTGCATTTGCCCCTACAACATACTTTGTATCAAACTTCAACTTTTCCCCTTGTTTTAATTTTATTTTGAGATTTATGGTTTATATCTGTTATCTTATTGTGTTTTTCATGGTTTAGTTACCTTGCATCATGTGGCTTACAATCTATAAACCAAACAAGTGGAGCTTATCTTGGATTACCAATTGGGTGTGCAACAACCCAAAAAAAGTCCTTTTTATTATTAGTTTTTACATATCTGCTCATCAATTTGAGTAACATTTGTTTACATATTTCAGGTTTGTATCATACTAGGGGTTTCTTTGATGATTGTAGCACCTATTGGGGGTCTAAGACAGATCATTATTGAAGCCAAAGACTACAAATTCTTCTCTTAAAAATATACTAATGAGTAAGTATATTTGTTGAAAGAAGTTAAAAATATCATACGGTGTGTATACGTGTAGAAAGATTTCTTAGAAGGAAAAGTGGTCAAGGAACCAGTCAACAAAACTTGCAAAAAGTTTCAAATTCTTCCTTTAATTCATTTTTTTTACAATTGTTGTGATTAAATATCTGTAAAATTATTTCCTCTGTAAAATCATAATAAACATACAAGTAAATGATGCTACGAATTTTAATTTGCTATATATTTACTACCAAATGTCAATTTCTTAATCGGTATGTTGTATGTTCAAGTATCGTTGAAGACAAAGATGATTGTCAGATTTAAAATCAGTTACATTCCTAAATTACAACATGCAACAAACGTTGTAACAAATAGACGAATATCATAACACTATGAAAGCACAAATGGTTGAATTAAAGCATTGACTGTCTTTGCAATTTTTATGGAATAAAATACAGAATGCAGCTGCACAGATGCAATTAAAACGTTTAACTCAAAAGAAAAGATTTACTCATTTACCCCCCCAGCAATAACATTTTATTGTACTATTTAAGAAAGCTAACACAGGTACACAATTTTCTTTAAATTAAACGGATGATTCATACAGGGATGTGTAGTATTTCAGTAATTTATCCTATCTAATTTTCTGCTGCTTCTCAAGTATAGCTATTCTTGCTCTATACAACTCGATCCACCGGTTACAAATCCAAAGTATACTAACAGAAATGGCTCCAACAACAATGAAAATCCAAGAAACCCAAACCCACCTAGGAATGACATTATCTGCAGCTCCACTTGAATAAAAAGCAACCATTTTGTAAACAAACAGAGGTCCAAACAAACCTCTAACAACAGAATACAATGCATAAAACGGAGCAGACATTACATCGAATACCTGGTGTGCAATTTTCGAATTCGTTCTTTGCACACTTGCGAGCGTCCAAACGTTTTGAAAAAAGCTGGTGACCTCTGCTAATATGAGTAAAATCAAAACACCATATGCTCCATGAAGCACTAGATATCGACATGTTATAAACACGAAAAGTGTAGCCAAATGGTGGCCGATGAACAGGACATCGCTAGGGTTGAAGATCAAATAATGACAAAGATCCATCAAGAAGTATGCAATGCTGAATTCCAAAACGGAGTTTTGAAAATCGGTGTTGGTTGACGCGAATCCATGAGTTCCGTCGGAAAGTATCGCTTGAGAGGCTAAGAAAACAGCAGGTGTTCCATGCGCAAGTGAGATCAGACAGCTGGCAGCTTCCGGCCGGATTTTAGAATTCCAGCTTCGGAAGACGATGAAGTGAGCACTCAAGTAAATCGCAAAGAACATGGAGAAGAAGAGCGGTAGATGTGGGAGAGAAGAAATTAGGATTGTGAAATCCATTATTGTTGTTATTGAAACCCTAATTCACAAAAGAAAATGCCGTTGATTGAAACCCTAATTTGCAAAATTGAAGGTCAACCAAGGGCGAATCTTATATGAATTTGACGAAAACGGTTGTTGATGATTCTAAGCTACTGATAACGTATTTTACGAGACAATGAATTGAGATGGCGATGAAGAAAAAGAAAAACCAAGTGGCAGCTTCCGCCAAATGCCTTATCAATTTTTGAATTTATGAGGTCAGAATTTTCAACTTCACTCCTAATTAGTTCAAATATTTTAAGTTTTGCTTACCATTTCGTTACGTAATTATTCATGATCAAATATTTGTTGTATATTTATCTCACCTACTAGCTTTTGGCATCACTGAAGCCTCAAAAGCCAAAAGTCCGAAATTTGACTTGTTTACTCTCTAAATGTTGTTAAACATTTGTATGAACTCCTTCACCTCTACTTATATGAGGAGTCATTTTCAAAGGTTTGAACAAAGTTAATATGAATGAATTTCTCCTAGTTTGGGATGGAAATTTGTAGAATTCGGATGAAGTATAACAAGATAATAGAGACCAAGTCAAAAGGGCAGAATTTACCATCTATATCAATGATGGCTACTAGAAGCCGCAATTGATATTAAACGCAAGTTAAAGGTTAAGGTATAGATATGATAATATAGTAACAACAACGAAACTCAATATCGCCAAAGACGAAGTATACGGGATGCGAGATTTAGATAGTCATATATTTACTCTTGAGTAGTGATGCTGCTTTTCGAAAAACCTCCAACAAAAGTTTATGGCAAAAAAATAACATATGATGACTCTAAGTGACAACAAGTACTGAATTAACGTCATTAGAGTGTAATTAGTATGACAAGATGAACACAAGTATAATATAAAACAACAGTATCTCGTCAAAAGTGATGAATAGGGAAGTGAATATTTGTCTTGTTGGAGACATTGGTAGTATTAGTTGCGTGAATATTTTGTTTTTCATAAAAAAAAAATTGCATGCCCCGTTACAAGTTGCCTAGAGTATGGGTTGTTTTTTACCCCAAACCGAACCAATAAGCGATTCGAACTTCGAATATCCACAAAGACAAAGAATGGGAAAAAGGAGGACTATGTGACTTAGAAATTTATCAACGAACTGACAACTTTTCTTCAAACACTAAAAAGATAGAAATACTAACTAACATCAAAAGAAACTAGGCTCTGAAATTAACTATGATCTTAGATGAATCAAATATTGTTTCCTTTTTTCTTATTCAAAGTGTAAATCTAAGTAGGAGTATAAAACGATCAAGAACCAAACACAAACTCTCTGGGAAGAAATTTTATATATTTGTTAATCCAATGAAGTAAGATTTAAAACAACTGAATGACTCCCTTATTCTATCCTCACACCTTTTAAATTTGAATTAATACAGGCCAAAAATGCTCTTTTACACAAAACAATAATAGTAATTATTCTCTCGTCACACCAAACCAAAACGAAGTTTAGTTGACAACATCAAGAACAAGCTTACGGGACTTGAGAACGGACCACCTCAAACGCCTATAGTATGCAGCTTGAAGTAGGGCCAGTGACAGTACAAATATCCACTTGAATCCCATCTGCATACAATTTCATTCAAAAATTTATACACTTACTAACCAACATGCAAATTTAATAAAGTGAAGGATTACCAGTTTCCTTTCTTCCATTTCAGGCTCTGCAGCCCAACTTAGAAATGACACAATATCTTTCCCCATCTGCACAAATTAAATTAAATACAAGACATGGATTTTCAACTATTAACTGAAATATATATATCATTGAAAATAAACAAACCTGTGCCTCAGTTGCAGGAGTGCCATCTTCATACTCAACAGCACCATCCATAAGCATCTTAGGCATTGCAATTGCCCCACCCGGGAAATAAGGATTATAGTGCAGACCTTCCCTGATCTGCAACATTCTTCATTTTACATCCTCTATCCTATCCTTAAATACACTAAAATATAAAAAAGTAAAATAACTACTTACCGAAACACCAGCAGGAGGATCACGGTATCCAGTCAAAAGTGCAAATACATAGTTCTGTCCATTGTGACGAGCCTGAAGGGACACAAATCTTGAGAAAACAAAATTAAAAAAAAAAAAAAAAAAAAAAAAAAAAAACTGAAAAAATGAAATCAAAATCAGTTCAGTTACTTTGGTGATAAGACTCAAGTCTGGGGGATAGGCCCCACCATTAGCAAATCTAGCAGCTTGCTCATTTGCATAAGGCTGAGGGAATCGATCACTGAGTTTACCAGGTCGGGTGAACATTTCACCTTCATCATTAGGACCATCAACCACCTCTATTTCAGCAGCCATTGCTTTTGTCTCTTCTTCTGTGTATGCAACGCCCACCAAATCACGATATGAAATCAAACCCATCGAATGGCAGGATGCACATACTTGTGTGTACACTTGGTGACCACGTCGAATCCTGCCCATGGTCAAAGTCAAAGTCAAAGCCCCTTCTTATTATGATTAGTAAAAATGAAAAACTTACGAAGCATGATCGTATGAACTGAGAATGCCTTGGTGGGGCCAAGGATAGCTGGGACATTCAAGACCATGTTCAGCCTCATCAGCAGATGCAATTGTTGTAAAACTCAAAAGTCCTGAAACACCTGCTCCAAGGAGTGCAATTGCCCTCACAGACTTCATTCCAGAACCATCTTGATCACTCTTCGATGACAAAACTGGTGGGGCCTGAATTCTGGTCCTCAGCAAATGGTAAATTCCCCTACCACCAGCCATTTAATCCAATTTCCTGTGAACACAAATATCACAACTCAAAGTTAATCTCTACTACCAAATTGTCCCCCAACTTCTACAAGGTCACATGTGTATTAGCTCCAAAGAAGAAAGCACAAAAAGATAAGTATTTGACCTAATTTGATACCTTTAAACTAAAACGTAATTATTATAAGGAAACATAAATTTATTTGTGGGTATGGATTTCACATCAAATACAGATACCTAATTTTGCCCAAAACAGGAAAACGCTACCCTAATTGTCACTAGGTGTATTATACACGAGCTGAAAGAACAAATTAATAACTTATAGCATCGATTCAAGATCTGATTTCGGATGTTACATGGAAGATGAGGCAACGATAAGAACAAGTCAATCAATACACAAACAACGATCATAGTACATTTTCGAACAGATAAACAGACTCATAGCGTTGATGAGATGGGGAACGCTTACAGGACGTATTCGGAGGAACTAATCGTTGCCGGCGGCGTTAAACGGGAACGAAGGAGATGAATAAAAAAAAGCTATTCGCCCAACTATAATGAATGAGATCTTCACTTTCGCTTCTGACGACCGTTCTTTCATTTCACCTTCTCTCTTACCAAACAATCCATGATCACGTAAAACTGGGCTTCTAAGTATTTGGGCTACCTTAGAAGGTGATTTAGTTTCATGATGTTTGTTTGGTAAGAGTGTCAGACGATTGAGAGCCCGTACACTTGGCATTACAGCGTATTTTGACATAAGAATTACGAGTTTGGATTATAGTTTGTAATTTGTTTAACCCTTTTTATTAAAATAGTCGATCAATACCATGATCCGTTTATAAGCATTTAATTTTGGAAAATGCATCTCAACATATATATTTTCTGTGCATGTTTCCAATGTTAGACAAATGCAAGTTTGATGATTGACAACTACATTAATATTCAAAACATGCGTTTTGAAGTAGCAACTAAAGGAACTTTACAATTACATAAATATCCTTTAAAAAATTCCAACTACTCATATATTTAAGTTTTTAGCCTTTCTTAGTCGGCAGTGACTTGTAGATGGCTGCTACCTTCAAGCAATCCACTTTTAAGCCTTCATTATCGTGTGAAAACTACACAAGCAGCATACCTGCTAATAACAATGCAGTAAAAAATGAACAAGCAAATTTGTTTCTTGTTTATACAACAAATGACATAGCAATAAATGAACCCTCAGTTAACTTTCAAGATTTTGAATGCTAACTTAAAAGATCAATAGTAACACCTTAATTCACTGGCAAAATATATCATCTTAAAAAGGGGGCATAAGGAGCTGGACATGTCATTTATCAGATCAACACTTGCTTCCAAGCATTTGCTTAGTATTTTCTTCTCACATCTCACAAGCTGTGTAGCAACTCGTTTCTTGGGATCAATATCACATTCTGCCAACTGAATTCAACAAAACCAAATTTCTTAATTTTGCCAACACTAACTATGAGTATGGTCTTGAAGTAAATATTACCAAGGCTTCATCTTCACTTAGACTAGTGGGGTAATCTTTCTCTGAAGTAAGTAGCTAGTTGCTCCAATACTGCATGTTCCATACAAGGGTTTACCTGTAATGTAATCTCATTATAATAACATTAAATAAAATTACTAATGTGAAATGACAACACTTACCTGAGATGATATAACAGATTCCATCTCTAAAGGATCTGAAACATAACCTAGTCTCATATCTCTAACACCTTCTTTTTCCTTACCCACTTTAACCTAAGCCAACATTAAATGCTATCAATATTCTCATCTTTCCACAACATAATCAATTAAAAGTAAGATTGACTTATGCCTGAAAAGTTTGTATGCTCGACTTTCCATTTCGTTGAGCAATCAATCTTTTGTCTTGATATTGAGGGTCCTCTGTGTTCAATGCTGCCTGAAACCAAGCAAATGCTTTTAATTTTAATGATTAAAAATGAAAGATTTTTAAAGTTAAAATTTCACCTCAACTGACAAACGGTCGTAAGAGTTATCGTCATCAACAAAACCATAATTGATAAGTAATTTTGAATTAGGTTGTGGCCCACACCTACAAAAAAATTTATAATAAAGATCAACATTAGATACAATGCAAGGCAAGCTAATTCTGATAGTTTATTGGTGGTTAACTGCAATAAAGTGAAATTGAAGGAAGTAATAAGCAAATGAAGGTGATACATACACAAATGAACTCTTAGTAAAGGGAAATTGAACAGCATCTTACCGATAGTCTCGTTCCCCAAAACTCTCTCAAGTGTTACTACCAACGAATTTGGAACAGAAACCTGCCTACAGTTCAATTAAAGATATCATCAAACAAACCTGAGTTCAACTAACTGAAAAATGCATCAACCTGTAAATCCTCACTTGCAGCGACGTAATGAATTGGAGGATGCGTACGCTTGCCTTTCTTTAAGAACAACCTTACAAGGAGGTAAACCATTCTTATGCATCCAAGATTTTCTTCCTCCTCAAACTCCTTATCTTGCAACCGTAGGAGAAGAAGAGTTCCCGGAGACAAGTGTATCGGAGCTTGAAGTTAAACGAGCGAACGACGAGCATTGTGACTGTAATCTGTCGAGCTTGAAATTTGAAAGAACAGAAACATGACGATGACGAGGCGAGTTGGATTGAAATCGAATATGCATTTTGTTTGTTGTAGATAAGCGACGTCAAGTTATTTTAGTCTGTCAGATGCGGTTCGTTGAGTGGGAAATTGAAAATTAGGTTTATGAGATTCTGATCGACTGAGATCTGTATCGGGCAGATTCTGGAAGGCCTGTTAAATTGTGACAGATATTTTTGTTGGAGGCGTTCACTTGTGCCTGATAATCACAATCCCGGATTGGGTGAATTTACAATTTTAGTCCCCCAACTTTTTAATATTACTAAAAATATTTATATTTTTCATAAATTTTTATAACGTACAACAATAATATCAAAGAGATCTCCAAAGTGAAAAATGAGAACGTATGAGCGTGTATGAGATAATTATCCGTGTTAACTACAAAAATGTAGCATACTAAGTTATCCTAAGTTTAAATGCACTTCTACTATTATGCATTGTATACAATTTACTCTATTCAAACAAATAAACCTCAAAATATTGCAAGAAGATGAGAAGTCAAAGCTCAAAATCTTGTGAGAGTTGCCACTATTCTAGTTAAATGTGATGCGTGTGACGAGGATATAGGAGACGTAAGATATAGACAGTAATACTTTTACCTGAAACACTGCAGCAGTATAAAAGGATAAAATCCTAAATGCGATGTAGTAAAAAGGATTAGATCCTGACTATGATGATACATGATGGTTTTGAATGTCCAAGCCCCCAAAATATAGAATCGATCCATATCATTGAAACTCAAAAGCTTATGCATAAGAAATTGTTACAAGTGAGCAAACAAAGATTCAATCTTCCTAACAAGAGTAGAAAAGTTTTGTTATTAAAATATATCCTTCAACAAAGAGTGCTTTTGATTAATCTGTGTCCAAAGTAGAGAAAATGAATGAGTTCAGGCAGTCAATTCTTCATCTCTCTTTTTACCTTTGCTAATCTTAACTCCACCTTCTTGTTGTTGTTCAGCCTTCTTTTGTGCCCGAACCATAGCTCTTTTTGCACGTGGTCGCATTTCACGAACTTGTCTAGCTGGCATCACAAATGGTTCTAGAACCTTGTCACCAAACGGGTGCTCGTTGCCTGAAAATATTCTCAGCTTACGGTCTCTATCCTGTAAAAATCAATAAACTCTTTATTTGATTTATACATTATTTATTAACAGCATTTTAATGCACTTACATCACGCAGTTTATTTCTTGGGAGCATGCGAAGGACAGCTTTGCGAATCACTTCTGTAGGATCTTTCGCCATCTGGTCCTTCAAACTCCTTTCCTTAAGGTGCCCAATATACCTGTATACCAATTATCACACATAATAATTCAGAAAAAAAAAAACTTAAATAAAATACTTACCAACAGTGAATGAATATAATATTAATATTAATAGAAGACATGATATCTTAATTCTTACCCAGTGTGCCATCGGTAAAATTTGTCAGTAAGTTTTCTCCCAGTGACACAGATATCTTTAGCATTAAGCACGATACACATATCCCCATCATCTCGATTAGGGGTGTATGTGGGCTTATCTTTGCCTTGAACCACTGTTGATATTTGTGATGCTAATCGCCCTAACACCTGTATTGGTTTAGTCAAATTATTAATATTAAAATCAAGCTGGGTTGTCTAATGTATTTTATATTGGTGCTTACTTTAGTTATATTAACGGAAAGGGTATCATACCTGGCCCTTGGCATCAAAGACTCTCCATCTTAGTCCTTCCAAATTGATACGTCTTATACCAGCAACTGCTTTCTGCAACAACATTAACAAATAAAACTTCAGCTTATACTACACTACCAAAACACCAAAATCATTTATTTTTAACCCAAAGGTGTAGTTTTTGAAGAACCCTACATAACTAATATTACTACCTTCCCTTTCAAACGGCTAATCTGAAGCAAGCCGTATTACGTTTTCAAATAGACAGAATCAACTCAATCACTGATATTTATTTTGATACTTCACAAATTGATCCCCAGCTATTATATAATTAATGTTTGATTACTTGTATGATCAGAGAGAGGTTCCATTAACTATAAAAAAATTGAAACGACTTTGTATAAAACTTCAACTACAGCTTCGAGCTATGAACTATGTGAATCAATGATACACCGCACACTGATGATTATGAAGCACATATATCCAACGTCATGCGGAACAAATGTTTAACTTGTTTGTTACTAGCATTGCGTACATATGCAAGATAATAGAAAAATGAATTACAAAATTATGCAATAAAAATTCGATTTTGACATAGTATTAAGCAATCAATTTCAACTTTAGAAATATGGCGTATCCCACAATGAACAACCTAAAATATTGAATTTCAGAAGAAAATGATATACAAATTTACAGTTCAATAGGGAAATGAGAGACGAATACCTTGAGGTTGCCATTGAAAGACTGAGCTGCGACCGACATTTTCTAAAACAGAAGTTGAACGGTGTAAATAGAAATCAAGAAGAATCAGGTAAATTTGTGATGATCGAACCTCCTAACGCTAGGGTTTCGAGTAGCGCTTGAGCAATTGCTGTCGTTCCGTCGAATGTGTGCCTCACTCGATTTGCCCTTCCCCCGACGTCAGACGAGACCTTCTGAAATGGGTATGAATTTTGCTGATTATGATTGGGCCAGCCCAATTAGTTAGCCTAAGAATGCATAGTGTTTCGTTTTTAATTAGATAGATTATTATTCTTTAACGGTTAAAAATAAATTTAATACTGTATGTGATACACTTAGTGAATTGTTCAAGGAGGTCCACATATATTTTAAAGTCCCAAGGGACAATCATGGGCCTTTGGATCAAGAAGATCAATGGTTCAGATTAAACCACAAATTAAATGGGTTTTTTAGGTGGAGGGGTATGCTGGTCATTTAACCCTAGACTTAAAACTATCTTCTTCCTCACTTTTCATTCTTTCTCCTCTCGCTCTACATAATTTCTCTCTCTCTTTCTCTCTCTCTCTCTTTGCCATTTCATCTGCTCATTCTCTCTCGCTCAAATCAATCGGAAACCGAAGTGATTAAACTCATTTTCGCCGATTTCTACCGTCATTTTGCGAAGATCGCTAGTTTTACACTCCTAGAACTTCGGTTTTCTTCTACATTCAGCTTTTACGCGATTTACAGTGGCCAATTCTCGTTCTTCTTTGAAAAATCACTCTGATGAAAATCTAAGTAAGTTCAAACGTGATTTTGTTGTTATTATTATGTGTTTTTATAGTTTATGCACAAATACTTGTTCATTTATAGGTTTTTTTTGTATTTTGAACTTTTCTAGGGTTTCTATATGATAATCTGTCGATTTCATATGATGTTTGTTGATACGTTTCTCTTAATTTTGTTGTTTTCTATTAAAATAACAAATTTATTGTTAAGTGCTTCAGCTTTCTAATGTTTTGTATTAGTAAATCACATGTGATTTAGCGAAATGTTAATAGCTCCCCTGTTTTTGAAAACCTCTGTTTTAAATCACATGTGATTTAGATCTGTTTAAGTTTAAAACACATGTGTTTTAGTTAATCACATGTGATTGTGCATCTATTTAATTTTAAACCACGTATTTGTTTTAGTTAATCATCTGTGATTTTATATTTGTTTAATTTTATATCAGATGTTTCTTATTAGTTAATCACATGTGATTTAGATCTGTTTTATTCTAAAACAAATATTTTTAGTTAATCACATGTGATTCAAAGTCTATTTCGTTTTAAATCATCTTTTTTTTTTGTTTAAACATATGTGCTTGTAATTTTGTTTTAAATTAAATGTGATTTTGAAGTTATTATTTGTTTTTTAGTTGTAAATCACATGTGATTTTACTGTTTTTATAATAGATCTCAGCTTTTTAGTGTTTTTTAGTTGTAAATCACATGTGATTTTATCGTTTTTATTATAGATTTCAGCTTTCTAGTGTTTTTTAGTTATAAATCACATGTGATTTTATTGTATTCACATGTTATTTGCGGTTTATTATTTTTTTGTTTACTCTGTTTTTTAACTCACATGTGATTTTACGGATTTTATTATAGATTTTTCAGCTTTCTAGCGTTTTTTAATTGTAAATCACATGTGATTTTACTGTGTTCACATGTTTTATTATTTTTATGTTTACTCTGTTTTTAAATCACATGTGATTGTTATTTATTATTTGATTATTATGTTATTTAAGTTCAATCACATGTGATTGTTCTCAGTATCTCACCTAATCACAGTCAAATAATTCATATCTTTTAATCACATGTGATTAGTAAGCTAAATTACAGTTGTTTATGTGAGATTGTGAGTTCAATCACATGTGGTTTCAGTTTAACTATCTCATATTGTTATTAGTTGTCATAACTTGCTTCTTTGTGTTTTATAGGTGGTGATGATGAATATCCTACTATGTTATCTAAGTTGCCTGAGATACGAACTAATGTTAATATTGGTAGAAAAAGACCTCTATCACCATCAAAAACAAAAACCGCTGAGGTGTCAAAGAAGATCAAAATAACGCTTAAAAGATCAATTAGCAATGTGATTGGGAATAACATCACCAGTGATTTGATACTAAATAACATGTTCTGTTTTTGTGCAATTGATGTTTATTTTCCAATTACTTGTGATTTTTATTAACAATCACATGTTATTGTTTCTATGTACATGTCACTGTTTTTGTGCACTTGATGTTTACTTTCCAATCACATGTGATTTTGTTATGTATATAGAGTATTCTGTTTTATAAAAAAAAAAACTCTGTTTTACATAACAAAATCACATGTGATTTTTAACGAAATCAAAAGTGATATAATAAAATCATATGTGATTTAATACTTAACAACAAGACTAATAAGTTAATTTGTGAATTAAACATAAATATTTATAATGACAAAATAGTCATCTAAAATAATATTCTACAACTAATAATTAACCATCATTAATTATCAAATAAAATGTTAGTTAAAATAATACACCATTTGATAGTACAAATACACACTTATACCAAATACATAAAATTAATACTCTTCCTCATTTTTCTCAAAAGTCAAATGGTTTTTGGCTTGTCTCTTCCTCCTGTCAAGATTCCATTTCCCATCCCCTAGACTTTCATATTTTGGTTATTAGCTCATTTTCTCATGCATATATGCATTCCCAAAGTTGTTCAACTTTCCTCATTAAAACACCACCCACAACTTCCTTCTCCTTCATTTCGGTCGATCACAAGACACATGACATAACACTACTTTTCCACTTTTCAAGTTAATCACCAAAATGGAAATTCCTTTTTGCTTTTTCTTTTCTTCTCAAACCAAGGTCATTGACCATCCAAATATGTTTGAAAATCCATCTTTTTAAGTCTTGAAAGACTTGTTACTTCTCTGCACACTCTCATCCTACTAGCAAAGTTGTGCTCATACAATCACATGTGATTTATAAAGCAAATCACATGTGATTTGTTTCTTAACAACCTCCCCTGTTTTTAAGCAAAGAAATCACATGTGATTTGCTCAGCAACCTCATCTCAACGCAGTCAAATAACATAAAGCAAATAATCACATGTGATTTGTAAACCGAATCACTTGTGATTTGTTTCTTAACAACCTCCCACGTTTTTAAGCAAAGAAATCACATGTGATTCACTTAGCAACCTCACATGAAGCAGTCAACTAATGCATAGCACACAATCACATGTGATTTGTAAAGCGAATCACTTGTGATTTTTTTATCTAATAAACTACTCTGCTTTACGAAAAAAACACATGTGATTCGCTTATCGATCTCACCTGAGCGCATTCAATTAATTAACGCACAACTTGCAATCGAATGTGATTCGTAAGCAAATCACTTGTGATTCGTAATCAAATCACTTGTGATTTGTTATCTAGTAAATTCCCCTGTTTTATGCAAAAAAAAAACACACATGTGATTTGCTTTTCAATCTCACCTGAGGGCATTCAATTATACATCTTACGTACCTGAATCATCGATTATTATCATCTTCATCGCTATTAACAAATTTTTGATCCAGATTCATTGATAGCGTCATATATTTCGATTTCGTAACTAATTTATGCTCTTGATTATGTCGATTTCATTCGATCGCGATTTTGATTAGGGCTCGAATTCGAGAAAAACATGATTCGCTGTTTGTGATTAAATTGTTGCATTCGATTCAATGAATTGTTGCCTTAGAAATCGCCGGAAATCTCTATTATTTGTGATTCCAATCGCTAGAGAGATGAAGTGAAAGGAAAGCTCAATTGAATGATGAATTGTTTGTGAAATGTCTGAGAGGTGATGAAGGTTCTTCCAGGAGTTTTCACATGACAATAATACCCCTCCGTATATAATTTTGGGGGTAATTTTGATCATTGATTAGATTTGATCCGATGGCTGTGGGTTGTCCCTTGAGACTTTATAATTTTGTTGGACTCCCTAGAACGCAACTCGATACACTTAATTTAACTTATTTGAACAAGTAAGTAACTATCTAGTTTAATTTATATTATAAATTTTTACTTTAAAAATCATAAAACCAACAATGTATTACTTATTATAATACGGAGGAAGTATATGTGTGACGTTTATGAGTTTCAGATCTTATTTGCGTGTGCAAAGTTGTTGGTTGTTTACGAATTCAATAATTTGATTGACATCCATGACTAGATCTAATCTAGAAAACCTACAACTAGATGGGAATAGTCCAAAAATTAGCATTTGATTTATTAATATAATGAATCATCAATTAGTAGTAAGAGTTCCCGAATGAATTCTTAGATGTCATGAGTTTAACCCGTGACTAGCACAAGTTCACAAACAGCCACATAAGAGATGATTTTATGTATCAATGCATTCTTTGTAATACAAAATGACAGTATATTAACACAAAAGTACCCAGTAGCTAGCTACAACATTCATCAGCTCTAATAATATCTAACAAGCATACTGGATCATTACGTTATAATATTGCATCTACAAATCAAGCACAACCATTCTTCTTCTTCACTTTTCGCTTCAAAAGCTTGTGAAAGTCTTCATCAGAAAGAGACAAAACCTGGTTCAAAAGCAACCTAACCGCACTTTCTTTCACAATTTCATACCTCGGTTTAATCCTATCTTCCAAACTGTACCCAAAATACTGAGGAAATTTAACCAATTCAGTTTTCGGATACTCCATAGTCAAAAAATATTCCCATTTTGGTAACAAATTATCCTCCACACTAAAAGTATAAAGAGCACCATATCTAGAAGCCATTAATGCAAAATCAGCAATATGATAACCTTTTTGTAGAAAAAAGTCGGTAACCGGTTTCAGACTTGACTCAATACTAAGACCAAACGCTTGTGGACATCGAGACATGAGAACCGCAGGATTAACTCCAATCGATTGAACATACTCAGACGTGGGCCGTAGCTTCTCATCCACACTGTAGCTTATGATGGACGGATAACGGGTTAAAACTTTCCCCACATCTTGAGAAGAAACCCCGATCTCATAACAAAAATCAACCGTCGACTGTAACTTTGCTCTACTATAAGTGAGCAAAGCGGGAAAACGGTAAATAACTTTAGCCCATTTCTTCTTGTCAACCCCCAAATCTTCCAGAAACGACATTGTTGGGATTAGGTTTTCGGTTAGACTAATACCGCATAATTGAGGTCGTTTACTTATAATTACGGGAATATCGGATTTTGAAATACCGAGATCAAGAAGAAACTCGACCACCGGTTTAATTTTTCCTTCCAAACTATAGTAAGCAAAAGCCGGGAATTTCCTAATTACTTCTTTAATAACATCACGTTCCATACCAAGTTCTTCAAGATAAACCACATGTGGTGGCAGATTTGGTGTTTCACCAATATTTGTTACACGTGTGGATGTCGGTTTTTTGGTGGATTCAGTTAATGATATTGATGTAGCTAAATTTTCAACAATTCTAGAATTTGTATTTTGCGTTATTTCGTCTGATTTTTCTTTGACTAACGGGATCGGAAAATATTCTAAAACTTCAACAAAATCATCACCGTGTTCTTCAACAAGTTCATTTAGGTAGGGAATGAGTGCGTCTCTGATTTCGGGAGTTGTAAGCTCTCGTCCTGCAAGGAATTTAAAAATTAAAATAAAATGTAAAAATGATTGTGTTTGTAATAGTGTAGAAGTACAGACCTACTAAATATCGGGTTTTGTAAACAGTATGAAGTCTTAACATAAGGTGATCGACAAATAAGTCTAACTTTTTCATCTTTCTAGCTGCTTTTGAACGGTTTAAGCCTTGACTAGTCAAATACATGTGTAATACAGCCTTAGCTTCTTCTCTTTCTGCTAATAATAGATTTGGAGGCACGTTCACTAAGCTCACCGATCCATCTAAATATTCAACATGTCAAAATTAAAAAAGACAATGTTTGGTACAAATCAATCGAAGAAAAAAGAAAGATTTTTTATAATGAACTTTGACTTGCTTACCAGTCTCGGCACGACAGAAGATGAGCCTCTGAGGGAAAGAAAGTTGGGTCCTGAATCCATAAAAATAAGCTCGGTAATAAACATGATATAAATAAGCACTTTAAAATATAAAAACTTGTGAAAACTCACACATTGGATAGCTTGATTCCAATAGATTTTAAATAAAAATATTACTATAAGAATTTCTTTCATTGTTAATTGTTATATGTATCGATTAAAAAGTGAAGACGCACAATAATGATAACTAACAGAAAGATGTTTGGACAAAAACAAATTGGTGGATGAGTAGAACAACACGCCCAACCAAGCGGCTAAAATCACATTGTTTTGGGATCCGATTTCAGATTACCCCCAATTTTAGAGATTTTAAAGCTTTTTTATATAATTTTTAATGTGGAAAGTCTGAAATATGGATATCTGTCAATTAAATGCTCAGACAGAGAATTTTAACATTTTAGGCATAATTTTGGATTTTGATTTGAAGTCATGAATGCGTCAATGTATGCTTTCATGTGAACCGGAAAGGATTTATAGCAAATCCAGACTCGGAATTTTCCATGAATGATTTTTATCCGGAAACTTCTTCAGTTAACCATAAATTCTAAAGCTGCAAATTGGTAGTAACCTAAAAAAGTTTTTATAGAAATCAAAACATTATAACACTCTATAAAGAATCCTATGTTAACGGTTAACACAACAGAAATATAACCAATAAGACTTTGATAAACTAGTAACCAAACTGAAAATATAAAAATTAATCAATTTAAACCCTACAATTGAGGATAAACATGAATACATGAACGAAAACTGAATTATTAAACTTCGTAGCTATGTATGTATGTATGTATGAGTGTAAACTGAAATGAAGGGAGAATTGAAGAAAATTACCGGTGGGAGGAGACCGACGGCGAGGGTGCGGCCAAGAGCGAGACGGTGTCGGACGTCGGGAAGAGACTGAAAGCCTTCATTTGTTGATGAAAGTGAGGCGAGTTTAATGTTGGTGGATTGAAGAAGAAGAAGATATGGTTTGGTTGCTTCTCCCTGGCACCAAATGTAAGCCCAAAATACAAAATTCGTGGGTGTGCCATCAAATCAAAACATATATATAGATAAATAAAGATATTTTATTTATATCTATCATTCATTTGTTACTATAAAGTTATAATAATACAAATTAATATTTACGTAAAGTGGATAATTATATTGCTTAATTATCCGTTATTTACTTATAAGTATGTAGACTGAATAATAAGTCGTTCATCTGTTCAGGTTATATCTTTTTCAACCATATTAGTAGAAATGTTCTTAAAACAGAAATGGTACAATTGCTCAAAATATTAAATTTGAACTGTGTAAATTAACAATTTTATGAAAATGACAATGTTTGTATCTCAAATATACATAGATATTATAGTATGATGTATGGATGCAAATCAACTATTATAATAAAACAAACCATATATGGCCACGTGGCGTCTTCTAAGCCTCATATTGTCACATGGCAACCTTAGAGACTACCCCGAATTTATAACATCATAATCGTTTCCTACTTTAAATTTATTAATTTGTAATTTGAATATATCCGTAATAATACAATTTTTTAAAATTATCACATTGTCTTTTAAAAAAACTAACATCATGCGTAATTTAAATAAATTCATAATAATAATTTAAATGAAATTGATTAACAATATGTTTAACAAAATAAATATGTTTATCACAATTATTTTGATTTTAGCTTCTTTTTTAATTTAGATATGTTTTTTCTATATTACAACTTTTTTAGATTTTTTGGTTCTACGATATCATTTATCCTTATGCTTTCATATAATATGATTGTTATTTAATTTGAAGTTTTCCTTTTCTAAATCTTTTTAGTCTTTACTAATTATTTACTTATCTTATTTACCATAATTCTAACGCTAAAAGTCTAAACAATTAAATAAATCCCCAATGTTTTATTATTAGGCTATGTACTCAAAACTTACGCTTAGTATATTATATTTTTCGTCAAGTATAAAAAATTAAACTATATCGTAAGAAAACTAAAAATCCCATTCTAAATCTCAAATTAATGGCCATTCATTGTAACTACAATCTTCTGTAGTATAATATTTTCAAATTAATTTAATAATGACCATTTCATTTTTTAATTTTTTCAGATACTCTTTTCAATATAAATCCCAATACATATCATAATATGTTTTCTATATAATTATAACCTGTGAAATTATTGAATTTTAACGAATCATAATTATTATAAAATTTTGTGAGTTTTAAATTTTATATATATACATATAATAAATCATATTTTTATTATAAAAAATTACAAATGAGTAAAATTACGACACTCCCTGAGATTTCAATTCGTTTTTCCATTAATTTAATTATAGCATTCCTAATAAAAAGGGAGTAAATCATGGTACAACCATAAACATAATCCTTAAGTGATTCTATATAACCACTGCATTATAATTGTTTCAATTGAGAAATATTTCGTGGTTTTAAGTTTTAACTATTTGCAACATCTTCAAACCGCCTTCAAGCCAGTAATTATATTTTAGTTTAATTCATAAACAGTATTAGGCTAAGAATAATTTCAGTATTCGGTTATTACTATTTTTCGTAAACTGTATTTTTATGTTATTAAAGTAAAAAATTGAGTAACATGTTCTTCATCTTTTAGTTTTGCAGATTTAGTATTTTGTTATCTTGCAAGTTATTTTTTCTTAATCACATAGCATCAAGGTCAGTATTAATTTAGTGCCTTATAAATTATTTATATAGATAATTAATTTATTTTTTCTTCACCATTCAACCTGTTCATTAACTATATATTCTAAACAAATGTCGATTTTTTTGACTTGACTTAAAAGACTCATTTTATTGTTTGAGTTGGCGTTAAAAGTCACATTCTTATTTTTATTTTGAAATTTTGATTATTTTTTTATTTTGACTTTTAATCCATATGTATATTAACCTTAATATTTTATTCAATCATAAGTGTATGTATATTAATCTCAACACTTTATTGAATCATTACCTGCATATTTGTATGTTGGCTTCTACAGTTAACATCACAATATATGCTTATTATAACAGAAATAGCTACTGAAATTATGAATGTTGACTTTTGTAGTCAAACTCACTATAATATTGGTAAAAAAAACTACTGCTTTAGTATTTTCTTTTACGTTTTTTAAATCCTAAACTTATCCTTGAACTCTAACCTTTTACTCTAACCCTAAAATGGTTATTTTCAAAATATTGACTTCTACAAATTTTAATGATTGTCAAAGTGTTTACTTTTACATGAATCCATATGTACACAGTAAAACAAACTGAATCCATATCTTTTTTTTTATAAATATTTAGTGTTCATTAGTCAATCACAATGGATGCTTATCATAATGAAAAAAACAAATGTTTCAGATTGCATTAGGTATGTTTCGTTTATTAACATTTGAAATCCCGAAATTAATTGTGATAATTGATGATTTTGACTTTCCTAAAACCGTTGTAAGTTTGCCTTTATTAAAACATAATCATTCGCTATTTCATTCCTAAAAAATCGTAGACACTATACATTCCGTAATTATATGTTATAATGCAGAATATTAAATTATCAAATAAACCGATTTCAAATTATAATGTGTTTTTTCCTGTCGTAAGACCTATTTCCAAATCACCTCAGTATTAGCAAAGCTATTGCAATTATCTTCTAATTTTCACAATGCCAAGTTCGTTTTATGGCTCAAATCAGGCCAGTGTTATTGGTTTCCACAATGATTATTTCTTAGCCTCTCAATGTATAGTAACGAATAGATTGATGCAACCATTTGGCAATATTATGTGTAAAGCATTGTTTTACTTATTTTACTTTTCTATAATATTTTTCCAGGATATTTTTTTATTTTGGTGATAGTTATGATTATTTGAGTAAGATGTTAATCATGGATTTTAGTAGAAATTAACTCATTATTTGCGAGATTATTGTTAATCATAAAACATTCCAGAATACATATCTGTGGAACCTAAAGCATTTCAGAAAACAAGTTGATACTTAAAGCAATGTGAAAGTATAGTAGAAATGTAGAAACGGTTGATCAATGTTTTGATTTAGGGAAAAAAATGGGTATTTACCGGGAACCCGGTCGACGGTTGAACCGTTTATCCAGCCAGGTCTCAACGGGTAGAAAGTGACCAAAAAACCAGTCAGATTTGATCCACCCAATGTACCGGTCCCGCTTTAACCGGCCTGGTCAACCTGGATTTTAAAACATTGTATTTTTTAGGATTCTATTAAATATTTGTATACAATAAACGATTAATTTGTCTATGCAGGACTTCTAATTATTGACTATCTTTGTAGATAAAGCTTATTTTGTGTCTTTAGAAAGATTTATAGAAGAATAAGTTTTTGAAGCAAAAGCTTTTTCCTAGAAGGTTATAAACCTTCAATTGACCTACTCAAAAGGTAAAAAGTTTTAGAATAAGCTTGCATTGGAGATGCTCTTACATATATACGTAATTATCACATAATTAACAATTCATTTTTGTATTCCATAAAATTTACGTTCAATAAAATTATTGACAGCCCGTGATTTTTCACGGGTCATAACCTAGTTTTCATATAAAACTGAAAAATTGCAGAAGTTGACATAATTTTTTTTCCTTAAAAAGGTATTCATATTTATAACAGACTCACTTAGGTAACTAGGCTTTCTCGTGATGTACACGACCTAATCCTTGTCGTGACCTTTTTTCAAACCACCATATGATAAATGTTTACCATAAATGTGCTTATTTTAGATGCTTTTACCGTAAGATGAATATGACATAAAATTTAGGAACTACTAAAGACCTTCACTTATTTATTTATGGCTCTAGTATTGGTGATGGTAAAATTGAATTTAATGAATCATTTGAGCTTCACATAAGGACGTATTTACGGTTTCTGAATAAGTGGCTGAAGACAAGTTCTGTAAAGGCAATGGAATCCAAAGTCAACTCAAGGGAAGTGATGAGAAAGGTGAAATCTTGGTTGGATTCAGTCGGTAACGGACGTTGGAAGACTACTAGTAAACTTGGGGGAAAAGTAATTGGAGCAATACTCAACATTTATTTCTTCTTCTCCAAGAGCTGGAAATCGAAGGAATTATCTGAGGATAGAACACGCAACAAATACAATGAACAGAATACATGTCATAAAGAGAAAAAGACAAACTCATTTTATGTAAGAGACAAAATTGATAAACCGTTCTCGGTGAAATTACACAATGTCAAAATTTTATAATGCTCGGGTTGAGCATTATGGACAGAAGAAAATTATTCTCTAAAAAATGCACCTATAGGCATAACAGCATATGCTAAATCCTTCAAAATTATATATTACACTTGTGTATTGTTTTGCTGGCCATATAAACTGCAAAAATCATACACTCAACTTATGTGAAGAAGAGCTCATATGTTGAAGATGAAGGGCGGCCAATAATCCTTTCCATGTTTCTCCAGGTCCACTGCTTACATTGAAGTTTAGAAGCTTCTTTTGTTTCTTGTAATACTCCTCTAATTGGTTCTTCTTTTGTAATGATTCTTCCATGGATTTGAAATTTAAGACCAAATCTATATCGGCAACTTGATCAAGAATCTCCTGTTAGAAATAACTAAATAATCATTAATTAACACTTGTTTGTTACGTCTATTGGTTTAGTTAATATTCAATAAGTTCTTGTGAAAAAAGGATGTTCATATATAACGATTCATAAATGAATTTGTAAACTTACAGCTTGCATTCGTGTTCGAGGAAATCCATCCAAAATGAAGCCACTTTCACCCCTGTGGAAACCTTCTTCCAGCCTCTTGGATAACAGACCAAAGATCACTTCCTCTGGCACTAGCTTGCCTAGATTCACAGCATCCGCAATCTATTATATAAAGAAAGAAAAGAAAATAAACCTAATTGTCCAAAAAATAGGAATTTTCATTAAAACTAAGAGTGAAATTGGATCTAAACAACACAAAAATTCAATCATAATAATGACAATCGTAGTCCTTAATTGACCAATAATCCAATATGTGAATCCAACAATTCAAAATTTTAATAGAACTCCAGGTAAACTTCCATAATTTGATCAAACAAAAAACACGAAAGAAAGATCCAGAGAATAAAAGAGTAGCGGACGTTCAAAATGCAATTACGTAGGACGTCAAAGTATTACATATCAAACCTGTTTGTAAATAGAAGAGCGAGGGTAAAGTTCTTGACGAACTAGGGTTCCCATGGAAATATGAGGTACTTTGAGGAGCTGAGATAGCCTCTCTGCGTCTATTCGTCAACGGATCGCCCATTATAACCCATTGCACACCCCGACCCGATACCGATCCCAGAGAATCCTCCATTTCCGATGGGCTATCGTTGTAATCAAATTCATCTTCGTAATCGTACTGGAGTTGAGCCGCCGATCCATAGAAACGGCGTTTGATCTGACCTAATCGGATCCGCGCAAGAGGAGCAGTAGCCACTCTCAGGCGACATACCATGGCCATGGCTGCTGATTGAGGGTTTTAGCAATGGACAGAAATCAGGGTTTTGAAATGGGAATTAGGACAAATCAAATGGAAGGACTAAAGAGCATGGGGGACTCCCTCAAAGTTTTAGTTACGACCCTCAAAGTTTTAACTAACGTCCAACATAAAAAAAATGGGAATTAATTTTTGTACCACAAAAATTAATGCATATACACCACAATTTACAAGTATAATTGCACACTGTACAAGTGTATAAAGCAACCATTGTGATATGAGTATTAAAAGATGTGGTGCAAAAATCACTCCCTAAAAAAAATATGGTAAACTAAAATAAACTAAAAAAAATTTCTTCAAATAGTGAATTTTTTATAATCTTTTAATTTAGCAAGAAATCCATTAAACTTTAAATTGATAGATTAAAATTAGAAAATTCCAAAAAGAGTAAACTAAAACTTGAGGGAAAGGCAAAAAAAAAATTCCAAATTTTCTTAATCTAAGATTGCTATTTTCATGAAATTATTAGTTTTACTTCGCAAGTTAATAAGTTCGACAGTACTAATTTTATAAGTTCATGCTAAATATTCTTTGAGATAATTAAGAAATCAAAGTTGGATTCACTTAAAATGGAATCCAACCCATGTTTATTTTTTTTAACTCAATTCAAACTGGTGATTTACAATTTGATGTGGAAAACGAACTCTACCCGAGCATCCGTGTTAGTGTTACAACTCTAAATTTTGTCCACCCTCAAATTTTTTCTCTCGTACCGCCAATGCTCCCTTGTTCCTCTTTTATGAAAGACTAGTCTTTTGCCCGCGCAACGCGCAGGTGAAATACGAAAATTTAATGAATAACAAACCACCTGTAATTTTAGACCCAAATTAATTAATCATATCTCTACTATATTATAAAGCATTTACCCCTTCCATAATTAGCAAGGCTGAAAATTCAGCCAACACATTTGCTAATTATGGAACTAATGCTTTTGGTTATGGAACTAATGCTTTTGGTTAAAAAAAATAAGGTGCAGCCAGGTATCGAACACGCGACCTCATGGTTAAAGGCCAACAACCAAACCACGTGGTCTACGTGGTCTAGCCTGCGGCTACATAAATCTATCAAAACCAAATTATATTATATGATGTGGGCTTCCGCCCACCACAATAATTAAGCGGCATGTCATGTTGCTTCATCCGCCTCATGCATGTTCGACCGTTCATCTCTCCCCCATCGGCCTCCTCGATTCTGTTAAACCTATCAATTCTTTCTTCCGTCTCCTCGATTCTACATTTAGACTCCTCGGTTGCTCAACCATTCTCCTCGATTCCTTAAAGCTTGCACAAATCCCCACCCTATAAATACAACGGGGGACGAAGACCACCGATTCGAAACAATTGCTCCCGTCTCTCACTTTTCGAAATGAAGACGGCCGATCCCTACTTCATTTTCCATTTCTTCATTCATCTGTTTCTTCATGTCGTACATAGGTATTTCCTTTTCTGCCCTAATTTGTATTATTTCCATACTTTATTTTTTGCTACTACATCCATTTGTACCAAATTGAAGAGTCAGTTACAATTTATTTGTATATTTCTACGGTGTTTACTTTGCAGCTAAGATGTTAATCAACTTCGAATTTGAATTTTCTTTTTTAGGTTTAAACTTGAAATTATTTCGTGTTTGGGATGGAGGTTGTATTAACATTTAACAGTGCTGGTGAAGAAGGTTGGACACGACTACATTCTGGAGCTAGCCCTGGAAATGTTGGGATTGAAGATTTTGCTAGATAGAGGTCAGATAATTGTGTTTTTATATAGCTCACGGGATCCATTTTTTGCTCCATTTCTAACGTATGATGCTTGTTTCCTTGGGCATGGTGTCTGTATTTAACAGTTTTTTTTCTTGTTAAAATGTGTACTGTTATAGTTACTCAATTCTAACTATTTTCTTAAAGACCTTTTACCACTTGCACATTGTTTCAGGATTCAATTTTAATACTTCTGGTATCCAAGTAATTGCTTTTTTAATGATGCTATAATCCGATTTTCCCTTCAAATATCAATGGTATTTTTTCTGGTTTTTGTGGTTCTTTGTTGTTGTGTTCAACACTATTCGTTTTTTTTTGTTCTTTTTCTTTGTTCATTGATTTGCTTACCCTGTTTAAAAGTCTTTATCCTCTCCAGAAAAACGTTAAAGTTTGTCTTAAAATCGTTAAATAAGTTCAATTATATTTCATTTCCAAATCTCAAGTACTCTTTAGGTAATTTAGTAAAAATACTAAAATTTTAACTTACATCGAGAAATGCTAGATCAAGTTGGTCGCCATTGATCTGTGTATTAATCAGTTGATACTCTTATTGGGAAGAAAGTAACGCTTATAGCTGGAATTTTTGATTTCGTTATAATTACAGCTGAATAACAAATGAATTGTTGTTGTGAACAATAGGGGAAGTATATGAGGTGGTGCAGAGGCAGGTGAAGTGACAGACGGAAAGAAGGGGCTTATGCCTAATGTACAGTGATGGCTGTTGTATGTCCTTCATCACCGAAAATGGAGGTGATAATGTGGTTTTATCAATGATCGTTACAGCTTGTATTGTCAAAGGGTAATGCTCGACCAAGTTGTTTGATTTGCAGATTGTGTGCTGTTACTGAAGTTGTTTTGGAAACTTTTCTGTTATCCAGAGAATTTATAGACAAAGTTGATTTAGTTTGTCGATATTGTATTTGAGCATCCATAAAAGTGAGTTCCTATTTCTTGATTTTTCTAAGTTTTTTCATTTTGTTTTGCCACTTTGCTTCTGCATAGGTAATACAACTTTTAAATTAACAGATTAATTAGATATGACCTATAATAATTTAGTTAACCTATAATTTATTTAATGTATTTAGTTAACCTATAATTTATGTTAATCGCTCTTCCATGCATACCTCAAATTCTTTCTTCAACTTGTATAATCACATTTATGAAAGTAACACTTTTAATTTACTTTTCAGATAACCAACACGCATGAATTCAATAGCTTGAAAGTTCCAAAGGTTGTAGGCAGTAGGAACATAGACTTTGCTAATGAAATTTAATTGGTTCTTAGACGCGTTGAAAAGGGACTGAGCCAGGATGAATTTGTTGTTTGTCATTAATAGTGTATTTTTAATGCTTAAAGCCTCCTAAATTGTATTAATTCCTTAAATCAGACAACCGTTTTTTGTTGTTCAAATGCGTTAACTTTGCCTCTGACCTAGCGGTATGGTGTTTGCCTCTCAATCTTGATGTTAGGAGTTCGAGTCCCGTCGTGGACGTATGTGGTAATTAGGAGTAGATTAGATTGCCATTTCAAAAAACAAAAAAAAAAAAATGTGTTAACTTTGCGTACATATTTAACTAATTGTGGATCACGCCAAACAAAAGTTGTGAATAGCCCCCAAAACACAAAATTGCTTATGAAAAGTTTGTTATACTTGATAGTTTTTTTTTTAATTTGATTATTTATAATTAGCCGTCAAAGTGGCTTGAAACATTAGATAGGTTGTGACTTTGATTTTGGTATTACAAGTCGTAAAGGTGGTTTAAGACCAAAACCATGTGTTGACTCTGTGACTTTAACAGTAGCAAGGCATTAGAGACCTTGGCATGCAGGCACCGTAGCATACCACTGTCTCCGCCATCCGCTTGCCATAGGAAATACTCTATAGCCATAACGTGCTACCAAACATTTGCTCGCTACAATATTTAGTTACAGGGTACCCGCCGCCGCATTGCGCGGGTACCTGCTAGTTATAAGAAAAGCAGATTGGTCTTTCTACAGCAAAATGAATCTATGCCAAATTATTTAACCAAAAATAGGTAGAATGTATTTCAATCAATTAAATTTTATGAACTGAGTTAATAGCTATTGACAATCCAAAAGAAGCCCATTTTATCAAAAACAAAAGTACTCAAATAGGGTCCAATGGGTAGCCATAATGAAGTTTTACAAAATAGAAACTGTATTAAAAGTTACTCTTAAAATCCTATAATCATCAGAAACAGTATTCAAATACATTAAGACCCATGCCTGAAATAAAGACAACAATTGCATTTTTCACGATACTGTTTTTTATGACTATTTACTAACACATGGTTTTGTGGTTAAATATTCTTAATCAAGACTACCAATTGAACTAAGGGATGGGTAAAAACACTAATTTATGAATAACACATAATCTGTTATATATTTGCAATAAATATACATTTAAATTCTATATATTGATGCAGCCAACTTACAATATACATAGGATAAAAAAAATCAGAAGATTGAATTTCTAATTAAATTCGTCAGCAATAACTTCGATCTAGCATTATAAATTACACAGATAATACAAATTTAATAAAATGTTGTGCAAACAGTTAGAAAATCAACAAGTGATATTTAAAATTCAACGGCTCAAAGGGGTTTAATCAATGAAATTTCAGGAAAAAAATTCTTATATTCATTAATTAATCTACATTATTAACCTATAAAAAAGATTGCATCTTTTAAGTACAATGAATATGTAAGTAAATACACAACTTTGAAATGAATTTGACGAAGGAACTTCTCTGATTTCTGACGCCAACACCAATCGAAAGTTTGAAATTTCTTCAATTTATGGAATCAGTTGAAGTAAAAGTGTGTTTGTATTCGTAAATTGATCGTGCATAAGCAATTGGATGTATTTGCTGTGATTTTATCTCGTAACATTGTGGGAAATTTGAACAATTGAAATCATAAAATCAAAATTATTAAAGCCCTAATTAAAGAACTGTAAACTGTACCAGGCATGGAGGAAGAAGCCGACGATGGACCATCGTTGGCAATGACGATATGCCTCTTCCCCCTAAACATCCGATCGAAACTGCCGGTTCATTGGGTGAATGAGAAGTGATCGGAGAAGATGGGTTATATAGGAATGAACCGTTGCGTCGTTAATTTAACGCCGGTTGAAGGAACCGATTCAATGAACGGTTTTGAGGAAAGAGGTGATTGAACGCCGGTATTTGTAGTTGCAGCAAGAGGTGATTGTTGGCGGAAGGATGCGACGGTTAGGGAGGCCGTTGGATTGACGGTTAGGGAAACGGTGGACGGAGAAGTTTATGAACGTACCGGCGGAGGGGAAGGAGAAGACCCTTCAATTCAGAGTAGGGAAAGTACCGGTTGAGGATGGAGAAAGTAACGGAGTTCGGAGTGCTTAAATTAATGTTATGACGAAAATGTCCCTATCCCCTTGATGATTATTAAAGGAGTATAGATACTTGAGTCGGTCTCTTCTTTTATTTATAAAAGTGATGATGAGTAATAATTCATTTTGAGTAGATGTATATTAAAAATAAATAAAGAACAAATCAAGTCCAAGATCATGGGAAATACGTTAACGCTTTCTACTTTCTAGAAAAGGAAAAATGAATCAATTTGAAAGAATCCATCTTTTGCTGACTTTGAAGAAACCAAAAGTGTTCCAACACATTGGAAATGCATGTGTATTTTAGGGTCCATTTCGGGTTAATTTCCAAAATTGTAAATTGTTAGTTGGGCAGCCCCTGGTATTGGAAAATTCGCATCCATGATCCCCTATTTCTTTTCAACTTACTCCTGTTTTGTCAACTAACGCGCAAAACATAGACCAAACAATATATAAATAGCTCAAATTCTCGTAAAGGATGCTTAATTTAACTTACTTCTTTTCCGTTATTTACTTAAACATATACGTATATAAGCACCTAACAATTTTGTTCCATATATGTATTTGATGGACAAAGAACAACAATACAAACGTGTATTTAGACATTTGGACATGAATGATGACGGGAAGATATCGCCACCCGAGCTCCAAATTTGCGTTGGAAAGATAGGCGGCGAGTTGTCATTGGAGGAAGCGGAGATTGTGGCAGAGTTGATGGATTCGGATGGTGGCAGATTCTTGAGTTTTGACGATTTGGTGAAAGTGGTGGAAGGTGCAAATGAGGAAGAAAAAGTTGAAGATGGCTTTTAAAATGTATGAAGAAATGGAAGGTTGTGATTGTATAACTCCAAAAAGTTTGGGGAGGATGCTTAGCAAGTTAGGAGAGTCGATAACCGTTGACGAATGTGAGTTGATGATTGCAAAGTTTGACCTTGATGGCAATGGCGTGCTTGATATTTATGAGTTTCGAGATATGATGTCATGATCGTGGTCATTTGAAGGTAAATGGTACATTGGTAGATAGTATGATATCTCCGAGATTACTTGATATATAGAGGCGTATTCTTCCATTTTTCATGCCATATATATGTTGGTTAATATTTAGATCATTATTTCGATCATTGGCATTGTCCATAGATCTATATTTGTGATAGTCTGCGACGATTAGTCGTTGGTTGTAAATATAGTTGCAAGGTCAGTTGTTATCTGTTGTATTTTGTATATATTCGATTATTTTTATTAATGGAGTTCAAAATGCTGGGAAATTTTATTATGGGTTCTCGTTAGAATCTTAGTAGTGTAGGTTAATTAGCCAAAACCTTCTAGTTGTTTTAGCTTATTTTCATTAGCTTATTGAAAAATTGAAAACCCAAAACTTATTTTTTTAGCTTATATAAGTTTATCAACTTGAGCTTATTAGTTCAGATAACTCATAAGCTCAACTTGTTTATTTGTATTATATAAAGCCAATCATATCTATGTATAAACTCTAAAAAATTTAAATTCTATTACCTTGTAATTAAGTATTGATATCTAGTTTATTATTTGTATGATATAACTATTTAAACTGCATTATTGGTATTTCATATAGCCATATACTTTGCACCCTTTAAAACTTAGAGATTTGGATTCATAACCTTTTATTTGGTCGACAACCTTATAATAACGGGCATGAAGTAGGGGCGGTATCAGATAAATTTTTAAAGGTGAGCAAAATTTTGGAGTGCGAGTCATGTTCTTTGAGTGAGATGTTATTTAAAGTCAAATTATAAACCAAATCAAATCAGTTTTAGTTTGAAGAAAATCTAAACGCAAACTAAATTAGTTAAAATCAAAATTCACGTGTTAGTTAATTCGAGAATAAATTTTTTAGAAATTAGTAATATAAAAAATAGATTACAACTTTTATAGTTAGATTTCGTATACACAGTTTATGTTCTTAACTCATATTCGTATTCAGTTTTGTTATAACGTTCAAGTAAATTTGTAAAGTGTTTATATATAGATGATGTTGACTAATATGTCACTGGTTAAAATATATGTGTGATCAAATATATAATAAGTATAATATTTTTAAATCAATAAACCTATGGGAAAATGAATCAAAAGAAAAAAAATTAATAAGAAATAGAAAAAAAAAAAAAAAAAGTGAAACGTGAAACTGAAAGAAAGCTAGAATTGTGTAAACTTTATTATATAACAATAATTTCATAGATCAAGAAAAGTTCTACATATATAGTACAACATTACAATGATAGGTGCAACAAATGATTGATGAAGTTTTTTGTATATCAATGGTTGAAGCAGTTTTCTGGGCCTTGTTGACAACTGTTCTCAAAAGATATTTCCTTCGTCCCATTTTTATTATCTAGTATACTATTTTAGTTTGTCACATAAAGACCGTTTTTCCTAAATTTCAACCAATCAAAAAACATTTAAGTTGGAAAGATAAAATATGATTGGTGTCATAGTATAATTAATGTACTTTTTTTAAACTGTGCGTTTTTTTTGTAGTAGAAAATAAATTTGAGACGCTGGGAGTATTTAACTTGGAGCTCCAAATACACAAGTACCATCAACAATGCAATTTGCACCTAAGGCCCTAAACCACGAATTAAATTTCAAAATCCAGCTTTTAAACTTGCAATTATCATGCTCAGTCAAAAGACCATATTCAATCAACAGAAGCTAAAAGTTACTGAATTCAGCAATTTCCTATATACAAGTGCCCATGTGCAAAACTGTCGCCTCTAGCAGCTTCAATGTCGAACTGTTGTTATGAATTCCCATTAATTGTATACGATTTTGTAATCCAACAAAACTCAATTATATAAACTAGAATCACGGGCGGGCTTAAAACTTTTACTTTTTTTTATTATCTTTTTAATAAATCACGGGCTTTATTTATTAAATTTAATTTCATAATCTTTTCCACAAGGTCTATAGAATTGCAGGGTAGGTTAGAGGTTGTAAAATGTTTAACTATTAATGAAATGCCTAAAATACTATGCTCCATATTTGACAAATAAATGATCTACAACTTCTTACCAACATTCCAAGAAACATGTTATAATCAGCTTTCTAAGAGAGTCCATGAAGCAAGCTTAGTATAGATAACAAACTGATTTTGAAGGATTAACTACTCACGTAATCTAAATCATGTAGAATATATGCATAATTGACCTTCAAACATGGTACCTAATATGCATATATTAAAATAACCTACATAAATTCATACATAAGATGCTTTCATAGGCAACTTGAAGCTTCATTTATTCGCATAACCATTGTTCCATGTTAATTCAATACCCGTAAACAACCAAATCACTTATAATCCGCATAACCATTGTTCCCTATTAATTAAATACCCGTAAAATCAACAACCAAAAAACTTATAATCAAAGTGCAAAAATATTTATAAAAAAACAGATTATATTCTAAATGCTTGAATTAAAATTTATAAACAAAATATTTATGAATTATGCTGCAAAAAAGTGACAGAATGAAAGAGCTATTTGTTATCGTTTAAGGGAAATATCACTGTAAGACACTGATGATTGATTGCCATCTTTTAGACGAATCAAACGACTTGAAACGAAACCCATAAGTGGGGCCATTAAGTGATTAAACTCCTCGGATGGTTTGACTTTGGTGCCAATATAAAAAACGATTCTATACTGGTTTTCAACAATAAATGTGGTACCGGGGGTGGGTTGGACTCCAAAAGTTGACAGATATACAACCTTTCCTTCTTCAAGTTGGTGTACAAATTTGGAACAAAAATCTTTGCTGATAGTCGCATGGATAAATTGTCCCTATGATAATAGAATTCAATGGTTCAGTTGACGTTACGTAAACATGATAATAGAATTAAATTTAAATTATAGATTAATACCTCTTCATCCATTAGAATCATGTATATTTTCCATATGAGCAATGGGTTTTTGAAGTTGCTTATTTCCATAGGCGTATAATTCTAACTTTCAGATTCCAATGGCGTTTTAGAAGAGGCAGCTCCTTTATCATATTCACTGAATTCGCCATTGTGGAGATTCACAGAAGTAGATGGCGTGGAAGTGGATGAAAGTAATAGTGACCTTTTTTCATTATATATAGAGATAGAGAGAGAGAGATTTAATTCTGTAATCGAATTCAATAAATACGTGCTCATTATTGGGATGCTTTTAAAATATGAGAAGTTTTAAAATATGAGAAGTTTTCCTCTTTGAAGATATATGTAACCGAAATTCTAATGATGGATGCTTTAAAATTCAATTATGGAGATTTTTATGTAGTGGGATTATGTATTATTAAGTAACCGAAATTTTTATGTATGAAAGGAGGTTGTGCCAAGTGGACTTCATGAGGTGGCATAGAAGTGCCAAGTGGATTTGTGTATGTGTCATAGATTCAAAAAAAAGCCTCTTTTATTATATAACTCGTGATAAATCACGGGTGGCTTATACACATTTAACTAATAATTTACTAATTTTCATAATGAATTACTTCGTAATAATACTTTATTCGTGGAAATTTGTATACCTATAAATAATTTTATAATTAAAACAAATATTTGAACATCAATTATAGAGATTACAAATTTAATGCCATATAAAACATCTTTTTATACAATGTGCAATCAACCCGAAAAAAACAAAATATAATTCCCATGAAATAACACAATTTGTATACACTTGAGATAAAATCTCAAAATTCACATAATCTACTACTTTTATGCAACATTTTGTAGTATCTTCAACCAAATAAACAAAAAAACAATATTTGATTCGAAGCATTAGTCATTGGGTCAACAGTTGATTAACTGGAGTAGAACAAATAGAAAATCAAATTCAATTAAAAAATCATCCGAATAACAATCTTAGATAATTAAGCATCTGTTTTATCTTAGAACTGATTGTGGGTCGGGTTGACCCGTAATATTTAACCTGGTGAAAAAAAGAGAGCTACTATAGTGGCTTAATGTGTTTTCTTAATTTTCAAGAACATTTGCTATGTATCAGTATTAACCCATTTGCTACTTTTATATTAGATAGTGTTAAATAAAGGTGCAGAGGATAACATAAATTGGGCTTACGCAGTTCTTCATGTTCCTTATTCAGCATCCCCAAAATTTCAAAACTTAACTGAAATTTTCATATCCAAAATTTCAAGTGAACGACTTGACATACCTTATTTCATCCGCAAGATTTAATACCATAAATTTCCTTGCAGAATACAACATCATGGGATGGGAGTTACAGATAATTAGACATGAAATAGCATATCGATCACCATCAAATTGCATATCACTAAAGATTATCCTAATAACATAACGTACCAATAATTAGACATTAATGATTCATGGGAGTTACATATAAATATGATTGGAAATCTAGAGGTGTATATTCTATTTAGACATTGTGCAGCGTTCCAAAGAATAATACTAACTTCTAAGCATTCATGCAACTCGTTTCATCTCGACTTGTAAACTTGGTCAGCAAGATCCAAAAGATAAATCCTTATTTTAAAAGTACTTGCAAGATCCAGTTCTAATCGTTTTAGTTTTTTCTACAGCTCATAATCATCCCAAAGAGCTTGCATGCTAAATTGTGGTACATCATAAACTGGACTCGATATTTCCATATCATTTCTATATCATAATGTGAATTTTTAATCAATGGAGGACTTACAATCACATCCCTGCAGCAAGTCCATTGTCCACAAACACGGGAACACAAAAACGACACTTTTCAACCAACCTGTTTTTAACCCAACTCATGAGACACGGATAATTATAGTAAATCACATTTACCTGACTGCAGTTTTTGTACCTCCAAAATGACTTGTAAGTGTTTTTTGGATGTTATATCGACGATAAGCTAAAAAGGACTTTTAATTTTGTTGACAGACTAATAAATAAATAAATTGTTGTATCATGCCATCAAAATATTAATATCAGTCGAGATGAAAAAATATAAATCAAATTAGAGCCAATTTTAAGCTAAAAATAACAAAGTTAAGAAAATAAGTTCCTGGAATTACATAATCGCTATCAATCCTTGAATTGTTAGAGCCAATATAAATTGCCAATTAAATCTAACCTTCGCCCTCGGTCTCGTAAGTCGTAACTGGTAAGCACTATCATTAACCTCCGGAACAGCTAATGTTGACGAACAAACATGCAAGATATGAGTTAAAATTACCTTCTATGAATGAATTTAAAGCATGAAGTGATTTGGGTTATAACCATCAAAATTAAAAACTACATACGTTTCAATTGATAATTAAAAGTAACCGCAGAAAACACATTAATGTATTGTGACTCAAACGTCACAATAACAAAGTCAGTTATGATTTGTAGAATGGAGTAGCCTAAATTTAATAGCATTTGAATTTGAAAGAAGAAGGCATGAGGTTGTGCCAAGTGTCAATAAGGAGGTGGCCTAAAAGTGCCAAGTGGATTTGTCTATGTGGCAGAGATTCAAAAAAAGCCTCTTTTATTATATATAGAAATTGCACACCAATTATAACGGATGAGATTCTTTTAAATAGCTAACTAAAGTGTGATTTGTTTATGAATTTCTTGTTCATAACAAATCCATAACTACGATAGTAATAATTGTTTTTTAGTGGAAGAAAACACGTGTTACATAACAAAGGCATTATTATGTTTTGTAAAGGAAATAATAGTAAATTCAATTAATATGAAAAAAGGAAACTAACATATGGTCAAATTGGGTTGGCCGCGCTACACACATGGTGATGGCATTGGATACGCTCTCTCACATCACATGCCTTAAATTTATAACTGCACAAGACTTGTACTGCACAACACCATAACATGACCCACTTTTAGTAACATTGAAAATTACTGTCCACTAACATATATTTTATAATTTAATGAACATTAAGAAAAACACATGATCTGTTTTTCCTAGCCAAATGCCCGTCAGCATCACATCACGTATTATATTTTCAACCAGGAATAGTATAGATACAAAATAGGTAGAGAGCTTTTATGGAATCGTTGCAATCGCAAAAAAAATATTAAGTCACATGACATATCTTGATAGGTTCTAAAACAATTAAGACGCACAATCTATATTGCGAAAATATGTTTAATTTTGGTCTATGTTGATAATTAATATTATATTTTATTTTTAAGTTATATTTATTAAGATTTAAACACTTCAATAATTAAAATAGCAACAGTGGTTAATTTTGGTTTTATTATTAGGTAACCGGTAGAAAATTGAAATAAAAAATCTAAAAAAAAGTCGCAAGATAATAATTATTAATATTGAAATATCTTGATCTGTATGAACTATGAAGTCAAGGAATGTCAATATCAAGGGTAAATAAAGAACAAAAATAGAAATTTTTGAAAAATCACTTCAATGTGTGTATGGGACCAAGTGCTCTTGGTTTAATACAAATACAAACAACTTCCCCTTTTAATTATAATCAATCATCTTCATCTCGATTTTGTCATTTTCGCTTTCTTTCTCACAACCGTTTTTCTTTATCAATAATATATCTCCTTCTTATAATCTTATCTTAAGCGTAACGCTAAATCACACCATACATTTATACTTTACTCTCCCTCTAACTGTATCATCATCATCATCAGCATCCCCAATTCAAAATTCACGATCATATCAGATATCATATATGGGTAGTTGTGTTTCAACTCACCAGAAGCCTTCTGCAATGAAGGTACAGATGTTATATGGTTCTAATGATATTAAACCTCCGATCATCAATGGCGATCTTCCTGCTAAACCCCGAGATTTTGGTATAACTTCTTTTCATTTCCTCATCTCGATTCTTCATTGGTCAAGTTTGACTTTTTCTGTGCGTACCTTTTGTTTTCAGTTATTTACTTTCTGGGTGCCTGACTTTTGAGTTTAGTGTGGGTTTTTAAACCTCTTAACGAGTTATTGAATAGTAATAAATTTAAGGGAATTTGTATAGTAAATCGTGATGATGTGAAATACCAAGTAGAAAAATCGTGGTTTTTGGTCTGGTTGGTTCAGGTATAAGATGTCATTGGTTTGGACTGTCAGGCAAAAACCATTTTCAGGGTTCGGTTCCGAACAGTTCGATTCGATCATGCACATGCTTAGGGTCTAATTTTGAATATTATATGTAATTAATTAATACTTTGGATTTAGTATATGCTTTGCTGGTTTTGTTTGATGGTATTAAATAATTGACTAGAAAACAAAAATTAGAATATGAATTAGTGGAAACTTATATGGGAAGAATGTCCCACACCACATTTTGTCATGAAAATAATTGCTACTAACAACCTTTCTTTCTTAACTTTACTATGAACGAATATACATATACATGTATGTAGACAAAAAAGTTATATATTGCATAATCTTTCTTGAGTGCATCAATGTTCATGGGCTTATAGTAACGTTTTTTTTTCTCTTTATGGTAACTTGAGTTATAACTCGTGACTAATTCTGGTATAAAATAAGATTAGTAGCAGCAAAGTTATGAGTACGATCGTATAAATTACTAATTCTGGTTGATTTATATATGGTGTAGTAACTGAAAATGCATGAAAAGTTTGATTAATCGGCTATCCTTTTTAGCTTATTATTGTGTTGTTATAAGATGAATAAATATGGCACAGCTGCAAACACATTGTTTCTTGTATGTGATTTTTTGGAATCTTGATGTACAAGAGTTATATTACATTGCAGGTAGTAAAGAGGAGACATTTTTCGACTCACAAGCATGGTTAGATTCAGATTGTGATGATGATTTCATGAGTGTTAATGGTGGTAAGATACATTTTATTTATAATTTTTCACAATTTGGTTCTACTTGTGAATGAGTGGTGATTATTTGTACAGAGTTTACCCCATCAAGAGGAAATACTCGGGTCCACCATAACTTCTCTGCAGGCGACAACAAACCCCCCATTTCCCCATCTCCAAATGGGCCCGAGAAGAAAATGAGACTTTCTGATCTTTTCCAAGATAGCTTAAGAGACAGCTACGATTCTGAATTTGAGCAAGATGATGTACCAGTACCACCCAACACAAATGGGCCCAAACCAAAAGTTGAAAGCCCGCTAGTGCATGGGCCAAAGACAAAGAGAGAGAGGTTTGGGAGGTCTGTTCAAAATTGTTTTCCAAGTTTGATATCTAGCCGTCAACAAATTCAAGGAAAATGATGAGCCCTGGCCCGACCTCGAACGGGGTGATGGGCTAGCTAGCCATATTCGGGTTGAATGTAAATGTATATGTAAAGCCAAGTATGTTGTCTTGGGGTTGATTATCGAAGATACATATACAGCAAATATATGTTTTCAGAGGGAATATTTATTTGAAGATTTTTGCTTAAAAACCTACCTAGCATACGTGCTCTGTTTGTGTGTGTGTGTGTGTTCAATAACTGTCTTATTTAATAGATGATAATTTCTTAATTGACTCGTTTATAAGGCATACTTTGGTAATAATTATGTTCAAGTGAACGCAAGTATTGATATTACATAAACATAAGGCGTGTAATCAAGATATAAACAATAATAAAATGTAATATAACAACATGGCCGGACATAACACATGGTATTGAAGCTAAATTTCAAAAGAAAAAACCAAACCTTAAGGCGTGTAATCAAGATGACGGTATGAAGAGTTTGTTTAACAAACATGGCATGCTTTTCAACAACCACATTCATGGTGTCTATTAACGAACCATAGTCTAACTTTCCATGAAATTTGTAACTATTATTTATATTTTGAACAATATTTGTAATATTTTAAAGATATATGTAATCGTTAGTTTGTATTATTTATTATCTTGTTCATTAAATTAGCAATCGTTAAGCTTTTACTTTTTGGATATTATAGACCGTGTAACTATAAAAGGCGGTTCTCGTTTTGAAAATTGAAGAACCACTATTACTAGTTCCGGTTCTTAGATTTCAAAAACCACCGGTTCCGGTAAGAACAGTTGGATGCCAACCTATGCTCACCCTTACTATTACCGCTGAATCCTTCAATATAATAGTAAATATCTTCTATATAAGAATCCTTCTATACAACATTAAAGATCTTCCATCTGGATTCATAAGTGAGAAAATGAGAGAAAAATTCAAATGTCAAAATTTTCTCTTCAAATAATCTTTACAGTTGTTAATTGGTACTTAATTATACCAACTACTTCCTTCTTGTCTTCGTAATTCGGTGTTTAACAAGAACGTTTTCAAGTCTCTTACAGCTGCAAAATATTAATAGTTAATTTGTATCCAACTTGTGACATACAATCCAGCTTATGAAACTTATTGTAAAAATATGTATCAGTAGGATGTCGTCAACTGTGTAACCAATCAATCACTAATACTTCCTCCGATTCAAAATAAGTGATACACTTTGGGTTTCACGGTTTTTGAAGCAAAAGATTAAATGATGGTTAACTTAGATTAATTGGATGATTAGTGGGGAATGGGTCTCACACTTTTTGAATAAATTGAGGTTAATGATGTTTAAAAGTAAAAAGTAAGGGTAAATGGGTCATTTCGCTTTGTTAAAGTAGATAGTTAGTGATTGAGGGTCCCACTAAATAAGATAATTTTTCAAAGTGTCACTTATTTTGAATTACCTTAAAAAGAAAAGTGTATAACTTATTTTGAATCGGAGGAAGTATTAGTCTAGAGGCTAACAGCGTGGATCGTTGTATTTTACTTTTTGGTGTTCTTTGTATCTGTTTTGGCATCCTACTATTCTTCTTCTATATATGCAGCTACATATGATTTTGGTTTGACAACTCACCCATTTGAAGCACTCTGATTGGTTCTTTATGCCATGTGTAATTCATTCATTGGCCAACGATTTCTTCTCACTTTTGCTAGCCTTGATATTCTGCATTTAATTAATTAATTAATACCATCCGGATTTAACGCGAGCCAATTCGTTGCAAATCCACCTAACAGCCTGTCAATGGAAACGTATTTATTAGATTGATTCTGATCTTTAAAAACAATTATATACCCCCAAAAATACATAGCCAATACGAACCGATAATTAAGGCATCCTTTGAAAATCGAAATTATGCCAATATTTTCAAATAAAACTCAACCAAAATTCCGTTTATATCTAATGCAGTACATAATCAGTTCCTTAATTATCGTGATTTTTCAAAACCTCTACCGGATTTTAAATATCGATAACCATCCACCCCTATAAAAACAATGCAAATATATTGTAGACTCAATTGTAAACCACCAACAACTATTTCCTGCATCAAAGAACTTCATCGGTTGAAGGTAAATGTCTCAATTATAAAAAATCGTCCAACAGCATTAGTGGTGAACCAATTCTGTTTGGTTCATCCCGCATAATTAAAACTGCATTTTAATTATTGTTCTTACTATAATGTCAAAACAGATACTTATATATTGTTCTTAATAAAATCTGTATGACCTTGCAGGTTACGACTTTGCAGCACCCAGAACAAAGCTTCAATTTTAGGTATTTTAAAAACCCTAACACATGATTACATAATCCGAAAAAAAATCCCAGAAACATCTTCTGGGAAACAGACTCCATAAATGATTGCTTTTTTTGGAAAATATTAAAATACATAGCTGCAGTTTTTAGTTTTTTAATACTGTTTATTTATCTTCTCCTATATATGCACATACATTTGATTTAGGTTTGACAACTCACCCGTTTGCAGCTCTGTGATTGGCCGATTATGCCACGTGTAATTCACGTATTGGTCAACTAATTCCTCACAATCTTCCTAACACTTCGTATGATGCAGTTTATACTTTGCGGGAATAAAGGGGAGGAAATCAATCTGTGTTCCACCTCACAACCTGTCAAAGGTAATCTTTTTATTAGATTGATTCTGAAATTTAAAAACAATTAAATACCCCCTAAAAATACATAGCCAATATGCAATGATAATTACGACATCTTTTGAAATCCAGAATTAAGTCAATATTTTAAAATAAAAACTCAACTAAAATTCCATAATAATCTACTGCAATACATAATCTATTCCAGTGTTATCGTGATCTCAATTACCTATACCGGAATTTAAAATTTCAGTAACCATCCATCCCTATATAAACTGGACAAATATTGAAGACTTACAAGTAGACAGCCAACAACGATTCCCTGCATCAAAGAACTGCATCAGTTGAAGGTACATAATCGTTCCTTCGATTTTTTATACGCAACATATCGTCATTCTGTTGTCTTCATACATGTCTTTTCGAGATTAGATTCATACATGTAAGCATATCTCATGAATCTAATCTTTTCTGTTGTCTTCATACAGTAAAAAAGTATTAAAGAAAACCCTACATTAGTCAAATATGATCATATTTCAGTTATAATAAATAGATAAAAATATAGTCTTTGATTAAAAGTATTAAATATAAAAAGAATTTTACTTTAAAAGTCATAATTAAATATAGTCAGTATTAAAAATCATACTTCCTCCGATTTAAAATAAGTGATACACTTTGAGTATCACGGTTTTTGAGGTAAAAGATTATAAAGATGGTTAAATTAGATTAATTGGATGGTTAGTGTGGAATGGGTCCCACAATTTTTGAATAAAGTAAGGTTAATGATGTTTAAAAGTAAAAAGTAAGGATATAAGGGTCATTTCATATTATAAAGTAGGTAGTTAGTGGGTGTGGAGCCCACTACTTTTTACCAAATAAGGTAAAATTTTAAAGTGTATCACTTATTTTGAATCACCCAAATATGGAAAGTGTATCACTTATTTTGAATCGGAGGAAGTAATAGACTTTAAAATGTAAATAAAAAATACTAAAAATAATAAATTCTTTAAAAATTATTACAAACGTATTTATTATAGTGATAAATAGTCAACTGCTCTTTTATGGTTTTTAGTAGCATACGTTCAACTGTTTTAATACTCATGTTTCTATTTGCATTATTCTATTATCCTTTGATAATTTAAAGTTGACTGTGATTTTTGTTAAAATTTTAGTCAACTGTTTCTGTTATGTAATTTGCATAACCTAATAAAGAACATAGACCAATCTTAGTATGGTAAACTTATTATTTTAATCAACTGTTTAACTATAAAATATATATTATTTTTAGAACTCATATTAATATTTATGATTCATATTAATTATGTGTTGTGTAACGACCCGAATTTTTATGATAAATAAATTCTAAGAAAATATGATAAACAAGGATAAATCGTTTAAAGAACGTAAGAATTGGTTTCGTGTCATTTGGACGCCGTATGAGAAAGTTATGGACGAAACCGGGTCGAAACAAGGAACAAAAACTGCAGCCTGTCTGGTGCAGCGAGTTCGCGGCGCGAACTAGGTCCTCGCGATCGCGAGGATCGGGCAGAGACTTGGGGTTTTCAGAGATCGGAGTTCGCGGCTGGTTCACGAACGCGAACTGTTCACGACACGCGAAGTTCGCGGCGCGAACATGGGATTCGCGGCGCGAAGTTTGTCAGACACAGCATTAAAGTAGGGTTTTGGCTCATTTCATGCCATCTCAAACCCTAGTTTCTCTTCCAGCGAATTTGTATACGTTTTTTAGTGGAAAACATCATTTGGAGCCTATTTCTTCATCAAATCTCGTGCATTGTCACTCCTAGTTGAAGATTAAAGGTATATCTTCACTCCTTTGTAGTTGTAGCTCTAGATCTATGGATCTTGAAGCTTAGGTTTGAAACCCTAGTTCTTGGGTGTATGGGTTATGGTGAAATAAATGATGTATACACTTAATAGATGGTATTTCAACGACGGAAACAAGTGTAGGGTTAAGATTTGCAAGAATCTTAAGGGTTGGTTAACCTAGGGCTTTATATACCATCAAAATTGGGGAAAATGTTATTAAAGGGTGTTTATAGATAAATGGACACATTGTTAGTAGTATGTGATGTTGAATATCTTGTGATTAATGTATTAGGCTTTTGGTGAAGTCTTGGAAGATTGGTTGATTGTTAGAGCAAGGAATTGGGTGTGAAGAACACATTTGGAGCATTAATTGCTAAGGTGAGTACATGAGACTTTTAAAACTGGGTACATAGCAAATGGTTTTTGAAAATACATATGATATTTTATGAGTCTTTATTAATAAATATTTTGATAAAGATAGGACTGAAAAGATAAGAAAGTAGGTGTAATGTGATACTAGAATAAGTATAGTATGTTTGATGAATGTGGAATTAAATATGATAAACTAAGGTAATTATGGAATCCTGATTAATGAACCATAATAATAAAGTTATGGAGTAAAAGAATGTATACTGAGTCTTGATTAATAAATATGTATTAGTAAAGCAAATGGGAAATGATTTGATGGTAATGAGTATCTATTGGTAAGAATTACTAATAAAAGAAAAGAACGAATATATATGAAAATGATTATGATGTGACTGGTAATAGTTATGTATTATAGTCAACGAAGAGATGAAAGTATTATGATATCGATAAATAAGAAATGTATCTTATGAAATAAGTATGGACCTCATAGGGTTCATAGATGTAGAAGTATGTGTGAGTTGCTAAAGATCGGGTCCACAAGACCATACATGTACGTTCACTCTATGTTGAACTAGTTATATATAGTTATGATTAGATAACTAACTTGTTTGATGATTGATGTGATAGCCGAAGGCTTTGATTGGAATAACTGATGAGTTATGGTAAGAATTAGATGATGTGATGATGCGGGGGACCCCCGGTCATGAGAGGGTGTAACACCCTAAAATTTACAAGATTTTTAAAACTTTTAAAAACAAAATTTTAATCAAAAGGTCCCAATAACTTGAATAATTAAATCCCAATAATAGTATTTTCATTTAAAAATGTATTTAATGCGGAAATAGTACAAATTAAGTGTTTTTAAAATATTAAATGCCGTCCACATCGGTAATGAAAGATACAGCGGTCAACCGTCCACCTTCTCCTTTCCTCTGCTGGTACCTGAAACAATGTGGGGGAAATAGGGGTCAGCTGGAGAAGCTGAGTGAGTATCTCAAAATGCAAACAATCATAACATACAACACATGAGGGCACATCGGTGTACTCCTAGTCAGAAACTACTCGATTAATTACTCAGATTTATTTCTCAGATTTTATTACTCAGATTTTAATTTATATAGCGCGCTTGTGTGATTTGGGACGAGAGATCAACCTCGCCCCTCCTCACACCTCAGATAGGCATAAGCCAAAAACTCAGACGGGAGTGATCCCAAAACTCAGACTGGAACAATCCCAAAAACTCAGACGGGAATAATCCCAAAAACTCAGACGGGAATAATTCCAAAAACTCAGACGGGAGGTGATCCCAGGCATATAGCCAAAAACTCAGATGTGTGTTATTATGTTTTATTATCTCTTTAACATAATTATCTCAGATGCCCTAGCAAGTAGTAGCACAGAATGACCCTGTGCCGAGCTCGGTTACCCAGGCACAATGTCTCAGATGAAAATAAATCAACAGTTGCTCAGATACTCAGATAGCATGTCAAACTCAGATAACAAATCAAACTCAGATAGCGGATCAAACTCAGATAACAGCTCAAGCTCAGATAACAATTATGGTGCAAGAAATGTAACACATAAGTCATGCATGTACAACGTTAAAACTGAATACACGGTGAGAATGCTCACCTCGGGAAACGTAAGCTCCAACGGTTTTACGGAAAATCACAGATGCAGCAAGTTATCTCCTAGACGGACCTAAAACATAAATCGAAATCTCGGATTATAAACCCATCTTTTAACTCTATTTCAGAAAACTGACATCACCCGTCGGTCTCACGGAAACTGACCTAATTCCTAAACTGCACAGTAGATTAATCCCAAATTTTTACCATGAAAAGTAGACAACCAGAACTACATATCTCTGTGAGACGGTCACTGGCCAAAACAGACTCTAAGTGTCTCAAAACAGTGTTGTAAGACAGGCATGTCGTACAGTCACGTTTCCTAACAGCAGCATACTAGAATGGTTATAACTTTTAAACCGGAATTCGGATTGACGAGAGGGTTGCGGCGTTGGAAAGCTAACTCAAAAACAAGGTCCCAACACGGGCCAAAAACTCTAAAAATTATTTTAAGTAACCCAAAAACTGAGTAGAACAGTAGGGCAGATTCTGCCAGAAAATGTATTAGTTTATTAAACTCGTTTTAGCAATCCGACCCGTCACCGAAAACCCGAACATTTAGAATTCATTACCCGACAGCCCTTCCCAACATCACAGTTAACTAGGATTACAAGATGATTTGAATTAAAACCCTAGACGCTACAAATTTCCTGGTTGGAAACCAAGAACCCGAGGGGTTCGGTTTCCCTTCGATTAAATGTTCTTGCAATCAACCCTATTGAGACAATAAACTAAACCCGCATCCAAACCCGACTTGGTACCGTACTGTTCTAGAACGCAGCCCTACTAGACCTTTATATCGAAAGATTAGGGTTAGAAAACTACCGAATCTATAGCCCTCGAATGGCTCGGTTCCTGGATCGAGTAAGAACACTTCCACGCACCAATTGCTTGATCACTCACTATGCCGGCTGTTCGACGATGAAGGGGAAACTAAGATCGCAGAATTCAACATAGCAAAGACAGAAAAAAATGATTAGAACCGGTACTACAACACGAGTGAGGAAAGAAAGAAAGTCATGACTCGGACCATACCTTCAAACCGTGAATTCTTGCTCGAGAAACGAAGGTGTTATCTGCTCGACGAGTGAAAGAACCGGAGCTGCCGAGTGGTGAATTGCGGAAACAGAGGGCGATTGGATGATATGGGGATTAGGGCAAGATTAAGACTGATCGCCACCTTCTTATATGTCCTAAACGTGGGCCTTCGGCCCTCCTCTTGATCGGATCGGGCTTCCTAGACAACAAGGAACGGTGAGGCTTGGATCAACAAAGGAGTCGACCCAAAATCTCTTTTACATCACTGGTCCATTAAGAGAAAAGAGAAGGGAATCGGGCTTGGCTTAAACAAAAGGTATTTGGTCTAATAGAAATCGTTCGCAAGCCTTGGCCTTCGGCCGACATCCGTTTAGTACAGGAATTAACACCATCTATTTTAATAATAGCACGGGCATAAAAACGTCACATGATTAATTAACTCATATAAACGAAACGTCACATAATTAATGCGTCAATTAAGAATACTATAAATTCTAATAATACCTAAAACATAATTAAATTACTTTCTTAAATTTTTGGGGCGTTACAACTCAACTCCACTTAAAATAGACTTCGTCCCCGAAGTCATGGTTCGGAAAAAGTTCAGGGTAACAACCTCACGATTAACTCTCAGGTTCGCCAACGACACACGTCCACAATAGAAGAAAACGCTAAGGTTATGAAATAAGGAATTCGACAAAGATGAAGAATAGAATGAAACTCTTCAGGGTGACATGCCTGATCATAATAAGCTCCAACTCTTGCAATTGTTCGTAAAATCTTCCGTCTCTAACGGCTCCAAAGATAAGGCTGGAAGAAAATAAAAATTAACTGCTCTTTAAGAATTTCGATTTGTCTCAAAAAGAGTGGCGAAAATAACCACAGATAAATTCATGATACTTTGCTGAAGGCGTCTTCTTGCTCTCGTAGTCGAACACAATTGGTGCACCCAACGGTTAACGTTGCGTTGAATCTCTGATTCAACTCCACTTGGAGTTTGCTACGGATTTGTTGATGATGTTAGATGATCTCGTCGTGGAGCTTGGTCATTCAATTCATACTTATTACCACACACGGTTCTCTCATGACGTTAGAAATAAAGTTTATGGGAATTTCTCCCCGCATGGTTCAACCAAAAGATCATTAATATTTTAGAACAGGTGAAATCTCATTATTGACAATCCACTATCAAACAGCTCAGAAGATCATCTACCCGATGGGACATTACTTTGTTTAGGCACGACTTAATTGAGTTGTTTATACCGCACTCAACTAATATAAACTGGCAAATAATTCACAAAGAATAAACATATCACACAGAATTCTCAGATGATGCACACAGAAATTAATATCACTCAGTAGTACCTATGCAATTTACTCAGAAATGTCACTCATGAATGTAACCCAGAAGTCTAACTCGGAATATATCTCAGAAGTATAACCCATAAATCTAAACTCGACAATTTTAACTCAGAAATCCGAACTCAGAATGTAGCAACATTTATCAATAACAGCGTTACTTACCACACGTAAATTTCATATATAATCATGAACATGTATAATCACGCGCATCCGATTCATCACCCATATATTTGCTTATATATATATTAGGTCATTTTCGGTTAATAATCAAGATATATGAACCAATAATTAGTGCAAATTATTTTAATAATAATTATATCTTCCCAAATTTCTCATTTTCATATATTCCAAGTACACTCGATTAAAATTTTCCAGAATTCAGCCTTTAATTTATCGTAGTCTATACTGACAACTTATTTGAAACCTCGATTAATAACTTCCCATTGATAAAACTTTAAATTTTCCCTGAATTACTTCGACCACATATTACTCAATAACCTTGGTTATCCATTTTTTATATATATATAAATCAATTAAACATCAAACACTTATTTTAATGATTTCTCATTACTCAACTTTGTGAATTAATTCATTAACTCTCCTTTGCTCGACCATTTACTAACCAAATATATTATTTGATAACAACTTACTCCGAGTATCGTTTGACGGCTTCTCACGAGTCGACCTTTTAATTCCATTCGATTATTTTGCCCACATAGTTACTCGTTAAACTCCTAATACCCACTTATTACAAATAGACAAATATTTAAGTGAATTCCTACACTTATTTATAATGATTTCACGTTACTCAATTTACGAATTAATTCCTTAGTTCTCATTCACTTAATTCGCAGTTACACTTCATTCTAAATCTTACGGTTTACTCATGGTTCATCAATTCAGTACATTCTCGTCTTTTCGAAATTTCTCCTAAGTTCAATATAAATTTATTGAATTGCTGTTCTCATCTCAAGTTTAATAATTATTCATAAATAGAGTTTTCTCATATAATTTTATAATACCTCAAAACTCATAACACTTTATAATACTTCAAAAATTGAATAAACCTCCCCGTTAATTTAATACTTTTCTCTTTTGACTCATTTTATTAATTTGCTTATGTAACTCGGTTTGTAAATTTCTTATAGCTCAAAATTACTCCATAATTAATCAAAATAAATTTTTTCTCATTTAGTTCATTTTAATAATAACTCATTACCAGCAATTTACCGATCTCATTTTAACTCATTTTCCTCAAAATTTCATTGTAGCAGTTTTCTCATATTCGACTCATTAATAAGTTCTCATCACTTTAATTTAATGATTTCTCATTATCACATTTATAACCACCCAAGGATAAGTATACTGTCTTATATTATATATAATTGTAGTATTACCACTTCCCTTTTGCGCGATATTCATTCAACCCAGTTAACTTGATTTGTTAATTTCTCCAATAACCCGATCTATAATTTTGTTGTAAACTCTATAATTATTCTCAACTGCTTGATTAGATAGTTACTCTTATAATTTATTTGATCAATTTATGTAACTCGATTTCACACTTTAATATCAAACCAACAAAATCTCTCTGCATAAGCATCATGCTCATAATATTTATAAATAATGATAATTATTTCTTGACAATTTTCCTTTTTACCCCTACTCAACTCCACTTGGAGAAAACTCGTCCTCGAGTTTGGAACTATTATTGTCTACCAAAATAACAAGCAAGTATGAAGTCACACAAACAATTAGGATACACATACTAAGTTCACAATAACAAGCATTGGTCCATCGTTCCCTTCAAAATTTCCCCCTAACCAACCAAAAGTTCGGTGTGTACGATAATAGGGGCCCTCTATTACTTTCGACACCTACTTCTGTTTGGTCACGAGTAAATCCCAAAGTTTACAACTTCCCACATATAAACCCGCCAACAAATCACACTTAGAAGAAAGGAATTTTAATCACACTCAAGAGAATGGAGGTTTATTTTCAATATCTGATAAGTACAGATATGCACTTAACAGTGCATACTCAAAATCTCATAACCATTACTCAGAAAATCATGCGTACATTTAGTCTTGTACGCGATACTCGGATAACTCAGATTCATAGAAATATTTCCACTTAGTTATTTTCACAATACAAATCTCCCTTTAAACTTTTCATTTGGATATGCCATTTATCATTCCTCAAAAATATAACTTATATCCTCTTCACAGTTATATTAAATTTATTGTAATTTATGAGCATGTCTATTAATATCTTTTTTTTTTCTTCAGAGTTCTCAGTTATTGCGTTCCTCGATTAATTTGATTCAATTTATCGCTCTTTTAACTCGTTTTTAAATAAATCATCATCAAATTGATGACGTTAGCTTTCTCTTAATCCTCTTATATAATTACTCTTTAAGATGAGCTTCAATAATATCTGATTAATTTGACTCAGCAATTCCTCAATTAATTAGTCATTTAAACTTACATAGTTTATTTTAAGCTATCAGTGTGAACTCATTAATCTGTCACTTAACTTGTCATCCACATTTAGTTTTGCACTCGGCAATTTAACCTACTTACTCGAAATATTTTTCCCATTTTATCTCAATTTAATGATTCTTAATTAAATACTAATTTGCTGACTTTAATATGGAATCTGCTTACTATTATATCTCGTGATTCGTTGTATTCACGAAAATTTTAAATTTCTCATTTAGATAACTTCTCTTTTAACCCTGATCAATAATTCTCTTTTAGATCCTGCTAATAATTCTCGTTAGCTAAATGTAATTATTTCCCATTTTATTGACTTAATGATTCTTTCTTTTACTCAACTTGGTAAATCTTCTTAAAAATATTCTCAATCAATTTGATTTACTAATATCTGATTTACTCGTTTTAATTGACTCAGTCTATTAAGTGTTTTCTCCCATATGAAAGATTTTAATATGCTCCCAATACGAATATTAAGTACTCCTCTTTAATGTTAATAATTTCCTCATTTCTCATTACACAGCTTATGGATCTTATATAATAAATTAATATCCCCTTATTACACTTTTGGTTCGAATTTCTCAGAATTTATAAAATTTCACCTCAACTCTATTAGGTGTTCCTCTAAATTGAAACTTTTATTATTTTCCCATTAGTATTTATAATTTCACATTTCTCTAGCATATATTTTTCATATATATAAATATAGAACTCTAAGAATAAAAATCGAAGTTATGCTCAAATTAAGCTCTAAATTATTCACACAATTATGGAATCTCATAATAGTATATCTATATACATATATGTTTAGCCATACAATCACAAGTAATTCTCTCAGGATATAAACCGAAAATTCTCAGAATATGCTACTCGACTATACTCAGAATATAGCAAAATTTCAATTAAATAATACTCTTAAATATTACCGGCAGTAGGAAGCGAGAGGTCGACGTGACATGCTGTATGTTCGATGTGGAAACTTTTTCTCAGAAAAATATTTGACTCTTTTCTCGTTTGAAAAACTCGATACTCAAACTTGAGTTTGAATTCGCCCTTGCGAACCCAAATCCCTCAAGTCAGAGCTCTGATACCAACTTGTAACACCCTAAAATTTACAAGATTTTTAAAACTTTTAAAAACAAAATTTTAATCAAAAGGTCCCAATAACTTGAATAATTAAATCCCAATAATAGTATTTTCATTTAAAAATGTATTTAATGCGGAAATAGTACAAATTAAGTGTTTTTAAAATATTAAATGCCGTCCACATCGGTAATGAAAGATACAGCGGTCAACCGTCCACCTTCTCCTTTCCTCTGCTGGTACCTGAAACAATGTGGGGGAAATAGGGGTCAGCTGGAGAAGCTGAGTGAGTATCTCAAAATGCAAACAATCATAACATACAACACATGAGGGCACATCGGTGTACTCCTAGTCAGAAACTACTCGATTAATTACTCAGATTTATTTCTCAGATTTTATTACTCAGATTTTAATTTATATAGCGCGCTTGTGTGATTTGGGACGAGAGATCAACCTCGCCCCTCCTCACACCTCAGATAGGCATAAGCCAAAAACTCAGACGGGAGTGATCCCAAAACTCAGACTGGAACAATCCCAAAAACTCAGACGGGAATAATCCCAAAAACTCAGACGGGAATAATTCCAAAAACTCAGACGGGAGGTGATCCCAGGCATATAGCCAAAAACTCAGATGTGTGTTATTATGTTTTATTATCTCTTTAACATAATTATCTCAGATGCCCTAGCAAGTAGTAGCACAGAATGACCCTGTGCCGAGCTCGGTTACCCAGGCACAATGTCTCAGATTAAAATAAATCAACAGTTGCTCAGATACTCAGATAGCATGTCAAACTCAGATAACAAATCAAACTCAGATAGCGGATCAAACTCAGATAACAGCTCAAGCTCAGATAACAATTATGGTGCAAGAAATGTAACACATAAGTCATGCATGTACAACGTTAAAACTGAATACACGGTGAGAATGCTCACCTCGGGAAACGTAAGCTCCAACGGTTTTACGGAAAATCACAGATGCAGCAAGTTATCTCCTAGACGGACCTAAAACATAAATCGAAATCTCGGATTATAAACCCATCTTTTAACTCTATTTCAGAAAACTGACAGCACCCGTCGGTCTCACGGAAACTGACCTAATTCCTAAACTGCACAGTAGAATAATCCCAAATTTTTACCATGAAAAGTAGACAACCAGAACTACATATCTCTGTGAGACGGTCACTGGCCAAAACAGACTCTAAGTGTCTCAAAACAGTGTTGTAAGACAGGCATGTCGTACAGTCACGTTTCCTAACAGCAGCATACTAGAATGGTTATAACTTTTAAACCGGAATTCGGATTGACGAGAGGGTTGCGGCGTTGGAAAGCTAACTCAAAAAAAAGGTCCCAACACGGGCCAAAAACTCTAAAAATTATTTTAAGTAACCCAAAAACTGAGTAGAACAGTAGGGCAGATTCTGCCAGAAAATGTATTAGTTTATTAAACTCGTTTTAGCAATCCGACCCGTCACCGTAAACCCGAACATTTAGAATTCATTACCCGACAGCCCTTCCCAACATCACAGTTAACTAGGATTACAAGATGATTTGAATTAAAACCCTAGACGCTACAAATTTCCTGGTTGGAAACCAAGAACCCGAGGGGTTCGGTTTCCCTTCGATTAAATGTTCTTGCAATCAACCCTATTGAGACAATAAACTAAACCCGCATCCAAACCCGACTTGGTACCGTACTGTTCTAGAACGCAGCCCTACTAGACCTTTATATCGAAAGATTAGGGTTAGAAAACTACCGAATCTATAGCCCTCGAATGGCTCGGTTCCTGGATCGAGTAAGAACACTTCCACGCACCAATTGCTTGATCACTCACTATGCCGGCTGTTCGACGATGAAGGGGAAACTAAGATCGCAGAATTCAACATAGCAAAGACAGAAAAAAATGATTAGAACCGGTACTACAACACGAGTGAGGAAAGAAAGAAAGTCATGACTCGGACCATACCTTCAAACCGTGAATTCTTGCTCGAGAAACGAAGGTGTTATCTGCTCGACGAGTGAAAGAACCGGAGCTGCCGAGTGGTGAATTGCGGAAACAGAGGGCGATTGGATGATATGGGGATTAGGGCAAGATTAAGACTGATCGCCACCTTCTTATATGTCCTAAACGTGGGCCTTCGGCCCTCCTCTTGATCGGATCGGGCTTCCTAGACAACAAGGAACGGTGAGGCTTGGATCAACAAAGGAGTCGACCCAAAATCTCTTTTACATCACTGGTCCATTAAGAGAAAAGAGAAGGGAATCGGGCTTGGCTTAAACAAAAGGTATTTGGTCTAATAGAAATCGTTCGCAAGCCTTGGCCTTCGGCCGGCATCCGTTTAGTACAGGAATTAACACCATCTATTTTAATAATAGCACGGGCATAAAAACGTCACATGATTAATTAACTCATATAAACGAAACGTCACATAATTAATGCGTCAATTAAGAATACTATAAATTCTAATAATACCTAAAACATAATTAAATTACTTTCTTAAATTTTTGGGGCGTTACAGAGGGTGGAATGAGGGGCAGTTGGTGAAGGGTTTCATTGATTTCGATTGACCACTTGGGTCAACCTCCTAGATCACTTGGTTCGAACCATACTGACCAAGAACATGAACTTGTTCTTGACCGGTTAGACCATCTAGCTAATTTAATCCCAAATGCGGAACTGAGATTAAACTTAATCCTTAAACCCTAAAGGATTGGGATCTTGGAAATCTAGATTAGATTAACAATGGAAGAAACCTTGTACGAAAACCCAAACACACACACACACTTGTGTGTGTTTCGACCAACCCCAAGAACCCTAGGGTTCTTGGGTTCGAATTCGGCCAAGAGGGGAGAAGGGAGAAAAGGTTTTTCTCAAAACATACCTTGTTGTTTGCTTAAGATAGATCCACTGATGATGAACAAATCGAGCGATCTTCTATTTGATCTAAGCAATGAACTTGATCTTCGAATCTTCAAGACTTGAAGAACACGAAGAACACGAAGAACGAAGAACACCAAGACTTGGTGTTGCTCTACGTTCGGCCGAAATAGGGGAGAGGATGGGCTAGGGTTTCAGCAATATGGTGTAAGGAAACAAGGGAACCCCAAGCCTTCTATTTATAATAGAAGGACTTTCACTTAGGGCCCTTCTAGTTTAATTAATATTAGATCTTTAATTAAACATTCTTTTAACACTTCCACCCCTTATAGTTTAACTAGTTTATTATTGTTGCACTTAACTATTAAATGTCTAGTATTAATACACTAATAATTCGGTACCCATATACACGAATTATATACTTGTATTTATACTTTTAACAATTAATTATATAATAACCTTTATACTCCCTCCGTCCCACAAAAAACTTCCCATTTCACTCTAAACTTTTGTCCCACAAAAAACTTCTCATTTCCCATATTTGGTGGGCTCCACCCAATAAAAAACTATTATTATTAAAAACCCCACCACTAATATCCACTAACTATCTTTCTCTCTCCAATATAACCTTATATTTTAATCAAAAGTATAATCAATTACCCCACCACTAACTATTACCTAAAAACATGTGCAAAAGCCAAATGAGAAGTTTTTTGTGGGACGGAGGGAGTATAATTTATACAACAATATTATTCAATTTACTATATGATTTAATAGCTTTAAATCATATTATGGATAATCTATAATTAACACATTGTGTATTTACTCAACTAGTAAATGTACAAATACTTGTATTAATTAGTTAGTTAACTAATCTAGTAATAAGTCAAACTTGACTTAATACTTAGCTTGATTCATAATGACTATTATGAATCACTCCTCTTCGTTGTGTCATTGCTTATCTTGCTCGTATTACATGCACTCACCGGTGTGACCCTTAAGTGTTTCGTAGGCATGGATGTATCATCATAGGTTGACTAACTGTGCACATAAATCCTTCAGACTCCCACTTGTGCAAGTTTGTAACCTCTGTCTTAATGATACGAGCTACAGTGGCCTTCTAGATGGGCATGTAGGTAACCAACCCCATAAAAATAGCTTACGTAACCCAGGTATAATTTCTTGAAAAACTCTTTAATAGCGACTCCTAGTAAAGAACACTCTGTCTTTACTTCTTGGGCAACTATGTTAGGTTTATCTCTTGCAGCACGATATTTGTGATAATGAATACGAGCATGGTAGAAATTATCAACTCTTGTATTCAAAATCATTTAATGACTTCTTGATTCAAACTGTTGTGATAAACGACAAAGAACAAATCAGTACGTTTGGGCATGGGCATGCACTTTCCAGTTATCTCATCATGTCAAAGGACCCATAAATATCTCTCCTTAAGAGGAGGTGCAATTACCATCTTGTTATATTTCAATTCAAAATACAAATTCCTTTGTACCCAGTAAAGCCTCGTATGACAACCATATTTCAGAATTGTCTAAGATGAACCAAAGCACATTAGTCAATGTATCCTAAACCAAATACCTCAGGCTTAAGGACAATCCTAGTGAATAATACTTTTGAACTTTTCAACCACGTAGTATTATCACGGTGGTCAATCCAATATTCGTCGAGCTCCAACAGAATATCACCGATATTTGGTTTACACAAAACTTGTGTAGCTATCTTCGAAGAACTTCGAATCTACCACCAAATACCGCAATGACGTTAACGTTCCATCGAGGTTCCCACCAAGACGTGTAGTCACGGATTTATATCTTTTTGAATAAATAGACTTTTATTCATGGATATTGTAAAACATACAAATTCTGAATAACAATGATACTAACTCATGTATTATTCCTCACTGGACATAGATACTGAATTATTATTGGATTATTACTTATTCTATGCGTTTGTGTTGATTACTTCAATAACTCTTAATTGTAACTTTTATCACTAATTACAATTAGTCATTTCTATTAAACTAAAGACATAAGACGAGTATTAAGAATACTATTACTTTTGTCTTTGGTAGATATTGTTCTTGCAACGTTCTAGAACATATTCTAGTCTTGTCTTTTTAAATGATTCGGTAAACATAGGAGGATTGGAAAAACTACTCCTTTAGTTTCTTGAATCTATAAAACTTGCCTTGTAACTAAATCTCTTTTAGCTACTTGATTTGTAGATATTCTTACTAATTAAAGAAATTTTCTTAAATGATTAACTTGTTCACTGGAATGTGAACATCCTATTAGATATGCAATAATTAATCACAAGACTTGTGACCACGCTATTAGGTTTGCAATAATATAATCAATGATCATTTATTTCTCTTAACTCTTTGGCTAACGACTTGGTAAAACCTTGTTGTTAATGTCTTAACTAACTTACTATATTCATTAGTACCTCTAGTGAATATGTTAGTCATAGCTCCCACTAAATTCTATGGAATAAAAACATTTCTTAAACCACTACTTTTGACCTAGTCAAAACTTATAGTTTAACCTTTTAAGAATTAATCAATTATCAAAGTCATCATTTGGATTTGCGAATATCCAACATTCCTGATAAGGGAATCATGACTTTCATTGACTACTGTATCTAACAAGTGTGAAATACTTGAAACGATACTTCTAACTCTTAAGTGTATTAGTATCTTTTAAGAATTTTTATTTAATGCCAAAGTCATTTCTTGGATTTCTCAAATATCCATTATTCCTATTAGGGAATTATGACTTGATTAAATATTGTATTTATTACAAGTATAAAAGACTTGCAATAATACCTTTTAATTCTTAAATATCTTAATATAGTTTGTCCATTTTAAGAGTTTATTTAATGTCTAAGTCATTTTCCTTGGATTATACGAATATCAAATTATTCCTATTAGGGAATTACGACTTCATTAAATTCCTTTATTACAAGTATAAAAAGGCTAGTAATAATACTCTTTAAAGTCTATCTTGATTATATCCAATATAATCATACTATATTAATACTAACACTTTGAAACTTACTATCATAAGTAACCACTACTTAAGATGTTTCAACTAGGTTCAATAACTTTTGAACCTTATGCTTTTCATAAAATCTCTTAAATACTTTAGAAGAAAAACTTCTAATTTCTAGTATCTAAGTATTGAGCTTCTAAAACATTACTCATACAACAATCAAACAAGTATAAAACATGAAATATAAAGTAAATCAAAACTTGATTCACAATCTAGTCATAAAACCTTGACTAGTGTAATTATCACATATGCACACACATAATATAATTCAACGATGGATTCTTATTAAAACCAAATTAAAAAAACTTGTTTTAACATAAATAAAAAATTATCCAACAAAACTGAAATTGTTTTACTGAATCCATAAAATACTGAATTATAAAATCTTGGTGCTCGTGGGATCATCACCATCTCATGCCGGTCATCATCACTTTCCATCTCCTCCTGCAATAAACGATTACAAAAGTTAGATTACTCGTAATGTACTTTACAAGTATCTAAAAGTGATTAAGAAGTGTGGTTGTGTTACCTGAGGAACTTGCGTTTCCTCCACTACCACTTGTACTCTTTGGACAATTCTTTTTCCAATGCCCAGCCTCACCACACTTGAAGCACCGATTCTCGGTCCTCGCTGTGTTAGGCTTAAACTTCTTGACCTTATGTTTGACACTTTTACCATTTGGCACTCCTTGGTTAGGATTGGTTTTACCCTTTCCTTTACCACCATGCCCTTTTCTCTTCTTGCCACCACCACTGCCATTACCGATCATTAGAACATCCTTAGATTTGGTCCCCAAACTCAATTCAGCTGTCTTGAGCATGGAATGTAGCTCAGCAATGGATTTCTCCATATTATGCATATTGTAGTTGACCACAAAAGGCTTGTAGTCATCAGACAATGAATTGAGTATAGTGTCTGTTGCCATTTGCAACGGTATGGGGTGACCAAGTCTAGCCAAGTGATCCATGTGTCCTTTCATTTTCATGACGTGGGCACTCACCGGCGTTCCTTTGACCATCTTGCAAGAGTTGAAGGCTCGATTGATGTCGAACCTCTCAGTGCGAGCTTGCCCTTGAAATGAATCCCTAAGTTGCTGGATCATCTCAAATGCAGGCACATCCATAAGTCCTGCTTGTAATTCTGGACTCATGGTTGCTAGCATTAAACAGCTCACATCGAGCGCATCACTGACATGCTTATCATAAGCTTGCCTTGCTTCAGCTCTAGCGTTAGCGGCAGGGACATTAGGTACTTGCTCTTTCTAAGACATACCACTTTCTCTCATGCCTGAGCACAATGCGAAGATTGCGCTCCCAGTTGAGAAAGTTTGACCCAGTCAACTTGTCTTTTTCAAGGATTGAGCGAAGTGAGAGATTGTTGGTACTTGTCGTTGTGGTTGTTGCTGCCATCTACAAATCAAACCTAGTTTAATTAGTAATCATCGATAAACATTCTCTAAAATATATTATAAACCCATAATTAATATTTTAGGCCTAGGATCCATATATCACATTCTCGCCGCAAGGTTTGGGCACTTCCCGACGAGACATGCTGTTTCTGGTAGGTAACATCCTTACCGATCGTATCAAGACTTGACACGATTCCTAGGGGTCGTAGAATCTTTAGACTTATAACTTATTACAACTTTGTACAATCTAATTGTACATTTCTAAATTAGTAATAAAGTCTAGTATGTTTATTCTACTCAAGTACTTTTTGGGCCGGGACTCCCGATTATCACCAAAATAGATCATACCATCTAAGACAGTGCGATGTTCTGCGCCGGGACTCCCGATTATCACAGAACCTTACGCACCCTAACACTCGTAATGATTTGAATCCATATCTAAGGTTCTTTATCCTTACAATATGAATATCGTTTAACAAGTGAGGTGTTCCATTAGGTGGATAGTACTTAGATCTAAGATTTTCTTGGGTTTGTTTAAGTCTTGAAACTAAACTTAAACCTTATTCCAATCTTAATCCTTGTTTAAAATATGTGACTTGTGAATTCAAGAATTCAACAAGACATCCCTTTTAAACTTTAAGAACTTTCTTAAAACTTATAGTTTCAAGAATTGCGCGACTTATATGTATACCTAAAACGAGGTGTACAAAACGTATCACTAGGTTTTGTGGAAAACCTTATTCAGAATAAAACTTACTTGTTTTATCTTTCTTGAAAAACTTAAAACTTATGTTAAACTTTTAATCTTTTTACGATTCATAGACTTGAATCATAAACCTAGTTTAACACACCTAGTTTTTCATATGTTTAATGATGAAATCAAACATTTGTTTTGACTCACTAGATTTCACCAAAACTTATGTCTTAACAACACACTTATAAACGTTGTGATTTTCTTGTGTAGCTCCCACTAGCTCCAACAATCATGATGGAACTTAAGCTAACACAATCACCGGTTTATACTTGGTGAAACTAATAAACTTATTATATAAAGACTATATATAATAATTCTTAGTTTGTTTAAACCTTACTTACATTTAACTAAAACTAGTTAAATATAGGTTCTTGTTATTTACACTTGATCATTAATCTAGTATATTACATGACTTGTAAAATACTTATATTATACTTGTATAATTACTAGTTATAATAACTTATAACTTTATACACCTTATAATATTAATATATAACTTTGTATATTTCTAGTTTATCATATAATTTCAACTTGTACAATTTCTAGTTATAATGGAATCATAACTTTGTACTTTCTAGTTTTGATTATATAATTAACTTACACAATGACTAGTTATATTATTATCCTTAAAGATCAAAATAACATTATCTTTTAATGTTCCATTTAAACTTGTATTTAATATATATACATATATATTTACTTTTAAAATAAACTTGTAATCATTCTAATAAGAATATTACATCTAATTTATATGTATTTAACTTGAACTAATTAAAATACACATAAACTATTTTACTTATTAAAATTCATCTCACCTTTTAAATATTTAAAATTCGAAATACAATACATAAATAAATAAATACATCTTGTTAATTTCTTGAACTAGAAATTAACACTTCTTTTAATCCTTATTAATTAAACCCTAATCTTGTTCTTGATCAACCAAAACTAGGGTTTTGACTTTCTTGATCAAAGACATTATTTAATTAAAAGATTAGTTCTAATCAATCCTATTTAAACAATAAACTTTGTTTAAACTCTAGGATAGATTATAACCCTAATAAATTTATTTAAACTTTTTAATTTAAACCTTATAGACAATAAACTTTGTCTAGATTTCTAGGTTTAAAGAACCAGTCTTTAATAAATCTATTAAGATAATAACTAAACCTATTAAACATGAACTTGTTTAATTATCTAGGTTTTAGATTATTAACCTAATTAATTCTTTTAAATCATTAAACTTAAACTAGTTTAATGTTCTAGGGTTTCTAGATTATATCTAGGGTTTTTCCGAAAAATCCTTAAAGTCTAGGAAACCTTTCCATCAATTAAACTAGGTTAGTTTAACAAAACTTGATGTCCAAGGAATCCCCTTGATCACGAAAATCTTGAGAAAAGGAAGGAATCCCTTTTGATCAATTAAACCAAATCTTGGTTTAACATACATGATCCTATTTTGAAGATCAAACAATTAAGGAAATAATCCTCTTGATCAAGAATTTTTGACATTCTTGATCCTAGGGTTCTAGATTTCCGAAAAATAGCTAGGGTTAGGGAAAAGAAGCCTTTTGATCAATTAAACAAAGCTTGTTTAATGTTCTTGATCCTAGGGTTCTTTTTACCCATGTTCGAATTTTCTAGGGTTTTTTCTAGAATCCTTTTGACCAATTAAACTAAACTAGTTTAACATACTTGGTCCTAGGGTTCTTTACCCTATTCGAACTTAAAGAAGAAGCAGAAGAAGTTGGAACAAAAAAAACTTAATAAAAATTAAACAAACAAACTTTGTTAATCTAGTTTAGATCTCTAAACCAACGCTCTGATACCACTGAAGCGTTTCATTGATACTGATTGACCACTTGGGTCAACCTCCTAGATCACTTGGTTCGAACCATACTGACCAAGAACATGAACTTGTTCTTGACCGGTTAGACCATCTAACTAATTTAATCCCTAATGCGGAACTGAGATTAAATTTAATCCTTAAACCCTAAAGGATTGGGATCTTGGAAATCTAGATTAGATTAACAATGGAAGAAACCTTGTACGAAAACCCAAACACACACACACACTTGTGTGTGTTTCGACCAACCACAAGAACCCTAGGGTTCTTGGGTTCGAATTCGGCCAAGAGGGGAGAATGGAGAAAAGGTTTTTCTCAAAACATACCTTGTTGTTTGCTTAAGATAGATCCACTGATGATGAACAAATTGAGCGATCTTCTAGTTGATCTAAGCAATGAACTTGATCTTCGAATCTTCAAGACTTGAAGAACACGAAGAACACGAAGAACGAAGAACGAAGAACACCAAGACTTGGTGTTGCTCTAGGTTCGGCCGAAATAGGGGAGAGGAGGGGCTAGGGTTTCGGCAATATGGTGTAAGGAAACAAGGGAACCCCAAGCCTTCTATTTATAATAGAAGGACTTTCACTTAGGTCCCTTCTAGTTTAATTAATATTAGATCTTTAATTAAACTTTCTTTTAACACTTCCACCCTTTATAGTTTAACTAGTTTATTATTGTTGCACTTAACTATTAAATGTCTAGTATTAATACACTAATAATTCGGTACCCATATACACGAATTATATACTTGTATTTATACTTTTAACAATTAATTATATAATAACCTTTATATAATTTATACGACAATATTATCCAATTTACTATATGATTTAATAGCTTTAAATCATATTATGGATAATCTATAATTAACACATTGTATATTTACTCAACTAGTAAATGTACAAATACTTGTATTAATTAGTTAGTTAAACTAATCTAGTAATAAGTCAAACTTGACTTAATACTTAGCTTGATTCATAATGACTATTATGAATCACTCCTCTTCGTTGTGTCATTGCTTATCTTGCTCGTATTACATGCACTCACCGGTGTGACCCTTAAGTGTTTTGTAGGCATGGATGTATCATCATAGGTTGACTAACTGTGCACATAAATCCTTCAGTTGGGTGGATTCCCATCGACTCATCCACGATAGGTGTGGAGTGAGGGGCAGTTGGGTGGATTCCCATCAACTCATCCACGTTAGTAGTCTTGCTAACTGGACGTATTGCGGCGAGTAAGGCAGGTATCGGTAGATTGGGCGAATCCCTCTTGCCGATATCTTGAAGCTTATTAATGGCGAAGGATTTCGGTTAATAAGCTAATGTGGAACTTATTAATGGCGATGGATTTCGGTTAATAAGTCAATGTGAAGCTTACTAATGGCGATGGATTTCGGTTAGTAAGTTAATGTGATTCTAGTACATATATGTTTATGTATTAGGTATGTTTGTGCTTCTAGCTAGTTCGGGGGCAACCCGATAGTTAGATATGATTGATAGGAGAGCAAAAATTGATAGGGTCACAATATGGTGACTAGGCGGTATTGATGTCGTATATATATGCGTTTATATATTTATGAGTTGATTATTATTGGGGTCTAAAACCCATGCATCTCACGAGACTATTTTGTCTCACGTGCTGCGTTTGTTTTTGTGGCTATGTACTCAGGTACAGGTTTGAAGCGATAGAAGGTTGCACTAGGAGTGGCCTTGATATGTTTAGCTCGGGAGCTCGTAGGTAGATCCCGTTTGCCTATAGTTTTGATATACTTGGTGACACCGTATTTTTGTATACTCTGATAAAGGGTTTAAAGTTTTTGTTAAACTGTATTTTGGATTACATGGAAAATGTTGGAAATCGTATTTTAAATGTTTTAAACGATGTTATAAAAATACGGGTGTTACATGTTGTTCTATGTTTTAGAGGTCTAAAATTTTTTGGGCAATGTGACTGTTTTGGTAAAGAATATGATAAATGATAATATAATTCATAAGATTATATTTTTAAAACAAAATAACAGTGAGAAATAATATCCCTATAACGGATTTCTGCTTTTAAACTTTAAAAAACAAATTCCTTATTTTTTCGGAAATTTGTAAAACATAATTTTGTTCCTAATTTATCTAGGTTGACTATGAAAGGTAATTATTAATTAGGGTTAAAACGAAATCAATTATCTGTGAAGGCTAATTAAAACGAAACGGAAATCATAGTGGGCGGGCATTGTATTTTTCGTTTTAATCGAAATCAATTATATGTTATGTTAATTTGTAGCATTTACCTAACTGTTTATAAATTGCTAAACGATTACCCTAATTGCATTGAAGGCATTAAATCGGACAGTTGGGATGCATAGTATTTTGCCTTTTGCTTTGGATTACTACACACAGAACCCTAATTAGTCGATAGAAGTACTGTAACAAAGAACCCTAATTATAGTTGGCGGGCTAGCAATTACTACAGAAACAACCCGACATGAACATTGCACGCACACAGAGATAGATGGCAACTTACTGCCAATCTTAGGCCTGAATGGCGGCAAGAACAAATGAAAAATGATTGATAACATCGTCGGTAGGAAGATCGAGAAGGACCACACGATGTGTGAAAACGGAAGAATACCCAATCCTGCTCCGAATAATTCGCGTTGAAAAAATTAGCTATGGTTTGTGTTCTGGACCCATAAAATTTTAAGGGCCTTTTAGCTTTGGTAAGCAGGCTCAGTTGCCCAACTTAATTCTATGTGTACATATCTCAGCCCATTAATATATTTTACTTATTAAATTGCATAATAATCCTAAATACAGCGAATACCGGAAATTAAATTATTACGATTGTCCATAAATTCTGTTTTTAAGGTTTTATATTTCTAACAAATTAATGATTTTGTTACTACACTTTTATTCTACCTGATTTTGCATTTTAGAAAAAAAAAAAAAATAGGAAACTTTATAATTTATCCTAAATTTTCCTTTTTAATATACCACCATGATTGTAGGTTTTTTATTTGTTATTCATTATTGAATGCAATAGCATCACACGACAAATGTGGTTGTGAGATTAAGCTAACCAAGTAAGGTATTTATTAAAGCACAACCTTATTATCATTTTTTGTTATATACATTTTAATTGTTAATTAATTTTTTATGTACAATTATGGATTACTATGTTATTTAACAGTATTAATATATTGTTATTTTTGAAAATCTCTTTCGAAGCATGTCTGCCCAGTCAGGCGGACTATGAAGCTAGTTATAATATATATGGTACTCCGTATTTTAGAAATTATATGACGTAAAGGAAGAAACGAAAAGAGAAATGATATCATATCATACTATGCTTAAATTGGCATGCATATTCTTTCTTACTCTACCCAACACAATCATTCACTTCTCATGTGATGGACAATGTATTATTTCCATGAATACAACATTATCTCATGAGTATACAAACAAAATCACATACGTGAATTTGAGCGCAAACGCATACATTCTATCTCTATCCGTTCAAGAAAACACAACTTTTGTCAAACATTTGAATATATCTTAAAATACAAATTTATCATATTTTTATGAGTTTTTTTTTTTTCAAACTTAATACTTTGTATAAAGGACACAAAAACTAATCATAAATGGGTTTCTCTCACTTATGTTTTAAGAATATGAATTAAGAGATATTAATGAGCTTCAAATTTTCTTAACAATTGAAAATGCACTTTATATATCTCATAAATATATAAAAAAGGGTCTTCATTGATGGTTATTTATGCAATTTTAGAAAATTGAAAGATAATTAAATGCATCCTAATTGATGTCATCAGGGCAAAAGTTTAAAATTGAAAGATAATTAATTGTATGGTTAGTCGGGAATTAGTCTCACACTTTTTGAATAATATGGGGTTAATAATGTTTAAAAGTAAAAAGTAAGGGTATAAGAGTCATTTTATTTTATAAAGTAAGTAGTTAGTGGGTGTGGAGCCCACTATTTTTTACCAAATAAAATAAAATTTTAAAGTGTATCACTTATTTTGAATCACCCTAATATAAAAAGTGCATCACTTATTTTAAATCGGAGGAAGTAATAAAGATAAAAATTATAATAATGGCCATTTCCCCTTCTGTCAGTGCGAAAAAAGGCTACACTTTTTCCTAACTTTCAGTTGATAGCTCGCATAGGAAATTCGAAATTTTCAAATTTGTTCACACACTGACATTGTCACTATAAATACTGTTTTGTTTTGCTTTGTAATAGGATAACAGAATCCTAAGTTTCTCTCTTTTATCTTCTCCGAACAAGTAATGGGTGTTTTTAAATTTGTGATTGGATTATGGGTCACTGTAGTGCTGTTGATTCAACCTTACTCAGGAGCTTCCGGATCAAGAAAACTCATTTCCGTCATCACTAACCCTCCGCCGCTCGGAATATGCGCCTCCGCCGTCACCATATATGGTTACAAATGTCAAGAAATTGATGTGCGGACCAACTGGGTTTTATTATATAAATTAATTTAATCGTAATGAATATGTGGTTTCTAATTACTAATTCCGTTGGTGTATATATTGTCAGGTGACGACGGAAGATGGATACATATTGAGCGTTCAAAGAATTCCAGAGGGTAGAAGCGGCGCCGGCGCCGGTGGCGGTGGGAGGAACAGACAACCGGTGTTGTTACAACACGGAGTTCTAGTGGTAATTTTATAATTAGACCGCTCACAAGCACACACAGACATCATTATTCGCAGGTTTATATATCAACTTTTACTTGTAAAGTCAAAATAGTATTTTGTCGCGACGTTTAAGTTACACTTTTAACCCCCATGTTTCACAGTTTACTTTTCGTCTTTATTTAATAAGAAGTCACAATTACACTTCTAAATAATTATTAATTGATAATGTGTACATATATCGTTTACGTATTTAAAAAATAATACTAAACTTAGATACTGGCATTGTCTTCATAAAAGATCGATACTGGCATGCTATATCATCTTCATATATATTTAGATAACTTTAATGCAATATTTTAAATACTTAGGTGACTCACCCTACCTACATTGTCTTTTTTGTGTAATGTCACTTTAAAAATGTTATAAAAACCAAAAGTCGGCTGTGTAGAATAAGACACGCATATATTTGTGTGATGAAACAGAAGATGAGATACTCTGTTTTACTTCGTGTCGTCCCATGATGTTTTTTCTTTTCTTTTTTACTTTATTTATTGAACTTAGGATAACTCAAGAAAATAGCATGTTGCCACCTAATTAGTCCTTCCATAGTTTTGTCTGGCAGGGTGGGTATGTCAATATTAGGCTAGGAATTCGGCTATGCACCCACCTTTATATAAAAATAGTTCATTTCATTTTGAAACGGAGGAAGTATCTATATTGATTGATATCATTTATATTTGTTTAACTATCAGTATTTTAGGTAATTTGATATATAGATTATAGGGATGATTTCATATAGATTAGGTAATTTGTCAAGTTAAATTTGTGTTTCGAAGTGTGGGGAGAGCATTTTTTACCCTTTTAATCTAAATATATAATAAAATTTTTAACTTCTGGTAATTAATTATTTCAAATATTACTTTGTATCAATAGTTTTAGTGAGACTTAATAACGCATGCAATTTTTGATATTGACCGGTCAAGGTTATTATGGGCTCCATTTTGTCCTTTGGCCCAATAATTCCAACCAACCCGTGATGGGATCTTCAGTTTTAAGCATAGCCGTCATAGTATGCCCCCTCAACTATTTAACATTTGTTATAAACTCCCCCATTAACTTTTCTCTTTAATTCCCGTCACAAATATTTGATAGATGTAACAATGCACAATTTGGTATGGATGCAGGATGGAATGACATGGCTATTAAATTCTCCTGAGCAATCTCTGGCCTTGATCTTGGCCGATCACGGTTACGATGTATGGATTGCCAACACCAGAGGAACCTCGTTTAGCCGACGACATGTTTCTCTTGATCCTGACACACCCGTATGTACTATGTCACATATTTTTTTAATATTTTTTTTATCAGTATTCATTAAATAATCACATTATTTGATTGTCTATTTTCACGTATATATATATTTCATAGGCATTTTGGGATTGGTCATGGGATGAAATCGCTGCTCGTGATTTGCCTGCTGTTATCGGTTATATCTTCCAACAAACTAGTCAAAAGATCCACTATGCCGGACATTCATTGGTAACTAAGCCATCTAGTGACTAAAATAGTGTCGGGTAATACGATTTTAGCGGCCGGATGTTTGTTTCACAGTGACAAACTAACATATAGATGTTTTTGTACTATTTTATGTACTAAAGTACACTTCCACCTAATAATGAAGTACAGAGTTTTAAGATATTATGTTACACCAAATGTAGGGAACTTTAATTGCTTTGACATCTTTTTCGGAGGGCAAGCAAATAGACAAGATAAAATCAGCTGCATTGTTGAGCCCGATCGCATACTTGAGCCATATAAATTCCCCACTTGGTGTTTATGCTGCAAAAGTCTTCGTTGGCGAGGTTAGTTTCCCTTAATTAACTAATCAATACATTTTCATTTAGTTTCATAAAAAAACAATTTAATTTCTCTACAGGTTACTATAGCATTTGGTCTTGCAGAGTTCAATCCAAAAGGGTAATTAAACTAACTGCGGTTATGCTTTTTACTTCTTGATGACAATAATAAACTTACGGTCTCGATTTACGTATTAAACTTACAGTGATGACGTCAGCCGTTTCCTCAAAGGCCTATGTGCAGACCCGAAGGTTAATTGTTATGACTTAATGTCTGCCATTACAGGTTAGCAAAGATAGTCTTTAATCAATTTACTCTGTTTATAATTTGGCTAATTAATTTGAAAGGTAAAAATTGCTGCCTTAATACCTCAACCGTCGAAGTTTTCTTGAGAAATGAGCCTCAGTCTACCTCGACTAAGAACATGGTTCATTTGGCTCAAAGTACGTTTGTTTATATTCATTTGTTCATGGTTAAATCGAATTCTTTAAACTCGATATATTATGTATATATTTTTGCAGGTATTAGAGAAGGGGGTTTAACGAAATTTAACTATGGAACTCCTGCCTTCAATATGGAACATTATGGTGTACCAAGGCCTCCGATTTATAACCTCTCAAACATTCCAAAAGATTTCCCGTTGTTTCTAACCTACGGTGGTGAAGATGTTCTCTCGGATCCTACGGATGTGGCGGCTTTGCTTGATGATCTCAAGATGCATGATGAAGGGAAGATTAGTGTGCAATTTATCAAAGACTACGCTCATGCTGATTTTATTATGGGCGTAACGGCTAAAGATGTTGTTTATGACAAAATCATCTCGTTTTTCCAACGAAACCAATAGGGATATTAAAATACCGTGGTTATTTTGCTTTCTAAATGCCAATAAATAATTAGCATACGTCAAATGCATCAATTGATAATGGAACAAACTAACATTGTATAATTATATGCTTCGTTCGAATGAATTCAAATGAAAAAAACTATACAATATAGTAAAGAAAATCAAGTTCAAGTTCGAGTTTGATCTCTACATTGTAAATATTTACTAGATGGTCAGATGAAGGTTCTGAAATGACCATAACAACAGTTAGATCACGAGTAAAACTCAGCTACCCCGAAACCTGTCGTAACCGGTAATACATTTTAAAAGGAATCAAGTTCAGGTCCATGCTGGGACAATGGTGAAAGTGTGGGTTTTTTTTATTTAAATTTAAAAATGAAAAATAATCGATCTATTTTGAGGCATGGTAAAGTTGCAATCATTACTTCATTTTTTTGATAATGAAGTTAGCCGAAAGCATGTAATACCTTTTATTCATTTATGATAAGTTTCAAAGGCAAGCAAACACTTAACAACCGTATAAATATTTTGCTTAAGGCACAATTCATCTCACTATTGATTTAACATTAACCTACCAAATCCCTTAATTAATATCTTGCAAAAAAAATGAAATTACAATTATACCATGATTGGCAACACAACAAACCACCAATCAATAATGCCAATCAAAGGGGCAAATTGGTAAAAGAAGGTTAACGATCTGTATGTGCATTTGGTACAAGGTTGCAGTATATATATATACACAAACAAGGAGTTGGTTCCATACACAAATCATTCGATCAAACAAAAATGGAGAGGAGTGCATATAACATGTTATTGCTTGTGGGTTGTGTTGGAATGTTGCTAATGTTACTAAAACAAGGCTCGGCCGAGCAACATGTCGTTGGAGGGAAACAAGGGTGGGATGAATCGACAGATTTTGACTCATGGGCATCAGGTCAAACTTTCAAGGTCGGCGACACACTCGGTAAGCAAAAATTTGATTAACAAAATTTAATGACGTTGAAAATAAGCCATTATTTGTGTGGTTTTAAATGGTTTTTTGGATAGTGTTCAAGTACAGTCCAATGCATACTGTTGCGGAACTTGGAAGCGAGAGCGAATACAAGAAATGTGACGTGGGATCTGCTACGAATTCAATGAGCGATGGCAACAGTGTGGTGAAGTTAACTAAGGAAGGTACTAGATACTTTGCATGTGGTACAAGTGGACATTGCGACCAGGGTATGAAGGTGAAGATCACTACGGTCTCGGCTTCTTCTTCTGGTTCTTCAAATGCATCACCAACTTCAACTTCGACTTCAGGAGTGGCATCTGTTTCAGGATCGTTTGTTTTGGTGGCGAGCTCTTTGATGCAAATGTTGTGGTAAAGGGAGTTTACAACTTTTATGTTGTGAGTAATTTAGGAACGGAAACGGCATGATGTTTTCCACCATATTCGTTTTGTTATCTATTATTGTTCATTGTGTACACCTTTGAGAGATAGAATAAAATTTGTTTAACAAGAAAATTATTTGAATAGGTGCTATATAACATAACATACGAAAAGTAAATAAAAGAATACAAGTTGTGTTTTTTTCTTTCTTTTCGGAGACCAGATTCTTTGGAGGTTAAGCAACGAACGAATGTTCTATCTCGTATCTGTTTTTGTTACAATGAAAACTGCGATTCAATCTTATAATTCAAATTTAATTTCTAAAGAAATCGAGGTGGAATCAATTGTTTTATCTTGACTTTTAATTTGGAATGAGCTTGTGAAGCCTTACTTGCATTTTGTTAACAACACAAAGAGGGGAGCAATTAAAAGCCATATCCAAATTCATAAGGAAATACGACGAACCTAATTTGCTAGACATAAAACGATAATTAGATTGCTGTTTTTGGATGTCGTCCGGGTCGGGTCATTACAAATTGTGAGGCCAATTATGCACCGGGTATCATTCTTGATGCGATACCAAATTCACACCAATGTGTAAGAAATCAACAATTATAATTAAAAGAACCCTATTTGAATTTTAATTTGTAGAGTAATAAAACATACCAGAATAGCCCACTCGTTTAGGCCTGACAGCTGCGATTTTTCGAACAAGCAAAGATCTTTCATTCAGTTTCGCCATTTTTTCACTCGTTTAGAAGGGTTCGAAATAATTGCCAATTTTGGGGGTTTTCTGGACGAACTTGTTTTGTTCGGTCAAATTCGTAACGGGGAGATAGCCACCGTCAGAAACATTTGACTAAGATTTACCAAGTTGAGGGTATTACCATCTCATTGTAATTAAGGGTAGTAACGTGCATTTTAGCCTATTTGAGTAATATCTTAAACTCAATCGGAACCTATAAAGTATGTATACGTTTTCATTTACAAATTCCACAAAATTAATGTCAGAAGACAATAAAACTAAAATTATGGTTAACATATATAATAAAAGGATTTTTCTAAAGTGTCTCTGGGGTATACGATAACGTACATTAATGATCCGGTAATTACCATATAAATAGAAAAGAGAATTTTGTGCATCTTCTATAATGGTAGTTTTTAAATTGTATTAATGTTAATTAATACTCCATCCGTCCCATTTTTATTGTCCACCTTACTATTTTAGTTTGTCCCAAAATAAGTGTCAATTTCGAATTACAACCAATCATATTAATTATAAGTGGATAAATATGAGATTTTATTGGTAGAAAGTGCAATAATTGTATTTTCATAAAACTGTATGCCTTTTGTCTAGTGGACAATTAATTTGGGACGGAGGGAGTACATATTTAGGAAATTATTACTTCATTAATGTAAGCTATCGTATGCCCTTGGGGCATACGTTAGAAAAACCTATAATAAAACTAATAAATTTTTCGATGTCAAATATTACTTATACATTTCTAAACGACTTTAAACAAAATAAGATGGAATAAATTTGCGTAGTGTTTGGTTTTGAGCTGTGACATCTCATAAAAAATACCTTATTTGATGTATTATGGATTGAATATTGCAATCTTTTCTAAGTGACGTTTTACATTCATGTTGTACCTCCTTTAAATCTGATAAAAAATAAATAAAAAAATTGGAAACAGAAAGCACACAAACGGACATATCAATTGATCTGAATCATTAGCGTTCCTTTTTACTCGCAAACGATTTTTCCAAATGAGGAAATGCAGTCAAAATGTTGTGAGCTCTCAAGTCTTGCCTAGTCAAGATCCCAACCACTGGTGGCACCTGAAACAACCATCAATAAACATTATTAAATATCGATGACAGATAATCTATAACTATATTTAAAAAATTACGGTGTTCAAAATTTAAAACTAAAATAATTAAAAACTTACCCCTCCCAAGTGGTACTTTGGTAAAACGAGCATGTGTCTAAGTCCCACTTGTCTAAATTGCACTAATGCCTTTGCAACCGACATTGTTTCCACAACGGTGTACGGTGTTGTGTTGGTAATTGGATGCAAATCAACATACATTTCCATTTCTTCTTTCGTAACCGCCACTTCTTCAATCGTCCCCCATCTTTCCGCCACGTCAACCCAACTAAACTTTTCTCTAACTTCCCATTCCTCGGTTCTCCTTCTCTCTTCTAAAAACCATTTCTTTTTCAAAACCAACAAAATATGTGCTCTTAAAACAAGCCCATGTACTTCACTCACTTCACCAACTGCCGGCACCAATGTATTATCCACAACCGCAAAGGCATTATGTGTCGTGTTCCTCAAAACATCAACTATCCGCCCCACTTTTTCGATTCCAGATAACGTCACAACCGGCGGCTTAATGTCGGCTAGCTCACCAACGGTTATGTTTCTCATCCACGGCTCAGGGTGCGCTTCTAGAAAGGGTAGCCCTTTAAGCTCTAGAATGATTTCGTATATACTCGGGTTGAAACAATCTCCAACACTTTTGGAGATTAGAAGAACGAGCATTGTTATCGGGAGCAATAGAAGATTATTAGTCAATTCAAGAAATATGACACAAAGAGAAACCGTCATTCTCATAGATCCCGCCATTAACGAAGCTGCGCCTAAAACTGCAAACAAACCTTGGTCAATGGTCGTGTACGGGCCCATTGCCATGCCAAGTAGGCGCCCGTAAGCTGACCCGATTAGGATAATTGGTAGAAAGAGACCAGAAGGAACTGCAATCCCGAATGTAAAGAGTCCCAATATGCAATAAAGTACGAAAAATATGGCTAGTGAATATACACGATATTCGCTAGGAGTGTTTGTTGAGAAAATGTTGCGAACCGCATCATCATTGGTTGTTAATAGGAGAGTTGCCAGGTCATTGTAATGTGGCAGTTCAATTGTTTGAAGTTTCCCATTCTTCCGGTGGTCGGGCACTAGGAGTCAACTAAATCCGGATTGCAAGGTGTACAGCTGGCGAGAAACGGGAGCCAGTATAAGCATGCAGAGGTGAATAATGAGACAGTGAGACTTAGTAAGATCTTGGCCAATTTCCCTTTGCTGAAAGATAAAATTAACAATTTTAATATGCAAGTGTTAAAATTAGGGGGTGTTTGGATATGAAGTTATAAAAGCTTACTCATTAATAAGATTGTAGAGACGAAGAATCTTATGAAGAGCCCAATTATAAAGACTTCCCAAAACTCCTCCAATAATCCCAATTACGGTAACCGGGATAAGGTCAACAAAATTAAAATTGACCGGAACACCACTGACGTCAAACATAATCAGCCCACCTTGACCAAAAAGTCCACAATCTCCCTCTTTGCAATACTCCATGAAAGCTCGAAGCACAACCACCACAACTGAAAAAAGTTCTCCACAGAAGAGCGCTTCTCCACCATGTCGCAACTTCTTCAAGCGCAAACAGCACACCTCCAACTGGAGCCCTAAAAGCAGCGCACACACCTGAAGAAGCTCCACACGTGATGATATCTCTTCGATCGCGATCGTTATTGAAATAACGAATCCATTTCCATTTGATTCTGTAATTGTCGGGCCCACCTTGACCTAATAATGAAGCGATACAAGCACCAATGTGAACCAGAGGTCCTTCTTTCCCTAGGTCTAGCCCTGCAGCAACAGCCCCTATGCTTCCGATGATCTGGAAAAAAAAAATTAATTTGGTGAGCTTATGAATTGAATTTTGTTAATTTAACCTAAATTTGGAATTGTAAATAGTTTACCTTAACAATCATTGGTGCAGCACCATACATATCTGGAGTGTCTATACCATTTAGGTAAGCTTTAATTTCAGGAATTCCAGGCCCTGCTGCACTAGGTCCAAAATAGTAAAGTTGAACTCAGTGTTAATAAGAAATTAACTCCAGTCATGTAGAAGAACCCCATCATGTATCTGCATCCATCATCATTATATTCATATTCATATTCATGCATGACATAAATTAATTTATGATTAAATGGATAATTATTTAAATAAAATACCTCTCATTTTCTATGTATTGGACTACAGCTAGTAGTTTGTATCCTGCAATGTTCTCAACTGCAAGATTGATGAGTGTGGCTATAACACCAGTTAGAAGACCAACCAGAAAAGCCAATAACCATTTCAGGAATACATATTGCAACACTTGAGTTTGTGATCTGGTTCTCCAGTCATGCTTGAATAGATCATTTTCATTAATCCTGTTTTTTTACCAGAAATCATCTTAATGTATTGTATTCATTAAGTTTTATATAATGGTTGATGAAACTTACTCGTAATCCAAGCTTTCGATATAGGAAACTTTAGTGCCAATGAGGGCTAATGGGCTTGAAGAAAGTGTCTTGTTTCTCGTGAGAAGTGGTTGGTGGAGAGAATTGCTCTCTGGATCTCTTTCATTTTGATGCTTTTGTTCTTCCATGTTACTACTTGTGGTAGTAGTAGAATTCTCTGCTAAATTGTTCTCCATTTGATCAGATGCAGTTTCAGAGATGTAAAAAACACCTCAGAAGTTTGAATTCTGACACTGTTGGTCCTCTGCTCTAATCAGTTACTCTCTCTCTCTCTCTCTCTCTCTCTCTCTCTCTCACTGTATTTATAGGTTTGATTGAGTTATAAGTATTCATATAATGCATTCATGATGAGTTGGTTCATGGGTATTTTGTGACTTAAGCTAGCTACCAAAAGGTGAACCATTCTTTTCTATTGGATCTTGGATAAGAGCAGGAAAATTTTAAAAATAAAAAAAATGGGGTCCATTGATAATGGTCTGTTTCAGGATTTTCGAAATATATGAAGCAAATATATTACATAATGATATAATCATGTTAGAATAAATCCCAAAGAAGCTTACATGGCACTTCTGGGATAGTCCACTCATATTTTAGCACCGGTCAAATCATATACACATGAAATGTGTTTGTAATCGTATGTATTTGATAAAATTGGTATACTGAGTTTAGAGTGTATTCTAAACTTGTTTGGTACAATTGTGTGTTTTGGACCTTCGGTTGTGTTTGTATTTAAAGGTATTTACTATATGAATATAATTTAATTGTCAAATTAAGTAACTTAGATTAGATCATTTAGTTTGGACTATAACCGAATCATTATATTGGTTTTCGACTTTGAGTTTTTGTTTTGGTTGTTATGGTACATAGGGGTGAGCACAGGCGGATACCCGCCGGTTCCAATCGGAACCGGAATCGAAACCGCAGGTTCCTAAAATATCGGAACCAGAACCTAGAAGATAGGCTCTTAAATTTTCGGAACTAGAATCGGAACCGCTGATTCCAAGGTCGGTTCCGGTTACTCTGCCTCTAAATTCATAAAAATTTAAGTATTACAAACTAAATAAATAAGACAATAAATCACACGAACTAACGATTACAGATATCGTTTAGCGATTACAAATATCATTTAACGATTTTAAATATGGTTCAACGAGTTTAAAATAGAAATAAGTGAACACAAATAACATTTTGATACTTGACTTCCATATTCAATGAGTTTAAACATGGTCCAATCAGTAATAATAAAGATATAACCCATTTTATTTGAACTATTTAGATTGGGAGGTATTTTACATTAGGGTACACATATTAAATTTAATGTATAATATCTTATATATTACTTCTTCGCATCAAAATAAGTGAATCACTTTGAAGTTTACGTTTTTCTAGGCAAAATAAGGTAATAAGAGATTAGCGAAATTAAATGGAGTAATTAGAATGGTGAAAAAGTCGAATATAGGAAGATGACAAAAATGAATGGGGTCACACACCTTTAATGATGTTTAAAGAGGGATAAGTAAGTGTAAATGAGTAATTTTAAATATAAAACTTACCAAATAAGGTAAAATATTAAAGTGATTCACTTATTTTAATACACCCCGAAAAGAAAAGTGATTAACTTATTTTGATACGGAGGAAGTATATTATTTAATAAAAATATACCGGGAAACCGCCGGATCCAGGTTATCCAGCGGTTCCAGGTTCCTTAATTTTGAGAACCGGAACCAGAACCAGAACCTCTTAGGGCGGTTCTATGATTTTAGGAACCGGAACCTCCTAGCAGGTTCCTCGTCCGGAACCTCCGGTTCCGAGACGGTTCCGGTTCCAATTCCAGTTACCCTCTTTTTCTGCTCACCCCTATTAGTACATACCGAATTATCCAAAGTAAAACTTTACCTAAAAGAAATACTATACATTTGTTTCTAAAGTCATGTAATGTAATAGCTCAAGCAAGCTTCTTGAGCTATAATTTGCTAAAAATGTGCTCGATTCTCATAAATGTTATTTTGGCCATTTCAATACTAAAGATTTGTTAAATGTAGTTGTTATTTCGTGTAAATTTACGCGTTGAATCTTCGTTTGGATAAGAAAATCGAACTCTTGACAATAACATATTGGTCGGTTAAGCTGTTTTTTTTGGCTGAAAATGAACATAACATTATATATGGGTCAAATGCATAGTTTTTGAAGTAGATTAATCTTTGAACATTTTGGTTAAGCAACTTGTATTGTGGGGAAATAAATGATTTAAGATTCGAGATCTTGATTAAAATCCGATGGCTGGGATCAAATGGCCTTTGGGGTAAGTGAAAGGGCATTTCGTCCACATGTGCAACAATTAATCGTTTTCACGTAGCTACCGATTCAATCAAGGCAGAGAGGATATATATGAGAACATGTGTCCTGCTGTTGGTCCACGTGGCCTCCTAAAGTAGACCAACTTTTGTGTTGAATTTGATCTCCCATGAGTATCAATGCACGTTTCATGTGTATACTTTTCTTGGACCGTAACCTTCTCGACCTTTTCATATTTGTTTTTCTTGGTTTCTAACTAAGTGACTAATGATATCTTATAAAGTTAAAAGTTTGGCATTGTTTTCTATAGGCAAACAAAAGATAAATGATAACTTTTGAATTCTGATAACACTAATGAATAAGAGAACCTTGGCAAAATTCAAGTAAACCAGCGTATCAAATGGTGCCATAACTAATAGTTATAAAATCATCATCGCTATGTGCAAATCGTGATGCCTGGGCTCGACAATCTCCAAACTAGAACACGCTCATTTACGTTTTCTACCTTGAGTAGGGCGTTCGGTATGTGGGCATTAGACCACTCCCAACAGTGGTAGAACTGACACCGACAGTTGTGGTCAAATCAGTGCAACGTCAGCTCACCCTCCAACCAACATTAAACTGACGTACTCATGTCAACAATAACTCTTCCCTTCAATTTTTTGGGACCCACCACTACAAAATACACACACAAAATACCCCTTTGGGCCCTACCTCACCAACCGATCCCTCCCCTCCTTCCCGTCTCCAAACTCACGCTACCAAATGACGCCACCACTGATCCCTCTGTGCCAACGGTGGGACGACGTCACTTGGGGAGAAAGAGAAAATGACGGGCACCGTTGGCAGTGCTCTTAGACAATTTGAATTGTAATGTATTGTGTGTATTTTTAATTTATTATACTTCTCTCCGTATCACTATAAGTGATATATTTTTAATTTTTAGTAGTTTCAAAATAAGTGATACACTTTGATTATTTACCTTATTTGGTGAAAGTATGATCTGAACCCAGTAACTATCTCTTTCAATACTAATGAAATGACTTTTTTTTTTCACTTTACTTTTATTTTTAGTCATCATTAACATCACTTTATTAAAAAAAAAATATGATACTCACCCTCCACTAAATATCTACTTTAATCCATCATAATTCTCATTTTAATATTTTGCATAAAATCTGTGAAATCAACGATGTATTCCTTGTTAACTTATTGTGATAAGGAGTTAGTATTGGTTTAGGCCAAAACCTGGTATTTTACTAACCAATACTAAGTACATCTTAATATCGTTATCATGTATCATACATTTTCCTTAATTTGGTTTGTTTAGACTATCCCATGTTTGCTATACAATATCTTCAGTGACTCGGGATTCCCCGCCCCGTATCGATTATAAATTACTCCCTCCGTCCCACAAAAAAGTTCCCATTTCTCCTAAAGCTTTTGTCCCACAAAAAAGTTCCCATTTCTCACATGTGGTGGGCTCCACACAATAAAATACTATTATTATTAAGAACCCCATCAATAATATCCACTAATTATCTTTCTCTCTCCAAACCAACCTTATATTTTAATCAAAATAATACCAATGACCCCACCACTAACTATCACCTAAAATCTTGTGCCAAAAGGGAAATGGGAACTTTTTTGTGGGACGGAGGGAGTATATTAAAATTTAATATATTTCATATATATCATATGTAATACTCTGTATTTAATATGTAAATATAACATACTTCCTCCGTTTCAAAATAAGTGATACACTTTAGTGTTCACGGTTTTTGAGGCAAAATATGATAATGAAGTAATTAGATTAAACTGGATAGTTAGTGGATGATAGGTCCCACATATATTGATTAAAGTGAATTTAATGATTTTTAAAAGTAAAAGTAAGGATAAATATGTCTTTTTAGTATATTAAAGGAGATAGTTAGTGGATGTGGTCCCCACTACCTTTTACCAAATATAGTAAATTTTAAAAGTGTATACATAACTTATTTTGAAACACCCCAAAATGAAAAGTGTATCACTTATTTTGAAACGGATGAAGTATATAAATATGTGAAAATTCAGGGGCAAAAACGGGGAATGGGGGCAATCCATAGCCAGACTGGAACGCCCTGGTAAGAACTAGAACATTGAACGGTACAGGACGAGTTTTTCTTATCTTGCCCCGCCCCAAAGCCACCCCATTGCCATTCCTAACACCAACAATGTCAGGATCGATTAACTATAGATTAGTTAATAAACACCTTAAGATCTAATTGATTATAGAAGTTGCAGCGGATCAACACTATATCAATATATTAAGAACAATGAACTTTAAACAATAAACAAAAATATTAAGAACACAGTTTCACAAAAAGCTTCAATGTATATTATCGAGTTAACAATACACACGTACGTTTACAATTCGTAAGGAACTATTTATAATAGTCCTTGAAGCTAAACTATTTACCCTAGTTATTCTAGGACTTGATTTACATTCGAAATATAAAGATATACATTGAATTACATTCTATAACTATCTCTGCGAAGATCTCGGACTCGATATACTCCATATACGCTCATCAGTAGTATTCTGCAATCACCAGTAGTAAATAAGTAACGTCAGTAGTAACTTTGGTGATCAGTAGTAAGTCCAGATACATCGTCAGTAGTAACTACTATTGATCAGTAGTATCTTCAATATGTGCATGATCAGTAGTAACTTAGTTATAGTCTTCACCAGTATCAACTTATCAGTATTAAGTGTTTCTACCCCATCAGTACTAAGTATGATCAGTACTAACTGCAGCATCAGTATTAAGTTGATCTGTGAATTTGTTCCAACAATCTCCCCCTAAACTTATTGATTCTCTTTTAATCACATAAGTTTCTTTTGTTCATCTTCTTCTTTCTTTCTTTTCCCTAATGTCCTTTGATTCTGTTGAAGTTTTTGCTCAATGATGTATTTGCTGTTTCTCTTTGTGAAATAATTTAATTTGTTTTGGAACATAACAGCATCATATGGCTTCATCATTGTGTTTGTGAATATCTGATACATAGTCTTCTCAGAATGAGGATATTCCTTTTCATACAAATATAGCTCACAGACTTTGCCAGATTTTTCAAAGAAGTACATTTGTGCAGTTGGAATCACATTCCAAGCATAGACATTTCCTGGATCTGTAATTGTTCTGGGTAGTTATCTGGATAAAAAGCAGCATCTATCATTCTTGTCAAGTATCCAGCACCAGAATCTTTCCATGATTTCTTTGACATTCTTGGTTTTCCAATGATCAGTAGTTTAATCACATCACTTCTTGAACATGACATGATCAAAGGTAGCCATCCAGTAAATCTCTGCACAATCTTATCTTCCCTTATAATTTCTATCATATTATTCTGCATAACCCTCCAATTGATGATTGGATTGTTCTGCAAGGGAGCAATAGGCATTTCAAGAACATGTATGATTTGTGTCTTTGACTTCTTTTGAGAGTTCTGTTCTTGAGCCACAACTTTTCTCTTCTTTGATTGGGGAGTTGAAGAATCACCAGTAGTTGATACATTACCAGCTTTGAGTAATGTTGGACTGATTGGAATTAGGGCTTTGGATTTCTTTGCTTCTTTTGCTTCTTGTTCAGCCAAATCCTTCTTCTTGGCAGCACAGTATTTTTCAATTATAGTCATCATCTTCATTATGCCAAAGGATTTTGCACTATGCCCTTTTGTTTTCAAATAATCAATCATATTTGTCTTCTGTTCAAATACATCATCAGTTAGTTCACTTTTTGTTCTTTTGCATTCAAGAACCAATTCTTCAAGACATTGGATATGTTCTTCTTCAACTTTTCTGAACCTCTTGAATTCTGCTTGTTGAGCTTCTATCTCAATGTCTTCAATTTGAACAGGTACTTGAACAGGAATTGCACTTTGAGCCTTCTTTTTATTTTCCTCAAGTGCTTGATACATCTCCACTTTCTCCAAAAATTTCCTATGTTTTATTCTCCATCTAGATTGCTTTTCTGATCTGACATGATTAATTTTGTTCACCATGTGGTGACCTAATGCTCTATTGGGATAATCATCATCATAAACTTCTTTTCCTTTTCCAATGCAAGCAGATGGTGGAGGTGGAATGTGTTTCATATCAGGGATACCAGGAAGTAGTAGTTTTGGATAAAACAGTTTAAATTGGTCTTCTGGTAGTATCTTGGGATGTGGAGGAAGTGTACATTCATCTACCTCAAACCAATTCACATTATCATCAATGTCAGGTATGATAAGTGGTTGATCAGGTGTTGGTGGTTTGGAGATGATGACATGTTTTTCTCTTTCAATTAGCTCAGGAAGTTGCAGTTCTTCCTCTTCAGTAGTAACCAAAGTAGTTACTACTGGTGAGACTTCAGGAGTTACTACTGATAGGGCATCAGTAGTATTTGTTGTTTTTACTTCCTCTTCTTTACTTACTACTGCTATGATATCAGTAGTAGGAGTTACTACTGATACTTCTTTTTCAGCTTGTTCTTCCATGGGAGCAGTAGTAGGTTCATCATCAACAACCATCTTTTCTGGGCCTTCATCAATGTTTGTTTGTTTATGATTGAGGAGAGAAGTTGCTGCTGCTGCAATTGATTCATCAATCATATTCTGAATGTTGTCCTTCTCCCCCTTAGTGAGCTCAACTGGTGGAGCCTCACTATCATCAATCTTCTTTTTCAATCTTCTGATAATCTTTGTTTGTTGATGAAGCCTGTGTTCATATAACCTCATTCTTTTGTTGATGGTATTGACATGTCTTTTCATAGCTGCAATTGTTTTCCCCTGATTTGTAAGATACTTAAGACAATCTTATACAGTGGATTCAAGAGAATCCACTTTATCCGTCAATCGTTTTGTTTTAATAGTGCCCTCACTCCATCTAGCAAGATCATCGGGCTCACTAACAGGTACATTGGTTTGAAGGTTTTCCATCCTTTCCATCAATTCCTCAGATCTGCCCTCATCACTTCTTGGTGATTCATTGGGTCTTTTAGACATCCTCTTCTTCCTAGAAGAAGCAGAGATGCCCCCACCCTTGCGGTTTCTTGGCACCGGGGTCCTTTAAGTAATTCCTCAAATGAGTCATCACTTAAAGTTGCCGAGGTCTGGGTCTTAGAGATGTTTTCACTGTCCTGTGCACCCACCTTTGGGGCATCAGTAGTGAAAGCCCTCGCCTCATGTCCTCTCTCCTCCTTGGAGGACAACTCTTTGAGTCTGGGGTGTGACTCGATTTGTCCCCTGGTGTCCTTTAAAGAAGATTTCTTTCTTTTATAAGTAGTGGAAATATTTTGGGTTTTGTTTGGTAGGTCTTCCACAGAGTGAAGAGTAGCACTCTGCAGATTAATTTCAAGTTCCTGGGACACATTCAGGACTTCTATATTAGTGGGAGATTGAGTGACTATTTGGGGTGGTGTTTGGGCTGTATTTGGGGGTGATGGAGTGGGTTGAGGTTCAATTTGGGTTGTATCTATGATTGAACCCTCTCCAATTAGTGTTTGATCTTTGATCATATTAGGAAACAGAGGGGTTTCCTTGCCCGAAAATTTAAATTGTTTTCTTATATTAGAGAAAACTTTCTTGTTCAACTCAGGAATGATAAAAATATTTTTGGGAGTTGACAAGTTTTGTAATTCACAGTTTATGATATGTTGGAGAAATCTGGGATACATTAAAAACTTTGTGGAACTAAGATTTCCCAACATACCTTCAAAAATCATGTAAGAAAAATTATATACTTGGTCTGTGCATAAACAGACAACAGCAGAGGCTATTGCCTTATTAAACTCATTCCAAGTACTTCTTTTTGGAGAAATACAATGCTGAATAGTATGTACTAAAAATTTCCATTGTGGGGAGAGAAGACCTTTTTGAAAAGTTACTATATTAAGTCTTCCCTCATAACCCATTTTGTTTAAAATTTCAGCAATGAATTCCTTAGGAAGTGTAAACATACCTGCATCATCGTGTAGTTGTAGATGGTGTCGAATTGATTGCTCAGTGATTGTTATTGTTTTTCCATCCACTGATGATTTTATCATAGGTACAGTTGCACCTTCTGTTCTTTCAGCATTGGTCCAGAAATCCACCAAGTGCTGTTGGTATGCTTTCGGTTTTACAGTTAGAGCAAACTTGATATATGAGTTCTTCAAGAATTGTACGATTGGTCGAAAGTCTTTTGTACCATCTGGATTGCGTAAAAACGCACACATGTTATGAAACTCTGAATATTTGAGATCGGTTTGAACATTGAGAGATTGTAGAGTTGCCATTGTTGTTGATTTGAGAGAAAGATGTAAGAATTTTGTTACTGGTGCACGATTTTTTGATCGAAAGCTAGGGTTTATCGAGAGGATTTAGCAAATCGAAGTAAAGATAATGCTAAACTAATCGACTGCCGCCTTTTATATCTTTCGATTTAACCTGCAAAAAGACTAGAATGCCCTTCGAATTATAACATAACGGTTATTTTCACGGGGGTTAGTTTGGTAATTGTGATTCTGAAAGACCAGTAGTAAATGTGATATCAGTAATAAAACGTCAGTAGTATCTACTAACATCAGTAGTGACTAAGGATTTTGACATCAGTAGTAACTATAGACATCAGTAGTAACCACCAACACACAAGACCAGTAGTATATGAGAATACCAGTAGTACTGACTTACCAGTAGTATTTATGTAAACCTAATAGACACCAGTAGTAATGAACTACCAGTAGTATTTTGTCCACATGCTTACAATCAGTAATACAGATCTACCAGTGGTAAAACACTTAAATAAATAAATAACTTTTTACAACAAAAACTTTACACATGATTTTAAGTGGGATTTTAATTTATCAAAATCATTCCAATACTGTTAACCAAGACGTTGAATCTTCCTACATCAAATGCTTTTGTAAAAAGATCTGCTAACTGATCATCAGTATGAATTTTAACCACTTTGATTAATTTCTTTTCATTGCAATCTCTTATAAAATGAAATCTTATTTCAATGTGTTTGGTTTTAGAGTGTTTTACTGGATTATTCACAATACTAATAGCACTTTGATTATCAATAAAAATAGGAGTTTTAAGGATAGAGATACCGAAGTCTAGAAGCTGGTTTTGAATCCAGAGTACTTGAGCACAGCAAGCAGATGCAGCTACATACTCTGCTTCAGCAGTTGATGTTGATACATTTGTTTGCTTCTTACATTGCCATGACACCAGTCTTGAACCAAAGAATTGACATCCACCAGTAGTGGACTTTCTATCTTGACATTCACCTCCATAGTCACTATCTGTGTAGGCTATGAGTTCAAAGGGTGAATCATGTGGATACCATAGACCTAGTGATGGTTTGCCTTTCAAGTATCTGAATATTCTTTTGACAGCCTGCAAGTGTAATTCTTTAGGTCTTGCTTGATATCTTGCACACACATACACACTATACATTATGTCAGGTCTTGATGCAGTTAAGTACATCAAAGAACCTATCATTGATCTATATAAGTGTTCATCTACATCCTCCCCCTCAACATCTGGATGTAGGTGTTTGTGTGTTTCCATTGGTGTACTTGCACTTTTGCAGTCTTTCAAATCAAACTTCTCCAAGATGTCTTTGACATATTTTGATTGATTTATCAAAATACCATCTGTTCTTTGACTGACTTGGAGTCCAAGGAAGAAGTTCATTGGACCCATAGAGCTCATCTTGAATTTAATCTGCATCAGTTCTTCAAATTCTTTGCATAATAAATCATTTGTTGAACCAAAGATGATATCATCTACATAGATTTGTACCAGTAGAATATCATCTTTAACTTTCTTTGTAAACAAAGTTTTGTCAATGGCTCCTCTTTTAAAGTTGTTCTTCAATAGATATGATGATAATGTGTCATACCATGCTCTTGGTGCCTGATGTAGGCCATACAGAGCTTTATCCAGTTTGAACACATAGTCACCATGTTTTGGATCTTCAAAACCTGGAGGTTGGCAGACATAGACCTCTTCTTCAATCTTCCCATATAGGAATGCACTCTTCACATCCATTTGATAGACTTTGAACTTTTTGAATGAAGCATATGCTAGAAATATTCTTATAGCTTCAATTCTAGCAACAGGAGCATATACTTCATCATAGTCTATTCCTTCTTCTTGAGTGTATCCTTGGGCTACAAGTCTGGCTTTGTTCTTGATCACTATACCTCTTTCATCTTTCTTGTTTCTAAAGATCCATCTTGTTCCAATGGCTCTTTTTCCTTTGGGTAGAGGTACAAGTGTCCAAACAGCTTGTAACTTGAATTGAAGGAGTTCTTCTTGCATTGCCTCAATCCAGTTTGAGTCCTTCATTGCTTGTTGGATCTTCTTTGGTTCATCCTGAGACAAAAAGCATTCAAACATACATTCATTAGCAATTAGACTTATGTTACAAATGTTTGCAGTTAAACTTTTATTTAATTTGCTTCTTGTTTGTAGTGGTGAGTTAACATCACTTAGAACAAGGTCTAATGGATGGTTCTTCTGAGTCCTTGTAGTTGTAGCTTTGTCAACTACTAGTTGATTTTCAAGATTGGACTCATTTGTCTCAGGCAGTTGTTCCTCTAGTGATCCTTCATTGTCATTGATGTTTGGTTCATCATCATATTGGTCAGAGTTACTACTGCTATTGTCTTCATTGAGATCAGTAGTATTGTTGTTGTTACTGAGATCAGTAGTGTCTTGAGAATCTAGGTTATTGCTAGGACCAGTAGTATTTTCAGTACTATTACTGGTACCAGTAGTATTTTAATTACTACTGTCCTCATTCTCAGAGTTACTACTGGTTTCAGAATTTGAGTTATTACTGTCCTTAGTATTAACTACTATATATCTCATTCTTTCTTGACCAGTATTAACAGATGATGTTCCTTCTTTTTGAGTATGACACATTGAATCACCTGCATTTAAATTCATGTTAAAATTGAAGGATTTGGTTAGATTGTCTATGTTAAATAGCCAATCTGGACCATTTCCTTGTTCATTAGGAACATTTTCATTAAAGGATACATTGATGCTTTCTTCAATTATCCTTAGTCTTTTGTTGAATACTCTGTATGATTTGCTTTGAGTAGAGTATCCCACAAAGATTCCATCATCAGCTTTGCAGTCAAACTTACCAATTTGTTCTCTTGTAATCAGAATAGTACAGGGACAACCAAATGATTTTAAAAAACTTATAGAGGGTTTTCTTTTATTAAAAAGTTCATATGGTGTTTTAAAATATGGATTCACTATTAATACTCTGTTCTGAACATAACAGGCAGTATTAACAGCTTCAGCCCAAAAAGTGATGGGTAATTTTGAGTCTGCTAACATTGATCTTGCTGCTTCAATGATGGTTCTATTTCTTCTTCCAGCTACACTATTTTGCTGTGGAGTTCTAGGTGAGCTGTATTGCCTGTCAATACCTTTAAGATCATAAAAGTTAATTAAGTTAGCATTTTTAAATTCTGTGCCATTATCACATCTTATGGCTTTAACTTTTTGATCAGATGTGTTCTCCAATTTGACAATTAAGTTCTTTATGAGTTCACTTGTTTCATCCTTTGTCCTGAGAAAGAAAACCCATGTATATCTGGAAAAGTCATCAGTAATAACAAGACAATATTGTTTCTTTCCAATACTCATTACATTTGTAGGTCCAAAGAGGTACATATGTAAGAGTTGTAAAGGAACAGAAATAGAGTTCACAGATTTGGACTTATGAGAAGTTTTGTGTTGTTTACCTTTTAGGCATGCAACACAATGATGATCACACATGAATTGTTTTTGAGGAGAGAAGTTGCTGCAATTGATACCACTTGTCAATTGATTCATAGATTAACTATGGATTAATCAATATTCTTCTGCAATTGATTCATCAATCATATTCTGAATGTTGAGGAGAGAAGTTGCTGGTCTGATACCATATGCTCCTGTTGCTAGAATTGAAGCTATAAGAATATTTCTAGCATATGCTTTATTCAAAAAGTTCAAAGTCTATCAAATGGATGTGAAGAGTGCATTCCTATATGGGAAGATTGAAGAGTGCTTCTCTCCTGTTGCTCTGATACCACTTGTCAGGATCGATTAACTATAGATTAGTTAATAAACACCTTAACATCTAATTGATTATAGAAGTTGCAGCGGATCAACACTATATCAATATATTAAGAACAATGAACTGTAAACAATAAACGAAAATATTAAGAACACAGTTTCACAAAAAGCTTCAATGTATATTATCGAGTTAACAATACACACGTACGTTTACAATTCGTAAGGAACTATTTATAATAGTCCTTGAAGCTAAACTATTTACCCTAGTTATTCTAGGACTTGATTTACATTCGAAATATAAAGATATACATTGAATTACATTCTATAACTATCTCTGCGAAGATCTCGGACTCGATATACTCCATATACGCTCATCAGTAGTATTCTGCAATCACCAGTAGTAAATAAGTAACGTCAGTAGTAACTTTGGTGATCAGTAGTAAGTCCAGATACATCGTCAGTAGTAACTACTATTGATCAGTAGTATCTTCAATATGTGCATGATCAGTAGTAACTTAGTTATAGTCTTCACCAGTATCAACTTATCAGTATTAAGTGTTTCTGCCCCATCAGTACTATAACACAACTTATCAACTTATCAACTTATCAGTATTAAGTGTTTCTGCCCCACCAGTATCAACTTATCAGTACTAAGTATGATCAGTACTAACCGCAGCATCAGTATTAAGTTGATCTGTGAATTTGTTCCAACAAACAACCACCACCTATCTATAACACAAAGGGCCAAAACAGGAGTCTATAAATTGAGTTGTCACAATGAAATACAACACAATTCTTCAGATCTTACACAAAATATAGTATCACCAAATCACCAATCATCAACATGAACTTAAGAAAACAATTGATTATGTGTATACTTTGAGAGCCATTATAATCTTCCCCTATATATGCAGCTACATACGATTTGGTTTTGACATGTCACCACTATGCAGCTCTGTGATTGGTGGTTTATTCCACGTGTAATTCGTTGGTTGGTCAACTGATTCCTCACAAACTCCACACAATACGTAATAGGCATCAGTTAACAAATTCCGGTTTTCTCTCTCTCTTCTAATCTTAAATCTAGCTTTATACCTGCCAAATCAGGGCACCACACCACCACCATCACCACCACCACCACCACCGAAACATCTTCAATTTTCCGACCATCTCTGTATGTATTTCTACGTCGAAATCCCAGTCACGCGCCCCACACGCACCATCGTCATCTGCCGGAAAATTTGATTTACCGACGGCGATTCGTTTTTCCGGCGTCCGATTGCACCAGATCTGGTTTGCTGCGCCGATGGTCATCATTTAGGTACTTTTCCTCTATTCAATCGCTATTACACTCATTTAGGGTTCTATTCTGATCATAATTGTTGTTGAATTGGTATTATACTCAATATTCAGTTTTGTTCCTTTTGCAAACGATTTAGATTTCGTTATTAAAAAAACAAAATTTAGGTTTCTTGACTCAATATTTGAACCCTGTCTTTCATAATTTTCTATTTGTTTATTTTTGAAATGTTTCTGCGTCTCTTGCAAATAAGGGTTTGACTCAATAACCAATTCGAGATGGCCGCTAACCACAACCATAATTCGTGTAATCGGAGGTTCTATTCAATTACTGTATCCAGTTATAATATTAGCATTTGGTTTATAATAATGTATCCAATGTTAGTATTGAGTTCTCGAATAATATTAAAAAGGCTATACGCTTTTGAATAATCCATTTTTTTAAATCATTTTCAGATTGACCAACTTTTAATAAATAGAATTTTGGCTTTTAATTGTTCCTTCAGCTGCCACAACTTTTGCTCCTGGTAATTAATTTTTGTAATAAATCGATGGCATTTTAAGTTGATTTACTGTTATGAAGAATGAATCCGTGATGTACTTTGACACTTTGACCTCTTAATCGAAATTGTAATTTTTTTTAATATCAAATTCGATTTGAGTATATTACTAATTATCATAAAGTCTGATCTACTGATACAAATCTGTTAAGAAATTGTAATTTTAATCAATTTTGAAGTTGGCAAAAGTAGCTGATTTGATCTAAAAATAGAAAGTGGTTAAATTCATGATTTGAGAATGTGTGAGTTAGTTGATTAGGTATATTCCTGCTTCAAAAAGACTGATTTCAGTATTTATGAAATGACAATAATACCCTTTGTATATTGGATTTACAGATGTAGTAGAGAAATCAGTAGAAGTTGAGGACTTTGAGCTAAAGATCTTGAGAATGCTTCACCACTTAGAAATCATGGATAAAGCCCTTGAGAAATATGGCAATGACATTGCTATTGCCTTCAGGTAAATCAAAATCACACCAACATAAAACACCTATTGTACAACTACTTAAGCACCATGTACAAGCTTATAACACATACAACTTTTTTGTCAAATTTTCAGTGGTGCTGAAGATGTTGCTTTGATCGAATACGCGCACCTTACGGGCCGTCCATTTCGCGTGTTCAGTCTCGATACCGGGAGATTAAACCTAGAAACATACAAATTCTTCGATACAAGTGATCTCATATGCCAAACAAGCCACCATTTGGACAGATGTTAATGGTGTGTATAGTACAGATCCAAGAAAAGGTTAGTTTCTATTTTTTATTTTTTTCAGAACAATTTTTACCCGTTTGTGTTGTTATAAACGGGTCAATTTGTTTTGCAGTTAGTGAGGCTGTTATACTGAACAACTTATCTTATCAAGAAGCATGGGAAATGGTAAATTTTGTTAACTTTTTTACTGATTATTTATAGCCTAAAGGGTATTTTTGTAAATTGTAAGAATTTGATATTGTTAATGCAGTCGTATTTTGGGGCAAATGTTTTACATCCTCGAACTATAATTCCAGTAATGCAATATGGTATTCCAATTGTTATTAGAAATATCTTCAATCTGTCTGCACCTGGAACCAAGATTTGCAGGGAGCCTGTTATTGAAAATGGTGAAACAGAGAATATGGTGACTTCTGTAAAAGGGTTTGCAACTATAGATAATTTGGCCCTTATAAATGTTTAAGGGTCAGTTTTTCTTCTTTTTTAATTATTTTTATTATATATTATTTACATCTAAAACCTGCTTTAGAACTGGAATGGCTGGTGTTCCGGGTACAGCAAGTGCCATTTTTGCTGCTGTAAAAGATGTTGGTGCTAATGTTATCATGATTTCTCAGGTATATCTACCTTAATTGTCCTATAATTTTATAAATCATATATAATTAATTAAATTATTAATGCATAATTAATTTCTTATTTTATTTACAGGCTAGCAGTGAACATTCAGTATGTTTTGCAGTACCTGAAAAGGAAGTTAAAGCAGTTGCAAAAGCATTAGAAGCTAGATTCCGTCAAGCTTTGAGTGCTGGACGTCTTTCTCAGGTGTACTAAAGTCTAACTTTTTTTTTAATAATATTTTGAATTTTAATATTTTTTTATCCTTTCAGGTTGCAATAATTCCAAACTGTAGCATTCTTGCTGCAGTTGGTCAAAAATGGCTAGCACCCCAGGTGTTAGTGCAACACTATTTAATGCACTTGCAAAGGTCAGTTATGTGCACGTTTATCATACTTATAATAACACTTTTTGTTAATTAATTATGACATTTGATTATTTTTTTTTAATTTTTTTCTGGCAATTTAGGCTAATATTAATGTTCGGGCTATAGTACAAGGTTGCTCTGAGTACAATATTACTGTAGTAGTTAAAAGGGAAGATTGTGTGCGAGCCCTAAGGTACTTTTTTTTATTTTTGTTTCTGATCACATTAAGATGTTTCTGTTACAGGCAGCAGTCCCAAAGGAAAAATCCAAAACTGATTTACGTGACATGGGTATAATCGGATCCAAAAAAATGCTTCTAAGTGACACGTAAGTTTCACGTGTTTATATGTCATCATAGATTCATATCTTATTTTTTTATTTTTAATTAAATGTTTTTTTATAGGGGTATTGATCTTTCTAACTGGAAAGAAGTTCAAAAAGAAAAGGGAGAAAAAGCGGATTTAAAGAAATTTGTTAAACACGTTCATGAAAATCATTTTATCCCTAATACTGTATTAGTCGACTGTACATCAAGCATTGAAGTAGCAGACCACTACCATGATTGGTTACATGAAGGAATTCATATTATCACCCCAAATAAAAAAGCAAATTCCAGACCACTCGATAAGGTGACAAACATTTTTAAATAAATAAATGAATAAATCATTAATTATATATAAATGTATTTTGTGTTAATAATTTTGCAGTATTTAAAGTTGAGAGCGCTTCAAAGGCAATCATTTACTCATTACTTTTATGAAGCTACTGTTGGAGTTGGTCTCCCAATCATGCATACTTTACGTGATCTCCTTCAAACAGGGGACAAAATTATTAAAATTGAAGGAATTTTTAGGTCGGTTAATTTAGCCAACTCTTTTTTTTTCAAATAATATTATATAATCGTTTGTTTTAGTATATAATTATTAATTATTGTGTTTGCAGTGGGACATTGAGTTATATATTCAATAATTTTGTTGATACACGAGCATTTAGTGAAGTAGCTATGAATTCTTATATCAATTTAAAATATTAATATTTGTTGTTATTTTTATTTAATATATATCTCGAAGCATGCCCGCCCAGTCGGCGGGCTATGAAGCTAGTAATGGATATATAGCTAATAGAAAATTGTACGAGCAGATCTTCTTTGATCCCGTATTCTCTACGCAAAATATAAACTTGATTTAATTAAAACTAGCAGGGTACCCGCGCAATGCGGCAGCCCCCTGTGACTATAGTTAACGGCGACAAATTGGTGGGAGTTGGTGGCGATAGTGACAGGCGCAGGTGATGGTCGTTGCAAATGTTCAGTTGTGGTGGTTGTTATTTTCGACTTGATTTATTGATTGAACTCATGTTAACTTTAGCGATGTTTCCATCTGTGTTGTAAAAGCATTACCATACATGAACAAAAACATAAAGAACCAATAGCTGCCCACATAAACATGACAATTTATATTTATTTTGATAGGTTTAGTACATCCTGAAGTAAAAACACATACTAAAACAGTATTAGTAATAGAAATATTATCTTATAATTAAAATGATTAAAGAAGGATAGAAGGGTACCCGCGCAATGCGGCGGCAGGTACCCTACAACTTATTTGGAGTCGACAAATTGGTGGTTGATTTGACGGTAGTGTTGGTTAATGTTAACAACCCACATGTTGCAAGTGTTTGCTGAAAATTAAATATAGCTATTTTGTAAAGGTCCCAATGCATTTTATAAAATATATTGGATTGCAAAAAGTTGCATAAGTGATAACAAAATAGTACGTGATACAAAAACAAACCAAATTTTGATTACCAAACTGTTAAAAACGTGTAATAAATAACTACAAAACTACCGCTCATAAAATAAGTAGCCAGATAGATAGAGAGGAATCAACTTCAGTCAGATGCCATTTTCTTTTTGAATATTTTTGTTCCTTGTTTTCAGGGTATCTACACTTGTCTTTTTCTTGTCTTGCGAAATCTGATAAAAAATATGAATAGTTGATCAATTAAAGTAAAATAAAATAAAAATACTTAGAAAGGATATTTGCTTAAACAACGATTAGCTTAAAGTCCATGTTTTTTAAGTAGACAAGGAAAATTCGACCCGTTTAGCTTAAAGTCCATTTAGTTCTGAATATGAAAAACAAAATCATCAAATAGATTTACATTTCAAAAAGGGAGAATATACAAACTTGTAGTGAAATCAGTTGTAGCAAGAATTAATCAACCATTTAAATTCCGGGTTATCACTCGACCATGTAAAAAAAGGCTGGGTCACAAGATGGCTGGCAGGTCAACCATTCAACCTTTGAAATAGCCGGTCAACCATTCAACTGTTGAAATAGCCGGTCAACCCGGAACAACTAAAAACATAGAAAAAATATATTACTCCATCCGTCCCAAATTTATTGTCCACTTAGAAAAAACATACAGTTTAAGAAAAGTACATTAATTACATTATGTCACCAATCAAATTTTCTATTTCCCACTTAAATGTTTTTTGATTGGTTGAAACTTAGTAGTAGACAGTCATTTTGGGACAAACTAATATAGAAATGTAGACAATAAAAATGGGACGGAGGGAGTAAATGCTTAACAAATATGGGAACATACCTTCAATCACAATTCATGCTGAATTTTTAACTTCCTGACATTGCTCCTCCAAGCACAATTCTAGTTCACCTTTTCAAAAAAAGAGAGCTCAAATGAAGCTGTGATGATTGAAGATGTTGGAAGTTTTGGAAGATGGATGCTCGTTTTAGATGTTGTGTTCCAACAACCAGCTCAAGTGCTTCCCTCTTAAAACCTGCAGGAAACAAATTTGTGATTTAACTTTTATTTAGTATCTCTGCTTACCACCATATGCCTATGACAAGGTTAATGAAATCCACGAAGTGTTTAAACCACTGTTAACGTAAAGTTGCAGCATCATTTGTTCCATTTCCAATCGCAAATACCTGTACCAAATTAAGATAATAAAATTGAAGATAAAAGAGAAAGGTCCTAAAGTCAGTATATAAAATTAAATTGAAGAATATTAAGAACTCTAATTAAGAACACTAATTTCAGTATATAAAATCGAATTAAGATATAGATAAAAAACGAGTTAACAGCCCTAATTTTAGTATCCAAAATCGAATAAAGAACCCTAAGCGAACTGAGATACAGTATATAAAATCCGATTGAGATACTGAATAAAAATCGAATCGAACACTTACCAGAAGAATCGAAGGATGGTCGAAGAGTCTTGGGCCGCTAGGGGTTGCGTGAGCGACTGCATTTTCTTCTCTTCAATCTTCGGCTTCTCGTGAAATCAGCCGCAGTTTTTTAATGTTGAGGTGGCAATGGTGGAATCGAGGAGGCACTGGTGGAACCGAGGAGGCAATGAAATAACTTGGTAGGGAAAGAAATCATCACGTTGAAGGAACCGAGGAGACAATAGCTTCAAGTTTAAATTTTGAAGGAACAGAGAATCGATTCTACTGTGACGATGGGCCAGTCAATTGTTTTGGTGGGCGAACACGCTGATATCTTTATCTTTACTACTTATAATGCATTTAGGACTTTCCCTAAATAGCAGGCTGAAAATTCAGTCAATTTCTTGCTATTTTGGGATTTTTTAAAAATGAGTTAAAAAATGAACCAACCATGACTCGAAACCAAGACCTCCAGATTAATTGCCAAGCGCCTAACCACTTGGTCTAACAACTACTTGTGGTTTTACTTGCTAAACATCTTTACTACTTATAATGCATTTAGGACTTTCCCTAAATAGCAGGCTGAAAATTCAGCCAATTTCTTGCTATTTTGGGATTTTTAAAAAATGAGTTAAAAAAATGAACCAACCATGACTCGAAACCAAGACCTCCAGATTAAATGCCAAGCGCCTAACCACTTGGTCTAACGACTACTTGTGGTTTTACTTGCTAAACATTTCCTTATTAAAGACAACGGCCGAAAATTCGCCTAGATCACTGTAATTCGCTCAGCTGTTCATATGCCCACCTAGAACACTGTAATTCGCCTTTTTAAATACCCATCTCGTCTTTACTACTTATAATGCATTTAGGACTTTCCCTAAATAGCAGGCTGAAAATTCAGCCAATTTCTTGCTATTTTGGGATTTTTAAAAAATGAGTTAAAAAAATGAACCAACCATGACTCGAAACCAAGACCTCCAGATTAATTGCCACGCGCCTAACCACTTGGTCTAACTACTTGTGGTTTTACTTGCTAAACATTTCCTTATTAAAGACAACGGCCGAAAATTCGCCTAGATCACTGTAATTCGCTCAGCTGTTCATATGCCCACCTAGAACACTGTAATTCGCCTTTTTAAATACCCATCTCGAACACGTAACTACCTCTATTTTGTAATTAGCTCTTTCAGATACCCATCTTTGAAAATATTACTCTATTTTGAAATCATATTCCCCACTCCCTCTCATTTGCCCTTATCATCACAACCCTAAAAATCAAATCGTCCCTTTCACACCAATATAGGCAGCCGATCTTTTCACAACCTGGGTTCACACAACCGCCGGCCACTTCTCCGCTGCTGCCCCCTCCGTAGACGCCCCATCCGCCGAAGCTGGCTGTATCTGGTTGTATCTCCAACTTCCTTTTCATCTACAACTCTACAAGCACAAATCTTGAAGAGTGTTGAATCCAATTTGGAGTCTTCAAGGTTTATGCTTATCCTTTACGTTCTTCTGCATTCTATCAGAGATCTGGCTTAGTTTTTAGAATCTGAGGTTCTTTAAGAATTCTCTGATCAGGTATTAAATATTTTGTTTATTCAAAATTAGCAACTCCAATACTGGATCTCTTTATCCAGATCCACGGTTTTATGTGTTTCGGTGTGGATAATTTTATCAAATGAAATTGTATTTTTTTTTTGGCCAGATTCAGGAAGACACAAAATCGAAAAAAGGTTGGCATTTATCGTTTATTGGTGGTGGTTTCTTTGTTAGGGTTCCTCTGGAGCTCTTCCCTCACATCCTTAAATTTCTCTGCTCTAAGGTAGTGTTACTGTTAATCTTGCTTATGATAATGGCAGCATGAAATCCTATAGTTAGGTTAGTTATTTTACATTATTTGCAGTTTTTTTCATGATTTAGGTAATTTAAAGTAAGTTTCACCCTTTTTTCATTGATTTGTGATTTGTTTTACAGCAACTACGATTGAAGTTGATCCCCTCAACAACAATTATATAGCTAGAACTTATTGCTACCTTTTGGGGGAATTGTATGTTTAGATGCAGTTAAATTTAATTTATAGATTTAATTTATTAAACAAATGTGAATATGCACTAATTAGTACTCCATCCGTCCCTAAATAAAGTTCCCATTTCACCTTCAAGTTTTGTCCCTAAATAAAGTTCCCATTTCTCAAACTTAAGGGACCCACTTAATATAATAATATTATTACCAATACTTTCACCACTAACTATCTCTTAAAACACTTTCTCTCTCCAATCAAACCTTATATTTTAATCAAAAGTAATACCAAATACTCCACCATTAACTATCTCCTAAAATGATGTGCCCAACACAAATGAGAACTTTATTTAGGGACGGAGGGAGTAGTTTTCATGTAGTTTAATTAAAGGTTTTTTTGGGAAATTATTGTCATGCAACTTCAGTTCACATCTTGCAAATGCACTCATAATTGAAGGAGATTATCAAAGTTTAGTATCATCTCTTGAGCATGTTTATGCTTATGCAAGTGAGGTGATGTATTATCCCTTTTTTTATTTTTAGAAGCGTCTTACAGGAACACTACCCCTTTTTATTCATCTCTTCTCTACTATCTATAAAACATTTAGGCCTTTCCTTAAATACGAAGCTGAAAATTCAGCCAAATACTTGTCATTTTAGGATTTTGCTACTTTTGCTAAAAAAGTTACAACAACAGGGTTTCGAACCCACAACCTACCGGATAAATTCAACCGCCCAAACCAACTGCGTTGGCCAGCGACTACTTTTTTATTCCTACACGCAACTTTATTAAATGGGTAAACATACGGCTCTGTTCCTCCCCCTTACTATTCAACCTTGTAAATTGTAGTAACCTATTGACGCCCCCTTCTATTCAACCAGAAGCAGAAACCATAACTTTGGAATATGCCATCTATTAGGCATGCCAAACGTTGTCTTGGGGAAGTAGAAATGATAGTTATCGGGAAGTGGAGTTGGTTATATATCGAGGCAGAGAACGTGAAGAGTTGGGTTAAAGACGTCCAAAATCTTACCCACAAATCTCTCATCTACCAAAAGTTCAAGGATTGGAGTCGAACCGATTCGCAAACACTCACCATGAAGCATGGAAGACAAGCTACACAATCAATTTCATTCGATTCACAAATCACAAGCCCTTGGTACCACATGGAACGGATGTAATCGAACCGAATTGACACCGAACTGCCGGTCCTCAGTTACAGAATAATGAAAATCGATGCTTCTGTTCAGCTCAACTAATTGAAGTATGTTGGAATTGTTGGATAATGATTCTCAATCTCAGGTAATTCTCAATCTCGTGCTCTTGAATATTTATTGAATTGTTAGTGTTTGTTACTTTTTTATTCTGCAATGTCATATTCTGCACTGTCTTATTTATTGTTAGTCTTTGTTATTTATAAACCAAGAGCTATTGATTGTGTACTCTTTATAATTCTTACAATAACATTTTTATAATCACGGAAGCATATAAGCCAGTAAGGGATCATGATACATTTGGGAAGGCAAGTACATTGTTTCACATGTTCCCTGTTTGTCAATGCTAATAGCTTTTTCATAGGCATGTGCATATTGACACTAACTAGAGTTATATTAGAAGGGGAATACAAAGATAGTTTTCAAGTTGATGGAGCAAACATGTTTCAGACTCAAGTGGATGGGAAATTAATTATAGTGCATAAGATTGCATTTGTCACCAAAACAATTTGTCCGACCTGTTTAAATATAAATTTGCTCCCAACCCAAAGTACTTATTCAATGGTAAGTTAGATGTGATTTAGATTATTCTTTTTTTTCCTTGTAACTTTTAAATTTGAAATGGCATCTCCTTACTTAAGACGTAAATAGCAGCCCCGTATGTCTTCTGCCATGTGAGCAGTGTAACTATGATTTTGATTCTGCTAAGTTGTCGGATTAAATACTACGATGAAAAACGTGGTTTTCATGAGGTACAAAGATAGTGCTGAGGAGTTCTTCATATGTAACTGTGTTGGAAAAGGAACACGGGTTAATGTGGTTTTTGCAATTTAATACTTTTCACTATGTAAAATCGTCGAGTTTTGTTATATCCGTTCATGCTGGTTTCATTACTGGGGTAGAAGAACCCGATGCAGACAGAGAGCACTTCCGCTTGTGTACCCGGTGGTTTAAGTGGGAATTCTGGTTCGTCTAGGTGAATTATGTGGGACTCAAGAAGGTCCAGATGGTAAAATTCCTGCTATAATCCTAAAATCATCCGAGTTAAATGTAATGTAAATATATTTGATTTCTGTTTTCTGGTATATGAGTTAAGAAGCAACAATGAAAAGTTGAAATCTTCAATTTGTTGTTGTTCACATAATTTTAAAACCGGAATTTTTTAATAGTCTATGCCTCGAACATAAAATTCTTGATGTTCATATAATTTTAAATTTTTTATTCAAAATTGTAAATTGTTGCAGTGAGTTCTTGATGTTCAATAGTCTATGTAAATTGTAAATTATGTGGAATTTTCGTCCCATGTGTTGCTTTGATGGTGGCTAGAAATAAAATTTCCATCCAATGAGTTAGAATAGATCTACATGAATTGCTATGTTGGTGGATAAATAATTAGATTGAATTGTTTTATTTTACTTAGGTTTATTTGTTTAATTGGAAAGGTATAAAACACATGGTAGTATGTTTTGATCAGCTCTAGCTGCTTGTAAGATTTCTTCAAGGTGTAAGTTTTGAAAAAATGTAAATGTTTGGTTCCACCGGTTTTAAACCCACAATTTACCTGAACGTGAAACGGAACATGTTATTTGATCTAATTCTCGGAAATTGACTTAACAAATTTTCGATATTTGGATTTGACTTTCATTTAATTATTTTCTTGTAGGTTATGAACTGATACATATTTGACTTGTCATTTACTCTATTTGATTTGTCATTTAATTTATTTTCTTTATTAAATTGCAGGGAAGTAAAATGTTGAAGTGGCCTAACCAATTAAGCTACTAAATTATGCGTTCCTTATATACTTTCCTTACTTGGACTAAATTATTTTGAACAATCTCTTAAACTTTAAGGAGTTGAAATTACCGTCGCTACCCCCATCCGCTACCACCGCCAACCACCGTAACTATTGCTACCACCCACTAATTGGTCGCCGCAAAATATTGTCACAGGGTACACGCCGCCGCATTGCGCGGGTACCCTGCTAGTCATTTATTATGTTTGTGTTTGGGTATCAAACAGAAACCGGAGTCCTATCCTAGTGGTTTGGGCGTTGATATTTTACCCACAGGTCGCTGTTTCGAATCATGGATGTAGTGTTTTTTTTTAGCAAAATGGTTAACTTCTAAAAATGGTAAGTATTTGGCTGAATTTTCAATCAGCTATTTATGGAAAGGTCCTAAATGTATTATAGATAGTAGAGATAAATGAAGCAATTATAGTATGCAAGGATATATGTTATATATGGTCATTGATTGGGGATAGAATAAAGCTTTTGGTCCAAGAACGAATATCCATTTATTGTGTATGGTGTTGATCGGATAAGGTTGGTTGTCATGTCACCATACTCTCATTGAAAATCCAAGATTTTTCTGCGCATTTTTAATAAATTATTTTTACTAGAGGTTTGTCAACGCATTGTACATTAATTAAGACCCGATCTGATCTAAGGGCCATGACTTGTGATTCATAATTAATGTAATGCAATAATTCGTAATGTGACAACGAGAGACGTTACATGATATGGCGTTTCTGAGATTTATGGGCAACCATTTCAATGCTCATCAAGATCGACTCAAATGCCTATAGCTCAAGCTCAACATAAATTAAGTCGATTTTGAATATCTTTTGACTCACTCTCGAATAGTCCGTGAGTTGCTTTAACTTACCTACAACCCCTAGTAGCAACATTATGTGTGACAACGCATATGATAAGTTACTTGGCCAACAGAAAAGTCGAATCCGGCTATGTTAGTGGTGTCAAGGTGAGTGAAAAGTTATAGTGTTGAAAACTACTAATTCAATGGACTTAATAATATGATTCTTTTTCTTTCTTCTCTAGTCATAGAGTGATATTGGGCTGGTTTACTATCATGATTGTTATAATTTACTATGATATAGTGAATTTTTTTTCTTGGTGGAACTGCGGTTTTTTTCTGGTTTTAGAGTTTCCACATAATTTCTGAGACAATTTTCCACAACAGATATACCAATAAATTGATAGATAGTATTAAATGAACAGTAGTTGTTGGGATAAAATCACAGATCAACTTGATACTGATGCTGCAGTTAGTACTGATCATACTTAATACTGATGGGGCAGAAATATATTACTGATGAAGTTGATACTGGTGAAAGCTATAACTTAGTTACTACTGATCAAGGCTTATTGAAGATACTACTGATCAATAGTAGTTACTACTGACGATGGATCTGGACTTACTACTGATCACCAAAGTTACTACTGACGTTACTTATTTACTACTGGTGATTGCAGAATACTACTGATGAGCTTATATGGAACATATCGAGTCCGAGATCTTCGTAGAGATAGTTATAGCATGTAAATCAATGTATATCTATTGAATTCGAATGTAAATCAAGTCCTAGAATAACTAGGGTAAATAGTTTAGCTTCAAGGACTATTATAAATAGTTCCTTACGAATTGTAAACGTACATGTGTATTGTTAACTCGATAATATACATTGAAGCTTTTTGTGAAACTGTGTTCTTAATATTTTCGTTTATTATTTACAGTTCATTGTTCTTAATATATTGATATAGTGTTGATCCGCTGCAACTTCTATAATCAATTAGATCTAAGGTGTTTATTAACTTCTTCATAGTTAATCGATCCTGACAAGTGGTATCAGAGCGTATTGGTTCTAGATCTACTATTAGTTAAGAACAACAAAAAGTTTTAATCTTTAAAACACACACATTATTAATCATGACTGATAATAATGAAAGCACTCAGGCCAACAAAATCCCTATACTCACTCCCAATAACTTTGGGATGTGGAAGAATCGTATTAAGCAATACATGCTTATTACAGATTATTCCATGTGGGAAGTTGTCCTTGAAGGAAACAAAACTGGTCCTGGTCAAGCAAGCAGCTCTGCAACTGAGGCAGAAAAACTTAAATGTGAGAAGGAGAAGAAAGACAAGGGAATCGAACTTAAAACTCTAAGCACTCTCCTACTGGCCATTCCTAACGACTATCAACATCTCTTCGTTGAGTATGATGATGCAAAGGTGCTTTGGGAAGCACTGGAGAAGAGATTCGTTGGGACCAAGAGCACCAAGAGAAACATGAAGTCTGTTCTCAAACAAGACTTTGAAAACTTCAAAGGAAAGCCCAATGAAACACTCACTCAAGTGTTTGACAGATTCAACAAGCTAATTGGTGAACTTAACCAGGTTGGGGTTAAGATGGATCAAGAAGATGTCAACATGAAGTTCCTAAGGTCTCTTAGTGAAGAATGGGCCATGTACACAGTGGTATATAGACAAAGAGATGCTCTAGAAGAAAAGGAGTTAGATGAACTCTACAATGATCTCAGAGTATTTGAAACTGAGGTAAATCAAAAGAACCCCTCTATTTCTTCTAATAATGCTGCATTTGTATCTAGTACAGGTCAAGGTCAAGAAATCTCCACAGGAAAGGCTGCAGATTCTGAGGATGCTGCAAGAGAATCCTTTTTCACCAGTCATGAGCATACTGCATTGATTAGTGAAGATTTGGAACAATTAAATCCTGATGATCTTGAGGAGATGGATCTTAAATGGCAGATGGCTATGCTGAGCCTAAGAACCATAAGGTTCTTAAAGAGGACTGGTAGGACAAGTCTTAACTTCAACAAAGGTGACAAAGCTGGATTTGACAAAACTAAAGTCAAATGTTACAACTGCAACAACCTTGGTCACTTTGCAAAAGAATGTCCTCAGCCAGACAAAAGATCAAAATCAACTGCTCTTGTTTCACAACAAGGACAAGGCTATGACTGGAGCTTCCAAGCAGAAGAGCATGCTCAAAATCAAGCTCTCATGGCCTTTACTGACAATAAAACTGAGGTAAAACCTAAACCTTGTACTTCTGAATGTGCTAAAATTGTTAAAAACTTAGAAAAAGAAAACACTAAATTAAATGAAGACTTAGCAAAAGCAGTAAGAAGAAATCATGAGTTTGATGGTGTGATTACTGATCAAGAACATCAGATAAAGGTGTACCAGATGATAGATCAACGGATAAAGGAAGAATTACTTCAAGCAGTAGATGAGAAAGAATTTTATGAATTAAAGAATAAAGAATTAACAAGTAAATTAGAAGAATGTCAACTTGAAATTGAACAAAATAAATTAACAATTAAAAAGTTTGAAAGAAGTACTAAAATTCTTGATGAACTAACTAACAATCAAACTACAGAAAAAGTTGTTCATGGGGTGGGATATCATGCAGTACCACCTCCATATAAAATCATTCCACCACTTAAAAACAGTTCAGAAAGAATCATTAATGAATTAAAAACTAAAAATCAAACTGAATCACATAATGAAACATCTGAATCAAATGACTCTTCTGATGATGATCAATCAATTGAATTTACAATCTCTCAAACTGAATCTCCAAAATCAATTGATACAAGTTTTCACACAGCACAAAGTCCAAATGAATCTCCTAAATATGATGCAGAAAATGTACCAAAAATTTTAAAAAGGGGAAATCAAAGAAACAGGAATCAACTCTTAGAACAAAGAAAAATCATAAAGGCTCAAGATAATAAATTAAAATGTGTTATTTGCAACAAAGTAAATCATTTAGCAAAGGATTGTCACTTCAATCCAATAAACTGCAAAGAGTTAAGGGAATTTAAAATCTTTAAAGAAAAAGCAAAAACACAGAAACTAAAAGATACTACTGGTCCTTCAGTAGTAAATAAAACAAAAACTCCAATTGCTGAAACACCAAGATTTGGAAGAAGTGCATCAAGATTTGTGCAAAACAGAAGAGTTGGAAGCCCAAAGAATAGCAATTACTTCAAAAACAATGGAAAATCAAATCAAAATAAACAATATTTTAAATTTTCCAACACCAGTAAAAACTTTAACAATTTTACTACTGGTGTTAACCCTAATTATAATGCTGTCTGGTACAAATACAAAAACACTACTGGTGCTACTGGTAAAAACCCTAATTACAAGAATACTACTACTCCTAAACCAACTTTCAAAAATACTACTGGTGTCAACCCTAAAAACACTACTGGTCATTCTAAACATGGTAAGTACCCAAATACTACTGGTCCATCAGTAGTAAAGTATACAAAAGCTAAACATCATGGGTATAAACCAAGATCAGTAGAAAATTCAAACACCAGTAACACTTTTAAAAGGGCAGTAGTAAAACTAAACACCAATAATAAACAGGTATGGACACCAAAAATGTTTAAAGTTAAATCCCCAAAGGCTTATTTCTCAAAGGATGAACCTAGGACATACAAATCTTGGGTTCCCAAACTTAACTGATCCTTTACTCACTTATGCAGAGTATTCAGAACCCAGAAGAAGGAAGAACATGGCATATTGATAGTGGATGCTCAAGGCACATGACTGGAAATCTGCAAATTCTTAAAGATTTCAAGCTATTTGATGGAGGATATGTGGCCTTTGGTGAGAACCCAAAGGGAGGTAAGATTACAGGTAAAGGTACTGTTACTAATGGCAAAATTACCTTTGATGATGTATTTTATGTAGCTGAACTAAAATACAATCTAGTCAGTGTGTCTCAAGTTTGTGATAAAAAGAACAAAATTCTTTTCACAGACATTGAGTGCATCATTCTTTCTCCTGACTTTATTTTAGATGAAAAATATGTTGTTTTAAGAACTCCAAGGAGAAACAATGTGTATTGCCTGGATATAGGGGGAGAACTCATTTCCTCAAATGAGGTCAACTGTTTTATATCCAAGGCAAACACCACTGAATCAGAACTATAGCATAGAAGGATGTGTCACACAAATTTCAAAAACATGAACAATACTACCTCAAAAACAATTTATGTGTGATCATCACTGTAACACCACAATCTTAGAGCCATTTTTTTTTTAAATAAGCATACGGAAGCGATTTAGGAAAACTATAAACCCTAATTATTACATATTATAAAGGCCATTTACATATTAACCAAAATACATAAAACATTTAAAGGTGTTACTAAAAACAGGCTCGACCCGGTTTACAAAATCAGAGTACGGTCAGACTTCCAAACCCGACTTTAGTCAAGCCAAATCAACAACCTGAAAAGAGTCAACAAATGAGGGATTAGCACAAAGCTAAGTGAATAGAAATAAACGTCAATTTGCATAACCACAACAAATTAGAAAACAAGAGAAATCGATAGGGGAAAACCGTCCAAACTTCCACAAGCAATTGGACGTTCAGAGAGGATCGGCGGTCGGGCGAGGACCTTCGACTGTTGTCGGCCAACAACAGTCAACCGATGGCTTCTTTACTAGAGGCACGGTGATCCCTCCTTACGTAACAAATACGAAGGAGTCCGATCGCCCCCACCAAGAGTAACGAAGCGTAGCCGAAAACCACCATAGCTAACCTCTTAAAAACATGTGCACATACTACCATTAACAATCCCACAATTAATGGTACCACTGGAAAATCAATGAAAACCAAGAAGAATGAATTTTCCCAAATCAACCAATAAAATCTGCTCATGACCAAGTTCGCGTCGTGAACTCAGAGTTCGCGTCGCGAACTAAGAGTTCACGATCCGCGAACTTCTTCACGACCAAGACCCCATTTCTCTGACCCGAGTTACCGATCGCGAACACTAGTTCGCGACGCGAACTCCCCCAGATACCGAATCCTGCACTTTTTCTCAAAACTCTACCATTCCCTAATTTTGTACATCACACAAGAAAGAAGGTTAAGTCCACTCACCTTAGCTTCCCTTGTGAAGAACTCAGTAGTCTTATATCACTGAGTTTCTTTTCCTTTTCCTGTAACAAAACGAATACCGAATTAGTTACCCGAAATCATTAACTTTGCAACAAGTACAAATTATAAGTCAAACCATTATATGTGTACAAACAATTGACAACTTAACACTTGCATTTCAAAACATATTAATTGACAATGTCTAGAATTCCATTAAGTCACTTCCAAGCAATTCATCATGCATTTTTATCCAAGTTGCACATAATCGGCCCAAACGGGTCGGGACACTTAATCAAGTCAAACTTGCAATTTACTAATACCACATTGTCAAGTTATCCATTTATCACTAATTTAAGTTATTGACATACTACTTGCATCCATATACAAGCTTAACCAACTTTGACTTTATTTAAGTCAAATTGCACAATTTAACAACCAAACGGGTCAAGACCCGAAACTACCTCAAACATACTTCCAATTAATCAAGTAACACATTTATGACATGAAATTGATAGTCCCAAATTTACAAGTCATCCATGACTAAAGTCAACTTCCAGGTTTGACCAAAGTCAACAATTCAAGAATTTAACTAGCAATTCTAGAAAACGGGTCAAAACCACAAACTACCAATTAAGACATGTTAATATACTTTATAAAGCTCTTATATGATCAATTTATTGAACTACAACAATGGCTAACAATTTCCAAGTTAAAGTCATATATTACCAATTTGACTAGTTTTATGTCTTTTACCTAAAAACATCCAAACACTACCATGTAAAGATCAATTCATCACTTAACACTTTCATAAACATACTAATGCCATTTTACTTCCAACTAAACATTTAAAGTATAAGTCCAATGTTAAAATATGCATTTAGTCAAGTTTCATCATATAAGGCCCAAACGGGTCAAAATCATTTTATTAACTTCCAATGTTTACAAACACCTAATTAACATTTCATTAAGTAAACAATTACCATATAATAACCAACTTCATGTTAATTAGTTATACTTTGAAACACCCAAAATAATCAATACAAGTTTAACCTAAAAAGATGCATTTAACCACCTGCTATTAACTCAGAATTCTGACTACTGTTCTGACCTTATCAGTTCATGAAATTATGATATAAATAAAGTAGACTCATAGACCTTCGAATCGACTGGTCGCACGCCCAAAACGGAGTTACGGTTGATTTTATATGATTTTTGCAAAATGGTCAAAATCTGCCATATTTCTTTAGCTACGGGATTTTTACAAATTTCACCCAAACACTACTTTTAATCTATCAAAAGCAATCAATTCATGTTACAATCAAACCTATACAACAATTATCACTTCTAACATGATTATATAACTTAACAACACTTCAAGAACACTAAAACACACATTTCATCAATTTGGGGAAAAACTCCATCTTCTTCCCAAGAACACAACAATGGTGATTTCTTACAAACATCATCAATTCAGTTCTTTTAACCAACAATTAAGCATACAATACCTAAACGGTCGAGTATAAACATGAAATAAACCATCAATTTTAACTTTCAACAAGAAATCATCAAAAACTCAAAAACTCATTTCATCTTTTAACAAAACTATGAACCCTAGAATAGATGGAGGATTTCTTACCTTGTGATGGCTTCAAAACGAAATTAATTGTTGGGATTGAGAGAGATGCAAGCTTGATTTTGGAAGAAATGAAGAACATCCAATTTTTGTGGTTTTGGGGTGCATGATACGTACCAGAGAGAGAGACAAGAAGAGATGACTAAGTTTTTCCAACACACCACACACTTACACGTACACATACACACATGGGAAATTAATTTATATTAAACACAGTACAGGATAGTAGGTTCACAGATAATTAATTTAGACTTAACTAACTCCAATTTTAACAACGAAGATATTTTTGGAACCCCGGTTCAGAAGTGAACCCAATTATGTAAAAATCATTTTAATATTTAAATATCTCAGTTTTACTAATTTTAACCCCATGGTTAAAATACAATTAAATATAATTAAATCAAATAAATTATATAAAACAATAAACAATTAAATTACTTACCGAAAGTAATTAAAAATTTCTAGGCCGGGTCTCAGGATGTCACAATCACTGTGTTGCATGCCTAAAAGGTAAACAACACAAGACTTCTCATAAGTCCAAATCTGTGAACTCTATTTCTGTTCCTTTACAACTCTTACATATGGACCTTTTTGGACCTACAAATGTAATGCGTATTGGTAAGAAACAATATTGCCTTGTTATTACTGATGACTTTTCCAGATATACATGGGTTTTCTTTCTCAGGACAAAGGATGAAACAAGTGAACTCATCAAGAACTTAATTGTTAAATTGGAGAACACATCTGATCAAAAAGTTAAAGCCATAAGATGTGATAATGGCACAGAATTTAAAAATGCTAACTTAATTAACTTTTGTGATCTTAAAGGTATTGACAGGCAATACAACTCACCTAGAACTCCACAACAAAATGGTGTAGCTGAAAGAAGAAATAGAACCATCATTGAAGCAGCAAGATCAATGCTAGCATATTCAAAGTTACCAATAACTTTTTGGGCTGAAGCTGTTAATACTGCCTGTTATGTTCAGAACAGAGTATTAATAGTAAATCCACAGTTTAAAACACCATATGAACTTTTTAATAAAAGAAAACCCTCTATAAGCTTTTTAAAATCATTTGGGTGTCCTTGTACTATTCTGATTACAAGAGAACAAATTGGTAAGTTTGACTGCAAAGTTGATGATGGAATCTTTGTGGGATACTCTACTCAAAGCAAATCATACAGAGTATTCAACAAAAGACTAAGGATAATTGAAGAAAGCATTAATGTATCCTTTAATGAAAATGTTTCTAATGAACAAGGGAATGGTCCAGATTGGCTATTTAACATAGACAATCTAACCAAATCCTTTAATTCTAACATGGATTTTAATGCAGGAAATTCAAATTGTCACTCTCAAAAGGAAGCAACATCATCTGTTAATACTGGTCAAGAGGAGATGAGATACATAGTAGTTAATACTGCTCCAATAGTTAACACTGAGGACAGTAATAACTCAAATTCTGGAACCAGTAGTAACTCTGAGAATGAGGACAGTAGTAATTCAAATACTACTGATACCAGTAATAGTACTCAAAATACTACTGGTCCTAACAATAGCCTAGATTCTCAAGATACTACTGATACCAGTAACAACAACAATACTACTGATCTCAATGAAGACAATAGCAGTAGTAACTCTGACCAAGATGATGATGAACCGAACATCAATGACAATGAAGGATCACTAGAGGAACAACTGCCTGAGACAAATGAGTCCAATCTTGAAAATCAACTAGTAGTTGATAAAGCTACAACCACAAGGACTCAGAAGAACCATCCATTAGACCTTGTTCTTAGTGATGTTAACTCACCACTGCAAACAAGAAGCAAATTAAATAAAAGCTTAACTGCAAACATGTGTAACATAAGTTTAATTGCTAATGAATGTATGTTTGAATGCTTTTTGTCTCAGGATGAACCAAAGAAGATCCAACAAGCAATGAAGGACTCAAACTGGATTGAGGCAATGCAAGAAGAACTCCTTCAATTCAAGTTACAAGCTGTTTGGACACTTGTACCTCTACCCAAACGAAAAAGAGCCATTGGAACAAGATGGATCTTTAGAAACAAGAAGGATGAAAGAGGTATAGTGATCAAGAACAAAGCCAGACTTGTAGCCCAAGGATACACTCAAGAAGAAGGAATAGACTATGATGAAGTATATGCTCCTGTTGCTAGAATTGAAGCTATAAGAATATTTCTAGCATATGCTTCATTCAAGAAGTTCAAAGTCTATCAAATGGATGTGAAGAGTCCATTCCTATATGGGAAGATTGAAGAAGAGGTCTATGTCTGCCAACCTCCAGGCTTTGAAGATCCAAAACATGGTGATTATGTGTTCAAACTGGATAAAGCTCTATATGACCTACATCAGGCACCAAGAGCATGGTATGATACATTATCATCATATCTATTGAAAAATAATTTTAAAAGAGGAGCCATTGACAAAACTTTATTTACAAAGAAAGTCAAAGATGATATACTACTGGTACAAATCTATGTAGATGATATCATCTTTGGTTCAACAAATGATGTATTATGCAAAGAATTTGAAGAACTGATGCAGATTAAATTCAAGATGAGCTCTATGGGTCCAATGAACTTCTTCCTTGGACTCCAAGTCAGTCAAAGAACAGATGGTATTTTGATAAATCAATCAAAATATGTCAAAGACATCTTGGAAAAGTTTGATTTGAAAGACTGCAAAAGTGCAAGCACTCCAATGGAAACACACAAACACCTACATCCTGATGTTGAGGGGGAGGATGTAGATGAACACTTATATAGATCAATGATAGGCTCTTTGATGTACTTAACTGCATCAAGACCTGACACTATGTATAGTGTTTGTGTGTGTGCAAGATATCAAGCAAGACCTAAAGAACTACACTTGCAAGCTGTCAAAAGAATATTCAGATACTTGAAAGGCAAACCATCACTAGGTCTATGGTATCCACATGATTCACCCTTTGAACTCATAGCCTACACAGATAGTGACTATGGAGGTGAATGTCAAGATAGAAAGTCCACTACTGGTGGATGTCAATTCTTTGGATCAAGACTGGTGTCATGGCAATGTAAGAAGCAAACAAATGTATCAACATCAACTGCTGAAGCAGAATATGTAGCTGCATCTGCCTGTTGTGCTCAAGTACTATGGATTCAAAATCAGCTTCTAGACTTTGGTATCTCTATCCTTAAAACTCCTATTTTTATTGATAATCAAAGTGCTATTAGTATTGTGAACAATCCGGTAAAACACTCTAAAACTAAACACATTGAAATAAGATTTCATTTTATAAGAGATTGCAATGAAAAGAAATTAATCAAAGTAGTTAAAATCCATACTGATGATCAATTAGCAGATCTTTTTACAAAAGCATTTGATGTAGGAAGATTCAACTTCTTGGTTAGCAGTATTGGAATGATTTTGATAAATTAAAATCTCACTTAAAGTCATGTGTAAGGTTTTTGTTGTAAAAAGTTATTTATTTGTTTAAGTGTTTTACTACTGGTAGATCTGTATTACTGGTGTGTAGGAATGTGCACAAAATACTACTGGTAGGTCAATACTACTGGTGTATATTAGGCTTACATAAATACTACTGGTAAGTCAGTACTACTGATATTCACATATACTACTGGTCTTGTATGTTGGTGGTTACTACTGATGTCTAGAGTTACTACTGATGTCAAAATCCTTAGTCACTACTGATGTTAGTAGATACTACTGACGTTTTACTACTGATATCACTTTTACTACTGGTCTTTCAGAATCACAATTACCAAACTAACCCTCGTGAAAATAATCGTTATGTTATGATTCGAAGGGCATTTTAGTCTTTTTGCAGGATAAATCGAAAGATATAAAAGGCGGCAGTCGATTAGTTTAGCATTATCTTCACTTCGATTTGCAAAATCCTCTCAATAAACCCTAGCTTCCGATCAAAAACCCTTCATCAGTAACAAAATTCTTACATCTTTCTCTCAAAATCAACAACAATGGCAACTCTACAATCTCTCAATGTTCAAACCGATCTTAAATACTCAGAGTTCCATAATATGTGTGCGTTTTTACGCAATCCAGACGGTACTAAAGACTTTCGACCAATAGTGCAATTCTTAAAGAACTCATACATTAAGTTCGCGTTAACTGTGAAACCGAAAGCCTATCAACAGCACTTGGTGGATTTCTGGACCAATGCTGAAAGAACAGAAGGTGCAATTGTACCAATGATAAAATCATCGGTGGATAGAAAGATGATCACAATCGCTGAGCAATCCATTCGACACCATCTACAACTACACGATGATACAGGTATGTTTAGCCTTCCTAAAGAATTCATTGCTGAAACTTTAAATAAAATGGGTTATGAGGGAATACTTAATATAGTAACTTTTCAAAAGGTTCTTCTCTCCCCACAATGGAAATTTTTAGTACATACTATTCAGCACTGTATTTCTCCAAAACGAAGTACTTGGAATGAGTTAAATAAGGCAATAGCCTCTGCTGTTGTCTGTTTATGCACAGACCAAGTATTTAATTTTTCATACATGATTTTTGAAGGTATGTTGGGAAATCTTAGTTCCTCAAAATTTTTAATGTATCCCAGATTTATCCAACATATCATAAACATTGAATTGCAAAACTTGTCAACTCCCAAAAACATTTTTATCATTCCAGAGTTGAACAAGAAAGTTTTCTCAAATATGAGAAAACAATTTAAATTTTCGGGCAAGGAAACCCCTCTGTTTCCTAATATGATCAAAGATCAAACACTTATTGGAGAGGGTTCAATAATAGATACAACCCAAATTGAACCTCAACCCACTCCATCACCCCCAAATACAGCACAAACACCACCCCAAACAGTCACTCAATCACCCACAAATATAGAAGTCCTGAATGTGTCCCAGGAACTTGAAATAAATCCTCAGAGTGCTACTCTTCACTCTGTGGAAGACCTGCCCAATGTCACCCAAAATATATCCACAATCTATAAAAGAAAGAAAACATCTTTAAAGGACACCAGGGGACAAATCGAGTCACACCCCAGGCTCAAAGAGTTGTCCTCCAAGGAGGAGAGAGGACATGAGGCGAGGGCTTTCACTACCGATGCCCCAAAGGTGGGTGCACAGGACAGTGAAAACATCTCTAAGACCCAGACCTCGGCAACTTTAAGTGATGACTCTTTTGAGGAATTACTTAAAGGACCCCGGTGCCAAGAAACCACAAGGGGGGGGCATCTCTGCTTCTTCTAGGAAGAAGAGAATGTCTAAAAGACCCAATGAATCACCAAGAAGTGATGAGGGCAGATCTGTGGAATTGATGGATAGGATGGAAAACCTTAAAGCCAATGTACCTGTTAGTGAGCCCGATGATCTTGCTAGATGGAGTGAGGGCAGTATTAAAACAAAACAATTGACGGATAAAGTGGATTCTCTTGAATCTACTGTACAAGATTGCCTTAAGTATCTCACAAATCAGGGAAAAACCATTGCAGTGATGAAAAGACATGTTAATACCATCAACAAAAGAATGAGGCTATATGAACACAGGCTTCATCAACAAACTAAAATTATCAGAAGATTGTAAAAGAAGGTTGATGATAGTGAGGCTCCTCCAGTTGAGCTCACTTAGGGGGAGAAGGATAACATTCAAACAATGATTGATGAATCAATTGCAGCAGCAGCATCCTCTCTCCTAAATCTAAAAGAAACTGAAGTTGATGAAGGCCAAGAAAATGTTGAAGGTCCAGAAAACATGGATACTACTGATGTGCCTGCTACTGATGAACATACAGAAATACCAGTAGTAACTCCTACTACTGATATAATAGCAGTAGTAAGTAAAGAAGAGGAAGTAAAAGCAACAAATACTACTGATGCCCTATCAGTAGTAACTCCTGAAGTCCCACCAGTAGTAACTACTTTGGTTACTACTGAAGAGGAAGAACTGCAACTTCCTGAGCTAATTGAAAGAGAAAAACATGTCATCATCTCCAAACCACCAACTCCTGATCAACCACTTATCATACCTGACATTGATGATAATGTGAATTGGTTTGAGGTAGATGAATGTACACTTCCTCCACATCCCAAGATACTACCAGAAGATCAACTTAAATTGTTTTATCCAAAACTACTACTTTCTGGTATCCCTGATATGAAATACATTCCACCTCCACCATCTGCTCACATTGGAAAAGGAAAAGAAGTATATGATGATGATTATCCAAACAGAGCATTAGGTCACCACATGGTGAACAAAATAAATCATGTCAGAAAAGAAAAGCAATCTAGATGGAGAATAAAACATAGAAAATTCTTGGAGAAAGTGGAAATGTATCAAGCACTAGAGGAAAATAAGAAGAAAGTTCAAAGTGCAATTCCTGCTCAAATACATGTTCAAACAGAGGACATTCAGATAGAAGCTCAAAAGGCAGAATTCAAAAGGCTCAGAAAAGTTGAAGAAGAACATATACAATGCCTTGAATATTTGGTCTCTGAATGCAAGAAAACTAAAAGTGAATTAACTGATGATGTGTTTGAACAGAAGGCCAATATGATTGAGTATCTGAAAACAAAAGGGCATAGTGCAAAGTCATTTGGAAGAATGAAGATGATGACTATAATTGAAAAATATTGCACTGCTAAGAAGAAGGATTTGGCTGAACAAGAAGCAGAAGAAGAAAAGAAATCCAAAGATTTAATCCCAGTCAGTCCAACATTAATCAAAGCTGGTAGTGTATCAACTACTGGTGATACCTCAACTCCCAAATCAAAGAAAAGAAAACCTGTTGATCAAGAACAAAGCTCTAAAAAGAAATCAAAAACACAAATTGTACCTGTTCTTGAAATGCCCATTGCTCCCTTGCAGAACAATCTGATCATTAATTGGAGGGTTATGCAGAATAATGTGATAGAAATTATAAGTGAAGATAAAGTTGTGCAGAGATTTACTGGATGGTTACCTTTGATCATGTCCTGTTCAAGAAGTGATGTCATTAAACTACTGATCATTGGAAAACCAAGGATGTCAAAGAATTCATGGAAAGATTCTGGTGCTGGATACTTAACAAAGATGATTGATGCTGCTTTCTATCCAGACAACTACCCAGAACAATTTACAGATCCAGGAAATGTATATGCTTGGAATGTGATTCCAACTGCACAAATGTACTTCTTTGAAAAATCTGGCAAAGTCTGTGAGTTATATTTGTATGAAAAAGAATATCCTCATTCTGAGAAGACTATGTATCAGATATTCACAAATACAATGATGAAGCCATATGATGCAGTTATGTTCCAAAACAAATTGAATTATTTCACAAAGAGAAACAGCAAATACATCATTGAGCAAAGAAGACTACAGAATCAAAGAACCCTTGAGAAAAGAAGAAGGGAACAAGAAGAACAAGAGAAACTTAGTTGATTGAAAGATAATCAATAAGTTTAGGGGGAGATTATTGGGACAAAATCACAGATCAACTTGATACTGATGCTGCAGTTAGTACTGATCATACTTAGTACTGATGGGGCAGAAATATATTACTGATGAAGTTGATACTGGTGAAAGCTATAACTTAGTTACTACTGATCAAGGCTTATTGAAGATACTACTGATCAATAGTAGTTACTACTGACGATGGATCTGGACTTACTACTGATCACCAAAGTTACTACTGACGTTACTTATTTACTACTGGTGATTGCAGAATACTACTGATGAGCTTATATGGAACATATCGAGTCCGAGATATTCGTAGAGATAGTTATAGCATGTAAATCAATGTATATCTATTGAATTCGAATGTAAATCAAGTCCTAGAATAACTAGGGTAAATAGTTTAGCTTCAAGGACTATTATATATAGTTCCTTACGAATTATAAACGTACGTGTGTATTGTTAACTCGATAATATACATTGAAGCTTTTTGTGAAACTGTGTTCTTAATATTTTCGTTTATTATTTACAGTTCATTGTTCTTAATATATTGATATAGTGTTGATCCGCTGCAACTTCTATAATTAATTAGATCTAAGGTGTTTATTAACTTTTTCATAGTTAATCGATCCTGACAGTAGTGATGATGTATATTATGATGATCTTACTGAGAATATTTGATTTTAAGTTAAAGACACTAGTACATAAAATATTTATTGGCGCGAAGGGTAATTTTTATTTAATATGGTTAACAGAACCGCATGTTCGCATAAATAAATAAAAAAGACAACACAACACCATTTGTTGAGTTTTTAATGCGATTGTGTCGAATGCACCAAAAAACCAACATTTGTTGGTGTGATCAATGCTATACCGCATCATTTGTTAAGTTTTTATGAGATGTGTAGAAAATAATCATACATGAAATTTGAAGTAAACCTTAAAAGACTATCGTTATAATTTACTGCTAAAGATATTAGTTTACATTGATTTATGGACTTGGTGTACGTAAGTGGGTTGAAGTAGTTTGGAATATCAGTTCAAGCGACATGTCGTATTTTATGTGGTTTCTTTATAAATTTGAAGAAATTGGCCACTAGACCAATGGAGACGCAGACATGTGTTGTTCTTATGTTTTGTTTATTATTCAAACCTCTTTGTATAAAATATTAAAATGTCTCAAAGCAGCTGACTTGCTGATTGAAATGAATAAATAAAGATTTGTTTAATCTGTAAATCAAAATATCTTTGATGAAAATATGATTTTTTAATGTATACTTGTATTGTCACCAATGGCCAAACAATATAAAGGACTAGTTGACAGGTATGCTTTGTTGCTTATGTTAATTATTGGCAAGTTAATTAAAATATTAAAAAATTAGACCAAAAAATACCAAAAAGATAATATAATGGCTTTCTTAATATTTCTGATGCACATAAGTTTAGATAAACATCCATTGCAAGTGGTAGATTGGTTTTTATACACAAACATTAATCATATTAGGATGATAAGTATCCAACCTCATCAAAAGAAGGGTATGAAAATGTGACCTCTCATGAACTTGTTGGGCCGGTTCATGATCAAGTTGGTGTCTTCTGGTCCAAGCGTCTGATCAAATTTGTTTGGTCCTTCAATATATATTGATGTATAAGACTTTAGTATTTATTAATTATACGCAACAATTATACAAGCTAAAATATTTTATCGTAAGACTACTACAGAATAAACAGGTTGACGGAGATGGATCTATGTTCAGGTTATCCAGAAAAAATCGAGTCTTTACTCTGTTGTATGCGGCCTAACTAGTATTCCCGTGATCATTTTCAGATTTTTTCCCGTATCTATTCTAAAGTGTTACCAGTGAGGTTTGAACTCTGACCTCTTGTGAGACAAAAGGCCTCCTTTTCAACTAAGAGATGTTAAGACTAGTATACAAGTCCAAAAGGCGTTATTTTACAAATGAAATAACAAGTGTACTTTGAGTTGCAAATTGTAACAGACTTGTAACTAGAAACTTTTTTAAACCATTTGGCACGTTTTTTACATCATATTTAAAATTTAGATAACAATAAGACTTTCAATGAAACAAATTTGTTTCAGTATGCTATTAACCACATACAACACATATTTCTATAGATTTAACCTTGTATGTTTATTGGTTATTACTAATTATTTAAATGCATATAATTAATATAATATAACTGCCGCAACGAATTATAAATGTGCCACAAAATGCCTTTAACTTACCAATAATTTTCCTTGTGATAATTATCAGTTTAGAAGTAAATTATGGAATGTAGTTGTAATGTTTCATTGCATCTCTTTTCTTTGTTGTACACGAGACAACATGACCCGTGCGATGCACGAGCTTCGTTCACAATGAACACCAATTTTGAAATCGTATACAATGAAATGATGTTACAAATAAAGTATCTAAATCATAATCACTAACATGTTTAGTTTTGAAAGGGAGTTAAAACCTTTTCATCCCAATTTTTCTGAGGAGTGGGATTTATATATCAATCAACTACATCAGGAAAATAAATTTGCACATGCAAGACCAAATCTTAAGTTAAAATTTCAATCGAATAAATTTGAACCAACAATTGTATAAAATTTTACCATTTTTAAAATTTTTCTAATACTTAACATTTTAATATTGTTCATAAAAACATTGTTAATACAAAAAGAAAACTAAAAGCACTTCTTTCGTGTTTTTACCACCATCACAATTCAACACATGTAATCATTATATATAAGAAAAAAAGATTTTAGAACTTAAATATAAAATGATGTGATAACAGTAATATAACAACCAAATGTAATATTTATATCCTAATTAATTTAATATGGAAACAATAAGGATCAATTTTGAGCCGTTTGACACTTTCTAGTTGTTTGACTCGATTCTTTTTAAGCATTTTTTTTTTATTTTAACTATTTGACCCGTAAGACATAAAATATACATTTGTTAATAGTATATATAAAAAAGTTACGACACATATAAATATTAATATGTACACATCAATTTCAGTCAATGCCTTTTCCTTTGGTGGAAGATGACCCATTTAGTTGTTGCTACATTAGCATGTTCGTTTCCATCTATGAAGCTAATTGTTGAGTTGATGAAAAGCAATGTGATGATCCCAACAAAATCCTGGCGACAATTTTCATATTGTTATTTAAAAGGAAACATAAATGTTAAATATTCATGAAGTTAATAGTAGGGAATTTTACCATGCAATTTCCATAAATATTTTAAAAGATCGTATCTTCAATTTCACTAAAATACTCCATTTTTTTATTTCTCAAATCTTCACATATAGAAGTTGATATACAACCAAATTGAAATGATCTCGAAAAAATTCAATATAATAATCGACCAATTCTACAAATACATGAAACATAAGTAATCGGGATATTGAAAAATCCATGTTCTCATTACAATGAGAATTCAAGAAATAAATGTACTCAAATTAAAATTGGTTTATGTCTGACATCAAATACCTTGAATGCAAACAAAACGATATGAACTGAAAGGAATTGAGGACTAACCAAATGGAAATAGAATGTGTGAAGAATTGAAAGAAATCAAGTGCATATACCAATCGAGGCAAACCTGTTCAAAAGGAAACCATTTGACTTAAGACTTGAATTGTAAGATCAATTGGTGCCCTAAATTGATCAACATGTAACAAAGTTTGAAGAGAATTAGTTTATTTTATTAAGGAAAGAGAAAAATGTATAAAGCAGTCATACTTATTCAAATGGAAAAGCAAGAAGATAATGAATACATTAGAGCAATGAATTGGTGGAATAAATAGAACCTTGTTCTTTCAATGGAGATGATTCAACACTGAGACCATATATATAGTTTTTCAGATGATGTATCATATGAATATGTGGATGCATCTGATTAATTGGGGAATAAAATTGGGCAGGTAAACGAAAAGATAAAGGAATGGGATCGATATTTATTCACTTTTAATGTAGATTATATTTAGTCATGGTAGTAAAGGCTAATAAAAGAGTTCGGTTCATACATGAAAATATATAATTTCCGTTACACATATTTCGGTGACTTTTAGTTGTGTATTCACCCTTAATTGGATGGAATGCACAATTATGCTAGCACATGGTAATAGATGCAATTAAAAGTTGGTGAGGTTTTTTTTTTATTACGTGGGTTAAATGTAGCGATTAAATGGTCGTGTTTGAGGATTAAACGCAGGGCAATATTTAAGACGTTGGTTTTTTTTTTTTTTTTTTGGTAACTAAATGGGCTGCGTTTTTTATTGGATAATTAAAAGGTTAAAGGGGTTTTTTTTTGGGTTAAATGGCATTGAAAGGCTAAGGCATTTAAATGGTATTAAATGACGTTAATAAAAAAAGCTAAGGAGCTTTTTGAACGATATTGTATCTTGGGCAACTCGTTTGTTATGTATTGTGTGTGAATGACATTAATGAGTACCGAATTTATTGCAACTTCAATTTTAGAACTCGTTTTTTATGTATATATAGATTACATATGATTAATGAGCAAATTAACCAATCTTATATAAGGTTTTGACATTTTATAAGTCTGACCACTAAATGAATGAATAGAAGCTATATATATTCGCAACCAAAGTACGGTTTTAGCTACCCTCGTAACATTTAACCCTAAAGGAAATAATGGGTGTGTTTGGAAGAGAGTGTTAGGAGCTCTTTGGAGCTTGAAGCTAGGATGACAAAGCTTTAATTTTACTTTGTAAAAATAAGTTCCTAAATACAAAACTTGTAGAATTATAGTTTCAGAAAAAGCTTCAGCTAATAACTACATCTCGTAGCTCAATCTCACAATTCATACTTCCAATCACATTTTAAAGCTAATTCTCTCGAATACTTTCCTGAAAGTAGTCTTTATTTATGCCTCTAAATAGAAGTATTACTATCTATACTTTACCTTCATTATAACTTTTATTTGAAAAAAAATATTTTTCTTATTGTTATTGTTAGTTCTCTCCGAATGCAAAACACAAAACATTCCTAAGAAAATGGGCGGACCAGGCCGGGCCCATATTTATAGCAATTGGTGATTTGGTGAAAGGGGAGAAAGATATCAAAAACGAAGTCGCAAAGCTTCGTCGTGAAAGTTTCTACTACTCCTACTGCCAGATCGTCATTCTCGTTCATGATTTCAATTCTCTGATGCAATTTGTATCCATTAATTTCTCTGTTCCTACGTTAGTAATCTTATATCCTTCTGGTGTGTTACTTTTTTTCTTTTTTTAAATTAGGGTTTTAATCGAATTTGTATAATGATATGTTTTTTACAGAGGATCTCATCTTAGTGCGATAATTAGGGCATCATAAAATTTGAACGCTGCAAATTCAAATTGACTTGCGATTTAGGTTTTCTTATATATTTGACCTACCAACTGCTCGGAAAACCTCTGCAATTGTAAGATTAGGGTTTGATTTTATATAAAGCTATGAATAACAATACTCCCCAAAAGAACACCCCCTTCGGAAACTCATTACCAACAAACCCTAACGCTCATCTCCAGTCACAGTCCCAATTCCAACAACAATCTGGATCTCCTTTTGCGAACCAGTTTCAACTCTCCCAATATGCTGCAGCTCATGCCCATGCTCAAGCCATAGCTCAAGCTCACTCAAAAGCTCAGCAGGGTCAAGCCAACCATGCCCAGTTTCAAGCCCAGCTACAAGCTCAAGGTATGTCTATCAATCCATCACATGGACATTTCTCTGCTAATTCACCCTCATATCCTGGATCTGCAAATGCAAGTATTAGACGTTTGCCTCAAAAACCTGTTGGAAGACCACCTGGGGTTTCAAATGCTAATAACATTTCTCCCATGAGAATGATGGAGCTTACGCCAGCTCAGCGTAACAAAAAGAAACAAAAGCTTCCAGAAAAACAGTTACTGGAACGAGTAGCTAAAATTCTACCACAATCTGCTCTTTACACGGAGCTTCTTGAATTTGAGTCACGTGTGGATGCTGCTTTAGCAAGAAAGAAGATAGACATCCAAGATGCAATTAAAAACCCTCCTTGCATTCAGAAAACACTCAGAATTTATGTTTTCAACACTTTTGCTAATCAAACACGTAATAGTCCCATGAAACCGAATGATGAACCACCAACTTGGACTCTGAAAATAATTGGTAGAATCTTGGAAGAAGGTATGGATCCTGATCAAGCTGCAATGATGCAGGCATCAAGCCCTAAATTTTCATCTTTCTTTAAAAGGGTAAGTATTTCATTGGACCAAAGATTATACCCTAATAATCATATGATTGTTTGGGATAGTGCTAGAACACCAACACCTCATGAAGGTTTTGAGGTGAAAAGAAAAGGTGAAAAAGAATTTAATGCAAATATACGTCTGGAAATGAATTACATCCCTGAAAAATACAAACTTTCTGGAGCTTTAATGGAAGTTCTTGGAATTGAAGTCGATACCCGTTCAAGAATCATAGCTGCAATTTGGCATTATGTAAAAGCTAGAAAATTGCAAAGTCCAGATGATCCTTGTTATTTTAACTGTGATCCAGCTTTAAGGAAAGTATTTGCGGAAGATAAAATGAAATTCACCATGGTTTCACAGAAAATCTCCCACCATTTATCTCCACCACAACCGATTCATTTGGAACACAGGATTAAGCTTTCGGGAAACAGTCCAGCTGGCAATGCGTGTTATGATGTACTGGTGGATGTACCGTTTCCAGTACAAAGGGAATTGAATGCTTTAATGGCTACAACTGAGAAAGTTAAAGAGATTGAAGCTTGTGATGAAGCAATTTGTACTTCAATTCGCAAGATTAATGAGCACCGAAAAAGACGAGCTTTTTTTCTTGGATTTAGTCAGTCACCTGTTGAATTTATTGATGCTTTGATTGAATCACAAGGAAGAGATTTGAAACTTGCAGCAGGGGAAACAAGCCGTAATGTTGAGAAAGAACATCAAGCTGAGTTCTACAATCAACCATGGTATGGTTTCTGTTATCTTTTAACTTTACCTCATATGGTTGAATATAAACTTTAATGATTTTTGGATCTTGTGTAGGGTTGAAGATGCGGTTATTCGTTACTTGAATCGCAAGCCAGCTACAGGGGGTGTTCGTGGAAGTACATAATTGCCCCTGAAAGTTGTCCTTTTGATATCATACCATGGCAGTGATTAGATATAATGATTTAAGATGTGGATTTATGATATTTAAGTATTTTGTAGTTTAGTGTTTATGTTATGTTGTTTAGTATAAGGGGATGATGAAGTTATTGGATGTTGGTATACTTTATGTGAAACTATCCCTAAAATCAGTTTTAAAATCTGAACAGATGTATTCGTATGGAGGAGACTATATTGTTTTCTACTAAATATTCTTACTCATTTAATCAATATAAATGTCTAAATCAGTTAATGAGATTAGAAAAAAAAAATAGTGAATTTTACATGCTATCATTTTATGAGTATGAGTATGAATATGCTATCATTTTATGAGTATGAGTATGAATATGAAGTGGGAAGATATAATTAACAATGAGTATAAATAAATGTTACGAATCAAAATCAATTATTTCAGTCACTTAGACTTCTAATTCCATTCAATCATATTATGTGCACAAAACATAACTTCTTTTTTTTTTTTTCATTAATGTTTTCTGCTATACATGTTTTTAAGTCTATCGATATTTAACTTTTAGGGTCAAATTTCAAAACATCATGTATTTGGTATACTTTTTTTTTTAATCAATTTTATGAAAACAGCTTTTTGTTAGGAATCAAGGTTGAACATTTCGCTCTTCAAAGATCGGCATTATGATTCAAATCTCATCCTTCTTCAAACTAGCTTTTGAGGATGAATTCTACATTTATCTTATGACTAATAGTCTGATACAAACCTAGTATAAAATGGGTTCATAGTTAACTTTGCACAAAATAAGGTTTTAGTATTCTTTCAGAAAACAAGAGGTCCGAAGTGTGTGCTTCCTTTTCTATTACTTTTTAGAGAAATAATATTTGTGTCTATTTTTGTGCATATTCATCTCTAAACTTAACATGTGTAATCCACTAAATCTCTTTCCTCATATCATTCTTTGATTTTAACATTTGTCATCATCAAATAGGTAACCATAAATAGTAAGCACCAATATCATTCCTCTACTTTTTAAACAAAAACATAGTTTGAAAACATCATACAAAACAAATAAAAAGAACCATACCACAACGGTTGCAACATCACTCGCTCTCAACTCTTATCCGTTGTACATATCAATTGTCAGACAAGGAATAGTGCTCTTGGCTTAAGGTTCAATTATTGCATCAATATCAATGACAAACTTGTAACCATTATTGTTAGTTACATCCGAACATGCACGAACATGAAAACAAGTTCCTTTTCGTTGTCCAACATGTGACCGGGAAACCACTAAACAATATAAAATACAACCAAGTAAACATAATTTAAGCAACATAAGTTGAACAGCATAAATTAAGATATTTGTCATCTTCGCCATTACACACAAGTTATCCCTTAACATCGTTTCTTACCATTAACATTGCTACTAATATTATAAAATAACACAAACGCCATTCGGATCCTTAACATTTATTCATCATCACCTGACCACATTTGCAGTTCACTCCCCATAAAAACAACTTCACTCAAGCTTGCGCTTATACAGAAGCTAGATGAAGAAAAATGATGCTTAACCACCTATCATAACACTTGCACAATATTAACCCTAATGCACCTTACTTTTTATGCTCTCTGGCAATTCAAACTCCATTTTGTTCACAAAGATCCAGTAGATCCAGTGTCTGCATCATGTACGTACAAAAATAAAATAAAATATAAAAAATAAGAATTAGGGTAACAAATAACAGTATGTATTTTGTTAGTATTAAAAATACCTCTGGGATTGATAGTTCAAGCCGAAACTTGGGACCATCATAGTGATGCAACACTGGCCTAAATGCATCTTCCTCCAATGCTTTGCACACTTTCCTTATGCGGATTCTTACCTGATTCGATGCAAAATTAAATTTAGATACAATTCAAACCATTGTGGATATATAATATTATAGTCTATAGAAAAAAAATTGTTAGCATATATATAACTCATACCTGGGCTGGAAACCTGGATTCACCTTTACACTTCTTGTCCTCCCAAGCAGTTGGATCAATATTGGAACCACCAAAAGTTGTTGCCTGAATTAAATTGTTCGAGATTAGAATAAAAATATTTATAAAACATAATTAATTGTCTGATAAATCCATCCAACACACCTCGAAAATACCATGCAGCTGGTGAGTGGTATAGTTATAGAGAAACAAAGGTAATCCGGGTGTAATTGCTCGAACAGAGTCCCTGTATCTTGGTGGCAAACCTGCAAAGGATATGTCACATGAATTTCAACAAATGATGTGTTTGCAAATAAATATAAACTTGTTAAAGAATTACCAAAAAGCTGTCTCTTTAAATCCTCCTGCATAGTGTCATTGTTACAAACAAAGATATATCCACCAAGAACTTCATCCCTAGGAAGCATTTCAGCTGCAGGCAAAGTCTTAAACCTTTTATCAGCAGCATTGCTATTGTTGCTGTTACTATCATTATTGTTGTTGTTGAGATCCTTATTGTTGTGACTGTTTCCAGGATACTTTCCACCGATCATGTTCTCCATGATTCTATTGCTGTTCTTCTGATACACAGCATTTGTGTTGTAGACACTGTTTCGAAGGGAGTTTTTGTTCATGCTCTCAGTCATCTTCATGTCAAGATTCAGATTTAACATGTTGAAGTTGAGGTTTTCAAATTTGTTTTCTTCTTGAAATCCTACATTTTCTCTTGGCCCAACAGAAACTTTTGAAAGATCCAAATTGTTTCTCCGTTCACCCTTTGATCTTGTCTGTTCAGCCAACCTTGAAGCAGCAGCATACCACTGTTGATCCTCTGAAACTTTTGATTGCCCTCGTAGTTCATCCCCTAATTGCCAATAGCTCTGCATATTCTCCATGCTGCAAAATCAATAACATATAAGTGCATGTAGTTCAAAAAAACAGTTACTAGTTTCAAAAATTATAATATACTAAAGCAAAATATGCAATTTATTTTACTTCATGAGAAGGAAAAACCTAACAAATACAGCCAAAAAGAATCAAGTAACGAGAGTATCGGCTAAATTTAGGCATTTTAGGTAAAGATCAATCCATAGCCAGATCACAAGACCGTAAATTAGATTTGAAGACATATAACACTAGCATTTCGTAATATTCTGGTCAATTCCACTAAAAGATAACCAACATTTCCCCAAATTTAAACCTAAAACCGATCGATTGAATTCGTAAATAAAAACTCGTAAAACAAATTCAATCGATTAGAACATCAACCACATACGAATCAATTACAGAAAAGACACATTAATATTTGAATAAAAAATACAGAAAACAAACAGAATTACAAAAATAGAATCGTATCCTGAGACAAACCTGGGTGAGCTCAGTAGTGTAAACAGGATCTAATCCTTGGTGTAGATGGCGAATAATATGCCTCCTGATCAGATCAAATATTAGAAATTAGGATAGAAAAAACCCTAGATTTGGGGACGTTGAAGCTAAAGGATATATGAAATTAAAGTGATAGCAAATAACGCACCTTTTATCTCCTGGGATTTAAAACCCGGACGATGAGACAGACACCAGAGGAGTGAATCTAGATTTTTCTTAACTTATATAATTGCAATCCATTTAATATGGTCACGATCCCTTACTTAATAACGAGAATGCCATTCTCATGTGAGTTAAAGAAGAGACACGTGTTGGTTAACTGTGGGAATGTGTAGGACACGCGCTGATTTAAGAGGGTGGGTGGTTTTGTATGCACAAACCATGTGATTAACTTAAGTGTTGTCGGTAGCTTGATTTGAGCCGTCGGATAAATTTATTTTGAATTCATAAACTGAGCAAAACTATTAACATATGATTCAGCCAATAGCTGGCGGCATCATTCCAGTGGCATTTTAGTCCCTTACTAAATTACGATTTGGTCCCTTGACTTCGGTCAGTTGTTCCTTTTTTTCCATTTTGCACTTGCAATTTATTAATTTTGAGGATATTAAGTATTATATCGATTGACTCATTGAGTTTGATTTGATAAAGCATTGCACATGGGCGCTTTTTCGTCTTTTTAATAATATCTCTATCTTAAACAGTTAAACCTTCTCTTTCTTCTAACTTAATTTGATAAAAACTTGAAATTCTATACATACTATTCACTAAAGTACTCCCTCTCTCCCACAATAAACTTATCATTTTACTTTGACATAAGTTTTAAGATAATAGTTAGTGGTGAGGTCACTATAATAATTTTGATTAAAATATAAGATTGGTATGTAGAGAGAAAGATAGTTAGTGGATAATTGTGGTGGGTGTAATGACCCGAAATTTGAATCAAATAAATTATGGAAAAATATGATAAATAAGGATAAATCGTTTAAAAGACGTGGAAATTGGTTTCGTGTCATTTGGATACCGTTTGATATGGTTAAGGTCGACACCGGGTCGAATTGGACAACAAAAAGTTGCAGCCTAGCTGCCAACATGAGTTCGCGGCGCGAACTATGATTCACGAACGCGAAAGTCGACCAGAGATTTTGAGGTTTTGGGACATGAAGTTCACGACCAGGTTCACGACGCGAAGAGTTCGCGACATGGGAAGATCGTGGCGCGAACATGGGGTTCGCGGCGCGAACTCTTTAATGGTAATTTTTTGTTATTACAAGTAACAAAACGCAGCGGAAAATAGTTTATCACCATAAACGGATCTTGATATCAATCATACAATTAAACTAATAAAATACAAAGAGTTAAGATGAATATATCATACCCTTGAAGCCTTTGTATATGTTTATTCGGTTGGAGATGTGTTACGACGGAAACCAAGACCTCCAACGGGGAATTCCTCCAAAGCTAGTCCACACAACACCTATGCAAGAATACCAAGGGATGCTAGTCCAATCTTCAAGCAAAGAGAACAAAAGTCTAGAGAGGTGTTTGGAGGGGGCGGCCGAATAGGGTAAGCAAGGGTGAGATTATCTTGCCCTTGATTCCCTTTTATTGACTTCCCATAATCAATTATGATTATTAACACTCTAGTCCCTATCTTTTTTTCCTTCTAGTTTGCTCACAATAAAGTTCTAATATTAACAATTAATATTAAACTTTAATATATACAAGCATGTAACTTATATTAATATGTAATGTAATTACCCTAATTACACTACATATCTTATTGTGTTAGGTGTTTTAGTGTGTGGCTCTTTAGGGTCACAAACAACTAGCCATATAACTATATGTTATATGCGTGAAGCATATTCCAACAGCTCCCACTTGCGCACGTGATAACATCAAGTAGTTATACAAGCAAAGGTTAGAGTCTAGCAACCCGCCAATGCCCCTAGAAGTACATGAGGAGTTTCATAAAATCTTTGTTCAAAGTTTTTCAATCAGTTATCCTTTTGTTGTTGATACTTTGTTGAAATTTAGACAATGATTAATGTCAATCTACAATTTCAACGATTCTGTTTCTCGATCTATACATTGAAGTAGATTACCAAAACCAATCAGGATTCATCGTGATTACCTTTTGGGTGTGGCCACACATACATCTATTCAAATCATCGAGGGGCCCAGTAGTATCTAATCCACTTACGTGGAGGAACAAATTCTTTATTGACTGCACGTGTCTGTCATATGCTTAATGATAAACCCGATAATGGTTGTTATAGCAGCCTTATTCAGGTCAGCGTTTAACCACATCAAAGTTTGCCCCTCTACATACACAAACCAACTTGCATCTCAAGTCAGAGGATAAGTGACAAAGCCTTTGTGAGATTCACTTGTGACATAAATCCAGGAAGTGATTTCTCATAGGTTGGTCAGTCCAATTGTGCATCTTATGAACAACATGTGAGTTTAATTTCATCATCCTTAGTCATACTAAGATAATGTCCTCAATGCCCTCAGATTTGTCTTAATAATATTCTCATATTATTAATATGACAATGGACAATTTAGAATATAAAACGCAGTAAATATTCATGGATATAAACATGCAAATATAGAACACAGTAGATATTCATATAAAAACGATCATATCAAATATATCAATTTATTCCAATAAAAACTGCTCAATGTTCCATTATCCAAATACTAAAACAGATTACATGAAACTATTAGCTGGTCGAAGCCCAATGTTTCTAGCATGCTCAATATGTTTTGTACATGACATTGGCTTCGTGAATGGGTCAACTAAGTTGTCATCTGTATGAACTTTGAGCAAGCGTACATCTCCCATTAGGATCGCATCTCTAATGTAGTGAAGCTTCCTCCGATAATGTCTGGCGCCTTTCTGAACACCAGGTTCGTTGGCAATGATGATAGCACCTGAGTTATCACAGTACATATCCATAGGTTTTTCATTACTGGGGACCACTCCAAGCCCAGAAATGAATTTCCTCATCCAAACAGCTTCCATTGCAGCTTCAGTAGTTGCAATGTATTCAGCTTCTGTAGAAGACATAGCAATATTGCTCTGTTTAGCACTTTTCCAATCAACAGCGCCTCCGTTCAAAATGAAAACATACCCCATTTGAGATTTGAAATCATCTCTATCAGTATCAAAACTAGCGTCAGAATAACAAGTAACGCTTAGCTCATTTTGAGTTTCACCACCATAAACAAGAAACATATCTTTAGTATTCCTAAGATACTTCAGTATGTTCTTAACAGCAGTCCAGTGACTCTCACCTGGATTCTGTTGATATCGGCTTGTAAGGTTCTAAGAGAACGCTACATCAGGTCTTGTGCACTGCACAACATACATGATAGACCCTCCTGCTGAGGCATAGGGGACATCACGCATACGTTTCAACTCATCAGGTGAGGACGGTCCTTGAGTCTTACTCAAGTGTACATTGTGTTGCATAGGAAAATTTCCACGTTTGGAAGCATCCATTCTAAACCGTTTTAGAATCTTATCAATGTACGCACTTTGACTTAGTCCGATTAACCGCTTCGATCTATCTCGGTAGATCTTTATACCAAGTATATATGCCGCTTCCCCTAGATCCTTCATAGCGAAGCACTTCCAAGCCAGGATTTTACATCTTGTAGCATTGGAATGTTATTTCCTATAAGTAGTATGTCATCGACATATAGGATTAGAAAGACGACAATGCTCCCACTAGCTCTTACATATACACATGGCTCGTCGGAATTCTGAGTGAAACCAAACGTTTTGATTTCCTCGTCGAATCTTTTATTCCAACTTCTGGATGCTTGCTTTAGTCCATAAATGGACCTTGAAGCTTACATACTTTCTTAGGGTGCTTTGTACTTACAAATCCCTCAGGTTGTACCATATAGACATCTTCGTCGAGGTGTCCATTTAAGAAAGCAGTTTTAACATCCATTTGCCAAATCTCATAGTCATAATACGCTGCTATGGCTATGATGATCCTAATAGCTCTAACGTCGACAACAGGCGAGAAGGTTTCATCATAGTCAATCCCGTAGGTTTGAGTGTAACCTTTTGCCACCAACCGAGCTTTATAGGTGTGTACATTGCCATCCATGTCGGTCTTCTTCTTGAAGAACCACTTGCTGCCAACAGTCTTACTGTTAGGAGGAAGATCAACCAGAGTCCATACTTGGTTATCTTTCATGGATTGCATTTCCGCGTTCATAGCATCAAGCCATTTGTCAGATTCAGAATCTGCTAATGCAGCTCGATAGTCAGGGGGTTCATTATGATCCCCTTTTCTCAGCTCCTCAGCATCGATTTGGAAACCATATCGTTCAGGTGCATGAGGTGTCCTTGCGGACCTTCGAACGGGGACTTCATCATTTTGAGGTGCAACAGGAACAGTTTCATGTTCAGCCTCATCTTGATGTTCGCTAGTATCTACAATAGGTTGTGCATCTTCATCGCTTGGAATCTCGTCAAAGTCGATTGTACTCCCACTTGCTTCTTGTGAAATGAGATTGCTCTCAAGAAACTCAGCATAACGAGCAATAATTACTTTTTGCTCATGTGGGTAGTAGAAATAGTAACCCATCGTTTCCTCAGGGTATCCTATAAAGATGCACTTGACAGCTCTGGGTTCAAGTTTGTTCGGTGTGTCTCGTTTCACGAGAGCCTCACAACCCCAGACCTACAAGTAAGACAAGTTAGGGACTTTCCCATGCCATATCTCATATGGTGTCTTTTCAACCTTCTTGGTGGGAACCATATTCAGTATGCGAGCAGCCGACTTGAGTGCATAACCTCAAAAGGATAGAGGCAGAGTGGTAGGACTCATCATCAATCGGACCATGTCAAGAAAGGTGCGATTTCTCCTCTCTGATACACCATTATGCTGTGGTGTATAAGGGGGAGTGAATTGTGAGACAATCCCACAATTCTTTAGATGGTCTTGAAACTCATGGCTCATGTACTCTCCTCCTCGATCAGAACGGAGAGCTTTTATCTTCTTGCCGAGTTGATTTTCTACTTCATTTTGGAAAGATTTGAACGTTTCAAAGGTTTCATGTTTATGTTTAATCAAGTAAACATAACCATAATGACTAAAGTCGTCAGTGAAAGTAATGAAGTAGGTAGCACCTTCCCTAGTTCTATTTCTAAAAGGGCCACATACATCGGTATGTATGAGTCCAAGTAGATCATTGGCCCTTTCGCCTACATGAGAGAAAGGTTTGCGCGCCATTTTACCAGATATACAAGAAACACATTTATCAAATGATTCAGAATCATCTAATTTTATAAGCCCATCGTTTTGTAATTTTAAAATGCATTTCTTGTTAACATGGCAAAGACGACAATGCTATAGGTAAGTAGAATCCAAATTCTTCTTGGATTTCTTATTGCTACATGTGTAAATAGAACTACTGTTTGTGATACGATTATGCATGTCAATCTAAAAAATACCATCACAAGGAATAGCATTAAAATAGAATACATTATCCTTTGAAACTGAAATACCATAATCCGTAAAAGAGTGAATAAAACCATTATTCCACAAACATGAAAGCGATACTATACCCCTAGTAATACTAGGCGCATAGTGACAATTGTCTAGTACAATAATTAAACCACTATGAAGGATTAAATCGTAGCTTCCTATAGCTTCGACCGGTGCACGCATTCCATTGCCTACGTACAAGTCCAAAGCTCCATGGTTTAGCTTTCTACTTCCCCTTAGACCCTGCATGGTATTACAAATGTGAGTACCACAACCAGTGTCATATACCCATGATTTCTTAGGGAAAGCATATAGTTCTATTGTGAAGATACCTGATGTGCCAACCTTGTTGGCTTTGTTCTTCATCAACTCTGCCAGGTAGGCAGGACAATTCCTCCTCCAATGGCCTGTTTCACCGCAGTGATGGCAAGCAAGATCCTTAGCAGGATGCTCCTTATGAGTAGGTGGGGGAACCTTTGGCTTGGGCTTGTAAACTTGCTTTCCCTTGCCTTGGCCCTTAGCAACTACTTGCGGTTTTGGTTTTTTGATCTTTCCTTGCCTTATGGCAAGGACAATAGGGGTAGGAGCTTTCTTGGGTAGCCCAGCTTCCGTTTATTTCAGCATAGCATGTAATTCGGCGAAAGTCTTCCCCATACTATGCATATGATAAGTCTTGACAAACGGTGCATAGTCCTTGTGAAGTGAGGTTAGAATTAACCCAATTCCAAGGATATGAGGCATAGGGCAGCCAAGTTTCTCCATCTGGTCTAGGTAACTGTTCATCTTCAAAAGATAAGAGCTAACACACTGTCCCTCCTCCTGCTTACAAGCATGGAAGGCTTTGACCGTGTCAAAGAGTTCCTGATCAGCTTGCTTTTGATACGTGGTTTTTAGTTCACGCATCATATCAAATGCAGTGAGGTCCTCGTGATTCTTTTGAATCTCGGGGGTCATGCTCACTAGCATAAGGGCAGCGACTTCTTGCTGTTCGTTAAACCTTTTAGTATAGGCCGCACGAACAGGAGCGGTGGCATTAGTAGCGGGGGCAGGGGGAACGCCTCTTCCAAATGGTGGTATTTGTGCTCGGCCCTAAGGACAATCCTTAGGGGGCGTTTGGTTCGCTGGAATGTTTCTGATGGAATTGGAATCTAGGAAGGAATTGGAATTGTCAGGAATTGGATTCCAATTCCATACTCTGTTTGGTTGGCAGGAAATGGAATTGAAATTCAATTCAATATTATGTTTGGTTGCCCAGGAAATGGAATTGGAATTATGTAAAAAGACGAATTTGCCCTTATTCGTGTAGGTGGTGGTGGTGGTGGCGGCGACAACGGTAGTGGTGGACGCGGTGGGTGGCGGTAGTGGTGGGTGGGTGGTAGAGGCGGTGGCGGGTGGTGGAGGGTGGTCGTAGCGGTGGGTGGCGGTGGTGGTGGGTGACGGTGGTGGTGGCGGCGACAACGGTAGTGGATGAGGCGGTGGGTGGTGGTGGGCGGCGGTGGCGGGTGGTGGAGGCGGCGGTGGCGGGTGGTGGTGGAGGCGGTGGGTGGCGACAACGGTAGTGGTGGGTGGTGGTGGGCGACGGGTGGTGATGGTAGGTGGCGGCGAGTGGTGGTCGTCAGCTGGTGGCGGTGGTGGTCGTCGGCGGGTGGCGGTGGTACTGGGTGGTGGTTGGTTTAAGGTTCAAATGTGTTTAAGGGTAATATGGTAATCTACACATTCCTTCATTCATGGGATTTCAAAATCCTTCCATCTTTGGATGGAATTCACATTCCCTTGTTTGATGGAATGTTTTCCAACCAAGGATTCCAATTCCGTACAACCAAACATAGGAATCCATAGGAATTGGATTCCAATTCCTTCGAATTCCCAAGGATTCCAACGAACCAAACGCCCCCTTAGGTTACGAGCTCAATCAACAAAATTCGATCCATCAAGTTTCTCCTTATCGAGAACGGAGCGAATGGTGTAGTTTGATAGGGTTTGTTTGTTTGTAGTCATCTACAAAATTACAAAGATCATTGATTAGTATTTTCAATAATTAATTTCTTTTAATAGATTAACTACCCAATTAATTTTAACTAAAAGCTAAGATCTCATTACGCTTCTATCATCGCATCAGTTGATCTGCTAGAGATGATAGATCCAATAGGTAGGTGACGATCAACAATTGCATTACAAGTGCAACTCTTAGAGGTATGGGACTTCATGCACCTAGTGAACAAGCATCTAGGGTCAAGTGGCATGTTTATCGCATCTTCGCCTCGAGTTAAGGTCTCACCGTTAACTCGATTAAGTCATCCAATGTGAAATCATGTCAAAATAGATCTAGGTCTCACGCGTAGATAATAATGACCTCGGATCTAAATTCAAATCACGTCTCACGTGAATTCAAAAATAGAAGCAAGTGATTTGCAACCGATTGGACGGCGCGACTTAAATTTTAGGTATGGAAAAATTTTTGTGATAAAATTTTATTAAGATATGAATGAATCATGTACTTCATTCATACCACTTCATAAGTCGGTTTAATAAGCGGTAAAAACGGTTAGCGATTATTAAATTATAAGTTTCAAATCATATTTAAACTTTTGTATTAATCTCAAAAAACAAGTTTAGATTAATTTCATAATCATAGATGATTAAACTGTAATCATCGGTGATTAACAATTAATCGTTGATGATTAAACAGTAATCATGTATTATTAAGCAATAATCATCGATGATTAACAAGTAATCATTGACGATTAAAATTTTGGATGTTTTAATGTTTGTGTTTCAAAAATCATATTTTTAGTTGTTTATTATTTGTATCATATAGAAATTATTTCACAACCACAAACATATAATAAAACATGCAACACATTTTGTGCAAACCTCGACCGATGAAATCCTAGGTTCGGTCACGTGAGTCATCACGACGGACCGAAGGGTCAAACTAGGGGACGGGCCAACATTAACCCAATGGGCTCCCACTTGCTCCAAGACATTCTTGAGCAAGTAGAGACCAAAACTTGTGAAAAATTGCAATCTGCCAGAAAATTCCAGCAGACTTTGAAGCTCGAAAAGTCACTGAAGGAGTCTTCGATAGTCTTCCCGGCCTTCTGGAAAGTTGTAGCCTACGACTTTGCAAGAAGTTTAGGCTTTTGAATCGCCCAAAACGGAGTCCGTATGCTTCTGGAAAACCTGTTTTCGTACAGCCCTCGTTTGATGACGGAAATTTGTTGTTTTCTTCATTTGTCTTCAATTTTGGTCAACAATTTACAATAGAAAAAATAAAGAGAGACAATCTATTCTATTACTTTTACATTACAAATTACCTCGGAAATGGCACCAAAAATAGAAGAAAAATTAAAAGATTACAACCAAATTTAGCCAAAAACACGGCTTTCCCAAAACAACCAAACATTCAACCACAATCAATCACAAGGTCTAGGTTTTCATCGGTTTGCACAAACAAGCAACAATTGACAAGGCTTTGGCTCGGGATATGGCAAAAATACATGTTTTGCCATATCAAAAACGAAATTAAACATGTAATTCCAAGCCAGATAATCAAAAAATTCAATAAACTAGATTAATTTTTTGATGTGTTTTTGTAATAAGTGGCAATTAGGGTTACAAAAAAATCATATTTTTAACCCATTATTATTAAAAATTGAGAAAAAATAAAGAACCCTAGGGTTCTTATATTTGCCGTTCGGAATTAGGGTACCAAAAAGGATTGATTTTTGCCACTTTTCACAAAAACTAGCTAATTATATGATCAATATAATGACTCGTGATACCACTAATGGTAATTTTCGGTTATTACAAGTAACAAAACGCAGCGGAAAATAGTTTATCACCATAAACGGATCTTGATATCAATCATACAATTAAACTAATAAAATACAAAGAGTTAAGATGAATATATCATACCCTTGAAGCCTTTGTATATGTTGATTCGGTTGGAGATGTGTTACGACGGAAACCAAGAACTCCAACGGGGAATTCCTCCAAAGCTAGTCCACACAACACCTATGCAAGAACACCAAGGGATGCTAGTCCAATCTTCAAGCAAAGAGAACAAAAGTCTAGAGAGGTGTTTGGAGGGGGCGGTCGAATAGGGTTTGCAAGGGGTGAGTTTTATCTTGCCCTTGATTCCCTTTTATTGACTTCCCATAATCAATTATGATTATTAACACTCTAGTCCCTATCTTTTTTTCCTTCTAGTTTGCTCACAATAAAGTTCTAATATTAACAATTAATATTAAATTTAATATATACAAGCATGTAGCTTATATTAATATGTAATGTAATTACCCTAATTACACTACATATCTTATGGTGTTAGGTGTTTTAGTGTGTGACCCTTTAGGCTCACAAACAACTAGCCATATAACTATATGTTATACGCGTGAAGCATATTCCAACACTCTTCAGGCACAGAATAAAATCGGGTTTGAGCTAGGGTTTCTTCATTTTTCACCCAACACTTGTGTGGCCGTTTTAGAGAGAGAAAGGGGGCGATTTTGGTGTTCTTGAGCTTAAATCTTTACCATCTTGAAGGATCTAAACATCAAAGGTAAGATTTCTTGATTGTTGATGTTCTCTAGCTAGTTATGAACTTTATTTGGGGAAATATGGTGGTTTGGGTAACCTACCAAGTTATCTTTGAAGAAGATGACTAAGATGAGTGTAGAACACTATTTGTAAGCTTAAGAACCTTGTGTTCTTATTGGATCTGGATTTTGTTGATAGAAATCTTGAACTAGGGTTTTGGGATTTCACCAAGTTGGATGAACTTCGTGGTTAAGATTGTTGTTATGGAGTTATTGGTAACTAGTTATGGATAATAATTAGATTTTATGATGATATGGATGATAGGTCAAGGAGACCTAAAGATTGGTGACATTTCACGAGTTGGAGAGCAAGGATTCGTGTTGGTAGACACGATTTGGAGATAGCTTGGCAAATATGAGTACATGTGACTTTTAAACTGGGTACATAGCAAAAGGATTTTGAAGTAAAAAGGTTGTTTATGGAGTGTTAATAAATATTCTGATAAAGATAGAGATTAGAAAGATAAGGAAAACGTGTTAATATGATATTAAGATATAGTCTATATAATTGACTATTTTGATAAATGAGCATGATTATATAAATTGTTAATGAGTTTTATTAATAAGAAGTATTAATAAAGATAATGATTGAGAGTATATGATATGGGGTTTTATTAGTAAATACATTAATAAAACTAATGATGATGATTTTTAAGTAATAGGTGATTATTAGTAAGATTTTTACTAATAAGAGTAATGATTGAAATGCTAAGAGAATAAGTATAAAGTGACTAGTAAGAGATAAGTATTCTAGTCAAAGTATAGTTAAAGTAATATGATTTTTGATAAATAAGAAATATGTTTTATTTATTAAAGGACTTGGTAAAGTCAGTAATGAGAATGATAAGAATGATATGATAGCTAGAATAAGTGTATTCTAGTTAATGATGAACTTGATAAATGGAGCTGATGCTCATATGCGATGAATGGAGCTGAGGCTCATAAGTGACGAATGAGATATCCGGATTAAGACCGCCCAAAAATGGGGGAGCATGAAACGTCTACTTGGGGTGGTACCTCCCTGCGCAAAGAGTAGAATGTCACAGTTTATGACGCCCAGTGTTGGGTGAGCATGACGACCCGGAAACGGGGAGAGCTTATGAATCTCGGTACGATGGGGGTTCCCAATTACCTTGATAGTTTACCTATGACATCCCATATCGGGAGAGTTGGCTTCGGAGAGGTCCGTTGCATATGTGATAAAGAAAGGTGTGAGCTTGGAGATAGCTTACAATATGTGGTTAAGTGATGAATAAGCTTATGGTAAGCTTATTAGTTTATGTGATTAAGTAAATAGAATATGATACGTGAGTTAATAAAGTTGATAAAGATAAGTATTTTTAATGTATAAATATTGTTTATAAGTTTTATTGAGAATGAGTCGAAAACCCATGTATCTCACGAGACTATTTTGTCTCACGTACTACTTGTTTTTGTGGCTATGTACTCAGGTTCAGGATCGATGGATTAGAAGGTCCCGTTAGAAGTGACCTAGTGTTGATCAGCTCGGGAGCTCGTAGGTAGATCCCGTAATCCTATGGTTATGATATTGTTTTGTAACACCGGTTTTAAACTCTGATAAACTTTTTAATGGTTTCTTGTTAAACCGCATTTTGTGATATTGGACTTTGTAATATTTTATCTGAAAAGTATGATTTAAATGATGTTTTAAAAATTGAGGTGTTACAGTGGGGTCCTTAGTAATAATAATATTATATTATGTGGAGCTCATCAAATGTGTGAAATGAAAATTTTTTATGGGATAAAAATTTAGGATGAAATGAGAAGTTTTTTTATGGGACGGGGGGAGTACTACTTAATCATCTCAATAACCAAATCACTTATAATCCAGTGATATATGATATTTAAGTATCCCACGTAGTTTTGATACAATCTTGTTGTGAACAAAAATGATATAAATTTAGAAAGTAGATGTTAGCAGTTTCAAAAACACTTAATCAGCTCAGTAAGTATATATAATAGTATTTGATTTTGTAGGGAAATAGACAATCCAAAATACCTCAATAATTGAATAAATCCAAACCAAATTAGGTTGATTCAATTTTACATTTTATTTTCTCATGCTTTTATTCAATGATTATAAGGGGGTGTTTGGGAAAGCTTATTAAAGGGACTTATTAGCTTATTAGCTTAATAAGCCCAAAAAAGCTTAAAATTTTGAGCTTATTAAGCTTATAAGCTAATAAGCCCCCTTAATAAGCTTTCCCAAACATGCCCTAAGTATGATTTGTCCAATCCACAAATTAGTCAAACAATAAAAAACAAGTTTAACTCATACACTATTTTGATAATACAAATAATCAGTAAAATTAAACATTGTAAGGGGTATCGGTGATGCGCCAAGGTGTTATAAGTGTTTGTAAAAATGCAGGATTATATTGGGGTTGAGTTAAAGACTTATGTAGATGAATTGTACAAAGGTAAATAAGTGTATTAGGTATATGCATAATGTTTGGTATATAAACTAATTCTATAAAGAGTATATGAAAAACTTTATCATCTACCTCTACTTTAATATATGTAGTGATAAATTTTGGCAATGCTTTAACTTAATTAAAATGGCGATGGGTGCATTGGTGAGTTGGGTACCATACATATATGAAATAGAGTATAAACATTACTTGTAATCACGTTGTTATGATAAGTATTGTTAGTTAAAACCTAATTGCCGGTGTGGGTCATATCAATATCGAATTATTAATATTATCCTTTACTTTTCAATATTAGTGAAGTTTTATTTTATTTTATTTTATTTTTTTATCAAAAGCATGTTTCATTAAAATAGATCAAAGTTGTAATTAACTATAGTAGTTGCTTATTTAAATATCAAAATAACGTGATTACCAGATATATTTTTTTAAAGGCAAATCGTAATCTACAATTAGTTACTACTTATGTCCACGACATAAATCGTAACCTTAAGATATTTTGATGAAATATCTTTAAGCCGATTATTTTGAGATAATGGTTTTTTTATTGTAAAAAGCTTCTGCGCTATCTTCTGTGATGTCAAATTTGAAAGGAAATTGTGATGGCCGTGTCTTCAAAATGGATGAAGATTTATGAACTTAATTTTAAGGTTTCTTTTAATGATTTGTAAAACTGTAATGTTAAAAGTCAAAATGTTTGATTTCCTTTTGAAATTGGTACAAGTTTGATAGATAATTAGATATACAAGACAAAAATATCTGATGCTACCATTTTTTAGCTTGATACAGACCTATGTTTTCGAAGCAGGAAAAATGCACCAATTAGCAGTTAAGCAAACTGATTGAAAAACCCAATTTCAGTCATTTTTTAGCTTCAAATTTGAGCGCTGTTTGCCAAAAAATTTCAACTTCAACCGCTCTTCTCGGTATTTCATCCAGAGCAAACATAAGTAGAAGATATCTATCCAGAGTTGACCGATTAAAACAAAAGTCGAGATGGCCGAGTTGGTCTAAGGCGCCAGATTAAGGTTCTGGTCCGAAAGGGCGTGGGTTCAAATCCCACTCTCGACATTCATTAATACAGTTTTTATAAATTATTGCCGACCTACGTATGAGTTAAAATAATTATTTTGATATTTCTGTTACAATACAAGAGTAATAACATATTAAAGTGTATTATTTATATACTTTTATCTTATCTATTACTTTTAAAAATAATTAAAATAAGGATTGTTTTGTCCGTGTTTTTGGTTTTTAATCTAAAATTTTGATGTGAAGATAAAAAAAATTCCCTATCGGTTTCGATTGTTATGGTCAAGATGTAAAGATTGTTTGTGATCTAGGTTAAAAACAGACGCATGCTGGTCTAATAAAATTATAAAAATGTACTAGTAGTAATAATAATAACATGGAATTAGAAACAAATATAAATATGAGTAGTCAATATCATGTAATAATTTATTTTTTTGTCATTGCTCGAATTCTATGGCCTGTTTAATTAGAATTTGTAAGCAAGTAGCCAAATATATGGTTTTCTTTGGCTATGGCTTGCTCTTGCAGTTTTGGGTATCTTTGATTATTTGTTGAGTTTTCTTGAATGAGAGGTAAATAAGGAAAATATACATTCGAAGTAATCACGGAGAATAAGAAGAGGCAAAGCGATCTGCTCGATGATTCAATCTCTCCATGATGTTGTATTCTGGTCTATATCGAGTTAAATGTGATCATACCCGTTAAGAATGAACTTTGGGAGCCTTCTAACCTTTTGACCTTCACCCATTTGACTATTTTCATTTTCAGCTAAACTTTGTAATCATACCCATTTAACCCGTTCTGAGATAAATAATTAAATATAACACAAAATGACTCATATATTAGTAAACTGGTAACCTCTTTTATGTTGTCCCTTTTCAATATAATAATCCATACTTTTAGTTAATTTCTCACTTCAGTGTAATGAAAATTAAAACTAAGATCTTGGTTGATTACAATTCATAAACACCATATGATGTGGAATACTTGTACAAAGTATGAAGATTGCCAAAATAAGTTGTCTATCAAATGAAATTTGTAGAAATATCGTATTGAAAAACAAGTGAATAACTTTCCCGGGTCGCCGGGTTTCACAAAAACCCGTTGGGTTGCAACGGGTTAATCAATGAGCAAAAATCAGGATATTTTTTACCCGCTCTCTTCACTGGGTCCCAGTTTAACCACCCGGGTCGACCTGGATTTTAAAACACAGGTGTTAATGGGTTAGGAGTATTGCTCTTGGTGACCTTCACTCCGTCGCGCCTGATTATTTCCTCCATCACTTTGTGTTCAAGTTTATATTGTTAAGGTATTGCGTAAAAATAGATAAAAACTTGATGCTTCTTTTCCTAAAACAACAAAGTCGATATGTCCGAGTGGTTAAGGAGACAGACTTGAAATCTGTTGGGCTTCGCCCGCGCAGGTTCGAACCCTGCTGTCGACGTTTTTCATTCTAGACATTTTTTAAGTCAAACAACGCCTACCCATCAATTTACGTATTTGCCCTCAAAGATCCTTATATAAATCGGGTCCCACAACCAACCCGCACTCGTGGTAGCTTATTATTTCAGCCAAGTATACTATACAGAAAAGAGGGCATAGTTCAGAGTCATTTGTAAAACTAGGGGTATTTTGAAAAGGTTTTATAAAAATGGGGGTGTTTTAAATTGTTTTGTAGAAATAAGGGTGTTAGAAAAATCATACTTATACTTTACCCCCTTATGTTTATATATTTATCTTTTTAACTTATATATCAATATTTTTTTTTATAGATTTAGTCTCTTACAATTTAAATAGATCATTTTTATTATTAAATCTTATAAGATATTACTCTTACAATATTACAAAGTATAACACGAAACTAAAGTAGATGTTTATGAATCAAATATATTTCAATATTAGAAATTTACAGTAAAAAATAGAATTAGAAAATGAATATATCACAACGTTACGAGGTTATAGATCAAGTACATTTTTTATAGATTTAATTCCTTATACGGTTTCGACGGGTTTTAACTTTAAAGTGATTCTTTTTTTTTTTATAGATAAGTAGACTATATAATAAAACAAACTCTAATTGCCACGTGACTAATAGAAGCATTTTAAAATTTGGTAGCATATGTATATTTTATCATAAACAAAAATATACTTTCAACAAAGTTATTTATCACTCGTGAAGTTCTGTAATAATGGTTTGATTTGAGTTATGTTTTATCTCATAGAATCAATAAACACAAAACATATAGCTAAGTTTGTTAGATGGGTTGAAAGCCACTTAAAATCTACTTTTATATTATGATATTATGAAACAAATTCTTATAGGGACAAGTCGTGATTATTTCAATTGCACAAATATTTTAATGAATAAAGTATTTTTATAGAAGTAAAAATTACAAAAATTACGAAAAAATTACGAATTTTTTTACAAGTTATATGTGATTTATCACGAATTGTAGACTAGTTAAAAATGATGTACTAAAATTATAATATATACTACCTCCGTATCAAAATAAGTGATACACTTTCTATATAGGGATGGAACAAAATAAGTGATACACTTCCAAAACTTACCTTATTTGGTAAAAGAATAGGACCAATTCTCCACTAATTATCTACTTTAATAAAGTAAAATTACTCTTTTACCCTTACTTTTACTTTTAAACATTATTAATATCACTACATCCAAAAGAAGTGGGACCCATTATCCACTAACTATCCACTTTAATCAACTTTAAACCACTTTTTAATCTTTTGCCTTAAAAACCGTAATTTTTCAAATGTATCACTTATTTTGATACGGAGGTAGTATTAAATTTGTAAATAAAATATAGATATAAGTTTAAATTTAATATATGAAACATAAGGGGTTAAAGTGTAATTGTTTAAAACTTTAATTTTTTAAACACCCCTATTTCTACAAAACAATTTAAAACACCCCTATTTTTACCGAACTTTTTCAAACACCCTACTTTTACAAAAAAAAACTCCATAGTTCATATAATTGTAACATTTTCAGAGTGGGAACGAAGCCGGAGAAATCAGATGAATCCAGACGCTTTATCGAAAGCATTCGTCGAGCATTACTACTCCACCTTTGATACCAATCGAGCTGGCTTAGCAAATCTCTACCAAGAGGCTTCCATGTTGACTTTTGAAGGTCAGAAGATCCAAGGCTCTCAGAACATCGTCAACAAACTCACTTCTCTTCCTTTCCAGCAGTGCAAACCTCGGATGCACGGATACGCCTGAAAGGAAGCCGCTCCCGTATCGGATACATGGGGGATACAGATACGCCATGGATACGCCTGGATACGTATCGGCGATGGAGGAAACGTATCCGGGGGAAGTATCCGGGGAGTATCCGGCGCGTATCCGTGTAGTTTCCAGAACATATCTGTACGATTTTGGGTAGATGGGCTTTTTGAGTCTAAAATGGTCTAATGGGTTAAAGTAAACTTATAATAATCCCTAGAAAAATACGTATGTTCCCCATAGGTCTACAAAACAACTTGTCGATTTCATAATTCATACCCTCGTCTAATCGTCTCTTCGTTTGATTATTGATACTTAATTACCTTTGAAATATTTATTATTTTTGTAGTTTACACTTTACATCAATATATACCTATTTTGGAATTTCTTTAACATATATATATTTTTTATATATTTTATATTTTCCGTATCTCTGCCGTATCCGTATCCTGAATTTTTTATTTTTGCCGTTTCCCGTATCCGTAGCGTATCCGTTTCCCTGTGCCGTATCCGTATCCGTGCAACATAGGTGCAAACACAGCATCACCACCGTCGATTGTCAGCCTTCCGGACCTGCCGGCGGTATGCTCGTCTTTGTTAGCGGTAATCTCCAACTTGCCGGTGAACAACACGCTCTTAAGTTCAGTCAGGTATTTCATCCAACACCTTATCTGCGAATTGTGTGTGTATTGTTGTCTAATTATTTCACTATTTTGGATCTGATTATTATCTTTTTAGGCGTATAATTTTGAGATTTAGATTGTTAATCAGATGCTCTAATTGCGATTCCAAATATTAATTGAGAAATCAAACAAATCTAGATTGGATGCTGGATAGAAAATCACTCATACGACTACTACAATTTGCAATTCTACAGAGAGTGCTCCTTTGCCTATAGAATCAACAATTGATCGATAATAAATAACGATCCTGCTTGTATGTGCATAGCAATAGTATTGGTTACTGATTCTGTTGCGAAATGAGTGCTCGTCTGCTCATAGAATTGGCTGCAGTGTACAGTATTATAGGGAACAGTTATGTTGCATATAAAGGCATTTGCATATGATAGGACTGACATTCTCAGATGCACCTTTGCATTTAGAATCTTTACCTTGCATCTGATAAAGTAGCTTATCACCAGTTATTTACTTGTTCAGTTGTTTTTCAACTTCAAACATATGAGTTAGTGTATCTGTTGTAATTCATTCTTAAACAAACAAAACTGAATGATTGTTTTCTTCTGTTAACAAGATCTGTTACTTGTCACCAACTTTTTCTAGTCATGACCGCTTAATTTCCCTCATTTATGAAGATCCGGTTTCATTGAACTTGATGTAATTGTTACAAGCAAGCTTGTTGCTACTTGTTCTTGGAAGAGCATAAGATGCCTTTGTAGTATACCAGTTTCAGCTGTAAAACTTTTTGCCTATGTAATGCATTTTTGGGAAAAATTAGCATTTCTACCGTGAATTTTTTTTATGGTATCCGGGTCCTCTGATCCCGGATTTGTCCCTATATAATAACACGTGTCTGAGGCTATCAGTCGAGAGTGTCTGACTTACTGAAAATCCGGGTACTGAGATCCCGGATTTGGGTCAAACCCTAAACTACACATTATTTACACTTTACCCCGGATACCAAAGAAGTGAAAGTAAAAAAAAAGCACGGTAAAAATGCTATTTTCCCCCCAAAAATGCATTACATGTGCAAAAAGTTCTCAGCTGTAAAAGCTTGCTAGTTTTATCTAATAATCAAAAAAGAAAATGTTGGCTCTGCAATGCATCTAATTGTTTGCATTTTTACATATGTGAACTGTAGTTCGATAGATTTATATTGTTATTCTTTAAAGCTCGTTAGAATATTCAGAAAAATGTCTTGTAAAATTGAGAGTTGATATCTGATGATATATAGAGAGAAGGAAGGCTTAAGGTTAGAATAAGTGGAGATGTTTATTGGTAACATCATAGCCTCATAGGGAAGCATAGGTTCATGTTAGGTCCTATGAGCAAGAGATGACATGATAGACAAATATCCTTTAATTATTTAAATTAAAATTATGTCCAGAATATTTTTCACTCTTGAAACTAGATTTTCCTGAGTGTTAATATATTGAGAACTGAAAATTAATTGTCCTCACGTGAGTTATCACCAAAAAGAAGAAGTGTTTGAGGTGGCATTGCGCCAGTTATACTTGTGTAGGTGGTTGTAACATTTATGAAAAGTTGTTATTTATTGTGGGTAGGTAAAGTGCTACACCAAACTAATGTTGGTGGAAAGATCAAATGTATTACATTTAAAAAAGAGATTGTAGCTATTGAATTTTGTTCTTAAATAAAGGATTGGGATACTATGTTTATGATGTATTTTATTTTTTCTAAGTGTTGTTTGTTATATTATATGCAGATGTTCCATTTGATGCCTACAGCACAAGGAAGCTTTTATGTGTACAATGACGTGTTCCGCCTCAACTATGCATGAGGAGATGTGTGTGTGTCTCTACAACAAAAATCTATTTTACTTTTTGGTATTAAAAAACCATTTGAATGCTGCTGCTTTGGGTTTCCTGATGTTTCTTGGTGTTAAGAAACTGTTATATTGATTTGTGTCGAATAACTGTAATTGGATAAATTGGTTGGTTGTATATCAAATGTTGTTGAATGGTTTCATGTTCACAGAGAGATTTTTTGGGTCTTCATAATTGAATTTCTATCATTCTGACCCGTATAAACAATTCTGGTTTCGTGCATTTCTAATGAAACCAACTTTCACAACACCCTTTGTTTATGGATTGCAAAAAATGAAAAGAAAAATTGTTTTGAAAATGAGGGGTAGATGGTAATTGATCCTTAAACAGCAAGATGCTCAGTTATACAATTCAACATATAATCCCCAGTTTAGTCTGGGAATTCGTTTTTGCTTAGTCACTGCTCACTAGAAATTGGGTTCAATAAGATCACCCGATCATATCATGATTCATGATATGTTCGCTTTCACGCCCGATGCCTTACATTTTGCTGCTGGTTTTTTGTCTCTAAATTCAATCTTGCTACCAATTTTATGTTTCTTTAGTTAAATAAACGAACATGAACATACGTTTTGTTCATTCATCATGTTCGGTAATGCGTTTGTATATTTTTATTGGTTTATATGATGTATATATATCAAGTATTAACAATACAAATAGTTATACTTAAACAAATATGTATAACCAATTAAATACTAGGTGATTATATTTAAAACTCTTTTGTGTTGGTTCATGTTATGTTTGTTTGTGTTTGTTTACCATTTTCGTTAACAAACTAGAAACAAACACAAAAAATCGTTCATTTAAGTGTCCACATTCGTTTGGTTGTTTGATTAAACATGAACAATAAGAAAAAGTCTCAATCGTGTTCCTTCGGTTCGTTTACATGTGTAAGTTCAAGTTGTCTTTACATCACTTGTTTTAAGACGTTTGATCTGTAGTATAAGTTTTGTATATGAATATTTTTGAAATAGATGGAGTAGAACCAAACATAGCATCAAACTCAACTCTTTCACCCAAAAGAGATGTGGAGTTTATAATCAAAGTTTTAATTAGTTGATGTGCTTACATCCTTAGCAAAAAACACAAACAGAAAATACACGAACAGAAACAAGGAAAAATTGTTGAGGAGTTGACGGGAATACAAATAAGTGTACTAAGCATATATATGTACATCTAGTATGACAAGAAGCAAAATAAGAAACAAACCATAAAGCACTGTGTGCAGTAACATAGATATTACACTCGTCTTCATGTTCAAGAAACCAATCGGCGACTCATTTCCCGGCATCTAAGTCCCGGTGCTAAAAACGCAAACAAAGCTGCAGCTATGATCGGTGCCGCCCAATCTTGCATTTTTCTCTCTCAAAGAAGCAAATTATGCACTCACTAAAAAGAGAGTTTAGATGCCATTGAGGGATTTTCAATCTAATAAAGGTAAAGAATAAAGCACCCACTTTTACATGATTTCTGGTGGTAGGATAAAGCAATATCTGTCAAAAGCATCAAATTAGGGGTCAAAAGGTATACCTTTTACTAATAAGAATTTTTTAGTTAAGACAACTGTGAGGCATTTGTATCATTGCAATTGGCATAAAAAGCTATCCATATTATGATGTCACTAACTATATTAGAAATAACAGCTTCAACAAAGATTCATGTGCAATCCAATTTCAAAGGGTCAACGTGTGTCATGTAAATACATCAAACTAATTACTTAATATCGATTAATGAGTAACGTTAATAAAATGACTAAATTTACAAGTTTTGTGATAATATTACTCCCAAGAAAATGAGAGGGCTTCATTTTCCAACAATCCTTGGGCCCGAAAGTGAATCATCCCAATCAAATGATCATCACTATTCGGTCCGGTTAACGGATCTAAGTTCTGATTTAACGAACCGTTGAACTGCAAATTGGCCCCTAAAGGCTGCATCAGGTTGGTTTGACCACACTCTGAGTCATGATGATGATGATTTGTGTTTTTTGACAGAAGAGAGAGAGCACCCTTGGCCCCAGGTTCAACTACAAGACGAGCCAATGATGCATTTGCCTCTACAACTTGAGTCAACGGTTGGTTGACTTTATCATACTCAGTGTCCAATAAGAATGGGAACTTTCTCCCCCTTGCAGTTGGGCTGCAGAAACGGGCTGCTGGCGGGCTGTCTTTAACACTAACATGCACTTTCTGTTTATCCGGCCAGCCCCCAAATGTACTCGGTGAACCATCAAAACGAAGCACTTTTGTACCTGTAGTTATCATACAACATAATATGTCAATGGTCAAAAAGCATTTTTGTACCCTTGAATTTGGCTGACCAGGTCTTATAATATCCTGAATTATTAAAGGTGCAACCCTGAACTTGACAAAATAGTCGATTTAGTAACCCGACTCACTAATTTGGTATTGTTTTCTCAAGTGATTTGCTTCTAATCTCAATTTTTGAGATAGCTTATATCTTTTAGTTTGTTAAAAGCTCTAACCAAAGTAAGTCAATTAAGTAAGCGCGACAAAATTAGTAAGCCAAGGGTACCAAAATGCATTTTGCCCTATATCAAATGCCATAAAAAAGGGTTTAAAAAAAATCAAAACTTTGAGAATAAAATGACATAGAAACCTTGATGATTGGTGAAAAGCCCGCCATAATTCAAGTACATGGATTCTGCCCTGGGTTTTCTTCTTCGCCTATTATGCCCATCAAGACGTTTCCTGCAACTCCTCTTCACTTCATCAAATTCCCCAAGTGAATGGAATCTATCAAATTAGGTTAAAGTCTATGTTTTTTTTCTATAATAAACTCTATATTTTATACAAAATAAAACTATTATTAAGAGAGCATAGCATACCTACTGCATTGCTGACAAAACCTCTGTTCTTTGCCACCAATGGCGACAACGGGTGTTTTAGAATGATTTTCACAAACCCTATGTCGCCTATGATAGTCTCTACAGCTACTAAGGTCCGCCATACATCCGTCAACTAAACATGATACATGTTGTTCATTAGCATCAATTTTTTGTTTCTTTGAAGATGATGTTGATGACGTCATCATAATTGAATGTTTTTGCTCACTCCAATTATTCATAGTCCCTTGATCAACAACAGAGAAAGCCTCCATATTTGGATTATTTCCCATTATATCATCCAACTCCCATGAACACGATGAATCGAAACCACAATCCATTATTGTTTACCTTCTACAATTCACAAGGAGATTGATTCATGTATATTAATACTAATTTTAGAACACTAATTAAAGAAAGATTAATCAAAAAACGAAAGGAATCTAATCTAATTTGATGATCACATGGAAGCCACGCCCACCGACCCCCACGGGTGCCTGACACATACATACACAGAAGAACAGAGCACTTTGTGTGTGTGTAAATTAAAAGTGAAAAAGGTGAAAAAAAGGAGAGAACATGGGAGCAACTCACTTATCAAAGCTAACAATCAGAAATCTAAAAGAAAAAAAATACATTTTTATTTGTAACATAAAAGGACTTACAGAAGAACAGAGCAGGGGAATTGGGTTGATTCTTTCTTGAAAATTGATGATCAACAACAGATGACATGGATTTCCATCATACGGCAGTATTTAATTGACAAGATGTACAAAGGAGTCAATGATCAGTTGTGATTGAAAATCGAACATAATTTTCAATTTTAATTGGGGAGGGGGTTGAAGGAGGACCATTTGAGAAAGACAGAGCTGTTGTGTAGTTTTCTGCCTCCTAAAATTGGTCCCCCTAACTTAAACTTAGGCTTTTCAATTAACTAGTTCAAAGATGGTGACGTCAATCATTAGCAAACCACACACACAAATACACACAGTTTAAATTCAGAATTAAAGGTGAGAATTTTAATCATCTTTTTCCACAAAGACCTCCAGAAACCCCTTATTCATCATACTGTTTTGTGCTTTTGATTTTATATAATATAAAGTTTATATAAATCATCTGGTAAAAAACCAGATCTATTAAAAGTTCCATATTTGATCAATTCTCTAAATAAATGATTAAGTCGTGTACATCACGATTAAAGTTTGTCCACCTATTTATACGCAAATACCCATTTTAAAAATATGAAATTCAATATTTAACATAAAAAATTAAATAATACACAAGAAACGATATACTTCCTCCGATTTAAAATAAGTACTACACTTTCTTTATATGGGTGATTTAAAATAAGTGCTACGCTTTGAATAATTACCTTATTTGACAAAAAATAATAGAACCTACATCCACTAACTATCTACTTTAACAAAGTGAAATAACTCATTTATCCTTACTTTTTACTTTTAAACATCATTAACCCTACTTTTTTCAAAAGGTGTGGGACCCGTTATCAACTAACCATTCAATTAATCTAATCTAACATTCATTATAATCTTTTGCCTCAAAAACCGTGAAACCCAAAGTGTAGCACTTATTTTGAATCGGAGGAAGTATAATATTTTTTTTTATAGCCCATTACTATCCATTACGAATTACTCCCTCCGTCCCACAAAAAATTTCTCATTTGAGTTGGGCACAAGTTTTAAGGTGATAGTTAGTGGTGGGGTCATTGGTAATAATTGTGATTAAAATATATGATTGGTTTGAAGAGAGAAAGATAGTTAGTGGATAGTTAATGGTGGGGTCCTTAGTAATAATATTATTTTATTATGTGGAGCCCATCAAATGTATGAAATGAGAAGTTTTTTGTGGTACAAAAATATAAGGTCAAATGGGAAGTTTTTTGTGAGACGGAGGGAGTATAAATTTGAGGAATTATCCAATGAAATTAATTGTTTGGAAATTATGGAAGTTAAGGAAAAGACAGAAATTCAATCTCTCTCCGATCACACTCCAACGCAATTGCCACCCACGGGTGTCCTTGTCAAGGTCAACAACACATATAATATGATCAAAGTAAAGATCGCATTAAGATACGATTTTGCCTCCATTAAAAAATCTTTTAAAAAAAAAGAATATCATGGTCCAAGGTTTATAAGAACTACAAACAAACAAAAGAGCTTCTTTCAATGAGGGCGATATTAATTCGAAGCATGACAAACTGAGAAAATTGACGATTTTTTTATTTAATTATTGAATTTACATAAAATGTTAAGAAGCTATCATCAACTAATGGAGGAGTATGGTGTTTTGGAATAATCATTAGACTTCTATATGGCGTTGGAATAATCCTTTATTCACTTTTACCAAATACAGAAAATAAAAGTGAAACTTAATAAAATATTTAGTTTGGGATCTTTCCAGCAACTTTGTTTACGGATATATTTTCGTGTGAATGTGTGACTATATGGAGTTTAGGTATAGAATTCTAGTGTTAGAGCATATGGAGTTTGACAACTTCTTGCCGCCGTTCATCGCCGATATTGTCGGTTTATAGTGTTCTCCTGTTTTGTCATGTCGTTCCTAACAACGTCAGGAGGAAGACACTATACAATCGATTTAAAAAATAAAAATAAAAATAACTAACTTGTTTTTTAAACATTTTCTTCACTTCTATATGTACAACACCTCAAACACAAACCAAACCACAACTTAAACTCTTGTATTCTTCAATCATCTTCTTCAAACAAACCGTACAAAATAAATTTGTTGATGCGAAGGGTTATTTTTATTTGGTGCGGTTGTAACAAATAATCGCATCATAAAAGATAATTCGCATCAAAAAATATAAAACCGCACTATTTGATCTATTTGTTAATGCGGTTAAGAAAAAGGCACCAAAAACCCCATTTGTTGATGCTATAGCATCAAAAAATCATATTTATTGATGCTATTATAATTTTCGCACTAAAAAAACATATTTGTTGATGCTATATTGCACCAATAAATCACATTTGCACCCAAAAAGCACATTTTGCCATGTCATCAATCCGCACCACTATCATGTGATCTAAGTCGTTCATTAATATCACTTATCAATGCCCAGAATTGATTCAGCTTACACCACTTATCCCCATGTATATATATTCAAATACTCCACCATCTTCAATCATCTTACTCATATTTTATTCCTTTCATCATTTACAAGTTTCATATTAGTAATTCTCTCAATTTTTCTTCAATATATATTCAAATATCCCAAAAATTCTTAATCATCTTACTCATATTTCATTTCTTTCATCATTCAAAAGTTTCAGGTGAGTAATTTTCTCAATTTTTCTCCAATAATTGTTCTATCTTCTTTAATTTTGTTTGTTCCCATTAATTTAACTCGGTTCAAATAATTTTGTTGTGCAGATTTGAATTAAGTAAAAAACGTCAAGACGTGTAAAATTAGGAAAATGATTAGAAAAGTCAAAAATCTGGACGTTCAAAATGACTAGGAATTAAGTTCAACAATTTTTGTATAAATATTTAATATTTAATCATTAATAAATATTTAATAATTACTAATTAAGTCAAACTATTGGGACGTACAAAATTTCATAAACATTAAATATATAATAGTTAATTAACAAAAAAATATAAATACTTTTTATGGTGCGGTTCTGATTTTTTGGTGCGATCATTTGATGGTGCGGTTTTATATTTTTTGGTGCGATCATTTAATGGTGCGGTTGTAATGATTTAATGGTGCGATATTTCTTGGTGCGGTCTTTTACCCGCACCAATTAACCATTATAACCGCATTAACAAAGCTTTTCTGTACTAGTGATACCACCTTCAATCCCAGGAGAAGTCGTTCCAAACCGGTTTATCTTCTTCAAACCCGTCAACAACCACCTCACCAAATACACAAATGTCCGGTTTCGGTCAACATTACCAAATCGATCCCTAGTCAAGTCCCCACAAACACAATTTATTCATCACAATACTATCAAACTCGATAAAATCAACCACAATACGGTCCACCACAACAAATGTATAGCTTTTCGCAGATGAATATAACCAAATTCTTTTGTGGTGGTGTGATAGCAACCAACAACCCGACATGCAATCATAAAAAGATACAAACCTGAGACCAACTTCAACACAAAGAAACCAAGCTAAAAAGGGGAAACAAGTAGCTGGTGAGTCATCCCAACCTAAACCAAAAAAGAATGTTACCAACCGCAACACATGAGAACCTCACGATGAGGTGCGATTGGCGGAAAGTTGAATAGCTGTATCCGAAGATTCCACAGGGAAAATTTTCATCAACGGGCAGTTCTTTTGGTTTCTAGTTATGGACGAACAAAATAACCACAACCCGTCGTTCAACGTGAAAAGAATGCTTTGTATTCAAAGTAGATGAAACTTAACGTCGAATGCCAAAAATGATGGGTATTTTGAATCGTTTTAAAGCATAACCAAGAAGTATCAAAGACTTCCAAATCGATATGCGACCGAATATAGTTGGAATCGGATAACAAATTGTTCAAACATTTGGTGGCATGGAATTTTCTGAAAAACAAACAGAAGTGGCTACATTTCGATCTATTTGTTGTTGGTATGTGCAGTGTTCCAAAAAGACGCGAGACGGTTGAATTTGAAGACTTGGATGATGATGGTGTTGTTTTTGTATCCGAATGGTCGATCATACGAAAGTTTATATAACTAGGTAATTATTGCCTAGCGATATGGATACCAAAGGGCTTATAGCCTAACGGTATCAAGATGATTAGGTGTCCCACAAGATTATGGGTTTAAGTTCTATTGTGAACAAAATTGATATAGATTTAGTGAGTGCGTATGTTGGCCGTTAAAAAAAACTAAGATACTTTTGTTAAAATTTAAAAACAACACAAAAATCCATATACATAAACAAGAAAGATTAAAGAAAAGCATACATAGAGTGTAAAAGAGTTACAACCTTTGAAGTCTTTGAACCCCCTTGGTTAATTTTGAGGAGTTGATGAAGATAGAACAAAAGCCTAAGAGTAGAGCTTCTCTAAGAGCAAACACCAACAAATAACTGTCACTATAGAATGCTAGTTCATCTTGTATGTTTGACCTTCTTAAGCTTTAAAGATTAACGAGCGTTCTTCAAAGAGAAAGATCAAAACCAACTTCAACAAAGATTCTTCACTAGATCATTAAATCCTTCTTATAATCTCAAATGTATGCGTGTTTCACGAGAATTGAAGTTACTGTCATCTTAAAACTAATTTGAAAATGGTAGACTTGTGTCGTTTTCATGCGAGCTTCCCTTTGAAATTTATGGCCAAAAACTACCTTTAAAATAAATGATGAAAGGCCTTTTATTAATGGAGAGTGAATATGAGTTTGTGTGAACGAAATGGCTTCTGCATTCCATATCTCCTTTTGAAATTAAAAGGGCAGAAGAGGCCATAACATCTACACTATTATATACAACGGCGTGTATATAAGCTTAAGCATCTATTAAACTAAAATCTAGCTTAAGCGGATTGATCAGTTTTGGCAAAATGAACAAATAATTATGTATGCTGCAATAAGAACTTCAATCTTCCTTTTCCCTTGTCCCGTCATTGTAAAATATCAGTAACAAAACCAAATTAAACTTTTTTTATATTGAATATAAAAGCTAAAAAATTATTATGTGGCAGTAAGATTTTCATAGATGACGTAACATATCAGCATTAACAGAAGCATTTTGTTGATCCAAAACATCTTGTACCTTTTGTCTCTTCAACCTCTGCCTTTTCTTTAACCTGGCCTTTCACGACTACTGATTTCATTGTTGGACTTATCATTAGCATCCTGCAAGTTAAAAACTTGTTAATTGCTTCAAAAGGGCGTTTTTTTTAAAATTAAAAAATCAACAACAAATCCTCCATGTTAATATAAAAATTCGTAAATTTATTATTTTTATTTTTCCACTCAGAGACATTATAATTGACACCTGGTATGCATATCTGGCTTCTTTGATTATGTAGTTTCAATCAATTAAAATTAACATTCCAAATGGTATCCTGTTTGATTGTACCAGTTAAAATTATTTTCGGTCTAGAAGATGTTTGAAAAATAAATTTTAATCGAATCTTGTAAAAATACAAAGTTAAACAATAACGATCTTACCAATCGAATACCGATTAACACAAGACAATAGCAGCTTCTTTTTTCTTGGTTTTTGCTCGTTATGCTCACTTATGACATCCATTATGAACACAAGTGACCCCATGAAACAGATCGATGTCCTTTTAAGTCAGTATTATAGTTCCAGGCTTCCAGCCATCGAATTCATTACTACCCAACCCATAAGGCAATAAATCATATATTGAAGAAACCTAGAAAGAGAAGAAATTGAAGAAACCGTAACTTAGCCCTTTGGAAGTGTCAATTAACCACCGAGCTCATAATTAATATTTATCGTGTAAGTTGAAAAGGAACTGCAATCCCTATTATTTTGGAGGAGTGGTTGTGTGGCCAGGTATTTAGGAGTAGTGGGTTTATCGTGATAATCATGCAGTTTAAATTCTAACGAATTTTGAAAGGGCTGCTGATTAGGATTAGTCCAGTCAGCATAGCTGGTATGGACAAGATGAGGTGGCAACATTTCAAAAAAACATTCATTTAATATATATAAATGAAATCGAAGGCAGCTCTGTAATCACGATCGATTGAAATTGACCATATTTGAACAAATGGCAATTGTATTGTTTTATGATTCATAAATCATAGAAGCAAAAAAATCTTACTCAGTTAGAGGCATTTTTATTGTCTTACCTGTGATTCTATGAGCCACTAACATAGAAGCATTTTGACATTGCTAAAATTTTAATGGAGTACTAAAATAACGAACTGTACTAAATAATTGCAAAACTTACATTAGTTAAGGATAATACACGTTCACTCCTTGATTCAGATACAGGGGGTTGAAACTCCCTACTATGAGATAAAGGATTAAAACCAGCCCGTTGTTTGTTCAACATCTCAGATTTAGGTACACATTTTTAGTATCCTGCATAAAATTAAAATTGAAAATAATGTAACTTAGTACTTTATATGTATATCAAATGAACAAAAGAATGTAATTTGAAAGGTTACTTGTTGATTCAGTCTATGTAAAACTCCAAGCCTGTTGATTCGGTTCCTTTTGCTATTGGGGCATTTGTATTTCCAGTTGGTACACTACTGGGATCCTGAAACAAAATTTTATATAATCCACTTTTTTCAGACATTAAAACCAAAAGTGACTTATTTACTGACCTCTGCTGATGCAATATTAATTGCTTCTTCCCCTGTTGTTGCATAATTTAAAATAGTATCCATAATTTAAAGCTTACCATGTTTGTATACATTTTGGCAGCAAGTTCTTTGCCCATTTGTAATTTCAGATAACACAAAATTATGAGAGTTAATGGTTCCATAACGCAAACATACAAAATACCTACATATTAAAATAGCTATGTATTTAAATAATGATCAGAAACCATGGTAGCAAAATACCATGGTCATAGACCACTAAAAACCTGTTCAGGCATTTCATCGAATACTTGGTGTGCACTTTCGTATTCACAAGATAGCACCATCATATTTACATCAACCCTAATCCTAGAGATTACAAAATTTAATGTTTAAACATATTTAAAAGTCTAGATTAACTGTAGAATGCATTACATTAGCATTTGTAGAAATTTAAAACACAATTTAGATATCATCAATTTAGATAAGATAAAAACACAATTGAATCACATATATAAAATCATATGTAAAATATGATTTTTCACTTGAACTTTGATTTGATAAGTACCTTAAATGAAGAACCTAGATGAGAGAAGAAGAGCGAAGATTAAAAAACACGTAATTTGTGCTATGACTAATAGGAAAATTTACAGAACTTGACAATCGGAAAACAGAGATTCATAGCGATACGTGAAAGGTATCAATTGATGATTAACTCAATTGATACATGGCGAATTTGACGGCTTCACGGCTTCATCAGATGCATAACGAATGTTTATTGGACTGATACAAACTATCATGTGCTTCAATTAAAACCCCACGATTTAGAAAACCAAATACCAATTATGCATATTTTACCTTTGAATTAGACAGACAAGGTAAGTCCATGTGGTTTAATTTCAAATCATATATCACGTACATATATCCCTACTATTTAGGATTAGTAGGTTTAAAATTAATGCAGTTTAAATTCAAACGGATTTTCAAAAAGGATGATGATTAGGATTAGTCTAGTCAGCATAGCTGACATGGACAAGATGAGGTGGTAATATTTCAAAAAAACATTCATTTAATATATATAAAGATAAAGATTATTATTAAATTTCGGAGAGTTTGGCCGAGTGGGGGTGATGGCGTCCGACTCAGGAGAGTTTTGACCGAGGAAGAAGGTAAGTTTGGTTTTAAAAATTTATTTAACTGATTTATTATTGATAAGCATTAACTTAGAAAATTAATAGAATTAATTTAATTAGGAAACAATTTATATGTACTTGCGAGTGTTACGACTGGCAATCAAAAAGGGTGGTGGTTATATTTTGAATTCTAATTGTTTTAAAATTTATGATGCTAGATACGCGGGTACGTCGTCTGGTAAAATATTTTAGTCAGAGGTTTACTCATTTTTAACGCTGGTTATTTCTTGACTGAAAAATATTGTTTTAAGAAATTATATAACCACTGTCCATATTCTCATATTGTACAGAGTAATTTATTTATTGTCATTTGTATATGTTTATCTAATCGCATAAGTTGTTTTGCACGTTATTTTTCGTACCGGTTGATTTGGTTGAGCTAATGATTCATTATGAAATATAGAATTTATATTTTTGGTTCGGTGTAAATTTACGTTTGGTCACCAACTCGCTCAATTACAATTACTATTGTACAAATGCAGATGGACAATTATGTGGATAAATATTGATGTGCACGAATAATAGAAAAACAGTTTTTTGCTAGACTTGGACCGAAATAGATGCTTTATTAATGATACATACATTTTTTTTAATAACTTAAATTGAAATAAATGTTTGGTCAAATACCCAATTTCGAGGGTTGTCACAGAAAAGCTGGGGCCTATTACCAAAACACTGGACTCTTCAACTCCACCACTTGTTGAGCCAGCCACTTATCCTTGCCTCTCCTAATCGTGATGTGTTTTTTAACTCATCAGTAACGTCACATCACCCTTTTCCCTACTCACAAGAAACTGATAAGTTCGTTTCAGCAATATCTCTTCTCTCCCTCTTCCCCTTCCCCCTCTCTCTACCTATTCCTCTTTATCCTTCTATATAATTTAAAAACGACGAGTTGCAGTGGTCGCCACCCCGACGATTTTGGGAAAGACGAGGTGCGTACCAAAGGTGATGAGATGAAGACGAGATCCACGTAGGAAAGACGAGTTTCTCATCCTTCGGTTAGCATGGTCCTAAGCCTAATGCCAAAAAATTGGACACTTTACATGTTTGTACTTTAAGCATGCACCTCACCTTAATTTAATTTGGTTCAAGAAAGGAGTAGTTGGCGCTTTCATGTATTTGATTGGTAAATGTAACATACATACATTAAATGCCATTTATAATTATCAATCGAAAAATGATATGAACCAAATCTTCTATGAGAATGGCTAAAGGCAAAGAGAGAGAAACTGTTACCCAATGGATATAAGCTAGGTGTGTGCAAGTAATTGACATTGGTGCACATCTTAAGTATGCTGCTTGTTGATGCTTCATTAAACTCTGCATCTAGTGACACTTCACCGCATAGTCTTTCTTCAAATTCATCATGAATTTGTTGAATGCTCTTCTAACTTGTCTAACGTGAACACACAAATTATCTAAGTATACGGACACTATCTATACATTGGTGTCAGACAACCAATATTTAGTGAATTTAAAATCTTATTCACAAGTGACTTTGACTTTGATAATTAAAACTTAAACTAATTATTCTAAGTGTTGAATAAAACTCGGTAACTTAGAAAGAGCTTGTTATAAACGAGAATATTTAAAAAATAAAAAACAAATGACAATCAACAAAAATAAATATATTAATCTACAACTTTAATTTATAAAAATATAATTAAGATATCTTTTAGTAATTAAAAATGTAAATATTCATGAACAAGGTAATATTATTACATTCAGAATATCTCAAAATTGGACTTTTGGATCATTCAAAATTTTGATTTTAAATGTTTGCATTTTGCAAAATGGGCTTATCGCTGGGAGGACAAAACCGATCACTTAAGCCCAAAGTGCTATTTATGCAGTTAGTGGGCCTTGTTTTCAGGAGTAACTAATATATGCTTGAACAATTCTAGGGTTACTTCCCTTCATTTGGCATTTGGATCTCTGTTGAGAGCAAGGTACATCCTCTATTCACCATCACCATTGATCTTCGTTAATGCCTACTAGCTCTACTTTTTGGTTTATAATATATCCGTAGTTTAGGGATTATTTATGTTCCATGAAGAATATGTACGATCTTCCATCGGTTATGATTGATTTATTTGTTAGTTATGAGAATATTATGTTCTGGAATTTGATATCCTGTGGGGTTCTTTATTATCACAACACTTTTTCAAAATTTTGGACTACAAAGTTTAGATTGAGTAACAGGTCTAAGGCAAAATAGATCAAGTAGTTATCAACTAGTTGGTTATTTAAGATTTGTTTGGAAGTATATCTGAGAGGAAATTTATGTAATGAAGTATGTGGTTGGCAAATTGTACTGGAACGATAAAAAATAAACGTAACCCTCCTTTTTGATTATTTTGGTGGATAATAATCTGTTAAAAATTCAGATGGAGTCTCAAATAAAGCATGCGGTAGTGGTGAAAGTAATGGGGAGAACGGGTTCAAGAGGACAAGTGACCCAAGTGAGAGTTAAGTTTCTTGATGATCAAAATCGGTTTATCATGAGGAACGTTAAGGGGCCCGTTCGGGAGGGTGATGGCTCGAGTCTGAAAGAGAGGCCCGCAGGCTGCGTTAATTTCATTGCCTCAATTTATCATCATGTGAAACCACTCTTTGCTTTGTATTTCAAATTTTGCGGTTTCATCTTAATTAATAGCAGCTTTGGGTCTGCTTAGCTTATACTTGTTGCAAGTTTTTTTTTTGTTGAATTATTGAATATTGATGATAATGTTATTATCTGTTTTTCTAAACTAATACTTCCTCCGATTCAAAATAAAGTGATACACTTTCCTTTTTTGGGTGATTCAAAATAAGTGATACACTTTGAAAAGTTTCCTTATTTGGCATAAAAAATGAGACCCACACCTACTAACTATCTACTTTAACAAAGTGAAATTATCCCTTTACCCTTACTTTTTACTTTTAAACATCATTAATCTTACTTTATTCAAAAGGTGTGGAACCCATTCTCCACTAACCATTCAATTAATCTAATTTAACCATCATTATAATATTTTGTCTCAAAAACCGTGAAACCCCAAGTGTATCACTTATTTTGAATCGGAGTAAGTATATTTAATCCTAATCTGCTCCTAATTCAAAATAATATGTATACTAGTTGTTGGGTGATTTATATATACCATTTAATTTTGGAATTTATTCTTATATTATTGGCAATTAATAAACAAATTGAAAACTATTAAAAACGTAAATTTATTGATCTACATTTTGGGTCAGGTTAATTTTGAGAGGTGTCTAACACAACTGAGGATTGGTCCAAATTGTTATTGATTCTCTTGAGCTTAGGGATAGCCATCTTGCTGGTTATCAATTCCTACGAGTTGCTCGGCTTTGAAGTCATTTATCCTAATTCGAAATTCGATTTCTAAATAATGATTTATAGGGGTTTCTTTTTTCAAAGTACAAAAATTTATTTCTACGATAGTATGATTACATAAAATTAGCTTAAACTATATATTATCAAATCTGAGTTCAAAGTTTGGTCCGTTTGAAGATCAGGAATTCCAAAGTCGATCCGAATGCCGATTTGGCGATTTAGGGTCCTGATTTACATTAAGGCTCATGTGTATGGTCACCACATGTGGTGGTGGGTTTTTCTGCCACATCATCGCCACCTCAGCAACCACACTACCACTACACCACATCATTTGGTAGAAATACCCACCACACCACACCACACCATTTTATTTTCCATCTCATCATTTCATTTCCATTTATTTTTCACACAAATAATATTTTATATAATTTAAAATTACATTACATTAAATAAAATTAAAATGACAATACTTTAAAGTAAAATGAAAATACTAGAAATTAAACAATAAAATACTAGAAATTAAACATTAAATTCAAAATTACAATAATTAAAATAAATTATTACTCTTCATCGTCGGCATGTGCGTTGTTGTAGAGATGGTCCGCCAAGTCCCGTCGAAGTCGTTCGTGTGTTGTTTCGTCTCGAATGTCGACAACCCTGTGCAAATATTCTGCACTTCCCGGTACATACAAAGCATGTCGGGGACCGTCCGACACATATGGAGAAATCATCCGACCTTTATCTTCGACAACCATATTATGCATTACAACACATGCATACAAAATATATCTTAATCTTTCAAGGTCATATGAACGGGCCGCGTTTTTTACAATGTGCCACTTCACCTTTAAAACTCCAAAAGCCCGTTCCACATCCTTACGCGCAGATTCTTGTTTTTTGGTATACAAGACCTCTTTTGGATCAACTGGATGTCGGTAGGCTTTGGCAAACGTCGCATGCCGAGGATATATACCATCGGTAAGGAAATAACCGAATCTATATGGATTGCCATTCACCGTAAAAGGAGCATCGGGTGCCTTTCCTGATAACAAGTCGTTGAATATTGGTGATTGATCAAGCACGTTAATATCATTATTAGAACCTGCAACCCCAAAGTAAGCATGCCAGAACCATAGATCTTGGGAAGCAACAGCTTCTAATATCAACGACGGTACTCCATGATGCCCACCAGTGTACTCACCTCTCCACGCTTGTGGACAGTTCCTCCAATCCCAGTGCATACAATCAATGCTACCAAGCATTCCAGGAAAACCATGTCTCTCTTCATGTGCCTCATATAATTTTTGAACATCGGTTGTTGTTGATTTTCGCAAATAAATAGGTCCGAAAATTTCCAAAACACCTTGTGAAAATCTATATATACTTTCCCTAGCAGTTCTTTCAGACATGCGTAGGTACTCGTCAAGAGAATCAGGGGATGACCCGTAGGCCATAGCTCGAATTGCTGCAGTATATTTTTGCAAAGCAGTGAATCCCCGCCTACCTCTAGCATCATATCTCAATTGAAAAAAAGTATACCTGTTTTCTAATGCGCTACATATGCGCATAAATAAATTTTTGCTGAGGCGAAACCTTCGTTTGAAATCGTTGTCGTCATAAACAGAATCATCCGCAAAATAATCTCGATATAGCATGTCGTGTCCAGCTTCTCGATTTCTATTTAGCTTCGCGGTTCTAGTGTCAAAGACTTCACTTTCATCATCGTCGGATATATCATCGAGGAGTTCTGAGTATATTGTTAGCATAAACGCGTCATCGTCGTCAGATGATGAACCAAGATAATTCATTATTTGTGAGTTGGGGTATTTTGGTAGAGTTGTGGTGTGTTTATATAGGAAATAAATAAATTAAATTAATTAATTTTTTTTTAAATTCCCCAACGGCTAAAAATATAGCCGTTCAACGGCTACATGCATGCCACGTTTCTTCCCACGCCTCGTTCTCCGCCGTTGTGTTGTTGCCAGATCCGCCACGCCGACCCCCCACGCCGTTGGGGGGGGGGGGTGTTCCCTAGCCACACCACGCCGTCGCCATCCACCTCACCCCCACGCCCTTCATCCACTCGACCCATACCATGCAGCCTAATAAGGTACAAAACTTTTATCGGCATGGACCATTCATATAATTTTGCTATTAAAAATATATTGAAAAGTCTTTTACCCTTTCCCATGGATTAATTTTCTTTGAACAGCTAAACTTTTATATATAAAATAAAACTGGCAATGAGTAGCTTAAACAAAAACAATTAGAAAATATAAAGAAGAGTTTTGCATCCACACCTACCGGTTTGTAGAATAAAAGTTACTCCTACGAGAACCACTCAAAAGAACGTAACGCAATAACATAAAAAATAGAACTTCTTTTCATCTTCACCGACCCAAAAATATTTTTAGTCCTGTACTTCTACATCCCCCACAATGTCGTTAAGATAATAACTTAAACCATTTTTTTACGATTAAAAGTACATTGCATCGAGTCAATCAAATCCCCAATATCGCCAATAGAATCAAAATCCGGTTTTAAAATATCAATCCATCGAAAAATTCTGTTCAAAATATGAGAAGCAAAATCACATCCAACGAACACATGATTCACATCTTCCATGGATTAATAAGGTACAAAACCGTCATTTAATTTAAAAGATATATAGAAAAGGGTAAAATCGTCATTTAATTTAACTTTTCCTTTTAATTGAGGTTAGTTTTAGAGACCAAAAGTGTAACAAACTTTTTATTAGGGACCATTCATGTACTTTTCAAGATTTAGGAAATAAATCCTAATCAAAACTCCAGTTATTATTATCATATAACACACTAAAAATTATTTAAATGTGAATTTAATCGAATTTTAGTTTTCTGAAGCTTATGTTGAAATGTAGGACACCCATAACTCGATTTCTAACACAAATCACCCAATTAGAGGATAAGGTGTGGGCATATTAAATTGCGGCATTTGGCGGGACCAAGTCATACCACTGGTCTCGCCAAACCCCTGTCATTGGTCTAACATTATCAGTTGGTGGAGCGTTAAAATGCAATGTGCGGGTAAATTTGGCTTAAGGTATTTTTTATGATTGGTTTCAAGTAGTTTTTATGAATTCTAAATAGATGTTACAGGAATATTATTCGAATAAGAGTAATTTTGAGTTAGATATTAAAGTTTTAACTATCTTAAAAAGACGAATTTAACATCAACAACCTTATGGTCTGGCTCTTGTCTAAACTTTCTCAACGTCATTTTAATTAGTTTTTGAGATAAACAATATTTGGCTTCTTTTGTAATTTGTTTTTTCTTTTTTTCTTTTTTTTAGTCTAGTTTATTGCTAGACTCTAGTTTATTTATAATAGTTTGGAGGTCTTCGGGAGGGTGATGGCAATACCGAAGACCTGTTGCCTTCTTTTTTGCTGTTAAAGAAAAAACAATATTTGGCTCTAGATTCTAATTTTACCTGGAAGACGTAGGCGTAAATTATTCTGTTGGCATGTTTGGGATCTCCCGCCCTGCCCTGACCACCTTGATGTTTGTATTTTGATTCCTAAAAATGGGGACGGAGACCAGGAAATCAAACGATGCAGCACAATTGCTCCATGAATCATACATTTCTGAAACAATTCCGGAATGGGAGGATCAAATCACATTCAGGGGTTTAATCGCGAGTCTTCTGTTGGGGACGCTTTTTTGTATAATCTCACACAAGCTCAGTCTCACCGTCGGAATTGTTCCTTCTTTAAACGTCGCTGCTGGTTTGCTAGGGTTTTTCTTCGTCAAATCATGGGCTACTTTTCTCCAAAAATTTGGATCACCTGTTCGTCCTTTCACCAGGCAAGAGAACACTGTTATTCAAACTTGCGTTGTTGCTTGTTATGGCATCGCTTTTAGCGGTAATTTCTTACTTAATTTACGAATTGAATTATGTGTTTATTACAGTAATACTTATGAAACAATGATTCAGATATGAATTAGATTTTGTATATGTGACCATTAACAGTAACCCTTATAAAATGGGAATTAATTTTCACACCACAACTTTTGATTTATATACCACAGAGTATAAGTATTACTGCAAACTGTACAAACATATGAAACATCAATTGTGGTAGATCCATTAAAAGATGTGGTACATTTATCACCCCCTTTATAAAATGGTTGCAAATACAGTAATGTGATTATTTTACTCTGTGACACAACAGGTGGATTTGGGTCATATATGCTAGCAATGGACGAAAGAACATACAATTTAATAGGTCCAGATTACCCTGGTAATCGGGCTGAAGATGTTAAGAATCCTGGATTGCTGTGGATGATTTGCTTTATTTTTGTTGTCAGTTTTCTTGGCATTTTCAGTCTTGTTCCCCTTCAAAGGGTAACCTTAACCTTTTTACTTTTTATTATTACTAGTATTTTTTTTTTTTATCGATTTACCATATTTACCTAAAAGGTGTTTGATAACTTGATTTCAGGTAATGGTGATGGAATATGAGCTTACATACCCTAGTGGAACCGCCACTGCAATGTTAATCAATAGTTTCCACACTACTAATGGTGCCGAGCTAGCAAGGTAAGCTTAAAATGGCACTAATCTATGCTATCTGTGTTAATTAATATTTCTTGTGATTTTACTTACTATTTTAAATTTGTTATTATACTATACAGACAACAGGTAACCTGTCTAGGAAAATATCTGAGCATAAGTTTCATGTGGAGTATCTTTAAATGGTTCTTTAGTGGTGTCGGGAATTCATGTGGATTTGACCATTTCCCAAGTCTCGGGTTGACATTGTTTCAGAACACGTACGTATCCTTCTACATTTTTTTGAAAGCTTAAAATGCATTCAATTAACTAATTAATTACTTTGTTGTTATGTGCAGGTTTTACTTTGACTTTAGTCTAACTTATGTTGGATGTGGTCTTATTTGCCCTCACATAGTCAACTGTTCGGTCCTTTTTGGAGCAATTGTTTCATGGGGATTACTTTGGCCCTTTATCAACACACGTGCAGGGGACTGGTATCCACCTGGTTTAGGCAAAGAAGATTTCAAAGGCCTTTATGGATACAAGGTACAAACTTTTTTCTACAATATTGCTTCATAAATATTAAATACTAGATTTAGTTATATTATTTTCTATGATTTCAGGTGTTCATAGCTATTTCCCTTATTCTTGGAGATGGTGTTTACAATTTGCTAAAAATAATAGGCATCTCGATTAAGGCTTTGTTTAGCAGCACCAAAGCACTAGATCTCCCTGTAATTAAGGACATACCAGGTGACGTCATTAACATTTTTTATATTTTTTTTATTTTGTGTACGTTATTTGACTCGCGGATTATGCAAATACAGACTCTGAGACATCGAGGTCACAATTGGAAAAACAAAAAAGAGATGAAATATTTCTAAAAGACAGAATACCAACATGGTTTGCAGCTTCTGGTTATGTGTGCTTGGCTGCAATAGCTACATCTACAGTACCTCTTATTTTCCCGCCATTAAAATGGTACCTAGTTTTGTGTAGTTACATAATTGCCCCTGCTTTTGCTTTCTGCAACTCGTACGGAACTGGTTTAACCGACTGGAGCTTAGCTTCAACTTATGGAAAAATCAGTCTTTTTGTAATCTCGTCATTAGTTGGAACAGATGGGGGTGTTTTAGCAGGATTAGCATCGTGTGGTGTAATTATGTCAATTGTATCAACTGCTGCTGATTTAATGCAAGATTTTAAAACCGGTTATTTGACTTTATCATCGGCTAAGTCAATGTTTGTTAGTCAACTTGTGGGGACCGCCATGGGGTGTATAATTGCACCCGTAACATTTTGGATGTTTTGGACCGCTTTTGAAATTGGGGAACCAGACAGTCCTTATAAAGCACCGTATGCGGTTATATTTAGAGAAATGGCGATTTTGTCAGTTGAAGGGTTTGCTGAGTTACCAAAACATTGTTTGGGTTTGTGTTGTGGGTTTTTTGTGGTTGCGTTGGTTATGAATTTGTTACGGGATTTGATTCCTTCGAAGGTTTCACAGTTCATTCCCATTCCCATGGCAATGGCGGTGCCGTTTTATATAGGGGCGTATTTTGCAATTGATATGTTTGTTGGGACGGTTATTTTGTTTATTTGGGAGAAAATGAATAAAAAGGAATCGGAAGAGTATGCAGGTGCAGTTGCTTCAGGGTTAATTTGTGGGGATGGAATATGGACCATACCATCAGCTATACTATCCATTCTCCGGGTCGACCCGCCCATTTGCATGTCTTTTGCACCTTCGGTAAGAAACTGAGCAGATTGGGATCTGTAATTCTGTAAATATGTATTATTTATTTTGTTGTACCATGAGTTGTTATGATCTTTTGAATTGAGCTAATTTTTCATACAACGTTTTCAATTTTATTTTTGTGTCTTTTATCTCAAACCATGCTTAGTGTCTTTGTAATATGTTATTTTTGAGTTTGAATATACACAACTTTTCGCTTCACAATTAAAAAATATTGAATATAACTTAAAGGCAAATGATTAATACATTTATACTTGACTAGTTTATTTCTAAAAGTATATCTTATAAATAAGTATGGTTAATAGGTTAACCTAATTTTTCAGTTTAGATAATTGAAATTGCCGAACCAATACATCGGTCAACTCATTAGTAGTTTTTCTTTTTAATGTCTAGTTTGTAAGTTAATGATTCAAGTAACACTAAAATTTTTTAACCGATTACTAGTTAACCATCCAAAATCCCCTCGCTTTCAACTAGTTTTGCTGCAAGCTAGAATCCACTGTTTACGACTTTACGCGCCATCCGTCTTGTAGCCCATTATGGAGAACTTAACAATAGCCCAATAAAAACTTAAATAAACCCATATGGCCGGATTCAATGTAATCATCCTCACCCGAATTACCGTGATCACGCATATGGGAGTACAACACTAAAAATCCATCAAATCGCATTTTTCGTCTCTGGATCTCTTCTCTCTCTTCAGTTTTGCAGGCGAGTGAGAAAGATGACGATGTTTCACTTCTTCAACTGTGCAATCTTAACATTTGGACCTCACGCCGTCTACTATTCCGCTACTCCGCTGTTAGTCTTTATTTCTGCTCGGATATTTGACCTAATTTAGGGAGAAGTTCAATCCCTTGATTTTCTGTGATTGTTTTAGTTAAATGTTTAGCTAGTCGTTGAAGAATTTTAAGTTAAATTATCGTATTTCATTAGGATTGTTGGTAGTTTTAATATCTGCTGATAGATTTAGCTGCGATTTGTCCATAGTAAGTTTATGTTCGTTGGAGCTTTTATAGATCGATAAAACAACTTTGATTGCTGAGAAACTGGTAATGTTTTAGCTATTAGATCCATATCAATACTCTCGAGACATTATGAATCTTGTTCTTATGGAATTTCGTTGAGGAAACTGTATGCTAACTAGTTGAAATCCGAAGCAAAACTTAGCATAATAACTCCATCAATGAACAGGAAAATTAACAGAGAGAAAAAGGAAATTGTTATTCATTATCCATATTCCATCCTACATAACAACTCTTCTCACTTACTTTTCAACTACCTTCATGCCTCTCATGTCACACTTGGAAATCTGTTAAGTTAGTTAATACAAACTCACGTGTCAAGAATTGCAGGTGTCATTTTGTTAGTCAAATTGAACTAGTTTTCAAGATCCTTGTTTTTTGTTTAGCTCTATGAAAGCATATTGGTGCTTGTGTAATACTTATAGCCTTATAGGAGATTTTACAATTAATTGAACTAATAATGAAAAAAGTTACTGAATATTGCTTTGAAGACCATATTGTATATTCAGATTTAGAAACATTATATTGATGAAAACTTTATGTTAAAGATAATTATGTTTTTCTTCTGCAGATCTGAATATGATACACTTGGTACTTCAGTCAAAACTGCAGTTGTGTATCTTGTCACAGCGTTAGTGAAGGTACAATTTTACTTTTATAATTCAGCTAATTACTCTGAAATTATGGACATAATCCATAGTTCCATACAAGTATCTGCTTTGCACTTTCTATCTGTTAACTAGTTAAATCATGTCTTTTGGCAGCTCGTTTGTCTTGCTACATTTCTTAAGGTGTCTGAAAGCGACATTTTTGATCCCTCTCAGGTAATTTTTGCATTTTCTCAACTTTGAAGTAATATTTACAATCTTTCTTAAGTAATTAGATTGATAAAACAGCAAAACTAGCATTTAAAAAATCATAGTTATTTTTATTTCGTATGTTTATATAATCCGAAATTAATTGTATATTAGCCTATTAGGCAATTAAGTGCCAGAAATAGTTATATATTTTTCTAATTTTATCTTTTTATTTTGACTTGATTAGGAATTGTTGAAAGCTTTGATTGGTTTTATAGATGTTGCTGGGCTTTACTTTGCCCTAACTCAGTTAACTCACAGAAACATCTCTCAAAATCACAAGTTCCAGGCTGTTGGACTAGGTAAGTTAGTGATTAATAATAGTAAATTTAATTTTATTGTTTTTAGTTGTTAATTAGTGGTATATGTAATTTCAGGGTGGGCTTTTGCTGATTCTGTTTTGCATAGGCTGGCACCACTTTGGGTTGGTGCAAGAGGACTTGAATTTACTTGGGATTACATTCTGCAAGGCCTTGAAGCAAATGCTAATCTTGTATGTTAAAAATGTTAATATTTGTTATTGGACTAGTTATCTGATAATCAGTTTTTAATGTTTGGATAAAATTATTGATTTTTAAGTTGTTTATGCCTTCTTTCAACTAAATTAAAAATCGAGACTTTTACTCCCATTTCTTAATGTGTCTCTCATTTTTTCACATAAATGTCTTATTTGGTCATTATATTCAGTAGTTTCTTAAATATAATAATTTTTATATCATGAGTTGATTTAAGCTTTATTAATATGTGTTGTTTTTATTATGAATGCAGATGTTGAGTCTATCACTTGCTGCATTGGGATCATTGATGTGGCTAAGGAAAAATAAGCCAAAAACTTTGATTCCTATCATATATGCATGTGCAGGATTTGTGGCAACAATGCCTACCGTCACAAGGTTTCTTTTCATAACCATTATTTTTCTTTTAAATTATATACGAAACTTAAGGTTGCAATTTCGATCCATTTATGTATCAACATGTCAATTTGGTTGCCCTTAATTGCCAAAAATGTAGCTAATTAATACAATACAGAAACCCGACTTGAGCCTTTAACTATAATGTGAAGTTGAGTTCAGTGTTCATATTTGAGGTTTTTAATGAATAATGTTTGTTGGTTTGTTTGTTTGTTTATCCAGTTATTTGAGGTGGGGGTTAGGATGGCATCTTCCGGAAGTTGTAGGTTTTCAACTGTTGACCTCGTTGACCATGGCTTTAGTCAGCTGGCAACTCTTCTCAGCATGTCAAAAACCATCTTCCGCTTGACAGAGAGGTTGAATTTGTAAGCCATGTGTTGATCGATGAATATTCTTGTAGAACCTTAGACATTAAATTTATCGACCAAAATTTTATTTAACGACTACATTACAAGTTAAGTCTTGCTGAGATGGTTAGTGTATGATGATACGTTTGTTATATTGGTCATGAAATGGTTTGTGAATTAAACATAGGTTTTTGATCAATTTTGTACGAGTGGTGTGTCGCTTTCATTTTCTTTTCCTTCCAAATGTACACTTTAGCATATGACCCACAGATAAAATTAACTGATTTTTAAAATGTTCTTTTTTTAATGGCAAGTATATTGGAAAAGCTAGTAATATGCTAGAAAATTAAGGTATAAAGGCTAAAATTTGTTCTATATGTAAGCTTGGTTTTGTATTGATCCTTTGTATATATAAACAATTTATATATTAACGTTCTAAATAATCGTATCTTGAATATAATATTTATATTCATAATATCACAAACAATTCACACTACATGTATCCACACATAACAGTATTCCATGAAGAAATGTCAACACTTCCGCACCTTACATTACATATCAAAACTGTGTATATATGAAATTGCATAATCAAAATTCAAAAATCATAACCATAAACAAACATCAATCATTAACTGGGCTTAAAGAACTTCAACTTCAAACCATCATCAACGATGCTCCAAATCCCCCCAACTGTAAACAAGACACTAAAGACGACACCGAGCCACCCAAGTGACCAATTAAAGTACCAATTGAAGCTATACTTTGTTGGTTTCTTGATCAATACCCACATGAAACACGGGTATGCAAATGTAACCGGAAGTGTTAGCCCACCTAGCAACCCGGCTAGACTTGAGAGAAATGGTAGAGCCACACCTATGAAAAAGTTAATGAAGCCGTAAACCACTCGAAAACCGGACCGCACCCAGACTGAACATGGTCGGTTGGTGCGGTGCGTGTAACTGGCTTCAAAGTTGTCGAAAACAGGCATGGAGTAGATTTGGAAACTGCTTAAGCAACTAAAGACTACTAGAAGAAATGTTGTTGCAAGTAGCCCTCTTGAAATGTCGTGTTCATGGAACCCGAAGAGCGCGTTTAGCATTCCACCTGGTGGCATCTACATCATTCAAATTTAACATTAACAAATCATTGACTAATTTAACAAAATATATAGTCAAATCTATCGATGCACTTACGAGATTTCCATAGGCCCAGAAACCGCCAATGGCTATTGGGAACAAACACATGGCCACGAACAAGTACGCGACCTTGGCTCCTTTCCACATTGGCACGTGAGCGGGGTGCTTGAACGTCGATGGCATTGTCGACTGATCCAGAAGAAACGGTCAATAACATGTGGTTTGACTTTTGATATTTTTTCAAAATCAATTTTGATCTTAAAGTTGTAGAGTTACCTGAATCTCTAGAACTACATTATGGCCTCTGAAAGCGAATGCTACGATGCCAAGTGCATTAAGAACCGAAAAAACCGAAGGAAAAGAGTGGGGTTCATAAGAGATGTTGGGTGGTCTTTGTTGGCTGACCGAGAGTAACCACACCATGGTGGAGTAAACAATGGCAGTAACGGCCCCTACTAATGAGAGGCCTGCAATGGAGTTAAGGTTTGGAAGTTGAGACAAGACAATGCATAACGACGTGAAAACCAGATACCATTCCACTGTCGTTAACGGGCTCGATGTACAAACAGGCCCACAGACAGTCTCGAAGAAAAGTTTCATGGTTTCCCCTCCTATAATAATCAATGCTGTTGCAGTCCCCGCGGATAAATAAGCCGTTGGAAAGATTGATAGCCATGCTCCCAATCGATTTCCTAGAACAAAAAACACACAAAAAAAAGAGAGTAAGTTTACCTCTAAACACATTTTCAAAGCTTTTACTTGCTTTGTGGTTACAAAAACACATCAAACTTTCTAAACAGTAAAGATGAAAATTTATAATTTCACCCTGAATAACTTAAGAAGTTAATTTTATCATTTGGCATAACCAGTTGAATAATTTTGCAATGAAAATTGAATAGGACTGAAATGAGAATTTACGCACCAAATGCGGCTTCAGCGAGCTCTACGTATCGGTTATACCTCTTGCCGGGAACAGCTTCATGAAGTTGTACTAAGATCCATAAGGTGTATAGTTGCCAGGTGTAGGCTAGGGTTAATGAAATGATCCCCCAACTCCTACATAAATATCCTTAGTTTGATTAGCATCATTTTTGTTGTGCCATATTTAATGTTTTATTAGTGGGTGTTTGGGAGTGTTTTGAAAATAACTTATTAGTTTTTCAAAAAAATAATAAGTTAAAAGTATGTTTAGGTAGAAAAGGTAAAAACCTATAAAAAAAAAGAATTTCAATAAGTAAGGGAATCTTTATTTTCAAAATAATTTTTCGAAAAGTCAATAAACATTTTTCAAATACTTCACCCATATATGCCCAGTACTACATTAGTGATGCAGACCCAATAGAAGAACGGGTCATATTGTTTTTTGAGGCCCAAGATCGTGTGAGAAATGAGGCCTTAGTAAAAAGGGCATAACTTTCATCTCGGGTCTCCGTTTCAAGCCCACGGTTTACCCAACTTCCCGGCCCAAAAAGCTTTGTTTTGGACACTTTATTTACGTTTTTGTGTTTTTTCGTTAAAATTTTAAACTTTGTTTAGGCCCAGTTTTTGGCCCGTTTGTCGTTTTAGGCCCATTCGAAAATCTGGGCCATATTTAAAGTGTATTTTGTCATATGGAATAATAAGTTGATGATTTTGCAAACTTTGTGTTTTCTCCCCCGAATTTTGTTCTTGTGTTTGAACAACTTTTGAAGACCAATTCACGGTATTCTTTTGAATCAACGTGTCTTGTGTTAGATTAATCCGGTATTCATTTGAATCAACGGATTATAATCTTTTCTATCTTTTTATTCTACATCAATTAGGATCCATGAATCGATCATGACAAATACCAAAAGAAAAATGGCAAGTAATTTGTAAATCACAAAAACTAGTTCATTCATAACAGTTTATATTTTGGTATATTTGTAATGTTTGTTTTAAAACTTATACTACTATAATGTTGTGAGTGAGGATAAAAAAAAACTAGATAATGTTGAACAAGTTATAATCAACTAAATAAGCCAGAAAAGAATACGGGTTGATATTACAAAGCTGAGTAAATTAACGTGCCCCAACCATTACACTATGTATAACTTTTGTCGTATAATTGAAGGTAACAATATTATTTAAGTAGCGGTTTATTTTTATATTTAATACTCTTTTGATTGGCGTTGTTAGCTATAAGTTTTCAAATTACTTAATTTTGGTAATTAAAGTTGTTTTATCCCTATTTGATAATGAATTATGAGAATTAAGTTGCTTTTTTTTTTTTTTTGTCTCGACCTGTAAATCCTAAGAGACATCCCTTTTTTTTTTTTGAACAGCAAAGAAAAGGATCGACCAAGGCGAGCTTCGGCATTGCCATCACCCACCTTGGAAAACCCAAAATTCATTAAGATACCACGATATATACAGATTACAAAATCATCAAACCACCTCTACATATGCATATGACTAACATACATAGCATATGATAAAAATAAAATAACAACCACAAAACAGACTCCTAATATTATACTACCTCACAACTCCTTGACCCATCTATTGTCCACGCCTAAGAGGGTATTACTTTAAACTAAAACTGGATCGGTGCACCATGTTCCCCATGCGGTAGTATTCCACTTTGTCTTCGACCGGTGTTTTAACCAATAAAAAGCTTGGGCTTGTGATTGCATATTGATTGCCTGGAGTGCCCCGATGTTGTTATTGAACACGATCTCATTTCTCGCTTTCCAAATATGCCACAATGTTGATATGAGGGCTGTTAAGAAATGTTTTACCTTCTCCTTTGAGTAATTTGCTCGACCATACCACTCCAACAATTGATCTAGCCCGTTGATTTGCCCAATATCAATGGTCCACCAATTGCAAAAATTAAGCCATATCTCCCGGGTTTTGCGACATTGCCAAAATAGGTGATACTCATCTTCTATTTCTCTTTCACATAATGGGCATACCGCCGAATGTAAGATGACACCCCGTTTTAACAAATTAAAGCATGTAGGCAAACGTTTGTTGTATAATCTCCAAAAAAATATGTTGATTCTAATTGGAACTTCTTTTACCCATACCATATTAACCGTCGGGCACGGACCAAGCATGGCTCCCTCGAATGCAACTCTAGCCGATGATACAGTAAAAATTCCATCGGGCTCAAAGGCCCACTTATGCATTAGTAACCCGGATTCCGGGTTTAGAGATTGTTGAAACCATGAATCGAGTGGAATATTTAATTTATCTAAGTGGCTTCGAATTTTAACTATATTATTCCACACTCCCGGAAACTTGCTATTCGGAATACAAGGAGGACCTATTTTATGAAGAGCCGATATTACCTTCTTCCATAGATATCCATCATCTTTTTTTAATTTCCACCACCATTTCGCCAAAAGGGCTAAATTTTGAGCTTTGAGGCTAGGAATATTCAACCCGCCCGCATCTATAGGTGCATGCATTTTCTTCCAACTAATCCAATGGATTTTCCGTTCACCAATTTTGACACCCCAAAAAAACCTAGCCCTAATTGATTCAAGTTTATTCAATACACTTTCCGGGACTTTATAAAATGAAAAAAAGTATGATCCTAAAGCCCCTAACACGGCTTTCACAAGAGTTAGCCTTCCTCCGATGGAAAGAGAAGAACTTTTCCATGAGGATAGTTTTTTTTGAAATTTATTGACGATTAAATCCCAATGAGATGTTCTATGCATTGATGCCCCTATTAACAATCCGAGATATTTAAAGGGAGTGGACCCGACACCACAGTTTAAGTGTCTAGCCACCCGCTCTACCTCGTGATTTGCTACACCGAAACCAAAAATGTTACTTTTTGACATATTCACTTTTAAACCGGAAGCTATATAAAAGCAAGATAGGATACGGGAAATATTTCTTGCATTTGTCAACGACCATTCACCTAAAAAAATAGTATCATCGGCATATTGTAGGTGTGATAATGGTAGGTCCATCCCGGGGATAGTAATCCCGTGAAACACTCCTTTTTGTGTGGCTTCCATCATAGCAATATGTATACTTTCAACCGCAATAATAAATAGAAATGGGGCCATTGGATCGCCTTGCCTTAAGCCCCTACGAATATTAAATTCTTCCGTAGGAGACCCGTTTAGCAATACCGATGCCCTAGCGGATGTGAGGCATTTTTGAATCCATCCTCTCCATTTTTCACCAAACCCCATTTGTTTCATAACTGAATCGAGAAAGCCCCAATTCAAAGTATCATACGCCTTTTCAAAGTCAACTTTGAAAGTTAGGAGTTGTTTTTTCAATTTTTTACACCATGATATAATTTCACTGAGAATAAGTGGCCCGTCAAGAATGTTCCGACCTTCAATGAAAGCCGATTGTTCGACGCTAACTATATCACCGATTACCATTTTGAGTCGATTTGCCAAACACTTGGCAATAATTTTATAGAAGCTTCCAATTAGACTAATCGGGCGGTAGTCCGAAACTTCTAAAGGAATCTCACACTTTGGTATGAGAGTAAAAAAGGACGAATTACTTCCAAATTTTAGATCACCTCCACTTTCAAATTCCTCTACTGCTTTTAGTAGATCATCTTCAATTATGTCCCAAAACTTTTTTAAAAATGCAAAAGTAAAGCCGTCCGGGCCCGGTGCTTTTTCGACCCCACAATCCCACACCGCTTTCTTAATTTCATCACGACTAATTTTTGATTCAATTTGACTTTTTTGAGATGATGACAGAGTTTTGAATTTGTTGCTGATAAAGTCCGGCCTCACGGGTATTGGCTCAGAAAATATATTTGAAAAATGATCGCTGATACCTTTTTTCATAGCCGTAGGTTCTTCTGTCCAGACCCCATTGATTGATAGCCCGTGGATGAAGTTCTTCCGGTTATTATGATTTAGAGTGCCATGAAAAAATCTTGAATTTTCATCTCCATCAGTACACCATTTTACCCTAGCTTTCTGTTTGATATCACGAACCTTTGCCTCCTCTATCTCGCGAATTTTAAAATCAATATCTACTCTCGTTGTCTTTTCCTCTTCTGTAAGACCCACTGCTTCTGCCTTTGAATCAATAGCGATTGCCCTCTTTTGAAGGTTACTCAGGTTGTTGTCTTTATTAATGGATCGCCACTTCTTGATCTCTACCTTTACCTGTTTAAGTTTCCTGCAAAACATTTGTATAGAAGAAGTACAACCAGGGACGGGTAAATCCCAAGTTGTGCTAACGATCAAAGCAATTGATGGGTTAGTGGCCCACGAGTTAAAAAATTTAAAATAAGTGGGCCCAAAGTCGGCGTTTAACGAATTAAGAAGCATAGGGCAGTGATCACTATAACCTCTAGGCATGATGTTAACGTTCGGGTTGTGCCATTGATTAAAAAAATTCCCAGACACTAGAATTCTGTCTAGAAGGCTTAACTTCCCGCCATCCGGGGTACTTCTCGAGTACCGTCTTCCACCCATTTTTACTTCGTGTAACCCGGCGTCGTTTATGAACTTGTTAAATACCCTGGCACCTAAAGGTGAGTATGCTGTCCCTGCTCTTTCTGATTTTTTCCGCACCTCGTTAAAGTCTCCAAATACTACCCAGATACGATTTGTTTCAGCCGCAAGAATCGCTAGCAGAGATTCCCATAATATTTTTTTTTCTTTTGGATCTTGTGGTGCGTATAAATTGATGAAACCACATAATAAATTTGATCCGATAATTTCTCCCCTAACTATGAGGAAACCGGCCCCAGTATAGGAGTCTGATTTAGCAAACCACGATGGATCCCAAATAGACAATAGTCCACCCGATTGTCCATTTGAGCTTGAGTATTCGAATTCCATACAAGATCTACCCCAGAATGATCTAACCAAAATTGAGTCAATGTTTCTAGACATTGTCTCTTGAATACCTATAAAATTTATTTTATTTGCTGCTTTTATTTCCTGAACCCACCTCTTTTTTAGGGTGCAGTTTACACCTCTTATATTTAGTGATAGTAGCTTCATTGATTAACTGGTTTACATCCTGAACCCTTAATTGCTGCCTTGACCTTCGATTCATGATTCCCCATTTGAAAGCCTACTAACTTCCCAACTTCTACTGTGTTTTGAATTTCATCCGAGGTTGGAATTGAGCCGAATGATACGTCTGAGTGACCAATACCCTTTTTCTTATTACTTTTCTTGATTATTTTACTTCTCTCTCCAATTAAGTTCCTTGACATCTTGCCAAAAGTGAGGGGGCATGATACCGTTCTATCCGAAGTTGCCATTGAAGAACTTGAGGAACAGGGTTTATTGAGATCAATCGATGATTTGTTCTTGATTTGACGTTTAGTTATATCCGCTGCCCTCTCTGCGCTTGGAGAATTTAGTATCGATTCAGATCTAGGCTCTTGAGTTTCAAGCACTATTTCGCAGTCTTGACATTCATCTAAAGAACCGATCGGGAAAGGCCTAATGGGAGATACTGAGTCAAGGCCCAGATTAGTTATTTTTGGGCCTGTTTTAGTTAAAAAACCTGGACTATATGGGCCTTTTTTGGTGGGCTCGATATAGGAGTTGCTTTCTGATCCAGGATAATCTGAATTCTGGCCTTCTAGGTCTTGGGGATCTGGATCCGCCATGGTGGGACCATTGTTGGAGTCCGAGCAGTCAATTATTATTTTGGGCGTTTCGACATCTTGGGGTTGTACCTGCGACTGTTCTTCTTCCTCACGATCTAACGCCTTTTCATCTGCCCTAGGGATGTCGCCGTTACCGGCGATCTGAAAATCCAGTTGCCGGTAAGCGAAGTCTTCCTCTTCTTCTAAATCTGCGTTGTCTTCTTCATATTCTGTGTCGTCTCCTTGAATGCTTGGGTTTTCATCGTCCTGTTCGTCGTCTGTATTCCCCCAATGAGATACCACAATCGAACCTGGAATGAGTCTATTTGATTCGAATTGGTCCTCTGTTATTCTGATCGGGAAATCCCTTCCGTCAAAGATAACATTCATTGTTTTGTTAATCCATTCCATATCCGGTGTGATTACTCCAACTCTGCCGACTCCTAGATTTGCGTTGTCTAATGTGCATTCTTCATCTATTATGACCTCTCCAAATATTTTGCCGATTTTGTTGAAGGTTTCCGAGCACCAACCGTGTGCCGGGACCCCGAATATCATTATGGAAGCAATTCTCTCTTTGAGCATTACGTTTGGTGTCCACCTAACAAGAGTGGTGAACCAATTCTCCCATATATTCGATGCATTTTTCCGGAACCCCCATGCTTCATCAATCGTTGGAAACTCCAATAGGACTGTTAATCCTCCCAAGTATCTTATTTTAACGTTACTACACCCGTCGGCATTCTTGATTTCTTGGAGGTTACAAAATATGTTGAAGTTCTTTGCCCTCCCAACAAGGTTGGAGGCAAGCCAGTTTCTTCTATCTGGAGCCGTATCGATTCTTATCATCGGTGGGACCTCCTTTTTTTCTTCCTGTCTTCCTGAAACCACATCGGCAAAGGATCTACCAATTTTTCGATTCGCTGTTTTATAACCACCATGGTTGTCTACGGGGGTTTTGGGGTAGTAGGGTTGTTTATATGGTTGTCGAATAGGGTTTACAGGTTTGTGTATCCTGTCAAACTTCGCTATGTTCACCGATACTATGTTCCGACCAATCTTTATATTCTGTAATCTTTTTTCGAGCCACAATGGGTCTGTAACCCCCATGAATCTGATGAAACCAAAATTACTTCCATCCTTGTTTTTTCTTTTTGCGATGTATACATCGGCTATGGCTCCGTGGTTCTTGAATTCTCTCCATAGTGTGAGCTCTGTTGATTCATCAGGGAAGTTAGTGATGAAATATGATATAGCTTTCTTCTTCTCCGATCTCTCATGTTCTTGTCTTGTGTAGTGATTTTGATGGGTGCTTCTTCTTCTGTGCACCATCTTCCATTCTCCATCTCCGGCGTCTCTTCGTCTCTCCTGGTTTCTCTCTCTCTCCATAGAAAGTTTATAACTCGCGCGTCAGAAGTTAAGAGACATCCCTTTAATTAAAGACGCAAATGTTTAGCTTTTTTTTGGTCAAACCCATGATGTTTAGACAAGAAAAAAGCAAATTTAATGATGTTTACAATCATGTTAGGTGTCCCCAGGTGACGTACTAGACAAACATACAAATTACAAATTTTTCATGCCAGAGTAAAATAAAGTGCAAAACTTTAAGATGGTCAAAATAGAGGTGGGGTGTGGGCAAGCTGGCGCCATCCCAAGTGTCACAGCAAAATAAAGAATATGATTAAGATGCACTTAACTAATAATTATTTTAATAGAATATGCATACCCACAATTATAGTGATTATGTGTTTTACTAAACGGATAAACATTCAGCATAAAATGCATTTTACTATTCTTTTTGTTTAGATACTGAATCGTTTTACTAGTATTAATTTATAGGGTTTTACTAGTATTAAAAATCATTTAATACATCACTTAATACTATCAAATTTGAGTTTATTAAATGTTCATTGCTAAAGTTTAAGAAATTTTGACTTCATTAAATGTCTCTTAACATATGCCTACGGGGCATATGTTAGAAAAACTCTAATTTATATATGTTTCCTTTTTACGACACTTAATCATAATCTTTAATTATCCACACAGGCGACATCCCTCCTTTGAAAGGATATAGATTGGGTATGTTGGTGTTGACATTGAAATAATGAAAAAATTACAACTTCAGCAAGGATTCACACTCAAATAAACATAAACATGGATTAAAAGGTGGTTAATTTAGTTTTAAAAAATGTATTAAAAACCATTTTTAGAAAGCTATATATATTACTACTAATTTTTTAATATTTTAAACATATAAACATCAAACATAATAATCTTTAGCTTCCAATTAATCACTACACGTTACAAAAACGTACTAATGATTCAGAAATTGAGATTAGAAAAAATGTAGTCGTAATACTTACCAGCCGAGAAACGAGAAAGCGACGGGCAAAAGCAAAGCTTGAAAGCCAACACCGGCATTAAGATTATGAAATGCAGCATAATGAGCATTTCCATTCCGTGACTCGGTAATCGGAAGCCAAGCATCCTGCGGATTCAGTTTAGTCAAATGTCCCACTTCCTCCAAATACCCTTTCATATTCACCAAAACCTTCTTCATCGGAGTACCAATCGGACTCAAGAATCTCGGTGATATAAACGACGTCGGAGTCCATGCCGCCGACGACTTCCCGCCTTCTTTCGACTGCGGTCTTGGGGACCGGTGACCGGAAGGTGTGAGTATTTCCGGCGTCGAATCCCGAGGTGTTGCCGGAATGGAAATCAACTCCGTTTCCGGTCTCTCTTCCATTAGAGATAATTTAGTATTAATCTTTTTCTTTTTCGGGGTTTGTTTTGAGTGAATGGGATTATAAATAAGAATTTGGAAGCATAAAGAATGTTTTTCCGGTGTGAAAGTTTGGGAAGGAGAGATCGTGACCGTGTAGAGTGGAGGGTTTTGTGACGGATCTCGAGATGGTCATAATGAGGAATAAGTGTGTGTCGGGAAAAAGTTAGAAATGGGAGCGCTAAATATGTGAAACGGACTAATAAATGACGATATGGAATTATGAATCGTGAGTGAATGCTTAGGTTAGGAAAAAATATCAGCCTTTTTATCGTTTCTGCTGTTCTTAAAGCTACACGCTAAAGCTTATAAAAAGTTTATTCCACTTTTTTTTTTAACTGGAAAGAAAATTTTCACTAGAAAAAAACTAGTAAGAAACTAGAGAATACAATAAACAGACAAACCTAAAACTATGAATTTGATTCCCACTATTATTCCACTTTTGTAAATACTTATACATTATGCACATCATTGTTTCTTTCTTTTTCTATAGGCATGCTTAGAATAATTTGATTCCCACTATCTGTTTGCTCAGAATTAATGAAATACTCATTCGAGTGTAAACTATCTTTTTTAACTATTTCAAATATAAATAATCTATTTCCAAATGTATTCTAGATAAACTAGTAGTAATGGTAATCAAAACCAATATCGTCATCACTAACATCAATTTTTCTCTTTTGACCAAAAAAAACATTGTAAAACTGACCGAACCCGATACCAATTGAAAAAACTGAAGGGGACGTTTGCAACCCAGCATAACTATTCGGTAGTTTGGGCATGGTGCTCGTAAAAGGAAAATGTAATAAGAATTTATTTTAGTACTTCTATATAATTATCATTATTTTATTTATCATGACATATTAGCATTTTATTTATTATTTATTTCTAACTTTTCATCTAAATTAGTATAGCAAGATTAAGAAAAATGTCAAAAATCAAAGGTTGATATAAAAAAATGAGCGAATTACACATGTAATCTTGTAATGAGTAAGAAGAATTTTTTTTTTGAAGGGGAAACGAAGATAATGTGAGGAATTTCGGCAATGTCATCAACCCTCAGAAAACTCCCGAAAAGGAGAATATATAAATACATGTTAGCAAGAAATTAGCAAACGAGACTATATAATCAAACAACACCAAACACCTAACAGTACATAAACAAGGCTAAAATTTTCCCTAATAACGAAAATGTGGACTATAACCAAAAAGACAACATTTTGGCAGATTAACGTGTGAAAGGAAACTGGGCCAAAACTTCAAGATATATGACCCACTGATGAATTGCATTAGCCCCTTCAAACTTTTCACCACTAGCCATTGAGATGATACCAAAACCATAATAGCCCTTTGTTTACAATGTAATCGGATCGAGACACTCAGAATGTCAATCAAGACTATTTCAACCAAGAATATGCTTTACCTAAAAGAAAGATTGAGCTTGTGCAAGAGATACGATTCCAGCGTAACCCCCATTATCCCTTTTGAAAATCTTATTATTCCTAACCTTCCAAATTACCCGAAGCACCGTATATAGATTGTTGGAACAAAATCACAGATCAACTTATTACTGATGCTGTAGTTAGTACTGATCATACTTAGTACTGATGGGGCAGAAATTGTTTACTACTGATGAGTTGATAATGGTGAAGACTATAACTTAGTTACTACTGATCAAGGCAAATTGAAGATATTACTGATCAATAGTAGTTACTACTGACGATGGATCTGGACTTACTACTGGTCACCAAGTTTACTACTGACGTTACTTATTTACTACTGGTGATTGCAGTTACTACTGGTATACGTTTATGGAGCATATCGAGTCCGAGATCTTCATAGAGATAGTTATAGCATGTAAATCAATGTATATCTATAGAATTAGAATGTAAATCAAGTCCTAGAATAACTAGGGTAAATAGTTTAGCTTCAAGGACTATTATAAATAGTTCCTTACGAATTGTAAACGTACGTGTGTATTGTTAACTCGATAATATACATTGAAGCTTTTTGTGAAACTGTGTTCTTAATATTTTCGTTTATTATTTACAGTTCATCGTTCTTAATATATTGTTATAGTGTTGATCCGCTGCAACTTCTATAATCAATTAGATCTAAGGTTTTTATTAACTTCTTCATAGTTAATCGATCCTGACAAGTGGTATCAGAGCTTATTGGTTCTAGATCTACGATTTTAAGAACAACAAACAGTTTTAATCTTTAAAACACACAGATTGTTAATCATGACTGATAACAATGAGAGCACCCAAGCAAATAAAATTCCTATACTCACTCCCAATAATTTTGGGATGTGGAAGAATCGTATTAAGCAATACATGCTTATTACAGATTACTCCATGTGGGAAGTTGTCATGGAAGGCAACAAAACTGGTCCAGGTCAAGCAAGCAGCTCTGCAACTGAGGCAGACAAACTTAAGTGTGAGAAGGAGAAGAAAGACAAAGGAATCGAACTTAAAACTCTAAGCACTCTCCTACTGGCCATTCCTAACGATTGTCAACATCTCTTCGTTGAGTATGATGATGCAAAGGTGCTATGGGAAGCACTGGAGAAGAGATTTGTTGGGACAAAGAGCACTAAAAGGAACATGAAGTCTGTTCTCAAACAAGACTTTGAAAATTTCAAAGGAAAGCCCAATGAAATACTCACTCAAGTGTTTGACAGATTCAACAAGCTAATTGGTGAACTTAACCAGGTTGGGGTTAAGATGGATCAAGAATATGTCAACATGAAGTTCCTAAGGTCTCTAAGTGAAGAATGGGCCATGTATACAGTGGTATATAGACAAAGAGATGCACTAGAAGAAAAGGAGTTGGATGAACTCTACAATGATCTCAGAGTATTTGAAACTGAGGTAAATCAAAAGAACCCTTATATTTCTTCTAATAATGCTGTATTTGTGTCTAGTACAGGTCAAGGACAAGAAACCTCAATAGGAAATGCTGCAGATTCTGAGGATGCTGCAAGAGAATCCTTCTTCACTAGTCATGTGCATACTGCACTGATTAGTGATGATTTGGAACAATTAAATCCAGATGATCTTGAGGAGATGGATCTTAAATGGCAGATGACTATGCTGAGCCTAAGAACCAAAAGATTCTTAAAAAGGACTGGTAGGACAAGTCTTAACTTCAACAAAGGTGACAAAGCTGGATTTGACAAAACTAAAGTCAAATGTTACAACTGTAACAACCTTGGTCACTTTGCAAAAGAATGTCCTCAGCCAGACAAAAGATCAAAATCAACTGCTCTTGTTTCACAACAAGGACAAGGATATGACTGGAGCTTCCAAGCAGAAGAGCATGCTCAAAATCAAGCTCTCATGGCCTTTACTGACAACAAAACTGAGGTAAAACCTAAACCTTGTACTTCTGAATGTATTAAAATTGTTAAAAATCTAGAAAAAGAAAACACTAAATTAACTGAAGAGTTAGCAAAAGCAGTAAGAAGAAATCATGAATTTGATGGTGTAATTGCTGATCAAGAACATCAGATAAAGGTGTACCAGATGATTGATCAACGGATAAAGGAAGAATTACTTCAAGCTGTAGATGAGAAAGAGTTTTATGAAATAAAAAATAAAGAACTAACAAATAAATTAGAAGAGTGTCAGCTTGAAATTGAACAAAATAAATTAACAATCAAAAAGTTTGAAAGAAGCACTAAAATTCTTGATGAACTAACTAACAATCAAACTACAGAAAAAATTGTTCATGGGGTGGGATATCATGCTGTACCACCTCCATATAAAATCATTCCACCACTTAAAAACAGTTCAGAAAGAATCATTAATGAATTAAAAACTGAAAAGCAACTTGAATCACATAATGAAACATCTGAATCAAATGATTCTTCTGATGATGATCAATCAATTGAATTTACAATCTCTCAAACTGAATCACCAAAATCAATTGATACAAGTTTTCACACAGCACAAAGTCCAAATGAATCTCCTAAATATGATGCAGAAAATATACCCAAAATTCTAAAAAAGGGAAATCAAAGAAATAGGAACCAACTCTTAGAACAAAAAAAAAATCATAAAGGCTCAAGATAATAAATTAAAATGTGTTATTTGCAACAAAGTAAATCATTTAGCAAAGGATTGTCACTTCAATCCAATAAACTGCAAAGAGTTAAGAGAATTTAAAATCTTTAAAGAAAAAGCAAAGACACAAAAGTTAAAAGATACTACTGGCCCTTCAGTAGTAAATAAAACAAAAACTCCAATTGCTGAAACACCAAGATTTGGAAGAAGTGCACCAAGATTTGTGCAAAACAGAAGAATTGGAAGCCCAAAGAACAGCAATTACTTCAAGAACAATGGAAAATCAAATCAAAATAAACAATACTTTAAATTTTCCAACACCAGTAAAAACTGTAACAATTTTACTACTGGTGTTAACCCTAATTATAATGCTGTATGGTACCAGTACAAAAACACTACTGGTAAAAACCCTAATTACAAGAATACTACTGCTCCTAAACCAACTTTTCAAAATACTACTGGTGTCAACCCTAAAAACACTACTGGTCATTCTAAACATGGCAAGTACCCAAATACTACTGGTCCATCAGTAGTAAAGTATACAAAAGCTAAACATCATGGGTATACACCAAGATCAGTAGAAAATTCAAACACCAGTAACACTTTTAAAAGGGCAGTAGTAAAATTAAAAACCAGTAATAAACAAGTATGGGCACCAAAAATGTTTAAAGTTAAATTCCCAAAGGCTTATTTCTCAAAGGATGAACCCAAGACATACAAAGCTTGGGTTCCCAAACTTAACTAATCCTACTCACTTGTGCAGAGCATTCAGATCCCAGAAGAAGAAAGAACATGACATATTGATAGTGGATGCTCAAGGCACATGACTGGAAATCTACAAATTCTTAAAGATTTCAAGTTATTTGATGGAGGATATCTGGCATTTGGTGAAAACCCACAAGGAGGTAAGATTACAGGTAAATGTACTGTTACTAATGGCAAAATTACCTTTGATGATGTATTTTATGTAGTTGAACTAAAATACAATCTTGTCAGTGTGTCTCAAGTGTGTGATAAAAAGAATAAAATTCTTTTCACAGACATTGAGTGCATCATTCTTTCTCCTGACTTTATTTTAGATGAAAAATATGTTGTTTTAAGAACTCCAAGGAGAAACAATGTGTATTGCCTGGATATAGGGGGAGAACTCATTTCCTCAAATGAGGTCAACTGTTTTATATCTAAGGCAAACACCACTGAATCAGAACTATGGCATAGAAGGATGTGTCACACTAATTTCAAAAACATGAACAATTTAGTAAAAAGAAATTTAGTCATTGGACTACCTCAAAAACAATTCATGTGTGATCATCATTGTGTTGCATGCCTAAAAGGTAAACAACACAAAACTTCTCATAAGTCCAAATCTGTGAACTCTATTTCTGTTCCTTTACAGCTCTTACATATGGACCTATTTGGACCTACAAATGTAATGAGTATTGGAAAGAAACAATATTGTCTTGTTATTACTGATGACTTTTCCAGATATACATGGGTTTTCTTTCTCAGGACAAAGGATGAAACAAGTGAACTCATAAAGAACTTAATTGTCAAACTGGAGAACACATCTGATCAAAAAGTTAAAGCCATAAGATGTGATAATGGCACAAAATTTAAAAATGCTAACTTAATTAACTTTTGTGATCTTAAAGGTATTGACAGGCAATACAGCTCACCTAGAACTCCTCAACAAAATGGTGTAGCTGAAAGAAGAAATAGAACCATCATTGAAGCAGCAAGATCAATGCTAGCAGACTCAAAGTTACCAATCACTTTTTGGGCTGAAGCTGTTAATACTGCCTGTTATGTTCAGAACAGAGTATTAATAGTGAAGCCACATTTTAAAACACCATATGAACTTTTTAATAAAAGAAAACCTTCCATAAGTTTCTTAAAATCATTTGGTTGTCCTTGTACTATTCTGATTACAAGAGAACAAATTGGTAAGTTTGACTGCAAAGCTGATGATGGAATCTTTGTGGGATACTCTACTCAAAGCAAATCATACAGAGTATTTAACAAAAGACTAAGGATAATTGAAGAAAGCATCAATGTATCCTTTAATGAAAATGTGTCTAATGAACAAGGAAATGGTCCAGATTGGCTATTTAACATAGACAATCTAACCAAATCTTTTAATTCTAACATGGATTTCAATGCAGGTAATTCAAATTGTCACACTCAAAAGGAAGGAACATCATCTGTCAATACTGGTCAAGAGGAGATGAGATACATTATAGTTAATACTGCTCCAATAGTTAATACTGATGTCAGTAATAACTCAAATTCTGAAACCAGTAGTAACTCTGAGAATAAGGACAGTAGTAATTCAAATACTACTGATACCAGTAATAGTACTCAAAATACTACTGGTCCTAACAATAACCTAGATTCTCAAGATACTACTGATACCAGTAACACCAACAATACTACTGATCTCAATGAAGACAATAGTAGTAGTAACTCTGACCAAGATGATGATGAACCAAACATCTATGACAATGAAGGATCACTAGAGGAACAACTGCCTGAGACAAATGAGTCCAATCTTGAAAATCAACTAGTAGTTGATAAAGCTACAACCACAAGGACTCAGAAGAACCATCCATTAGACCTTGTTCTAAGTGATGTTAACTCACCACTACAAACAAGAAGCAAATTAAACAAAAGCTTAACTGCAAATATGTGTAATATAAGTTTAATTGCTAATGAATGTATGTTTGAATGCTTTCTGTCTCAGGATGAACCAAAGAAGATCCAACAAGCAATGAAGGACTCAAACTGGATTGAGGCAATGCAAGAAGAACTCCTTCAATTCAAGTTACAAGCTGTTTGGACACTTGTACCTCTACCCAAAGGAAAAAGAGCCATTGGAACAAGATGGATCTTCAGAAACAAGAAAGATGAAAGAGGTATAGTGATCAAGAACAAAGCCAGACTTGTAGCCCAAGGATACACTCAAGAAGAAGGAGTAGACTATGATGAAGTATATGCTCATGTTGCTAGAATTGAAGCCATAAGAATATTTCTAGCATATGCTTCATTCAAGAAGTTCAAAGTCTATCAAATGGATGTGAAGAGTGCATTTCTATATGGGAAGATTGAAGAAGAGGTCTATGTATGCCAACCTCCAGGTTTTGAAGATCCAAAACATGGTGATTATGTGTTCAAACTAGATAAAGCTCTGTATGGCCTACATCAGGCACCAAGAGCATGGTATGACACATTATCATCATACCTATTGAAGAACAACTTTAAAAGAGGAGCCATTGACAAAACTTTGTTTACAAAGAAAGTCAAAGATGATATACTACTGGTACAAATCTATGTAGATGATATCATCTTTGGTTCAACAAATGATGTATTATGCAAAGAATTTGAAGAACTGATGCAGATTAAATTCAAGATGAGCTCTATGGGTCCAATGAACTTCTTCCTTGGACTCCAAGTCAGTCAAAGAACAGATGGTATTTTGATAAATCAATCAAAATATGTCAAAGACATCTTGGAGAAATTTGATTTGAAAGACAGTAAGAGTGCAAGTACACTAATGGAAACACACAAACACCTACATCCTGATGTTGAGGGGGAGGATGTAGATGAACACTTATATAGATCAATGATAGGCTCTTTGATGTACTTAACTGCATCAAGACCTGACATTATGTATAGTGTTTGTGTGTGTGCAAGATATCAAGCAAGACCTAAAGAACTACACTTGCAAGCTGTCAAAAGAATATTCAGATACTTGAAAGGCAAACCATCACTAGGTCTATGGTATCCACATGATTCACCCTTTGAACTCATAGCCTACACAGATAGTGACTATGGAGGTGAATGTCAAGACAGAAAGTCCACTACTGGTGGATGTCAATTCTTTGGATCAAGACTGGTGTCATGGCAATGCAAGAAGCAAACAAATGTATCAACATCAACTGCTGAAGCAGAGTATGTAGCTGCATCTTCTTGTTGTGCTCAAGTACTCTGGATTCAAAACCAGCTCCTAGACTTTGGTATCTCTATCCTTAAAACTCCTATTTTATTGATAATCAAAGTGCTATTAGTATTGTGAACAATCCAGTAAAACACTCTAAAACTAAACACATTGAAATAAGATTTCATTTTATAAGAGACTGTAATGAAAAGAAATTAATCAAAGTTGTTAAAATTCATACTGATGATCAATTAGCAGATCTTTTTACAAAAGCATTTGATGTAGGAAGATTCAACTTCTTGGTTAGCAGTATTGGAATGATTTTAATAAATTAAAGTCTCACTTAAAATCATGTGTAAAGTTTTGTTGTAAAAAGTTATTTATTTAAAGTGTTTTACTACTGGTAGATCTGTATTACTGATTGTAGGCATGTGCACAAAATACTACTGGTAGTTTATTACTACTGGTGTGTATTAGGTATACATAAATACTACTGGTTGGTCAGTACTACTGGTATTCACATATACTACTGGTCTTGTGTGTTGGTGGTTACTACTGATGTCTATAGTCACTACTGATGTCAAAATCCTTAGTTACTACTGATGTTCGTAGATACTACTGACGTTCTTTTACTGGTATCAATTTACTACTGGTCTTTCAGAATCACAATTACCAAACTAACCCCCGTGAAAATAACCGTTAGGCTATGATTCGAAGGGCAATTTAGTATTTTTGCAGGTTAAATCGAAAGATATAAAAGGCGGCAGTCGATTAGTTTAGCATTATCTTCACTTCGATTTGCTAAATCCTCTCGATAAACCCTATCTTACGATCAAAAATCCTGAGTCTGTAACAAAATTCAACAACAATGGCAACTCTACAATCTCTCAACGTTCAAACCGATCTTAAATACTCAGAGTTCCATAATATGTGTGCGTTTTTACGCAATCCAGACGGCACTAAAGACTTTCGACCAATAGTGCAATTTTTAAAGAACTCATACATTAAGTTCGCATTAACGGAGAAACCGAAAGCCTATCAACAGCACTTGGTGGATTTTTGGACCAATGCAGAAAGAACAGAAGGTGCAACTGCACCTATGATAAAATCATCGGTGGATGGAAAGACGATCACGATCACAGAGCAATCAATTCGACACCATCTCCAACTACACGATGATGCAGGTATGGTTACTCTTCCTAAGGAATTCATTGCTGAAATTTTAAACAAAATGGGTTATGAGGGGAGACTCAACATAGTAACTTTTCAAAAGGGTCTTCTCTCCCCACAATGGAAATTTTTAGTACATACTATTCAGCATTGTATTTCTCCAAAAAGAAGTACTTGGAATGAGTTTAATAAGGCAATAGCCTCTGCTGTTGTCTGCTTATGCACAGACCAAGTATTTAATTTTTCTCAAATGATTTTTGAAGGTATGTTGGGAAATCTTAGTCCTACAAAAATTTTAATGTATCCCAGATTTCTCCAACATATCATTAACATTGAATTACAAAACTTGTCAACTCCCAAAAACATTTTTATTATTCCAGAGTTGAACAAGAAAGTTTTCTCAAATATGAGAAAACAATTTAAATTTTCGGGCAAGGAAACCCCATTGTTTCCAAATATGATCAAAGATCAAACACAAATTGGAGAGGGTTCAATCATAGATACAACCCAAGTTGAACCTCAACCCACTCCATCACCCCCAAATACAGCCCAAACACCACCCCAAATAGCCACTCAATCACCCACTAACATAGAAGTCCTGAATGTGTCCCAGGAACTTGACATAAATCTGCAGAGTGCTACTCTTCACTCTGTGGAAGACCTACCAGATAAAACCAAAAATATTTCCACAATTTATCAAAGAAAGAATATTTCTTCTAAGGACACCAGGGGACAAATTGAGTCAAACCCCAGGCTCCAAGAGTTGTCCTCCAAGGAGGAGAGAGGACATGAGGCGAGGGCTCTCACTACTGATGCCCCAAAGGTGGGTGCATAGGATAGTGAGAACATCACTAAGACCCAGACCTCGGCAACTTTGAGTGATGACTCATTTGAGGAGTTACTCAAAGGACCCCGGTGCCAAGAAACCACAAGGGGGGCATCTCTGCTTCTTCTAGGAAGAAGAGAATGTCTAAAAGACCCAATGAATCACCAAGAAGTGATGAGGGCAGATCTATTGATTTGACGGATAGGATGGAAAACCTTCAAACCAATGTACCTGTTAGTGAGCCCGATGATCTTGCTAGATGGAGTGAGGGCAGTATTAAAATCCAATAATTGACGGCAAAAGTGGATTCTCTTGAATCCATTGTACAAAATTGTCTTACATATCTCACAAACCAAGGGAAAACTATGGCTGCAATGAAAAAGCATGTTAATACCATCAACAAACGGATGAGGCTATATGAACACAGGCTTCATCAACAAACCAAGATAATAAGAAAATTGAAAAAGAAAGTTGGTGATAGTGAGGCTCCACCAGTTGAGCTCTCTAAGGGGGAGAAGGACAACATTCAAACCATGATTGATGAATCAATTGCAGCAGCAGCATCCTCTCTCCTAAATTTAAAAGAAACAACTGTTGATGAAGACCCAGAAAAGATGGTTGTTGATGATGAACCTACTACTGCTCCCATGGAAAAACAAGTTGAAAAAGAAGTATCAGTAGTAACTCCTACTACTGATATCATAGCAGTAGTAAATGAAGAAAAGGCAGCAAACACTACTGATGCCCTATCAGTAGTAATCTCTGAAGACATACCAGTAGTAACTACCTTGGTTACTACTGATGACATTATTGAGCTGCCACCACTACTAGAACCTACAGTGATACTTCCACCATCTCCAAAAAGAAAAACAACACAAATGGTGGTAAAAGATATTGATGATGACATCAACTGGTTAGAAGTTGATGAATGCTCCCTGCCTCCACATCCTAAAATACTTCCTATGTCACAGATACACTACTATGGTCCCAAATTTGTTATTGAATCTGAACCAAATATGAAGAAAGACAACTACATAGGAAAGGGAAAGGAAGTTGCTGATGAAGACCAACCTAACAGAGCACAAGGTCATGAAATGGTTAACAAAATCAACTATGCCAAATCAGCTAAACAGGATATGTGGAAAGTTAAGAGAGCAAAATATTTAAAGAAGGTTGAAGTCTCTCTAGCAAATGAAAACAAAAGATTAGCAGAAAGGGCTAGTATATTGAGACAACCATTCACAGAAATTAAATTGGCAGATATAGCAGATATATCAAAACTGCCACAGTTTCAACAGAAGGTCAAACCCAAACAAGTTGCAGAAACCAGAAAAGAGCTACAAAGAAGAGAACTAGAAAAAATAAGGCAACTTGAATATGAAACACTAGAACTTCTTGAAGCACAAGTACAAAATTGCAAAGAACAGAAGGCTGATATGCCAGAACAATTTGCAGAGAAGAAGAAAGAAATGATCACATTCTTGAAATCAAGGGGTCACAACACAAAGGCCTTTGGAAGAATGAAGTTGATCAATTTAATTGAAAAGTATTGTGTGGAGAAGAAGAAGGACCTTACTGAACAAAAAATTAATGAGAAGTACACCACTAAACTTGAACAGATAGACTCCAAAGAAATGAAAGAAAGAAAAACAATAACTGGAGAATCATCTGGTGTATCCTCTCAAACTTCAAAGAAAAGGAAGATTGTTACATCTGAACTAGAACAACCAAAGAAGAAATTACAAATGGTTCAAGTTCATGATCTTCCCATTGCTCCCCTACAAAATAATCCAATCATCAACTGGAGATATATAGATGTTATGATTGAGATTGTCAGAGAAGATAAGGTCACTCAAAGATTCAGAGCTTGGAAACCTTTGGTCATGTCCCTAACCAGAAGTGACATTATCAAAATGTTGATCATTGGTAAACCAAGAATGACTAAGAAGATCTGGAAGAATTCAGCTGCAGGTTATCTTACTGAAATGATTGATGCTGCTTTCTATCCAGAAAATTATCCAGAGAAGTATACAAATCCAGAGAATATTTTAGCCTGGAATGTGTTACCAACTGTCAACATGTACTTCTTTGAATATACAAGTAAGAAATGTGACTTATTTCTTTATGAGAAAGAGTATCCTCATTCTGAGAAAACTCTTTATCAACTATGGTGCATGAATTTTATTAAACCTCATGATGCTGTGATGCTTCAAAATAAAATGAATGAATTTGTGAAGAAGATCAGCAAATATATTATTGCACAGAGAAATAAACAAAACCAACAGACATTAGAAGGTGATCAAAGAAGAGCAAAACTGTTGAAAGAAAAGGAAAAAGAAAAGAAGAAGTGAATAGAAACTTGATTGATTGAAAGAGAATCAATAAGTTTAGGGGGAGATTGTTGGAACAAAATCACAGATCAACTTATTACTGATGCTGCAGTTAGTACTGATCATACTTAGTACTGATGGGGCAGAAATTGTTTACTACTGATGAGTTGATAATGGTGAAGACTATAACTTAGTTACTACTGATCAAGGCAAATTGAAGATATTACTGATCAATAGTAGTTACTACTGACGATGGATCTGGACTTACTACTGGTCACCAAGTTTACTACTGACGTTACTTATTTACTACTGGTGATTGCAGTTACTACTGGTATACGTTTATGGAGCATATCGAGTCCGAGATCTTCGTAGAGATAGTTATAGCATGTAAATCAATGTATATCTATAGAATTAGAATGTAAATCAAGTCCTAGAATAACTAGGGTAAATAGTTTAGCTTCAAGGACTATTATAAATAGTTCCTTACGAATTGTAAACGTACGTGTGTATTGTTAACTCGATAATATACATTGAAGCTTTTTGTGAAACTGTGTTCTTAATATTTTCGTTTATTATTTACAGTTCATCGTTCTTAATATATTGTTATAGTGTTGATCCGCTGCAACTTTTATAATCAATTAGATCTAAGGTTTTTATTAACTTCTTCATAGTTAATCGATCCTGACATAGATTTAATAAGAAATAAGAAGCCATAACATTTCTCGATAATCTTAGGGTACGTTTGGTACAGAGAATGAAATTGCAGAGAAATGAGTGCAGAGAATGGAATTGCAGAGAAAAAGAATTCGTCTGGAGAATGAGAATTGACTCTTCTGTTTGGTAGCACAGAGACTTCAGTAGAGAAATGTAACAGAGAATCATTTACCAACTTCTGCACATATTTTTTTCCACAATAATCATTATTTAAACACAAAACATACAAAAATATAGATGAATTAATAATAAAAATTCATTAATAAAATCAATGATAACATCTAAAAATACTCAAGTAAAGCAACTAAAAATCAAAATCTTATAGGAACTCAGATGATTGAACTCAAATTATGAAAACCCAGATGTTTACTTTCAATAACTTTGTAACAATTCAGCAAGTTTACTTCTATATTAAACAACAAAAATGACTAGAATTAACAAGACAAAAATCCTTTTTTAATTCTCATTATATTATATGATTCTCCCCTTTTCCCCTTGTTTAGTAGAGAATTAAAATTAGAGCAAAGGAAAAGTTTTTTTCTCCATCTTCTTTTCTCAATGTAACCAAACAAGAGACTTTACCTTCATTTCCCTTTCTCTGCCTCCAAATCTCTGTACCAAACACACCCTTAGGGATTGTTTGGGAAAACTTATTTAACATGCTTTTAAATTTATTAAGCCTTAATAATTTTTCCCAAACAACCTTAGATTTAAAAAGCAAAAGAAGTGAAATGTCAAAGGGAAGATGCTGGGAGAGACGGGAACATCCTACCAAGTACCCAATATCGAGTCAATAAAGGCTGATTTCGTATGCGCTTACGTCGTCGCTTCTGAGCATAATTAGCTTCCACTATTTCCATGTCTACCCCTCACCATCTTTTGGGTTTACATTCTAACCTCCAACAATTTAAAATGTTACAAACAAACCCCAAAAGACTTCTCCAGTAAATTTTTTACAACAAAATCCACTCAAACTAGTAAGATATAAGTAATTCAAAACTTTCGTTCTTAAAAAATACTTAGCTAAATCAGGTATTAAATTAAACATTTACGATTTTTTAACCAAAAGAGTATAATTATTTGTTGATTATTATTATCATTTTTTTTAACGACAAAATGATACATTCGGAGAAAACATATAAGCTTTTTAGTATACTATAAAAAAATGGGAAAAGTGAGTGTTTGATTGTCACATACCTAAACTTAGGTGTGGAACCATACAAAAACATTGTAGTTTTGGGTATAATAGTTAAAAATCATCACATAAACTCATGAGTAAATTACACGGAAGGTCCTTGTGGTTTACAACTTATTACAGCCACAGTCCCTGAACTTCGTTTATTACACCAGACGTCCCTGGTGTATACAATTTGTTACACCCATGGTCCCTGTTGCCCTTAACTTTTTCTAAATGACGAAAATACCCTCTTGGTCTTTTGTAATAAAGCGAAGACAAGGGACCGTGAATGTAATTAGTGAAAACCATAGGGACCATTTGTGAAATTCACTCTATTAATTGATTTTTTCCTTTTCTCTCTTTAACTCATATTCTTCCGCCACATTCAGACTCATCACTCGCCTCTATCTCTTTAAATTCAAACCTCAATCAATAATCATTATCGTCGCGTAATCAACGCCTGCCATTGGTTGTCGTCTCCAGTTGTTCGGCCGCCGATGACGTTCTATCAACCTGAGTGTGCAAAACACCAATTCCTCTAGCGACGTGCATCAATTGTCTGAATCACCGCGTGTGCAGACCACCAAATCCTCTAGTGACGTGCATCAATTGTCTGATTCAATTCTGGTCGATGGAACGTCATCGGCTCGGAACAACTGGAGAAAGAAACCGGAGATAGGGTGTAACGACCCGATTTTTTGGTAAATAAATAATTATATAAAAATATGATAAATAAGGATAAATCGTTTAAAAGACGTGGAAATTGGTTTCGTGTCGTTTGGATAACGTATGAGAAAGTTATGGACGAAACCGGGTCGAAATGATCAACGAAAACTGCAGCCTGTCTGGGACAGGCAGTTCGCGGCGCGAACATTGGTTCCCGATCGCGAACATCGGGCAGTGAGTTGGGGTTTTTGGAGATCAGAGTTCGCGACCCGATCACGTTCGCGAGAAGTTCACGACACGGGAAGATCGCGGCGCGAACTTGGGGTTCGCGGCGCGAACTCTTCAGACACAGATTAAAAACGGGAAAAGCTAGGGTTTTGCTCATTTTTCACCCACAACACTTGTGCAGCCAATTCTAGAGAGAGAAAGGACGTTTTTGGGTGTTCTTGAGCATAGAACATCACCATTCTTGGAGATCTTCAACCCTTGTCAAAGATCTAAGGTATCTCCATCTTCTAATTAGTATATGGGTTGAGTTTTGGGTAAATCATGGGTATGAAGAGTCTATGTTGGAAATCTTGTTAAAAGATGTATATGGTGAGTGTAAAACACTCCAAGATTGTATGAGAACCTTGTGTTCTTGATGGATCTGGGATTTGTTGAGTTAACATCAAGTTAGGGTTTTGAGATTTCCACCAAGTTTGGGGAACTTGGTGGTTAAGGGTATTATAATGATTAAATGGTCTCTAGTTATTGATAATAACTAGATTGTATGATGATATTGATAATAGGTCAAGAAGACCTAAGGATTGGTGATATTTCACAAGTTGGAGAGCAAGAATTCGTGTTGATAAACACGATTTGGATTTAGCTTGGCTAAGGTGAGTACATGTGAACTTCAAAACTGAGTACATAGTGGTAAAGAAGCATTTTCATAATTTGTGATTACTAATGTCTTAACTAGTTGTTTATTATTATTATGACTAGTTGATTTAATTGTGTGAATACTAACTAAGATTAGTATACGGTTATATTGTGTGACGGCCATACGACATTGTTGATTGATGTGACATATAGTCACATGTAGTGGTTATAACGGGTAGATTGAGATAGGACAGGTACGTGGTAGATTCGGAGGCATTCTGGATTATCATGGTATCTTTAAACTGGTGGATTGGAGGCATTCCGATCACCCAACAAGATGTTGGATCTTACTGAACCGGAGGCATTCTGGTTAGTAAGATGAAGATATGTCACTTTGGCTGAACACTGTGGCAATGGGGGTTCTACTGAATCGGAGGCATTCCGGTTAGTAGGGCAAAAATGGGGTCTTGTTGGTTTGGAGGCATTCCGAACACCTTGACGGGTTGAATATGTTATAAATGAATGTGATAGGATTACCGAAGAGGTGATCGATGTATATGAATGAGATAGGGTTACCACAGAGGTAACTAAAGTATATATATATATATACATATATTTATATATCTAATAAATGTGATTATTTATATGTTAATGTTGGGTCTAAAACTCATGTATCTCACGAGACAATTTTGTCTTACGTACTATGTTTGTTTGTGATGCTATGTACTCAGGTTCAGGAGCTAAGAATTAGGTGCGTTTGCTAGTGAAGGCGCACGGGTTTAAGTAGAGATAGCAATGTGGATTTACGTTTGGCTTTGGCTGTGATATAATTTTGTAACACCAACTATTGATTTTTATTTCATGCCAAAGATTTTATAAATCCATATTTTTGGGACAATTACTCTAATGTTTTTAAAAGGATTTTACGGAAATATTTTGTATTAAAATTTGAGGTGTTACATAGGGGTTGGTGATGTATCGAATTTTTAGGGGGTTTGGTGGTGCGGCGATAATGGAATTGATTGATGTTTGAATTCAAAGAGATATGAGTGGATGGTGAGTCTGAATGTGGGCGAAGAACATGAATTAAAGAGAGAGAAGAAAAAAAATTAATTAATAGAGTAAATTTCACGAATGGTCCCTGTGGTTTATCACCTATTACATTCACAGTCCTTTATCTTCGTTATATTACAAAAGGCCAAAAGGGTATTTTCGTCATTTAGAAAAAGTTAAGGGCAGTAGGGACCATGAGTGTAACAAATTGTATACACCAGGGATCTTCAGTGTAATAAACGAAGTTCAGGGACTATGGGTGTAACAAGTGGCAAACCACATGGACCTTCCGTGTAATTTACTCTAAACTCATTAGTGAATCAAAGTATGTCTAAACTCAAGCCCTAGGTGATCAAAACTCATGTAAATTCCCATCTTTAAAATTGTCTTAATTATGTTTTTGTTTAGTGATATTTTAAGCTTCATGTTTCTTGAAATGATGTTCAAATAAAACGCATATGTGTGTATGATTTTTTTTTTATTGTCCAAGTGTTTTAATATGATTGAAAATTGACAAATGTTTGTAAAATTAAGTGTTTAAACCAAAAATTATATAGTTTTAGGTGGTTCCACACCTAAGTTTAGGTACGTGACAGTCACACACTTACTATCCCAAAAAAAAAATTGTGGAAAGAAATTGAGATGTATATAGTTTGAATTACTGTTTTAAACATTATGATTTTGATATAGTAATTTGTATATTTGTAATAATTAGATTAAATAATGCTTTAAATATTTAATTGATGCTTATTCTATCTAAATATTGCTTTAAATATTTTTTGTTTTAACTGTTTAAATAATGCTTTTATGATGAGTTGCAAATTACTATATCTAAATCACGAACAAAACTCATCCATGTTTATAATTTTTTTTTTCCGAACCGCAAAAGGAGAAAACTCCGAAAGAGAGCTTCGACATAGCAATAAACCTTATTCATTATGTGTTTATACTTTGAGTTTTTTGCCAAAATAATGTAGTATGCATCAAGATTGTACAAATAATGCCATTTTTTGTTACTTTGCAAAACTAATGCTATCCCCTTGTACTACACCCGGATCCCCAACGTTCCCCAAGCAGCAGACCCGGATCCCCTCTTTTTTCTGTTTTTTTCTGCACTTTTTGTACATTCCTGCACATTTGTACTTTCTTATAGGATCCCCTACCTCTACACCCGGATCCCTTAAGGGTATCCCCTACCCACAGACCCGGATCCCCACTGTCTCCTATAGATGTGAGAGACTGCGGTTGTTATTGACGGAAGTTGTGGCGGTTGCGTTGCCGGCGAGGTGGCGATGGGTGGCGGAAGGCCGGGTTAGCTGTCACTTAAAAACTCAGGGGGTTTGAGAAGCTCTTTAAAATACATCACCATGTATTGCAGTATATGGAAATTTCACTTTCACCCCCTACTTGGCTACTTTTACTTTTAGTATGTTTATCAATATTTCACTTTTGATCCCCCTATTATTATTCTGGTACACTTTCATACTATTAGATAATTATAATCAAATTACTCGGTTTTTATTCATAACTTTTCCAGATTTATTTCCATCATATGGAGCTTATGTGTTATATTTAGTTACGAGTAAAATTAAATACAAGAAAGAGGTTTATACTTCTGCCTTTCAAATTTTTAGTATTTATAGAATTACCTTTTCTTTGATCTTTATTATACATAAAATCCTTACAGCTAATTTTATTTTTCTACTATTTTATCTCTAATCGTGTATTAATATTTTATATAATCCCTTAAATAGTTATAAAAGCAAAGTTCGACCGCCCAGGGATCTTTATAACATAAATATCAAAAATATTATTGCGTTCATCTGTTTTTGTTAGTTATGCAATGCATTTAAATATGAGAAATAATATTGTTTTTTACTAAATTTTTGTAATTATATTCCTTCTTATTTGATCAAATATGTTAAAATTTTAGTCATTTATAGTTAGTAGGGTAAAGAAGTAATGCAATGTCAAAGTGGCATTTGGAAACGTCAATTTAAAACCTCCTTCATTTATTTTTGGCATGTATTTTGCAATGTCACTTTAACCCCTTCATTAACTCTTGTATAAGTTTGGAAATTTCACTACGACCCCTATATTAAATTTAAATAGTACTATTATTTAGTATACATCATTTACAATTTCATTTCTTTCGTATCTACCAACTTAATTACCTAATTACTCATTTCACGTTCATGTGGACCTCATTTTTACTTAATCCTTTGAATGTTATAACGAACCAATATTGACTTTTAGTTGATGATTCATTTTATTTATGATTTTGTTTTGCTCAGTTGCACATCAACGGTTAGATCTCCAGGTTGGAAAAGTCAAATAGTACCAACATTTTAATTCTCATTGTTATAGTTTTAAAAGCTGGAGGGTGAGAATTACAATAACTTAGTAGATCAAGGAGTAGAGTGTAGTACTAAAAACAGTTAAAAGACAGTGGGGAGACAGTGGGGATCCGGGCCTGTGGGTAGGGGATACCCTTAAGGGATCCTACAAGAAAGTACAAATGTGCAGGAATGTACAAAAAGTGCAGAAAAAACAGAAAAAGGAGGGGATCCGGGTCTGCTGCTTGGGGAACGTTGGGGATCCGGGTGTAGTACAAGGGGATAGCATTAGTTTTGCAAAGCCACAAAAAATGGCATTATTTGTACAATCTTGATGCATACTACATTATTTTGGCAAAAAACTCTTATACTTTATAATGGGATTACCTTTTTAAAAAGAACTTAATTTGGGTCATATTGTAATTATGTGGAAAAGGAAGGGTAACTTGCACAAATTAAGCCGCCTCACAAAAAGCACTTTTCACCGCACAATTCATGCGCTTAATTTGTTTTCGCTTTCCGTGTTCTTTTCCTCCCATTCGCCACCACATCCCCGACTCCCGAGTCCTCTCCGGTGCTTCCCGGAGAAAATTCGTAGGTTGGTTTCAAATTTAGGGTTTCTATTTTCCATCATTTTCCTTCAAATTCATTCTCCAATTCTAGTCTAGTCCAAACCTTCGATTCAACCCTATCTTCTCAATTTCACTGATTTCTTTATTTCCAATGGGATATCTTATTTTGTAAGCCTTCTCTTAGAATCGCACCAGTTAATCGCCGTAGAAGCAATTTTCCAGATCTTCATCTTCTTAATCAAAATTGCACTTATGGCGATCCGATTCACCGTTTCTTATTCCGGTTACGTTGCACAAAACCTAGCCTCGGCCACCGGAAAATCCAATACATGCCGTATTTTTCAAGAGGTTTTTGCTCGTCCTCGTATTTTCCAGACGCCTGATCGAGATCCTGTCCCCAGCTACCGTCCGGCAGCGAGGCCGATGGCGGCCTCAAGAAGCTCGTTTTCTACTTACGCGACTATCGCTGGTGAATTTTTAGGCGTTGAGAGCTATTCTAAACCTTCTCCGATTGTTGTTGGATTGATCTCGTTGGTGAAGTCAACGGCTGCCGGTGGGAGCGCCGGCAGTGTTTCGGGAGCTTTTGGAATTTCTCCTTTGAAAGCTTCTTCTATTCTTCCGTTTTTACAAGGATCGAAGTGGCTTCCTTGTAACGAGATTAACAGCTCGGAGGTGGATAAAGGCGGTACGAGCAAGATGAAAAACAGTCAGACTGCTAGTGCGTGTGTGAAAACTTGTGAAGTTGTTGGTGCAAAAGCTGCAATTTGTGAGAGAAACAATTGGCTTTCAAAACTGTTGAATGTTTGCTCCGATGATGCTAAGGCTGCCTTCACAGCTTTGAGTGTCAGTATATTATTCAGATCACAGTTGGCAGAACCGAGATCGATTCCTTCAGCATCCATGAGTCCTACTCTTGATGTTGGTGATCGCATCCTGGCCGAAAAGGTATAATTCTAATTCTCAGCTTATTGCGTACCTAATTTAGCTCATGAATATGCACTTTCGTTTGGGGAATGAAGTTTGAGATTGCCAATTTAAGTTGTAATTTCTTTAACTGTTTGTGGCTTTAGATAACTTAGGTTATAAATTATCTTGATAATGCTTGATTGCTAATAATACTTAAGACTAAATGTGGACTTGTGGTTTCTTGATGGATTTAAAAGTGTTATATAGTGATTGCTTCATAAATCACATGTTATATAGTGATTACTACACCAATCAATTGTTTGCAAAATCCTGTTCTATGATTTGAGCAAGCCTTTATTTATGAGAATAAATCACATGTAAAAAAGCTAAACAAAAAGCAGGCACAACATACCTAAAATGAAAAAATCAGAAATTTTAGTTTGATTTGATCTGTATCATGAATTTTTCATTTTTATCAAGCACAAGATTCAATTTTATTGTTGTTTTAATGTTTTTGCAAATTTTGAGTTTTTGCTTCTTATTGATTCAGGTTTCATACATATTTCGGAAGCCAGAAGTTTCTGATATTGTAATATTTAGGGCCCCACCTATTCTCCAGGTGTGATTTTTGTTTTGAATTAAACAATTATTATGGTTATCTTGTGTAGGATCCATGTTGACTCATTGTTAGATTTTATCAACCATCGTTGTGCAGGAAATTGGTTACAGTTCTGGGGATGTATTTATAAAAAGAATTGTAGCAAAAGCTGGAGATTCTGTTGAGGTAATATATTATATATCCTCCTCTTTAAAAATGTTTTTTTTTAATGTTTTGTTGTTAATATATCATTTTGTAATTTTAGGTTCGAGGAGGTAAATTGTTTGTAAATGGTGTTGCTCAAGATGAAGAATTCATTTTAGAGCCATTAAATTATGATATGAAACCTATGGTAGCTTCTTTTGCTAGAATCTATTTTTTAATTAATGTGATATGTACCGAGATTTAATTGTTAATGATTTTAATGTTCTTGTTAATTAGATTGTCCCAGAAGGCTATGTGTTTGTGATGGGAGACAACCGTAACAACAGTTTTGACTCCCACAACTGGTAATGCTCATGATTTTCATAAAACTTTTTTGTTTAAGGGGTGGGTAATGGGTTGTGACATATGCATTTATGTCTGTATGGTATATTTATGTATGGGTTGTGATTGTGCAGGGGCCCACTTCCTGTAGAGAACATAGTGGGTAGATCTGTGTTTCGCTATTGGCCACCCACAAAAATATCAGACACGATATATGAAGCAAGAAAAGGTGTTGCACATTCTTGACACGTGTCATCCTCTCTCTATCTGTGCTGAGGGTGAATCTTGAATATGACTCCTTTTTTGACAATTTGTTTTTTGTCCCTCTTTTTGCTTGGTTACGACGGACAATTATGTCCATTTTAGGATTGGTTTGTTTAATTGTTTAGTTCTGAGATTGAGTAAAGATAAAAATTGTAAAATCATTCTTGTAGTTTAGATATTTGAATCTTCAATTATGAAACTTGATTTGTTCATTTTTTGGCTTATACATACGGTTCATTTGAGTGGTGATTTGATTGATCTGGTGGGGTACTATACAAGGATTTACCAAGTACATTTTAGATTTTCTGTTTGTATCATCTATTTTTAGTAAACTGAACTCGTATTTGCGAGCGCTGTACTTGATATCGGTGCTGTAAAGGGGTATATTTTTTTGTTCCTAGGCTTAGGACCCCCAAGCATTGAGCAAGTTGTAATCACTCGGACATCCCTTTTGGTTTTGTATTATCTTTATTATTTTCAGGTTGGAGACGCTCCATAGATGGAGTCATGTTTAAAGATATCTGTATTCGATATGAAAAGTTGACCCAAAATAGTTATCTGGATTATTTTATTTGAATATCTGAAATTCACAAACCGAACCGAATCCAATACGTTAGTTTTGGTTTTAAGATTTTCAAACTTGTTTGGTTTTAGCGGTAGCCTTTAGCGGTTCCGGTTCGGTTTAAATAATCGAATCCACATGTTCTCAATATTGTAATTTCCTGAACTTAACCTTTATTTTTCCAATATTGTATATAAATTTCAGCAACAATATTCCTATTAACATATTTCAACTCTAAATACTATTTTTAGTTTATAAATTTAAAATGTAAATGTATTTTGTATCATATTATATAACCATAATTAGTGGCACGGTGTATTAAAATCAAAACCAAACTGAACCCATAAACTTTTGCAAAATTTAATACTAAACCATCGGTTTTGATTTGATTTCGGTTTTATCAATTTAATTTTAACAGTTTTAACAGTTCATTTTTTATTTTTCGTTTTATTTACTCATCCTTAGTTAAGGACATGAATTAGACAAAATCATTCTCCAACAAAGATCACGTTAGTTCAGTTACTTATCATATTTTCCTCAACCCAAATATCATATTGATTTCAAATATATTTTTGATATGATTCTCCGCTACCTAAGTTGTGTGATAATTTTTCTTTATTTTCAAATTTTGGATCTATATTAGTTGTAAGATTTTAGATCTCAACCTTTATACTTACATGATCATTTTCAGATCTGTTATTGCATATACTATATTGTGATTTTTTATATTAGCCATTTATATTATACAACATTATAAATATTCAGATATATAACCAATCTTCTAACTTTAAATATTATGGACGCATATAAAACACCAACATATAAACCTGGAAAACATTACACAAACCAATAAACATCTACAAATTGTCAAATTCAGTTTAAACTGCTTATATAATTAACAACACTAATTATCCGTTAATTTGTATAGGTATCATGCTAGTGTATATTTTTTTATACGTATATAGTTGAATGGCCATTTCATTCAACCAAACATGTTAAAAACCATTTTATTAGTGTAATTTAATCAAGAGAAATGATATTTCGTCCTACCTTTTCTTTCTACTCATATTCATAACCACCTCAAAACTTAATACGTGTAATTCATTAATTCTCTCTCCTCATATCATTTCTAATTTAACACTTGTCAAATATGATAACAAGTGTACCAACTAATCTCATTATAAATTCCATGTTCCATTCAATTAAAATTTCAAAGCTCCAATTCTAGCTCGAGTGATAACTATGCTCTAAGTTTTAAAACATATATCGTTTATGTGCATATTTTACCCCGAACGAAATTTTGTGTAAATGCTATTTGCACCCATATGACCAAATTCAATTCGTTGTTTATACTTTTATATCAAAGGGCACTAAACTATTTAACTGTCGCTATAACTCAGTCGCAAAAGATTTAAAATTGTAAGTTGGATTTCGTTCAAGACTCATTCTAGAATCTTGAAGTTGTAATTGTCTATGAACCCATTGTGGATCATTTGGGTTAATCCAAAGAGCTTCATCACTACCTTTGTGTTTGAAATCAGGTTGCCTTGAATTGATTTTACGTTTTCTTAAATCTTGCCATTCGTACGGGTTTGCAAAAAACACTTGCCATAAATAAAGTCGTTTTCTTTGTCTTTCTACATATGATTCTCCTTCATCTGCAAATGCAATGATAAGAATGATGCATGGAGATGAAAACAGAGTATGAGAATACACGTGCACGAGATTTACCTTGTATATTGTCTTTCTTTTCATTGTTATTTGCAACATAGTTTATCTCTTTTACGATTACCTGCAATGAGAATAAAAGACATGTGTTTTATTTATATATGATTATTCTGATTGATTGGCTGAGAATTCATTTCGCAATCCCTACCTTTTTTCAACTCAACGAAACCAACTTATACATATATATGTGTGTGTGTGTATATATAAATATATAAAAAAAAATCAAAATGATCTATTATGTTGTAATATAATGCTTACAAACCTTGTGTTTCACTTTGATGTTTCCATTGTCACAAGTTTTTGTGTATGATCGTAGATACCCTGAAACATATATATAGTCATTTGGTTTTAGATGTTGTAAACATAACTCCGCCATATCTTCCCACATATCCAAATATATCCTGCACAACACAAAAATCCTTAATCATGCAGAATAATTTCTCTGAAGATTATCCCCGGAAAACTACTCAAAATTTTAAAAATGTGTTGATATGTTCTCATTTTCCAGTATAAAGTATAAACGTGAGGAGTTTTTTTTTAATCTAATTCTAGGGAACGGAAAATAGTTGAAGACTGTAAAAGCTGAAATTTATTCCTACTAGCAATTTACAGATAAACACAAAAGACTACTTATTCAAATCTCAAATTAAGCCGAAAGATGCATTCACCAATTGTGTTGGTAGTTACATCTCATAGTGTAATCTAAATATCTAATGGTTCAGTTTTAGTAATATCACATCAAATTCCAGTCCCCCTTTTGAGAATTTCTTTTGTAACTATAGACTTCTGCAAATTTTGGCAAGCTGAAATTACTCACGGTTACCTGACATTTGCATAAATCATCACACAGTCCACATTTAGACAAAAAAATAAAATAAAATCAGAAATAGAAATGCTATTTATACCTAAAATTTAGACCTACTACAATGAAATGATTAACATTATTTAAAACAAAATTAAACAATCGAAGCAGTTTCAATACACATGACCTAAAACCCTAGGGAATGCATTGAGATAAACTTGAATCACAGTAATGAATTCTCACGTAATAAATTTCTTCGATCTCGGTGGAGACTCAACTTTGAGCTGAGCATAAGCACATAATGAACCGCCTTTATTAGTGAATGATCTAAGAGGGGAATTGACTCTACCGATAAAATTGGCGGAATTTAAGAGCTCCTTTTGCAGCCGAATTGTGGACGGCCGTTGTGTTTTGAGAGTGTGTCGGTAAACGGAACTTCCAGTGACTCGTTCTTCCGGATCATCGAAGAGTAAGGACCGACTCCGGCAGCTTCCATAGTCGGATGATGAAGAGAAAAAAACGTGTGCTTCAAGTTGAATTGGAGGAGACTGTGAAGATAGTAACGGTCGTAGCAGAGGTCGGAGACGAGAGCCGGTTGCCATTATAGTCAGGGGGGTTGTGGCAGTGGTTTTTGTTTCCGGCGGTGGTGTGGTTGTGGAGTTATGGTTAATTGGGTATGGGCTTAGCTTAAATTTCAGTTAGTCTATCAAGAGTCCTTAATTAATAGGTTCTAAACTTCTAGCCCACTTTTAGTAGTGTAATTTATACAACCAAAATATCTTTAAAAATCACTAATTCAAATAAGGCGAAAAAAAAAAATTTGGTGAAGTGTGATGGTATACAAATTAACGATATGTTTGGAAAAACTTATTTTAAGGGTTTTTAAGCTTATTAGATTAAAAAATTTAATTAAATTTAAAAATTCAGAACTTAGTTATAGGAACACTTATCTAGGACTAGATGAACACTGGTTAAAATTTTGTTTTTTCATTTTCTATTTCCATTATATATTTGTACGAAATAGTAACATAATTATGTTGAGACATTAATTACAATATGCATATCTTTTTAGTTGTCTTAAACCATCATAACAATAGTTATAATTCAAATAATAAAAGCAAAATACAATTCAATTATAACCCAAAGCAAGCGTTATGCAGAACTACTTTCGAACAAATATCCAATGCCTCTAATTATCGCCTCAAAAAGGCCCCCATCATCACCTCCAGATGCATCAAAATCACTTGAAGGGACCTCATAATCATTTGATACATTAGAAGTACCAAAAGAGATGGAACCATCATCTTCTGTAACCTTTTCATAAATAAAGTTTGTCGCCAATTGGCCCAATTCAACCACATCCTGTGGGTCAATAGGGTACACACGATCCTGACTCAATCCCGAAACACAAAGCGGATGAACCATGAAGTTGCAGCCCTTGCACTGGTAAGCAAGACCCTCAATAGGGTTATGACATATTTGACAAGGTTGTGTCTTGTTTATTGGTTCGGGTTTGTGGACAAAAAGACTCAATTGGTGCGGGTGGTTGGTGGTGGAAATGAGCCATCGGGTGGGACACTTGGCGCAATAGTCGTGCAAGTTAAACTTGCATATGGTGCAAGTGAATCTTGGTCCGGTTCCTGTGATCTTGCAGCCATCACAGTGGAAGGTTTTATTGGTTGTGAGTTCGGTGAGTCTGTGTGGCAGGTGCATGAAGTGTGCGAGTGAATTGGTCGATGGTGGCGACATTATGATTAATCTTGATTGGTTTTGGTGCTATATTTTTGTGTGGTCTATGAATGCATGTACGTGTTCTTTATATTTATAGAATTTTTTTTTGAACAGCGAAACGGAGACAAAAACGAGCTTCGGCAATGCCATCACCCGCTTTGCAACCCCGAACGACCATATATTAAAAACTAGCGAGAAGCTAAGAAATAGAGTAACATTACAAGCCAATCAACACCAAAACCAAACTAAAAACATACAGTAAAACCCAATTGAAACAAATTAAAACATAATCCTTAAATCGCCAGTGGATCGATACACCATGTTGACCAGTCGAGACTGCCCCATTTAACCTTCGATCTATATTTGAGCCAGTAAAACGCTTGCGCCTGAGCTGCCCCGAAAGTATGATCGAAATCACCTTGATCCTTATTAAACACACAATTATTTCTACTTATCCAAATGTGCCACAAAACCGTGTAAACCGCCGTCAAAAATTGTTCGGACTTACATTTTGACAGATTAGCCCGTGTCTTCCAATCGATCAAATCTTCCAGACCCCGAATAAGCCCTATGTCAATCGACCACCACCTACAAAATTCAAGCCACACACCTCTTGTCTTATTGCACGACCAAAAAAGATGGGTCTCATCCTCGATTTCTCTCTCACAAAAGCAACACACTGCAGTTTGCAAAATAACTCAACGCTTTAACAGATTGACGCATGTAGGTAGTCGTTTAAAAAACATTCTCCAATAAAAAATGTTGATTCTTATTGGAACAGTTTTAAGCCACGGGATAATGACATCAGGGCAAGGGCCTGAAATCGAGTCTTGAATTGCGCTCCTGGCCGAAGAAACAGTGAAGTTCCCGTCTTGCTCGAGAACCCACGAGCACCGTGGCTGCTGTGAATCGATGTTTACCGGGACCTGAAACCATGAATCAATCGGTATGTTAAAATTTTCGAGATGGTTACGTACCTTGACAATATTATTCCACACTCCGGGGATTTTACTAGACGGCATGCAATTGTTGGATAAATTATGAAGGGATACAATGACATTTTTCCATAAAGAATCATCTTCACTTTTTAATCTCCACCACCATTTTAAAAGCAACGCGAAGTTTTGAGCTTTAATGCTCGGGACATTTAACCCGCCTTGACTATGTGGTTTAAGAATATTTTTCCAACTTATCCAATTAATTTTCCGTTCACCATTTTTGGACCCCCAAAAGAATTTTGCTCGAATTGATTCTAGTTTTTTAATAATAGTCTCCGGTGCTTTGAAGATGGACAAAAAGTAGGACCCGAGGGCCCCTAGAACCGATTTTATCAATGTCAACCTACCCCCATATGACAAAGTAGAAGCTTTCCAAGAAGAAAGTTTTTTGTGAAATCTATTCACAATCACATCCCAATGCTCAATTCTATGCATTTGAGCCCCAATAGTCAACCCAAGGTATTTAAAAGGTAATGAACCAACACTACATTTGATTACATGTGCAACCCGAGATACCCCTTCACTATCAACACCAATTCCTAAAATATTACTCTTCACCATATTCACCTTTAGTCCGGATGCTAAATAAAAGCATGTAAGAATTCGTGATAAGTTTTTTGCATTGCCTTCGGACCATTCACCAACAAATATTGTGTCATCGGCATATTGAAGATGTGTCAATAAAGGGCCATTGTTTGGAATTTGAATTCCATGAAAAACACCTTTTTCCGTTGCCTCAAGCATAGCAACATGAATACTTTCTACCGCAATAATGAATAAAAAAGGCGCCATTGGGTCTCCTTGTCTAAGACCCTTGTTAATATTAAATTCCGCCGTGGGTGACCCGTTAAGAAGAACGGAAGCCCTAGCAGATGAAAGACATAACCGAATCCACCTCCTCCATTTATTCCCAAAACCCATTTGACTCAAAACTGAGTCAAGAAAATCCCAATTTAGCGTATCATACGCCTTTTCAAAGTCCACTTTAAATATTAAAAGTTGTTTCTTTATCTTTTTGCACCAAGAAATAACTTCACTTAAGATTAAAGGACCATCTAAAATGTTCCGGCCTTCAATAAATGCCGATTGCTCCGTACTTACTATGTCACCGATTACCGGTTTCAATCGATTCGCCAAAATTTTTGCAATAATCTTGTAAAAGCTCCCGATAAGACTAATTGGCCGATAATCGGTTAATGAGAGAGGTACATCACATTTAGGAATAAGGGTAAAAAATGATGAATTACAACCACAATTCATCTCGTCACCATTTTCAAAGGCTTTTACCGCATTCATTAAATCATTTTCAATAAGTTCCAATATTTTTTGTAAAAAGCAAATGTGAACACATCGGGTCCCGGCGCCTTTTCCACCCCACAATCCCAAACCGCCTTTTTCACTTCGGTAATAGAGAAATTTTCTTCAATATTTAATTTTTGAATCTCTGAGAGTGTTTTAAATTTACTACTAATGAATCGAGGTCTAGATCGGGTTGATTCTGAAAAGAAAGATTCAAAATATGAAGATGTACCTGATTTCATGACATCGGGATCCTCCGTCCATACACCATTGAAAGATAAGCCGTGGATGAATTTTTTCCGATTATTATAATTAAGAGACCCATGAAAAAACCTCGAGTTCTCGTCCCCTTTTACACACCACTTAATTCGTGCCTTTTGTTTTATATCACGAATTTTGAGGGCTTCACGGTCCTTAATCTGAATATCGATATTAACCCTGTTATTTTTCTCGTTTGTGGTGAGCCCGACTGATTCAGCTTTTAAATCTAATTCATTGGCCGAGTTTTTTAACCTAGATAGGCAGGAATCAACTGCCTCTGATCTCCAAAGTTTAATTGCATTTTTGACCATCTTTAATCTTTTACAAAAGTATTGAATAGGCTTTATATTTCCTGCGATAGGCAGATTCCAGGCCGAAATAATAACCGGGTCTAGTGACGGGATTGAAGCCCATGAATTAAAAAATTTAAAGTACGTGGGCCCGAAATCAGCAATTTGAGATTTCATAAGTAACGGACAATGGTCACTAAATCCTTTAGGAAGGATATTAACATTTGGGTTAGGCCATACCTGAAATGCGGAATCAGACACCAAAATTCTGTCAATAAGGCTTAAAGTGCCACAATCAGGGGTACTCCTCGAGTACCGCCTACCACCCATTCTTAATTCATTTAGACCTGCCTCGGATATGAAACTGTTAAAAACCCTGGCGCCGGCAGCCGAAAACGACCAACCAGTTCTTTCCGATCTCTTTCGAACTTCGTTGAAGTCCCCAAAAACTATCCATACCCTATTAGAGTCTGCTGAAATCAAATTTGAAACAAAATTCCAAAGAACTTTCTTTTTCTTCAACTCTTAGGGAGCATATAAATTAATAAGACCAATGGAGGTATTCGACCCAATGATCGTGCCTCTAATCACCAAAATATTTTCACTTTTTAAAGAATCAGACTTGGCGAGCCAAGACGGGTCCCAGATTGAAATTAACCCGCCTGATTTACCTTTTGCCTCTACAAAATCGAACTCCAAACCATTGTTACCCCAAAACTCTCTAGTTAAACCAAGATCAACATTCTTAGCCAACGATTCCTGAATGCCAAGGAATTGTACTTTATTTGAAATTCTTAAACCCTGTATCCACCTTTTCTTCAAGATACAGTTGACACCCCTAATGTTAATTGAAATAAGCTTCATAAGGAAACGATTTTAGAACCAGCACCATTGATTGCATATCTAATATCAGAGCCATAGTTTTCCATTTGAAACCCCAATAAACTACCGACTTCAATAGTATTCTGAATTTCATCAGAAATCGGGACTGAGCAGTACGATCCACCACCCCCAGATTCCGACGGATTCTTAATGGACTTCTTCTTGCTCTTCTTCTTTTCCCCCATTATATTTCTGGACATTTTTCCAAAAATCACAGGCAACGAAGAAGGTCTGCCACTGTTTGACGAAGACGAGACATGAACGTTTAAGTCAATAACTGGGATTTTGCATTTACCTAATTCCGCCTTTCTAGGCCCTTCTGAAATACTGATCGGATCACTAGCTACCGGTCTAATTCCCGAATTTTCTTTAATATGCTCGTTATATGCCCAATAATCAAAACTGGGAATAGGCTCATTATCACCAACTGGGTCATCGTCATTTGTCATGGAGTTTGGGCTCACAATTATTGTTATTATTTAAACACCCAGGCCCATTTGTGTTATTAATTAGCAAATCTGCCTCCTTACTATTATTTACTTCCAATGAGCCAAGATGTGGGTCAACGGGACCCACAGAAAAGGTAACACTAACATTACAATCATCCTCTTTAATACTTCCATTGGGACTACCACCGACTTGAGACCCGCAATGAGACTCTCCCACTACCCCATGCAGATTTGTCTGAGTCCTTTCGTCATCCATACGTGAGTTCCGGTCACCGGCCTGGTCTTTTTCCGACGTAAAAAACTCCCGGTATTCACCTTCTTCTAAATCATCGTCTTCTCCATCGTTACTATCATCATCTTCCTCATCAGAATAATTCCATTGTGACACACTAGTCACCCCCGGAGTGAGTCTGATTGATTCCATTTGATCCTCGTATAATCTAATTGAAAAATCCTTCTCGTCAATACGGATTTTAATGACCCTGTTGATCAAAGCAAGCTCCGATGTTTTAATAACAATTCTTCCGACCCCCATGTTGGCATTCTTCATTGAACAGTCTTCATCTATTATTACTTCGCCACAAGTTTTACCGATCGTGTTAAAAGCATCAGTCGACCATGCATGGGGTGGTACGCCAAAAATCATAACTGATGCAAACCTCTCCATAGTAATTAATTCGGGGGAGTATAGAGATAAGCTTGAGAACCAGTTAGACCATACATCTTTAGCCTTTTCGAGGAAGACCGGAGCGTCCTTATCTCTTTCAAACTCCAGCAATACAGTTAGACCACCAAGATACCTAATATTATATCACTGCAACCGTCGGCATCCTTCATAGTACCCAGATTACAGAGAGCGTTGTAACTTGGAACCCTTCCGACTAAAGTGGACGAAAGCCACCTTCTAGATCCGTGATGAGAACCTAGGCGAACAACTGGTTCAGGACTCATCTCATGCTGATTTACATTATTGACCACATCGGCAAATCGACCTGCCTTTATTCACCATCATAGGACCGTGGCGAACCATGTTGGGGTGTGACACCGGCGGGGGTGGTGGCGGGTGATAGGGGAAATGAGGGGGACTCACCCGATTATGATTCCTATCAAATCTGGCGATGTTTACCGAAATAACGTTATAACCAATCCTTATGTCTTGGATCTTTCTTTCAAACGAGTAAGGATCAGAAACTCCAGTGAATCTGAGGAAACCGAACTTGTTTCCTGCTTTGTTCCTCCTCTTCGCGATGTACACATCCACCAAGTTTCCATATTTTTTAAACTCCCTCCGGAGGATATCCTCGTTATCATCGTCGGCGAAATCAGTAATGAAGTATGAAATGGAATTCATGTAATCCATTTTCTGGGCGTTGAATCTATTGAAATCTCTTGTCTGTTTTCCTTTTCTTCATTGAACCGTTTCCCATCTTCCGGCACCGTCATGTGGCTCTCTCTCTTTTTGTCTCTCTCCTCTCATCTCTCTTTTTAACCATCCACCTTTATATTTATAGATAGATGTAATTAAAATGTTGAACGAGTGAATCATTTAATGATTTTGACTTGTTCACTTGGGAATGAGCCAAACTACTCATTACCCAATTGTTTAAATATAATAAAGTGAACGTTTGACTATGTCATACACGTTTGATAAATTGACTCGACTATTTTTGATAAATTGTACGGAGTAATAATTATTGACTTCTACTTTCTGTTAAAAAAAATATTGTAAATGGGATGAAGTTAATGATCTTGAACTTTCTGGAGATATGATTTCCAATCTGAGCTCTTAGAAAATTATAAGTATTATAACAAAGAGTCAGAGGATTTGTGTTTCCCCATTTGTGTTGCTTAGAAGATTTAAGTTCGCCTGCATTAGATACACCTATTAAGAAATCTTGAGAGTTTTAGACCTATATGATTATGTTTATTAAAATGTAATGTCTTATATGATCAATATGTTTTATATAACTTAGCACTTTTTTAGATATGTATTATTAAAATATCATTTCATGTTTTGTGTTTTACATATTTTTATATTTTACTTGCTCCACATGCATCTATACTAATGACACCACTCTTTTTTTTCACATTTTCTTACACACTCACGACATCACACATTTTTCCCACCACACTTTTTCTAGATGTCTTTGGAAAAAATGAGTCTCTCTACTCCTAGATAAATGTATGATTGATTGTCTACGTCTCGCCTCCTCTATACACTCTTTGGCGGGACCACGTATCATTATTATTGTTAACGAAGATCGATGTCTTAAAAAAGAAGTCATTGCTTCGTTTCAGACTTGCAGGATTTGGTTTTATTACTAGGGGTGTTTAAAAGCGGGTACCTAGAAATTCAAATACCTAAAATTCGGGTAATAGTTTAGGTATTGATACCCGTACCTGAACATTAACAAAAATGGAACATCTAATTAACAAAATGAACAAAAATGGAACATCTAATTAACAGATTTATAACTATTGACCAAATTTATAAGAGATAATGGATAAATACATTCATATTGACCCATCATTCACAGTTCACACTTCAATCTATTAAATAATTAATAAAGTCTTTAGTGTATTTGAATACCGGAAATCTGGGTACCTGAAATTTCGGGTATCTGAATTTCAGGCCTCAAATTTTTTTTTTTTGATACCTATTTTTTCCAGGTATGCGAATTTTAGGGCCTATTTTTTCAAAAAAATATACAGGGCCTCCAAAAGCTGTAGACCAACCTGTACTTGGGTGTTGATGAATAAATAATAACAATTTCTCAGTACATCAATACATTGCATCTAGATGAGAGATCCAGCATATGAGAAATCATTTGCTGAATTTCTTCCACCTTTCATAGGGGTTTCTCTCTATAATAAGGCAACTTATGTTAAATTTTTCCCTCAATGGCGATGGCACGTTGGAGTTTGGACTATCAACAAAAACACACAATCATGAAGAGCATAAGTAAAAATCGTAATAATAAAATACTCTCGTAAACATCAGGGAGATCATGTACTCTTATATTGTAATTTTAGAGATCTTATTCTAAGTGCTTGTTTGAGAAATCTTATTTAAGGGGTTTTTGAGCTTATTAACTTAGTAAACTTAAATAAATTCGAATATTCAAATTTATTAAGCTAATAAGCTCAAAAGTCCTTTAAATAAAAGCTTTCCCAAACTTTCCTTGATTCTTCCAAAGTACACACCAAAGTATAAAATTAGGAGACCCACTATGGATCATGGATGTGTTACACACCTCAAATGAAATTGTTTGGGAAGTCTTAAAGTTTTTGAGTTTATTAGCATAATAAATTTGAATATTCAAATTTATTAAACTAATAAACTAAAAAGTCTTTTAAATAAGCTTTCCCAAATATCTCCTAATTCTTTTAGAGGACACACCAAAGTATAAAATTATGAGGCACCTAAATACTTTTCAAAGACCACTATGGATCAAGGATGTGTTACACACCTCAAATGAAATAGCCCAATGCATATCTAAACTACCAAAGATAGGTAAAGAGCCCATGGGTCGTTGGCTTTATGAAAAAACCCAATGACCAAATATGTAAATAGATGGTTCGCTAGTTAGTTTATTTTCATGTACGTTTACGCTAAAGAGTTAGTAAAACAACTGAAACAGGTGATATTGTTTGATAATTTAGTTATTTTATCTTATAATTCTAGAGGTAGAATAAAACTTATCTGGATACGTTGGTTAATTCCTCAAATGTTGATTATATGAGGCATTTAGGTAATCTAAGGGACGATTTGTTTTATATACATAAATATATTGAGAAGAGGAAGGTACTAAAAAAACATCTAAAAATATCAGATTTGATAATTTAGGGTACAAGAATGTTTCTCATTGATCAAGAAAAGTAGAAAACAATGAACAAGTTTTCAGAAATATTTTATAAAGTTCAAATTTCTCACTTACTAAAAAGTTCTTGAACATACTACTGGGTTAAAAAGGGGAAAGTAAAAAAAAAATATAGGCTAAAAAAACTCTTTTTAATTACCAAATTAAGATGAAAAACTGTTTTTAACTAAGTAGATTGGGAAAAACTTATAGTAGTACTTATTGTAACAAATTTTGATGTTATAATTATTAAAATTGAGCACTGTTTAAAAATTGCTAATTATAAAATTATTTAGTAACAATCATTATGAATATTAAAATTAAAAATATTTTATATAATAATCTTAATTTATTATGTTGAACATGTACCAATTATATGAATATATAAAGCATGATAATGATTAATAAAAAAATTAAAAAAAAAATTGAAGAAAAAAACTAGGTTCAATTGTATGTTAAATAGAGTTAAACTAAATTTAGTATAATACGGACATTACTATGTAAATTGTAACACGCTAAAATAATGTCAATATTTAGTGTCAACATTGGAGTTTATTTTAACTTTTTTATTATTATTTTGAATTTGAACACTATTTTAGTATATGAAAGAAAAAGAATCAATTAGTTTATACATTGTAAATACTTTAAATAGATGTAACTAGTTAACGTACTAAAAGTGTTTAATACTTTCTCCGTATCAAAATAAGTGACACAAATTGACTTACACATTTTTTGAGGCAAAAGATTAAAGTAGAGGTTAAAATATATTAAAGTACATAGTTAGTGGAAAATGAGTCCCACTTTCCTTGAATAAAGTGATATTAATGAGTTTTAAAAGTAAAAGTAAAGGTATAAGGGTAATTTCACTTTATTAAAGTGGATAGTTAGTGGGTATGGGTCCCATTATTTTTACCAAATAAGGAAAGTTTTTAAAGTGTGTCACTTATTTTGATACACCCCAAAATGGAAAGTGTGTCACTTATTTTGATACGGAGGAAGTAGAGGTGCACAGTAACCGGTTTCGGGAAAAACCGGTTTCGGTTTTGACCGTAACCGGTTTTGGTCAACGATCGTAATAACCGGTTAGGTCAAAAACCGGTTCGGTTAGTAACCGGTTTCGGCATTTGAAAACCCCAACCGGTGTAACCGGTTACCGGTTCGGTTACTAACCGGTAAAAAAACCGGTTTTGACCGGTTACACTATAATACCCTTTTTTTTTGCCGCAATTCGATATCAAACACAACCATTAAACGTTTTAGCAAAATACAAACATTCATTAAGCATAGAAACCTTAAAAACATTCAAGTACACATAATTAAACATAAAAATACGAAAGTTCGAAAGCATAGAAACGTTAAAATCATCGAGATTCGAGATTTAGTACTAAAAATACGAATAAACTACAAATCTTCACTCTTCGTCGCTATCTTTTTGTGGGTTATTATCTTCATATTCATACCCATCGGAGCTAGATGCTCGGGACGATTCACCTTCTTGAGCTATATCTTCATCAGAAAGTGAGGTTGAAAGACCTTGAGCAACTTCCATGTCGAGAAGTTCTTCTTCAACGTCAAGTTCCTTCTCTAGCTTTTGTTTGTCTTGAATCCGGTCCGCCGCATCCAAGTGATCCTTCAAGCAAATACACATCTCCAAAGACGCCGGTGTGAGTCTTGTTCTCCTAATAGATAATATCCTGCCACTAACAGAAAAAGCCGATTCCGAAGCTACCGTAGAAGCTTGGACACTTAGTAAATCTCTGGCCATGGCGCTTAGAATGGGAAATTGAGGCTCCCTTTCTTTCCACCAAGCCAATATATCAAAATGTTCGATTTCTCGAGTGGTCATATTGCCTAAAAAGTTTGTTTTCGTATATCTCGACAATTCGCCATTAGCGGATTCTTCACTACTCTCACCCCTTTGCCGTTTAGTTGTTTCCTCTCTTATAGTATTAAATAAATGGGCTAATGGGTCGGTGGGAACATCAACATCACCAAAAATTGGGGCAAACGAACTTGAAGAAGCATTTGGTGCACCATACTTTTGAAAATAAACCCCAAATAATGATTTAAAATTTTCCCAAAAATGATCTTGTGCATTTTTAATATATGTAGGACTTACCAAATGCAATTCCAAATCATAACAAATTGCACTCATAGTGGTTTCGACACCGATTTTATTTAAAGTAGGGTCTAACATGGCCGAACATGTAATTGCCAATGGTATTTTGCGAAAATATTTTCTTAGTTTAGTTTTCATTGGCGCGACCATTGTTTTATAAATACCACCTTCCAAATCAAAAGTATCAATTTTATGAGCCATCAAATATAGTTGTTTTAGTACACAATGACTTGTTGGATAGTAAACACCGGAGACTAAAACCGTTACATCTTTAAAAAGTTTAAACAATTCGGTTAGCTTTTTAATAACCTCCCATTTTTCGTCACTAAATTTGTTTTTAACACGTTTCTTTGTAAAAAGTTTGTCATGAAAATATTGTAAAGTTTGACGTTGACGAACACCACATACAAACATGTCATAACTTGAATTCCAACGAGGGGTAATGTCCAGTTAGGTGATAAACAAAGTGAATTCGTTTGCTTACACAAACGAATATATCTTTTAACTCGTTTTGGACCCTTTTTAAAAACATCACATAGCATCAACCAAAAGTCATGTGTTATAGCACCAATCTCCGGTGAGTTCAACCCATCTCGCACAAATAAATTTATAATGTGTGCAAGACACCGACTATGGAAGAAAAGACCATTCACGGGAGGTTTGAATGATAATATTAGCTTTGCAACCGCATTTGTATTATTAGATGCGTTGTCAAACAAGATTGCAAAAACTTTTCCATTTAATTTATAGTAATTTATTACGTGACTTAACATATAAAATAAATTTTCACCCGTATGGGGATGTGGAAAATCTTCAAACGCGATCACACGCTTCATCATTTGCCATGTGCTTGGATCGATCCAATGTGCGGTAACACAAATGTACGAACCGGGCAGACCATGAGGCGCCGACCAAACGTCCGTTGTTAGGTTTACACTTGTATTTAAATTATCAAAACCATTTACTAGATCAATTTTAGCCAATTTCCAAAGTTTTAAACAATCTCGTCTAAGAGTAGTACGACTTACATGATTATAACGTGGTTGAAGCTCTTGTTGGATGAGGCGCGTCAATCTTGGGTTGTCAAAGTGGTTGAATGGCAAACCTTGTTGAATCACGAATTTGGCCATATGTTCTCGACAACGTTCCGCTTGGTACGCAAAGATACCACCGTCTCGTGCCATAGTCGATTGACCCTCTTGTTGTGAACCCCTTCTTATCGTTTGACAATGCTTTGCGACATGTGTCCTCATCGTCGAGTTGGAACTAGCTCCCATGAATTGACCACAATTTCTACAATGCGCCTTTACTTGGCCATTGCTTAACTCCACGATGTCGAACGACCCATTTGGTCCAAAGAGTTCGTGAACTCGTGTAGTTGGCAAAACTCTAACAATACTTGCCGTTTCTTCATTTGTAGAACCAACGCCGGTGAAATCTTGACTACTTTGGCTTTGGTTTGGGTGCGACATTTTGACGTTTTTTGGTAATCGAAAGTGTTTGGAGAGTGTTTTTGGGTGTTTTGAAGTTGTGATTTGATCCAAATGCAAGATATGTATTTATAAGGGAGTTTAGGGGGGCAAAATGGTCCAAAATTATACTTCTAACGGTCAAAAAATGGCCTCTAACGGTCATATGACCGTTTAATAACGGTCTGATTTTGCACTGCTCGAATTTCTGCATTTTCCAGCTAAAACCGGTTACTAACCGGTTATAAAACCGGTTACAACGGAAATAACCGAAAACCGGTTATCAGGAACCGGTTACCACCGGTTTTTTGCTCGAAATGGTATAACCGGTTACGAACCGGTCGGTTATTCAGTAACCGAACCGGTTACGGTCAAAACCGAGTTTGACCGGTTTCGGTTACGGTTCGGGTACCGGTTTCGGTTTTGGTTTCGGGTATTTTATGCACGACTAGGAGGAAGTATGAAAAACCACGTCCAATAATTAATGAATGACTTCACACAATGAAATTTTGACAGACCAAAAGGAAATCTGTACAGGAAAATTTTCAAATTTGTTTGAACGTGCCTCAAACAATCTTAAATAATAGGATGAACGGTAAAAACTATCTTAAATAATATCTTAGGGGTTAGGTTTGATCATTTTCATAAGTAAATATTTATTACGGGGGTTAGGAAATGTGTCCAAACCAGTTCAAATCAAAGTGGATATCTGAAAAGTTTGAATTTTATTATCTTCAATTTCTTACATTGTTTGACAAATACTATTTGCTACTTTATGTATTTGAACTTTTATTTTAAAAAATTTTATAAGTCATCCGTGATTTATCACGGGTTATGGGCTAGTCTTAAATAATAGGATGAACATTAAAAACTATCTTAAATAATATCTTAGAGGTTAGGTTTGATCATTTTCATAAGTACACATTTATTAGATGGTCAGATAAAATTTAGAAATGTAAACGGTAATCATCACGTACATTATAAGCAAAACTCAGCCGTCCGGGAAGCCCTTTAAAAAACTTTTTTGAAATAATAAAATGCAATAATGCATCAATCATCTACAAGAAAGTGACATGGTTAATCCTCTTTTACGAAAATAACAATATTGAGTACATATTACCTTACTAACATTTTCCAAAGAACAGTTGATGAGCAGTGCTTTTATTTACAAATCGATTTGTTGCGTGCATAGTTTAGAAACAGAGGTTTATCGTCATCATACCTTGATTTTCATCATCACCTTGATTTTCAACAGCCCATACCCTGTTCTCATCATCACCCTCCATACCTTGTCATCTTCACATTCATTTTCTATTCTTTTGAAAAGAGGTTTTCTTCAAGCTATTATTGTCACCAAATTCTTCAGAGGTTTTCACGATTTGTTGTCATCTTCATTTTCTAATAATTTCTTCTTTCTTCTTCACTGCAGTTGTTCTCGATCTATACAATTTCAGAATGAATAATCCAATTAATCACAGCATGTGAAGAATGGGGTTGTTTCCGGCTGATAAATCACCACCAAGGTCTTCCGACAACCCTCAGATGAAGACGGTGGTTATATCCCTCCTTGATTTACCTCCAGAAATCAAACCCTCATGCCGTACGATGGGGTGTGTAAAACGCATCTTGCTCTTTGTGATGATATCGTTTCAAAAGTCGTAACCAATCTTTTTCTTCTTTTACTCTGATTGATATATTATTTTATGATTCATCTTCCCGATCGATGTTTGAAGCTGATTATGTATTTTTTTTTTGTCCAGATATTTTTATTGTGGCAAGTGAAATCGTGATTGATAACCGATTGATTATTGATGTTTTTATGTATCATACTGGTTAAAGTTCAAATGCTTGATTTGAGATTTCGATCGAAGCTAACTTACTAGAAAAACATTGTGCTGAGTTTGAGCTTTGAAATGATATGAATATTAAAGAATTAAAACCCCAGATAGTCTCATTATGGTTTTCTGCTTTCCACCACAAGCATGGAAAGGCTTATCTCTTCATTAAGATGTAAGTTTTCCTTATTTTACATAGAAATATTTATTTATATCATCAATCCACAATACTTCCTGTTTTAAAAAAGTTATTGTATTTGTGTTCTATTTTCTAATTCCGGCTTTCAACAGTTTTCAGATAAATGTTTTCACTAAGGAAGTTCTTGGAAGTTAAAGACGTAGCAAGAGGGTCTCACAAGTTTGACTATTGATTGTGTTTAAATGTTATTAAGATCTGGAGCTTTTTTGTGGTTGTCCTTTAAGGTAAAGTATGATCTATAACTTTGTTGCTCAAATGCCTATTGATTTCTATGCAACAAATGTTGATGTTAAGTATGATTTCTATATCTATAATTGTTTCTATGTATTCCTTTTTTTAATGGCAGTATATTAGAACCAAGAAACAAGGTACAAAAGGCTTGCATAAGCATACATGAAACGTAACATAAGTCTGCAAGCACACTTGAAACCTAATAAAACTCGAGATAGGATTTAACCAAAATACAAGGAAGGAAATTAGTCCTTGAATGGTTAATACCTTTCATATAGAGGCTTTTGGTTTTAAAAGACCCAACAATGTCATCTAAGGAAGAAGCTTAGGATTTTTAAATAAGTAAAATGGCCGACAAATGTATATATGAATTAAATTCTTATATCTTCATGTTGCAGGTATCTTACATAATTGATTAGTATAGATGTGGCCGTACACCTAATCCTGATGTTCTTTGCAATACAAAAATCAAACTTGGTGTGTAATTTTGGTAATATTTGCTCCTATTTTGTTGGAATGTTTTATTATTTTTCATTTTTTTTTTCATTTTTAGGTGCATTCAAAGATGCTATCAGTAACATGAGGTTTGATTATATTGCTTCTGTACATTATGCAAAAGTTGTTCACACCAACAAGCTTTCATTTCTAGAACTCTCAAAGGATATGGTAAATAACTAAAGATACACTTTACTGTGTGCATTTACATTGTCACACAAATATATTTTTTATAACTACATGTTTTCAATGTAATTTATGCAGGTGTGCTGTTGAGGAAGATGTAAAAAATAATATAGTTTTTGTATCAAAAAACTATTATTCTTTTGATAAAAGAAGGCGTTCATTTCATGTTGGATCTTTTAGATGTATTACTGGATATCCTCCCAACACTTTGACCAATTGAGATGCAAGGTAGTTCCAGTTCAGTTATTTTTATTTAAAGTTTATCATTTTATATTAATCTAATGTTTCGACATAAATTTAACATTTTTCTTAATAAAAATTATCCTTTTTTAAACCATCTTAGGCAAATAGCCTCATAATTTGTCAAACGGGTCGGGCCGGTCGCCAACAGTATGTATGCTATTTAAAAATTTTATAAATAATTAATGTATCAAATATAATTATAAAAAACTATCCTATCAAAATACAATCTAATTTTAAATCATGTTCCAGAAACCTTATTAATATTGTTAGAAATGATTAATGTATTTCTATGATTATAAAAACCCTATGTCCTCAACTAACTATAAGTTTTTCTAATAAATATAACGATTTAAGAAATACTTGGAGAGATTTGGGGATTTAGAATTTCAGAGATCAACGGGTCATTCCGGGTTTCATAAAAACCAAAGGGGTTTCAACAGGTCATTAAATGAACAAAAATCCGGGTACTTTTGACCCGTTATCTTGCCTGAGTCCTGGTTTAACCGGTTGAATCAGTCGGGTCGACTTGAGTTTTAAAACATTGAGAATGAGATATATTGAAGCACGAGGTTATAAAAATGTTGATTTTCACCCTTCATACATATGTGGTTATATGTCGATTAGCTCTCCCGTTGACTTACTTTCTAAAGGTAAGTCTCTCTCCTGCTTGATAACAAAATCAATAAAAACCTAGAATTTAATGGTATCACTTTTTTGAGCCTTTTATGAGGTATTTTAATGATGAATATTTTAATGTATTTTTTTAATTTGTTTAATATGAAATTGGGGAATTTGCACATTTAATTGTCTTTTTAGGCAGGAATTCAGCTTCACTGGACTCACAGACTAATATGGTAATCTTTGTTATTTACAGTTATATTAAGCATTACAAGCGGGATTCTACCATTTTTATTTTTATTTTGTTTTTTGTTTTTTGTTTTGCAGGTTGGTTATGACAAAAAAAGAAGGGCTTTCAATCGGGTTGCAAATCATAGGCTGCCCTTTGGGTGAAGCTACAATTATGTGTTTGGTTGCTGCTATTGAGGTAACCCATTTGGGCCAATTTGGGGCTGAAAGTCTTCTAATACATAAAACCTCCTTATCAATGTGAAAGGTTAATACTATTTTAATTATGCTTTCATTAATATACATTTTAGATTATGCAAAATGGGTGGGTCAAACGGGTTGGGAGACGGTCAAAATATGTTATTTTTGTACAACTTGAATTGGTTAGGTTAGGTTGACCCAAAACACTTTTTGTCAAAATTTCATAATAATCATAAAATTTTCATAATGATCTTTTTTTCTTTAATATAAAAGGTAGTTTGTCAACTGGGTTGGGTGACGGGTCAAAACATTTATTTTGTGTTACAGGTTGAAATTGTTAGGTTGGATTGACGTGGAACACTTTTTGTCCAAATTCTTTGACTTTATTGTATAGTTAGTGGGTCAAATATAACTAGAATAAAAAATATACAATTTTCAGAATAATCAATTTTTTTTAATAAAATAATTTAAATGTTTTTTTGTTTTAAAATACACTTTGACCAATCTCAACCCATTTTCTTTTAAATCTGTGTTTTTTTTAAAGTTTTATCCATTTCTAAGCAAACAGGTCAAAATTGACACCTCTAATTTGCATGGTATCATGAAGTTTAGTATACATCTTAATTTGAATAGCATAAAAGCTGCAATGTATAATACATTGTGTATATACATACTGCAGCTTAGTATACTTTATGAAATAGTGCATAATTTAGGAATTGTTTATCTATTATGCGGGGATTACTTAAATATTTAAATTTAGTTACTTTCTCCATATGTTATCTGACGTTTCATTTCAAAGTTTTCACATAAAGTGAAAGGTTTATTTGAAACTTGAAAGTTGTGGTTTAGGGAGCATTTACAGTTTGATCGCGCACCAAGTGCTCGACGAAACGCCAACGTGAGATGTGAGCAATTTTCATATGGTTAATATATGTGCTCATAGAAATCAATATCAAGTACTCCCTCCGTCCCTAAATAAAGTTCTCATTTCTCCTTCAAGATTTGTCCCTAAATAAAGTTCCCATTTCTCAAACTTAAGGGACCCACTTAATATAATAATATTATTACCAATACTTTCACCACTAACTATCTCTTAAAACACTTTCTCTCTCCAATCAAACCTTATATTTTAATCAAAAGTAATACCAAATACCCCACCATTAACTATCTCCTAAAATGTTGTGCCCAACACAAATGGGAACTTTATTTAGGGACGGAGGGAGTATGACTTTAATGTTAAAATCCCATTATATGATTTAGTTCATGATGTTAAAGTCTACTAATGGTTGCCAATGAAATTTTGTAGGAATAGTTAAATGATCTGCACAAAAAAGGATCAAATGCGTGGTAGGGCTGTAAATTATTCCAGCTTCCCTTGATCTGTATTTGTTTGTTTTGAGTTTTTTACAATTACTTTGTTATTTAATTATGTATGTTAGCATCCTTAGTTAAGATTTTGTATCATCTATGTGTATATAAACATACTTGCGTATGAAATTTTTGTATTGGCTATAAATATGTTAATCTTCAAGTATGATGTGTATATTTTCACCCCGCCGCGAAGCGCGGGCACCAATACCTCGTTATCATTATAATGACAACAATACTGTTTACATTTTACCAATCATACTCATTTTTACTATTTTTAAAGGAGTTATGATTGTTGTTCTAACCGTCTCCGTAGAAGCTTTGGGAATATTTCCCTTCCAAGCACCACATAAATACTGTTAACACGTTAGAGTAAAAGTTATTTGTAACGAATAAAAGTTATAATATTGCATCTTTAATAGTTAATGATAATAAAATGCTCGGTCAATTAAGTTTATGATACTACAATACATTTTATTAAAAAAAATTCTTATATAAAAGATTCCTCTTTTATCTTGTTTGATCATTTCATAACCGTTATACTAGCTCTTAAATTTTCTATGTAATTTCAACTTTTGCATATATATGTTAGATTTTGAAAATGCATTTTAATTTGTGGCTGTCACATACATAAGCTTAGATGTGGAACCATCTAAAACAACATAATTTTAGTTAAAACACTTGAAACTCATCACATAAACTCATTAGTGCATCAAAGTACGTCTAAACCCAAGCCATGGGTGATCAAAAACCATATAAAACCCGTTGTCTAAAATTATCTTAATTATGTTTTTTTGTTGTATGGTGTTTCAAGCTTCATGCTTCTTGAAATGATGTTTATTTTGAACGGATGTGTATGTGTGCATATGGTTTCTTTTATTGTCTAAGTGACCTAATATGATTGGAAAGTGGCAAACGTTTGTAAAAATGAAGTGTTTAAATCGTAAATTACATATTTTAGGTGGTTCCACACTTAAGCTTAAGTACGTGACAGCCACACACTCATTATCCCCTAAATTTTATTGTGTAACACTTTAGAATGATTAGGAAAAAAAGTTTGAAAATAGTTATAGGAATACTGATGTAACAGTATACATCAGATTCAAATACTTGAATTTCTTTGAAATACAGTGAACAAAGATCCCTCTTTATTTACCCAATCTAAAAGGTACATAGAACTATAGAAGTAGTCTTAATAACCCATATCTAAAAGATGCCTCTCATGACACGTTTATAACATGAAGAAGCACGGGAGAGTGTGTTAAAAGGGGCCCCGTTTAATAGAAGCAACAATGTCACGTTGTCCTCCTTTTTCCACCACCTTTCCACAAAGCAAACTTCTTTTCCTTTTTAGTCATGTTTATGGTAAAATTTTAATTTATTCACTTTAAAATATGTAACATGTTATAGCAACATCGTATTTATAACAAACGATTTATAGTTGGCCTATGTATTTATGATGGCATTTGTTGTATAAAAATATGTACTTTAGATTTTACAATCTTTTGTACGGTCGACCACAATTGATCGATTTATATAAATCTATGCATCTTTTATGTTTACAATTATTTCTACTCAATAAGTTTATATAAAGGGTATTATTATTATTATAAGGGCTCATTAGGATGACCGAGCTTATGATCTAGATGTATACGACTTAATTGTTGTCATGACAATTTTTGAACCTTCATGTTCTTCTGGTAAATATTTATCTAATGAACCCTTATTATTAAGCTAGCACGAGTTGGTTTCAATAAGTAATTATAGAACAAACCCATGTTGTTAACTCTCTTAATTTATATAAAACCAATAAATGCATATAAAGTTAAATGACTTGGAAAATAGGCACAATTTTTTTCGATGTTAAGAGTCGATAATATAATATGTGAAATATTTAATTTTCAAGACGAGAAGTGATACTTGAATATGTTATATTGATGTAAGTTGTACTATAATTGTTGGTTTGGGTTCTCATTATTGCAAGTGAACTTCACCTATAAGACAAACAAACGAACCGAATCGCACAAGAGTTGACGTTTTAGGAAATATAGTTGGAAGGAGAGTGAGCAACTAAAATCGAGAGGTTAGGAATATGCTTTTATCGTTCTTTGTGTTGTTTGGCATTTTGTTCTCTATTTTATTTTATATTATACCCGTCGCCTAAATAATTTAAAGTTATCATAGAAAAATAGTTTTGCTAATAACGACTCTAAAAGTTGTCTTTAAATGCACAATAATTTATGAGCGAGTAATTCCTAAAATTAAGAAGGTGTTATTAACTGATGTACAACTTTTAAGTGTATGTCTTATGACAACGCTTATAATTGTCATTATTAAAATCTACAATATTTACATGCATACATACATGTCCACATGAGTGTGAGTTCATTTGAGAATTTAAAAAATCCTAAAAACAAAAAAATTATACGTAAACATGTTTTTAATTAATACAATACATGATACGCGTCACTACATTATTATCGTCACCATAAAATATACCTACATATTTTCCGTTGCTGGTCGCATTCTGAGAGTACCTACTATTCTCTACTAATATCTAAAGCATATAGCATTCTTATTCTTGATTTTTAAGAATTTGATTTTATTAAGTTACTTTCTTCCCTAAAACTAAATCAATCGAGCAATTTAAATTTAACGAGGGCAAATAATCGAGTCTTAATTAGTAGTACTTAGCGTGTCTTTGATTTTTGTTATTTCTTTCTAATATTGCTATTAAAGAAAGTTTATATGACTAATATTTTATTTTCAATAGGCATAGATCGAGAGATGCCCATTACTCTTTAGAGAAAATTACTATCGAATGTATATGTGATTTGTCACTTGTTCCAACCACAATTTTATAAGATTTCTTTATTACATTATTACATACACTCCTAGTGTATAAAGTTTATTACATTGGTGGTCCCTACTATTATTAAAAAAATTAAATGACCAAACTATCTTTTTTAATCTTTTGTAATATAGTGAAGATAAATGATTAGTGTAATAAGTGTTAAACCACACATAGTCACATACCATCATAAAATTTATTGTATTAATTGATTTTATTTTTTCTTTTTCATTTTCTTTTTTATCATTTTCTTTTTTCTCTCTTTCATTGTTCATCTCATCTCTACTCCTTCCCTGCAACCATCTCTTGCCACCACCTCAGGTCACACAATTGTAGATCTATTTTTGAAAATTAATTTGAATAAAAGCACACAATTGATTCAGACAATCTCAATAATAAAAACTAATTTAATAAACCACCAATTACAACCACTAAAATCTTGATCAAACTTACAAATTCATATAACCATTCGCTGTAAGTTGCAGCTGAGGATTATGACGTCGGAAATTGCAAAAACCTAGATTTAAAACACCTAAACCCATAAAAAAGAGCAGCTTCTAGCAGAATTGATTGCAAAATGAAGATGATAATTGTGTTTATGTTTTTGAATTCATTAAATGTAGAGAGAGAGAGAGAGAGAGAGATTTCTGACAGGTGGTGGGGGTGTGGTCGGTAAAACGTCACTGACGGTGAAACAACTGGAGAAGGCAATCGAATGTAGGGGTTGGGGATGGATCAAATTTTCATGGGTGTGGTGGCGAATATAATGGTGTTTGATTGACATTTGAAATCAAAAGGAAATAAAATATTTTATTATAATTGGTAAATTTCATAGATGGTGTATGTAATTCACCACTTATTACATGCGCAATAATTTATATTCATTTTATTATAAAATCTCAAAAAGATAGCATTAAATATTTTTAACAACAATAGGAACTAACATTATAACAAATTTTAATATTAGTGATCTGTAGTATAATAAACAAATTTATAGGATTGAGCTTGTAATACGTGACAAATCACATATTCATTTGATGTAATTTTCTCTATTTTTTTTATTTATTAACTAATAATAAATGAGTTTTTCTAACGTATGCCCCTAAGGCATATGATAACATACATTTAATGAGGTGGTAATTACTATTTAAACACAAAATTAAATTTAATGCTTCTTCTAAAAAGGTAAGTTCTAGTGTGCATTGATGCCATTCAATGCATATTTAAGAAATTAGCGTCTCATTAAATGCATGTTATCATATGCCCCATGGGTATTCGTTATAAAAAAACTCATAATAAATAAGTTACTAAAATTGTGAATTTTTTATTTAACCTTTATTTTAGTAAATCACTTATTTATTGTTAGACTATAGTTTTACAAAGACGCAGGCGCAACTCTGTTTATTCAATTAGACTATTTTTATGCGAACACAACATTAAATAGTTTATTTACGTTAATCAAATAAATTTATATTATATTTATCCAAAGGCCGTAACAACCTATTTTTTAACTAACTTTTTATGATTAATTTTTAATGGTATATATTTCTACCATTTATTCTTACTTATAAATCATTAAATCTACTCATTAGATAAAGATACGTGTTAAAATTAAAGGATTATATTAAAAGAACGAATTTGTGAATTACACATATCATCCTATCAAGTGGGTAACATTAGGAATAAATGGTAGACTAAATATCATTTCTCTTTATTAACCCATTATTTTTGTTGCATAAATATATTTAAAGAACTTGCGTACAATTTCTTTTTCTTTTTTAATGCGCCATGAATCGCAATACATACCGACATTGCAGTAGCTTTTGCCCATATATTGTGTCATTGTAGGTTTAAAAAACCACAAACTGCATGCTTCATATTCATTTGATCCAAACTAATGGAAAAACATAGGAAATCATTTTATTTATTTGATATGTATTAAAATATATTTAGCATCATTTCAATAATATATTACTATATTTATTTCTTTAATTTATTTTTTTATTTTTATTTTTTTTGTATTAGTATACATTCAGGCTGGCTATGAAGCTAATAACGATATATAATAACAATGGAATATAGGTATCCATCTACAAAATAATTGTAAGCTTAATGAAATATTTTTCGATCTATTGACGAACTCTAACTTTACCTTTCATTTTTTTATCTCAGTCGGAACTTCAATCCATAAACACTTCGTTGATAAGGTATCTTATTTACGGAACATAGAAATTTGGTGTTCATGATACCCATTGTCCCAAACTTTCATCCTTTTAAACATATGTATAATATTGTCAAAACATGTTTGATGTTTAATCGACTGCGGTAATCATTTTTCGGGATGATCAGTTGCTCTTACCCTCATCCATTGTTACGTACGTATAATGCATTTGACAATTCTTGTTTCGAACTGAAAATTAAATGTAAAACATAACACTAAAAAAAATCCGATGAAAATAAGATATTTGATGTTGTACGTAAAGGTAATCCATGTAAAACTTTTGAGCCAAATGACATAAAAAATAATGTACGAAACCATATTCTAAAAGCGAATGCCCACAAAGCAAGTTTACCGACAAAACTCATATAAAAGCTAAAAAAATTTCGATTTGCATTAAGTTTGTTGGATGCAAGCTGTAGTTGACCATATTTGATGTGTACCTTTCCCGATTCTAGATTAAACTTAGTTGAAATGTATCTCCTCCGTCCCTAGATAAAGTTCTCATTTCTTCTCCAAATTTTATTCCTAAATAAAGTTCCAATTTCTTAAATTTAAGGGCCACACTTAATATAATAATATTATTATCAATACTTTCACCACTAACTATCTCCTAAAATACTTTCTCTCTCCAATATAACCTTATATTTTAATCAAAAGTAATATCAAATACCCCACCACTAACTATCTCCTAAAAAGTTGTGTCCAAGTGAAATGAGAACTTTATTTAGGGACGGAGGGAGTACAAAATAATACTTCCTCCGATTCAAAATAAGTGATACACTTTGTGTTTCACGATTTTTTAGGCAAAAGATTATAATGATGGTTAAGTTAGATTAATTGGATGGTTAGTGGGGAAGGGGTCCCACATCTTTTGAATAAAGTGGGATTAATGATGTTTAAAAGTAAAAAGTAAGGGTAAAGATGTCATTTCACTTTGTTAAAGTAAATAGTTAGTGGGTGTGGGTCCCATTATTTTTTGCCAAATAAGGTAATTTTTTAAAATGTATCATTTATTTTGAATCACCTAAAATGGAAAGTGTATCACTTATTTTGAATCGGAAGAAGTAGTATTGATTCAAACAATAGTATTATAGTATTACAAAGTTTGACGAAAAAATGGTGTAGGGAAATCATCTCATTTAAACAAAAAAATGAATGTGTTCTAACTGAAATTTTTTTTTTCGTTCATAATTTTTTTGGTCCTGCTCTCTGGCAACGTCTGTTTGGGGTATGTAATAAAATGGATTGAACATTATCTCCATGTTCTCAACAACCTAAATGATATGTGTATTGATGATCGTACGCCTAAACTTATTTTGCATTCTATTTTGCAATTGTGCCTTAATTTCACGTTATGAAGTTTCGTAACAAGATTTTCAGGGACAAGAATGTGTTACAAAAAAATATTTATTCGACCAAGTTGTTTGATATAATTACATGTGTATAATATCATTATTACAGAAATATGAATTGTAAAGTTTCTCAGTTGAATTAGAATTCGATAAATTGGATTTCAGATGCTTTTAACTTAACTTACATTCCGTCCCTTTTTTATTGTCCATACTTACTTTTTTAAATATCTCAAAATGACTGTACACTTAAAAATTTAACTAATCAAAAAATATTTAGGTAGTAAAAATAAAATTCTATTAATTGCACAGTGTAATAAATGTACTTTTCTTAAAGTGTATGTCTGTATGATATTGTAGACAATAATTTTGAGACGGAGGTAGTAATTGTTTGTGTTAACTTTTTAGTATAACATAACTGTTTCTTTTTATTTTTAATATTTTGTAGATAGAAAATCAATATTTTCTAAACAAATTGTCATTGACATTAACATTGATAAGTCATTAAAATAATTAGCACGAGAAAAAAATAAGATTTTTCAAAATAAAATAAATAATAAATCCATAAAATGTTAATGAAATCAAGAAGTTTCAGGAAACGACGTCGACACATACTCCCTAACCTCCCTCGCAATCACCCCTCTTATAACGTCCCAAAAGCCCTCCGGCATACTCTCCGTCGTCTTTTCCGGCGATCCATATCCACCCATACCCGGCGGAGCCAACGAAAGTGTCGTCATCGGATCCTCCACTTCAGCCACCACATTCTCATTTAACACGGATCCCGGCGACATTTCACTCCCAAACCTTAACACCTCCATCTCCGACTCCGACCTCATCACCGGAATGTCAATTCTTCGTCTCTTCAACGTCGAATTCCAATGATTCTTCACCGCATTATCAGTCCGGCCGGGAAGCAACCGTGCAATGGTAGCCCAACGGTTCCCGTACTGAGCATGAGCAGCTAAAATGGTTTCATCTTCCGCCTGAGAAAACGGCCGGTGTTGCACATTTGGACTGAGCTGATTACACCACCGGAGCCTACAAGACTTACCGGAACGACGCTTTATGTATTTGCTAATAAGTGACCAGTTTCGGGCCCCATAGGAGTCAACAAGTCGGGTCAAGATCCGATCCTCTTCGGCGCTCCATGGACCTTTTATTTTTTCAGTTTTGTTCGGGTTTCTGGGTGTTCGAAGTGAATGTGATGAGTCTGATGACTCCGACGAAGAAGAAGTTGTCGATGAGCACCGGTTGAGTGCTTCCATTGCGAATGTTGTTTCAATATAGTTTTTTATTAGGGTTTGGAAGGAGTGTGGAGATTTTGAAATATATTGAAGTAAATTTGAGTGTGTGTGTGTGTGTGTGTATGTGCTTTTGTGTGTTTGTGAGAGTTATATATAGAGAGATCGAAAACAATGGTGCATGTACATATGAATGAGTGGGGGGCAAAGGGGTAGGTTCTTGGAAATTGGCTTTTGTAAAGTTTGGTTCAAGTTTTTTGATTAATTAATGGATGGGCATATATAATATTACGTGATTAGTGTCATCTAAAACAATCAAATTTAGACATTTAATTAGTTAGGGCATGTTTGTGTTGAGTAAACAACACACAAGCAATAACTATACGTTTGTCAAATCGAAAAACAAGAACGAAAACATGAGATTTACTTTCACTCGACATGACCACATTAATTAGTATTACGGTTTGAGATTATATAGGCGTTCGATCTCTCGTAATATAAGACTAAGGCGTAATATAAGACTAAATTCCTATTGGCCCAACCCTAGACGAGGGCTGAGTTTTTCATGACAATCCGAGTGCTCTAAATGTATATTTTAATACCTGTTACTAATTAATTCGAGGCTCGAGCGGAGTATATGATAATAGGAAAATGATAGTGACAGTCCTGAGGGCTGTCAATAAGAAGGTAAGAATAAGGTAAAAATCACCCCCTGAATTTTAACGTTTTATGCATGTTAGGGCTGTCATTAACAAAACAATATAGTGTAAAACTTTTTGTTTATTAAGGGGGTGTTTGTGATTGCTTATTGAAAATAGATTATGTGTTTTGAAAATGAATAATCAAATAGTCAGCGGTTAAAAAACGTGATTCTGAAAAGTAGTGTTTGGATTTGATTATGCTGTTTGAAATCGCAATAATCAGATAATCTGTTTTTTAGTGTTTGGCAAACCTGATTATTTGTTTAGTTAATAGGTAATATTCAAAACTTCATTTTCAAAACGCAAATAAGTAGGTACCAACCTACTTTTTCAAAACTCCATTTTGAAAGCTCCAAAACGCAAATAAATGATTATTTCATACATTTTGCCAAACACTAGTTTTAGATTATTTGCGTTTTCAAAACGCAATAAGCAGATAATCTACTTCAAATCGCAATCCCAAACACCCTCTAAATGCATAGCTTTTGTTTCAAACATTAATGTTTTCGTGGTCTGTTGATTGGAAGTTCATTTCGGTTGTTTAGTTTCAAGTGTTGTAAAATATGCTTCCAACTTATTCTCTTACATTTCTTGGCTATTTCCTTCCCACGTCACTTGCTTGTTCTTATTCTAGTTGGTTAGTTATTTAAATAATAACATTTGATTGTGTTAGATCGGAAAATAAATACAAATAAATATATAAGAAATACGAATACAATGATATGTGTCCATTCTTACGAGTGTCTAGATAAAGTGCAATAAGGTAAATGTGGTATAAAACATAACTTATCACGAGTTTTATTACGACGCATTATGAATATTGAGTTTATTAAGGAGAAAAAAGACGATGTACATATAATTACTCTCTCTGTCCTAATATAAAAATTGCGTTTCTATTTTGAACAAGTTTTTATGAGATATTCTCTCCGTCCCTAAATAAAGTTCTCATGTCTCTTGTACATAAATTTTAAGAATAAAGTTAGTGGTGGGGTCATTAGTAATAAATTTGATCAAAATATAAAGTTGGTTTGGAGAGAGAAAGATAGTTGGTAAATAGTTAGTAGTGAGGTCTTTGGTAATTATATTATTTATTAGGTGGACGCCATCAACTTGTGAAATGAGAACTTTACTTAGGGACAAAAATTGAATGAGAAATGAGAACTTTATTTATGTATGGAGGGAGTATATAGTTAGTGGTGAATCCTTAATAATAACTTTAATTAAAATATAAGGTTAGTAAGAGAGAAAGAAAGTCAGTGGTGAGTTTTTGGTAAAAAATTATTTTATTGAGTGGAAACCAACAAGTTTGAGAAAATACTAACTTTATTTGGGACAAATTTTTAAAAAGAAATGAAAATTTTATTATTGGACGGAAAGAGTATAAATTTAGATATAAAAAAATTTCCGTGCTTGAGTTGGAGAGCTCTACTCCATCCATCGAGTCAAGTAATTTGCTATCGGAAATTCTTCAATCATATATGAATTATTTATTTACTAATAATTATTTCGATACTCTTAGATATGAAAATTTGGTGATTTTTTAGTTTGTATTCTATTTTCAAACTTAATTGATACCAAATATTAACGAGTTTCAACTTTTATAGTATTATAAATATCCTTTCACTAATAACCATTTCTAAGACTATGCAAAAGGGAAAGATCGCCTTGCGACCACGACTAAAGGTTGCCCCTTTGAAGAAGCTTCCCACCCCTTACACCTTTCAAACCCGACGTGTCCCCGTGCTAGTTTAGCAAAGGTTCAATCATCTGGACGACCGAAGGAGGTCGCCTGAAACGTAGAATAAGATATTGTATATTATGTTTGGTAAATGGTACATGCATTAATAAAATTAATTTTAAGGTTTGGTTATGTGTTTGGTCACTTCTACATGGGTTTGGTCGAGGTTTGTCACGTATTTAGTCATAAGAGAAAAATCTGATGCACACTAAGGTGATATGATTGACCAAACTGGGTTTGGTCACCCCTCACGCAATTCTTAATACTTCTATGATAATTCCGTGGACTTATTAGTTTTATTAGAATTTTTGTACATGGATTTATTACCCATATTAACTAAGGGAAAAGTGAGTGTGTGACTGTGTCATATACATAAGCTTAGGTGTGGAAACACCTAAAATTATGTATTTTTTTATTAAAAAAAACTTATAACTCACTACATAAACTCATTAGTGTATCAAAGCCCCTCTAAAACTCACCACTTATCTTAAATTTTAATATATTTTTATTGAAATGGTGTTACAAGTTTCATAGTTTATAATTGGTGTTCATATTCAACAACATGTGCATATGTGTGTATATAGTTCTTTTTGTTGTTAAGTATTCCAATATGTTTGGAAAGTGACAAGACATTGTAAAAATAACCGTTTTGAGTTTTTTTTAAATAAAACTATGTAATTATGGATGGTTCCACACCTAACCTTAGGTACGTGACAACACACACTCACTATCCCCATTAACTAAATAACATTTCCGAGGGGAAACTGTTTATGCATCTATAGTTGATAAATAATTTTTTAATGGTGCCTTTTATTTTATATAGTATATGGATATTTTTTTAACATTTTGTTTTTTATAAATTATTTTCTAAATGGTGTCTTTTTTATATACAGGAACATGATATGTGTCTTTGCAAACAACCGCGAAGTATGAAACATGTTTCACGTTTATAATAAGAGTAATTGTATTGAGTCCTACAATTTAGTCATACTCATAGTCTTACTAATTAGATGAAGATATGTGTCAAAATCAAGAGATTATGTTATGAGAAAGAATTAGTGGATTACACATATCATCCTATCAAGTTGGTCGAACTATAAGTAGGACCAAATAATATAACTAAATATCATTTCTCTTATAACAATACTCAACTTCTATAGTATTATAGACCGTCCAACCAAAGAAGATGCACAATTTGGAGAGTTGAATATAAATCTTCATTCAATATGTTCACCTTGTTAAGATCATTGGCATGATATATCTTGTCTCTCCCTTAATTTCCATGTATCATCATTTAATTATAACATATGTCTTAATTAAGTGAGTAAACATATTAGTAAGCATAAATTGTATGTATCAATTACATTTCTCATTTATCTAAATACCTAACAGGTTTTTGACTGTTTTCCAAATGACCAAAGTAGTTCCCATAATGAGTTTAAAAGAAGAGGAACCAACTATGAATTAACAGGCTGTAAGAATCTCACCTTGATTCTAATTTGTATATCTTTGACTTTTTGACATTGGACCTGCAACCTCATGTCCCTCACTCTGATTAATTTAAGGGCAATACTGTCCCAAATACCGACTTTCCTCTACCCCAAAACAAAACAATTAAATTCTCTTTCCGTCCAATAATAGTATTTAATTTTACGATGCAAGGAATGTTTGTATCCTATGTTACATTTTTCAAATTTTGTAAATGTTATTATTAGTCTTTTCAAAGTTATATTTTAAAAATCTTCCAATAGCCTCTTGTTTCTTTTATTAATTTTGACACTATATGTAACACCTCTTCACTTTCTTTATTACTTTATACTTTGTACATCAACATACACATATATACAAACCAAAGAAGACTTAATGCTCGTCGCTTAGTCGGACAAAACAAACTTATGAGGCAACCAATGAAGTCGTGCCAACAATATCTTTAAACCGAAGAGACTGACGAGCAAAGTGAAGAAGTTGCTGGCAACGACCTTTATAAGAGCATCCCAATGGTTAAGTCATTGCAATGACTTATTAGTATTGTCATGCAGACTTTCCACTCAACTTTTATAAAAAGCTATCAAAAAAGTTTTTGCTCCAATGCATCTAAATGTAGAAAAAGTTATTTGTGTGTCTAAGGAATGACTTATGGAAGAAAAAGTTTTTGAAGCAAAAGCTTTTTCCTAGAAGGTCATTTACCTTCAAATGACCTAGAGAAAAGGTAAACAGCTTTAGAAAAAGCTCCCATTGGAGATGCTCTAAGCTCTTAAAATATTATAATAGTTTAGACCTTTCTACTAATGATTTTCATTTTTATATACTCTTAAACGTTTTGATAATAACACCCTTTAGGATTGTCTTTAAATGCATTAAAACTGTACATTAATTTATAGGGAAGTAGTTCCTAAAATTTAGAATTCAGTTATAAATAGATGTACAAGGATTGTCATTATCAAAATCATACTTCGAAACATTAAATGTTATCCAGAAATCCAGGAGGAGATTTGCAAACAATTACAGTTAACTACTTAACCGGCCCCAAATCTACAGAAATAAGTTGGTCACTGGAATTATTGTCTACCGTCGGTCCACCGTACACCACCCATCTCGTTTCTGAGCCCACAAAACAAATTTCAAAACGACCTTCAAGTGAGAGACAAAATGGACCGCTGGATGTGTTCCCTCTCGCCGTATACAACAAAAATCTTTTTTACTTACCTTTTATTTTGTCACCTTTTTATAATATGTAGTAGCTCTCTGATCCCACGTTGTCACACACTCACACCCACTGACTTTTGTTGACGTTTTATATTTTGGTCAAAATTGGAATCCAGTTGTCTCTGGATAAGTCAGCAGACTTGGTTATGGGTTGTTTTTACAGTTGTAACAAGTCTCATTCTACTTTTTTTTTCTTTTTTTCTTTTATCCAATAAAAGAAAAAACTAGCTATAGCCTTAACTAGGTTATTAATTAACAACCACATAACTATTAATTTTGTAAGACATTGTTTTTTGTAAGATGAAAAGAATATACTTCCTCCGATACAAAATAAGTGTGAGTTATTCAAAATAAGTGATACACTTTGAAAAATTACCTTATTTGGCAAAAAATAGTGGGACCGACCCCCACTAACTATCTACTTTAACAAAGTGAAATGACCCTTTCACCCTTACTTTTAATTTTAAACATCATTAACACTACTTTTTCTAAAAGTGTGAGACTCATTCTATACTAATCATCCAATTAATCTAATTTAACTATCATTATAATTAAAAACCGTAAAACCCAAAGTTTTGGATCGGAGGAAGTAGTAATTTACTTGGATGAAGAATCACATAATAAACATTTTGTTTGGAGGCTGTTATTAAATAGAATTCGTACCAAAACTAATGTGGCTTCTCGTGGGATCTCTTTGCCCTCGCTGCATTGTTCTACTTCCTCCGATTCAGAATAAGTGAAACACTTTGGATTTCTCCGTTTTTTAGGCAAAAGATTATAATGAGGATTAAATTATATTAATTGGATGGTTAGTGGGGAATGAGTCCCATAATTTTTGAATAAAGTAAAGTTAGTAATGTTTATAAGTAAAAAGTAAGGGTATAAATGTCATTTCACTTTATAAAGTAGGTAGTTAGACCTGTGCCAACGGCACGTCGGGGGAGCCCGTCGAGGGCCTTTTTTTGCCGTCGCCCCACGACGCCGTTGGCACCGAGCCGTCGTGGGTGCCGTCGTGAAGGGGACGTCGGGGTGAGGACGGGCGGAGGAAGCGTCGTTGCAGGGGAGAGGGGGTGGGGGAGGGGAAGAGGAAGATGAGGAGGGGTGTTTGGAGTTGTACCTTGGGCATAAACACTTGTACATTATCATTTTTTTTAATAAAAAAGGGTTTCTTTTCTGTTTTTTTTATATAAATTTAATTTTTTTTTTATATATTTGTTTTAATATAAAAAGATATTAGTTTTTTTTTTCAAAAATATTAGGTTTTTTTTTTCTTTTTTTAATTTTAATAAATGTATTTTTTATAAATTTAATATTATATTTTATAAATTTAAACAATGTATTTTTAAATTAATGTAATGTATTTATTTTATGATTATTTAATTTAATTAAAAATGATGATGTGGAAATGATGGGTTTAGTGATGGGTTAGTGATGGGTAGGGTTGGCACGAACGTGTCAGTAGCGGGTCAGTAAGGATGTGATGACGTGGCGCTAGTGATGGGTTTAGTGATGGGTAAGGGTTGGGAGAGGCCTTAGTGAGTGTGGAGCCCACTACTTTTTACCAAATAAAATAAAATTTTAAAGTGTATCACTTATTTTGAACCACCCAAATATGGAAAGTGTATCACTTATTTTGAATCGGTTTGTAATTCCGATCAAGAGTCCGTGAAGCATCTCTTTTATGACTCTAGTGAATCAAAAAAGGTGGGGAGCTGGCTTTTTGATTGGTGCAGCATCAATGTTATTCTGGCACTCTAATTTGGAAGAGATGTTAAGCAAGATACAATCAGGAAGAAACTATGGGAAAACACGTATGCCAAATAAAACCATCAAGAGATAGTCAAATAATCTAAAAATGTAAGTCTATGGACATGATAATATAATATTGATGAACTTTTCCAAAATGATGTACATAAAACTTATGATAAATGAGCTAACTTGGCTACAATGTCCATATCTAAAATCTTAACATCAAGAGTGTCATCCACTTTAACAATTCCATCCTTTCCATCCACACCAATCAATTTTCCTGTCGCCCCCCGAAACTCCCCGTCCATTATCTTGATTTTGTCCGACTTCCTTGGAACAACAGCCTCCATTTCGTTGGGGCTGGCAGTGATGACATCACCCTTTCCATTTGTACCAAGACCTACTCGACATGCACCATCCTACAAAAAAAAATAAAAAAATCAATGATCCAAGTAACACAAATTTTATTTATTTTTATTTTTATTTTTTATTCAACTTGTAACTGTAAAAAAGTAGATACCAGAAGCACTTCTCGGACGACACCAATGGCAGCATCTTCACCTGACCTACGTACAGTCACCAAAATGTCTGCCATGAACCATGGTCCATCATTATCTCCACCTGCAATTAAACATTATTACAAATTAATGCTACCTTTTTTTAATCAAAAACAAAAAATTATAATATTTAATACCCACCTCCAACAGGTGACATCATATCCACACCACCACCAGGAGTCATTGGTTGGCCACCGGGAGTACCAGGTAAGAATGCTGAACTTGGTGTCATTGGTGGCTGTCCGCCAGGTGTCGATGGCAGATAAGGGCTTGGAGCATTACCTGTAAAAAAATATATATTATTTTAATACAAAACCAAAAACATTTTATGTTTAAGAGGAAAATGTATTTATTAATTACCATAACTAGGAGTAGAATCCCTTGGTGTGCCAGCATCACTATAACTCCCAGCAGGAGTATTGGCCCATCCTGAACCAGGAGTTGGTGCTTCATATGCTCTTGATCTAGGAGGGCTTCCCGGCTGATTGTACAACAAGTAAACAAATAAATATATATAAAAAATTAATTTTATTAATTTAGATATAATACACAACTTAAAGTGCAAGAAAAGAGTGAGTGCTTACTTGATACTGAGGACTAGCTCCCCAAGAACCAGGATTTCCATCTTCCCAAGAATCCCTACCATAAAATAAAATATATATAATATTAGTTTCCTAATTTTATTCAATACAATAAATTTTTATTATTTATTACAAAAAAATAATAACTAAAGTAACCTTGGAGGACTCATTGGTGTGTAAGGATTCCATGCTCTGTCACGCATAGGTGTCCTCATGCCATCATGAATAGGTGTTGCTAAGGAAATAAATACTCATCAATACCAAATGTTTAACATAATTAAATTATAAGCTAAGTTTAAATTAAAAGAAAAAAAACACCTCCAGAATCTCGCATAGGGGTCATGTATGGATGAAGTGGGGTCCGTGAAGGATGCATAGGTGTCTCGCTTCCAGACCCATACCTATGCGTATCACTAGAAAACAAGAAAACAGTTAGAATACATATAAATTAATCAAATACTACTATATTTTTTTTTTATGAATTACTAGAAAAGAATATATACCGATATGGGGTTGTAACATTCACAGCATCAGCAAGTTGAGTACGGTCAACTGCAAAAGGGGAATGAGTTAAGTTATAATCAAATATAGAAAATGAAAATAAAATAATAAATTACCTGTAACAACTTTCATTTGTGATTCCAATTCAACCCGAATAGAAGCTCCTTGTACATCAACAACACGCCCTTTATATCCTTTAAAAGGACCCGACTTAATTCTAATGCTTGTTCCAACTAAAGAATCTTTCCCTCTTCCACCACCTCTGTGCCTCCCACCAGCTACATAATCAATAAACATTTATCTACTTTAAAAAATTAAAAAGATTAAAAAATAAAACAGAATTGTAGTACAACATACGTAGTGGTGGGCCTCCTCTGCCCGGTGATCTACCCGGAGAATTAGGAAAACGACTGGGAGCCCTAAGCTGAGCAACCCTTGATGCCAATGGATTGCCCTAAACAAGTTTAATCGATGAGTATTTCTAATAAATAAAAAATTAATAATATATGCTTTTACATAATACATACATTTCTATCGCCATTTGCACGAGAACCACCAACCAAAACACAAGATTGTGATTTAGTACAAATAAATCCCGCATGTTCCAGATGATGACGATCATATATAAACAGAATACCTCTATATATATGTTCAACAGGTCCTTGTCTCCCCTATTAAAAAACAATATTATTATAAAATAGAAAAAATACATTATTTAGAGAGAGAGAGAGAGAGAGAGAGACTTACCTTGCATGGGCCCTCAACAACTTTAACTACATCTTTGATTGAAACTGTATTCTTAAATCTATCCTGAGCTGATATTTTCCTATCAATCTTGTATTTTATGTCTCTTAACCTCACGAGTTGCACTTCAGCTCTATCCGCTACACCTTTCAGAACCTGTAGAGATACATTAGATTATATTATCACACATCTTTATTATAAGTATTTGTTAATTAAAGCTAAAAACACCAACCTGAAAGGCTTCGCTGTCCACTCGGATAATTACACCGAAGTTTGAATTACTGCATATAATAATCAAAACACATAAGATTACTCAACTAAACAAAGTAATTAGCAAAGTTGTGTAGAATGAAAGCCTACTCCAATTGGACAAGATCATGGAGCTCAAAATCACCAATTTTGGTTACTCCGGATGTTACTTCAGAGCTCTCTACAACATTGTCAGAGAATACGCGTAGCTGGAATGACAGCAAATGTGTCGGTAAAAAACATTTGTTCTACTGAAAAACAAAGAGTAATTACAGTTTTCGTCCCTGTGGTTTTTCAATTTTGCAGGTTTCGTCCCTCCCGACATTTTTTTAGTAATTTTTCGTCCCTGTGGTCAATTTTAAAATCTCAATTTTATATATGATGTTAACTTCAATAGAAAAATTCATATATGAACAGTTTTTAAAAATACAAAAAAACAGGAAATAAATTCTGAAATCAAAACAAAAGCAGAGATTTAAAATAAATTTTTATCTTTAAGGTCCAAAAAAAGCAACTAACTAAAGCTTTAGGGACCAAAACTGCAAATTAAAAACAAGGTCTGTTAAATTTAACGGCCCACAGGATGGAAATAGCTAAAAAGAGGTTAGGAGGGATGAAACTGCAAAAATGGAAAACCACAGGGACCAAGACTGTAATTTACTGAAAAGAAAATATATTTATCACTTACAACTTCTTTAGTAGTATCTGATACTAAATTAACCAGATGCCCCTGAACTGTTACAACCATACCAGTTATGCCTTCTTGTGCACCGGACACAACTTTAACATGATTTCCAGGCTCAAAATACTTGCATAGCTCTCTCTCACTTACAGCAAGTGTTTTCTGCAAACAAAAAAAATATAAATAAATTGGTTGTAATAATATAATTGAAATCAATTTACTTACTGGAAGTCCAGGAGCATTAGGTTTAATATGTACAGTTCCTTCTTCAACTTTCTCAACCCATCCTTTAAGATTTTTCAAATCTCCTTTTATGACAATAACTCTATCCCCTTTCATAAAATGCCCTTTTTTTCTGTTTGCAAAAAGGGTTGACAAACTCGCCACATCACCATCCCCGTTTTCGTTAGGTTGGCGAAACTTTTCAAGTTCATCAAAACTTGGCTGTATACTCTGAGTACTTATTGATTTAATAGATACAGTTTTGTATAAAAAGCCGTCTTTGAACATCATCCCATTTATGTTTTCAAAGTAATCACCTGTCATTGGGTCCCGCCTACGCTCAACTCGAATATGCATTTCTCTGAACATAAATGGAAAGAAAAAAAATTAATAAGTAGAGTGACATAAAATAATAAAAATATTACAGAAAAAAATATTTTTTATACAAAAGATTGAAGAAAAACTGACCTAGCTTCATCAACGTTCATAAAGCGTGGTGGAGGGGTAAATGCCTTCTTTTTTGGAGCTTCCCTGCCTTCCTGAAATGGGAAATAATATTATTATTAATATTGAAATATTATTTTTCTTCTAAACCCACCTAAAAGGCTACAACCATGATGTTTCTTAGTGACAGAGATGAAATAAATAAATAAACAAAATCAAGGAAATATTATAGAAACATACCAATTTGTTTGCCAATGCTTGTAAGTCGATCCTTGGGATTAATTTGACTGTAACTCTTTGCCTCACATTATCCACATCTACAATCTACAAGACAAGAAGCTTTAATTAAATATGGTAACCTTACTAATCAACTTCATTCCAAATGAAGCAAAAGAGAAAGGGTATTTTGGGTATATTACCTTTGCAAGGTCCCCCTTGTAAGTCCCGATCTTCATTCTAACCCAAGTATCCCTTTGAAGATCAATAGCTTTGCTCTCAACTGATAAAACATCAGTCATTTCCTTTATAGGGACCAACAAAATCTTGCTGCTAGTGTATATATTACGCATATTCTTGCACGCCTGAAAACTCACAAAAATGCAAATAATCATATTACATATGTACAATTTAGACTAACTGATTACTTTACAAATCCAAAATAATGGTTTTAACTATGTTTGTTGTATATAAACAAAAAATTATGGATAAAAATTTAAAAAATAAACACAATTTTGTGACATACCTCTTTCACATGGGCTTCTTTATCAGCTTCAATATATATATAATTCTTCAAATGATCAAGAGCAATAACTGATCTAATCTGCAACTCAGAACCTCTATCAATGCATTTTTGCATTAAACAAACAGCAACCTCTCTCTCATGACCAATCTACCAGACAATGAAAATAACAAATAATTAATTATTAACTTATTTTATTAAATATTAATACTTGTACAAAAAAGATAATAATTTATAGCGTACGCGTACCGCACATTTGACCATCCATAATTTTGGATCACGAACAGATGGTAAAAGAGCTTGTTGTTCAACCTCGGTTTGATCATCATCATCATCATACTCTGTACGACTTCTTGCAAATCTTTGTTGAATAATTCTCTCAAGAGCTTCAACATCTTCTTGTTCATCTTCACGTGAAAGCAAAGGACGATGATGCATTCTTCTAGAATCTTCCGCATCGTGTATGTCAGCTTTTTCATTCACTATAAAGTCTGTATGCCATAAACTGTGTATTAGGACTTATAATGATTTGTAAAAAATAAAAATAAATAAATCTGATGAGCTCAATCATGAGGAAGGACGTGTAACATAAAGAATCAGAGGTCAAAAAAGTTGTAACAGATTACATTTAATCATATTACAGAGTGGATAAAAGATGACAGTTTTCAGATGCTAATGACACGAACATAAACAATTTGGAACAAAGAACACAACTGACAGTAATCAACCTCTTAGGTCGGTTCCATGATTTTAGGGTTCCGAGGCAGTTCCTCTTCCAATTCCGATTACCCACTTTTCCTGCTCACCCCTAGTCCTTACACATATGATGAAGCTCAAACTTTTAGTTTCAAGGATTTCAAATTTATAATTTAAGCTCAATTCATAGTAATCAACCTAACAGATTAAAAAGGGTCGACTTTGAGGTTCATTAAACAATCCACAAGCTTCAATTCCCAAAAAAAAAAAAATAGTAAGAAGAATAGACACAAAAAGAGATGTGATTATAATGCAAGCCCTAATTGCTACAATTAAAAACATAATGTACAGAAGAGAGAAAAGATTAAGAAACCCTAACCATCTTCGCCGTCCTCTTCCTCCTCTTCTTCAGCATCTGTGTCGACGTCAGCTTCCAGTTCAAAAAAACCAGCACCAGAAGCTTTCTTTGACGCTTTCCCACCTCTACGACGGCTACCACCACCACCACCTCCGCCATAATCTTCATCGTCTTCGTCGTACTCCTCTTCATCATCGTATTCCTCTGCAGCATCATCAATAAAATCAGATCTTCCCCTCTTACGGGCATTTCCTCCGCGGCCGCCACGGCTGCTGCCATAATCCTCGTCATCCTCGTCCTCTACGTCGTCATCCTGATCCTCGTCCTCTACGTCGTCATCATACTCGTCTCGCCGGCGTGACATAACTATACCAGAAGAATTATTGTTGAAATTCGAAGTTTAGCAATTGAAACCCTAAAAATAGAGTTTTGGGAGTTTGTATGGATCAGTGTGCAAAAAAACCGACATTTTATTGTATTCGGTTCGTGGTAATATTTCGAGTCACTGCCCTTATGTTTTCACTAATGCTATTTCTTACCCCCTAAATCAGGGGACTTAAAACTTTAATTTTCTTAACAAAAACCTCCAAAAACAAACGCTAATTGAAGGAGCATTGAAAAAAAATAAAGCTTTTTAATTGTGAAATTACATTCATACCCTCTACTACTAACGTTCTAAGAGCTCTCGATGTGGTGGCTCTATAACCGCCAAAGAGGAATTTTCCAGGGGCGGAACTGGAAATTTTCACCAGTAGTAGCACCCTTTTGGTGATATAAAGAATTTATTTTTAAATATATAGGGTTAACAAGAAATAAGTTGAAATATATGGGATGAGAAAAAAAACTCTTGTAATATAGAGGCTAAGAAAGGAAAAAAAAAGTTGATTTATAAAAGTAAGAAGGACAAGATTCAAACTATAGACCTCCTCTATACATGCACAAAGTGTTAGCCAGCTGTGCTAGCCAATATACAAGTATTATTATGACTTTTCTGATATATATTATTAATTTATTGAAAATACAATAACAAAAAAAAAGTTCCGAAAATTTACCGTACTGAATTTTTTTGAGTAGTAGCACGTGCCAGCGTATGCTATATACTACATCCGCCCCTGGCGATACCCCAAAGAATTTATATTTATTTATTTTGTAAATTGTGATTGGTTGGGGTATTTTTTTTTTTTAGGCCGCAAATGAGTATTATTGACATTCATATTGACCCATCATTTACAGTTCATGCTTCAATCTATTGAATAATTAATAAAGCCTTTGGTCTATTTGAATATTCGGGTGCCTGGATTTTCAGGTATCCGGATTTTGGGTATGTGATTTTTTTCAGATATCCGTTTTTTGGGTATTTTTGAACACCCATACCAAGGGATGTGTTCGGTTCCGGAACCGGACCGAACTGGACCGGAACCGGTAAACCCGGTAACCGAAAAAAGGAAATTTCAAGGACCGAGAACCGGACCGGTTAAACCGGTTCCGGACCCGGTCCAGTTCCGGGTCGGTTCGGTCTTCAAGCGGGTTTAGAACCGGTAAACCCGGTTTTTGTGTTTGCCATCCGATTATACATTTTCGGTGCATATTTTCATCTTAAAATATATAACTTAAATATTTTAGCGTACTTTTAATAAAAGTATGATGTTTGCGGGAGTTCACGGGCTGTTTCAAGTAAAATATGTTTCTATTAAAAGCCTATATACCTATTATTTCGACATGCATATATGAAAACTCGTAAGTCTATATACCTATTTAAATGCCGGTTCCAAACCCGAAAAAATCGGAACCGAACCGGGACCAGAACCGGTAAACCCGGTTTGTTAATTTTTATCAAATCTAAGAACCGGGAACCGGACCAGTTATGCCGGTTCCGGTTCGGTTCTGTGCCGGTTCCGGTTCGGTCCCGGTTCGGTTCCGGTTTTCCGGTTTTTATACACACCCCTACCCATACCTATAGCCTTCAATAGTAGCAAATTAGATGGTACAAATTATATGTCAAGAAGTACTTAAAACACCATTGAGGAGTTTTGATCTCTGAAATTCGTTCTCTAGCTACCATTCCATTTGTGTGGGAGGAGGAATAACCCAGGTTCCTAAAACACCTAAAAACTTATTTGAAGATGATTTTTCGTTTGATGTAAGTTGCCAATAGAGGATTTATTTCATAGGTGTGTAATCAAGACCATTGATCTGTTGGCAAAAGAAAGGAATTGACGATAGCTAGAGAAAGAACATTTTCATCTTCTCGGTTACCTTCATCTAGAAGTCGAAGAACAAGATCTTTGTCACCATCTGGGGCTTCGGATCATCGTCAGGAACAACAAAAAAGTAGACAGTAGATAGTGTATCACTTATTGGTATACGGAGGAAGTATAATGTTAGTAATGCCAAAGAAGTAGAAAATGGCATATCCAAAAATAACTGGACCATTGATACAACAGATGACAGTTCAAGTACAATATTCTTTAAATATGCAACCTTCTGTCACCATTCGATCATGAATCAAGAACGTCTCAAACCCCTTGTTTCTAATATTACATAAGGAAAAAACAAAAACGTTCCACTTGAGTTTGAATATGAAAGAACAGTAGGAGATAACCCCACTGCTTTATAAAGTATAAAATAAATAAATAAAAAGACATCACGTTTTGTTCTTTGGTTACATGAACTTTTACATTGTCCTTTCTCCTAGGACCACCAACGTTTGCCCTTTATTTTTTTACCGCCATTTTCCTTTTATTAATTTTCTTGTTGCGAAATGTTTATTACTAAAAACCTAATCCGCCAGCCTTTTCATAATGTGAAGGCATTGTAACACCACAATTTTAGAGCCACTTTTTTTTTTTTTTTTTTAAATATACATACGGAAGCGATTTAAGAAATATCATAAATCCTAATTATTATACATCATAAAACCATTTACATATTAACCAAATATATAAAACATTTTGAGGTGTTACTAAAAACAGGTTCGACCCGGTTTACAAAATCACAGTACGGTCAGACTTCCAAAACCCGACTCTAGTCATAGCCCAATCCACAACCTGAAAAGAGTCAACAAATGAGGGATTAGCACAAAGCTAATTGAATAGAAATAACTATCAATTGCATAACCACATCAAATTAGAAACAAAGAGAAATCAATTTGGAAACCCGTCCAAACTTCCACAAGCAATTGGACGTTATGAGAGTATCGGCGGTCTAGCGCAGAACCTACAACTGTTGTTGGCCGAACAACAGTTTACCGATGGCTACTTTACTATTGGCACGGTAGTCCCCCCTGACGGAACACATTCGTAGGAGTCCGAGCACCCCATCCAATAGTAACGAAGCCTAGCCAAAACCCACTATAGCTAACATCTAGAAAACATGTGCACATACTACCATTAACAACCCACAATTAATGGTACCACTGGTAAATTATTAAAAACAAGAAAAATGAATTTTCCCAAAACCAGTCGAGATAGCGTCGCTATCCTCCAAAAATAGTGTCCGCTATCTAAGATCCCAAACGCTATTTCGAACTGCTGTTCCAATTTTCCAAAAACGATAGCAAGATAGCGCCGCTATCTACAGACAGCGTCGCTATCTTCCCCAGACAACCAAAAATCCTGCAATTTCTCAGGTAACTCTACCAATTCCAAATCATTTGTACATTACACAAGAATAAGGTTAAATTGAAGGGTTTCATAACATTGATCGACCACTTGGGTCAACCTCCTAGTATAATTGGTTCGAACCATACTGACAAGAACATGACTCTTGTCGGTTTAAACCAACTAGCTAGTTTAATCCTTAAAGCAGAACTGAGATTAAACTTAATCCTTAAACCCTACAGGATTATAGGAACATGGAAATCAAACTTGATTAACAAGAAAAAGAAACCTTGTACGAAAAACTCTAACACACACATTGCTTGTGTGTGTTCGTCGACTACCACCAAGAACCCTAGGGTTCTTGGGAATCGGTCGAACAAGAGGAGATGAAGAAAGAGTGTTCCATAAATCATACCTTAGTTTAGCTTAAGTAAGTACACTGATGATGAACACGACGAGCGATCCTCTAGTTGATCACTTGTAACGATCCTTGATCTTCAAGACTTGAAGAACACGAAGAACGAAGAACACAAGAACTTGTGTTCTCCCTCTATTCGGCCGAAACTAGGAGAGGGTGGGGCTAGGGTTTCGGCTTCTATGGTGTAACAAAACAAGGGAACCCCAAGCTTTCTATTTATAATAGAAGGACTTTCACTTAGGGCTCTTCTAGTTTAATTAAGATTAATCTCTTAATTAAACTTATCCTTTTACACATTAAACCCTTGTAGTTTATCTAGTTATTATTGTTACACTTAATTATTAAATGTCTAGTATTATACACTTATATAATTCGGTATATACATACACGAATTATATACTTGTGTTTTATACTTTTAATAATTAATTATATAATAAACTTTATATAATCTAAACAATAATATTATCCAATTACCATATGATTTAATTGCCTTAAATCATATTATGGATAATCTTTAATTAACACATTGTAAATTTACCCAACTAATAAATGTACAAATACTTGTATTAATTAGTTAGATAAACTAATCTAGTAATAAGTTGAACTTAACTTAATACTTAACTGATTCATAAATGATTATTATGAATCATTCCTTTTCCAAGTATCATTACATATCTTACTCGTATTACATGCACTCACCGGTGTGACCCTTAAGTGTTTCGTAGGCATGGATGTATCATCATAGGTTAACTAACTGTGCACATAATTCCAACATAAATCCACTCACCTTAGCTTCCTTTTTGTACCGAGCTCAGTAATCTTATATCACCGAGGCTCCTTCCCTTTTCCTGTACAAAACGAATACCGAATTAGTTACCCGAAATCACTAATTTTTGCAACAAGTAATATAAGTTCAAGATCACATCTTTGTACAACAACTTACAACCAATTACTTGCATTTCCACACATAGTCATTACTAAAGTCTAAAACTTCATCAAGCTAATTCATTATGTGCTAACCAAATTACACCTTAGGCCCAAACGGGTCAAAAACAAGAATAATGAATCGGGAGTCTACACAACATCTTCCAATGAGTTATTCTATTTGTTCAACATCAAATTTACATAACTAACAAGTTACTTGCATCCACTTGCAAGTTTAACCAACTTTGACCTTATTTAGGTCAAATTGCACCAATTGTTAATCAAACGGGTCAAGACCCGAAACTAACATAATCATACTTCCCAATTAGACAAATAACACATAAATGACATGAAATTGATAATTAAAGTTTACAAGTCACACAAGGTTAAAGTCAACTAGTAGGTTTGACCAAAGTCAACAATTCATAAATTAGCTAGTTTATGACTAATTTACAATCTAGCCAAACACTACCATCATTTAGGCAATTTCATAATAGTTAACTAGCAATCTTCATAACTAACAATTATCTTTCTAACATGCATAATTAACCTAACAAAACTTCAAGAATATCAAATTACACATTTCACCAATTTAGGGAAGAGCTCCATCTTCTTCCCAAGAACATCATTGTTGGAGCTTTCATGGAAGCTTCACCAAATGGTCCATAACTAGCAACAATTCATGTAACACTTGCAAGAACTCAAATAATCACTAATTCATCTAACAATTTCGGATTACAAGCAAGATTTGACAAGAACTCCATCAAAACCTAATAACTCAAGAACCCTAGTTCATCCCTACATCAAGAACATGAAACCCTAGCTAAGGAAGAAGAGAACTTACTTAATCTTGCTTCTAGATTCCGAAAATCACACAAGGAAGACAAGAACTACAAGGATTGATCTTCAATTTTGGGAGAAAAGCTTTAAGAGTGTGTTGGGTGTGTGTGTGTCATGTGACTGGCAAAGAAGAGAAGAGGAAGACAATTTTTGACACATACCCCATCTGATAACACGTACACCCTCCCCCCAACACATGTAATTTTCATTTAAACACAATACAAGTTATTAGGTTCGCAGATAAATAAGTTAGACCTAACTAACTCCAATTATAACAACGAAGATATTTTTAGAACCCCGGTTCAGGAGTGAACCCAAATATGTAAAAATCATTTTTTTAATATTTAAATATTTCAGTTTTACTAATTTTTAACCTCATGGTTAAAAATATAATTAATTCAAATAAATCAAATAAAATTATATAAAATAATAAACAATAAAATATTACTTACCAAAAGTAATAAAATATTCTAGATCGGGTATCAGGATAGGCATACCAAATTAACCCAAGCGATTTGGATATGGGCATATGGCCATTATACTTCTTATTGTAAAGATGCTCTTACCCATTACCAACTGGCCTATGCGTCATTAACTCATTATACTTTTTCTATATATATAAGGATCCAGTAATACCGTTTTTTTTTTACTTTAAGCTTTATTTTACAATATTTCACCCATATATAGATATACTAGCTACATAACCCGCCCGATGGGCGGGTATGCTTCAAATATATTTATTTAAAAAATTCCCAACAAAAGCTTAATAAATTAAAAAATGAGATATAATAATGATGTAGATGCAATGAAGAATTGATAGAAAATACAATACATTAAAAAATGTTCCAAAAAGATTTACAAACGAAATAAGACTTCTTTGTAAACTACATTTGTTGTTGAATTAGTGTAATTCCCATCTATGTCACAACAAATTACCTTCAATCCATTCTTGCTCTTTACTCGTGATACAACCACATAAAGCTGGCCATGTGAGAATACCGGCTTTTGCAGAAACAAACCAACCTGAGACAACGTCTGGCCTTGACTTTTATTAATGGTCATAGCAAAGCATACCTGAACAGGGAATTGCCTCCGATTCAATTTGAATGGCATCTTGTTGTCGGAAGGGCTAATAACCATTCGAGGGATGGCGCAAATTGTACCCACCTTGCCGCCAGATATGATTTTACCCTCGATTATATTTACCCCCATTCGTAATATCTGAAGTCTAGTTCCGTTGCACAACCCAGCTTTCTGATCAATATTGCGCATACACATTACCGGAGCGCCAATCTTTAACTTCAGTATATGCTGCGGGACACCTGACATTTTTATGCTGTTCAAGAAGTCAGTTGTGTAAAGATCAAGATTAAACATAGTGTCATCTTCATCTGCAGCGGAAACCGAGTCTGATGACTCGTAAGTCTTTTCTTCTCCCGGAATTAATGACAGCATACGTTCGTTTATGAGGTCAACCATTTCGTGCGTGGGAGCAAGAATGGATCTATCTTGAAAAAAGATGGGTTGCCATAGATTATGAACTAAATGAGGGTATGTTTCTGCAATAATAGCCCCAACGTTATCATCAGACGCTGGAATCAGCATGTTGTCCGGGAACTCTACTGACGACTCACCATCATTTTCACCCTCTGTTTTTAGATAATTTATACAAAAAATTGATATTAGTAAAAAATATAGTGGAAGTGTTTATTAAAATTTAGAAATAATAGAAATACACACCTATAGTGCCGTTGCCAATATCGAGTATCCAATCCGCAAAATCCTTTATTTCTTTTCTTTCAACCTCAGATGCTCCCGAACCCAGCCTCATGTTTACGGTTAAATTCAAGGCAGTGCAGTGGTCCCAAAGATATCATGAACCACGTCTTGCCTACAGCCGTTTGGAATAACAGGAAGAATCTGCCGAAAATCACCACCAAACAAAACAACTTTCCCACCGAATACAGATTTTGACGGTGTCGAAGGGTCCTGCCTGCATATGTCTCTCAGGGTTCTATCAAACGCCTCGAAACAAAATCTGTTAATCATTGGTGCCTCGTCCCAGATAATTAGCTTGGCTTTTCGTATCAACTCAGCAAGGTCACCGTCAGCTGATATGTGGCACAACGAATCTTCAACCACATTAATAGGAATTGCAAACCTGTACAATATTCAAAATTAGCAAATTATATAAAACGTATAAAACTTCAATATTAGAATGTTTTTTTTCGAGTATAATAAGTAAGTGCAAACCTTGAATGAGCCGTCCTACCATCGTCCAACAAAAGGGCCACAATACCACTTGATGCAACATTCAATACTATTGACCCTTGCGACCGTAACGCAGCAGACATAGTTTTGTACAGGTAAGTCTTCCCAGTACCGCCGTAACCATATACGAAGAACATTCCGCCCTTTTCATTATTAACGGCATCCATGACTGTTCTGTAGATACATTTCTGCTCTGATGTAAGGCTGGCATAAAGAGTTTGATGCTGCTCGCGGAGTTCATCGCTGTTGTACGATTCCTCGTCATATATTAACCGGTTGTAATTATCCATAGTGTATTCTTCATCCGGATATGGCATGTTTGAAAAAGACTTCAAACTCTTGTTATTACAAAGCAGCATGTGTTCAATATACGTAAGACATATATTCATCCTCTGTGTGTCAGAAAGCTGTAAATCTGCATTAATAAACGATAAGATTATCAAACAATATAATTAAATTATGAAACAAAAGTAGCGTGAAATTTGAGTGAGTTGTTTTTTAGTATTACCTGGATCGTTACGCTTTCTTCGTTCAACGGTTAACACATCCTCTGCCAAAACATGCCAAGTTTTTTCCCAGACAAACTCGGGATGAGACATACTATCAGTCATCAGTAGCATGACAAAAAAAGAACGCAGATAATCACCCATTCCCCAAAAACTTGCTTCTAACAACCCATCAATGTACTACTTGTCGTCCTGTAGAAGCCCACGGGCAAAACACGCATCTCGATATGAAGGATAAATAACACCGCGCCATTCTCTGAGTTGATCCCAGCTCCTCGGGCCTTTTACCTTGTTTAGTAATACACGTAAGTAATAAAGTTCACCCCATGAGGGCGGGACATGATGTATACGCCCAAGCGTGTTTCCTCTTTGTCTTGACTGCCAAATGCGTTGCTTTTGATTCCAAACGTAAAACTGGGGGATCTCAACATACAGTAGTTTACGGGCGTTATGATCTCTCTCGTTTAGTTCCATCCATGCTATAAACTTGGTTTCATTTACAGATGACTTATCTAACGCGTAATCAATACTTTCCCTTGCATCAAAGATTACAGGCTGTTCATTCTCTAAATGGAACGGCAACCGTTCGACTGAAGGCGTCCTTTTATGAATATCAAACTGAAATATACGCCAGGTTGCCTCACACGCTGATAGATACCTACAATCATAATAATCTTTTATTCCGTCGATCTCTTCGCCCTCCACAGCAACAGTAACCATGTCTGGTCCTTTGTTCACATACTTAAACAGATATTTTATGGAACCAATTTGGTTGCACCATTCTACGTTAATATGACACTGGTATTTCCTCAGCAAACCTGGATTGTAGGGCACGACATAACCATTGTGCAGATCTATTCCACTTTTCGTTATAGTATTTCCGTCATTTCTCCTCTTATAGATTGCATATCCCTTGTCATCGATGACAGTTGACTCGTTGAATTGTTTTGGGAATTTTTTCGTACATTTGAAATTGACAGTGCAAGGGCATCTTGGATTTTCAGCACCGCACGGGCCATGCATCATCTGATCGGTGACTATCTGGTACAATTCCGGATCCTGTTCTTTGTCGGGTATTTCTGCTGATATAAATTCATCTATTTTTGATGCAGCAGTTATCTTGTCTTGTGCCTCAAGCCACAATAATATGTGGCAGTGTGGAAGACCCCTCTTCTGGAACTCAATGGTGTAAACAACTACGATTTAGAAAATAAAATCATTAAAATAATTATATAACTAAAAGTTTATAGTATTAAATAAAAACTGTAAGTATATGTGATTGATATTTACCTCCTTTTATGTGGCCAAAAATATGATTTTCTTTGAAATTCTTTAGGAGGCAGTCTAGCTTGATTTTAAAGACTCTAGATATAATATCAGGACGATCTTCAGATTTCAAACCCCTCTTGGCCATTTCACGCGCAATCTCAGGCCAATTAGGGTTACACGTGAAAGTTATGAATAAATCAGGATAACCGTGAAACTTGCATATCGTCATGGCGTCTAAATAGTTCTGCATCATATACCTTGGACTTCCGGTAAATGACGACGGTAGCACGTACTTCTTACCACGTAACACACTACCATTATCATTATTTTGGGCCAAGTTCGCCAATTTCGCATATGTCTCGGTTCTTAGATCTTTTTGTTGCGTAATTATGTATGACATCCTCTCAGCCTCAACCATTGAGTAACCGTCGGTAACAAATTGCTGTAACAATCGCCTACCACTCAGTATCATGGAGAATTGATTTCTCCTGTCTTGCAATCGGTAAGCGAACCACTCCCTCATTGATACTCGCGTGCCTTTATTTTTTTCATTATAATCAGTCACGCCATGGTGGTAGACATCAGTACGGTACCCATCTTCTGCATAGGGGAAAAACATAGGGTAATGCAATGCTAGGTATAGTACGTGCAGCTCGCTGATTTTTTTTAGTTTCCCGTTTTGCCTGTGGAGTACGATATCCCTAGGATTTGCTATATCTTCGAAATCACCAACAATCAAAGCTGCTACTTCGGATGAGGTTGGTAGATTTTAGTTCCTACCGTCTCGTGATCTGCTACCAATAAGTCTGAGCTTAATATTACTGTCATTTGAATACCTTATGGATCGGGCAGCCATCCGGAACTTCTCAACCAACGGATTGATTGAATCAAGCATGTCTCGTATCTGGGTCGTAAGCTCAACACCTATCTCATTAGTAGATGTTGATGCGCATCTGCGGTTGCTGTAACAAAATATATATATATAAGTTAAGGAAAATGTAAACTTTAAATTAGAAAATGCAACGACATTGTTAAAATATTGAGATTGTTTACCTAACAACTTGTATCCGGTTTTGAATCTCATTTTCCGTGTCATATATATAAAGTTGACAGAATTTAGGACGGTTCCCTGGTTCGGGCATCAAATCTCCCAATCTATGTGGATTTTTCCCATTTATCCTGAAGTAGTAAGGGCCACGTCCGTTGTTAACGGACTCGTCTTGCTTAGCACCCATAGAAGTGAAAGCGAACATCATGTTATATCGCCTTATATTGATCAAAAAAGAAGCGCTCTTTGGGTGTTGTTTGGTAATTAGGTCTTTCAACAATTTTGGTGGTTCGATCAAGTCAACAGGCAGCTTAACTTTACCCCTCATACAACATATTGAGTATGAGTTGGGGTTTGTAGGGGAACGTCATCGGTCCTTCTCATCTTTCCAAACCATAGCGCCGCAAGACGCGCATTCGAAATCAGGATCTCCATGGTCAAGGTATTCTACAAAATTTATCAGATTATGAGTAAAATACTAATGATGTAAAAAACAAATTTATAATATTTTTTACCGTTTGAAATTCCAACATATGCATGTGTTGGTATCTCAGAATCATCTTGTTGTTGAGGGGTGGTAAATTTCAAACCACGTGAGATCCTAGGACGCACCGTTTTTCCTTTTTTGTTAATCTTTTTTTTCGAGCCGGATTTTGAAGAATCTCCTGTTTTACATCATGATGGGCAAAGGTTTATTCAAAGACCATAGATAATAACATATATGATTAAATTTATTTGATATATGTGTCATTTGATATTAAAAATTGCAAACCTTTTTCGTGTAAACTAAAATTTATGGGTGTATTGATGTTGAACCTTGAAGTCTTGTTGGTCAACACTGCGCTTACTGTTTAAAAAGAGAAGGTGTAATTAAATATGAATATAAAATATAAAATTATATTCTAATTTATTTACAAAAAAACATATACCGTTTGTTTTGATTAAGGGACTTATTGAAGTAACGGGATATGAGCAAGGTTGTGTTGAATTTGTATGAGTTGCAAACTGTTCAAAATATGTTTTGGTTGGTGGTGGTGTTGCGAATAGTCCATTTATTGTAGCGGTACTTCGATAAAACTGATTTAACGGTGGACCTAATTCAAGTCATTAATAACAAAAAATTAAAGTTGATATAAAGGCGAACATTTGTTGTACAAAAACATTAAATAAATTTTACAATATTTTGTTTTAAATATACTTACATGATAATTGACTTATACGTGGAGCTAACAAAGGCATCGGTGATATAAATGATGGACCTGCGCAATATCAAAAATAATTATATAATTAGTTGCAAATATTTATAATATTTTTTTCATATTATGAGACTTAATGTAATAAGATATTCTGTTAGAAAATTATGAACATAAAATAAAATTTAATGAAGAGAACGTTAAATTGATACCTTTCGATTCTTTGATTTTGTGGGGTGTTGAATTTTTTGTGGGCCTTCCAGGACGTCGTTTAGTTATATCACCTATACAATCTGATTTTTGTCAAAAAAAAAAACACAACAATTTGATTATGTTAATATTGTCTGATTATGTAGGCAAAATATATAATACTCAACGTTGAAGTATTTTAAAAAAAAAACATGTCATACTCTCATTAAGCGGCGTAAGTGGTTTTCTTCCGATATGTCTTCCAGGTTTCCTTTGCACTCCAATTATCTCATTTTGCATACCTATATTTAAAAAAAACAATAACAAATATAATTTGGTTAGTTAGTTCGTTAAATTTTTTAATTGGAAAATTGACTTCTTATTTTGACAAAATAAATAATAACTGGACTAATTAAATAAAATACTTACGTGTGTGTAACACCCTAAAATTTACAAGATTTTAAAAAAAATTTGAAAACAAAATTTAATCAAAAGGTCCCATAAATAAATCTCAGATATTAATATTTAACATTTAAAACGTATTTATTGCGGAAATAGTTAAAATAAAATAAAGTGTTTTAAAATTTTAAACGCTGTACACATCAGTAATGAAAAGATACAGCGGTCAACCGTCCACCTCCTCCTTTCCTTTGCTAGTACCTGAAACAATGTGGGGGAAAGTTTGGGTCAGCTGGGAAGCTGAGTGAATAGTCTCAAAATGTAAACAATTATAACATACAACACATGAGGGCACATCGGTGTACTCCTACTCAGAATCTACTCGATTAATTACTCAGATTTATTTCTCAGATTTTATTACTCAGATTTTTAATTTATATAGCGCGCTAGTGTGACTTGGGCCGAGAGATCAACCTCGACCCGCCTCACACCACCTCAACACCTGTACTCTTCGGTGTTGAGTCAAAAGGCCTGGCACCAGTACTCTTCGGTGCCAAGTCAAAACGTCTGACACCAGTGCTCTTCGGTGTCAAGTCAGATATATTATGTTTAATGTTTAACTCAAAACTCAAAACTCAGAACTCAGAAACTCAGAACACAAGATGCTAGATCACAGATAACTCAGATAACAGATAACTCAGATAGTAAATATGGTGCAAGTAATGTAACACGTAAGTCATGCATGTATAACGTTAAAACTGAATACACGGTGAGAATACTCACCTTAGCTTTGCTAGCTTCCAAACATCCACGCAACAGCCAAAAATAAGTACCGGGACACTCCCGGGCCTATATCACATATACAATAAAACCCTAGTCAAAAGCCGACCTCAAAATACCAACAAAATCAGAATCTGCCCAACCCGCGACCAGTTATCGTAACAGCTATAACTATCATACCGTTATTCGGAAAAACCTCAAATTTTTACAGCAATTAAAAGACACCTAACGCTAGAATTTGTCTTCACAAAGTTCGGCTCGGTTCTGCCCCGAAGGGTCCCGAAACAGGCCTGCAACAGGGATTTTCGGTACTGAATTTCAACACTACAGCCTGTTAGGAAAATGACCATATCTTAAAAACCGTAAACTCAATTAACGAGAGGTCGGCGGCCACGGAAAGGTAACTCATCGGGCTACAAAAGTCTAGAAGACCCGGAGCCCGGAATCGGAACGGAAACAGGTCGAAAACAGTCGCGAATAACCCGACATCATTAACAATCGGAATCAAAAACCCGAACATCTAGAGAGATGTACAGAATTCCCGGGTCCCTGGGTTCTTCGAGCATGGCTCGGGATTGGACTCAAGAATATTTAAAACGATACGAAAAGGGATTAGAAATATACCCAACGAACCAAGACGCGATTTAACGGACACCCGGATCACCAAGAACTCAGCTGAGTTCTTCCTTCTTGCTTGATTTTAACGCAGCACCTCAAATGACAAGAGAACAACAATGGCTGAATTAAACCTCTCAAAAGAATTCTCCAATTAAATATACTGCAATAATAAATTCACTTGCTTTCCTAGTTACCGACCAATTGATTCTTCAATAATTCTTTTTGCAAAATCGCCACATGTGGCCTCAAATTATAAATTCCCATCATGTATTGATCTGCTGACTCATCAATATAATACTCCCTTCATACGAATCCAACCCAAGGATTTCAGCTACTCACATCGTCGATCAAGGGCTGGGATTTTAAAGATATTGATAAAAAGTCTTGCGACCAAACGGCTGCTCCAACCTTCCAAGTCAGACGAAATTAGGGTCGGGAAAACAAGGATGCAAAATGACGATTAATTCCCTAAAACCAATTAAATATTCTCTAAATGGCTCGGGCCTCAAGCCCGCCCCTTTCTCGCATCCGGGCCAAGGCCAAAGGCCGGCCCTCAAATTTCTGAATCTTAACTCTCTAGCCCGGCTCGAGACAACTCAATTATTATGATTAGCTAACCGGTCAAAACCCGAGACGAAATATTTAGATACACTAATCATATACGAATGTCTTTAAATTACACCTCATCTACTTAATTATTTATTGTAAGTCTAATTATAACTCGAACGTAATCTCTTAAGCTGGTTATAACCCGGCACACAAATAATTCGCAAATAACTAAACTTATAATTCAATTCAGGGTTAAATAACGTCTCATTTAAATGTCTTCTAATTAATACGAACCGTCTAACTACATGTTGGCTAAATAATATGAACCATCTAACTACAGGTCGGTTAAATTAATTAATGTCTAATAAAAACGAACCGTCTAGCTTCATTATAACTAATTTACAAATTATACATTTTAAATCTTAAATATGATGATTAAATTAATATTATTTAATTATTAAAATTTCAGGGCGTTACAACTCAACTCCACTTGAATCAGACTTCGTCCCCGAAGTCATGGCTCGGAAGAAGCTCAGGGTAGTAATCTCACATCTCAATCTCAGGCTCGTCAACAACCCACATCCGCGAGAGAATAAAAAATGATAAGGTTATGAATAAAAAGAAACTCGCCAGGGTGACCTACTTAACCAGAATGGACTCCGACTCTCGCAGTTGCTGATATAAATCTTTAGGCTCTAGCGGCGCAAAAGATAAGGCTCAAAATTGGAAAGTTCTCTAAGGAACTCGGTTATCAAAAGAAAAATGTCTATAAGAAGCACAGTACAATCCACGATACTCTGCTGAAGGTGTCTTCCTGCTCTCGTAGTCGAACACAGTTGTTGCACATAGCGGTTACCGTTGCGTTGAATCTCTGATTCAACTCCACTCGGAGAATTGTTACGGTTTGTTGATGATGTTAGATGATCTCGGCGTGGAACTTGGTCATCCAATCCATACTCACGATCACAATGCATTTTAGCAGTAGGAAAATCTTATTATTGGCGATTCTCTATCAATAATGACTCAAAAGGTCATCTACTCTATGGGACAATCGGTTGCCTAAGGCATAAAAACAATTTAGTGGTTTGCACCGCTATCAACTAATACAAAAAAACAGGTAACTTATTCACAAGGAATATACATATCACACAGAATTCTCATATACTCGGGTATATAACTCAGAAATATGATCTAGAAATATGACTCAGAAGTCTAACTCATAGATGAACTCAAAACATATCTCAGGAGTATAACTCGGAAATCTGTCTCAGAAATAAACTCGGATATATAATTCAGGAGCAAACTCATAATCTTTACTCAGAAGTAAACCCAGAAATCTAACTCAGTAGCAAAACAAGAATCTATCTAAAAATAAACTCATAAAGTAATAATATTTACTAGCAATAACATTAAATACAAATCACATTTTAATCATTCTTATGACTTCGTCTGTTCCCATTTACTAACTTATATTAAATATACTAGGACTGATAAACTCTCTCTCAATCCGCGTTATTGATTCTCAGAATAACTCTTTTTTTTTTACTACTTATCGCTACTTCACTCTATTAGGTTTGCATATTACTAATTTTCATAACCCTCTAATTAGCTCAAATTAACAATATTGTCATTTAATTCTCTTTAATAGGTTCTCTATCTACTAAATTTAGTGGTCTCTTGATAGTATTTTAAAAGATGTTTTCTCATTCATCTAGTTTAACGATCCTTAATAGTCTGTTTCACTAATTTTACACAATTTCAAATGTCTCTTGATTACAAATCCAATTAAATTTCATACTCTTATTTTAATGATTACTCATTACGGTTCACTAACTACCATTAATTCAGCCATTAATAATAATATAAATACGTTTTTTGATAATTCGACTTAACATATATAACTCGATTCGATAATTTCATTGGATCATTTTCCTTAACTCAAGCTAATACTTACTTAAAGCTAAAATTATTATTATTAAAATTTTATAATACCAAAAATTATAATAAGAACTTCTCGTTATTTACCACTTTTCTCTTTTTAACTCATTTTAGTAATTCGTTCACTTAACTCGATCTAAAAAAATTCTTATAAACATAGAACTACTCAATAAGCAATCCATACGAAATTCCTCATTGAACTCGTTTTACTAATTCAGTACTAACTCAATTAACGACCTCAATTTAACTCATTATCTCGTTATCTCATTATTATTATATAATTATAGTACCTACTATTTCTCTTTTGCACAATTGCATTTAACCTGATAAATTTTGGTTCATTAATTTCTCCATTGATTCCGATTATCAATTTCATAAACTCGACAGTTACATCATAGAATTAATTCAATTATTCACAATTTTCTTTATTCGGTAGTTACTCTTATAGATTTTCAAATCAAGTATATGTGTCTAGATTTCATACTTTTAAAAAAATCCTCATTTTGATCTCTTTGCATAAGCATCATGCTCATAATAATTATAAATAATACTTAATGATAATTATTTTATTTTCGAAAATCTCCCTTTTTACCCTTACTCAACTCCACTTGAAGAAAAACTCGTCCTCGAGTTTGGCACTAGAATTCTCTATCATGATAACACAAATAACATACACTCACTCAAACAAATAATATGCGTAAAATAAATTCACAATCGCAAGCATTGGTCCATCGTTCCCCTCAAAATTTCCCCATAACCAACCAAAAGTTCGGTGTGTACGATAATAGGGGCCCTCTATTACTTTCGACACCTACTTCTGTTTGGTCACGAGTCAATCCCAAAGTTTACAACTTCCCACATATAAACCCACCAACAAATCACACTCAGAAGAAAGGAATTTTAATCACACTCAGGAGAAAGGAAGTTTATTTTCAATAACTGATAAATACAGATATGCACTCAACAGTGCATACTCAAAATCTCATAACCATTACTCAGAAAATCATGCGTACATTTAGTCTTGTACGCGATACTCGGATAACTCAGATTCATAGAAATATTTCCACTTAGTTATTTTCACAATACAAATCTCCTTTTAAACTTTTCATTTGGATATGCCATTTATCATTTCTCATAAATATAACTTATATCCTCTTCGCAGTTATATTAAATTTATTGTAATTTGTGAGCATGTCGATTAATATATTTTTGATCAGAGTTCTCAGTTATTGTGTTCCTCGTTTAATTTGATTCAATTTATCGCTCTTTTAACTCGTTTTTAAATAAATCATCATCAAATTGATGACGTTAGCTTCCTCTTAATCCTCTTATATAATTACTCTTTAAGATGGGCTTCAATAATATCTGATTAATTTGACTCAGCAATTTCTCAATTAGTTAGTCTATTAAACTTACATAGTTTATTTTAAGCTATCAGTGTGAACTCATTAATCTGTCACTTAACTTGTCATCCACCTTTAGTTTTGCACTCGGCAATTTAACCTACTTACTCGAAATGTTTTTCCCATTTTATCTCAATTTAATGATTCTTAAATAATTCTCTTATATCTCGTGATTTGTTGTATTCACGAAAATTTTAATTTCTCATCTAGATAGCTCATCTTTTAACCCTGATCAATAATTCTCGTTTAGCTAAATGTAATTATTTCCCATTTTATTGACTTAATAATTCTTTCTTTTACTCAACTTGGTGAATCCTCTTAAAAATATTCTTAATAGATTTGATTTACTAATCTCTGATTTACTCGTTTAATTGACTCAGTCTATTAAGTGTTTTCTCCCATATGAAAGGTTTTAATATTCTTCCAATACGAATATTAAGTACTCCTCTTTAATGTTAATAATTTCCTCATTTCTCATTTACTCAAATCATGTTTCTCATTACACAGCTTATGGATCTTATACAATAAATTAATATCCCATTATTACACTTTTGGTTAGAATTTCTCAGAATTTATAAAATTTCACCTCAACTCTATTAGGTGCTCCTCTAAATTAAAACTTTTATTATTTTGTTATTAGTATTTATAATTTCACATTTCTCCAGTATATATTTTTCATATATATAAATATAGAACTCTAAGAATTAAAATCGAAATTATGCTCAAATTAAGCTCTAAATTATTCACAAAATTATGGAATCTCATAATAGTATATCTATATACATATATGTTTAGCCATACAATCCACAAGTAATTCTCTCAGGATATAAACCGAAAATTCTCAGAATATGCTACTCGTCTATACTCAGAATATAGAAAAATCTCAATTAAATAATACTCTTAATTATTGCCGGCAGTAGGAAGCGAGAGGTCGACGTGACATGCTGTATGTTTGATGTGGAAATTTTTCTCAGAAAATATTTGACTCTTTTCTCGTTTGAAAAACTCGATACTCAAACTTGAGTTTGAATTCGCCCCTTGCGAACCCAAATCCCTCAAGTCAGAGCTCTGATACCAACTTGTAACACCCTAAAATTTACAAGATTTTAAAAAAAATTTGAAAACAAAATTTAATCAAAAGGTCCCATAAATAAATCTCAGATATTAATATTTAACATTTAAAACGTATTTATTGCGGAAATAGTTAAAATAAAATAAAGTGTTTTAAAATTTTAAACGCTGTCCACATCAGTAATGAAAAGATACAGCGGTCAACCGTCCACCTCCTCCTTTCCTTTGCTAGTACCTGAAACAATGTGGGGGAAAGTTTGGGTCAGCTGAGAAGCTGAGTGAATAGTCTCAAAATGTAAACAATTATAACATACAACACATGAGGGCACATCGGTGTACTCCTACTCAGAATCTACTCGATTAATTACTCAGATTTATTTCTCAGATTTTATTACTCAGATTTTTAATTTATATAGCGCGCTAGTGTGACTTGGGCCGAGAGATCAACCTCGACCCGCCTCACACCACCTCAACACCTGTACTCTTCGGTGTTGAGTCAAAAGGCCTGGCACCAGTACTCTTCGGTGCCAAGTCAAAACGTCTGACACCAGTGCTCTTCGGTGTCAAGTCAGATATATTATGTTTAATGTTTAACTCAAAACTCAAAACTCAGAACTCAGAAACTCAGAACACAAGATGCTAGATCACAGATAACTCAGATAACAGATAACTCAGATAGTAAATATGGTGCAAGTAATGTAACACGTAAGTCATGCATGTATAACGTTAAAACTGAATACACGGTGAGAATACTCACCTTAGCTTTGCTAGCTTCCAAACATCCACGCAACAGCCAAAAATAAGTACCGGGACACTCCCGGGCCTATATCACATATACAATAAAACCCTAGTCAAAAGCCGACCTCAAAATACCAACAAAATCAGAATCTGCCCAACCCGCGACCAGTTATCGTAACAGCTATAACTATCATACCGTTATTCGGAAAAACCTCAAATTTTTACAGCAATTAAAAGACACCTAACGCTAGAATTTGTCTTCACAAAGTTCGGCTCGGTTCTGCCCCGAAGGGTCCCGAAACAGGCCTGCAACAGGGATTTTCGGTACTGAATTTCAACACTACAGCCTGTTAGGAAAATGACCATATCTTAGAAACCGTAAACTCAATTAACGAGAGGTCGGCGGCCACGGAAAGTTAACTCATCGGGCTACAAAAGTCTAGAAGACCCGGAGCCCGGAATCGGAACGGAAACAGGTCGAAAACAGTCGCGAATAACCCGACATCATTAACAATCAGAATCAAAAACCCGAACATCTAGAGAGATGTACAGAATTCCCGGGTCCCTGGGTTCTTCGAGCATGGCTCGGGATTGGACTCAAGAATATTTAAAACGATACGAAAAGGGATTAGAAATATACCCAACGAACCAAGACGCGATTTAACGGATACCCGGATCACCAAGAACTCAGCTGAGTTCTTCCTTCTTGCTTGATTTTAACGCAGCACCTCAAATGACAAGAGAACAACAATGGCTGAATTAAACCTCTCAAAAGAATTCTCCAATTAAATATACTGCAATAATAAATTCACTTGCTTTCCTAGTTACCGACCAATTGATTCTTCAATAATTCTTTTTGCAAAATCGCCACATGTGGCCTCAAATTATAAATTCCCATCATGTATTGATCTGCTGACTCATCAATATAATACTCCATTCATACGAATCCAACCCAAGGATTTCAGCTACTCACATCGTCGATCAAGGGCTGGGATTTTAAAGATATTGATAAAAAGTCTTGCGACCAAACGGCTGCTCCAACCTTCCAAGTCAGACGAAATTAGGGTCGGGAAAACAAGGATGCAAAATGACGATTAATTCCCTAAAACCAATTAAATATTCTCTAAATGGCTCGGGCCTCAAGCCCGCCCCTTTCTCGCATCCGGGCCAAGGCCAAAGGCCGGCCCTCAAATTTCTGAATCTTAACTCTCTAGCCCGGCTCGAGACAACTCAATTATTATGATTAGCTAACCGGTCAAAACCCGAGACGAAATATTTAGATACACTAATCATATACGAATGTCTTTAAATTACACCTCATCTACTTAATTATTTATTGTAAGTCTAATTATAACTCGAACGTAATCTCTTAAGCTGGTTATAACCCGGCACACAAATAATTCGCAAATAACTAAACTTATAATTCAATTCAGGGTTAAATAACGTCTCATTTAAATGTCTTCTAATTAATACGAACCGTCTAACTACATGTTGGCTAAATAATATGAACCATCTAACTACAGGTCGGTTAAATTAATTAATGTCTAATAAAAACGAACCGTCTAGCTTCATTATAACTAATTTACAAATTATACATTTTAAATCTTAAATATGATGATTAAATTAATATTATTTAATTATTAAAATTTCAGGGCGTTACAGTGTGTTGGAAGAAGAAGAAAAACCATCTAGTTGAGATTCCACTACGATGCGTTTAATGTTCTCTGGTTGATTTTCATTGTTTTGTATAGTCATTTTTCTTTTTCCACCTTTTTTGGTATTCCCTTTCAAAATATTCTCATCAATGGCGTTATTAGTTTTTTCCATTCTACCTTTAAGTATAATATCTGCAAATAACATTGTTAAGCATATAAGTATGATTATAACATTCATAAATCATATGTAGAGTATCATCCGTTTTTAAAATATTTGACATCCGTTTTAAATCATCTAATGGGCCGTATTGAATAAAGCCTAATGTTAAAAATTGTTGTGTAGGTCACCTAATGGGCCGTATTTGACATCCGTTTTTAAATCGCCTAATGTTAAAAATAATCATAATTTCGGTTTTGTTAATACTGTCGAATAGAGCCCAGTTCGAAAGCCCATATCCAGTACACTTGAATTACCTCATGGGCTAATCTACCTAAAATAGATCGAAGATCCTGATACTCGGTTTAGGCGCTGTATGAGCAGAAAACACAAAGGTAGAATTGACGGAAATGAACGGATTTAGGGTTTCTTTCGGCGGTTGAACATCTTCCTGTGAATACGACGGGCAATGCATCAGGATCAACATCGATTGTTCGTTAAGGAGAGGTTTCGTAATCTAATTGTTGCTTGACACAGTTCTTAATCGGCAACTCTATTTTTCACATTCCAGCGAATCGCGACGCCTTGTAAGTTTAAAATTCCATTATTTGATGATTAAAACTCGAAATGTGAATTGAAATTACTGTATTCGAAATTATTTGTGATCTGATATAAAATCGGTCGTCGAGTAAGGGCGAAAATTAGGGTTTCGGTTTTATTTCACAATTTTCAGACAGTCATTAGCAACACATGATGATCATTTTATTATTCTCATGTATTAATTATATGGAAAAAATTCCGGAATTATTTTAGGATCATACTTATAATTATACTGAATAAATTGATAGTTGGGACATGCTCAAATAATATTATTGTTTAAGAATTTATACCCTGGACATAGAAGGAAAGAGATTGAATTTTTTTTATAAATGCATCTGTATACCTCGAAAATATACAGATTCAAAAGAGAAGTCAAAAACTTGAGGTGAAGATACCTTGAAGGTTTTGTTAATACTTAAGATCTAACACTACATTAGGGTTCGTACTTATCTTATAATAAATACATTTTAAAAATATAAATACAGTTTTAATTAAAAAAAAATTGGTCACGCTTTGTATTTCCCGAATCATGTGGTTATATTTAAATGAAAAGTATACTGTTTTTATTTTAAATCTTGTAAAACTTTCACAGGTTATACTGTTTGACTATTAAAAGTCAAACTGAACAGTTTGACTTTTTAATAGTCAAATTGTGATAGTTTGAAATACAGGGTGAATCAGTTTGACTTATATTAGTCAAACTGTAAAAGTTTTAAAAAACATAAAATAAAGTGTGCAAATTTAAGTAAAAAAAATAAATACAGTTTTAATTAAAAAAGTTTCGGTCAATTTCGGGGAAAGTTTGAAATACATAGGTATGGGGGAAAGTTGACCAAAAAATGGTAGTCAAATACTTCAGGCTAGAGGTATGTGATACCTACATGGTCAATTTCGGTCAACTGTGTAAAATTTATAAAAAAAAATTGGCTAAAAAGGAAATGATCAAATGGGTATCATTTTTGACTTTTTGTTTATTAATTGTAAAATTGAAAAAGATTTGGACAATGAATGTTTCGGGTCAGGTCAAATTGTAAAATTGAAAAAGTTTTAATACAGTGTGAATCAGTTTGACTTTTATTAGTCAAACGGTTAAACTTTTAAAAAGTAGTAAATAAATAGTGGACTGTTTTAAATAAAAATAAATAAATACAGTTTTAATTAAAAATAAATACAGTTTTAAAAATGCATGAATAAAACATACCTGGACTTTCAAACTGTGAAAGATGTTATCTGATTCAGTTCGACTGAATAAGCTTAAAATTAGTTTCGTTGTTATCCAAGATTCGTACGATGACTGGTATAAAATCTTTTGTTATTTGCTGCACCAAATGAAAACATAATTATCAGTATTTCGATGTTTATCCCACAAGAATGCATAAGTCAAAATATTTAAAATTTATTGAATCAATGTTACAAAATACAAAAGATTAACGAAGAACACTTATCTTGATTTGTTTGTAGATCGACCAAGACGGAACGATGAAACTTTGCAATGGGAGTCGGATATTTTCCTGTAATTTTCGTTTGCTTATTCTGCAGTTTGCAAAACTTGATTATATACTGGTGGATAAAATCAAAAGTAAGAACTATTTCCTTAATATCTTCGAGTTTGTTATGGTAAATTCATAATCACATTTGATTATTTAATAGAAAGTTGCTAAAATATATGGTAGAATTATTTAATAGAAAGTTACTACTATTTCGAACAATTGCAGCTACATAACCCGCCCGATGGGCGGGTATGCTTCAAATATTTAATAATTCGAAACTACCAACAAAGATTTATGAATTGAATCGGAGGCAATTTCCTGTTCAGGTATGCTTTGCTATGACCATCAATAAAAGTCAAGGCCAGACGTTGTCTAAGGTTGGTTTGTATCTGCAAAAGCCGGTATTTTTACATGGCCAGCTTTATGTGGCTGTATCACGAGTGAAGAGCAAGAATGGATTGAAGGTAATTTGTTGTGACATCGATGGAAATTACACTAATTCAACAGCAAATGTAGTTTACAAAGAAGTATTATTTTGTTTGTAAATCTTTTTGTTACATTTTTTAATGTATCGTTTTTCTATCAATTCTTCATTACATCTACATCATTATTATATCTCATTTTTTAATTTATAAATCTTTGTTGGTAGTTTCGAATTATTAAATATTTGAAGCATAGCAATTGTTCGAAATAGTAGTAATACTAAAATACTACATTGTATTCTATTTAAAAATAGTAGTAATACTAAAAGTAAATAAGTGGAAAACAATCTAGAACGTAATCGAATTATTAATACATTATCACTTTTTAATAACCCTAGAAACAAATACAGTTTAAATTATTAAACATTGTATTATAATAAAATCAGTAAATACGTGCTAAATTATGTCAATCTGTAGTTTTAATTTATAAAATACGTGCTAAATAATGTTTTATATTTTCAGTTAAGGTATCACAATTTGACAAATAAAAGTGAAACTGTAAATAAAAGTCAAACTGTTGAGTTTGACTAATAAAAGTGACTAATACAGTTAAGTTACCACAATGTTAATATCACAATTAGATACAGTTAAAACTGTTTTATTAAATAAAAATTGATTGACTGTTTTATTTACATTATTAACTGCATTTAAATAATGTAAATGCCGTACTGATTTAATTAAATCAAAATTGGTCAAGCATTGTTTGACAGTTTGACTTTTAACAGTCAAACTGTGATAGTTTAAAAAAAAAATAAAATAAAGTTTGACTGTTTTATTAAAAAAAATTGATTGACTGTTTTATTTACATTAGTAACTGCATTTAAATAATGTAAATACAGTACTGATTTAATTAAATCAAAATTGGTCAAGCATTGTTTGACTGTTTGACTTTTAACAGTCAAACTGTGATAGTTAAAAAAAAGTAAATAAAGTTTGACTGTTTTATTAAAAAAAAATTGATTGACTGTTTTATTTACATTATTAACTGCATTTAAATAATGTAAATGCAGTACTGATTTAATTAAATCAAAATTGGTCAAACATTGTTTGACAGTTTGACTTTTAACAGTCAAAATGTAATAGTTAAAAAAAGTAAATCAAGTTTGACTGTTTTATTAAATAAAAATTAATTGACTGTTTTATTTACATTATTAACTGCAATCAAATAATGTAAATGCAGTACTGATTTAATTAAATTAAAATTGGTCAAACATTGTTTGACAGTTTGACTTTTAACAGTCAAACTGTAATAGTTAAAAAAAGTAAATAAAGTTTGAGTGTTTTATTAAATAAAAATTGATTGACTGTTTTATTTACATTATTAACTGCATTTAAATAATGTAAATGCAGTACTGTTTTTTCCGAATTAATTGGGCAAACTTTGTATTTTCCGAATCATGTGGTTATGTTGATTGAAAATTATACTGTTTTTATTTGATTGCATTGTAATCATCAGGTTATAATGTTTGACTTCGTTTAAAGTGAAAGTGTAGTAATCAATTAACAGTCAAAACAGTTTGATTCGAGATATGTTTTCAGAATTACCTTGCAATTGAAGATGGTGGTCGACAACGTAGAGAAATTTTTACCCGCAACTGATTCAAAATAGAATGTGTAAGGTAAGATGTTTAACTGCAAATATTGAATAACAAAAATTTTCACAAAACTTTTCTGTACCTTCAATTGATGGAGTCTGTGGATGCAGGTTTTGAACTTATGAATATTTGCGTTATTGGGTAGCCTTATATAAGGATGAGTGAAATTTGAATTGAGGAAATTCCGGTGTTGGTAAGTCAATTTTTTAAGAATTGTTAATTGATTCGGGTTGTTGAGTAGCCTTAAATGTAGATTTTTAATTGATTCGTTATATATATATATATTGATATACTTACTTTGAATTTGTGAGCAGATAATTATTGACCGGAATATATTTGCCTAATATAACGGATTGACCATAACTAATTACCAAACAGAATCAACACTCGATGGGAATATGCCTGAATTTTTGGTCAGAATTGAATGCTCGGAATATAAGGTCGGTGATGTTGGGTAGTTTTTGGTGGACCAATGCCGTAGTTACACGTGGCATTGTCCACCAATGGGAGACTTCCGTGATGATGAGTTGGCAAGTAATAAAAATATGTAGATGCATATATAATAGAAGATTTGAATTTGTGAGCAGATAATTATTGACCGGAATATATTTGCCTAATATAACGGATTGACCATAACTAATTACCAAACAGAATCAACACCCGATGGGAATATGCCTGAATTTTTGGTCAGAATTGAATGCTCGGAATATAAGGTCGGTGATGTTGGGTAGTTTTTGGTGGACCAATGCCGTAATTACACGTGGCATTGTCCACCAATGGGAGACCTCCGTGATGATGAGTTGGCAAGTAATAAAAATATGTAGATGCATATATAATAGAAGATATGTATATGTATGTGTGTATATGTGTGTGTATATATATATATTTAAAAATTGTATAAAGAATGGCACGTGATTATGCAGAATGAAGCAACTTCAAGACCGAAAGGGGGCCTGGGAATAAGACTGAATCACATTGTTTACATTCAATGCATGCCTTCCTGTGACAACACTCTCTAGGCTTCATAACTCTCAATTTGTTTTTACAACAAACTTCTTATCAACATTAACTAAAAAATATCAAGCAATATACCAACTTAATACTACTGAATAATACTTACAAAGGGGGAATGGATTGTATATATATCTACTTCCATTTTGTGTTATCAAACTGTGCACAAATCTATGACTCAACAACCTTAAATAGATATAACCCGCAAAAAGTCTTTTATTTATGCAAAAGGTACCTAAATTTGAATTCGTAAGGGATAACTCGATGACAATGCGAAAGTGGGACACTTTTATTTCTCTCGAGGCATTTCATGGCTTCTTTTCCGACAATGTTTGGTAATTGAAGGCATACCCAATCTAACAACGAGTCCATATCTTTAGCAAAATCGAGCATATACCAATCTAATAATTTGGGAATCGCCACCATTTTCTTAGTTGTTGAAATGCTGATTGCAGCTTGTAAATAATCTTTTTTCGCGACTTCAAGTTCGTTTTCAACTTGTGATCCGGTGTAGACTCTTACCTTCATTTTTTAGATAATGGGTATGAATCAATTACAATATTTGTATTGAAATTTACGAGGTTAATACTAGGGGTCTAGGGGTGTTAACGAGTCGAGTCGAGCCGAATTCTGTCAAGCTCGAGCTCGACTCGTCAATTAAAACTCGAGTTCGAAGCTCGACGAGCTTTCATTTTTAAGCTCAAACTCGACTCGGTGAAAGCTTGAAACTCGATACTCGGTTCGGCTCGAAAAATTTTGTTTTTTTTAAAGTGCACTTTTTTGTTGTAAATATGTATATGGAAAAGGGTAAAAATGTAATTATGTATATGAAAAAGGGTAAAAAGGTAATTAAATAAAAACTTGATAATGCTCGCGAGCCTAGCGAGCTGTGTATTTTGGAACTCGAAAGCCTACTCAAGTAGCTCGAGCTCGACCCGGTTCACAACGAGTCGATTCCGAGTATTTTGCGAGTCGGTCTCGAGTAACTCACAAGTTGTCTGGACTCGATTACACCTTAATAGGATAATATATGTGAAGGTCACCCAAACTTTCAACTTTTTTTTCATTAAAACCGCACATTTATTAAAAATTTTATATAGGCCGTTTGATTATCTATTTTGTACCATTTATACCAATTCTGACCAAATTCATTTCGGAAAACTATGAAATTATAGAATTGAACTAATCTATAACATACTTAAAGTAATATATTTTTTCAAATATGAAATACTAGTTATGCATTTCTATATAACTTTCGAGAAATTAATAATACACTTAAAAGAAAAAGAAAGGTAAAATTGGTAATTCACATTTAGATTATTACTTGTATTATTTTAACACGTTATAATTAGGATCATCTTTGTTATTTGATAAGTTTTCAGCATAAAATTGGTCGGAATTGTTAGAAATGATAGATGATCTTAATGAAAATAACTGAAAACTTTAGTTTCCTCTACTACATACGTTTTTTGTATAAAAATATATAAAAACTTTGATGGGGTTTTAACAAAGATCACAATTTATTATAATAACACCTATTTGTACACCTTATCTACAACTTACAGCAGGGGAGGACCAACTTCCGCATGAGAGCGCAAATGTTACTAACGGTTCTGATAACTCCAACCCAAATACACTTCTTGCAGTTATTTCATCATTCTTTATACCCTTCGCAAAAGTCTAACAAAAAATTTAGTAAATCATATAAACATTAAATTCCTTATGATAAATATTTGGACCACAAAATTCAACTTACATATTTTGAATGATAAGGGAGTCTCAGTATGAAATGTTCGATGCTGATTGCGTTTAAATAATGTCCTCCAACATTTATTGTTGCCTGTGAAATATGGAACAAATTTATACAAATATTAAATCTATAATAATAATATGAAAATTAAATAAATGGGTGGAAGTACATTACCTTCTGCATTAGCTGAACAACCAACTCAGGACATTCTGGTATTCCATGTTCAAGAAATGCCTGATAATTTGCATGATCTAGATTAATTTTCTCTTAAATTTAAGTAATTATGAAAGATTAAAAGGTTTAACACGTACATTCATCATGCACGAATTGTAAATGTTGATCCAAAACGCAAGCTTTTCTTGGTGAGTGAGACTCGTTAAATCGACTGATGAAAGTTTCCCAAGTAGTAGCCTAGAGTATCGAGAAATCAAGATTAGAAGTCGGTCAAATTTGGTCAAAATAGTCAACTGTTTAGAACTTACTTTAATCTTTGTATCAAAAAGACAGAATTTGTTGTTCGGTTTTTGTTGATGGAAGTTGCTTCAATCGCGTATAAATGTTTATACGGGCCAATGTCCCTCTTTTCAGATTCAGAACAGATTTCATAAGGGTCTTTAAAGTCTGTTTCTTTATTAGAAGGTGTCATTTCTATCATACTTTTACTCCTTGTTGAACTCATTCGTACAAAAATGTTCATCAAACATTTTAAAATACTTTCAGAAATCTTATTTGGATCATCTTCTCCTAATGATGGTAATAATCTTTTTTCTTGAATCAAATTGATTCTTCCACCTACATTTGTACCCTCCATTGCTCTACCTTCGAACTGAACCAAAAATTATTAAAATAAATACAACATTGTTCGTCATAAATCAACTTATCTCAACTAAATTTACCTCTAGTTTTTTAGGATGTAATCGTTTCGCGGCTGACTTAATGGTTTGAGATTTTGGATTTGGAGATCGATGCTTGTTCTTAGTTGCATTTGGTGATTGATTATCTTTTCCCACCAAGATTATCAAAGAAAGAAAAACAAATAAGATATTTTTCACTAAACCATTTATTGGGTTGTTGCATTTTTTTAAACACAATGCAATACAAATGAGACCGAATATATAAATTATGAAACATTACCTAAAAGGATAGGTGAATTTTGCATATCTGTTGTTGATGGATTAGTGTCACTTTGAGGTGATAACTTAGAAGCCTTGTTTTTACCATCTTTTGATTCTTGAAAATCAACTGAATTTTCAAGATTTCTTTTTGAGGATGAAATGTAAACAGCTTCTTGATATAAACTTTGTCTAAAATGAACCACTTGTTCTTCAAGTCTAACAACTTCTTCTTCCAAAACAGCAACTTCTGCTAAAAGTTCCAATGTCTGCCAATTCTCAAATTAAAAATCATAAATATATATTAAGAAAAAAACATTTTTACTTAAAATTAATTTTGTAAAAATATACTTACTGTAGGAGGAAGATAAGGAGGTAACCTTGGTAGAGCTCCTAAAGGTCTTGTAAATGCTCTTTCTAATGCTCTATGAACATTCTCTTCATGCCTAAGCCTCTTCCTTAGCTTCTCTACCTGTAATTAATTTTAAAAAAACATAGAAGTATTATTTATTTAGTTAGAAAAAGTAATTGAATGCCCTACTAAAGAAATATCATCAAAAATTTAAATAAAAAAAGTCAATGGTGACGGCAATTTACATCTTGTTGCAATGCAATTTTTCTCTCTCTCACTGAACCTCTTCTGCTTGTGCTTGTTTTCTCAGTCTCCATTTGCAGCTGCATTTGCAAATTCACCTTTTTTTTTAATTATAAATATAAAGAAAGAAAAAAGTAAGTAAAGAACATCACAATCAGCTACGACAAGAAAAGAATCATCAAACACTTATTGTGGATAAGATTTAAAGTAACCAACTTTTTTCAATTTGTGTCGCAAAAACCCATAATTACTTTTATTAATTATTAAACCCACATGGGAATTACAAACTAATCAGAATTGAAGCTAAAATTGTGAATAAAACTTACCTTTGGATCTATGAATGAAGTTTTCATCGACCTTAAATTTGTCTTTATTCTTGTATTCATCTCTACAATCAATTAAAGTACTTATTTCATTGAATGAACCCTGCAAATTCACAAAGTGACAAAACCCAAATCAAATTTTAAAAGAAGAAGAAGAAAAACAGGGTATTGAATGAAAAGTATTAGTAAATATGTATTAGATTTTGGTTAATAATATTCATTCAATATTCATACCATAAACACTTTTATGGTATCAGAGCAAAATTCCACAAACCCTAGCCGTCTCCTTCATCTAGCCGTCGACTTCTAAATCGACGAAACCCTGTGATCGGAAAGCTATGGCGCCGAGCACGAGTGATCAACCCAAACCCACCAACCTCCATCCCGTTTACACTGTTACTAACATCCAAAACAAAGTGCGGGTGCTAGACGGTACGACGGTCACCTACTCATCATGGGTCAAGTTGTTCAAACTCCACGCTAGAGGATACAAAGTGCTAGACCACATTGACGGTACGCCGCCACCCGCAAAAACCGACGCCGCCTATGATGCATGGTCCGAGATCGACGCCATCGTTTTACAATGGATCTACGGAACATTGTCTAACGATCTCTTGGCTCGTGTACTCGATGCGGACGCTACGACCTACGATGCGTGGACCAAGATCCGCGACATCTTTCTCAACAACAAAAGCTCACGGGCCACAACCCTTGAGCATGACTTCACGAACCTTACCCTTGCCGCGTGCTCATCCATGGAAGATTATTCACAAAAACTAAAAGCCATTGCCGACCAACTCAACGACATGGATAACCCGGTAAGCCAAACCCGCATGGTTCTTCAACTAGTTCGTGGACTCCCCGCCGAATTCGATACAGTGGCCTCCTTCATCAATCAAAGCTCCCCTACTTGGGATAATGCTTGTAGCATGCTCCAACTTGAACAACACCGCCAAACGGCCCGCCAATCCACAACTGGCTCGGCCATGGTCGCCCAATCGACTACAAAACCATCAAACTCCTCCGGACCCCAACCGTAGGACCAACGGAACTACGGACGAGGTCGTGGTCGCGGCCGTTCTTCAAACCGCGGGGGACGCAGCTCCAACGGTGGTCGTGGTCGCGGTTACCCAATGCCGCCTCTGCATGCTTACCCACAAGCTTACCCTCCATGGGCTTGGTGGGCTCCACCTCCTTGCCCATATCCAACTCAAGCTAATGGATGGCCCAACAACTATAACAATTCGGCTCCACCACAAAATAACGGTTCGGCCCAAGCCCACATGGCTTCACAGCCCGAGCCGGACCTATCACAGGCTACGGCCTCGGCTCCTTCATCAGACGCTTCACACGACTACAATGCTCTTCAACACACGGATATCGGCGCCGCTTTCAATGCTATGCACCTCAATTATCCGGATCCCTCTTGGTACATGGACACTGGAGCTACCTCACACATGACTTCTGATGAAGGTAAAATACAAACTCCCTTATCAAATTCTAATTTACGCACTGTATTTGTCGGTAATGGCACTACCATCCCCATAAAAGGATCTGGAAACGCCTTACATACCACCCCACACAAAACCTACCACTTACGTGACATACTTTTTACACCCAATATCATCAAAAACCTATTGTCCGTCCGTAAGTTTACCCGCCACAACTATGTCTCTATTGAATTTGACCCTTACGGTTTTTCTGTGAAGGATTTCAAGGATGGGACGATTCTCTCCCGCCACAATAGCACGGGAGATCTCTACCCGCTCACTGCACCCGAACCACCTCCATCCGCTCATTTGGTCGCCTCCTCCACGGAACAATGGCACAACCGTCTCGGTCACCCGGGCAACACTATCTTAGATTTTCTTCGTAATAGTTCATTTATTTTTTGTAATAAACAACAACCTTCTATCGTTTGTCATTCTTGTCAATTAGCTAAAAATAAACGACTACCTTTTTATGATTCTACCACTACTACTTTTGCGCCTTTTGACATTATACATTGTGACTTGTGGACATCCCCAATAATAAGTAATTCCGGATACAAATATTACATGGTCCTCATTGACCACTTCACACAATACGTGTGGATTTACCCCCTTAAATATAAATCTGAAACCTTCACAAACTTTACAAAATTTCACCAACTTATTCTCACCCAGTTTAATCGTAAAATTAAAAGTTTTCAATGTGACCTAGGAGGCGAATTTGACAATAACAACTTTAAAACCTTTGCCTCCACTAACGGCCTTGTTTTCCGTTTCTCTTGTCCACAAACTTCACCTCAAAACGGTAAATCCGAACGCATGCTACGACGCCTCAATGACATCGTACGTGCTCTTCTCACCCACGCCCACCTACCCCCAAAATTCTGGGTTGAAGCCCTCCACACCGCCACATATCTTCACAACATCCTACCCACCAAAAGCCTTAAATCCCTCACACCTACATACGCCTTATTTCTTCGCCACCCCACCTACGATCATCTTCGTGTCTTCGGATGCGCTTGCTACCCCAATACTTCCGCCACTCAAACTCACAAACTCCAACCGCGCTCTCTCCGCTGCATATTCCTCGGCTACCCCACCAATTTTTGGGGTTACTGCTGTCTCGACCCCACCACTGGCAAAGTCATAATATCCCGCCACGTCATTTTTGACGAAACCTCTTTCCCGTACCCGCACACCACCCCACCCGCCTCTTATACCTTCTTAGACGACCCCCTTCCCACCACATTCCTCAACCCACAACCACCTGCCCACACTCCGCCTACTCCACCACCGAACCAACCACCCCAACCACATAACACCCCATCACCTCGACCACCAAACCACCCACCCCAACCACATCACACCCCACCACCAAATACCCCACCGTCCCCACCACACTCCTCCCCACCGTACCCACAACAACAACCTCCCAACCCTCCGCCACCACATACACCACCACCCCCACCTCCGCCCACGCCCAACACACACACCATGACCACCCGAGCCAAAGCTGGCATTTTTAAACCCCGCCAACCATTGAACCTACATACCACTACCGAACCACACATCTCCCCCGTACCATCCACCTACTCTAAGGCTTTCCAAGATCCTAATTGGGTATGTGCTATGAATGATGAATATAATGCGTTATTAGAAAATGATACTTGGGAGCTTGTTCCACGTCCCAACGACCGCCCAGTTATTCGTTGCATGTGGTTATTCCGCCATAAATTTCATGCGGACGGGACGTTACAAAGGTATAAAGCACGATTGGTCGTAAATGGTAAATCTCAAACGGTTGGTATAGATTGTGATGAAACTTTCAGCCCGGTCGTAAAACCGGCCACCATCCGAACAGTGCTTAGCCTCGCAGTCTCCAAATCTTGGCCGATACATCAGCTAGACGTGAAGAATGCATTTTTACATGGTGATCTAAACGAAGTAGTTTTCATGCATCAACCGCCTGGTTTTGTCGATAAAAACACGCCAAACCACGTTTGTAGGTTGCGAAAATCCTTATACGGACTCAAACAGGCACCAAGGGCTTGGTACAATCGATTCGCAACGTACATCACAAAACACGGGTTCAGGAGTAGCACATGTGATAACTCCTTATTTATCTATCGTCAAGGGGATCAAATGGCATATATCTTATTATACGTAGACGATATCATCCTTACGGCCTCAACAAACACGTTTTTAAACTCCATCATCCGCACTTTATCACGCGAGTTTGCTATGTCGGATCTTGGGGATTTACATCATTTTTTGGGGATTGCGGTTAAACGTGATAAAAACGGTTTATTCTTATCTCAGTCACATTATGCACAAGACATTCTCAAACGGGCATCAATGACTTCATGCAACCCTTGCAACACCCCGGTAGACACAAACTCGAAACTCAGTGCCACCGCCGGTAAACCCTTACCCGACGGTACCTTGTACCGTAGCCTAGCCGGTGCACTTCAATACCTTACGTTTACACGACCAGACATATCCTATGCGGTACAACAGATTTGTTTTATTATGCACTCACCACGTGATACTCACTTTAATTTTATGAAACGCGTTCTGAGGTACATCAAAGGTACGATAACATTGGGTGTCCGTATCATTAATTCCCCGGGTCGCACTCTTACTGCCTATTCTGATGCTGACTGGGGCGGGTGTCCAGATTCACGTAGATCAACTTCGGGTTATTGTGTATATCTTGGAGACAACTTAATCTCCTGGTCCTCAAAACGACAGACAACAATCTCCCGATCTAGTGCTGAAGCTGAATATAGAGGGGTCGCTAATGCTGTCGCTGAAACTAGTTGGCTACGTAACCTTTTACTCGAACTTCATGAACCCTTACGTAAAGCCACTATCGTTTATTGTGATAATGTATCTGCCGTTTATTTATCGGGAAATCCTGTTCAACACCAAAGAACAAAACATGTTGAAATCGATATCCACTTTGTCAGAGAAAAAGTCAAGATCGGTCATATTCGGGTTTTACACGTTCCAGCTGCTTACCAATATGCCGATATCTTCACCAAAGGATTACCAAGACAACTGTTCGAAACTTTTCGTGACAGTTTGAGCGTACGCTCTCCTCCCGCTCCAACTGTGGGGGACTATTAGTAAATATGTATTAGATTGTATAGATCTTATATTTAGTTAGAGTATATCTTGTATTTATTAGTTATCTCTTTGTATTTTGTATACCCTATATATAGGGATCCTTTGGTTAATAATATTCATTCAATATTCATACCATAAACACTTTTAAAAAGAGTAAGAAAACAGAGGAATCGGACCTGTAAATGCAGGAAAAATCTCTGTAAATTTGAATCATGAAGAACAGAGTGTTGGTCTTCATATGTGGGAATGATATATACGTATAAGAAAGTTGAAAAAAAGAACACCCAATTATGTAAAGTTTTAAAGGTCGAATTTTGGTTTTATGATCATTTTATGAAGTAAATCATTTTCAGAGAGTCCCCTGTTTCTGTAAAAGGGTAGCCGAGATTTGGTTTGTGTTTGTAATATATATATACAGAGTATTATAACAGCAAGTATTTTACAAAAAAGGATTGGGGTGAGAGAGTGAACTTGTTGTGTCCTACTTGGCTACTTTGTCTATGATTGGAGCAAAAAAAAAAATTTATTTATTTTATCTTATTAACAACCTAACGTAACCTAATTTTTTATTAAAAAGTAATTTTTCTTCGTTCCATCTACATAACTTAATCCACCTAAATAGGAATAGCTCAGTTGTTTGCCCGTTTACCTAGGTTTTGGAGGTAGACATTATGATGGGTGGTCATGTTGGTAATGCATTCTTTACACATTTACACCACTAACATATGAGAAGTTGAAAACGCATGGACCATCCCGTAACCATGTGACCACAAGAGAAGAAAATTTCAATATGACCCATGTAGATTTATAAATAGGCACATAACACTTTCATTTTCCTGAATGACACAGTTGCCCACATTTTCCAAAATAGATTTTGGAAAACGTTTTAGTATTTCATGATAGTTAAGACCACAAAATAATTCAAAATTATCCTTTAATGTAGGAAAACTAAGGTCGCGCTTCGCTGCGAAATTTCATCGCTTTTCTTGTTCGCTCATCTAATTATAGGAATTATTAAAAATGCAGTATAATTTAATAATCGTATATATTCATATTAACAAAACATATTATTGTAAATTGTGAGGATTTTACCATATGAACGTTGATTTTAATTTTTAAATCACAATAATTTGTTTTTACTCAATAACAATAATAACTTTTCTAAGTAATAACTAAAATAATAATAACATTATAATATTAATAATTAAGGATAATGTTTAAAATAAAATTTTCTTGATCATAAAGCACTGCTTTATCCATCTAGACAAATTGAATTCTTTGCTTTTTTTTGTTTACTTATGCAGATGATGGGAAAAAAAAATACGAACAAAAGATTTCCTATTGCCATTCTTTCTATGCAACACAAATGTTATAACAACAACATAGTTACAAAAAATAAAATAAAAGCTACTCCGTATTTCAAAAGAAAAGGAAATGACTGATGTTAGCCCAGAGTCTTTACAGTGGACCTATACACATATTAGTGCTATCCCATGGTAATTTGAAAATTTTAGAAGTGAAAGGAATCAAAAAATTCAATCCTATTTATATTTGCCTATGTATACGTGCATCACAATGAAGCTGATGAGTTATATCTTTAAATCTTCAACCATTTGTCTATGTATTAGTATTACACGTGTAGCACAATGAAGAGGAGGAGTTATATTGCTTCAACCAATCAGTGAATAGTGAATAGTAAACTATGAATCACAATTGTACTATATGGAGAATAAGAGACTTACTAAGATAGATAGACTCACACTATCATTATGCCAGACTTATAAAGCTAGCTACCATTCTGATACCACATGTGTTTAGTAAATTTGATAGTCGTCCCTACTCGATTACTTGGTATACAATAAAATGCATCAAGATACAAAAGAATTAATATACTACAACCGTTAAAAGTAGGGTTCCGGAATCAGACCGGCGGACAGGAACCGAAAAGCCCAAAAACACAAAAAAAACAAGAACCGAGAATCAGACCAAAATAATAGTTCCGATTCCAGTTTGGTATGATTATTTCGGGTTTAGAACCGGTTAGAATGGGAAAAAACTACATAATCAACATAAACTATATACTGACTTAGACTTTACTTATCAAATTCGGGTTTTAGAACTGAAAATCAAGAATTGAGAAAGACAAAAAAGGAGAACCGAGAACCAATTGACAAACTGGGTCTAATTGATTCTGGTTTTGATTCGAATTCGGTTATAATCCACAACGTTAGTAAAAGATAGTCATAATTGAATTTGAATACATTTAAGTTGGAAACTAAAATTAAAAATAAGACAAATATTAGGAAACAAAAATAATATTAATCAACTCCTTTTTGTTGATGTTATATAACCACTCTTCCTTTAATATTCATCGCCTCGTCACCAACTGCATAACCACCCAAAAGAACAAAAACAAAAAGAAAAACTCATTCTCTAAGTATCCATGTGCAACATAATTATATGTTAACATGCGTAATAGAATTTATAATAAGCACAATTATAAATATTTTTGTAAAGAGTCTCACCCAATCTTACGCTATATGCATTATATATTTATATGAGGTGTGCAATATCCTAGATGTATGAGTGTCTATACCTTACCTTCATCATGCCTTTCCGTTAAAAGGATTCAATATCATTGTTGTTGTATATATACCTAAATTAGAAAAACAACCATAAGAAACTACACACCGGCATACCAACTCTACATGCTATATGTGACAACCACCAGCAAAGACGACTCCGACAACATTTAGCCCTAATCCCACCCACTAATTTAATTAAATGATGCATCTTTCACCTAATAGACAACCGTTAAAATTCAATATTAAACACGTAATTTTACCTATGTTACATTTGTAATAGGAAAAGAACTATTCATTAAAAATTCTTTAAGGTTCACAATGTTCTATAAGCACGGCCCCAGGGGAGGGGGGTTAATCTGATTGGCATTTTTTTGTTTTGGTTCAAAATAAGTACACTTTCGTGGTTCCACTTTCAAAAGCTATTTGAACGTTTTTCTTTTAACAATCAACACTTTTATGCCATGAATTTTGTAATGCAACTTGAGCAAGATTGATATCGAGATTTCTGTTTGGATTTCCTCTTAATTCATCCTACATAAATTGAATGTAACAAGAACACTATGGTAACGTTTTGATCCGAATCTCCGATCATAATACTAAAATAATCTTCAAATCTTCATTTTTTATCCAAAACCAATAATCAAAAGCCTTTAGACACCCATTTCTTTTTGTGATTTTAAGCCAATTAAGCATAGATTTCAATTAATATCTGCTCTAATGTTTTAAAATCCGGGTTATTACTCGGACCGTAAGATGGCTGGATACGGGTCAGTCGGTTCAACCGGCGGTTCACCCGGGTCAATTAAGAACATATAAAAAAATATATTATATAAAAGATGTGTATATCATGTCATAAAGTTTGTACATTATTATACATTTGAAGTAAAAAGGTTAAAAAATCGGGTCAACCCGGGTCACTGGGTCACCGGTTTTCACAATACCCAGCTGGGTCGAAATGGGTCGGATTTTAGCAAAAACCCGGTCCTGGTTGAACCACCTTTTACACTGGGTCATGGTTGAACCGGTCGGGTCAACCCGGGTTTTAAAACACTGATATGCTCTAATAGCAGTTGTGGACCTATAATCTAAGTAATAATGGTGTAATTATGTGTATTTAGCACGGGATTAATAGAGTAATTATTGTTAAGATAGATAGAGAAAGAGAGCTTGTATTATGATTAGTCAATCGATAATTACAGGATATTATGACAAAGGGGTTAGCATTGACATTATATATATATATCACTTATATCTAACTATTACAAAATTTCAATCTAAATCTGAGAACTCTGTAAAGTATAAAATTAACCACTATTATAACAATAAATGTCAAACAACCAATAATAATGATAAAAAAATAAGAATCTTAAGTTGATTTTTTGCAAATTAGATCCAAAATTTATACATGGTTTTTATCTCATAAAACATTCATCAAACTTTACAACTATATGTCACACACTATGCATATAAAAACAAGATACACAGTCCTATTAAAGACGGGAATGAGAAATGTAAAATGTAGACAATTATATATTTATCGGGAATAGAGATACTACTTCTTGAAAAGCCGCTGATAATTATTGCTAGCATATGAGAGAAATTAATCAAATTATCTACTTCGTATTAGAGATTGTTTATTAGTTTATATAATAATATTGTAGCGTGAGAAAGAAGACAAATTATTTACGTGGTGCTGACTCCTGCAAGTTCATAATTAATAACAAGCACGCTAAAGACATCGCTCTCTCCGTGCACGCAAAGATGGAATGCTTAAATAGAACTCTTTCTCAATACCTAACAACAATACATGACAAAACAACGGTACATAAATGGATTATTAAATTTACGGAACATGTTTTAAATCAAAACAAATTACGTAGTCAATAAGGCTGAGCTATCAGATGTATACCAAACACTGCGGCAGTGCTTCAATACTTAAGAATGTTAAAGATAATTTTAGCAGTGTCACATATTTCGATTTAATTATAATAGAAATAATATATATGTCTCACACTTTAGTTCTAATATAGGTTAGGAGGTGCAGAGTGGACACGTGTATAAATTCAAGATGATGTTCGTACGGTCTATAAGGCGAACGCACAAAAGGCAGGAGTCAGCGGGGATTGCGAAGTCCTAGGGGAAGCGCTCCTAGTAAAATGATCAACTAGTAAGGTGACTAGTTGGTGGATGACCAACTGGCGGGTAAGCAATGAGTTGTTACGCAACCAGTTGCTGCAGCGAGATGCTGTTGCTATATGTTGTTGTGACGAACGGTTTTCTAACTGCTGGAAAATGTTCATAACTACCCCTAATTTCCTGGAATTACATCCTAATTTTTTGGAACCACTTTATATAATAGATAAGTAATCACATACTCTTTGACATACATTTTGAATACGAATTCTATTTAAATCATAAAAAGTTATGAATTCAAAATTGTGCTTAATTTCTCATTTGATTATAAGAAATTATACTAAAAATTAGAATTTCATGATACACAAACATATGGTTAAAATATCTAATTCGGAAAGTGTTATTCATGATTTCTGTATAAAATCAAAGATTACACTAACACCTTGTCAGGATCGATTAACTATAGAGAAGTTAATAAACACTTTAGATCTAATTGACTATAGAAGTTGCAGCGGATCAACACTATATCAATGTAATTAAGAACAATGAACTGTAAATAATATGCGAAAATATTAAGAACACAGTTTCACAAAAAACTTCAATGTATATTATTGAGTTAACAATACACACGTACGTTTACAATTCGTAAGGAACTATTTATAATAGTCCTTGAAGCTAAACTATTTACCCTAGTTATTCTAGGACTTGATTTACATTCCAATTATAAAAGATATACATTGAATTACATTCTATAACTATCTCTACGAAGATCTCGGACTTGATATGCTTCCAAATCGTATACCAGTAGTAACTGCAATCACCAGTAGTAAATAAGCATCGTCAGTAGTAACTCTGGTGACCAGTAGTAAGTCCAATATCAACGTCAGTAGTAACTACTATTGATCAGTAGTATCTTCAATAAGCTTGATCAGTAGTAACTTTAGTTATAGTCTTCATCAGTATCAACTTCTTCAGTAGTAAATGTTTTCTGCCCCATCAGTACTAAGTATGATCAGTACTAACTGCAGCATCAGTATTAAGTTGATCTGTTATTTTGTCCCAACAATCTCCCCCTAAACTTATTGATTATCTCTTAATCAATCAAGTTTCTTTTGTTCTTCTTGTTCCCTTCTTCTTTTCTCAAGGGTTCTTTGATTCTGTTGAAGCCTTTGTTCAATAATATATTTGCCGTTCCTCTTTGTAAAGTAATTTAATTTGTTTTGGAACATAACAGCATCATAAGGTTTCATCAAAGTATTTATGAATATCTGATACATAGTCTTCTCAGAATGTGGATATTCTTTTTCATATAAGTATAATTCACATACTTTGCCTGATTTCTCAAAGAAGTACATATTAGCTGTAGGAATGACATTCCAAGCATACACATTTCCTTGATCTGTAAATTGTTCTGGATAATTATCTGGATAAAATGCAGCATCTATCATTTTTGTTAAGTATCCAGCACCAGACTCTTTCCATGATTTCTTTGCCATTCTAGGTTTTCCAATAATCAGAAGCTTGATTACATCACTTCTAGAGCATGATCTGATCAATGGTAACCATCCAGTGAATCTCTGTACAACTTTGTCTTCCCTTATGACCTCTATAACATTGTTCTGCATAACTCTCCAGTTAATAATTGGATTGTTCTGCAATGGAGCAACAGGCATTTCAAGAACAGGTACAATTTGTGTTTTTGATTTCTTTTTAGAGCTTTGTTCTTGATCAACAATCTTTCTTTTCTTTGATTGGGGAGTTGAGGTATTACCAGTAGTTGAAACACTACCAGCTTTGATTAAGTTTGGACTGATTGGGATTGAAGTTTTGGCTTTCTTTGTTTCTTCAGCTTCTTGTTCAGCCAAGTCTTTCTTCTTAGCAGTGCAGTATTTTTCAATTATAGTCATCATCTTCATTCTTCCAAATGACTTTGCACTATGCCCTTTTGTTTTCAGATATTCAATCATATTATCCTTCTGTTCAAACACATCATCTGTCAATTCACTTTTAGTTTTCTTGCATTCAGATACCAAATATTCAAGGCATTGTATGTGTTCTTCTTCTACTTTTCTGAGCCTTTTGAATTCTGCCTGTTGAGCTTCTATCTGACTGTCTTCTGCTTGAACAGGTGTTTGAACAGGAATTGCACTTTGAACCTTCTTTTTCTTTTCCTCAAGTGCTTGATACATCTCTACTTGCTCCAAGAATTTTCTCTGTTTTATCCTCCATCTTGATTGTTTCTCTGATCTGACATGATTAATTTTATTCACCATGTGGTGACCTAATGCTCTGTTTGGGTAATCATCATCATATACTTCTTTTCCCTTTCTAATATGAGCTGAAGGTGGAGGTGGAATATATTTCATATCAGGCACACCATTGATTACTATAGAAGGAGAAAATAACCTAAGTTCATTTTGTTGCAGTATTTTTGGATGTGGAGGAAGTGAGCACTCATCAACCTCAAACCAATTCACATTATCATCAATGTCAGGTATGATAAGTGGTTGATCAGGTGTAGGTGGTTTGGTGATGATTTCAAATTTTTCTCTTTCGATTAGCTCTGGTAGCTGTAATTCTTCCTCTTCAGTAGTAACCAGAGTAGTTACTACTGGTGTGACTTCAGGAGTTACTACTGATAGGGCATCAGTAGTATTTGCTGCTTTTACTTCCTCTTCTTTACTTACTACTGCTATTATATCAGTAGTGGGAGTTACTACTGATATTTCTTTTTCAACTTGTTCTTCCATTGTAGCAGTAGTAATAGGTTCATCTTCTGTAACCATCATTTCTGGGCCTTCATCAACTTTTGTTTCTTTTAAATTTAGGAGAGAGGATGCTGCTGCTGCAATTGATTCATCAATCATGGTCTGTATGTTATCCTTCTCCCCCTTAGTGAGCTCAACTGGTGGAGCCTCACTATCATCAATTTTCTTCTTCAATTTTCTGATGATTTTAGTTTGTTGATGAAGCCTGTGCTCATAGAATCTCATTCTTTTGTTAATGGTGTTCATATGTCTTTTCATTGCAGCCATTGTTTTCCCTTGGTTTGTAAGATACTTGAGACAATCTTGTACAGTGGATTCAAGAGAATCCACTTTATCCGTCAATTGGTTGATTTTAATACTGCCCTCACTCCATCTAGCAAGATCATCGGGCTCACTAACAGGTACATTGGCTTTGAGGTTTTCCATCCTATCCATCAATTCAAAAGATCTGCCCTCATCACTTCTTGGTGATTCATTGGGTCTTTTAGACATCCTCTTCTTCCTAGAAGAAGCAGAGATGCCCCCCCCTTGTGGTTTCTTGGCACCGGGGTCCTTTGAGTAATTCCTCAAATGAGTCATCACTCAAAGTTGCCGAGGTCTGGGTCCTAATGATGTTTTCACTGTCCTGTGCACCCACCTTTGGGGCATCAGTAGTGAAAGCCCTCGCCTCATGTCCTCTCTCCTCCTTGGAGGACAACTCTTGGAGCCTGGGGTTTGACTCAATGTGTCCCCTGGTGTCCTTTGTAGAAATTTTCTTTCTTTGATAAATTGTGGAAATATTTTTGGTTTTATCAGGTAGGTCTTCCACAGAGTGAACAGAGTGAAGAGTAGCACTCTGCAGATTTATGTCAAGTTCCTGGGACACATTCAGGACTTCTATGTTAGTGGGTGATTGAGTAGCTGTTTGGGGTGGTGTTTGGGCTGTATTTGGGGGTGATGGAGTGGGTTGAGGTTCAACTTGGGTTGTATCAATGGTTGAACCCTCTCCAATAAGAGTTTGATCTTTGATCATATTTGGAAACAGAGGGGTTTCCTTACCCGAAAATTTAAATTGTTTTCTCATATTTGAGAAAACTTTCTTGTTCAACTCTGGTAGTATGAAAATGTTTTTAGGAGTTGACAAGTTTTGTAATTCACAATTTATGATATGTTGTATCATAAATTGGAGAAAGAATGATGCACTCAATGTCTGTGAAAAGAATTTTATTCTTTTTATCACAAACTTGAGACACACTGACTAGATTGTATTTTAGTTCAGCTACATAAAATACATCATCAAAGGTAATTTTGCCATTTGTAACAGTACCTTTACCTGTGATCTTACCTCCCTGTGGATTCTCACCAAATGCTACATATCCTCCATCAAGTGACTTGAAATCTTTAAAAATTTGCAGATTTCCAGTCATGTGCCTTGAGCATCCACTATCAATATGCCATGTTCTTCCTTCTTCTGGGATCTGAATGCTCTGCACAAGTGAGTAAAGGATTAGTTAAGTTTGGGAACCCAAGCTTTATATGTCTTGGGTTCATCCTTTGAGAAATAAGCTTTGGGGGATTTAACTGTAAACCTTTTTGGTACCCATACTTGTTTAGTACTGGTGTTTTGTTTTACTACTGCCCTTTTGAAAGTATTACTGGTGTGATAATTTCCTACTGATCTTGGTTTATACCTATGATTTTTAGCTTTTGAATGTTTTACTACTGATGGGGCAGTAGTATTTTGGTACTTACCATTTTTAGATTGACCAGTAGTGTTTTTAGGGTTGACACCAGTAGTATTTTTGAAAGTTGTTTTGGGAGCAGTAGTATTTTTGTAATTAGGGTTTTTACCAGTAGTATTCTTGTACTGGTACCATACAGCATTATAATTAGGGTTAACACCAGTAGTAAAGTTGTTAAAGTTTTTACTGGTGTTGGAAAACTTAAAATATTGTTTATTTTGATTGGATTTTCCATTGTTCTTGAAGTAGTTGCTGTTCTTTGGGCTTCCAACTCTTCTGTTTTGCACAAATCTTGGTGCACTTCTTCCAAATCTTGGAGTTTCAGCAATTGGATTTTTATTTTTATTCACTACTGAAGAACCAGTAGTATCTTTTAATTTTTGAGTTTTTGCATTTTCTTTATAGATCTTAAATTCCTTTAACTCTTTGCAGTTTATTGGATTGAAGTGATAATCCTTTGCTAAATGGTTCACTTTGTTGCAAATAACACATTTTAATTTCTTATTTTTAGCACCTTCAGGTATTCTTTGATCTAAGAGTTGTTTTTTATTTCTTTCATTTCCCCTTGTTAAAATTTTTGGTACATTTTCTGCATCATATTTGGGAGAATCATTTGGACTTTGAGCTGTGTGAAAACTTGTATCAATTGATTTTGGTGATTCAGTTTGAGAGATTGTAAATTCAATTGATTGATCATCATCAGAAGAATCATTTGATTCAGATGTTTCATTATGTGATTCAGTTTGATTTTCAGTTTTTAATTCATTAATGATTCTTTCTGAACTGTTTTTAAGTGGTAGAATGATTTTATATGGAGGTGGAACAGCATGATATCCCACCCCATGAACAACTTTTTCTGTAGTTTGATTATTAGTTAGTTCATCAAGAATTCTAGTACTTCTTTCAAAAATTTTAATTGTTAATTTATTTTGTTCAATTTCAAGTTGACATTCTTCTAATTTACTTGTTAATTCTTTATTTTTTAGTTCATAAAATTCTTTCTCATCCACAGCCTGAAGCAATTCTTCCTTTATCCTTTGATCAATCATCTGGTACACCTTTATTTGATGTTCTTGATCAGTAATCACACCATCAAATTCATGATTTCTTCTCACCGCTTTTGCTAAATCTTCATTTAATTTAGTGTTTTCTTTTTCTAAGTTTTTAACAATTTTAGCACATTCAGAAGTACAAGGTTTAGGTTTTACCTCAGTTTTGTTGTCAGTAAAGGCCGTGAGAGCTTGATTTTGAGCATGCTCTTCTGCTTGGAAGCTCCAGTCATAGCCTTGTCCTTGTTGTGATACAAGGGCAGTTGATTTTGATCTTTTGTCTGGCTGAGGACATTCTTTTGCAAAGTGACCAAGGTTGTTACAGTTGTAACATTTGACTTTAGTTTTGTCAAATCCAGCTTTGTCACCTTTGTTGAAGTTGAGGCTTGTCCTACCAGTTCTCTTTAAGAATCTTTTTGTCCTTAGGCTCAGCATAGCCATCTGCCATTTAAGATCCATCTCCTCAAGATCATCTGGGTTCAATTGTTCCAAGTCATCACTAATCAATGCAGTATGCACATGACTAGTGAAGAAGGATTCTCTTGCAGCATCCTCATAATCTGCAGCCTTTCCTGTGAAGGTTTCCTGACCTTGACCTGTACTAGAGATAAATGCAGCATTATTAGAAGAAATAGAAGGGTTCTTTTGGTTTACCTCAGTTTTAAATACTCTGAGATCATTGTAGAGTTCATCCAACTCTTTTTCTTCTAGAGCATCTCTTTGTCTATATACCACTGTATACATGGCCCATTCTTCACTAAGAGATCTTAGGAACTTCATGTTGACATCTTCTTGATCCATCTTAACCCCAACCTGGTTAAGTTCACCAATTAGCTTGTTGAATCTGTCAAACACTTGAGTGAGTGTTTCATTGGGTTTTCCTTTGAAGTTTTCAAAGTCTTGTTTGAGAACAGACTTCATGTTCCTCTTGGTGCTCTTGGTCCCAACGAATCTCTTCTCCAGTGCTTCCCATAGCACCTTTGCATCATCATACTCAACAAAGAGATGTTGATAATCGTTAGGAATGGCCAGTAGGAGAGTGCTTAGAGCTTTGAGTTCGATTCCCTTGTCCTTCTTTTCCTTCTCACACTTAAGTTTATCTGCCTCAGTTGCAGAACTGCTTGCTTGACCAGGACCAGTTTTGTTTCCTTCAAGGACAACTTCCCACATAGAATAATCTGTAATAAGCATGTATTGCTTAATACGATTCTTCCACATCCCAAAGTTGTTGGGAGTAAGTATAGGAATTTTGTTGGCCTGAGTGCTTTCATTATTATCAGTCATGATTAATAATGTGTGTTTTAAAGATTAAAACTTTTTGTTGTTCTTAACAAATTGTAGATCTAGAACCAATAAGCTCTGATACCACTTGTCAGGATCGATTAACTATAGAGAAGTTAATAAACACTTTAGAAATAATTGACTATAGAAGTTGCAGCGGATCAACACTATATCAATGTAATTAAGAACAATGAACTGTAAATAATATGCGAAAATATTAAGAACACAGTTTCACAAAAAGCTTCAATGTATATTATTGAGTTAACAATACACACGTACGTTTACAATTCGTAAGGAACTATTTATAATAGTCCTTGAAGCTAAACTATTTACCCTAGTTATTCTAGGACTTGATTTACATTCGAATTATAAAAGATATACATTGAATTACATTCTATAACTATCTCTACGCAGATCTCGGACTTGATATGCTTCCAAATCGTATACCAGTAGTAACTGCAATCACCAGTAGTAAATAAGCATCGTCAGTAGTAACTCTGGTGACCAGTAGTAAGTCCAATATCAACGTCAGTAGTAACTACTATTGATCAGTAATATCTTCAATAAGCTTGATCAGTAGTAACTTTAGTTATAGTCTTCATCAGTATCAACTTCTTCAGTAGTAAATGTTTTCTGCTCCATCAGTACTAAGTATGATCAGTACTAACTGCAGCATCAGTATTAAGTTGATCTGTGATTTTGTCCCAACACACCTGTTACCCAACAACCTATGTGGCATTTTACGTCTCCATTTGACGCTTCGGCTTGGAGCATTGGAGATGTTCTAAGCGGTGAGAGGAATAAGGGATACAAACTATGCTCTTTTGATTCATAGACTATTATAAATAGTATACGAGTTTTACGATAGATCTAGTAAATTAAGTAACTAATGATTGCATAAAAGTCAAAATACGGAAGTGTAAAGTAATCTACTTTTTAGTAAAAGGATAAATGCATAGGTTTCTGGTGGCCATATCGGAAAATGGAGATATTGTGGTGATGGGTTGTGGACCATGGTGGTGCACGGTCGTGGTGGCTTTCTTTGGGTCCATAATAAAAGTGTGAAAGCAAACACATGCATGCTACAATTACAGAGTGACCTTCTTGCCTTTTGTTTTGTGTCACTCAGTGCCCACTCGTCAAATAGCTAGTTGTATAACCCCACTGTCCTTTTTGTTCACGAGATTTCGTTCATGTAATATTTTTGTTAATAATCAAATCCACACCTAAACCGTCAAACCAATCAGAAGAAATATATTTTGAGGTGGGCTCGGGTTCCAATCACGTCAAATTAGCCCAGACGTTTTGACCTACCCATTTATATGACCTCGAGTAGGTCGAGTCACAGGTAGGTACAAGTCAAGTGAAGGGTGTAAGAGAGTGAAACGTTCATGGGGTAAAAAAGTGACAACCACGCATATCAACAGGGATGGAATTATAAAAATGGGTCCAGTGTAGCGTGCCAATAATTTAGCAAATGTCAATACCATGAAAATAACTTGTTATTTGTGAAGCATCAATGGTGATATATTGTAGACAGTGACAACACTCTAGTTTGTCGCTATGGTCACAAGTGAGACGAACCATATACTGGCAAAACAAAAAAAGCCCAACCAATGGGTACCCTTTGGAGTACGTTCTTTACATCATTTTGGCTGCTTATGATTTGTGTAGTTTCTGTATGATAAGGTCCTTCTCATTTAGTTTTATAATTCGATAAAGTGGATATAAATATGTTGACCTTAAGTCTTTGGTAATCCGTTGCTAACTCAAGGGCGGATAAACTTTGCACAACCCAGTGGGAAAAGATTGTTGTGACGAATCTCTTTAGCGACCGGGTCAAAACCGTCTGCTAGTGGGCTCGGACCAATGTGAATTGTGGCCCACCAAGGTTTCATTAAAATAAGATAATAATTAAAATGTTTTCCTAATGTATGTCTTATGAGCATGCATTATAGTGCATTTAATGAAGTAATTATTTCTTAAGTATATATTAATAAACTTTAATTTCTATCATATGAATTAAATATAATTAAATGAAAATAATTGTTTATTAAATGCACAATAAGTGAAGTCTTCGCTAAGACCTATTTATGAAGGCCGAAATGACAGTTGCTACTTTATTGGGCTTGATGCATTCAGAGCGGGGTGATGTTTGTGTCGTTGGGTCCAACCCAGTTCAGAGGTGATTCCTAATGACCTACATTGTCAAAATTGGTATATCCCACACTAACTGTATATAAAACGGGAAAGAGAAGCAAAAACAGTATCACAAAAATATAGACAAGAAATGTGAGAGTAATTACAGCCTAAATTACAGGGAAATAGTATGAGCATTGCTTTTTTTACACAACTTATATTAAAGCCAAAACATAACAGAAATCACACCGTTAAAATATATATCACCATCATTGGTCATAAATCGATTTAAAGTCAAACTTTAAGAAAGGCCAACCTTAACAGGTCATTTTTCAAAGTCAACCTTCAATGAGCAATCCAACCAAAGTAAAAACAAACCACCATATAATCATCATCATCATCGAGATATCAATTGGGTTCAAAGTCATGCAAACTTTAAGAAATCATGAACTCCAATAATTCCAAAGTCAAACTCAACTGATCAATTACACAATAGTATAAACATATAAGATTGTGTGATTTAGCTTATTAGTATTACCAAGTCAGTTAAATAGAATCCCAAACGTGAAAAAAATTAAAACACATGTTTTAACCGACACCCTACAAAAGTACCTGATGTAGTCAAAATTCAACCACCACTCCATATTAAGAGGGAGGATAGACAGAGAGCATTCTACACTCCCAAGAGACACTACAAAGAGTTAAAAACGGGAACACAAATTTGTCACCATTTTTACTACTTGATGCTATCTGATTAAATTCTTAATTCCGTGATTAGTGCTACTCGATTAGCTTACTTGCTGTTGATGAACGCCATACATGGGGTAGGCCCCATATGCTGCAGCGTACATGCCCGGGTCATGATGAGGTGGCGTCATAGCGTACTCATAAACGGGCCCCGCTCCTCCCCATTGGTTCCCAAACTCGTTTCGCATCTGCCAAATTTATATTTTATAGATGGTCAGAAAAGTTGGTTTATGGGATGCATATAGGAAAAAAGAGGTGAAAAAATGGGCATTGGGTCAAACGTGTTAGGGTCAAAAGTCTAGTAGCTAATCCTTGAATTGGTTGTCCGAAATATTGTAAAACTAGATAGTGTGTCAAATATGAACTATACTAGTACAATGAATAAATGATTTATTATGCATTATGCAAAATGTGTGGTTAGTAAAGTGTATGTGCAGGAGCAAGTTGATGACGATTAATAATTACCTGCTTATTAGCAGGGTTACGCCGCCTCACTGTTTGCTTCCCAATTGTGGTGCCTGCAGTGCCTCTTCAGCATTATTTCTGCCAATATGTTAGAAGAGCACTATAAAACTCTATCCTAAGTAATAGTTGCTCATTATACCATACAAGGATTTGGATGGCAACAAAAAGACACTTCAATGACCCGAATAGGAAAGAATGCCGGTTAGTAACTTTAATTAGTGGTTAAGGATTTTTATCAAAAAGAAAAAGATGGATGTACCTGTTGGCGAATTGTACAAATCCGCATCCTTTTCCAATAGGTATTTTCACTGAGACTATCTCGCCATGCTGGGAGAAAGGCTGCCTAAGATCCTCGTCGCTTACACTCCCACAAATATCTACGCTTAAACAAAAATTAGCCACAAAGCTAGCAAATTAAAGTAAATATAATAGACTGGTATATGTTAAACTAAACAAACATGTAAAATAAACCATACTGACCGTGGAATCTCCATCAGAATGAGAGCCACCATTCGACATATAACCACCTAACAAAAAGCAAATAAAACCCACTATTAAAATGTAACGGCTGAAAAGATTAAATCGAAAGACCTTGTGAAGCATATTGTTGTTGATAACCAGAGGATTTCCTTGGAGTAGCAGCACCAATACGCATAGGTCGACTTGAACAATAAGTTCCATTCATTTCGCTTGAGTCCTCTCACTATCATCACCAAACCATACCCTTTTGATCTACCAGTATTTGCATCAATCACAACTTTAGCAGCTTTCACAGACGGATATTTATTAGAAAATGTTTCGTGCAATAAAGTATCCGTTACATCTGCAGCTAAATCTCCTACAAATATTGACAAATCAGAGCCATTATTTGAGCCCATGCTGAATGTGGCCCAGTTTAATCGGAATGGTTGTTCTGTATTAGGCATAGCAATGCATGTATATGTCTGCAAAACCTTGTCAGCTGCCACATGTGTAAAGAACTCAACAAAACCGTATCCCTCTGAGAAACCCGTTTGTTTATTGCGAATCACTTTAATGGAAGCAACCTAAGTAAATATATACAATAATTAATGATGTGCAAGTATACATGACTCTATCTTTGTTATGTATCAACAATTTTTACACATTTTTAAGTGTAAACAATGTCCCGAAAATTTTAACAGCTTTTTGAGCCGTGAAAAAAAAATGTAATATATTAATTAATCCAGTCAACCTCATTAATGCACTAACATGTACATCAAAAACACCATTGATGCCGTCTGATTTTAAAAAGTTATGTCATATATAGCCACTTTGGGATAACAAATAAATTTAGGTGTAGTACATCATTGATTGCCATGTCCACCACCACCATCGTGGCGGTGTCTATGTCAGCAAAGACTGTCAATGTATATCCAATTGATAAAGGTTATAACTTAAATATAAGGGTTTGTCTACCTCTTCCTTAATTAATAGTATACCAAATAACAAGTATTAATTGAAAAAAATATTTCTTTAACCTATCTAACTTTAATAATATTAAATATAATTTTTAATATAAATTAGTTACAAAAATCCTCATTATAATTCAAATTAAAAGATCAATTGTTATCAATTTTATCTTTAATAACATTGGATAATAACTAGCATATTGTTCCAGTTCCACAAATAACAATCATACATCATTAATTAGCAGCAAATTAAATCACATTTAAAAACTGAAAGTTAATTAATGTAAATAAATTTTCAAATAATAAATTATACCTCGCCGGTGGAAGCAAAACAGCTACGGAGGTAATCCTCATCCATCCAGTTATGAAGATCACCGACCCAAATCGTCCGGTTCTCTCCGGCGCTGGCGCCGCCACCTGATCCCTGCTGCGGCTGTTGCGCCATCGGATGATGGAGGTGGTACGGCATATAGTGTGGAGCCATCGGGTAATGTCCCGGTGACGGCGCCATCATTTGATGCTGCATTACCATCGCCGCAGCCGGATACTGCATCGCCACCCACTGCTGTTGTTGTGGTACAACCGCCGGCGTTGCTACCACTGTAGGTTGTGTTTGTTGCTGTGGATCGGACCCACCACCGTTAGTAGTTGATTGCATCTTCAAAACACACACTAAACCACACACAAATTATTTCACGAAGTTTTTTTTTACGTAACTTTTTTTTTTCAATGAAAACGGCGAATCTGAGAGAAAAAAGAGATAAGAAAGAAGTTATGGAAGGATTCATGGGGAAGCCCTACTTCATGACGCGTATGTCTTGACAGCCATTGGATTAATTGTTGTAAAGTAATCTTGGCCGTTGATTCTACATGATCTGAGGTAAGCATTGGGAGATTGCTGTTTTAATTATGGTCGGCCGCCACTCGTAATATATTTCCCTATTTTGGTATATTAAGAAAAAACAGAACAAGTACTTTTAATTTCTTAAAATACTAGGTTATAACCCGTGAAGAATCACGGGCTGTCACTGTTTATACTGATCGTTAAGAATATATAATACAAAGTTTTTTACCAGATATAGTTTGACCTGTATTAAACTTTTATCGTATAAGATAAAAAGGGAAGATATTTATAAGAGAGTCAAGTGTGTTGCAAAACACGTACATATTTTCAATAACAAAATATCAAATTATGATTAAAAGAAAGTCCAACATTCAATGACAAATTATGAAATGCCATATCATTGGATTGGTATATTTTTAGAAATTATTAAATAGATTTAATTTCGGAAATAAATGATTTTATGTATTTATTTTATTTAAAGATTGTGCGTAAAAATAGTTATAATTTCCATCGTTGAAATAGTTATAATTTCCATATATAATTAATGTGTAAAAACCGAATGAATGTTTTTTTTTCATAGTAAATACACTAATTCGTTTATGGAAATTATATAATTTACTTAGAATTTATATAATTTGACTATAGACTATATTTTTTCAAACTTGTTTTACTAAAAGGTAGCATATACGTGTTAATAAGTAATAACACCGTGAATGTAACAGTTAACAAACCTCGTAAGTAATTTCATAATAACATTAACAACTAATCAAATAGCGCTTATCAGTGATTTAAACGATCTGATTTATATTCGAACATAGTATTAAATAGGAAATAAAACTAAAATAAGCAAGTATAACCAAAAATAATAAGTATTAGCATACTGAAAAAATATTCGTAAAAGAAGGAAGACATCCATCAAAATAAAATTATGTCTTACGAAAATAAAATAAACGAAAAAAAAACTCATTCAAAAGTCTGAAATAGTTTTTGAAATAAACCAACATTGCACCTCGAAACGAACAATTCATCACTTCTCGACTTTTGGTATCAAAAGTTCTCCATCGTGTTCTTTCCCTTCTCCATTGTCCATTTTCTTGTCTTTTGAGTATGAACCGTGTCCATTTTCACCTTCTTCAAAGCAATCTACTAATTTCCTTTTCAAAATCGATGGTGGGGTGAGTTTTTTGTTCAGACTCGTTGCTGTTGATGTATCGACAGCTAACGGTGTTATGTTGTCACCGGTTTCAGAAAAACCATCCTGCATTTCATATGAAAATTATTAATTGTTAACAAATAATTCATCTTATAGGTTTAAATAAATATTTAACAAATTTTTAACCTTAACAACGTTTGATCGATCGAAGGATTGAGCTGTTGGACCATCACAAAATGATTCTGATTTCTCAATCTGATCAATGGATGAAATTAACATCAAAATTAAAAAAATATAAAATATACATCATATTATAATAGATTTATAATTATTTACTCACCTGTTGAACATCTAATTTTTTTTCCAACTCAGATATAATCCCTACATCTTCAGTTAGTTGGGAGATGGAATACAAATTATTTCATGTGTCAACGTTGAATTTCCCGATTGTAACTTTGAAAGCTATCTTTCGATCTTTGATTACATTCAACTCCTCCGCGAATACCTCTAGACCAACACCCATCTGAATCATGTTAAAGTGTTAAGTATAGCACTGGATTAGTAAGTCATACATAAATAAATAATAAGATAACATTAACATGATATTCCATCACCTTAGTACTTCTATCAACAAAGTATTTTGCTGTCTTTCCCACAAAGTTGTATGTATGGCCATCAAACCATGTGATTGTGATAGATCCAGTACTATCCCTTACACGAAGAGGGATCCTGTACCTAGAAGAAAAACATTTAAAAAGTAAGATGTGAGTATATATATTGCACACTAAAAATACAACTATTTAATTTACCAAGATACCAATTGTTTACCTTGGGCCAACAGATTTTTTCTTACTTTTGCAATTCTCATTCTTGCATTCATACATTTCAGTTGAGTCAACATCATCAGTCCCATCACTATTATCAGTTATTAAATTTATCTTCACACAACCCTTACGACAATGGCCACATGCATTGTAGAAAAACTTTGTATCTTTATCAGCTTTGAAAAATCCAATGACAGTAGCAACAATGATTACTTGCTTAGCCTGTAAAAGACGTAAAATCTGTTAAAGACGAAAAACAATTTATGTCTATTTTACTAAGTTAATGAAACAATTTATGTCTATTTTACAATATTATGTCTATTTTACAATATTATGTCTATTTTACAATTTAATAACTAAGTTAATATTACTCCCTCCGTCCCTAAATAAAGTTCCCATTTGTGTTGGGCACAATATTTTAGGAGATAGTTAGTGGTGGGGTATTTGGTATTACTTTTGATTAAAATATAAGGTTTGATTGGAGAGAGAAAGTGTTTTAAGAGATAGTTAGTGGTGAAAGTATTGGTAATAATATTATTATATTAAGTGGGCCCCTTATGTTTGAGAAATGTGAACTTTATTTAGGGACAAAACATAAAGGAGAAATGAGAACTTTATTTAGGGACGGAGGGAGTATTAAAAAGTTATATTAATTTTAAACCCTAATTGATATGACCTAACGTGGTAACCCAGATCTTACTGTTTTTAGAAATTCAAATTTATTCGGATTTAATTATATTTTAATTTTGAAAATTATATTCTTTTTCGACTTAGGTTTTTTTTTTTTGGATTTTAGTTATGTCCACCTTAAAATTTTCGAAACATTTAACTGTTTCATTAAAATTAATGAAACATTTTATGTATATTTATATTTTTTTTCTTTTTAACACAATTTACTACAGTATTAAATTAATTGTAAACTGTTTCTGTAAATTTATAATTTTATTAGTTTAAAATTGGAAATTTAAAACAGTTTTCAATTTCTGTATATTTATAAACAGTTTAAAATCGAAATTTTAAAACTTATACAATAGTATTAAAACAATTAAGAATCTTGAAAACTTATACAATAGTATTAAAACAGTTTACAATAGTATTTATATTTATTTCATTCTTAAAACAGTTTGCACAAATTAACATTACTTTTTATATAAGTTTGACTATAAATCTGATCTTATATTTTCATCTTTAGAACCCGATATTCTTTTTCCTTTCTAGGTTACATAACTTTACTGTTTATAAAGTTATGATGATCAATTTTTGAAAAACTATATTTATTTTATTACTGGAGTAGAACATATGGAATGATTAAAGTTGTTTAGTGTAAAAATTACCTCACAAGGGACCAAAATATCAGCAATGTTCAAACATTCATGATTTTTCAAAAAATCATCATTCATAGAGTACGTTTTCGTATGAACTTTGCTATACGTAATCGTGGGGCTCTGCAGTCCATATTTTGCTGTCATTCTGTTAAATAAAATGATAAAGTATTTAGTTTGAACATTTTAGAAATGCAAATATTGCTGTTAATTGAATGAATATATTACTTGGCTTTAAAATCTTTAATTTCATCAACTTCAGCGTCGATAAATAACCTTGACGTTTCATAGTAGGTCCCAACGCTGATAAAATCTACAATAAAAATTTATTTTTAGTAAATACGAAAAGAAATATAAGATGGTTATCATTTTTATAACGTAAATAAAAAAAGATTACTATGATAGTTGTTAATTTTTCCAAATTGAACAATCATGGTTATCTTTCTACTGCTTTTGTTATCATCCATGTATTTCAGCATGTTATACGCAGTTTCTCCCCACAGAGTAAGCTTTAACGGTGTACAACTAAATAAAATTAAAAAATAAATCAATTAAATTTGATAACAGTTGGATACAAATTATTAATATATAAACTGTTAATATGTACATACTCTATGTTGTGCAGAGTCATAGTAAGTCTGTGTTTAGATTCATTAGGGTTGGATTTATCCAACGTTTCAACCTCAAAAATCTCTCCGATGATGTCTAGTAAACATAAAAATAATAGTTAGTTTACGAAATAAATTAATACTTAAGTATTTAAATTATAATAAATAGATTTTGAACGTATGAAGTTACCAACTGATACATCAACCATCAACTGGTTGGAATTAATTTTCTCAAATTCTTCAAATTGAAAACTGTGTTTCGTTCCAATAAAGTCGGTACATTCCTTCACTTTTGTGTTTGCTCCTAAACATATCTTTTGATGGTGTTCGGTTATTTTGAATGACACGGGATTTGTACAAAGAGATGCATCAGTTATGTAGTAATCTTTGTCTTGTTTGAGTGTAGTTTTCAAATATCCTAGATTTTTGTTCAACACATAGGCCTGGATTTTGGATCCCTAGAAAAAAAAAATGTATAAATAAATGTTGTTTCACAGTAATATTCTAAAATCTATATCCATGATCATAAAATGTTTCATTAATTTTAATGAAACAGTAAAATGTTTCGAAAATTTTAAATTAATTGTAAACTGTTTCTGTAAATTTACAATTTTATTAGTTTAAAATCGGAAAGTTAAAACAGTTTTCAGTTTCTGTATATTTATAAACAGTTAAACTCAAAATTTTAAAACTTATACAATAGTATTAAAACAGTTTGCAAAAGTATTTATATTTATTTCATTTTTAAAACAGTTTGCAAAAATTAACATTACTTTTTATATACTGTTTATAAAGTTCTGATGATCAATGGATGAAAAACTATATTTATTTTCTTACTGAAGTAACATTATTAAAGGTCTATATTAAAAATAATTTCCGATGTGTACCTCCTCATCCATTAAAATCATCTCTGTTGCATAAATTTTGGTTTTAACATAGCGGTCATATTGGAGCCATAAACGAATTACACGCACTTTGAGTGCAAAACAATCTTTGTTATCATGGAGTTAACTGATCAGCACAATTTCGCTAGAAGACATCTTTAACCACGATACCTATTAAACATAAAACAGAGTTATGAAGTCTCAGTTTAACAAAAATAAAATTATACAATTAAATGTAAAAATGGACACTCAATTAAAATAAAAATAGTAGGGCCCTGTTTGGTTGTTTATATTTTACAACTTAGTTAAAAATCTTACTAATTCTATTAAATTTAAAAAAAAAAAACAGGATAATAAAATTTAATAAATTGTATTCGTATAGTATTCAGGATAATAAGTTGTATATACAATTTACAGGCATGCGAAGCGCATGATATTTAAACATTACTCAATATTGATCAGAAATCTGTCTGTCAATAACATTTATTCGAATAGTATTAAAATAGGGTGCTTAATGCAGGATACTTTCGCATATGTTATTGACAGTGTGTATACAATTTATCATAAATCTGTTTGGAGCATATGTTATTGACAGGATACAATTGATCATAAATCTGTTTGGAGCATCAATTTATTCGAATAGTATTCAGATATTATTGACAAGGTGCCATATGCAGCATACTTAAACATGGCACAATTGATCATAAATTCTTCTGTAAATAAAATTTATTCGAATAGTATTCAGATTTATGCAGGCTATTTCGTCAAAGGTGAATATTGTAAAGCTTGAATGAGTACGGATCATTACATACCTGTAAAACTGCGTGAAGAAGGTAACCCAAAACTTGGCTATTGTTAATTTGAATAAGAAACTATAAGGTAGACGTTGTTTATATAGGATGTTAGTTTTAAATATTCTGTTAATCTATTTCGTAAATCTCGGATTTGTTTAAATGGGAGTTAGCGTTTATCCCTATAATTTATGTGTATATTTTTTTTAAATATGGTAAGTGTATTTCTTATTAACAGAAAGAAATATTATATATCACGAAATTTACAAAATTCATGATATTAATTTTACTTATTATGAAATTAAATTTCAAATACCATATTATTTTACGTTTTTGAATTTGTGAAATATGTGGAAACAATATAATTTAGAGTTTATTTAATTTTTTTGTGATGTTTGCAGGTATTTGTTAAAGCATATAAATTGAAGTTTTTTTAAGAATTAGCGGGAATCAATTATAACTTAAATTTAAAGAAGAATATGGTGAATCAAATTTTGCGGAAAAAATTATGGTTTGATTGCAGACTCAATTAAAGGTATAATTGCTATTAATATAAAAGGATTTAATTTTTGTATTGAAAGCATCCTTAATAAACGGAATCGGTGCCTTAATAAAAGGATTTTATATTGGCAAAATTAAATTTGGTCATATTAATAATATAAAAAATCCAGACCTTAAGTAACGGATTCCGTTTTAAAATATAGAGTTATTTATGGTTTGTATTATGTATTTCAAGCTGCAATTTTAGCAATATAAAATCATTTTATTAAGGATTTTAAGTAACGGATCCAGGCCTTAAGTAACGGATTCATGTTTAAAATATAGAGTTATTTACGGTACATATTTTTTTTTTCAACCTCCATTTTTTTAAAGTGTTGAAAAATCAACACTGTATAAACGTATTATTCCTAAAAATCAACACTGCGGTTATTTGGCCCCTCATCAACACTGCAATCCTATATATTTTAATTTAATGAAAATTAATAAACGTATTAACAGAATGTATATTGATTATATTGTTTTCTTTTCGCATAATTGAAGTGTTTAATTTAAACACATATTTCGAAAGTTTGTTATTTGCAGCCAGATTAAATGTTACTCCCTCCGTCCCACAAAAAACTTCCCATTTGACCTTAATTATTTGTCCCACAAAAAACTCCCCATTTCATTTAATTGATGGGCTGCACATAATAAAATATTATTATTACTAAGGACCCACCACTAACTATCCACTAACCATCTTTCTCTCTCCAAACCAATCTTGTATTTTAATCAAAATTATTACCAATGACCCCACCACTAACTATCCCCTTAAAACTTGTGCCTATATCAAATGGGAAGTTTTTTGTGGGACGGAGGGAGTATTAATCTTGAAAAATCAACATTGCATACTTCATATATTATTTCTGCATATTTGAAGACTTATAAAGAACTTTTTTTTTAGTATGGGTCGATTATAGACTTTATTTTTCATTAGGAATAATAAACGTACTAAGAGAATTTATATTGATTTTAATTTTTTCTTTTTGCAGAATTGAAGTGTTTACTTCTGAAGATTAAGAAAGTTTTAATTTGGACCTGCATTTTCGAATTGTAGTATTTGGCGCTGGATTTTAGGAAAGATTGTTATATTAAGCAGTCATTTAATAATTAATTTCCGGTAAAAAAAATTCAAAAAGCTAAGAAATTGCCACGTGTCTATCTTGGCTTTTAAGGGGTCCACGTGGCCACTAATTAACCTTGTTTTATTATTATATAGATAAACCAAACATAGTTAAATTTATTTCCCAAAAATAAAGATTTGATACTTCTAAGGTAATAGTTTAACAGGCAATCTGACATCAAACTATTAATGAATTTTATTAACTACAATTTTTAAAGTTGTCTTTCAAAACTTATTAGACGTACAAAAGATTTGTATTTGATTGCTATATAAATTCTTGATATATTTTTTGATATCTTAATTAACTCTTAAAATTATCATTATCATTTTGCTAATTACTTATATGTAAAACAAATTTATATTAGCATTTAAGTTAATAAAAAATATTATTAATTATAACTAAATACATATAATATCATTTAAGAAATTAAAGAATCTTAAATCTGGTAATATATTTTTTTTTTCATTTTACAATAAGTGATATATTTCTCTTTTTCTAGTTGTGTTTCAATATAACTGATATAATTCGAAAACTTGTATTATTTGGTAAAAAGTTGTGGGTCACACATCCACTAATTATCTCGTTTAATATAGTGAAATGACAAATTTACCTTTATTTGTACATTTAAACATCATTAATAATGAAAATATGTGGTACTCATCACATACTAATGTCTATCCAGTTTGATATAATCTAACATTTATTATAATTTTTTGTCTTAAAAAACATAAAATTGTATTATTTGATTTGAAACTGAGGAAATAACATTTACTTTACCAATATCTTGCAAATTAGGGGTATATTAGAAAAATGCTAATTGGAGGGCTTTCACTCGGCGGTAATGTATTTGGTCACATTATTATTATCAGAGATTCAAGTCACATAACAAATATATATTGTGTTTAAAATTAGATTAAATTCAAGTCACATAACAAATGTATATTGTATTTAAAATTAGATTAAAATTTATTATTAAAAAATATAATCAAACAAATTTATTAGATATCTTAAATAAGATCATACTAAAGGGCCTTTGACATAGCGATATACTATTTACCTCACAACTTTAAGGTTGATGGTTTAAATCCCCTCATGTATATAGATGAGAATTAAGTGTAAATTATATTGTTTTAAAAAAATCTTAAATAAGATCATATATATAAGAAAAGAAAACATATAAATCACTAACGTATATGACACACATGTTTAAAGTAAGCATGTTTTTGCTTCTATGTTACTTTATAAACATTTATGAGTTGTCATTTTTGAAAAAGTCACAAGTTTTTTTTTCACTCTTTTACAGCTTTAACCTCAGATATTTTATAAATTTTTTTTATTAATTTTAATTTGTTAAAGAGTTGTAAAAAATAAGATTATAATAGAACATTAGTAGATTACATAAATCAATTATTATGAGTTAGAAAATTTATTATGAAATAATACTTCATTCAATTCAAATAAATTATGCACTTTTATTTTTAGTGTGATTTAAAATAGGTGATACATTTTGAAAAATTATTTTATTTGACATAAAGTAGTGAGCCCCGCACATATTAATTATCTTCTTTAATATAATGAAATAACGTTTGTACCCTTACTTAGACTTTTAAGTATCATTAACTCTCACTTTATTCAAAAGGTGTGAGACCTTCCGCACTAACAATCTAATTAATCAAATTTAACTATTATTTTAAATTTTTGCCTTAAAAACTGTAAAAATAACAATGTATCACTTATTTTAAATTTTTTTTTGAACCGGCAAATATTACATATGTTAGTGGTTAGAAATTAGTATCACCTAGTTAGAATACACCTTTACCAGAGTTTGAACCCATGACCACCTAGAGAAAACCCCCCCAAGACAAGCTTGGTGGCCAAGTGAGCTATTCGACTTATTATAAATAAAATGAAGTAAAATAGAAAGAGCAAAGATTAAATTACACATCATTAATTATTCGATGAACTTCTAAAATCTCAATCAAAACTGTTATTTTTTTGTTCGATAATCATTATTGGTCCTACCAACATCATAGCATTAGACCAGTACACAACAAAAATAAAAATATCCTATTATTGATACCATGCTATTATCTATAATACATTTTGTAATGGATGTGTATTGACATTTTTACCCTTATGTGTATTGACATTTTTTACCTTACATATTTCCTCCTTTTTCAAAATACCCCCTTAATTTTTTAAAGTTCTAAAACATCCCCTCTATTTCTTGAAAGTTTTAAAATAGGCCTTCCACTATTTTGAAAGTTTTAAAACAACCCCTCAACTTTTACACATTGCTAATTTCATTTAAAAGTTTAAATGCACTTTAAAATTATGATATTGAAAGTTATGCTATTAAAATTATTATATTTATTTGAGAGTTATGTTATTGAAAATATATTTAAACACATATTTCATTTCTTAATATAAAATAATCATTTGAATATTCAATGAAAATATCAGTAAACAATATTCTAGATACTATCTGAAAATCCTCACAGCATCGCACGGGTAGAAATCAACTATTTCATATAAAATGCAGCAATTGTTTTATCAGAAAATTTCAAAATTTAGAAATTTGTTTTCATATAAAAATATCGTATTAAATTTAGAAATTTGATTTGACATATTTTACTCTTCAATACCTATAGTTTTATCAGAATATTGGGTTAACCTGTTAAAGCAAGCATTCTGACAAATTATCACTAGTTAATAGTTAATACTAACAAATTTCCAAATTAACCATTACAAGATTTTCAAATTAAAGGTTAAACAACCATTACATAAACTGGTATCGTCAGTTGTTGCCAAATCAGTGTCACGTCAGCTCATCCTCCGATCGACATGAAACTGACGTATCCATACAAACAATACCTCTTCCCTTTAATCTTTTGGGACCCACCATTACAAAAAAACACACACAAAATACCCCTCCGGGCCCACCCACCAACTCACGAACCCTCCTCCCTCTCGTCTTTAAAGTGGCGAATGAAGTACTGGCGGGGCGCACCAATGATTTGGGTCTCGCTAGTTTCAAGAACGGAGGAAGTGATACTCCCGTTCGGAGTGCTCTTATTGATCCCATGCTATTTCATATAAAATGCAGCGATTGTTAAATTTAGAAATTTGATTTGACATTTTTTACTCTTCAATACCTATAGTTTTATCAGAAAATTGGTTAACCTGTTAAAGTAAGCATTCTGACAAATTATCACTAGTTAATACTAACAAATTTCCAAATTAACCATTACAAAATTTTCAAATTAAAGGTTAAACAACCAAATATGTGAGAAAATTAAGATTATCATATATTTAAACTATAAAAAAAAGGGTTAAACGTCAAAAAGTTGCAAGTTGAAGTATCTCTATCTCTATCTATAATACTCCCTCCGTCCCACAAAAAACTTCCCATTTGAGATGGACACAAGTTTTAAGGTAATAGTTAGTGGTGGGGTCATTGATAATAATTTTGATTAAAATATAAGATTGATTTGGAGAGAGAAAGATAGTTAGTGGATTGTTAGTGGTGGGGTCCTTAGTAATAATAGTATTTTATTGAAATGAGAAGTTTTTTGTGGGACAAAAATTTAGGATGAAATGAGAAGTTTTTTGTGGGACGAAGGGAGTAAAAGAAAGCATGACATGTCAACTAATCCACGTCATCTTTTCCATGTCATCTTTGTCACATCACAAATCTTCTACCAATCAAAGCATGTCACATCACCCTTTTGATAGCCTTGCAATATTCCAAACTTAATGATAAATATGATTTGAATTATATCACTTATCAAGGAAAATATCATCTTTTCATATTAAATTTCCATTCGAATTATCCTTGATAGAAAGCATTATTTTTTGAAATCATTGACTATTCCGAAATTAGATGCGGCAAAGATCATAAATTTGCATTATCTTTTGATTTAAGGACGTGATTTAATTTACAGGATAGGGCTTTTATTTCACTAAATACCATTTTCTTTTTAAATTTATTTTTTAGGAAAAAACAAACCACTTTTATTTTAATTTGATACTCATAGTTTTAATTCCTTCTAATTTTTAATTGAAATCTTTGATACTTAATTTTTACTTTTTAATAACTTATTTTATGTTTTTATAGGTTTATATGATGGATACAAATATTTTAAATGTCAAGGTCATAAAAGGTGGAGGGAATCCAATCAAACTGGGTAATACTATGTAATTTTATTTATTAAAGATATAGAATGACGTTAATGTATCAACTTTTGTAATCAAATCTGATAAACTCTTTTGTACATGTATAACATCACATCAAAAATTAGCTGAAGAACATAATATTAATGAATTAATGTTAACAAAGATTTTTTATATAACAATTTCATGTTTGATATAAAAATAAACAATAATAATTTTAATTTACAGATAGAAGTTCAAGTAACATACCCAAACTATCATTAAATGATTTCTATAATCATTAAGGTATACTTGCATTCTAATTCTAATTCTCAATATACATAAAAGTTAAGTCATATTTGTATATAAAACTAAAATAAATGTACGATAAAAAAATTATTTTCTTCCGCATAGATTTACTTCTTAGACGTCCTGGACGAAAGATGATTCCTACACCGGTAAATTGTAAGTAAATTTCGATTCGCTGTAATTTACTTTATTTTAAGATTATTATAACTGAGTTATTAAATGCTATGACATTTTCAGCACCAAGCAACATTGTCAAATCACCATTAACTAACATCTCCATTCCTCAAATTATGATATAATTCAGACTACCAATATTATATTTGTTTTAGAAAGTTATTTAACATACATTTTGTTTGTTAGCCATAAAATCTTTTTGTGCAAAATTAGAATTGCTTCCTCAACGTCATGGAAGAAAGCAAATTCCTATGTCATCTCAAGGTATTTTGTTTAAAAAAAATCTCCTAAAATATCAACATTTTCTAGGGCTAATAATAATAGTTTATTTGAAGATAGATCATCATGGTCCATAGTTAAATCACCATTAAGTGGAATATTTATTTGTAGGTACTGATTTTGCTGGTTTACTTATTAAGAATACTTTAATAATATGAGACGAAGCACATATAATGGAAAGATGTTGTTTTGAAGCATTAGACAGATCATTAAGATATATTATTGGATCTACCACCCCTAATGCAAAAAATCTCCTTTTTGGTGGTAAAGTTATTGTATTTGGAGGTGACTTCAGGCATATCCTTCCCGTTATTCCTTCAGGAGACAAGACATGAGGTTGTACATGCATCACTAAATTCGTTGTACATATGGGATGATTGTACTGTATTAGAATTAACAACGAACATGTGGCTTAGACATGGTTCTGCAGATTCTAATATCGAAGACATTACGATGTTTGGTGATTGGATCCTGAAATTAGGAGATGGTGTTTTAGGTGGTCCTAATGATAGTGAGGCTACCATCGACATTCCTGATGATTTCCTTGTAACTGATGTCGTTAATCCTATTGCGTCTTTCGTGGAATTTTTTTATCCTAATTTTATTCAAAAATTTTCTGATCCTAATTATTTTCAAGAAAGAGAGATTCTTGCACATACGCATGAAGTAGTCGGAGTAGTTAGTGACCATTTACTGTCAAAGATTCATGTTCATGAGGCAGTTTACTATAGTTCAGATAGTATATGTGAAACTGAATGCTTAGATAGTAGTTACACCGAATCTTACTATTCACCGGATATACTTAACGGACTAAAACTTTCAGGGATACCTAGCCACATGTTAACTCTTAAAGTCGGTTCACCGGTTATGCTTCTATGAAACATTGATCAAACATCTGGATTGTGTAGTGGAACAAGACTAAGAGCCCTTAGTCTTGGTTAACATTTGACTAAAGCAGACTAATAACCGGATTTAATATAGGACATGTTATTTTAAAGAATAGTAGTGAAGATAAATAGACGTTAGTTTCCACTTTCAGTTTATTTTGATATGACTATCAATAAAAGTCAAAGGCAATCACTTTCAAGTATAGGTATCTTCTTACCTCAATTTGTCTTCACTCATGGTCAGTTAAAAATTGCAAAGGATTAAAGATGTTGATATACGACAAAGATGAGAAAGTTACTAACAACACATTGAACGTTATTTACCATGAAGTTTTACAAAAGATTTGAAAATGTTTAAAAATAACATGTACTTTATTATAAATTTTGTCTACTCTTTATACGATAAAATGGTATATGCAATTATTGTCAAAATATTGGGTTGTTTGTTTTATTGTCGTCTTGCATATAATGTTTTTTGGAACAAATATCACTGGATTATTACAAGTCGTCCGTGATTTATCACGGGTTATAAGCTAGTTTCATCATATTTAACTATAAGGAAAATTATATATAGTTATATAAATGACCGATAATCAACAAAAATATTAAAACACTATGTTGATTGAAGATTAAAAATAACTAACATGATTTGCTCACTGATGTATAGAACACTTTTATCATAAATCTAATGTCGTCGTCATTATAAATGACCAAATAACAATCATAATGACAATAGTTGCATGTAACAAATAAATAGATTTTGACAATTTATGTAAACGCATCAATCTGATTCTTAGATTATCTTTTATTGGATATATCACTGTATCAATTCGTTAATTTATTTTATAAAAAATATCTAACAATAATGACAATTTGTAATTTTTTATAAAAAGGATATATCATATCAAATATTAATTGTTCGTTTATGTTCATATTTTAGATTTTTGATACATACGAGTTACAATTAGAGTTTTGTTTTATAACATACTTACTTTATATAGATGTTCACGAATAGTTCATGAATACTTTTAGAGTTTTGTTCATTTACGCTAGTGTATCCTTTTACTAAATTTTTCATGAACATTTCATGAACACTTAATTAATTTTCTTAACAAACGAATACGGGTGTAAAATTGTTCCTTTAAATGTCCGCGAACCGTTTAATAAACAATACTTCCCCCTAACAAACAAACACAAAATATCTAAAAAAATATCCAAGATACTGAAAGGTAATTGAATAATTTGTTCCCGGCTATCGGATATTCGAGTAATTTCGAGTATGAATTCGGATAGTAAAAATACACTATTCAAAATCCGAATATCCAAAATTATAGTATCCGAATATGGAACACAACTGCATTAAGCTTACGCCTAGGGTGTTAACAATATGAGTCGAGTCGAATATCATGAAATTTAGACTCAGCTCGTTTTATAATTACTCGGCTCGAGCTCGAGTTTGAACTTAAAAATATATGTAGTATTCAAGCTCGAGCTTGATATTCGTTTATGATTCCATATTTTTTGAAATGAACTAATTTAGAAACTCGAAAAGTTTGTTAATTACTTGACCCGTTAACTTCCCTATTAATACATGTATATTCTTTTACTTGTTGTATACAATACTTGTTCGGCTGGTTAGGATTGACTCGTTAAGATCGTTCGACTCGTTCGGCTCGAGACTAGTCAACGAGCTATCCAACGAGCCGAGTCGTTAAATTATTATACTTGACTCGTGAGATTAATCGAGTATTGTTTCATTTTCCAGTTCGACTTGAGATCAAATTAATATAGAGTAGAACTCGATATAAACAAATTCGAGTTAAAAACTCGAGGCGTTAACACCTGACGCCTAACCAAAGGCAGTCCGCCGGCACCTATTCACCGTCTCATTGCCCTGCCCGATTTTTAGCGCAGTTATTTTTCCCTCCGACTATAATGCTCCGTCGTATCTTTTCTGTCGAAACCACCGTCAACCGCCGCCACTACCGCCAACGGCGTTATCCATCGAACAATTCTCGCCACCGATTCTTCTGTACTAACCATTCCGATCATAACTCAAAAAGTTCAACCGATTTTCCCCAAAATGCCCTTCCACCACCGCCACTTCCGGTCCTCCGCCGCCTGCGCCCAAATTCTCTCTCTCGTCTATCTCGCACTTATCCTTTTGCCTTATCCGCAACCGCAATTTCCGCTGCCGCACTGCTTGCTAGTTCCTACGTCGTTTTGTCTGATGACAGCAGTGATTTCGAGCACGCGATTGACCGGTCAAAGGAATCGTTGAAGAGAGTTGTCAACACGATGAAGCATACCGGAGTTGCGGCAACGGTGCTCTGGAAGTCTCTTCGTTCAGTTTTGTCATCGGCGAATCACGAAGTGTGGTCAGGGTTTGAGGTTAGGGTTGCGGCGTTACTGGCGGATATTGTGGCGGCAAATGAAAGCCGGAGAGCTGCGATTGTTGGTGCCGGTGGCGGTGTGGTGTTGGATTGGTTGTTAGAGTCGGTGGCGTTGAGTGGTGGAGGAAATTATGGAACTCAGGCGGAGGCTGCTAGGGCTTTGGCGTATTTGATTGCGGATCCTAATGTGTGTGAGGTTGTTCTTGGTAGGCCTCATGCTATTCCTAATCTTCTCAGATTCATATTCTCTGCTCAACCTCACCAATCCAAGAAGGTATTATCATTTTGTTATAATCGTGTTCTAGTAAATGTAGCTTAACATCTTAAACGTAATTTTGTGTTATTGATATAGCATTTTCATGAAAGCAGCAACCAAGACGTAATTCGTTCGATATATCTGACCCTTCAAAAGGTAGAAGCATGCTTGTAGCATCAATCATGGATATTGTAACTTCAAACTGTGACAACATAGACAAAATCAAACTCAAGCCCATGCTATCCGGTGCAGCCTCAATGCGGGATATTGCAGCTGCACTTCAGGTAATTGAAGAAGGCAGCATGCACCTGGATGACAACTCACACAATAATCAAGAATCAGATGATGATAATGATGATTCTGGGACCGGATTAACAGGAATTGGAATCAAAGTTCTTGGTGGTACAACTGTTGTAGGTCTTTCTAGAAATAGCGGATCAATGGAGTTACAAGAATCTGTTAAAACCAGTCCAAAAATTCTTTCATTTAACAAATTAAATGATAATTCGCCAGTTGTCATCCCGGGATTATGGGATGATTTGCATTCTCAACATGTTGCTGTACCTTTTGCTGCATGGGCTTTAGCAAATTGGGCAATGGCATCAGATGTAAATAGATCACATATTCAAGAACTAGACCGTGATGGTCATGCTGTAATGTCGGCTTTAATTGCTCCCGAAAGATCTGTAAAATGGCACGCAAGTTTAATAGCTCGGTTATTATTACAAGACAAAAATCTCCCAATAAACGATTTTGTCCCCGAATGGAGTTTTTCACTTTTAACAACGGTTTCTCAAGCAAGTTTAACAAATGACATTTCATTAACTCGGGTTGCTTTATCTGCATTTTTGGTAGCTATAGAAAGGTGTCATTCAGCTCAAAAGGTAGTTCTGGAAAAAGGTCTTGATTTAATGAGGGAAACTGCTAAAAGGACAATGGATCATGTGTTTGTACAAGAATCATTGGCAAAAGGTTTGGAATTGTTGTGTTCAGGGGATTTAAGGTTGTCTTTTGAGGAAGGACAACAGTGGTCTCCAATTTTAATTTTATGGTTATTTAGGGAAAATTCGTCTGATGTTATTAGATCTTGTGCTATAAATATACTTTCTCGAATTTGTGAAGATTATGGACCGAATTCTGTACCTGTTTCTCAAGGGTGGTTAGCTATTATGCTTTCTGATGTTTTGAAATCAAGAAAGTTGTCTCTTAAAGGGAGTGCTCAACCTAGAGACAAAGTCAAGGTTTGTAGCCCTACCTTTTATTTTGCATTAATTATATCAAGTTTTTATTTATTTATTTATGGTAATTGATGAAATATATAATTGTTTCAGACACAAATCGATCAGTCAAACATAGTATCTGGCACACAAAGTGTCAACCAATTAGCTCGTGCTGTAGTTAATTTAGCTGTAAATCAGCCAGGAACAGATTCTATCAATGGAGATTTATCCAATTTATCAGATTTTCTCTCTCTAGAACCGTTTATTGGAACATACAAAAACCTAAAAAAAGACAGCATGCCTAAAGTAAATGCTGCAGATTCTGCACTTGCAACATTGAAGGGGATCAAATCCATGACAGAAATCTGCAGTGATGACCCGTTTTCTCAAAGCAAAATAATCGATTACGGTATAATTTCATTATTACATAGGTTTTTAGTAAAAGATGATTATGAGAAATTAGCAGCAATTGAAGCATATGATGCATCAAGAGATATGGAAGCCCGGGACCCGCCTGAGGCCCGTGACCCGTCTGGTGTCCGTGTCCCACCCGCAGCACATGTTCGTAGACACGCGGCCCGGTTGTTGACTTTGCTTTCGGTTCACCCAAAAGTCAAAAGGTTGATACGAGATGATGAAGCGTTGTGTAATTGGCTTGAAGAATGTGCAAATGGAAAGATTTCAGGAAATAATGATCTTAAGACTCAGAGCTATGCTAGAGCAACATTGTTAAATATCTTTTGCAATGATGACGATGATGATGTCAGCAATGATCATCCTGATGTCACGAATAGTAACAGTAAATGTGCTCGTTATACTGAGATGATATTTTTGATCAAGCCTGACATGCCTCACTGGGGGTGTTCCGGAAGAGGCAAGTCAACAGAGACGGAAGATGGAAATGAGCTGAGTGATGACATCAGCCCTAATCCTTCACTTGATGTTGTATTTGTTCATGGGCTGCGTGGTGGCCCGTTTAAAACATGGCGGTTATCTGAGTGTAAATCGTCTTCTAAATCTGGGCTTGTGGAAAAGATTGATGAAGAAGCGGGAAAACAAGGAACTTTTTGGCCCGGAGAATGGCTTTCAGCTGATTTTCCTCATGCCCGTTTGTTTAGTCTTAAGTACAAGGTTTTGTGATTGTAATTATGTGTTTAAAATGGATTATATATATTTATTAGGTGATGTGATTGTAACGATTTTTCTTAATATTGTTTGCAGACAAATCTTACACAGTGGTCTGGATCAAGCTTGCCTCTTCAGGTATAAACGGGTGAATTTGGGTTATCTAGTCACCTGTTGTTTTGTGGGTAATTTATAGGGATAATTATGTTGTGAAATTGCAGGAAGTTAGTTCCATGCTGTTGGAAAAGCTAATTGCAGCACACATTGGAGATCGACCAGTTGTATTTGTAACTCATAGGTTTGTATTTATGCTCAATGCGTTTTTTTTATTAAATTAAAATAATCATGTCAAGTTACAATTATGCTCTAGGTTTAAAAAATAAAAATAGAATAAATAAACTTGAAACTAAGGGTCGCATTTCATGTATCGGCATTGCAGCATGGGGGGATTGGTTGTGAAGCAGATGCTACATCAAGCAAGTGCAGAAAACAGAGGCAATCTTGTCAAAAACACTGTTGGTGTGGTATGTTCTGTTTCACTCAATAAAATTGGATACTTCAAATTATTACTTTTATATCAATAATTTCTATTCTATTGGTTTTAGGTGTTCTACAGTTGCCCACATTTTGGTAGCAAACTTGCAGATGTGCCCTGGCGAATGGGTTATGTGTTTCGTCCTGCACCATCGGTTAGCATTTTTTACTTGTAGAGATGGCCCGTTCATATTCAAACGGGCCGGTTGGGTTGTATTTTATTAGTAACGGGTCAAAAAGTTGTATCAAGTGCGCGCAAAACACTTGTTACCTTCCCCTTAGATATTATTAACTAAATAAAATTTATTTTTATTTTTTTCAGATAGGAGAGTTGAGAAGTGGGTCCACAAGATTAGTAGAGCTTAATGATTTTCTTCATGATCTACATAAAAAAGGATCTCTTGGTGTCCTCAGTTTTTGCGAGGTTACCATAAGTTTTTACTCCTTCAAACTGCATATTGTATTGTATGGCATGTGTTTTATATGGGACTTTAATTTAATTAATTAATAAATAAAATGTTGTTATACAGACTAAAGTAACGCCAATAGTTGAAGGCTACGGGGGATGGGCTTTTCGTTTGGAAATTGTTCCAATTGAATCTGCATATCCTGGATATGGTGAACTTGTTGTAAGTTTCTGAATCTCTTAATTATTACTGTATTATTAATTAATTAAAAACCTTCAAGGTTAGATGTATATTATTTTTTATTTTAAAAAGAAAAAGAAGTCTTAATGTTAGTGATTTCTGATATTTGACAGGTATTGGAATCAACTGATCATGTAAATTCATGCAAACCTATTAGCCGAACCGATCCTTCTTATAGTGAAACTTTGCAGTTTTTGCACAAACTTAGAGCAGCACACAATCGATGAAGTTATATTGTGATAGTTGCAGAACCAGAATGCAAAATTACCAAATTGCCCCCATTTTGCACTGTTGGTATTTGTTTTACATGGGATGTAAAGGGGTTTCTATACACATAATATGAGGCTGTTGTATAGCAAATAACAAATTACAGGGGGAACCAAAGTCTGAAATTAGTCATTTAGTTAGGGTTTTACGGTCTGTAATCTCATTGTAAATTGATGATATTTTTTCATCTCTGTATACCGGATTCTTTGATTTTGTCATAGAAATATATCTTGATGTTGGTAAATAAGTAACAGTCGCGAGCTTCAAAATCTATATGTATTTACGTTAGAAACAAATGTAAAACTGTTCCAGAAATAGAAGAAATCAGATAAAAAATGTGTAGGTAACATGCTGTCAATTTTTGTTGGTTAAATATGCAATACTTATGCTGCTATTAATGCCATTTTTCTTCACTATAATGCAAGCTGAGACCACTCGGTTAACCTTGCATCAATTTTGGAAATTGAATTTGTTTTCTTTTAATCACCTATGTTGTAGTCTTATGATTTGCTGTCATAATTAAGGTCAAGTGTGTGCATGGTCTTTACAAAGCATCCTTCCGTTTTCTTGTTATTTTTAAATTTCATTTTGCATGGGCAAATATTATTTAATTTTCAACCATCATAAATAGTTGTGTTGGAAAATAAATATTTGAGAATAACGAACTTTGTCGTCTCCAACCTACGTGATTGCATCAAAAATATAGATTTAATAAATCCGTTGATGTTTTAGGTTACACCTTCTCTTAATTTACAAAATCCAGAGAATGTATTGAAAACCGTATCTACGAAACCCTCCACTTACTCGATTCTTATCACAATTCTAAATCCTTCAAGATTCCGTACAATTGGTTGTGTTTAAGTTGGTGGGATTTGATTTTGACATTCTTCGCCTCGCCGTCTACCGACAAATCTTGATATTCACAGGTAAGTTATTTAATTTTAAATCAGTTCGTGATTTCATGTTGGTTTGATCTGATTTGATCCTAATTTGGTTACGTTTATTTGGTTTTGATAAGAATTTGAATTGGCTTTGGGTTTTAATCGAAATTTGAATTTGGTTTCTGGGTTTCTATCAAAATTTGATTTTGTTTGTCTCTTTCGATTAAAGTTTTTATTTTGTTTCCGAGTTTCGATCAAGAATGGGAAAAATGAATTGATAAGCGAATATATTTATATGTTATGCAAGGTAGCTTCGTTAAACCTTAGAACGCAATTATATGACTTGTACAATTATGAAATATAAATGTTAATTAATTAATAATTCCTTATTAGAATAGCAAAATGTAGAGCACAATGGGTTGCTTTAATAAACTAGGCATTTGCTATGATTCCTACGTTAGCCTTTGATTCCCCACTTTTTATAAACTTGTGAATCAAATTTAAGTTATTCTCTCTCCCTATTATATCATTAGCCTATACGGAAAGAAATGGTTTATTCGATGTTGGACGAAATGACTGAACCAATTAAAAGTCTAATCAACGACTTCTGCCATTGAAATCCCATGTCAAATCTTGCAAAAAAAAACTCAACAGATGAAACAGTAACCGATTGGGGTTGTGTTCATAAACAATAAATATGGGGTTCTTTGGAGGTATCTTTTTCGGTGTTGCATTTGGTATTGGTTTCATGGTCTGCCTTGCTCGTTACCAGATTATTCGATCCGCTCGTCGTTCTGATCTTGTAAGTTTTTCCATTCCTACCTTTTTTTATATCATAAATTAAGGGAATTTATTTATGTACATATACCACACAGTAATGATATCACTGCAGACTGTACAAGTATATAGTACAATTATTGTGGTGTATAGATTAAAAAGTGTGGTGTAAAAATCACCATCTATAAGTTAAATTATCTTTCTTTGGTTATATTTGGACGTGTACGTTTTAATTTTAGGCTGCAACGATAGCGGCTTTTGCAAGGATGACAGTTGCAGATTCAAGAAAGCTTCTTCCAGGAGAATATTACCCTCCTTGGGTTGTCTTTGCAAAGAGACAAAAGTTGAGTTACATTTTGTTTATTACATATAAAATTGAGCCTAATTAATTTATATACTTATTGTTGCAAACTACAGTTAAATTGGCTTAATGACTTAATGAACAAGATATGGCCATATGTTGATGAGGTACTTCAAAATCTTTCTTTCAATATTAATACTGTTTTTGTAACTAATTTTGAGAACACCATTTCTAAAGTGTTACAAATTATATTCCTGTTTTGTTTGGATGCTAGCATAGGCAGCTTCAGATCTAATAAGAAGCTCTGTTGAGCCAATACTGGAGCAATACAAACCAATCATTTTGTCTTCTCTAAAGTTTTCAAAGTTAACCCTTGGTACAGTCGCTCCACAATTTACAGGTTCGTTTTTTATTCTTCAAACTTATGATTTGATATGATGTTAAATAAATATCTAAAATATCGTTTAATAAGACGAACTTGAGAAACTTATGGACCATGATTATAAATGTTCTATGAAATTTATTAATTAATGTATCATACATTTAATTATAGATATATATGTGATGTAGGAGTATCTGTGAATGAAAGTGAGCCTGGGGAAATCACCTTGGAATTGGAGATGCAATGGGATGGAAACCCTAATGTTGTTCTTGATATAGTCACTAGAGTTGGTGTGGCTTTACCCATACAGGTTCTATTAACATAACTTTTTTTTTATTAAAAAATTCATATTTTTCATAATTATTCATATAATCTTTGGTTTTTGCAACAGGTGAAAAATATCGCATTCACGGGCCTTTTCAGACTGATTTTCAAACCGTTAGTTGACGAGTTCCCTTGTTTTGGAGCAGTTCTATTTTCTTTGAGAGAAAAGGTATATAAATCTGTTGGAATAAATCATTTTCATCATAATTTTGTTTTAAATATATGCTTTTTAATGCACAGAAACAACTGGATTTCACACTTAAAGTTATTGGTGGAGATTTATCAGCACTTCCTGGAGTATCTGATGCTATAGAGGAAACAATCAAGGATGCAATAGAAGATTCAGTCACATGGCCAGTTCGTATAGTTATACCCATTTTAGCAGGGGATTATAGGTAAATTACAAGTTTAAAATTGTTATCATTTCGCCACTTTATTTTGTAATCTAATATCTAATAATTATTTCTCGTTTCTATATTTTTCCATCTTAAAATGTCTGTTAGAGAATTGTATATTCTCACACGTTATATGTTTGTTTTAGTGACTTGGAGCTAAAGCCAGCTGGAATACTAGATGTAAAGCTGATAGAAGCAAAAGAATTAAGAAATAAAGACCTTATTGGAAAATCAGATCCTTATGCCACTTTATTTGTACGCCCAATTCGTGACAGAATAAAAAGAAGCAACACAATTGTAACAACGCCTAACCAAATCTCTTAAATTTTTTTTTGGTACCTTGATATAATATGATATGATATGAATGTAACTTTTGATTGTTTGGAATTTGGACAGAACAACCATTTAAACCCAATTTGGAATGAACATTTTGAGTTCACAGTTGAAGATCCTAATACTCAAAGTTTCACAATAAGAGTGTTTGATGATGAAGGAGTTCAAGCTGCTCAATTAATTGGTTGTGGTCAAGTGCCCATAAAGGATCTTGAGCCTGGAAAAGTCAAAGATATTTGGATTAAATTGGTCAAAGATTTGGAAGTTCAAAGAGATAATAAGAAAAGAGGCCAGGTATATAAATATAATCTCTTATAATACATTGACAAAATTTATAGTTTCTGTCGCATATAATCTTTTGAAATATATATATATAAATTTTGTAGTTTTTGTGACATGTGATTTTGGTGGTTTTTAGGTGCATTTGGAGCTCTTGTATTGTCCTTTTGGCACAGAGATAGGATTCCTACATCCATTTAATACTGATTTTAGACTAACTGATTTAGAAAAGGCCCTTAAATCTGGAATTAGTGAAACAGATGTTGATCCTTCAAAACATGCTTCACAAAAGAAAAGAGAAGTAATAAGAAGAGGAGTTCTTTCTGTAACAGTAATGTCAGCTCAAGATTTACCTGCTGTTGATCTTATGGGAAAAAGTGATCCATATGTTGTACTTTTAATGAAGAAAACAGAACAGAAACTGAAGACCAGAGTACGTTTTTAATTGTTTTTAAACAAATAAAGTTAAATAAAAGTCCAAAAAGAAACATGTCAAATGGATTCGTAAATCATTCTAATAGAAACTATAGGTTATTCATAGAGAAGTAAAACAGTTTGGGGGAAAGGTGTTTAGGGTCAACCAACCCATTTTGACCTGAACTCGTTTTAACCCGTTACCCAACCGTTTTGTGTAAATTGCATAGATGATAATTTTTAATAAATATATTTCTTTGTTATGATTATTTATCCTTTTCAGGTTATAAATAACACATTGAATCCTGTATGGAATCAAACATTTGACTTTGTTGTAGAAGATGGATTACGAGATTTGCTAATGTGTGAAGTGTGGGATCATGATACTTTTGGAAAGGTAAACCTCGCCATTATATCTCAATTCGCAGTCCATTTGATTATTTTTTTTTTCAATTTGTCATTATGATTGAAGAGTATGGTCATTATCTGATTTTGATTTTGTAACAGGATAAGATGGGTAAATGCATCATGACACTTTCGAGGGTGATATTGGAAGGCGAATTCACAGAGACATTTGACTTAGATGGATGTAAATCCGGAAAGTTGACTTTGTACCTCAAATGGACCCCACAAACAATCATTCGTGATCCGTGAAATATCAATTAAACCATATGTGTACTAATTTCCACACGCGAAAACCTTCACATTGTCAAGTCACCTTTTCTTTTAAACATCTATTTTATACCTTGATTCAATTTTTTCTTGATTATTTTATTCGTTATTCTTGATTATTTTCCTTTTCTTTTTGTACGAAATTTGTTGAGGTGGTTGTAAATGACATATAGATGACGATTTTTTGGCCATACAAAATGAGAAGGCATAACTGTAAATGTACAAATTTCTGTGTATTGTGGTTTAATTAGGAAATTGTTAACTGTTGATAGTGCAGTTATAAATGTGATGGTTATATTGTGGACGGGTCGGACCTGGCCGGATCCAAGATCCAACACAATGTTTGATACTTTTTATAATCTACTTTGTTGATACTTTTTACATCATTATGTTCGCCATTAATGTTACTTTAGAAGGCCGGTGAAGTAGTATTGATGTTTTTAATCAGACTTTGATTTGATCTCTAGCATAAATTAATAGATATTTATGATGGTGTGATAGTAACAAATCTAGCCTAAATCCTACTCATATTGTTGTAGACCAACACTATAGTAAACAGCTTCAGTTCACCAGGTGGCATGTTCAATTTTTCTACAATTGAGGAAAATATAAATGCGTCGGATATTCAGTTAGGTCTACACAACAGGCCAAACGACCCTCTTTTCCAGGTCATTTCGGGCCTGGTCCGGGTTTGACCCGCTGTACATGCAGTGCAAGTAAAAGCTTACGAACTTATCTTCAATCAACATTACCATTTTATTTTTTTGAAAAGAAGAAATAAACATCTCTGAATAACAACAAAAGTATTAGACAATTTGCAAATCCAAAAACACCAACAAGAAAGTGGAATGGAAAAACAAAAGGCCAAGGACATTCCTTCTAATACTCGGGCATTCCTCTCCTTGCGCGATATGAATTGTGCAATCCTACTTACAGAATGCAATTTAATATATATTATAATGAAACCATTTTCTGTAAGATAAGAATAAAAGAAGAGTAATTTGAATAAAAAAAAAGAAATTAAGTAAATACCTTTTTAAAGCCATCTTGTTGGTAACGTGATGGTTAGGTTCATACATGCCCGCTTCTTCGAGATTCTTCAAGTTATCTAGTGTAGCCCAGTCGAGGCAAGCTAGGATACTATTTAAATTGTCATCCTGAGATATCACAAAGTGTAATTCATGTCGTGTATATATCGATCATATGAAATATGTTTTTTTTTATTAAATGCATTACAGAATATAAATAGGTTCCTTTGTATTCTCCGTTACGTGATACTTTTAGTTTTAAATTACATGTACAAAAATTAACTGATAACCAGATAAACATACGAATCAATTATTCTCAACAAATATGTTAGTTTAGTGTTATATCTTTGGCTAAAATATCAAGTTTGCCACTTAAAACATATGAAAAAAACAAATTTGTTATTGAAATTTTTTAATGTTCTTATTTGTCACTAAGCTTTGTTAAACACAACAATTTTGTCATTCAGAATATATCAAGTTAACAAATTAATTAACATTTTAATTGAAAATTTTGTTCTATATGTTTGGTTAAACCGAGAACAAATTAATAGTTTGAATTAACTAAGCTAATTTTAAGTGTGCACGCAAGGTATACCTTTAACGAAACACTTTGATCTTGTAGTTTTCATTATTTGGATCATTTGGAGATATAGAAATGATATGGTATTCCATTCAAACAAACCAGAAGGACTTGCTTGGAGATAATGTAAAATTTTACTCTTTTTTTATTTATTTTATTAGTAGGGAAAAAGATATAACGTTTAAACTTTACCTAGTGAAGTAGTAATCCACGTTTGTTTGACTCTACTGGATTTGACGAGTGTGAATTAATAACTAATTCCGCTGATTTAGCTTAGAGATTTAACATACCATTCGGTTGGGTTGGGTTCAACTCAAATTGGTTGGTTTTTTGAATTTTGATTCATTTGACCAGAATTAGTTTTTGTAGTAGCATAATTTGAAATGTGTAGAATCGATCTATTGTTGAAAGATAACTGGATTCGTAGATAAAAATTTTCACGATGGGATGTCTAAACTATTACGATCATCCATGAGCGTAATTATACATGCTTGGCAACCGCTTGATCCATCTGAAGAGCATGAAAGCGAGTCTTTAGCATAGTACTTGTCATGACATTTTGATGAACCTGTGCCCAACGACAATACTAAAAACTGCCGATGTTTCATTGTCTCTACTGGAATCCCTCTTTTTACTTCATTCATTGCAGATGAAGTCTACACAAAAAAGAAAAAATATAATTACCTCATGTTATATATGATGCAGTTTACTTTATTAATTAAATAGTAATAATACGTACCGGATTGTTGGCAACGATCGACAAGATTGTATCTCATAAGTGGATTTCCTAACGAATTCATCATTAACTTGGAACTCATGCGAAGGAAGATAAACCGGGGCTGCTGATGTTGCAATGCATATATCAGATAACTTGGCATCAAGGCTCTGGTTGTTCTGTAACTGATCAGTAAACACACATATTAATTGTTGTGATACTTATCACGCATGCATTCAGTTATTGTTGGAACAAAATCACAGATCAACTTATTACTGATGCTGCAGTTAGTACTGATCATACTTAGTACTGATGGGGCAGAAACACTTAATACTGATGAGTTGATACTGGTGAAGACTATAACTAAGTTACTACTGATCATGCACATATTGAAGATACTACTGATCAATAGTAGTTACTACTGACGATGTATCTGGACTTACTACTGATCACCAGGTTTACTACTGATGTCACTTATTTACTACTGGTGATTGAAGAATACTACTGATGAGCGTATATGGAGTATATCGAGTCCGAGATCTTCGTAGAGATAGTTATAGAATGTAATTCAATGTATATCTTTATATTTCGAATGTAAATCAAGTCCTAGAATAACTAGGGTAAATAGTTTAGCTTCAAGGACTATTATAAATAGTTCCTTACGAATTGTAAACGTACGTGTGTATTGTTAACTCGATAATATACATTGAAGTTTTTTGTGAAACTGTGTTCTTAATATTTTCGTTTATTGTTTACAGTTCATTGTTCTTAATATATTGATATAGTGTTGATCCGCTGCAACTTCTATAATCAATTAGATCTAAAGGTGTTTATTAACTAATCTATAGTTAATCGATCCTGACAAGTGGTATCAGAGCATATTGGTTCTAGATCTACTATTTGTTAAGAACAACAAAAAGTTTTAATCTTTAAAACACACACATTATTAATCATGACTGATAATAATGAAAGTACTCAGGCCAACAAAATCCCTATACTCACTCCCAACAACTTTGGGATGTGGAAGAATCGTATTAAGCAATACATGCTTATTACTGATTATTCCATGTGGGAAGTTGTCCTTGAAGGAAACAAAACTGGTCCTGGTCAAGCAATCAGCTCTGCAACTGAGGCAGACAAACTTAAATGTGAGAAGGAGAAGAAAGACAAAGGAATCGAACTTAAAGCTCTAAGCACTCTTCTACTGGCCATTCCTAACGACTATCAACATCTCTTCGTTGAGTATGATGATGCAAAGGTGCTATGGGAAGCACTGGAGAAGAGATTCGTTGGGACCAAGAGCACCAAGAGGAACATGAAGTCTGTTCTCAAACAAGACTTTGAAAACTTCAAAGGAAAGCCCAATGAAACACTCACTCAAGTGTTTGACAGATTCAACAAGCTAATTGGTGAACTTAACCAGGTTGGGGTTAAGATGGATCAAGAAGATGTCAACATGAAGTTCCTAAGGTCTCTTAGTGAAGAATGGGCCATGTATACAGTGGTATATAGACAAAGAGATGCACTAGAAGAAAAGGAGTTAGATGAACTCTACAATGATCTCAGAGTATTTGAAACTGAGGTAAATCAAAAGAACCCTTCTATTTCTTCTAATAATGCTGCATTTGTATCTAGTACAGGTCAAGGTCAAGAAACCTCCACAGGAAAGGCTGCAGATTCTGAGGATGCTGCAAGAGAATCCTTTTTCACTAGTCATGTGCATACTGCACTGATCAGTGATGACTTGGAACAATTGAATCCAGATGATCTTGAGGAGATGGATCTTAAATGGCAGATGGCTATGCTGAGCCTAAGGACCAAAAGATTCTTAAAAAGGACTGGTAGGACAAGTCTCAACTTCAACAAAGGTGACAAAGCTGGATTTGACAAAACTAAAGTAAAATGTTACAACTGTAACAACCTTGGTCACTTTGCAAAAGAATGTCCTCAGCCAGACAAAAGATCAAAATCAACTGCTCTTGTGTCACAACAAGGACAAGGCTATGATTGGAGCTTCCAAGCAGAAGAGCATGCTCAAAATCAAGCTCTCATGGCTTTTACTGACAACAAATCTGAGGTAAAACCTAAACCTTGTACTTCTGAATGTATTAAAATTGTTAAAAACTTAGAAAAAGAAAACACTAAATTAAGTGAAGATTTAGCAAAAGCAGTAGGAAGAAATCATGAATTTGATGGTGTGATTACTGATCAAGAACATTAGATAAAGGTGTACCAGATGATAGATCAACGGATAAAGGAAGAATTACTTCAAGCTGTAGATGAGAAAGAGTTCTATGAATTAAAAAATAAAGAATTAACAAGTAAATTAGAAGAATGTCAACTTGAAATTGAACAAAATAAATTGACAATTAAAAAGTTTGAAAGAAGTACTAAAATTCTTGATGAACTAACTAACAATCAAACTACAGAAAAAGTTATCCATGGGGTGGGATATCATGCTGTACCACCTCCATATAAATTCATTCCTCCACTTAAAAACAGTTCAGAAAGAATCATTAATGAATTAAAAACTGAAAATCAAACTGAATCACATAATGAAACATCTGAATCAAATGATTCTTCTGATGATGATCAATCAATTGAATTTACAATCTCCCCTTACCAAATTGAATCTCCAAAATCAATTGATATAAGTTTTCACACAACACAAAGTCCAAATGAATCTCCTAAATATGATGCAGAAAATGTACCAAAAATTTTAACAAGGGGAAATGAAAGAAATAAAAATCAACTCTTAGATCAAAGAATAACTGAAGGTGCTAAAAGTAAGAAATTAAGATGTGTTATATGCAAAAAAATGAATCATTTAGCAAAGGATTGTCACTTCAATCCAATTAACTGTAAAGAATTCAAAGAATTTAAAACTTTCAAAGAAAAAGCAAAAACACAGAAATTAAAAGATACTACTGGTCCTTCAGTAGTAAATAAAACAAAAATTCCAATTGCTGAAACACCAAGATTTGGAAGAAGTGCACCAAGGTTTGTGAATAATAGAAGAGTTGGAAGCCCAAAGAACAGCAATTACTTCAAGAACAATGGAAAATCAAATCAAAATAACCAATATTTTAAATTTTCCAACACCAGTAAAAACTTTAACAATTTTACTACTGGTGTTAACCCTAATTATAATGCTGTCTGGTACCAGTACAAAAACACTACTGGTAAAAACCCTAATTACAAGAATACTACTGCTCCTAAACCAACTTTCAAATATACTACTGGTGTCAACCCTAAAAACACTACTGGTCATTCTAAACATGATAAGTACCCGAATACTACTGGTCCATCAGTAGTAAAGTATTCAAAAACTAAACATCATGGGTATAAACCAAGATCAGTAGAAAATTCAAACACCAGTAACACTTTTAAAAGGGCAGTAGTAAAACTAAACACCAGCAGTAAACAGGTATGGGCACCAAAGATGTTTAAAGTTAAAATTCCAAAATCTTACTTCTCAAAGGATGAACCCAAGACATATAAAGCTTGGGTTCCCAAACTTAACTGATCCTTTACTCTCTTGTGCAGAGCATTCAGATCCCAGAAGAAGGAAGAACATGGCATATTGATAGTGGATGCTCAAGGCACATGACTGGAAATCTGCAAATTCTTAAAGATTTCAAGTTATTTGATGGAGGATATGTGGCCTTTGGTGAGAACCCAAAGGGAGGTAAGATTACAGGTAAAGGTACTGTTTCTAATGGCAAAATTACCTTTGATGATGTATTTTATGTAGCTGAACTAAAATACAATCTAGTCAATGTGTCTCAAGTTTGTGATAAAAAGAACAAAATTCTTTTCACAGACATTGAGTGCATCATTCTTTCTCCTGACTTTATTTTAGATGAAAAATATGTTGTTTTAAGAACTCCAAGGAGAAACAATGTGTATTGCCTGGATATAGGGGGAGAACTCATTTCTTCAAATGAGGTCAACTGTTTTATATCCAAGGCAAACACCACTGAATCAGAACTATGGCATAGAAGGATGTGTCACACCAATTTCAAAAACATGAACAATTTAGTAAAAAGAAATTTGGTCATTGGACTACCTCAAAAACAATTCATGTGTGATCATCATTGTGTTGCATGCCTAAAAGGTAAACAACACAAAACTTCTCATAAGTCCAAATCTGTGAACTCTATTTCTGTTCCTTTACAACTCTTACATATGGACCTTTTTGGACCTACAAATGTAATGAGTATTGGAAAGAAACAATATTGTCTTGTTATTACTGATGACTTTTCCAGATATACATGGGTTTTCTTTCTCAGGACAAAGGATGAAACAAGTGAACTCATAAAGAACTTAATTGTCAAACTGGAGAACACACCTGATCAAAAAGTTAAAGCCATAAGATGTGATAATGGCACAGAATTTAAAAATGCTAACTTAATTAACTTTTGTGATCTTAAAGGTATTGACAGGCAATACAGCTCACCTAGAACTCCTCAACAAAATGGTGTAGCTGAAAGAAGAAATAGAACCATCATTGAAGCAGCAAGATCAATGTTAGCAGATTCAAAACTACCAATCACTTTCTGGGCTGAAGCTGTTAATACTGCATGTTATGTTCAGAACAGAGTATTAATAGTTAAGCCACACTACAAAACACCATATGAACTTTTTAACAAAAGAAAACCTTCCATAAGTTTCTTAAAATCATTTGGTTGTCCTTGTACTATTCTGATTACAAGAGAACAAATTGGTAAGTTTGACTGCAAAGCTGATGATGGAATCTTTGTGGGATACTCTACTCAAAGCAAATCATACAGAGTGTTCAACAAAAGACTAAGGATAATTGAAGAAAGCATCAATGTATCCTTTAATGAAAATGTTTCTAATGAACAAGGAAATGGTCCAGATTGGCTATTTAATATAGACAATCTAACCAAATCCTTTAATTCTAACATGAATTTAAATGCAGGTGATCCAAATTGTCATACTAAAAAAGAAGGAACATCATCTGTTAATACTGGTCAAGAAGAGATGAGATACATAATAGTTAATACTGCTCCCATAGTTAATACTGAGGACAATAATAACTCAAATTCTGGAACCAGTAGTAACTCTGAGAATGAGGACAGTAGTAATTCAAATACTACTGGTACCAGTAATAGTACTCAAAATACTACTGGTCCTAACAATAACCTAGATTCTCAAGATACTACTGATATCAGTAACAACAACAATACTACTGATCTCAATGAAGACAATAGCAGTAGTAACTCTGACCAAGATGATGATGAACCAAACATCAATGACAATGAAGGATCACTAGAGGAACAACTGCCTGAGACAAATGAGTCAAATCTTGAAAATCAACTAGTGGTTGATAAAGCTACAACTACAAGGACTCAGAAGAACCATCCATTAGACCTTGTTTTAAGTGATGTTAACTCACCACTGCAAACAAGAAGCAAATTAAATAAAAGCTTAACTGCAAACATTTGTAACATAAGTCTAATTGCTAATGAATGTATGTTTGAATGCTTTTTGTCTCAGGATGAACCAAAGAAGATCCAACAAGCAATGAAGGACTCAAACTGGATTGAGGCAATGCAAGAAGAACTCCTTCAATTCAAATTACAAGCTGTTTGGACACTTGTACCTCTACCCAAAGGAAAAAGAGCCATTGGAACAAGATGGATCTTTAGAAACAAGAAAGATGAAAGAGGTATAGTGATCAAGAACAAAGCCAGACTTGTAGCCCAAGGATACACTCAAGAAGAAGGAATAGACTATGATGAAGTATATGCTCCTGTTGCTAGAATTGAAGCAATAAGAATATTCCTAGCATATGCTTCATTCAAAAAGTTCAAAGTCTATCAAATGGATGTGAAGAGTGCATTCCTATATGGGAAGATTGAAGAAGAGGTCTATGTCTGCCAACCTCCAGGTTTTGAAGATCCAAAACATGGTGATTATTTGTTCAAACTGGATAAAGCTCTGTATGGCCTACATCAGGCACCAAGAGCATGGTATGATACATTATCATCATATCTATTGAAGAATAACTTTAAAAGAGGAGCTATTGACAAAATGTTATTTACAAAGAAAGTCAAAGATGATATACTACTGGTACAAATATATGTAGATGATATCATCTTTGGTTCAACAAATGATTTATTATGCAAAGAATTTGAAGAACTGATGCAGATTAAATTCAAGATGAGCTCTATGGGTCCAATGAACTTCTTCCTTGGACTCCAAGTCAGTCAAAGAACAAATGGTATTTTGATCAACCAATCAAAATATGTTAAAGACATCTTGGAGAAATTTGATTTGAAAGACTGCAAGAGTGCAAGCACACCAATGGAAACACACAAACACCTACATCCTGATGTTAAGGGGGAGGATGTAGATGAACACTTATATAGATCAATGATAGGCTCTTTGATGTACTTAACTGCATCAAGACCTGACATTATGTATAGTGTTTGTGTGTGTGCAAGATATCAAGCAAGACCTAAAGAATTACACTTGCAGGCTGTCAAAAGAATATTCAGATACTTGAAAGGCAAACCATCACTAGGTCTATGGTATCCACATAATTCACCCTTTGAACTCATAGCCTACACAGATAGTGACTATGGAGGTGAATGTCAAGATAGAAAGTCCACTACTGGTGGATGTCAATTCTTTGGATCAAGACTGGTGTCATGGTAATGTAAGAAGCAAACAAATGTATCAACATCAACTGCTGAAGCAGAATATGTAGCTGCATCTGCTTGCTGTGCTCAAGTACTCTGGATTCAAAACCAGCTTCTAGACTTTGGTATCTCTATCCTTAAAACTCCTATTTTTATTGATAATCAAAGTGCTATTAGTATTGTGAATAATCCAGTAAAACACTCTAAAACCAAACACATTGAAATAAGATTTCACTTTATAAGAGATTGCAATGAAAAGAAATTAATCAAAGTGATTAAAATTCATACTGATGATCAATTAGCAGATCTTTTTACAAAAGCATTTGATGTAGGAAGATTCAACTTCTTGGTTAGCAGTATTGGAATGATTTTGATAAATTAAAATCTCAATTAAAATCATGTGTAAAGTTTTTGTTGTAAAAAGTTATTTATTTATTTAAATGTTTTACTACTGGTAGAGCTATATTACTGGTGTGTAGGCATGTGCACAAAATACTACTGGCAGTTAATTACTACTGGTGTGTATTAGGTTTACATAAATACTACTGGTAAGTCAGTACTACTGGTATTCTCATATACTACTGGTCTCGCGTGTTGGTGGTTACTACTGATGTCTATAGTTACTACTGATGTCAAAATCCTTAGTCACTACTGATGTTAGTAGATACTACTGACGTTTTATTACTGGTATCACATATCACATTTACTACTGGTCTTTCAGAATCACAATTACCAAACTAACCCCCGTGAAAATAACCGTTATGTTATGATTCGAAGGGCAATTTAGTCTTTTTGCAGGTCAAATCGAAAGATATAAAAGGCGGCAGTCGATTAGTTTAGCATTATCTTTACTTCGATTTACTAAATCCTCTCGATAAACCCTAGCTTTCGTTCAAAAAACCCTTCATCAGTAACAAAATTCTTAATAGTTTCTCTCAAATCAACAACAATGGCAACTCTACAATCTCTCAATGTTCAAACCGATCTCAAATATTCAGAGTTCCATAATATGTGTGCGTTTTTACGCAAATCCAGATGGTACAAAAGACTTTCAACCAATCGTACAATTCTTGAAGAACTCATATATCAAGTTTGCTCTAACTGTAAAACCGAAAGCCTATCAACAGCACTTGGTGGATTTCTGGACCAATGCTGAACGAACAGAAGGTGCAACTGTACCTATGATAAAATCATCAGTGGATGGAAAGACGATCACGATCACTGAGCAATCCATTCGACACCATCTACAACTACACGATGATGCAGGTATGTTCACACTCCCTAAGGAGTTCATTGCTGAAACTTTAAATAAAATGGGATATGAGGGAAGACTTAACATAGTAACTTTTCAAAAAGGTCTTCTCTCCCCACAATGGAAATTTCTTGTACATACAATTCAGCATTGTATTTCTCCAAAACGAAGTACTTGGAATGAGTTTAATAAGGCAATAGCCTCTGCTGTTGTTTGTTTATGCACAGACCAAGTATTTAATTTTTCATACATGATTTTTGAAGGTATGTTGGGAAATCTTAGTTCTTCAAAATTTTTAATGTATCCCAGATTTCTCCAACATATCATAAACTGTGAATTACAAAACTTGTCAACTCCCAAAAACATTTTTATCATACCTGAGTTGAACAAGAAAGTTTTCTCTAATATGAGAAAACAATTTAAATTTTCGGGCAAGGAAACCCCTCTGTTTCCTAATATGATCAAAGATCAAACACTAATTGGAGAGGGTTCAATCATAGATACAACCCAAATTGAACCTCAACCCACTCCATCACCCCCAAATACAGCCCAGACACCACCCCAAATAGTCACTCAATCACCTACAACAGAAGTCCTGAATGTGTCCCAGGAACTTGAAATTAATCTGCAGAGTGCTACTCTTCACTCTGTGGAAGACCTACCAAACAAAACCCAAAATATTTCCACAACTTATAAAAGAAAGAAATCTTCTTTAAAGGACACCAGGGGACAAATCGAGTCACACCCCAGACTCAAAGAGTTGTCCTCCAAGGAGGAGAGAGGACATGAGGCGAGGGCTTTTACTACTGATGCCCCAATGGTGGGTGCACAGGACAGTGAAAACATCACTAAGACCCAGACCTCGGCAACTTTAAGTGATGACTCCTTTGAGGAATTACTTAAAGGACCCCGGTGCCAAGAAACCACAAGGGGGGGGCATCTCTGCTTCTTCTAGGAAGAAGAGAATGTCTAAAAGACCCAATGAATCACCAAGAAGTGATGAGGGCAGATCTGTGGAATTGATGGAAAGGATGGAAAACCTTCAAACCAATGTACCTGTTAGTGAGCCCGATGATCTTGCTAGATGGAGTGAGGGCGGTATTAAAACCAAACAACTGACGGATAAAGTGGATTCTCTTGAATCCACTGTACAAGATTGTCTTAAGTATCTTACAAATCAGGGGAAAACTATTGCAGTAATGAAAAGACATGTCAATACCATCAACAAACGAATGAGGCTTTATGAACACAAGCTTCATCAACAAACAAAGATTATAAGAAGATTGAAAAAGAAGATTGATGATAGTGAGGCTCCTCCAGTTGAGCTCACTAAGGGGGAGAAGGATAATATTCAAACAATGATTGATGAATCAATTGCAGCAGCAGCATCCTCTCTCCTAAATCTAAAAGAAACAACTGTTGATGAAGACCACGAAAAGATGGTTGTTGATGATGAGCCAATGACTACTGCTCCCATGGAAGAACAAGCTGAAAAAGAAGTATCAGTAGTAACTCCTACTACTGATATCATAGCAGTAGTAAGTAAAGAAGAGGAAGTAAAAACAACAAATACTACTGATGCCCTATCAGTAGTAACTCCTTAAGTCCCACCAGTAGTAACTACTTTGGTTACTACTGAAGAGGAAGAACTGCAACTTCCTGAGTTAATTGAAAGGGAAAAACATGTCATCATCTCCAAACCACCAACACCTGATCAACCACTTATCATACCTGACATTGATGATAATGTGAATTGGTTTGAGGTAGATGAATGTACACTTCCTCCACATCCCAAGATACTACCAGAAGACCAACTTAAACTGTTTTATCCAAAACTACTACTTCCTGGTATCCCTGATATGAAATACATTCCACCTCCACCATCTGCTTGCATTGGAAAAGGAAAAGAAGTTTATGATGATGATTATCCCAATAGAGCATTAGGTCACCACATGGTGAACAAAATTAATCATGTCAGATCAGAAAAGCAATCTAGATGGAGAATAAAACATAGGAAATTTTTGGAGAAAGTGGAGATGTATCAAGCACTTGAGGAAAATAAAAAGAAGGCTCAAAGTGCAATTTCTGTTCAAGTACATGTTCAAATTGAAGACATTCAGATAGAAGCTCAAAAAGCAGAATTCAAGAGGTTCAGAAAAGTTGAAGAAGAACATATCCAATGTCTTGAAGAATTGGTTTCTGAATGCAAAAGAACAAAAAGTGAACTAACTGATGATGTATTTGAACAGAAGACAAATATGATTGATTATTTGAAAACAAAAGGGCATAGTGCAAAATCCTTTGGCAGAATGAAGATGATGACTATAATTGAAAAATATTGTGCTGCCAAGAAGAAGGATTTGGCTGAACAAGAAGCAAAAGAAGCAAAGAAATCCAAAGCCCTAATTCCAATCAGTCCAACATTACTCAAAGCTGGTAGTGTATCAACTACTGGTGATTCTTCAACTCCCCAATCAAAGAAGAGAAAAGCTGTGGCTCAAGAACAAAGCACTCAAAAGAAGTCAAAAACACAAATCATACCTGTTCTTGAAATACCTATTGCTCCCTTGCAGAACAATCCAATCATCAATTGGAGGATTATGCAGAACAATGTTATAGAGATCATAAGGGAAGATAAAATTGTGCAGAGATTTACTGGATGGCTACCTTTGATCATGTCCTGTTCAAGAAGTGATGTGATTAAACTACTGATCATTGGAAAACCAAGAATGTCAAAGAAATCATGGAAAGATTCTGGTGCTGGATACTTGACAAGAATGATAGATGCTGCTTTTTATCCAGATAACTACCCAGAACAATTTACAGATCCAGGAAATGTCTATGCTTGGAATGTGATTCCAACTGCACAAATGTACTTCTTTGAAAAATCTGGCAAAGTCTGTGAGCTATATTTGTATGAAAAGGAATATCCTCATTCTGAGAAGACTATGTATCAGATATTCACAAACACAATGATGAAGCCATATGATGCTGTTATGTTCCAAAACAAATTAAATTTTTTCACAAAAAGAAACAGCAAATATATCATTGAGCAAAGACTTCAACAGAATCAAAGGACGTTGGAGAAAAGAAAGAAAGAAGAAGATGAACAAAAGAAACTTATGTGATTAAAAGAGAATCAATAAGTTTAGGGGGAGATTGTTGGAACAAAATCACAGATCAACTTATTACTGATGCTGCAGTTAGTACTGATCATACTTAGTACTGATGGGGCAGAAACACTTAATACTGATGAGTTGATACTGGTGAAGACTATAACTAAGTTACTACTGATCATGCACATATTGAAGATACTACTGATCAATAGTAGTTACTACTGACGATGTATCTGGACTTACTACTGATCACCAGGTTTACTACTGATGTCACTTATTTACTACTGGTGATTGAAGAATACTACTGATGAGCGTATATGGAGTATATCGAGTCCGAGATCTTCGTAGAGATAGTTATAGAATGTAATTCAATGTATATCTTTATATTTCGAATGTAAATCAAGTCCTAGAATAACTAGGGTAAATAGTTTAGCTTCAAGGACTATTATAAATAGTTCCTTACGAATTGTAAACGTACGTGTGTATTGTTAACTCGATAATATACATTGAAGCTTTTTGTGAAACTGTGTTCTTAATATTTTCGTTTATTGTTTACAGTTCATTGTTCTTAATATATTGATATAGTGTTGATCCGCTGCAACTTCTATAATCAATTAGATCTAAAGGTGTTTATTAACTAATCTATAGTTAATCGATCCTGACAGTTATATAAGTAGATCGGTTACTTGATAGCTTGAGAAGAATACAGGCTGTTGGTTTGTAATGTCATAAGTTGGAATGAAGACATTTGTTAATGTTTCATGAAGCCGTTTTTCTTCTAATAATAATTTCTCGTAAGTATTTACCATCATGCTTTGGCCCCTTTATCCCACCTCGCAACCATCCTGCAGCTGGCAGGTTCCTACATATATATTGAGCCAAAAAAAAATAAAAAATAACAATCTAAATAAGTTGCACATAAATTAAGTTGGTAATTCTCAATAAATTAGCAACTCATTTAATTAGCGACACATGCATGCATATGATAATATATATGTACCAGCCAGGTGGGAAGATTCGAGGACAATGTTCAAAATAAAAATCTTTAACATCTTTAGCCTCATAAATTGGGCGACCTTCTTCGTCCGGAATTGTTAACATAGCCGTTACAAGACCACCTACCCGCAATTACATCAAAATAGTCTGCAAGTCTCACATTCTTGCCACCTAATTCCTGTTCAATATAAACCATTGTGTTGTGGTAGTTAAGCACAAAAGCCCTTGTTATTTACAATTTTTCAAAAGTAATACTATCTATTTATTTCAAACAAATTTATCTATTTAATGTGGTTTTAGAAAGATTTTAAGAAGTCACGATTTGAAAACCCATATACTCCCCTACAATGTGCCACGTATCAATCGTTTGTCCCTCCTATGTCCAATCAACCACTTTCCGGGTCCCCGATTTTGCTATTACTCTCGGCTGGAGGTACAATGATTGACCCATGACGCGTTATGGGGAGTATCCCTGTTTTCAAACCCCGAATACCATACTTTTGAAAACCTTTCTAAAAACCATATTAAATATTGATAATTTACATATGTTTTTGAAAAATTTTCTCTTAAACTGACCTGTAGCTCTGTTTCCAAAAATTCAAGGATCACGCTTGGAATAATTCCTCGTACTCCACCTCCATCAATGCTCAAAACCGTGATCAAATTATCACTTACGTTTGGTTCCAAAGGAGGTTGCGGTTCTTTCATAAACTACATAATGATAAAATATTTTAAATTACAAGATTTTTTTATGTAAATGTATTTAGAACTACAAACATACATTATTGATCGGGTAAGATGCCGCCATTGCAATTCCACATTGACCCGTTTTCTCTTTTACATTGCGTTCCATTCTTATGTAGCCTTGTTCCCCCCATTCTGCACCCCAAGAGTTTCTCACTATCCAGTAATCCATGCCAGCTTCAGTCCCATAGCCAACCACAACTATCGCATGGTCCAAATCCATTCCATATTTACCATTGAAGATACCCTGAACATACAATAATCAGTTAATTAATTAGTTCGAAATCTCAAATTAGTGATATAATTGATGTGCAAAGTGATAAATGTTTTTTTTATACCCAAGAGTAGAGCTGGAAATCCCTACTACTGGCATCAATAGAAGCAACGATAGGCTGTGTCAGGATCGATTAACTATAGAGAAGTTAATAAACACCTAAGATCTAATTGACTATAGAAGTTGCAGCGGATCAACACTATATCAATATATTAAGAACGATAAACTGTAAATAATAAACGAAAATATTAAGAACACAGTTTCACAAAAAGCTTCAATGTATATTATCAAGTTAACAATACACACGTACGTTTACAATTCGTAAGGAACTATTTATAATAGTCCTTGAAGCTAAACTATTTACCCTAGTTATTCTAGGACTTGATGTACATTCGAATTATAAAGATATACATTGATTTACATCCTATAACTATTTCTACGAAGATCTCGGACTTGATATGCTTCCAAAACGCGTATCAGTAGTAAACTGCAATCACCAGTAGTAATTCCATATCATCAGTAGTAAGTTTGGTGATCAGTAGTAAGTCCAATATCAACGTCAGTAGTAACTACTATTGATCAGTAGTATCTTCAATAAGCTTGATCAGTAGTAACTTAGTTATAGTCTTTCACCAGCATCAACTCATCAGTAGTAAACAATTTCTGCCCCATCAGTACTAAGTATGATCAGTACTAACTGCAGCATCAGTATTAAGTTGATCTGTGTTTTGCTCCAATAATCTCCCCCTAAACTTATTGATTATGTTTCAATCAATCAAGTTTCTTTTGTTCTTCTTCTTCTTTTCTTTTCTTCTCTAGGGTTCTTTGATTTTGAGCTTTTCTTTGAGCAATAATGTACTTGCTGTTTCTTTTTGTAAAATAATTCAATTTGTTCTGAAACATTACTTCATCATACGGCTTCATCATTGTATTTGTGAATATCTGATACATGGTCTTCTCAGAGTGTGGATATTCTTTTTCATATAAGTACAGCTCACATACTTTGCCTGATTTTTCAAAGAAGTACATTTGAGCAGTTGGAATCACATTCCAAGCATAAACATTTTCTTCACTGGTAAATTGTTCTGGATAGTTGTCTGGATAAAATGCAGCATCTATCATTGTTGTTAAGTATCCAGCTCCAGATTCTTTCCAAGATTTCTTGTTCATTCTTGGTTTTCCAATGATCAGTAATTTAATAACATCACTTCTTGAACAGGACATGATCAATGGTAACCATCCAGTGAATCTCTGCACAACTTTGTCTTCCCTTATGATCTCTATCACATTATTATTCAAAATTCTCCAATTTAGGATAGGATTGTTCTGTAAGGGAGCAACTGGTAGTTCAAGAACAGGAATGACTTGCTCTGTTTTTGACTTCTTTCGAGCACTTTGTTCTTGAGAGACCATCTTTCTTTTCTTTGTTGATGGCTCACCAGTAGTTGAGATACTATCCTTCTTGATTAATTTTGGACTGATTGGGATTAATGCTTTGGCTTTCTTTGTTTCTTCAGCTTCTTGTTCAGCCAAGTCTTTCTTCTTAGCAGTGCAATATTTTTCAATTATAGTCATCATCTTCATTCTGCCAAATGACTTTGCACTATGCCCTTTTGTCTTCAAATACTCAATCATATTGGCCTTCTGTTCAAACACATCATCAGTTAATTCACTTTTAGTATTCTTGCATTCAGAGACCAAATATTCAAGGCATTGTATATGTTCTTCTTCAACTTTTCTGAGCCTTTTGAATTCTGCCTTTTGAGCTTCTATCTGAATGTCCTCTGCTTGAACAGGTATTTGAACAGGAATTGCACTTTGAACTTTCTTCTTATTTTCCTCTAGTGATTGATACATTTCCACTTTCTCCAAAAATTTCCTATGTTTTATTCTCCATCTGGATTGCTTTTCTGCTCTGACATGATTAATCTTGTTTACCATGTTATGACCTAATGCTCTATTGGGATAATCATCATCATAGACTTCTTTTCCTTTTCCAATGCAAGCAGATGGTGGAGGTGGAATGTATTTCATATCAGGGATACCAGGAAGTAGTAGTTTTGGATAAAACAGTTTGAGTTGATCTTCTGGTAGTATCTTGGGGTGTGGAGGAAGTGTACATTCATCTACCTCAAACCAGTTCACATTATCATCAATGTCAGGTATGATAAGTGGTTGAGCAGGTGTTGGTGGTTTGGAGATGATGACATGTCTTTCTCTTTCAATTAGCTCTGGTAGCTGTAATTCTTCCTCTTCAGTAGTAACCAGAGTAGTTACTACTGGTGTGACTTCAGGAGTTACTACTGATAGGGCATCAGTAGTATTTGGTGCATTCATTTCCTCTTCCTGACTTACTACTGCTATGATATCAGTAGTAGGAGTTACTACTGATGTTTCTTTTTCAGCTTGTTCTTCCATGGTAGCAGTAGTAATAGGCTCATCTTCAGTAACTATCATTTCTAGGCCTTCATCAACAGTTGTTTCTTTTAAATTCAAGAGAGAGGATGCTGCTGCTGCAATTGATTCATCAATCATGGTTTGAATGTTGTCCTTCTCCCCCTTAGTGAGCTCAACTGGTGGAGCCTCACTATCATCAACTTTCTTTTTCAATTTTCTTATTATCTTGGTTTGTTGATGAAGCCTGTGTTCATATAACCTCATCCGTTTGTTGATGGTATTAACATGCTTTTTCATTGCAGCCATGGTTTTCCCTTGGTTTGTGAGATATGTAAGACAATTTTGTACAATGGATTCAAGAGAATCCACTTTTTCCGTCAATTGTTGGATTTTAATACTGCCCTCACTCCATCTAGCAAGATCATCGGGCTCACTAACAGGTACATTGGTTTGAAGGTTTTCCATCCTATCCGTCAAATCAATAGATCTGCCCTCATCACTTCTTGGTGATTCATTGGGTCTTTTAGACATCCTCTTCTTCCTAGAAGAAGCAGAGATGCCCCCCCTTGTGGTTTCTTGGCACTGGGGTCCTTTAAGTAACTCCTCAAATGAGTCATCACTTAAAGTTGCCGAGGTCTGGGTCTTAGTGATGTTCCCACTATCCTGTGCACCCACCTTTGGGGCATCAGTAGTGAGAGCCCTCGCCTCATGTCCTCTCTCCTCCTTGGAGGACAACTCTTTGAGTCTGGGGTTTGACTCGATTGGTCCCCTGGTGTCCTTTAAAGAATGTTTCTTTCTTTTATAAATTGTGGTAATATTTTGGGTTTTGTCTGGTAGGTCTTCCACAGAGTGAAGAGTAGCACTCTGCAGATTTATTTCAAGTTCCTGGGACACATTCAGGACTTCTATGTTAGTGGGTGATTGAGTGGCTATTTGGGGTGGTGTTTGGGCTGTATTTGGGGGTGATGGAGTGGGTTGAGGTTCAATTTGGGTTGTATCTATTATTGAACCCTCTCCAATATGTGTTTGATCTTTGATCATATTAGGAAACAGAGGGGTTTCCTTGCCCGAAAATTTAAATTGTTTTCTCATATTTGAGAAAACTTTCTTGTTCAACTCAGGTATTATGAAAATGTTTTTGGGAGTTGACAAGTTTTGTAATTCACAGTTTATGATATGTTGTAGAAATCTGGGATACATTAAAAATTTTGAAGAACTAAGATTTCCCAACATACCTTCAAAAATCATGTAAGAAAAATTAAATACTTGGTCTGTGCATAAACAGACAACAACAGAGGCTATTGCCTTATTAAACTCATTCCAAGTACTTCTTTTTGGAGAAATACAGTGCTGAAGAGTATGTACTAAAAATTTCCATTGTGGGGAGAGAAGACCCTTTTGAAAAGTTACTATGTTCAGTCTTCCCTCATATCCCATTTTATTTAAAATTTCAGCAATGAATTCCTTGGGAAGAGTATACATACCTGAATCATCATGTAGTTGTAGATGATGTCTGATTGATTGTTCAGTTACTGTTATATGCTTTCCATCTACTTTTGATTTGATCATCGATGTGGTTGTTCCTTCTGTTCTTTCAGCATTGGTCCAAAAATCCACCAAGTGCTGTTGATAGGCTTTCGGTTTCACCGTTAACGCGAACTTAATGTATGAGTTCTTTAAAAATTGCACTATTGGTCGAAAGTCTTTAGTGCCGTCTGGATTTCGTAAAAACGCACACATATTATGGAACTCTGAGTATTTAAGATCGGTTTGAACGTTGAGAGATTGTAGAGTTGCCATTGTTATTGATTTTGAGAGAAAAATGTAAGAATTTTGTTACTAACTCAGAATTTTTGATCGTAAGCTAGGGTTTATCGAGAGGATTTAGCGAATCGAAGTGAAGATAATGCTAAACTAATCGACTGCCGCCTTTTATATCTTTCGATTTACCCTGCAAAAAGACTAAATTGCCCTTCGAATCATAGCATAACGGTTATTTTCATGGGGGTTAGTTTGGTAATTGTGATTCTGAAAGACCAGTAGTAACTATGATATCAGTAATAAAACGTCAGTAGTATCTACTAGCATCAGTAGTGACTAAGGATTTTGACATCAGTAGTAACTATAGACATCAGTAGTAACCACCAACACACACGACCAGTAGTATATGTGAATACCAGTAGTACTGACTTACCAGTAGTATTTATGTGAACCTAATACACACCAGTAGTAATAAACTACCAGTAGTATTTTGTGCACATGTCTACAATCAGTAATACAGATCTACCAGTAGTAAAACACTTTAAATAAATAACTTTTTACAACAAAACTTTACACATGACTTTAAGTGAGATTTTAATTTATCAAAATCATTCCAATACTGCTAACCAAGAAGTTGAATCTTCCTACATCAAAAGCTTTTGTAAAAAGATCTGCTAATTGATCATCAGTATGGATTTTAACCACTTTGACTAATTTCTTTTCATTGCAATCTCTTATAAAATGAAATCTTATTTCAATGTGTTTGGTTTTAGAGTGTTTTACTGGATTGTTCACAATACTAATAACACTTTGATTATCAATAAAAATAGGAGTTTTAAGGATAGAGATACCAAAGTCTAGAAGCTGGTTTTGAATCCAGAGTACTTGAGCACAACAAGCAGATGCAGCTACATACTCTGCTTCAGCAGTTGATGTTGATACATTTGTTTGCTTCTTACATTGCCATGACACCAGTCTTGATCCAAAGAATTGACATCCACTAGTAGTGGACTTTCTGTCTTGACATTCACCTCCATAGTCACTATCTGTGTAGGCTATGAGTTCAAAGGGTGAATCATGTGGATACCATAGACCTAGTGATGGTTTGCCTTTCAAGTATCTGAATATTCTTTTGACAGCTTGCAAGTGTAGTTCTTTAGGTCTTGCTTGATATCTTGCACACACACAAACACTATACATAATGTCAGGTCTTGATGCCGTTAAGTACATCAAAGAGCCTATCATTGATCTATATAGGTGTTCATCTACATCCTCCCCCTCAACATCAGGATGTAGGTGTTTGTGTGTTTCCATTGGTGTACTTGCACTCTTACTGTCTTTCAAATCAAATTTCTCCAAGATGTCTTTGACATATTTTGATTGATTTATCAAAATACCATCTGTTCTTTGACTGACTTGGAGTCCAAGGAAGAAGTTCATTGGACCCATAGAGCTCATCTTGAATTTAATCTGCATCAGTTCTTCAAATTCTTTGCATAATACATCATTTGTTGAACCAAAGATGATATCATCTACATAGATTTGTACCAGTAGTATATCATCTTTGACTTTCTTTGTAAACAAAGTTTTGTCAATGGCCCCTCTTTTAAAGTTGTTCTCCAATAGGTATGATGATAATGTGTCATACCATGCTCTTGGTGCCTGATGTAGGCCATATAGAGCTTTATCCAGTTTGAACACATAGTCACCATGTTTTGGATCTTCAAAGCCTGGAGGTTGGCAAACATATACCTCTTCTTCAATCTTCCCATAAAGGAATGCACTCTTCACATCCATTTGATAGACTTTGAACTTTTTGAATGAAGCATATGCTAGAAATATTCTTATAGCTTCAATTCTAGCAACAGGAGCATATACTTCATCATAGTCTATTCCTTCTTCTTGAGTGTATCCTTGGGCTACAAGTCTGGCTTTGTTCTTGATCACTATACCTCTTTCATCTTTCTTGTTTCTAAAGATCCATCTTGTTCCAATGGCTCTTTTTCCTTTGGGTAGAGGTACAAGTGTCCAAACAGCTTGTAACTTGAATTGAAGGAGTTCTTCTTGCATTGCCTCAATCCAGTTTGAGTCCTTCATTGCTTGTTGGATTTTCTTTGGTTCATCCTGAGACAGAAAGCATTCAAACATACATTCATTAGCAATTAAACTTATATTACACATATTTGCAGTTAAGCTTTTGTTTAATTTGCTTCTTGTTTGTAGTGGTGAGTTAACATCACTTAGAACAAGGTCTAATGGATGGTTCTTCTGAGTCCTTGTGGTTGTAGCTTTATCAACTACTAGTTGATTTTCAAGATTGGACTCATTTGTCTCAGGCAGTTGTTCCTCTAGTGATCCTTCATTGTCATTGATGTTTGATTCATCATCATCTTGGTCAGAGTTACTACTGCTATTGTCTTCATTGAGATCAGTAGTATTGTTGTTGTTACTGGTATCAGTAGTATCTTGAGAATCTAGGTTATTGTTAGTACCAGTAGTATTTTGAGTACTATTACTGGTATCAGTAGTATTTGAATTACTACTGTCCTCATTCTCAGAGTTACTACTGGTTCCAGAAATTGAGTTATTACTGTCCTCAGTATTAACTATTGGAGCAGTATTAACTACTATGTATCTCAGCTCTTCTTGACCAGTATTAACAGATGATGTTCCTTGCTTTTGAGTATGACAGTTTGGATCACCTGCACTAAAATTCATGTTAGAATTAAAGGATTTGGTTAGATTGTCTATGTTAAATAGCCAATCTGGACCATTTCCTTGTTCATTGGAAACATTTTCATTAAAGGATACATTAATGCTTTCTTCAGTTATCCTTAGTCCTTTGTTGAATACTCTGTATGATTTGCTTTGAGTAGAGTATCCCACAAAGATTCCATCATCAGCTTTGCAGTCAAATTTACCAATTTGTTCTCTTGTAATCAGAATAGTACAAGGACAACCAAATGATTTTAAAAAGCTTATAGAGGGTTTTCTTTTATTAAAAAGTTCATAAGCTGTTTTAAAATGTGGCTTCACTATTAATACTCTGTTCTGAACATAACAGGCAGTATTAACAGCTTCTGCCCAAAAAGTAATTGGTAATTTTGAGTCTGCTAGCATTGATCTTGCTGCTTCAATGATGGTTCTGTTTCTTCTTTCAGCTACACCATTTTGTTGTGGAGTTCTTGTTAAGGCAAAAAGCCTTACCCCTTTGGATCTTAAGATAACAAAACAACCTAGACTAGCTTTAACTTATATGTAGAATAATATAGCTAAGTTTTAGGTCTGATACTGAGTGATCAGTATTGGAACTCAGTATCAGTACTCAGTATCAGATAATGATACTGAGTAGAAGGACTGAGTGATACTCAGTATAGTAACGGACTAAGATCAAATCCCTTGATCTTAGTCATTTTCCTTGCTTAGTCCTTCGGTTACTCCTTTGCTCATTATGTAAGATCTCTATAACATTATAAATAGAGATCATCTTGCAAAGGAGTACTTACCAATTTACTTTACACATTCACATCTTTTGTAATTGATCAGTGGTATTGCTTTTCCGCAGCATACCACACTTAGTGGATTTATACATTGACTATATTCTTGTGTTATCACTTTAATATTTCTCTAAGTATAACAATCTATCAATTAACATTATAAACCAGGGTTGTTGTGACCTAACAACTGGTATCAGAGCAGGCTAAATAATCTTCTATTTAGTCGATCTATAACCCTGTCAGCCATTTCCTACATCTATCCCTCCAACACTCAAAAATCCAAAATGTCTACAATTATTGCACCAGTTATGTCTGGAAAGGGAGTACCCATCTTTGATGGAAAAGACTTCCATCAATGGAAGCTCAAAGCTCAGTGGTATCTTGAATCTATTCATCATGAGATGCTCACTGTGCTAAATGATGGTCCCATCATTCCACAAACTGTGGAACCAGTTGCTGCTACTGATGATGCTCCTGAAGGCATAAGATCTGTACCTAAACTAAAGCACAACTGGACTGATACTGACCGTCAGTTGTATGCTTTAGACTCCAGAGCTAAAGGAGTGATTGGTAATGCTGTTACAAAAGAGATACTTAATGCAATTATGAAATTGCCAACAGCAAAGGCTATGTGGGATAGCCTATCAGTCACTTATGAAGGTACAGCAAAGGTGAAGTTGCAAAGAAAAAGCAACATGAGAAGGAAATATGAAAATTTCTTTTCAACTCCAAATGAAGACATCACCACTCTCTATAACAGGTTCAATACTGTTATCCATGATTTAATCAGTATAGGCATTGTGAAAGAGGAAGGAGAGCTTGTTCAAAAGTTTCTGGATAGCCTTCCTCAACAATTTCTTGACATGACAAACTCTGTCAATGCTGCTAACAACATTGAGTCATACACTCTTCAAACTTTGTATGGTTTAATGCTGAATCATGAGGAGAATAATGCTGCAAGACTGATCAACTGGAAGAAAACTGACAAGTCTTCCACTGGTATGGCTCTAGTTGTGCAACAGGCTTATACTGTGACTGAGCCAGAAGAACCAGAAGTTGATCTTGCTGATGCTGAGGCAGAAGAGCTTGAAACTCAAATGGCTCTCATGTCTATGAAGCTGGATCAGTTGAAGAAGAAGAGGCTTGGTGTTAGCTCTTCTAATACTGACCCTAGATCAGGTCTGTGCTATAGGTGTGGAAAGCCTGGACATATTGCTGCAAATTGTCATACTAAGTCTTCTGAGACTGACCAAAATGACAAGATTGCATACCGAGCAAAAAGATATAGAGACAAATATGTCAAGCTGAAGAATTGGAGCAAGGGAAAGAGGGCAGAAGGAAATGGAGCACCTCATCAAGCACTTTACTCAGAAGCCTGGATGGATGAAGAGTTAAGTGATGATGAAGAGGAGATTGAAAATAAAGCCTTTATGGCTTTCACTGAAGATGATTTGAAGAGTTCCTTTGAAAAGGATATCAAAGAGGCTGAGAGGATGAGTGTTCATACTGATTGGGATTCCACTCAGTTGTACAAGGTAAGTTCCTTTCAAACTTATTCAGTGAATGAAAAAACCAAGATTTTTGAGTATATACTTGTTGATCTTAAAACTTCTGTACAAAAAGAAAAAGCTTTAAAATTAACAATTAAAGAACTTGAAAGGGTAAATAATGAAAACTTAGATAAACTAGCAAAATATAAAGATTTAGAATTAAATTTTTCAGATTTAAAAGACATTAACCAAAGATTAGCTGATAAAGCTCATTTACACAAACTTGAAAAAGAGAAATTTGAAAAACAGTGTAAATCTTGGGGAAATGCTTCAATAAAATTAAATAAATGTTTAAATGAACAATTTCCAGAAAATGTGAGGGCTGCACTTGGTGTTGATCCTCAATTTAAAAGCAGGAACAATTTTGCTGATTTATTTGAAGAGTTTTCTACTATGAATCCTATTAATTTTGTAAAAGCTAAAACTTTATGTGAAGTTGGATGTCAAACTGAGTCAGATGATGAAGAAAATGAAATTTTAGAAAAACCTATTGGTCCTTCCATCTGCTCAAAGTGCTATACTGAGCTACAAGAACTCAGTATTGAATTTCAAATAACAGAAATTTCTGATACCGAGCTACCAATAGTTCAGTATGACACTTCTGCTGTTCCACCTTTTGAATTATTATTTAATACAACAACTTTTGAATTATATAATGATAATAAAACAACTTCTATCTCACATGTTTCATCAAAAACTGAAGGTGCAGGAACAGAAACATCAAATACTGAGACATCTAAAGTATCTGTTAAAGTTGTCCCTTCAAAACATGATAAACAAAAGACAACTTCAACTAGGTCCTTAGTTGGCAAAGACAAGAAGCCTACCACTAATAAAATTAGAAAGACTTCTCTGCCAAATAAAAATAAACAACCAGATCATCCATCTCCTAAACCAGTTAAAAACAATATTAATGCATCTATTAGAAATAACAAAATTAATGTTTTAAAAACACTTGGTGATCAGGTCAAATCTTTAAGTAAACAATTTGCAAAACTCGTTCATACTGACCTACCAAAAGTGAAACATTTTTCTAAAATACCATATGAAAATATGTTTAGAAATAGACCTAGAAAATGTTATAGATGTCATCATACTGGTCATAAGGGAGATGAATGCTGGACTGATCTCTCAAGCCCTAGGTACTCAGTACCAAAGAAAAGGAGAGAAACTAAGTCAGTATCACCAAAGAAAACTTCTAAAGTTACCCCTGAAGTGATACCGACCTCTCCACCTAAAGAGATCAAGTCAAATTGTGTTTATCCCACCAAAGGTCCCATTCAAAAATGGGTTCCTAAAAAGAACTAATTCTTATTTTGTGTCTTGTGCAGGGTGACAGAAAGTGGTACTTAGATAGTGGCTGCTCAAGACACATGACAGGCAGTATGGAATACCTTCTTAATTATACTCCAGAGAAGGGTCCTTCTGTCAAGTTTGGAGATGACTCGGTGGGAAAGACAAGAGGTTATGGTGTGATCAAGGCAGGCAACATAACTTTTAAAAGAGTTGCCTATGTAGAGGGTCTTAAACACAATCTGCTCAGTATTAGCCAGATGTGTGATGATGACAATGAAGCTCGATTCAGAAAGGTTGCAGGAATCATCTACAATGATAAAGGGCAGCCTGTACTCATTGCTAGAAGAGAAAAAGACGTATATGTGGTCAACCTGTCTGAAATAGACCCAACTATTCGAGTATGCCTGCTTTCTAAAGTCAAGCCAGAATTACATTGGCTATGGCACAAGAAACTCTCTCACATAAATTTTAGAAATATCAACGAGCTCAGTATGAAGAAACTGGTGAGAGGATTGCCCACAATTACTTATTCAAAAGATAAGTTATGCTCAGCATGTGAAATGGGCAAGCAGAAGAAGAGTTCATTCAAGTCAAAAGTCAATCATTCCATCAATGAACCTCTTACTATGATACATATGGATCTTTTTGGTCCCATCAGCACACCATCTTTGGCCAAAAAGATCTATACTCTAGTCTTAGTTGATGAATTCTCAAGATATACTTGGGTCATCTTCCTCAAGACTAAGTCAGATGCAACAACAGAAATCATTGCCTTTATAAAAAGAGAGGAACTTCAAAAAGGCAACAAGGTCAAGCAACTTAGAAGTGACCATGGTACTGAATTTAAGAACTCAGTATTAGCAGATTTCTGTGAAGAAAAAGGAATCATTCAAAACTTCTCTGCAGCCTACACACCCCAACAAAATGGTGTTGTAGAAAGAAAGAACAGAACACTGATTGAAGCTGCAAGAACTTTATTATGCCATGCTGGACTGGCACTGAGTTTCTGGGCTGAAGCTGTAAACTGTGCAAATTTCACTCAGAATAGAACCACTATAGTCCAAAGACATCTGAAGACTCCATATGAGTTATACAATGGCAAGATTCCTAATGTGGAATATTTCCACATCTTTGGGAGTAAATGTTTTGTACTCAGTACAAAACAAAATCTAAATAAATTTGCTCCCAAAGCAAATGAAGGTGTGTTCATGGGCTACTCTCCACACTCCAAAGCTTTCAGAGTGTATATCATCTCAACCAAGATGATTGTAGAATCCATTCATGTCACATTCGATGAAGATCAGAATGAGCATTCTACCTCAGCAAGTGAAGACATAAGTGGCATAGATATTCTATGCAATCCAGAACACTCCATTGCTGAACAGCCTAAGTTTCATCCACACTTTATTCCTAATAAGTTTAATGAAACTGATCAAGTTCAAACTCAGTATCACTCAAATTCGTCTAATACTGAGGTTCCCATATCAGAGGACCGTCATACTGAGTTTCCAACTAATGATCTGAACCACTCTATTTATGAAGAAGGTGAAACATCCAACACTTCACAAGAATCCACATCAACTCTGCAAAATGAAGATGAACAGCAACCTGCACTGTCTCATACTGATCAGAATTCCACTCAGTATCAGACAGACAACACACCAAATCAACAAGATATTGTTGATCCTATTTCAAATGCTCCCTTAGGAAACAATTTAAGGGAACACAGAGACCATCCACACTCAAACATTATTGGTCCTATTGAAGAAGGTGTCCAAACAAGAAGAAAATTAGAATTTCCAACCCAAGCAACTGCAAACTTTTGTTTCTTCTCAAGTTTTCTATCTACCATTGAACCAAAGAAAGCTGATGAAGCTCTATTAGATGAAGATTGGGTAGAGGCTATGCAAGAAGAGCTCACAGAGTTTGAAAGAAACAAAGTTTGGAACTTAGTACCACCTCCTTCTGGCAAAACTATTATTGGTACTAAGTGGGTGTTTAGAAACAAGATGGACAAGGATGGTGTTGTCATCAGAAACAAAGCAAGGTTAGTTGCTCAAGGTTACAGGCAAGAAGAAGGCATTGACTATGATGAAACTTTTGCACCAGTTGCAAGAATTGAAGCTATTAGGTTGTATCTTGCATATGCAGCCTTTAAGAATTTCAAAGTTTATCAGATGGATGTCAAAAGTGCTTTTCTAAATGGAAAACTACAAGAAGAAGTTTATGTTAAACAACCTCCAGGTTTTGTTGATCCCAAATTTCCTCATTATGTTTTCAAGCTTGATAAAGCTCTATATGGGCTCAAACAAGCTCCAAGAGCCTGGTATGATACCCTGTCTGAGTATCTTATTGAAAATAAGTTTACAAGAGGTAAAATTGATAAAACTTTATTTTCAAAAAGGAAAGGTTCTGACATCTTACTCATTCAGATATATGTAGATGACATTATCTTTGGTTCCACTGACAAGTCAATGTGTGACTGGTTTGCTAAGATAATGTCAACTCAGTATCAGATGAGTATGATGGGAGAACTTACTTACTTTCTTGGTTTACAAGTTGAACAAAAGCCTGATGGCACTTTTATAAATCAAAGTAAGTATGTGCATGACATGTTAAAGAAATACAACTTTGAAAATTTATCTTCCATGCACACTCCTATGGGTACTCAGGATAAGATAAGTAAGGATGAAACTGGTAAACCAGTATGTCAATCCACATACCGAGGTATGATTGGTTCCTTACTTTACTTAACTGCTAGTAGGCCTGATATCATGTTTGCCACATGTTTGTGTGCTCGGTATCAGGCTGATCCTAAAGAATCACACATGAAAGCAGTTAAGCGCATCTTTAGATATCTTACAGGTACTCCTAACCTGGGTCTTTGGTATCCCAAAGACTCAAACTTTGACCTTGAAGGGTACACAGATGCAGATTTTGCAGGTTGTAGATTGGACAGAAAGAGCACAAGTGGAGGATGTCAATTCCTAGGTGGAAGATTAGTTGGCTGGTCATCCAAGAAACAAAATTCAGTAGCAACTTCCACAGCAGAAGCAGAATATGTTGCTGCAGGAAGTTGTTGTGCTCAATTATTATGGATGCAGTATCAACTCTTAGACTATGGGTTCACCTTTCATAAGACTCCTATTCATTGTGATAACAAGAGTGCTATTGCTATCACAGAGAACCCAGTCTATCACTCCAAAACCAAGCACATTGATATCAGACACCACTTTATTCGAGATAATGTGGAAAAAGGTAAGGTTGAGGTAGATTATGTACCCACAAATGAACAATTGGCTGATGTATTTACTAAACCTCTTCCTGAGGAAAGGTTTATGTATCTACTAGGGCAATTAGGTATGTTAAATCCTTAATCTTTATTAAAATTCTTTAAAAACTGAGCGCTCAGTATCACTCCTGTTGATACTGACCACTCAGTATCACTAGTCTGTTATCATCAAAATTTAAAATTTTTATTTTTTTAATTTCAAGAGTAAATTAATTGTTTTTATATTTTTTAAAATTTTTTTAAAAAAAAAAAAAAAATTAATTTTTTTTAACTCGGTATTGGGGTATGACGGCTCTTACACCGACCTTAATCCTCATACTGCTCAAACGGTAACTTTTCTTATAGGAAAGTTACCGTTGGCAGAGGATAAGGCAGTCAAATCAGCCGTTTTTACTTCCCAATACCTTATTTATCTTTCAAATCTCCTATAAATAACCGTTTATTTTTACTTCAAATTTTTTTTAAACTGTTATTTCTTTCTTTCATCTTCAATTCTCTCTGCGATTAACGATTTCAATTTCTCTTAGCAAGCAAATTCTTTCAAATCAAAATCACAGATGGCAAATTACACTTTTGTTGCTCCAGACGTTCAATCGGAAATCCAATTCCGAAATAATGAAGTACCCAGGTTTGCGAGGAACAACATCACAGCAAATTTCAATATTCCTCCAGCCTGGGCATGCCAAGAGTTCACAAACATTGTGACTTTTCTAAAAAATTGCCCAATTGCTCGTGCACTGACCTTGTCTCCTCGAGCAATTTACCCAGAGATGCTATGCGAGTTTTGGTACTCTGCTACACTCGATTCTCCAGATATGATTGCTGGGTGGGTAATTCGAGATCAAAGAAGGGCATTTGTTTCTACTGCAATCATTCGTGAAGCACTGAGACTTCCGGCCCAAGCTCAGTATGACCCATTTGTTGATCGATCAGAGGCACGCTCTGTACTGCCTTTTCTGGGTCGAAGAGGAACAACGGGCACAATCAAAAGAAATGAATTTGGTCCTATGTGGGGTATTCTTATCACAACAATCATTCGATGTATGACCCACAAGACGGGAGCTTTGGACCAAATAAACGAATTTGGGATGCAAATAGTACATGCTCTGTACTATGGAAGAAATATTGATTATGCTCGCCTAATTTTCAATGAATTAGCTACACTGGTTCGAGCAAATACAAGGGAATGCAATGTCCCTTTCTGCAGATTTCTATCACTCATTTTTCAACACTCAATGCCCACACAGATTTATGATGATTTTCACAGCCCAAGAGTTGATCTTCCTCCACTCAGTGAGAAGATTTTCTTTTACAGACCAAGAGAAGGAGAACCTCTTCTAAGTCCTCCTATGTGGGCCATTGTTCAAGAACATATAAATGATGAAGAAGATCTGTCTGATACTGAGTCAGACAATGATGATGATGATAGTGGAAATGGAGCACAGGCAGGTCAAGATATTGAGATGCAGGATGTCCCACAAGTTCAAGAACCAACTATCTCTCCACCTGCACAAAATCTTGCTGCTCCTCATATTGAAAACATTCTTGAAACTGAGTCCTCAGAAGACACACCACTGGTCCTTCGAAGAAGAAGAAGGAATGTTTCTCCTATCATTATGGGCAACCTATCATCTGAGGAGGTGCAGCCTGCAAATGTTCCATCATTAACTGCATCTATTCAAGCCCAAAGCTTTATTGCCGCCACCGCTGACCTTCCAGGACCAGAACAAGCTCCACCTGCTCAACAAATTGAGGAACCTCATGTTCCTCTTGATGTGGAGATTCAATATGCACGAACTGCACTGGAAGGTGCTCAGCATGACAGAGAGGTCGGTATTGAAGATGTTGGTGCTGCACATCAACAAACACATGATCCTGCACCGACCTCTACAGATGCTCGAAGGGAATCTGACAGAGTCTCAGGTATGAATTTCTAAAAAGCCCTTAAACTTATATATATATATATTTCATTCCCAAATAGAGACTAAGTATTGGCCAGTACCAACTCAATACTGACCAAAGTCTCAAACGATCTTTCAAATATAAATTCTCTTATGGCCAACATAGCTAGCCCACTGCTGCTATGCAAAATTCATATACTGAGCACATTAAATTGATCATTGTCAGTCTACAGTTGTCTCAACATTTAAAGAGACAATGGTGGTTGATGTCATACTGACACCCACTGGTACTGATTGAATGATGTCCAACTTATTTTTGAGTTGGGTAGCATCATTCAAGAAATGATCCCAAACCCTTAAGCCACAAAATCCAAAAATATCCAATGGGGTTTAGCCACATTTCTGTTATCACTCTAATACCGAGTGATAAACATTGAAAATAACAAGAAGCACATCCCAGGCTTCGAATTCCCACACCCAAACCTTTTAGTAAATGTGACTTATTCTATACTGAGCTACTTAAATTTTCACACTCACCTTTACTAAAATCTTCTTACACATGCTATGCACAAGTCCACAATATTTCATCCAATACCAGATGAAATACAGACTTCACAGACTCTGTTTAAATGATTGTAGAATTAAACAACACCACAATTCTATTTGATAAACCTTTCATTCTAACCAGTTTTATATTTTTGTTTCTTTAGCACCATCTGTGCAGGGTATTCAGGCATCTCAAGCTGCAGCAGATCAAGTGACTCTGCAAGCAATCATGCAGCACATTCTGGCCATCCAACAAACTCAAAATGTAATACTAGCCAGAATGGACAAGATGAGTGGTGATATTGACTTAATAAAACAGTCAGTATCACTCCTTCAACAACCACAGCAGCCTCCACAAACTCCACCAGGTTCACATGGTGATCACAATGAAGAAGGAGAAGGAGGTGCTGGTGATACTAATGCTGCAACTGAGCCCATGCCCTCCCCTACTCTTGAACAACCTGAAGGGGACATGGGTGGTGATACTGATCCTCTTCCCTCCTCATCAAATGATAACAAAAAGGGGGAGAAGAGACAAAGAAATACTGAGGTTGATCAAACTGAGCCATCTGCTCAGGGGGAGAAAAGAAGAAAATTGAATGAAGATCAACCTCCACAACAAGAACAACAACATCAGCAAAGCCCTCATACTGAGCCATTTCGCATTCAGTATGAGAGAAGAAGACAAAGAACAAGGTCAGAATTACAAGTTCAAGACCCACTTGAGCCATCTGCTCAGGGGGAGACTCATACTGACCAACCACAGCAAGTTTATACTGAGCCACCTGCTCTAGAAGAAAATAACTTACAAATTGTGGTCTATAGACCTTTTGTGTGGCCCATTGCTGATGATGAAGATGAAGAACATCCAGTGGAATCAGAAGATTTTTTAAACTTTGCATTAGATGAAGCAAATAAAGAAACCTCTTCATCATCATTCTCAGATGATGAAGAGCATACAAGAAAATCTATCTCATCTCAAGCTGAAGGACCTTCTAGAATTCCTAGAAGACCAATAACCAGAAGAATGACAAATGTGGTTATGTCCTCAGAATCTAGTGAAGAACAAGATCCAGCTCCTCTGATCTCAAGACCTAGAAGATCTGCTCAGTCTACTGAGGGAAAGAGTGAAGCTGAGGATGAGATTGAGGCCCAAAAGTTCTTCCCTGTTAAGGAAGAACCTGAATCTGAGTCTGAAGATGTTCCAAGAAGATCTCGTACTGTAAGAAGAACTGGAGATGAATTACTTGAACAGTACTGGAACATTGTGGCACAAAGAGCAAGATATAGGGAAACAAGGATGAGTATGCTGAGGAAGAAAGCATTTCCAACTGTAAGAGACATATACTGGCTAAATGAGTTTGTCAACAAAATAAAGGTCAAAACTGTTGATAATTCAATTGTTGCAACTTGCACTGGGCCAGTCAGTCCTCCAATGAAGTTTCTCCTCCATGACATTCAAAATATGGGACTTCATGATTGGATAAAAATTGCTAGATTGATCAAGGAAATGCCTTCAAGATCTTCTGAAGCCCAAGTAATGATGGATGAAATCTGGGCTGTATCTGCTATATGCTATGAAAAAGGCATTCTTTATGCAGCAGAATACAGGGCACTCAGTGTGATGACTGAAGCTATGAGGAACAACAAACCTGAGTGTCTTAATACTTTCAGAATAATTCCCACATATACTGTTCCCCCTAATCTCATTTTTCAGGATCAAAAGAGTACCATATATCCAACATCTGGATATATGTATACTGACTCAGATGACAAGGAATGCTTCATTACTGAAGCTGATTTGGCAAAAGCTCCTATCAGCCATTTGGTGGGCCTTAAATGGATGATAACCAAGAAAGAAGATGCTTGGTTTAGAAAAAAGATAGTTGCTGTACTAAACAACAGGCAAGATGAACTGAAGAAAAGAGAAGAGTTCATCCATGTGAAGAAAGAAGTCTTCTACGAGTTTGAATCGATCAACAAAGACTAAAGAAGAAGACTTTGCAGCCTGTAGCTTATTTTGTTTAGTTTTCTCTTTGTAACTGTTTTGTTATCATTAGATAGGGGGAGATTGTTAAGGCAAAAAGCCTTACCCCTTTGGATCTTAAGATAACAAAACAACCTAGACTAGCTTTAACTTATATGTAGAATAATATAGCTAAGTTTTAGGTCTGATACTGAGTGATCAGTATTGGAACTCAGTATCAGTACTCAGTATCAGATAATGATACTGAGTAGAAGGACTGAGTGATACTCAGTATAGTAACGGACTAAGATCAAATCCCTTGATCTTAGTCATTTTCCTTGCTTAGTCCTTCGGTTACTCCTTTGCTCATTATGTAAGATCTCTATAACATTATAAATAGAGATCATCTTGCAAAGGAGTACTTACCAATTTACTTTACACATTCACATCTTTTGTAATTGATCAGTGGTATTGCTTTTCCGCAGCATACCACACTTAGTGGATTTATACATTGACTATATTCTTGTGTTATCACTTTAATATTTCTCTAAGTATAACAATCTATCAATTAACATTATAAACCAGGGTTGTTGTGACCTAACAGTTCTAGGTGAGCTGTATTGCCTGTCAATTCCTTTAAGATCACAAAAGTTAATTAAGTTAGCATTTTTAAATTCTGTGCCATTGTCATATCTTATTGCTTTAACTTTTTGATCAGATGTGTTCTCCAGTTTGACAATTAAGTTCTTTATGAGTTCACTTGTTTCATCCTTTGTCATGAGAAAGAAAACCCATGTATATCTGGAAAAGTCATCAGTAATAACAAGACAATATTGTTTCTTTCCAATACTCATTACATTTGTAGGTCCAAAAGGTCCATATGTAAGAGTTGTAAAGGATAAGAAATAGAGTTCACAGTTTTGGACTTATGAGAAGACTTGTGTTGTTTACCTTTTAGGCATGCAACACAATGATGATCACACATAAATTGTTTTTGAGGTAGTCCAATGACCATATTTCTTTTTACTAAATTGTTCATGTTTTTGAAATTAGTGTGACACATCCTTCTATGCCATAGTTTTGATTAAGTGGTGTTTGCCTTGGATATAAAACAGTTGACCTCATTTGAAGAAATGAGTTCTCCCCCTATATCCAGGCAATACACATTGTTTCTCCTTGGAGTTCTTAAAACAACATATTTTTCATCTAAAATAAAGTCAGGAGAAAGAATGATGCACTCAATGTCTGTGAAAAGAATTTTATTCTTTTTATCACACACTTGAGACACACTGACAAGATTGTATTTTAGTTCAACTACATAAAATACATCATCAAAGGTAATTTTGCCATTAGTAACAGTACCTTTACCTGTAATCTTACCTCCTTGTGGGTTTTCACCAAATGCCACATATCCTCCATCAAATAACTTGAAATCTTTAAGAATTTGTAGATTTCCAGTCATGTGCCTTGAGCATCCACTATCAATATGCCATGTTCTTCCTTCTTCTGGGATCTGAATGCTCTGCACAAGTGAGTAAGGGATTAGTTAAGTTTGGGAACCCAAGCTTTATATGTCTTGGGTTCATCCTTTGAGAAATAAGATTTTGGAGATTTAACTTTAAACATTTTTGGTGCCCATACTTGTTTATTAACTGGTGTTTAGTTTTACTACTGTCCTTTTAAAAATGTTACTGGTGTTTGAATTTTCTACTGATCTTGGTGTATACCCATGATTTTTTGCTTTTGAATACGTTACTACTGATGGACCAGTAGTATTTGGGTACTTACCTTGTTTAGAATAACCAGTAGTGTTTTTAGGGTTGACACCAGTAGTATTTTTGAAAGTTGGTTCTTGAGAAGTAGTATTTTTGTAATTAGGGTTTTTACCAGTAGTGTTTTTGTACTGGTAACATACAGCATTATAATTAGGGTTAACACCAGTAGTAAAATTGTTGCAGTTTTTACTGGTGTTGGAAAATTTAAAATATTTTTTATTTTGATTTGATTTTCCATTGTTCTTGAAGTAATTGCTGTTCTTTGGGCTTCCAACTCTTCTGTTTTGCACAAATCTTGATGCAGTTCTTCCAAATCTTGGTGTTTCAGCAATTGGAATTTTATTTTTACTTACTACTGAAGGACCAGTAGTATCTTTTAATTTCTGTTTTTTTGCCTTTTCTTTGAAAGTTTTAAATTCTTTGAATTCTTTACAATTTATTGGATTGAAGTGACAATCCTTTGCTAAATGATTCATTTTGTTGCAAATAACACATCTTAATTTCTTACTTTTTGCACCTTCAGGTATTCTTTGATCTAAGAGTTGAATTTTATTTCTTTCATTTCCCCTTTTTAAAATTTTTGGTATATTTTCTGCATTATATTTAGGAGAATCTTCTTCACTTTGTGCTGTGTGAAAACTTGTATCAATTGATTTTGGTGATTCTGTTTGAGAAATTGTAAATTCAATTGATTGATCATCATCAGAAGAATCATTTGATTCAGATGTTTCATTATGTGATTGAGTTTGATTTTCAGTTTTTAATTCATTAATGATTCTTTCTGAACTGTTTTTAAGTGGTGGAATGATTTTATATGGAGGTGGTACTGCATGATATCCCACCCCATGAACAACTTTTTCTGTAGTTTGATTGTTAGTTAATTCATCAAGAATTTTTGTGCTTCTTTCAAACCTTTTGATTGTTAATTTATTTTGTTCAATTTCAAGCTGACATTCTTCTAATTTACTTGTTAGTTCTTTATTTTTTACTTCATAAAATTCTTTCTCATCTACAGCTTGAAGTAATTCTTCCTTTATCCGTTGATCAATCATTTGGTACACCTTTATCTGATGTTCTTGATCAGCAATCACACCATCAAATTCATGATTTCTTCTTACTGCTTTTGCTAAATCTTCAGTTAATTTAGTGTTTTCTTTTTCTAGATTTTTAACAATTTTAATACATTCAGAAGTACAAGGTTTAGGTTTTACCTCAGTTTTGTTGTCAGTAAATGCCATGAGAGCTTGATTTTGAGCATGCTCTTCTGCTTGGAAGCTTCAGTCATATCCTTGTCCTTGTTGTGAAACAAGAGCAGTTGATTTTGATCTTTTGTCTGGCTGAGGACATTCTTTTGCAAAGTGACCAAGGTTGTTACAGTTGTAACATTTGACTTTAGTTTTGTCAAATCCAGCTTTGTCACCTTTATTGTAGTTGAGGCTTGTCCAATGTATCATAAAATCCAATGTATCACATGAGGTGAACATTAGCCAGAAACTTGCAATTTATATACCCGAAATTGTTAAAAATGGTACTCCGTATATTATATTTATCCAAAATGTGTGGAAGTGAATTTATTGGATCTTTTGATGAGTGAAACAATGTTAGGTACCCACACTGTCAAAATTGGCTATTTACTTCTCCTTTTTTGGCTATTTTCCTAACTGATTTATGTTTTAAATATAATTAAAACCTTAATTAATTGCAAATGCAAAACTAACAACCGTCTGCATATCCTTAAGGCTCAAATGTTCAAGGGATCCAAACCATTGCAACATTTGATCCCATAACAGATGAATTCATCATCAACACACCAAATGATGGAGCAATCAAATGGTGGATTAGAAACGCAGCAGTTCATGGAAAATTTGCAACCGTTTTCGCCAAATTAATGTTACCAACAAAAAAAGACCCAAAGACCATTTCGGACATGGGAGTTCACGCATTCATCGTGCCAATTCGTGACCTAAAAACCCACAAAACACTCCCAGGAGTTGAAATCAACGATTGCGGTCACAAAGTAGGTCTCAACGGAGTCGATAACGGCGCGTTAAAATTCCATAACGTCAGAATTCCACGAGATAATCTTTTAAACCGATTTGGTGACGTGTCACGTGATGGAAATTACTCAAGTACCCTCCCGACAATCAGCAAACGATTTGCAGCAACATTGGGTGAATTAGTGGGTGGTAGAGTTGGAATTGCTTATTCGTCAGTCGGTGTTCTCAAAATCGCTGCATCAATTGCGATTCGATACTCGTTACTTCGACAACAATTTGGGCCTCCGAAAAAGCCAGAAATCAGTATCCTCGATTATCAATTTAAGAACAGACTTCATGTTCCTCTTGGTACTCTTTGTCCCAACGAATCTCTTCTCCAGTGCTTCCCAAAGCACCTTTGCATCATCATACTCAACAAAGAGATGTTGATAGTCATTAGGAATGGCCAATAGGAGAGTGCTTAGAGTTTTTAAGTTCGATTCCCTTGTCTTTCTTCTCCTTCTCACATTTAAGTTTGTCTGCCTCAGTTGCAGAGCTGCTTGCTTGACCAGGACCAGTTTTGTTTCCTTCAAGGACAACTTCCCACATGGAGTAATCTGTAATAAGCATGTATTGCTTAATACGATTCTTCCACATCCCAAAGTTGTTGGGAGTGAGTATTGGAATTTTGTTGGCCTGAGTGCTTTCATTATTATCAGTCATGATTAATAATGTGTGTGTTTTAAAGATTAAAACTTTTTGTTGTTCTTAACAAATAGTAGATCTAGAACCAATAAGCTCTGATACCACTTGTCGACATCGATTAACTATAGAGAAGTTAATAAACACCTTAGATCTAATTGACTATAGAAGTTGCAGCGGATCAACACTATATCAATATATTAAGAACGATAAACTGTAAATAATAAACGAAAATATTAAGAACACAGTTTCACAAAAAGCTTCAATGTATATTATCAAGTTAACAATACACACGTACGTTTACAATTCGTAAGGAACTATTTATAATAGTCCTTGAAGCTAAACTATTTACCCTAGTTATTCTAGGACTTGATGTACATTCGAATTATAAAGATATACATTGATTTACATCCTATAACTATTTCTACGAAGATCTCGGACTTGATATGCTTCCAAAACGCGTATCAGTAGTAAACTGCAATCACCCGTAGTAATTCCATATCATCAGTAGTAAGTTTGGTGATCAGTAGTAAGTCCAATATTAACGTCAGTAGTAACTACTATTGATCAGTAGTATCTTCAATAAGCTTGATCAGTAGTAACTTAGTTATAGTCTTTCACCAGCATCAACTCATCAGTAGTAAACAATTTCTGCCCCATCAGTACTAAGTATGATCAGTACTAACTGCAGCATCAGTATTAAGTTGATCTGTGTTTTGCTCCAACAGGCTGGCTTGCAACAGCCTTTTGCAATGACATTTCATCATTAGCCGGAACATCTTCATAACCATCAATCGAAACAGCTTTTGTCGTTTTCTAGAAAACAAATAGAGAACACATCGATCATGTTAACATAATATTAATTAGTACAAACACTGAATATTAGGAAATTTATGCATGCTACAAATTATTACCGTGGTATTATTGCATTTTCCATCCTTTCATGTGTAAGGATACTCCTTATCGGTGTCGATGCCCCCATTTTTTATGATGAAATCAAAAGCATAATCTCGGTCACCACCCTTGCACCCTTGGTTATAGTCTGTGTCGCAATCCACTAGTTGTTGTTCTGATAATGTGATCAGATCACCGGTCACGATCTTGTTAATGCCCTCTATTGATCCGATTATAGAGAATGCCCAATAACTCCCTTTAATTGATTTAAAATAGTAAATATCATGAGATCGGTGAATAATGCCAAGTTCACAATACGCTTACGTTTAAAAATCATTCTAGCTAGCTGGTGGTGCTTGGAAATACTTATTTAAGAAGATGTGTGTTTATAAACTTATTTAAGTTAATAGGTTTTTATTAAATAAAGTATTTGGAAGTGCTTACATAAGGATATTTGTAAAAAAACGAGTAAAAAAAGCCGCGCTGCAAAATATTATCATGCGTTTATATAATTTTCAATACTACAAACATCATATTACTTGATCTTATAATTTTATTTTACTAATCACTGACATGTTATAATAAAAATTTAACTCAATGTTTCATTTTACCCTTTACACCTTGTTATATGCCAAAACATAATAAATACAATATGTTCAGTTGATATTGTTTGTTTTTAATTAGATTGTTAGTGTTTGGTTTGTTCTACATATTTTAAAATCAGGCTTGACATATTTAACACCTTACACCAAAAAACACCTCCCAAACACCCTTTAGTCTCAAAAGTTTTCAGTATTAAATAATTTTTGTTCCTAGATCATATCACTATATTCGAAAGAATTTTTAGCAATAAATCCTTCAGTGTGAACAGTCACAGCTGAATATATAGCGAAAATTTGTTACACGCGCTCTATATATACACACACACGATAAACTTACAAATAAACTATCCAGGTCTTTGAATTGGTCCAATTAAATAACCGAAAGATTCGACAAATGAAAGCAAAGAGAAGAATTTTAAATTGAGTAAAATAAGGCAGTTACCGCAATTTCCTTGATCTTTGATGGCACCTTTGATCCTCCAATCGATGGCAGGACGTCTCCTGATTCAAACAAGTAGCGATCACTCTTGACCTTGGGCTTTAAATTGATCGTCTTTGCGGCAGCTGTGTATCTTGATTCGCGATAGATAGTTTGTTTAACCCAAGCTTAAAGGAACGGTCTTTGTCAGAGTTGTGAGCTTCTATGTATTCATGGTTACTTTTGAAGATCTGAATGTTGGGTGATAATTGTTGGAATTGGTGTCCAACACATCAAATAAACCCGTATTCCGGTTCGGGTATTTTAGAGTCCTATTCGGGTTGCCCTCGAGGAATCAACAAACACGAGAAAAACGTAGTGTTTAATTAATTGTTTAATTAAATAGACTATCGGGCTTGACGTATTTAATTAGTTAATGGGTATTAATTAATTAAATGGTTTCGGGCTAGGCATAGGGTTCGGACCGGGCTTGGTGGTGACGGGCTTTGACCTAATTAGAGTTTGACTCTAATTAGGGTTGATGCACTATATATAGAGGTTAAAGGGTATTAACCTAAACACACTTAACAACTCTTTCTTGTTCCCTTGCACCATTCGGCCGACACCCCACAGCCACCACCGAACCGATGCTGCCCCGCCGTCCAGCCGCTGTCGAACCACCGCCGGACCGCCGCTGCTCCGCCGCCGCCGCCGCCGGTAATCGAAAGAGTTTTTCGATTGGTTTTCGGTACTCGTTTTCTCAAGGTGCTTTATACTACGTTGTGGTATATTGTCCTGTTTGTGATAACCCTTGGGTGTGATACGATAGAGGGATTCTTTCTTGAATCCTAGGCATAGTGTGAATCTGGCAAGAACGAGATCACAAGGTTTGTCATCCTCGCCAAACCGTAACAATGTAAGTTTTGAATCTTATCATTTAATTAGTTATTAAATTCTAGTTGCGTTAGAATTGTAAACCTAACGGTCCAAATAGTTTTATCGGGTCAATGTTCTACCAAGTTGTTTTTGATTTCCGCCTTAAACAAATTGTGGCTAGATGCATAGAAAACCCAACAGTGGTATCAGAGAGCCATTGGTTTACAAGTCTAATTGTGCTAGACGAAAATTCGAAAACCATGTATTGTTTGGGATTTTCGGTAATACCGAAAATTGTTTTGGGTATTCCGAAAATTGTAAAAATACATTAAAATTGTTTTTAATTAATTTCGGTAATTTTAAAAAGGGTTTTAATAATTTCCGAAAATTCGGATATTATTTATTTAATATATAAAATCGTTTTTATTATTAAAATAAATAAATATGATAATTTCAAAAGTTTGGAATTATCAAGAATTTGAATGAAAGATTTTATCAAATGTAGACTTTAATTTAAAAGATTTAAAATAAATATTTTATATACTTTATATATTTTTCGGAATATATAAATAGGTATAAAAGTTATTTATTTAATAATTAAATAAAATAAATCCTATTTAAAGTAAATATGTATTTTTCGAAATACATATATGCCAAAAATAGTTGATTTGGCATATCTAGAAAATATTTGAAGGAGTTTCAAATAAGGATAAAATTTAGTAGTTTAAATTAGGGATATATTAGATATATCCGAAATTTTAATAAAGATTTAAAATATATTTATAATTTTTCGGAAATTGTAAATAAAATAAAAGGGTTTTGGATTTTCGAATATTTAAATTTGTTTTATCTAGTTTTATAATTGTTTATAATTTAGATAAATATTTAAAAGTATTATATATATAATATATTAAATAAAAGTTTAATTAGAATATATATATATATATATATAAATTTCGAAAATTCCTTTATATATCAAATAAGATTTGATATTCCTCCCTTATATATATATATAATATTATGTAATAATAGTTTATTAAATATTATATATAATATAGTTATAATAGGATTTAAAACGTCGCGTCCTCGCGCGTTTATAAAATTAATTATACTATATAGAACTTTAGTAAATGTAATTAAAAGGTTTTAATGTACATAGATATAATTATATAATAGTTTATATATATTATAACTAAAGTTAAATATATCGTCGCTTATGTCACTAGTAGGCTCACCCATAGTCTATGACATCTAAAGGATGAAAAGGAAGAGATATAGATCTCTAAACGGGGTTGCGTTTTTAACACGCCTTGCGCTGACCTGCCCCGCCGCTTCCCTTGTCGTAGAATGGAGCTACCGAACAGGCATAATAGGATGATATTAAGATTAAAAGTATAATCATAAAATTAAACAAATCCTTCCCGTTTAATTAAAATGTGAACATTGTGTGCTCTCCATAGAATGACACGCGCTCGTATTATAGTCTGATTAACGGAACTCGTGTGGTTAACCGGTACGTTAATTGTGAGATTATTTTACGAGTGAAACGATTCTCGCGATACTCAAGCGAACTTGAGCCGAGAAGTCCACGTGGGTATTCCATGGTTGTTTCACCTTCTAATATATGATCCACGGTATCCCTGTCATATAGATTAGAATGAGCATTGATTCGAGATTAACATGCCATTCTCCCACGAGAATGAATCTCAAAGAACTAGGAATTTCATAAGATTGAAATTGACAATAGTTTGCCTACGACACGAAATTGTTTGGTGTGAAATACGGCATCCCTCTTCACATCAAATAACTAGTGGGCGTATCCTAGCCTTATGAATAAAGATTGGGAAAATTATTATAAGGATTAATTATTGAATTCACTAACAAAGAAATTGTTTCTTTTGTAGATGGGTTCAAACTTGAATGACAACACAATTCCTCTACCACCACCACCTCCACTTCCACAAGGACCACAAAGCTTTGCTCTTATCTCCACCTTGAATCGTGAGAAGCTCACTGGACCCAACTACATTGATTGGGTTCGTACGCTTAGAATCACATTAAGGTACGAGGGCAAGGAGTATGTCCTCGATAACGAGATTGCTGAGTTGACTGACGATTCGAGTGACATAGACAGAGCTGCCTATAATCTCCATCGTTCAGAGTCGGAAAAGGTTGCTTGCCTGATGTTAGCCACTATGTCTTCTGATCTCCAAAAGAATTTTGAGAAGATGAGTGCCTATGACATCAATCAACAGCTCAAACAAATGTTTCAAAACAGAGCTAGGCAAGAACATTTCGACGTGGTAAGTTCCCTAGTAGGATGCAAACTACAAGAAGGACAATCTGTGTGTAGCCACGTCCAAAAGATGAAGGGCTACATAGACAGACTAGCAAACTTGGGTGTCCCTTTACCGAAGGAGTTGACCACTGATATGGTTTTGAACTCGCTTCCACCGTCCTACTCACAATTTATAGTTAACTATAACATGGGTGATATGGATAAGACACTCATGGAACTGCACGGTATGTTGAAAACTACCGAGGCTAGCTTGATGAAAGCTAAAGGTTCCACCCCCGCTGCTCCTGTCTTGTCTATTCGATCTGAAGGTGTTAAAAAGAAACGCCGTCCTCCTCCAAATAGCAAAGGCAAGGCCAAAGTAGGTCAAGCCAAACAAGGCTATAAGAGGAAGGCTGATTCTGATATAACACCTACCAAAGATCCGAAAGATGCTATTTGCTACTACTGTCAAGGAAAGGGTCACTGGAAAAGAAACTGCCCAAAGTACTTGGATGATCTGAAGAGTCAGAAAGTCCAAAAGTCTGGACCATCAGGTACTTTTATGATTGAACTCCATCATACTTCTATGACTAATTCTTGGGTTCTAGATACAGGGTGTGGTACTCACATTTGCACTGATATGCAGGGACTTAAGAATTGTAGGAAGTTGAAGCATGGAGAGCTTAATCTGATCATGGGAAACAGAGTCTCGACTGCTGTCACCAAGATAGGAGATTATGAGCTCATGCTTGGGAATGGATGTTCTTTACCTTTATTAGATGTTTGTTTTTCGCCTTCTATGGCACGCAACATTATTTCGTATTACGCATTGTTTAAGGATGGTTTTAACTTTGTTTTTGATAATAAGAATGGTTCTATTTTAGTTTATAAAAATGATGTGTTTTATTTTAAAGCTATTCCTTGTGCTGGTATATATGAAATAGATGGTTGCGTAAACAAAAGAAATCTAATATTGAATGTTGATTCATCCAAAGATGCATTGGATAAGTCATGTCTATGGCATTGTCGCTTAGGACATATAAACAAGAAACGCATAGCTAAACTCCAAAAGGATGGAGTGTTAGAATCATTTGACCTCAAATCGAATGATGTGTGTGAGTCTTGTTTACTTGGCAAGATGACAAAGGCGCCATTCACAGGGTCATGTGAAAGAGGCAAAGACTTGTTGGACCTCATACATACTGATGTATGTGGACCGTTCAAGTCTAACACTAGACATGGTGAGCGATACTTCGTCACATTTACTGATGATTTCAGTAGATATGGATATGTTTATTTGATTAAACATAAATCTGATACTTTTGAAACGTTCAAAGAATATCAGAAAGAAGTAGAGAATCAACTGGGCAAGAAGATTAAGATGCTCCGTTCTGACAGGGGCGGAGAGTATCTTAGTCAAGAGTTCATCGACTATCTAAAGAGTTGTGGAATAGTATCCCAACTCTCACCTCCTCGAACTCCACAACTTAATGGAGTGTCGGAAAGGAGAAATCGAACCTTGCTTGACATGGTTCGATCAATGATGAGTCGATCAACACTTCCAGTGAGTTTCTGGGGATATGCCTTAGAAACTGCAGCACATATCGTGAACCTTGTACCAACTAAGAAGGTTGCCAAAACTCCCTCTGAAATGTGGACAGGGAATCCTCCCTCCCTCAAACATTTGAAAATCTGGGGTTGTGAAGTTTATGTGAGACATGAATCTTACGACAAGCTAGATAACAAATCAGAGAAGTGCTACTTCATTGGCTACCCACGACAGTCTTTTGGATATCGGTTTTATAATCCGAAAGAGAACAAAGTGTTCGTATCTCGAAGAGGATTTTTCCTCGAGAGAGAGCTATTATCCAAAGAAGACAGTGGGAGCAAAATTGATCTTGAAGAGTGTCAAGAGTCAAACAATGAAGATGTAGTGGAACCTATAGTTGACACTAGCACTCAACCAGAGGATGAGACTCCTGTTGAACAAAATGATGTAACTCCTACCGTTCCACGTAGATCCTCTAGAACTGTTCGCCCTCCTGAGCATTTTGGTGATTATTATGATTTCCATATTGCTGAAGGCGATGCATCTACTGGTAATAGTTTACCAGTTGATGACGATGAGCCATCGAGTTATAAGGAAGCTATGGAAGGCCCTGAGGCTGAAAAATGGAAAGTGGCTATGGAGAGTGAGATTCAGTCCATGTATGACAATCAAGTATGGAACTTGATTGAGACTTCTCCCGGTGTCAAAACCGTTGGATGCAAGTGGATCTTCAAGAAGAAGAAAGACATGGATGGGAATGTGCACACCTATAAGGCTAGGTTGGTTGCAAAAGGTTATACTCAAACTCATGGGATTGATTATGATGAAACCTTTTCACCAGTAGCCAAGATAAAGTCTATCAGAATATTGCTTGCCATAGCTGCATTTCATGACTATGAAATTTGGCAGATGGATGTTAAAACCGCCTTCCTTAACGGAAGACTTACTGAGGATGTCTATATGGCACAGCCAGAAGGTTTTATCAATAAGAAATATCCTGATAGAGTGTGCAAGCTTGAGAAATCCATTTATGGATTGAAACAAGCCTCTCGAAGTTGGAATCTTTGCTTCCATGAGAAAGTCAAGGAGTTTGGTTTCTCTAGGAGTGAAGATGAGTCCTGCGTTTACATCAAAGCTAGTGGGAGCGTTGTTGTCTTCCTAGTACTGTATGTGGATGACATACTCCTTATAGGAAATCATATTCCTACACTGCAAGACGTGAAGTCTTGGTTGGGAAAATGTTTCGCTATGAAGGACCTAGGAGACGCAGCGTACATACTCGGTATAAAGATATACAGAGATAGAGAAAGACGTCTAATAGGATTAAGCCAGAGTACATACTTGGATAAAATACTAAAACGTTTTAGTATGGTTGATTCCAAGAAAGGGTATCTACCCATGAATCATGGCATAACATTGTCTAAGAGTCAATGTCCCAGTACTGAGCAAGAACTGGAGAAAATGAGTCGAGTCCCTTACGCCTCGGCGATTGGATCGATCATGTATGCCATGGTATGTACTCGCCCGGATGTCTCATATGCGCTAAGCATGGTGAGCCGGTTCCAAGGCAACCCTGGCAACGATCATTGGACTGCGGTGAAAACGATTCTCAAGTACCTAAGGAGAACAAAGGATATGTTCTTAGTGTATGGTGGGAAAGACGAACTTGTTGTGGAAGGTTATTGTGACGCGAGTTTCCAAACGGATAGAGATGACTCGTGCTCACAAACTGGGTGGGTGTTCTTATTGAACGGAGGAGCTGTCACTTGGAAGAGTTCCAAGCAGGAGACAGTAGCTGATTCAACTTGCGAATCTGAGTATATTGCTGCCTGTGAGGCATCAAAAGAAGCCACATGGTTGAAGAATTTCATTGGGGATCTTGGTGTCGTAACAAGCATCAAGGAACCAATGAAAATCTTCTGCGACAATGAAGGTGCAGTCTCATTGACTAAAGAATCCAAAGATCATAGTCGAACCAGGCATATACTCAGAAAGTTTCACTACGTGAGAAAGCGAGTTGAAGATGGGGACGTGATAGTGACAAGAGTATCGTCGGAAAATAACCCGGCTGATCCTTTCACAAAAGCACTAAGTCGTGCCAAGCATGATGCTCATGCGAGGACGATAGGAATTAGATTTCATAGTGACTTATCATAAATTGTCATTCATTTGAAATTGTAGTGAATATTAAATTGTATGAATTGATGATTTATTTATGGAGATTAAATAATTTGCAAGTGTTCTATCATTCATATAGTATTTAATTATTCCATTTCAAACATTTTGCATGTTTAGAACCTATTCCTAAGTAAACTAAGAGATTACTTAAACGTCCACAGTCGATCGTTCTTATGGGAATAAGAACTGAATTAAGATGTCATGGGAGAGTGAGTAGATTGTTCAAAGGTATGAACATTGCATAGAGATTGCTGCTACTCTCATGAGCATTTAAAAAGGTGTATTTAAATGTTGGACCAACCCACGCTCAGAGTATTACCCCATGGATTTTATCATGGGTAATAGTGAGGCGATAATATCGTATGAGTCTTCAAACCAAGATGCATCGTTTCCTAAGTACGATTTCGTGATGCATTGGTCTAACTCCAACGCTATTCGTAACTGGTAGCTATAAAGATTAGTTCCATGCATTATGTGATGACTATGAAGGAAGATGATGTAGTTAAGGTTTATTCGTTCCCTCTGATCAAAGTGATAGAGGAGATATCTATGGGCCCCCTGTTGATTTGATGTGACACTGAAGTACCTGCGCAGGTCATGACTAAATTGAAAGTTCAATTATGTAGTCAAAACGTCATCATAAATCTCGAATCAGGAAACATAATCGTGACTAGAGTGATTGACAAGTCCATGTCACTAGTTACATGATATCGCGCAACGAAGGACATATGATCACTTATCATAGGACTGTTTCTGATAGTTCAGAGTTCAGCAGCTGCACATGCTATGCACACTCTAAAGGATACACGAACGCGTACCGTTTATAGTTGATGAGATGTCCAAGTGGGAGACTGTTGGAATTGGTGTCCAACACATCAAATAAACCCGTATTCCGGTTCGGGTATTTTAGAGTCCTATTCGGGTTGCCCTCGAGGAATCAACAAACACGAGAAAAACGTAGTGTTTAATTAATTGTTTAATTAAATAGACTGTCGGGCTTGACGTATTTAATTAGTTAATGGGTATTAATTAATTAAATGGTTTCGGGCTAGGCATAGGGTTCGGACCGGGCTTGGTGGTGACGGGCTTTGACCTAATTAGAGTTTGACTCTAATTAGGGTTGATGCACTATATATAGAGGTTAAAGGGTATTAACATAAACACACTTAACAACTCTTTCTTGTTCCCTTGCACCATTCGGCCGACACCCCACAGCCACCACCGAACCGACGCTGCCCCGCCGTCCAGCCGTTGTCGAACCACCGCCGGACCGCCGCTGCTCCGCCGCCGCCGCCGCCGGTAATCGAAAGAGTTTTTCGATTGGTTTTCGGTACTCGTTTTCTCAAGGTGCTTTATACTACGTTGTGGTATATTGTCCTGTTTGTGATAACCCTTGGGTGTGATACGATAGAGGGATTCTTTCTTGAATCCTAGGCATAGTGTGAATCTGGCAAGAACGAGATCACAAGGTTTGTCATCCTCGCCAAACCGTAACAATGTAAGTTTTGAATCTTATCATTTAATTAGTTATTAAATTCTAGTTGCGTTAGAATTGTAAACCTAACGGTCCAAATAGTTTTATCGGGTCAATGTTCTACCAAGTTGTTTTTGATTTCCGCCTTAAACAAATTGTGGCTAGATGCATAGAAAACCCAACAATAATATATATAAAAGACAATGAATTATAGCAATATACGTTTGTATATTATAATTGTTGATTAACCTTTTCACAAGGATTACATATAATATTTATATACATACAGACACCATATATGACAGTTACTTAACCAACTAACTGTCATGTAACTGCCACATAATAACTGAACTATAGTAAATACTAATATGTACAATGATGCATTAAGCTTAAGTTCTAACATTCCCCCCTAAGCTTAAATGCTTCCAACACCAAGAAGTTCCTTAGCTTTTGTGTAGCTTCCAACTTGCAAAGCTTTTGTGAACGTGTCTGCCAATTGATCCTTTGTGTTGCAATATTCAACTTCAACTTCTTTGTCTATGACCAGATCACGAATAAAATGATATTTGATTCTGATGTGCTTGCTTTTTCCATGAAATACTGGATTCTTTGTTAAAGCTATGGCAGACTTGTTATCGCATAAGATCTTAGTAGGATTCACTTGAGGATATTGTAAGTCTGTAAGAACAGACCTTAACCATAATGCTTGACAACCTGCTATGGAAAGAGACATGTATTCTGCCTCAGCAGAAGATAATGCCACCACTTTTTGTTTCTTTGACTGCCAAGAGATTGCACCAGAGCCCATGTGAAAAATATATCCCGCTGTACTTTTACTGTCATCAATATCCCCCCCGAAATCACTGTCACTGTAGCCTTGAAGGACCGGGATTTCTGATTGACAGTAAGTAATTCCATGATTGAGTGTGCCTTTTACATATCTAAGAATACGCTTACCGGCTTCCCAATGGCAGTCTTTAGGATTTTCCATAAACCTGCTGAGCATGCTTACTGAGAATGTAAGATCCGGACGAGTAGCGGTTAAATACATGAGACTTCCGACTAAACTTCTGTACATGCTAGGATCAACATTATTCCCAGCACTATCCTTTGAAAGTTTTAAATTGAATTCCATCGGAGTGCTTGCTACTGAAGCAGCACCCATATTAAACCTGTCAAGTATTTCATTTGCTATCGTGCTTGACATATGGAGATTTTGTGCTTGGTTTGTTTTACTTCGATGCCTAAGAAGTAGTGAAGACTACCCATATCAGTCATCTCAAACTCACTCATCATAGAGTCTTTAAATTCTTGTATTAACATAGAGTTACTGCTAGCAATAATTAAGTCATCCACATACAAGCAAACCACTAACATTTCTCTTGCAAAGCATTTAATATAAAGTGTATGTTCATGAGATGACTTACTAAAACCATTGCTTCCAAAGTAAGCATCAATCTTACTATACCATGCCCTAGGGGCTTGTCGTAATCCATACAAAGCCTTTTTTAATTTACATACCATGTGTTCACTACCTTTTCTCACATAACCCTTAGGTTGTTCTATGTAGACTGCTTCAGTTAAAACACCATTCAAAAATGCGGATTTAACGTCCATTTGATGGACTTCCCAACCAAGTTGTGCCGATATTGCTAAAACCAAACGGATAGTTTCAAGTCGTATGACAGGTGCAAAAACTTCATTGAAATTTATTCCAAATTTTTGTGCATATCCTTTAACGACTAGTCTGGCTTTGTACTTATCAACCTCCCCCTTTTCATTTAATTTAGTCTTATAAATCCATTTAACTCCAATAGGTTTCATATGCAGAGGTGGTACAACCAATTCCCACATATGATTTCTTTCTATTGCAGTCATTTCTTTTTCCATGGCTTCTATCCATTTATCTTGTGTACAGGCTTCTTCATAAGTAATGGGATCGGCATCTGAGAATAAAGCAAAGTCTGCTATATCATCAAAATTTAGTGCTTGTGTATTATCATAAAGATCCCTCAAAGATCTAAATTTACGAGGAGGTGTTTCAGATGAAGATGGATCAGAGGGTTGGGAGGATAATTCGTTTGATGAAGATGTGTGTTGTGTGGGGGTGTTAACAGAATTGTTAACCATTTCTGTTTGGATCTTTTCCGGTGTCTCATCAACTAATTCTTTCAAGTGTTCGTTGTTATGAACTGAGATACAATTCCAGCTCTTTTCTTCATCAAATATCACATCTCTGCTTGTAATCATTTTCTTTGTATCTAGATTATAAATCTTATATGCTTTTGATTTCTCACTGTAACCCACAAAAATTCCTTTTATAGACTTGTTATCTAGTTTTCCTCTTATTTGAGAGGGAACATGATAGTATGCAATACAGCCAAATGTTCTTAAGTGTGAGATGTTTGGTTTAGTTCCATACCAGGCTTCTTGAGGAGTCATATCTTTTAAACTTTTGGTGGAGGTTCTATTCATTAAGTAACATGCACAGGCTACGGCTTCACCCCAAAATTCATCTGATAAGTTTCTTGTTTTGATCATACTTCTAGCTGCTTCAATTAACGATCTATTTTTTCTTTCCGCCACCCCGTTTTGCTGGGGTGTGTAGCTTGTGGTTAATTGATGATGAATACCTTCTTCTTTTAGAAAATCTTGAAAATACCCTGCAATATACTCGCCTCCACGATCTGATCTAAGTGTTTTGATATGTTCACCACTTTGTTTCTCAACATGTGCTTTGAAGATCTTGAAACATTTGAATGCCTCTGATTATTCCTTTATAAAATACACCCACAACTTTCTACTATAATCATCAATAAATGTAAGCACATATTTGTTTCCACCAATTGACGCAGTTTTCATTGGTCCACAAATGTCTGTGTGAACCAACTCTAAGATTTTAGATGCCCTCCATGCTTTATCTCGAGTGAATGGATTCTTTGAATGTTTTCCAAGAACACATCCCTCACAGACTTCATTTGTATGATCTATAGTTGGTAGACCCCTTACAATATTATGTTTTTGCATATATGTAAGATAACCAAAATTTATATGACCAAACCTGTTGTGCCAAAGTAAGGATGCTCGATTTGTCTTAGCATTTGATGCAATGAGGACTTTGTCAGAAAATGTCAGTGGAAACATCTTGTTTGAAGTCATAATAATTCTTCCAAGTGAATTATTATTTCTATCTTTAATTTCACACATGTTGGTTTTAAAGTATAACGTATATCCTTTTTTAATCAATTGACCCACACTAAGAAGATTATGCTTTAATTCTGGGACGAAATGTACATTTTGAATCTTCTTATCACCGGACAACGTCTTGACTATTACATCTCCATTTCCATGTACACTCAATTTTGTATTGTCGCATGTACGAACTTCTTTGTTTGTTTCGGTATTCATATTTACAAACAATTTTCTATTTCCCGACATATGATTGCTACACCCACTGTCAACATACCATATGTCACTTAGGGGTTCTTCCTGTGCACTCAACATCATAAACACAGTGTCCCGATCATCATCCTCCTCCGTATGCAAGAAACTTGAGTTTTTTCTTTCCTCTGCAAGCCTTCTTTTACAGAATTTGTATGTGTGACCAAATTTTTGACAATAATAACACTGAGTTTGAGATAATGTTCTTCCTTTTCCTTTGTTTCGTCCCGAACTTTCGATATGTTCATCTTGTGATTTAGATCTGTCATGTGTTTGAAATGCTTGTTCAAGTGGTGGAGATTCAGAGTGCTTCATGCGTAATTCATGTGATTGTAATATGCCCACCAAATTTTCAAGTGACAGATCGGATATATCCTTTGATTCCTCAATGGCCACAACAACATACTCGAATTTCTTAGTTAGGCTTCGTAGAATTTTTTTCAACTACTCTGGTATCTTCAATTTTTTCACCATTCAATCTTAATTGATTTAACAGAAGGATGATCCTATTATAATATTCTTCAACAGATTCAGATTCTTTCATTTTTATGTTGTCAAATTCACATCTTAACGTTTGAAGTCTTACAATTTTTACCCTATCATCACCCCGATATGTTGTGTGCAATGTATCCCACGCATCTTTTGATGATGTACATGCAGATATTCGTTCAAAGATAACGTCTTCAATTGACTGATAAATAAGATATAATGCTTTCTTATCTTTTTTCTTTTGATTTTGTATTTTGTTTAATTCTTCTTGCGTGGGAACGGTGCTTTTGCTTGCTTCATTTACGTCATTTTCAACTAAATCCCAAAGATCCTGGGCTTCAAACAACACTTTCATTTGTATGTTCCAATGATAATAATTCTGACCATTCAATTTTGGATGTTGCGGTAGAAGATGATTTGTGTTGTTGGTCGCCATGATTTTGCTTGCTCTGATACCACTTTGTTGGGTGATAATATATATAAAAGACAATGAATTATAGCAATATACGTTTGTATATTATAATTGTTGATTAACCTTTTCACAAGGATTACATACGATATTTATATACATACAGACACCATATATGACAGTTACTTAACCAACTAACTGTCATGTATGTTAGGAATATTTCTATAATATTCATTATTGATTTGATGTGTCAAAACTTATAAAGTACAAGGACCTAAATTGAAGATATGGAAGTTCAAATTCAAATAAAGATTTAGGAGATAATCATAAATGTAAAAGATATAGTATATCTTTATTGATTTAAAAAGATTTAGTATTATCTTTTCCTTGTAAATCTCTAGGTTTTCTAGTATATAAAGAAACCTAGAGGTATAGAATTAGTCGTTCTTGTAACCCACGTTTTAACGTGTATGTGTGTACTCTAAGCCTCAAGGTCGTTTGATCCTGTTAACCAAAATCGTTCTACATATTTATATGTAGAGTTGGGGCTTTTAGTAATCATTGTATATAAAGATGATGATGAAACCTTGTTTAGCTATACAACTATGTTTATCTAATTCCGCAATATTATGATTTGTATATGCTTATTCCAGATTAAAAACTAACTATTCTTGAGCCTAAAGATCGACGATTATGAAGAGTTGTTCTAAACTCAGCAATTGGTATCAGAGATACTTTGTTTTCTAAAACATTCCAAATACAATTTGTCACGTAAAGGAAATTAATTTAGTTGCACGTGATCAGAGGTAGTATTTGACTTTTATGTTCATGGAGAATGTGGTTATGTTCATGAAGATTAATTGTTTGAAGGTATCAATTGCCACCTAAACATAATTTAATTCGTGGTAGGTATCAGTAGTATAAAACTATTACTACTGCTAGGTCAATTTCAATACTACTGCTGGTATACTTTTACTACTGATCAAGGGCTTGGTGGCTTTCAAATATTGTTTACAATTTTACTACTGATCCTTATTCAAACAAGTTTACTACTGCTCCATGGTAACATACCAACTTTACTACTGATCAACTAAATCGCAAATCACCACTGCAACTCATTACTACTGGTCAGTAGTATATCAAACTACTACTGCAGATTGCGAGTTACTACTGATCAGCTTGATAGTCACAGTTACTACTGATCTCAATACATCAGTACTACTGGTCGATTTTACTACTGTTCCTATTCGAAAATACTACTGATCAGTAGTAAATGAAGAAAAAAACACTTATGATCAGTAATATACACATTCCTACTGCTGCGTTGACTGATCAGCATTAATCAGTACTGACCGGAAAAATTTTGAAGAAAATTTTTGCTACTGATTTCTTCCTTACAACCGATACATCAAATTTTGGAAAACATGACACACACCATGCTCATTCCATACCACGGTTTATTGATTGTATTTGGTTAATCACTTGTTAATTTTTATTCTTGATAAAAAGAGAATGAAAATAACTAGTGATATCAATGTGAAACGAATCACTTATAAAGTACAAGGACCTAAATTGAAGATATGGAAGTTCAAATTCAAATAAAGATTTAGGAGATAATCATAAATGTAAAAGATATAGTATATCTTTATTGATTTAAAAAGATTTAGTATTATCTTTTCCTTGTAAATCTCTAGGTTTTCTAGTATATAAAGAAACCTAGAGGTATAAAATTAGTCGTTCTTGTAACCCACGTTTTAACGTGTATGTGTGTTGACTCTAAGCCTCAAGGTCGTTTGATCCTGTTAACCAAAACCGTTTTACATATTTATATGTAGAATTGGGGCTTTTAGTAATCATTGTATATAAAGATGATGATGAAACCTTGTTTAGCTATACAAATATGTTTATCTAATTCCGCAATATTATGATTTGTATATGCTTATTCCAGATTAAGAACTAACTATTCTTGAGCCTAAAGATCGACGATTATGAAGAGTTGTTCTAAACCCAGCAATGTAACTGCCACATAATAACCGAACTATAGTAAATACTAATATGTACAATGATGCATTAAGCTTAAGTTCTAACACTGAAATCTAACCTCCTTCTCTCCACTCATATTATATGTTTCACCAGCCAAGACTCAAATAATAATTCCCATGCATGATCATGATCATGATCAGTAGTAGTGGTACTCATCATGTGGCCGTTGCCATCATCGTACGATGACACGGCCACGAAGACAGCACAAATAACGAGAATCACCTGGATTCCGATCATCTTGGAGGAGACCATTAATGGGGGCGTTGACTAAGAGTTTTTTGGTCTTTGATTAGTGAAAGTGGAATGAAGCGCGCAGGTAATTAATAAGCAGGAGATTGGTGTGTCTGTCATTTTCATTTCTCTTTGCAAAATTAGTTTTAATTTTATATGCAGCCGTTGACTTAGAGTAGTTTGTATTCAAGTCTTGTTTCTTTATTGTAGTGTTACACGTAAAGCCCGATATATAATAAATTAATGGTTTTGTTAAAATTTATAATTGTTTATGATGAATAATAAATTCAAATTGTTAATTAAAAATAAGTTCAGTAGATAATGTACACATTATACCTTTAATACAATAGTCATTCCAGATTTACTGTTCATTGGTTTATGATTGGTTGAAGCTAACTTTCGGATATAATAAATACAAGTGAATATGCAAACATGTATATAAATGCATATAGTTCAATGGTAAGATGCCTTCCTTTTCCCCAAATTTCAGCCCCTGCCCCCTAGATTAGGAAAATCCGAAAATGCCTATAAATAATGAGGAATTTACATTTCAACCCCTAAATTATATCATTTCTCTTTATAAACCTTAAGCTTTTATTATTTATATTATTTAACAAACTCTTGAATATTTTATTAATGAAGACATTTTTTATCCTTAAACTTTTATAATTCATACTTTTAATTCCTAAAATTTTATAATTTTACTTAACCTCATATAAAATATTTTATTTATTTAGCTAAATTTATAAAAATTTATATACTTTAATTAATTGAAAGTTGACTAATATTCAAATCAAATAAATTATAAGTAAAGCGAAACATTACAATAATGTGTCACTAAAAATAAAATAAATGTATCATGAAAAATATTGATATACACTATCATAGAAATAAACATGATACGATTAAAACTTTTGATATATTATTTTTGCAACTACCATTATACGATCCTCAATAGTTTATTTTCTTCTTTTATTTATTAATACAAAATTAAATTTGCATAAAAATGTATCTTTTAAAAGTCGCAGCATCGCGCGGGCCTTCATAGTCCTCGTTTATATATAAAGTAATAAAAAAACATTTGCGCCTAAGTTGGTGTATACTACATAGCGAGAAACGTTCAAGGAGGTCCATCATTTTTATCAAGTCCCGAGGAACAAATCTTAACCATTGATCAATAAAATCTAATGGTCAAGATTAATCAATGTTTTATACATGAAGGGGTATTTTGGTCATTTGTCACTTAAAAAAATTCAATTTTTTTATTTTTTATTTTTTTTAATTGAGGGGTATATTGGTCATTTTAAAAAAAAATTATTTTTTATTTTTTATTTTTTATTTTAGAATTTATATTTTTTAGAATTTATTATTTTTTTTATTTTTATAATAAATTATTATTTTTTCATTAATAACACATAATGTGATTGCCTAGTGAATCACATGTGATTGACTAGTGAATCACATGTGATTGCATACTGAATCATATGTGATTGCATACTGAATCACATGTGATTGAACTAAAACATTAAATGTGATTAAATATACAATCACATGTGATTTTACATTAAATTCACATGTGATTAACTTATACACGTAATTATCAAATAAATATTATTTTTTAATGAAAAAACAATCAAAAATTAAAAATAATTAAAATAAAAAATAATCGAAATTTTTTTTAAGTGACAAATTGTAACATCCCAAAAATCAGGGGAAATTTAAAAAATTTTAATCAATAAAATATTACATTTCCCCCAAAAGTACAAGTAACGCAAATGTCCCAACTCATAAATAAAAATAAAGAACCGTCTTGTGGTTTTTAAATGCGGAATAAAATAATTCTTTTAAAAACATTTGACTCAAAATAAACGTTTGAAATCCAAATCCGTAAAAGCTCATCGAGTAACAGCTCATCCAATGCACTTGCTCTAGTACCTGCAAAATGGGAGGGAGTGTTTGGGGTCAGTCACCGCTGAGTGAATAATCAACACAATAAACATACACATACAAACAATCCACACCACATAAGTGATCCCTAAAGAATCTACTCAATTCTCGATTATTAGGCCTTTTAATAAATTTCACTTGGTTCGCCAATGCCGGACGATCCCAACGCCCACCAGCGCCTCGCCGCAGCACCCCCTTCCAACACCCACCAGTGTCCCGCAGTACCACGCTGACAGTCGTGAATTGTACTTGGCTCGGGAAGAGTTGGCTACCTCATGAATCTCAAATATAGTTAGTTAGTTTTATTAACGTGTTGACCCATTACAACATGTACTCATATAAAACTAACTGCTCAAGCTCAAGTATATCATCTCATAGATATATAACCACATAGCACAACCCAAGTATATATAAACTCATAATCAAACTCAAGTACACAGATCATTCACAACAACAAGCTTAGCTCAATCAATCACAGTTCATAACATATAGCACGTAATCATGAATCAAATGTAAGTGCAAGTTTAGAGTGAGATCACCCACCTCGAATAAACGTATGCTCCAAGAAGTATCCTCGGCACGTACAGGTCGCAACTCAGTTCCTAGAAGGTCCTACATCACATAATAAGGCTAGGATTAAAATTCGGTTCAAGACTCAACTCTTAGTAATCTGCCAGAATCCGACACCCCCACGGATGCGGTTATAACTCCCAAACCGTATATTAGATCGTTCTCAAATTTTAACCACTGATAGAAAACTCAGATTACTACAATTTGTTGTCTCACGACTCATGTCCAAAACAGACTCTAAGCATCTTAAAAACTGGTTAGAAAACAGGATAGCCGAACCGAAAAAGCTTTTGCGACACTTTACTAAAACAGGGATATCTTTTAAACGACAAATCAGATTAACGAGCTGTCCGCGGCATTGAAAAGAGGACTCAACAAACTAGAGGGCAACGCGGGTCAAGAGCTTTCTCTAACTATTTTAAAAATAGACCCGAAGCAGCTGGACAGAAACTGCCCAAAATATCCAATCTGTTTTAAAACTCATTTCAAGAAACCCGACACCAACCCGAGGGAACACCCGACAGTCCCGAAACCTAAATATCACAGAAAAATGCCCAGGTTTCTTTTTTTACCTCAATATAATAATAACAAACAAAGAGGATGGTAGTGACTTTATTTGTTCATGCTGAAATCTTCTAAGTGTCTAAAAGGGAATAAAAATCATCCCCAATTTCCAATCAAATCCACTGCCATCAACAAAGAGAAATCACCATCCCACGTGACGTGCTTCGACTAAAGGAGTCCTCTCCACCTGCTTGCTAACCTCACTTCATGCCACCGCCAATCCTATATTTAATATTACAGCCACAACAATTTACATGCCACCAAGACCTTGAACTTATGCCGCCGTAAAACTTTTGAGATTCAAATCACGAACCAAAACTGTTCTAGCTCTCCTGCAGCATATCTAATAGACCACGGCTGATGCAAACTCAATCAAGAAAAGTAAGAAATGAAGGAAAACGGGAAAGGAGCAAGAGTTACCAAACGATTGCTTGATAGACCCGCATCTTGATCTCTTTTGCTCGGACCCACGTAGCTCGCAACACAACAATGGTTAAACAATCGATGAAATAGAAAGGAAACCAAGCAGAACAACACCCCCTATCGAGATAACAGCAAAGACGGGGTTAATCAATAGGTTCGACCATTAAGAACTATACAAGGACTCACCGATGACTGCTGGAATCCTGAAAGCATGATCGAGGAATTTCACCTACAGTTTTCGAGTTCCTTCCTTTGGTAGTCGTCGATCACAAGAATTGGGGAAGAAGAAGTTGTCGGCTGAATGAGGGTGGGGGTTGTTGGGAAATAACGTAGGGTGGGATTAGAATAAGATTTGCTTAGCTTAGACTCGGGCCTTAAGCCCCTCTCATCGGACATCAGTAACAAAAACAATAAAACGGGCTTTGGCCCCAATCGATTACTCCCTCACAATTTCACAAGAGGGAAAAAAATATAAACAAAAGCTAGGGGATTTTCACTAGAAACGAACTCAAGGCCTTGGCCTAGCCAATCCAAAATATCTAAGTTAATAAATTTCATAACTAATTACCACAATAATTTAATAGCCCTCTAGCTATAATTAATTCATCCCCGTACGTGACTCAAATGACACCCTTGTCATTAAATGAATCACTGCACATTTAAATTACTCAATTTAAATACACATAAAAGCACATATAAGTCTCAAATAACTAAATATTGCGTAATTTATTTAATAAAAGGTAATTAATTTAATTACGATAAAATTTAAGGCGTTACACAAATGACCAAAATACCCTTCATATTAAAAAATTAAAATTTTAAAATAAAAAATAAAAAATAAAAAAATTAAATAAAAATATTTTTATTTTAAAAAAATGACCAAAATACCCCTCCATGTATAAAATATGTGATTAATGTTGACCATTAGATCTTATTAATCAATGATTGAGATTTGTTCCTCGGGACTTCGTAAAAATAATGGACATCCTTTAACGCAACTCACTATATAGCACTAGCTACAACTCAACAGCAAAAGCAACAAAAAACCCTGCTTCTAGAAATGCTATTGGTTTTTGTGAAAATGGCAAAATATGGTCATACTTACCTTAATTTTGAATCATAGAAACATTATTGTAAATCGTGTTACCAAATTTATCTTTGGTGTGTCACTTATCCACGAAGATAAAAGCCGACTGCCACAAAATATTAATCAGGTAAAACTTTCTAAGGATATTAGTATTGTCCTTGCATGAATCTTTTGCCAGAGTAAGCTTTGAGCCTTGCACGCCCAAAAATTGTGTTAAGAATTCATCTATGTTCCAATTCGTAAGTAACAAATATATATTTCCAATAAAGGAAACAGAGCATGCGAAATTGACGAATCAAAAAAATCCGTAATCCAAAAGATAGGCGGTCATTTGACGAATTGGATTGATAACATGGTATATTTCGACAATGTATCATATGTGTAGCCTGTAGGAAAAGGTTGACTGCTGAAATTCTTGGACTAAAATTCAAGATGGTATTTGGGCTATAAATACTAAATTTCATAAAAAGTTGGGATTACATATCAATATCGAAATGGGCCCATAAAATTTGCACAGTTGCGTAAGTTACATGAAGTTGGAGGGACCAATATCGAGTTACAACAAAGATTAGGGACCTAAATTAAAACTTCGTTAACTATAGGTCGTGTTACCAAAGAAATTAAATCATCTCTGATGATCAGAGAAGAGCAAACGCTGGTGAAGCAAATGTCAGGGGTGGAACGACTACAAAGAATGTTCGCCGGCGCCGGTGGAGCTTTAAGTCACCCGCCACCAGATTCTCCGACTCTCGATACATCGGAACAAGTTTACATCTCTTCCCTTGCGCTCCTAAAGATGCTTAAACACGGTAAATCTTCATTCCGAGGGTTTGCTTCTTAATTTGATTGAGGATATGGTTTTTTTCTTTTGAAAACGAGTGAATTTGTGGTAACTTGAACGACATCTATTTTATACCTTGATTGATTTTTTCTTGATTATTTCATTTGTTATTCTTTATTATTTACTTTTCTTTCTACGAGAGGTGATTGTAAATGACATATAGATGACAATTTTTTGCCATACAAAATGAGAAGGCATAACTGTAAATGTACAAATTTCTGTGTATTGTGGTTTAGGAAATTGTTAACGACTTATAGTGCAGTTATAACTGTTATGGTTATATTGTGGACGGGTCGGACCTGGCTGGATTCAAGATCGAGCACAATGCTTGATACTTTATATAATCTACTTTGTTGATACTTTATAGATCATTATATACGCCATTGTTACTTTAGGCGGTGAAATAGTATTGATGTTGTAAATCAAACTGTTACAAATTGTATCACTCCGTTGGATTGGGTGTTACAAATTGTGTCACGAAGTGTTTCCGAGTTGATCAGGACCATTAAAGAAAACTCATCCAATGGTTGTGGTTTAATAGCGTATCTTACTCTCGAACAAGTTTTTTTTAATCGAATTTCTAGTATAAAGCCCATGGCAAAACAGAGTCAGAGAAAAAACAGTCCTGTTTAGAACAAAATCCATTTTAGTTATAAATATAAATCTCAGAGAGGTTATAAATCCAAGTTTTGTGCGGCCTTTTAGAACCAATGACGCGTTAAGCAATGTATGATACAAGTTTCTTGCTGCCTTATTTATATGAAAACTTCAGAGTGCATTTACAAATATAATCTTGTTTCATTAAATAGATAGAAATAATAGTAACTACTCAAAAAAATTAGTTGTAATGATCCCATAAATAGAAAATAGCTAAGCCAAGAAAGTTATAGAATAACCTTCAGCACCTTCTATCTTGCAACCATAATTGAAATTGATTGGCCATTGACGGATCCATTTTCCAAATTATCAACAACTTTTCGTGCCTCTGTCTGTGTGTCATGCCTTTGAATGAAGAATGCTGGTCGTTTAGGCTCGGGTAGATGCATATTTTCATTAGTGAGCATAGAAACAACTTCTGACATCTGTCCATGGCATGATCTTGAACACATAACAGACCCACATGAATGCATGTCATTACTTCTTTGGGAGTGCATGAATCTTCTAGTGTTGGATCCATCAGCTCCAAACCTCTGCCTTCGTTCCACATTTCCCATGCCTAATTAAATCAGTTACATACGATTTAAACCTTAATATATATGTATCAAATTACGATAATAAGTAGTACTGTATTAGATAGGGTTAACATATATACGAGCTCGTCCTAGAAGGTTGAGTGGATGTTCCATATCATAGCTCCCATGATTCATCTTGCTGCTTACAATCTCAAGCAACAAAACACCAAAACCAAACTCATCTATCTTGGTTGAAACAATGCCATCAATCAGATACTCTGGTGGCATATAACTGCTGCATATCAAATGAATAGTTAGCGAATCGGAGTTTGTACTGTTTTCAACACAATAAAAGTTATAAATGGACTAACCGTGTTCCAACAACTCTACTTGTATTTGCTTCAGATTCGTTGATCCCAAATAACTTAGCCATGCCAAAATCAGATATTTTTGGCTTCAGGTAGTCATCTAGCAAAATGTTACTTGCTTTCAGATCTCTATGGATTACCCTCAGCCTTGAAAACCTATGAAGATACAAAAGTCCCTGAGCTATGCCGTCAATGATCACAAACCGACTATTCCAATCCAGTAAACCTTTCTTGCTAGGATCTGCGCGCATATTAATAAATTAATGAGTAGCAAGCACAAGCAGCAACTAGTTAAGGAAAAACCCAAATTAGTATACTGCAGACTAATGTAGGTAGCTAGTGTTGGATGTTAACTACCAAATATAAAGAAATCCAAGCTATTATTAGGCATGTACTCATATACAAGGATTTTTTTTCTTTTCAACGCAACAGCCTAGAAGCCTGACAAGATTAGTGTGTTGAAGCTTGACAATGAGTTCCATTTCGTTCTTGAATTCGTTGACTCCTTGTCCAGAGCTTTTTGAGAGTCGTTTCACTGCAACCTCTTGCCCGTCAACTAGTTTTCCCTGTCAAATCAGATTTTATTTGAAATATTAATTCATTATAATTAGTGCATGCATGCCTTTGAAATTAACTTAAATTTACCTTATAAACTTCTCCAAACCCCCCAGCTCCTAGCTTATTCATGGTTGAGAAATTGTTTGTGGCAGATGATATGCTTTGAAAGGTGAAGTAATGCACCTCAGTGTTTATATTCTTATCTGCTCGTACATAATGGTACAACCGTCTCATATGATGCAGCCAGGGGCGGAACTAGACACTCCTGGAACTAGACACTCCTGTTAGTAGTAGCACCATATTTTTTTCCGAAAACAATTAAAGAACTAATTTCATAAATCATAAACCTACTAATTTACAAGAAAGATCATTCAAGAACTAATTAAACTAGTCTACATTCATAAACTAATTTCAAGCAAAACAATCAAAGAATCTCACGGAGTATTATGCAATTTACAATTTAAACCTACTAATTTACCAGCACAATTATCCTAATGAAGATTTTAACTTCAAAGTAACACTTATACCTTAAGATAAATACATTAAATTACTAACCTTATAAAACCTTTTAAAAGTCAAACTTACAAGGTTTCAACTTCAAAACCAAATTGTTGAAATTACTCGTTTGACTTACTATACTTGATTAAGAACTTGAACTCTTTCTGGTAATCAAAACCAAATTGTTGAAATTTACAGCCATATGCGAATTAAAAGCCAATCCTGTAATTTCAAAATCATTAACAATTTAACAACGATTTACTAATTACACGTGATTAAACATTTATTTCTTTGAGTACAAATTCCATGAGAACAAATTGCAGCAAAAACATAAACTGAATTCACATATTACAAGACACACACGTCAATACAAACTTTCCATGCTTATTTTTAAGACAAACACAATAACTTGCAGAAACTTAAAAAATCAATACTTACTTATTTCATTCTAGGGTTTAGAGAGGATGAATTTCAGAATTCTAATTTCTGAAATCGATTGAAAGGAGGACGAAATTTTGTTGTTTTCTCGCTCTCATCCTGCTCTCAAGTCGTCTTGGAATTGACTGGCTGGCAGCCCTATACGTCTTTTACACAAGGTTTTTCAGTTGGTTTTGGATTGGGCTTGTTGCTAATTGGGCTATCTACCAATATCTGAGTAGTGGCCTGTGCCACTATAGGCCCTACTTCAGATCCGCCCCTGGATGCAGCAACAACTTTTTGATTTTCTTAGCTTTCTCTAATTTATACCAAAAAAAAAAACCTGGTTAATTTTAGCATTATTTCTAAGCAAATAGCCTAAATAGGATTTTATCCTTGGTTCAAATTCTTGGTTTATGTAAACAGGGTAAAAAGACGAAATTGATACCTCTAATATAAAGCTTCTTCTTCTTGTATACGAAATAGCCTGCAGATATGAGTATGAGTACAGCTAAAGGTACAATCATGATGACCAACACAATCAAGATCATCTTCTTCTTTTTTTTCTTATTTTTCTTTCTCTCCTCCATCTTCATCTCTGCATATGAGAAAATGAACTTTTTTATATTGTGCAAATGAGGCACTCTATTGCTGTTATTGAGCTCATTTGCAGAAAATGCCAATATACAGTGTTTCCGTACTAATAAAATCAAAAACCAAGTATCAAACTGTTCTTGTTTGTTTTGCGGTCTGGCCCGATTATGTTTGTGTTGGAGAAACTAGTAAAATGAAAAAAAGAAGAGAGGTGAAACAGAGCAAAACATAGAATGCTTTTCTTATAACAAAACTAGCATATTGATTGTATTGGACATTATATATTTTTGCCTGTCCCTTATAACAAAAGACATTAGAAATATAAAAATTAATCAATCGGGCAAAAAGATATTATGTATATTAAGGATAAGAAATGGTATATTAGTGGGTACAATGACGTAGTGGCACGTTCGAGGATACCATACTTTTGTGAGGCCGAAAAAAACCACCATACAAACGCTAATTTATCTAAAAGTACTAGTATTTATGAAGAGAAAAAAATTCCTTACTAACCTCCACGATATTCGATGATATAACACTCTGTTTGCGGGGAATGTGGAGCTTCTTCTGGATTGTATATCCTTTGACCATAAGTCTTGCAGGCGGCGTTTTCATAAGTAAAAGCCAAGCAAGAACAAAGCATATTCTATAGCAATCATACAAAGTCAAGTTACTTCTTTCATCATATACATACTCATCCTTGTAAACATGGTAACCATCGTAGCTCTTTGTTGTACGGAAATAATAATCTTGTCTGCACTTTAAGTTTTCAAACAAATCTTGTGCACAACCAGGATTGATTTGCATTCCACGAGTTGTCCCCTTCAGCTTACCCTCTTGAGAGCCGGAAATGAATCATACGATTTTGTTAAATATGTGAAGGATTGCTCAGACTCATTAGAAACATAATACAGCCGCACATCTGAACCAGAGGATTGCAGTTGAGTGTTTTGGAACTCACCATTCTGCCAGTGGATACTTCCTCGCCACAGGATCACCATTTGACCCGTGCCTTTTGGGTCTCCGGTTAATGTAAACGACCCATCGGCTGGAAAAGAATCGGCCTGCCAAGAAGTGAGTGACCAGTCTTGAGATTAATCCCGAGTTTCATTCCAGGTAAAAGAGTGTCTGTCGGGTAATCAAAACTCTGCCATAAAACTTGCTTTACAGAACCGTCTGGATGCAGTACCAAATTCCCATTATCCAAAAGTCTAGCACTTGCATTGCGTGTTATAACCGGATTAGGGCTAACAAAGAGATCAAAAACAGTTACATGATTGGATAAAATGCTGAGCTTTCCCATGTTGAGGTTGCCGTATATATCTGGGATCGGATTTGCTACCCAAACTGCAGTAGTGCTGCTGGAGTCGTCTGAATGGATTCTGTTGTTGTTATTGTTGTTGTTGTTGCGGTTGTAGAATATCCCTAAATAAGGGCTGATGGTAGTGCCAAAGCCAAATAACTTCAAACTGAACACCCTGTTAGTTGAAATCAAATAGTCCCAGTCCTTGAATTGTTCACCTTGGTGCAAGGTGTCTGTTTCTGAGTAATTTGTGAACAAAAAGCAAAATATAATAAGGATGATGCAGGGGGATGTGCTTCTGTCTGCCATGGTTTCAGGCTAGACAAAAGCTCTGGTGTATTATGAATATAAGTTATATTAATGGTGGTAATTAAAATAGAATTTTATGGTTGACTCAAACTTCCACATCTTATGTTTTACGTTAGACTTAGGTGCTGTTTGTTTTGAAGAGGAAAAACGTCTGCAGTCTGCGGACCACATCTGCAGAGAAGATGTGGACCAAATGTCTGCAGTCTCTATGACAAAGACTGTTTGTTTTTCAATGTCTGCAAACTGAATATCTTTTAGCGACGGTATTGGTGGTGGCGGGTGGGGCGGGTGGTGGTGGCGGTAGGTGGTGGTGGGTGGTGGCGGTAGGTGGAGGTGGGGGTAGCTAGTGGTGGTGGTGGTGGTGGCGGTATGTGGTGGTGGTAGGTGGTGGTGGTGGCGGGAGGTAATGGGGGTGGTGGTGGTTGTGGTGGTGGAGGTAGGTGGCGGTGGGTGTTGGTGCTAGAGGTAGGTGGCGGTGGTTGGTGGTGGTTGTGGAGGTAGGTGTTGGTGGGTGGTGGTGGTGGTGTCGGCGGTAAGTGGTGGCGGCGGCGGTCGGTGGTGGCAGAGGTAGGTGATGGTGGTGGTAGGTGGTGGTGGTGGTAGGTGGTGGTGGCGGTAGGTGGTGGTGGAGGTCGGTGGTGGGGGTGGCGGTGGTATGTGGTGGCGGGTGGTGGCGGTGGTGGTGGTGGTGGTGGCGGCGGTGGTATGGGTGGTAGTGGTAGTGATGATGAATAAATTCTTTTTTTAAGTTTAAGTAAAATGTCTTCCAAACTTGGAAGACTATGGTCCAAGTCTTCCCACAAAAGACCTCAAAAAGACTTTTTCTCATCTTCCGACTTCCAAAAAACAAACGGTCTTTTTCTAAAATGTCTTCCCGCCTGCAGACATAAGACCCCAAAAAGACTTTTTGACAAAAAACAAACACCACCTTAGTCAGCAGATATAGACATCCACATAGAGTTGATTAAATAAGAACCTAGTTTGTTTGTCTTTCTACCCCATTCTCTACGGTGTAAATTGTTTGGAAGTTGCTGTGTGGACCAGAAATTAATAGGATTTATTTTTGGGTTTTCATAATGACAGTCTTATGGCTGTCAATAGACACGCATCAGAAGCTTGTACACCAATCTATAACTACCCTGAATTTTAGGAACCACTTCCTCTCATGATTTAATGTACAACTTTTATACGCTTAAAGGGCTGTCATTATCAAATACTTTATTTTATAATGCTTGTTTAGTTTAGTTTAGATGTTGTATAGTGATGTATAAACCCCCCTATTTTATAGGGTAGTTGCTGGTGTGGCATTAATGGTACCTAGAACTCATTTACTACATATATATGGATGATAATGAATAAATTTTTCTTGTCTTTTGTAGAGATGAACTTTACTACTTAGCAAGTTCGAAGTTGAGCTAAAATTAATAAAACCATTAGAGTACAACAGGATCACATTTGAACAATAGAAAGTCATGTCCATCTAAATGAACCATATACAGTTCTTTTAACCTGTACACGGTTCGTTTGAGGCGTTTTCAGAGGTCAAAAGCGCATACAAGTATTTTCTTTTGATTCTTCATGTCTTCAAGCTTGTTTTTTCACGTTGTTTGTTCTCATTTACTTATCAACTTTGCAAATTGATCTCAAATTAAACTGTTTTTGATAAATAATTCTATTTGAAGTATTGTTGCCAAAATAGGTTATAATGTAGAATTAGGTCCAATTGTGCATTAACAAATATCACACACTTTGGCTGTCCTCAATTAAAACCACTAAAACGTTTCTTGAAATTGCATTTAAAAGTTTTTAAGAAGGTTTATGAGAACTCAAGATTTTTGAAAGGGGTAGAGAATCGTAAATAAGTTATATTTTCTAAGATCCTAAAATGTTTCTCATAAGCATGCTCTCAATTCTCGGGTGTGGAATATACGTGACTAAACGATCTCACAGAGATGTCACTCATCTTCCCCTATATATGCACCTACATAGACTTTTGTTTGCCAACTCACCCAATCGCTGCATTCTCATTGGCTCTTTATGCCACGTGTAATTCACACACTGGTGGACACATTCAACACAATCATTGTTTTGCCAAAATCTGTTGCAATTAATATTTTCCGATAAAATCGTGGACGAGATCTTCAAGTTTTTCAAATAACAACCTGTCAAATAAGTTAATACTAAAACAGTTAATAATTTCCGATAAAATCGTGGACGAGATCTTCAAGTTTTTCAAATAACAACCTGTCAAATAAGACTTTTTAATTAGATTGATTCTTTCCTCCCAAAACTATTAGTCATGACACCGAAATATTATGCCAATATGCAATCATAATTACGGCAATGGTCCTATTTAAAAAGGCGGTCAATATTTTCAAAGACCAACTCAACTAAAATTCCTATTTTTTCTACTGCATATGAATAATCTTCTCCATAATTCTCGTGATTTCCACCCACATATACCATTTTTTAAATTTTTTAAATTCCATCCACCCCTATACAAGCCATATAACCAAGTCAAAATACTTACAATAACAGCCAACACCAATTGCCTGCTGTCGAGAACAGCATACAACGAAGGTACATATGATTCCCTTTGTGTCAATAGCAGTGAAAATCGTCATTATTTTTCTTAATTTTGTGCATGTGCTTCTTTCACCTTTACAACTGCAGTTCATTATTTGCTTACATTGTTAATTTTTTATATCGACTTTTAAAAAAAACAAACTATGTCATCTCATACATGTTCTTAATATAAACAGTTTCACCTTGCAGGGAACGTATTTACACCACCAAAAATGATGCTTCAATTGACAGGTATTTTAAAAACCCTTCATCAAATATTCGGTAACAGATTATTACTCTGCACATTTTTTCTTCATATAAAGGAACAATAATTGTGGCCCACTTATAAATCTGTAATTAATTATAAATGCTTCCAGTAAAGATTATTTCCAAACATTACGTTCTGAGAATTAAAAATTGACTACTATTTAATTCTAAACCTTTTAATAAATTTGACTATAAGGTAAGTATTAAAACAGTTTTGCCTTTTCGAAAATTAATTTTGGCCAAAAACAGATTTCGTAACTAATATCAAATTGAATCGGAGGCAATTTCCTGTTCATGTATGCTTTGCTATGTCCATTAATAAAAGTCAAGGTCAGACATTGTCTCAAGTTGGTTTGTTTCTGCAAAAACCGGTATTCTCACATGACCAGCTTTATGTAGCTGTATCACGAGATAAGAACAAGAACGGATTGAAGGTCATTTGTTGTGACAGAGATCTCAATTACACTAATTCAACAGCAAATGTCGTTTACAAAAAGTCTTATTTCGTCTATAAATTTTATGTAACATCTGTTCATGTATCAAATTTTGTACAAACTCATCATTACAGCTATCGATTATTATGTCATTTTTAAGATTATTAATATTTGTTGATATTTTTCTATAATATAAATTTAGAAACATGCCCGCCCAATCGGGCGGGCTATGAAGCTAGTTTTGCCACATATATATACCAACACATGTTTTTGACAATTGAGATGAAGGAAGGAAAGCAAGTAGAAAATAAATATCCAGATTCTAGACTTTAGACCAAATAAATAATTAAGAATGAACTGCATAGTAAAGAGTTGGTTTCTAGAATACATGAAAAATTTAGGTTTGGAAATTAGAAGACAACCGTATCAAGCATGGTACCCAATGTCTGAACGATGTTGGATGACATTAAGTTGGAGACATGTTCTTCTAGATGCTTCTTAGCATCCTGCCTTCCAACGTTTGCAATTGCTAACTTCTCAGGAGATAATTCGTCCTCTTCTTGAACCGCTTTGTTATACTTAATAGCTAGCCCCAACATTTCCTATTTATCATAAATAATAATAATATAATATAGCTTTTGTAATCGTATACAAGGCATCAACTATTTATAAAATTCAAAAAAAAAAAGGAGAAAATATTCTTACATGGACAGTCTGCTCATTGGTTTTCGAATGGGTATCAAATCTTTCAAGTGCCAATCCATCAGTCCACTTTTTCTTGTGAAGGTTTAATAGCATCTTTTCCTCAAGTTCATTTTTTCTATAATTAATAGCTATCGAGTAATAATGCCTGTTTAAACCATGAATTAGTGCCTGCAAAAACAAAATACCACATTTGTAACATTGTAACAAATTTCAACCCAAGATTATAAAACACTGACTTGAATTGATGGTTTATTAAGATGACCAAGATTTGAAGTTGTTTGGCGTGGTTCTTGACCAAGCATCATTGTTTGAGGGTTAATTAAGCGAAAAGCATCAATAACCACTTTCCCTTTAACACTCTGAATGGGGTCCACCACAACTGCAACTGCTCGTTGATTCAAAGCTTCAAAACTCTGAATATATTCAGATGTATGAAAATTAGATTAATATATACAGTTAAGAAAATGCTGCAGTGAAGTAATAAATTAAAGCATATTAATCAAGAACCTGTTGCGTATTAATGTCAACTCCAGATAACCAACAACCAAATCCAGGATGTGAGTGGTACCATCCAACCACCATTTCGGGTCTGGTAACAAATAGAAGAAACAATTAAATTTGCAGAATAAATAGAAACAGAGACTGGACAAGAAAGTAATGTTATTCACAAAACTAGCAAACACTTGAAGATGACCATCATATCAAAAACTTTACATCGATGGCCTCAATACATATAACCAATAATTTGCAATATATTTCCAGATCTGATGTCCCAACCAACATTTCAAATTTGCAATTCATGGTTATATACCTTTATATTTAAAATTAATTCATGTTACACCTTAAATTACTCATAATCCTGTTTCATTACCCATTTACCCTCTTCCATCATATCATTCATCATGTAAATTCTATGTAAGTGTCAGATTAATTAACTCCTTAGTCTTCACACAACAAGTATTTATCTTGATTGATTCCTGTACTGACTCCAGTTCAATTGACATTTGCAGGCACCTAATTACTCAGATTTCTGATAGGGATTTGGATGGTTATTAAATAATATATAACTAGAGGGGTCAAAAGAGTAAATTAGCTAAAGTTGTTAAGAGTGCTTACAATTAGGAAACGAGAGTTGAGAGATCAGTTAGGTTTTGATTATTACGTGTTATTCTCGTGTAGAGTTTGGCTCTTAGCCCTAGGGTTTTGAGAGAGGGATTATCCCTGGACTAATCTTCCTATTGTGGTAGATTAGGGTTTATGTTTATCAATTTCAGTTTGATTCAATATATCTATCTATTTCGATTTCACGATCTTCATCAATTTCACAAAGCTAAAGATACAGTTTCCAACTTCCATCGACTAATTTCTCAAATCGAATATCAATTGCATACCAGTAAAACAGATAATTAGATAAAGGAACAAAGAAAACACTAACCTTCCGGTTTGTTTAAGCATATCAAGCATATTGGTCTGGAAAACAGGATCAACAGCTTCAACACTAACACCAGTACCACTCTGAGGCATAGCAAATACATCCACAACACGAACTGTATATTCATCCACGAATTCCCCAAGCATCAAGCCCATGACTTCCATAGGAACTCCAGCTCTCCCTACGCAAAAAACATCAATAAAACCCTAATTACGTCCATTTCACCACAAATTCACTCGTTTCAAAAGAAAAAAAACCATATCCTCAACCAAATTAGGAAGCAAACCCTCGGAATGAAGATTTACCGTGTTTAAGCATCTTTAGGAGCGCAAGGGAAGAGATATAAACTTGTTCCGATGTATCGAGAGTCGGAGAGTCTGGTGGCGGCTGACTTAAAGCTCCACCGGCGCCGGCGAACATTCTTTGTAGTCGTTCCATCCCTGACATTTGCTTCACCAGCGTTTGCTATTCTCCGATCAGAGATGATTTAATTTCTTTGGTAACACGAAATGATTTGCAAATAGACATATACAGGGGGTGTTTGGGAAAGCTTATTTAAAGGGGTGGCTTATAAGCTTATACTCCCTCTGTCCCACAAAAAACTTCTCATTTGATCTTAATTTTTTGTCCCATAAAAAATTTCTCATTTCATTCAATTAATGGGCTTCACATAATAAAATACTATTATTACTAAGGACCTCACCACTAACTATCCACTAACCATCTTTCTCTCTCCAAACCAATCTTATATTTTAATCAAAATTATTACCAATGACTCCACCACTAACTATCCCCTTAAAACTTGTGCCCATGTCAAATGGGAAGTTTTTTGTGGGACGGAGGGAGTATAAGCTTAAATAATCCCTTTGAAAAGGGATTATTAAGGCTTATATAAGCTTATAAGCCATAAGCTCCTTTAAATAAGCTTTTCCAAACACCCCATAGTTAAAAATATTTTCATTTACGTACCTCATCTTTGTTGTAACTCGATAATCGCCCCTCCAACTTCATGCAACTTACGCAACTGTGTGGATTTTTATGGGCCCATTTCCGACCTTTTTATGACATTTATAGTACTTATATGCCAAATACCATCTTGAATTCAGGGGTCTTTACAGTTTAATCCAACAAGTTATTTATTGGATTGGAATAGTCGGTTTGTGATCATTGACGGCATAGCTCAAGGACTTCTGTATCTTCATAGGTTTTCAAGGCTGAGGGTAATCCATAGAGATCTGAAAGCAAGTAACATTTTGCTAGATGACTACCTGAAGCCAAAAATATCTGATCTTGGCATGGCTAAGTTATTTGGGATCAACGAATCTGAAGCAAATACAAGTAGAGTTGTTGGAGCACGGTGAGTCCATATATATAAAAAAAATTGTGTCTTACAAACCCGGATATGCTAGCTAACTCTTTATTTGATATATATGCAGCGGATATATGCCACCAGAGTATCTGACGTTTCAACCAAGATAGATGTGTTTGGTTTTGGTGTTTCGTTGCTTGTGATTGTAAGCAGCAAGATGAATCATGGGAGCTATGATATGGAACATCCACTCAACCTTCTAGGACGAGCTCGTATATATGTTAACCCTATCTAATACAGTACTACTTATTATCGTAATTTGATACATATATATTAAGGTTTAAATCGTATGTAACTGATTTAATTAGGCATGGGAAATGTGGAACGAAGGCAGAGGTTTGGAGTTGATGGATCCAACACTTGAAGATTCATGCACTCTGATGGCACCTCCTTTGATACGTGAGAAAGGAGAGAAAGAGTAGGAAGTTAAGAGACAAATTTTTGGAGCAATTTTCTTCTATATCTCAATGCAAACAAAACTAGGAATTTAAACATGCAAGGGAAGTGGGTTCATCACCCATGTCCCTTATTCAATGCCACTAACTATAACCTCCCTATCATGCAAAAGACTAAGTCAAAATAACCAAACAAAATAAACAATGCAGGAATTAAAATGTGGAAATGCAAACGTGCAACTCAATCTCGGTATCGCATGGGCTTCTTGGCTTCTCGAGTGGGCCGTGGCGGCTGCTGGGCCGGAGGTGATGATGGGTTAAGTAGTGTAGCTTGTTGGGCTGCATCATCCCCCTCTCCTTTAAACCTTTCATTGTCCTCGATGTAGTCAATGTTTGGGAATTGCATCTTTAGTGACTCTAGATTCTCCCAAGTAGCTTCAGCTATGTGATGTTTTTCCCATTTAACCAGTACTTCGGGTTCTCCCTTTGAATTAAGACGAGAATTGAGGATCGCGTCCGGTAGAAAAGCCAATTCATCTTTGGGGTCAAAAGCCTTTAGATTACCGGGGGAATCTATTGTGGTCCCATGCGATGGTTTCAACAAAGAAATGTGAAACACGGGGTGAATTTTGGAGTCAACAGGTAATTCGAGTTTGTATGCAACTTCTCCAATATTTTCAATGACTTTGTACGGCCCATAAAAAAGTCTTGCAAGTTTGTGATTGGTACGGTTCTGGACCGATGTTTGACGATATTTGTGTAACCGGAGGTATACCATGTCACCCACTTCGAACTTTTTGTCAATTCTGCTTTTGTTTGCTTGCGTGACCATCTTCTTTTTTGATACTTCGACGGAATGTTTCAAAGAATTCATAATGTTTTGATGCTCGAGTAGGGAATTCTCAATGGATCCCGTTGCGGTTGAGCTGGGTGTATAATGGTGAATTGTGGTGACATCTCTCCCGTATAATGCTTTAAACGGGGTCATGTTGATTGAAGAGTGATGGCTCGTGTTCTAACAAAATTCCGCAAGATATATAAGTTTTGCCCATGTTCGTGGTTCATCAAAAACGAACGCTCGTAAATACATTTCAAGACACCAGTTAACGACTTCCGTTTGGCCATCATTTTGGGGATGATATGCACTTGAGTGCACGAGTTTAGTGCCCATGATTTTAAACAATTCTTTCCAAAAGCGGCTAAGGAATAACGGGTCCCTATCCGAGACAATGGTTTTTGGGAGGCCATGTAAACGATAGATTTCGTGCATAAAAATTGTTGCCAATGTAACTGCGGTATAGTTAGGAGTTAAAGGAATGAAATGTGCATACTTTGAAAGTCGGTCCACGATGACCCAAATGGAAACTTTTCCATGTGACGATGGTAGTTGAGTGATAAAGTCCATGGAGATATCCTCCCATGGTTGTGAAGGTGTCGGTAATGGTTGAAGAAGACCATATGGTTTGTGATTCGGAGGTTTGATAGTTTGACAAACATTGCAATTTTTGACAAACTGTGAAACATCCTTTTCTAACCCAAGCCACGTGAAGTTACTAGCTAGCCTCTTAACCGTGGCATTAATGCCCGCGTGACCACCGACAAAAGATGAGTGAAATTCGGTAAGTAATTGGGTGCGGATCTGTGATATCGGTGGAATGTAGAGTTTACCTTAGATGTAAACTAGCCCGTCGCGAAACATGTGGTGTGGAAAAGCATCTGAATCTGTGGTGATGCTGGTGACGAATTCTTGGCCCTTTTGATCGTTGGAGTAGTAAGCACGAATGTCATCGAGCCAAGTTGCTGTTGGGTAAGAAATTGCTAGCATGGCTGGAATATCGACCCGACTAAGTACATCGGCAACCGTATTTTCTCTACCAGGTTTATACAGTACTTCGAAATCATATCCTAGTAATTTGGTGACCCACTTTTGTTGTTCCGGGGTTTGAATCGTTTGGGTGAGTATATGTTTCAAAATATGGTGATCCATATAGATGCGGAATCGTCGGCCCAATAAATATTGACGCCACTTTTTAACAGCTTCCGTTATCGCGTAAAATTCCTTAGTCTACGTCGATTGACCTTGCATGGTGGAGCATAGCTTTTTGCTAAAGAAAGCGATCGGTTTGTTGTCTTGTGAAAGTACCGCGCCGATAGCCATGCCGGATGCATCCGTAGTCACATCAAACGGCTTTGTGAAATTGGGGAGTGCTAATGTGGTAAGCTGCTGCATCTTGGTTCTTAGCTCTTGAAATGCAGCCTCGGTTTCCTCCGACCATTGAAATTCTTTCATTTTTAATATGTCGGTCAATGGTGCAGCGATTTGGGCATAATGTGGCACAAACCTGCGATAGTACCCCGTAAGCCCAAGAAATGCCCGCAATGTAGTAAACGATGAAGGTTTCGACCATTTTTGAATAGCTTCAATTTTATCAGCCTCCGGTGACACTCCTTGACCGGAGATTCGATGACCCAAAAAAGAGATGTCGGTCACGCCAAAAACGCATTTAGATGCCTTTGCATGGAATTGATTTTGTTGTAACTTTTGAAATACATACCGGAGATGGGTATAATGTTCTTGACGGTTCCGGCTATAAATGAGTATGTCGTCAAAAAAAACGAGCACAAAGTGACGAAGTACCGGCCGGAATAAGTCATTCATTGCCGCTTGAAAGGTGGATGGTGCATTTGTAAGGCCAAACGGCATGACAAGAAACTTGTAATGACCATCGGATGTGCGAAATGCGGTTTTGTGGACGTCTTCTTGTGCAACTCTGATTTGATGGTATCCGGAACGTAAATCGATCTTGGAAAAGACCGCTGCCCCATGTAATTCGTCCATGAGCTCATCGATAGTCGGGATGGGAAATCGATCTTTGACTGTTACGGTATTCAAAGCTCGATAGTCCATGCAAAAGCGCCACGAGCCATCCCGTTTTTTGACTAATAGAACCGGGGACGAAAATGGACTTTGGCTAGGTCGAATGATCCCGTCTTGTAGCATTTCACTGATAAGTTGTGTCATAATCTGTTTTTGAAAATTGGGGTAACGATATGGCCGCACATTGACTGGATCGTTGTTAAGTAACGGGATGTGGTGATCATGGTATCGGTTAGGGGGTAGGTTGTGTGGTATGGAAAAAACTGTTTGATATAGGTCAATGAGGGTGGTAATATGTGTATCCGATATGGTGTCGGTATTGGGGTGGTTATTCGGTGAAGTTTCCATGGTGAGGGTGTGTAATGATGATATGAAATCGTTTTTTAGCATGGTTGATAACGAACTGGATGAGATTTGTTGGGTTCTCGGTTCACCTCGTAAGGTGCATGTTTTACCATCCTTAACAAAGGAAAGCTGTGGGACTGAGAAGTCCGCTGAAATGGTCCCTAAGGAACCTAACCACGTGATCCCTAGGACAACATCTGCTCCTTCAATTGGTAATACAAAAAACGAAATTGTAAACTTGCTTTTCTCGAGTTGTATTGTGGTATCCGGACAGTAATTGGCACATTGGATGAATTGACCGTTTCCCACCATAACGCGAAACGGATCTAATGGTTTGGTGGACAAGTTCAAGTGGTCTGCAATGCGTGGTTGTACGATATTATGGGTACTGCCACAGTTAATCAATACAGTGACTGGAAAGGTGTTGATGAATCCGGTGATTCTTAGGGTTTATGAGGAAGACATACCAAAATATGCGGCTGATGATAATGACAAAAATTGTGGTACTAGTGTTGAAGTGTCGTCGTAGTTGTCGTTAGAATCCGGCAGAGATGTTTGATCATCGTTATCCACAATTATGAGAAATTGCGGCGGTGAACATTTGTGACCTGGGACAAATTTCTCCGGACAACGAAAACACAAGCCTTCTTTCCGTCGTTGTTGGAGTGCTTCCGGCGACAGTTTTGTGAATGGTAGGGGTTTGGGTGGAACATGAAGCGGTCGTGTATCGGTGGTGGTAGGGTTTTTGTTTGTGGCAGTGGACGTGTAATTGTTGGATATGGGCTTGGGGGTGTATGGGATTTTTGGTTTAGGCTGGTGGGCTAATTTGTGTTCTACCAGTTGGGCCAAGCCGTAGGCGGCATGATATGTGGTGGGTTTTAGAATAGCTAATTCGGTTTGAATTTCTGATTTGAGGCCCGATATAAAACAATTCGTTAGGGTTTGTTATGATAAACCCGTAACACGATTGCTAAGCGCTTCGAACTCCGTTTGATAGGATCGAACCGTTGTGGTTTGCTGTAATTTCAATAGGGTTGCTTCATGGTTTTCAAACGAGGACGGTCCAAATCGTAGTTCAACTTGTGTTTGAAAGTGTCCCACGATTCGAGGAGACTGTTGTTGTCTAAGTGTTGGTACCATGCAAGTGCATCGCCTGTAACATGGAAAGCTACCAAGGCGAGTCTTTCCTCCGGTGGAATGCAGTAGTATGAGAAGAAACTCTCCGCTTGAAATATCCAACCGAGGGGATTCGTGCCATCGAAGGGATGAAGTATGATCTTGGGGGGTCGTGGATTGTTTGTGTAGGATGATGATGATGGTTCCTTGAATTTTGGAATTTTAACATATGGGGTTTTGGGGTTGTCAGTGGTTAGGTGGTCGGAAAGGGTGGTGTAACGCCCTGAAATTTTAATAATCTAATAAATTTAGATTTAATAGTCATAATTAAATTTGAAATAAATAATTAATGAATTAACTATAATGAAGTTTGACGGTTCATATTAGTTAGATGTTTTAATTATTTGGACACTTTATATGTAACGCTCTGGATTGATATAATTTGATTTAATTACGTTTTGTGCATTATTAGACTTACTGTATTATTTATTTAACGAAATAAATATGTGACGTATTCGCATGCAATTGCGTGTGTATTAATTAGTATGAAGTGTTAATTTGACCTTGTGACGTTCGTTATCGTGACGTTTGTTTTCGTGACTTTATTAATTCCCGAGAACCTCAATCTCTATCTTCGTCAGTGTAATAATAAACCCGAGCCTTGTATTGTTCAAACACGTCGAGTTAATTGAATTTCGAGGCCCGGCCATCAGTCCAAGGGCCGAACCCCTACCTTACTCATACCTATTTGATTTGTTGCTTTTCCTTTTCTGATCGGATTGGGCTTAATGAGACCATCACCGTTATTCGTTGGGTTGAAGGGGGAATTGGACCGAGAATAGATTATGGACGAGGCCAGCCCAACTTGTTATCAATCGGGCTTGAGGGTGTCGACATCATGACAACACTAGGAAGAAAAGGAAACGGATTGCCTAGTAAATCCTTCCCATAATCTGTAACGATCCAACCCTCAAAGAAATCGGCCGACTCTCTTTTCTCTGCAATCGATCGTTGAGGGCAGGGCAGCTTCATCGAATTCTCTTCCTAGGCTTCGCCGATCCATATCAAGCAGAATTGTTTCGCTTTACTCGTCGTTGGAGATGTGGTGGACAAACAAATTGCCGGTCAGTAAGCTTCAATCCTCTGATCTAGTTCTATTTAATCGTGTTTAGCTTTCTCGTTATTGGTTTAATCGGTTGTGTTACGATTTTCGGTAATCGAGCAGAATCAAGAAAGAAAGCAGGGAAGGTGATCGATCGGGTTTAGTGATCTAGTACTCGTGTGTAATCCGTAGGTAATTCTTGCCTTTTTTTAATTGTTATCATCGTTGCCTTCCGAGAATTGTTGTTTAATCTGCTCGAATTTATTACTTGCTAGGGCTGTAGATTAATAACTCGACATTAAGTCTTAATCGGATTAGAATTGGGATGATTAACCGAAAAAGGAACCGAACCCGTAGGGTTCTAGGTTCCTAACCGGAAATATTAGTAATCTTAGAACTTGGAATCTGAGTTAAGGGTTAATTGGGTGGGAAACCTAGGGTGTCGGGGTTGCACGGTGACGGGTCAAGTTTGCAAAATCGGTTTTCAAAACTCACGACATGTTTGGCAGAATCTGCCCTCTTAATCACAACTGTTTTTGAATTGTTTAAATTAGTCTTTTCGGTTTTTGGCCCGTGCTAGAACCTTGATTTTTGAGTTAGCTTTCCAACGCCGCAACCCTCTCGTTAATCCGAATTACGGTTTAAAAGTTATAGTCAAATTAGTAGGCTGCTGTTAGGAAGATGACCTGTGCAGCATGTCTGTCTTGCAACACTGTTTTGAGACACTTCGAGTCTTTTTTGGCCAGTAACCGTCTCACAGTAAATTGTAGTTCTGATTGTCTAGTTGTCGTGGTAAATAGATGGGGAAAATCTAATGAACCGTTTAGGAGCTATGGCAGTTTCCGTGAGACTGACGGGTGCTGTCAGCTTTCTGAAATAAGCTCTCGGGTAGAATTTTAATTCAGGGTTTCGCTTTTTGGTTTTAGGACCGTCTAGGAGATAACGTGCTGTACCTTCTGATTTTCGGGAACCTTTGGAGCTTACGTTTCTCGAGGTGAGTATTCTCACCGTGTATTCAGTTTTAACGTTGTACATGCATGACTTATGTGTTACATTTCTTGCACCATAATTGTTATCTGAGCTTGAGCTGTTATCTGAGTTTGATTTGCTATCTGAGTTTGATTTGTTATCTGAGGTTGACATGCTATCTGAGCAGCTGTTGATTTATTTTAATCTGAGACATTGTGCCTGGGTAACCGAGCTCGGCACAAGGTCATTCTGTGCTACTACTTGCTAGGGCATCTGAGATAATTATGTTAAAGAGATAATAAAACATAATAACACACATCTGAGTTTTTGGCTATATGCCTGGGATCACCTCCCGTCTGAGTTTTGGGATTATTCCCGTCTGAGTTTTGGGATCACTCCCGTCTGAGTTTTTGGCTTATGCCTATCTGAGGTGTGAGGAGGGGCGAGGTTGATCTCTCATCCCAAATCACACAAGCGCGCTATATAAATTAAAATCTGAGTAATAAAATCTGAGAAATAAATCTGAGTAATTAATCGAGTAGATTCTGAGTAGGAGTACACCGATGTGCCCTCATGTGTTGTATGTTATGATTGTTTGCATTTTGAGAATTATTCACTCAGCTTCCCCAGCTGACCCAAACTTTCCCCCACATTGTTTCAGGTACCAGCAAAGGAAATGAGAAGGTGGACGGTTGACCGCTGTATCTTTTCATTACTGATGTGGACATCATTTAATATTTTAAACCCTTTACTTTATCTTAACTATTTCCGCAATAAATACATTTTGAATGTTAAATATTAATATCTGAGATCTATTTATGGGACCTTTTGATTATAATTTTATTTTCAAAAATTTTAAAAATCTTGTAAATTTTGGGTGTTACAAGTTGGTATCAGAGCACTGACTTGAGGGATTTGGATTCACAAGGGGTGAATTCAAACTCAAGTTTGAGTTATGAGTTTTTAAAATGAGAAATGAGTAAACTATTTTCTGAGGAAAGATTCCACATCCAGTATGCAGCATGTCACGTCGACCTCTCGCTTTCCAGTTGCCGGTAATATTTTAGAGGTTTTATTTATTTAGGAATTTCGTGGTATTATGAGTTTTGAGGAATGACAAATATGAGAATTGTTGTTACTATTTTGAGTATAATTCTGATTTAACTCTGAGTGTATTTCGCGACGAGGATCGCTTTTCTGAGTATATTTTCCGTGTGCAATTCTGAGTGCATTTGCGTCATACATGCTAAAAATTATAATTACATACAATTTTATATAATCTATGAGGTTTTATAATTCTGATAAATTTGTAACCAAAAGGGGTAATAAATGGATATGAAATTTTGATAGTAATTCCATAAGTTATTTGATGAGAACATGTCTTGGGTAAATAAAAATGAGAAGGAATAAATTTTTCATTTGGGAAAAGCACTTAATAGAAAGAGTTATGGAAACGAGTAAATGAAAAATATTTTTACTATCAACCGATTTAAAGAATATTTTTATGGTGGTTTATCAAGTCGAGTGAAGTGAAAATACCAAGAACATATTTTTTTTTTTTTTTTTTTAAAAAAATATTTAAAATTGATATTTATTTTAAGTTATTTACATTTGAACTAGACGAGAAATCTTAACTAGAATTGGATTTTATTTTTATCCGTTATTTCAGAGTCGTTTTAGTTTTTAATATTAAAACTTTAGTTGGATTAAGCATGTTTTTAAATGTTGAATTATCATTTGATATTCTATTTAGTGGAACCTTTTCACTTATTTATCAAATTGAAAAATTTTAAATTTACGAGAAATTCGGGTGTTATGAAATCTTTGGACAATTAAAAAGGAAAATATTTTTATAAAGAGATGAGACATGATGTATTGGGAAAATCTTTTTGCTGAGAAAATGATAAACCGAGATTTATTAAATTGAGATCAAATGAGAAAACTTTTAAAGTATGTGATTTTAATAGCTGAGTCTGAAAATCCATAATTTTTTTTATGAATTAAATGAGAGATTATTAATTTAACACAGAGATATTGAATAACCTATATAAGTTTGTTATACCAACTAATCGAGGATTGCCGAGTCAAATTAAACAGAAATTATTCAAGTTTATCTTAAAGGGTATTTATTAAAAGTGAACTAAAGGGAGACTATCATCATGAATTCAGTGAGGATTTATTTAAAAATGAATCAGAAGAGCTTATTAGTTATATTATGTTCTGAGTTAAAAACATAATAAAATACTTTGGCTGAGTGCCTTTTTGCTGAGTGCATTTATGAGTAATGTTTATAAGATTTTGAGTAATTTATCAGATATGAAAGTAAAATTTTCTTCCTTTTAGTGTGATTTGCTGGTGGATTTATATGTGGGAAGTTGTAAACTTTGGGATTGACTCGTGACCAAACAGAAGTAGGTGTCGAAAGTAATAGAGGGCCCCTATTATCGTACACACCGAACTTTTGGTTGGTTATGGGGAGATTTTGAAGGGAACGATGGACCAATGCTTGTTATTGTGAATTTATTTTATGCATGTTATTTGTTTGAGTGAGTATATGTGGTTTATGTTATCATAATAGAGAATTCTAGTGCCAAACTCGAGGACGAGTTTTCTCCAAGTGGAGTTGAGTAGGAGTAAAAAGGGAAATTTCTAAAAATAAAATAATTATCGGTATGTATTATTATGAGCATGATGCTTATACATAGAGATTTTCTGGATGAGGATTTTAGAAGTATGAAATCTAGAAACATATACTTGATTTGAACATTTATAAAAGTAACCACCGAATAGAGCAAATTGAGAATATTTGAATTAATTTTATAGTGTAAGTACCGAGTATACAAAATGATAGATCGGGTTTACTGGAGAAATTAACAATCAAGTTAATTGGGTTGAATGACTATCGTGCAAAAGAGAAGTAGTAATACTACAATTATATACAAAATAAGACAGTATACTTATTCTTGGGTGGTTATAAATGTGATGATGAGAAATCATTAAATTAAAGTGATGAGAACTTATTAAAATGAGTCGAATATGAGAAAACTGCTACAATGAAATTTTGAGGAAAACGAGTTAAAATGAGATCGGTAATTTGCTGGTAATAAGTTATTATTAAAATGAGCTAAATGATAAAATTTTATTTTGATTAATTATGGAGTAATTTTGAGTTATAAAAAATTTACAAATCGAGTTACATAAGCGAATTAATAAAATGAGTCAAAAACGAAAAGTATTAAATTAACAGGAAGTTTTATTCAAATTTTTGAAGTATTATAAAGTGTTATGAGTTTTGAGGTATTATAAAATTATATGAGAAAACTCTATTTATGAATAATTATCAAACTTGAGATGAGAACAGCTATTCAATAAATTTATATTGAACTTAGGAGAAATTTCGAAAAGACGAGAATGTACGGAGTTGATGAACCATGAGTAAACCGTAAGATTTAGAATAAAGTGTAACTGCGAATTGAGTAAATGAGAACTAAGGAATTTATTCGTAATTTGAGTAACGAGAAATCATTATAAATAAGAGTATGAAATTTAATTGGAATTTTTAGTAGGTAACATGAAATTAATGAGTAGATATGGTTAAAATAATTAAGAGACATTCTAAATTGTGTGAAATCAGTGAGACGGTCTATTAAAGGATCGTTAAACTAGATGAATGAGAAAACATCTATTAAAATATTATCGAGAAACCACTAAATGTAATAGAATGAGAACCTATTAATGGGAATTAAATGACAAGAACGTTAATTTGAGCTATTTAAAGGGTTATCAATATCGGTATTATGCAAACCTAATAGAGTAAGATAACAATATAATGTTAAAGAAGAGTTATTTTGAGAACCAATAACACGGTTGAGAGAGGGTATATCATTCCAAGTATTATAAGCTGGTAAGTTGGAACACGCGAGTAGTAATAAGAATGAGTAAAAATGTGATTTATACCTAATGCTATTACTTGTAAATATTATTACCTTATGAGTTGTTACTGAGTTAGAGTTTTGGGTTTGCTTCTGAGTTAAGATTTATAAGTTTGCTCCTGAGTTATACATTTTTGAGTTATACTCCTGAGATATGTTTTGAGTTTATTTCTGAGTGGGACTTCTGAGTTATATATCCAGATCATATTTTGGAGTTATATACCTGAGTATAAGAGAATTCTGTAGGACATGTATGTTCCTTGTGAACTATTTGCATGGTTTCTATATTAATTGATAATGGTGTAAACCGCTAAATTATTTATTATGCTGTTAACAAACTGTTGACCCGTAGAGTAGAGGACCTTCCGAGTCTTTTTGGTGGAAAATTGTCGATAATGAAATTTTTATCTGTTGCTAAAATGTGTAAGTGGTCGTCTGATGGAGTTGTGCGGGAAGAGAATTTTCCATAAAAACATGTTATCGTCATGAGAGATCCGAGTGTGATTGTGCAAATGGTTTGGATGACCTGGTACTACGCTGAGCATCTGGTATCGTCAACAAATCAATAGTAAATTTCCAAGTGGAGTTGAATCGGTGATTCAACGCGACGTTAGCCGCTGAGTGCAGTAACTGTATCCGACTACGAGAACAAGAAGACGTCTACATCTGAGTATCGTGGGTTATGTTGTGCTTCTATCATTATCATGAGCAAACCGAGATCCTTAAAATACCCTTCGATTTTTATTCTTTTACCCTTATCCTGTTGCGTCGTTGGAGTCAACAGATAGTGCAAGTAGCTGCAAGAACTGGAGTTTATTTTGATCGTGTAGGTCACCCTAAAGAGTTTCATTCCATTCTTAACTTTTGTAGAATTTCATTCTATTCTTAATCTTTGGAGACTTTCGTTCTACTCTTAACCTTTCGTTACTCTTCGTTGAGGACATGAGTCGTTGCCGAGCGTGATTTAGATGTGAGATTGCCTTTAGTTTCTTCTGAGCAATGACTTCGGGGATGAAGTCTACTTCAAGTGGAGTTGAGTTGTAACGCCCTGAAATTTTAATAATCTAATAAATTTAGATTTAATAGTCATAATTAAATTTGAAATAAATAATTAATGAATTAACTATAATGAAGTTTGACGGTTCATATTAGTTAGATGTTTTAATTATTTGGACACTTTATATGTAACGCTCTGGATTGATATAATTTGATTTAATTACGTTTTGTGCATTATTAGACTTACTGTATTATTTATTTAACGAAATAAATATGTGACGTATTCGCATGCAATTGCGTGTGTATTAATTAGTATGAAGTGTTAATTTGACCTTGTGACGTTCGTTATCGTGACGTTTGTTTTCGTGACTTTATTAATTCCCGAGAACCTCAATCTCTATCTTCGTCAGTGTAATAATAAACCCGAGCCTTGTATTGTTCAAACACGTCGAGTTAATTGAATTTTGAGGCCCGGCCATCAGGCCAAGGGCCGAACCCCTACCTTACTCATACCTATTTGATTTGTTGCTTTTCCTTTTCTGATCGGATTGGGCTTAATGAGACCATCACCGTTATTCGTTGGGTTGAAGGGGGAATTGGACCGAGAATAGATTATGGACGAGGCCAGCCCAACTTGTTATCAATCGGGCTTGAGGGTGTCAACATCATGACAACACTAGGAAGAAAAGGAAACGGATTGCCTAGTAAATCCTTCCCATAATCTGTAACGATCCAACCCTCAAAGAAATCGGCCGACTCTCTTTTCTCTGCAATCGATCGTTGAGGGCAGGGCAGCTTCATCGAATTCTCTTCCTAGGCTTCGCCGATCCATATCAAGCAGAATTGTTTCGCTTTACTCGTCGTTGGAGCTGTGGTGGACAAACAAATTGCCGGTCAGTAAGCTTCAATCCTCTGATCTAGTTCTATTTAATCGTGTTTAGCTTTCTCGTTATTGTTTTAATCGGTTGTGTTACGATTTTCGGTAATCGAGCAGAATCAAGAAAGAAAGCAGGGAAGGTGATCGATCGGGTTTAGTGATCTAGTACTCGTGTGTAATCCGTAGGTAATTCTTGCCTTTTTTTAATTGTTATCATCGTTGCCTTCCGAGAATTGTTGTTTAATCTGCTCGAATTTATTACTTGCTAGGGCTGTAGATTAATAACTCGACATTAAGTCTTAATCGGATTAGAATTGGGATGATTAACCGAAAAAGGAACCGAACCCGTAGGGTTCTAGGTTCCTAACCGGAAATATTAGTAATCTTAGAACTTGGAATCTGAGTTAAGGGTTAATTGGGTGGGAAACCTAGGGTGTCGGGGTTGCACGGTGACGGGTCAAGTTTGCAAAATCGGTTTTCAAAACTCACGACATGTTTGCAGAATCTGCCCTCTTAATCACAACTGTTTTTGAATTGTTTAAATTAGTCTTTTTGGTTTTTGGCCCGTGCTGGAACCTTGATTTTTGAGTTAGCTTTCCAACGCCGCAACCCTCTCGTTAATCCGAATTACGGTTTAAAACTTATAGTCAAATTAGTAGGCTGCTGTTAGGAAGATGACCTGTGCAGCATGTCTGTCTTGCAACACTGTTTTGAGACACTTCGAGTCTGTTTTGGCCAGTAACCGTCTCACTGTAAATTGTAGTTCTGATTGTCTAGTTGTCGTGGTAAATAGATGGGGAAAATCTAATGAACCGTTTAGGAGCTATGGCAGTTTCCGTGAGACTGACGGGTGCTGTCAGCTTTCTGAAATAAGCTCTCGGGTAGAATTTTAATTCAGGGTTTCGCTTTTTGGTTTTAGGACCATCTAGGAGATAACGTGCTGTACCTTCTGATTTTCGGGAACCTTTGGAGCTTACGTTTCTCGAGGTGAGTATTCTCACCGTGTATTCAATTTTAACGTTGTACATGCATGACTTATGTGTTACATTTCTTGCACCATAATTGTTATCTGAGCTTGAGCTGTTATCTGAGTTTGATTTGCTATCTGAGTTTGATTTGTTATCTGAGTTTGACATGCTATCTGAGCAGCTGTTGATTTATTTTAATCTGAGACATTGTGTCTGGGTAACCGAGCTCGGCACAGGGTCATTCTGTGCTACTACTTGCTAGGGCATCTGAGATAATTATGTTAAAGAGATAATAAAATATAATAACACACATCTGAGTTTTTGGCTATATGCCTGGGATCACCTCCCGTCTGAGTTTTGGGATTATTCCCGTCTGAGTTTTGGGATCACTCCCGTATGAGTTTTTGGCTTATGCCTATCTGAGGTGTGAGGAGGGGCGAGGTTGATCTCTCGTCCCAAATCACACAAGCGCGCTATATAAATTAAAATCTGAGTAATAAAATCTGAGAAATAAATCTGAGTAATTAATCGAGTAGATTCTGAGTAGGAGTACACCGATGTGCCCTCATGTGTTGTATGTTATGATTGTTTGCATTTTGAGAATTATTCACTCAGCTTCCCCAGCTGACCCAAACTTTCCCCCACATTGTTTCAGGTACCAGCAAAGGAAAGGAGAAGGTGGACGGTTGACCGATGTATCTTTTCATTACTGATGTGGACATCATTTAATATTTTAAACCCTTTACTTTATCTTAACTATTTCCGCAATAAATACATTTTGAATGTTAAATATTAATATCTGAGATCTATTTATGGGACCTTTTGATTATAATTTTATTTTCAAAAATTTTAAAAATCTTGTAAATTTTGGGTGTTACAGGTGGTGATGTGTGTGACTAAGTTGGCGGTGGTGGCCGTTTGGGAGTCGATTTTTGTGGTTAAGGACTTGGTGGCTTCGATTAATGCTGTGAGTTGTGAGGTATTGCGATCGGCGGCGGTATTAGTGGCGGATATGAGTTGTGTGAGGAGGTCGGTGATGGGTGATGGGTTATCATCACCGGTGGTGTCTTTGCGGGGTGGCATAGCGGTTGGTGAGTTTGGGAATGAAAGCACCAATAATGGCACCTCCTTTGATACGTGAGAAAGGAGAGAAAGAGTAGGAAGTTAATAGACAAATTTTTGGAGCAATTTTCTTCTATATCTCAATGCAAACAAAACTAGGAATTTAAACATGCAGGGGAAGTGGGTTCATCACCCATGTCCCTTATTCAATGCCACTAACTATAACCTCCCTATCATGCAAAAGACTAAGTCAAAATAAACAATGCAGGAATTAAAATGTGGAAATGCAAACGTGCAGCTCAATCTCGGTATCGCATGGGCTTCTTGGCTTCTCGAGTGGGTCGTGGCGGCTACTGGGCCGGAGGTGATGATGGGTTAAGTAGTGTAGCTTGTTGGGCTGCATCACACTCCCAAAGAAGTGATGCATTCATGTGGGTCTGTTATGTGTTCAAGATAATGCCATGGACAGACCAAACATATCAGAAGTTGTTTCTATGCTCACTAATGAAAATATGCATCTACCCGAGCCTAAACAACCAGCATTCTTCATTCAGAGGCATGACACACAGACATAAGCACGAAAAGTTGTTGATAATTTGGAAAATGGATCCGTAAATGGCCAATCAATTTCAATTATAGTTGCAAGATAGAAGGTGCTGAAGGGTTATCCTATAACTATAACTTTCTTGGCTTAGCTATTTTCTATTTATGGGATCATTACAACTTATTTGTTTGAGTAGTTACTATTATTTCATATATTTAACGAAAAGAAGTTTATATTTGTAAATGCACTCTGAAGTTTTCTGATAAATAAGTACGTCCTACTCAAAATTCCGCATAAGGCAGCAAGTTGTACGGTATCATTGCTTAACGCGTTACGCGTCATTGGTTCTAAAAGGCCGAACGAAACTTGGATTTATTAGAGATTTATATTTATAACTAAATGGATTTTGTTGTAAACAGGGCTGTTTTCTCTCTGACTCTGTCTCTCCTCTCCTACTACTGGGCCACTCCAACCCACAGCCCACACTCTTCTTGCCAAATCCGGGGTATTTTTGTAATTAAAGTGGTTTTTGGTTTAAATTGTCCCGAGTATTCTTAGAATCAACGAGACTAATATGTGTTACCAATTTTTAGGCTACATCACATCCACTCCTAGCTTGGTGATATATTGTTTATTTTTCTATTAGCTGCTATTTTGGTGATATACTATCTTAGTAAATACTCCCTCCATCCCACAAAAAATTTCTCTTTTCTCCTCTAAATTTTGTCCCACAAAAAAGTTATCATTTCTAAAAAATGAGGGGTCTACTTATTAAAATAATATTATTATCAATGATTCTACCAATAAAATACTTTCTCTCTCCAATCTAACATTATATTTTAATCAAAAGTATTACCAAGGATTCAACCACTAACTATCTCCTAAAAGCTTGTGCCCAAGAGAAATAGAAAAAATTTTGTGGGACGGAGGAAGTAAATTATTAAAATATTACTGTATATTTTACATGTAATTTATAATTACTTCAATTATTCACGAAAAAATATTATCACAATTATTCCACAACAAACAACACTTAAAAAGTTAAAATGACATGGGTTGTTCACTATTTCACAACCTATTAGACCGCTCCCAACGATACATTTCAAGCTCATCGGTTGCACGCATGGATCTTGTCAGTTCACTGACACTGTTGACATGGGCTCATTAGTAGAACTCGTTGGTGAAATTCGTCAAGAATAAGAAAGACAGGGGCAGGGAGGGTTTTATAGGTTTTCTTTTTAACATTTTTTTTAAATTTTATTTTCTATTTATTAATAAAATATATATTAATACAATGTATTTATTTTTAATCCATTTTTAAAAACTAATGTAATATTTTTTAGTTATTTAATGTTTATTATATTAATATACTGTATTTATTTTATAATAATTTGTTTAATTAAAAATAAAACTGATGAGTTAGGTATGAGTTGTGTTTTAAATGAACTTGTTAGTTTCTTGTCTGTAAGGAAGAGGATGATGTGATGCAGATTTAGCAAAAGTGACATGGTAAACAGGGAGTCGGAGGTCTAGGCCTCTCTCAACCATGACTCGTTTCCTAACCCGTCATTAGCTCTACATCACTCTCTTCCCGACTGACGAGTTACTGGTAAGTTCATGCCAACACTAACTCATCAATCATCAGAAGATATTAAAAAATTCAACAGCACCAGATCCATGACGAGTTGACTTGTGATGCACCCATGCCAATAATGACGAGGAGGGACGAGCTCCACGCAGCTCACGACGAGTTAGGAACGCCGCAAACGGCAGGGATCGTTTTCTACAATATTAAAATATCAAATTTGATATTTTGCTTGTGCCCCCATGGTGGCATGGTCTATGCATCCAATCAAATTAGGTGGCGTGAAGAATGGGTCAGAGGTACTTTAAAAAATTACATCAACATGAAAGGGGTATCTATTTCTCTAACCAACAACAAAAGTCGTAGACGTTTGAGTCAAGAAAAATATCCATTAATAAAAAAAAAAAACTCAGTTGTTCTCGTCCCATCTTTAATCACCTTGAAACAATGTCCAACAGAAATATATCCATCATCCTCACATCATCTTACCTTTTCTTCAATAATATTCCAGCTTGTTACTCAGAAACAGACACCTTACAACAAGGTCAAGGACTGGGATGAATTGATACAGGGTCTTCAGTTTAAAGTTCTTTAGCTTTGGCACTAACATAAGTCCTTATTACGGCCGGGATCGGTTGCATGATTTTAAGGATAGAGCAGTTTGGGTAGCAATCCGATCACAGATATATACGGCAAGCTCAAGATAAATGTACACGGAAAACTTGCTATTTCATCAAGTGCAGGCACTGTTCTAGATCTATTCACTCCTACTCCAGTAACACGCAACACAAGTGTTTGGATTCTGGGAATCTGATACTGCAAGAGTGGAATATGTTAAACGTGTTCTATGGCAGAGTTTTGATTACCCGACAGACACGCTTCTGCCCGGGATTAATCTCCAGAATGGACATAGATGGTCACTCACTTCTTGGGCAGGTGAAGAGCTGCCCGAACATGGTTCTTTTACATTAACAGGAGACCCCGGGTCAGCTAGTCTTCCTTAGGCGAGGGAACATTCATTGGCGTAATGGTCAGTTTGAAAACACGAATATGCAATCATCTGGTTCAGATGTTCATCTTTACTATGTTTCTGATAAAACAGAGCAATCGTCATGTACATGACAAAATCGTATGATTCATATCCAGTTCTGAGGATGTATCCGGACGGTCAGCTTAGGAGCTCGACTTTGAAGTTAGATGTTCGATAACGACCCTGGTTGTGCTGAATATGAGTTTCAAGACCTAAAATGCAGAAAAGATTATTACTTTTCTGACAATGACAAATATGGGGAATATTATCGGAGATATGATGGTAGATTTGATAGGAGATATTTCTCGGTAGATGACTACATATATGTGGATGAATATGAGTACAATGAAAGCTACAACTTAACTTTATATGATTGCAAAAGAATATGCTGGGGAAATTGTTCTTGTGTTGCTTATACTTATGCAAACAAAAAGAAAACGGGCTGCAAGACTTATGGTAAAATGATATACAATCCAAACCGAAACACAGAATATCACGCCATTGTTTATGGAGGTTAGCAGGTTTATCTCCTATAGTTTAGCAAATCTCTTTCCAAAGCCAAAAATTTCAAAATATATCACTACACTGACTTGACTAAAGTGTCTCTAACAAACCGTCCCAAAATTATTGTCCACAGACAAGATTCACACAATTTAAAAAAAAGTGCATTTATTACACTGTGCAACCAATACAATTTTATCTTTACCACCTAACTATTTTTTGATTGGTTGGATTTTTAAGTGGACATTCATTTTGGGACATATAAAAAAAGAAACATGGACAATAAAATTGGGACGTAGGAAGTAACTAATACACTTTCCATTTTTGCCACTTTTGAAATAAGTGATACACTTTGATAATTTAACTTATTTGGTAAAAAGAGTATGATGGTCACACCCCACTATATCCTTTAATCTAGTGAAATTACCTTTTACCTTTACTTTTATTTTTATACATCATTATTCTCACTTTATTTAAAAGTTGTGTGATATCCGCACTAAATATTCAATTTAATCTAATTTAACTATCATTATAATCTTTTGCCTAAACAATCGTTCATCACTTTACTCGAAACAGGGAACACTATTTTCCGTCAGGAAATATCTTGACCTTGGCTTCAGGAATTCATTTTGAAACATAATCAAAAAGTTCAAATACCTTAATCTTTATATATAATAAAAGAAAGCGTTTTTGAATTTGCCACGTAGCTCTTTCCACGTCATAATGACGTCATTAATCGATGCTGACATGGCTGCCAAGTGTCTGCCACCTAATCACATGTCCATGTGCCTGCAATTCAAATTGTTTTATTAGGAATGTTCTACGTTTTATTAGGAATAAATTTATTAGGAGGAAGACTTTCGTTATATACATTTAAGCAAAAACGGAATGTTTTTAATAACATATTTATATATATGGTAGCATTCATGGTAAATGATTTTTGCCATGGTAAATTTTAAGAACGAAACCGAACTCATTGCCAAACTTCAACACATTAATCTGGTCAAACTTGTAGGGTGTTGCATTGAGAAGCGAGAGAAAATCCTTGTATACGAGTACATGCCTAATAATAGCTTGGACCTTTTTCTATTTGGTAAGATCTACTACTTTGTATAAAGGTGGCCACATTTCCTTAAAAATTAGTCGATTTGGATTATGTTTTATCTTAAAAAAGGATTAAAATCAAAGAAAGTAATTAGCTAAATAGTAAACATATCGAAAGTCTCTCAAAGCCTATTTTAATGTATATAAATTTGGTTCTTTGTTTAGTTGTTGCTATTGATCATTTGTGAACAGATCCAAGGAAGAAAGAATTGCTAGACTGGAATAATCGCTTTGTAATCATTGACGGCATAGCTCAAGGACTACTATATCTTCATCGGTTTTCAAGGTTGAGGGTAATCCATAGAGATCTGAAACCCAGTAACATTTTGCTTGATGACTACCTGAAGCCAAAAATATCTGATTTGATATATATATATATATATATATATATATATATATATATATATATATATATATATATATATATATATATATATATATATATATATTAAGGTTTAAATGGTATGTAAATGCTTAAAAACTGATTTTAATTAGGCATGGGAAATGTGGAACGAAGGCAGGGGTTTGGAGCTGATGGATCCGACACTAGAAGATTCATGCACTCCCAAAGAAGTGATGACATGCATTCATGTGGGTCTGTTATGCGTTCAAGATCATGCTATGGACAGACCAAACATGTCTGAAGTTGTTTCTATGCTCACTAATGAAAATATGCATCTTCCCGAGCCTAAACGACCAGCATTCTTCATTCAGAGGCATGACACACAGACAGAAGCACAAAAAGTTGTTGATAATTTGGAAAATGGATCAGTAAATGGCCAATCAATTTCAATTATAGTTGCAAGATAGAAGGTTGTGTAGTATCTTCATTAACGTGTCACTGGGGTGATCGAAACTTGATTTTATGGCCTCCCAGAGATTTATATTTATAACTGAAATGGATCGTGTTCTAAACAAGATCGCAGATCTGTTTTTCTCAAACTCTGTTTTGTTTTGCCAAGGGCTTTATACTAGAAATTTAATACTAAAAACTTGTTGAGAGGTCCAATGCGCTACTACTCTATTTTTTATTTAAGATATATATTGTCGGAATCAATTGGATTATAAATAAGAAAATGAAGAACATTTGAGTTTGAAACAGGTTGCTGGGGGAAGTAGAAGTGATTCATATTGGCATGCCTAACCCAGATCGTACGTGATTGAAATTTGATATGATATTCACCACGAAATATTTGATTCTTGTCAATTTTCCAGATTAAATATTAACTAAGCTAAATTCCAGTAATGAAATTGTAAATCTTGCACAATGAAATTTATATGTAAAATCTTGCAGAAAATATAAAAAAACAACTTTTTAGCATTGTTGTATTACAATCTGAAACATGTTTATATACTGAATTTTTACAAGGAACCTGCACCTAACCAGGGAAGTTACATTTTACCCCTACAACATCTTTATATGTCCATAGAACACCCTCTCATTTACTATTTATTGCATATAGTTAGGTGCAACACCTGAACCCATTTTATATCATATTTATTTATAACCAAAATCCATCAAACTTGTTTTTTTATCAAAACTTGAACCAAAAACCTCACTAAAACCACAAGATACAAAAAACCCAAATCAGCGTGTAGTTTTTCCAAGCTTTTGAGCTGTGAGAGTAATAAGAGACTGAATTTTAGCAACAGCATTTGACTTATTTGGTGGGCAGTTGGTTAGAGCCACGTTAAATGACCGAAACGCCCCTTCAAGGTTACCGGCACTCAAATACGCAATCCCCGTTTTATAAGCTTCATCTGCCTTACGTGCATCATATAAAGAAGAAGAAGAATGAATATTTCCATCTTCAATGATTTTTTTGTTCTTGGAAATTGGATTTGGAGAATTTAGGAGCTGTGTTGCCTTGATGTACTCTAGAGATGAAATAGCCGAATTGATCTCGGCCATTAAAGCATCCGCCTTTGAGGGTATGATCTTGATGCTATCGTAGACACTCCAACGGGGGATTCTGTCCCTAGAAAACATCTTTATTGTCCAATGTCAGTTTTGCTAGATGTTTTTGTTGGTCATACAAGCAAAAAAAGTAAATGTTAGTTATTTTTGTAGTTTGAAGTTTGGTAAATAGACAAGTACCATTTAATTATAAAGACCAAAGAAACCACAAAAATGATAATGGTAAAGGTCACAATTTCGACCCGTATAGTGGTTAATGGGTCAATATGGTAACACGCCAAATGAGTTAAACTTTGAAGATCTGGATAATACGAGAACAGGGTAATGAATTGTAAGTGTAAATGGGTCTCTGTCTAAATTGTATTAAACCTCTCAATACAGTTCTACAAAAGAAAATAAATTAGTTTTTTTTGTAAAATATTTAACATGTTTATTATTTATAAAATTCAATAAAAATAAAAGTATTTACTGATCAATCCAACTCGACTCTGCAATACAAAATTAACTTGTTCAACAAATGCACAACATCACACAGATATAGGAACAGCAACTGAGATTAAATTATGTAACGTGGAAATATTAAACTCTTGAAATAATTTACAAATATACGCCACAAAATGAAAATTCCCAAATCACAATTTCACGAAGCACATAAACCCTAATTGTTAAATTAATACTATCTCCTTCCTCCAAATTAGAGCTCAAGAACTATGCATGAAATAATACCATATTAGGAAAATCAAATATCAATATCGGCAAAATTATGTTACTGTTAGCTCTATTAATTATGCGTTCGGTAAACCTAATTAACTTGCAAAATCAGGAAATCAAAGCCAATTTGAGCTTAAAAAAACTGCAATAATGTGGTGTCAGTTGGAGCTTGAGATTTTAAGATATCAGAGAAATGGTACATACCAAGGCGGTAGCGGTGGCCGTTGGACGGAAAAACGGTGTGTTCCGAAGCATCCACTTGTGTGAGACATAAAACGTGAAGGATTTTGCTTTCAAGTTCTGCAGCCCATATTAACCGAATTTTAGCTTTCCTCTTTCTTTGCTGCAATTTGTTTGCCACAAATATTATTTGCCGTAACTAACATATTAATACTCCAAAAAATGTTGAAATTAAGAAAAAGGTGAATAAACCAATCGGTCTAAATCAACTGGCAATCAAGGGTTACCTCAGGAATTTTGTCTTCAAGATGTCTTGGGTTCAAAACTTGTTGGGTGCATTCTTTTGGAGAAAAGGTAATGAGATTTATTCCCCGAAAAAAGAAATATGTTCGAGGAATACATACTACCCGTTTGGATGTCACTACATATGTCGAACCACTAACTAACTTTACGTTAAAAAAAAGAAAAAAGGTGAATATTTACAAAGATGCTTTTATGCGCACTTACACTTTATTTTAATTATTAACTGTTTGAAATTGAATTTTAAAATATTTATTTGTTTTATTGTTATATTTTTCAGGTTTATCAGTCTGTGTTATGTGCACTATTATAATACTTAAAATATTACTTTCTCCATTTCAAAATAAGTGATATACTTAAAAATTCATGTTTTTTGAGGCATAATAATATAATAAATATTAGATTAGATTTAATTGGATAGTTAGTAGAGATGAGTCCTATATATTTTGATTAAATTGAGTTTGATGATTTTTAAAAGTAAAAATAAAGGTAATTATATTTGCCCTTTGCAAATTTAAATTGTTTGGTTAATTTGGTTTTAAGAAAGAGGGTTAAATTGGTAATATTTATTATTATTTATTCTTTTGAAAAGCTTTATATTGGTAATATCAACTGTTGAAAAATTAAGAAGTTAAGAATGGAGCTAAATACTTTACCCATTAATACGGCAAGTTAGTAAGTTAGTGGTTCGAGCCTAGACAGTGACATCCACAAAGGGCAGTATGCCTTCCCTCGAACCTTCCACCTTTTTTGTCCACGACGGAACTCGAACCCACATGGGCAGCACCTTAAATCCTCCTTAGATACCACTAGGCTAAAAGTGGGAATTTTTTTACCTGTTTATTGGGTTGATTTAGCTTATATTTAACGTCAAACGAGTGAACATGGCACGCTATTTAGATTATTATCATCATAATACTATTTTTAATCACAAGTAATGCATAAATTATTATTTTTTTTAAAAGACGCTACAAAAAAGGACAAATTATTTTAGTGGGTTAAGCTACCCGACCAGTTTGGTTTCAATCTGAATGTGTTGCCTAATTTCCCCTGTCTACGATTTACTCTGTTTTTCCATGAACGGTGCTTTGACCGTTATAAGTTCATCGGGTAGCTTCCATTCTGAATATCTATACTTCCAAATTTAAAATGATCAGAAAAAGCTAAAAAAAATACACAACTCAACTAAATCAAATTGCATAAATGACTAATATTACATCCAAAAACATAGAAAATAGTTTCACAAGTTAACCTTACACAAATTTCTCAACCAAACCAAACCTAGAAAGAAACTTCTTATGATTACAATCCAACATTTCACTCAAACTACAAGAAATGTTCTTCTTTTTCAAAAGTTTTTCCCGCCTTTCAAGTCGTTTATTCAAACCATGTTGGAAAAATTCTGGATAACCCGCAGCCTCGTCAATTCCCCGATCCATTACCTCTACCAAAAACCTAATCCTCGGTTCTAACGAATTCTTAACACTTTTAATCAAAATCGGTGGATAACGAGCCACTAAAGTTGCTATTTGTTGGGAATCAAACCCACGGGTTTTAAGGTAATCAAGATTAGGTTTAAGAATCTTGTCAACATCTCTACACAAAACTTCCGGGAAATTGACGGCTACCATTTGAAGATCAGGTTTCGTTATCCCTAAAGAAAGTAAAAACTCAGTTGTGGGTCGTAATCGTTTTTCAACATTGTAACCCATGATTGACGGGTTTTTAACCAAGATTTTACCGATTAACCCTTCTTTGGTCAACCCGATACTAACAAGAAAGTCAACCACCCCAGAAAGCTTTGTATCAATACTGTAACTAATGATTCTAGGGTTATGTAGAAGCATTTTACCGAGTTGAGTTCCCGATACACCGAGTGACTCGAAGAAACCGAAAAGTGGGCATAGTTTTTCTTCAACACTGTGAGTTAAAATATGTGGAAATTTGGTTATTGCAGAAGCTACTTCATTGGGTTTTGTTGCTAGGGTTTCTAGACATTGAATCATGGGAACGAGTCTTTCGTTTAAATCGAGTGTCATGATTCTTGGACATTTTGTGACAATTGAAGGAAGTATTCTTTCCTGGATGCCAATTTTCTTCAAGTAATCCCAGTTTTCGGATAAGTTTTCCTTTTGGACATTTTCGAGACGTTTGCATTTTCTGAAGATTTCGTGAATGTTTTTGTCGTCGAAACCTTTGTGCTTGAAGAACCATAAAATGTTGTTGTTGTGGGTATTACTGATGTCCATATGCCCTGAAAAATTTGGTAAATTAACATGTGTTTATACCTAAGTCAATGTTACAAAGTTTATTCAAGTTTCTGCTTTTTTTAGTTAACTGTTAATAATGTTAATCTAATTCAACTGAGATATATTAGATACGAAAAACCCATCATCAAATGCCCAACTGGGATGTCATACGTAGTAATTACACCAATTTCTATAATATTTCACCGGAAATCAAATATGAGGTATTATTGATTGTAATTACTCTAAAATAAGCTTAATTGATTGTATAAATCTGGCTTCTGGTGAATTTTCGAAGCTTTTCATTGCATTTCCAGGAACAAAATTGCTAATACCGAAATGGCTTAAAATTCATTCTACTTCCAGTACAATATACTAATTCAATTTTGCATGAACAATTGAGTCGAGAAACGGAAATAAACGGAGGAAAAACACTTACCGGATATGAGAGAAACCGCCGGAGCTGAGTGTCCTTATCCCCTCCTCTTTGGCTGTGGAGTTGTATGTCTGTCCCACCTGACCCAAAAGAATGGACTTCGGGTCGGGTAAAAGAAGGCCCATAGTCAGTTTTTGGTTAGGTGGTAAATTGGTGATCTTGCCTATCTATGTGCTGTTTTTTAGGAGTACACACATTCATCATGTGTTGTTTTCTAGGAGTCGTTATCTATGTATCCGTTATCATTTAATTGTAACCTACCGGAAACAAAGAAATCCATCTGAAATTTCGTTTCAATCTTGTGAGATGGATGGGTTCTCTCTCTTGAATTTATAAAACAAATAGTCAAAGTAGAAAATCTCAAAAGATGATACAGACTTCATCATGAATCATCCTATCCCAAACTAAGTTTAGGAACTAAAATGCATTTTGACCTAAAAAAGTTTGTTGTAGAAATACTCCTTATTTAAAGTTATGGAAGGGACATTGGCTTCAAAACCTTTCATATTACATTTTTTTAACTACTTTTTAAACTCTTTTGGTTCCTGTTGGCCTGTTTACCACTGTCAAAAAAATTGGATCGGTTTGACAGTTAGACAATGACTAATTTGGCTTATTTGGTTGCGAAAAAGGTCAAACCGAGTTTATATTTTTAGTTGAGATTTTACATCCCGAAACCAGCCCAATTGCATCAACATCCCTGAATAAATTCACCCCTGAAATAATGTAGGAACTATCAATTCAAACCTATGATGTAGATCAGTACATACTGTTTTACATGAACAATATATCTAATTGTTCATATGCCACTACCTATAATAACATTTCAGTTCCATTTTTATTGTCCACCTTACTATTTTAGTTTGTCCTAAAATAAGTGTCAATTTCAAATTACAACCAATCATATGAATTATAAGTGGATAAATATGGGATTTTATTGGTGGAAACTGTGTGCCTTTTATCTAGTGGACAATTAATTTGGGACGGAAGGAGTACTATTTATCAACTATTCATGAATAATATATTGTTTAAAAAAATTTAATGCTATGAACATGTTAATTTATAAATATGATATATATATTTACAAACCTGCCACAAAATACGGACACATATCCTCGTTAGTAACATATAACAACAAAAACAACCACCATTGCAAGTAAAATATAACTTGCAATCAAACACCACAATCCTACACATTTTATCTGAATTCACAAGCATAAATATTCTATAGGCACTTAATTGTAAATAAGTTAACAAACCAATAATACATTATCACCATTTCGGATATCCGGTGCAACAATGGTCAGATACACTTGACTCAACTGACAAAATTTACTTATAAATGACTTGATTCAGGTTATAATTTATCCTGAACAAGTCAAACGGCCAAAATCGAAGAATCCTTTAGTACAAAAGAGATGGATCAATATCTTTGTTAATGTACTTGACCTCCTAAATTAATTTTTAATCATTCATAGTAGTATTTAACTTGTACAGATTTCAATTATTTTAGGCAAAAAGCATTTCAGATCACCCCAGCCCCTACAAAAGTTTTGACCGATTACCCACCCCACTCATCTTACCACATCTATCCATAACTTTATGGACAAGAATCCTTATTAATTACTAAACGGATTTTCAAAGAACAAGAACCACACGGCAACACAACCGACGCCACATCAGCACTATCAACCGCTTGTAACAAGATTTTGTCACCTTCCATCAATAACCGAAACCCCATTTCTCCCAACTCCAAAGAATCAATTTCAAAATAATCACCACAACGACACTGATAAAAAAGCTCCACCACATCCCCGCCATCTTCCACCACCATATCCTCCACCTCAATTTCATCTGCAGTTACATCTTCTTGTCTTGAAACCCTAAGTTCCATATCATACATTGCACGTGATTTCATGTCTCCTAGGATTTCCCAAGCTTTTTGGATTTCTAGAAACCTAGGATTTGTTGTTTGTGATGTGTTTTGTAATTTATCGGGATGTGATGTAAGGAGAGCGGATTTGTAGTTTGAACGGATTTCTTCATGGGTTGCGTCTTCTTTTGTGTTTAAAATGTTGTAGTGAGTTTGGTGGATTGTGTTGCTGGCTAATTGCATGATCAAGATTCTTAGAGGTTTTTATCCTGCAAATACTTGATGAAATTAAATTGTGATATTTTAAATTTAATTACTAAAACAATATATAAGAATGTGTTGTTTGATCATTTTATGTACATTAGTTTCACAAATGATAAGAAAATTTCAAGGATCATAGCATGTCCTATTGTACTTAACTGTGCACTCATTGTTCAAATTTATACCTAATTAAATTTCACCAATTACGTTAGGTTAATCTCATGATCTAGCTTCAGATTCGTATGGTTGCAATCAATTATTAACACCAAGATGCCAAATTCAAGGATCATAGCAGTACCTAGTAATTATATCAAAGTACACTAGTCTATTCCTCTAAAGTTTCTCATCGTTCTAAGCAATCCTTAATTTCGAATCTAATGACCTACGTCTTCAAATTATATGTTTCAGTTAACCCTTAAAAAAGATAAAATTAAACAAAAACTTGATTATCAGATGTAAGATTAGAGGATTACCTGTGAGACGGTAATCGAAAACTGTCGTCGGCCGGAGATGGGAGCAAAATTGCCGTCTGGTAAGGAGTTGAGCGGAGTTCGGCTGCTATCATCAAACTTGATTGCTGTGAGGTTATAGGGTTCATTAGTAGAGCCCCCCATACTACAAAACATTGTCATGTAAACCCCCTACACTAATTAAATAACAGAAAATCATACACAGGAAGCCGAGTTGACTTTATTTTTTGGGTAAAAGAGATCACCTCAGGGAAATATATTAACCATAAACTTTTACATTACATAGGAATGTGGTCAAAATACCACATTAACCTCAAGCTAAAACTTGTAAACAAACTAACTAGGTTTATACCATATTATAAACACAAGAACTAACTCTAGCTACTACATCAAATAAACAAAACAAAACAAGCAACTAGAGTTTATACAATCATGACATTTGACCAAACTCATCACAAATTGCTAAAACTGCTCGACAAGTCTTTATGGTGCATAACTGCATACAGCATGCTTGAGTTTTGCCCAATTAGATACTTAATTAACGCATTAAGCAAGTTAGTTATGATTTATAATTTTAACTGAGTTCGGATAAATGAATAAAATATCAACTCTAGTTAACTGAGTTGTATATATAGTTATATATACTAGCACCAGCATCTTACATTGGGTTAAAAATAACTCACAACTTAATAAACTTGAAGTTGAATATAAACAAATGAAACATGTTAACTCATAGATTTTATATTAAAATGAAATGAGTAAAATTTCACAACTTGCACACCTTGTCACCTCTAGTGTAGATGATCGTACTAGATAAAAGACAACACAAAATATTAGAACATAAACTTTAGCAAATTTGTTAAGGGTATGAAAGTCATAAAACATTAATTATTACCAAGTAATAATCACAAACACATCAAATCCCCCATCTGCTAACCTATAAAATTTCAAATTACAGTGGAAGAGCAAAGCCATTTCGCATCGCCCCAACTAAAATTGGTTCCAAAAAACAAGCTTACAATTACCAAAACTGCATTGCATAAGAATACAGGTATAGATATAGATACAGATACAAATGCAAGCTTTTGAGATGGTATGGTAGTTGTATGTATGTATAATTTCCAATATGTGAAATGTTTGTTAACTTTGCATTTTGCATTCAAGAAGTAATAACACCGGATACCCAAGGGACAACCAAAGGTGCATTTGGGTGATTTCTTCTGTAATTTTCTGAATATTTATCCTTGAAATTTACTTTTGGTTCTTCTGCCTGCATGCAACAATCAATTCATTCATTATAAAAAGCTTATAACTTTAACATATTTATGTTAATTCGCATTATATTTTGGGTCAACATGATCAGACCAAAAATGACCTGTTTTGACCTGCTCATTACAATAAATGATTAAAAAACTTACATATTTAAGCCAACATTCTTCAAGTTTATGTTGATATATATCTGGTGAATGACATCCTCCTTCAGCCGGACAATAAACCCAAATATTACATTTCATTTCACCACTTCTTGCATTTTTAGCTTGATTTATACAAGCTTGACAACATTCGTATGCACTTTCTTTTTGATGGGTCAGACCCCATTTCACCGCATGACCACCATAATCTGTGTGGAGCTCAGCATTACATTCGGGAGGTAACCGCCTGCCAGCTAGGATCGTATCATCTACAAATATCATTTAATGCCATTAGATATTCTCTATAAAAGAATCGAGTTGACAGATGACGTGGCAACTCATATGGTTGCCACATCAGCAATATTACCGAAATCATCTTCGCCTTCAGGTTTGTCGTTATGTTCATTGTTGATTATGTTAACGGGTATCCAAAGGCCGATTTCTTGAGAGAGTTCGGCCCAGTTGAACTCCAAGGCTCTTGTAAGCATTCCTGCAAATAATTAGTTAAAAACAATATATGGTAAATTTGAAGTTAAAAAGGATTAGTATTAGGTTAAAATGAAAACCTGCTTCATGCGGTTGGATGGTTGAATTTGAGGTAATTCTTTTAGCTTCCTCTAATTTTTGCATTCGCCAGCTTTCAACAGCTTCTGTGTATTAAATAATAACAGATTTAGATCACAAATACATACAACTGTAAAGTTAGTTAGTTACCATGTTGTAAAGTTGTGTTGGCACCAATACTCAATCCTCTCAGTAGCTCTATGATCTCATTCCTCAGCTTCCCTTTCAATGCATCTGGCAATTTATTAACCCAATCCTCTTTTCTATCATCTTTTTCTTTCATCTTTTTAACCTAAAACGATCAAATTACAGCATGTCAATTGGTAATAATTCAACGAGCTAAAAAGGGGATACATATTACCGTTTGGATGAGCTTTCTAGGTTCAGATTGTTTTCGTATTCGCATTGATTCTTCCATGTTTTTTATTTGATCAGGAGAGTAGGTTACAGCTGTACAAAACAACACGTATAGGTTTCATCTACACTGTCCTGTTTACAGCTAAAAATACCCCCAAATAGTAAAAATCCCTCATCAATTTGGAAAGTCAACAAAAAAACTAGGTTTTCATCAACAACTAAAAATTATGAATAGTTAACAAAATGCACAATAAAACATACATTTACAACTAGGGCTCATCAACACATAATGCAGCCCAAATAAATTACCAAAACAACAAACAGTATAACCGCTATAATTAGGATAACTACATTAAAGCTGATTTAAGAAATGAAGCAATTACCTTTGTGTGATTCCTGATATGAATAGGAATAAAGGGAAGTGTATAAATTCTGAAAAACGTAAAGGGCAACAACAATATTGATGGAACAAATGATAACAGTAGTTCGCTTATAAGAACAACATTTAGCCACTGTCCTTCCATTTCTGCTATTATTTGAATAACTCTGGTCTAATTCTGGTCTTGCCATCTTCCAATTTCTTCAGTCCATCGCCATTCGCTGTCTGTAATCTGTAACCTTCTTTATTGTGTGTATAATTAAATCGATTTGTGTGAATATATTTTGTGCTCGTGTACGCCTACGCTGTTTGTATGTGGCGGATCAATCAACTAAATGAAATTGAATCAAAACAAATCGGTTTCTAAATGTTTTTGTGTTGATTTTGGCTTCTTATTGACAGCCCTTAGGGCTGTCATTATCATTTTCCTTATTTAAAAAAGAAATACTACCTCCGTATCAAAATAAGTGATACACTTTCTATTTATGGGTGGAATAAAATAAGTGATACACTTCCAAAACTTACTTTATTTGGTAAAAAAGTGGGACTCATTCTCCACTAACTATCTACTTTAATAAAGTGAAATTACCTTTTACCCTTACTTTTACTTTTAAACATCATTAATATCACTACATTCCAAAGAAGTGGGACTCATTATCTACTAACTATCCACTTTAATCTAATTTAAATCACTTTTTAATCTTTTGCCTCAAAAACCACAATTCTTCAAATGTATGACTTATTTTGATACGAAGGTAGTAGGTGAAATCATGTGTTTACGAGAAATTCTCAATTTTTTCTTCCTACTAATAATTTTACCTATTTTTAACTAATTCTTTTTCATTATACCCATAATTAATTTCGAGAATTTTCATTATCAAATTAGTAGGCAAATAGGTAATCACAAAACATAAACATAGTAACCAATACTATTTCTCTTTGTTTATAACTTTTTTTTAGTAAGTTTAGAGTGTGTTACAAATCTAATTCGTAAACTATTCTTTATTTAACTTTTTTTTAGTAAGTTTAGAGTGTTTTACAAATCTAATTCGTAAACTATTCTTTATTTTGATATTTTAATCTTTTTTATGGTTTATCCAAAATAGTTAGATCTTAACGACTTGGTCTATAGAACAAGGTCTGTCAGTTTTGTAAGTTTTCGGGAAAATACTTATAAAAGTAGTATCTATAAATGCAAAACTTTATATAATGTAAACAAATATAAATCATGTGATAATTGTTATCTTACTCCTATACAAAGTACTAGCTCATGATCTAAAAATCCCTAATTATAAAGATTGACAATTACATTTTTATCATCATGATAATTCCACGTTTCATAGTCGAATCATTTTTAATAAATGCAAGTCGGTTCCTACATAGATCTAGAGAACAATTTTGTGCCCCCTATCCTACTTGGCCCCTACGCGGTCAGCCCCACAGGAAAACAAACATCGACAGCTTTTGGTATTGAATAGTTTGACTACTCAATATCATCATTCTTTGGACCGGTTGCCCCGGTCTTTGGTTCTTTTATCCGGCCCAATTAATTTGCCCTGTAAAATGCGGGAAACCGGCCCCAATCAATTCGCCCTGGAAAATGGCGGGAAACCAAGTGTAACTAGGGCACAGCAAAAGAAGGAAGATTGCATTTTTTTCCTGCTCGCTTGATCCTTCTTCTCATTGCAGACACCTGATTTGGTTATTGCTTCCTCCAAAATGGATGAAAATGATATCGATGAAGAGGAATTTGAATTCTCAAGAAATTATTTTTTAGCGAAAGAGTCTGGAAAATCGGGGAAGAAATCAGCTCGTAAGCTTTCCGAAATTGATCTCGTTGATGAACAGGTTAACTAATCTCCTAAAATTGCTTAACTTTACAGGATGTTACTGTAATCGTTTGTTTCCACGAAGATCTACATTTAGATATCTAATGTGAACCTAATAATGAAAAATTCATATTATTTGATGTAATTTAGAAGGATTTTATTTATTTTTCTGTATTTGTTACAATCTCATGCAAAAGCTATTGGAATTTGATCATGATGAGTGACGATAATTTGATGTTCGATAGCAATTGCAAAACTGAAATAGATTATTGTGTTATTAGTGATTGTTATAAACGTTTAGAGGTTTTAAAAATGCAAATAGATTTAGGAGTAAAAGAGTAATACTGTATTTTGCAACCGTGCAGGATCTTCGAGCTGAGGTGTCCAACATTGAGCCAAAACATGAGAAAGAAATTGCTTCATTGATAAACAGTTACAAAACTTTGTATGATGAGTGGGTTTTTGAGTTGAGGTATGCACATATTCAAACCAATGCATTTACCGTGTGTATTTTTAACTAATCAAATTGACAGAAACACATTTTGTCTTCTAACTCCAAACTGTTCTTTTTAGTATTTTTTAACTAAACGATTTTGCTCATCAGTTTTTTAACTTAAAGATAACTAATTTGTCAGTAAAAAGTCAACTGAAACGTATATTTATTCAATTCTTGCAGATATGGTTTTGGTCTTCTAATGTACGGTTTTGGATCTAAGAAGAGTTTAATTGAAGATTTTGCTTCAACAGCCTTAACTGAGTATAGTGTGATTGTTGTTAATGGATACCTTCAGTCAATTAATCTTAAACAGGTATCTACACAATTGTTAAAGTCGCATTAGAAACATAATTACAACATTTTCTAATACAAAAAAGCTAAAAACATCATTTTTTATTTTAAATTCAATAATGAATGATAAATACACAGGTTGCAACTGCAATGGCTGAAGTACTATGGGATCAAGTGAAAGTACAACAAAAATCTGCTTCTGGAAACTTACTTAAAGATCAACAACCATTTAATTCACGATCAATGGATGATCTTATTTCTTTTCTTGACGGGCCCCACATAACAGAACATGAATGTATAGTTTGTCTTGTGATTCACAATATTGACGGGGCCGGGTTGAGAGATTCAGAAAGTCAACATCTTTTAGCAAGAATTGCTGCTTGTAAACATGTTCGTGTTGTTGCTTCTATAGATCATGTCAATGCACCTCTTTGTAAGTCAAATCTTTCATCCTTGATTTTCTTTTCATTTTGTAGAGGTGGTGAAATGGGTGGGTGAGTATTTGGGTTGGGTTGACATTAAACACTTATTTTCCTAAAAAAATGTAACATAACTGATGAATAATTAGTGAGTCAGAAATGATTTTTTTCAATATTAATCTAAATGTTTGAATAATTAGATTTGAGTGGTTTTATGCATTAGAAATACACTTTGGATAACTTGTGACCTGTTGACCCCTTTTTTGTTAAATTAATGTCTTTTCGTACATTATCCGTTTGATTATTAGAGATAAAACATAACCCTAATTAGCCCATTCATAAGTAAACGGGAGAAAATACTTGCTTATTTGGAATTAGTTTTGAAAAGATAGCTTTGAGGCTGTACTATAAAATAAAAAGTGGTCAATTTTTCACATAGTTCATAATATATCTTAGATCCTCATTTTTGTCATACCACAAGAAAAAACCAGATGTGAAAAAGTGTGCAGGACATGCAGGGTAGGTAATGGGTCAAAACAGTCGGGTTGGACTGAGAACACATTTTGTCCGAATCTTCTAAACTTTTAATATATAATTAGTATGACAATTATGATTACAGATATTATAGATTAAATTACAGTTTCAGTCCATGTGGTTTTCCATTTTTGCAGGTTCATCCCTCCCAATTTTTTTAGCATTTTCTAGCCTTGTGATCCGCTATTTTTTGCAGTTTCGACCCTCGTTCATTAAATTTAACAGCTTGGGGACGAAACCTGCAAAACAAAATGGACCACAAGGACGGAAAAAGTTGGGAGGGACGAAAACTGTAATTTACTCAATATTGTATTACAAACAATAATCTAATACTTTAAGCAAAATGATTTATGATATTTTATTCATTAAGGGTACACTTTCGACTTACTTGACCCGTTTCTTTTAAACCTATTGACCCATTAATAGCTTAATGGGTTGAAATGGCGATTTGGAAACTAATATTACAACATATTGGTGACAGTGTGGGACAAGAAAATGGTTCATCTAGAATTCAACTGGTATTGGCATCATGTTCCTACATTTGCACCATACAAAATTGAAGGTGTTTTTCATCCTCTAATTCTTGCTCATGGTGGCACATCTCAAAGTGTCAAAACCGCTTCAATTGTTTTACAAAGTTTGACACCAAATGCTCAAAGTGTTTTCAAAGTTCTTGCACAATATCAACTAGCCCATCTTGACCAAGAAGGTACACCATTCATTTCTTTATATCAGTAAATCATCCATCTCATCTGGCTTGTATGAAATTATGAATTTTGTTCCTTGAATGTTAATACCATTTAACTAATCTTTAATCTTGAAACTTGTAGCACGAACAGTCCCTAAAGTAGGACATTAAGTTTCTAGGGACTGTTGATGTTACAGTTTTCAAAATTTAGGGTTATCCGTGTAATAAATATAAGTTGAGGGACGGAATCCATAATTTCATGCAAACCACAAGGACATGATTTAAGTAATTTACTCTACTTATTTTTATGGTTAGAAGCATCAAAATGGGTGGTTAGGTATCGGGTCTAAATGGGTAAAATTTTGGTATGGGTTGAAATGGGCAGGGCTGGGCCGTGCCAGGTTGATCCAAAACACTTTTTACCAAAATTATAACTTCTATTAAATAATTTATGCAATCAATATGTTTACAATAATAATCTATTTTTTTGAATAACACGAATTAGTAAGTTGTATAAAAATACACTTTGGTTGACTTTTGACTTGTTTGACCCGTTTTCTTTTGTAGCTAGTTTTTTTTTTTGAGTTAGATTATTATTGAAGCTATATAGGTTCGATAATCATATTTTGCACACTAGTAATTCTGGACAAGAAATATTTCGGGTCAACCAAAAATTAACCTGTTTTCACCTGTTACAAAGGAACAAAATGTTTTTCTTTTTATATTTATATTTTTATATACATCATACTGAAAGCCTTACATTCAGGAATGCCAATTGATGTATTATTTACAAGCTGTAGAGAACGGTTTCTAGTAAGCAGTCAGGTGACTCTGAATTCCCATTTGACCGAATTCAAAGATCATGAATTGGTCAAAATCAGAAGACACTCTGATGGTCAAGACTGTCTACACATTCCTCTCTCAAAAGATGCACTTGAAAAACTCATACAAGAGACCAATCAATAATAGCTCGCCACCTGTCCACGTACGCTTTGCACCATATATGGGGAAAATTAGTAATTCAGGTGTTGTTATTTATTAGCGTTGAGTATGTGAAATCATGTTTTATGAAAAACTGTTGGTGGTTAGGTTTGGTATATAAATTGAGTAAGATTTATTGTACCAAAATTATTTTTGATAATGATGGAAAATATTATTAGGTCATATTGTGATTTGTGAGAGGGACCATCAGACAGTGTGTTGGTTACGTTTGCTACTTTGAACATACAATTAGTCATTAGTGAGCATTTAAGGGTTGGTTACATTCCTACTTTTAAAACTTCAATCGTATGTGTGCTTTCACTTGACAATATTGGACCTAACTGAATTGATTCTATACCTTTTAGAAGACCGGTTCTCGGTTTTGTTTGGTCCAAGATTGGAATAGTGTTGGTTTTTTCTAGAAACTTAAGTAACTTTTTTAATATTTAAAGTTTGCAGACTATAAAATGAGTTTGTACTTGGTTTAAGGTGTGATTTGAAATTGATTGGGTTCAAATCGGTTTAGTATTTTATAGAAATTGTCAGGAGGATGCTATCGAAAAAGTACTGAAGTGCTTAGAACCGAACGTGTTAAGCATGATTAAGTGAGATTAAACCTAACGCTATGTTTCTTACGTCGGTGACTGAGACATGATTAACATTTCAATATCTATGTTAAGCATTTACATGTCTACTGCACAACTGTATAATGACTAGTTTTCATTCTGTTTTGAATACTAAGTGGTACTCCTTCCTTACCATTTTTATTGTCCATATTTTCTTTTTTAAATATCCTAAAGTGACTGTCCACTTGAAAATTCAACCAATAAAAAAATATTTAGGTGGTAAAGATAAAATTTTATTGGTTGCGTGTAATAAATGCACTTTTCATAAACTGTGTGATATTCAAATGTGATTAGGATGGAAGGAGTATTTGTTTATAATAAAATATTAGGAGACGATTATCTAGTTATGTTTAGCATACAGTCTTTGAGAGATTAGCCATTTTATATAGTTACAAATATAATTATTTCATGATTTGTTCAAGGAATAAATTTTTTCTCACAAAAAAATATAAATTTGACAATTCTATTTTTAAACATAATTTTATTTCAATATGAAAATATTAAATTTAAAGATATGATTGTCCACTCTCTTTAATTTTTCTTGCAAAATAAATTCGTTCCTGGAATGAATTACATCCTTTACAAATACTTTTTTTTCAAACTTAGGTCATACCAATCAAAAAACATTCCATTTTTCTCTAAAAGAAAACAGTAAGGACTTTGGATACATTAAATATTTAGATATAAATAGAGAAATGATATTTGTGCATATTATTTGTGTCTACCCATGTGTCTACTCACTTCTAAGTTTGACATCCGTCATTTACTAATTCTCTCTCTTCATATCATCCATTGATTTTGACACTTATCATAATTAAATTAATAGATACAAATAATAAATATAAATATCATTACTCATATAAATAACCTTTCGGACATTATATGAAAACTCTTAGCAGTATTACGCGAGCTACGTTTTACAAGTTACATCCATTTCATTAACAAAAGTTTTATTTTATTACAAGTAAAATACAAACAACATTCCTAACTACACACACTATTTCCTTTCTTATATTATATCTCCATGTTGTTTTATCTCTCATCATCACCATTATTATCCAACGAAGATAGAAACCTACCATATATATACTGCTGTAATATAATCTTCACTCATAACCCAAAATCCTTTCTCCCCCGAATTCGTCAGCATCTTCTTGCTACTTTAATTGTTCAATTTCTAAAGAAATATTAAGAAGGAAAACACAGGAGAATGTGGGGATTTGGGGGCAGATTCTACTGGGGAAACAAAATAGAAGACGATAGAAGAAGAGGATCAAATAAAGGAATTGTGGTGGTATTCGCATGGATGTCAAGTCAAGATAAGCAATTGAAGAAATATGTTGATCTTTACTCCTCTCTTGGTTGGGATTCCCTTGTCTGCCATTCCCAGTTTCTTAATCTGTATGTGTTCTTAACTCTAATTACTTCTGTTTACAAACCTAGATGTTATTCGCGATTTCCAGCTACTTTATTTGTTACGTTAGATACACTTTGACTTTTTCGATTTGATTAGAACAATTCTGTTGATTACAAACTCGAACTCGGAAGTAATTTCTATTAATGAAAAAATTCGACTTGTAGCTAGTTTTATTGAAAATGAAGAATTACTTCCAGTTTGTCTTAATTTATTTTTTGGGGGTTTTAAAAGGTTTGACTTTTGATTTAAATAGGATTTTCTGGGTTGTATTGGGATGATGAATCAGAGTTGTAGGAGATTGCAGAAGTTGACCATAATTGGAAGTTTTCAAAAATAAAATTTGGTAAATCTGGTGGATAAAAAATTGGTACACAATTACTTTGTGAAGATGATACTTGAGCAAGTAGGTAATTTTAGCTTAAAAGTTGCTAAAGATGTTGCAAATAGTATGGAAGAATTAATAATTTAAGTCTTAATTTGGGTGGGTAGATTTTGCGTTTGGACTGAACATGTTGTTATTAGGTCATTTTAGCTTAAAAGTTGCATTTTTAAGTGAGTAGGCGTAGGAGCAACATATTGCGTGTGGTTCTAATTCTATCTATAATACAATTAGGATTCAAATGTTACTGTTCACTGGAGGTTAATTGGCTAATTTATGAAGAGGCTGATTGGCTAATTTGTGAAAGAAAATAGGTTTTACATTCTACGTATATGAAAAAGTTGATGGGTTTTAATTGTTTATGCACGCAGTTATTGCCTATTGGCTGTAGAATCTTCAAAAATCATTTACTACTTCATTATTGAGTGATAACAGGAGGCTAGCGCCGCTCCCCCACCACTACATATATTTAATTTGTATTGTATTAATTTATGTTTTCTTAAAATTTATTTTGTTTACTAAAATTAAAGTTGCTACTTAATAAGAGTTTTGTTAATTAGAGTAAAATGATATTAATGATTTATTAATGCTTATATGTTATACTGATTTTACTCTCTATCATAATTGAAAATGAAGGTTTTTAATAAATTAAATACATGTGCACAAAAAACATTTAACATTTCTATTGTGTGCCGCTAGGGCATATATTAAAAAATCATATTTAATAATTTCAACTATAGACATAAGTGAATATTGTGATATAATATACTAAAAATTGATAATCATACGTGACTAATAAACAAATAAATTAACGTTTGTAATTCATTTTCAAAACTTATACTGTACAATTAAACTATAACTGGAAAATTTATATTTCATTTTTTAAAGGTATAAACAATTATAACTAACTATAATACACAATATATACACCCCAAATATAAAAAGGGTTTTGTTAATGACAGCGGGCTGTCACTAACATGCATAAAATGCTTGTACATTGATTAAAAAAGTAATATTCCTAAAATTCAGGGGGCTTATCTTTTGTGTATTTTGCCTTCTTAATGACAGCCCTAAGGGCTGTCATTATCATTTTCCGTATAAAAAACTATTACTTCCTCCGATTAAAAATGAGTGATATATTGTTAATATTACGGTTTTTGAGGCAAAATATTATAATGATTGTTAAATTATAATTGGATAGTTAATGGGGAATAGGTCCCACACTTTTTGAATAAAGTGAGGTTAATGATGTTTAAAAGTAAAAGTAAGGGTAAATGGGTCATTTCACTTTGTTAAAGTGGATAGTTAGTGGGTGTAGGTCCCCCTATTTTTTGCCAAATAAGATAATTTTTCAAAGTGTATCACTTATTTTGACTCACCCCAAAAAGGAAAGTGTATCACTTATTTTGAATAGAAGGAAGTAGTAAAATTTAAAAGAGGTATAATGTAATTAAAAAAGTCTGGAGCAAAACTTTTTTACAAGGATTATACCATGAATGTTTTGAACTTACAATCGCAGCGAAGCGCGAACCCATATCGCTTGTTATTGTAAATATATAGTAACGGTGAAAAATGAATAATGATCATCAAAATAGTTTATTTTTTATTGAATTTCCACTTTTGCTTGATGAATATTTTTAGTTTTTATCTAATGAGAGTTGAAGTCTAGTCAGCAAGTTTAAACAGAGAAAACAGAACTATTCAACCCTTTTACTCACTTCACCAGTATATAACTTAATTAGTATTAATTTTCTTGTTATTTGAATTTGAATTTGGCTTAATTTTTATTGATCAACAGCTTCTTTCCTGAAAAGGCTACAATGTTGGCACTTGACATTCTTAATGAGCTTCTTGTGGTTAGTTTTCTAACTTCTTACTTCACATTAGACCTGACAAAATGGATGTGTTGAGTAATGTTTGGTACCGGTTCAATTGGGTTGGGTTGACTCAAAACACTTTTTTGTATACAATTTATGTGTACATAATTAGCGTCTCAAATATGATAAACAATACTATATTATTTCCATAATAATCATATTTTTTTATTTTATTTTGTACATGAAGGAGCTTAAAAGAAGGCCATGCCCGGTTGTCTTTGCATCTTTTTCAGGTGGCCCTAAAGCTTGCATGTACAAAGCTTTGCAGGTAAATATTATTTACATGTGATATGTTTTTATTTTACAGAGGGTTAAATTAACCATAAAAACAAAGGTATGAACAACTGTTTGTCAATTTTATGCAATATTCTTTCAAGATTCACCATTTTGGTGGTCGATTACTTACTTACAAGTGTTTGAATTTGTGTTTTGTAACTGATTATATGATTATTTTTCATACACTGGTTGGAACTTTTTTTTTTGGTATAGATAATCGACTCCAAGTGTGAATCCCATAGAGATGTGGTATGATTTCAATCTTTTCTTCTACTTTGTATTCTTTTCTTAATATGATTGATTAAACCATTAGGTTAGGTATTATAATCTATAACAAGGTTTATTTAGACCCATTTACTTATGAATGGGTTCATTCAGATATGTTATGAATGAAAATCTGTTTGATGGTGTAGAATGAATATCAAGTGGTTAAAGAGTGTCTTTGTGGACACATCTTTGATTCAACTCCCGTTGATTTCACAAGTGATTTGGGCACTCGTTTTGCTCTTGACCCGACTATCCTTAAACTATCCAAACCCCCCGCAATTGCAAAATGGATTGCAAATGGCATTTCCTCAAGTCTTGATGCTTTATTTCTTACCAAATTTGAGTCACAACGTGCAGAATATTGGCAGACTTTGTACTCAACTATAGTAAGTTTCTCCTTTCCTTTCCTTTCCTTTCATTACCATTATTATTTATATATTTATTCCATTTCGTATGTTTAAAATAATGATTAATGGCAGGGGATAAGAGCACCATATCTAATATTTTGCTCAGAAAATGACGCTCTTGCCCCTTACCAAATCATATGCAACTTTGCACAACGGTTAAAAAGTCTCGGTGGGGATGTTAAGTTGGTGAAATGGAGCAACTCTCCTCATGTAGGTATGCTTCACTTGAAAATATACAGTTTTTTTTTAATATTTTGAAATCCAATCAGAAATTGCTAACAAACTTGTGCCAGGTCATTATCGGCATCATCCAGAAGAGTACAAGGCTGCTGTAATTGAGCTTCTAACAAAAGCTGCATCCTTTTACTCACAAAAAACACAAGTCAGTGGGTCCCACAGCGACACCTCAGAACCATTAAACCACCTGCGTGAAGCCGTTTCAAGTTCAAACCAATACCAAAGCTTTGACAGAATCACTCTAGATTTAAATGATCACTTTGTGGTCCCCGGTTCACTCGAGTACCATGACGGTAGAGACGTGGGGTCCGTTCACGATGCACCTAAAGAACGTTTCATCCCACGGTCAACTCAACCCGTGGTCAACCCTCACGGGATTCTTGGTCAAATCTTGTTTGATGTTTGCGTCCCAAAGAACGTTGAAGATTGGGATTTGAGATCCTCTTCTTCTTACACGTTTGCTTCCGGAAGGAGACATTCACATTTCAATCCTATAAAATGCATTCGAAGATCGAGGCTTTAAATCGGTTTTTGTTTTGATTAAGGTGGAAGAAAGAAGTGGTTTAAACCATTGGAGGTTTTAACATGAAATGTAACATATATATGATATGTAAGTTGTGTTTTTGTAGACTATTTACAATAATAAGAAGGAAGTTACTACACTAATTTGGTTCGTTACACGTTTTTTTTATGTCTAACATTACGCAGCCTTTAAACCGGATTGGACCTGATGTAGCCTGGTCGATATGCAAGATATGATCCGGATCGAACAGCCAGCCTGGTCAATATGCAAGATATGATCTGGATCGAACAGTCAGGTTTTTGACTGGACCGGGTTGAACCAAGCCTAAAAATCGAGTTGGATCAGATTTTTTTTTTTTAATAAGTTTTAACATAATTTTTTATCATCTTCTAGAGAGAGTAGATTCGCAAATTATGATCTTCCTTCCTCTTACAATGTTTTCATACAAGTCTCAAAAACACAAAAGCACAACAGAAGAAGAGACCATAAACACATAAATCAAAATCAAAAACCCAAAATGCAAAGCCCAATTCCTCTTAAACTTGCCAAAATAACTATCTGGTGGTTCTTGATAATTAATCTCATAATCATCCCTCACAACATCATCACCACCACCAACCACCGCATCACCGCCACTCATTCTAACCCTGATCTGCCTCAGCCGCTCCGTGGCTAACCCAAGTGTCAACTTATGACACCGTCTTTGATACTTGAACCCATTGATGCACCGAAGGGTTTGAGCCACCGACACATAAAAGATTAAATGGCTAAGTGAAAGTAGACCGATTGGGACCCAACAATGGCGGCATTGGAGCCGTGCTGACTGGACTTGAGCCGTGAAAACAAGGGCTAGAAACAGGAAAAAGAATTGGAAAAGTTTCCATAATTCCTTTTTTTGTAGGTCGACTGCTCGTTTTTTTTCTAGGGTTTTTTCAAAGTGAAGTTGGATTATTGTGTTTAGGGCTTGTAAAGCAGTTTCTTTTGGTATGATGTAGTTATTGTGGCTGCTCTCGTATTCTGCCATTTTTAGCGGGAAATTCCTGCAAATATTGGGTCAGAAAAATATTATTGGGTGAAGTATAAACATTCACTCATCTTGTCATTTTTTAACTACCATTTTAAGCCTGCAACTACTTCTACTGAAGCTACAACTTTCATGAGATTATTCTATTTAACTAACACTTATAAATCATGCATTTTTACATATATCTTTGTTGTGCATGTAAGACCGCTCCCAACAGTGCACCCAACTGATACCGTCAGTTGTTGCCAAATCAGCGCCACGTCAGTGATAAGATCCAGAATTATTAGGATAATTAGTATTGTTTTATTATTATTATTATTATTATTATTATTATTATTATTATTATTATTATTATTATTATTATTATTATTATTATTATTATTATTATTATTATTATTATTATTAGGATAATCATTAGTTTAAATCTATTAGTTAGTAGATAAGTTTTCTTCTAGATAAAGATTAGGAATTCGAATTTGATTAGGATTAGATCTTAGCTAGAGATCTATAAATAGGGCTTTAGGATTTGTATTTCTGATTATGGAATTAATAAAATTTTAGTCTTTGGCTATTTGGGAGATCACCTGTTCTCGAACTCAGGCAATTATCGGGTTTTGTTCTTAGGGACGAACTCAGTTCTTATCAATTGGTATCAGAGCAGTTCGGTTCTGGATCAATCGTTTAAAAAAAAAAAAAAAAAAAAAAAAAAAAAAAAAAACTGTTCACGAAGTTACTGTTCACGAGCCTACTGTTCATCCGAAGCACTGTTCACGAAAAACAAATTCGATATATTGAAGATGTATGATGTTGAGGCTGATCTAGTTCAATCCAAAGTCACTACTGGTGAAAGGTTTAATAATTTTGAACAATGGATGAAGGATTGGAGGGAAGAGAGACGACAACACCACAATGAAATTATGAACTTGCTCCGAAGTTTGATTGAAAACCAAACTCTAGTAAGAGGGGCAGATTCACCAGTGTCATCAACCACGTCCACATCGTTGAAAGAGAGGGAGGAAAAAGTCGTGGAAGAAGACCCAACGGCTGTTATTGAACCAGGGTTGATTGATAGCAACAATAATGAAAAAGGTGAGTTGAGCAAGACTAAAATAAAAGAGGTCAATGAAGATTGCCCTGATGCCGAAGATATAGGAGAGCCATGTTTGCAATCAACGAGAGAAAGCAACACACAACGATGGCAGACAAGACGGGTTAAAGCGAGAAACTTTTGGAAAAAGTTTGTCACTGCAACGAGTCAAACCAGAAAAACGAAGACACAAACTACTGGTCAACGAGTTGGAGATGCATCGTATCACAAAAGCGTTAATCTTTGCCATGCTAATTTAACTCTACAAGGGCCAAATAGAAAACAATTAAGCCAAGACTCTTTTGCAAGCGTTTTGTGGTTTCACTTTGATTCGCAAAAGATGGACCTACAAGTCAAAACATGGGATCCAGGAATCGCTTGAAGCCACACCTTGAGGACAAGGTGTGTTTTGGGGGCGGAGTAATGATAAGATCCATAATTATTAGGATAATTAGTATTGTTTTATTATTATTATTATTATTATTATTATTATTATTATTATTATTATTATTATTATTATTATTATTATTATTATTATTATTATTATTATTAGGATAATCATTAGTTTAAATCTATTAGTTAGTAGATAAGTTTTCTTCTAGATAAAGATTAGGAATTCGAATTTGATTAGGATTAGATCTTAGCTAGAGATCTATAAATAGGGCTTTAGGATTTGTATTTCTGATTATGGAATTAATAAAATTTTAGTCTTTGGCTATTTGGGAGATCACCTGTTCTCGAACTCAGGCAATTATCGGGTTTTGTTCTTAGGGACGAACTCAGTTCTTATCAGTCAGCTCACCCTTCAACCGACACTAAACTGACGTACCCATGCCAACAATACCACTTCCCTTTAATTTTTTGGGACCCACCATTACAAAACACACACACACAAAATACCCCTTTGGGCCCCACCCACCAAACTAACGCAACCTTCCTTCCCGTCTCCAAAGCGGCGGAATCACTGCATGAGCGTGCCAATGGTGTCTCCAAAGTGGCGGAAAACTCACACCAAAGAGACGGAATGGTTGGCACCCGTCTAATGGGATTACTTTATTTAACCAATTTAGATAACAAGTTATGAGGGGCTATTTGGGATTGCCAATTTTAACAGCTTATCTGCTTACTGCGTTACTTAACAAAAATAAAGAATTGCCAAAAAAGGTAACCAAATATCCGAAATCAGACAATGTGGGGTACAAGTAATTTTCTCTGTCTATCAACAAAATGAGTGAAAGTTTAATTTTTGACAAATTTATGAGTGAAAATTTAACTTTTGACAAATATAAGACTGGACGTTCAATTTTTGACAAATTTAGGGACCCAAATATTGTTCAATTTTGACAAAAACTCCCTAACATATATTAAAGTTAATCATACCATTGTCAAATTTGGGATCTTTAATTGACTTGGTTTGAAATTTCCCCCTTTTTAAAGCAGATAATCACTTTGTTTGAAACTACCTATTTTGGATGGATTCAAAATTACAAGTCTACCCTTAGGATAAAAATAAGTTGTAATCAGAAGCAATTCCAAACACTAAGATCAGCTATAATTTCACCCACAGTTATATAAGCAACAGTCACATCTTACACTGAGTTTTTTTTCTTTTAAATCTAAAAAATCACAATATTGAAACTCAATTTTTAAAAAAAGAAGATAAAGTGATTTAGATCATACCTAGTTTCAGCTTGCAATTCCAATTCTAACCTCGGGAACACAATTGAAATCTACGAGGTAGCCCTTTCCTGCATCGTCAAAAAAGAGAGTTCAATTGTTTATAAAAATATATAATTTGAACTACATTGTGGATCCTAAAGATCCAAATTAGTAAAACCTATTAATTTATCAAAAATGGAACTCAAATGTAACAGTGAAACACTGAAACTTGTAAAACAACTTCAAATTGAGTCAAAATCAACCCATGCCCGCGTGCATCCCCTGTGTGTGTGTGTGTGAGAGAGAGAGAGAGAGAGAACCAGGATGCAGGATAGCAGCTCCACCATTTTCAGTGAGTGAGAGTGAGAGTGAGAGTGAGAGTGAGAAAATGGGGATGATGATCTGATGGTGATGGTGGTATATTCAACGAAAAGCCCTAGTCCCAATTTGGTAATAAAACTATAATTTAATTCAAAAAATAACCTTTAAATCTTGTATAGTCCCTTGATCATGGTAGTATATTCAAAGTTTGTCCCCGGACTATTGTAAAATTTAAACTAGAGCCCCTAAATTAATTTAAAACCTACTCCTAACTATTATATGTATGGTGATACTGAGTGTGTCAAATCAGTTGTCGGGTTGAGTTAGACTTTTATCGGTTTGGCCCGTCGAGTTAGTCAGGTTACATCGTTCCACCTACAATTACAACTTATCAATTCAACTATTATACATATAATGAGAACGCACATACATACCTTAATTAAATATAGTATTACCTCGACTTCAAATTGATATTATGTGTTGATTCGAGTCGGGTTAAACCTTTTGACACCATTATGCATGACTGTTAGCTACATACGAAACTATCTAAAATTAAGTAATTTTGATTAAATACTTAAAACTCATCCCAACATACCATGCATTAATTAGGTGTACCTTAGAGCATCTCCAACCATAAACTCTATCCAAGTCACTCTATCTCTATATTTAGTGGACCCATTAACTCTAAACAAAACTTCAACTCTAACCATAAACTCTATCCATCCCTTTAAATATACTACCTCCGTATCAAAATAAGTGATACATTTGAAGAATTGCGGTTTTTGAGGCAAAAGATTAAAAAGTGGTTTAAATTATATTAAAGTGGATAATTAGTGGATAATGGGTCCCACTTCTTTGGAATGTAGTGATATTAATGATGCTTAAAAGTAAAAGTAAGGGTAAAAGGGTAATTTCACTTTATTCAAGTAGATAGTTAGTGGAGAATGAGTCCCACTTTTTTACCAAATAAGGTAAGTTTTGGAAGTGTATCACTTATTTTGTTCCACCCCTAAATAGAAAGTGTATCACTTATTTTGATACGGAGGTAGTATAACAATTATATTTTAACTTAATTGGATGGATTGTTGGCTTGCAAACATAAAATAAAATCAATTAAATAGAAATAATTATTAGATAATTAAATAGAAGTGGTGGGGTCCATTGATAGAGGGGGCATTCTCTCACTTCAAATATAGAGTGAGCTTTTCTCTCACTCTATATTTAGAGTGAGAGATAGAGGTGGGTTGGAGGAGAAAAACTTCAAATATAGAGATAGAGAGGATGATAGAGGTTGGTTAGAGATGCTCTTACATCTCATAAAACATTAGCTTCAACACATGTTAATTCTTTTAATATACAACCACAACTTACAACAAACTAGCAACAATATATTATCATCTCTAATCGGCGACAGACAAGAAATTATACTACCTCCGTATGAAAATAAATGATACACTTTCCTAAAAGGGATGAAACAAAATAAGTGATACACTTCCAAATCTAACCTTATTTGGCAAAAAAGTGGGACCCCTTCTCCACTAACTATCTACTTTAATAGAGTCAAATTACCCTTTTACCCTTACTTTTACTTTTAAAAATCATTAATATCACTTTATTCAAAATAAGTGGGACCATTCTCCACTAATTACCTATTTAAGTCTATTCTAAACTATCATTTAATCTTTTGCCTCAAAAACCGTGTTTCTCCAAATGTATCACTTATTTTGATACGGATGTAGTATTAAACAAACGTCGGTACATCGTTATTATTTTCCATAAATTTTCAAATACAACTAATTAAAACATGTATGTTGGGATGACAAAGTGTTTTAATCAAAATTATGTAGTTTTGGTGGTTACATATTTAAGCTTAGATCAATGATAATAACACACTTATTTTTCCTATAAATTATCGTCATTGTTGTTGGTAGCCTTTGTAAAACCTTTTTTTTAATTGAAAACCTCCTTTTTAACATCTAAAAGTACAATTACATAAACAATTTATGTCTTTTAAAACATTCTCCCTTTATCTTTTTATATTTTATTCTAAAAAATTAACTTAGAATACATATCACGTTAATCTAATCTATCAATTGATTAAATGTAGAGTAAATTACACGGATAGTCCTTGTGGTTTGACTTTAGTTTTGGATTTGGTCTCTAAGTTCCAGAAATTATACCGATGGTCACTAAGTATCAGACTTCGTATCCGTTTTGGCCCCTAAGCGTAACGGTTGTTAAATTTTGCCGTTAAAACCTTTCATGTGCCATGCACATGAGGGTATTTATGTCATTTAAGTTGTACCCTTTTACCTTTTTCTTACAAATGACACCAACACGGCAACACCCACCTACCACTTTCTCTCTCTCACCAAATTTGTTTTTTTTTTCCTCCTATTGTCTAACAGACCTGCAACAACAATTAAACCATCAATTTCCAATAAAAATTACTCGCCGTAGTGAGGATAGGAGGCACCGAAAACACAACGAAATCGACAACGCCGCCGGCACCTACCTGCAACAACACCATCCCCATCTCCGACTCTGAAATCCGCCGGTGGATCTGAGTGCGTCGTTTTTACCTCTCGCAAGTCGCAAATCAGCCCTGATTCAAACTCCGAGAACCTCGTAGAGGGAGAATTAAATGGTAAACCTGCACTTTATTGACGGAAGTCCGGAACAAAAGGAAAAAGAGAATTAAATGAAGAACAACATGGGTATACTAGCAGCTCTGTTGACGTAATTTCGTCAAATATATTTGATTTACCGACTACGCAATTAATCGATTGAGATGAAGACGCTGATAAGTTTGGCTCGAAACAGGCGGAGAAGAACTAGATTCGTATCACTGTTGAGAAGCAACACCACATTTTTTTGGCTGGATTTGTTGGATTTCAACCTCTTTAAGAGAGCGGAAGATAAAGCTAAACGAAATCAGTTTCTGGGTTGGAAGAGATACTAGCAGCTCTGTTGACGTAATGGCGGGTGGATATTGGGGGGTGGGGGGTTGGTACCGTTGTGGTTTCTATTTAGGTTAGGTGGGGGACACGATGAGAAAGAAATAAGATGAAAAAAATATTGTTAAAAAGGCAAATATATCCTCATGTGCATCGTACATGACAGGTTTTAACGGCAAAATTTAACATCCGTTACACTTAGGTGCTGTTTGGTTCGCTGGAATGTTTCTGGTGGAATTGGAATCTAGAAAGGAATTGGAATTGTCAGGAATTGGATTCCAATTCCATATCCTATTTGGTTGGCACCAAACAAAATTGGAATTCAATTAAATAGTCTGTTTGGTTGGTAGGAAATGGAATTGGAATGCTGTAAAATGACGAATTTGCCCTTAATATGTTTTTTTGCTTAAATTTATTTTTTTATTTATAAATTATATATAAACATATTTTATATTATATATATCCAAAATATCAACCAAAAAGCATACCAGATAGATACAAGGGTATAAAGGTATTACACTATTACCGAGAGGAAACGAACGATATAGAGAATGAGGAAGAAAATTATTACCAAGAGGAAACGAGATATGGACGAGAGGTTGAACTAGCTTGTTTTCTGCCGGAGAAGATAATGCTACCGGTTGTTGTTCCGCCGGAGAAGATAATGCTACCGGTTGTTGTTCCGCCGGAGAAGATACTGCTACCGGTTGTTGTTCCGCCGGAGAAGATAATGCTACCGGTTGTTGTTCCGCCGGAGAAGATGAAGAGCAACCGTTGATGTGTCTCTTCCAGAGAAGAGATGAAAACCCGAGAGGCGCCTGATGTATCTGACGATTGAGTGTAGGTTTTAAGGTTAAAAGATACAAGGGTATAAATGTAAAAGGGGCTTTCCCTTGAACATTGGATTTTAAATTCCATCCATATTAGACCGGAATTGCCTTTCCCTCAAACGGTGGAATGATTTTTTCATTTAGGATTCCAATTCCTTGCATTTGTGTGAACCAAACATTGGAATGTAATGGAATTGGATTCCAATTCCCTCAAATTCCATTTCATTCCAGCGAACCAAACGCCCCCTTAAAGACCAAAAATGATATGAAGGCCGATACTTAACGACCATCAATGTAATTTCTGGAATTTATGGATCTATGTCGCCATTACCCCCCACCTGGCCACCTTCCCTACACATAACTCCAACTTCCATGAAACTCTCCATCATACAATCCATCGAAATTTTAAGGAAAAAAAAACTCAAATCCGATACGAACCCAAATCGAAAAAAGAAAAACGGTCACTTATTCAATCTCTTTTTCTCTGCATTTTTTCTCTCCGGGTCAGATTCTCGGCACAACCAAAAGGAGAAAAAACACGGGAGGTTGGTGGGGTGTAAATTTCTGGAACTTTTTCATCAATCGATGATTTGTTTATGATGCATTTGAATCGTTTGACAAACGATGCACAATTTTCACAATTCCACACTTTACGGGAATTCAGTTTGTTGACATTGCTTATTCCTTAGAACAAATTTCCATTGAGGTTTTCCGTCAAACAGGTTATCTGCATGTACGTAAATTTAGAAACTTACGATCGTAAATTCCTTACCTTTAATCATTGTTAACATTCGTTAGAGGTTTTGAGTTTTTTTGATAGAATTAGCTTCACATTTACGCGGGGCAATCAATCGGCCAATTCTGTGTTGCGAATTTCGATATTATTAACCATTAAAGCTACAAATTTGGGTTAATTCTATAAATTTCTCTTGAAATTGGTGATATGATTATGGTGTAAACCAGAAACCTAAACATCCTAATTTGGGTCAAGATGTATGCTGTAGGAAGGTTAAGCAGCTATATCACCCGTGGGGTTTCTACAGTTTCTGGCCCGTTTCATCCGTTTGGTGGGGCCATTGATATTGTTGTGGTTCAACAAAAGGATGGTAGTTTAAGATCATCTCCTTGGTATGTTAGATTTGGGAAATTTCAAGGAGTTTTGAAATTAAAAGAAGGAGTTGTTGACATAAAAGTCAATGGGGTTGAATCTGATGTTCATATGTATTTAAATCCTAGAGGTGAAGCTTACTTTCTTAGAGAAGATTTAGATTCTGATTCGAATAATTCGGATTATAATTTTGCCAAGTGTAGTTCACTTATTGATGCCAAGAATGGTCAATCTTTTTCCAGGACTCTAGGGGTTGTTATTGATAGGAAAAACTTTAATGCTGATAATTTGTCAAATGAAGACGTTAATTCAAACATTGATAACGATAAAAATCATGAGGAAATAAAAAATGCTAGTTTGGTTTTGCATGAAGAACACTTTGTACGTAAACCAAAAGATGATGAAACAAGCTCTGAAATTGAAAAAGATGTTGATAAAGTTATTATAGCAAATGTTGATAGTGATGGCATTGTTGAAATTTATGAAAAATGTGGGGCTTCTTTGGATGATAGTGAGGAAAGCTTAAAACTTGAAGGTGAAAATTCCAAAGAAGCAATACAAGTTGTGGAAAAAAGTGTCACACAAGTTTCATGTATTCCACAAGAAAATGTTTCAAAAGAAAGTCAAGATGATGAGGATTCTTTAAAGTCAAACGGTCAACTTCAAGATGGTTCTCTTGAATCCCCAAAGATAATTGTTGAAGAACAGTTTACAGTCAGTGAGCTCGATGATAAAAACCCACGGGTCACCCACGGGTCGGATTTATTTGATTATGAGAACATGAAAGGAAATATTAGGAAGTTTCCAAGTGACAGTGATTTAATTAAGAGTTATAAACTACTTATGGAAGAAGAAGAAGAAGAAGAAGAAGAAGAAGAAGAAATACAGAAATCAAAATCTTTGCCAAATATTTGGTCTAGTTTAGATGAATTTGGTTTAAATAAATTTGATGATTTCTCACATGATCCAAAAAGAATATTATCAAAGTGGGATATTCTCAGAAAAGATGCTGCAAGAATCATGCAACAAGGCAATATGCAACCCTATGATGATACTGGGTCAAAGAATGGTAATATTATTGTTTAAGTAAACTTTTATAATATTATTTCTTGAATACTACATGATTAGCTCATTTTATTTATAAGAAATTGTAATGTAATAGATTTGTAATTATATTCTAGAACATGTGTTTCAGGTGATGACAGTGCTAGTAGCTGGAGCCTTTGGCCTTTTACAAAATCAAAAAGTAAAAATACATCTCAAAAAGATGGTGAATTTGAAAGTGGGTCAGAAGCAGATGTAGAAAAAGATCATTTGTCAAAGTCGGTTAAGTTGAAGAAAAAAGTTACCCCAACACCCGAACAGTTAGAATCATTAAATCTCACACAAGGGAAAAACACAGTAACTTTCACATTTTCTACAGCAGTTCTCGGGAACCAACAGGTTTGTTGTGTTTTTAAATTGCAAAGTGTATTTTTAATGCATAAAATAAAACATAAAATAAAAAAAGGAATCTTATTCAAATAATTACCCGACTTTGTATGCAAATATTATTCAGGTTGATGCGAGAATTTTCTTGTGGAAATGGGACACTCGCATTGCGATCTCAGATGTTGATGGGACAATTACCAAGTAACATTATATTTTTTTTTTATTCTTATTTCTATGGAATTAATATTTTCATATCTAATTTCCAAGATATATCTACAGATCAAACATAAATAAATAAATAAAGGAATGAATTTTGGATTTTTTTTTTTATATTAATTGGATGTTTTGGTACAGATCTGATGTTCTAGGACAGTTTATGCCTTTGGTTGGAAAAGATTGGACGCATGTTGGTGTAGCACCTCTCTTTTCAGCTATCAAGGTTTCTTACACACATATATAATATACATATACATATACATATACATATACATATACATATACATATACATATACATATAGATATACATATACATATATACATAACTTGATGATTCGAGACATTTATAAGTTAAGATTTTGACCCATTTATTCTTTTGCAAAATTTAAAGTTAAGGTTAACTATATGCAGAAAGTAATCATTACAAAGTATTCATTTTGACCCACAAGATTTCTCGCTATTTTTGACATTCGACTAAAAGTCAACTAGTTTCGTTAAATTGTGTATTTGGTCTCTTTTTTGGGATATATGACTGCTTTTGTGACTTGTATTTTTGTGATTAGGAAAATGGATATGAAATTCTGTTTCTTAGTGCTCGGTCAGTTTCTCAAGCTGATATTACTCGAGAGTTCTTAATCAACCTTAAGCAGGTATATTGGGTGTCTTGAAGCCAAATATTGTACAGGTGGCAAATTGACCAGTCAATGGGTTGGGAAACGGGTAACTTTTTTAAGGATTGGGCCAGTTTGAAAAAAATAAATAATAATTTGTATGCATAATATACTTTACAACAAATATACAACTATATTGTTCCAACAATAATCTAATTTATTTAATACTTTCGACCCACTTGACCTGATTCCTTATTCATTTCTTTGATTTTACGGTATTACCCATTTGTCCTGTTATTGTTATTGATGAAATGCTACTCGAATTTGGCCCGTTTTTTACTAAGTGAAATTGCAGGAAGGGAAGACTTTACCAGAAGGACCTGTTGTTATTTCTCCTGATGGACTTTTCCCGTCACTGTTTCGTGAAGGTAAATAATATCCTCCCATTGGCTAAAACATGATATTAATCTAAACAAAAAAGTCAAAATTTGATTTTTGTAGGTCAAATCAGTTTTTGTTTCAATTCAAAATTGAAGCAAGTTATTTTGTTGGTAATTTTAGATCTTGAAATTTTAAGAGACTAAGAGTTATTTATGACCAATGACTTTATATGTTATTACAGATAAGAATCGGTCAGAATATTGGTTATTTGCATCTCATTTTTGTAGTTGATTCTCATTTTTTTTTTCTTCCAGTTATCAGAAGAGCTCCTCATGAATTTAAAATTGCTTGTTTGGAGGTTAGTTCTTGGTTGTTTCTTAGACTGTTACTAGAAGTCGCTAAATTGACCTGGCGGTTGGGTTCGGATGAAAATGGGTAATTTTTGGTACTTATCAGTCGAGATTGGGCTGACCTGCAGTTAATGTGTCAAATATGGTTGCAAAATTACATTATTTCAGTAATAATCTAATTAGGGGGTGTTTGGGAAAGCTTAATAAGCTCAAAAAAGCTTGAAATTTCAAACTTATTAAGCTAATAAGCCCCCTTAATAAGCTTTCCCAAACATGCCCTTAATTGATTACAAAAAATTACACGGTCATGCGGTAAAATTAAATTTTTTTACTCGCTTGACAATAACTCAAATTGACCCATTCATAAGTTAACAGTTCCAAATTGAAACAAGCTTGTAAGTTGTAATCCTCACACAGTTTACAAATATGCAGGAAATTAGGGCATGTTTTCCATCGGATTGGAACCCATTTTATGCGGGTTTTGGAAATAGAGACACAGATACAATAAGTTATGTCAAAGTCGGAATATCAAAGGAAAAAATCTTCATAATCAATCCTAAGGCACTTTTAATCATTTAATACTTGTAACATTTTCTGTTTTTTTAATATGATTATTGACATATTTTAGTTTTGATATTTATAGGGAGAAGTTGCTGTAAATTATTGTGATGACACACAATCATATACTTCTCTTCATTCTGCTGTCAATGACATATTCCCACCAAAATCTTTGCAGCAGCATGAGGAGGAGGTTCTGTAAACTTCTAGAAACTTCTGGAAACTTCTGTACAAGGATGCGAGTGAAGGGCCCAATGTACTTGTCAGGATCGATTAACTATAGACAAGTTAATAAACACCTTAGATCTATTTGATGATAGAAGTTGCAGCGGATCAACACTATATCAATAATTAAGAACGATGAACTGTATGAACAATATGAGAAATATTAAGAACACAGTTTCACAAAAAGCTTCAATGTATATTATTAAGTTAACAATACACACGTACGTTTACAATTCGTAAGGAACTATATATAATAGTCCTTGAAGCTAAACTATTTACCCTAGTTATTCTAGGATACGATATACATCTAATTATAAACGATATACATTGATTTACATTCTATAACTATCTCTGCGAAGATCTCGGACTTGATATGTTCCATAAACGCGTATCAGTAGTAAAACCAATCACCAGTAGTAAATAAGTAACATCAGTAGTAAACTTGGTGATCAGTAGTAAGTCCAGAAACCAACGTCAGTAGTAACTACAATGATCAGTAGTATCTTCAATCTTTGTATGATCAGTAGTAACTAAGTTATAGAGAACACCAGCATCAACTTCATCAGTAGTAAATGTTTCTGCCCCATCAGTAATAAACATAATTATTACCAACTGCAGCATCAGTACTAAGTTGATCTGTGATTTGCTCTAACAATCTCCCCCTAAACTTATTGATTATCCTTTAATCAATCAAGTTTCTTATTTACTTCTTCTTTTTCTTTTCTTCCAACAACTTTGCTCTTTTCTTATCACCTTCTAAAGTCTGTTGGTTCCTTTTATTCCTTTGTGCAATGATATATTTGCTGATTCTTTTAACAAATTCATTCAATTTGTTTTGGAGCATCACAGCATCATGTGGTTTAATAAAATTCATGCACCATAGTTGATAGAGAGTCTTCTCAGAATGAGGATACTCTTTCTCATAAAGGAATAAGTCACATTTCTTACTTGTATATTCAAAGAAGTACATGTTGACAGTTGGTAGCACATTCCAAGCTTGAACATTTTCTGAATCTGTGTACTTCTCTGGATAATTTTCTGGATAGAAAGCAGCATCAATCATTTCAGTAAGATAACCTGCAGCTGAATTCTTCCAGTTCTTCTTAGTCATTCTTGGTTTACCAATGATCAACATCTTAATAATGTCACTTCTGGTTAGGGACATGACCAAAGGTTTCCAAGCTCTGAATCTTTGAGTGACCTTATCTTCTCTTATAATCTCAATCATATCATCTATGTACCTCCAGTTGATGATTGGATTATTTTGTAGGGGAGCAATGGGGAGATCATGAACTTGAACCATTTGTAATTTTTTATTTGGTTGATCAAGTTCTGAAGCAATTGTCTTTCTTTTCTTTGATGTTTGAGAGGATACACCAGATGATTCTCCAGATATTGTTTTTCTTTCTTTCATTTCTTTGGAGTCTATCTGTTCAAGTTTAGTGGTGTACTTCTCATTACTATCTTGCTCAGTAAGATCCTTCTTCTTCTCTACACAGTACTTTTCAATTAAATTGATCAGCTTCATTCTTCCAAATGCCTTTGTGTTATACCCTTTTGATTTTAAGAATGTGATCATTTCTTTCTTTTTCTCTGCAAATTGTTCTGGCATATCAGCCTTTTGCTCTTTGCATTCTTGTACTTGTGCTTCAAGAAGTTCTATTGTTTCATGTTCAAGTTGCCTAAATTTTTTCAGTTCTCTTCTTTGTAATTCCTTTCTTGTTTCAGCAACTTGTTTAGATTTGATCTTCTGTTGAAATTGTGGCAGTTTTGATATATCTGCTATATCTGCCAATTTGATTTCTGTGAAAGGTTGTCTCAATATTCTAGCCCTTTCTGCTAATCTTTTGTTTTCATTTGCTAGAGAGACTTCAACCTTCTTTAAATATTTTGCTCTCTTTACCTTCCACCTATCCTGTTTGGCTGATTTGGCATAATTGATTTTGTTGACAATTTCATGACCTTGTGCTCTGTTGGGTTGGTCTTCATCAGCAACTTCTTTTCCCTTTCCTATGTAATTGTCTTTCTTCATATTTGGTTCAGATTCAATAACAAATTTGGGACCATAGTAGTGTATCTGAGATATGGGAAGTATTTTAGGATGTGGAGGCAGGGAGCATTCATCAACTTCTAACCAGTTGATATCATCATCAATATCTTTTACCACCATTTGTGTTGTTGTTGTTCTTTTTGGAGATGGTGGAAGTATCACTGTAGGCTCTAGTAGTGGTGGCAGCTCAATAATGTCATCAGTAGTAACTAAGGTAGTTACTACTGGTATGTCTTCAGAGATTACTACTGATAGGTCATCAGTAGTGTTTGCTGCCTTTTCTTCATTTACTACTGCTGTTATATCAGTAGTAGGAGTTACTACTGGTATGTCTTTTTCAGCTTGTTTTTTAGTAGGAGCAGTAGTAATTGGCTCTTCTTCTGTAATCATCATCTCTGGGCCTTCATCAACTTCTGTTTCTTTTAAATTCAAGAGGGAGGAAGCTGCTGCTGCAATGGATTCATCAATCATTGTCTGTATGTTATCCTTCTCCCCCTTAGTGAGCTCAACTGGAGGAGCCTCACTATCATCAATCCTCTTTTTCAATTTTCTGATAAGCTTTGATTGTTGATGAAGCCTAAGTTCATATTGTCTCATTCTTTTGTTGATGATATTGACATTTCTTTTCATAGCAGCCATAGTTTTTCCTTGATTTGTTTGGTAATAAAGACAATCTTGTACAGTGGATTCCAAGGAATCCACTTTAGCCGTCAATTGTTGGATTTTAATACTGCCCTCACTCCATCTAGCAAGATCATCGGGCTTACTAACAGGTACATTGGTTTTAAGGTTTTCCTTCCTTTCCATCAATTTCACAGATCTGCCCTCATCACTGCTTGGTGAGTCATTGGGTCTTTTAGACATTCTCTTCTTCCTAGAAGAAGCAGAGATGCCCCCCCTTGTGGTTTCTTGGCACCGGGGTCCTTTGAGTAACTCCTCAAATGAGTCATCACTCAAAGTTGCCGAGGTTTGGGTCCTAATGATGTTTTCACTGTCCTGTGCACCCACCTTTGGGGCATCAGTAGTGAAAGCCCTCCCCTCATGTCCTCTCTCCTCCTTGGAGGACAACTCTTTGAGCCTGGGGTGTGACTCGATTTGTCCCCTGGTGTCCTTTAAAGATTTCTTTCTTTTATAGATTGTAGATATATGTTTGGTTTTGTCTGGTAGGTCTTCTACAGAGTGAAGAGTAGCACTCTGCAGATTTATATCAAGTTCCTGGGACACATTCAGGACTTCTGTTTGAGTTGGTGATTGAGTGGCTATATGGGGTGGTGTTTGGGCTGTATTTGGGGGTGATGGAGTGGGTTGAGGTTCAACTTGGGTTGTAGCAATGGTTGAACCTTCTCCAATATTGGGTTGATCTTTGATCATGTTTGGAAACAAAGGGGTTTCCTTCCCTGAAAATTTAAATTGTTTTCTCATATTTGAGAAAACTTTCTTGTTCAACTCAGGTAATACAAAAATGTTTTTAGGAGTTGACAAGTTTTGTAATTCACAGTTTATGATATGTTGTAGAAATCTGGGATACATTAAAAATTTAGAAGAACTAAGATTTCCCAACATACCATCAAAAATCATATTAGAAAAATTGAATACTTGGTCTGTGCATAAACATACAACAGCAGATGCTATTGCCTTGTTAAACTCATTCCAAGTACTTCTTTTAGGAGAAATACAATGCTGAATGGTATGAACCAGAAATTTCCATTGTGGGGATAGAAGGCCTTTTTGAAAAGTTACAATATTAAGTCTGCCTTCATACCCCATTTTATTTAAAGTATCAGCAATGTATTCCTTAGGAAGAGTATACATACCTGAATCATCATGAAGTTGTAGATGATGTCTGATTGATTGTTCAGTTACAGTGATGTACTTTCCATCTACTTTCGATTTTATCATTGATGATGTGGTTCCTTCTGTTCGCTCAGCATTGGTCCAGAAATCCACCAAGTGCTGTTGATATGCCTTCGGCTTTACAGTTAAGGCAAACTGTATATACGAATTTCTCAAGAATTTTACGATTGGACGGAAATCTTTTGTTCCGTCGGGATTTTTTAAAAATGCAACCATGTTGTGAAATTCTGAGTATCTGAGATCGGTTTGCACATCGAGAGCTTGTAAAGTTGCCATTGTTGTTGAGATTTTGCAAGAATTTTGTTAAAGATGAAGGGTTTTTGATCGTAAACTAGGGTTTATCGAAAGGTGTTTAGAGAATCGAAGTGAAGATAATGCTAAATTAATCATCTGCCGCCTTTTATATCTTTCGATTAAACCTGCAAAACTACGAAAATAGCCTTCGAATCATAACATAACGGTTATTTTCATGGGGGTTAGTTTGGTAATTGTGTTTATGAAAGACCAGTAGTAAATAAGATATCAGTAGTAAAACGTCAGTAGTATCTACTAACATCAGTAATGACTAAGGATTTTGACATCAGTAGTAATTATAGACATCAGTAGTAACCATTACCACACAAGACCAGTAGTATATGTGAATACCAGTAGTACTGACTTACCAGTAGTATCCATGTAAACCTAAAATGCACCAGTAGTAATGAACTATCAGTAGTATTTTGTGCATACACTTTCACACCAGTAGTACAGCAATACTAGTAGTAAAACACTTAAGAAAATAATATTTTACAACACTAACTTTACACATAATTTTAAGTGAGATTTTAAGTTATTAAAATCATTCCAATACTACTGACCAAGAAGTTGAATCTTCCTACATCAAATGCTTTTGTAAAAAGATCTGCTAATTGATCATCAGTATGGATTTTAACTACTTTGATTAATTTCTTTTCATTACAATCTCTTATAAAGTGAAATCTTATTTCAATGTGTTTAGTTTTTGAATGTTTTACTGGATTATTCACAATACTAATAGCACTTTGATTATCAATAAAAATAGGAGTTTTAAGGATAGAGATACCAAAGTCTAGAAGTTGATTTTGAATCCATAGTACTTGAGCACAGCAAGCAGATGCAGCTACATATTCTGCTTCAGCAGTAGATGTTGATACATTTGTTTGCTTCTTACATTGCCATGACACTAGTCTTGATCCAAAGAATTGACATCCACCAGTAGTGGACTTTCTATCTTGACATTCACCTCCATAGTCACTATCTGTATAGGCTATTAGTTCAAAGGGTGAGTCATGTGGATACCATAGACCTAGTGATGGTTTGCCTTTCAAGTATCTGAATATTCTTTTGACAGCCTGCAAGTGTAGTTCTTTGGGTCTTGCTTGATATCTTGCACACACACAAACACTATACATAATGTCAGGTCTTGATGCAGTTAAGTACATCAAAGATCCTATCATTGATCTATATAAGTGTTCATCTACATCCTCCCCCTCAACATCAGGATGTAGGTGTTTGTGTGTTTCCATTGGTGTACTAGCACTTTTACTGTCTTTCAAGTCAAACTTTTCCAAGATGTCTTTGACATATTTTGATTGATTTATCAAAATACCATCAGTTCTTTGACTGACTTGGAGTCCAAGGAAGAAGTTCATTGGACCCATGGAGCTCATCTTGAATTTAATCTGCATCAGCTCTTCAAATTCTTTGCATAATAAATCATTGGTTGATCCAAAGATGATATCATCTACATAGATTTGTACCAGTAGTATATCATCTTTGACTTTCTTTGTAAACAATGTTTTATCAATGGCTCCTCTTTTGAAATTGTTCTTTAATAAGTATGATGATAGTGTGTCATACCATGCTCTTGGTGCCTGATGTAGACCATATAGAGCTTTATCCAATTTAAACACATAATCACCATGTTTTGGATCTTCAAATCCTGGAGGTTGGCAAACATAAACTTCTTCTTCAATCTTCCCATACAGGAAAGCACTCTTCACATCCATTTGATAGACTTTAAACCTTTTGAATGAAGCATATGCTAGGAATATTCTTATTGCTTCAATTCTGGCAACAGGAGCATACACTTCATCATAGTCTATACCTTCTTCTTGAGTGTATCCTTGGGCTACAAGTCTGGCTTTATTCTTGATCACTATCCCTCTTTCATCTTTCTTGTTTCTAAAGATCCATCTTGTTCCAATGGCTCTTTTTCCTTTGGGTAGAGGTACAAGTGTCCAAACAGCTTGTAATTTAAATTGAAGGAGTTCCTCTTGCATTGCCTCAATCCAGTTTGAGTCCTTCATTGCTTGTTGGATCTTCTTTGGTTCATCCTGAGACAGAAAGCATTCATACATACATTCATTAGCAATTAAGCTTATATTACACATATTTGCAGTTAAACTTTTGTTTAATTTGCTTCTTGTTTGAAGTGGTGAGTTAACATCACTTAGAACAAGGTCTAAAGGATGGTTCTTTTGAGTCCTTGTTGTTGTAGCTTTATCCACCACTAGTTGATTTTCAGGGTTGGACTCTTTTGCCTCAGGTAGTTGTTCTTCTTGAGATCCTTCATTGTCATTAGTATTTGGTTCATCATTATCTTGGTCAGAGTTACTACTGCCATCATCTTCATTGAGATCAGTAGTATTGAAGTTGTTACTGGTATCAGTAGTATCTTGAGAATCTAGGTTATAGTTGGGACCAGTAGTATTTTCAGTACTATTACTGGTACCAGTAGTAATGGAATTACTACTGACCTCATTCTCAGAGTTACTACTGCTTTCAATATTTGAGTTCTTACTGACATCAGTATTAACTATGGGAGCAGTATCAACAACTATGTATCTCATCTTTTCTTGACCAGTATAAACAGATGATGTTCCTTCCTTTTGATTAAGACAATTTGAATTACCTGCATTGAAATTCATATTAAAATTAAAGGATTTGGTTAGATTGTCTATGTCAAATAGCCAATCTGGACCATTTCCTTGTTCATTAGGTACATTTTCATTAAAGGATACATTGATGCTTTCTTCAATTATCCTTAGTCTTTTGTTGAATACTCTGTATGATTTGCTTTGAGTAGAGTATCCCACAAAGATTCCATCATCAGCTTTGCAGTCAAACTTACCAATTTGTTCTCTTGTAATCAAAATAGTACAAGGACAACCAAATGATTTTAAGAAACTTATAGAAGGTTTTCTTTTATTGAAAAGTTCATATGGTGTTTTAAAGTGTGGCTTCACTATTAATACTCTGTTTTGAACATAACAAGCAGTATTAACAGCTTCTGCCCAAAAAGTAATTGGTAATTTTGAGTCTGCTAGCATTGATCTTGCTGCTTCAATGATGGTTCTATTCCTTCTTTCAGCTACACCATTTTGTTGTGGAGTTCTAGGTGAGCTGTATTGCCTGTCAATACCTTTAAGATCACAAAAGTTAATTAGGTTAGTATTTTTAAATTCTGTGCCATTATCACATCTTATGGCTTTCACTTTTTGATCAGATGTGTTTTCCAGTTTAACAATTAAGTTCTTTATGAGTTCACTTGTTTCATCCTTTGTCCTGAGAAAGAAAACCCATGTATATCTGGAAAAGTCATCAGTAATAACAAGACAATATTGTTTCTTTCCAATACTCATTACATTTGTAGGTCCAAAAAGGTCCATATGTAAGAGCTGTAAAGGAACAGAAATAGAGTTCACAGTTTTGGACTTATGAGAAGTCTTGTGTTGTTTACCTTTTAGGCATGCAACACAGTGATGATCACACATGAATTGTTTTTGAGGAAGTCCAATGACCAGATTTCTTTTTACTAAATTATTCATGTTTTTAAAATTTGTGTGACACATCCTTCTATGCCAAAGTTCTGATTCAGTGGTGTTTGCCTTGGATATAAAACAGTTGACCTCATTTGTAGAAATGAGTTCTCCCCCTATATCCAGGCAATACACATTGTTTCTCCTTGGGGTTCTTAAAACAACATATTTTTCATCTAAAATAAACTCAGGAGAAAGAATGATGCACTCAATGTCTGTGAACAGAATCTTGTTCTTTTTATCACAAACTTGAGACACACTGACAAGATTGTATTTTAGTTCAGCTACATAAAATACATTATCAAAGGTAATTTTTCCATTAGTAACAGTACCTTTACCTGTAATCTTACCTCCTTTTGGGTTCTCACCAAAAGCCACAAATCCACCATCAAAGGACTTGAAATCTTTAAGAATTTGCAGATTTCCAGTCATGTGCCTTGAGCATCCACTATCAATATGCCATGTTCTACCTTATTCTGGGATCTGAATGCTCTGCACAAGAGAGTAAAGGATTAGTTAAGTTTGGGAACCCAAGCTTTATATGTCTTGGGTTCATCCTTTGAGAAATGAGCTTTTGGGGATTTAACTTTAAAGACTTTTGGTACCCATACTTGTTTATTACTGGTATTTTGTTTTACTACTGTCCTTTTGTAGTTATTACTGGTGTGAAAATTTCCTACTGATCTTGGTTTATACCCATTGTTTCTAGCTTTTGAATACTTTACTACTGATGGACCAGTAGTATTTGGGTACTTATCATGTTTAGAATGACCAGTAGTGTTTTTAGGGTTAACACCAGTAGTGTTTTTGAAATTTGTTTTGGGAGCAGTAGTATTTTTGAAATTAGGGTTATTACCAGTAGTATTCTTGTACTGGTACCATACAGCATTATAATTAGGGTTAACACCAGTAGTAAATTTGTTAGAGTTTCTACTGGTGTTGGAAAATTTAAAATATTGTTTATTTTGATTGGATTTTCCATTATTCTTGAAGTAATTGCTGTACTTTGGGCTTCCAGCTCTTCTGTTTTGAACAAACCTTGTTTTACTTCTTCCAAATCTTGGATTTTCAACAATTGGATTTTTAATTTTATTTACTACTGAATGACCAGTAGTAACTTTTAACTTTTGAGTTTTAGCATTTTCTTTAAGAACTTTAAATTCTTTTAACTCTTTGCAGTTTATTGGATTGTAGTGACAATCCTTTGCTAAATGGTTCATTTTATTGCATATAACACATCTTAGTTTCTTATTTTTAGCACCTTCAGGTATTCTTTGGTCTAAGAGTTGTGTTTTATTTCTTTCATTCCCCCTTGTTAAAATTTTTGGTACATTATCTGCATTATATTTGGGAGATTCATTTGGACTTTGAGCTGTGTGAAAACTTGTATCAATTGATTTTGGTGATTCACTTTGAGATATAGTAAATTCAATTGATTGTTCATCATCAGAAGAATTATTTGATTCAGATGTTTCATTAGATGATTCAGTTTGATTTTCAGTTTTTAATTCATTAATGATTCTTTCTGAACTGTTTTTAAGAGGTGGAATGATTTTATATGGAGGTGGTACAGCATGATATCCCACCCCATGAACAACCTTTTCTGTAGTTTGATTATTAGTTAATTCATCAAGAATTTTAGTGCTTCTTTCAAACTTTTTAATTGTTAATTTATTTTGTTCAATTTCAAGTTGACATTCTTCTATTTTACTTGTAAGTTCATTATTTTTTGTTTCATAAAACTCTTTCTCATCCACAGCTTGAAGCAATTCTTCCTTGATCCGTTGATCAATCATCTTGTACACCTTTATTTGATGTTCTTGATCAGCAATCACCCCATCAAACTCATAATTTCTTCTGATTGCTTTTGCTAAATCTTCATTTAATTTATTGTTTTCTTTTTCTAGATTTTTAATAATTTTAGCACATTCAGGAGTACAAGGTTTAGATTTTACCTCAGTTTTGTTGTCAGTAAAGGCCATGAGAGCTTGATTTTGAGCATGCTCTTCTGCTTGGAAGCTCCAGTCATATCCTTGTCCTTGTTGTGACACAAGAGCAGTTGATTTTGATCTTTTGTCTGGATGAGGACATTCTTTTGCAAAGTGACCAAGGTTGTTACAGTTGTAACATTTGACTTTAGTTTTGTCAAATCCTGCTTTGTCACCTTTGTTGAGATTGAGGCTTGTCCTTCCAGTTCTTTTTAGGAATCTTTTGGTCCTTAGGCTCAGCATAGCCATCTGCCATTTAAGATCCATCTCCTCAAGATCATCTGGATTCAGTTGTTCCAAGTCATCACTAATCAATGCAGTATGCACATGACTAGTGAAGAAGGATTCTCTTGCAGTATCCTCAGAATCTGCAGCCTTTCCTGCGGAGGTTTCCTGTCCTTGACCTGTACTAGACACAAAAGCAGCATTGTTAGAAGAAATAGAAGGGTTTTTGTGATTTACCTCAGTTTCAAACACTCTGAGATCATTATAGAGTTCATCTAACTCCTTTTCTTCTAAAGCATCTCTTTGTCTGTACACCACTGTGTACATGGCCCATTCTTCACTAAGAGACCTTAGAAACTTCATGTTGACATCCTCTTGATCCATCTTTACACCAACTTGGTTGAGTTCACCAATTAGTTTGTTGAATCTGTCAAACACTTGAGTGAGTGTTTCATTGGGCTTTCCTTTGAAATTTTCAAAGTCTTGTTTGAGAACAGACTTCATATTCCTCTTGGTGCTCTTTGTCCCAACGAATCTCTTCTCCAGTGCTTCCCACAGTATTTTTGCATCATCATATTCAACAAAGAGATGTTGATAATCATTAGGAATGGCCATTAAGAGAGTGCTTAGAGTTTTGAGTTCAATGCCTTTATCTTTCTTCTCCTTCTCACATTTAAGTTTGTCTGCCTCAGTTGCAGAGCTACTTGCTTGAAGTTGACCAGTTTTGTTTCCTTCACAAACGACTTCCCACATGGAATAATCTGTAATAAGCATGTATTGCTTAATACGATTCTTCCACATCCCAAAGTTATTGGGTGTGAGTATAGGAATTTTGTTGGCCTGAGTGCTTTCATTATTATCAGTCATGATTAATAATGTGTGTGTTTTAAAGATTAAAACTTTTTGTTGTTCTTAACAATTAGTAGATCTAGAACCAATAAGCTCTGATACCACTTGTCAGGATCGATTAACTATAGACAAGTTAATAAACACCTTAGATCTATTTGATGATAGAAGTTGCAGCGGATCAACACTATATCAATAATTAAGAACGATGAACTGTATGAACAATATGAGAAATATTAAGAACACAGTTTCACAAAAAGCTTCAATGTATATTATTAAGTTAACAATACACACGTACGTTTACAATTCGTAAGGAACTATATATAATAGTCCTTGAAGCTAAACTATTTACCCTAGTTATTCTAGGATACGATATACATCTAATTATAAACGATATACATTGATTTACATTCTATAACTATCTCTGCGAAGATCTCGGACTTGATATGTTCCATAAACGCGTATCAGTAGTAAAACCAATCACCAGTAGTAAATAAGTAACATCAGTAGTAAACTTGGTGATCAGTAGTAAGTCCAGAAACCAACGTCAGTAGTAACTACAATGATCAGTAGTATCTTCAATCTTTGTATGATCAGTAGTAACTAAGTTATAGAGAACACCAGCATCAACTTCATCAGTAGTAAATGTTTCTGCCCCATCAGTAATAAACATAATTATTACCAACTGCAGCATCAGTACTAAGTTGATCTGTGATTTGCTCTAACAGTACTAGACTCTGAGTAGAATCAACATGATAAAAAGGAAGAATGTATTCAACACTTGAGAAACATGTATTTGATTACCACTAGAAATACTAGCATTTAAATTTGTAATGTTCTTCATGTAACTACGCATTTAAATAAATATATACTCGTTTTATACTAATGTTTTGACAACTTGCAATTTGCAAACAAATACAACTCAAGTTGACCCGTTTTCATATAAATTGGTCAAAGTTGTTGCTTGCAGGTTTCGTGAATGCCAGAATTAATGAAAACTCACTTTTTGTGTATTGAATTAACTTTCACGTTAATTCCATCACCAATTATCATCAAATCAAAGTAAACCACTTAGACCAGAATTATTCCAAATTCAAGTCCCCTTATTGGATGTTGATAGGGATTTTGTGCTTATTTGACATACGATTGAAATTTATGGAAAATAATAATTACACTTCCAAATGTGTTATTAAGATATGCTCTAAGACATATGATAACAAATACTGTATTAAATATCTATAATGTCCTTGTATTTAATTTATAAAAACACTCAATTTTTAATTATATTAAGGTAAAATTGGTTTAACACAAAAATATTAATGACTCATTAATGTCATTTTACATTGATTAAGGAAATTTTAGTTTATTAAATGTTTGTTATCATATGTGCGTACGGCGCATATTAGAAAAACCGTTTTTAAAATACAACTCTTAACTACCCAACAATCATACAAATTCATTAATTTAAAAACACTTAATATTAATTTTCGTAAAGTACAGTGGAGTTGGGATTATAGTGGTGCCAATGATTCAGTCGGTTCCTTCACTTTCTTACTTCAATTGGCAGTTTGGCACTATTCTTCAGTTACTTCGCTTCGGTTGGATACTTCGGATATCCAAAGGGACTGAGGATGTATTTTAACAGGGTATTAGAGCACAAAGTGTGTGATGTTAAACTCACGCCGTATGCCCTATAACATGAGTCATACCACACCGTGACTCATGTTATACACATGTTAAAGCTCCCACGTCGTGGCCATGACGCAGGGCCGGTCCAATCAATCTGTGGGCCCTGTGCAAAATCTTAAAAATGGGTCCCCGAAAGTAATTTTTTCCCAAATAAATAAAAAATTTCCGCCAAATTAAAACTGTCACCACAATCCCCAAGTAAAATGTCTAGATTGGACCTTGTAGTCCGCCTATTTTCAATATTTCGTTGCACTTACTTTTACTTAAATGAGTTTACACACATGTATACATGACTAATTTTTTTTGAAAGTGGGCCCCTAGATTTTGTGGGCCCTAGGCGACCACCCTTGCCGCCCATGCCCAGGGACGGCCATGCCATGACGATATATTAAACGATTTTATGCCTGAAAACACACTTTTAACATTGCTTTCACATGCAACACCATCCCTGTATTTTAAAGCCATGTTAAACCTATGTTAAAACCTAAAAAACCCTATAACATGATTTAACATGTTACCACACCTTTTGCTCTTAGTATTTTGTAAGTGTATTTAATTATGATATGATTAAAAAACTGAAGAGATATGATATTGTTAGCTTGAGTGTCAGCTGATGTGACGTTACGCTGATATGATAAATAATGAAAATGTTAGTTGTTGTCACGCTTAATACCTCGTATTGAAAAGTCGACTAGTCTATAAAGGGAACTAATTTGTATATCACATTTTTTTTATGTGCGTGTCAAACTATACAAGTATTAATGCAGAATATAAAAACACATAAAACAATAATTATGATGGGTGTGGATCCATAGAAAACCACTACTAATTAAAGAATACAAAGAATAAGTTACAGCCATTAGATTAGAAATTGAAGGGTTCAGATTATAGCTATTTAAAATCTCGCGCATATACAAGTTAAGGAGGGATCTGGATAAAACAATAGGTAGAAGGGTAGAATAGTCAAAAACCTCATCTCTCACCTAAGCAAGAAACGAAGGTTTGTTCTGATTCACGCTCACAAAAAGTTCGTTCTCTCTCGCACGGCTAGGGTTTCCCTCGTTTTCAAAGGTGATTCAACTGGTTCTACTTCACGATTGGGGCGATTTTCGATTATCTAGGGTTTCTCAATCGACTGTTTTCGGGATTCCAGTCTCAATCGACGAAGGGGATTTGCGCGAATCAAAGTTGAAGACGATTTGTGGTCTAAATCGACAAAGTTGAAGGCGATTTGCGCGAATCAAGGTCTGAATCGACTTAGGAAAAAGGTTTGTTTCAACTTTTAGTTCACTTTTCTGCAATTGAAGTGTTCGATTGAATCTGATTTTGTTTCATCCAAGTTTTCTCGATTGTTTGCGTATCATTATGATGTTTTTGCCTAAAGTTTGTGGAATTAGGGTTTTGGTGGTTATTTTTGTATGATTATGAGAAAATAAACAATTATTCATCCTTAATCATAGGCACTCATCATACACATGGTTTCATTGTTATCAATTGTTAACTGAGTTACAAAGCTATGATTTCGAATGTATTGTATGCTCGTATTGTGTATACATTTGCATTTTCATATGAGAATCCATCAGTTGCAGCAGCCCTATTAAATAAGAAAATGCATATTGTTTGTTTGGTCCAGGGTATTGCAAACTGCTAAAATGCATTTGCATTTTCGTATGTGTATTTGTTTAAAGTTTAGTGACACAAAAAGCTAATATGTTGTCTAAATTGCAGGTAAAGTAGGCTTGTAAATGACAAAGACATTCAATTCTTTAATTAACAGATTAAAGATGCAAAGAAGATCAAAAACACGAAATTCCACAAGGTGGAAATCAATGCAATCCAGGGTTCGAAACAATCGTAATATTAACATTACAGAAACTGAAGAAGCGGAATCTGATAGTGATGGTTGGGTGGAACCGACTTATGTTAAAAATCCTAAAAGAAGAAAAAGAATACCGGAAAAGGAGAAGGAAGCAAGACCGGAAAAGGAACCGGAAAAGGAACATGAAGGTATAAATCTTTCTCTATGCATTTTCATGTTATGTGTGAAATATGGAGTTAAAAAAAAGTCTGATTTGCGTGTAAATAGGTATGTGTGTATGCATTTGCATTTCTGTGTGTAGAGTAAGGAAAAATGTATTATAAAAAAGTGTGAAAATGCATAAGATTTATGATGTATGCATTTTCATTTATGAGAGAGTAAGAATTTGTTTTAATAATCAAAATGCAATTGTCTTTAAAATATAGATGAAGTTTCTGAAGGTAATCAATCATTTTCATTTTTGTTTTGCATTTGCATTCCTGTTTTTGCATTTGCATTTTTGTGTTTAAGAAATAAAATGCTCTTTAAATTTGAGATGATTTGTGTGCAGAATTATGTAACTAATATATGTAATATTTGCAGGTGTATGTCTCAGAAATAAAACAAAAGTACAAAGAATTCATGTCTATAAGAGACGAGTTGACTGAGTTAATGTGGGGAGCTAAATTTAATTACCCATATGATGAAGACATTATAAATACTCTTGATGAACTTAGAGAGAATTTAATGGGCGATTTAAAACTCTAAGATTTTGAAACAACAAAGGAGAGAACCCCAGAGTTTAACACAAAAGATGATAATTGTGATTTTTGTGAAAATGAAAATGCAACTAGGAATGAAAATGAAGGAGGTAAAAATGCAACTGCAGGCAGAGCTGAAAATGAAATTGAAGACAGAGGTGAAAACGCAGCTGCAGACAGAGGTGAAAACGCAGCTGCAGACAGAGGTGAAAACGCAGCCTGCAGACAGTGATAAAAATGCAATTGAAGACAGAGATGATAATGTAGAAGCTGAAAATGCAGATGCTGAAAATGCAGATGCAGATAAAAATGAAAGTGCAGGAATAAATGAAAATACAGAAGATGAAAATGCAAATTCGGATAAAAATAAAAGTGGGGAAAAAATGAAATTGCAGAAGTAGAAAAAAGTGAAAAAGGAGAGGGGGCAGAAGTGGCAACCGAGATGTTTGAAAATGTAAGTGAAGAAAGAGATGATGAGACAATTGAAGAGATGAAGAAGAAGATTGAAAAAGGGAAGAAAAAGAAAGTTGAAGTTGAACTAAATATTTCTGAGAGACCTAAAAGAATAGTGAAACCATAAGCCGCCCTACAATCGCCTTATGATAAATGCAGAAAAAAATGTGGTGGTCTCACTAAAAATTAGGTTTGTTATTTAGAAGTATAAACTAGGTAATTTGTTGGCTTTTGATAATATGGATTGCTGGATTTAGGTGTTTGGATGTGTTTATGAGGTTGGTTTGTTTTTTTTCAAACTTTTTGTTGGTTGGTTTGTTTGTGATTATATGGAATGATGGATGGTTGTAGAAGTAGTATAGATTGTTATGATTCTGATTCTAATTCTTTGTTTTTGTATTTGTTATTATATTCAATACAACAAGTGCGGGTACACAAAATTTGATCACGTGGTGATGATACATGAAAAGGTAGAAGAGAATAGAAACTGTGAAAGATATATGTAATGAAGATACAAATGCAAATGCAATTATCATTATGCCAAAAAGTTGGATAAAATTTTAGGGAATGACTAGGTTTAATGAAAACGCCAAATCAATGGTAATATTGAAAAGGCAAAATGCAAAACCTAGTGTTTGAAACAGAACTTAAATTTAAAAGTTCACGGAAAAACTGTATAAAATGAGAGGCGGGATGTAATTGCAAGTATGAAAGTGAAAATGCAAATGCAAGTACGAAAATGCAAATGCAACCTAGTATTTAAAACGGAAACAAAAGTTAAAATTCAAATTACATAAAATAAAAATGAAACTGCATGCATGAAAATGCAAATACAAATGCAACTGAGTTTTTAAAGCAGAAACATAATGTAAAATAGAAAAACTATTGCTTGAATTCAACTATGAGCATGAAAATGCAAATGCACGTGAAAATGCAATCCGTCTTCTTAGAAGATGACTTTCTTTTTTTATTTTTCTGAACTTCAATGGTTGTATTGTCATCAACAAGTCCACTAACTCCAACATCAACTTCATTAGATAAATGCACGTCATTTGAAACTTTCAAAGTGTCCACAGATTTACGATTATTTACATTCTTACCATGCTTAAAACACCTAAAAATCTTAAGTATAACAAGTCCACCATTCCTTGTTGAGAGAGCATTCTGGGTAGATTTAATTGGCTCAAAGCCACCTAAAATAGCATACTCTTTATAGAAATTCCAAGCATCGCCCAAAGAATCAAATTGCATACCATTAATGGGTCTTTTAGGAATGGGAACATTAGGAACCCAATACTTATCACCAAGGGCCGATATTATTTCAAAACCAATTTGAAGAGAAGCTGGAACATGATCAAAATCTAAAAAAACAAAACAAAATAAAACATAGTTAAACTTTAGAAACTGAGTGCATAAGATGAAAATGCAATTGAAAGAATGAAAATGCAAATGCAAATGCAATCACTGTTTAAGATTTCAGATGCAAATTATAGGCAGTTGTTTTATATTTCAGATGAAAATGCAAATTCCAGTAAGCTGTTTAATATTTCAGATGAAGATTCAAAAACAAATGCGACTCAGTTATCTAAATTTTCAGACGAAAATGCAAATGCAAATTCAAGGCAGTTGTTTAAAATCTCTTATGACCATGCAAATGCAAATATCAGATATAATTAGCACCAATTCACACAGGTTCAAAGATCCGCGAGTTACCTGGATCTGATTCATAAGTACGATCTGCATCTGGATCAGATTCCCTCATTGTAGACTGATTTAGGGCTCGCATAGGAGCTGTGCAACCTGGAGCTGATCGAGGAGGAGAAATCATTTGAACAGAAGCTGATTTAGGACTTGAAATCACGTGACCTAGAGGTTATTGGAGGAGAAATACCTTAATCAGTCATATAAGAGGAGGAGAAATCACTTAATGGATGAGGACATACCTGTCTATACGATTGGAGCTGATTGGAGCTTATTTAATCACAAAATTGTTGAAGAAAACAAAGGAATTAATGCCTGAATCACGTAATTGCAGATCTGAAATCATGTATTTGAGTTGGTTGATGTAATACGGTAGTAACAGGACCTTCAGATCTGAAATCACACCTACGGAAGATATGAAATCACGACTTTGAGCTTATTTGGATCTGAAATCATGAAATTACTAGGGTTCTTTGAGGAGGAGAAGCCATTGATGGAGTTGTGGAAGAGAAGGGAAGAAGATAAGCAGAGCTGAAAATCACGAATGGGGGAAAATCAAAAAAGAGAGGTTTATATGTTGGAGGAGGGGGTAAAATGACAATCATGCCCTTAAGCCCCCTTGAATTTTCTAATTAAACCAAGGCTTTTTATTGCTTCTTTAACTTCTTTTAATATGCCAACTTCTTTCTTGATCCATATTCTAATTATGATTATGATTATGATGTATATGTTAGAAAAATCTCGTGTAAAAATTACCACCAATAAATTTGCCCTAATTTGAGTCTATAAATTTGCCCTCAATTCTCTATTGGTACAGTGCAGTGCAGCTCGATGCTAAAAGTTCAGTCTATAAATTTGCCCTAATTTCTCTATTGGTCGAAAATCTCCGGTAAAGGAGCTACCAAAATCTCGATCAATTCGTCAATCAAGGTTCATCTCTCGCGAAGTTTCTTTCCTAACCTAACCTTATTGAGGTCCGATTTTCAGTTCTTATTTAAGTTAACGGATATGCCTGATTTTGCTTATAATTTCATATCGATTTAGTTTATTATTATTTTTTATTTTATCAAAAGGATTTTGGCCTAGGGATAGTTTGCCTTTCATAGTGGTCGGGTTCAAGTCACATATCTGTATTCATGAGTAGATTATGATTTGGGGTTAAAAAATATTAGTTTACTTTTTGCTTTATTGATCGTGTTTAGAAATAATAGTGTTTGCTTGCACAAATATGTAGGACTTTACGGTCTCTACTACACACCTTCATTTGTTAAATCTGAACTGATTATAGGTTCAGTGAACTTGATTTGATTGACATCTGTTTGTGTGTCTTGATTAACTTCGTGTATAGTTTCCTGATCTGTTTAAGCTTGTTCGTCACAATGAATTTGCATTAGTTTTATGTTTGCTTATAATTTTGATTTTTGACTGTCGTGCAAGATCAAATTGATGTTAGTTTTGTCAGATTTAGCGCCTTTTAATATTAACTCCAAATATTATCAAACGTTACTGAAAGTTGAAATTGATCATTTGTTACAAAGGATTTAACAGCTGAAAAATATTTACCAGTTTTAGATTTGAAAGCTTTCATCATCTTCAATATTTTTCAGCACCCTTCTTACAAGACCAATATTTCTGGAACTCATTGACCGGCGGCCGCCTTGCGGTTTGACTGTTGCAACTCAACCACCACCTCAACGTTGCGGGCCATAACCAACCACCTATGTTTCTCCCTCTCTACCCGCTTCTTCTCTGCGCTCGCATATATCTCAAAATTCAAGTGCTATTCCAGTGTGAATGTTTTCCGGCCACGATATCCCTGTTTAAAAAACTTGCTAAGGTATTCAGTTTACAATTTTCTTGCTCAATTTATTTCTTTTGTATAGTTTTCAATATCATCATAAATATATTATATATTAGATCTGTTTATATGAAAGTGTTTGGGTACAATAGAGTTTAGTGGGGTTGAATACAGTAATTGATGTTGTAAAATATACTCTTTATTCTAGACATGGCAAAAAAGATACCTAGAGTTTCTTGGACAACGAGACCAACTAAGGTGCTCTTTGATAGGAACAAAGGGATTAAGCGTTGAATGAATCAACAGTGTGAATGATTAAGAGGTTTTGGTTTTATTTTGAAAAACTTTTTTATAAGAATTCTTGGTTTTATTGTGAAAAACTTTTTTATAAGAATTCTGACTGTTTAATGATTCAACATATGTTATATGGAAGAATGATTCAACACTTTTTTGCTATCTCATTCAGCATATACTTCATTCAGAGGCGCTAGACAAACACTAATGATTAAGCATTAAGCGCTGGATGGTTCCATTAAACTGCAAACAAACACCACCTAAAGCTTTTCTTGAAGCTTGCTTTGTGCAATAAGGTACTTAGCATGACATTTATTGAAACTCATTTTGTTTTAAAACGATCATAACATTCATTTTTGCATTTAAGTCTAGCATCAATCATACATTTTGTGTTGTTAGTACACATCATTAATTAGGCACGTGTCAGTTGTCTACATTTCAGTTAAACTAACTGTAATTTAGCGAGTTGGTGACTTAACGTAAACTCAAACCGAACCCAAAATTTGCTTAATTTTTTTTATAATTTATAATGATACTTTAGCTCAACTAAATAAACCTATACAAAAATGTATACACAAAACACCTTACACGATTTAATAAACAATCATCAATAGTTAAATATTCGGTACGTTACGAAAATACTGAAAGTAACTAAATATTATAATTCTGAAGTGGCAAATAGAAATCAAATAAAACTTTTTAAAAACAAACTATCCAATTTATTCGATTATGCACAATATGAAAGATTTGGTTAACCATTCTTATCATCATCCCCCCAAAATAACCACCAATTCTTCATCATCTTCTCCACGTAACAAAAACCTCTCTATCCCTCGCGTCCCTTTTCTTTCTTCACGCACCAACAACTGAAATAAATCACTGAGTATTACTAATCTCCCTTGTTCTTCGTTTTCCGGCTATCAGCTATATTCCGGCAAAGGTATATATCTTAAATCTTTTCTTTTTAATCAATCATATACGTATATGTTTCGTCATATTGTTTCTCACTCAACATATTTTCCTGCTCAGTTTTCCTACCACATCCGGTAACCAGAAACGTTCTCTGCCGGCGGTCACCTTGTTTTTCCGGCACACTCGACTTTCCGGCATCAAGCAGAAAACCCCGACAATGACTTTTGCTATCTCGGTTTATCTCTCTTTAGGTATAATCTTTAAACCTCTTTTACACGTTTACGTGTACATGTGTCAATTCGTTAGTCTCAATCTCGTTTTTTTTTTCAGGGTTTCATGTTCTATCGACATGTCCGGCGACACACACTAATGTGTGTGTTCTTGCGGGTGTTTTATGGTAAGAGACTCATAGTTGTTTTTACTCGAGTCTGTTTTTACGTATACGTGAGCATGTTTTGGTGTGTTTGCGTCACATATTTTGGCCGTTAAAATCATGTGGCCATGTTTCTTCTCGAGACGGTCCAAATTTAAATTTGTGTGGGTGTTGTTTTTTTCCCCATCGCCGAGGCTGTCTTCATTAAGCTTAGCCCAATACACGAACCCAAAATCTGTTTCAAGCCCACTTATATTTTAAGCCCTTAAAATTTAACCTACAAATTAAAAAAAAAAAGCCTGTCATTTTTTATGTGTCCGGTCCAACTCGAATTTCAGCCAAATCGTGTAGGCCTTGGCCATGGGCCTGCCCAGCAGTATATTTTGAACCCAGTCGCTGTGTTATATTTTTATTTTTATTTTATTTGAAGATGTTAATGTTAAATCGTATTAATTAAGTATATAACATTTTCACAACATTGAACAGTTACAAACCATACAAATTGAGCCACGTAATTCTTAGACACGTACTTCTTCTGGCTCACCTTTGTTGACTTCTGGTAGTTCATCCTTTCTACAAAGTTTCAAAAAAGCCCATATACTTTTGAATATTATCACTTTTATTTTAAAGTTTGAATGCTCTTTACCTTTTTCTCTTTTATGGTAACCTATGTTCCGACTTAATTTGCGAGCCGGCTAATCCAAAGAAGGTCACGCGTTTTACGGGTAGCCCGTTGTCAGCGCTGATGAACCTCTGTTTCCTTAAGGGTTTTTTTTTTCCTTATAGGAATTTTTTTTTCTTATAGGAAATATTCATAAAACAATGTTTTAAGTATTGTATAAATGTTAGTACACAGTCTTTTGGATATCATATGAAAATCCTTCTCGCCATCGCGCGGGTAAACCTTACTAGTTTAATAATAAAATGTTTTCTAAATTAATTAATTATTTAATCATTATTTACTTAGTTATTATAACTTACTTAAATAATACTTAATTATTATTTATTATTTAAGTATTTATCATAATTATTTATTTATTAAATAAAACTTTTATTTAAATCTTCTTTATTCAGCTACATAATTGATTAATAAATTATTATAATTATTTAAAATTATTTTATTTGAATACTTACCTATTATATCACAAGTCTTTTACATTAAAGCAAAGAGTAACACATTCCAAAGAAAACTATATAATCAAATAAAACGTGTTCTAAATACGCGACCATCCCAAAATGTCACCAACGTATCGCTCGCATCTAATTCCTCTTAGGGAATCATTTGTGCATCATTTAGTTTAGGCGTGTCATTGAGACCGTCACTCATACATTTATTTCCATGCTTTTAGGACGCTAGGATCATTTGGTTGGAAACCACGTTATTATCTACATATTTTTGGCTAGCATTGCATCAGGTGAGTTCACATCCCCTTTTTTACTATGCTTTAACTATTTTACTATTGGGTTGAAAAACAATAAACTATTTACGTTTACGATTATTTGTGATGAAACTATTTTTGGAAACTGGACAGCGAATCCTTATTAGGGATGGCAATGGATCGGATGTGGATCGGATGATGCCATATCCACATCCATATCCATTTAAATTTACCTCATCCATATCCATATCCATATCCATTTAAAATCATTTCATCCATCCATATCCATATCCATTGGATTAGAGCGGGTAAATGGACATCCGTTGGATTTCGGAAGAAAAAAAACTCCTAAAGAAAGTACGATAGTTTTATATATGATTTACGATTTTTATTGCATATTTACATAGTTTCTTCCAAAAGAAGAGTCAAACGGAAACATAACTATGATAATCACACAAAAATCTCAAAAGTAACGAGTCATGCTTGTGATTTATAATTACATGCTTGTGATTTATCGGTTGTTGCATTGAAAATCACACAAAAATCTCAAAAGTAACGAGTCATATAATGATCGTCGCCTTCATACTAAGAACAGAATAAGAAACGATAAAATGATTAGTTCCTAAGAAATTCAAGTATGGGAAATGATAATAAATAATTGCCTCATCAGTCAACCTACTATTGAAAACATATATTTATAGTTATATAAAATTATAATATATATTTAATTTCGGGTTAAGTGGATTCATCCATGGATTGAAAATCATCATCCATATCCGCTCCAATAAACATCCACATCCGCTCCACATCCGATATTCACCCATTTAACTTCATCCATATCCACTACGAGTGGAGCGGATCGGGTGGATGTTCATCGGATCGGATGTTAGTTGCCATCCCTAATCCTTATCTTGGACTAGGTTTAGATGTAGTGCATGAAAGTGCATATATGCTTACATACCATAATCATTAGCTAGTTGTGACTAGGCCCTGGATATGCAGATGATACCATTGGCTCTAACTTCCCCTCCCATACATTATTGATAATTTTTTATCGATGTTTATCGAACCACGAGGAGTGTATATCCGGATTGAAAATGCGTTTTAAAGTTGTAGTTTTGGTTATGGGCTTAGGGTCGAGATTTTAACTCAAGGGGTTTATCTAACCTTTGGGGGATCACCGTCAGTTCTTCTTTCTTGCAATTTATATTGTGCCCCTGTTCTCAGAGCATGTCATTTTTAATTTTTATATCATCACACTATTTTTGCCATGGATGACATACTAAAACTGTGGAACTATTTGAACTCATTAAAACCTATGAATTCAATCAACAATTTTATTAATACTTTTACTTATGTTTTTCAGGTAACTAAGCTAGGCATTGAGTCGCATGCATTGGGAGTCAAACTTTCAGGTTAATAAGATTGTACCTCTTTATTTCATTTTTAAACTATGTTTTGGATTTTAAATTACTTTGTTACGTTAAATTTTGGTGGCATTGCTTTTTTATCAAACATTTAACAATGGTTGAAACTATTTATTGTTTGCACCATGATAACGCCTCTTTTGCCAGGTTGCAGGCAGCATACTTAACCATGTCATTTGGGAAACATCTCACAATACTGAAAATAGATTCGATCTTTTCAGTCCAATGGATTATTGCGATGGCTCCTTCGTTACCAGAGAACGTTGTAGGACGATAATTAGTGAAGGTTTTGAAAGAATATCCTTGACGATTTGCATTTGCTAGACATTTACGGAAACAAAAATTTCAGATTAGCACGAGTTTTGGAATTACGAGGGATTTCCCAAAAAGGGTAAGAAATTTGAATGGGGCGATAAGTAAGAGATGACATTCCAAACATTAAAAACTAAACTTTGTACTGCACCAATTCTTTCGCTTCCTGAAGGCACCGAAAACTTTGTAGTTTACTGCGACGCATCTCATCAAGGATTAGGTTGTGTGTTAATGCAAAACGGAAAGGTAATTGCCTACGCATCTCGACAATTAAAAATCCACGAAAGAATTTACACCACTCATGATCTCAAAGTTGGTGCCGTTGTTTGGCGATTTGCACTTGAGTGATGATTGATGAAGAATGGGAAGCGAAGGCAAAGATGCTCTTTTATCATAGACTGTATATAATAAGCATTGAGCATATAATAAGCATTGAGCAGTTGTACTCTCCTGACTATTATTCTCAAGAGGCATTTGTACTATTATGCAATCATTTTACACAAAGAAATTGGTTGATATATAGGACAATAAGCATTGAAGAGAGAGATTGGCTGTGTTTTTAGATGTTACAGGACACAATCAACGTTTTTGAGCAGTTAAAGGAAGATTTTCACACTCCACACAAACAATTCATCAATGTTTTTACAAGGTCCTAAATGCAATGACGTGTTATGTAAGAGAAATTATAGTGCCAACATATTCTGACCAATAAGTAATACACCGGAATGAAATTGACGACTAAAAGATATATTTCCGGATGAACGGGAGCTGATTAAGAAAGAATCTAATGATCAGGTAAGCTTTTTCTATATGATTCTCATGATGCAGTGTCCACTATTGTCTTTATTGAAAAATACTTGCCTTATTTGTTTGGCCTTTCATCTTTGTCTCACAACTATGATTCAGTACTAACTTAATAGCCATCAAGTCACTAATGTGTTTCGATCAGTTTTTTTCTTTTTTAATTAATACACATATTTTGGATTTGTTTTATTAAAGGAATGCATTGATCATCATACTCCTCAACTGACACATTCTTATGTGATTTTGGCATGTTGCTTTTATGTGAATGTTAAAAGAATTTTTTATTTCAAGTGGACCATTTCTAATATGGCGTGTGAATAAGATTAAAAGAGTTAGCTTATGATAAACATGTCAACTTCGTTAATTTAGGTTATGATTTCTCTCCAGTGGGAAAAGTGGGTCGATTCGGATTATGTTTTATCTTTAATTAGTCAAATGAGTTAAGTTTAAATGAATTAGCATACAAGAAAACAAGTCAAATAGGTTTAATTCTATTCGATTTCTATCTAACGAGTAGAATAAGTAACCATTAAAAGAAATAGCATATAAGAAAACAAGTTTAGGTGGGTCAAATTTAGCTATGTATTATCTTTAATGGGCCACAGTGCCGAACAAGCAATTATTAGAGTTGGCATATATTGTTACTTGTATTACAATATTAATACTTATTTTACTTGTTTTCTTATATACACAGGCAATCCTTCAGTTTCGTCAACGTTTGATGCTATGAAATTTTAAGCAAAAGTACAATTAATTGCTGTAACAATTAATTTTTTTGTATTTAATTATTTTATAGATTATAAATAAATAACCTGCTGAATTTGTTTTTTCCAGGTTGCTTGCCAACCGTTTTAACTACAAGGATGAACATTGTATTACCCAATTAACAACGTTTTCAAGTTATTCAATCAAGCAAGATTTTCAAAATAACTTGCAAAGAATTACTTGTAACGACATTCGGGATATTACAAAGGTATAATTCTACTATTATACATTTGTGATTCCAAATATCGTTAGATCCACTATTCATATAAATAACGCCGTGATCACTTTTTTTGAACGGAGTCAACTTAATTTTGAAAAAGAGAAAAACATATATAATTATTTATGCTTAGAAGTAACAGCCACCATCTCAAACGTCAATATATTAAATAATAAAAAATTAAAATATAGTTTAAACTTTATAGGAGCACATATATTACAGTATTTAACGGGTGGTGATTCATATTAAGCAAATCTACCACCTATATATGACGCAAGGACTTGAATTATCTTTGATGACATGTAAATGTGACATGGAATGGTCATCCAATCAGAATGCATCAAAATGACGACTCAGTGTGTGACTCAAAGGGCATAATGGTCAATTAAGTTATCCCTTACATGGAAATATATTCATGTTTTCTCCCGGTTTGTTTTTCAACCATAACTTTGTTTTTTATTTGTAAACAAAAAATTTTAAAAATGTCAAAGTTCTTAAAATTAAATTCTTTACGAAATGAGTATATTCATTAAAAATTGAAAAAAAAATGTCATGATTCAAAAATAAAGTTATAATCCAAACATATTATCATCAACACTAACACACGAAATGGTTAATGATACTATGTTTAGGCTAGATCTTTACACCACAAAATTCTTGAATACTCTAAAAATGTCAGGTGTCCCGTATCATATGTTGAAGTTAAAGATAAATGCTCCTGTAACGTGCATGTAGAACATTCATCGAAAGTAGAATTATGCAACAGAACTAGGGTACAAATGTTAAGAATGAAATTAATATAAATGAAGGTAATATCATATCAGGTGGCAAAACTGGTATAGTTTGCCATATACCGCGTATGGTTATTAGTTCTTTCGACAACAAGATGTCTTTCAAATTGAAGGAAGACATTTTCGACATTGTCACAGGTAGGTTTGTTTCACAAAACATCGGTATTATCACATGCCCAACTATATGTCGATGTTTCAAGTGAAGAGCAAGAAAGTCTTGAAAGTTATTTGTTGTAACGATGATGGTAACTACATAAACTCAACGACAAATTTCATATACAAAGAAGCTTTATTTCGTTTTTGATTTATTTTTACCAAGTATTCATGTACAACAAAACATTTATTCATCATATCAATAATAATTGGCTATATGATTTCTTACGTTTTTTCGTTGTTATGTATTTTATTTTTTGAAACTAGCCCGCCCATCGGGGCGGGCTATGAAGCTAGTTTTATCTATATAACGTAATTTTATATTAAATGACACTCATGTTCTTAGACTGTTTCCAACTATTGCGTTAGTATTCCGTGAGTTTGCCGCCAGTTGAGGGAAGCCATTGGCACCATCCGTCTCTTGAAGCCGTCGGTTGCCATTCGTTAGTTTGAAGACGGAGGAGAAAGAAGCGTTAGTTTGGGTGGGTGGGCCCAAAGGGGTATTTTGTGTGTGTGTTTTTGTAATGGTGGGTCCCAAAAAATTAAAGGGAAGTGGTATTGTTGGCATGAGTACGTCAGTTTAGTGTCGGGTGGAGGGTGAGCTGACGTGGCGCTGATTTGGCAACAACTGACGGTGTCAGTTGGGTGCACTGTTGGGAGTGGTCTTAAAGGGAGGGGTGAAATGCAAAAATTGCTAAAAGGAAATGAATGACATAATTACCATTTGGGATGAAATTGTTATGTATGGATAAATATTGCTTTGTACGAATCACCACCCTTATAAGTGAGATCACGTGAGGGCTCAAATTTTAGCAAGGTTCTAAAAAACGCGCCATGGCGGCGCCAAGGCTTGGGGCGCGGCGTCGACGTTACGAAACAGACAATGGCGGCTAGGCGTGGCGTGGCGTGAGATATGGTGTGATAAGGCGCGATAAGGCGCGCCTTATGACGAGTCTTTTGTAAGGCGGCTGAAAAAATTAAATTTTTTAAAAAAAATGCTAAGATATTTAATTATAAATTTAGATGTAACATTTTTTATAAGCTTTATATATGAATTGTTATATAAATCAATATATCTATAGTTTTTATTTAATTTGATATACCTACATATATAAGTTATATAAAAAATTTACTGTCTTAAGTCACGCCTTGAAAAACGCCATGGCCCGCCTTGGTTGAGGCTTGATGGTGTCGCCACGCCACGCCTTACGCTTTCTAGAACCTTGAATTTTAGTGATGATCGTAAGGATAATTCTCAACCAATCAATTTAAAAAATTTGACATCATTATCAAAAGATATTTCCTCTTAAAAATCCAAGAATTTTAATAATGATTCAATTTTTCTATAAATGATTTGTTAATAATTATCCTCGTAGTCTAAAAATGTAAAATATAAAAATATCAAAAAATTGTTAATATAATGCCTCTTTTAATTATTAGTATTATTACCAATTTATGATATTATGGTTAATTTTAAATAAATCGAAACCAATTTATTTAAGAAGTTCAGTTCGTGTAAAAAAATAGATGTTTTATATACCGCCGCAACGTGCGGACATATTTTACTTGTTTAGTACATCCACAATCGGACTATAATCTGATTATTTTATTCAGTTTTCGGTATAATAAATATTTTTTTTCTTTATTGAAGCCAATGTCATGTGTTGTTGTTGCAACAATAAAAAAATTTGAAGAAGAATCAGACCGATGGTATATATCTTGTGTCAAATGCAATCAAGGTTTCAGAAAGCGCAAGGCGTGGCGTGACGGCACCATCAAGCCTCAAGCCATGGTGGGTTATGGCGTTTTTCAATACGTGACTTAACGCGACAAATTTTTAATATAATTTATATACATATGTATTTCAAATTAAAAAAAAAAAATTATAGATATATTGATTTATATAACAATTCATATATAAAGTTCACAAAAAGTGTTACGTCCAAATTTATAATTATATATATCATCATTTTTTTTAAATTTCATTTTTCTCAACCGCCTTACAAAAACTCGTCATAAGGTGCACTTTATCGCCCCTTATCACGCCTTATCTCACGCATAGCCTAGCCGCCATGGTCTGTTTCGTAACGTCGACGTCGCGCCTCACGCCTTGACGCCGTCATGACGCGTTTTTAGAACCTTGAATGCAATCATTCTGCAATTGGTTACTGAAAAGGATGAAATAGGTGTTATTTTGAAAAAAAAATATTATTTATACTTGTACAAACAATAATAGTGTTCAGGATACCGATGTCGAATACAAGTAAGCTCATTTCAATTTATAATGTTTTCAATATTGTAAAATAATATTGTACGTTTTAACAACCAAATATATTCAGATATAAAACTCCTCTACGAGTTGTGGATTCGATTAGCTTTGTATCCTTAACGTTGTTACTAGAACCAATTGATTAAAGAATTGTAAGTAACAAGCAAGGTTAGGCCGCGCTCTGCTGCGGACATAGGCTGCTAATATTTAAGCCACGCCATTTTTACATTGATAACAATAAAACTTTTTTTCTTCTTCAATAGATTTCATCATAATAAATAGATTTTAACACACAATACTATTGAAAATAATGTGTATAAGCCACTTTCATTCTTAACATTTATTTTATGTGTAATGCTAATGATAACACTTAGAGCATTGTTTAAGAAAAAAAATTATTGTTTAGAATTTGTTGTACAACTATAAAAAAAGACTACATCTTGAATTTTAATAACCACATTTGAGTAGTTATGTTTCCTTAATTGTACATCCAAACTATCCTTAACCATTAGGCTGTGGGGTATGGGTACCACACCCACATCGATTTTTTCTGCCACATCATCTGCCATCTCAGCAACCACACCACCCCCACACCACATCATCTCTAGGAAATACCCACCACATCACAACACACAATTTTATTCCATTAAATTTTAAAATGAAAATACCGACCACCCAATCACAAGCCACCATCAATCAAAAAGCAACACCCACACCCCGTGGCCTCCCGTGGTCTGCATGCATCCTCCACCACGCCAACCCCCCACGGCGTTGGGGGGAAATGGTGTTCCACCCATGGTCACGCCGTTGCCATTGCCAAATCACCCCCATGCCGTATCACCCCCCCCCCCCCCCCCCCACGCCGTTGGCCCATACCCAATGGCCTTAGGGTAATGGTTACAAATCTCTTATTTTATTTTACCTTCTTGTTGATTAATTAGTTTCAATTTAAATTTAATTTTTTAACTGAAAAGAATGAAAAAAAGGAGACAGTTCTCAATTGTTGGGTGGGAGACGGAATATCTCTTTTTAATGTTTATCTATTTATGCGATTTTTAATAAATAAAAAAAATTCTTTTTTTTAACGGCACCTATTTTACTCTTTTTTTTATCCACGACGGGACTTGAATTTATGACCTATTGGTCATAGGCAACACCTTAAATCATCCTCCAATACCACTAGGCTACAAGATTTTGGGTAAAAAAATTAAAAAAACTTGATCAAGGAAGGACTTGACCCCGGGTCTTATGGAAAAGCATAGCTCTAACTCAACATGGTATAGCAACTTGGGCAATCAGCACTTACATTATGGATTTCCTAAAATTAATATATATTAGGATTATATTTTTTTCTTATGAATAGTAACTTTTGTATGCTTATTGTATACTCCCTCTATCCCACAAAAATTTCTTATTTTACCCTAAATTTTTGTCTCACAAAAAACTTCTCATTTATTACATTTGATGTGCACCACATAATAAAATATTATTATTTCTAAGGATCACACTACTAACTATCCATTAACTATCTTTAGCTCTTCAAACATATCATATATTTTTAATCCAAATTATTACCAATGAACTCACCACTAACTATCACCTTAAAACTTGTGTCAAAGTGAAATGAGAAGTTTTTTGTGAGACGGATGGATTACATAAGTAATTAAGTAAAGGGTAAAACCAAAGCTCAAATCAAACACCATCAAACCAAAACAAAGCAAACCAAATGCACATGCACAATATTTATTCAAACCAGACGAGAAAAATGACCAATTGAAATCCACACGATAATTTTAGTTTATCGAACAACTTTTAAACCAAACATATTATACGCAAACTCTACAAGTTTCTCAATCTCATCATAATCGATGTAACCATTGTTGTTCCCATCTATAGACCTTACCGCACGCCACCCCTTGAAACAAGTGAACCGACCTCCTCCGGTTAACCGGATTGCTTGCCGGAGTTCATCTTTGCTAATCCGGCTATCTTTATTGTCATCAAATGTCATCAACCATATTTTGAATTCGGCCATTGTCAACTCTCGAACACCTTTATAACTATACAAACTCTTCATTTCGTTATTTATGAAATTCCTTAAGGCGTAATAGTTATTATATATAGGGGTTTAAGAAGAAATTAATACTTGCACCATGCATGCATCTTTGGATGACAGAATAAACGTTTGCATTATATAGTTAAAAGAATGCATATAAAGTTTGCACATTGAAAAACACATGATATACATATAATATAATACAAAATGATAAAGTTTTACTATAAGTCAATTATACATACATTCTAGAAGCCGAGTTTGTGACACTACAAATATTCCCTGCCCCGCCGCCGCCAGTGGCCCCCTCTCCCCCCTTTATTCTTAACAGATCTAATCTTCTACAGTATTTATCTAATTTAAACTGATAACTTATACATTATGAGTAACACTTTATAACTTACACCTTTACCACTAGATTATAAGTCTTGAGCTCCTCTCTCTTTTAATGTATTACTTTCTCCAAAAAGGTTTAAACCCATAATTTATATAATGCATTATTTAGATTATTGCGTATATGATACATGAGTATTTCAAAATAAGTTAGTAGAATATTAGTATTAGTGAATATTGTGTTACTTAGAACCTAAAGGTCATAACTCAAATCCCGAAAATGGCAAATTAGTAGATTACGTGACGTTCAACAAAACATGAAGAATAAACGTACTGCACCCTACGTGATCCATTAATAAGTTAACTTGCTGAGTTATTTTACTTAGTAGTTATTGTACTTTTAAAATAAGTCAACTTAATTATGTTGTTATAGTTTTAAGAGTTATTTTACTTAGTAGTATTTGCACAAATAATACAATTTTTTCTTACTTGGAAAAATGATGCTATCGGAAATCCGTACCTGGATCCCCTGACAAAAAAATTAACTATATGTTATCAAGATCATTGTTATCACGTAATATATGTTAAAATTAAAATTAAAAAAATAAAGTTTCATTTAATATTATAAAATGACAAATTAGACTAAAAAGTATAGATTACTTTTTAAAATCATTTAATATTATATGTAATTATTATAAGTGGTTCATTTTCTACACTACAAATCAGTTGAATTAGTCGACCTCTGACTTTGCTGATTGTTAATGGAGACACAAAAAATATATTGAGTTTTTTTTTAATTCAAATTAATCATAAAATTGAAAATAAATTTTGTTTATTAAATTAAATTAACATTTATACTCCTTAATACGAGTAATTTTTAATACGTAGTAATTTTTAATAATTTTAGGATTTTCAAATGTGGAAGGTTTTTTTTATCATAAGTGAAGGTATCACAATGTTTTGTATGAGTAGCATCAACATATAGTTTTTTCTTTTGCGAATATATTTTCACTCCATAGGAAGTCCGCTCACGATATTTTTAAATAAAATATATAAAGTTATGTATATGTTTATCCTCACCGTATATAAAGTCTTACTAGCAGGGTACCCGCGCAATGCGGCGGCGGGTACCCAGGCGGCAATTGGTGGGTGGTGGTGACGGTGGCTGGTGGTGGTGGTGGTGGCTAGTGGAGTAGTGGTAGTGCTTGTCACAGGTGATGTAGGTAATTTCAACATTTTAATTTTTAAAAGATTAATAAATATAATTTTTATCAAATAAAAAGAATATAGTCTAGTAGCTTAGTTGGCTAAACATTGTGTTAATGAAGCAGAAGTAGGGGTGACCACAGTCTAAAAACCAAACCGAAACCGATAAAACCCAAACCGAAATTGAGAGACATAAAAAAAACACCAATCCTACCCGGAGTAGGGGTGAGCTCGGTCCGAAAACCAAACCGAACCGAACCGATAGGACCGAAAACCGATAAGAGAAAAATTCAGAAACCGAAACCGAACCGATTAGGTCTAATCGGTTTCGGTTCGGTATCGGTTCGGGTATCGGTTTTCGGTCCCCGGAACCGATTTGGACCGATAAGCTAGAGCAATTAAAAGTATATAAACTAACAAAAAATAATCATTAACAAAAAATTAGAAAAGTGAAATATAGTAATAGTTAACTTCACCATACACAACTATATCACTAATCACATTATTAAAGAGTCACATATAGTTATCACTAATCAATATTCAATCAAGAACTTAATCGAATATTTTCTAATCCGATATAATATTGCTTATATGAATGTATTTTGTACAAGGTTATTAATAATCTTGTACATTACATATTGTATATATCATATGAATGTGTCTTTACTATATTTCCATGGAGTTCTTTAATCAGATACTATGTATATGACATAAGTGTTACTTGGTCCATTTTATCGGTCCTTATCGGTCCAAAACCGATACCGAATGGACCGAAACCGATATGGACCGAAACCGATATAGCTGAATTTCTGAAACCGAAAACCGAACCGAATTCTGTTATCGGTTCGGTATCGGTTCGGTTTCGGTTCGGTTGGGTTTTTTCGGGCTTTTTGCTCACCCTAACCCGGAGGATACTACTCGTCCCAATTCCTTATCCTAACCTTAAATCCTAATCCCTAAACACTAAAACTCAAACATTGTGTTTCTGAAATTTAATTTTAAGAGAAAAAAAAATAGAAGAAATAAAAAGTTTATTATGTTTCAGAGTTGTTTTTTTTTTAAAGAAAGGAATGGAAAGGAAAATAAGAAGAAATTTTAAGCATTTTTTATTGGGTAAATTACAGAAATTGTCCCTGTGGTATACCCGATTCTGCATTTCTGTCCCTAAACTTTTTTTTTATCGGTTTTTATGTCCCTAAAGATTTTTGGATTTCAGTTTTTTGTCCTTCCGTCCAAAATCCTCTGTTAACTAACGATATTTTTGTCCATTTCCCCAAATTACCCCTATTTTAACTCTTTTTAAGCAAACTACTTGTACTTTATGCTTCAAAAGTTGTACTTTATGTTCATCTTCTTCTCTCTTTCAGCAACATCAAGAACACCTTCTGTAATTTACTCTTTGATCTTCATCAACCACGTGTCCGCAGCCTCCAACCAGATCCTCTCCGACCATCTTCGGAACCAGCTCACCATCTCCATCTCCGGCACCTCCGTCTACCGCCATCGTTCTCCCCCTCCAACCCTCATCTCCGCGACCAAACTACCTGCGAATCTGAATCGTTTGCAGATCTGGACGGATTTGCAGACAACATCTCCTCAGAATATGAACGAATCGTTTGAAGATCTGGACAAATCTAAATCATTTGTGAATCTGAATCATTTGCAAATCTGGTCGTTTATGTGAGATAACCTAAAAGATGATTTGGGGGTTTCGAATGATTTTGAATCCCCTCGATTGAGTTTGCTTCCTATATGAATTTTATAATGAAGATGAAAAAATTAATGATTTTGAATCCCCTAGATTGAGTTTGCTTCTGATCCATTGTTTAATCTTATGATATTCGGAAATTAATGGAAGATGAAGAAATTGTTTTAGGGTTTGTTTATGGTTTTTGAAGATGAAAGAACTTGATGAAGATGAAAAAAGAAAAGGAGAGAAAAAAAAAAAAATTTTGAAAAGGACGAATGTACCCTTGGTTTTTTTGAATTTAACGTTAGTTAACGGTGGATTTTAGACGGAAGGACAGAAAACTGAAATCCAAAAATCTTTAGGGATAAAAAAACCACCAAAAAAAAGTTTAGGGACAGAATTGCAGAATCGGGTATACCACAGGGACAATTTCGGCCTTTTTATTTCTTAATCTTCCTCCTAAAAGTTGGAAGATTTGGAGAAAATATAAATTTTTATTAACTAAAAATATTTGTAATTATCAAATTACCCTTAGACATTACATTTTAAGGATAAAATTGTAAATATATTAATTTTTTCTTTTCTTTCCAACTCAGGAATACAATTTTTTTTTTCCTTCTATTCAAACGAGGAACACAAAAACAACAAATATTTTCTTATTAATTTCTCTCCGTTTATTTTTACTTCTCTTACCTTCTCTTTTCTTTTATTAGAAAAATGTTAAAACACATTGCTTGTCCTAGTACCAAAATGTCTCTCATGCAAAATCTTTCACATCTAGGGTGCGTTTGGTACAGAGAATGGAATTGCAGAGAAATGAATGCAGAGAATAGAATTGCAGAGAAAGAGAATTGGAGTGAATGGGAATTGACTATTCTGTTTGGTCGCATAGAGACTTCAACAGAGAATTGTCACAGAGAATCATTCTCTTTGTTTGGTACAGGAAAAAGATTAACAGAGAATTGTACCGACTTTATCACTAGCACACATTTTTTATTCCACAACAATCATTATTATAACATAAAACATAAAAATATGAAGGATTCAATATTAATTCATGAATTGAATTACATAATTTTGGGGATACAATTTATTACCCAAATATTGGATTGGAAGACAACAATTTAACAAGTTGTAATACCGATTGCAGCACATATTAATTCACTTGAGAAGTTGTAATAGCGATTGCAGCACATAAAATACTAATATGCGTTGAGAGAAATACATATTATCAAAAGAATGGGACTAATAATAGTAAAACAAGGTTTGATGACATCAAATGGTGAAAATTGTTGAACAAACATCTGATGAAATTGGTGCAACGAACATAGCAGCGGCCTCAAGTGCAAATGACATAGATCTGAGGCATTGCCTGCAAATTTATGGGCAGACGTTTTAGCTTCACAACTAGCTCAATCTGCCCTGGTTCCTTCTCATGTTCCTTCTCATGTTCCTGTTGCAGCTGAAGAAATCGATCCAGAATATTTAGAAGCTCTCCCATTTGATATCCAAGCAGAAGTTTTAGCCCAACAACGTGCACAACATGTTCAAAATCAAGCTGAAGGACAACTTGTAGATATGGATAATGCTTCAACCATAGCTACTTTTCCCGCCGCTCTACGAGAAGAGGTTTGCATCCCAAAATCCAATACTTTGTAAATGCATATTCTCAATTCAAGAAGAACCCTAATTTTATACTTGACAAGTAATAAACAACCGAAAACAACAAATTTATGCATTCTAAAGACAATATATACATGTATGTACTCTATAAATTCCCATTAAACACAAAAAAAAAAAAAAAAAAAACCTAAATATGAAATTCACAACTAAACCATTATCTTTTTTCTTACAGTAACCTAAATTTGACCTAATCAGTTTGTATTTGACCTAAATTAAAATGTGAAATCAGGTTATAATCAGTTATATCACATCTATTTGACCTAAATGTGATCTAATCAGTTTGATCAAAATCAATTAAGTAACCTAAATCAAAATCAAGTTAACGTACATCGAAATTACTGTCATACCAGGAAAGTGCAATAACCTGAATCAAGAAAATTTGCCACTTTGACTTCGATTTTGACAGTAACTTACAAGGAAACTGGCCTTGATTTTGACAATAATGTCGATGGAGAGAAAGAGAGCCAGACGAAGAGAAAGACAGAGAGCGAAACACATCGATGGATATGGAAGGAGAGAGAGAGATGAAGGGCATACCTTGAAGAGAAGCTGTGGAGAAGAGAATGGTTGTGTGGAGTTGTTCGATGGAGAAGAGATTGAGCGGCAAAAGGTGTATTTTCAGTTTTAGAAGACGACGTGCTTCTTCGAAGGGGCTTTACCAAATCTCCGTGTTTTTCAACAAGTCTCTATTTTGCCATTCTCACCTTTTCCCTACATCAGATAGGGAAACAAAAACTAGGGAATAGGAAATGCTAATTCTCCTCTTTTATTTTTCTGGACGCAACCAAACAAGAGATTCGATTGCCAATTCCATTTCTCCCTTCCCATTTCTCTGTACCAAACACTCCCCTAAGATATCTTTGTAACCAGGGAAATCAAACCTTTGCCACTTCACCATAAACATGGTCTCCCTACATTTATTTTCCGAGAAATTATATTTATTCCTATCATTTATTCATACTCATCTTTCTACCCACTTGATAGGATAACATGTATAATCTTTTAATTCTCTCTCTTAATATTATCTCTTGATTTTGACACGTGTCTTAATCTAATAAGTAAGAAGATAAGTAAGGACAAATAGTAGGAAGCAATACCATTACTCTTATTTTCCATATTATGCTTTATTATGTTTATAAACAACGCGTCATCCATAAAATTGTTATTATCATCATTAATCATCTACTTAGTACTTGAATGTGATCTACAAGTACAGAAAAGCTGAAATATAATATATATATAAACGTACATAATCTAGATACAACCTAACCAAAGTGTGCACAATTTCTCCCAAAAGATCTAATTCCTTGCAATGTCTTCCAAACTACATTGAATGTGAAGAGAAATTTGGAAATGTATAGATTTAACCCTCAATCCTCTTTGATCTTAATGGCTTTGAAAAACACCAAAAGAATCAGAAAGTCGTTAATATCCAATCTTCAAGATAGATTCTGATAAGAATGAAATTATGGAAATGAACAAATGATGTGAGGGAGATGATTTCAACTTATGCAATCAGTAAGGTTCCAAAACGGTAACCTCCTGCCCAAGCTCCAAGAGCCGATTACAATACTACAGGAATAAAAGAAGACATGCATAATACAGACTCTCTATCCTCTATATATAATTATTCTTTGTTGTCTCTCTCCTCTAACAGAAACGTAACAACCTTCCAACGTCATTCTTCCCCATGTGCGTTGTTAGACTCCTTGGGCCTCCGGGTGTAAACAATCCATGGTTTGTTGGGCTCTTGATTAGGGAGTGGGTTGGGCTCTTGGTTAGGATCCTTATCAATACTCGCTCCATGAAGATCAAGCTTGTCCTCAAGCTTGAGAGACGGAAACTGGCTCTGAATGATAGATGTGTCTTCCCAAGTAGCATCCTCAATGGTTCCTGATTTCCAGTGGACGAGCCATTGTTCCACTTTTGTTCCTGCTTTAGTGACAAAACGAGTGGCCAAAATGTTCTCCGGAATGTGCGGTAACTCTGAGTCAATAGCCAGATCAGGAGGGAGGGTAGGCTCCACTGTCGCACCCCCTATTGCTCGTTTCAGCAAAGGAAACGTGAAAAACAGGATGGATCTTGGAAGTTTCAAGGAGCTGCAGGCGATACGCAACCGGCCCGATACGGGCAACAATGGGGAAAGGTCCGTAATAGCGAGCAGCTAGCTTTTGGTTAATACGGCGGATGACAGATTGTTGCCGGTGGGGACGGAGCTTGAGGAAAACCCATTCACCTACATCAAAGTTTTCCTCACGACGATGTTTGTCCGCAGATGTCTTCATTTGAGATTGGGCTCGAGATAAATGATATTTGAGTTGTTTAAGAGCCTCGTCTCTATCCTGGAGATCCTGTTGGACAGCCGCACAGTTGATTTCCCCTGGTATGCAGCTAAAAACAGAGGGGGGAGGGCGACCATAGACTACCTCGAAAGGGGTGGTGTTTGTGGATACATGGTAGGAAGTGTTATGCCAAAATTCGGCCCAAGGAAGCCAATGAGACCACGTTTTTGGTTGGTCAGCAGCGAAACAGCGTAAGTATGTTTCCAAACTGCGCTTTACGACCTCCGTTTGGCCGTCCGTTTCCGGGTGGTACGCGGAGCTAAAACGGAGCTTACTCCCTTGAAGTTCAAAAATTTCTTGCCAAAATTTACTTAAAAAAACAGGGTCTCGGTCACTGATAATGGACTTGGGGATCCCGTGAAGCCGAATAACCTCCTTAACAAAGACATCGGCCAGAGATCGAGCAGTGTAGGGATGTTTAAGAGCCACGAAGTGACAGTACTTAGAAAGTCTGTCAACAATCACCAAAATTGCTTCAAAGCCTTTTGATTTGGGGAGACCTGTGATGAAGTCAATGGAAATGTCTTCCCAAATTGCCGAAGGAACGGGCAGGGGTTGAAGTAAACCCGCAGGAGCTCGAGTGGAGGACTTGTAACGTTGACAAGTGTCGCATTGTTGGACGTACAATCTAACTGTTTTTGTCATGCCGAACCAGTACACATGGCTAGCCAACCGCCGATAGGTACGGAGAAATCCAGAATGGCCGCCTGAGGGGCTACTGTGGAATTCCTCTAACAATTTTGGGATCCAAGGGGATGTGGCTGGAATAACAATCTTATGTTTGTAAAAAAGCTTTCCCTCGATTAGGGAAAAGTGAGGATGGGATAAGGGGTTGGCGGTGAGGGAAGAGATCAAAGTTTGAATCTTTGTATCAGTGTCGTATCCCTCGGTGAGGGAGTCGCCATCCAACCACTGTGGAATGGAAATCATGGCAGATAATTCAACTTCTTCATTAATTCGAGAAAGGGCATCCGCTGCCCTGTTTTCAGAGTCTGGTTTGTAGGATATAGTGAAATGATATCCCATGAGCTTAGCTAACCAATTCTGCTGATCGGTGGTTGTAATGCGTTGCTCGAGCAAAAATTTTAAGCTTTTTTGGTCGGTATGAACAATGAAACTTCGACCGAGTAGATAGGGTCTCCAATGTTGGATTGAGAGAGCCAGGGCCATGATTTCCTTTTCGTAAGCTGATTTAGCCAGAGTTTTATCGGAGAGGGCCTTACTAAAGTAAGCAATAGGAAGCTTATTTTGCATGAGGACAGCACCAATACCGCGTCCTGATGCGTCACATTCGATCTCAAATGGAGTAGCAAAATCGGGAAGGGCGAGGACTGGAGCAGTAGTGATGTGGAGCTTTAAATTGTCGAAAGCAGCTTGTGCCTTTGGGGACCAGACAAAGTTGTCTTTCTTAGTTAACTCCGTTAATGGTTGAGCGATTTTACCGTAGCCCTTGATGAACTTGCGGTAGTAACCGGTCAAGCCAAGGAATCCCCGAACGCCCTTGACAGTAGTAGGAGCAGGCCATTGTGTAATAGATTGAATCTTGGAAGGATCCATAGAAACTCCCTCACCGTCAATGATATGGCCCAAGTATTCAACAGATTGCAGCCCGAAATTACTCTTCTTCTTGTTAACAACTAATTGATGGTGTTGTAATAAGTTTAAAACGGAGTGTAACAGCTGCAGGTGGCTGCTCCAATCAGGGGTGTAGACGAGAATGTCGTCGAAGAACACGAGGACACCGTTCCGGAGAAGAGGGCGAAAGATATCGTTCATGAGAGCTTGGAAGGTGGCGGGAGCATTGGTTAGCCCGAAGGGCATAACTAAGTACTCGTAGTGGCCATCGTGGGTACGAAATGCGGTCTTTTCAATGTCATCTTCTCGCATTCGAACCTGGTAAAACCCTGATTTAAGGTCGATCTTTGAAAAAAAATTTGACCCGAACAGCTCATCTAGTAACTCTTCCACAACAGGGATAGGGTATTTATCGGGAATTGTGGCTTTGTTTAAGGCTCTATAGTCGATGCAGAGTCGCCATGAGGAGTCTTTTTTCTTGACAAGTATAACAGGGCTAGAAAACGCACTTTGGCTAACCCGTATTACTCCTGTTTGTAACATATCATCGACTTGACGTTGAATCTCGTCCTTGTGCACATGGGGATACCGATACGGGCGAACACAAACTGGCCCATGTCCCTCGAGTAAGTTGATTCGGTGTTCGATACTGCGAACAGGAGGAAGGCCTCTTGGTTCATTAAACAGCCCCAAAAAGTGGTGTAACATTGCATCTAATTGACATTGATTATCCTGTGGAAGGACATGTTTAGTGGTCGAATCAGTGCTCAAATGGATAAGTGAACCATCTAAACAATGCTGTAGAGAGGAATGATCGGTCAAGGGGGCATTAATACCCCGTAGAAGAATGATTTCCCCTTGGTGCCAGAAACGCATCTCATGTGTTGCCCAATTAAAGAGTATGTTACCCAGAGTCTCTAACCAAAATATACCTATTATGAAGTCAAGCGGACCGATCTCATAGACCAAAGCATCCATGACACAATCGTATTTGCCAAATGTGATTGGAACGTTCTTACATTTTTCAGTTATCCAGATTCTGTTGCCGTCTCCCAAACGTATGCCATACGGACCCACCTTTGTGAGCTCCATTCCTAGGGCAGGAAGTAATTTCCTAGAAATGAAGTTATGTGATGCCCCACTGTCAATCAGAATAAGGGCTGTTATACCGTTGATTTCGCCCATGAGTTTGAGGGTTTTAGGGTTGTCATGGTGTTCCCCAGAAGTGAGGTTGTGCAATTCCATGGATTGCAAGTGACCGTAGTCCTCGATGGGTTCATCTGTAGCAGAAGCATCGGCGACTCAAAACTCACCGTCGTCGGGGACCTCGTCGCCGTCGGTGAGAAGCATGATACGGAGTTGTCCGGCGGTGCAACGGTGTTGTGGGGTGTATTTTTGACCGCAGGCAAAACAAAGCCCTTTGCGGCGTCGATCCTCCCATTCGGCTTTGGATAAGTGTCGAACGGAGGGTGTGTTGGTAGGTTTGGACGTATTAGGGGTATATGTGGTTGGGTTGGGTGGATTGTTACTGGATTGTCTGGAAGTTAGTGGACCGGAATATGTGTTGGGCTTTGGGGAGACAACAGATTGAGAGAAAGTGGGCTGTTGGGAAAAACGATCATTACGATAATGGTTTTTCCAATTATTGGGCTGATTTGTGAACCCACCTGATATTGGAGCCCTATTTGCACCGTCAAGGCGGCCGGAGGTGGCGACGAACACATGGCGAGCGAATTCAATCGCTTGGTCAGATGAGGAAGGGTTCAATGCTCGAACCCAGTTGTGTACCTCATCCTTGAGCCCTCGTAAAAACATTCCGATAGATTGTTCTTCGGATTGGTCAGGAATTAGGGCCGACAGAGCCTCGAATTCTTCAATATACTCTTCGATGTCGTCGGTTTGAAATAGGGAACCCAAAGCTTCGTGAGCATTGCGAAACTTGGTACCGCTAAAGCGAGTCATCAATTTAGCCCGAAATTGAAGCCAATCGGTTTGTGGATGACGGATCATCAGGTTGGTAAACCAGTTGAGAGCAACACCGTCCATACACATTTGTGATAAGCGGAGTTTTTGAGTAACAGGAATTTGATTTACCTGAAAATAGAGCTCAGCTTTTGTAATCCATCCTCTAGGATCGGTACCTTCGAACTGTGGGAGCTTCACCTTGGGTAATGAAAATAGGGAACCGTCGAAGTGATTCTCCCTAATCAAAGGAGATTTTGGAGGAAGATTAGATCCCGATGGTGGTTCGCCGGAATCCTGGTGGATTTTGAAGGCGGAATCCAGGTCGTCATCGGCAGATTGCTTCCCCAGAACCTTATCCTGATTGATGAGGATGCGTTCAACCATTTCACGCATGGAACCCATCATGGAAGAGAGACTGGTGACCTGCTCAGATAGCTGATTGAGCCGTTCGTCATGATTATCCAGGCGGGTTTGGGTTCTGGTGTTAGCGACAGAAGACTCCGGTGGTGGAAGAACCATGATTAGTTCGAGAAGCGGCAATGGAACCAAATTGATAAGAATGAAATTATGGAAATGAACAAATGATGTGAGGGAGATGATTTCAACTTATGCAATCAGTAAGGTTCCAAAACGGTAACCTCCTGCCCAAGCTCCAAGAGCCGATTACAATACTACAGGAATAAAAGAAGACATGCATAATACAGACTCTCTATCCTCTATATATAATTATTCTTTGTTGTCTCTCTCCTCTAACAGAAACGTAACAACCTTCCAACGTCATTCTTCCCCATGTGCGTTGTTAGACTCCTTGGGCCTCCGGGTGTAAACAATCCATGGTTTGTTGGGCTCTTGATTAGGGAGTGGGTTGGGCTCTTGGTTAGGATTCATACTCCAAAACCTTTTAACCTGCAATCTCAACAAAATCAAACTTGAGGGATCTAATTAAACATGTTAAGGTTTTATTAGAATAATATAATTTGTTACACCAATTAGTTATTATAAATTTCAAATTTGGTTTAGTTACCAAAATAATCAAACTCAAATGGGACCTATCAGGCTATCCCATTAATACAATATGTTTACCAGTTAAACTGTCATGCATTCCTTTCATCAACTGAAACACCGGGCCCATATATCAAACGACAACGGTCATTAAATGAATTAACTAGCCGAGAGACCACTTCCTTGAAGAACATGGATGCCATCTGTATATCACAACCACAAACCAAATTATTATCAATATATATATATTAAAAATATATATAACTCCAGAGTAATATCTATCTTGGTTAATAATATCAGAGTTAGGGTCCTTTTATTTTTATTTTTATTTTTGCCAGTTTGAAAATAGCAAAACCAGTGATTTGGCGCACGTTAATCAAAATAGTAAAATTATTCTAGTATATTTCCAAAATGAAGCATTACCTGTGAGTATAAAGGTGACTGAAACTTAAAATCCACAAAGAAATGAAGATTACATGTTCCTGGAACAGGTCCCGGATTGAACTCCCAAATGTTTATTAAATGATCAAATAAACTGCTTTGTGATGAATTCGTCTAAAATTATAACATAAAAATAATGCATCAATTAAACGTTTTTACCAAATAATTAGGGTCCAGAAAACTTACCTTTATCATTTTTGGTTTTACCAATTGCACGTGAGAAATGTAACTTTCAACAAGAAATTTAAAACCAATTTCCAGCTCAGCATCAAAAGCTGAATCTGAATGACGTGTAACAATATCAGATCGCTGACACCAAGGAAGAAAATCTTGATACATATCAACAGCAGCAACTACTGCAAATAACTGTTCTGGTGAATACCTGAAATTTTATATCATATAAAATTTTATATCGATTTTAACAACTAAATGCATCCTAATTGAGTAATTTCTCTGTGATTACTAATTAAAAGAAGAAATAAAAGGTAAGATGTGACAATTTGAAATTACTAAATTACCCCATAATACGTTTCTCCTCGTGAATTTTGGACAAAACATTACTTCCCTCATCTCCATCACCACAACCAAGAAATCCTCTTCTTTGTGTAAGAATACCAGAAGACGTATTTTGTAAGGAAAATGAAGCATCTTTAATAGTACCAGTGCCACCAATAATTTGACATGAAGATGAAAATGATTCTATATTTGTAATGCTTCTAAAACACCGATTCTGAATATAAATTTCAGGTTCAGGATTGTTTTGTAAACAGCTCATTAACCGCTTGCCACAGTTTTTGTATGTAATCAACCGTCTCACGGCCTTTGAAGTTGATTTTAATGTTGACATGGTAATAAAATAGCAACTGTAAAATCAAAAAATAGTTATCAGATGATGATATTAGCTCATATATTCAGTACTTCATTAAACAGGAGCAGTATAAGAAAGCTGATATATGTACAGAAAGGCTAATTTAATCAAAGCTACTATTGATAATGAACAAGACCACAATTAATTTCTCACAAAAATGCAAATAGAGAAAACTAGTAGACAATTCTTCATATATTCTTTTAGCAAAAAGAACAAGCAAGTCTATTCGATAGATGCAATTTATGAAATCAATTGCTCAAAAATTCATAGGTTTTGTACAGTGCAGCAGGCAACATGAAAGCAGACTTCCAAAATAGCACGGAAATCATCATTTCCGTTACATCAAGCAACCACACATTAAAAATTATTAAAAAAATACACTGTACATGGATCAATTCTCAACAGTTTCAAAGAAAAAATCGTTCTTTCGTAATATGAATTTAATCATCGAGTATGATAATGAGTGCGTAGACTAATACTAGAATTTAGAAATTGCGACAATTTACATCAACTCCCTAACTACGTTTGTATGCCCTGATAGGCTAATAGCAATAGTATTTTTCAAGTTCCTTCTTACGCTATGAGGCACAGAAATGATGAATTAAATTACTAATATTGCATAGTCATTGTACCTTCAAATAACCTAAATCGGATGAAAAAAAAATATCCAGTTAGAAATTGTGAGGATTTGCAATGAGAATTGATTGACCCAACGGATTGCAGATATTAGGTTAGAGTTCACAGGGAAATCGCTCAATCTGCGGTGGCGTTCCAAATCAGCATCACTTATTTCACCAGAGAAGAAGGCGTTTGGAAGCGGCGATGAAAAAACGGCCGTCGGTAAGATTTGGATGGACATGTGGTGTTGTGTTTGACGGTGTTGCTAAGAGCATCACCACAAAAAAACAAAACCTAAAAGTTATTCCTAAATAACATCTTCAATTGTTAATCTTTTATAAAAACTGTTTCCTTTATAATATTTCTAATTTACTTTTATCTATCTCAAATGTTTCATATATATCTCTTATATATAAATTGATAATTTTTTTGACATCTTATGAAACTTAATATTTTTTAAAATATTTCATAAAAATATATTATAATAATTGACATTAATTTAGAATGTAAATTAATTAACTAATAAAAATACAATAAAAAATCTATATATAATATATCTAAGGTTTAAAATGAAAACTTATTAAAAATAGGGGACCAAAAAAGATAAATATTGAAAGTGTGTTAAAAGGTTAGTAGAAAAAAAGTCATTGCAAAAAGCTTTTAAAAAAGATTGTAATTCCAACGGTAAAAAGTCATTCAAAAGCTTATTGTAATAATAATAAGCTTTTGAAAAAACTCCTATTGGAGATGCTCTAAACATATTTATTCTGTTAAAATTCCGAATATGCGGGTGATTTGTATGATTCACAATCTTTTATGATTTACAGTTGATTACATAATCGGGTATTTTGCAAAGGCGGTTTTCAACGCTATTTTATCAAAGGGAATTGATTTGTTAGTTTTACTTCATTTAAGGTAAATTAAATTATTTAAAATTTATACCCTTACCAGTTATAATATTCCCTCTTTTTCTTATGAATTAACCCTAATCCCATATAATATTTCTTTCTTCTTCATCCTATGAGTTTCTCTACATTATTTCTCATACGCCATCAAATGTTTACACAAACCTAAAAATGTAATGCAAGTAATTGTTTCGATTGGATTTCATCCCTTTTGGCGCTGCGGAAACAACTAAGATAAAGAGGGAAAATTATAACTTGCAAGGATTACTCACCCTCACTCGCAGGTCTTCATAAGAAAAAGAGGGAAAATTAGGGTCAATTCATAAGAAAAAGAGGGAAAATTATAAAAGTATAAATATCAAATAATTTAATTTACTTTAGATGAAATAAAACATGTCTTGAACAAATCAATTCTCTTTATCTAATGTACAATTGGGCCTTTAGCCCTAAACCAACAAATAACTTTGAATTTTCGTTTGGATCTGCAATGAGTGGGCCTATAGCCCAAAAAAATTAATCGACTTCATCATCTCCGGTCCACTTTCTGAAACCTGTTGCTTAGTTAGCCCTAAATCGACTTCCATCTCCACATACGCACCATCTCCACTTTCTGAATCGACTTAGTTCGAGCACCATTAAGCACAAGCAACAGACGGATCACAGACGCACTCCATCTCACCTTCAATTAATTTCGAATTCAAACTTCAAAGGTACGTTCGAATTCAAACCCAATATGTTTTTTTAATTCTTTGTTGTATCATCGAATTTCTGCTTTTTAGCATGTAAGTAAGTAAATTACTAAATTTACAAACTATAAGATGTGAGTCACTGATTGTGAATCGTGTATCAATGTATCGTGTTTTGTGATTTGTGAATTTAAACATGTACAAATTCAAACATCCGGATTATGCTCTGTGTTTATTCATCGTTTGTTATATAAATGATGGATTCGGAAAGGTTTGATAAATTGATAAATCTGAGCTGATCAATTACGAATGCAATTTGAGAACATGAAAGCAGTAGAATCAATTGGAAAAAAAAAATCAAAGTTAAATATCGTGAAAAACTCAATTGATCATATTTGCTAGAACTATACTTTTCAGGCTCCGCAACCTACACCTTAGGTGTTTGGGTAAGCGTATTAAACAGCTTGTTGCGTTTTGCTACACCAAGAATTTTTTTAGCGTTTGGATGAAGCCAAGCAACTTAAGCTCGTGTGCTTACCTAAGTTGTTTTGGGGGTGTTTGGGTTAAACTTATTTAAAACAGTTTGTGCTTATAGCTTACCAATTTATGAGTCTAAATAAGCTCTTTTAGCAAAACATCTCAATTACGGCTTATTTAGCCCAATAAGGTTAGCTGATTAGCTTACTGTGTATCTAAAGTTCTAAACTTAAGAACACCGTTATTTATAAATTTGGGGTTGGCTGCCTGTTGAGATTTGTAGCTAAATTCTTCACTCAGTAAAGTAACCGAACATCATACCTCAATTGTTTACACATATGATTTTGGTGTTTGTGGTTGTTATGTAGGTTATAGATGGCCGGATTTGGTAGCCTAGCACCCAAGACCAAGAATCTGGTGGTTGCAGGTGGGTTGACCGGGTTTGTATTTGGGGTATATTTCTACACCATGAGAGCTGTTGGTGGTTCAGATGAACTTCAAGTAGCTATTGATAAATTTGAATCTCAAAAAGTCAACAACGACCCCGAAAAAGTCTCATCATCATAGGTTTGAGACAAATTAAGTTGTTTATAAAGTGTTTGCTTCAAATAAAGACCGAATTTCCGGCACCCCTTCTATTGTTATAATAGTTGGATATGTTTGTTAAATTTTTAATATTGGTATTTATGATTAATTTAGATGCAACTACAAATTTATTTTATGCTTTAGGCAAGTGATCTAAAAGTATACAACCAATGTCTTTAAAGATCGTAAACTCAATCCTCATATATAACTGTGTATTGTCATATAAATTAATGTAAAAAAATAAAAATGAAATATATAGTTTTACTGACCATTGTTGATTATATTACTTTTATTACAATTTATGATTTTCTATCATCCACTCATATATTTCTCACTTGTATCTTTGTGAGAAGTCTATCTAAAAATAATCTCTCTATCTTTGGGTAATTGTTTACATCTTATCTTTCACATTTCTCTTCTATTGAAGAGATTAAGTATTGTTCTTGTTGTTAACCTTCTATCAGTTAATTAGTAACAACCGCCCTTGTTTGAGAGAATTAAACTCTGAAAAAGGATTTAACTTACTATTTCATATGCAAAAATTCATAAATAGTGTTAGAATATATGGTGGCCCTTCATGGATGCAAGCTAGGGGGTGGACCCTTCAGTTTACCACTTTATCATTTAGAAGTTTAACTGACTATCGCACACGGGTAGCTAATGGATCATGGATGCATACATATTTAAAATCCTAATGACACAAACAAATAAAAAGTTATATGGAGATATATGATCTAAACATTGCAATAAGTGGTTTATGTAGACAAATACACTTACAAACAAGCGTCTAATGTAGTTTCATATGCTATTAATTTATTTTAGTTCGAATTCATGTACTTCGAATTTGTATAGTCTGTCGACTAATAATCGAAACATTCCTCATTCTTGGAATTCAATACACATCTCTGATTAATATGGCATTTGGTTTGCAGAATAATTCTGAAAGAGTTAGAATCTGTCAAAAAATTGTAATCCTTCAGAAATTTGAATTAGAATCCGAAAGATGTTTGATCGGCGAAAAATGAAATTCGAAACCAATCTCATATTCTGTTTGCTTTGGTGGAAATTGAATTGCAATCCTTGTAAAATAATAAAATTATTCTACATATTTTGCTTGTTTAATTTTACTTTATTTTATAACTTATATTGTGGTGTAGCAGTGACAAGTAGTGATGATGGTGGTGACCAGTGGGTGGTAAGTGATGGGATGAGCGGTAGTGTTGGATGACAATGGTGAATAGTAATAGTGGGTGATGTTTGGAGGGGCTAAATATAATGTTCGAAAGTAATAATAATTAAAGTAATCTTTTACAATATCTTACCTCATGAATTTTAAAACAACTATAAGTTTAAGAGAAATGATATTTGTGTATATCATTTGTGCCTACTTATGTGCCTACTCATCTTTAAAATTGACATATGTAATCCACTAATTTTCTTTCCTCATATCATGCCTTGATTTTGACACTTGTAATCATCAAATTGATAGGCACATGAGTAAGTACAAATGGTAGACACAAATATCATTTCTCTAAGTTTAAATTTCTTCCACTAAAATAAACCGAACTCATAAATCCATATTAACTGAATTCCAATTCTTTTGAAATGCCAAAAGTTTCTACGAACCAACAAACGATACTTCTCATTTTTATTTATGAAAATAAAATTATATACAAATAAATACTCATCAAATGAGTTTTTGTAAAGTTAGGTATCAGTAAGCACATGCATTTGATAGAGAATATCTCTTGCAGCACATAGCCGTTGGTTTATGCGAGAACCAATGGGGTTGTGCCATCTACAACTCTTGTATTAGTGCCGTGTGTCTACTTCTCGTAAGCCAAGGTCTATATATAGTAAATTAAAGGGAAGTCAGGGTGTATTATTAGGGCAAAGCATAAAACAAGAACACAAATGGTAAGCATGTGGGGGAGTTGTGGTAATGAATGTGAGAGCCATGTGACAGAAGACATGTTCATTGGTTGCTACCTTTTTAAACTACAAGACTAATACACAAGTTTACCTATTTAAATTCCAAATATATTTTGTCCATAATTATTTTTGTAGTACTTTTGGTTGTAGATCATTAGCTATTAGAAATTGGTTTTTATGTGTTGTTTTATTATTTAACGATTGTTATGATAATTCGCAGCTATTGATTTTGGTAGGGTGTGATAATAATAGTCTAGTCTTAAGGGATATTAGAACTATTATTAGCACAAAAAAAAAGAATATTATTTGTCCATTCTTGTGAAAATTTGTATAATAATAATAAATCCAATTTACATTATACAACAAATGAAAAAGAAGCTATGATAAAATGAAAAACAATTGAAACTGGTGTAAAGTCATAATTTTATCTTTTATGAGAAGTTATCTCTTTAAGTATAGAACTCATAAACCTACATTAATGTGCAAATTTTATCCTGTAAATCATAAGATACAAATTAGACGACATTATCCTGAATTTTTCAATCACTTCAATTTATAAAACAACTTACTTTAGAAAGAAAAAGAAAAAAAAATGCCTATTATTGATTGAGTGTCTCAAGAATTTTTCAATCACTTCAATTTATAAAACAACTTACTTTATTAAGAAAAAATAAATTCTTCGAACAAATATACAAATATCACGTTTGAGTGTCTCAAGATAAAATTTTCTATTAAAAGGTATTTTCCGTTATAAGGGATCTTTGGGTAGCTGAACTTATATCCATGATGTACACGATCTAATAGTGGTCGTGGTCATGGCCTTGAAATTAGACTTGGCGTAACCCACGACCGAAAACGCGGTCGCGACCGGCCACATCACCACCGGCGACGCGTCTCGCTCATTACACCCACCCCAACCCGACGCGTCCCAAGACCTTAAAGGTCGGGCACTCGACAATTGAAGGTCGTGAGAAAAAAGGAAGGAGAAAATGGGGGTAATGCCTAGTCTTAATGATCACCCATTATGTCACTTTGATCACTGTTTGGTCATAATTTGATCAGGAGAGAGAAAGCTAATGTGGCGCAGAAGTGGCAGGGGTGACCACTGCTTAGTGGTCACCCATTACGTATAGTCTTATTGAACATTTCCATGATCATCTGGCAAATATTTACCCAGAGATAGACCGAACCCGTGATCTTTAGGAAGTCGTTAGAGAGCAGGGGAGGACCTAGTATAGTGCACGGGTTACTCATGCAATCCCTGAAAATTATTCGAATAGTGTTAAGATAATGTTAAAAATTTTAAATTTCTTTTGTTAATATAGGTGACACCCTAAAAAAATATATAATTAGTGATACTCTCAATTTTTTCCTAAGTTCGCTATTGTTTAAGAGCCTTTACCTCAAGGTCTTCTCAAAATTATTAGAATAGTGCTAATTAATACATTTTCTAAAGGAAATGGTCCTAACTAAAAAAACATGTTAAGTAATTAAATAATCATCAATATAGCTAAAAGATGTTAATAAATTCGAAGTTATGAGTATCCCGAGACTAATTTAGAAATAAAGAATCTATAGAAATTTCTAGTTTGGGTAACAATATTTTATGTCCATGGCAATGTCTTTATTCAATTATAGCATAACGTTTATTAAAATAGTTAGCTATTATCGTATAGCCCAACTACTTTTTATTCATATCTTTGTTTATTATTATATCATAAGAAATTAAGAATGTAGTTATATTATTTTTATCTTACTACTGATAATACAACATTTTATAATATCAGTTTTGTATTAAAACTACTAATGTCCTATATATGGTTTAATTGGTTGAACTGGATTAGACGCTCGGTTGAATTGGATAATAATATTATTAGGTATTTATGATACACTATTTATTCAAATAGTGTACAAATATAAAAAAAATTCTAGTATGATAAAAAATAAATACAATAAAATTGAAATTTTTCAAAAATACTCCTTCCGTCCCACAAAAAAATTTCTATTTCTCATGGACACAAGTTTTTAGGAGATTGGTAATGGTGGGGTCTTGGTAATACTTTTGATTAATATATAAGGTTAGATTGGAGAGAAAAAATATTTTATTGGTAGGGTCATTGATAATAATATTATTTTATTAAGTGGACCCCTCAAATTTGAGAAATGAGAACTTTTTTGTGGGACAAAATTTAAAGGGGAAATGAGAACTTTTTTTTGGGACGAAGGGAGTTTATTTTTCAGTATCATTTTTGAATTTCAAAACTTATATACTTCCTCCGATTCAAAATAAGTGATACACTTTGGGTTTCACGGTTTTTGAGACAAAAAATTATAATGATGGTTAAATTAGATTAATTGGATGGTTATTGGGGAATGGATCCCACAACTTTTGAATAAAGTGAGGTTAATAATGTTTAAAAGTAAAAAAGTAAGGGTAAATGGGTCATTTCACTTCTTAAAGTAGATAGTTAGTGGGTGTGGGTCCCACTATTTTTTGCTAAATAAAGTAATTTTTAAAAGTGTATCACTTATTTTGAATCACCCCAAAAAAGAAAGTGTATCACTTATTTTGAATCGGAGGAAGTAAATAATTTATATGTTTATGCTATTTATCTATTTTTTTGTAGAAAAACTGTTTTTTTTTTTGGGGTTTGACGGGCCCGTTCAACCGGGTTTTTATATCCAACCATTCGGTTTCAACCGAACTATAACCATCAATCTAACTGGCTCATTTCGACTGACAATTTCTTGTTTTCGATATGATTAGTTCTACTGGCCAATTTAATCAAGTTCTTAAAAACATTGCTGATATTTATATAAACTCAAAGATATTATGTTTTTCATTTATAAAATTCATATTGTGTCTGATTTGATATGTAATAAACTAAATATCCAAAATGATCGTTAATGTGATTAAATGTAAATAAACCTTCTATCTCATACTTAATGTTATCTATTTCAAGTAATGATATATTAAAAGGCCCGAACTTAGTAAGAAACTAAGCGGGAAAAGAACAAATTACAACAATGAAAGAAAATAGATTTTATCATATATGTCCAGGAAAAAGAAAGGGAATTTTGTATTTTTGGGATCAGAAATGACATTTAGTCCTATCATTTAAGGAGTGATTTTCCTACCATAACTTTTAATTCATCTACCACAATTGTTGCTTAACATATTTGTACAGTTAGCTATAAAACTTGTACGTTATGGTATAAGAAGTAAAAGTTGTGGTACAGAAATGAATTCCCCTATCATTTAGACCTACTCATATGCATACCCACTTGATAGAATGACATATATATATTCCACTAATTCTCTCTCATAATATTATCCCTTGATTTTAACATGTGTCTTCATCTAATGAGTAGGCATATGAGTAAGTCTAAATGGTAGACCTAAATACCATTACTCTTTTGGGACTAGTCAAATAAAGATTAATGTTTTGATTTTGGGACATGAGCAATACTTAGGTGCTGTTTGTTTTTTCAGAGCAAAAAGATCTGTTGTCTGCGGACCACATCTGCCAGCTGCTGCAGCTTCTGAGATGGACCAAAGATCTGCAGTCTGTAAGAAAACTGTTGTTTGTATTTTAACATCTGCAGACTACTTAAATAAATTGAAATTTAAAATATACTTCATCTTGCAACATTGAAATAATAGTATATATTAATATAATAATGATAGTATTAATTAATATATTAATAATATTAGTTAATATATGAATATTATATTATATTTATATATAATAGTAATATATATATAATTTAAACATAATAATTTATAATTTAAATATATTTAAATATAATAATATTTATAATTTAAATTTAATAATATATCTTATTATCTAATAATATTATATATTAACATAATAATAAAATATATTAATATAATAATATATATTCATATAATAATAAAATTAATTAATATATAATAATAATATTAATTAATATAATAATAATAATAATATTAATTAATATAATAATATTATATATTAACATAATAATAATAATAATAATAATAATAATAATAATAATATATATTAATATAATATATATTAACATGATAATAATAATAATATTAATTAAGTTTGGAGATGTTTTTTTTTTATGTTCGGAAGACCCAATAAGCTAATGTCCAAGTCTTCCTGGAGAAGACCTTAGGCAGACAATATAAGGTCTGCGGGCTTCCGAAAAACAAACATCTGCGCATGTCTTTTTCTACGCGTGGTCTGCGCCGCGAAGACAAAAGAACTCAGGAAGACTTTTTGTCAAAAAACAAACAGCACCTTAATCATACGACAATATAATAAATTATTAAATAAATAGTTTAACGGGTAGTCAGTCATTTATTCGATATACAATAGAATGTAATATAATCTAATTAACGTCCTAAAACATAAGGACATGTATAACTAATTTGTTCAAACTTTTTATGTTTATACTTACAAAAAAATTCGAACACAATTGTTATATTGTTCACACTTATAGATATGTACAACAAGCCTACATTTATAAACAAGAACAGAAATAATATATTATTAAAAGAAAAGACGTCGCACCTTGAATAGTGTACAAATGTAAAACTTTACCACACTTGTGTACAAATCAATTTGTTACACTCAAGTTGTTCGCACTAGAAGAAGCCCAAAGATACAAAGAATATCATTTATTTCTAAAGTTTAAGGGTTATTTATAGTTTTATACCATAAATATGTGCATGTTTGATGATTAAAACATATTAAACAGTAAAAAAAATTTACCTTGATAAAAATATCAATTTAACTAGCAGCAGATTAAACATAGAAGTAATAATTCTGTGTCAACAAGAGTTTTGAGATCAAACAACTCAAGTAGAATTTAGCATATATATATATATTTATTTTTCTATTAGTTTTCATACATACTCCCTCCGTCCTGAAATAAAGTTCTCATTTATTCTTCAAGTTTTATCCCTAAATAAAGTTTCTATTTCTGAAACTTAAAAGGCCCACTTAATATAATAATATTATTATCAATACTTTCACCACTAACTATATCCTAAAACACTTTCTCTCTCCAATCAAACCTTATATTTTAATCAAAAGTAATACCAAATACACCACCACTAACTATCTCCTAAAAAATTGTGCTCAAGAAAAATGAGAACTTTATTTAAGGATGGAGAGAGTATATGATAAGAGAGAAGTAGTTTCTACACTATAAGAATTACTTTCAATCCAACGGTCACTGCTTTATAGTAGTTGTGAAGTTATTAATGTTGTATAATATTATGTATGAGTAGTTTCTATGATATATATAAATATCACAAGAAATTTTATTCGACTACATGAGAAACATCCCATTTAAAAAGCTAGCTTATATACGTGGCCAAAATTCATCCACTTGACAAACAGTGGTAGGTTACTTCTCCCATCAGTTTCCTACCTTCCCGTTGGTGGTCCACGTCTACCCTCTTGTGGGCCCATACATAATGCCCAACACACGGTCTCGTAGTCAGGCATCTTCGATACCAGCTAGCATGGTCCGAGTCGGTGATCGGATGTTAGGAGAGAACATATATTAAAACATAAGGATATTTGTGAGTATGGTTCATAACATAATAATTATTATGATTACCAGTATTGAATTGTAATATGATATGACACTTGGGGGTGAAATAGTCGCTTAAACTATTACCTTCACCTGATGCTCTTATCAATATACTTATTTTTATTTTATTTTTGTCATGTGTCTAACTTCATAACTTAAATAAATTATTGAGACTAAAGTTACAATGTTTTAGAGAAAGGATAGGTGTGATTGGCAATAGTCATATCATTAGTGTAACAGTTTAATTTTTCAAAATAAGTGTAAGTAATTGGGAACATTCAAAATTACTTGAGATAAAAGCTGTGATATTAAAAAATGAATCTGTATATTTGTTACACTTATTATAAATACTCTCAAAACCACATATCGTGTTTCTTCTGTCTTCAAATTCATATCGAAGTCTGAAAACTAAATGATTATGGAGAAATTGCAAAATATTAAAACAATGTCAATAAAAAATTAATAATACTCGTAATCCAACTTGGTTTTAACTTACTATGAATTAAATTACTTATAAGTTCAAAAAAGCTGTGTAAATATATAACTTTGAAGGAAAACTTAGTAATGCCATTAGAGTTCGTGTTAGACATGCAGAAGAACGAATAACAACTATGGTTTTGATAGATACAAGTTTAATAACTAAAGGGGTGTTTGAAAAAACTTATTTAAAATAGTTTGTGCTTATGAGCTTTATTAAGTTAATAAATTTTAGTTAAATAAAGTGTTTTGAAAAGTTTATATAAGCTTATTATAATATTATTAAAAAGGTAATGCCCTTGAATAAGCCCTTTAATAAGAGGGTTAATGAAATAGGAGGTTAAGGATGTAAAGGCCATTAAATAAGCTAATAATCTCTCTCAAAAAAACTTATTTAAAAGCCTTTAAATAAGCTTACGAAAGCTTGTTAAGCTTAAAAGCTCATAAGCCCCACTAATAAGCTCTCCCAAACACCTGTTAAATTTAAAACACGATATTGAATCAAAATAAAGAAAATAATAACAACAACCCTAAGGATTACCATTAAGATGTCAAGACATAAATTACGAATTTGTACATCAATCAATAATGACCAACCCCTACTTTTTAGAATTACCTTCAATTAGTGAAAGTTCAAATTTTAATGTACGGTATTAAATAATTTTGTAAGGTATATTGTTAACAAAAACCTTAAAATAAATACAATAACTTTTAAAGATGATAGCATGTAGACAAGTGATTCCAAAATGAAGTCTTAAATACAAAACCCACACAAAACAAACATGCACGCGTGGTTGGGACGTGGACTTGGGATGTTAGAGCACAAGGTGTGGAAGGCATGTTATAGGCATGTTTTAGAGTTTTTGAGCTTATAACTTGGCTATAACTTGGAGATGGAAAAGTGACTCCCTGGTGTTATAGTTAAAGTGGTGTTATAGGGGTCCCACATTTGTTATTTGATGTATTTTAATTGGTTGGACGCCCCCACCCCTAACCCCCCCACCCCCAGCTCCTTCCTTTGGCGAGATGTTGTGGCTATGGCGAAACTCAATTGACGAGGGGATAACGAGAGGTCCGGTGTGGGTTTAACGAGATTATAAGCCTATAACGGGGGTTTAACACCCCCGTACCCCTTGCTCTTATACTATTTTTGTGACTACATCTTTTGAAATGTCTTTAAATATAAATATGATAATTACACGAAAAATGAGTTTGCTTAATTGATTTTTAGATTCTAAAAGCTAATTTGTATGTCCTTAACTTGAATTCTCATTCATGGGTATATTCATATGAGCTCTAACCATGTTAAAGGATTTCTGTATGAGATTGATAATAATCGGCTTAGATAAAACTTTAAATCGTTTCATAAAGTAGTGTTTTGACCAAACTAGTATGTGTGACTACGTGAAATTTAAAATCGGATAACTTAAAGTCACACTTAAGGTTTAGGCACAAAACCAAACCAATATACAAAGAATTTTTAGTTTTTAACTTTTTTGAATCCGAACATGTATGTTTTATAGATTGCAAAAAAAAAAAAAAAATGGTGATTGGCAAGGAAGCCCTTAGGAAACCATAAAGGGTGTTGTCCCCAATCCCGAATAAGGAACACACCTTAACCTAGGAATCCATTATAGCCAAAATCTGATTAGCTTATTATATAAGCATGCATTTCACACCTTCTAATCCATAATAGTCGTTAACCTAAAATTCCTTATATTACATATAAATCTTAATTACAATAAAATAAATGATAAAAGTAGAACCATATACAAACAATAAACCAATGAGTGAATAGCAGTTGATTCTCCAAATAAGTTTTTTTCTCCCAAAGTAATCAAGCTTACTACTTCCTCCGTTTCAAAATAAGTAATACACTTTGGCTTTCATGTTTTTAAGGTAAAATATGATAATAAAGATTAACTAGATTAAATTGGATAGTTAGTTAAGGATGGACCCCACAAATTTAGAATAAAGTGAAGATAATGATATTTAAAAGTAAAAATAATGGTAAATGAGTAATTTTAATATATTAAATGAGATAGTTAGTGGGTGTGAGTCCCATTATTTTTTACCAAATAAGGTAAGTTTTCAAAGTGTATCACTTATTTTGAAACACCCCAAAATAGAAAGTGTATCACCTATTTTAAAACGGAGGAAGTATAAAAAACAAACAATATCATTTTATATTCCAAGATCAAAATTAGTTACACACAAAACAATACATATCTATAAACCATTGAAATTTGAAAGCATATCTTACACCTAAAAATTGTATTATCCCAGGTTACATTTTAGAGTTGGTATTGAGTTTAGCTTTTATAAGGATGAAACAGAAAACTTAGGTTTAATTCATATGAAAAAAATCTCGTTACGATCATAGAGGTTCACTTATGCTAACTTCGCGTTATCAACAAAACATGTGATCATCCTGATATTATTGGGCTCGTAAAATAAGCCAGGTTACAAAGAAAAAAAAAATACTATATCTTATCATATTGTTATTAGAAAACTTTAAGATAATGTGTAAAGAATTAAATATGTTTTTAATTGAAGAAAAGTAAAAGTGAATACTTAATCCCATACCTTCTAAATTTAGAAAGTGAAAGACACGGACCACTTGTCGGCTCCATTACAAAGCTCCTCAAAGTGGCTAACCGCACCAATATTCTTTATTTTAGCCACCAAAAGTTCACAGAATCACGGACCCTAAATTTCATCTTCTGACCACTCCCGATTTGACACACAAATAAGAAATTTCCTTTTCTTTTTTGTTTCCACTAATCATTCAATAACGAATTCAGGTAAGGTACTTCTAATTTTTTCTTTTTCATTTTCAATCATTGTTTTTACTCATAATTCTCTGATTAAATTCCAAATTCAACTCACTTCATCTTCAAAATCGACTGAAATGAAGCTTATTTATGATTAGGCTTTTGTTAATCGATACCAGGGTTTTGTTCGAGATTGTGATTGAGAAATTTAATATAGATTCAATTTGATCAAAGTCAATAATTTGCGAAATTTTTTGTGTTTTTGTATTTTTGTGTTGAACAGGGAGCTACTGGATTAGATTAGGTTAAAAAGAAGTTTACGTTAACAAAATTAAGAAACTTTTTAAAAATATTATCAAGTATGAACTTGAAGAATTTCGGAAACCAGCAGCCGGCGGAGGTAGGTGGCGGAAGACCGCCAGGTAGCTTCCATTTAGCAAGACAAGGGTCAATATATTCGTTGACTTTTGATGAGCTACAAAACACCATGGGTAGTATCGGAAAAGATTTCGGGTCAATGAATATGGATGAATTGTTAAAAAGCATTTGGAATGCTGAAGAAGTTCAAACCACCGGAAATAACACCACTAACGGCGTACCAAACGGCGGTGGTGGCTGTGATGGTGGTGGTGTGAATATACAGAGACAAGGATCGTTGACTTTACCAAGAACATTAAGCCAGAAAACAGTAGATGAAGTTTGGAAAGATATTTCAAAAGAATTTAACGGTTTTGGAGAACCGAATTTACCACAAAGACAACAAACGTTAGGCGAGATGACTCTTGAGGAGTTTTTAGTCAAAGCAGGGGTCGTAAGGGAAGAACCGCAATTAGTAAATAAACCGAATGATAATGGGTTGTTTACTAATTTAACAAATTCCCAAAATGCCCCTGGTTTTGGTGCTATTGGATTTCAACAAGCTGCAAGTCGAAATCCAACGTTGAATGTTAATAATAGCAATCAGATCGCGTTTCAGAATGCAAATCTACCGTTGAACGTCAATGGGGTGAGATCTACACAAAAGAATCAACAATTGTTTCCAAAACAGAGTAATAATATTTCTTATGGAGCTCAAATTCCAATGGGTAGTAATAAGCAATTGGGGGGTAATCCTGTAATTAGGAATGGAATAACGGGTTTTTCTGATCCGATGATTAATGGTAATAGTTTGGTTTCAAATGGTATGATGACAGGGATGGTGGGTTTAGGGTCGGCGGGCGGTGTTACAGTGGCGGTTGGTTCTCCGGTGGTTTCATCTGATGGGGGTGGTGGTGTTACATCTTCGGTTTCGCCTTCACCATATGAGTTTAGTGGAATTGTTAGGGGAAGAAAAAGTGGTACGGTTGAAAAAGTTGTTGAACGAAGGCAAAGAAGAATGATAAAGAATCGTGAATCGGCTGCCAGGTCACGCGCCCGTAAGCAGGTTCGTGTTTTTTTTAAATTGGTGGGAAAATGAGCTGGTCATACGGGTTGGGTAATGGGCTAAATGAGTTAATTCTATGATTTGGGTTGCAATGGGTCAGTTTGGGTTGGCCAGAAATACTTTTATGCAAACAAAAAAAATACACTTTTGATGACTTTTGACCCGTTAAACCTGTTCCCTTAATAAATTAATTTTTTGTTACATTTATCATTTAGCCCATTAGAGATAAAACATTTATCCCATTAGAGACAAAACATAGTATGAATCGACCCGTTCATACTTAAAAAAAAAAGATTTATAGCCTTAAATTAGAAAAAGAAGAATAGTAAGTCATAGTTTTGGAAACGTATATTATGGTTTAAGGAATTGAGAAATGTGTATAAATTAATAAGGATTTATGTTATTTGGTGGCTAAAAAGTTTAGTAACGATTTGTTTGTTTCATTTTTGGGTATTTATAGGCCTACACTATGGAACTCGAGGCAGAAGTCTCAAAACTTAAAGAGCAGAATCAAGAATTGAAAAGAAAGGTAAAAAAATATACATCCTTTTTCTCAATAATTGGATAAAATTATTATTTATTATTTTTCTGTAAAACGCTTAAAGTTAAATGTATGTCATGTCGAATTATTTGAGTTAATAAAGGTTATATATTGCAGGCAGAGATGATGGAAATGCAGCAGAATCAGGTATTTTTATGTTGTTGAGTTACTAGAATGTAATATGGGGAGGTCGGATGGGTTTGGGCTGATACGGGCCGGGTTGACCCCACAAAGACTATTGATTTGTTTTTATGTATATACAAAGGTTTTTTTTGGCCCGTTGGATGTTTCCTAGCTTAGCTACATGCCTACATTTGTTGATAATATTTTCATTCAACCCGTTTTTGATAAATCATAACAAAAATCGAACCATTTGTAAGTAAACGGGTCAAAAATGCCTTAAGGCGATTTGGTCTATTTAATCGTGTTTCTTGGTACAAAAATAGCAGGTTACGGAGATGATGAACACACGATCTGGAGCGAAAAGGCGTTGTATGAGAAGGACACAATCAGGCCCATGGTGAATGCGCGTGCACCTTGACGTTTGAGAAGGGTAAAATGGGAAATTTATGTATTTGTACATATTTCATAGAAACGAGTTTTAGGGTTTAGAATCAAGGATTTGAGTTATATATTTCCGTAAGATCTCGATATGAACTTTTTTTAATAACTCCATTGTTATGTGAAGAAGGAAATACGAGTTTAGGTTTACATATTTGTAGGCAAAATTAGATTGCTTTGAGTGTTATATTTTGCTGATCGTGTTTTAGTTTTGCGTTGCGAAAGTGCCTAAAAATTGGCCTGTTTTGTCTTGAAAGAAAGTTGTTTGTTCTTGTGAAATGGCTTTTATTTAACGACGGTTTGTGGATAAAATGTCAAAAAGAAAAGTATAACTGTTTGAAAAATAAAAGTTGGGTATTTTGTTAAAAATAAAAAAATATTCCGTAATTGTTATCTCGTTGATCAACATTCAAGCATCCGATAAATTAGGTTGATTATTACAACCAAGTGACCAACAATTAAAGAAGTCAATCATTTCTCTTTCTTTTAAGACATGTGCAAATGGTTATTGTTAGTAATTGTAACCGACATCAATGGCACAGGAGTAATGGTTGCCAACTTCAGTTTCTAACTCCGGTTAATCGAAGAGGGAATGGAAGAAATTTGTAGAGCTCATGTGAATTTTATGTATAAAATAAACCGTTTGTGGAGCCCAGAAGCATGAATATCAATTGAAATGTTAGCCGGAGAAAACTTAGAAATGTCAACATGTATTTTCTTGAAGGAAATATATATCTAAGGAAAACGTGTTGTATTCTATCACACTCTGAAAACGTGTTGCATTTATAAAAGGAGATAAGATGAAGAAACAAGCAAAACATGACAAAAGAATATTTGGACAAGAAAAAATCTTTAACTCAGGTTGTTGTTTGGCTCGTTACATTCACGTTTTGTCTGTTTTTGTTATATAATTGTGGAAAATACTGGTACAAGCCAATGAATTATTCATGAAGTTGTAATTAAACTACAACTATGAAGGAGTCATCAAACTAGACCAGGGATGGCAAAAGAACTTTGAAACCAACTAAAAACTGAAACCAAACTAATTGCACCAGGTCTAGACATGAGGTTTAGGGTATTGCGACGCTTTTTTTTTCAAAATTACCTGAAACCAAAACCGTTTATCTATACTTTATTTGAATTGCTAAACAGTTTACTTTAGTCTCTGCAATAACTCAAATTGGTTTTCGGGTTGATTTTGTTAGTAAAATTTTAACCATCTAAGATAAATGGGTCCCAGGGAAACCCGCAACCCGATGATTATTAAACGGGATCCAGTGGGTATAGAACATAGTTTGAAAGCCAGCCTCCAGTTATTAGATATTTAGGATATGGTATGATTGTTCAAGTGCTAAAAAATGCTCATGCATACATCCATAAGAAAAACAACAGCATGGATGAAAGTCAATATTCATTAATCAAATAATAATTCTAACAAAAGTCAATATACATCTGGTTTACTGGGTCTAGTTTATAATCGTTTGACCTAGGTTGATAAAAGTCAAACAGTGACTCATGCAAGGGCCATTTGAGCCTTCTTTCTGGCCCGAATTCTTTGGACAACTGTTTGTACTCTGTTTTGCTGGCGGTATAATGATAGCCCAGAAACTATAGCAGTTTGTTTTGATGTTGTTTCAGTGTTTGTGGATTCATTAATAAGAAGGGGTGAAATTTCTGGTAAAAAATCAATTCCAGCTAAATGTTGGGCCCATTTATATGGACGTGAAGACCGCTTTTCATCAAATATAGGCCCATCACCACTCCACAGCTTAGCTGACTGCATATGATACAAAATTCAGGAATAAATAATAATAACTGAAGTTGTAAATAATCAAAAGTATGGAATATTATATTATAAAAAGAACAGGTCGATTCGGGTTATGTTTGATCTTTGACGGGTTATAGCTAAAAAGGAAACGGGTCAAACGCTCAAAAGTCAACCAAGGACATGCATTAGAAACTTGTACATTAGAACCAGGTCAAAAGTCGACCAAATGTAAAAAAAGGAAAATGATATAGGGTTGTGGTTAAGATCCTAGGACATGCATTAAAAACTTGTACATCAATAAATAACGACCCCCTACATTTTAGGTATCACCCCTGCATTAATGAAAATACAAATTTTAATGCATGCAAAAGAATTTTAAACATAGAAGAATTTTTAAAAAAAAGTAACCTGATGAGGTAGCTCAAGTCCTGGATCATTTGGAAAGAGGTTGCATAAAATATTAGTCTCTGGATTACCATCATTTGATCCCTCAATACCAACACAAACAACATTTAATTTCAACAAATACTCTAATCTCAACACAACGAGTTTTGTAACAGACGCCACGTCATCATGTATTTGGAGGATGAGTTTAAGTGGGTGTGTTTGGTAAATTCTTGCAGGGTCAACACTTTCTTTGACTTGAACTTGTTTTGGACGTTTTCTTCTTCTTTGACCATCATCTTCTTCATCGATTACATCATCTTCTAATTTTGAATTTTCTAAACTAGAAGATACGCCTGTAAGCATCAAAGAGCATAGAAAGTATCATTTCCTTTCTTTTAAAACACTAATATATAATTAAAGTATATTTATCATCCAAACCATATAAAAAGAATAAATTTGGCATTGATGTTTTAAAAGGTTTTTATTTGCCACTAAAAACATGTTAAAAAGGGTCAATTTTACTATCTAAAACAAATCAATAGAGTAAATTTGTCATCCATCTTTTTTTAAAGGCCTTATTTGCCACCGAACAGATTAAAATACAACATAACCGAATTATCCGGTTAGAAACTTCTCTTTTTTTTGGGAAGCATCAATTGTTTTAACTAAAACTTGAACAAAAAATCAAAACAACAATAAACATATGTTATCATACAATTAAATAAGATTAAAGTTTTTTTTTCCTCGATACCCATGATATAATCCTTGAATATATCCTTAATTCTCCTCCAACACAAATTTCATGTATTTTTTACAATTTTCTGGGCATAATTTGACCTCGAACAACTAAAATTTTTTACTTTTTAAATGATAAATTTTGCATATAATAAGCATCCAGACCAAGTACCAAAAACATAGCTTGACAATGCTTAATGACAAATATGCAAATAACATGTGGTGGACTTGAGGGGAAAATAAACATTTTCCAAAAGGAGAATGACAAATTTGTCCTTTTTATGGTAAATTTGCAGCGCAAAATTGCTCTTTTTAACCATTAAAGTAACACTCATGTAAGAAAGAATAAACATTTACCATTATCCTTATTAGCTTGTTGTTTGGCAAAAGTATGAGCATCTTTCATATCACCCACAATTTCAAGATCAATACTTTCACCAAAGGCTTCTTTATGAGCCAATAACTGTGAGTAAATAACATATAAAGGTGGTGGAAGTAATTCTGCTGACTGATGCTGTTTTAGTTTCTTTGTGTGAAGAATTCCCAATTGATTCTGTACGGGTAAAGATGCTTTTTTGAGAGATTTAAGGTGAGAAGGAAGACTTGATAGAAACTTTTTCCTGTTTGCAATTGTGTCTTGAAGGATTTTCTTTTGGGATTCTAGTTCTGACTGAAGTTTTGATAATTCTTTCCGCTAATTAATCATAATAATAAATAATTAAACAGTAATCAGAATATCAATATAATTTACGAATAGGAGGATATATTTGTAATTTATACCTGAAACAGCTCAAAATTGAGCCTTTTAAGCATCAGATTGTGAGCACTATCATCTGACTGTACAGAGTTTTGAATTTCTTGTGGTCCATCTTTGAAAAATTCTTCTTCGGGAACAAGTTCAATATCTAGATATTTAGATTTAAAGTCTTTGCAAACTTTAATTGCTTTTACATAATGATTTTTCTCATACATTAAGTTGTGTAGTTGTAGAGTCGTAAAGTCTACAGGTGCTTTTGCATGTTTTGTTTCTGATTTTACAAGATCTTCTTCAAGTAATATAAAACGATTTGCCTGCAATAAAACACAACAAAATGAGCGAGATAGAACGCATTATCATATTTCAATGTTCCTAGCTCCTCATTACAAAAATATATCCTTAAAAAGAGTAAAAAAAAAAGCAAAAAAATCACATTCCTTTATTATACTTTACCTAATCTTCTTCCCAACAAACCTGAATACCTACTCAAAGGTTTTAACTTGTCAAAATTTTAGACATTCACACATAGGTCCTACCAAAAAATGTAAAAATCATGAACATTATAACATATGTTAGTGCTTACTGCATGGAAATGTATCAAATTTATAGCGTATTTTCATTGTTATAGCATACTTTAAAATGGTCTAATCACTAATGCGTGTAATAAGCTTTCCATTCTTGCTATTGTATATATCTGGTGACCTCTTTATTAAGTAACCGATATTTTTTAAGCTTTTTACTGACATGGCAGCCATATAATCCGACACTTAATTGGTTAATATTTACACACATATGAGTATATGACCATATGAATACAAATTTGATAATTCCACAATTCACATTGACCATAATAATACAAATTTGATAATTCCACAATCACTAAACTTTAATTAGGGCTAATAACACTTGATTAAAAAAAACAAGTGCAGATATAGACCTTTCGAAGGTTTACGAAGTTGAGAAGCATCTGAGTGACGAGCTCAGGGAGTTGAGATTTGGTACTAGCGTCTCCTTCTTTCTTAATCGAAAGCATCTGTGCAACTATCTCCTCAACGGAGGTCCTAGTATTTTGAAGCAGATCGTACGCCGACGTATCTATTTTCCGATCCGGTAGAATCTCGCCGGTTTCCGTCATATTCAAGTCCATTAGCCGGTAGCCGGTAGTCGCTCCGTCGTCAGCTTCTATTTTCGGCCGTTTCAGAGTTCCAGTGAAGTCTATGATAGCGTTAGTACTTATTATTGGGCTTTATGAGGCTCATTTGCTTTGCTTCATGGGCCCAATTAAAGTTGTAAAGCTTTCTAAGCCCAAATTCATCATATCTTAATCTTATCTTATCTTAACTACTATAATGCATTTAGGCCTTCCACTAATAGAAAGTCTTAATTTCCCCTTTCTACTTTGGGAAATGTCTTAAACAACCCAAAATATTAAAAACACATTATATGGGAATCGAACCCGTTACTATTTGGGAGTTAGGCATGCGTGTTAACCACTTCAGCTACTTGCTTATTTTGCTTTATTGCAGCCCCTAATAACCATAACCTTTATGTTTGATACATTGTCTTTCAAAGTAAAGTATCTAAGACGACATATCGCTACCGGATAATTTTATTCGTCACAATATATACTTACGGATACCCGCCGTCGCATTGCGCGGGTACCCTGCTAGTCAAGCTAAGAGCATATTTGAAAAAACTTATTTAAGGATTTTTTAATTTATTAGTTTAATAAGTCTAAATTAACTTTGAACTTATTAAGTTAATAAACTAAAAGTCCATTAGATAAATTTTCCCAAACATGCCCTAAAAGTTCTTAAGCTCCATTAACTATATTTACATCATATATATCTTTTCATTTTGAAATTATTCTCTGTACCACCGGTAGATATCAACTATATTTACATGATATATTGCTTTATGGGCTTTATTAGTCTCTTAGTGAAGCTATGCACATACACACACTGTGACACACACATGACATAGAATCGAAGTAAACACACACAGTGTATACAGTATGCATATACATATTTATACTTATAGACACACTTAGACACTCTGGTTAACACAATTAATCTATATCATTTGTAGTTTTTCATCACAAACTTCTGTCATCAATTTTATCACCAAATTGATCAAATCTTGAAGCCACGTACATTATGTTCTTTAGTTATTTTTCTGCACAACTTCTTGATCATTAGTCATGGTTGGTACAAGATCAGTCCCGAGTCTAGTGACATCGATGTAGTCTTTGGGACCATGAGCCGCTAATCCTGGAATTATCAAACCTATCATCCTAAACAATTTTTCAAAATGTTCTTCCTTATATTCTTTACCTTTCCAATAAGGCAAAATGAATCCCCTAATTATCTCCCAAAGTGCGTTTGTATACTTAGGTATAACCCACAATAACGAGAAGTAGTTCTTGTTCGGTTCTTCCTCCATAACCTGAATTTACATTTGAAGATAACGTTTAAGAATGTACGCGCACAAACACGTAGAATTTTGCATATGATCATAGTATATACGATGTTTTTATAATGATAATTAATTAACGATTTATTATATCTATATAAAAGATCTAAAAAATAGACAAAAACAACCCAACCACTTGTCTCGATCTCATGCTAAAAATGACACATTTTGACATGTTACCCAATTCGTCATTTAGAAAATATGTATACTCCTATTAGATATAATTGATGAATCTTCAACCATCATAAACTTGGTTAAGTGTCATTTATGAGTATAAAAAAATGTCTTAATTACCTTTCCATTGTAATAGCTATTGAAGTATAAAGTTGGCCCAAAGTGCTTAAAGAACATAGATTGATCATCATAAGGCAATCTAGGCACAATATCATTCCCATAAACATACCTAAAATACCTCACATCATGTTCTTTAATTATCTTCATCATGTACCTCCCAAAACACTCATCACCTACTCTTGGTTGCCCAAATGTATACACCCCTTCTAACCTCTTCAACAACCATGTCTCTTCATGTAACCCTAGCACACCCGCAAACAAGATCGCTAACACCCCCCCTAAACTGTGGCCCGTTAATATAAACTTTGCGTTTGGGTTCTTTTCTAGAATTTCTTTAAGTTTCTCTCTAATTTTGTAGTATGCAAAAGGGTGGTCATTTGTTGAATCTAGTGGTGGTTTGAGTTCTTTTGGCCAACCTTTGATTTTTTGTAATCCAAGTGCTTTCATGAACCCACCATGGACTCGACCAATCGTTTGGGGGTTGGATTTGTTATTGTCTTTGAGCTCGTACCATGATATGTCTACATCTGTCATCCAGTCGTTGGCGTGGAACGGGTGGGTTCCTCTGAATGCTACTATGATCAAGTTCGGGTCTAATGTTGAATCTTGAAACATAGTTGCATACGTCGTGTACTGATTTTGATAATCTGCAACACAAATTTTTTTTTTTTATGGGTTGAACGGATTACACTATGCTACATTTTAGTAAATAACTTATTCTGTATAAAATGAAATAATGTCCAAAACTGAACTTGTAACTTTACTTAATTTTCTATTTTTAGTGAATTAGCGGTTAGGTAGAGTTTAAGATTTACCTTTATATTTTTATTTTAAAAAGTACTTTTGTACTTGGTACAAATTGGTGGTCATCTATTAATGTAACAATTTTGAATCTTACAAACTCAAGGTAATGTCAACTGAATACATATCATTTATATGTTAGTGATCGGTACTTTATATAAACCTAATCGAGTAATGCATAAATTAAAAGACAACTATTTGATTGAAACTCTATTTTATAATTTTTTTTAGAGATAATTTATTTAAACTCTTTTTTGTTAAATGTTTATAAATACACGCTGTAACATTTTTATAATACAATAAAAATTCTTTAAATTAATAAGGTCGGAACTTGAAAAATTTATTAATTTAGAGAGTTATTAATTTATCGATGAGAAATATTTTATAATGGCCCAAGTCGGGACCAAATAAATTTATTATTTTGGAGAGTTTGTTAATTTACCGAGTATTAATTTAAAGAGATTTTACAAATAACAAGGTGTTTGACTGTTTGGGTTGCTTATAATTTAGAAAGTAATTATCTACTAAATAACTAGTTTAATAATAATTGAAATAAACAGATAAAAGTGGTGTTTGGTTTAAGAGTTTAGATCGTTCCGTTCTTTTCTCACACAATAGTAACATATTTACCGTGCCACGAATTTCATACCATTCCAAAACTTGTAGAAACCAATGAACTCCATCTGGAAATGAAACACATAAAAACAACGATCAATGTATAAATCATAATGTTGTCAAAGTAAAGATAAACTAGTTATGCGATATATTCTCACATTATATATTACTAGTATTTATTATGGCACCAATGATATTCTTATTAATAGACTTGTGGTTTCTATCATTCTATGTATCTAAACATCTTATGATGAAAGTAAAATGGAAAATGCATGTAATTCCCGTTGGCAATTTGTTTTTTTTTTTTTAAATACTCCGTATGTTAGATGCAACAAGCATGTAATCCACATTACGAGATTGTGGCAAAAAAATAACGACATATATTACAAGATAGTGATGAAATTTTAAAATTATTTAGTGTGAATTGATAAAAGATTATTTTTTTACATAGAGAAAGAAGACAAACGGGTAATAAACTACGTCACTACCACTTTTTGAATTGCAAAAATAATAATAACATTCTGTTTAATATTTAAGCGCTTAAGGTTTTAACATCTAAAGATTTGGTTAAATATTACCAAGTAAGTACTGTTAGGTTAAGTATTAAATTGGGAGGAGTTAAAAGTGAATTTAGAAAATAGCAAATTAAATTATATGAAAACATAGAAAAATGACACATGGAGGAGAGGTGATGTAGATAATGCAATTGAGTAATACGTGACATTCTCCTTCAATTTTGTTACGCTTTTACTCTATTAAATAGCATATATAGATTTTGACATCTTCACAATTACAACAACGTTACATAATTGATAATATTTTATTTTATTAAACTATAGAGTAAATCAAATTAACGTCCCTTTTAATATAAAAAAGTAAAGCAATTAAACTTGTCCGCACGACCAGGAAGCACTAGAGTGTTAGATCTAATTCAAAACTAATCTCAACTATTAATATTAATGAATTTTAATATATAATCAAATGTCAAAAACAGCTAATTCATTAGAATAATTAATAACACAAATCCAAAAGAATTTAAATACTTGATCTTCAGATGAGTTTTCTCTCACTTAATTATCAAATTGTTTAAATAATTAGAAAAAATGAGTCATAAGAAATAGTTAATTTTATAATGAGTTTTTCTTATGTTCCAATAGCATGTAATATAAAATATTAATTTAGCAAAATATTTATTAATACGTTAATTGAAATCTATTTTTTACAACCATTGAATAAAAAAATTAATATAACTATAATTATAACTTCAATAAATAATTTAAAATATAAATTAGAAAAATCAATTTATATTTATATTCTAGTTATAAGGACTGCATATCGCTAAAACTAAAATATGTTAGTTAGATATATAACAAATTTATAAACATATGCAACTATTTATAAACAAGGTTTCCGAAGTCACTAGGTGGTAACTTGGTTAGGGAAATGTTCGAAAATGAGCACGCGGGTAAGGTATGTAAGGTTGCGTACATAACAAGCATTTGAGAGTCCATAAAAACGAGAATATCCTTTTTTTTTAAACATGCAATGATTTATATCAATATATCACAAAGTGAACTGAACCAAACCAAAACGAAGAGTTAACACTTAACATCATTGATAAAATTATGGAGATAGATCGAGAGATAAAGTTAAGTGACCTTCAAATGATCTTGTACTGCAACCTTCGCAAAAGCCTCATTTTCATAAGACAATTTTGCAGCCATCATAGATAGCAACGGATTATACCTTCCGTCGCCTTTTCCAATATTCTTATCCATCTCCAACCTCTTATCAAGTTCTCCGACCATTGACATAAACTTTTCCGGCGAATCCTCTGGCTTCACCACCTTCCCTACAATCCAACAAAAACCCTAATCAAAACTATCACTAAAATGCCCAATAAAAAAACTCACAACAAACATTACACAAATAATTCAGTCACAAAGTCCATAGGCGCGACACATTTTCGGTGTACCAAAGCACGTGTATAAAGACACAAATTTGTATAAAACTAACCTCGTATACGATTATTCAGAAGTCTAAAAACACCTCCATTGCTCGATAAAAGATTCAACCATATCTCAATCAAAGACCCTATACGAGCCATCGGTTTCTTTACCCAAATAAGAAATTTTTGTGCAAGCAACGACGTGAATATGAGCCACCGCCGTGAAACATTCTCGCGGCTTGATCTCTCGACATGTTCGGATTTTTCATCGTAAAACTTTCTATTGTTTAAGAAACGAGTTGAACATATCAAAGTACAAGAAATATCATAGAGACTTGCTTCTTTGGCATCAATAACCAAGTAATCTTTACAGAATTCTTCTTCATTAGTTGCCATGGCTTTGAAGTTAAGAACTCGAATAAAATAAGAAAATGGAAGATGACATGACTTAAATATACATCATAACATTATTTAAATAATTTGACTTTTATTATAAGACATGACTCAAAGGCCAAATGGCTTAGCTAGCATGTGACTTAATTATTAATTAATGTTCCTAAGTCTTAAGTGATATAATTAGATTATATAAACGCGTTGGACACGTTAATTAATATTAGACGTGCACATCAAAACCGAATAACGATCCGGACACAGTTTTTAAACCAGATTCAAACCGATCTATAATGCTTCGGATCGACTCGATTCTCAAACCAGCGATTTAATTCCGGTTTGAATGTTACCGTTAGAAAGACGTTTAAACCGATTTGAGATCCAGTTTTCGGAAACCAGTTTTCGAAAGTATCCGTCATATAGCCATTTTGTATGTCGGGTTTGGTGCCATTTTGACCGCTTTTTCTTGTTTTTTCCACCCAAATACACCTATAATACCACTTAGTTGCTAAGGAACAATCATCACTAAAAACACTCTCATACAAAACTTACAAACTCACACAAATTCTCAAGAACCCAAAACCACTCACAAGACGAGCTTGATCCAAGACGTACAACCACGATATACTCATGTAGGTCATACTACTCCTAGACACGATGTTATACACATGAAAACTTGATAAAAATGAATTAATTTTAGGCTTTCAAAATTTTGAAACGATATTAGTTTTAACTTATGATGTTTGGACCGCTCCACATGATTCACCAAATTCGTTTTGTTATATTGGACGCCCTGTTACATTGGACATCCCTTGCCCAAACGTCCATCCAATTCGCACATTATAATGCTTCACGTGAGAGCCACACGACGTGTATGTATGTACTTTGTTACATTAAAGCCTATCCCAACAGTTGGTCGTCAGTAAACCAATCAGTAGCGTCATGTCAGTACATCCTTACTGACACGCTACTGACACGGTCGTGCCAACCCTACCCATCACTAACCCATCACTAAACCCATCCTTTCCACATCATCCTTTCCACATCATCATTTTTAATTAATAAAAAAATATTATATTAAATTAAAAAACATTACATTAATAAAATAGAAAAACATTACATTAAATAAAAAAAGACATTAAACTTAAAAAAAAACATTAAAATTAAAAAAAAAACTACTCGTCGTCCTCATCATCTTCGTCACCGGTAGAGTCCGGATCGGCGTATTTGTCCAATAAACTCTTGCGATATTTTAAAACCGCTTTTCGCTCTCTTCGGCTCAAACCCTCGGGAACCGAACAATGAAGCACTCTAAAAGCATCCGATATCCTGCGTGTAACACACCAATTTTTCAAACCAATTTAAACTTTTTAAATAAACAAGTTTAGTAAATAGAAATCCATAATATCCAAAAGTAATTTAAAATAAACAGTTGGAATGATTACATGTGTCAAAAACCGGTGTTACAATCATATCAAAACTAAAGTCTTAGGGAATCAAATGGTACACCGAGCTAATCATCCAATGCTAACACTACGGGCCGCCTAATCCTTAGCTCCCGAACCTGATTACATAGTCAAAAGAAATGTAGTACGTGAGACAAAATTGTCTCGTGAGAAACATGAGTTTTAGACCCGGTTAGAAATAATTGCAATAAAATAATAATTAAATAATTATCATATTGCATATAGTCAAACATACTCTAAGGCTTGCCATAAGCCCAACACATACGTAACGGGCCTCCCCGAAACAAACTCCCCCGATATGGGTTATCTAGGTAAACTCCCCCGTTTCCGGGTTATCTATTTGCTCCCCCGATTTTCGGGTTATCTCAAACTCCCCCGCTTTCCGGGTTATCTATTTCTCGACATACTACTCTTGCGCAGGGTGGTACCGCCCCAAGTAGTAGTCACTGACTCCCCCAACTTGTGTGGGTTAACTAGGATCCGATTACATAACTACCACACACAATTCTCAATCTTGAGCCAATGCTCCATGATATAAATCACATAATACTAGTGGTAGTCAAATCAATTCAATAAGAGTTCAATTCATGTGTAAGTTCAATCATTCCTTTATCAAATCAATAAATTAATAAAGACTTTTAACATTTCAAATCATAAATTTTAACCTTACTATGTACTTAGAAAAGATCACATGTACTCACCTTAGCAATGTTATCCAATACTTGTGCAAATCAACACAATCTCTACTTCTCAACAAAAGAAGTACTTCCAATCTCAACTCCTTCTTGACCTAATATTGATATCATCACAAAATCTAGTTATGAACCATAACTAGTTACTAATTAATCCATATTAACATCCCCAACCATCAAGTTCATACAACCCGGTGGAAATCTCAAACCCTAGTTCAAGATTTCCACCCATAAAACCCAAATCCAACTTGTACACAATGATCACAAGCTTACAATGAGTGTTTTACACCTAAGTTTGGTCATCTTCCCAAAGATGACATGGTTGGTTCCCAAAACCACCATTGATACCCATGAAAAGCTTGAAACTAAGGTAGAAGATGATAAGAATCAATAATCTTTACCTTAGATGTAAAAATCCCCAAGATTGATGAAGATTCAAGCCAAAGAACACCAAAAACGTTCACTTCCTTCAAAATAACGGCTGGTAGGTGAGTAGGGTTGTTGAATGCCTAAACCCTAGGCTAAACCCGTTTTTATTCAGCCGGACAGGAGTTCGCGCCGCGAACTCCCTCTTCGCGCCGCCAACTGACACGGGAGTGACGTCATTGAGCCGCTCAAAGCAAACCTCGCGACCAACTTCGCGACTAGCTCGCGTCGCGAACTCTGGTTCACGCCGGACCTCGCGTTCGCTAACTTCCTCACGATCCAACACCAAAATCCCTGCCTCGTCTTCGCGATCGCGAACTACAGTTCGCGTCGCGAACTCCTTCAGGCAGCTAGGCTGCAACTTTTTGTTGTCTAACTCAGCCCGGTTTCTACCTTAAGCATATCAAACGGTGTCCAAATGACACGAAACCAATTCCTACGTTCTTTAAATGATTTATCCTTATTTATCATATTTTTGTACAATTTATATATTTATAAAAATTCGGGTCGTTACACTGCGCTCCCCAGTCGCTTCTTTGATACTCTTCAAAGTGTCTTGTAGTATGGCAACATCGATAATCTGGTCACGAGTTTCTTCACTTGAATAGCGTGACGAAGTCGCATCCGAGGAACTTGTCGTGCGCCGGCTAACGTTACGACCCGGTGGTCGACGGATCGGGTCGTCACGTAATAGACCTTCCATATTTGCAGACGGGATCGGGTTGGTGTTGTCTTCACTTCTGGGCCCTCTGCTTCGTCCTCCTCTTCCACTTCGGGCGGGATTCAGTTTGTAAATCCGGTTAAAAGCCAGGTTGATAACCGGGTTGGTAAGCGGGTTGATAACCCGGTTGGTAAGCGGGTTGATAACCGGGTTGATAACTCGGTTGAAATCCGCCTTGGTTCGGCATACCGACAGTGAAACCGCCGGGAGATGAGTAGAACGGAACAAATGTTGGTAACGGTATACGAGTGTTTAACAAATTTTGAAAGTGATCATTTGACGGGGAGGAGTTGGATCTACGGCTCATGATGAAATTTTTTATTTATGAAGGTAATGAATAAGTGGGAGAAGTGGTATAAATTTATGAATGAGGGGTATTATATTTATCGGAGGAAATTAGGATAAAGAAAAAAAATATTAAATTTTGAATTCAAAATATACGCTCCCCTCGGCCCCACCCCTTCCCACGACGCTGGCAACAACCCGTCTTCACCCCGACGGCATCCCAACGACGGCACCCACGACGCGCCCGTGCCAACAACATCATGGGCGACAGCAAAAAATTGGCCACGACGGGACCTAGAGACGGCCCGTTGGCACCGGTCTAAGTATCCATTCCCCCCAAACACCCGTCAAATGTTTAGATCTCTTTCTCGTACCAAACATCTCATAATTGACTGGTTGCTTGATAATGCACCTCCATCTCATAATTTGACTGGTTGCTTGATAATGCACTAATATGCTAGATGTGGAAAACCTTCGCTACTTCTTTGTCGTGATTTCACTTTTGGTATGTGGATTGATTTATCACCCGTTCTCTCAAATTATTGGGATTTGGGAGAAAAAGGAAATTGGTTGATTTATATGTTTGTGTGTTAAATTAGGTCCCAAATTCCAGCGACTCTTCAAGATCCACAATTTCCGTCCACGATTGTACATGAAGATTTTACACGATATCTTGAATTTCCCAATTTCTCCACCATTGAAGCATCTGCAAATCACCTTCATCAACAACATTTCATGAACATACAACATTTCTGTCCCATTCTCCACCATTGAATCACATGTTGGATCTTTGATGGTGGAGATGAAGAACATGATGGTGGTGTTATGCGTTTCTTATTTACACCACAATTATGGCCACTTTTCCCACCTCGTAATCCTCTATTTCTTCACCTTTTGCTTCAAATCGATAACCGCCGACTCAAATTCGTCGTTTTCTTTCAAGAATTTCGGTCAAAATTCAAGCTTTGACTCTGTTCTTGCACTCTATGGTGATGCTGATGTTGTTAATGATGGTTCGTCTTAAATACATGGGTCCACAAATTAATCATGTATAAAAACATTAGTTATATGAGACAATTACTGGTTTCTATCAAGCTCATAATTCCCTCAGAAGTAAAGTCAAGAGTTGGCTGTAAGATAGAACCAATCGCTAATCCGGGATTAATAGCCACTAAATCCAAACCATTTTCTTTTTAAAACTTAACTGCAGCACCCTCATCCAGGGTTTTTAAAGATGATACCACAACTAAAAATTTAAAATATAACAAATTATAATACTCTATAACCATTTCCCTCAGCTTGCAATGCAACAGCAAAAGATGCACCATTTCTCACAGCATGATTTTTCTCATCTACCCGCTTCTAAACCTGAAATTACCCGACCCCACCTGGAATCAGTAATTTGGTCCGGTTCTCAGTTCTACCTTTTCCAGAAATTCGGTTCTCGAGTTTACAGGTTCGGGTCCACTTTGGTCATGTTCCGGAATCGAACGCACCCCACCCCTACTATTCTGCTAACGAGTTTCCAAGATTTCGAATATGTGAACAGTTATACTTTTTTCTAGAAAATGAAACTTCTTTTGTAATTCATATAGCTATTGTTGCCCACATGTTTAGATCAAAAATTCATGCATAAGTTCACAAAAAGCTCCCATTTAGCGAAGTCCAACCCGTTTTTGCACACCCGAAAACCCCTTCCAACCATAAATGAATAATAACGAGTATTGTACTCACCGCACATTGCTATGGATTTAAAAATATATATTTTTCACATTGAAATTAAGATTGGATTTTTATTGTTGTGTATTAGGTGACCTGGTAAATTTTCTTTTATTAAAAACAGAGATTATCCTTTTCTTTAATTTATTTAAACTAAAATAAACAAATACTAACAAAAAATTGAAACACCATTACCAACCCACTCAGCTTCATGGGTCATCCATCATCCATTCAACATGCTCCACAAACGATTACATCTGTATTATTAAAAGGGGTGTTAAAGAGGCAAAACTGCCTTTAATATTGATATATGATTTCTCTATACCTAATGTTCTTAGAAGGTAAAGGTTCTACGCGAAAGACATGTAAAAGTATGAAATTCTAGTTGACAATACTTTAACAAATATATGCGTCCAAGAAGGACTACCAATGATGGTTAATGATTCTATGGCATGCTTGCAACATGTGGAGCTGATTTGGCAAAAACTGAAAATATCATTATATCACGGGTGACACAATAGAATTACCTACCTCGCCATTTATCCCTTTTAATTCTTGCGTAAACGTGTCAGACTTCTACTCATTCCTTCTCATATTCAAACACTCATTATTTGAACCTTGATCTATACCTAGCAATATTATGGATTTGATTAAATACATATTATTACACATACTTCAAGCCATTAGCAGTTCTAAAATGTGATTTTGAAAAATAATATTTGAATTTAATTATATTGTTTGAAATCAAAATAATCAAATAATCGATTTTTTTGGTTTGACAAATTTAATTATTTATTTAGTTAACAGGTAAAATGCAACTAATCAATTTTAAAACGCAATAAGTACATCTTCACTTGTTTTTTAAAACTCCCTTTTTGGACGCCCAAAAACAAAAATAACTAATTTTTCAAGCCTTCATAAAAAATTCAATTGAAATTATTTATATTTTCAAAAACATAATCCGAAAAATCCCTAAATCATAATCCCCAAACATCCCTAAATCGACCCATATCAATCTATGACTATACAAGATTAACTACACCACTATAAAATCAAAGAAAAAACAAAAAGATCAAGAGTGGGGTTGCTAAAGTCCCCATCAGTACAGCTCTACACCTCCACCCCCAAAAATCCCTACTCAATTTTCTGTCCATTAAATACTTCCACTTCCACACCCTCCCTTTTTATTTTTTTGTCTCTCTTCTTCATTATCAAATACAGTATCATTTTTCCAAATTGTCTCTTTGTCATGTACCATAATCACAAGCTAAACAACAAAAATGTCTGGTTTTCTCAACGATGAACTCTCAAAGAAAACCTCAATTTTCGGTTTAAGATTGTGGGTTGTTGTAGGAATTTGTGTTGGAGCCACCATTGTTATCTTGATGTTCTTAATTTCACTCTATTTCACCTCAAAACACAACAATTCTTGCAAAAAGACCAAAACTTTACCTCAAAACCCCACAATTCCAAACATCTCCAAAGAGATCCATGAAATCCGAACCGACCCGACCCGTCCCCAGTATCAAGAAACCCCAAACACCATCCACAAACACCAACCGGGTCAAAACCCGTTTCCACAAACCGATGCTTTAGCTTTAGTTGATACACATGCAGAGGATGAAAGTAATTTAAATAGGTACCAAAAGATTCAAACAGATTTAGGAAAGAAACACCGAATTTCTTACCCAGAGAAAGGCGGCGGTGTCGGGTCGGGTCCCGAGGTCTCCCATTTGGGTTGGGGTCATTGGTATACTCTTCGAGAGCTTGAAATTGCAACAAATGGTTTTTCTGATGAGAATGTGATTGGCGAAGGCGGATATGGGATTGTTTATTGTGGAATTTTGGAGGATAAATCGACTGTTGCTGTCAAGAATTTGCTCAATAACAGGTTTCTTTTATACCGACAAAAACTTATAATCACTTTAAAGTCAATTAAAAGTTATTATTTTAGCTTTTTAATTGTTTTGAAACAGAGGACAAGCAGAAAGGGAGTTTAAGGTTGAAGTAGAAGCAATTGGGCGTGTAAGGCATAAGAATTTAGTTAGATTGCTCGGTTATTGTGTTGAAGGAGCTCACAGGTAATATACATTATTTAGATCATAATTTAGAAAAACAGATTCTTGAAATAAGGTTTGTTTCATGCTGTATAGGATCCTTGTTTATGAGTATGTAGACAGTGGGAACTTAGAACAATGGCTTCATGGAGATGTAGGACCCACTAGCCCGCTTACATGGGAGATACGAATGAACATTATACTTGGAACCGCAAAAGGGTAAATTATTGATCAAAAAAATTCAATCTTTTAATATATAATCATACTTTTTAAACCATATACGATAATTATAGGTTGACCTATTTGCACGAAGGACTTGAGCCTAAAGTAGTTCATCGTGATATCAAATCGAGCAACATTTTACTTGATAAACAATGGAACCCGAAAGTCTCGGATTTCGGGTTGGCCAAGCTTTTGGGTTCAGAAAGAAGTTATGTCACCACTCGAGTCATGGGAACATTTGGGTATGTTGCTAATTCTTTATGTTTATGGTCTTTTATAGAGGTGTTAATTTCGACCCATTTACTTATAAATGGGTTGATTCAGGATCTCTAATGGGTCAAATGAGTTTTTGACCCATCTACAAAAACCACGGATTATGCCACTCTACTATTTTAATTTTATGTTCCCAAATAACATAAGAACTTTTGTAAATAGGTATGTTGCTCCTGAGTATGCTAGTACGGGCATGTTGAACGAAAGAAGCGATGTGTACAGTTTTGGGATTCTTATTATGGAATTAGTTAGCGGTCGAAACCCGGTAGATTATAGTCGGCCTCAAGGCGAGGTTTGTGTCTAATCTTATTTATATTATAATGTTTATTATATTCTAAATGAATATAAAAATCGCAGGTGAATCTTGTTGATTGGCTAAAAACGATGGTAACAAATAGGAATGCTGAGGGGGTTTTGGATCCTAAATTACCCGAAAAACCTTCATCGAGAGCATTGAAGCGTGTGCTTTTGGTTGCATTACGATGTGTGGATCCAAGTGCTCAAAAGAGACCCAAAATGGGTCATGTGATTCACATGATTGAGGCCGATGATTTTCCCTTCCAAAATGTAAGTTTCTATGGTTTTGATAAACAATATTATACCTTGGGTAATAACTTTTTAAGACCCTCTTTTTGTAATTATAACGTAAAAAATAATAATGGTATGTAGTATAGCCATAAAAGCTTCTTTTAATTACCAGATGAGGACAAAAACAAAAGAACCTCAATTACCAAAGTAGTTCGGCTAGTACTTTTAATCACCAAAAGGGACATTGAAAAGTTATAATTATCAAAACGAACCCGCGCCTAAAGTATATTACTCCCTCCGTCCCACAAAAAACTTCCCATTTGGATTTTGCACAAGTTTTTAGGTGATGGTTAATGGTGGGATCATTGATAATACTTTTGATTAAAATATAAGGTTGGATTGGAGAGAGAAAGATAGTTAGTGGATATTAGTGGTGGGATCTTTAGTAATAATAGTTTTTTATTGTGTGGAGCCCATCAAATATGGGAAATGGGAAGTTTTTTGTGGGATAAAAATTTAGAGTGAAATGTGAAGTTTTTTGTGGGACGGAGGGAATACTATTTATTAGCATTTGCCCTTTCCCAAACACTAAACACAATTATTAATGTAATCATACGATTTCATACATCAAAAATTCGCATTAATTAGCACCCCTTATTGTATCTAACACCGCCTAATTAAAACCATGGTTTTGGATTCTTGATTGCAGGACCGAAGAGGGAGTCGAGAAACCCCAAGGGAAAGGTCGTTTGAAAAACCACAAATTGAGTCGGGTGACAGCAGTGGATATGAAAGTAGCGTTCAAACCAACAAATCCGAATGGAAAAGGCAACAACAATCGTAAATTGTATGTACTTCAAGCTCACATTTGTCTATAAAATTGTCGATTCATGTAAGTTCACACATTCACGAATACTCATTGTAGATTCCATATGTCTTTCAATTGATAACGCGTGTTTGTTTGTTTCTTGATTGATATTTTGTCTTTTTGTTTGCTTTGATATGTGTTGGGTGCGATTGTGTGTGTGGATACAATAAATCGGAAACAGAAAAAGAAAAGTTGATATTTTTAGTTTTTTTTTGTTTGTTTGAATGACAGGTTAGTTGTTTGATATATACACTGAAATCAAAGCAGGTCGTATACATTCCTCGAACATATCTTTTTTTTTGAGGAATAAACCTCACTTCCTTTTTTATCTCCAGAATGTCCTCAGCAGGTATTGAATAAGAACAACATAACAATTTCGGGCGAAAAGAATAATAAAAAGCAACTATTGTATTAGGAAGACGAACATGTTTAACATTTTATTTTTATTATGATTTCGACGCAAATCTTGTACTTCCTCCGATTCAAAATAAGTGATACACTTTAAGTTTCACGGTTTTTAGACAAAAAAATATAAAAATGGTTAAATTATATTAATTGAATGGTTAATGGGGAATGTGTCCCATATTTTTTGACTAAAGTGAAGTTAATGATGTTTAAAAGTAAAAGTAAGGGTAAAATGATCATTTCACTTTGTTAAAGTAGATCAATTAGAAGGTGTGGGTCCCACTATTTTTTGCCAGATAAGGTAATTTTTCAAAGTGTATCACTTATTTTAATTCATCCCAAAAAGAAAATTGTATCACTTATTCTGAATCGGAGGAAGTATTATGATTTCTTACTTCAATGTTTCAATCTCTATTTTTATTACTTTATTTGATACCTTAAAAAAGCAAAAAATCCAGTTAAGTGGGATTCAAACCGATACCTAGAATCGGATTCCATCTAATCCGGTTTGAACTGGTCCGAACCGGTTTTCGTCCGGATACACTCTCACCCACCGAAAATCAGTTTAAAACCGAGCCGATTTCACTCGATCTGGTTTTGACCGACGTTGATCGAAACCGAACTAGTTTTAAACCGGTCCGCTTTAACATAAAGTCTGGTTTGTGCTCCTCTACTTTAGTCTCATCTCTTTTTTTTCCGTGGTGGAATTTGTAGTTTACCAACTCTACCCTAACTCCTGCACCACCACCACCGTAGTCTGCTACCACCAACTATACTTAATTGTAAATTAAACGATGGTTTTGTCTACATGCTCGATATGAAGAAGAATGGAAATGTGTATCCGTGTTGACTAGATAATGTAACCGGAGAAGATAGTGACGTGACGTGTAACAAAAAAAATCATATACGGAGTAATAATTAAAACATAAATAAAAATTATAAAAAAAACGTTCAAAACCAATTGAAGTATTGTGTGAATTACATTCCAAATAAAATGGTAACAAATTTTAATTACACAAAATATGAGTTTAAAAAGGTCATTATTAAATTTATAAAAACCTATTGAATAAATTACCTACTAAGTAAAATGGTAACAAATGTTAATTAAATCCAACAATAAGTTTAAAAAAAACTCATTATATATATCATAGATAAATGTTCAAGGTAGTCCAAGGATTTTAGCCAATCCCAAGGGACAATTAATAGCCATTAGATCAAGAAAAAGTCAAAGGTCAAGATCAAGATTCAAATCATACACACACATGTGCTTCAATACATCAATACCCCACCCACCTCCTGCGGCCGGAGACGGCGGGCGGCAGCGGGCAGCGGCGGTGGGCGGCGGCGGATGGCGGCCGGAGGTGGTCGCCGGCGTTGGTGACCGGCGGTGGTGGTCGTGACTTGAAACACATGTGCTTCGTATGCTACCCTGTGTTTTATAAACTAATGTTTTTAGTGACTTGAAACACATGTGTTTCGTGACTTAAAACACATGTGTTTCACTAAATAACAGTTATTTTGAAAATAAATGAGTGTATATGTACAGCCAAGCACATGTGTTTCATGACTTGAAACACATGTGTTTCGTTACTAGAAGCACATGTGTTTCACTAATAACAATTGTTTTGAAAATAAAGGAGTATATATGTACAGCCAAGCACATGTGTTTGAAAATAAAGGAGTGTATATGTACAGCCAAGCACATGTGTTTCAAGTAATGTAGCACATGTGTTTGTAAGCTAGAAGTACATGTACTTCACTAATAACAGCTTTTTTGAAAATAAAGGAGTGTATATGTACAACCAAGCACATGTGTTTCGTGACTTGAAACACATGTACTTCGTAGGCTCCCTAGTGTTTTAGAAACTCATGTTTTTAGTGACTTAAAACACATGTGCTTCGAAGTAATATGCTCATTTGTATTTTGGAACACATGTGTTTTAGTGAAGCACATGTGTTTCAATATATCAATACCACCACCACCCCCATTACCACCAGCACCTTCACTGTCAGCCACCACCAGCCGCCGGCGGCGGCGATCGCGGCGGCGGGCGGCGGATGGCGGGCGGCGGCGACGGACGGTGGCCGGAGGCGGCGGTCGGCGGTGGTAACCGGTGGTGGTGGTCGTGACTGGAAGCACATGTGTTTGAAACACATGTGCTTGAAACAAAGTCATTTGATCTTGACCATTTTGATCCAATGGTCAGGATTTATCCCTTGAGATTATACAAAATCCTTAGACTTCCTTGAAGACAACTTATATATCATAATAACAATTCATTAAAAAAAACTCGTTAGTTTTTACCCCAAAAAACATAGAAAAAAGAAGACATTAGATAGTAAATTGAGTAGTAGCGTGAAAGCCAATGTAAATTCAAATGCAAGAAGGGGTAGTCGGCGTGAACGAGAAAACAACAAACAAAGCTTCTCGGCTCGGCGTGCACAGGAAACACAACGCCATCTGCTTTCTTTCGACTTTTACATGTTTTGTCTCACTTTCGGTTGGATACTTGGATTAGATAGTAGATTTAAATACGAGCTTTTAGATAATGGTTAATAATCAATTATATAATTAATGTACAATTTTTTAAAACATAATCAACTTTAGGGATTAGTTGTAGGAGTTAATACCAATTTTCATTAATACAATACAATTACAATAAGGGAAATTGACGAAAAACAAATACAAGATTGAAATAAGAATATGTAGAAACAAAGAAGAACAAGTTTTGGTTGAGTCTCGTGAAATTCACGATCCCCTTAAAATAGATTCGTTGTCTATTTCCCAGTGTAAAACAACCGAGTAGTTTTACACTACCGAATATAATCCAAGCCCGAACACTTATCGAAAAGTTGTGTGTTTAAGAACACGAAAGGAAAAACAACTACTTCCTCCGTATCAAAATAAGTGACACACTTTCCATTTTGGGGTGTATCAAAATAAGTGACACACTTTGAAAACTTTCCTTATTTGGTAAAAAATGTGGGACCCATACCCACTAACTATCCACATTAATAAAGTGAAATTACTCTTATACCCTTACTTTTACTTTTAAAACTAATTAATATCAATTTATTCAAGAAAAGTGGGATCCATTCTCCACTAACTATGTATTTTAATCTATTTTAACCCCTACTTTAATCTTTTACCTCAAAAAACGTGTAAGCTAATTTGTGTCACTTATTTTGATACGGAGGAAGTATATGTTTTGGAGTTCTCAAAAGTATGGAGATTGTAAGAGTATGTGAAAAGGTGTATGCTTTTTGGTGTGTTTGTGTGTTTTCCAATGAACCACACAATCTCTATTTATACTAGAAATGTGTCATCATGTTAATAACAATCATAATTATCATTATACATATTCATTATAAAGAAATAAAAACACCAAATTCAATTCTATGTTTAATGACACACATTAAACTTCTTAATAAATAATAATATTATCTTAATAATATTAATAATAATATTATTCTTACTTGAATTTCTTAACCATACAAACTGAACCCACATGATACCCGGGAGACGAGCGTCGATAGGTTCAAGTTCCCACTGGTTCATTTATTTTATTTCTTTGTTCCATACACCCCGAGAGTCGATATCTCATTCACCACAACTACATTTTGGACATGTCAACCATTAATTATATATAACAAATATACATATAATTATATATTTCCAAAATTTCCCAACATTAGTAAACTTTATACCCATGTGGGCTGCAGGTCGTGAGTTCGAATTCCTTTGGGAGCGTTGCATTAGCGTAATTTATCTCATACCTCACACGGGCACATATGGGGAATTTTCCTTGAAAATCCCTTTGGGGGCTGGGTTTGCCCGCTTATGCGGAGCTCGAACTCGGGGTGCTTGCTGAAAAATTGCGAGTAGGCTTCCGTTATTTCATTTGCCGTTTCCAAAAAAAAAAAAAGTAAACTTTAGAAGGTGGTTTTGTTATAAATATTGTATCCCAATTCTAAGCATTGATTTTTCCATAAATATAACCATGTCTCGGTATGCAAGGGTTAGACTATACGTAATGACGACTTTTGTGTCTGTCGCCCTCCAAATAGACACGTCCCCTCCTATTACGAAACGCCTCGCCAACACGCCCCCTCCTCTCTTTTTTGATCCGGTATGGTCACTCAGGCGACTGAACCTTCTTGTGTGTGAGATGAAAGTTGATGTTGCTCCCCCTTTTTTGGTTTAAAATGCATTTGGTTACCACTACTAGAATTTGGTCACATGTTTAGTCATAGAGAGGAAAACTAACTTGACATTAGTGACAAAACCCGAGTTCTATTACTGTCTAGTCTCAAAACCCCCGCAAAAGAACTAATGGTGCTTCCATAGGGTATCGTCACCTGCGCCAAGTATAACCTTATTGCGAACCTCATAAGGCTTCATTAAAAGGTTTTTTCTTTTTTTCTTTTTTTTTTTTTTGTAAATTATGATTGGTTGATGAAATTTTTATTCGAATGTGTTATAGATATTACAGGATGGAATATATATTTTTAGATTGAAAATATAACTGTCATAGCCCTTGAGACTGTCATTATCAAAATGTCATTAGCAAAATGTCATTAGCACTGTCATTATGAAAACACTTAAATAATTAAAAAAGACTTTAAAATAAAGAAAATGCTAACCATTATCTAGGACTATAATTAAAAAAATTATATATATTTAAAATTAATGTACTTTGACTATAAAATCACCCCATAAAAATTATGGGGTCACCCAATTACCCTTAATAATAACAATAATAACATAAAAATCTCTTTGCTAATTCGACCAGGTCATCATTAGTTGGACTCCGGCCATAACATAATTGACAAATCCCCCGAAATGCGTTGAGGCGTAACAGTTGACTGGACATTTAGGGGTAAAGTACTGTTTTGATGCGCGCATGAGAGCGGTACCAAATCGAGAGCTGTAAAATTAATGTACTTTAACTATAAAATCACCCCATAAAAATTACCAATCACCCAATTGCCCTTATACATTGTTGTTGCGTAAATCCCTCAAAATAAATATACGATAGCATCAGACCATTAGTTTAGACATTTAACATTTAATATATACTCCTATTACCTTGAAGTCACCTCTTCAATCCTGTCAATTTACTTCCACAAACACACACACAAACACATAATTTCATCTTTGTTTCTCTCCATCTCCTTCTGTCTACCAATTTTCATCTCCCTCAAAGCCTCCCTTTGAAATTGTGTGTGCCGATTTGCTTTGAGAATCAGAAACCTCAATTCTAGGGTATAAACGATGCCGTTTTGATCATCGTCATCATCATCTTGGTGCTCTTGGAAAAGCGTTTCAAAATCTTCTGATTCTCGTTAATTTTTAGATTCATCGCCTTCAAAATCTTCTCTTTCTTCATCTGGTATGTTCTTGATTGTACCCACTTTCTTTTGTCTGCAGTTTCTCATCTGCGACTTACATTCTTATAAAAAATTTAATTTTTTTGTGTTTTTTTTAATATATGTTGTTAGATTCATGTTCTTTTATGTATACCATTTGTTACTTATTATTTATTATTTTAATAGTTTGTAATTTAACTGATTCATGTAAAAAAAATCCCAAATTTTATCAACCTTATGATGCTGTTAAGGAATAATGATAAATGTTTCTGGGTTCTCTCTATATGTTTATGAATTGATTGTAAATTAGGGCAAGATTTATTGATATTGAGTGAATTTGACTCTAGGGTAATAGGGTTAGTCGGCGGTTGGTGTTTGGTTGTAAAATTTTGGTTCTTTTTGATAATTCTATGAAGTCACACACTTGTTCATGTTTTGATTTTATAGATTCAACCTGATTTTTTTATTTTTCACTAATTTCATTTTCGTGTTCTATAGATTGGGCTAATGCAAGGCCAAAGGGGTAAAATCGGTACTTTTCCCGAACTGTTAGGGTTCGAACACGGTTCAACATCGAGTGATGCGGTTCAATCAGATTCATTATCAGATTATATATCATTAAACTCACCGAGTCAAGAAAGCCCGAATGCAAATATGTGGAATGTAGATGAGCCCAGTTCAAGTTCCGGCCCGAATGATGTAAACCTGGGTCATACTGACCCGTTTGGACCATCTTCTGACCCGTTTGAGTTAGATGACCGTCATTTGACCCGTAAAAGAAAAGCAGTAGAATTAAGCATCGGGCAGTCTTCTTCAGGGGTCGGGAGTTCAAACATGTTTCAAAGACCCGGGGGCAATTCTCCAGACCCAACTATACCGAGACTCGGGTTAAATATTAACCGGGCTTCTTCCAATAACCCGATTATGGAAAACACAAACAGAAACGTTAATTTGAGGATTAATTCTTCGTTTTCGGGTTCGGGTCAACAAGACCCTTTACTGGATGATACTAGTAACAATCGAGAAACTGATATTTTGGGCCTGTTTCCGGATTCGGGTCAAACGGGCCAGCCCGCATTACATATTCCATCTTTGAGGAGAAGTTTTCAAACAACATCAAGATGGACTCGAAGTAATGCCTCGAGAATTAACCGATCATCATCAAATCTTGTTATTCCAGGTGATCGGAATGATCTCGATTCGATTTTTGCACCGCCAGGTGGTGGTGGTGGTGGTGGAGCCGCAACTTCTCAGGCGGGACCGAGTTCCGGGGCTTCTTCAAGTTATAATTCTAGAAGAATATCAGCTTTTCTTAGGCGGTCTTTATTGTCGGCTAATGATTCAGAAACAGGTGGAGGTCAAAATAGTAATTTTACATCGAGCATCCCAACATCATCATCTTCTTCTTCAGAAGATGTTGGAATTCCGCCTGTTGTTAGTGTTCATCAACAACCTCAGTCGAGGTCTTCACTATTGGTTGGCAGACAGCTTGATGGCGGCCCACGAGGAATGACAGCTGGCAGTGAAGGAAGAGGCAGGCTAGTTTCAGAGGTTTGTTTTTTAATTTACAAGTTAAATTCATATTAGTGCTTTTGTTGGATATATTTTTGAACTTTTTTTATTTGGTGCAGTTTCGTAATGTATTGGATTCTATGCGCAGGGGTGAACCTTTGCGGTTTGAGGTTCGTTTTAAAACTGATTTTATTATATTGAATTATAAATAATTAGAATCTAAAATCCAAAAACGAGTTATAAAATATTATTTAGGCTCTTAATTTATGTGTTATGGCAGGATCTTATGTTATTAGATCAGTCAGTTTTCTTCGGTATTGCGGATATTCACGACAGGCATAGAGATATGCGACTTGATATTGATAATATGTCATATGAGGTATTATTTACTTCTTTATTTCCCTCATAACAATTCAATTTCTTTTTGGTTTTTGTCATAAATCATAATATTTACTCGGTTTTTTCAGGAGCTATTGGCATTGGAAGAACACATTGGAAATGTGAACACTGGATTGACCGAAGAGACAATTTCAAAGCATCTCAAGCAGAAACAATACCTGCCCGAAACAGGCCGGGCAGCAGAACCTTGCTGCGTTTGTCAGGTAATACTTAGTTTTCCTAAAAGTCCGATGATCAACTGTAAATAAAACGTGTTATTGGGTCTATTTTTGCTGTTTTAAGGTTTTAGTGTGGCATTTAAAAAAAGGTTATTTTTTTCAAAAATAACAAACGTACTTTTAAGTTTGCCTGCTTAGTCATTGTATAAAGTTTTGTTCAGTTGGGTTATTAAAAGTATCTTTGCATCGTAGTTGGATCAAAATAACTTTTTAACTAAATATATATAATAGATAAATTTATCATTTTTATATAAAAATTCAATTATAATTGTTTTTAGGAGGAATACAAGGAGGGAGATGATCTCGGAACACTAGAATGCAGGCATGATTTCCATCACGTTTGTATCAAACAATGGTTACAACAAAAAAACTCGTGCCCGATTTGTAAATCGACAGGATTTACAAATAAATGAGCCAGAAAAAAAAAAAGAAGGTGCATGAAGATTGTTATCATTTCTTGGATCACAAGTAAGGTGGTGGTGTCTTCGGATATATTGTTGGCAAATAATATACTTTGCCTGTTACCATTAAAATTTAATAGGTCAATTTATCTTACTTTTTGAATTCTTTTTTTTTTAATGATGAACCAAAGACACAACTTGTGTCAGTTTTACTTTTAACTATGCAAGATCAGAGTTTTGCGGTTTGAGTGATCATTTTGTTGTTGAAAATTTTATTATTTGATGTTGGTAATGATTTTGTTTTTAATTCTCTAAATATCAAATATTGGATATCTAAGCCATCGACAACTTCCACTTTTCATTCTGTTATTATTTAAAAGGTTTTGATAATGACAAATGAATAGTTTGATTTAAAAAAATGAAAACTAATTAGATTTCTAATTTCTTATATTATCTCCATTTGTCTTCATATGTTTATTTTCCGGGATATTATTTAGCTAACTAAACTTGTCATTAAAAAAAACATGGGATAATAAACAGAATATTCTATTGACCATGATTATTAGAACTCTTATTTAAATCGAAACTAGGAATTTGAGTTTCATAGAGAAGATTCCCACCGATTTGTTCATCCAAACACACATGATATCAAATGATAAATATCATTGAAAATGTTTTATGACATGATTTGATTGTTTTTTGATCAAACGCCATTAACAATATTCATAAATTCTTCATCACATTCAAAAAATGCCATATTTTCCGGTAACAAGCAAACTTCCAAATCCATGCTTCCACCACCCTCCTTTCCTTCATACAATGTCCCCTTCCCATCAAACTTATTTCCATAACCACTCAAAACTGCCAATCCTTTCCCCAACCCGAACTCATTTCCATACATATTAAATCTTGGTGAGCTCCCCATTTGAATGCTATTTGGGTCAAATTGACCCATTTTGTACACAAACGGGCTCTTTACCCACGAACCCGCGTATTCCCTGATCGCTTTATCATCATGGTTATTTGTGCAACATTTGTGCCGCCCAACCGATACTGTGATCTAGCAACTCCCCTGCTTTTGCTGTTGTTTTTAACGCCTGAATTGAATTACCTGGAATTTGGTAAATCCTAGTCAGGTTTAATTGTATTCATGTCAAAATATAAAATTTAGATTTTGGAGGAAAAATATTAAAATGTGGGTTAAGATCAATTAAAGTTTATAGTTACTTGAGAATGTGCATCACTCCTTTTGAATAAAATAATATTAATAATGTTTAAAAGTAAAAAGATAATTTCATTTTATTAAAGTTGATTGTTAATAGAAAAATTGAATCCCACTTCTTTTTTTTTTTACCAAATAAGGTACTTTCAGAAGTGTATAACTTATTTTGGTCCACTCCTAAATGGAATGTGTATCACTAGAGGTAGTATAAAAACATTTATTTTTTATTTACCTAATTTATAGAAAAACCAATTTTTTCGATTCGACTGGCCCAAATCATTATGTCAAACCGGCTAGTTCAGACCGAATTATAACCAACGATCTAACCGACTCATTCTAACCGACTACCTTTTTGTTTCCTGGTTTAACCTGTCCCGATTCAACCGAATATTTAAAATACTCCTTTTAACCATATAAACACTAAACTGCATAAGGTATTAAATTCATAGATGCGTAGTGTTGTTATATACTTTAGAATGGCTATAATTTTTGTGTAAAAATCATCACTCTCTATCAAATCATATAATGTTTGGGAATAAGTTTTAAAAGAAATTAACAGAACTTTTCGAAGTGCAAAATAAAAAGGAAAATCGAAATAAAGTAAGTAATTAATTACCAAGGTAATTTTCAGGTAAAGGTGGGGATAGTCTGCCTCTATTGTTCACCGCAATTCTACAACCAACTTCTTGATCGGCCGGCAACCGCCGTGCGCGCGTGATGCATCTCCACACAACGGCAGATAGTGACATTAGTGTTGATATTTTTGTCGATTTTGAGTTTAGAGAGAGAATCCGATGACAAATGAAATATTCTCTCTCTTAACAATGGAGGATTAGGTCGGTCGATGAACTCATCTTCATGGGTAAACGGAAGGGTGAGGATCGGGTCAGACCCGGGTGGAATCCATCTTTCAATAATTGGAGGACGTGAGATAGCAACAGAACCTGAAATTTTTCCTGCCAAGTTTATAACTAAAATTGTTAATGTGTGTATGTAACGTAAAGAGGATAACTAGACTTTTTTTAACCATGACAAATATTTACACTTCGGTTTTTATCATATCAGAATTATCTCAGTAAACACTCAACTAGAATACTAACAATACTTATTCACTTAATATTTTATATATAATATATAGATACACAAAAGTACTACTATCCACAAAAATTACTCTCTTATTCGCCACTTTACACTCTGGCAAACGAAACACACCATCATGCTAATGGTGTCGGTTTATCGATGATAACTAAACATCAATCGAAGGCATTATTGACACTAGTCTAATGCTTTAGCCTTTTAAACTTTCATTAGTTTAAATGTTTTAACCCTTAAACATAAATTTTGGTTGACTTATCTTTTAACCCTTCAACTTTAGTCAATGTCGCATTTTAAAATTTTCGTTGAGCTCTCGAACTAAAGATACTCCTTTTACATATGGCAAATTTGATCTTCTAAGTTTTAACGGGTTAAAAATTAAAAGATGTTGATAACTAAAGTTATAGAAGGTAAATTACCGTTTTGCCCCTTGGAATTGAAGACTTCCGATAAAGAGTTGAAGAAATGCCAGAAGGAAGTCCCGTCAACCAACATATGATTGATCGAACAACCGATGAAGATTCCGTCAATAAGCTCCGTCACCTGAACCGTCAACAACGACAGTTCATGACCGTCATGATCGATAGCTTTGTGGTGATCAAAAAAAGACTGAACAATTAACGGGACATCAGTCGGTGTAAGGATGTCAGCCACCGTTAAATCCACCTTCGAATGAATGAATCTTGCTCCGGGACTATTCTCAGGGTTGATAAAGACGACGAATGATGGCGGATCTTGTTGTTGCACGGTGGCTAAACGGCCGGCGAGTGGGTGGAAATGGGTAAGTGTGGCGGAAAGAGAGTGTTTGAGGTCATCCAAGAAGGTGGTTATGGAGAAATCTGGATTTTCCGGCAAGGGATAAAGGAGACCTTTTTGAATGTAATTCACCGACATCATAGCGAAATCCCATGGTGACAAATTGCTTCTTCTGATATGATTTCTGGTTTGATGAAGCAATCTGAGATGATTTCAGCACTTGGAGACTTCATTGAAGGAAATATGAAGGTTGCTTAGCTAGCTAGATGGAATTAATTTTTATTGTACAAGATCGATTTAATTAAATCATGATGCTGATGATAATTTTTATATTTAATCGATGGGGGTTGGTAACGCATTACATTGTTGTACAATATAATAGGAGCAGGTAGTCAACCAATGAGAAACAGAGATGAAAATTCTTGGAAAATTCCTTAAAACATTTTTTTAAGAGATGGAAGAAAATATGGAATGCCCTACCTCCATGGCTATTTTGTCCCTAATTCTCTCTAGCTTGGTTACTTCTTTCCGGGGGGGGGGGGGGGGGGAGGGGTTGGGGTGGGTTTTGGTGTCTTCCATGCAGGGGTGGACCTAGTATGGTGTTTGGGGTTGTCCGGGTAACCCTCAAACTTTTCAAATTAGTGTTAAATTTTTTCTTTTAATGTAGATGACACGCCTAAGAAAAAAATGCAACGAATATTCTTATTTAGTAGAAAAAATAATAATAATATATAAACTATTTAAATATTTGCTAAAAAGATAGTTAAAGAAATATATAATAAAAGTCCAATAAAAATTAAGTTAAACCATAGGTTATTAAAGTTGGTTTTGAAACAAGAGAACATGGTTTTTCCCTTTCCTATATAGGTTATTAAAGTTGGTTTTGCTGGTTTCAACTGCAACAGTTGAAAGATGCTTTTCCATAATAAAGCTTCTAAAGAATGATTTGCGCACTAAAAGGAGTGATGATTTTTTGAATCAAGCGTTGATTTGTGTAGTTGAAAAAAAACCCTTTAAGATGTTACAATTAAAAGTGTAAGCAATTTTTTTCAGAAAAATAAAAGAACAAAGAAGTCAACTTTAGAATGTAATTTATAGACGTTTTTTATATGTAATGAAATCGTATTTTCTAATTTCTTTTTATGTTTTTTATATAATATGAATAAAAAATTATGCCACCCCTCAAATTTTTTTCTGGGTCCGCCACTGCTTCCGTGGCAACCTCAAATGGTGTCCGCGCCATCATGCTCGTGATGTAAACGAGGTTGTGTGCGAGTCCACTGGTTGTGCTTATGGTGGATCGCAAATGTATGTTTTGGCTTGAGTTATGAGTTAAAGAGTACTTCGGGATGTAAATGTGAAATGAGAATACTGATGTGACGTTGAGGTGAGTATTCGGCTCAAGCCATGACACATGATGCTCTTAAGAGCATTGTAAGAGTTTGTGTCACCACTGTAATAAAAGAAATTAGTCACCACTCTTAGGTTGGACACGTGTGTGGTGTCTTTGGCACGTGTGTATGTGGCTTCAAAGAATTCAAGAAACTTGATTTCCTTTCTTACCCCTGACTTCTCACGCCACATCACCAAAACCCATTTCCAAACCCATTTCCATTTTTTGTGAGTTTTTAATATTTCTTCATTTTATCTTGGAATCTTCCTAATCGCAGTAGTGATCTTGAAGTTGCTTAAGGTTTTGGTAAGTAAACTTTATTTTCTTAATTAGGGTTTGTAGTTTTTGAGTTCTTAATTTAATGGTTAGAGTTTTAAGTGTTTGATGATTTATTGGCAAAAGAAGAAATTGGTTAGTTCACTAGGTTTAATTGTGTTCAGGGAGGTGATTTTAGAGGAGATATTGACCTAAACTTAAAAACTTGTAAGTTGAGGATTTGGTGTTTTATTTTATGCGTAGGTTATATATAAAAATAAAGGGAAAATCGATTTGGAAGTTTGATTTTTTCCTGCTTCTATTATATGATGTATATAAATATAAAAGGAAAAGTAAAATATTAGTATATGGTTTTTGTGTTGGGAACTGCTGCGTGACATACATACATAAAGGAATAAATATGTTTTTTTTTAGAAAATGAAATGGTAATATGGGCTGGGATGTGATGCATATAAGAAAAATTGAAATATGTTTTTATAAATGGTTTTGTGTTTGGTGGATTGCTTCTACATACAACCAAACAAAAGAGAGATATGGTTTTAGTTTTGTGGTGTATTGCTACTGTGTGGACAAAATAAATAAGTAAATAAAATAAGAGTTCTTTTGTTGTTACTTGCTGCATACAACTATAAAAAGAAAGAATGATATTTGGTTTGTTTGACTACTGCTTCGGAAAGAAAGAAACATGGTTTATTTTGTGATAATTATGTGAAAAAAAAAAAAGAAAGAGTAAATTTGTGAAGTGCTAGTATGTGAAACAAAAATAAAAATATATATAAATATGGTTGTGACTACTCTGCGTAGAATAAACAAAATGGGATATAATTTTCATTTGTTGAACTTTGACTTTAATTAGTCAAAGTGGTAATTTTATGTATTGTAGTTGCAAGTGTGCAAAGAAATGGTCAATGTAATTGCTAAAACAATATTTAACATGTTCGGATCAAAATGGATTATTAATCGGTTGTTTGTTTGTTTATCAGGAAAAGGAAAAGAGAAGACTCAGTGACATTAGACGACTGAGTGGATAGAGATTTGGCAAAGGTGAGTGGATTTATAACCTTTGTATTGTTTAAATTGCAATGGTTTTGGTTGCAATTGAAAGTGTTTAGTGCTGATTCCGTTAGTGCTGACCCCGTTAGTGCTGATCAGTTAGTGCTGATCAGTTAGTTCTGACTCCGTTAGTGCTGATCAGTTAGTGCTGATCAGTTAGTTAGTGCTGATCAGTTAGTTCTGACTCCGTTAGTGCTGATCAGTTAGTGTTGATCCCGTTAGTGATGATCCCGTTAGTGTTGATTCAGTTAGTGCTGATTCATTAGTACTGCTTCCTTATTTCTGGACCAGTATTAATAGTATAATGATAATTAACTGGCTATGTGTTAATTGAATGATATGTGCACATGGAAAATGATATGTGCACATGGAAAAGTATAGAGGCAGCTTGACTGGGTGGCTGGGCTTTCGTTTACTGTTAGATAACGGTAATTGTACCTTGGCATATTCGTTGTGTCTTAAGGAAGCTTTACCATTGCTAATGAGTAAAGGGCTATCGGTAAGCTGTTGTTAGGCCCACAACAGTTGTAAGGTTCCGCAAAACCGCCGTACCTCTCGTTATATGTGATTACGTGATAAAGATTGTGAATCTGTAAAGATTGTGAATCTGTAAAGGTTGTGAATCTGTGAAAATTGTGAATCGAGATTGTTGTACTTAGACAATATAAAATGTTATATTTTCATTCACTTAGCTTTGTGCTAATCCCCCACTATGTTGAATCTTTTACAGGTTGTAGATGGATGGGTCTTTTGGGGATTAAGATTAGGAATGATTGACCAAGACTAAAAGGAATGATTTTTTGAGATCGAGCCGTTTTGGTTAAGCAACACTATTTTGCAAATACACCTTTTGGTAATAGCAATACTAATTAATGTTTTTATAACGATTGTAAATAGAATTTTTATTATATGAAACGCTTCCGTAAAGTTATTGAAAAAAAAAAAAATTGGCTTAAAAATTGAGGTGTTACAATTTGGTATCAGAGCCTTGATTTGGCGGTGTGTACACAGTTAGGTGTAGCATTCCCAAATCTTGGCTCAAGTTTGGTCAAACATTCCTAGTGTGTGGGGATTAGGAAAGTGTGATTAGTATGTGAGAGGTTAGTATGTTAGGTACTAACGTTTTAAACTAAAAATTTGTGAGATGTTGTGATTGAGTTTACAGGTATGACATATAAAGAGAACCTGACCCCTTTGACCTTGGAAGTGTTGATACATCAGGTAACGATGCAGATTTAAACGAGGAATAACTTATACATATGTAGGAAAATCAGACATAAGGTTCATATTGTATCATTAGTTGAGATTAGCCGTATGAATTTGGATTAGCCGTATGCTTGCAAGCAAATAGTGGATTGAAATACTTGGGATGACAGAGAGAATGTCGGTTGATGAATTGATTAAACAATTTAACGAAAAGTTGATAGTTGTGAAATAGTGGGTAACCAATGAGCTCTCACAGGTACAATACTTTATTGAGTCTTTGTTGTCGAGAAAAGAGGAGCAATGATGAATTAACTATGCAAAAATTGGAGTTAGATTTTTATGGTACATAACATAAAAGAAGTATGCACAGCAACATAAGGCAAGGAAATCAAGGCTATAAGACTATACGTTGCTTCTTATGTGGGACGATTAAACATGAGATTAAAGACTGTAGATATCTTTGTGATATGTGTTGAAATTGTTGTAAGGAGGAGCATGTATCGATTGAATGTCCTAAATAAAAGAAAATGGAGTTTAGGTCAAGGAATGGGTGGTCGGGGGATCGTTATTTGCAGCACAAAAGAGAAAGAATGTTACTTCATCTAGAAGAAGAGCTTAAAAGATGATGGTGGGTGATGCTACCGTCACTATTGATGATATCACGGGTATGTTTTCTATAAACTCAATACCTTAATTATGTCACATAATATTAGTGCAAATTGCTTTTGTATGTTATGTGCAAATATGTGGTATGTTGAAATTAATTCTTGTGTTGTTCCTTTACTTCATGGAGAAGTGAAGATAATTGATGGTATTTTGATTTCAGTCACAATAACTGTGATTGAAGTTCAATTTGATTTTGAAAGTAACCCTTATAAATTTTTGTAGTATAATGCGATGTAACTTTAAGCATAGATTAAGTAGTCCTTAGTAGGCTAGTATTTAATTTAAGAAAAGATAAAGATGTTACCCTGGTATTGCCTGTTTGTCGATCGTAAAAGAAAAAGAAATTCATTAATAAAGGTTATTGTTTTGTTTTGGGTATTAGACATCGAACAAAGAAAAGAAATAGGCAATTGGAGTTTGTTCTTTTTGCTTATTTATGTGTCAAGTATATATGTATAAAAAATAAAAGAAAAAGAAAGATTGACATTCTTTGGTGGTTGCCTGCTACTTGCTACTGTGTAGAACAAAAGAAGAAATAAAAGAAAATTCAATATGATTTTTGCTGGGATTGTTGGCTGCATTTAAAATGAAAAAGAAAAAGAAATGATAAGTTTGGAACATGATTTTGTGGGTTTACAGCTACTGCGTATAACCATAACCACAATATAAATGAAATATGTTTTCTTTTGAAGATTACTTATTAAAGTTGCAACTATATTGTTGATGTTTTTTTTTTAGATATAATAAAACTGAGTCAGATCATCAAATTGTTAAGGATATACTTTGAGAGAAACTTTATGTTAAAATGGATGGAAATTTAGACTACGAGAGGAATATGAAATTAATTTGAAATATATAAGATTATTTAGTTTTCTTTGGCTGCAATAATTCTATCTATGAATTATATATATAAAGATGTATAAAAGAAAACTATTGTTGTTTGTCTCGTGGAACACAACAGATGAAACCAAAATGAAAAGTATGTGGTTATGTGTCGTGATTGTGTGTTGCCTGACATAGGTCAAAAAGAAAGAGAAACCATATGGGAATTTGGTTTGTAGTGACTATTCTATTTAGACAGAAGAAGGAACTAAAATTATATGGTTTTGGTTTTGTAAAGGATCACTCCTGCGTGTTTATATAAAAGAATACTTTTATTCTCTTTTAGAGAACTTGCATTAGAACAAAAAGAAAAGGAAAACAAAATGAATTGGATGGTTTTTATGTGAACTTAATTGCTACGTATCATATGAAACAAAAAGTAAAACAAATGAAATATGATTTTCTTTATTGTTGTTTGAGATTTGCGTAGGATCCAAAAGAAAAAAAAAGATATATGGTTTTGTTGGTGGCGCTACATATACCAAATAAAGAAAATGGTTAATATGGTGTATGTAAAATAAACATTAGTTGGTCATTGAAGTTATTTATCATTATTTAGTCTTTTGGGTCAAAATGTGGGTAAATATTAAATGCAATTTTATAAGTTGAACTTTGGCTTTGATGAATTAAAGTAGTAATAGTGTGTCAATTGTTGCAAGTATTTGAGTATAATAGTAATTATTAGAAACTCTTTAAATGTAAACCTTATTATTCAAATTGAAAATCGACATTGGCTGTATAGTTTAAGTAGGACTTGCGGTTGATATAAGAAAGAGGAAATCTTTATCGTGACCTATTGTGTCACATGTAGCGACTTGTAGAGTGACGACTACTTGTAGTTGACCAATATGTGTAGTTTGGTATTTTCCTTTGTTATGGATATTATAAATGAATGATATATGACTATAGATATTCAGGTATCCTCATAATAAGGTGGAGTATGAAAATTAACTTGATGAATCTTGATTGTCGATTATTTTGGATTGTTTGCGAATGATTGATCGATGATGTCCCAAGCTATAAAAAAAACTGGATTTAATTATGAATATTATTCGAGATAATTGTTAGATATGTTGTGATGGGAGAAATTAAATGTTAAACCAGATATAAATTTTGATGACAAAGGTGGATATTGTTGAATTAAATGGATATGACCGTAACTTTGTTACCGATTATTCAAGATTTATGAGTTCAAACGCAAAGTTAGACCGTAAAAGTGTACAAAATTTTGATGAAATAACAAATGGGACGTAACATTATAGATTTGAAACTGATTATTATGACCCTATGCAAAGAGAGATTTTCTATGCTTTTGGATTATCAAAAGACAAGTGAAAGATTATCTAAACTAGAACTTGGGATTTTTAACCATTGTTTTGCCTTAAAAACTACGCAGATATTATTTGAATAGTATGAGATGCATCGTTTACACAGATCATAAAAGAATGTATAATGTAATAAAGGATATGATTAGAGTGTATTAGAGGATTGTCAATAGTGAAAAATTGATTGTAACTCGAAGAAAATGTTATTAGTGCCTATGCTTGGAGTTGTAAGAGAACTATGGACGATATTTAGTTGACATAATAGCCGAGTCAGTGGATGACAGATAAAGATATCTAAATCGAGAATTTTGAAGATGTTCACAAAGAAGAAAAACAAAGATGTTGAGAAATTTGTCGGATAAAATAATAATTGTTCACCGATTAAAATGAAAATATCATATATCATTTGGGTAATTGAAACATATAGAGATTCTAAAGTGGCAAATATCATATGGAACAACGGAGGATTCAAGTTGATGTTATAAACTAAGATTTAATCAAAAACCTATTTATATGTAATTGTAGAATAAGTTGAGATTCCGGGGACGAAATCTCTTTAAGGAGGTGAGATTTGTAACACCCCGAGATCCGGTCTAGTGTTTTATCACTTTCGGTAAGTGACAAATATTATTTATTAATTTATTTGAATTAATTTTTATTTTAACCAAGGGGTTAAAATTAGTTAATACTAAAATGTATGGATATTTTAGTGATTTTTATGTCATTAGATTCACTTTTGAACCAAAGTTCCAAATATATCTTTATTGTTTAAAACAAAGTTAATTAAGTATTTTAAATGATTTAATTATGAATCAGATAATATGTATTAATACTGTAATAAAAGAAATTAGTCACCACTCTTAGGTTGGACACGTGTGTGGTGTCTTTGGCACGTGTGTATGTGGCTTCAAAGAATTCAAGAAACTTGATTTCCTTTCTTACCCCTGACTTCTCACGCCACATCACCAAAACCCATTTCCAAACCCATTTCCATTTTTTGTGAGTTTTTAATATTTCTTCATTTTATCTTGGAATCTTCCTAATCGCAGTAGTGATCTTGAAGTTGCTTAAGGTTTTGGTAAGTAAACTTTATTTTCTTAATTAGGGTTTGTAGTTTTTGAGTTCTTAATTTAATGGTTAGAGTTTTAAGTGTTTGATGATTTATTGGCAAAAGAAGAAATTGGTTAGTTCACTAGGTTTAATTGTGTTCAGGGAGGTGATTTTAGAGGAGATATTGACCTAAACTTAAAAACTTGTAAGTTGAGGATTTGGTGTTTTATTTTATGCGTAGGTTATATATAAAAATAAAGGGAAAATCGATTTGGAAGTTTGATTTTTTCCTGCTTCTATTATATGATGTATATAAATATAAAAGGAAAAGTAAAATATTAGTATATGGTTTTTGTGTTGGGAACTGCTGCGTGACATACATACATAAAGGAATAAATATGTTTTTTTTTAGAAAATGAAATGGTAATATGGGCTGGGATGTGATGCATATAAGAAAAATTGAAATATGTTTTTATAAATGGTTTTGTGTTTGGTGGATTGCTTCTACATACAACCAAACAAAAGAGAGATATGGTTTTAGTTTTGTGGTGTATTGCTACTGTGTGGACAAAATAAATAAGTAAATAAAATAAGAGTTCTTTTGTTGTTACTTGCTGCATACAACTATAAAAAGAAAGAATGATATTTGGTTTGTTTGACTACTGCTTCGGAAAGAAAGAAACATGGTTTATTTTGTGATAATTATGTGAAAAAAAAAAAGAAAGAGTAAATTTGTGAAGTGCTAGTATGTGAAACAAAAATAAAAATATATATAAATATGGTTGTGACTACTCTGCGTAGAATAAACAAAATGGGATATAATTTTCATTTGTTGAACTTTGACTTTAATTAGTCAAAGTGGTAATTTTATGTATTGTAGTTGCAAGTGTGCAAAGAAATGGTCAATGTAATTGCTAAAACAATATTTAACATGTTCGGATCAAAATGGATTATTAATCGGTTGTTTGTTTGTTTATCAGGAAAAGGAAAAGAGAAGACTCAGTGACATTAGACGACTGAGTGGATAGAGATTTGGCAAAGGTGAGTGGATTTATAACCTTTGTATTGTTTAAATTGCAATGGTTTTGGTTGCAATTGAAAGTGTTTAGTGCTGATTCCGTTAGTGCTGACCCCGTTAGTGCTGATCAGTTAGTTCTGACTCCGTTAGTGCTGATCAGTTAGTGCTGATCAGTTAGTTCTGACTCCGTTAGTGCTGATCAGTTAGTGTTGATCCCGTTAGTGATGATCCCGTTAGTGTTGATTCAGTTAGTGCTGATTCATTAGTACTGCTTCCTTATTTCTGGACCAGTATTAATAGTATAATGATAATTAACTGGCTATGTGTTAATTGAATGATATGTGCACATGGAAAATGATATGTGCACATGGAAAAGTATAGAGGCAGCTTGACTGGGTGGCTGGGCTTTCGTTTACTGTTAGATAACGGTAATTGTACCTTGGCATATTCGTTGTGTCTTAAGGAAGCTTTACCATTGCTAATGAGTAAAGGGCTATCGGTAAGCTGTTGTTAGGCCCACAACAGTTGTAAGGTTCCGCAAAACCGCCGTACCTCTCGTTATATGTGATTACGTGATAAAGATTGTGAATCTGTAAAGATTGTGAATCTGTAAAGGTTGTGAATCTGTGAAAATTGTGAATCGAGATTGTTGTACTTAGACAATATAAAATGTTATATTTTCATTCACTTAGCTTTGTGCTAATCCCCCACTATGTTGAATCTTTTACAGGTTGTAGATGGATGGGTCTTTTGGGGATTAAGATTAGGAATGATTGACCAAGACTAAAAGGAATGATTTTTTGAGATCGAGCCGTTTTGGTTAAGCAACACTATTTTGCAAATACACCTTTTGGTAATAGCAATACTAATTAATGTTTTTATAACGATTGTAAATAGAATTTTTATTATATGAAACGCTTCCGTAAAGTTATTGAAAAAAAAAAAAAAATTGGCTTAAAAATTGAGGTGTTACAACCACTGTGGTCGGTCGCAACGCCCACCACACTAGGATTAGACCTGGGAGTGAGTTTAGAGTACTATATTAATACTAATCCAAATCTTTTTAACAATTTTTAAAGATTATTCAAATCTGCTACGTAACTCGTGGGGTTTAAAAAAAAATCAAACTCATAATAAAATTACACAATTATTATGCATTCCACAAGTTACAATCCAATAAATATAACATGAATATTAATATTAAAATATTTTTTTTATCCAAATATCTATTGTAAATTAGTACTAAACAATATTCTTTTTTGAATGACCAATTAATTAGTTAGTGGTTCGAGTCGGACAATAAGATCTACAACTTATTGACTTATTGGTTTCTTAAGAATGCAATAAGTTAAAAAATTATTTAGATAAGATAAAAAATGTTTTTTAAATGATTGTTTGAGAAGTCTTGTAAATGAGTTTTAAAAAGTAAGAGAGCCCTTAATTTCCATCGAACTTATCAACTTTTTACTATAAGCGGATAAGTCAATAAACTAAATCAAACATTATTTTTCTAAAACTACTTTTCAAAACCAATAATTCAATTACTTTTAACTTTTTAAAGCTCCAAAAGCTTATCCAAGCACTTAAATCATTATTTTTCCAACAAACTAATACTAAATTATTACTTGAATGAATCCTTTTGTATTAAACTATTAATATATTATGCAGTACCCTTTTGATAATGTGACATTGAAGCTACACACTATCTATATTTTTGTAGTTAACCTTTTAATTTGGACTACTGACCAGTTAATAGTTTTTCTATATTAAATTCAAATGTATACTTGGTATAATGGTAGGTAATGCCTTAATTGTGAGAATTAGAAATATTGATTACACTTTCTGCGCCACTGTTGACCAATTCAAATATTTAGTCTACTCGGAAAGCAAGTTGTAATTCAGGTAAAAGAAAACAAAAGAAGTAGTCGTTGACTTGATGACCACTGACTTGCTAAATAAAATACATAAGTAGCAAGTAAACGCTCTAAAAGTTGACAATTACATGCTAAATAAAATACTTTATCTTCTTCAATTTTTGTGAAATGTAATTTTTATTTACATGTGAACTTTCCTCAAAATATAAGTTTGAATGTTATATAATATATATAGCTTTGGATTTATCAATTGAATTGTTGTCTAGTGGTATATGATGTTGGAAAAAATTTCTCATTGACTTGATGTTAGTATTATCCTGTTAAAGAAAATATAACTTTGGATTTTAATGGATTGTGAGGTTCATGCATGCTAGTTTAGTCAAAGAAAAGACAGTGGTATTTTTAATTTTATTTCAATTGTTTTTCTTATATATATATTTTTTCTATTGCTTCTATAAAATATGTGATTAATTTTAACCATTAGATATTATTGATAAAGCAGATACCATACTATTATGCCAAAAACGCTTTGGTACATACTCCTTATTTTTTTTTTGAACAACACTAAATGAGACATAGGCAGAAGCATGATATATACTCCAAAATCAACACCTACACAAAACAAGAGGCCGGATCTGTTAACCAAGTATACCATATGTCGCTCGAGTAAGGATCTGTTCTTCAACCAAAAGAAAGAGTAAGCTTGGATATATTGAAAATGAGATCCGAATAGGTCACGATCTGATAATTTAGATCCCAAATAGAACAAATCTCTGACATTGATGATATCAGAACAATTGACTTTCCATGAGTTACAGATGCCTAAAAGAGAATTACTAATAACCTAACGAACAAATGGTCCTCTGACTCGTCCTCAGAGTCACATAAAGAACAGGAAGTGGAAAGGAGAATAATACCTATTTTCTGCAGATTAACCTTTACACGATCTTCCACGCCAACTCCAATAAAAATGATCCAAAACAGATTTTTTGAGGTAAAAGTCATCAAAAGCCAATCTAAACGAAGCAGCCGTGAATTTTACCAATAGAACTAACTCTCATTAGACCACCGTTAGGACCAGTTTCCATATAGAAGAATGATCGGTTTTAAATCTCCAAATTCATTTAACGAGGAGTGCAATACTGATCCCAAACCCCCCATTGTCTTTGGCATTCAAAATAACTTTCCAAGGAATCCAATATATTTTGTTTTCACCACACTCAAGCTAGTTTAAAAGCTAGTTAAGAATTCCTTGGACCCAACATAATTCGATACAAATGAAAATCAGTAGATTATCACGAATAAGAAAACAAGGCTTAAATTAAACAAAACCACACATCAAAAGAAACACCAGAATCCAAGGCATCCTAATGACGTTTTCAAAAATACTCCAAAGCAACCAATAAAATAAACCAAATAATTGTTTTTAAAAAAAAGAAACTCATCGGAACTTAAGAAACGAGGTTTTCATTAAGAGACAGCGGAGCAGCTGGAGCGTTGGCTTGTTGCACGTTCCTCAAAACCTCCATTGCTTCTGCCACTTTTGACTTCAATGCATCTGGTGACTCAAGCAAGTGCAGTACCTCTGTTTGGTCCATTTCTAGAAGCATTCCTGTTACTTTAGCTGCATGCTCATGCTCCAGTTGGTCAACAAGTGGGTACAGATTCTCACCCAACATCTGAACAAAACATTTATTAAGATATAAATAATAATAATAATAATAAATAATATACCGTTCTTTGCTGATCAGGGGGAGCATTAGCAAGAGCAGAAGCCAAAGCTGTAATGGGCATTGGCATCCCTCCACCAACTCCCATATCATAAGGCACAGGCACAGGGACCATGTTTCCATCCCCAACATTCCTTCCAGGTGGATACCTGTACATCCTTCCTCTAGGAACCATCTATAATTCAATTCAAATTATTATTATTTGTTAAATTCATTAATAATAATAAATTTTTAAATACCTGTTGTTGCATCATTGGTTGGTTTTGTTGCACTGGTCCAGTTCCACGCCTTCCACCCAGGCGTTGTTGACCTTGTTGGACAACTGGCACAAAGAAGTTTGGCATTCCACCTGGCCTCATTCCAGGTACCAGCTGTTGCTGGTAACCAAATCCACCCTACAACCCAAATTTCAACACCTCAGCAACAAATAAAATATCTCCTAAAAAATTAAGAGTACCTGTGGAGGAATAATAGCAGGGGGGGCTTGACCATAAAATAACTGTTGGCCCATTCCTGGAGCGCCAGGTGGATACATAGGCATACGTGGGGCCATCATTGAAGGCGCCATTGCAACTGGCCTCATTTGTGAAAATTGTGCCTGTTTTTTCATTATCATAAATATTAAACTATAATTCTTTTATAATTATTCATGTAAGAAACTTTAGATAAAATGATCTTACCTGCAACCTCGCCCTTCTTTCTTCCTTGCGTTGTGCAAGTGCAACATACAGTGGTTTGCTCACAATCATCTTCCCATTCATTTCAGAAAGCTACAAAATGTGACAAACCAATATATGTTATTCTAAAAATATAATAAATGTATATAGTTAAACATGTCACTTACAGCTCGAGAAGCCTCTTCGGAAGACGAGAATGCAACAAATCCAGATCCTCTGCTGATTCCACTAGGATCACGCATAACCTATTAAATATAAAATATTATACTTCATCCGATTCAAAATAAGTGATACACTTGAGGTTTTACGGTTTTTGAGGCAAAAGATTATAATGATGGTTAAATTAGATTAATTGGATGGTTAGTGGGGAATGGGTCCCACATCTTTTGAATAAAGTAAGGTTAATGATGTTTAAAAGTAATTAGTAAGGGTAAAGGGGTCATTTCACTTTGTTAAAGTAGATAATAAGTGGGTGTGGGTCCCATTTTTTTTGCCAGATAAGGAAACTTTTCAAGGTGTATCACTTATTTTGAATCACCTTAAGAAGGAAAGTGTATCACGTATTTTGAATCAGAGGAAGTATTAGACTTAATATGTCAATGGAATAAAACATACCTTGCATGAAGTGATTGTACCATACTCAGAGAAAAGCTCCTTCAGTTTCTCATCATCAATAGTATCATCCAAATTCTTCACATACAGATTAACACCTTGAAATTTATCAACAGCTTCTTTTGCAGTCTGTTCAAACCGATTCTTCAATTCCTGTTCTCTTTCTGATTTCTTTTGAGCTTTCCCGACATACCATTCCTTTTCATCAATTTTCTTACCATTTAATGCATCAACAGCATTTGCAGCATCATCAGCACTCTCAAAGTTAACAAATCCAAAACATTTTGATTTCCCATCTGCATCCCTCATCACAACAGCACTTGTGATTGTCCCAAATTCACCGAATGTTGTTTTCAAATCTTCATCAGTAGTTGTTTCAGCAAGGTTCTTCACGTAAACATTGTTGAATTTTGTTCTGCTCAAAGATGAATCGCGTTCTTGCTTACGAAGAAAATGACCAACATAAACTTGCTTGTCATTGATTAACATTCCATTAAGTTTATCAATTGCAGTTTGTGCAGCTTCTTCAGCTTCAAATTGAACAAATCCATAACCTTTTGATTGTCCTGTTCCATCAGTTGCTATCTTGCAAGAAAGAATGTTTCCAAAGCTTGAAAACGTGTCATGCAACGCCTTGTTGTCAATTGACTTATCCAAATTCTGCACAAAAATAATATAAATTCAACATTGCAAATGTGTTTCAAAGAATATTAATGATTAATATACCTTGATGAAGATGTTTGCAGTTCCACTTTTACGAATGCTCGGGTCCCTGTGAGAATACATGATGCGAATTGCTTTTCCATTAACAGCAGTGAAGTTAAGAACATCAATAGCCCTTGCAGCTGCGATAAAAGTTGAGATTAAAATACAAATTAACTTAGGATATAGCAATTACTGCATAAAAGGTACAGAACTAGCAGATGAAACAGATTAACAAATAACAGAAATATGTCACATGTATCAGATGAAAAAACAGTCCCGTATATCTAATCCACGAGAAAAAAGGATCATGATTTTGTAGACAACTTTAACAATAAACAATGTACCATTGTTTTTGTCGTAAATTTAAAGCAAAGATAGTGACACAAAAATTAAAAATAATAATAAATTGTCACAATTTTGTATCTTGTGCAAGAATTTCAATATTAATATACCTTAATATTATAGAAAATAAATCCTAACAACGAATACACATATATAATCAACAACAATACAATACCAATCGGAACCGAAAAAAATAACAAATTGAAACAATGCAGGTACACACTGACCATCATTAGGGTTGCTGTAGTTAACGTAGCCATAACCAAGGGATCGCCGAGTGCTCAAATCCCTACAAACCCTGACCGAAACAACCTGTCCAACTTGATTAAACAGATCGTACAATTGCGAATCAGTAACATTGGGCTCCAGGTCCCCAACGTAAAGCGACGTCGTCACAAAATTTTGACTCGCACCGGCAGCCACCGCTGCAGCGCCAGCAACAGCCGCAGCAACAGCAACACCGCTAGCATTCGCGGTTGCCGTCGCAGGTGGAGCGACACCATTCGGTCCAGATACCGTAGGAGGTTGTACCTGAATCTGAGCCATTTTTTCTCTTTCTTTCTCTTTATTGATAATTAAATTAACGAATCAAACCCTAACAACTCAAGCGCACACTGAAATTCAAAACTTTTAGGGATTTTTCAGAAAAATGGCAAAACAAAAAGGATAAATCGCCGGAGATCCTATTCCGGAATTATGCGTCGACGACGATGAATAGATAAATATATTGATCAAACAGTTTAGAGAGAGAGAGAAATTGTTTCTTTTTTTTGGGAGGGCAGACAGACTGCACTGCACCGGCCGATGAGGGCTGTGAGGCTTTATATGTATACGAACGAGAAAACCCTAGTTTTTAACGGTGGGGTAGGCATGATCGTCACCGTTGATTTTTGCCGTATGATGTGATCACGAATGTGTGGACCTGGCCTTCACGGTTAGATCTTAAATCCGATGGTGCCGTAATCAGGTGATTCGCGGTATAGATTACTTGGTTACAACCTAGGCTCGTTTTGGATAATGGGCCTTGTCATCCATTTTCCTTTATTGGAATATTTGTCTGAAAGGTAACTGTGATTTGTCATTTTGGGCTTTTTAGGGGAAAAATAACCACGTAATTACTGAAACAAACAAAGGATCTAAACACGTAAGTTACAATGATACATTAGACTCCTCCCGACCGTGATAGTTACTAAACACATCATTAAATCATTCCTTACCGACGGGTTACTGACGAGGTCATGCCAACAAGAACACATCACTAACTCATCTTCACTTAAAATAAATATTAAAATATTACATTTAACCCCCCACCACACATAAAAGCTACTGACGCCACCCTCCCTCACGTCCTCGTGGCGACGGGTTTTTAGTAACACGGCTACCTACGGCGTGGTGCCAATGGCTTCGTGCAAGAACAGGTTCAGTTTGGGTGCTGACGGGTTTGTGATATGCCCGTTGGCAGAGGCCTTAGTATATTACCATCAAGTAAGTCATCATGAACCATAACATGTTTTAAAACATGATTTACGTTAGAAATCATTTTACCCATACCATAATTAAAAATGAAATATTTTAATAAATTAAATGCAAATTACAAAAGACATTTTATATTTACCATCATTAGGCCATGCAGCACATGTAAGAAAACCCTTTAAAATTCAAAAGAATTATAGATTTATTAAGTTATATGATAATTTATATATTCTTTCGTTTCAAAATAAGTGACACATTTGGGGTTTCATGTTTTTTTATACAAAAGATTATAATAAATGTTATATTAAATTAAACTGGATAGTTAGTGGGGATGTCTCACATATTTTGATTAAAATGAGATTTATGATGTTTAAAAGTAAAAGTAAGGAATAAAACTTTTTTAAAACAGATGGTGCGCACTATTTTTTACCAAATAATGCAAGTTTTCAAAATATATCATTTATTTTAAAATACCAAACATAAAAAATTTATCACTTATTTTAAAACGGATGTAGTATATTAAAAATTATTAAATCTAAATTTATAATTATATAATCTCATTATTTTGTTTCAAAAATCTATCCACATAAAGAAGAAAAAAACCTTACCACTCGCGCTTTTCAAAGCCTTAATAAAACGGATTCTTTGAAGGTAAATAAAATTTGCTTGATTAAATAACTGGATACAATAGCTTCAAGCTTGGAAAGTAAATAAAGACACTATATATTTTTTCATGTATTAATTAGTCGAAGTTAGATTAATTGGCCACCAAAGATATTCTTGGGGTTTTCCTTCAAGAAATTTGGGTTCAAGATTTGTTGGAGGCAAAACTTGGATATTAAAAGGTGGTGGGGTTTATTCCCCATATGTGGAGGGTTCGAGGGAAGACATACTACCCCTTGTGGATGTAACTGTCTAGGCTCGAACAACTAACGTTCAAAAAAATAAAATAAAATAAAAATAAAAATTAGTCGAAGTTAGAGGGAGGGGTGTGGTGGCGGACCCCCTCCCATCGTCGGATCAAAACCATGATGTGGCATATGTTTGGCGAAAATTCACCCTCGCCACCACACCGTCCGTTGGGTGAGTGAGGGTGTTCGCCGGAAGTTCGGCGAGGCTGGCGAAGAGAGAGAGAGTTTTTGGGGTATTTTTATTGGGTAAGAGGTATTATAGTAGGTCCCAAAAAAATGTTTTAAGTTAAGTGATGGTAGAGGAGGTATTTGAGGTTTTGAATGTGAAATGTGAAATAGTGATGTGGCGCATAATTGGCACGGACGTGGCACTCCGACTGGTGTTACCACACCTAATGCTCTTAGGGTACGTTTGGTACAAAGAATGGAATTGCAGGGAAATGATTGTAGAGAATGGAATTGCAGAGTAAGAGAATTAGTCTGGAGAATTAGAATTAAGTCTTCTGTTTGGTAGCACAGAGGCAAATGTAACAGAGAATCATTTATCTTGTTTGGTACAATAAAAAATTTAATAGAGAATTATACCAACTTTATTATTAGCACACATGCATTTTTTTTTAACAATAGTCATCATTAACAACATTTGCAGCCTCTAAATATGTAAATGAGCCACTCGATGAACGTCTATGACCTCTTTGTAAAGGTGTGTCTGGTTCATTTCAATTAAAAGGCTTTGAGATGAAGCATGTTGATGGTGTGGATTCACATTATATTTAGGAATTTCTTTTGGACCGATTGCAGAAGTTGAAATATAATTCTTGATAACTCTTCTATAAAATTATCTCCATCATGTTTGTGTGAAAGATGCAAATCATGATTATTTGCTAAGAATATAATCACCAGATTTAATTATCACTACTAACTGAATAACCTAATAAGTTTATACAATCTGCGGAGCATGAAGCTAAACTGTATCACTGGTAGCAGATTTCATACTTAATCAGCTCAAACTGTAACATCCTAAAAACGGCCTAGTTGTTTTAGGTATATAATGATATTTGATAAATATATATTTGACCATATGTGGAATAAATTGATTAAGTATTAAATGAATTGTTTGACTTTTTGTCCTTTTGTGATATTTTAATCAAGGGATTAAAATATCTATTTTCTGAAATGTTTAAATGAAAATGTGATTTTTATATCTTTGGATTCTCCTTTTAATATCGTCTCCAGAAATGCTTTCGTTTTTAAAATTGGAGTCCGTTTGCTATTTTAAATAAATTAACTACGAAAGGGACTTTTGTGTTGTATTTGTTTAAATGAGATAAAAGACAAAAAAAATCAAGTGGGGCCCCTTGGAGTGGTGTTTCGGCAGCCAAGAGGAGAGGGAGGGCCACCTTTCTTCTTCCTCCTCTTTCTTTCTTCTCTTCCACTACATCTTATCTTCATCTTCTTCTTTTTCTCTCAAGAAACCCCATATCCTCTTCCTTGTGTTCTTGAGCTTCCAAGATAGATTACTAGCTCGTTTCTTGCTCTATCTTAAATCTAAACACGTTTTTGTGAAGGCCTTGAGGTAAGCTTCAACCTATACGTGTTCGTTTTCGATTCCATGATAGTTGATAAATTAGGGTTTATGTGTTCTTGAGTTTCGGTTGGTGATTATTGTGTTAGATGGTATATTAAGTGTTTATACAAAGTTTGACATGTATTTGTTGCATGAGTACAAGTAATTTAGCACAAGGTACAACTATTTTAGCAAAATGTACAAGTTAGGGTGTTTATGCTAAAAGTAGGTTATGTGGGTTTTGACAAACCTTGAAGTTCTTGTTGTTTAAATGCTTGGAATTGTTCCTTAGGTTGAGAAATCAAGTATTGGATGTTTTGGTGGAATTATGACTTGTTTGAATGAAATTGTTAGTTAAAAAGTTGTATGGAGTTTATGTATAATTTATAAACTAGTTATTGGGTTAAATATCTAGTTGGTGAAAAATATGTCATTGATAGATTTTTATGGGTTATGTTACTTGGTTATGCTAAAATAACATGTTAGATATGTTAGTTATGTTTTATGCCAAGGATTGGTGGGATTTGATAAAAATGCTAGTTTTTATAGTGTTTGAATAATTTGTGTTAGATTATGAACTAGTAAGTGGAATGTATGTGATCTTGTATAGGAGATAGAATTTGGTCTTGTTGAAATGACTAGTTAGTCATGAATTGTTAAATGGTGTGATTCTAGCTTTAAAGTGGTGTTTGGAAAGTGTAGAAGTCGAATATAAGGTTTTGACCCGTTTGGGTAAATATGGTGAAAGTTTGACTAAATGTATTTAGTATGGATTTGCTTGGTCTAGGAATGCCAATAACATGATAATTACATATTTTGGTAAACGGTAATATGTTGACTTGTTGTAGTTATATTCGGGTCTCGACTCGTTTGGATGTATTATGCCATATTGGTTAGATATGACTTGGTGGTATTTGACTTGAATTGCAAAAGTGTAGATGGTCATGACATGTTCATATAATGTTGCAAGTGTTTAGTTATCTACTTGATGTAAATGCTAGTGTTAAATGTATGTTTAACATTGTTTATAAGTTTGGTGGAATTATATACTAATTCGGTATTCCTTTGGATTCACAGGAAATGGGAGGACAACTCAGTGACATTAGACTACTGAGTTGGTGACAAGGAGAAGGTTACGGTGAGTGGATTTAACCTCCAACTTGTGTTCGGTTTCAATTGGTTCGGTATATGCATACTTGGTAAAAATGCAGGAAATTACCAGACGTGGGGAGTTCGCGACGCGAACTCCCGTTCCCGATCGCGAAGTGTCTCCAGCAAAGTTGGTCGACGGTCGCGAAGTAGTTCACGTCGGAGTTCCCGACGCGAACTCGAGTTCACGATCGTGAACTTGAATTCACGATTGGGAACTCTGCTGTGACGTTTTTCGCGCTGTTTTTCGTAGCTAGTCTTCTTGTTATGTATGCCTAGTGTTAGGGAATACCATACATGACCATGTGCACATAGGTGAAGAGACTTGGCTTGATTGTAAGCAACAACTCGGTTGATTGGTAACCGAGGACTCGGTAAGTGACAACCGAGGTTTGAGAAGTCAGTGTCGGAAGGAGAACGGCTGGGCATCGGGTATCGACTAATAGGGTATCCGACCTTACCTGTATTTGTTGCATGGTTAAGGGGAGGGATTTGCCCTGGTGTTGGATACGAAACGCTATCGGTTACCGTGGTTTTGGCCGACCATGGTTTAAGGCTTCGGCAGGACCCCGATCTTCTCGAACAAACAGTGATTCCCCAACCGGAGATGTTTTATAACTTCCGTGTTTTAGTGAACAGTGATACGTGGTTAGGTGGCTTTTAGATAGTAGAGATGTCTATGCTAGCTCGTTGGGCTTTACAGAATTTGTAGATTATACTATTCATTCACTTAGCTTTGTGCTAATCCCTCCCTCGTTGAATCTTTTCAGGTGATCGATGCTTTGGACGGGATGATTGACCAAGCTCAGTTTGATATGTTTTGAATAAATGAGCCATCTCGTTTAAGTGACACCGTTTGTATTGTTTAAGTGATGTTCATTTTGAAAGCTCATTGTGGGACCTTGTTTGTAAACTAAACTAAACTAACCTAGAGGATAACCTAATCGCCTTCGGGCATTTAAAAAAAAAACGCTTCCTAAATTTTGCGGTGTTACACAAACACCCATACAAAATCATAACTTTCCGATTATAAATTCGTCACAAGAAAAAGATACAATATGTATCCTTTGACCTAATCAGTCCCTAAATCAGTTTGATACAATACAATTTCAGATTTTCAGTTTATCCTTCCACCTGAATTTGACCTAAATACACATAACAACTGAAAATCTACAATGCAAACGCAAATAACGCAAAACTCTGGACCAGAGATCTTGACGAGAAGCTTGTGGAAACAGAGATCAACCCCATGGAGCTGTGGAGAACGAAACTTTGGAGAAGATGACCTGCAACGAACGAACAGAACAAGGAACAGGAGCTTGTGCGCCAGAATCATAATTAGAACCCACCACCAATGGCAGCCGACAATTACAATTCATGGTATTACAGTTCATGGTTTCTTTAATTTTACTCCAAAACCTTCAAAATTCCCATCAACGGCAACCGACATTGAACCCCCAGCATTCAATTTTGATCAATATAGAAAACGCAGGATAGATCGGAGAGAGAGAGAGAGAGAGAGAGAGAGAGAGAGAGAGAGAGAGAGATATGAATACATTGAAGAAATCGCACCCTAAACGACAGAGCTGTGGAGAAGAGAAACATACGAAGTTTTTCTGTTAAGAAATCGCTGTGGAGGTTTCGAAGGAGTAGGCCGACTCTCCGTGTGTTTTTATAATTCTCTACTTTCGGATTCTCGCCGTTTCCCTTCATTTGAGAGGGAATCAAAACAAGAGAATAGGAAATGTCATTTCTCCTTCCTTTACTTTTCTCAATGCTACCAAACAAGAGATTTGGTTGCCAATTCCATTTCCCACCTCTCATTTCTCTGTACCAAACACACCCTTAGATAAACGATTAGCCAAGAAACTAACATTTGTTGGATCGTTGCAAACTTATAGATCCTTTAAGAAAGCCCCTATGGCCCGTTCTCTTTGTAGACATTGTGTCTAGGGGTGAGCATAAAAACCGAAAAATCAAAATCAAACCGTTAAAACCGACAAAACCAAACCGTTAAAATCGAAACCATTCCGAAACCGGCGGTTTGATTTTAGATTTTGAAAAAACCGATGGATTCGGTTTGGTTCAGTTTTAACCAAAAACCGCTCCATTAAGAAACGGCCCCGCTAATATTTAATATATTATATAATTTTGAGTAAATTACTGTTTTTGTCCCTGTGGTTTGGCCGTTTCTGCGTTTTTGTCCCTGTGCTTTTTTTTTCTTTTTTTTGTCCCTGAGGTTTGCAAAATTCCGTTTTTTTATCCTTCCGTCCATTTTCTGCTGTTAACAAACGAGAAATGCTAAAAAGGTGAGGGTATTTTCGTCTTTTCTTCATGTTCTTCATGTTCTTCATATGTGTTCTTCAAATTGATGAACCCTAATCCCCAAATCCCAATTTCTTGAACAAATTGATGAACCCTAATCCCCAAAATCCCAATTCTCATTTATAAAGGCTGACAAAACCTCCGAACATAAAGTTTGTTCACAGAAAAATGGAGTATCAGGATGATCAGGCGAGTGCAAGTACACAAACATCAGCTTAAACTCACGTCTGGATCGTTGTAAAGCGTCCATGAAACTATCAGGAACGAAATTCGGATGCAAATCACCATATTCACGCTCAAACATCGATACAAAACGGACCGCCTCCGATGTGGCGGCCGACGGCGATTCTCCGGCACGTGCAGAATTGTTCAATCCAATTGCGCGAAATGAATAAGACAGAACACCACCAACAACCCAAAGCCCCAAACCAATTGCACTAGAAACTAACCCTAGGCTACCTGAAATGATAGAAATCGGAAGCGTAATGATCTGCCATGCTAGACCTGGAGGACCTGCCCCTCCGGTGTTGACTAGTCCCGAATGTTGAAATCTGTCGGTTGTATCCAGATTTGAGTCTGCGACGGTGGCGATGGCGGAGACGGAGGAAGTGGCGGCCGGATTATTGTCGTCGGTATTTGATGTAGAAGTGATACTTGAGATTGCTTGTTCAAGGTTCCATCCATGAGCCGAGAGGATCTCTGTGCACAAATCTATGTCTTCTATACCTGTAATTGCTTGAAAGTAAGACAGTTTATCCACCACATCACTCATTTGTGTTCAAGAAATTGGGATTTTGGGGATTAGGGTTCATCAATTTGTTCAAGAAATTGGAATTTGGGGATTAGGGTTCATCAATTTGAAGAACACATATGAAGAACATGAAGAACATGAAGAAAAGACGAAAATACCCTCACTTTTTTAGCATTTCTCGTTTGTTAACAGCAGAAAATGGACGGAAGGACAAAAAAACGGAATTTTGCAAACCTCAGGGACAAAAAAACAGAAAAAAAAAACACAGGGACAAAAACGCAGAAATGACCAAACCACAGGGACAAAAACAGTAATTTACTCTATAATTTTTTTAATTTTATATTTATTAAATAGAAGTCGACCTATTCAAATATTTGAAAGTCCATTTACCATGGTTCATTAATGTTTATATCGTTATTATATGCTACAAAATACGTTTATAATTTGAATTTTGGGCTGCAAAATGGTATTCATTGTTTGAAATTTATTACGGAGTATTAGACATTGATAGTTAATGCTGTAAATTAGATATTGTTACTGAAATTTGTATGTAATTTTGGAAAAATGAATATTAGTACATGAAATTATATATCAATATTTTAAGCGAGGTGGATTCGGTTTTAAAACCGAAACCGAACTGTTAAAGGCTAAAACCGCTAAAATCAAAACCGTTAGAAACCGAAACAATTGGGTTTGAAAATCTTAAAACCGAAATTAACGAATCGTGTTAAGTTTGAGCCTAAAACCGCCCCATGCACACACATTGTGTCTATATTCACCTTTTCTGCCTCGCCAACGAAAACAGAACCCAAATTTAGGGTTTATCATACATACGGCTTTCTTCCAAGAACCAAGCAAGCAACCATGCCTAAACATTACCGACCTGCTGTAAGCTCAATTCAAATTCGCAATCGAATTGTTACAAATCAATTGTTAAATTGATGTTTATCTCGTTACAGGGGAAGAAGAAGGAAGGTAACGCCGCCAGATACATCACTAGGTCGCAAGCTGTTAAGTATCTTCAAGTCAGTCTCTCCGTCTTCAGGTATTCCGATTTCAGCAAATTTAATAGTTGATTAATACAAACAAGCGAATTAAGTGTGTGGTTTTGATTTAAGCAAATTTAATAGTTGATTAATACAAACTGATGAAACTTAGATGCTATACAAGTGTTAATAGTCACAGAAATGCAGTTCGCTGTAAAAAAATGTTCATGTATGTGCACACTAGGGCTGCAAACTGTGTCAATATGTATATATGCCTTGATAAGAATTCAAACTCAGCTTGAACAATTGTATAGACATTATGTATCTTATAATATAACAATATACTAAATGTTTTGTGTTGATTTGAATAGGCGATTATGTATCTTCAAAGGTGTTTTTCCTCGGGACCCAAAGAAGAAAGTGAAAGGAAACCACCATACTTATTATCACATGAAAGACATTTTGTTTCTTAAACATGAGCCCCTTCTTGACAAGTTTCGTGAAATGCGTGCGTACGAAAAGAAAGTAAAAAAAGCAGTTTCTAAGAAAAACAAAGATCTTGCTGAACGTCTGCTGACACGAAAACCTTCTTACACACTGGATATGCTCATTCGTGAACGGTTGGTCCAGATTATTATAACATTTTTATTCAATATTGTTTGTTATCCATCATTGCTTTTATAATTCTTACTTTTTTAGATATCCTAAATTCATCGATGCATTGAGAGATTTGGATGATTGTCTCACTATGGTTCATCTCTTTGCTGCTTTGCCTGCTATAGAGAGGGAAAATATTCAAGCAGAACGAATTCATAACTGTAGAGGGTATTTTAATTTCCTTACATTTTTTAGTCTGATTTAATATAATATACTTTTTGTGTTGTTATAATATAATGTTAATTTTAGGTTGAGTCTTGAGTGGCAAGCATATATCTCGCGCACACATAAATTACGAAAGGCTTTTATATCTGTTAAAGGCATATACTATCAGGTAAAGTGATAATGACATATATATATATTATATTTTTTTGTAGAATTTAATATCGAGAAAGTAATTTACCAATTTCAGGCGGAGGTTGATGGTCAAAAAGTCACATGGTTGACTCCTCATGCACTACAACAAGTTATGCCTCAAGATGTGGATTATAAGATCATGCTTACGTTCTTGGAATTCTACGAGGTTTATTTTTTAATGTGTATTTTTCTATTATGTATTTATTATTTTGTTTTAAATTGTACTTACATATCTTTTGATTTTATATGCAGACTCTTCTTGGTTTTGTAAATCTCAGACTCTATCATTCGATTAATTTGAAATATCCGCCTATTCTTGATCCTCGATTGAAAGCTTTAGCAGCAGGTATAAACTTGCTATCACATGATAATTCATTAACGAATGACTATATTTTGATATCTTTTTTTGTGCAGATTTATATGCTTTAACAAGATATGTTGATGCGAAAGATCGTTCAAATGCATCAAATAGTGAGGAATCTGAACTTAGATTAGCCCAACTTCAAGACCAACTGCCTCTGCTAATGGACCTGGTGCATTGATGCATCTTGTTGATAGTGCTGCTGATGAGAATGAAGATGATGAAGAAACTAGGGCTTGTAAAACACTTTTTCAACATAAAACATTCTTTTTGGGTCGTGAGGTAAGATTCTGTTTTAAGTTATTTATTATTATATATTGTATTTAATTTTTGAATGTTTTTAGGTTCCAAGGGAATCATTGCTTTTTGTGATTACTGCCTTTGGTGGTGTGGTTTCATGGGAAGGGGATGGAGCACCATTTGAGGAATCTAATCAAAGCATTGATTATCAGGTAAGGCGATTTAAATGAATCTAATTTCGACACCCACTGTTTTATAGTTTTAACAAAGTAAGCTGTTATTTTATACAGATTGTTGATAGACCAACACAAAGTCACCGGTTTATTTCCAGAGATTATATACAACCACAATGGATATTCGATTGCATAAATGCACGTATAATCCTACCAACTGAAGAGTACATGGTTGGAAAGTAAGTTTCACTAATTCTTAATTATCATAAATGACACTCACATTACAATAGCCACATCAAGAAACATCTCATTTGGTGACACTCATAAAAGTGTTACTAAAAGTAAAAAGTAATCTCTAAAAAAGGGGCAAAATTAGAGTTTAATATTTGAAAGTTTGTCTGTATATGTGTGTTATAATCATTTTTTCTAAAATTATAAGCTTTATTTGAATGTTCATTAGGGTTCTTCCGCCACATTTGTCTCCATTTGTTGACAATGAAGCAGAAGGGTATGTTCCAGAATATGCAGAAACCATAAAAAGACTTCAAGCTGCTGCAAGAAATGAGATTCTTCCAATGCCTGGTGCAGCAGAACAAGATGACCCACAAAATCTTCTTGTTGAAGGAATTGTTGACCGTACAAAAGCTAAAGAAGCTGCTGAGATTAAACGAAAGGTTACTTTTTTATTTACAATTTTTTATATAATTTTTTTTATATATTGAATGCTTAAATTTGTTATTTTATTTTGGGTGAATGCAGATGACAATGCATCAGGAGCAGTACCATAAAGAATTAAAGATGGAAATTGAGGGAACATTTGAGAGCAAAAAGACTGAAGAAAAAACAGATGATGATGATGATGATGATGATGATGCATCTTTAGAGCAAGCTGTTAAGGATGCTGACAATATGGCCAAGGTTACAATACCTCGTAAAAAGAGGAGGCTTCTAGAAGCCATGCAGGTTACTTACTTTCTAATCTCTATTAACTAACTTGGAATTTTTGGTCATTTTTTGGTATGGGCGTTTTTTGATTTGACCCCCAAGTTGACCAATTTATAAACAACCCAAGTGGTTGTTTATGCAAATATCCCTCCCTTCTTTAAAGATTTTGTTTTTTACATATTTTTCATCAGATTTCGCAAGAGAGGAAAAAGGCAAGTGTGGATACTCTCAAAAAAAGGAAGAAAAATATTCAAAAAGAAAAAGCCAAGAAAACCACATCAGACTGAAGTTGCTGCTGGCGGTAACTTAATTTTTCTAGTAATTTATTTAACAGTTTGGTTCTCAATTTGGTTTCTTTTTGTATCACATACTATGTTATCACTTATGCAACTTTTTGCAATCTGATATGAAGTTAGTTTTATTTATAAACTTTAAATATCGCACTTAATTTGAAAATACTGTCTTATAGGTTTTAAATACTTTGTTTAAGTATAAATAAATAAATACTCCTTCCGTCACACAAAAAACTTCTCATTTTATCCTAAATTTTTGTCCCACAAAAAACTTCTCATTTCTTACATTTGATGGGTTCCACATAATAAAATACTTTTATTATTAAGGACCCTACTACTTAGTATCCACTAATTATCTTTCTTTCTTCAAATCAATCTTATATTTTAATCAAAATTATTACCAATAACCCCACCACTAACTATCACCTTAAAACTTGTGTCAAAATGAAATGAGAAGTTTTTTTGTGGGACGGAGGGAGTATATTTTAACGTATATATTGTTTTGGGCCTAGCAAATTGGGTCTAATGGGATGTTGTTCACTTTTGTTGGCCCGGTAAAAGCTTGAACTCGATTCATGCGTCGTTTTTGCTCTTGCTTTACAATATGAGAAATTAAAAAACTGTTGAATTATTAGTATTAACTTGTATTAATATACGAGGAATTATGTTCATTTAATATTTGTTAATGTGTTTTTTTTTTTAACGGTAAATCCCAATTTAAACCTAATTTTTACCCCCAACCTTAAGGTTGTGAGGTATATAGATATTTTGAAAATAATATGTAACAATGATTATAACCATTTAAATTGAATAAGTAGTGAAGAAAACTAGATACCAATTCCAAGTCAAAGTCAATAGCAAGTGTTTATATGGACGTTTAAGTAGTTTACTTTTCTTGCATTCTATTTCTTTCCTGGCACCACACAAATTGGTAAGCTTCACGCCTATCGTTTACTTCAAATAAACCATAAATCATACGCTTTTTTTCCTACAACAATAAACAAACTCGTATTGCATTTTTGAAGTTCATTTGGTCTCGATTTTGTTGGCCCTAAACATCGTTTGTGTGTCTCAAATTCTTGTTCACACAACTCTGTTTTCAACTTTTCTTCATACCCCTTTACCTGATCTTGTTTCGGGCTGGCACGATATTGGTTTTGGGCCAATGTCAAAATGAGCAGCACCTGATTGAAGAACCAACTCGGGTTTAATTCTTCACTTTCAACAAAGCTGGTGTCTTGGAACCCAAATATCACAGATTTTGACCCAACCATGAAGTTTCATGTTAATTGATAAATCAAGAATATCTAAATTCTGTAACTAGAGGATTTTTTTTGGAAATGTTCCAATCAAGTTACAAGCTCCAAGATTCATAACTGTCAGATTCCTGAATAGTTATTAACAAGCATAATGACATTCGCGCGTTGCTGTGGAATTATTTTCTTTACTTTTATTAGCCAAAACCATCCTAGCAAATATCAAACCTATATTACATATGACAATACAACACTAATAAATCCTCACAATTTCGTTTGTTGTTTTTGTTAACTAACAATAGTTTATCGTAAACACAAACAAACATAAATAGATATTCAGTTACGTTATAGATATTTGATATCATTAAACATAATTATGTATCAATTTAAGTAACATTGTTAAGTTTTTGTTAGAAAAAGAAATAAAAAAAATTTAATTTAATTTTATGAAATTCAAATATTAAAAAAATATTTTCAACTATTTCATTTGATTTTATCATTGTTAAATATCTTTGAATGAAATTTAAAAAAAAAAAAAAAAAGAGAAAAGAAGCAGCAATGGCAGTTTGGAGATACATGCAAAGTGTCATGACCCTTTTGTGAATTTGGAAAAGAAAAACAAAATGAGGAGCAAGGTTTCGAAACTGGGTATCCTCAATCTTAAGTTGGAAGCCTAAATTATGCCCGCGTGACCACTACAACAACATAGCTCCTTTTTAAATTATATATTATATACTCCTAAGTCCTAAGTTAGACATTATAAAAATCTGTAAAACGGAGGGTATTAAGTTGTCAATTGCTAATAGTTCGAGGATGCTGGAGTAATAGTAGGACCCATGCATTACACAGCCAACAACTATCCTCTTTAAATAATTGATGTTTGAGTAATAGTAGGACCCATGCATAGAATGGAAATTATTAAACACGGTTTAGATTGTAATGAACAGTGTCATTTTGAATGATAATTGTATTAATAGGTAATGAAGTTTATTTTTAGCATGAATTAAATATATTTTTAAATAAAATATAATAATTTTGAGTTTATTAAATCGGTTTATCTCACGCCCTTAGCCAAACCCTTAAAATACAATAAGTTGTTTAGAAAATCCATAAAATTGTTGGTGCGACCCGTTTGACTTGCGCATATATAAATTACAGTAGGTGGTTTGACCCAAACCCATTTTGCCACCTATACCTTCTATAAATCAAATTATTTCTGCTATAACAATAATTTCAATGGTGTGATTTATGAAGGGCCTGTTCTTTCTTCTTTGTCAGCAAATGCAAGAATGGCAAGAATGTCATCATTGGAGAACATCATGTTAAGCATTTCATCAAATTCACTTGTATTAATGGCTTCTCAATTATCTGAAGCTCAATTATCTTTCTCAATCATCAAATTTGGCCATTTGTGTGAGGGGTTTAGTTGTATTAATAATTTAGTGTGCAGTGAACGTAAGTGTGTTATAGGTATTATTATTATTTGAACATAATCATAATCAACATATTGAACATTTTTTTAACACCACAATTTTAGGGTTATTTATGTAGCCCTCAGTTATCACAAATTTTCCCAGTCGCTGAGAAACACACTATAAAAGTTTTTACAAATAAAATTAAATTGGACAAAAGAAAGTAATTAAAATCGATACTAAAAAGTGACTTATTTCAACCCCAACTCATCTAGTTTACCTACAAATATAGATTTTCAACAACACATTTATGATTTATTATTGGTCGATTTAGGGAAGAAATACTCCTTATTAAAGGTTGTATGTCCTTTACATTTTTGGTTTATCATCACAAGTTGTATTACAACATCACATCCCAATCATACCATAACAAAACCAAGATCTCCATTTACACACACATACAATGACATTAACGCCCGCACCAAAAAGCATAATGCTCATCTCTACGGTCATTACCAACAAGACCACCACATTGTACACAAACAAAACTACTTCCATCACAAAATGCGTCCATCACAATTTGCTTTCTTCCCATTTCTTCAAGTATACAACCATCAACAGATTGTGTGTTGTTAGATGTAGATGATAATGGTGGTTGGGGAATTGTAGGTGAAGATTCTTCAATAATTGCACATTCGGCTAATAATGATGCCAGCTCATCAGCAGCCGTTGTTTCCTGTATTTTGTTTATGTAAAGTTCTTTAGCTCTGTTTAGGGCTTCAAATGCAGCTGCTTCTCCACCTTTGGCTCTCATTGCACTTAAAACCTGTTAAAAATTGCAACTTTAAATCTCATGTTACGATTGCGTTAGTGAAACTTAAAGTAGTACTTATTAAACCTATTAAGATGTCATATGTGTTGATTTACCAACAAAATCAATTCATGTCACATTCTAAATTCAAGAACATCGAATTGTCATTATTATACAAATTCCTTTTTTTTTTTTTTTTTTTTTTTTTTTTTTTGCTTAATTCTCAAGTTGATTTTGATTGTTTCCTCTCTTAGATCAATTATTTCCTCTTCAAAAATCAAACCTTTTTGTTTCTTGATCATTGATTTTACCCTCATTTCACCGCTTTCTAATTACTCATCTGATTTGGATCCTACTCTCTTGATTTACAAGTAAAATACTACTACTATAATTTATCAACTGATTATACCATGTTTCAATCTACCAAAACTGGGACAAGCAAAATTATTAAATGCCATGTTACTTAGATATATTTGTGTACAACCAAAAAAGTGTTATAATCCCTCAGTTCTAAAAAAATATTAAATCTTGAATCTGAACAACTTTCAGCTGCAATTGCTGTGAATTAACGATTTTCCACAATAAACAAAACGGATATTGAGATATTTTCTGATCAACAGCATAATCAATACCAAATATCTTTCTGATCACGTCAAAATGTAGGGTTTTTAACAACAAATGTCATTCATATCAGAAAGAAAAAAAAGGACACGAGGATAACAATTAACAATCAATTACGATTCAATGAAGCTGCGACAGTTATAGTAAAATAAGAAATAGTGAATTACCGCTTGAAGAGCTTCAGAAGGTTTGCCCTGATCAATCAGTTGGCGAGCTACTGTAAGTAATCCTCTCGCAACTTGAATTTGATCGGAGACGGAGGAAAGTTCCGGTGACCTCGAAAGAGGTGCCGCCGGAGCATCGGAATCCATCATATCGACGTCGTTAGCATCCATGGCATTATCTCTCAAGAAAAAGTTTCAATTTGAAATGATTCTGCAACCTGTCTCGTTAGGTTTTGTTTTTGGGTTCTTGTGATTTGTGAATATGTTCCTTTGGAAAGTTACGTACTTATACATACATTTTTAAATACTAGCAGGGTACCCGCGCAATGCGGCGGCGGGTACCATGTTTTTTTTTTTTTTTTTGAACGGCAACCTAATCTACTCCTAAATCCACCTATGTCCACTATGAGACTCGAACCCTCAACCTCAAGGTTGGGGGCAAACACCTTTACCGCTAGACCATTAGGTACCATGTAACTATATATTTCGGTGGCTATAGTGGTGGTGAGCGATGGTGCGTAGTGATAGCGGTGGGTGGTAGTGACGGTGGGTTGCGTTCAAGTTAGGTGATATTAAATTGCAAACCCACTTACCTCAACACGAATAGTCACCCTTACAATAAATTGATGCTATATGTTCATCAAATAGTTGGGAGGGTACACTTGAGCAAGAAATACATTTGAGCTCATGACTAATTGACAGACTTTTTACTACAATGGCTGGTACATTACTTACCTCAATTTCATTATTGTTATTAACATCAACACACATACACCCTTAATCAACATAAGAATTTGGACATCCACTTTTTATTCATAAAAGAAACCATTAAACCTACAAAAAACATGCAAATTCTCAACTTCACTGCATCCAGTTTCTTGACACCTCAATTCAGAATCTACTCCCACTTTTCTTCACTTTCAAATAACCTCCACAACATATTTAATGTCTTCCCATTTGTTTGTAAATGAGTCAAGTATCATCATGAGAATATTTCATTTTCTATCTTCAAGTACTTCTTATTCCTGCCAAAATATATAAAAGAAACGTAAATAAAGACAGAAAATAAGTTCATACATTATACATAGCATGCTAGAAGAAAAGAATTAGTTACATATTATTTTGATTATTAATTTTGGCCATTTTGTTAACTGTGCACCAAGTGCAGGCTCTCAAATTACATCAGGAATCAAGACTAAAGACTAAACCTGCTGCTAATCAAAAACTACGGGCAGTACCTGTATATCTTTTTGTCATCTTCATCCTGCGATTAAACAGTCAGATAGGTAGGATGACATGTGAAGGTGGGTTCGGGTTGAAACGGGTCGGGTTGGCCACAGTTACCTCTCGTGTATCTTTTGTCTACCCCACATTATAGAAGCAATTTGAGTGCGTTGCATGTATATAATTGGTTAAGAAATATTGAGTATGGTTTAAAACTAAATGGGTCACTTACAAAAATGCAAGTATATACATAAGTAGATATAATAAAGTACTAACCATAATTGAAATTCCTTGAAATCCTCTGTGATTGCAATTGGGTTAGGTATGTTTACAAAAACAATATTATAAAACTAATAATCTAAATCAAATCAACAAAAATCATAAATTTAAATTTATTAAAATAAATCAGTTAAAACAATTAAGTTTGCACATGATATAGTCAACCTAAAGTCCACCATGGCGACTTTAAAGCCCCTCGTGCAGCATCTTTAGCTTCCGAATTAAGATGCTTCCGAATTAAGATGCTTCCGAATTAAGCCCAAGTGCCCAACCCTACAAGTTTCACAAATGTGTTAACAAAATAAATGAGTAAACAAATAAATTGCTTGTTATATGATTTAAACCAAGAATGTCATACTTGAGCAAAATCTCAGCATTAAAACCTATGCATTAAAATCAAATGTCATACTCGATATATTGCATGAAGCACATGGGAACCTCCAAGTACAGTCACTGGTCAAGTATGAGCAGTTGGCATATCCAATTAATCTACACAAAAATGTAAAGATATCATGTCATTAAATGCCATTTTTAATGAAAATGTGAAGAAAACATGTAGTATAAAATATTCTTACATTTAACATTTGGAAGAGGAATGTTGACCAAAAGTTGTGACCAGCTGCAAAAATAAACAATATAACCATCAAAATTTCGTGTAAGCGATATTCACAACATATTCAATCTACATTCTCTTCATCACATAGCTGATGTACGAAACCCTAACCACATTCCGCAACCCTGATCTCGTTCCATCAATCACACTTGGTTACCAAATCCCATAGATCCCAAAACTCAAAAAAAAAAAAAAAAAAGATTTAGGAAAAAACCGACTATCACTGCCAAATTTCTTAAACAAAAAACTAACCTTTTTTACAAATGGTGGTATGAGATGAAATGTCATACAATCGAGGAAGACGAAGAGCTTGTTCAATATTGTTTCCGAGTACAGACAAAAACCCAGGATTATTATACAAATTGCTTAAATAAGTAACAAAAATCTTACCTGAGGTCGTCGATTGAGGCGGGATTGTCGGAGGTCGGAGGACGGGAGGGTGGAGGTCGACTGTGAGAGGTCGGAGGATGATTTTCTGCGTGTATGAGAGTTTTTTTACGGCGAACAAATATTGATAGCAACATGTCATCTTTGATAGCATTAATTGTCTTCGACATTCAAAGCAACAACAATAAATAGTTTTTGGTAATAGTTTAAGTAACCCGAACTTTTGAATTTTTGCTTGTAACCAACTCATATTTTCTCTTAGATCAATTGAGTCGGAAAAATTACGACTTTTAGGTTTTATATTGGGAGCTTTAATACATACACGTTTGACAGATTACCAAGTAGTTGTTGCTGAAATTATACCAACTCATACAGGAAACTTTCGACATGCCAACGTGTTTATAAGTATTTTTGAGTTTTATTTTTTTAATTAAAATGAATAAAATGAAATACTCACTAAACAAGAAATGGACCCAAGGTATACTAATAAGCATAATACCTCCTATATCAAATTTCCAGAAACAATTAAATTGTTACCAAAATTATGTAATTATATATAAAACATATTTGTTATTGAAGATTATAACTTTAATCACCAAAAATCCGAAGAAAGATTAGACTAAATATATAATGAGAGACTGAATCTTTATAAGCATTAAACTATGTAAATCTTTTATTAAGAAACAGAATGAAGGTAGCTTAAAGCTAACCAACAATGTATTAAGTATTTGATGAAATGAAGCATGAGAAATACAAAACCTACAACTAACAACACTATGACACAGTCTCATTATCATGTACCTGTAAATATAATGAAACAACAAACAAACAAATTCTTTATTATACATGTTTTAACTTGAATTTTATCAAGTTGAGTTTGTGAAGATAAGAGGATTCACATTTGCAGCATGTGAGTTGTTGTTTGCCACCATCACTCTGCAAAATCAAGGGGTGTTACAATAGTGAACCACTTTATTAAAATTGAAGTTTATTAATACAATAATATTGTCCTTTAATGTCTGTCTCATCATCTCATGGTTTTACATCCATAAGAACCAATTATTTTCCACCTAATAAATGTTTTACATATTTTGTTATAAAACATCAAATACTAAAAAACAAAAATCAAAATCTGTGACACATTTTTAAGAATATTAATGTAAAAGATGCAACAAACTCACTCTATTTCTTCATTGTGGATGCTTTTGCTTGATCCCGCACTTTAGCTGCTCTTTTTTCCAATTGGATCTCGAAAACGATTACGATCATCATCGTCAATTTGTCATCATCTGCAACTGCAGCTTCATAAAAAGATTATAAGTAAAATATTGAACCCAAAATGCCCATTCTTTCATTCTGGTATTATTAAATACTGCACTTGAATTGGAATAACAAATGATTATTTAAATAAAACCTGACAAAATTGTGGAAGAAGCTTCCGAGGTACCGACCGCTTTTTCTTTCGGATATTTAACACCTGTGAACAACCACTAATGACCTTTGTTGTCTCTACTTCGATCACAATATCATCCGCAACTTCAATAAAGATTTTTAGAAACGATATAAATGTAAACAAAAACATGCAATATACAAAATGATCAAAAATAAAATAAAGAGCTTACAGGATTGTGCAAGGCCTTATACGGAGAATCATCTAAAATAAGTGTATTTGATTTATCATACACTCCTTTTCAAATGTAAGATTACAAGCTGCTTTTTCCCATATTTTTTAATACCTTTAAAACGAAAGGTTTCACACTATTATGAATATGGTTATGTAATAATAGCTCATAAACTACTCAAACAATAAAATCATAGTAACCTTGAGAAAACACACCATTGATTATGACCCTCGTCTTCCCCTTTTACCAGACTCTACGAAAAACAAACTAAGGTACAATTATATTAATCAAAAAGTGAAAACAACTCACTTGAGCATTACATCGAACACATGGAAGGCATGCTACAAAATTAGTGTTTTGTGATATACCTCAGCTCATGTATCGCACGCTCATCTGAGAAAGTATGAACGAAATAAATGTATAAAAACGAAATAAACAAAAAGAGATTCACACAAATCAGAATTGCGTTGTGTATATCACAATCAGAATTGCGTCGTGTTCGTTACAAAAAAACGAATTTCAAGTACACTTTTTAAAACAAAACTGAAATTAAAAACAAACGGGAATTGCAAACCTGTTCAATGGGAATTCGATTACTATTACGTATCTGGAATCAAAAGCTGAATGAAAACTCATATTTTGCAGATAAGAAACTTGTAGCTTATCTCATTCCTCTTGTATTTATAGGGTTTAGAAACCCGTAAGTTGAAGAGTTGAAGAGGCTGATTTTTTAAATCGAAGCGGGCATTTGAAAGGGGTTATTGTAGAATCGAGGTGGGTAGAGAAATCGAGGGAAGCAATGTGTGTTATCTGTAAACGTGATTGCAACTTTCGAGGTGGTAAACGAAGATCGAGGGAAGCAATCTCTGTGATAGGGGTATTTGAAAGGGCATGTAATTTTATCCAGAAGCTGAAATCGGAAATAATTTATTGGTATGTGTTTTTAATTCTAACCTCAAGCAGCTCCTAGAGCAGGTGGTTTGGTGCATGACCTATGAGCAGGAGGTCATGGGTTCGAGGCATGACTTATCCTTTTTTTTCTTGATTTTCTTGAAATCTCAAAATAGAAAGAAAGTGGCTGAATTTTCCAAAAAGTATTTATGGAAAGGGCCTAAATGCTTTATAAAGTAGTAAAGAAATGAAACGCTTTGATAAATTATCTATGTAAGATATGTGAGGGGGTGATTTTTCTACCACAATTTTTGAGGTATCTACCACATTCAATGCTTAATATAGTTGTACAATCAGCTGTAAAACATGTACATTGTGGTATAACAATTAAAAGTTGTGGTAGCAATATCAATTCTCAGATATGTGAGATTCACAGTTTCACATCATTAATTATCTTTTTTAACATAGTAAATTAACTTTTAAATGATGACTTATTTACCTTTTTTTTTACTTTTAGTTACACTTTATTAAAAAAATATGTGACTTATTCTCGCTAACTATCCAATTTAATTTTCGACTAAAAAATCGTGAAACCAACAATATATCTTTAATTTGAATCGGATGAAGTACATGATTTGTGTTTCTTCAACATATTATACATCTCGCATCCATTAAATTAACTTTGTCAATATTTGGTATCCCTTATTCCATAACTTAAAAAAAAAAAAATCAATCTTTTTTTATTCAAACAACATAATAAGCTCTTAGAAGGGTACAAAGACAGTGAAATGCAAGCTTCCTTGTTGACATTCGAATCCCGTTAACACACTTACATCCATCCCTTCACAACTTTAAAGGTTACAATGTTTCATTTTTACACTCTTTAATGATAAATATTAAGAAGATTCAAAAATTATGGTTGCCGGCGAGTCTTTCACATTTAGGGAATGATTGTGTTCGCTTTCATAAGTTACTATAAGCATTGTTGGATCGTCCAAAGCTCTTTCAACATGTTTTCTTGCAGGACAACCTCTCAAACTGCTACACTTATAATAACCCCTGAAACACCATAAAAACTAATTAGAATACGTTAAATTAAATAATTGATGGTAAGAATTAAACTAATTTGAGTAGATTAGTCTTGATCTAAACCATTGTAATAATTTTTAAAAGATGATCCAAAGCCGCTTTGTGACCTGCAGAGTTTTGAAAAATCAAACTCATACCCTTATTCACCGAGTCAGCAAATATCCGACACATTTACCCGACCCATTAAAATACTAAGATAACACAACTATTATTCCACAAAGTATTATCCAACAAATATAACATGAATACCTTAATACTAAAATAACGTTTCTTAAATAACCAAATATGTACTCTAGATTAATACTAGAAAAATATTGCTTAAATAAAACATTCATGAGAAAATATGATATGAAACACATAAATTGGTTTTTTTCTAAAATTAAATGTGAGACGGGTTATAGACAGACCGGATTCGTATTGATTTATATCCGATCATTTTAGTAAAAGGGTTAACATGTATGATTAGTTAACGGATAAATGAATCACAAATTGTGATTCAAACTTATATAATTCTTATGGGTATCGAATAATGGTCAAAAGTGAAAACCCGCTCTATTATAGTTCTCCATATAGTTAATGCAAAATAGAAGAGAGAACATCAAAGTCCTCAACAATATACACTATGAGTTGAAGTTGACTTTTCACAAACCATTAACTTTTTGTCTTTATTTATTCGGTTATTGCCATAATTTTACCTAATATTCCTTGTGTTTGAAGATATAATTTTAGATCTCCAATTTAAATATAAACAAAATTCAAAAAGTCCAAAGCAACCCATATACTCTACCTAAATTACCCTTAACCATTAGAGCAGTGGATGTCAACCCATGTGTGGCACACTTTGGCGCTACCAAAATACATTTGATGTGGATAATAGGTTTAACATGATCCACATCCACCGTTCTAATCCAAGTTATAGACTTTTGGGCCGGCTCCATTCTCCGAAGCCGATGAAAACTAACAATATTTAATCACTCCGAGTTAAGACTCAGTGAGTTGGTCAGTAATCACCGGGTTAATCACTTATTCATACTGAGTCATGATTTTACCTTGGATGTGGTGACCCTTTAATCGGCTTTTGGCCGTACTTCCTCCACGAATAATCGTCGGGCGGTATGTCGGCCATTTTCAGGCTTATCGCCGGCACTCTCACAACTCTCTTCATTCTTGATTTCCTGCAAATAATCAATTTTAAAGTTAAACACAAATAAAAAAATTTAACCTTTTGCAATACGCAGATGGAGACTATGATTCATAGAAGTGAAATATCCAAAAGGGTATCGGAATTAGTACCTTTTTTTAGAACAATGACACCTGCCGGAAGAGTTTGTGCACTTTGTGTGAGAATCATCAATGGAGTTACATTTCCGTTTGAAAGAAGAAGACGATAGATTCGACTGGCCGGCGGAGGAAGCTTGTGAAAGATTCGTGATCTGGAATCCCGAAGACATAGACGGCTGCAATCCCTCGGTATCTCCGGTCAAGGATGACATAAAAGAATTCGCCGGAGAAGCAACAGCGCCAGAAAAATTAATGGTGGCAGTCGGAATACGAGCATCTTTTCTATCAAAAGATCCTGATTTAACCAACGGGATTACCGGCATCCGTTGCTGAATCGGTGCCGCCGAATACACCTTATCAGTTGCCGGTGATGGTGCCGGCGGCGGAGACAATGTTGGTTTTTTCCGTAGTGTTACAGGTGGGTTTGAAGTGGGTCCTCGTCGGAATCGGGCGTGTCCGGTGGAACTCCGGTCTAGGAGAGAAATGAATTTTCTGAACTTGGTAACGGCCACATCGGCGACGGCGACGTAATCGGTGGTAGCGGAAGTGTCACTAGCGGAATACGACGGTTTATGATGGGAATCGGTGGAAAGTAATCCGATTAGATTCTGTAGGCTTTTAAGACCTGCAACTCCGGCTTCACGGACGGCGGTTTCTTCCATATTCCCGGCGAAACTATTGTTTCTGTATGAATTCATGAGCTCGACAGCCATATCCAGATCAACATTGAAGAATAAATGATGATGATTTAGAAGGGGAAATAGAGCCAAACAGATGATGCCGTGGGTGCTTTCTGCGAATTGACGGATTTGTCCTTCTCTACGGTCAAAGAGTAAAACCAATAGTGGGGTTACACGTATGATGAAAACGTCAGAGGTTGACGGTACTCTTTAATTGTGGGCCAGTGTTTGTGTTTTTGAGAAGAAGACTGCAGGTACGGTGATGATTTTAATAAAAAAGTCAAAGACTGTCCAATCGTCGTTGGATTACTTTTCTTTTCTGGGAAAACAAGAAATAATATCTTTTGTCTATCATTAAAAGATAATTGTTCAAACAAATTTGATGATATAATCAAAAAAAAAAAAAAGTCACTGGGTGTAGAGGTGTTTGTCCTTATTTTTGAGATTGAGAATTCAAGTTTTAGAATGGATATAAGTAAATCTAGGAGTAGATTAAATGCCGTTGAAAAAACAAAGAAAAGAAAAAAATACCAAGTAATCAGAAGTCCAAAGCAAAAAGTATGTGATTGAAGAGAAAATAAAATAAACAAAGATTAGTGGGGGTTAATTGTCACCGACTGGTTACGTTATGGGGGAAGGGGTCAACAGGTTCAGTTGTGCTCGTATACCATTGACTACTACATTCATTCTAAGGTCTCTTAATACTTGCCTTCTTCATGTTTTTTTCAGTTTCATCACATCAACACATATCACCTCTTCTTAACTGATAAATTAACTAATACACTCATGTCAACATCAGTTCTTCATTTCTTATTCAATTTTGTTACATCAACTAATATGTTTTATTTAAAAACAATAATTTTGAAATAAATACATTACACTAGTTAAAACATTATATTTTTATCATTAATAAAAAAAGGTTTTGATAATGACAACCCTTAGGGCTGTTTCTAAGCGCATAAAAGTTGTACATTTAATCATGGGAGGAAATGATTCCTAAAATTCAGGGGTAGTTATAGATTGATGTACAAGTTTCTAATGTATACCTATTGACAGTCCTTAAGGCTGTCATTATCAAAACCCATAAAAAAAATAAAAGAAAACTTAAAATTAAAATTTGACTATATTTTTTTGTTATCAAAAAATTGATCTTTTAAAACCCAAGTACCCAACTCCCCACTTTCCTCCTTTATGTTTCCCTCGTAAAACGTGCATCTAAGGGAAAGAATATCAAATATTGATCTGGGTCATCTCATCCAAGCCCACAATGGTTTAAGAATGATTGAATTATTATGATATAATTGGGCTTCAGTAAATCCATTTTTTGTTGGATTCAAGCATATATCGCCATATAGGTGAAGCTAAGTAAGCTTCCACCCAACCCAAACCTCATCCCAATTCCCAAATATTAGTGTCATAGTTCTTTTAAATGCATGGAAGATTAATATTTTCTTCCATTATTTGATTCATGGACCTTTGTAATTCTGGGGGTTGGCCATTTGGACCATGTATACTAGAGCATTAGAGCAATAGGTTCGGTATTAAATTTCCATCACCATTTGACTACAATAGCTTGATTGGAGATATAACACTATCACTAGTTCACTATATAGTTCAACATTTATAACTAATTTTAACACTTTTTAGGGGTATGTATCCAGGTTCCCAATAACCTATCTACCTCATAAGACAAAGTTTTGAATTTCCCATTTAAGAGTTTGCTTTCAAACTTATCTAGAACTCGCCACTTTGCTCTACCAAAGTAATATAAACATTTAATTGATGTATCCTTGCCTCATTGGCCAATGAGTTTCGAGTTTAATAAAATTAAAAGTTAATATATAATGTATTTCCTTAACTAGATATTTAAATTTGCGGAATCGATATTGAATTGTTTAACTTGCAAATTAGTTTTAGGCTTTAGTGTTACGAATCATGTCAAACATTATTTTTTTTTCTTTCGATATATGGTAGTTGTAAAATTTTAAAAAATTAGAAAAAAATAGGTGATATATTACACCATAAAAACTTATTTAGTTATATACACAACATATTATACACGCTTTAAAACAAATTATATAAATATATCAAAAATAGGTTGTAGTGTACAAAAAACTTTTGTAATACAGATTTCACCTTTCATTAAAAAAAAGATTATTGAAGCATATGAGAATCAATCGGCAACTTCCGTGAACCTTGTCAATTTAAATATACAAGTGAGATCCATAAAGAATTGCAAGAAGTAAGTCACTATAACGTGGCCACCATTACCTCCTTATCCATTAAGTCAAGCAAAATCAATCTCTCTCCAAAAATAAAAATAAAACACATAGAAAACCACTTTATAAAAATGATGCAAACGTATACAACTACTTCTATAAAAGACAGATATGTTAGTAAATGTAACAACAGTGTCAATCGGACTTCCTTACGATCTTACATCCATTCATGCAATCTTACATACGACCTTACTTCCCGATTCTACCTAAAAACACTACAAGAATAATAAGCAAAATTCGACGAACTGCCTATCCAACGACATATCATGTCGTCGCTAAAGGTTTAATAAATGACAAATTTGTTACTTTCTTTACCTTGACTTTGACTTAGACTTACTCCTTTGGCGATGACATGTGTCGTAGCTAAGGGTATTTTAATTTTGTTTTTTATTTAACTATTTCCCTTTGAATGAAAATTTTCGAGAATGACCTTTAGCGAGGACACATGTCATTGCTAAATGTTATTTATTATATTATTTATTTATTTTCCCCTCAAAATAAATTTTCTTCCCTCCAAACGTAAGTGTCGTAGCATAAACCTATGCTGACGACAATTTAGTCTACACCGACGATTATTTTGTCGTCGCATTTGGTGATTTCTCTTTAGTGAAATGATATTACAAATAATCGATTTGATATTAGTTAGCAAGATCATACAATCAGCAATGCATGTTTGATAACCTTGTAAATGCTCGTAGCCAAACCTAAACATACCACAAGTTCAAAAAACATTTGTTTATGCTTAAGCATGAACACATGATGATATGGTATCCAATCATGAAAATATGTTATATATCCAATGTAACATAATATTTTATGTATATCCGATATCCGATAAAAAATATATCAAAAAAAGTGTCAACACAAATATCAGTCAGTTTTAGATGTTTTATGACAATAAACATTTCAAAAAGGACAAAACAAAGAAAAGTGAGTAACATGAGAGCACATTCATTTGGGTTCAAGTGGAATGGCTAGTTGGCTCTATGTGGCTAGAAATGTGAAGCAACCCAAATAAATACTGAAACCAATCCCACGGGCCATATCTTCTCCCATACTTTATGATTATTATTCATTTAGTTTTTACTGCATCGATTATTAAACTATTCATATCCATATAGTTATAAGCGAGGGGTAACCAACTGCCCAAAAATTGTGGTTTGTTTAATGAATGGTTAGATTTCTCTCATGTAGGTCTGGTTTATTTATGTCGAGCTCAATGCCTTCATTGTATCGAGGTTGAGCTCAACTCGATCGTAGAAAAAAAGGATCGAACTACCCATTAAAATATGAGATGCTTGCTCATAATATTACTCACTTTTTGTATTTCACATTATCTTGTTTTGTTGAAGTTGTGGATATCCATATGTATCCAACAATTCCAAATATTTAATGAATAACTATTTAACTAATGCGTTGTTAGGTAAACCAACTTAATGATCTCATTAAGAAGTAATATTCTAACATGATAGGGTGTTTGATAAGCTTTCTTAATCAATATTTGAATTAAATTTTGATCTTTTCCCCATCTTAATCGTACATATCTAAGGAGAAGTATATGAATTATTCATATATTTATACCATTCAGATATTTAAAGCGTAAGCCATATAAAAGGCATCATGAAATCAAATGAGGCTAGAGAAAACAACGAAACAAAAATACAATCAATTCAATGACTCCAAATAAGATTAGTAACAGAAAAAAAATTTGTGGAGATAATCATTTGCAGCAAATTTGATACCGGAATATTCGGTTTGATAACCTGCTACTAATTCTTCTTCTACTTCTGGTAAATCAAAAGGTAATCGTTCACACTCGGCTAGTGAAGAAATTAGAAAAACTAGAAACCCTATAGGTTGACGCCACATATTCCATTAAACATTCAAGGAGGTATGGAGAACAATACTTAGTCTTATCCATTCAATAATTCAAAATGTGTAGAAATTTAACTTAGTCAAGTGGTGGTTGGACAATTTGTCCATAACAATTTAACATTCATGATGCAAATAGAACTCTTTTTAAACAAATATATATCGGTATATAATCCAATGATAGGATATAACTATTGATCAATTATATAAAATTCCGATTGATAAGACAATATTAGAGTTTTGAAGGATAACTTGAATATCAGGAAAAAAATTTGCTTGATGAAGGACATGATGCAGTGGCGCCATAACTTTTTAAGGCCGAAAGTACATAATGGATGGTAACACGACTGATTGTGTGAATTTTAATTTTTTTTACCAATAATATAGCTGATTATTCATCTGATTTTAAAATGCCAACAAGAGAAACATGTATTTTTAATTACCTTGGATAACAAGTAACGTACTCTAATGTCTCTCACTCAAACACGTACATACATTTTAACTATAGTTAACAACTTTCTTTTACTATTTTGATCTGTTTAAGTAATTTCTTGCAAAAGAAACTACTAACCTATCATGTTTTCCAGACAATTTAATCCAATGGTATACATTATCCTAAGTTGATTCAAGCACAAGATAAGGGAGATCTTGATAGCATTCGATTATTGACAAGATTTTATTAAAAATACAATAACAAAAAAATATATCAAAATACCATTATTTAAAGAGAGAATTCAAAAAATATATCAAAACAAGATACCAATAATTATTTTGTGAATGAGTATAAAGATTCCATATCATAAAATAATAAAATCAAGAATTAAAAAGTAACCATTTGGTGTCCATATCATAAAATAATAAAATTAAGAAGTAAAAAATAATCAGATGTAGATCAACTGTCACCAAAGGAAATTTTGAGAGGTTTTCTTTCATAAGATCTCGATTTCGAGTCTTACTGAAGGTTTTTCCTCGGGGTGAATAGATTGTGAGGTTTATTCCTTATAAATAGAGGGTTCGTGAGAAGACATAATACCCTTATAATATCACTATAACCACTAATTTACAAAGTGACGTTTAAAATAAAAAAATTAAAAATTAAAAAGTATGTATCCCCATTATACCTCCCCTTTATAAATCTATTCCCTCCCTCACCATTCCAATCCATCTGTTCACCTTCTTCCAAAGATGAAGCTCCCTTCAATGGCGATCCTCTTCCTTTTTGCTCTCTTCGCCGTCTCTTCCGCCATTGACATGTCGATCATCGGCTACGACGCCACTCACATGCCCACCACCGCCGGTGGACGCTCCGACGAAGAAGTCAACGCTATGTACGAGTCATGGTTGGTCAAACATGGCAAATTCTACAACGCACTCGGTGAGAAGGAGAAGAGGTTTGAGATCTTTAAAGATAACCTCAAATACATCGATGAACACAACGCCGGCGACCATTCCTACAAGCTTGGACTCAACAAGTTCTCAGATCTGACCGTTGAGGAGTACCGGTTGACTTACACGGGCGTTAAGAAAGTCAATTCTAACCGGAAGCTGAACAACAAAGTGAAGAGTGATCGTTACTCTCTAAAATCCGGTGATGTCCTGCCGGAGTCCGTTGACTGGAGGACTAAAGGTGCTGTTGCTCCTGTTAAGGATCAAGGAAGCTGCGGTGAGTTATTACACTGAAAATTTCCACTTTATGGTTTTTGATTCCCCCCTTTTTGAACATGTGTATATTTTAATAATGCTCATGGAAACACGAAATTAGGGCACATAATGATGGATTAAGCACCTACAAATTTGTTTTACCTGCTCAAGTGTTCATCACTAAGCTCAATTATAAAAAAAATCAATGTTACATATCACAATAGTTTAGGAACAAAATATAGATATAGAAAGTTGAGTTGGAATTATAATTATAGATATTAAAAGTTTTACTATGATTTCTATTGGTCGTAAGATCCCAATTGTGGGACCGTGATACTTGGATTAAGATGTTTCTGTTTGTTTCAAAAATAGTTTTTGTTGGTAAGTAATTATAGTAGATGTTTTTATTGAATTAAAGGGAGTTGCTGGGCATTCTCAACCATCGGATCAGTAGAAGCAGATCGTAACGGGTAATTTGACCACATTATCAGAACAAGAACTGGTTGATTGCGATACATCTTACAACGAAGGATGTAATGGTGGTGATATGGATTATGCTTTTGCATTCATTGTCAAAAACGGTGGTATTGATACAGACGCTGACTATCCCTACACCGGCAAAGATGGAAAGCGCTAGGGTTCGTAGCATTTATACTTATAATTAAAATTGAAAGTATTAATGTGTACTGATTATTTTGTAATTTGTAGAAAAACGCAAAGGTTGTTTCGATTGATGGTTATGAAGATGTTCCTGTGAACGATGAGTCATCGTTGCAGAAGGCTGCTGCAAACCAGCCCATTACAGTTGCTATTGAAGGGGGTGGCAGGGAATTCCAGCTCTACGAATCGGTAATTTCTTGCGTAATTTTATTAATTAATTTTATTTATTAATTTAGTTTATCTTCAGGGTGTATTCACGGGTTCATGTGGGACCCAGTTAGACCACGGGGTAGTGGTAGTCGGTTATGGAACCGAAGGTGGGAAAGACTACTGGATCGTGAGAAACTCGTGGGGTGCAGAATGGGGAGAAGAAGGTTACATAAGAATGGAACGAAACATTCAAGACAAAAAAGGGAAATGTGGGATTGCAATGGAAGCATCTTACCCAACCAAAAGCGGGTTAAACCCACCTAACCCTGGTCCATCACCCCCAACCCCGGTTACACCTGAAACTGTTTGTGATGCGTATTACACGTGCCCACAAAGTACAACTTGTTGTTGCATTTATAGTTACCGTGGGTCGTGTTTTGCATGGGGTTGTTGCCCGTTGGAAGGTGCTTCATGTTGTGATGATCATTATAGTTGTTGCCCGCATGATTATCCCATTTGCAATGTGCGCCGTGGTACATGCTCACAGGTATTTATAAAAAAACTAATTATTTATGAGATTTTTAAAAAACTGTGGCACTTTAAAAACATAAATATGTTCTAATTTGACTTCTAAGGAGAAAAGTTTGTGGAAAAGAGAAACCACTTTTCAGTTTTATAACTAAAATTTTGAAAACTGACTATTATTGTTTTGAAAACTCGCTCCTTGTTTTCTAAAGTGGAAATTATAAATATTTGTGTAACAGAGCAAGAACAGCCCATTGGAAATTAACTCGTTGAAACGTATTCTTGCTAAACCAACTAACATGAAGAGAAGCAGTGCTTAAGAAGAAGGTGTTAAACGATATGAAGTGTTAATAGGTTCGCTGAAGAAGCGATTACCTATTTAATTTGTATTATTGGAAGTTTAACTGAGACAATTTGATTATTATCTGATCCTAAATCAGATGCTGATTTGTACATACTGCATTGATTCCTGTACAAGAGACATGTTTATGTTTCCTTTTTATTGCTTACGTATTTAATAAATCTTCCATTTACAACAACTGCTTCCTTTTTTTTGTTTTTGTTATTACCTTTAGATTTTATTTTGTTTCTACAAAACCAGTCCCACTGGTCATACCTTCTCCCATACTTTATGAAAAAGATGGGTTGGGTTGGATTTCTAGGATAGTCTTTGTGTAGAGTTGGAGATGATCTAACCACTAAATTACCCTTTAGTAAATAGAAGATCAACAGACTATAATCAACAATTTTAGTAAAAAAAATAGTTTATCTTAGACTGAAGCATTGTGTGTCCCCCACGACCGGCCGTCCAAGCTTTCTCCACGCATCCCCCTTGACGAACCACCCCCACCCCCTTGATTTTAAAAGATCGGTCCCCCAAGCGACCAATGACTGTTATACTTTTCTCTTCTTATTTTCTCTTTTTTTTTTTTTTTGTTTTATGTGTCTTCTTCTTTTCATTGGTCACAAGTTTGTTCACCACTATGTGAGTTGGTCGGGATTTATCATGTGTTTAGTCTGGAAAGAGAAAACTGATGTAACGTTGATCGGCAACCAAAACTTGAGTTTGGTCACCATTATAAATAGTCTGAAACTTCAAATTGTTGTATTTTTGTGAGGATTTTGAAGAATATTGTTTAAGATTCCAAAACCGAATGTCAATATTTTGAATGTGGGGGGAATAATGGAATTCACTCACCAAAAATAAAGGAGGAGGGGATAAGGAAACTGTTTATTTTAAAGGTACTCGACCTAATCCTTGCCGAACTTCATCCTGACAACACAACCATTACCCCTGGAAACTATGACAAGTACAAATCACAGGGCACCCTAGCAACAACACAACCATGCCCATATGGGCACACCAATAATACCTATTTGCCTTTTTATAAATAGGACAATCGGTAATATCAATGGCAATGAAAATTCAATTCACATAATATCTATCTACTTATCCTCTTCGAATATCAATTCACCCATGGTCCCAAATATCCAATTACCCCCAAGCTCCACAAACCACCGAACCAAACTGCAAACGGACAAGTTTGCACTACACACAATGGTCCATCTCTTTTTCACTGACTATGGAAATCCCACCTGAGCCAATTCGCACAAAACCACACCAATATGAATTATTAGGCTGGGCGGGAATTACAACCATCAAAGATTGGTTTCTTTGTAGAGTAGTCATAATACGGGCTAGGTTGACCTAAAACACTTTTTGTCCAAGTATGCCAAATATGATTAAAGTATCATGTTCAACCATCTTGACTGAATTCTCTTACAACTATTTTTTATTTTACCCGTCAAAGATAAACATAACAAATAATGACTAACAAATATAGGAATTAACAGTCAATTTAAAAAATAAAGACGCCCAAATGTGCATTGGTCAAAAAATTTAAACCACAACTACAAAATATTACAAGAAAAAAAATCGCTAGCATAAATGATACATTAATGAATGGGTCGGGCCAATTGGATTACTGGCCCCCTAAAGAAAAGATCCTGAATTTTGAAAAGAATTTCAAGCAATTAATATTTCAAGTTAACTCAACAAAACTTTATGGTCGGCCAGAACCACCATCATCAACCGTTGCTGCTTTCTTTCCTGTGTATTTCTGCAAAATACATCACCAAATTTTGATTACATAAAACTAAGTCAAACAAGGCTTAGGATAATACCATTTCCAAAAAAAGTTGAAGGGTTATACGCCAAATTAGTGAAAGTTTAAGGATGAAAACATAATTAACATTTTTCTATAACATATATTGAAATAACTTATAAAAAGAGGGATTCAGTGGATACCCGTTTTCCAAAAGTGAAGGGAACGTATCTATATTTGACCATATGCATTATCTGTCTCTTCATTGTTGAAATGAATAATACAAACCAATAAAACAATAGAATTGGCCAAAATACGGGCACATCAAACATACTGAAAAATGTGAGTGTAAAAGCAATACAGAAGGCTCTTGTAAGTGAATACCTGCAGTAGCACAGATAAATTGAACGATTATATATAATTAATTTGAATACTTATTTTTATAATTAGTTACTTTAATATTTAGAATTTTCTATAAACAGAACATTAAATATCTGATATCTAATTATTACAACTTTAAACAACTTAAGTTCAAGAGATAAAGTGTATTCGCGATGTATGGCTCACGAAATAGCTGGGCCACTTTGTTAAAATTGTTTAAAAAGTGGTCAAATTGGTATAGTCAACCCGTATTTTTGGTTATTTTGGTGAATTTCCCATATATTAATCGATACCAGTAACCTAATAACTTCAGATCCTCATTGAACTTCTTGAAATTGGGTACATATCACACCCATTGTAGTGGAGATGAATACACATCCTCATTCCTCAAACATTCCTAAGATTCTTGCAGTGAATTATATTGGTTATAAGGCTACTTAGGCAACTGCTGTTACTGAATTGAATGTCACATTTTGATCAAGCAATGTATATAGATAACAATGGCATTTTACATTAGATCATTTACAGTCAAAACTAAATATCACCAGTATTCTCACTCAAATCAAGCATCTTAACCTATTCTAGGATTCCTCAATACTCAGATCACGAAACTACTAATAATAATAACCAGCAATTTCAATCGAGATCTAAGCTAAAACTGAATTTATAAACAACCAGTTAATTAGTGAAATCAAGCTCACCAGAACTTAAATTCCGGAAGCCGGCGAACAAACGGCCGGAATTCTTCAGATCCACGGGTAGGTAGCGAAGGACCATCTTGAAGTTCTGGATCAACCTGAGGCGAAAGAAAAGCTAGAAATAACTGAAGGATGTAGATTCCGAGACCGTACGTGACGATATAGAAACCTTGAACGAAGTAAACACGGAGAGCGTAGATGAAGAAGACGACGGCGAAACCGATCCAACGGTGGAGAACATGTGGAGTTGACTTGTCGTGAAGGTGCTGATATCGCCGGGAAACAGTGTGTGTCCATTGGGAGAGTGATGAGGATTTGAGATCGGTGTTCCCTCCGCCACCGATCACACCACCGACATCCATTTTTGTATTGATTTCTTCGTATTCGACCTTTATAGATCGAATTGATGATTTTTTCTGATTGTAAATGGAGATGATGGATTTATGTTGAGCTAGGTTCAAAGTAGCTCAAGTGTGTGATCTATATGAGTTTTATTAGATTTAGATTTGCATACAAAATGGCAATACAAAATTGGTACAATTGATTATGATTTTTTTTCCTTCTAACGAGACTATTAAATCTAACTTTTATCCATAATAAAATTTAAATTCAGTATTTACTAGACAATACCGAATACTAATATAACATCATACTACAAACCTTAAATTATTGTGATTATTACTAAATTTTCAAGTTTAAGTATACTAAAGTTACGTATTTATATTAATCAACGACTTAAAAATTCATTAAGTAATTGGATGCGTACCTAAAATTGTTTCATATGGAAATACTGAACTATAATTTTGAAATGTGATCTAAACTACAAAAACCATATATAGTGTTATAACATATGTTTTAGTACATTTACATAGTCCTTTTAAAACTTATACTCCCTCCGTCTCACAAAAAAATTTATATTTCTCTTGGGCACAAGATTTTAGGTAATAGTTAGTGGTGGGGTCACTAGTAATACTTTTGATTAAATATAAGGTTGAATTGGAGAGAGAAAGATAGTTAGTGGATATTAATGGTGAGGTTTTTAGTAATAATAATATTTTATTACGTGAGGTCCATCAAATGTGAGAAATGTAAATTTTTTTGTGGGATAAATGTTTAGTGAGAAATGTAAACTTTTTTATGGGATGAAGGGAGTATAATATAAAGAGAGAATTCATTTTTGTAATTTACATATCATCTCTCATAATCTAGGCATTTTGTATCAAACCATTTTGTGGTTAATTTGATCGGTAAACAAACTGACCGGTTCAATAAACCTACACTAATTGCCAATTGGACAAATCTTACCGGGTTAACCCATGTTATACATTCTAAACCGACTACCGAACTTGACCCAAAAAAGATCCATTTCAATTTCTCATCGATATTCGATATGATCCAATTCTATAGAAACCCGTCTATAAATCTTCTCTTCACAATTTGGCCGGGGTTCTTACGATTCCACCGGCGATTTGCCCACCAACCGTCATCTCTGTTTCCGTAATTACACCGGACCGTCAATATGGTCAAAATGGAGTTCTTAGGGATGGATTTTAGCTGTGTTTTTGGATCGTTAAGTGCCGGCAAGTTCCCAGAAAAAGATTGCTTGCTTCCTTTGATTTCTAAGCTTCTAGGTTACGCCATCGTCGCTGCCTCAACCACCGTTAAAGTCCCTCAGGTTAATTAACTCAATTTTCTTCAATTTAACAATAATTTCCACGACCTCTAGGGTTTTTTATTCCGGTTTTTCAAAATTGTTAATTAATTTGGTACAAGTTGACGTAAATTTTAGATTTTTTGATCACTTGCTACGAACAACTTATCTGATAGTTTCAAATTTTGTGACTACCGAAGCTCTTGATCGTTTAGGTTATCTATACTAGGGGGATCCTCACATGTTTTAAACTAATCATATAAATCTACAAATTCACAATATTGACATAGTTTATATCTCAAATATACACACATACACAGATACATGGATGCAGATTTTCCTATTAATTAAATTTATGAATTAAAATCACATCAAATTTTAAAAAAATTTGAGCTTTCTTACCAATATTCGTGTCCTTATTTGATCTTGTATCATGTATACTATACTAAGACCTCTTTAAGTTCAGGTACGGTATTTTGCAATAACTCAAAAACTGGTATTTGTTTATATTTTGTTTTTGCAGATAATGAAAATTATTCAACATAAAAGTGTAAGAGGTCTTAGTGTTTTAGCCTTTGAACTGGAAGTAATTGGTTATACAATTGCTTTAGCATATTGTCTTCACAAAGGTCTTCCATTTTCTGCTTATGGGGAGTTGGCTTTTCTTCTAATCCAAGGTATTATATTGTCATGCATGTTGGTTAACGGGTCAAAACAGGGTCGGGTTGAAACGGGCCATTTGTAATACGGGCCAGATACTTTCAGCTATAGTTTTTGCAGCCTTTGTAATTCTTCTTATTTCTTGTTTTTGCAGCTATAGTTTTGGTGGCAACCATCTATTATTTCTCTCAGCCAATAAGTAACTCAACATGGGTTCGTGCATTATTGTATCCTACTTGGATTTATTTATGTTTTTTTAAATATGTGCCTTGTAAACCAACCGCTGTATTTATTTTGATCGGTTACTATTATTTGTATAAAAATTGCATTTCCTTAATGAGATTATTATAGATATTGTGGTCTAGCACCAACAATATTAGCTGGAAAAGTTGATCCCCTTCTTTTTGAAGCCCTTTATGTAAGTCAAAAACATTGTTTCTTTTATTACCCTTATTTTTGTGAATGAAAATTTGCTTGAAGAAATTGTTTGTTTCAGGCGTCACAGCATGCAATCTTTTTCTTTGCTAGGGTCCCTCAAATCTGGGAAAATTTTAAGGTAAGTTATCATTTTTATGCTGGTAGGTAAAATAAATTTATATATTTGAGCTAAATAAATATTATCAACAACGTCAACTAATAACTACTTGTGTTGAAGGTGTTACTTTTTACGCCAATAGTAATTTTTTTTTTAAATCATTTTTTTTTTTGATTTTAAGATCAATTTCTTAGATTAAAGGACCTTATTATAACTATTCACAGTATCCCTCAATGAAGGTTTTGGTTGAGTGTTTTCCATTATGTTAATAATTTTGGTGAGAAATATGTTTGTATTTGAGCAGAACAAAAGCACAGGAGAACTTAGCTTCATTACTTCATTCATGAATTCTATGGGGTCTATGGGTCAGTTCTTCTCTAAATACTGATATATGTTTAAGGATTTCGTCTTATGCTGTTTTTCTGTGATTTTGCAGTCAGAGTTTTTACCAGCCTTCAAGAAAAAGCTCCACCAAGTGGTATCACTATCCATTCCTTCTTTATTTCTGCAAATTAATCTGCTTTTTAGGTCATTTTTTGAAAAAAGCCTGGTTTACTTGAAACACTTTATGTCCAGTGTTTTTAATTTTTTTATAAGCAATTAGTGCGTCAACTAAGATTTACAAAAAGTATATATTTCAATACTAATCAGTATTTATAAATAAAAAAAAGATGATTTTAGAGGTTTTATCAGGTATGCATACTCTGGTTGACTATTGACCCATTTAACCCGTTTTCTTTTTTAGCTAAAGTTTTTTTAAATCCATTACATACAAGACATATAACACGAATTAACTTATTACCAAATTTATGAGTTGAAATTGTCACCTTAAATTAAAACCATTATTTTTCAGTTGCTAAATAAGCCATTATATTATAGGCTAGCAATTAGGTATTTTGAATCAGAATCATCATCTCTTTTGAATCTGATATGGTTAATTATGTGTTGAAGTTGTTATGGGTTCGGTTATTGGCATATTGACGAATGGTGTGATCTTGAGCCAAATCATGATATACCAGAAGAAGCCAACAACAAAGAAAGGGAAGAAAGCAGAGTAATATACCATCTTTAAAAGAAAAGTTCCTACTCCAATAGAATAGAATCTCTCTTTAGTTTGATACGGTTTTTCGTTTATTGTTTTTATTATTGTTTTAATTATCGTTGAGAATGTTTGACTTGATAATACTATAGTTAACTCAAGTAGTTAGCCATTTAGTTGGTGCACAACTTGATTTTTATTCTCGTAAATGGTTTGATTATGTTTATATATTTGTTGTGTGAATTTTGTGGACAAGCCCACATGATCATTTGCATATGGCAAGTGATTTCTATCTTGTGAGTCCGAAAAGGACAGTCCTAGGTTTGTGTCAGATCCTAGGTTTGAGAATAGATATCGCCACAATCCGAAAAGGAAGTATTTGAATGTGAAGTTTTGTTGTGTTAAATAATGGTATATAAAGACGTGGAAAGTTTTTGCACTATTTGAAACTGTAAAACTGAACCAATGTTGGAGTTTCAGTTAAGAATGGGATACAAAACCAAAAATCTGAACCTGTACCTGTGCTGAACGGGTTAAAAAAGGATTACAAAAAATCAGTTCAGGGGTCCACCATTTTTGTAAAATCAGATACCGGGTCCAAGACCCGGAACCAAATTTTTATTAACTATGTACTTGGATTTTGTTGTGATACAATAGTATTTGTATTGTTCGGTTTATTTTACACAATTGCTATTGTAAATCATCTATAAGCTAACAAATATAATACAAACACCCGGAACCGACTCCAGTTACTATTCTATTTCGATTCCAATTATGTTTATATCTGATTTATCCGAACCGAACTCGGAACCAAACCGGAATCATATATTGTAAAAATGTTTCAGGATCAACAAATTTTCTAAAATCAGGTATCGGGTATTTCAAGTCCAGATCTATTCGGGTCGGTTCTGGACCCACCTATTTTTACCATTTTAGACCCAAAAAATGAAAACGGGCAAGGGCAAACGGTTCGTTTCATGCGACAATAAAGAGTCATACACTTAAATCATATATTAAACTAACATTAAACCTTAATTAAACTTCCAACAATAAGCTATACACTCAAGAAAGTATAAATACCAAAACAATCAAACACAACAACACCATTTTCATCGCCTCATAATCAACTTCTTATCACCTTCACAAACCACCACTAAAACTCGACCACCTTCTCAACAAATGTCTCCCCGATACAAGCCCTAATCTCGCCTTCATGCCACTACTACAACCAACACCATGACTGACTGTATCAGCATCAAAATTAACAACCAATGAAACCCTACTTGCCCTCAACCAACCAACACCATCAGAAGTAACACCTTTACATTTCTTCACCTTCAATTTCACCAAATTAGGGCACCCAACTGCTAATGCTTCAATTCCATGATCAGAAACAGGGCACCTTTTAATGCATAGCTTCCTCAAAGCTGTACATTTAGCAGCTATGCAAGAAAGCTCAGAATTGCCAACGGTTTCACTTCCACATATTGCTAATCGCTCTAATTTATGACAGTTTGTAGCTAATTGTTGTAAGCTAGCACGAGTTAGATTGATACTGATTAGAACAAGTTCTTGTAGATTACGGCAGTTTTTTGCTACACTGATCAATCCTGAATCATCGATTCTGCTTGCTTTCCACCCATCGATATGAAGCTTTCTCAAATTGTTACAATTCTTAGCGACAGATGCTAGCCCCAAATTTGAACAACCAGGTGTTTTCAGAATGTGAAGGATTTCTAAATTTTGGCAACTGGAAACGGATTCAAGACCGAAATCACTTACCTGTAGTCTCTCCAGATGCAATTCTGTTAATGATTTGATGTTTTTGGTAACGATGTCCAGAAGTTGATCCCAATTTCCTGAGCATCTAAACAGTCTTAGAGTTTTTAGGTTTTTAGATCCGGATATTAGTGGTTCAAAGCATAGTCCGTTGTATAGCTCTTTAAGAGAAATTATTTTTAGAGATGATGATGCTACACCAGGTCTGATTGATTCCGTTGAATCTTCACCGGTGATGCCACGTAAGCATTTCACCGATAATTCTTCGAGAGAGCTGCAGTGTCACAGTCCTTTGGCGACAAAAGTGCATGATCCGACGGAGAGCTTTTTCAATTTCTTGCAGTTTTTTGCGAAACTTGCGATACCTGAATCTGTTAATTCTCGGCATGATCGTAGTTTGAGGCGGATTAGGTTTTGGCACCGGAGAGAAATCAGGATCAGCGCTTCGTCGCCGATGCTCACTGATCTATGGTCGCATCTGAGAGAGAGTTTTGCAACGGCGTCGAACCGAGAAAAAAGCGATGACACGACAGAAGTGAGGTCCGATTGAGCGTTGAGAGAAAGACGGTGACGACTCTGCCCTTCGACCTCGAGCCATCGCGCACAAACGAGCGAGCACCGATTCCGATCGCCAGTGCTGAGAAACTGGAAAACGCAAGCCAAACAAGCGTCTGGAAGATCGGAGATATCGTTATTGATGGTTTTTGCCATTGAAGATGAAAGAAAGACCGACAAATTTTGTTCGGTCGTTGATCTAGAGGTGTGATCTAGGATGTTGTCTCTACGGCAGCTGTTAACTCCGGCAGTGGATGAAAGCGATTGGCCTATCCACGACGGAGGCGTCAACGTCGGAGAAATATTCTCCGGCTGCCGTATAAAGAGAGGGAAATGGCTGTTCCTTTGAATAAGATTTTTGTTGAATGCTGTTATATGTATGATGGGCTTTTGGGCCTGTTACCAGTTCTTCTATGCAGGTTAAATGTTATGACCATATTTGGTCTATATTTACACGTTTATAAGGTTGAGCACAATGTTTTAAACCTCGGATTTAAATGGGCCGGACGAATGCTAAAAAATGGTCAAATCGATCCGACCGGTTCAACCAGCGGGTTCAACCGGATTACAATGCTATTAAATAATTATGTTAAATTAGTAATATAAATGCAAAAGAAATCCTAAAACATTACAAAATAAATATAAAAATCTAAAACATTACAAAAACTATTTTCCCAACAAAATTTAACACTTTGAGTTCGTAATCTATAATAAAAAAGAGACATTACACTTAACATTCAACTAGAAACTTGGCGTTTCAAACTTTAAAACATATAAGCTTCAAACGTATAAAAAATAATACAAGATGTTCACTTTAATTTTTTTTAAATGATACTAAAATAAAAAAAAATACAGTTCAAATCCGGTCAAATCATCCCGGTCCGACCAGTGTTAACAGTTAACCCGGCTGCTTCGAAAAAGTAGGTCACATTATGTTAGTTTAGCTAGCTGAACCGAACCGAACCGATCTGTGATCTCTTTCACATGGTTAATCTTCTAACAATTAAATATTTGAATAAATGGACAAGAATGATTGATCTCTTAATTACAAATAAGTAAAATCAAAAAAAGGTACAAATCCCGGCCAATAAAAGTTTGACAAAGTATGGGGAAGTTTTTGAAGCATTACTGGTGATAGAAGAAGGCTGAGTCTGAAGAAAAGCATCGGCTAACATCTTGCCAAGAGATAGCTGAGATAGTGTGGTCAGGTGCAACCCATCCGGTTCTAGGCTCAGACCCTTTGCGTCTATGGTCCGTAAGTTCACTAGATCCATTCCCAATTGGGCTTCTCTCACCATCTCTACGTATGCTCCTTCTCCAGATGCTAGTGCCACCTGTCACTCATGCCAATTGGTCAATACAACAAGTATGCATCACACACTATTAGGTTGGTGTGTGATAGAGTCAATGTTCCATGGGCCAAAACGAATTGGGGGTTAAATTAACATCTTATTTTCATTTTTCTAGATTTCATAAAGAACTATTATTAAGTATTAGGGCATATTTGGGAAATCTTATTTATGGGATTTATTAGCTTATAAGCTTATATAAGCTTAATTAAGCCCTTTAAACGTGACTTATATAAAAATAAAAGCTAAATACAATAAGGAATGAAACGCTCTCGTCTGAGGCGATTTGGCGCGAAAAGCCGTTGAGCCCTAGTTCATCAATTTTCTGCTAATACTCGCATTTGTTCTTCGATTCTTCCCCATTTCTGCTCGATTTGATCCAGTATAGTTTGCTATAATCAAGCGCAGTTGTTTGTATGTTCAGAATGTCCAATCGCAGAGCCTCGAAGCGTAGTGTAAAGATCCCAATGAAATTTGGGGATTCGATCCACAAGATGAATAATTCGAAGAATGCGAAGTCAACTGAGTCTGCTAATGATTTGGAACAAATTGAAGTTGAGGATATGATTAGACCTGTCAATAAACCGAATATTGAAGATGTTGGTGCCACGAAGGAAGAGCAGACTAACATTGAGCAATTGGAAACATTGGAAGGGAATACAATAAAAACTGGTACATCATATGCTAAAGTAGTGTCTCTTACTACACAGAATATGAATACTAAGATGGAATATATTCCTACTCTTATGAATGAAGAAGGAGTAGAGATTGTGGTGTTTGATGAAACTCTTGTGAATATTGGGAGTCAAAACTGGAAAATGACTGTGTGTGGATACTTTGTGGGGTATCATATGCATATAAATGAATTACGATATAATGTTAGAAGGATGTGGGGAAAATATGGATTAAATGATATAAACATAGACAGTAATGGCTTATGTTTGTTCAAGTTTAAAAGTGAGGAAGGAATGAGGAAAGTAATTGAACAAGGGCCTTGGATGGTTAGTAATAAACCTCTTTTTGTTCAACAATGGAGCTCAGATATTGGAATGAAAAAAGTGGAACAGACAAAAATCCCTTTATGGGTTAAGCTGTTTAATGTCCATATAGAAGCATGGAGTAAAGAAGGGCTGAGTGCTATAGCAAGTAGTCTTGGTATTCCTCTAATCATGGATTCAATGACATCCAATATCTGTAAGACAGCTACAGGTAAAATGGAATTTGCCAGAGTTTTGGTGGAAGTAGATGTTTTGAAAGGGTACAAGGAAGAGATTGAAGTGCAGTATAGAGATAATAATGGTAGAATAAAAGGAAGTAAAAAGGTGAAGGTGGAATATGTTTGGAAACCAGAAATCTGCTTGCATTGTAAAGTTTTTGGGCATAATAATGTTAGCTGCCCAAAAAGGCCTAAAACTATAGAGGAAACCGAGAAGGAGGTACAGAATAACATAATCAAGCAACAAAAAAATAAGGAGTTCACTGAAGTTGTATATAGAAAAAGTAACAAAAACTTCAATAAAAATGAAAAATATAAGGAAAAAGAAAAGAAAGATGCACCAAGGAAGGAATGGAAAGTGAATAATGGAATTATAAAAGAACATAAAAAGCTTGCAAACAAATATGCAGTATTGAATAATGATGAGGTGGAGATTGAGCAAGACATATATAAACAGGAAAAGAAAGAGGAGGTTGAACTGTTTGTGAAGCAGAAGTTGAATCCCACTAAAGAAGTATACAATAAATGGCCTGATGACATAAAAGAATACTTCAAAGATAAATGGAGAAATGCAGGATTGAAAGAAATTCAAGAGATAGAAGAGATTGAGGAAGATGTGGTGGTGATAGAAACAGAACAATGTCTGAATGATGATGATATTAAGGGTTTGGACAGGACTGTTCTAAATGAACAGTAATTGTATGATTTCTCATGTCTATGGATTTAAAAGTAGCTTCATGGAATATACGTAGTATGAATCAAGGTAGAAAACAAAAGGAGGTGCTTGATTTTATAAGAGATGAAAAGATTCAAGTATGTGCAGTACTTGAAACTCATGTAAAGGAAGACAAAATGAATACAGTAATGAATAGAGCGTTGGGTGGTTGGGAATGGATATCTAATGTACATTACAGTAAGAAAGGGTGTAGAATTGTTATTGGTTGGGATAAGAACATTGTTAAAGTGACCTCTATATTCTGTTCTAGACAAACTATTTTGTGTTGTATTGAAAAAATTCATGACAAAACCAATCTATTCTGCAACTTTGTCTATGCAGCAAATGATGGTAGAGAAAGGAAATTATTATGGAAAGAACTTCAGTTGGCCAAAAGTATAACAAATGGACATTCTTGGGTATTAATGGGTGATTTTAATGTAACTTTGAGGTGTGCAGAGCATTCTATGGGAAATTCAAGTGTAAATAATGAGATGCAGGATTTTATGGATTGTGTTAATAACATAGAGGTGGAGGATATTTGTAGTTCGGGTTTGTATTATACTTGGATTAAATCCCCTAGAAAGCCTATCACAAGTATAATGAAAAAACTTGATAGATGGATGGCTAATTCCCAATTCATATCGACCTATGGGCAGGCTCATGTTGAGTTTAAGCCTTTTATTACTTCAGATCATAGCCCTGTGGTGCTTATTTTGAAGGGGCAGCTACCTAAGAAGAAAAAGTCTTTCAGATTTCCTAACTACATTGCAAAGAAAGAGGAATTTATTAATACTGTGCAGCAATATTGGGCTGCAAATATTACAGGAAGGAAGATGTATGTTCTGGTTAAAAGAATGAAAGCCATGAAATACCATATAAACCAACTAAGTTGGAACAGGGGAAATCTTCATGAACTTGTTGTTAATACAAGAATAAAACTAAAAGAGGCTCAGGCGAGACTGGATGTTAACCCGCATGATAGTGTGGTGAAAAAAGAAGTCTCTGCTTTGTTGGATGATTATGAGACTGTAGTCAAAGATGAGGAAGAGCTTCTGTTCCAAAATGCAAAAATTGAATGGATTAGAAATGGGGATAAGAACACGAAGTTCTTTCATCAGGCCATAAAAAGCAGAAAACAAAAGAACAGAATTGTAAGTATTAAAGATGAAAATGGTACTAAATTTGAAGGGGATGGAATGGCTGATCAATTTGTGAATCATTTTCAAAAGTTTCTTGAGGCTAAAAATGACACGAAACAGATTGAAGAAATTGAAACTTTATTCACTAATAAACTGAATAATGAAGAAGCTCGATTTATGATTACTGAGGTTACCAGTGATGAGATAAAAGAAGCAATGTTTGACATTGGGGAAAATAGAGCTCCAGGACCAGATGGGTATACATCCACTTTTTTCAAGTATGCTTGGGATATTATTGGAAATGACGTGTGTGAAGCAATTAAAGAATTTTTTAAAAATGGAAAGCTGTTAGGGGAGATTAATGCTACCATAATTAATCTTGTCCCTAAAGTTAATAATCCTGAAAAAGTGGCGGATTTTAGACCTATTGCCTGTTGTAATGTCGTATACAAATGTATAAGCAAGATTCTAACCAACAGAATAAAAGGAAGCTTAAATAAATTGGTTAACATGAATCAAAGTGCTTTCATCCCTGGTAGGATTATTCATGATAACCTTATGGTTACTCAAGAATTAATGAAAGGTTATAGTAGGAAGAATGGTCCAAAAAGATGTGCTTTTAAAATCGACATTGCGAAAGCTTATGATACTGTTAATTGGGAGTTTCTGAAGCAGATCTTGACTCAATTTGGCTTTCATAATAAAATGGTGCAGTGGATTATGACTTGCATTACTACTGCATCCTTTACAATCTGCTTGAATGGGGAGAGGAAGGGATACTTTAAAAGTGGTAGAGGACTAAGACAAGGTGATCCAATATCACCTTATCTTTTTACCTTAGTAATGGAAGTTTTCTCTTTAATATTAACAAGAAAGATTGCTGGTAACCCTGAATTTAAATATCATAGAGGCTGCAAAGATCTTAAATTGACCCATTTATGCTTTGCTGATGATTTACTACTGTTCTGTCATGGTGATAGTAAATCGGTCAAGGTTATTAAAGAAGCTTTATTAGAGTTTAGTAATTCCTCTGGATTAATTCCAAATATTAGTAAAAGCACATTATTCTGCTGCAATATAAAAGATGAGGAAAAGAAGGAAATCCTGGAGAATCTGCCTTTCTTGATAGGTAAACTACCTATGAAATACCTGGGAGTCCCTTTAATTGATAAGAAGATAGGAGTAAATGACTGCAAGTTGCTTATAAATAAAGTTAAAAACAAAACAGAGGATTGGAAGCACAAATACCTCTCATATGCGGGCAAGTTACAGTTGATCTCTTCGGTTTTAGCCTCTATTCATGTTTATTGGGCGTCGGTGTTCCTTCTCCCAAAAACTGTTATTAAGGATATTGAAAAGATCCTTAAAAATTTCTTATGGAACCAGGGTAAAACGAATAAGACTAATGCAAAGGTGGCATGGAAGCAAGTTTGTAAGCCTAAAAGTCAAGGAGGCCTTGGGATTAAAGTTTAGGTCCTTGGAATGAGGCACTGTTATGCAAGTAGGTTTGGAATATTGCTAGTAAAAAGAAATCCCTTTGGGTTGAATGGGTGAATTTAGTTAAACTTAAAGGAAGGAGCATATGGGACATTGAACCTAAAAATAAAGATAGTTGGATGTGGAAAGCGCTCCTTAGTTTAAGAGGGAAATTGAGGAACTCAATTGTTCATGTTATTGGTAATGGTGAGAATACCTCAATGTGGCATGATAATTGGTGCAACTATAGCCCGTTGAGCAGTATTATAAGCAGAAGACAGTTATTTGAGGATAATATTGTTGATGATATTACTGTGAAGGGAATGATTAATAATGGTGTTTGGAATTGGCCTTCTAATTGGAATGAAAAATTTCCAATTCTTATAAATATAATTACTCCTACTATAATCGAAAATAAAAATGATGTGGTGAATTGGAAAATGGGAAATGGAAAATTAGTGAATTTTTCTATTAGAAGTGTATGGCAGAGTTTGTATCAGAATGGTGAAGAGGTTAAATGGTGGAAGTTTGTTTGGTTTTCTCAGAATTGCCCAAGGCAGGCTTTCATTTTATGGTTAGCTGTTTTGGGTAGATTGCAGACGCAAGATCGAATAATGAAATGGCAGTCTAATTCCAACTTGTTATGTCCCTTATGTAATTCATGTAGTGACTCCCATAATCACTTGTTTTTTAGCTGTGTATATGCAACTAATATTTGGCAGAGACTGAAATTGAAGATTTATGCTCAAGATTTTCCTAGTAATTGGGATGGTATTGTGGATAGTATTGCAAATTCTGGCTGTAACAACAATATTAGAAGTGTTCTTCGAAGAATTGGAGTTGCTGCAATAGTGTATTTCATTTGGAAAGAGAGAAATGAGAGGCTTCTTTCAAATAAGAAAGAGAAGGAGGATGCAATTTTAGCCAAGATTATAGAGAATGTTAAAGGGCAGTTGACTTGTTTGCATGTGAAGAATTCTAAAAATGTGATTAAAGTTGCTGCGGATTGGAGTGTGAATATGCAGGTTAAAGTTTAGCATTTAGTTGGTTTAGCATTTTAGAGTTTCCATTTCTTAGCTCTAATGTTGTTTCTTTGTTAAGGTTGAATTCTCTTGTAAGTTGTTGATGGTTTATATATATATTGGTGTTCTTGGGGTGGGGTGATGGCAATGCCGAAGCTCTTTCCCCTTGGACCCATTCTCTTTTTTTCAAAAAAAAACGTGACTTATATAAGCTTATAAACTAATAAGCCCTTAAATAAGCTTTCCCAAACATACTCTTAGTCTTTCAAATGCATGATAACCAGAATTGTATATATTATTTGAATAGTAATCATGAATGAAATAATTTGGAGGCTATATGTCATTTATCATTTAAAATGGTATTTCCGTTTATAACGGACTCCTTCGAGGCGGATGAGCTTATGCTCGTGATGTAGATGATCTAATCATCACCGTGACCATTTTTGAACTTTCATTTGATCATCTGTTAAATGTTTACGGGATCAAACTCATAGGAAGTTATTCAGAAACTAGGACATCATTGTATTAATTTTGGAAGCTATATGCTTTAGAATTAAAATTTTGATGTGTTTCCTCTGTTTTGGCCAATTTACCTTTCATGTAAATGATCTGAAATTGCTAATTACCTGAATAACGGGCAAAAGTAAATCGGCACGCACATGAAGGAAGAAAGTCTGCAGCCTAGTCTTATACGCCTCAGCATCTTCTCGGGTAACGGTATCACTCTCCCCTTGATACCACAACAACCCACGAATAGTCCCTCCACCCTCCAACCGCCTGTAAAGCTCCCCACCACGGGCCCACTCACTAATATTAGTCCCTCCAACCGCACAAGGAACCAAACCCACCACCCCAATGCTCGAATCCCTTTGCAACAACGAGCGCCATCCCAGGCCCAATACCGCACACTTTTGTGGTGTCAATGTCTCGGTGAAGTGGCTCGGTGGCCAGTTGAGGTCAGCACTGGATGGCTAGGTTGGGGGAAGATTCCGGTGGGATGTAGTTGTCCCATGTGTCGTTTACAACACCACCTCTGCCCGACATGTTGCTTTGCCCGGCTAAGATGAAAATGCTCTTGCCATAAGTGGCGGAGGAGACGAATAGAAAAATGTACAAGACATACATCTCTGTTGTTTGTGGGTGTGTGGGGTATAGTAACGTGTCTTTTGGTCGTGTTTTTCTTAAAGCGATAAATCAGATGAATGGAAGAAAGAAATATAGAATTTAATTAAACCCAACTTCAAAGCAAAGATTATTCCAACGTTTAGTTTGTAGTAATACTTGTGTCATACTTCTTGGTTGCTTGTTGACAGATTTTTGGTGAACATGAGAAAATTATATAACTAGAAGTAGGAGTTCTCGATCTTTCATGGAGTTTTAGGTAAGGGTGGCAATCACGTCACTAGGTCAGATTTGGTTAGCGGGTTCAAATAGGTAGGTCATCGGGTTGGAAATCAGTCAGCCCAAGCACGACCTATGTAGAATTTAGGATCTGAAAATCAACCATAACCCGAACACATAAGTCATGGTAACCCAGCTATGACCCATCTGACTCATATAACTTAACCATTTGGTGGGTCAAATACTCAAATGAGTTAACGGAAATCAGGTTGACGGGTTAGAAATAAAAATTGACTCAAATACAAGGCTAATCGTGAGGAACTAAAATGTCAAACAGAGATTTAAAAAAGTTTTAGATGGGGTTTTAAGAATTTTATAGTATTTACATCGTTGTTAAATTTTTTAAGAAAAACTTTTTAAAACTAAATGGGTTTGCATGTCAAGATGAAAAGTTATTGATAGGTTTGAATGGTTATTCTTTACACCACAATAAATTATTCTTTGTGATTGGGGTGAACGGGAAGATTTGTTTCATAAAACTCCAATGATAAAGTTTGGTCGCAGTAAATATAACATTAAACTGGAGAATCTAAAAACACCAGTAATGATCAGTGACCAAGATCATGCATTTTTTTTGGTCGCAACGCCCGTGACGTGACCAGACTTGTTGTAAGAGGAGTGTTTGTTGTATTATGTATAAAGTGTTGTACATTATGTTTTGATCACAATGAACACTTACATCTCACTAGTATATACCTAGTATATTTATACTTAGATAACCTAAATATGTACTAATTAATATCTAATCCGTAGACTATGGTTACAATCTACTCCCTCCGTCCTACAAAAAAGTTCTCAATTCTCAAATTTAAGTAACACACTTAATAAAATAATATTATTACCAGTGATTCCACCACACTAAAACACACACACTCTCTCTCTCCAAGCTAACCTTATATTTTAATCAAAAGTATTATCAAGGACCTAATCACTAATTATCTCCTAAAACTTTGTGTCCAAGAGAAATTCTAACTTTTTTGTGGGACGGAGGTGTAATATAGACCCAACAATTATCTCTTGTTTTGCTTGAAATAAGGACAAAACATGTTTCACCATCCATCTTCGATCTGGGTCACATACGATTTGTTGATGATTTCTATGACTTTCTAAGGTAGTTCTGTAACTAGTGTTTCACAGTAATACGTTGAGATGAATTTCAAAAATATTTCATAGTGCATAAAATTTGGTTGTCGCGATTGTGTCTTCCATTTCATCGAATAGGTGGTGTGCGGTCCCCACGCTAATATAAAGAAATAAACTATAAACTTCTAATCAGTCAAAACACAAGCAAAAAAGAAAAATATGATTGTAGACGACAATCATTATTGTTTACATCTTGTAACGGCTGATTTAGATGCTTGAAACAAATAATTAAAAAGAAAAATGTTTACAAATCACCTATATAGGTCGCATCGAAATGGGATGATAAAAAAAAGGATGATTTATACACCACAACTTTTAATGTATCCATCACAATCAATGCTTATTATAATTGTACAATTAACTATACAACTTGTACTGTGTGGTGTAACATATAAAAATTATGGTGTATAAATGAATTTTCAAAAAAAATACCCCCAACTAAGTGACTTCAGTTAACATCGATATGAAGGACTAAAATGTTTCAAAATAGGAACGTTGTCTTTTGATACCATCCGGACGAAACTTGCAATTTACTCTTACTTAAATTTCTAATACCCAAGACTTGTAATTTAATAACAATTTTCTAATGGATAACTGAAGTAAATTCATGGGGCTGTTGTTCGGAATTCACAGGTGATCGGAAGGCTGCTTTTACGGGGTTTTTTTAATACTTTTTTATGGTTTATTTGGAAATGCCGGGATGCTAAAGTTTTCTCCAATTAAGCCCCGGGGTTTGGATGTGTGGATTCAATTTTCTTCCAAATTCAAGCAACATCTTTTTTCTGGTTGAAGGCAAGGTTGAACCGCTGCATTTCTGCGGATAAATGGCAGGCTTGGATCTTGGCGCCTGATGAATGTTTTTAGGTGTGACCTTTAGTCGTTTTTAGTTCCGATGTATAAGGTTGTTGCTATTCGGTGCCGTTTTGTTTTTTTTTTTTGGTTTTTATTTTGATACTTTGTTGTATTTGTGGTTAGTTTCTTGCTAGCGTTTTAATGTTAGTTTCGGGCACCCGGTCAAGTATTGATTTGAGAGAATATGAAAATGAGAGAAAAGAAATCTTTCATTAATTGTGAAAGTAGTTGTACATCAAAGTATATATACAAGGGTTAACCAACTAATTCTATAACAACTTTCTAACTAATTGTGTAACAAACTTGTATTAGTAAAGTAATCATAACATCCCCCCTCAAGTTGGAGGGTAAGAAACACCCAACTTGCTTAAAAGATGATAATGCGTTTTGCTTGGAAGATTCTTGGTAAACAAATCTGCTAGCTGAGAATTAGTTGGAACATGATGAAGAGAAATAAGCCCATCCTGAAGTTTCTCCCGAACAAAATGACAATCCAATTCCACATGTTTTGTACGCTCATGAAAAACTGGATTTTTCGCTATGTAAATGGCTGCTTGATTGTCACAACGAACGAGGATTGGGGTTAAGTCTGGAACAGACATTTCATGTAATAATCGTGATAACCATGCTAATTCAGCAGTGACTCGTCTCATGCTTCGATATTCGGCTTCAGATGAAGACAATGAAACTGTAGCTTGTTTCTTCGATTTCCACGAAATTGGGCTTCCACCAAGAATAATAAAAAACCCGCTAATACTTCGTCTTGAATGAGGGCATGCTGCCCAATCCGAATCACAGTAAGCTTGAAGTTTAAAATCATCATTTTTATTAAAAAAAAATCCTTGATCTGGATTATTATTGATATATCGGAGGGTATGAAATGCAGCATCTAAATGTGGGAGACGAGGATCAGACATGAATTGACTTAAATGTTGCACAGCAAATGCAAGATCTGGTCTTGTGTGAGTTAAAAAATTCAACTTTCCTACTAGTCTCCTATAAATCTCTTGGTTAGGGATAGGATCACCTTCATTAAGTAACAACTTTATGTTTGAAGGAAGAGGACATAAAGATGTTCCTGTACATTGAAACTCGTTTATCAAATCAGATGCAAACTTTCTCTGAGTTAGTATAACACCATCCGTAGAATAAAGGACTTCAATTCCCAGAAAGAAATTAAGAAGACCCAAGTCTTTGATTTTGAACTTGTCATCAAGAAAGGTCTTTAAATGGTTTACCTCTTCAACATTATTACCGGTAACCATTATGTCATCCACGTAAACAGCCACATAAGTAACAAAATTACCCACTTTTATAAAACAAAGAATAGTCATTCTTTGAAGATTGGTATCCCTAATCCTTTAAAGATGATGATAGTTTAGCATACCATTGTCTAGACGCCTGTTTTAAACCGTATAATGATTTTTGTAGTTTACATACTTGATTTGGTTTATCCACAATAAGACCAGGAGGCAATCGCATATATATATATATATATATATATATATATATATATATATATATATATATATATATATATATATATATATATATATATATATATATATATATATCTTCATCTAAATCTCCATGTAAGAATGCATTGTTCACATCTAATTGATGCATTGGCCAATTATTTTTGACAGCTGTAGCTATTAATACACGAATAGTTGTCATTTTGACAACCGGAGAATATGTTTCATTGAAATCAATTCCTGCTTTTTGTGTATATCCTTTAACCACAAGACTTCCTTTACATCTTTCTACTTCTCCATTAGCCTTGTACTTGATTTTGTATACCCATCGACAATTAATAGGCTTCTTATCTTTTGGTAAATTTGTGACTATCCATGTATTAGTAATATTCAATGCTTCAAAATCTTTATTCATGGCATCTCTCCATTCAGGGAATTTGACAGCCTCCTCATAACTTGAGGGCTCATATAAAACATTTTGTGGGACTTCATGAGTTGGATCAGTGAACGAAGTAAAACATACATGATTAGCAGATTGAACATCAGTAATTGTATGCATACATTCATAAGCATCATCGTGTAAAAAAGCATTGCTACAAACATAATCTTGCAAATGTGTAGGAGTTTGATGTATCCGTGCTGATCGACGGACAACGGGAGGTGGTGGAGCATTTTGAGCATTATGTGGAAAATTGTCAACATGATCATCATTTGGTGGAGGTGAAGGAATATGTGGAGAAGCAGGGGTGTGATCAACCGTGTCAATTATATCATCATTTTCATTGTAATCGGTATTATTTTGGGAATTGAAAAAACTGTTGTAATTTGTGATTTGTGATTTGTAAGGAAATATGTTTTCATGAAAATAAACATCCCTTGAAATAATGATTTTGTGAGTATTTATATCAAACAGTTTGTAAGCCTTTTTGCCAAAAGGGTAACCAATGAAAATACATGGAGAAGCTCTTGGCTTAAATTTGTCTCTGTTTTCTTTAATTGTGTTTGCAAAGCAAAGACATCCAAAAGCTTTCAAATTAGAATATGTTGGATCTGAACCATTTAAAACATGAAAAGGTGTTTTACCTTTGAGAATTTTGGTTGGAAATCGATTAATAAGATAGGTGGCCCTAAGAACACAATCGCCCCAAAATTTTATTGGAAGATTTGATTGAAATAATAAAGCTCTTGCGGTTTCAAGCAAGTGTTTATGTTTCCGTTCCACTACTCCATTTTGTTGTGGACAACTTCTACATGTAGTCTGATGTATAATTCCCTTTTCCTTTAAAAAGGATGAAGCTTCATTGCTTGAACCTAGTTCAAAGGCATTGTCTGATCTTATCATTTTGAGTTTCTTGTTAAATTGAGTTTCAATCATAGCAATAAAACCTTTAAGAACTTGAAATGCATTACTCTTTGTACTTAAAAGATGAGTCCGTGTAGCTCTCGAAAAATCATCAACTATAGTCAAAAAATAGGAATGACCTGCATATATCTTGGTATTATATGGACCCCAAGTATCTATATGTATTAGATCAAAAATAGAAGAAGTGTGAATAGAGCTTTGTTTAAATGGCAATTTATGTTGTCGAGCCTTTGGGAAAACTTCACACACAAATTCATCACTGCAAGTATTTTTGTCAATAAAATCAAAAGATTTCAGTTTGTACAAAGGTAAATGACCAAGGCGTTTGTGCCATAAGGAAGTAATATCATCGTTCGAAACAACATTACAAATAGAATCACAACAAAAAGATAAAGGTTCTGAAGTAATAGAAATATCAATTTCTTTATTGTCTTTTATTGTTGACCGAAACAAGTAAAGTCCAGCTTGATATCTACCAAGAACCAGAGGCCTCTTCTGAGAAAGGCCCTGCAATAATAAGAAGCAAGTATCTTCTGAGAATACAACAAGTGATTTAAACTGTTTGCACAATTTGCCAATTGATAAAAGATTATATCGAAATAATGGAACATATAGAACATCTTTCAATATAATGTTATCAGTAATGTAGGTACTTCCAATCTCAAGAGCTTGAGTTTTCTGACCATTTGGAAGAGTAATAGAATGTGGATGACTAAGTTTCTGAAGATTAAACATAGAAGACTTATCATGACACATATGATTACTTGCTCCAGAATCAATAATCCAAGTGTTTTTAGAAGTAAGAAGAAAATGATAATTATTTTCTGAAGTATTGTAAGAATTACCAGCGAAATTGCTGGATGATGTGTTGACTCCCTGAGTTGATGAACTATTGGCTTGTTCAGTTGAAGTGGCATTAGTCTTCACAGAATTCATCATTGAAATAAGTTGTTGATACTGATCATTTAAATGCTGGTATTGATTGTTAATGAAATCTGAAACTGAATCAGAATTAGCATTTTGTTGAAGAGAATTATTGTTTTCATCACTATTAATCACATTGGACGCAATACTATTTCCTTTAGTAAACTTGAATTCCTTTGGAAATCCAATGACTTTATAGCATTTGTTAACTGTATGACCAATCTTCTTGCAATAAGAACATGTAACAATCTTCTTATTCTCATTGTTATTGTTCCTCGAATAGTTTCCTCCATTTCTAGCATTCATTGAAGAAGATTCAGTCAGAAAAATTGAAGAAGATTGTACCTCACGTTGTTTTTCATCTTGAATTAAAAGAGCACAGGCTTGAGCAACTGTAGGAAGAGGCTTCATCATAATGATACTTCCTCTTGTTGAATTGTAATCAACATTCAATCCCATGAGAAACTTAATAAGCCTTTGATTTTGTTGCTGTTCTTGTATCATGTGTGCAACACCACAAGTACATGTCGGAGAAGAAGAAGAAATTGACAATTCATCCCACAGTTTCTTAAGTTTGGTGAAATATGTTGCTAAATCATCACTTCCTTGAGATATGTCTGAGATCTCCTTTTGTAATTGATACAGTTTAGCACCATTCGATTGTCCAAATCTGTTTTCCAAATCAGACCAGATCTCTTGAGATGAGGATGAGTAAATCACAGATTCAGCAATATCACTGGTTAAAACATTGAGTAACCATGATGTGACCATATCATTGCATCGTTGCCACAATTCATGTTTTGAAGCATCAACAGTTGATTTTGTGATTTTGCCATTGATGATCCCTAATTTGTTCTTCGCTGACAGAGCGATTGACATCGATTTATTCCAGGAATTGTAATTGTTTCCATCAAGTTGTTTAGAAACAAGTAACATTCCCGGATGATCCGAAGGATGGAGATAAAGAGGATTAGAAGAAGAAATCGCCATGGAAAAGCTAGAACAGAGGAAAAAATGAAAAGTGCGGAAGAAGGAGCTAATCGAGCTCTGATACCATATTGATTTGAGAGAATATGAAAATGAGAGAAAAGAAATCTTTCATTAATTGTGAAAGTAATTGTACATCAAAGTATATATACAAGGGTTAACCAACTAATTCTATAACAACTTTCTAACTAATTGTGTAACAAACTTGTATTAGTAAAGTAATCATAACATCAAGATGATGGCTTTGCCGAAGCTTTGTTTGAGTCCCCTTTTGCCATTCAAAAAAAATCTGAAGTAAATTAGGTTCCATAAAAAAAATACTAATCAACACGTATTTTCTTTATAGATGTCAACCACTCACATTAATTAACTCCCTCAGGCCTGCAACTATATATAAAATCCATAATAGAAACTAGACCTCCAGTTTAGTTTTGGTGTTGACTTAACTGCTTTTTCCACACAATAATACTAAACTAATTGGGGCCCTTTTATTAATTGCTTCAAGAAAATATGCAAAACGAGATCCACACTACCACACTCACCAAGAACATAAAACAAAATGTTCCCTTTGTTAATCTCCTACACCTACCTAGTAATCTCCGCCTTCCTTCAATTAACAGATGCCGCCAACGGTTGCAACAAGAGCATTTTTGTAACACCTCAATTTTAAAACATCTTTTAAACATATTTTTAAATAAAAATAATACAATGTCCAATGTTCCCAAAATACGATTTAACAAAAACCAATAAAAGTTTATCAGAGTATTAAAACCGGTGTTACAAATACAATATCATAACCATAGGATAAACGAGAACTACCTACGAGCTCCTGGGCTAACCAACACTAGGCCACTTCTAACGCGACCCTCTAATCCATCGATCTCGAACCTGAGTACATAGCCAAAACAAAGTAGTACGTGAGACAAAATAGTCTCGTGAGATACATGGGTTTTCGACCCATTCTCAAAAGATTTATAAAATAATATTTATAACATTAAAAATACTTATCCTTATCATTTCTTATTAATTCATAATTCATCTTTTATTCATTTAACCGTATAAACTAATAAGCTTACCATAAGCTTACTCATCATCTAATCACATACTTGTAAGTTATCTCCAAGCTTACACTTTCTTTATCACATATGCAACGGACCTCTCCGAAGCCAACTCTCCCCATATGGGATGTCATAGGTAAACTATCAAGGTAATTGGGAACCCCCATCTTACCGAGATTCATAAGCTTTCCCCGTTCCCGGGTCGTCATGCTCACCCAACACTGAGTGTCGTAAACTGTGACATTCTACTCTTTGCGCAAGGAGGTACCACCCCAAGTAGACGTCTCATGCTCCCCCATTTCTGGGCGGTCTTATTCCAGATATCTCATTCATCACTTATGAGCCTTAGCTCCTTTCATCAAATATGAGCATTAGCTCCTTTCATCAAATTCATCACTTATTAGAATACACCAATTCTAATTTATCATATTATTCCCTTTACTTATTCATTTTAAATCTTGACTTTATCAAGTCCTTTACTAATTTAAAACATATTTATCATTTATCAAAATCACAATATTTTGACTCCTCTTTGACTAGAATACATATCTATTACTAGTCACTTCACACTTATTCTCTTAGTAATTCGATAACTACTTTTATTAGTGTAATATACTAATCGATACTTATTACTAAAAATCATTGTCTCAAGCTTTATTACTACATATTATTAATAGACCGATTATCAAGCTCTTTTAAGTCATTATCCTTATTCATACATCTTGTTTATAAAAACTCGTTAATTACTTTTCATTATCATAATCTCTTTAAAAATCATTAATCATTACTTTTCACTTTCTCAACATATCATTCTTTTCTTTATTAAAAACGTTATTAATAAAGACTCTTAAAACATCATAGTTTCCAAAAATCATTTGCTATGTACTCAGTAAAAGTCTCATGTACTCACCTTAGCCAAGCTAACTCCAAATCGTGTCTAATAACACGAATCCTTGCTTTCCAACTCGTGAAATGTCACCAAACTTTAGGTCTTCTTGACCTACCTCAATATCATTACAATAACTAGTTATTATCCATAACTAATCACTAATCAATCCATATTCACATTCCTAACCACCAAGTTCATCCAACTTGGTGGAATCTCAAACCCTAGTTCAAGATTTCCATCAATAAACCCAAATCCAACTTGTACACATCGATTACAAGCTTACAATGAGTGTTCTACACCCATGATTAGTCATCTTCCCCAAAGATGACATGGATGGTTCCCCAAACCACCATTTCTACCCATACAAAGTTCACAAACTAACTACCAACTATCAAGGATCAATAATCCTTACCTTTGATGTTAAGATCCACAAGATTGAAGAAGATTTGAGCTCTAGAACACCAAAATCGCCCCCTTTCTTCTCTCAAATCGGCTGCACCAGTTTAGGGTTGAAGAGAATGAGAAAAACCCTAAAAACCCGTTTTATACAGAACCAAACAGTTCACGATCGCGAACTCAAGTTGGCGTCGCGAACTTCGCGCCTCGTGAACACTTCGCGATCGGTAACTGGTCGGGAACTCTTCACGTCTGGCCACCAAATTCCCTGCCTCAACTTCACGAACGCGAACAGAAGTTCGCGTCGCGAACTTCTCAGGTAGCCAGGCTGCACTTTTCGGTCTTCGCCTCGACCCGATTTCGTCCGTAACTTTCTCATACGGTGTCCAAATGACACGAAACCAATTCCTACGTTTTTTAAATGATTTATCCTTGTTTATCATATTTTTACATAATTTATTTAATACAAAAATTTCGGGTTGTTACAACTATCCACCCCTTAAAAGGATTCCGTCCTCGGAATCAACCCAAGGATTTCCAATCCTCATTCCGCCTACAACTTATGTTCCAATAATACTTATGCATTTAATTGCCCACTTATTTCCGTTATACCCCAAATGGGTCAAAAGTCCAACTTGGTTTCCAATACCCGAACGGGTCAAAATTTCACAATTTGACCTTAGCATTTCCCATCATTTAACCAAACTCTTTATCCCCATTGGGATGATATGACCCAATCATTACTAATAACCATTTGACCAAAATGATAGTCAACCCCTCGCTTTGACCAAATTGTCAACATTGTTCCATCTTTGACTCAGCACAAAGTCAACCATTTTTTTGACAATTTCCTTACTCACTATTGATTCCATTAACCATAAATTCCTTAACAATCGACCTTACCTTCATGGTCCAACAACAATCATACTCGGTTCCTAAATTCAACTCGAAATACCCAACGGTTAAAGTCGCACCCTTTGACTACCATTATTTCCATTAATCCATTACCCACTATCTTACACATGAAGATGATACATTATGCCCTTATCCTTGACTAACCAATTTAAACGAAAGTCAAAACCCAATTTTGACTAAAGTCAACAATCCACTAGTTGACCAACCTTGACTTATGATTAAAGTCAAATTTACTTTGCAAAATTTCTATATTCTTTATTACTAAGGCATCGCTTCCCGAGCTTTTCATTCCCGAATTCCAATATCTAAATTTCCTTTCTCAATTGTTCCTCTTTTCTTCGATTTCAATTTCCACAATCGATTAACAATTTTCATTTAAGGCAATACCAATTCTCTATTACCTTTTTAACTTTCATCCAATTACTTATACCATTTATAATCTCCTTCAAACATCCTCATACCATACTTGAAATTTCCGATTACCGGCTCTAGAGCCTCAATCATATCCAATCGTGGCCTAACCACCCATTGTACTTCTTTCACCACTCATTGGTTACTAACAACTTTGCTTCCTAAAAGCATCCCTTTTTCATAAACCATGAACTTGTAGGCACCTCCTACACATACTTACACTTAAACACCACCCGTGTTTTTAACCCGAGTTCTCACTTGCCATAAAAATCATAACAACAACTAACCATACGGTTCTACATACGTCAGATACAACCATCATATCCCTTATATAACAAATTATACTTTAACTATCTTATCGAGATGATCGGAAAGCCTCCAATCCATCACAATCCCAAACTGTCACAATGATCGGAAAGCCTCCAACCCAAAGTGACTCATACAACACTATTTCATCTTGCATACAATCCATGTATGCATCAATACACTTAGCATCATGCTATCATTTTCTTTCATAATTGACCTTCAATTTTCCCACTTATACATTATACCACACGGTATACACATAATCATTTCTAGTGCTTTCCACCAATCTACTCATTTAACAATCGTCCTTATTCGATTCATTACTAAAACTTCTAATCTTTCTTTCACCCGGTCATCTTGAGTCAACCAATTGACTTTGATCGGTACCCATACGTACACTATCATACTTTTTCAATAAACCTTTACCAAAACAAGTTATTCACTCTTGATGTCACACCCGACCTCCACTACACAACCATTTGCCATGGCTATTTGCCAACACTCAATCGATCGTATTCAATAACTAAGGTTCCATTTTATATATGCATATTTTTTTTTGTACTTCACGATTCTCACCAACACCTCGTACTTCATTGTACTACCATTCTCATGATCCAACTTTCAATATTCTATGACAACATAATCCTTCCTAGTCTTATTTCTCGTGATATATCGGTCGCCAACTCATCCGACTATACACATAATAACTCGGGGAGATTATCTCCCAAATTTAATTTTTCGCATCATACATTCCATCTATATTTATTCTCATACTTAGATCACATAAGCACCAATTTGTGCAACATAAAAGCAATTAAACCCTAAACATATATCAAAACTTCATAAACGAATTACCTGAAGCGGCTCCACGAGTTTCCTTCACCCGATTCCTGTTGGCGGTTGATGCTGACGTGTCGGTTTTCTTCCTCGGGCACGCACTACTAAAGTGTCCCACCTCGTGACAAGTGTAGCATTCCACTTTCTCGAGGTTCCTTACTTTGCAATCCTTTGCTCGGTGCCCTACTCGTCCACACTTGAAGCATATGGCCGTATTTGCTTTACATTCCCCATGGTGATTCTTCCCACAACTTTGACAATTTCCGACACTACCATGCCTTGACGAGCTCGGTTTGAACTTTTCTTTCTTTGTCGATCCTAAGCTACCATCGAGCTTCTTTTCTTCCCCTTTCGATGCCGACTCTTGTGCCTTTCGCCGAAAAACCCTCTCAACACCTCGAGCGGTACTAATGGCCTCATCCAACGTGGTCGCTCGCTTGACTTCCAATTCAAACTCCGGTTGTAGTCCATTTGCATACCGAACCACCTTCATACGCTCCGTCGGATAGGACTTGATTACAAACGGAAGTAATCCCGTAAACTTTTTGGTGTATTCTTCCACCGACATATTTTCCTTCTTGATGAACATGATCTCTTCTTGCAACTCTTCTAGATCTCTCTCGGGACAAAACTTTTCCTTCAACCTTCTCGTGAACTCCTTCCACGACATCTTGTACACTTTCTTTCCCAAAGTCTCATACATGGTATCCCACCATGTCAATGCTTCATCCTTCAACTGTCGAGATGCATAAATGACCATGTCTTTCTTCAAACACTTGCTACTTTCTAGCACTTGCTCGGTTTCCCGAATCCAACGCATCGTGACCTTCGGCTCCGAACTTCCATAATACACACCGGGGTTGCACGTCATGAATGCCTTGTATGTACATCCTTCTCTTTCCTCCGACCCCGAATCGTTGCTTTCCTCGGTCGATGGCTCCTCGGTACGGGTCTTGCTACCCGAAGACTTACCTCCCCCATGGGACTTAGAATTAACATTCTTCTCCTCATTGAACCGGTTTGTCACGATCCGGTTCACATCCTCATTCACCACTTCCCTTATTTGGGTAAACAATTTCTGGATAGCTTCCATAGTTACCGGGGTTTGGTTTGCACCCAAACCGGAACCCTCTCCATTATTACCGGGATGAGTCGGGATTCGATTTGAATCCGTCTCATGATCTCGTGGAATCTCTCCACTTCTTGGGTTCACCATTTTCTATATCAACATATCAAACCATTAAAATTCAAAGATTGACTTATTAGTCAAACATAACCCATAACACCCAAAACATTATCCTTTCTCTTAGGGATCGACCCTAATATACCCATACTTTACTGTCTCAACGGACTGATCAAGGACATCCTATGGAAAACATATGGTCCTACTTAGCATAGCTTAAGACTAGGGAGGTCAAACCTACGTAATTCACTTAAACTATAGCTCTGATACCAAGTTGTAACACCTCAATTTTTAAAACATCTTTTAAACATATTTTTAAATAAAAAGTCCAATGTTCCCAAAATACGGTTTAACAAAAACCAATAAAAGTTTATCAGAGTATTAAAACCGGTGTTACAAATACAATATTATAACCATAGGATAAACGAGAACTACCTACGAGCTCCCGGGCTAACCAACACTAGGCCACTTCTAACGCGACCCTCTAATCCATCGATCTCGAACCTGAGTACATAGCCAAAACAAAGTAGTACGTGAGACAAAATAGTCTCGTGAGATACATGGGTTTTCGACCCATTCTCAAAAGATTTATAAAATAATATTTATAACATTAAAAATACTTATCCTTATCATTTCTTATTAATTCATAATTCATCTTCTATTCATTTAACCGTATAAACTAATAAGCTTACCATAAGCTTACTCATCATCTAATCACATACTTGTAAGTTATCTCCAAGCTTACACTTTCTTTATCACATATGCAACGGACCTCTCCGAAGCCAACTCTCCCCATATGGGATGTCATAGGTAAACTATCAAGGTAATTGGGAACCCCCATCTTACCGAGATTCATAAGCTTTCCCCGTTCCCGGGTCGTCATGCTCACCCAACACTGGGTGTCGTAAACTGTGGCATTCTACTCTTTGCGCAAGGAGGTACCACCCCAAGTAGACGTCTCATGCTCCCCCATTTATGGGCGGTCTTATTCCAGATATCTCATTCATCACTTATGAGCCTTAACTCCTTTCATCAAATATGAGCATTAGCTCCTTTCATCAAATTCATCACTTATTAGAATACACCAATTCTAATTTATCATATTATTCCCTTTACTTATTCATTTTAAATCTTGACTTTATCAAGTCCTTTACTAATTTAAAACATATTTATCATTTATCAAAATCACAATATTTTGACTCCTCTTTGACTGGAATACATATCTATTACTAGTCACTTCACACTTATTCTCTTAGTAATTCGATAACTACTTTTATTAGTGTAATATACTAATCGATACTTATTACTAAAAATCATTGTCTCAAGCTTTATTACTACATATTATTAATAGACCTATTATCAAGCTCTTTTAAGTCATTATCCTTATTCATACATCTTGTTTATAAAAACTCGTTAATTACTTTTCATTATCATAATCTCTTTAAAAATCATTAATCATTACTTTTCACTTTCTCAACATATCATTCTTTTCTTTATTAAAAACGTTATTAATAAAGACTCTTAAAACATCATAGTTTCCAAAAATCATTTGCTATGTACTCAGTAAAAGTCTCATGTACTCACCTTAGCCAAGCTAACTCCAAATCGTGTCTAATAACACGAATCCTTGCTTTCCAACTCGTGAAATGTCACCAAACTTTAGGTCTTCTTGACCTACCATCAATATCATTACAATAACTAGTTATTATCCATAACTAATCACTAATCAATCCATATTCACATTCCTAACCACCAAGTTCATCCAACTTGGTGGAATCTCAAACCCTAGTTCAAGATTTCCATCAATAAACCCAAATCCAACTTGTACACATCGATTACAAGCTTACAATGAGTGTTCTACACCCATGATTAGTCATCTTCCCCAAAGATGACATGGATGGTTCCCCAAACCACCATTTCTACCCATACAAAGTTCACAAACTAACTACCAACTATCAAGGATCAAGAATCATTGCCTTTGATGTTAAGATCCACAAGATTGAAGAAGATTTGAGCTCTAGAACACCAAACTCGCCCCCTTTCTTCTCTCAAATCGGCTGCACCAGTTTAGGGTTGAAGAGAATGAAAAAAACCCTAAAAACCCATTTTATACAGAACCAAACAGTTCGCGATCGCGAACTTCGCGCCTCGTGAACACTTCGCGATCGGTAACTGGTCGGGAACTCTTCACATCTGGCCACCAAATTCCCTGCCTCAACTTCACGAACGCGAACAGAAGTTCGCATCGCGAACTTCTCAGGTAGCCAGGCTGCACTTTTCGGTCTTCGCCTCGACCCGGTTTCGTCCATAACTTTCTCATACGGTGTCCAAATGACACGAAACCAATTCCTACGTTCTTTAAATGATTTATCCTTGTTTATCATATTTTTACATAATTTATTTAATACAAAAATTTCGGGTCGTTACAATTTTCATCTTAGCCGGCCAGGGTAACATGTCTGGCCGAGGCGGGGTGGTGAACCTGACGTGGGATGGCTACATCCCACATCAGTCATCCTCTAACCCCGCCATCCTCCGCCTATCCGCCAACCACAGTTGGGAACTGGCGGTGGAGCCTCTCCATCGTGACATTGATGTCGCAAAAGTATGCGGTGTGGGTCCCGGAATGGCGTTTGCAAATTCATTGTTGATGAAGGATTCGAGGATTGGGGTGGTTGGGTTGGTTCCTTGTGCGATTGGGGGGACTAATATTAGCGAGTGGGTTCGCGGTGGTGATCTTTACAACCAGATGATGTTGAGGGCGGCAGCGACGGTTAAAGATGGTGGTACCATCCGTGGGTTGCTGTGGTATCAAGGGGAAAGTGATACGTTGACTTTTGAAGATGCGAAGGCGTACAAGAGCAGATTGCATCGCTTTTTCATGGATGTGCGTGCCGATCTGCATTTACCTCTACTTCCTATCATTCAGGTGATTTACCATTTACTCATAGACAGTTTTCATTTTATAAATGATATTGAGAATCATATATAATTGAAGTAAAGTTAAATGGTCAGACTTAGATCTTCAAAAAAATATTGAAATTCTCGTGACTTTGTTTGATCTATGATGACTCCGGACTACTTGAAAGCGGATGATTGTTGGTGATTTGTATCACCAATAAGATTTAAGTTTAATGATATAAATTTATTAACCAAAAGTTATCATAATAAATGTTAAACAAGTAACGATTGTTCATAATGCACACTTATTTGAATTTATTATGATTAAATTACAGTGACTTAACAGGGTTCGGGGGCAGCCTGGGCCCTGGCGGAGGTCGAGCTCTGCCAGGGGAATTGTTTTTATCTTGGTAATATTCCTTTATAGAAAATCTGAATTTTAAATTCAAACCTAGTTTTTCGACCCGATGGATCTAACCCGGTTTCGATGGTTTAAAGCAGTTTTCAACTGCCTTTTGGCAGTTCTTGATGGTTAGTTCATGCACGGATTAATCATTGTTTTTTGGTCATTCGAACTGGCATGTTTTGAAGGAAACAATCACAATTCTCTGTTCTACAAAAATCTCGCTGATGTCATCCAATTGAGTATTTCGAGTATCCATTAAAATATAATTTGATCTGAAACTGACTAAACGAATTCAGAGATTCCAAACATTCAATAATCCATATAAATTTCTAACATTGGTTGCCCAGGATTTTGTCGACTTGCGATGAAACTGATGTTTGATTCACCTAATACTAACTTTTGTAATTGTAGGTGGCACTAGCGTCTTTGTCAGGAAATTACACGAACATGGTGAGAGAAGCCCATCTAGGAATGAAGCTTGTGAATTTACGGACCGTTGATGCGATGGGTTTGACCGTACAAGAACCAGAAAGGTTGCACCTCACTACACCCGCTCAAGTGTCTCTTGGGAAGATGTTGACCAATGCCTTCCTCCGAATATGAGCTAGGGCCTAGGAGGATCTCATATTTCTCAACTCAAAATATGCCATGAATTTGTGAAATGGTTAATTCCAAGTGTAAACATGTATTTATGTAAATCATCTTTATTTATAAAAAAAATTATATTGTTTTCTATATTTTGTGTCTATTTATGTGTGTACCAATTTGATAAGATAACATGTGTAATTCATTAATTTTCTTCCCTAAAATCATCACTTGATTTTGACACATGTCTTGATAAAATGAGTAGATACATAAGTATGCACAAAATGTAGAAATCAATATCATTGGGACTTCGGTCTCCCTTCCACAAGCAACCGACGGCTTCCCCCCATTGGCACCACACATTGGTTGAGACTCACCCCCACAACTCTTCGGTTTAAGGAAGGGTTGAGATGCTGAAATGGTGGGGCGTTTGTAATTTAATAGGGTATTTGGTTGGTAATTTGTCTGTATGTATTTTATAATGGTGATGCCTAAAAAAGTAAAAGTCGTGTTAAAACCACCTTTAGCTCTTTAACATTGTTTTAAAATCCACTTCAAAACAACCTTCACTATTTTAACATCTCTATAACACATCTTTAAAACCCACAAAAAATACATCAAACCAATCACACTTTACCAAATCAAAAAAAAAGAAAGAAGAAGTCTGAAATCACCTTTGGCGGTCCGTTGTAGCCACGGAGCCGGAATTTTAACGACGGTATAGTACCACTCATATTCTCATAGTGTGAATTTGACGCCGTTAAAGAGCTTTAATTATATGGCGACCCTATACCCGTTGCTCCAAGAACCATCAATTTTCCTTATTTTGTATTATGACTATTATCACATACTTTATACTCATCTATGTGATACTACCATACTGAGATTGAATGCTTGTGTGTTTTCTAACTTGTTTTAATATTGTACTCGTTAATTATTCATTGTCATGTATTTGTAATCAGCACTAAGGAACTAGTGATATTGTCGGGTTAAATAAATTGTAACTAATATTTTAAGGGTTAGTTAATAATATTGTAATTGCCAAAATAGATTTTGGGAATATTTTGGAAAAGCTTATCTAAAATGTTTATATATTTAGTAGGTTATAAACTTAAATTTAAAATAGACAAATAAATAATTGAAATTGAGCATTTATTTTGATAAAATTTCTTTAATATATTAATAATTAATTACAAACACACGTAAAAAATTTGAAAATAAAAATATAAATTAATCTTACGACAATGATATGTTATTACTAAAAAGTAACTTGAACTAACGAACATTAATAAAATTACTTCGACCACTTATTATTAATATAAAACTATAAAGAAACAATATAGTCATTGATTTCTATGTAGGTACAAAGAATAAATCTTAGTCATTAGATAAATCAGCCTCCAAATCACCACCACCACCACTATCTCATATGTAAAATCACATGTGATTCTATACCACCGATCACTACCACCACTCCATGTATATTAAATCACATGTGATTCGACACCGCCGACCACCACCAACCACTGCTGGCCACCGTCTCTACAACCGGCAAATCACCACTGCTGGCCACCATCTCTACCACCGGCAACCCCTTGCCAATGTCGACTGCTTTCAATCACATGTAACTGTGTATCCAATCACATGTGATTGTGGCGGCCGACGGTGGTCACCGGTGGCATTGTGGTGGTGGCTGACGTGGTGGTTGTATATTAAATCGCACATGATTTAATAATGATGGTTAAGAAATTTTTTGATCCAGTGATTAAGATTTATCCATTTGGATTATATAAAAATCATTGATTATCTTGAATATAACTCTAAAACTATAACCATAATTTTAAAAAATGTAAGAAGAAATATCATTTATTTTTAAAAATCGGTAGAAAGAAAATATAATAAGCTTAAAGTTTTTTTAAAAAAAAAAACATGAAATACAGAGCTTAAAGTTACAGGGTTTTATCCTTGTATATTCGAATCCAGCATAATCAACAAAAAGTAGTTAGTTAGAGGGGGTGATGACCAGATCGACGTTTATGTGGTAGTGAATAGTGATGATGAATTGTGTATAACGGTGGTGACTACGAGAGGACGACGAGCTTAGATGATGAAGATGACGATGGTTAAGATGGTAAGAAGAATACGTTATTAAGTTTTTAGATTTGTTGAAGATTTCCATTTTCAGCAGATGATAGAAGATAATGATGATTAAGAGCATCTCCAATGGTAGCTTTTTCAAAAGCTTATTACTATTCTAATAAGCTTTTGAAAGACTTTTTACCATTGGAATGTCTAGCTTTTTGAAAAGCTTATTGCAAAGACTTATTCTCTACTAACCTTTTAACCATCTTTTAACGTTTGTTATTTTTAGCCCCTTATATTTAATAACATTTCAATTTAAACCTTAGATTTGTTATATATAAATTCTTTATTATATTTTTATTACTTAATAAATAATGTATATAATATTTAATGTTAATTAGTATAATATTTTTGTATTAGACATTTTAAAAGATATAATATTTAGTAAGATGTCAAAAAAATTGTCAAATTATATATATGGGTATTTATAGAACATTTAAGATAGATAAAGGTAGATTGGAAATATTATAAAAGAATAAGCTTTTAGAGAGGTTAACCATTGGAGATGTCATTTATAAAAAGGTTTTTGTTAATGGAATATTGATGTGGCAAAACTAATAAGTTTTTATGAGGTTAACCATTGTAGATGCTCTAAGATGATGATTTCTGGGTTTTGTTTGGTGATGATGAATTTATATTTGTTTGTTTGGGGATGATAGAAATAAAAGGGTTAATAAAAAATAAAAAGTAATTTAATAATTAATAAAAGAAAGGAAATGATAAAGTGACAATTATACCCTCATGTGCATTGCACATCACTAAATTTAACAGCTATTTTTAATGTCTGTTACGCTTAAGGATTAAAACCAATATGAAGTTCTGAAGTTAGTGATCATCTATGTAATTTCTGAAACTTAAAGATCAAATCCAAAAGCCAAACCACATAGAATTTACTCTTTATCTTTAGGGTTTTGTTAATGACAGCCCTAAGGGCTGTCACTAATATGTATAAAAAGCTTGTACATTGATTAAAAAAATAATATTTCTAAAATTCAGGGGGTTATTTTTTGTTATTTTTTCTTCTTAATGACAACCCTAAGGGTTGTCATTATCATTTTCCTTATCTTTATTAAATTTAGAATGGTCTCATATGTTAAGGAAGGTACGGAGAAACAAAGGAAGTGGGGGTAGTTGGATGTTTGGGGGTTAGGGCGTTAGTTTTATTTGGGGCAGGTACAAGTGTACAACCTTGCCTAAACAATTGCGGACACGTGCGGAAAGCACGTGTAGGTCGTGACAAAGGGCGTTAGCGTGTGGGGGCACATTTTACAGCCTGTGTATTCTACTCACACCGCCCCATCCTCCTTCCTTACAGTGTTTTGTCCTATTATCATCGTTATAAAGGCTTTAAAAGATTTTGACTTCAAGACTTTTATTCAAAGGTATTATTTAGGAGATAAAAAAGGATGTAGAATTTATTCTAAAAAATCGGAGATATATTTAAAAAATGCATACCACCTGTTTAAACATCAGTGTATATGTCAAATCACTAACTTACTAATTTGCCATTCAAAAAGAAAAAAAAAAAGATAAGGGAAATGATATTTGTATTTGTTTTTACATAAAAGTACTTTTTTTCTATTCTAATTTAATTTAGCTTTATCAAAATACATTAATGTATTTAAAAAAATGTTACCATAGGTTTATGTAAAAGGTTTGACATATTTTTTTTAAACTAATAAAATTAATTTAAAGACAATTTGAATTATTATTATATTCTTATACTTTATTATATTTTTCCTATAAAGTAGTTTTTTTTTTTGAACGGCAAATCTAATCTACTCCTAAATAACCACCTATGTCCACTATGGGACTCGAACCCTCAACCACTAGATTGGAGGGCAAACACCTTACCGCTGGGCCATTGGCCCTTTGGTTATAAAGTAGTCAATATTCATTAATAATCGTCCAGTTTCAACTGAAATTGATGTTAATGGAGAAATATTCGTATCTTATGTTGACAAATATATTTTACTATAAATGAGAATAATTAAAATTACAAGTAAATAAAAATTAAACTTATGCTCAAAAATATTTTTAATATATAATCACGACGACCTGAAATCATCTATAGTCAATACAACATTTTATATAGATATATCGTCCAACGTTCGATACATTTGTTTCTTTGTATATATAGCGATGAAGCTTCACAATAAATGATTAAATTCTAACATATTATGCATAGTAATGTTATCAGACCTACATTTATAAATGTTGTTTTCAAGAGAATTGTTTTTACAATTTAAAAAGGGCTATCGGCGCAACTTGTTGTTCTAAATTTTAATGTGCATAAATAATTATAATGTGCATAAATAATTATAATGTTGTTCTAAAACAATTATAATGTGCATAAATAATTAATATTTTAATTAATGAAGGATAATATTATAAATGCAAGGAGAATACTATCTAAACGAAATCATATTCGACCCTACAATATCATCTTCCAAAATGTACTATTTCCCAAAGGGAGTTTATTTTCATACCACAAATATTGATGTTTATACCACACTGTACATTTATTTCTGCAGACTGTACAACAACATAAAGTAATTATTATGGTACATAAGTTAAAACTTGTGGTGCAAAAATCACTACCTTTTCCCAATATTTAATAATAAAAATAACTAAAACCGAAACAATAATACATGAGAGGCAGGGTGGCATACTGAAAGTCCATGCTTTCTTTTTATCCATATGCCGTACACTGTCCCTCTTTTTCTCTCCCAATTTAACTTTCCAAACGGTCGGTGATTTGAATAACTTTTAAGTTTTTTTCAAACGTAACCTAATTTACTCCTTTTGTTTGCTCATGATAGTATTTGAATCTATGCTTTATAAGTCATGGATAACACCTTATACCAATATTCAATATCATTAGGCTACAAGTCTTGGATTAATTTCTTAGAAGTTACTTATCTGACTACAACAAAGTTTATGTTGCGTATATAACAAGTATAAAGGCTACAAGTCTTGGGTTATATAGAGAATACCCTTGTTAAATAGAAAAAGAGAAATGATATTGGTGCTTAATTTTTATGTACTAATTTGATAAAAAAATGTCAAAATGAATTGATGATAAGTAAAAAGTATGAATAGATTACACATGTTATCTTATGGTGAGTTATATATTAATAGTAGACATAATAACATTTTGTCATAGATAAAAATATTTCGTGTTATTTTGCAATATGAGCAAATACATGTCAAATGGCTTATATCATAGCAGTATCAAGAGATCAAGGTGTTGTTTGTTTTTTTAACAAAAGGTCTTTCTAGGGTCATTTGTCTTCGCGGCGCAGACCACGCGTTGAAAAAGTCTCCTGCAGATGTTTGTTTTTTGGAAGCTCGCAGATCTTTTTATGTCTGCAGAAGGTCTTCTCCAAGAAACTTTGGACATTAGCTTCTTGGGTCTTCCAAACCTAAAAAAACACATATCTTCCAAACAACATACTATATAGTTGTATGAATTATTTTAATGTTGTTAGACGTAGGATATATTAAATTTTGATTTATTTAAGCAACTCTGCACATGTTAAAAAATAAACAACAACTTTCTTGCAGACTGCAGACTTTTGGTCCGCCCAGAAGCTGCAGCAGTTAGCAGATGTGGTCCGCAGACAGCAGATTTTTTTGGTCTAGAAAAACAAACAGCACCTAAGTCTCCAAAAGGTTGTAGGTCCAAATTATGTTGTTAACAAAATTGATGTAATTTAATGGTTCAAATCGTATCTTTTATCATTTCTAAGCTTAACATATTTCTTCCTATATTAGCAAAGGGCTTTTAGCCTAGCGGTATAATGTTTACCCTACAACTTTGAGGTTGGATATTCAAGTTTCATCGTGGACATAGGTAAAAATTAGATGTAGATTAAGATTTACTGTTCAAAAGAAAATCAGTAGACATATGAGTTTGCAAAAATAATAGGAACAAGTACATTGGAAATGCTCTAAGACTGCTGCCAACCCACGTCGTGGGCTCCCCGTCAATGCACATCAGTGCATGACACCATTGGCACCAAGCCATCGTGCCAGGCGTCACTAAAATTGCGTCGTGTGTGCGACGTGGGGGAGGGCGGCGTCGTGGCTGCTATGTGTGGGGGGAGGGGGTTAAAGGTAATATTATAAATATTTTTTAAAGTGAGGATGAGTTATTGATGTGTTTAGTGATGTGTTGCTATTGGTATGACCTCGTCAGTAACCCATCGGTAGAGAAGTGTTTAGTGACCCGTTACTGTTGGGAGGGGCTAAGTATGACGAAATGGTAAACTAAATATCATTTCTCTTTCTTTATTTAATAGTTCTGATTTCATGCAGGTCTTTAGCCAGCACGCACTAAAATTTCGACACGTGTGACTTGCCAGTTGTATAATCATAAGTTCATAACTGCCTTCCGGTTATCCTTTCATCTTTGTCTTCTCTCCTTCACCATGTATAAAACCCACACAAACTCCCTTTAAATGTCATAAATTTAAAATAAAAAAACTTTTTATTCAATAATATATGGATCGGATCAAAGGTCCATGGAGCCCCGAAGAAGACAACCTGTTACAAACTCTAGTTCAACAACACGGTGCTCGGAACTGGTCACTAATCAGCAAATCGATTCCCGGGCGATCTGGTAAATCTTGCCGGTTACGGTGGTGCAACCAGCTGTCGCCGAAGGTGGAGCACCGTGGGTTTACACCGGAGGAAGATGAGATGACTGTGAAAGCTCACGCGCGGTTTGGGAACAAATGGGCGACAATCGCGCGGTTGCTCAACGGCCGTACCGATAACGCGATTAAAAACCACTGGAATTCAACGCTCAAGCGTAAGTGCTCGTCTATGTCTAACGATGATTTTTCGTTTCTCGACGGTCATGATTTGGTGAATTATCAACCGGGGTCTGCTAGTCTCGGACCGGAGACTGGTGACTCGGGGTTTTTTCCTAACCCTAGCAGTCCGAACGGGTCTGATATTACGCATTCCAGTCAACGAACCGGATCGGTTACTAGAAATGTGAATTCTCCGATTCTGAATGACCCACCGACTTTTTTGAGTTTGTCACTACCTGGATCTGAGGCTAAAGAAAAGTTGTCGGAGGTGTCGACTACGCCGGCTTCGGCACAGGCGGTGAACAGCTGTGATTCGAATGATCAGTTTCTTAATCCAGAATTACTGGCTGTAATGCAAGAAATGATTAAATATGAAGTCAGGCATTATATTTCTGGGTTGGAAAAAAAAGGGCAGTGTTTGCAGGGGGAAGTTGCCATTAGTAATGCTCTGATTAACCGCATGGGTATGAACATAATTGAGTAGTAATTTTTGGAGAAAATAAGTGGAAAAATTGTTATTGAACATTTAGTTGTTAGAATCTAGAAGTAGGGTGTAACTGATAATTATGACTTGCAGTTGGTAATCTTTGACAACATAAAAAAAGCAAAATGCTAACTGAAAGAGATACAACTGTTGCCTTTTTCCCATTACAAGCATCTCTATAAATAATACAATATTGCCTATCACTACCATAATACATGCCTATCATTACTCCATAATAAATGGTTTCCTAATTCTTATGTTGACCGAATATGTACACAATAACAATATACAAGGAATATACCAACGTATATTCTAACACTCCCCCGCAGTCGTAGCGGGAGATGGTCGAACGCTGAGACTGTTACGAAAGTCTTGAAATAGGACGAGTGGTAAACTTTTGGTAAAGATGTCGGCAATCTGATATCGAGATGGAACGTGTAACACTCTAACGAGACCACGTGCTACTTTTTCGCGAACAAAATGTATATCCATCTCGACATGTTTCGTACGTTGGTGCTGAACCGGATTGCCAGATAAATAGATGGCACTCACATTATCGCAGTAAACAAGTGTTGCTTTTTGAACGGGGCAATGAAGTTCGAGGAGTAAATTCCGTAACCAACATGTCTCGGCTACAACATTGGCGACGCCTCGATATTCTGCCTCAGCACTCGAACGAGACACGGTCGGTTGACGCTTAGCCGACCAAGAGATTAAATTGTCACCAATGTACGTACAATACCCTGATGTAGACCGTCGTGTATCGGGACAACCGCCCCAATCAGCATCCGTATAAGATAGAAGAGTCGTGGTGGGCGTTTTATACAAGTATAACCCATGAGTCAACGTCCCTTGAATGTACCGTAGGATGCGTTTGATGGCGGCCATATGTTCGTCTCGGGGATCATGCATAAACAAACACACTTGTTGGACGGCGTACGAAATGTCGGGGCGGGTGAATGTGAGATACTGAAGAGCACCCGCCAGACTACGATACAACGACGGATCCGAGAACTTTGGACTCGTGGTGGCACTAAGTTTGGGTTTATTGTCAACGGGGGTGGCCGACGGTTTGCATGAGGTCATGCCGGCACGTGCTATGATTTCTTTAGCATAACTGGATTGCGACAAAAATAATCCGTGTGAGTGATGTGTAACGGATATACCCAAAAAAGAGCTTAAATTGCCGAGATCCTTCATTGCGAACTCCGTGGAAAGTAATGAAATAATTTTGGTGAGTAGCTCATTGGAGGAGGCAGTAAGAATGATGTCATCCACATACAAAAGTAAGTATGCCATTTCTTCTCCTTGTTTAAAAATAAACAGCGAATTATCTGATATACTGTGAGTAAAACCATAAATGGATACATATTCAGCAAAACGAGTGTACCAAGCTCGAGGAGCTTGTTTTAATCCATATAAGGATTTTTTGAGTAAGCACACGTAGTCAGGATGGGTCGGATCCCGAAAACCCATGGGTTGATGCATGTATACCGTTTCATGCAAGGTACCGTGAAGAAATGCATTCTTGACATCAAGTTGTCTTATGGGCCAATCTTTAGATATGGCAAGACTTAAAACCGTACGTATGGTAGCCGGTTTGACAACGGGACTAAACGTTTCGCCACAATCAATGCCGACTTTTTGAGTTTTACCATCACCCACGAGTCGTGCTTTATGGCGTTCAAAGGAGCCATCGGCACGTACTTTATGCGTCAAAATCCACATACTACGCATAACATTAACGTTTGGTGGTCGTGGTACCAAATCCCATGTATTATTTTGAACAAGGGCTTGGTATTCATCATCCATAGCCATCTTCCAATTGGGGTCCCGTAGAGCATCAACCGGATTTTTGGGAATAGGAGACGGTGGATGTTGAGCACTTAAGTTAAAAATGGATTTGGGTTTAACAATGCCATTTTGACTTCGGGTAACCGGTTTAGAAGGAACAGGGGGTGGTGCGTGGGCAGCCTGTGGGGGAGGGGGGGTTGCTACGGTTGGTGGGCTAATGTTTAAAGGCCCATGATTTTGAGAATTGGGTGATGGAGGCCCACGGGTATGGGGTGAGTGACGTGGGGGACTGTTTGGTGAAGTATTTGTGGGAGTAGGTGTGGCAGGCAGTGGATTTGGAGGTGTAGGGGGTGGGTTTAAATTTGTTTGGAGATGATGTTGGATATAGGGACTAGTGACATCATCCAAAAAAGTGTATTCGGGTTGTGGCGAGGTATGAGCAAACGGAAAAATAAGCTCATCAAAAATAACATGGCGGCATATGATGATCTTTTTGGTGAGCATATCATAGCACCGATACCCGCGATGGTTATCCGGGAACCCCAAAAAAACACATGGTTTTGATCTAGATTGTAGCTTGTGAATGGTTGTGGATGGTAAAAGTGGGTAACATAATGCCCCAAAAACCCGCAAATGAGAAAGATCCGGCCGCCTTTGATATAAAATAGATAATGGCGATTGGAATTTTAAGAGTTTGCTGGGTAAAACATTTTGCAAATATGTCGCCATGCTTAGGGCGTACGGCCAAAAAACCGGAGGGACCGATGCATGAGATAATAGCGTGCGGATGACATTATTTAAAGAACGAATTTTCCGTTCGGCTTTCCCATTTTGAGATGAGGTATAAGGGCATGAGAACCGAATGCCGACCCCATTTTTGTGACAAAAATTCCTTACATTCGCATTGTCGAACTCCTTGCCATTATCACATTGAAAAATTTTTATTTTCTTTTCAAATTGGGTGCTAATAAATGCATAAAATTTCTCAAAAATGGAGAACACATCCGATTTCCTAGCCAAAGGAAAAGTCCAAACAAAGTTAGTAAAATCAATTTATACAATATAATAGCGAAAACCCGCATTACTCAAAACCGGTGAAGTCCATAAATCACAATGTATAATATCAAACGGAAATAATGTATTGTTTCTAGACATATGAAATGGTAACTTGATATGTTTACCGAAAACACATGACCGACAAATGGATGAGGTTTTATTTGGACCACACTCAATACTTTTATTGTGTCTTAATGACTCAAAAACGGGAAGGCCCGGATGACCTAGCCGATCGTGCCATAAAGATGAATTTAAAACTGCAAAACTACAATGTTGAACCGGTTTCTTGATCGTAACTTGGTATAGGTCGCCATGGCTATCACATCTCAGGATACGTTTCCCCGTCTGATAATCCTTCACAGAAAATCCAAAAGGGTCAAATTCCACAGATACAAAATTGTCAGTAGTGAATTTGCGTACCGAAATCAAATTCTTAATAATATGAGGAGCATATAATACGTTTTTCAATGCTAGATTTGATTTCGGGTGTTTAAGTTTAGTATGACCATACCCAAGTATTGGAATTGAGTGACCATTTCCAACCAAAATTCCATTAGTTTTGCGGGAATTAAAAAAAGTAGAGAGTATACCCTTATTGGCGGTTACATGAGAAGATGCACCCGTATCCATTACCCAAGGAGATGATGGTGGAGTAAGGCCCAACGTATACATTGCCGTTTCTATGTCGGTTGGGCTGTATTCCGGACCGGTTACTGTCGGGTGGGCCTGGTGGGCCGGTTGTGGTGGGCGGCCCAGAATTCCATCATGGATATTTGGGGTGTGTGACTGTCCAGTAGGCTGCCTAGTCCATGAAGATGTTGGATATGGACATGGGGGTATGGCCCAAGGTGGTGAGGCCCAGTTACCGTGGCTTGCAAACCATGCAGCCCATGGAGAAAAATTAGGCGGCATACCACTTCCAGTGTAATTTCGACGCTGGCCTTGTCCGCCAGAGTAGTTGCCGCCGCCGCCGGTACGCCCGCCGGACCGTCCACCGCTATTATTCCGACCGCCATGCCGCCCACGACGGCCACCTCTGGACACGTTAACACGGCTGCGGTAATTGTTGTCGGAGGAATTTCCACTGCTGCTGCCGTCAACGGTAGGAGCTATCATCGCAGAATGAGAAGCGGTGGCCGCCTTTTTGGCAAGGCCAGCTTCTTCCAAAGTGAGCATAGAACGAGCATGTTGAAAGGACGGTAATGGATTGCTTTGACGTAACAACGTACCGACACCGTTAAATGCATCGGTAAGACCCGACACCATTTGAAGTACTAACCGATCGTTGGACACCTCGGCTCCAACGTTACGTAATTGATCAGAGAGCTCTTTGAGACGTTGGCAGTATGCCGAAACGCCATCAAAATCAGAGAGAGTCGTATGAGAGAACTCTTGTTCTAAGGTGACGGCTCTAGAATGCTTGTTGTCTTCGAATATATCTCGAAGACGGTTCCAAGTATCCATGGCGGTAGCGCCGGGAACGATGATCGTATTGATCAAATCTTTGGAAATGGTGGTATAAATCCACCCTAACACCGTGGCATCGAGTGTCGTCCACTGCTCATCATCATCGTTCGTTGGTGTAGGACGATTGGCCGATGGTATAATATGGTGTAAAACCCTCATCGATCGGGCACAGACTTTGAAAAGCTCCGCCCAAGTAGAGTATTGGACGCTAGTTTGGTCGAGTTGGATAGGGATATGGTTCCGAATGTTCGAAACGCCGAGTGCCGGATGAAATTTTGTGGCGGTGGAGTTGGGTGTGGTGGTGGCTGAAATGGTATCGTTTGTCATGGTGGGGGTGGGATTGAACAGTAGGTATACTAGAGAGCAAGAATGAAAGAAAAAGGTGAAGTTTTTCTGCTTAGACGAGAGAGCAAAAAATTGAGGAGCGGAAGAGTGAAATAGAAAAGATCTCTGATACCATGAAAGAGATACAACTGTTGCCTTTTTCCCATTACAAGCATCTCTATAAATAATACAATATTGCCTATCACTACCATAATACATGCCTATCATTACTCCATAATAAATGGTTTCCTAATTCTTATGTTGACCGAATATGTACACAATAACAATATACAAGGAATATACCAACGTATATTCTAACACTAACCATTGCTTTTAAGATTAGGATTATGGTTAAAAAAAACTATATACATAAAGTTGTGTCTCTTAACCAAAAAAAAACAGAAAATTAAAATATACCTATTTAAGCATGATAAGCAATGTTTTAAAACTCGGATTTTAAATCGGACTGGACGATGCCTAGAAAACGGTTGAACCGGTCGGATCGGTTTGAACCGGATTATATATAATACTAATGAAACCCAGATTTTGCCTCCGATGGTATCCCGTATCCATATTTCTACAAAATTAACTAAATTAAAGTTGTTAATTAGAATTGTTAATTTATAACAATGGATCAATATTAATTAATGAATCAATATTATATCACAGAACTAATCCATATTAGTTATAAATGTTAATCTATTTTCTACAAAACATTGCCTCTAAAATTTGAAAATCACAAATGAAAAAGGGAAATAATAAGAGGGTTGTGTGTTGGTCCAGTTTTGTTTTGTTATCAATGTTCATTGTTCACCGTTCAGTATGAGTATATAATGACAATCAAGATAATAGAAAACAGAAGAAACAAACAAATTTTTATTTCTCCACCCCACATCGTTGTGAGAGGAGAAAGGGTGACTATCTAACTGCTATATATATTCACACATGCGAGGCATCAAGGAACAATTATCCGTATCTCAATGGGTCGCCAAGGCTTGATCCATTCCTGGGAAAATGGAGAGAGATAGAGAGTGGTCAGAAGTCCATCGGCGCCGGAAGAAGACCAACAACAATGACGAAGACAATAATCGAAGACACCGGGTTAACACAACCTCGGTGAGGGCATCACCTGGCAAGAACGCCATCACGTTCTACATTGACAATCTTGCAGTGGGGGTTTCAGAAGCGGAAGTATGGAAAGCAATGGCGAAGATGGGGAAAGTGGTAGACGTGTTCATTGCTAAGAAGATGAATAAGGCAGACAAAAGGTTTGGTTTTGTTAGATTTTTGGGGATAATCGAGCCTTTGTCTATGGAAAAGAAGTTAATTAAGAGGGGTGAAGATAAGGAATGTTGGAATACATGCTAACATTGCCAGATTTCAAAGGGAGAAAATCCAACCAAGTAGAGTTCCTGGTGGAGGCCTTGGTAAGAATACGAAGGTAAACAAGACATTCTACCCGGTGGAATCGTTGAAACCTAAATACAATGCCCATAGATCATATGTGGAAGTTATCACCGGTCAAAAGACCTACACGGAACCTCTTGATTCTCCGTGTATGGCTTTCTCCACTACCAACATGGTCAATAAGTGGACTGCTTATAACTTAGTTGGAAGGTGGCAGAAGGATGTGAGGACTATGAGGTTTGTTATTTAGGTGGTCTATTTGTCATGCTGGATTGTGGATCGAAGGATAGTGCTCAGAAGTTCCTATCAACTGCTAACTGGGCAAACTGGTTTGTGTCTTTGGATTTTTGGAAACCTGACTTCAAAGTTCCGAATAGGATTGTTGTGCTTAAAATTCTTGGTGTTCCTCCACACGCTTGGTGCCCAGATATGTTTGTGGAGATTGGGGAAAAATGGGGTACTATTCTAACCCCAGAAGAATGCTTAGCTGAGAATCTTAACTACTCTCGGGGAACAGTAGTTATTCTGACTGGTCATGTGGAATGGATAAACTCCGTTCTTAACATTACAATCGATGGAATTTGGCATAAGATCAGAGTGACGGAAGACCTGGTGGAAACGGCCAAATTGTGCCCATTTGGTCGTTCAGATTCATCATCAGATGATGACGACGATGGTGACTCTGATAGTTTTCTCAGCTCCAGCGATGTTAATTCCGACTTTGGTGACGAAAAATCTATTTTTGGAGAAGAAAATTCTGTAGATGGAAATTTTGAAGCTAAAGATGGATCAGATGTTGTCGGAAAGAATCAAGATCCGGTGAACCAGGCATCCCTGTCGGAATCACAGAATCCGGCGGATTCAATCGGGAACTCAAACAGTCGCGTCGAATTGGTTCATGAATCTGTAATAAATGTCTTGGAAAATGGTGACGATTTTAGTAATAATAATAGCCGCATGGAAAAGCCTGACAATAATGGTGATGATTGGGATTCTAGCCGACAAAAGAAAGGGCCAGACAATGATCTTGATTCAACGAATAATTTTGTTTTCTCCCCTGTGTCGGCTTCTCATGATGTTGGGCCTGATGAGAATGGGCTTAGTAGGAACCTGGATTTTGTAATTGGGCCAAGCTTTGCTTATGCTGCAGAAGTGGATAATTCGGATGATGGGCTTAGTTCCTCAAACGGTAACAATGTGACCCATGTTACTAACATACCGACTCAGTCAACTTTTTTACCCAACCTCAGAAAAAGGATCGTAATTCCAGGTGCCCTCAATATTCCTCCAAAATTCCGTTTCCTATGAATTCTAGGGCAATTCTCAACAAAAGTATGCGAGTCAATCATACTCAGGCGACTAAAACCCAATCGAGTAACTCAGAAGCGACACCTTTGGATCAGTCTATTGATCTCAACAAAACCCTACCTGGCTTATCAAACGAAAATCATGGCAGTCGTAGCGAGGGCAGTAGCTCGATTGGTCTTGCTGAAGAAATAAGGAACACTATTGAGGTTGGGCAATGTCTTGGTTTCCAGATGGAATGATTTGAGTCGGAAATTAGGAATGTTATCTCCGAATCTGGTGACGCAGATAGTTTTAAATGAAGATCTTATCAATTAATTCTAGGGGTGTTGCTTCTTCCTTGAAGCAAGACTGGATCAGAGGGTTGCGGTTATTTCACAAATCTCTTTTTCTGGGTATTCAGGAGACTTATATTACGACTCCTGATGATTTTATTCTGAAAGCTCTTTGGGGGAACAAGCCTAAAGATTATGATTTTGTCGAGGTTCATGGTAAATCGGGTGGTATCCTATCCATATGGGATCCTTCTTGCTTTAACCATTTGAATACGGTCCGTGGGAGGAACTTTCTTGCAGTTTGGGGAAACTGGATTGGGGTCAATTGCTTATGTGGCTTTATCAATGTTTATGCTCCGCAAGAGATCAGTAAGAAGCGAAGGCTGTGGAGCTCAATTGCTAACATAATCAATTCAAATCAGAATGTTGTGTGGGCTGTTTTTGGTGACTTTAACGAAGTCAGAAACAGGGATGACAGGAAGGGTACCAACTTCTCCTTTTATAGTGCTTCGGTTTTTAATGATTTTATTCACGAGGCGGGATTGGTGGAAGTAAAAAGCGGTGGTCGTAGGTTCTCAAGAATGAGCCCAGACGGATGTAAATTAAGTAAGATCGATTGGTTTTTTGTCTCCAATAATTTTTTCAACCTCTGGCCCAATCCAGTAGTCGAGATTTTACCAAAACTTCACTCTGATCATAGTCCTCTTCTGCTCAGTTCTGATCTCGAGGACTCGGGACCGACTTACTTCAAATTTTATAACTCTTGGCTTAGTGATAAAAATCTTGTTCCTTTGGTAAAGAACGCATGGGCCGGGGTTTCTTTAAGGCCGAATATACATCATATGGCAGCCTTTATGATAAAACTAAAAATAGTTAAAGGTTGTGTCAAAAATTGGAGAAACAATGTGAAGGTGATTGAGCAAAAACAAATCCTCAGCCTAAAGAATGTGGTGGAAGAAATTGAGGCTAAGGCTGATCAAGCTTCGGTTTCATCTCAAGAGATCACAATACGCCAAAATAGTCTTATCTCGTTGAAAGAATTGGAGCGCAAAAAATCTCTTGATCTCAAACAGAGATCGAGAGTCAGATGGGCAGTTGATGGTGATGAGAATTCTCGGTACTTCCATGGTATTCTAAACTGTAATCGTCTTAACAATTTTATTCATGGGGTATCTATTGATGGTTCTTGGGTATCCAAGCCTAGTTTGATTAAATTGGAGGCCCTTAAATTTTACAGATCGAAATTTGCTGGCTGTCATACTCGTCGACCCAATTTCATTAATTCCGGAATAAAAAAAATCGATGACACTCAGGCCCAATTGCTGGAATATGATATTAATTTAGATGAAATTAAAGCTGCTATTTGGGCTCTCGGGTCTGACAAAGCCCCTGGGCCTGGTTTTTCTTTTGCCTTTTTTAAGAAGTTTTGGGATGTTTTGAAGTCGGACCTTTTTAGGGCAGTAAAACAGTTTGAGGCCACGGGCTGTTTCGATAAAGGCTGCAACGCCTCTTTTTTGGCCTTGATTCCAAAGCTTTCTTCGCCGATCTCTTTTAATGATTTTAGACCGATCAGTCTTCTTGGCAGTTTCTATAAAATTATCGCTAAAGTTCTCGCAACGCGGTTGAAAGGTGTTATTGGATCGGTAATAGGGAAAGAGCAAACTGCTTTCATACAAGGGAGAAACATTCTTGACGGGCCTTTGATTATTAGCGAGGTCGTATCTTGGGCAAAAAAGACAAAAAAGAAAACTTTAGTGTTCAAGATTGACTTTGAAAAAGCATTTGATACAATTAATTGGCAATTTTTGGATGATATTCTTAGACAGATGAATTTTGGTGATAAATGGCGTTGATGGATTCAAGGGTGCTTAAACTCTGCTTCGGTTTCGGTCCTAATTAATGGATCCCCCACCGAAGAATTTTGTTTGGGTAGAGGTGTCCGTCAGGGGGACCCACTTGCCCCTTTTCTATTTATTATTGCAGCGGAAGGGCTTAACATTGCTATGCATAGTGCGTGTTCGACGGGTATTTTTCAAGGTATCAATCTACCTAATAATGGCCCGATTGTCTCTCATATGCATTTTGCGGATGACGTGATTTTTATCGGTGATTGGTCTTGTAAGAATATTTCTAATCTTATTAGAATTCTTCGTTGCTATTTCTTATCATCGGGCCTTAAAATTAATATTAAAAAATGTAGTCTTATGGGTGTTGGTGTGGAAGAATCGGAGATCAATTTTTTTGCTTCTAAGTTTCATTGCAAACCCGGTGCTTTTCCTTTTAAATATCTCGGGCTTCCTATAGGTGGATCCATGAATATATGTGAAAATTGGGAGATTATTATAAATAAGTTTTTGTCAAAATTGTCTAAATGGAAGGCCAACAATATGTCTTCCGGTGGTCGATTAGTTACCATTAAATCTATATTGGGAAGCTTGGGTTTATATTTCTTCTCGTTGTTCAAAGCGCCAGAGAAAATTATTAAAAAACTGGAAAGCTTAAGAATGCGGTTCTTTTGGGGCTCAAATGAAAATGAAAACAAGATCTCATGGATCTCTTGGAAGGTAGTTATAAACTCATATGACGAAGGTGGTTTGGGGATCGGGAGCCTAAAGGCTCTTAATTTAGCTCTCCTTTCTAAATGGTGGTGGCGTTTTAAAACGGAACGTGGTAGCTTATGGAAAAATGTGATTTGCTCTATTCACGGTTTGGAAGGTGGTCTTGATCGGGAAAATTCTGTTGGTAAACATCCAGGGTTATGGCGTAATATTTTAAAAATATCTCGTGATTTTGACAAAGTTAATATTCCTATCCATAATTGGTTTCAGTCCCAATTGGTCCCTGATTTGGGCAGACCTGTCACCATTTGGGCTCTTGATCCGGCTAGCGGTTTTAGTGTCTCATCTTTAAGGCAGACGTTTGATAGCTTCTATCTTAAATCCAAATCTTGTTTAAAAGACTCCCGGTCATCGTGGGTGCCTTCCAAAGTTGATATTCATGCTTGGAGAGCGGGTCATTTAAGGCTTCCCACGAAGGTGAATCTCGCAAAACGTGGCGTTATTATGCTCTCCAATGATTGTCCGATTTGTGGCGATGTTGATGAATCGGAGGATCATCTTTTTGTTTCCTGTTCGCTGGCTGCTCATTGTATTACTGAAATTGGAAGGTGGTGGGGGCTCGATGGTTCGGGCATCTCTCGACTTCAAGATTTATTTGCTTGGGGAAAAAATTCCAATCTTAAAGGAGACGTGCTCAAGGCATTCACGGCGGTAATTTATACATATCTTTGGGTTCTTTGGAAGGCTAGAAATGGTAAGGTCTTTTCTAGATCGAATGTTGACCGATCAAAGGATTATCTCTTAATCAGTCAAGTACAGGCGCTTACGTTTTTTTGGCTCAAGAACCGTTCGAAATGTAATCTAGGGAATAGATGGGATGTTTGGTGTATGTTGCCTATTTCTTGTTTTTAACTTTTCTTTGTATGATCGTCTAGCTTCTCGCTAGTTTTATATTAAATTTTGTGCATGTTGCGGGTTGGGTGATGGCATTGCCGAAGCTCAACTTGTCTCATGTTTTTTTGCTGCTGTTCAAAAAAAAAAACTTAAAATCCGGTTCAAACCCGGTTTTTAATGATGGTCGAACCCGGTTTGATAGAAAACCCGGCGGTTCGGTCCGGTTAACCTTTTGTTGTTGGCCCGCCAAGTTTGGACCGCAAAAATATTTTTTTCCGGTCAGATCCAGTCGTTAAAACACTCATGATAAGTGTTCACATATATATACTGACGGATAGAAATAAAATTATTTAAGAATATTTTGGTAATTATCAGTTATGTCTTATGTGGACGATTAGCTTTTGGGACCCATGTCTAGTTTAAATGAATATACGGTATCAACATGAATGGACCATTAACACCACAATGTACATGTCTATTTAAGAGACATCGAGATGTGGTCCTATATGGAAAATTAATAACTTTATTATTGGAGATATGATATTTGTGCCTATAATTTGTACCTGCCTATAGACAAACTTACTTCGAAAGTTGACATGTGTCATCAACTAATTCCATCTCTTTGTATTATTCCTTAATTTTGATACTTGTCATGATCAAATTGGTAGATAAGTAGGCACAAATGGTAGAAATAAATACCATTACTCTTATTATTGACTTTGCATATTCCCTTTTCTCGTGTTGCTTTCCTAGTTTAGTTCCTGGTTTGTTGTTCTCTTTGGACCTTGTGCACTCTTTACATTTCTTGGTTCCTTCTCGGAGTTTTTAATATGTATTAATTATGAATCAATGCTTGATTTGTATTTCATTGGTATGGCAATATATATACATAATTACAAGACTATCTTTCCTATAAATTAGGAAAGGATATCACCTACAATTATATTGATATTTATCTATAAGACTATATTTAATATATTAGTCTAACAGCCCCCCTCAGCTTGGAGCTGGAGGAGGTCGAATGCTCAAACTGTTTCTGAAATCAAGGAATAACTGGCGAGTAAGACCCTTGGTGAAAATGTCGGCATACTGGAGGCAGAAGGAACGTGCAAGACTCGTATATGACCCAAGGCAACTTTCTCGCGAACAAAGTGTATGTCAATCTCAATGTGCTTAGTTCGTTGATGTTGAACAGGGTTCCCGGAGAGATAAACTGCAGAGACATTGTCACAATAAACGAGAGTAGAACGACGTATCGGTGTGTGAAGCTCGAGCAGGAGATTACGCAACCAACAAGATTCTGCGACGACATTTGCAACTCCTCGATATTCGGCTTCAGCACTAGACCGTGAAAGAGTCGGTTGTCGGACCAAGAGATAAGATTATCGCCTAAGAAAACGCAATATCCTGAGGTAGAGCGCCGAGTGTCTGGACAACCCGCCCAGTCAGCATCAGTGTAGGAGATGAGTTAATTTGTAGACGAAGAGTATAAGTGTAAACCCAAGGTGAGAGTACCCGTAAGGTACCGTAATATGCGTTTCAACGCATTAAAGTAAGGTTCCCTCGGGGCATGCATAAATAAACAGATTTGTTGTACCGCATATGCTATATCGGGACGGGTGAACGTAAGGTACTGAAGGGCGCCAGCTAAGCTGCGATAAACCGTAGGATCCCCTAATAATGACCCATCAGTGGCACTTTATTTCGAGTTTGTATCAGCTGGTGTGGCAACGGGTTTGCATTTTTCCATATGTGCTCTTTTCAAGATGGACTCGGCATATTTTTGTTGAGATAAAAACATCCCATTTTTCGAACGTGTAACAGCAATACCCAAAAAATATGACAAAGCACCGAGGTCCGTCATTTCGAATTCCTTTTTGAGGGCATCGATAATTTGTGTTTGCAACAAAGGTGATGATGAGGTAAGAACAATATCGTCCACGTAAAGTAATAAATAAGCCATGTCATTGTTGTGGCGGTATACGAATATAGAGTTGTCACATTTGCTGCATATAAAACCCATTGTGAGAAGGTGCTTTGCAAACCGTTGATACCAAGCCCGAGGTGCCTGCTTGAGGCCATATAAAGATTTCCGTAACCTGCAAACATAGTTAGGAAAAGTACGATGACTAAAACCAGGTGGTTGATGCATATAAACAGTTTCATTAAGGTCTCCATGTAAGAACGCATTCTTGACATCAAGTTGATGTATGGGCCAATTTCGGCCCAAAGCTAGAGAAAGAACTGTCCGGATAGTAGCCGGTTTAACAACCGGGCTAAAAGTCTCGTCACAATCAACACCGACTTCCTGTGATTTGCCGTTAACCACAAGTCTTGCTTTGTATCTCTCTAATGAAACATCTGCATGAAACTTATGACGAAAAATCCAATGGCATCTAATAATATTAGCGTCCCGGGGACGGGGAACTAAATCCCACATATTTTGTTTAAGTAATGCATTAAATTCAGTAGTCATGGCAATATACCAGTTAGTATCTAAGAGAGCTGTCTTAGGATTAGATGGGATTGGAGAGATAGACTGTGTGTGAAGAGAGAAGGGTACATTAGGTTTGAAGATACCGTTTTTAGATCGAGTTTGCATGGGATGTTGTGGTGGTGGAGAAGGTGGCGGTGTTGTGGGTGGGGACTGAGCAGGGGGAGCCGGAGGTGGCTGATTTTGGTGTGCCGTGGTGTCGGAGGCTTGGGAAGCCGGAGGGTAGGGGAGGTGGAGATTGAGGAGAAGCAGTAGTGGCGGAGGGCGCAGGCGGATGTCCTGGGGCCGAGGGGGAGGGTGGCGTAGTAGAGGTTGAGTGGTAGGTGAAGTATGGTGACGGAGGGGTTTCCGTGAGAAAATCATATGATGGTATATTTGTGGGAGAGGAGGTAGAGAACGGGAAGATGTCTTCAACGAAGGTTACGTGACGGGAAGTGAAGAATTGTTTTGTAGCTATATTTTGGCACAGGTAGCCACGATGGTGAAGGGGGTAGCCAAGGAAGATGCAAGGGGTGGATCTAGGAGATAATTTGTCACGTGTGGTGGAAGATGTGTTAGGATAGCATAGACATCCGAATGTTCGGAGATGAGTGTAAGTCGGGGAACGAAGGTAAAGGAGGGTAGTGGGAGTGTAATTTTTGATAGCGGAAGAGGGAAGAATGTTTAGGAGATAAGTGGCAAAGTGAAGGGTATAAGGCCAATAGGAAGGAGGCATGGAAGCGTGTATAAGGTTGGTGCGGATAATGTTGTTGATGGTGCGAAGGAGTCTTTCGGCTTTGCCATTTTGGGGGGAGGTGTAGGGGCAAGAGAAACGAAGATGCATGCCATGAGTGGCGCAAAATGTGTGAAATTGGTTATTATCGAATTCACGACCATTGTCACATTGTAGGGTTTTGATTTTCTTTTCAAATTGTGTGTTAATGTAAGTGTAAAAGGTGGAGAAGATAGTATAAACTTGCGATTTGTATTTTAAAGGGAATGTCCATGTAAAATGTGTAAAATCATCAAGAAGAACGAGATAATATTTATGACCTAAAAGGGATGTGACCGGTGAGGTCCATAAGTCGGCATGCATTAAATCAAAAGGGCTAAAAGTAATAGAGTGAGATGTATTAAAACTTAAACGGCAATGTTTGCCTAAAGAGAAAGAATTACATGAACCAATACTACTAAGTTTAATAGGTAAAACATTATTGTTCCTAAGTAAAGAAAAACTAGAAGCGCCCGGATGACCGAGGCGATTATGCCATGTTGATGAAGAAGCGATGTGAAGAGCAAGTGGAGGTGAACGAACATTGAGGCCCAGTGGAAAGGGGTATAAATCACCGGTACTGTTGCATCTTGTGAGTGGCGTCCCCGTTTTGAGATCCTTCACAGAGAAACCGAATGGGTCAAATTCAATAGAAACAATATTATCACGGGCAAATTTACGTACGGAGATTAGGTTTTTAATGAGTTTAGGGACGTGGTAGATATTATTTAAGATATATGAGCGTGCAGGGTGAGGGATGGTGGTGGAACCTAGACCCGTAACTGGAAGTTTATTGCCATTACCTACTAAAATAAAATGCGGATTACGTAAAGAAAATAAGTGTGAGAAGTTACCCGCCGTACTAGCAACATGTGAAGTAGACCCCGTATCTATGTACCATGAGTTGTCGGGCATATTGAGGTGCATGGTGTTAAAAGCAGTGTCCAATTCGGTTGGGGTCATAGGGTTGCCATGCACGGGATAAGGGGCGCCCATGTAGTACGCCTGTTGCTGCGAATTCTGCGGGCGTGGACCGGGACCAAGAAGACCTTGCTGCTGAGAGGGGGGTGCCGTCGGGTACGGGCAGGGGGTGGGGACCATGAAACGCCATTGAACCAAGGTGATGGTGACCATGAATACTGTTGTTGGTTGCTATATTGTTGATTGTATTGGTTACGCCCCCCTCGACCACGACCGCAACCACGGCCGCGAGAACTGCCGCGACCACGGTCACTGGAATAGGCATTGTCGCGTGGTGGTGGTTCGTCCGAACATGCGGCGGCAGTAGCGATACCGGACCGTTGAGTCAGCAAGGCTTGCGAGATGGTTGATTCCTGTTTCGAACGTCGAGTTTCCTCGAGAGTGAGTTGTGAGCATGCTTTAATGAAGCTAGGTAGCGGCTCGGTTTGTTGGATAAACGTAGCAATCGTATCATATTCCTTAGGTAGGCCGGCAACAAGTTGGAGAACCATCTTGGCATCGGAAATAGGTTGACCAACGTTAGCAAGTTGGTCCGAGAGATTCTTGATACGATTACAATACAAAGTAGCGTTAGAAAACGCATCCATACGGGTACTATTAAGTTGTCCTTCAAGGTAAACAGCGCGAGTGGCTCGGTTGTCTTGAAAGATCTCGGCTAGCCGGTCCCAAAGTTGTTGATCCGAGGCGCCGGGTTTCATGACGTTTTGGAGAAGATCGGCGGAGATAGTTGCTAAAATCCATTGTTTAACAATGGCGTCAAGGCGGTTCCACGTGGGAGTGTCAATACCGGTGGGTCTCGGTGTTTGGGAATCGATGTGGTCAAGAACATCATAGGCACAACAATGAATTTGAAGGAGTTCTACCCATGATGCATACCGATCATCGGTTTGATTGAGAGATAAGGGGATGGCGTTTTTGATATTGTTTACTCCAAACGCCGGATGGAAAGTGGGTTTGCCGGTATTGGATGAAGAAGAAGGGGGTATATCATCACCGGTCATCTTTGCCGATGATTAAGCCGGTAGCAGGGACGAAAAAAAAACGAAGAAGAAGGAGGGTTTTCGGTGGTGCTAGGGCCGGCTAGTAGGGAGAGAAAGAAAAAGGGTGCTCTGATACCATATTAATTATGAATCAATGCTTGATTTGTATTTCATTGGTATGGCAATATATATACACAATTACAAGACTATCTTTCCTATAAATTAGGAAAGGATATCACCTACAATTATATTGATATTTATCTACAAGACTATATTTAATATATTAGTCTAACAATATGTCTTTGTCATTTTAACCTACTTCGGGATTATAAGTGTCGCTAGTGACTATAAGGTGGCTAATATGTCTTTAACTCATCAGTTTTGACACATCATCGTTACATCACCCTCTTGATCACTGACAAAAAACTGACAAGTTCGTATCAATATATATAATTTCTTCCTTCAATCTCGACTCTCTCTACCTTTCCCCCTCTCTTTCTCATTAACTCGCCGCCAAAGTCATCGGATATCCGACGAGAAGACGGAAAATAAGAGAAGGATGAGTAAGAGACGGGTTGGTACCAAGGCTCGTTGATCAGCGGCGATCCATGAATTATATGCCGGGTTCACGGATGTAACTTGATCCGTGGTGATGGTATCCGGAGTAGCGGGAATGTACCCATCAATATAGCCGACGAATTAATTGTTGATAGGCTAGGAGGGGAATCATTTGTTTGTGCCATCGAAGATAATTGATGGATGAGAGTTTGAGGGTAAGCATGTGAAGGATGGTTGAAAGAGGAAGAGGGGAGTCCAAGTTGTCGGACGATGAGGAGCCGCTGGACATTCGTGCGAGGCAAGGAACGAGCTTAAGGTTTGGGAGAGAGGAACGATTTTAGGCTGATACCATATAAGATTTGAATCTTTACTAATTAATAATTATGAAGAAATTTGTCATTATATTTATAATTACAACGAGTAAACTAACATAAATAAAGGATTTACAAGATCATAACAATTGTTTAATGAATATTTACAAAATTAATTTAAATATTCGTTTAGTTTATAACACTACAATTTTGTGAAGTTGCAAATATTGCCACTACTTGTGTCTTAGTTTAGTGACGTTTTCATTTCGGTCATTTTTAAGCCATCGCTACTAGTGTCGCATATTTTGCGACTTGTGTAGGAATTCCACAAATTCAGTGACTTCATTAGGCCCATGCTTCGGGATGTTGCGAAATTAGCAGCGACTTATTCAGCAACATTTCCATCTTGAAATGTAGTTTGCGTCATCATTTGCGACATTGATGGCACGCGCATCGCTTGAAGTGTCGCTATTTCGTTGCCACTTTGAGACATAAAATTAGTTTGTCGCTAAAAGTGACGGAAATGATTGTGTTTTTGTATTGCAAATCTGTTACAGTTGCTAAGCTTAGCAGCGGTAGCGGGTATCGTCAGGAGACGAGAGGCAGCAGATGAAGGACGGGACAAAAAGCGAACAAGGTTGGTGGACGATGGCAATTATGTATTGATACTGTTGGAAATAATAATGGGTTATTTGCAAGTTGGTAAATTTCCTATTATTATGAGAGTTGTGGAGCTTAATATTTTATGAACATCTTTTGTATGTCATAACCATTGACACTAAATGTCATAATATGTGACATAATGTTGAATTAATCAAGAGTTACAAAACTCTTGGTTTGAATGTCATTATGGTACTTCAAGGCATGAGAGCCTATATAAACAACCTCTAGTTGTGAAGTTCTACACACAAAAAATTCATAAGCTCTCCTCTCATATGCTCTCTTCTCATGATGTTGTATTTTGATATCATCATGTGTTTCCAAGTAATCACTTTGTGTTGTCGGTAATTCTAGTGCTGTAGAATAATACTGATAAACTGCATCAAATCCTGGGGTTCTACGTTGAGGCTTGCAGCATATAGAGCGCGTAAAAACCTTAAAGGACAGGAATTACAATTCCGTGCGGTTCGTTCTTCATCAACATTCAGGTTTGATTGTTGCATTTGGTTCTTTCTTTTTTGTTGATTATGATATTGAATTATCAATATCAAATACGGTTTTAATATCGTAATTGTCTAATTATTTAATCACCGAATATTTATAATAAACAACAGATACATCATGAAAAAGCCTTTATAACAGTAGTATCTTTTAAAAAAATACATAATACATAAAGCACATCTATTTTACAACTGAGACACCTAAACTATACGCAATTACTAGTTAATTAACAGAACAGGTGGTAATAGGTGCTCACCAGTAGCTACTCTTTTAATATATATGGCTTGTTTACTTCATTTAATAGTACCAAATAGCCTTAAAATCTGCCGTCGTTACCATGGAGGAGCATATCAACTACTTGGCTCATGGTTGGTCTTGAATCCTTAGTTTCCTCGACACATTGCAAAGCCACTTTGATCAATATCCCCATTTGAATCCTATCATATTGTCCGTTCACCGTAGAGTCCACAATTTCTTCGATCCAATTATTCTTTTCATCACATTTAGCCCCAACCCGCGTATCTCGTACCCACCTCACCATCGTCCTTTCATACCCACCACCACCTTGATCACCGCCTTGTGGGCTTTTTCCGGTGATCATCTCCAACATCACCACTCCAAAACTATAAACATCTACTTTTGATGTTATTGGGAGACTAGAAAAAAACCATTCGGGAGCCATGTAACCTCGCGTTCCTCTCGCCTTTGTAAATTCAGAGTTACCTCTTCCGTCTCTATCCAAAAACTTAGACATCCCAAAATCCGCAACTTTTGGCAAGTAATCATGATCTAACAATATGTTATGAGGCTTTACATCACAATGTAATACCCATTCCAAACATTCTTCGTGTAAATAAGCAAGACCTTTTGCGGTACCAATTGCAACTTCAAAACTTTTATCCCAATTTAACTTATTAAATTGTAGATTTTCAGCCAATGATCCATTCTCCATGTACTCATAAACCAACATCCTATGCTTTCCTTCAACACAATACCCCCATATATCGATTAAATTCATGTGATTAATCCGCCCTAGCGTACCCACTTCGGCTAAAAATTCGGCTTCCCCTTGGATACTATTCGTTTCTTTGAGACGTTTTATGGCTGCAATTCGGTTATCCGATAAAATTCCTTTGTACACAACCGCGCCACCTCCTCTTCCTATCTCAATCTTGAAATTCTCGGTCGCCTTTTTTAAACCCGCATAGCTAAAACGCTCGAATCCCGAGGCAATGTGGATGTATCCTCGGGACTTCTTAGAATATCGGCTTTTATAGAAGAAGTAGATTATGCAAAGAATCTCCAATGCACCAAATACATAAGTGAATATTAGTAAGAACTTGATTGACCCTTTTTCATTCTTCTTGTCGTAAACTCGTTCAAGTTGTACCATTTTAGGATTCCCCAAACAGTTTAACTCGGGCTCTCTAGTAGCTTTCTTATTAGAAGATAAGGTGCTCGTGGGAACTCTTAGATAAAAAGTACCGTTAAAACTAACGGATCCGAATCCGTTTAATAAAATAAATTTCGGGTAACAAAGAAAGATACCTTGTTTTTTATCATACTTGTATTGAAACCCTTTGCAATTGCATATATTCTTGCACTCTTTCTTGCATACATCTAACGTTACGTTCGGCAAATACTTTGAGTCGTACCCGTAGAAATCAAAATGCGGAAGGTGTAGAAAATCATCACCGTCACCATCACCACATGAATTCGACTTGAATTCTGGTTCACATCCGTATGACCAATTGGTTTGATTAACCATTTTATGATACGGTAAACAAGTGCACTTCCTACCAAAATTCGGCTCGTTAGAACATGTACTGTTTTCTCCACAACTTCCATGAATCGTGCACGTTTGTGCAATCGCTTGCCATGTAACTCGCCAAATTCTTTCCCCATCATCGAGACTATATACTCGAACGTTACCATCGACGTCGGTGGTCAACCGTCTCATGAGTTGACCACCATAATCTGAAGTATTGAAAAACAAACCATCACTCGAAATGAACCGCCCAAACGTGTCTATTGTTGCGGTTCTTTCACTACCGTAAGTGTTCCTACCCGCATCCCATGCCCGAAGCTCGGGATTTGGCCAATAAATACCCGTAACTTTTGGTCCGCTATACACTAGCCGAAGTACATTATCATTATCGAAAATAAGTTGATAGTAACCGGAAGAATAATTAGTTAGACTTCTTGAAGAAACAAGCATGGCGTCTTTTGTAAGGGGTTGATTCGGAAGAAGTGTGTCAGTTGGTGATCCGAAACTTTGCCATAAAATCTGTTCATCTTTACTTTGAAGGTATAGATTACCCAAATTATTTAATTTTAATTCTGCAGAACCTGTTGCATCTCTTATTCTTGTAGTCCAAATCGGTAAATCTTGATCGGCGTCTTGTAAAATGAGATTACCGGTTTTTGATAGTGAAAGTTTTGAACGTTTTCCATTGACCGGTGTATCGCGGTTAGCCATCCAAACCACGGTTCGGTCACCGTTGGACAACGGTTTAGTGAGCCATATCGCAAAACAGAAGGCATTCTCACCGGCGGCGTAGAACCCGGCGGTGAAAACACCGTCCGGTGAGATTAATAAATTGTTTTTCTGGTCAACGGAGAGTGATGAATCTAGTTTCAGCGCATTTGGTGGTGAAGATGATGATAATGGGGTAAGATGTAAAATCAGTGAAAGAAGAAGAAGGGGAGCCAAAAGATTCATTGTTATTGAAATATAAATATAAGTGGCCTTCGTTTATAATGACAAAATTTGAGGTGATTGAATTAGAAGTATTCAAAGGATTATGTGGTCAGCTAATCGAGTGGATGTAAATGGCTAGATAATTAGGTGATTGAAGTGACTAGCTAGTTCTCTGACTGAAAATTCAACGAAACTAATGACACATGTACAATTGTCACATATCGCAAATTTCTCCTTTTAGAAGTAGTTTCTAAGAAATGAGATAACGAAACAACGATGATATTCAGTCCGTCAAAAGCAATATATGGTAGATGCGAGATGTACGTACATCTATTTGAGAATAAAAATACCGTTTCTCGAAATACTTCTGTCAAAATATATATGCGGTGAAGATAAAAATTAATATAAGTAAATAAATCTATCTATTATATAATAAAACAAGCTTTTATAGGTGGCCACGTGACACCTCTTAAAAGTCAGAATGACACATGGCATTTTAATAGAATTTACAGTTTTTTAATTGACCCATAATTAAATATTAATTGCCATTAATTTCGGATCCTAATATCCAAAATAACAAACTCCATTTTAAAATACGAAAAAAATAATTAAATGCATGAATTTCGTATTTTCATGATTAACTCCATATTTAATTAACAAACTCCATAATTATCTCCATTTTTTGAAATCGGGTGATTGAAAAATTCAAAATGTTAATGACTGCAAATTTTCTGTAAATACGAAATCTTTTTTAATGCCAGGAAATTTTTTCTGTAAATACGAAATCTTTTTGATCGTATTGAAATACGAAATCATATAACATTTTCTGTTAAAAGGAAATTTAGGAATCTTTTTAATGCCAGAAAATATTTTTAGAAACGTAAGACTTTTTAGGAATTTTTAAAATTAGGACTCTTTTTAATAAAATATACAGATTTAAATATAGACCTTTACAGCTTTTTATTAAATAATTAAATTCGGTAATTACCTTAATTAAGATTCGGTTTATAAAACTGATTCCTTTAAATTTATTTATTCCATATTTATAAAATAATATATTTCAATAAAAAAGTATATGCACATTAAAATTTGCACCATTTTTATACTTACTTAAATTAAATATATTTTAAATACGAAATTATATTAACATATACAGATTAAAATCACCACCATTTTTATACTTAAATTAAATAAATTATAAATACGAAATTATAATTACTAATACCCTTACCGAATTTAAAATTTAAACCCCTACGAAATTATAGGGATTATCATTATCTCACATTTAAACCTCCATCCTATATAAAGACTCTATATAGTATGTTTTTTTTATCGGAATACTCATCTGCAGCATTGTTTTCATCTTCTTAACGCAAAAAATCTGGTACCATGCTATCCTTAATCATGTTTTAGTAATCATGTGTAATTCACACAGTTTTACTTATCTCCATTTGTTAGTAATCATGCATTGTCAACGCCACCTATAAAGCTCTGCGTTGACAATGCAGAGCTAATAGATCGTGCCGACAATGTTTTTAGTCTATATGTTTTTAGTGATTTTATTTAACTTTTTTTTTTTAATTTTGTTAAGTTGCCTTGAAATAGACCAGTCATTTGTAATCTTAATCAGTTATGTCAATCATATTTGATGCAGGTTATTGATGTGAAGAAAAACCTTACTTAATATGTTCAAGGATATGTTTATCATGTTGCACAGCAAATGGCAAATGCTTCTCTATCAGGGTAGAGGTTAGTTATTGTTATTCTTGTGTCTTATTAAAATGAAGGGCAATAGCAAAATAAAAGTTTAAATATAAATACTGATTTATGTGAAAACGGGTTAGCTCATATTATATTTTGTTGCCAAGGGTTCAACCTAAGAGTTAGCTTGAAGGGAAATGGTTTAACTGTCATGTATGGGAAAAAAGGTGTTTAATATTAGGCAAATTAGCCAAAACATAAGCTTGGAATCTTCAGTTTTTATATTTTACATTAAATGATATCAATTGCACATATAAAACTGAAATTATACTCCTTGATTCTTACTACTTCCTTCGTCTCAAAATAAGTGACACTTTCCATTTTGGGGTGTATCAAAATAAGTGACAAACTTTGAAAACTTTCCTTATTAGGTAAAAATAGTGGGACTCATACCCACTAACTATCCACTTTAATAAAGTGAAAATACCCTTATACACTTATTTTTACTTTTAAAACTCATTAATATCACTTTATTCAAGAAAAATTGGGATCCATTTTCCACTAACTATGTACTTTAATATTTTACCTCATAAAACGTGTAAGCCAATTTGTGTCACTTATTTTGATACGGAGGAAGTAATATTCATATTTATAACCTCTTATATGGATTCACTAAAAAAAGGATCATCATTTCAATAATAGCTTTTATTATCATATTTTATAACTAATTTTTCCATTAATTTATCTAATTTTGTAGGTCAACCTCACACAAGAGTGGATTCCTTAGTCCTATATGTTTTAGCAACACCGTTGAATAACATAATTATGCACTGTTTTCAACTACAATTAATATAGATAAAGATGTATGTAATATGCGTACATATTAAATGGCCTAAATCTTCCATGGAACTTCTGACTGTCAATTTTGTGTAAATATTGTCCCTTTATGGCACCGTTTCATTTCCTTTTATTTGTATAGTTACCTAACTATTGTAGTTACAAAATTTACTTCATTATCAGGAATTATATAAAGACATTATGCTCTTCATGAAAGATACTCACAACAGGTGATCAATTTCACACCATTAATAAATGTCTATTATTTATTTATTTCCGCTTATTTTGATATAGATTTTGTTCATTCAATGAGTTAAACATGTGTAATTTTTGAACATGTTCATGATTCTTGCATTCAGTGTCGCAAATGTGCAACTTTATTTTCATATAATGTGTGTTGGTACTTTTTGGAGTTAGATTTCTCATTATGCTTAAGTATACAATATTAAACCTATTAAGATTTTAATGAGAATAACCTTAAGTTATTTGTGATACGACTGAAAACTGCAAAAATTATGCCCTTATTTATCTTGCCTTACTTCCTACAAATATGTAGCTGGATTTGTCAAAAAAAGAAAGCATATATAACACCAAAAGGACTCCATACTTCGTAATTCACAAGTATTTATAGTACTTTTTCGCTCTGTAAAAAAATTTAAGGCCCGCACAATGGAAATTGTAACGACCCGAAATTTGAATAAAATAAATTATGGGAAAAATATGATAAATAGGGATAAATCATTTAAAAGACGTGGGAATTAGTTTCGTGTCATTTGGACACCGTTTGATATGGTTAAGGTCGAAACCGGGTCGAATTGAATAACAAAAACTGCATCCTTAGCTGCCAGGCATGGTTCGCGGCGCGAACATTAGTTCGCGTTCGCGAACATTGAACAGTGGCTCAGGGGGCTTGATCGCGAGAAGCTAGCGGACGCGAGGTCAGACGCGAACGGTGGGTTCGCGGCGCGAACTGGTCGCGAGGTTGGTCGCGAACTTGGGTTTGAGCGGCTCGATGACGTCATTCCCGTGATAGATCGCGGCGCGAAGAGGGGGTTCGCGGCGCGAACTCCTATCTGGCAGAATAAAATCGGGTTTGAGCTAGGGTTTCTTCATTTTTCACCCAACTTTTGTGCAGCCTTTTTAGAGAGGGAAAGTGGGCGATTTTGGTGTTCTTGAGCTCAAATCTTCACCATCTTGAAGGATCTAAACATCAAAGGTAAGATTTCTTGATTGTTGATGTTATCTAGCTTGTTATGAACTTTATTTGGGGAAATTTGGTGATTTGGGTAACCTACCAAGTTATCTTTGGAGAAGGTGACTAATCATGGGTGTAGAACACTCATTATAAGCTTGTAATCGATGTGTACAAGTTGGATTTGGGTTTATTGATGGAATCTTGAACTAGGGTTTGAGATTTCCACCAAGTTGGATGAACTTGGTGGTTAGGAATGTGGATATGGATTGATTAGCGATTAGTTATGGATAATAACTAGTTATTGTGATGATATTGATGGTAGGTCAAGAAGACCTAAAGATTGGTGATATTTCTCAAGTTGGAGAGCAAGGATTCGTGTTGATAAACACGGTTTGGGTTTTAGCTTGGCTAAGGTGAGTACATGAGACTTTTACTGAGTACATAGCAAATGATTTTGAAAACTATGATGTTTTAGGAGTCTTTATTAATAAACGTTTTTAATAAAGATATGATTGATAAGATGAGAAAATGCTAGTAGTAGACTAATTAAGTATGTCTAAATGATTAATGATTTTTAAAGAGATTTTGATAATGAAAAGTAATTATTGAGTTTTTGAAAAATAAGTTGTATGAATGAAGATGATGACTTAAAAGAGTTTGATAATCGGTTTATTAATAATATGTATTAATAAAGCTTGAGACAATGATCTTTAAGTAATGAGTATCGATTAGTATATTATACTAATAAAAGTAGATATGGAAATACTAAGAGAATAAGTATAAAGTGACTAGTAAGAGATAAGTGTTCTAGTCAAAGTAAAGTTAAAGTATTATGATTTCTGATAAATAATAAATAAATTTTATTTATTAAAGGACTTGGTAAAGTCAATAATGAGAATGATGTGATAATTAGAATAGATGTATTCTAATTAAAGATGAATTTGATGAATGGAGCTGAGGCTCATATGTGATGAATAAGATATCCGGAATAAGACCGCCCAGAAATGGGGGAGCATGAGACGTCTAGTTGGGGTGGTACCTCCCTGCGCAAAGAGTAGAATGTCACAGTTTACGACACCCAGTGTTAGGTGAGCATGACGACCCGGAAACGGGGATAGCTTATGAATCTCGGTAAGATGGGGGTTCCCAATTACCTTGATAGTTTACCTATGACGTCCCATATCGGGAGAGTTGGCTTCGGAGAGGTCCGTTGCATATGTGATAAAGAAAGAGTAAGCTTGAGATAGCTTACATATTTGTGTTTATGTGATGAATGAGCTTATGGTAAGCTTGTTAACTAATACAATTAAATGAGTAGAAAATGATATAATGAGTTTATGAAGTTGATAAAAGATAAGTATTTTTATTGTTATAAATAGTGTTTATAAATCTTTTGAGAATGGATCGAAAACCCATGTATCTCACGAGACTATTTTGTCTCACGTACTACTTTGTTTTTGGCTATGTACTCAGATTCGGGGTCGTTGGATTAGAAGGTCTCGTTAGAAGTGGCCTAGTGTTGATCAGCTCGGGAGCTCGTAGGTAGATCCCGTTTATCCTATGGTTATGATATTGTTTTGTAACACCGGTTTTAAACTCTGATAAACTTATTAATGGTTTTTGTTAAACCGTATTTTGGGATATTGGATCTTGTAATATTTTTATTTAAAAATATGTTTTAAAAGACGTTTTGAAAATTGAGGTGTTACAGAAATCTTAGTGATCTTCTAATGCATTCCATTGGCAGAAAGTTATATTTTTCTGCTCATACGAAACGAGCTTTAGAGTCATAAATTAACCTGATTTTTAGGTTGTTTATTTGAATAACAGTTGTAGTGTTCATTTAATTAGAGTTAATCATTAATTCCCGAGTTACTTGCAATGCATAAAATCATATAATTACGGAATTTTACCAGAAAGTAATTGCATATAATACTCTATAAGAATTATATATTGTAAGCTCCTATTCCATAATCCGCGTTTTAAAAGCATTATATATTTTCTTATCGTGTATTTAATGATTATCATATTTATGAAAAAAATTTGTATTCTATACAAATTACGTTTAGTAAAATTAATGATAGCCCGTGATTTTTCACGGGTCATAACCTAGTAGATATATAAATAAGAATTGAGATAATGAATAGACCTAGTATTTTTTTGACGTTTTCATATAATTTACTTTTAAAAGGTCAATAGAAGCACACAGAAGATAGGTTGATGATGATTCAATTCTTACATTTATTTATTGCTTTTAACCTTAATTTTTATTCATAATAATGTTTATATTCATGAAATTCATGCTCCATCACATCTTAGATAGATAAATCCCAACAATTATTTGTAACCCTAATATAAAATTAGTTGGTGCGTAAATTAGTATAAATCATTTTGCACTTTTGTTATTAGATCAAGAAAAATGTAATTTCTAGTTGATTTGATTAATAAAGAGACATTCGTCGTATATAAAAGTTTCTTTTAAAATAAAAAAATAAATGCTCAGATGTGCCGCTTTTATTCGAAGTGTCGAACAGCTGTGATGAACCAACATCACTACAAGCATAGTTATCCTCAAAGCAATTTAAGTGCACCAGCCGGGAATCGAACCCGGGTCTGTACCGTGGAAGGGTACTATTCTACCACTAGACCAGTGGTGCTTGATGCTTCTCTTCCAAACGTAGTTTACTTAATCCTCTTAACGAAATTAATGTGAAAAATGTAACGGATAGACTCGTGTCTAGTCAACCGAAAACTGGCTGGATCAGTTTAACCAAATCGGAACGCACCAAATTATATAAGTTTTGCTCTCGATTATAATTTTAGTGTAAAATCGATTCTTAATTTGGTTCAATTTGGTCAATAAATAAGAAAAACAAAAAAACCCCCGAAAAAGCTAAAGAAACTTTCTCGGTTTTCAGTTCGGTTCCGACCGGTTTCATGAGTCATATATTCGGTCCTCGGTCCAGCGAAACCATTTTCTCAATTATAGATTTGTTTCAGTTTAACTGTGAATGGTTCAGTTCAGTTCTATAATACTCCCTCCGTCCCAAAATTATTGTTCACAGACAAAAATCATCTTTACCACTTAACTATTTATTAATTTGTGGAATTTTCAAGTTGACAATAATTTTAGAACAAATAAAAAATGAAATGTAGACAATAAAATTAGGAAAGATGGAGTAATACATAAACCTCGTCACGGGTTTACCGTTTAGCCGTGTATAACGGGCGGGTCATGTTATATCTGTCTGCCCATGGCCATCCGTACGATCCATATAGTTGGTCGTATAAGCTTGAATCGAGTCTCTATTTATACTCTGGATCCCATTATATTAACTCCAAGATGCAGATATTTGTGAAAACCCTAACCGGGAAGACGATTACCCTCGAAGTTGAGAGCAGCGACACCATTGGCAACGTCAAAGCCAAGATCCAGGTCTAATTTTGTTAACTCTTATCGTTTTTCATGCAATTACTTCATGCCTGCATATTATACTTCGTTCGCGATCTTCTTGTTTATGCCTCGAATTGCTTCTACGGTTTATCTTTTGATGAAACTAGGGTTTTGTGTCTTCCAATTTATAGTTGTAAATCTCCCTTGCTTAATTGATTAAAAGGTGAAAATCAATTGAACAATTAACAAGTGGTTGATCACAATTCAGAGCCTTTGATACAGTATTATTTTATTATGGATCCTAACAAACAGTATAAAAGGGAAGAGAGAAACTGTATCCTGCGGCTCATTGATCTGCAAGTCCATAACTTTTGGAAATTATGCTAAGTTTCGATCTTTGTTGGAAAATATTAGTATTTGTTACTTACCTTATTCAAGTGGCATTTTCCAACAAATCTATACAAATCATGATTTCGTAGCTTGCTTAGTATTTCAGGTTGGAAGCTTCTATTATGCCATCAGTTAGGTATAGGTTTGACATAGTAATCTGATCTAATTAACTGCACCGAACAACCCATAAAGCTTTCGTTACTCCTACAACATCAACTTCTATGTTTATTTATTATAATAAATTTTTGAAAAAAAAAAAAAACTTTTTTTAAGTGTTTGATTGTATTTAAAGGACAAAGAAGGAATCCCACCAGACCAACAAAGATTAATTTTTGCTGGAAAACAATTAGAAGATGGTAGAACTCTTGCTGATTACAACATTCAAAAAGAGTCGACACTTCATTTGGTTCTTAGACTCAGGGGAGGAACTATGATAAAAGTCAAAACTTTGACTGGAAAGGAAATTGAAATTGATATCGAACCAACTGATACTATTGATCGTATTAAGGAAAGAGTTGAAGAAAAAGAAGGGATTCCTCCTGTACAACAGAGGTTTCTTTGTTTGTTTTTTCAATTTTATTGGAATGGAATTCCTAGTTGCTGTTTTATGTGTGGTAAATTGCATGTGAAAATGTAATTTTGTAGGCTGATTTATGCTGGAAAGCAGCTTGCAGATGACAAGACAGCAAAAGACTACAATATTGAAGGGGGTTCAGTACTTCATCTTGTTCTTGCTCTAAGGGGTGGTGGTGGTAGTAACCTTTAAAATTACTATACTATACAATTGTGTCTAGTAATTTAGGTTTTATGAGTCAACTATGTATTTTGTTTTCTTAAAAAAAAGGGCATTCCAGTCTCCAGAGCTCTTCTGTTGTAGCCGAGCTTTGCTCGTGATGTGCACGACCTAACTGTAGCCAAAATCTGAAACTTCCTCCATAAAAAAAATAAAAAAAATTGTAATAATAAAATAAGTAAGTAAATGAATAAAAATATTTAATAGGATGTGTGATATTATCAGGATGTGGTATCACAAAGTAGCAAACTAGTTATCGAAAATTATTGCATATGCCATATAAATTGAATTTGTAAGAACTATGTTTATTGATTTGAGTAAACTTCTCTGAGCTTATCACGGAATTACGAAATTATGTTGATTAAAATGTGTATATCTGCCACCTATAGGGATGGCAATGGATCGAATGTGGACCCGATGATGCGATGTCCACATCCATATCCATTTAAATTTACGCCGTCCATATCATATCCATATTCATTTAAAATCATTTCATCCATCCATATCCATATCCATCGGATTATAGCGGGTAAATGGGTATCCATTGGATGTTAAAAAAAATTATTTTCTAAAGAAAGTACGATAGTTTTATAGGTAAATTTGCCATTTTTGTTGAAAATGTTCATAGTTTCTTCCAAAAAATATACAAACGAAAACATAATTACGAACATACATTTGATGCATCGAGGCATTGAACATAGTTTGTAATGAATCCCCAGATACTGATAGATACAAACAAAAACGTAACTTAATATATATAAAAGCCTAGAGTTTGATTTGTAATGTTTACAAATTTAGTTATTTTCAATGTTATGTTGTGTATAAATTTTATTGAATCAAAGATGTGTGGACATATATTATTAACTATATGAAATTATAATATAAAAAAAGTTAATTTCGGGTTAAGTGGATTCATCCATGAATTGAAAATCATCATCCATATCCACTTCAATAAACATCCATATCCGCTCCACATCCGATATTAACCCATTTAACTTCATCCATATCCACCACTGGTGGATCGGATCGGGTGGATGATCATCGGATCGGATGATCATTGCCATCCCTAGCACCTATCATGCCACTTATCAGGGAATTACTGTAATTAAAATGTGTACATCTGACATCTGAGTTAAAAACTCACTCTCTCGATATTGTTTACTTGCATACTACGACCTGACTTATTCAGGCCTTTAGGTGAGAAATAGTCATCGTAAGTAACTTAACGCAAACAATTCTCCGACGGGGTTGAAGTAAAAGCTTAATATATTAACATTAATATACAATGGTACTTCAGAGAAAATTAACTATAGATTTTATTGAAGAACTTATGTCATTAATGTATAAAAAATGGGATTGGGCGAGTACTTAAACTTTGATGAGGACCGTAAGGATAATTGTTAACCAATTATTTTTTAAAATATGGATTATTTTTAGACATTTTGGATCATTGTCAAAATTGTTTTTCTTTATAAAAATTCAAAATTTCTGACAATGATCCAAAAAAATTAAAATAATTGGTTGAGAATTATCCTCCGATTCTCACTAATTTTTTAGTACTCACCGGATTTAACTCAATTATTATGATGGGGTTATCATCCATTTCATCATTAAAACAAAGTTTTTCAACCAATTAAATACCAAGAATTAAATACTATATTAAAAACCTTTTACATCTATTAAGCAAACGAAATATGCAACTTAAATACCCAACATTCATTTGCATTTACCATCTTAAATACCTAGAATTAAATTTTAAAAACCTTTTACATCTATTAGAAAACGAAAAGATGCAAACCATTTACTATTAACTACCTTTCTACTTACACGGCACGGGCACTCCATTTACCACGCATTCATTTGCATTTACCAAGGATTAGATGTATATTTAACTCAAAAAAATCTCTTAATCATAGGTTTTTAATTACAGGCCTTTTAATATCCAGCAGCTACATATTAAAATCGTGATTGCTCAACCGTGTCTTCTTAATACTTTCATCCCCTCATAAAAGCTCGACAAGAGTTGGAATCGGATTTACACTCGGGGATTTACACTTTGAATCCGGTATGTCGTACATCTCCTTCGTAACCTAATTCAATTTTGTTTCCTTGCCCAATTGAATTGCCCACGTTGAATCTTGCTGGTGGTAAAGTAGATTGGATTTTTTAGTTATGCAATTTTGGTCAACTGGTGTTTTTGTTTATTTGTTCTGTTTTAATTAAACATTATTTTGTCAAATTTTACCCTCAATAGGCTATTTTTGTATTTCAATTTAATTTGCAATTGTTATTGAGTTGCTTTAGGATCGATAGTTATGTTTTGAGGGCGCAAATTGGCATCATGGAACTGATAGGTATGATTTCAATTCTTCATATTGACTCTCACATATCTTTATCTTTATTTTTATATACCTCAGATTTTAAACAATTTTAAACCATTACAGTTTTAGCCATTAGGGTATTTAAGTACTATTTAAACCATTATTTACCCTTCACAGTGAACAAATTTAAACATTACAATTTTAGCCATTAGGGTATTTAAGTACTATTTAAACCATTATTTACCCTAAACAGTGTACAATTTTAAACATTACAGTTTTAGCCATGCTTCAAGAATTTGTGTCAAATGAAGATCATGGCAGATTTGATGAATGTACCTTCTGAATGTATAGTTTCACCTGGCGCATGACCTCCCATATTCATCTGCACAAAGATCCACCTTAATGCATTCCATCAATTGTGATATTGATAATTTCTACAGTTTGAAGTCAAAAATCAAGACATCAAAAACCATATGTAAAATTTAGGCATACACAACGTACAAAACCAACACAATAAATATTTATTTCATAAGTGCAATATAACAATCTAGAATTCCACAAAAGACAGACAAAAAGGAACAAAGGACTATGAAAAATCAAATTAGAAATAGAAAAGACAAACAAAAAATCGTAAAGGTTACTTATAAATCTTGAATAACCACAACTCAATTTTCAATCTTCACTGTAAAAAATGCATAAACATAAAAAAAATATTGTAAAATTGCATAAATAGTTTGACCCATTTACCTGTTCCTATATTCTCGACCCGCCCATTGAGAACATGTATAATATCCATGAAAATTGGTACATTTTGACAAACATGAATTGCTACTGTTGAAAAAATGCATCGAACAAATGGAGTTATCTTCAAATTAAATCAATGAGTGTCGATCAGTGTATCACCTTCAAAAGCCATACATCGAAATTAAACAAATTGAGATAACCTGGATTAATGAAATGATTGCAACCGCATATTAATTAAATGATTGTTAAATGTTGAAACTTTAGCCCTATGGAACAGTTAGGTATCCAACAACCAAAGTACATTTGCCGGTAATCATTATAAAAGTTACTAAAATTCAGTACAGAAACATGTAAAAAAGTCTAGATCCGAAACTGTCAATGAGGCATTTCAACAAACACATCATGTTCATATATTTCTATAATGAGAGAATAAAAAATTGTGAAAGATGATTTACCTTAATTTGAGGTATGGAGTAAGCTAAACTCCCCAAATAAGACATCTGAGAATACAATCTTGCTTCAGTTAAAGAAACCCTCCTAAGCAATTTTGAAAACGAATTTCTATCAAATTCAATTTGGGATTCATCGTCATCATCAACCCTACACGCATCGCATTCTTCTTCATCAGAATAATTCTCTTGATGTTTCAATCTGCTTACATAAATCGTCGGGGATTTCAAAGATAAAATGGCCATTGATAGAGATATTGTACATAAACCGATGACTTCTTATAGAGTAGATTGAAACAGTTGAAATTAAATTACCTGCAATGTCATTGCATACAGGAGAGATGGAGCAGATATTACGAACAACAATTCCATAAAGAATAAACATAAACATACTTGAGACTTTTTATACCAATACCAATATTTTAGAACTTCAACAAATATTTGTAATCTACTATGCATTTGTCACTGAGGCAGGGTTTCAAAATCTTTGAAGTATTAGCATGTTATTAGAGAGAAAGAGATCTGAAAGGGGAATTTGAGTGTGGATGTTTTCTGAGATTACGGGATTAAGTTTAGAGGAATTCAAGTTTATTAGAGAAAAAGAGATCTGAAAGGGGAATTTAAGGGTGGATGTTTTCTGAGATTACGGGATTAAGTTTAGGGAATTTAATTTTTTTGTAGCGTTCGTTGATTAGGTTAGGGTTTGAATGAGGAAGAAGAGGTCAGAGGGAAATGAGAAAAAAAACACGCTTTTTCTTTTGGTTGACAGGCTGTGTTGATTAAGAGGGAATATCTCGTCTCCTTTAAAATCGCATAGAATTAACTGCATCATAGGAAATCTACGGAAGTTTGTGAGGAAATCGTGGGCCAACCAGTGAATTACACGTGGCATTATTAGCCAATCAGAGAGCTTGAAACGGGTGAGGTGTCAAACTTGAATCATGTGTAGGTGCATATATAGGGGAAGATTGAAAATTTTCATTCAATTCTAAGAATTGAAGTAACTGCATTTCAAAATTGTGTTATTATTTGAAAGTGTATATTCATAAATCTGTAACACATACGGATGATAGAATATGAACTTTGAAACATGTAAACATTCGAATTAAAAATATATGTAAAAGTGCCTTTCTATGATGCTCGCATTACAGAACATGAGATTGAAATTTTTAATAAAATCACAGACTCATTACCTGGTCGTTAAACTCAGAGAAAATATCGAATGAGAAAGAATATGAGAGAAATGAAAAAGTAGGGGTTGTATAAAAGTTATGGCTATATACCGGAATGACCAAATTTACAAAGCTGACATCCTACGTGGCATGGAATTATGACATGTATTATGAGTTGGCAGTCAAGTCACCAGTGATTTATGACATCATTATGACGTGGAAAGAGCGACGTGACGTGATTTAAAAACGCTTTCCTTTATTATATATATTATATATAAAGATATAAAATATTTATTTATTTATTTTAAATTCTTAAAATTTAAGAAAGTTAAACTATATACTCCTAATACGTCAATTTCTATATACTTCCTCCATTCAAAATAAGTGATACTAGCCTATAACCCGTGATAAATCACGGGCGGTTTATAGGAATGTATAGAACATAAACTATAGAGATCAACAAACAAAAACGTTCCCTAAATCATCAAAATGTTTACAACACCTTTCACAAGACCAGTATCAATTGCGTTAGAAGTTAGAACTACTCATAGTTGTCAACACCTGTCAAAACGAAAAGGTCGAATTGACATACGCTACAATTAGAAAAAAAATATTTCTTTAATTAATATAAATGGTTGATCTACTAAACCTACGTTTGCACATGCGTTGATTAATGACGAATATGTTTGGAGTAACACCGGATTCAACCATTATTTTCTTTTATTCCCAGTGCTATTAGCCACATTCTTGCAATGGATACTATTAAACAAAAACTTGAACACATAAAGTTGCACCTGAATGGAAAGCACGAGGGTATCCATCACATATAACCAATTCTCCTCTATCCCCACAAACTACACACGTATCATTGAAGGATTTATGTGCACAGTTAGTCAACTTATGATGATACATCCATGCCTACGAAACACTTAAGGGTCACACCGGTGAGTGCATGTAATACGATCAAGATATGCAATGATACTATGAAGAGGAATGATTCATAACAGTCATTATGAATCAGTTAAGTATTAAGTTAAGTTTAACTTATTACTAGATTAGTTTAACAAACTAATTAATACAAGTACTTGTACATTTACTAGTTGAGTAAATGTACAAGTACTTGTATTAATTAGTGTATTAATATGGGTACCGAATTATTAGTGTATTAATACTAGACATTTAATAGTTAAGTGCAACAATAAATAAACTAGTTAAAACTATAAGGGTTGAAAGTGTAAAAGGAAAAGTTTAATTAAGAAACGTTTCTTAATTAAATTAGAAGGTTTTAAGTGTAAGATCTTCTATTATAAATAGGAGGTTTATGACTTAAACCTAGATGTTGGTTCCTTGCCTCTTTACACGAAATTTCCCCCTCCTCCCTCTCTTGAGTTCGGCCGAGCAACAAGGGAAGAACACAAGCATTGTGTTCTTCGTGTTCTTCGTTCGTTCTTCGTGTTCTTCAAGTATTGAAGAACAAGATCGTTGCAAGTGATCAACTAGAAGATCGCTCGTTATGTTCATCATCAGTGGATCTATCTTAAGCATTAACTAAGGTATGTTTCATGGAACACTCTTCTGCCACTCCTCTTGTTCGATCGAACGAGAACACCAAGAACCCTAGGGTTCTTGGTGAGTGTTCGACGAACACACACAAGTATGTGTGTGTGTTCGAGTTTTTCGTACAAGGTTTCTTTCTTGTTAATCTAGTTTAGATTTCCAACATCCCATAATCCTTTAGGGTTTAAGGATTAAGTTTAATCTCAGTTCCGCTTTTAGGGATTAAACTAACAGAAACACCGCCCCCTCCCCACGCCGTTGGGGGTCGGCGTGGCCGGAGATTGCAACGGGCAACGCCCCTCCACGCGGTTGTTTGATCGTTTTTTGCCAAAAATATAGCCGTTGAACGGCTATTATAGCCGTTGGAACTTTTAAAAATAAAATAAAATAATTAATTAATTTAATTTATTTATTTCCTATATAAACACACTCAAAACACTACCAAAACACTACCAAAACATACCACAACTCTACCAAAATACCCCAACTCACAAATAATGAATTATCAGTCACCAATATTCAACGACTTGTTATCAGGAAAGGCACTCGATGCTCCTTTCACGGTGAATGGCAATCCATATAGATTCGGTTACTACCTTACCGATGGTATATATCCTCGTCATGCCACGTTTGTCAAAGCCTACCGACATCCAGTTAATCCAAAAGAGGTCTTGTTTACCAAAAAACAAGAATCCGCACGTAAGGATGTGGAACGGGCTTTTGGAGTTTTAAAGGCGAAGTGGCACATTGTCAAAAACGCGGCCCGTTCATATGACCTTGAAAGATTAAGATATATTTTGTATGCATGTGTTGTAATGCATAATATGGTTGTCGAAGAAAAAGGTCGGATGATTTCTCCATATGTGCCGGACGGTCCCCGACATGCTTTGTATGTACCGGGAAGTGCAGAATATTTGCACAGGGTTGTTGACATTCGAGACGAAACAACACACGAACGACTTCGACGGGACTTGGCGGACCATCTTTACAACAACGCACATGCCGACGATGAAGACGATGAAGACGATGAAGAGTAATAATTTATTTTAATTATTGTAATTTTTAATTTCTAGTATTTTAATGTTTAATTTCTAGTATTTTCATTTTAATTTAAAGTATTGTCATTTTAATTTTATTTAATGTAATGTAATTTTAAATTATATAAAATATTATTTGTGTTAAAAATAAATGGAAATGAAATGATGAAATGAAAAATAAAATGGTGTGGTGTGGTGTGGTGGGTATTTCCACCAAATGATGTGGTGTGGTGGTGTGGTGGTTGATGAGGTGGCGCTGATGTGGCGGAAAAGGGCACCACCACATGTGGTGCCCATACCCACTAGCCTTATGCACAATCCAGAATTGACCCGTTTAATTAAAATTGGTGATGTGAGTTATGTTCAAGTTAGATAGTACTAACATGCCAACCCGATTAGATAAACATGTCATGTCCATCCAAAAGGACCAAATTAAGAAATACAGTATGTTGAAGCAGTAAAAATAAGATCTTACGTGGTTTTATATAACGAGAATTGTATCGAGGGGTAACTGTCCTCCAATTTAGTTTAGCTAAAGCAAGCTTGTCAGAATATTCTTGGCAGATATGAAGTTTCTGTATCACAAATAAACAATAATAGCTATCACTAAATTTCATACCATCACAAACATTTAACAAAAAGAAAAGAAAAAACACTTCTAGTCTAAACTTAATTTGAATGTTAATTACAAAGATTACTATATACTTTTAACATTCTTTATCCCCAATTATGGTTTTTTCTTCATGAAGCTCTCAAAACTGGTAACTATTAGAATTAGGGGTGAGCAGAAAAAGCGGGTAACCGGAATTGGAACCGGAACCGTTTTGGAACCGTCGGTTCCGGTTCCTAAAATTATGGAACCGCCCTAAGAGGTTCCGGTTCCGGTTCTCAAAATTTAGGATCCGGTAACCGGTGGATAACCGGAACCGACGATTATTCGGTCTATTTTTATTAAAATATTATATATTTAAGATATTTAATGTCCAAATTTATCAATATGATAAATTTTATGTAATTTGAATGAGTTTCGTCATTAATTAGTCTAAATATAGCGTTTTAACAATATAATAATTAGACAATCATATGTTTAAGTGTTTGGAATTTATGATTATTCAAGGATTAGTAGATAAAATGATAAAAAAAAATGATTAATATTTAAGCTTTGCATCTTATTTTAACTTTACGATTTTAGAGACATGGTAACCAGAACCGGAACCGGCACCGGAACCGGAGGTTCCGGTTCCGGTTCCGAAAATTGAGGAACCGGTACAAGAGGTTCCGGTTCCGGTTGAAACCGGCGGGTACCCTGCTATGCTCACCCCTAATTAGAATTACACCAAATTTCACACATGGTCCATTAATTAGAAAAAATGACACTTGTAGTCCTTTTTTCGAAAACCTTTTGCACGTACAGTTATTTAGTCTAAGGTTCGTTAAACTTTTTTATTAAAAATTATACTATTAGTCCTTTAAAATTACATTAGTAGTCATTTTTCTGTTGAAATATTTAACAATATATTAGGCTAAAGGACTGTGCAAAAAAGTATCTAAAAAAGACTACCAATGTAATCTTTTTAAAGTAAATGATCATATGTAAAATTTAAGTTAAACCTCAGGGACCATCTTTGTAATTTACTCTTATTATTGTACATCGAATGAGCTTCAATTAATAACACACCAAACAAACATATGTACCTGTTTCAAAATATCAATTCTAACTTGGGATTGTATGATTGTGTCCGTATTCGCTTCAGAAATATGATGTTCCAGATTTGCAGAAACACTTCCAAGATGATCCACAACAGCAACCACCGCTTTACACACATACTCTTTGGTGCTCTCCACAACTCTATATGCAAATAGATGTAATTAAGAGTCACAAAAGTTAACCTTAAATTTGTAATACATGATCCAAATGTGTTTGGATCTTAGTTTAATTCGATTTTTTATATAATCTCGTAAAAGTTGTACTTTCACACACATAATACCATTACGTGATTTCAATTGGTTAACAGAAATGCCTATTACGTGAGAAGTTAATCGAGTAAACTAAACTAAGACGACATTGAATGAGAAGGGCATCGAACCGATGTCATGTTACTAAATATGCCCCAATATTATTCTCGGAAGGGAAGGGGATGGGGGAGGGCGGTAGGGCTGTCAAAACCTGACACGACACGACAAAAATATACGAAACGAAACGGAATTGGGACGAAATTGAAATTTGAATTCGTGTTCGTGTCGTTTTCGTGTTGTATAAAACAAACACGAAGTCGTGTCGTGTCGTGTCGTGTTCGTGTTCAGAGATTAATACGAAATTGACACGATAGTTATGGTTTGTCTTGTTTTTCGTGTTTGTCGTGTTTTTAGCATGTAATAAGTAAAAAATTTGTTATTTTTGTTATTTATTTTGTGTTGTCGTGTTTGTCGTGTTTATCGTTTTTTAGTCGTGTCGTGTTCGTGTTAGCAAAATAAAACACGACTTCGTGTCGTGTTGTTTTCGTGTTGAACGTTTCCGTGTCGTGTCGTGTTACCCAAAAACACGAAACGATAGCACGATTTGACAGCCCTAGAGGGCGGCCATCCAATTCATTAGAAAAAGTTGTAGTCATCTCAACTATTTTATTAATAGTTTATATACATAAATTAATGAGTGTCAAAGTAGCGTAATTGATAAGAATATTTAAATAAAAAATGTCCGTAGTTTGTTGATATTGGAATTTTACAATGTATCGTTTTCGTCTCTATAAGATCAACATTATATGATAAGACCGGAATCAAAAGATCATGCTTATGTATTATTGTTTTTGTGTATCGAATACTAATTATGTAATGAGTTCACACACCATTTATAGTTTAAACACAATATCAATGCTCCTTGTGGATGTCACTGTCTAGGCTCGAACCACTAACTTACTAACTAGCCGTTCAAAAAAAAAAAAAAAAAAAATGCTCCTGTACAACTTAATTATAGGGTATGTTTGACAAAACTTTCCTATCATTTATTTCTATTTGTGTTCCTATGCATTAGATTAATTTAATCTCTTCGTCCTTAAAATGTTTATGTTAAGCACAAGGGAGGTCTTTGACTCTTTGTATGGAAATTGCCGATCAAATGTCTATATTTTTATTTTCTTTTATAATTTAAATTTAAATTAAAAATAAATAAAACCAGGTTTTAGATTTACAAGGATTATAAATACCAATGGGCCAAAAAATTTAGAATATTTGTATGGGCCTTTATAGTAGACGATCCATTATTAACGTCTTGTTTTTCTAGGTAACATTTAGGGGTGTAAACGAGTCTAACTGAGCCGAGTTCTGCTAAGCTCGAGCTCGACTCACCAACTAAAATTCGAGTTCGAAATTCGACAAGCTTTCATTTTAACTTCGAATTAACTCGGTGAAAGTATAAATACTTTCGAGCTCGACTCAACTTGAAAACTTTTGGTTTTTTAAAAATTTATGTTTTCGTTGTAAATATATATATATGGAAAATGGTAAAAAAGTAACTATGTATATGAAAAAGAGTAAAAAGGTAATTAAATAAAAACTCACTAAGACTCGCGAGCTTAGGAGCTGTGTATTTAGAACTCGAACTCGACTCGAAGACTTACTCAAGTAGCTCGAGCTCCATTTTTATTTAATCCTTTTTAAAGAAATAATATTACCAACCTATAAATTATACATTTTACAATACTAAATAATCTCAACCTATTAATTGTAGGTCACTCACATATATAGCGAGACCGAGCATCAATGGTTACACTTTTACACTTACAATTGATTCTAACAAGTAATATTACACCCCGCACGTTGCATCGGGATTTTAAATTTAATTGTTTGAACTAATTTTTTTAACATAAATATTCAATTATTATTTCAATCGGTTTTGATTTCTATACTAAAATGTGATTTGTTGTGATTCGAATATTCAGAATTAAAAGTTTAGATGTGTATAAAATATTCACAATTTTAAAGTTTAGATTATTTACTAAATAAATGATAATTACATAATTTTATGTAAAAAATAAACTCCAAATCTTTTTTGGTGTCCAAAATTAATAAATTATTTAAATGAAGTTTGAATTTATAAAAAATTTAAGGGTTAAAATATGAGTTATACAGATAATAATAGTTCTTTTAAGCTAGCAAATGGTCATTCTTTAAAAAAATATCTTTTAACTATTTCACTTATTATGTAAATATCATTAATGAGTAGCATTATATGAAATTAAAAAAAAAAAAAAAAGACAGCAATGACAACTTTGGAGTGTGTGCAGTCAAGTTTGAAAGAAGAAAAACAAAAAAAGCAAAGCACATGCACAGATTTGAACTCAGGTCTCCCAAGTTGAAGGCTTCAACTCTAAAAGACTTACCACTCCACCAACTTGCACGTTGTTCTATATTCAAAGTATAAACTTTATATCTTGATAATGTTCGGCGTAATTTAGTCTATTATGTATTTTTAACTAAGGGTTTTCAAAGAACATGTTAGCGTGAATTTATTTTACTTAAACTTCCCCTTCAACTTCAGAAAATATAATTAACACATATCCTTGAATACAAAAGTTACACTTTATTTTTTTGTATTTTTTTTTAAAACGGCAAAAAAGGGAACTCAAGCAAGGTCATCACCTCTAGCAAGAGACCCGAAAGACATCTTCTAGAATATACCGAGTTAAATTAACGCACTTTTAAGCTAGGCATATCTTATAAAATTTCAGTTAATTATAATATTTTGTTAGTAAGCTATAATCTAATTAATTACTTAGTAGATATTGATACCTACAAATGGGTATGGTTAGTTGTTTAGGTCTTGGGAAAGCTAACATAACTTTATTTGGATATTTCCCGATCCATTATATCTCAATTGAAATAAAGACTATTAGTTTAATCAAGAAACGAAAAGATTAACTTTTAAAAACTCATTAATCATATCTTCTTGAGACCAAAGCTCCAACATGTCACACAAATACATACCTTCATCACCATCATCCAAATTCGTGATAGGGTCGGGTATGTATGACCCGTACCTAGATCCATCTTCTTCAAACACCACCAGCATGAATTATGGCTAGTGTTAATCAAATCGGGCTCAAACACATAATCTCCGCCAAATAGATCTTCATTGTTCTCGGTCCCAATAAAGGAGATCGTTTTCCAACGTAATTCTTGACCGAATTCAAACACCTTGTCTTCATGATCATGATCATGATCATAATCATAATCATAATCAAAACCCATAAACCAGTCATAATCATGATCTTTATAATCATGCTTTAACCAAGACAAATGACTACCATGGCGATGCTTGTTGTTTTTTCGAGTGAAACTTTTGTGACGGGCCGAGGGGTGGAAAACGAATGGGTGTTTCGAGATCGAGATTTTGCAAGTTTCTTGAGGTGAGAATTGAGAGTGTGTAAGAGTTTGGCTTCGGGTTTGATCTTCTTGGACTTTTGGTGATTGTGGTGACGATGGTGGTGATGATGCTTATCGATTATTGCATGATTTGGTGGTTCATTGTCGTTGAAATCATAGGTAACCCTTTTCTTTCCCATTAGGTAATTACATCACCACATGAATGAAGTGTGGAAATGGGTTCATGAAAAGCGATTATTAGAAGAGTAATTATGTTAAATAATGAGGCAACAAATTAATCATGTTTTGTGGAGTTGTCCGCAATTTGCAATCTTCCGAATAATATGGATTCATTCAAGAATGCGTACGGAAACTACTTCATGGTCAAACCCTCTACCTAATTTTACTTCCTATTTTTGGAGACACAATGCATCGCTAGAATAATATTCATGTCTTAAAAAAGGTTTTTCATAGGAAAACTAATGGGTAAAATGCAATTTAATATCTGGAACTTATTTAAGTATGTATTTCATTACATGAACTATTTATAAAATGATTAATTTAATACTATAACTCGTTAATTTAATAACTTTTTTTACACGATTTATATGTATAATAAATTAGCATGCATTAGGACTTAGGGATATTGTTGAAAAAACGATCTTATATTTTTTTTGGGTTATGCTTTTAGTTAATTTTCTTACCAATATTGATAATAATTATTATCATCACTATCCTAAGCTTCTGTTTGTTTTTCTTTTTTTCGCAATTAATGTTATTATTGAGATTATTTTAATTAATGTTATTGAAAAAAAAAATCAATGTCACGCAAAGTACCAGGCAATATATTTCACATACGGTGTGAGTTTTCAAGAAGAGATTTAAAACACATGCCTTCATAAGACATTATTTTCTTTAAGCTTTCACGGGTTACAAGATCGACAATATATTTAGAATCTATTCCTTAATTTTTATTATGTGTAACCATTGTCGTAACTCGTAAATGGGGGTGATCTATATACACAAAGTGATCGATGCGTGTTCAACAAATATTTGTCATGAATAAGTTTATTGTAAGTTATTTTTCATTGTGTAAAAGTCATCTTTCATTTTTAGCACGAGTTCATACACTCATTTGTATATGCGTAATTATAAGTGGAAGCATACAATTGAATAGTTGTCCATGCTGTACCAACTGTCTAACTACCAAGAATATATCTATGGTTTTGGCTCGAGAATGTAGTTTTTGGACTAAACCCTTAAGTAAATGAAATAATAAATAAGTTTTTTTTATTATTATTTGGGAAGGAAATATAAAAAGAAAAAGCCGAAGGGCCTAATTTTATAGAATACGGTAGGGATGTCAAAACTTGGCACGACACGATAAAAATATACGAAACGAAACGAAATTGGGACGAAATCGAAATGCGAATTCGTGTTCATGTCGTGTAAAACAAACACGAAGTCATGTCGTGTTCGTGTTCAGAGATTAACACGAAATTGACACGATAGTTATGATTTTGTCATGTTTTTAGCATGTAGTAAGTAAGAAATTTGATATATTTGTTATTTATCTCGTGTTGTCGTGTTTATCGTTTTTTAACCGTGTCGTGTTCGTGTTAGTAAAATAAAACACGACTTCGTGTCGTGTTGTTTTTGTGTTCAATGAATTCGTGTCGTGTCGTGTTACCCAAAAACACGAAACGATAACACGATTTGACGGCACTAGAATATGGTGTTGTTTGTTTTAGCTTATATACCCTACTTATTATTAGCTTATAATTTTGATAACCTCATAAAAGTCATAAGCATTTTTCCGGCTAAGTTTATAAACTTAAACTTATTTAGTTTATTTACACCACCGAAAAAAATAGATTATAGGCTAATGATAAAAAAAAAAAGGTTTACGTTATGGAGTTTACACAACCTATCGGACACCGTCTATATGGAACAACCACCGGGTTTTGTTGATTCAAAATACCCGAATCATGTTTGTTGGTTACAAAAGGCTCTTTATGGTCTCAAACAAGCACCTCGAGCGTGGTTTCAACGTTTAAGATCATTTCTTGTTGACCTTGGTTTCACTTGTAGTCGTGCCAACACATATCTTTTTGTGTACAAAAAAGGCTCGTCACTTTTGTACCTTTTGGTCTATGTGGATGACATTATTTTAACCGGTAACAATGATACACTTCTTCATCAATTTATTACTCTGCTCAACAAAGAATTTTTTATCACCGATCTTGGAAATTTAAACTATTTCCTTGGCCTTGAAGTTCAATCTCTAATAAATGGACTTTTTTTAAGTCATCCTAAGTATGCTTACGATGTTCTAACTCGGGCCAAATTATTCGATGCTAAACCGGTTTCTACTCCTCTTTCAACATCCACATATTTTACGACTCACGGTACACCCTACAACGATCCTACACATTACCGATCCTTAGTAGGGGCACTCCAATATTTCACCATCACAAGACCTGATCTTTCTTATGCCGTAAACCAAGTTAGTCAATTTTTGCATAAACCCATGGAAGAACATTTTCAAGCGCTGAAACGTATTTTACGCTATGTCAAAGGCACCATTTCCTTTGGACTTACTTTTTCACACGCTAATTCTCCTACAATTTTGGGTTATTCTGATGCAGATTGGGCACGATGTATTGAGACACGTCGATCTACATATGGCTACTCCATCTTTATTGGTGGAAATCTTGTCTCGTGGAGTGCTAAGAAGAAACCTACCGTCTCTTGTTCAAGTTGTGAGTCGGAATATCGCGCCCTAGCTAACACCGCTTCTGAGATTATATGGCTTACTCATCTCTTATGAGAACTACATATTCTTTCGGCCGGTCGTCCCACTCTTTTATGTGACAACCGTAGTGCACTTTTCTTAAGACAAAATCCTATATCTCACAAGCGGGCTAAACACATCGATATTGATTATCATTTTGTTCGCGAGCTCGTACTCTCAGGGAAACTTCACGCAAAATATGTTTCTACACACTTGCAACTCACGGATATCTTTACCAAGAGTCTTCCTAGACCTCTATTTGAAGATTTTCGTTCCAAGCTTCGAGTTGCACCATCCCCTCTTCGCTTGCGGGGGGTAATAGGGCCCAATATACTAGGAATATTATGTTTTAATATTACTTAATTATAGGCCTTAAATACCTCTAATCAAATCATGTAAATAAGGCAAATGTGTTGTACTCTTTAATTATACGTTGTACACTTTAATTATTTAAATCAATACTATGATCACTCACATATTCAAGGGAGAATTCAAATCATTCATATTAAGAAGCTTACCAAACAACACCTGAGTTGAACAGGTAAACGATAAGACCTAATCTGCATTCATACAAGGGTGTATACTATTAAATAAATGCATTATTAAGGTATTACTTCGGCTAATATAAAGTCAAATCCCAAATAATTTAGTCCTTAGGCAACAAATAAACCAGAACATGCAACAGGATAGATTAGGTACGTACACGACGAAACATTTATACGTTCATATTCCAAACTACCAAAAGGCATTTGGCATATCGATATAGTGTATGCCCTCTATCCTTATAATCGAAGGTTCAAGTATCATTGTTAACATATATGGTATTTATTACTCCGTATATTACTCCCTCCGTCTCTAAATAAAGTTCTCATTTCTCCCTATATTTTTGTCCCTAAATGAAGTTCTCATTTCACAAGTTGATGAGGTCCACTTAATAAAATAATATAATTACCAAGGACTCCACTACTAACTATCCACTAACTATCTTTCTCTTTCCAAACCAACTCTATATTTTAATTAAATTTATTATCATTGACCTCAGCACTAACTTTTTCCTTAAAACTTGTGCCCAAGAAAAATGAGAACTTTATTTAGGGACGGAGGGAGTAATATTTTTTATTAAAAAAATGTTCGTATAGTCAACTAATAGCATGCATTATTCTAACATCATTCTTCTATATCATGAAAACACACACATGCTAACTACTAGGTAAGCCTAGAAATAAATATCAAATGCATACAAATGATGCACCGTGCACGCAATGAAACAAGAACATCATGTAGTACAAATATGAAACTAATAATTTAGATATCACCAAGATAGAAGAGAGCAACATAACAAGTTGAGCATAACTTCATATTATAATAAGGTGGATAACTCCATATTACAAGAACACTTGATGTTAGAAAAGTGGTACTGAATTTTGATGGTACACTCGAAATCTTCAATTTAATGAAATTAAAGAGGTTAATCCCAAAATATTGATGTTAGAAAAGTTGTACTGAATTTTGATAGAACAGAGAATTTCGGAATGTTATGAAACTTGTACCAAAATATTATGACTAAAATGATGGTTAATCCCATCATTGGCAAAACACCAAGAACCGGCGGAATGCCATTTGTAAAAACTGCTCATGATTGATCAAACCCATTAAAACGGGTCAGATCAATTGGGTCAAAAAACCGGGTTTAAATCTTGAATTCGGTTTTTCTAAGCAATTTTTATAAAAGAATAATAACACACATAAAAAAATTCCTATGTCTAACAATGACTCTGATAATTACATTAAAAATTATAGTGTAAAAATAACTCCTTATCCAAAAAAATCCTTTATAAATACCACCCACCATATATATATAAACACACTACCATTGTATTGAACATTTGTATCCTTTTGTACGCCCTCCACCCCATCGGGAAAAGAATAGCATACATTTTAAAAAACATACTTCCTCCGATTCAAAATAAGTGATACACTTGGGGTTTCACGGTTTTTGAGACAAAAGATTATAATGATGGTTAAATTAGATTAATTTGATGGTTAGTGGGGAATGAGTCCCACACCTTTTGAATAAAGTAAGGTTAATGATGTTTAAAAGTAAAAAGTAAGGGTAAATGAGTCATTTCATTTTGTTAAAGTAGATAGTTAGTGGGTGTGGGTCCCATTTTTTTGCCAAATAAGGAAACTTTTCAAAGTGTATCACTTATTTTGAATCACCCAAAAAAGAAAGTGTATCACTTATTTTGAATCGGAGGAAGTATATCACTATTCCCAAAAATATTTTTTTTACAATTTACATATGATGGAGAACCAAAAAGGAACCATCACCACTCCTACGCCGGCGAAAGTCAGCCCAACAGCTAAAAAAGCACTTCTAATCCTTAATTGCATCTTGTTATCCATCGGAAACTGCGGTGGCCCACTGATCATCCGCCTCTACTACATCCACGGGGGCAACCGCATCTGGTTGTCGTCGTTCCTGCAAACCGCCGGGTGGCCGTTCATGGTTCTCGTCCTCATAATCCTCTACTTCCACCGCCGTACCACCGGAGAGAATGCAAACAACAAACCAACAACCTTCATCTACATGCGTCCTCGATTATTCTTAGCGGTGGCGGTCATCGGAGTCCTCATGGGTTTTGAAAACTACCTCTACTCTTACGGCAGTTCCCGGCTGCCGGTCTCCACCTCCACCCTGATCGTCGCTTCCCAGCTTGGTTTCACGGCGTTCTTTGCTTACTTCCTCGTGAAACAGAAATTCACACTATATTCTATCAACGCGGTGGTGCTGTTGACTATTGGGGCGGCGATGTTGGCGTTGCGCGCTAGCAGTGACCGGCCGGAGGGAGAGAGTAAGAAGGATTATTTTATTGGGTTTGTGATGATGGTGGCGGCGTCGGCGTTGTATGGGTTTTTGTTGCCGGTGATAGAATTAACGTACAAGAAGACAAAGCAGGTGATGACGCATACACTGGTGTTGGAGTTTCAGATGGTTATGTGTTTGTTTGCTACCATATTTTGTACTATCGGAATGGTTTTCAACAATGACTTTAAGGTACGGACTTCTTATCTCACAACAGTACAGTACACAACTACACACACCAGATGTGATTGATGCTATCAAGTTTCAACCAGTTTTGCTTTCAAAATGTGTGAAGAACAATTTGAAAGAAAAATATTGTTTTTTATTTAAAAAATTTATCTTCATATTACTCTCTCCGTCCTATAAAAAAGTTTACATTTCATTTAGGAAAAAGTTAGTGATGAGTCCTTTAAAATACTTTTGATTAAAATATAAGGTTAGATTGAAGAGTGAAAACGTTTTATTGGTGAAATGATTGGTAATAATATTATTTTATTAGGTGAACCCCTCAAATTTGAGAAATATAAACTTTTCTGTGAGACAAAATTTTAAGGAAAAATGTAAACTTTTTTGTGGGACGGAGGGAGCATTTGAAAAGTGTTCAAATTAAATTATAAAATTAAAATTTTTTATTAAATTTAAAGTGTAAATTATTTTATGGATAATAAAATAAAAAATGAATTAGTAACATTTGATATGAAGTAATATAATTTTTATTTTTATAATAGGAAGGTAGATATGTATTCAAGGTAATTTTTAATTTTTATTTAGTTCTGATGGATAAATCTCAACCATTAATTAATTATAATTAAAAGATTAATCACATATTTTATACACGGAGGGGTATTTTGGTCATTTTAAAAAGAAATATATTATATTTTGTTATTATCTTTTACAGAATTAGTATTTTTATTTTTTATTAGTATTTTTTTAAAAATTATTCTTTTTCGTTGATAATACATAAAGTTATAATTACATGTGATTCTATATTTAATCACATGTTATTATATTCTGAATCATATGTGATTGTAATAAAACATCACATGTGATTGTACAATAATATCGCATGTGATTAAATACCACACGTGATTATCAAGTAATATTGTTTTTCAATGCAAAAAAAAATTATAATAAAATAAAAAATAAAAAAATTCGAATTTTTTTATGTAAGTGTCAAATTACCAAAATACCCCTTCATGTATAAAATATGTGATTGATCTTGAGTATTATATTTTATTGATCAATGGTTGAAATTTATCCCTTTGGACTACACAAATATTAAGGACTGGCTACTTTAACATTTTACTAAGAAGGTGGTCAATAAGGTGGTGATATATAGATATATACACAAAACTTTTAATGGGTACATCATAATTATTGCTTTAGGTGGTCGTACAGTACGTTGTAAAGTTTATACCATATGGTTTAGATATTAAAAACTTTGGTACAAAAATAAATTACCTAATCAATAATCGGTATAGGTGGTGATTTTTTACATCACATGTTTTAATTCATGTACCACGACAAATGCTTTATGTAGTTGTACAATCTACAGAAATAGTTGTACAATGTGGTATAGGCATCAAAATTTATGGTATGAAAATTAACTCCCAATCAATATAGTCCATGCATTCTATGTTTTTGCCAAATATCATAAAAAACAATATTTTATTTTTTAATTTTGATGGACTTATCAAAATTTCTTTATATTTTAATACGCTATTCAAAATTATCCTTTTTCGTTTAACATTCATATAACATTCATTTGAGACCCACAAAATAATCACAATTTAGAAAGGAAAAAAAACCATTTAACACAACTTTAAACTCATGGCGTAGGATATTTGTCTTTTTAACATATTTTGATACCCACCTCAAAATTACCTTTCTTCGTTTAACATTCATATAATAACATCCATTTTAGACTAACAAAAAACACCACAATATAATAACAAAATATAGAAAGGAAAAAAAAATCATTTGACACAACGTTAAACTCATAGCGGAGGATCAATTGCCGCAAGCAAACGTATGGTTTGGCGAGCATGGGCGCCATTAAAACCTTTTGGCTTGGTTTTAACCTCTCCTACACCAAGAGTTCTAATCATAGAATAAGGTGCTGTATTCTTCTAAGTTATTCTCAAACGGGAATCATAATTATATTATTCCAACTTAGTTGTCAACTCGCAACTATGATTCTTAATATATTAACTCGTGTCTTGACTCACTAGTCAACTTTTAAGAGTATCCGATTCTTACGTTCTTCTTATTGAAAAAAGATGGTTTCGTAAGAAAAGCTCCATCAAGATAGCTAAGAGTTTATGCTTGTTTTGTATGAAGTCTAACTATTATCATGATAGTTTTGAAAACTTTCCTTGACCATTGGCTAAATGTTTACCCATAATGATATCAAACCAATGGCCCCTGTAATATAACTCGGGAGCCTTTATAAATTATAAGTAGTCAATCACCCGATGGTTTATAGGATTCTTGCATCTAATATGTACATCGATAAAATCATTATTTATCAGTATCGAATATAAAACTGTGTTTTCTTTTAATGAATTGTACGGAGTATTTGATATTCTATATAAATTATTCGAAATTCGTGAGAGTGGGTGAGATGTGGGCGGTGGAAGCATCCAATCAGTTTCGTTCTCAACTTATACCACGCACAATAATTACGCCAAATGACACTTTAGTTTTCGCTAAATTAACGTCACATCAACTGAAACTTCAACTGACATTCAAGTGATGTATTCATATCATCAATACCTCTTATCTTCAGTTTGTTGGGCTCCATAATTATAAAATATACACATAAAAAATATAAAATGCCCTATTAAATTATGTTGGGCCCACCACATTCAGCTTCCCCACTCTTCTTTCAACAGATGAGATGAAATGACATGGTCGAACCAACGGGCCGTGCCTTTAAAACAATTTCATAGTCATAATAAATTACCAATTTTAAGAAAGTGTATATGTTCCATAATTCCGTCTAAAAAGATCTTTCAAAGGTAGGTTTAAAGAATATTGAACGTCTATAATATATAAAGTAGAGTTAGTTTGTGTTTTATGTTTATGTGGTATGAAAAGATCGAAGAATCTTTGGCCTAGCGGTATGGTGTTTGTCTCTCAACCTTGAGGCCAGGAGTTCGAGTCCCGTCGTGGACATAAGTGGTAATTTGGAGTAGATTAGATTTGCCGTTTCAAAAAATAAATAAATAAATAAAACAATATTTATTTCTTTTGACCTTAAAATTGAGTATACATAAGTTTTAAAGACTTTTAGAAACTTTAGGTATAGTGAGTGGAGGAAGATTTACAAAATGAAAAAGTTGTATTGTTGAGGCGTAATGACATGACAGCTTTATAAACATTTTCCAAAGATTCATCATAGCCGATGCTCTTAGTTGATATTCCTGAGAGTTCTAGATTGAACTAATAAAAGTTCTAATAAGCAAAGTGGGAGCATGTATGGGTGGTGGACAAAAGTTACATGAACCAATTCAACTTGAAATTGATCGAATCAAAATTATGAAGAAGAAGATTAAATAATTGAATATGGGGATTAAAGGCACGAAGATGAATATTAATCAAACAAAGCCAAGCCCTCAAAGCTTGGAAATATAAAGATTGAATTGCGAGGGATGTCTTTTAAGGAGTGCATCCGCACATGCCTCAAATTTTAGAGAGGCCTAATTAGCCCATTTTTATATACAGCTTATATGTAGAAAAATAATTTAATAGAAAATTTTAGAAATCACACTTTCTTATATACATCTTGATTTTAGGAGGTCCATTTTTTGTCTTTTTGCACAAAGTCTTCAGAATTCACGAGACGCCCTTGCTGATCATTGGATTGTCCAACTCATTCGAGTTACAAGTCAAGTCGACTTGGTCCGAGTCAAGCAATAATTCACAATTGTGAGTCGTGTGAATCTACAAGTCCAATACTGAGTCCCCACATTTTAGATGCGTGTTTTAACTCAAACTTGTGATTTGGGCGAGATTAACATCTATAGCTAGCTTTAACCCAAATATAATATATGGCTAGAGTAAGGGGCTTATTGGACTTAATCGTTTTCTTTGTAGGTGATTCCAAGGGAAGCATCAGATTTTGAATTAGGGAAAAGCAAATATTACTTAATATTGTGTGTCAGCGCTTTAATTTGGCAATGCTTTTTCTTGGGCGGTATAGGAGTGATTTATTGTGCATCATCGTTGGTGTCAGGGATCATAATTACTGTTTTACTTCCATTAACAGAATTGTTAGGTGTTGTTTTTTATAATGAGAAATTTCAAGTCGAAAAAGCTGTTGCGTTCGTACCGTCTCTTTGGGGATTTGCTACTTACTTTTACGCGGAATACAAGTTTGCGGAAAAACCAAACGATGTAACACAATCGTTAAATATAGTTTTGTTGTCACTTGTAAAATTTGAAATGAAATAAAAATTCGAAGTTAAATTAAATTGACAATAACAAAAATAATATTCCCAATATCAACTTGTTCAATGTTCCATTTTGTAAAATATATATCGTCAAGGGTCGCAAACAAGGGGACCTCTTATTGACCTTGTTGGAACAAAACACAGATCAACTTAATACTGATGCTGCAGTTAGTACTGACAATAATTAGTACTGATGGGGCAGAACATGTTACTACTGATGAAGTTGATACTGGTGTATACTATAACTTAGTTACTACTGATCATGCACAGATTGAAGATACTACTGATCAATAGTAGTTACTACTGACGTTGGTTTTGGACTTACTACTGGTTACCAGAGTTACTACTGACGATGCACATTTACTACTGGTGAATGATTTTACTACTGGTACGCGTTTTGGAAGCATATCAAGTCCGAGATCTTCGCAGAGATAGTTATAGAATGTAATTAAATGTATATCTTTTATAATTCGATGTAAAGCAAGTCCTAGAATAACTAGGGTAAATAGTTTAGCTTCAAGGACTATTATAAATAGTTCCTTACGAATTGTAAACGTACGTGTGTATTGTTAACTCAATAATATACATTGAAGCTTTTTGTGAAACTGTGTTCTTAATACTTTCGCATATTATTTACAGTTCATTGTTCTTAATTACATTGATATAGTGTTGATCCGCTGCAACTTCTATATTCAATTAGATCTAAAGTGTTTATTAACTTCTATATAGTTAATCGATCCTGACAAGTGGTATCAGAGCGTATTGGTTCTAGATCTACTATTTGTTAAGAACAACAAAAAGTTTTAATCTTTAAAACACACACATTGTTAATCATGTCGGATAACAATGAAAGCACTCAGGCCAATAAAATCCCTATACTCACTCCCAATAACTTTGGGATGTGGAAGAATCATATTAAGCAATACATGCTTATTACAGATTATTCCATGTGGGAAGTTGTCCTTGAAGGAAACAAAACTGGTCCTGGTCAAGCAAGCAGCTCTGCAACTGAGGCAGACAAACTTAAGTGTGAGAAAGAAAAGAAGGACAAGGGAATCGAACTCAAAGCTCTAAGCACTCTCCTACTGGCCATTCCTAACGATTATCAACATCTCTTTGTTGAGTATGATGATGCAAAGGTGCTATGGGAAGCACTGGAAAAGAGATTCGTTGGGACCAAGAGCACCAAGAGGAACATGAAGTCTGTTCTCAAACAAGACTTTGAAAACTTCAAAGGAAAACCCAATGAAACACTCACTCAAGTGTTTGACAGATTCAACAAGCTAATTGGTGAACTTAACCAGGTTGGGGTTAAGATGGATCAAGAAGATGTCAACATGAAGTTTCTAAGATCTCTTAGTGAAGAATGGGCCATGTATACTGTGGTATATAGACAAAGAGATGCTCTAGAAGAAAAAGAGTTGGATGAACTCTACAATGATCTCAGAGTATTTGAAACTGAGGTAAACCAAAAGAACCCTTCTATTTCTTCTAATAATGCTGCATTTGTCTCTAGTACAGGTCAAGGTCAGGAAACCTTCACAGGAAAGGCTGCAGATTCTGAGGATGCTGCAAGAGAATCCTTCTTCACTAGTCATGTGCATACTGCATTGATTAGTGATGACTTGGAACAATTGAACCCAGATGATCTTGAGGAGATGGATCTTAAATGGCAGATGGCTATGCTGAGCCTAAGGACAAAAAGATTCTTAAAGAGAACTGGTAGGACAAGCCTCAACTTCAACAAAGGTGACAAAGCTGGATTTGACAAAACTAAAGTCAAATGTTACAACTGTAACAACCTTGGTCACTTTGCAAAAGAATGTCCTCAACCAGACAAAAGATCAAAATCAACTGCCCTTGTATCACAACAAGGACAAGGCTATGACTGGAGCTTCCAAGCAGAAGAGCATGCTCAAAATCAAGCTCTCATGGCCTTTACTGACACCAAAACTGAGGTAAAACCTAAACCTTGTACTTCTGAATGTGCTAAAATTATTAAAAACTTAGAAAAAGAAAACACTAAATTAAATGAAGATTTAGCAAAAGCAGTGAGAAGAAATCATGATTTGATGGTGTGATTACTGATCAAGAACATCAAATAAAGGTGTACCAGATGATTGATCAAATGATAAAGGAAGAATTGCTTCAGGCTGTGGATGAGAAAGAATTTTATGAAATAAAAAATAAAGAACTAACAAGTAAATTAGAAGAATGTCAGCTTGAAATTGAACAAAATAAATTAACAATTAAAAAGTTTGAAAGAAGCACTAAAATTCTTAATGAATTAACTAATAATCAAACTACAGAAAAAGTTGTTCATGGGGTGGGATATCATGCTGTACCACCTCCATATAAAATCATTCCACCACTTAAAAACAGTTCAGAAAGAATCATTAATGAACTAAAAACTGAAAATCAAACTGAATCACATAATGAAACATCTGAATCAAATGATTCTTCTGATGATGATCAATCAATTGAATTTACAATCTCTCAAACTGAATCACCAAAATCAATTGATACAAGTTTTCACACAGCTCAAAGTCCAAATAAATCTCCTAAATATGATGCAGAAAATATACCCAAAATTCTAAAAAGGGGAAACCAACGAAATAGGAACCAACTCTTAGAACAAAGAAAAATCATAAAGGCTCAAGATAATAAATTAAAATGTGTTATTTGCAACAAAGTGAACCATTTAGCAAAGGATTGTCACTTCAATCCAATAAACTGCAAAGAGTTAAAGGAATTTAAGATCTTTAAAGAAAATGCAAAAACTCAAAAATTAAAAGATACTACTGGTTCTTCAGTAGTAAATAAAAATAAAAATCCAATTGCTGAAACTCCAAGATTTGGAAGAAGTGCACCAAGATTTGTGCAAAACAGAAGAGTTGGAAGTCCAAAGAACAACAACTACTTCAAGAACAATGGAAAATTCAATCAAAATAAACAATATTTTAAGTTTTCCAACACCAGTAAAAACTTTAACAACTTTACTACTGGTGTTAACCCTAATTATAATGCTGTTTGGTACCAATATAAGAATACTATTGGTAAAAACCCTAATTACAAAAATACTACTGCTCCCAAAACAACTTTCAAAAATACTATTGGTGTCAACCCTAAAAACACTACTGGTCATTCTAAACATGGTAAGTACCTAAATACTACTGGTCCATCAGTAGTAAAGCATTCAAAAGCAAAAATTCACGGGTATAAACCAAGATCAGTAGGAAATTCTCACGCCAGTAATAATTTCAAAAGGGCAGTAGTAAAACAAAACACCAGTAATAAACAAGTATGGGTACCAAAAGTGTTTAAAGTTAAATCCCCAAAAGCTTATTTCTCAAAGGATGAACCCAAGACATATAAAGCTTGGGTTCCCAAACTTAACTAATCCTTTACTCACTTGTGCAGAGCATTCAGATCCCAGAAGAAGGAAGAACATGGCATATTGATAGTGGATGCTCAAGGCACATGACTGGAAATCTGCAAATTCTTAAAGATTTCAAGTCATTTGATGGAGGATATGTGGCATTTGGTGAGAATCCCCAGGGAGGTAAGATTACAGGTAAAGGTACTGTTACAAATGGCAAAATTACCTTTGATGATGTATTTTATGTAGCTGAACTAAAATACAATCTTGTCAGTGTGTCTCAAGTTTGTGATAAAAAGAATAAAATTCTTTTCACAGACATTGAGTGCATCATTCTTTCTCCTGACTTTGTTTTATATGAAAAATATGTTGGTTTAAGAACTCCAAGGAGAAACAATGTGTATTGCCTAGATATAGGGGGAGAACTCATTTCTTCAAATGAGGTCAACTGTTTTATATCCAAGGCAAACACCACTGAATCAGAACTATGGCATAGAAGGATGTGTCACACTAATTTTAAAAACATGAACAATTTAGTAAAAAGCAATCTGGTCATTGGACTACCTCAAAAACAATTCATGTGTGATCATCATTGTGTTGCATGCCTAAAAGGTAAACAACACAAGACTTCTCATAAGTCCAAAACTGTGAACTCTATTTCTGTTCCTTTGCAGCTCTTACATATGGACCTATTTGGACCTACAAATGTAATGAGTATTGGAAAGAAACAATATTGTCTTGTTATTACTGATGACTTTTCCAGATATACATGGGTTTTCTTTCTCAGGACAAAAGATGAAACAAGTGAACTCATAAAGAACTTAATTGTCAAACTGGAGAACACATCTGATCAAAAAGTTAAAGCCATAAGATGTGATAATGGCACAGAATTTAAAAATGCTAACTTAATTAACTTTTGTGATCTTAAAGGTATTGACAGGCAATACAGCTCACCTAGAACTCCACAACAAAATGGTGTAGCTGAAAGAAGAAATAGAACCATCATTGAAGCAGCAAGATCAATGCTAGCAGACTTAAAATTACCAATTACTTTTTGGGCTGAAGCTGTTAATACTGCCTGTTATGTTCAAAACAGAGTATTAATAGTGAAGCCACATTTTAAAACACCTTATGAACTTTTTAATAAAAGAAAACCTTCTATAAGTTTCTTAAAATCATTTGGTTGTCCTTGTACTATTCTGATTACAAGAGAACAAATTGGTAAGTTTGACTGCAAAGCTGATGATGGAATCTTTGTGGGATATTCTACTCAAAGCAAATCATATAGAGTATTCAACAAAAGACTAAGGATAATTGAAGAAAGCATTAATATATCCTTTAATGAAAATGTTTCTAATGAACAAGGAAATGGTCCAGATTGGCTATTTAATATAGACAATCTAACCAAATCCTTTAGTTCTAACATGGACTTCAATGCAGGAAATTCAAATTGTCACACTCAAAAGGAAGCAACATCATCTGTTAATACTGGTCTAGAGGAGATGAGATACATTGTAGTTAATACTGCTCCAATAGTTAATACTGATGTCAGTAATAACTCTAGTTCTGGAACCAGTAGTAACTCTGAGAATGAGGACAGTAGTAATTCAAATACTACTGATACCAGTAATAGTACTCAAAATACTACTGGTCCCAACAATAACCTAGATTCTCAAGATACTGCTGATACCAGTAACAACAATAATTCTACTGATCTCAATGAAGACAATAGCAGTAGTAACTCTGACCAAGATGATGATGAACCAAACTTCAATGACAATGAAGGATCACCAGAAGAACAATTGCCTGAGACAAATGAGTCCAATCTTGAAAATCAACTAATAGTTGATAAAACTACAACAACAAGGACTCAGAAGAACCATCCATTAGACCTTGTTCTAAGTGATGTTAACTCACCACTACAAACAAGAAGCAAATTAAACAAAAGCTTAACTGCAAATATGTGTAATATAAGTTTAATTGCTAATGAATGTATGTTTGAATGCTTTCTGTCTCAGGATGAACCAAAGAAGATCCAACAAGCAATGAAGGACTCAAACTGGATTGAGGCAATGCAAGAAGAACTCCTTCAATTTAAGTTACAAGCTGTTTGGACACTTGTACCTCTACCCAAAGGAAAAAGAGCCATTGGAACAAGATGGATCTTCAGAAACAAGAAAGATGAAAGAGGTATAGTTATCAAGAACAAAGCCAGACTTGTAGCCCAAGGATACACTCAAGAAGAAGGAATAGACTATGATGAAGTATATGCTCCTGTTGCTAGAATTGAAGCTATAAGAATATTTCTAGCATATGCTTCATTCAAAAAATTCAAAGTCTATCAAATGGATGTGAAGAGTGCATTCCTATATGGGAAGATTGAAGAAGAGGTCTATGTTTGCCAACCTCCAGGTTTTGAAGATCCAAAACATGGTGACTATGTGTTCAAACTAGATAAAGCTCTATATGGCCTACATCAGGCACCAAGAGCATGGTATGACACATTATCATCATACCTATTAAAGAACAACTTTAAAAGAGGAGCCATTGATAAAACTTTGTTCACAAAGAAAGTCAAAGATGATATACTACTGGTACAAATTTATGTAGATTATATCATCTTTGGCTCAACCAATGATTTATTATGCAAAGATTTTGAAGAACTGATGCAGATTAAATTCAAGATGAGCTCTATGGGTCCAATGAACTTCTTCCTTGGACTCCAAGTCAATCAAAGAACTGATGGTATTTTGATAAATCAATCAAAATATGTCAAAGACATCTTGGAAAAGTTTGATCTGAAAGACAGTAAAAGTGCAAGTACACCAATGGAAACACACAAACACCTACATCCTGATGTTGAGGGGGAGGATGTAGATGAACACTTATATAGATCAATGATAGGTTCTTTGATGTACTTAACTGCATCAAGACCTGACATTATGTATAGTGTTTGTGTGTGTGCAAGATATCAAGCAAGACCCAAAGAACTACACTTGCAAGCTGTTAAAAGAATATTCAGATACTTGAAAGGCAAACCATCACTAGGTCTTTGGTATCCACATGATTCACCATTTGAACTCATAGCCTACACAGATAGTGACTATGGAGGTGAATGTCAAGATAGAAAGTCCACTACTGGTGGATGTCAATTCTTTGGATCAAGACTGGTATCATGGCAATGTAAGAAGCAAACAAATGTATCAACATCAACTGCTGAAGCAGAGTATGTAGCTGCATCTGCTTGTTGTGCTCAAGTACTCTGGATTCAAAACCAGCTTCTAGACTTTGGTATCTCTATCCTTAAAACTCCTATTTTTATTGATAATCAAAGTGCTATTAGTATTGTGAACAATCCAGTAAAACACTCAAAAACTAAACACATTGAAATAAGATTTCACTTTATAAGAGATTGTAATGAAAAGAAATTAATCAAAGTAGTTAAAATCCATACTGATGATCAATTAGCAGATCTTTTTACAAAAGCATTTGATGTAGGAAGATTCAACTTCTTGGTTAGCAGTATTGGAATGATTTTGATAAATTAAAATCTCACTTAAAATCATGTGTAAAGTTATTGTTGTAAAATATTATTTATTTACTTAAGTGTTTTACTACTGGTATATCTGCATTACTGGTGTGTAGGCATGTGCACAAAATACTACTGGTAGTTTATTACTACTGGTGTGTATTAGGTATACATAAATACTACTGGTGGTCAGTACTACTGGTATTCACATATACTACTGGTCTTGTGTGTTAATAGTTACTACTGATGTCTATAGTTACTACTGATGTCAAAATCCTTAGTCACTACTGATGTTAGTATATACTACTGACGTTTTACTACTGATATCTTATTTACTACTGGTCTTTCAGAAACACAATTACCAAACTAACCCCCATGAAAATAACCGTTATGTTATGATTCGAAGGGCATTTTAGTAGTTTTGCAGGTTAAATCGAAAGATATAAAAGGCGGCAGTCGATTAGTTTAGCATTATCTTCACTTCGATTTGCTAAATCCTCTTGATAAACCCTAGCTTACGATCAAAAAACCCTTCGTCAATAACAAAATTCATTCCTGTTCTTCTCAAAATTCAACAAAAATGGCAACTCTAAAATCTTTGAATGTTCAAACCGATCTCAAATATTCCGAATTTCACAATATGTGTGCCTTCCTAAAGAATCCCGACGGCACAAAAGATTTTCGTCCGATCGTCAAGTTCTTGAGAAATTCTTATATACAGTTTGCTTTAACTGTAAAACCAAAATCATATCAACAGCACTTGGTGGATTTCTGGACCAATGCTGAGCAAACGGAAGGAACAACCATATCAATGATCAAATCACAAGTAGATGGAAAGCATCTCACAGTAACAGAACAATCAATCAGACACCATCTACAACTTCATGACGATTCAGGTATGTTTACTCTACCTAAGGAATACATTGCTGAAATTTTACAAAAAATGGGTTATGAGGGAAGACTGGACATAGTAACATTTCAAAAGGGTCTTCTCTCCCCACAATGGAAATTCTTAGTACATACTATTCAGCATTGTATTTCTCCAAAAAGAAGTACTTGGAATGAGTTTAATAAGGCAATAGCCTCTGCTGTTGTCTGTTTATGCACAGACCAAGTATTTAATTTTTCTTACTTGATTTTTGAAGGTATGTTGGGAAATCTTAGTTCCTCTAAATTTTTAATGTATCCCAGATTTCTACAACATATCATAAATTGTGAATTACAAAACTTGTCAACTCCTAAAAACATTTTCATACTACCTGAGTTGAAGAAGAAAGTTTTCTCAAATATGAGAAAACAATTTAAATTTTCGGGCAAGGAAACCCCTCTGTTTCCTAACATGATCAAAGATCAAACAACTATTGGAGAGGGTTCAACCATTGTTACAACCCAAGTTGAACCTCAACCCACTCCATCACCCCCAAATACAGCCCAAACACCACCCCAACTAGTCACTCAATCACCAGCCCAAACAGAAGTCCTGAATGTGTCCCAGGAACTTGATTTAAATCTGCAGAGTGCTACTCTTCACTCTGTGGAAGACCTGCCAGACAAAACCCAAAATATTTCCATTATTTACAAAAGAAAGAAATCTTTAAAGGACACCAGGGGACACATTGAGTCAAACCCCAGGCTCCAAGAGTTGTACTCCAAGGAGGAGAGAGGATATGAGGCGAGGGCTTTCACTACTGATGCCCCAAAGGTGGGTGCACAGGACAGTGAAAACATCATTAGGACCCAGACCTCGGCAACTTTGAGTGATGACTCATTTGAGGAGTTACTCAAAGGACCCCGGTGCCAAGAAACCACAAGGGGGGGCATCTCTGCTTCTTCTAGGAAGAAGAGGATGTCTAAAAGACCCAATGAATCACCAAGAAGTGATGAGGGCATATCTTTTGAATTGATGGATAGGATGGAAAACCTCAAAGCCAATGTACCTGTTAGTAAGCCCGATGATCTTGCTAGATGGAGTGAGGGCAGTATTAAAATCAACCAATTGACGGATAAAGTGGATTCTCTTGAATCCATTGTACAAAATTGTCTTACATATCTTACAAATCAAGGAAAAACCATGGCTGCCATGAAAAGGCATGTAAATACCATCAACAAGAGAATGAGATTCTATGAGCAAAGGCTTCATCAACAAACCAAGATCATCAGAAGATTGAAGAAGAAAATTGATGATAGTGAGGCTCCACCAGTTGAGCTCACTAAGGGGGAGAAGGATAACATACAGACCATGATTGATGAATCAATTGCAGCAGCAGCATCCTCTCTCTTAAACTTAAAAGAAACAAAAGTTGATGAAGGCCCAGAAATGATGGTTACAGAAGATGAACCTACTACTACTGCTACAATGGAAGAACAAGTTGAAAAGGAAATACCAGTAGTAACTCCCACTACTGATATAATAGCAGTAGTAAGTAAAGAAGAGGAAGTAAAAGCAGCAAATACTACTGATGCCCTATCAGTAGTAACTCCTGAGATCACACCAGTAGTAACTACTCTGGTTACTACTGAAGAGGAAGAACTACAATTCCCAGAGCTGATTGAAAGAGAAAGACATGTCATCATCTCCAAACCACCAACACCTGATCAACCACTTATCATACCTGACATTGATGATAATGTGAATTGGTTTGAGGTAGATGAATGTACACTTCCTCCACACCCTAAAATATTACCAGAAGGTCAACTACATCTGTTTTATCCAAAATTTCTGATGATGGGTATACCAGATATGAAATACATTCCACCTCCACCATCTGCTCACATTGGAAAAGGAAAAGAAGTATATGATGATGATTATCCAAATAGAGCATTAGGACATCACATGGTAAACAAGATAAATCATGTCAGAGCAGAAAAGCAATCCAGATGGAGAATAAAACATAGAAATTTTTTGGAGAAAGTGGAAATGTATCAAGCATTAGTAGAAAATAAGAAGAAAGTTCAAAATGAAACTCCTGTTCAAATACCTGCTCAAATCAAAGATGTTCAGATAGAAGCCCAAGAAGCAGAATTCAAAAGGCTCAGAAAAGTAGAAGAAGAACATCTAAACTGTCTTGAAGATCTTGTAGCTGAATGTAAAAGAACAAAAGGTGATCTACCAAATGATATTTTTGAACAAAAGACACTTATGATAGACTTTCTCAAGACAAAAGGGCACAGTGCAAAATCTTTTGGAAGAATGAAGATGATAACTATAATTGAGAAATACTGCACTGCTAAGAAGAAAGACTTGGCTGAACAAGAAGCTGAAGAAACAAAGAAAGCCAAAACTTTAATCCCAATCAGTCCAAATTTAATCAAAGCTGGTAGTGTTTCAACTACTGGTGATACTTCAACTCCCCAATCAAAGAAAAGAAAAACTGTTGATCAAGAACAGAGCTCTAAGAAGAAATCAAAACAAATTGTACCTGTTCTTGAAATTCCTATTGCTCCATTGCAGAACAATCCAATTATTAACTGGAGAGTGATACAGAATAATGTTATAGAGGTCATAAGGGAAGACAAAGTTGTACAGAGATTCACTAGATGGTTACTATTAATCAGATCATGCTCTAGAAGTGATGTAATCAAGCTTCTGATTATTGGAAAACCTAGAATGACAAAGAAATCATGGAAAGAGTCTGGTGTTGGATACTTAACAAAAATGATAGATGCTGCATTTTATCCAGATAATTATCCAGAACAATTTACAGATCCAGGTAATGTGTATGCTTGGAATGTCATTCCTACAGCTAATATGTACTTCTTTGAGAAATCAGGCAAAGTATGTGAATTGTACTTATATGAAAAAGAATATCCACATTCTGAGAAGACTATGTATCAGATATTCATAAACACTTTGATGAAACCTTATGATGCTGTTATGTTCCAAAACAAATTAAATTACTTTACAAAGAGGAACATCAAATATATTATTGAACAAAGGCTTCAACAGAATCAAAGAACTCTTGAGAAAAGAAGAAGAGAACAAGAAGAACAAAAGAAACTTGATTGATTAAAAGATAATCAATAAGTTTAGGGGGAGATTGTTGGAACAAAACACAGATCAACTTAATACTGATGCTGCAGTTAGTACTGACAATAATTAGTACTGATGGGGCAGAACATGTTACTACTGATGAAGTTGATACTGGTGTATACTATAACTTAGTTACTACTGATCATGCACAGATTGAAGATACTACTGATCAATAGTAGTTACTACTGACGTTGGTTTTGGACTTACTACTGGTTACCAGAGTTACTACTGACGATGCACATTTACTACTGGTGAATGATTTTACTACTGGTACGCGTTTTGGAAGCATATCAAGTCCGAGATCTTCGCAGAGATAGTTATAGAATGTAATTAAATGTATATCTTTTATAATTCGATGTAAAGCAAGTCCTAGAATAACTAGGGTAAATAGTTTAGCTTCAAGGACTATTATAAATAGTTCCTTACGAATTGTAAACGTACGTGTGTATTGTTAACTCAATAATATACATTGAAGCTTTTTGTGAAACTGTGTTCTTAATACTTTCGCATATTATTTACAGTTCATTGTTCTTAATTACATTGATATAGTGTTGATCCGCTGCAACTTCTATATTCAATTAGATCTAAAATGTTTATTAACTTCTATATAGTTAATCGATCCTGACAGAGCTACTCGACCCTGTTTGGGCCAAACTTTTACCAAGTACAAAGCCCAAAAAATATTGTTGAAACATATGTTCTTGAACTTTCTGTCACTAGATTATCTACACTCCTCTCTAGATTTTAGCCTTTTGATTGTGCTTTGGGACACACACGTCATTTGTTGATATGCAAACCGGTTTTTTTGGATGAACGATTTATATTATGTGGATATTCATTCGATATTTTGCAGTAGCTTGTGGAAAACGATGAAAAATAAGGTCTTAAAGTAAGAATTCATATTTTATCAAGAGTTTGGCTAACTCATGCCCTAAGGCATGAGTTAAGAAACATTTAATAATCTTAAACATTTCAAAAAATGTATAAATAATCATTAATGAACTTAACTTTTTATTAATTAATGAGATTCATTGAATGTAATTTCACTTATTTAAGGAATTTGTAGTTCATTAATTGTCTCTTATCTCATGCCATAACTTTTAGTAGAAAATATGAAAATTTTGTTAGGATATCATCTACACTAAATCTGCGGACAATTTTTTTAGCATGTGGGGTCATGTTTCAAGCTAATTACTTCAACTTAAACATGATCTTTTGTTGGCTTGTCTGAGCCACAACAAGACTCGGTCTCATGACTGAGTTGACCAGGTTTTGGGACAAGACTCGCTCGACAAACAGGGCAAGTGACGTGTAAAGCCAGCCACTCATCTATGCATTCATGGTGGAACACATGGCTGCATTCTGGTAACAAGCGTAGGGTTTCATGATCATGGAAGTCATTTAAGCACACGGTAACACGTGTTGCTCATTCGTGATGTCTTTCATCGTTGGGTAAATAAAACATGTAAATCCGGCAATTAAGATGGGGTCAAGCCCACGTGTGGTCACCGGCTTCATGGAACTCCTTTCACCACCGTGCCGTGTGGCGGCCGCCGCTAGTGCGAGCTGATGTTCAGCACAGTGGTTGAGATAATAGTAAATGACGCCAATTAGAAAAAATGCAGTTAACAGGAAGGCCAATGCAATTGCCATGGGTCGGGTTATCTTCAACCCGGTCGAGTTCCGTGGGTGTGACACCGCATATGATGATGGTTCGGTGGCGGTGGCGGTGGTATAGTTTGCTGCTATTAACAGAAGAATGAAAACCGCCCTTTTTATTTCATAGAGAAATTTGATTTCAATCGTTGAAAACTTGATTTGACTCATGATCGGTTTGTGCTTTAAATCTTGAGAAAGTTGTGTTCTATGTTGTTTATAACATTGGCGTTGATTCACATCTGTCATGCGTGTGTGTAATATATAGCATCCTCTTGATGAAGAAAACAATAAAATTGTACACGGTTCTATATAATGTACTAAATTAATTAAATGTGTAAATCAATTAATATGTTTAAATGAAAATTAATTAAATAAACAATTAGATTTTTGTAATTATAAATAATCAACATACCATATTTCATAGTGTACGGTATATCAAAATTTGTATTAGATCTGATTTATAAACTCAACATATTTATCCTTATTATGGTCCTTATGGATTTTAATCCTAGTGAATACTTTAGATTATGTGATACTAGCATATAACCCGTGATGAATCACGGACGGCTTATAAGTTTTTTTATAATCGTTTACTTAATTAAGAATATTTAATTCATTGGAAATTATGTACCTTAATCTGAAATAATTTCCTAGGTATCACAATATCTTTATAAAAAATTTCAGAGCATATGCCTACCCCATGATTAGTTAGCTGAAATCAAAGATACATTGTTCAACCTTCATGAGAATCAAAGGCGCGCACTCAAAAACCAAAACTTTATACCACGATTACATAAATTGAGTGATTACACCTTAATAGGAAAGCAACATTCCACCATCTTTTAGTAATTTGTTTTGTGCAAGAAACCCTTCACCCGTTCCTTCAACTACAATAGTAATCATGTGCACGTTTTCTTTTAGTTGTTTTTCAACAAACTCAAACGTCTCACCTTCTATGAGGAATGGTGATTTGGGTATTAAACATAAATCCACATAACTGGCAAGAGTTGCATACATTGAAATGAAGTCTGAAACAAAAATTGAAAAGAAAAGATTTTGATAAATTAATTTACTAACGTGTACACTTACTAATCTGTAAGGAAAGTATTATGTTGACAGCATAATCTAGCTACTTGGGTTTTATTTTCTTACCAACAATTTCTAGTGTGGCATGGTTGAAAATAGATGCAAAACAGGGGTGGGATATAAAGTAATTATATCATAATGAGGGGGCTTTTTTAATTTTTGAATTTTGTAATTATAAAATTTATTTAAAATTTTTATAAATATCTTTAGTCCTTCAACAGTACAATCTAGAAACTTGCCATCCATGATCTTGATCTGAAAATGTCCATGATTATAAGCTCTAACAACAAATCAAGTAAACATGTGAAATTTGTCTCGTTATCATCAAATAACCCTAACTCATCTGAACATAAATAACCCACAAAATTACAGATGAAAATTGAACATCTCATTTTTTTTGAACGACACCTAATCTACTCCACTTTGCCCCCACCGGGGCTTGAACTAATGACCTTTAGGTTATAGGAAACACCAAATTGGTCAAATAGATTAGTGTATTTAATTGAGTTACATGGCTCAAAAGGGATAGAGTGTATAATGCATAAAATTCACATAAATTGCATTCGGATAGTAGTTGCATTACAAAAGATGAACCATCTTGCCAACTGAATATTATGGTGAGGATCATGGTGTAATAGTGTCACATTTCCAGCTGAACCAAACCAAGCATTAACCGATTTCATCTACGGCAATCATTTACTCAAATGGGTCAACCCCGCCCGAGTAAAAATAACACGTAACCACACATACCTGATCAAACAGTGGGCGTTGGGCTATATAAGTAGGGCCCACAAGGCTCTTTTGCTTCCAATCATTGCATAAAATATGAAACTCAAAAAATAGTATCATTGCTTGCTTCCAATCACTGCATAAAAGGTTTTTCCAACCTGCAACATGTGCTAACAGTCGAAAATCAAGCTGACTGAAACGTGAAAATATTTGTGGTAATCACTTTGCTAACATTATTATGGTATTATTAGAAATTCTCTCAACCGACCCATTGATTATACGTATACACATAAGCGTGATGACATGTAGATAGTGAGTGTACACATAAGCCTCATACATGGCATAAGGAATGATGTGATATTATGACATGACTAACAGAATTGTTAACCAATTATTGTTAACCAATTATTTTCAACTTTGATGAGGACCGTAATGATAATTGTTAACCAATTATTTTTTAAAATATGGATTATTTTTAGACATTTTGGATCATTGTCAAAAAATGTTTTTCTTTATAAAAATTCAAAATTTCTGACAATTATCCAAAAAAATTAAAATAATTGGTTGAGAATTATCCTCCGATTCTCACTAATTTTTTAGTACTCACCGGATTTAACTCAATTATTATGATGGGGTTATCATCCATTTCATCATTAAAACAAAGTTTTTCAACCAATTAAATACCAATAATTAAATACTATATTAAAAACCTTTTACATCTATTAAGCAAACGAAATATGCAACTTAAATACCCAACATTCATTTTGATTTACCATCTTAAATACCTAGAATTAAATTTTAAAAACCTTTTACATCTATTAGAAAACGAAAAGATGCAAACCATTTACTATTAACTACCTTTCTACTTACACGGCACGGGCACTCCATTTACCACGCATTCATTTGCATTTACCAAGGATTAGATGTATATTTAACTCAAAAAAATCTCTTAATCATAGGTTTTTAATTACAGGCCTTTTAATATCCAGCAGCTACATATTAAAATCGTGATTGCTCAACCGTGTCTTCTCAATACTTTCATCCCCTCATAAAAGCTCGACAAGAGTTGGAATCGGATTTACACTCGGGGATTTACACTTTGAATCTGGTATGTCGTACATCTCCTTCGTAACCTAATTCAATTTTGTTTCCTTGCCCAATTGAATTGCCCACGTTGAATCTTGCTGGTGGTAAAGTAGATTGGATTTTTTAATTATGCAATTTTGGTCAACTGGCGTTTTTGTTTATTTGTTCTGTTTTAATTAAACATTATTTTGTCAACTTTTACCCTTAATAGGCTATTTTTGTATTTCAATTTAATTTGCAATTGTTATTGAGTTGCTTTAGGATCGATAGTTATGTTTTGAGGGCGCAAATTGGCATCATGGAACTGATAGGTATGATTTCAATTCTTCATAGTGACTCTCACATATCTTTATCTTTATATCTTTATATATATTAAAAGAATGTTTTTTTGAAATCTTTAATGTGATGTCATAATGGCACATCATACCTTATGCCATGTATGATGCCACTTGACACTTAAATGCCAAGTCATTATTGCCACCTAAAAGTCTACATATGCACTTTTAAGCCACCTCACTTTTATTGACCTTTATCTTTATCTTTATATATATTAAACTAAGGTTTTTTTGAAATCTTGACATGTCATGTTAGTCATGTCATAATAGCACATCATTCCTTATGCCATGTGTGAGGCTTATGTGTACACTCACTATCTACATGTCATCACGCTTATGTGTATACGTATAATCAATGGGTCGGTTGGGAGAATTTCTAATAATACCATAATAATGTTACCAAAGTGATTACCACAAATATTTTCACGTTTCAGTCAGCTTGATTTTTTACTGTTAGCACATGTTGCAGGGTGGAGAAAACTTTTATGCAATGATTGGAAGCAAGCGATGCTAATATTTTTTGAGTTTCATGAGAGAAATCAATCAAAAGAGCCCTATGGGCCCTACTTATTTAGCCCAACACCCACTGTTTGATCAGGTATGTGCGGTTACGTGTTATTTTTACTCGGGCGGGGTTGACCCATTTAAGTAAATGATTGCCGTAGATGAAATCGGTTAATGCTCTGAAATTTTTTATAAAAATATTGTGATACCTAGGAAATTATTTCAAATTAAGGTACATAATTTCCAATGAATTAAATATTCTTAATTAAGTAAAAGATTATAAAAAATTTTATAAGCCGCCCGTGATTCATCACGGGTTATAGGCTAGTGATTTTTTATTTAAAAAACTTATTCTATATGACTTCAAGAAAATATAAAAAAATAAAATATAACATTAATTCTAAATGTTTAATAATACTGTATATTTGTAACACCCGTATTTTAATAACATCGTTTAAAATCATTTAAATACGCTTTTCTCAATAGTAGACATGATGTCCAAAATACAGTTTAACAAAAACTTTAAAACCTTTATCAGAGTATACAAAAATACGGTGTCACCAAGTATATCAAAACCATAGGCAATGGATCTACCTACGAGCTCCCGAGCTAAACATCTCTAGGTCACTTCTAGTGTAACCTTCTACCACTTCAAACCTGTACCTGAGTACACAGCCATAAAACAAACGTAGTACGTGAGACAAAATAGTCTCGTGAGATACATGGGTTTTAGACCCCAATAATAATAATCATTTCATAAATATATAAACGCATATATATACGACATCAATGTAGGCTAGTCAGCCTATAGCGTCCCTATTGTTCCAATGCTTTCCTAGCAATCAAATCTAGTTATCGGGTTGCCCCCGAACTAACTAGAAGCTCAACATATCTAACTATTGGGTTGCCCCCGAACTAGCTAGAACTCCAATATATCTAGTTATCGGGTTGCCCCCGAACTAACTAGATACTCAAGATACCGGCAAGAGGGAATCTCCCAATCTACCGATACCTGCCTTACTCGCCGGAATACGTCCGGTTAGCAAGACTACTAACGTGGATGAGTCGATGGGAATCCACCCAACTGCCCCTCACTCCACACCTCATGACCGGGAGTCACCCGTGACATCACATCATCTCAATCTTATCATAACTCAACAGTTATGTAAATGTAGCTCTCGGCTATCACATCAATCATCAAACAAGTTAGTTATCTAATAATAACTATATATATGTAACAAGTTCAACATAGAGTGAACGTACCTGTATGGTCCCGTGGACCCGATCTTTAACATCTCACACATACTTCTACATATATGAACCCTAGGAGGTCCATAGTCATTTATTTCATAAGATACATTTCATATTTATCTATTTCATATACTTTCATCTCTTCGTTGACCATAATACATAATTATTACTAGTCACATCATAATCATTTTCATATGTATATTCGTTCTTTTCTTTTATTAGTAATTCTTACCAATAGATGCTCATTACTTATCAAATCATTTCCAATTGCTTTATTTATACATAATTATTAATAAAGACTCAATACACACTCTTTTACTTCATAACTTTATTATTATGGTTCATTATTACAGACTCCATAATCACTTAAGTTTATCCTACTCACTTCCAAAATTCATCAACCATACTAAACATATTCTAGTATCACATTAAACATACTTTCTTACCATTTTCAATCACTATCTTTACCAAACATTTATTAATAAAGACCCATAAAAATATCATATGTATTTTCAAAACTCTTGCTATGTACTCAGTTCAAAAGTCTCATGTACTCACCTTAGCAATGCTTTCCAGTTCGCGTTTATCAGCACGAATCCTTGCTTCCCACCTTTTGAATAACTCCAACGTATAGGTCTTTGCAACCTATCAACATAATCATCACACTTCTAGTTATCATCCATAACTAGACAACACATAATTTCTATTATCATCTTTAACCACCAAGTTCATCCAACTTGGTGGAAATCTCAAAATCTTAGTTCCAAGGTTTCACCAACGAAACCCGAACCCAACCATAACCCAAGGTCGACATCATTAGTCTCCAATATTAGTCTCATAACACTAATTAGTCACCAACACCCTTTTCCCCAAATTTTGGTGACATTAAAAACCCTAGTTTGACCAATCTTAATGTTCTTACAAATCTTAAGCATACACTTGTTTTCTTTGTTGAAATACCATCTATTAAGTGTATACATCATTTATTTCACCATAACCCATACACCCAAGAACTAGGGTTTCAAACCCAAGCTTCAAGATCCATAGATCTAGAGCTACAACTACAAAGGAGTGAAGATATACCTTTAATCTTCAACTAGGAGTGACAATTCACGAGATTTGATGAAGAAATCGGCTCCAAACGATGTTTTCCACTAAAAAACGTATACAAACTCGTTGGGAGAGAAACTAGGGTTTGAGATGGCATGAAATGAGCCAAAACCCGAATTTAATGTTGTGTCTGACAGACTTCGCGCCGCGAAGCCCATGTTCGCGCCGCGAACTTCGCGTGTCGTGAACAGTTCGCGTTCGTGAACCAGCCGCGAACTCCGATCTCTAAAAACCCCAAGTCTCTGCCTGATCCTCGCGATCGCGAGGACCTAGTTCGCGCCGCGAACTCGCTGCACCAGACGGGCTGCAGTTTTTGTTCCTTGTTTCGACCCGGTTTCGTGCATAACTTTCTCATACGGCGTCCAAATGACACGAAACCAATTCCTACGTTCTTTAAACGATTTATCCTTGTTTATCATATTTTCTTAGAATTTATTTATCACAAAAATTCGGGTCGTTACAATATTGTCTTTAACAAAACATGAATTATGCAGTAATTCAAACTGCAGTAAAAAATCTAGAAAATATCTGTTGTTAAAGACAATGTGCAGCTATTAGGTGAAAACTCAACTCTAGGGTCACAATTGCATCTTCTTTTAACTGAAGAAATAAAGGCAATTTCCCATTGTACCGTTGAGCTGAAGAACTCCATCAATCCTTCTGAAAGTAATGTAAGTTTAATGTTTTTTATTTAATTCAAATTTTTATTTCATATTCTTATTTACTTTTTTTATTTTTTTTACAGAATGAGTCTGTTATTCCGTTGAGAATAATTGGTGATATTCAGTCACTGCTGCTAGCAGTTATGTCTCACATATCAACTGTATATTTCCATAAGAAAACTTTAGGGGTGTGTTTGGTATAGAGATTTGAAGGCAGGGAAAGGAAAATAAAGGTAAAGTCTCTTGTTTGGTTACATTGAGAAAAGAAGTTGGAGAAAAAAATCTTTTCCTTTTCTCTAATTTCCATTCCCTAATAAATAAGGGGAAAAGAAGAGAATCACAAAACGAGAATGAAAAAAGAAAACACGGAGATTAGAAAGCCCTCCACAAAGCCCTCTTTTATTTTCTCTATACGTTAGCAAACCCTTCGTCGTCGTTGTCAATCCCTATTCGTCCGAGCAATTTCATCCGCTGCAATTCATCCGCTGCAAGGTTAATCTCGATATCTGTCTCTCGAACTCTATCTCTCTGTCTCTCAATCTTTATCTTTCGTTATACTTGTGCAAACCCAAACCTATGTCTCTCGATAATGAGTATTAATTATTTATCTATTTTACAGAATTTGATTGTATATATGTATCTATTAATTATGTATCTATTATAATTATATATCTATGTCTTTCGTTTTATGCATCTGCTATGTATCAACTTTGTATTTTTTTTTCTTTTTGAACAACATCAATTTTGTATCTATTATACATAATTTGGTGTAACAATTATGTATCTCTGTCACAGATTTGGTGTATCAGTTATAATAATTTGGAAAAATACTTTTGATGACTGTTTTATGAATATTGTGTAGTTGAGATGGCAAGATTACCATTGAGAAAAAGAATGATTGTCATAGGTGCATTTTATGTCATGTATGTTATGATTCGTTGGTGGATGATGTGTAGTCTCTGCTGCAATTCTCTGTTGAAGTCTATGTGCTACCAAACAGATGAGTCAATTCTCTTTCTCCAGACTAATTCCCTTTCTCTGCAATTCCATTCTCTGCAACTATTTCCCTGCAATTCCATTCTCTGTACCAAACATACCCTAGGAAATGACGATCTGAATGAAAAAGAAAAAACGCAAAAAAGCTGTTTTGTAGATGCTGCAATTGCATTTTTCAGACTTCAACATCTGAATCCAAATGTTTCTGTCAAAACTCAAGTAAGCACACTATAATTAATTAATTAATTACTATTATTATTATTATTATTATTATTATACTCCCTCCGTCCCACAAAAAACTTCCCATTTGGCTTTTGCACAACTTTTTAGGTGATAGTTAATGGTGGGGTCATTGATAATACTTTTGATTATAATATAAGGTTGGATTGAAGAGAGAAAGATAGTTAGTGGATATTAGTGGTGGGGTCTTTAAAAATAATAGTTTTTTATTATGTGGAGCCCATCAAATATGGGAAATGAGAAGTTTTTTGTTGGACAAAAATTTAGAGTAAAATGAGAAGTTTTTTTGTGGGACGGAGGGAGTAATTATTATTATATTTTGATATATTTTGGTTAAATTTTTTAGGTCGAATTAATAATTGCAATCCATGAAATGCTTGCTGAATACGGCCTTTGTTGTGCGAGTGGTGATGGAGAAGAAGAAGGAACATATTTAAAACTTGCAATAAAACATTTATTATATTTAGACGTGAGACTAAAGTCATCCAAAAAATTGTAAGAAATAAATTCTTTCAACTAAAGGTTCACTTTTTAACCTTCATTCGTTTGACTCTTAATGTACCAAATATAGCTTATTCAAATGATATAGTAAGAGATAAAATCTTTATATATAATAAAAGAAAGCGTTTTTAAATTCTTGTCACGTAGTTCTTTCCACGTCATAATGACGTCATTATTTAAAGCCATGTCATCTGCCACGTAGACTCCGGTATATTTAACGTGAAATTTTTTGAACCCCTCATTTCATTTCAAAAAATATTAGACTACAATTTCTCTTCTCATCCTCGTCGTTTTAGGGTTTATCACTTTATCCTGTAATCCATCGGTGGAGGCTTATCTTGTGATCCATCCGCCAATTCTTTGATGTCTGCTCTGGTTAATCTTCGCCAGCTTCTTCCTGGTAATTGTTTGTTCATGTGATAATGCCGATTCTGATTTATTGTTTTAAGGTTTCGTTTTTCTTTTCATTCAGTGTCATTACGTTATTGCGTTTAATATCTCCAGAAACTCAATATATGTATTGATGTTAAATTCATGATTCAACTATTATAACCCTAGGGTTCAGTATATGTGTTGCTCTCATCACCATCTCTAACCCAATTGTTAACGGTTTAGTTGTTCCAAGTAAGCTTAATTTCCCCAAAATTAAATTGTTTTTTTTTTTGTTTTGATAATTCTCATGAAATCAACCTTGATTTGTATTTCATTTCTCGGTTTTTACATATGAAGAATAGTGATTTGATTGAATTGGATCTTAATAGATAGTTTTAGTTAGTACTTAGTAGATGGGATTATTTTTAGTTATGAATGTGTAATTGTGTTTTCAGGGGGCTTATCATGATGATAATGAATGTGTAATTGACCACATAGAGCTTTACATGCTCTGCAAATTAAAATATTCAGATTTTAAAAGGTTTTAATGTTTTGGCTCTACTAATGTTTTAAAATATTCAGAATTTTTAGTAATAATAATCAGATTTAATGTTTTGACAGACGTTCAGTCAATTGTGACATTTTGACTTTCAAACAAGAAAGCTTATAGTTAGTCAGATACCAATTAGTATAATAGATGGGCCCCGTTCCTCATATCGGGGGCTGTCAATCAGTGAGCTGTTTTTTTCCTTTATTGTTTACTAATATGATTATACTATCTTTTTAGTGTGAATTGTGCAGATACATCTTGACATTGACATTATCAATGATTAAAAAAGTTATTGATTCTATGGGTTTTGCAAAGCTGGTAAGTCTTATAATTGTTTCATAACATTTATTTCAATTTTGTTATTCTCTGATTAAAGAGAGGTTATGGGCACATGCTAACAAGATTGCTAAAAACCCGAACAAAGTGGCCTCAAGGTTAGCAAACTTTAGGTGTTTGTTAAATCAAGGAGGTGTTGCAGCTGCACCATTGGATGGGCCGGGTCGGGCTGCACCATTAGATGGGCCGTGTCGGGCTGCACCATTAGAACCCGAACAATTCTGATTTTTTTTTTCATTCTCACTATTGTATAATTGTAAACACAAATATAATTTGGTAATATGGCATTTTAATTTGTTGTTGCAGGGTTAGTATACCCACTTCTGATTGCAGCAATATGAGGAATTGGTGATGGTGTTCTCATGACACAACTTAACACTTTTCTGGCAATGCTCTTCAAACGTAGCATGGTAATTATATAGTTTTTTTAAGATAGTTTAATGTGATAAGTCACTTATAATAAAATTACATCTTTGATTGTGAACAAACACATGAACAGGAATTGCGCAACTGAAGCTTTGGCAAAGTGATTTCATTACAAGCCATGTTATTGGTTATGCGTGGTGCACTGGTTTTGCCCTAACTGGATATCTATTTCTTATGCTCAAAGTAGAGAAGGTGTGGCCAGATAACACTTGATATATCCATGTGATACCAAAATTTAGAGCTCATTTGTTCACTATTTATCGGTTGGAATTTATCTTTCTATTTGGTTGTAGCAACTGTTTATTCCATTTGAAACCGCGTTTATTCTATTTGGTTGGAATTAAACTTTCTTTAGTAGAGGTAATTTAATAAATCATTATGTTATCTTATTATACTCATAATTTAAATTGATATATTGGACTGTGCAAGTTCATTTTTTCATATTTATCATTTGGTTTCCTTATTATTCTTTTATTAGTATATTATATAAATCATCCATATAGTTAGTATGGAATTATGGATTTCGGAAGATAATTTTTTTTTATTACACTTGTAATTTATAATATGTTACTTTAAGTATTTAAAATTTTGTTTTGAAATTTTCTATAAGTCACCCGTGATTTATCACGGGTTATAAGCTAGTTATTGAATATTTAAAACAATTTAATTCATATTCCTAATTTAAATGGGTTTTAAAAATTGAATTATACGTCGTTAGTTTGTATTTGAGTAAATTAAGAAATAAATTTGTATAATAAATTTTTAGGTATTGATTTATTCAAGCCATTTATTTTTTAATATAAGGCAAATTAAAATTATTTGACATTGCCTTAATAAATGTCTTATTACAAATTTAAAAATGTAGAGGTTTTAAAACATATAGTAGTTTCCATAAACTTATATTCCTCTAAGTGCAAATTATTGGGTTTTGAATATTGTTAGGTGAGGTGAAACGATTTGCAGTTCTAGATTGTACCTGGTAACAGATGGAATGAAATTGTAGGAGTGGTTTCAAGCACGAACCCTTTGGCATACCGTCATGCTCACAAAGAAATGCCATTTGGCGGAAGAGAGCGTGACAAAATGCCCTTTGGTGGTGTTAAAGGAGGTTTGTTGTGGAGCACAATGTGTGTTTTAGCATGAACAAATTTCGTGCATCGCACGGGTCATATTGCCTCGTTGATATTAAAAATGAGTTTTTCTAACGCGTGCTCCAGAGGCATGTGATAAACTGCAATTAATGATTTTAACATTTCCATTTAAATCTAAAAAACATTTAATACATGTTCTAAAAAGATAATATTTAGACTTCATTAATGTGTACCAATGCATATTTAGGAAATTTATAGTTATTTAAATGTCCATTAATATGTGCAACTATGTCACACATTACAAAACCCTATAATAAATAAGCATTTAATTCACAAACAAAAATTTATTAATGATTGTGCTAACATTTCATGTGCAAATTTAATTGGTTGTCCACAGTCCACCCTGTCCAATTTTGAAAAAACTCCATCTTTCACACGTTAGCAAAAACAAAGCAGCGATGGATACAATAAAATAGCAGCGGAGGATTACATAGCCACTCCCTTTCTGTGTTTTTTCTTCCATCTCTTCTTCTAGATTAACTCAATTAACAGTATCTACTTTTGTTACATTACAAAACAGTGAAACACAAACAATAAAATAAAAGTTAAATTCAATGGAAAGAATCAGTTTTGTTCAAGTAAGTAGCAAATGACATGCTCAAAAAGGTAACCGGTCACATCCTGCCATTGATCATTATCTTTTCCGGCCACTACCACCACATTTTCCGGCTGCCTCTATTTTCCCGACGATTTTTCTGGCCAGATTGTATAGAACATCACAGACAAGGTAGTCCATCTTTCTTTTGAAGTCGTGAGGGATAAATCTCAGCCCTTAGATAAATCAACCCTCAAATCATCACCACCACAATCACATGTGATTCAATACATCAACACCACCACCACCCCATAGGTATTAAATCACATGTGATTCAACACCGCCGACTACCACCAGTCCACCACCAACCTCTGCACGTCGGCTGCTTTCAATCACATGTAATTGCGTATCCAATCACATGTGATTGCGGCGACCGGAGGCGCCGGGCGGCAGCGGACAGGTCGGCGGCGGCAGTGGTCGATGGTGGTGGTGGGCGGCGGCGGTGGTTGTGTATTCAATCACATATGATTTGAATATGGTGGTTGTAAAAAGATTTTTTGATCCAATGGCTAGAATTCATCCCTTAAGACTATGCTTAAGTTGAACTGCATAGAACACAACCCATACATTATCTATCTAACATTTTCCAAAGGAAAATTCTGTTCATATATGAGCAGTTTTTTCCTTTGAATTGTGTGACTAGCTTGGCTTTGCCCTCATCTGTTCATCTACAGCAGCCCTCCAGCAGAGATTTTGGCCAAATTTTCATCTTTGTCCTCCTTTTACGTTATCTTAACAGAGTTTTTGCCCAAATCGTCTTCTCTGCAAGTCAAGGCTATTTCTTTCTTCTTTTCGGAGGTCAGTTTCACCATTTTCATCTTTAATCTCAGGTGGGTTTTCATTATTTCGTATAGTTTATTAATCTTGAATCAATAATTTGCTCTAAAAGTGGGAAATTTTGGATCTTTTTTTGTTTGTAGGGTTTTATTGATGATACCCAATATTCTTGGTTTTAGGGTTTCTTTTTAAAAGATGAAGTATGGGGATGAAGATGGTGTAAAGGTGGAAACTTTACATCTTATGAAATCAAATTTGTATAAGAACAATAAAAAGAAAAGGAAGAAAAATGATGACGATATCGTTGGGTGCTGGAATAAAGGGGTTTATTGGCAGTTAAATCAGCAGTGTAAGGTTATATATTTCCATATGGTTCAATGTTCATTTTTTTAAATTTCCCTATGGTTAGATACAGCTAACCATCGTTTAGGTTGGAATTAGACCTCTGTAATTTATATACTTCTCTATGGTTTAATTTGTAAGTATATCTATGTCACTTTTCGTCAGATTTATGGATAACAATTTGGAATTAGCAACAAATAATTAAGAAATGATGCATATAAAAACTCATGCTTAACAAATACTTGCTTAACAAAAAGTTAGGATTAACTTAACAGTTGCTTTATCCTTATAATATTTTTTTAATTGTACTTCATTTTTGGATTTGCTATAATGATTGGTTTATATTCTTAGGCTTAAATTTTGGATTTGCTATAATGACTGTCTTATATTTTTAGGCTTCAAAACTTTGGATTTGTTATAATGATTGATTTATATTTTTAGGCTTCTTTTTTGAATCCGGTTCGACCGCTTTTTAGTATCGGCGGGTCCGATTCAAAATCCAGGTTTTAAAACATTGAGAAATTCATCAAATGAAGGGTTTTTATCCGTGGCTTTTGTACAGTCCATGTACAACTTTAGCTCTGAAATCACTAAAATATATGATCGTTTGCGATCTTTAAATCTTAAACGTAGAATTTGCTAGCAATTCATTGAGTAATCTTGGATCTTTATTTGTGAGGTTATAAAGATTTCTTAAATTTTGCAGTTTTAATGTTCAAAGAAGGCATATTTGAATTTTGATGACCCATTATTGATTTTGTGAAGCTGGAAGCTTGGAATGCATTGACGACATGGTCAAGATGGTGGTTTAGGTAAGCTGATTTGAAGTTTTGTTTTTCTTTATTTTTTCCAAGAATCTTATTTTCTTATTTATTGTTGCTTATTTTGTTATGGATTGTTTGTTCGTTTCCATTGACATGCCCGTGATGACGCTTATGGTTGGGAAAGAGTAATGTATAAAATACCTTCTTTAGTTGACCCAGTACGAAGGTTGGGTCAAGGGTCAACTGGCTGAACCGGTAGGTCAACCCGTGTCTACCAAAAACATAGAAACCATCAATTTCAAACATAAACTCATCAATTCAAATATAACTTCACTAGGTTATACTGTACATGAATTTGACATTGCTTATAAAAGTCAATTTTTTTTTTTTTAATAAAAAGTCATTTGTACATATAGTCATTTTAAAAGTCAGTTTGAATTCTTTTAACATTGCATTAATATTAGTCTTCAAATGCATTAAAAATAAATTAATTAAACAAAAAAACTATACACATTTTGTCAACATAACAGATGCATAACAGTTACATCTAGAAGAGTTAGGGTCAATATGTATTATCACATTGTTAGAATACATCAGATGCAAAAAGAATTTTTTAGCCTTTAAAATCATTATAAAAACAAATAAAAATATAAAATGTATTTATACATAAAAATGATTGCTGCATTAGAAGTTTGTATGAATTTGACATTAGATGTTTGTATGAATTTGACATTGACCATAAAAGTCAAAGCATTTATAAAATGTCATTTGCATTTTGGGTGTTTGACTATAAAAGTCAACATGAAAAGAGTTTTCTCAGTAATTATACATTATTATATAATTAAAAATCCTTCATTAAAGCGTTGAGTTATTACTAAGGTGTTGATTCAGATCTGGGCACATGTATATATGTTCAAAATATGCCCAATAAAATAAATTGTTCAAAGCTAAAGAAAATTGTCAAGCACATGTGAAAAATGACATTATGGAGTAGAGAAATTGGAATAATAAGGCAACAATAAGAGTGTCTTATAATCAGGCACATTCCGTTATACTCTTGGCTTTTTTTACTGATATTTTCAACTGGCCATTATTTACTACTCCAGGTAATATAATATCCTTTTTATATGAATAAAATAGAGTGTTTTGTACGTTAGTTTATAAGTTATAGCTTGCACGGGTTCATTTTACAAGTGGCAAACATTCTATTACTTTTATTAGAAACAAGAAAAGATTCGCCCCAAAATGTTCAAGGTGGTAATTGAAGCCAGTCACTATAAGTTTTCAACCATGTGTCATGTTAATTATTTCACAATTTAAGTTTAGGGTTAGGGTTAGTGATTAACATTGATTTTTAAATCTTGATTAATCTCATAAATCATCAAAAATTTCAAAATATAAAACAATAAAATCAATTTTTTTTAAATACAGAAACTATCTACGATTTTTAACAATGATTAACATTAATTCACCTCATATATAAATAATATCATGGAAAAAAATTATGAGTTTTAACAGGAACAGTCTACTGCATTGTATACATAGATACATACATACAAGTTTCAAAATAAGGGACTATTTGTCTAACAAAAAAATTGAGCGATAAAATTTCATAATGTCATACAAACTACAAGGGCGTGATTTATGTAATTTACTTTTTTTTGAACTTCCAATTTTTTCCTTCGAAACTATTCTCCTGAGTTGTGCATTCTTTATGACATTTATGGGTATTTGTTTCCGCAGCGGGATTTTAAATCATTTATTTTATGGTATCTTTTTTAAGTCGGGTTAAACGGTTTAGGTCACGTTAGCTAGTTAATTTATCTCTTAATTAATTTTCTCTATTTCATTAGGGTGTAAATAACTTACTTAACTGTAAGATTATTACAGTATTTTTTAGTTAGGTGAAAAGTTACAATTTAATTGTCTTAGCATCTTTACCTAGCAAATATAATATTGCCATTAACTTATAATATTAAATCAGTTTAATATCTAACTTAATCGTAAAATGGAAATGATAAAAACTAAAGGAGAAAAAAAAATAGAATAAAAAAAAATAGAGAACGCAAGAATCGAACCTACGACGTTAAACAGGCACGCCTTCAAACTAACATGTGAAGCCACTTGGGTATTTGAAAATGATAATGATAGTCATAAGAGTTGTCAATAAGAGGCTAAAATTAATGTAACCAACCCTCTGAATTTTAGAATTTCTTTTTCATCAATGAATGTACAAATATTTTATGCATGTTATAAACAACCCTTAAGATTGTCATTAACAAAACCCTTAATTTATTATGTAATAATTTATATAAAATGATTTGATTTTTCTTATTCAATTTGTTGATTTGTAGACATAAAATTAGTGCTAACAAATTGATATTTCTTGTTAGATACATAACATTAGATAGTTTATAATCATAAATCACTATGGTTAATTGGTTATCACATTTGATTTAATTAACATAATATTATATAATAATTATCTTTTCTTTATTATATATAATGTATTTGCAATCTTTCCAAATTAGGATGACTTAATTAACATACTTTATATTTTGGGACAGATTTGTATTTATAAAAAATATGTATATTTCAAGAGTTGAACATGTGACCTCTATATATTATTTTTATTGAATATATTACTTATTTCCTTATATGTCTTTTGTTGTATAAATTTAGATAACATACAGTCATACACATCTCTTGTGTGTAGTATGTATTTAATATATTTAAAGAATATATTTTAGACAATCAGGTAGGAAAAATTAATAATTTTAAAAAAGTTAAATTATATGTTAAATGTTAAAAGTTGAAGGGGGAATGGTAATAGAAAAACAAAAGGCGAGACCCTTTAAAGCGGCTGAGGAGGCAACTCATTATTTGAAGGTATTTGCATCATGGGCGTCATCCACAAATGTAAAACGGAACGTATTGAAACGGTGTTATAAAACTCTAATGAACAGTAGTCTTCAATCATAAATGTATTATAGGTTAATGATAGTTTCATGAAAGTGCAATGATAATGGAGAGGTTTATGGCTGCTGGCTTTATGCCATTAAAATTTTGATTATTTTCAATATTTTTGCATTATGACTATTTATTTATCAGAATATAGGTTGCTCCTGGTCATAAAAGTGGAGAAGATGGAATCTCAATGATACTCTTGTAGATTAACACCCCGCCGTGAAACGCGGGCCCAAAAACCTTGTCAAAATATATAGATGAGCGGTTTATAAGAGAAATTGTCAATTAACAAACATAACATTGACTAAGAGCATCTCCAACCATACTCTTTATAAAATTCCATCTATCTCTATAAATTATGGGACCAATCCCTCTAAATAATATATCAACTCCAACTATACACTCTATTCTTCTCTTCAAAATCCTTCAAAACCTGATGAGACTCACATTACACTAACAATTATACTCATATTGCAAAATGAGGTCTATGGATAGAGTTAATACCCTCTCATTTCAAATATAAAGTTTTTTTTACAAACTCTATATTTGAAGTTATTGATAGAGATGAGTTGGAGAAAAAATTAACTTCAAAATATAGAGATACAATGTGTGATTGACTATTACTTTAATAAATTACCAGATCGGGAAAAGAAAAAAAAAATACTTACAACCCACAATGACAACATCGGGAGCTTTACCGGCGATGACAAGCAGGGGCGGACCTTAGTGGTGCCTGGAGGGTCCCGTGCTACCCCTTAATTTTCTACTAGAAGTATAATATTTTCACACTAAAATAAATTATATGTCGGTACTACCCATAAAAAAGCGTTCGGCTACGCTTCACTTATAGTTTCAGCAAAAAAGTAGCCCAAACTTGAAAGTCCTAAATTGGTTTAGATTATTAAGTAGCTCAAATTTCAATTTAATATAATAAATAAAGTTCACTTTCAAACTTTATGATAATTTGAACAAAAACCCTTTTTGTCTCTCTATTGGAATCATCAAAAACACATGTCGAACAATAGAAACAAACTGATTTGTAGTTAAAAAAGAAACAACTTATGGTGGTTACGGATGTAAATGTAATGACCCGTTTTCGAAAAACAGGTCAACGAAGAAGACAACATTAAAATGTAGTATCTAGTTTGTCGTTTTGTAATGTTTAATTAACTCGTGTTTTAATATTTATGTTGAAAGAAAATGTGCTACCCCTAAATATTCGGTTTGGGTCCGCTACTGATGACAAGCCAAACCCAACCATAGTCAACAAAATTCTGAATAGCACCAAAAGCAAAAGAGCGCACAACAAAATTGAATTATTCAGTCATTTTTAGGTGAGAGTTTAATTACCTTTAAAGAAAAGGATTAATTACTTTTTTTTGGAAATTTTCCGTAGATTTAAAGATCACAAAGTGTAAATTAACGAGTTTATCTACTTGAGGCATTTCTTAGAGCAACCAATATGCGAAGTTTGTCAAGATGTTTATACAGAAATGTAATTGTCTATTATATATTAATTAATTGGGCTCTAATAGTGAGGTGGACGATAATGATTAAACGAGTTAACAAAAATTTAGGTCTGTAAGCTTTTTTCATAACAAGTTAAATGTGAGACTTATTAATACTAATTTAATATTCGGTCTGTAAGCTTAATGTTTCTACCTTTGAAGAGTTATGCACGATGTCAAATTGTTAATGTGTTTATACAATGGAAATATTCTGTAAGCTTAATGTTTCTACCTTTGAAGAGTTATGCACGATGTCAAATTGTTAATGTGTTTATACAATGGAAATATTTGTTGCTTTGTAACACAGACACTCAAGAGTTTACAATCTTTAAATGGTTCTAGATTCGAACGACTGATGATCTTGGAAGAAAATGTTTCTACCTCTTACGGAGTATTACTTAATATTGCATCCCAAATTTAACACTTCGTGGGTGTCGGAAGTGGATACCGAGTTGATCGACATGCAAAAGGAAGAAATCCGTCAAAAATATAAACGTAATAATTAGTTGTATCCTTAATTTTCATTTTTTTTATTTATAAATTTGTATCTTTTTTTAATTGATGAAAAATTAGTTGGTTTAAAAAGAAAAGAAAAGAATATAAAATGGTGGGCCCTAAGAGATTGTTTTGACTTGATTTAAAGAGTAAATATGTATTTAGAATGAAATATAAAATCCTAAGATGGTGTTAATGCAGTCATGTATAGTGTTTAGCTTGAACTACCACATTTATACTTTTAATGAATTCTAAAGTGATGACATAGTTATGTTCTTAATTAATTTGACAATTTTGTAAAGAAATACTATTGGTACAGACTATTTATATTTACTTATAGTGAGCATTCTTATTATTTTTAATAGGGTGAAAAAATAGTTAGAATATACTCCTTCCGTCCCTAAATAAAGTTTCCATTTGTGTTGGGCACAACATTTTAGGAGATAGTTAATGGTAGTGTATTTGGTATTACTTTTGAATAAAATATAAGATTTGATTGGAGAGAGAAAATGTTTTAAGAGATAGTTAGTGGTGAAAGTATTGATAATAATATTATTATATTAAGTGGGTCCCTTAAGTTTAAGAAATGAGAACTTTATTTAGGGACAAAACTTGAAGTTGAAATGAGAATTTTATTTAGGGACAGAGGGAGTACATGTCATTATTACATTCTTAAAACTATTATATTATGAGGGTTTAACAATTTTTGAAAATTAAAAATAATACTTCAGTAAGATTTTGAACAATCTAATTAAAATAAAATAGACTTGAAATATTAAATATAAAAAAGTAATAATTGTTTTTGTCTTTATATGTAGTGGAATTGAAAACACTTTTGTCAAATTTGCCTACATACATAACGCCAAAATCGAATACGACAAACATCCTCCCCCACCTTTTTCTCTTTTTCACACTTGTCCTCAATTCCCCCACAAGGCCACAACACCGAAATTCCGCCGGAGAAACCGTCGGTCGGACCTAACAAACATTCATCGCTACCGTAACCACTAACCAGCATGATCACCAGATCTAACATTCCATATTAATGATAAATTACAACCAATGACGAAAAAGAAATTCAAACGAGAAAATAACAGTTAACAATTATGTTTTCATCACTAAACTCAGAATCCGGATTTCCAATGAATTTGAAACTTCATTTGTTTCTATTATTAAAATTTAATTTTTCAAAATAACGAATCGAGAGAAGAGATAAAGAGAGCTGGATCTCATCTTTTCCCCAACGAGTAATCGTTTTCGCTGAATTAGGTTTCGCCGGAACAAACGTACGCGGCGGTTGCGGTAAACACGGCCACACCGACGATGAGGTCGCCGCGGCGACGGTGGAAGAAGACGATGACGTCGCGATTGAAATCACTGGTTTAGATAACGGCAATAAGTATTCGGAATGAAGACATCGGAAACCGCCGAGGGCAAGGACCACCAATCGGAGCTGGTTTCTACCGATTCCGATATTCGCCGAGTGTTTGGTGCAGATCAGCTCCCATAACCGCTCATCCTGAGCCGTCCGGTTCCATTTCCAGCTAACGCACGCCGCGGAACCTAACGTCTTTGCATCCACATGCTTCAACACTTCATACAGCAAGTTTTCATCCATCAGAACTGCAGCCACTGACGAAGGAGGATCATATTCCGGCGACTTAATCTTCTTGATCTGAATCTTCTGATCTTGAAAATCAACAGGTAAAGATCTCTTCACCATGTTGTTTTTGTGAGTTGTGGTTTGAATGTGGATTTTGGAGAGGAAAAAACGAGGGTTTAAAAGGATCCACAACGTTTTGATGGTTAACGAAGAGGACAATAAGAGAAATGAATGCGGTTTGGGTGTTTCGAGAAAGTTACTATTATGTCCTTTCTATCATTTCTTTGTTTTTTTCTACATTTTTGTCTGTTTTCGCCAAATGTCAAATTATTCATCAGTGGACAAACAAATACTACCTCCGTATCAAAATAAGTGATACACTTGAAGAATTGCGATTTTTGAGGCAAAAGATTAAAAGTTGGTTTAAGATAGATTAAAGTGGATAGTTAGTGGAGAATGAGTCCCACTTCTTTTGAATAAAGTGATATTAATGATGATTAAAAGTAAAAGTAAGGGTAAAAGGGTAAATTCACTTTATTAAAGTAGATAGTTAGTGGAGAGTGGGTCCCATTCTTTTTAACAAATAAGGTAAATTTTAAAAGTGTATCACTTATTTTGTTTCACCCCTTTTAGGAAAGTGTATCACTTATTTTGATACGGATGTAGTATATTTTAAGAAATTATACCTCCTCCGTTTCTATCCTTTTTAGGAATTTTTAAAATAAGTGATACACTTTGAAAACTTATTTTATTTATTAAAAAAATATGATTCACAACCACTAATTTTCTCATTTAATAAAGTGAAATGACTCATTTACATTAATTTTACTTTTAAACATGATTAAACTCATTTTAATCCAAATATGTGTAACTCATCTTACACTAACTATCAAATTTAACTAATTAACTTATATTATCATATTTTGCCTTAAAAAATGTGCAACCTTAAGTGTATTACTTATTTTGAAACGGATGAAGTATTTTTTTTCCTAATTTTTCTTTCATATCTATACTTTAACATAATCTTAAATTTGATATTTCACTAATTCTCTTTTCTCATATCATCTTTTAATTTGACACTTATCATGATCAAATAAGTAAGCACATAAATAGACACAAATGATAAACACTAATATCATTTTTCATATATTTTATGGGTAATGAATCATTATATTGTAAAAGTATACTAAAATATAAATTATGGGTATGCACTAATGATATCTATACTACAAAATTTATATCTTTCACTACATTGTATAAGTTGTAAAAGATTGTACAATTATGCTAAAATATAAATTATGGTGTGTAAATATATCTTTTTTTTGTTGTAGATATCACATTTATATTTTATTTCTTTTTACAAATATAAATGTAGAAAACTTCATTTAAAAGTTATTGTTATTTTTGTTGATAAAAAAAAGTTATTCCAAAACATACGATTTTATATAACTTTATACGTACAACGAGGTAACAATCGTCACGACCGGACACATAGTGGTGTAGTCAATCAAACACATGGGAGTTAACCAACTACTTGTCGCGATCAGACTCAACTCTTTCTGGCCCGGCATTTCATTCAGGTTTGGTAGAAGACTTACTATAAAATATAAACCCTAAAACTCACCTTTAAAGACACATAGTACAAATTCTATAAAGCTTTGAAGACCTACTCTAAAGGAAAGATGCAGATTTGAACACGTAGAACAATATATGTACTAATCTTGTTGGTACTTAATGATAATGTCATAACGACACATAATTTCAATTAAAAGAAATATATTTACTATCTTTACACATTAAAAGAAAATCAGTCAAGGTAAAAAAGGTTATTGTAATTCATGTCTTCGTATGTGAATGTTCCGATTGTATCAAACACAATGACTACCAATGGGACGTAAATAGCCTAAATGGGTCCGGATCCGGTGATGATTCTTTTCCCGGTGAGGACTGAGTACTGCGATGACTCAAAAAAAAAATACTAAAAATGATCTAAAACAATTTTTTTTCAAAAAAAATTCTTTTTTAAATATCTAAATCGCAGTCTATAAGATCTAAAAAAAAGTTTTTCAAAAATGATCCAAAAAAAAAATATGGATCATAATAATGATCCACAAAAAAAATATGGATCATTGTTATGATCCGCAAAAAAAGTGGATCATAATTTTTTTTTTCGAAATTTTTTTTTGGTCAAATGTAGTAATTATCATGGTGAGTTATATATATTTTTTTCAATTGTTTGAAATTTTTATGAGGTGTCCTCACGAGTTCTCACCATTTTTTGAGTCCTCACAGGATCCCACTTCTAGCCTAAATATATATGAATATATGTTCGTTTAAAATTAATTGAACAAAGACGAAAATATAGCTAAATCTTTTTGAAACCCCACTTTTCTATTTCAAATTATTTTCCTTTTTCGGAGATTTTTTTTTTTTTTTTTTGGTTATTCAACTGGAAAATGATAAAATTTGTACATTTTTAATAATTTTGTAGAAATAAAAAGTTAAATACATCTGTTTTTTTCCTAATAAAATAAAGATAGAAAAATTAGAGAAAGACTGCTTAAAATGAGTGGTTTTCCATTACACCAAACTTCCCTCACATTCTAAATATGTTCATCATCTATTTTGTCGTCTACTACACGTACTTTGTCTGCTTTAGACTTGGCATTATTTCTCGTATTGACATTTGACTATGGACCGTGAAGATAAGATAACGTACTTTGAATCATTGCTCATATTCTTTTTCTTCGAAGACTATGCACTTAAATATATTAACTACTCACCCAAATTCCCCAATTTGAAAACATAAAAAAAAAAAGTCATTATCTTTGTTGGATTGGATGCCCAACAAGCCCACTTGACTCCCTGCTAAGTATTTACCGGAAATCGTTCGATTAATCCAACTATCCAAGTAGAACAATCCGCTTTGCTAGGAATTTGAAGTTGTCGTGGGTAAACTTTTGTGGCCAGTGGCCACAATAAGGGGTGTTTTAGGAAAGCTTATTTAGAGGTTCTTATGACTTATAACCTTATATAAACTTAAATAAGTCATTTTTAAAGAGATTATTTAAGCTTATATAAACTTATAAGTCCCTATAAATAAGCTTTCTCAAACAATCCCTAAAGGTATTTATATTTCTCTTAGGGTTTGAACTCGGACATGCGGATATTACGTCAATAGATATCAAGCTCTTGTTACTAAAGGAAGCTCTCGTTAGACCACTCCCAATGGTGATACCGTCAGTTGCTGCCAAATCAACGCAACGTCAGTTAATCCTCCAACTGACATTAAACTGACGTACACATGCCAACAATAACTATTCCCTTTAATTTTTTGGGACCCACCATTACAAAATAGACACACACAAAATACTCCTTTGGAACCCACCCACCAACTGATCTCACCCCTCATTCTCGTCTGCAAACCGGCGCCACTCAACTGGCGCCATCGATCTCACCATTGGCACGGAGGGGATGCCGCCACTTGAAAGAAATTCAAAGTGGCGGAATAGTTGGCACCCGTCTTACAATCTCAAAATTTGTAACACACTATTCTTGATGTTTAGGCTAGCACATAAAAAAATGTTTTTAGAATTCATGCCCTACATACTTTGTAGAGCTGTAGAAATAAAAATGGAGAAAGTGGGTGACCTTTGCCAACGCCTTTTTTCCATTTTGAATGAAAAATTGTATTATCTTTTACTTCATTTTTTATTCATAAAATGATTGATATGAAATTTACTAAATTTCTATCATAATCTATATTTTGATTAATTCTCTATCATAATCTATACTTTGATTCATGAAACTTATATTAATCAAATAAGTAGTAAAATTTAATATTAATCAATGAGAACATAGATTCTAGCCCAAAGAGGCATCCGAAAATCCAATTGCACAATTTATTGCTAAAAGTCTCATTTGTTCCATGATATCAATGATGAATTTCAAATTAACACTATCAAATGTTTTTTTTCTTTCTAAAGTATTATGTTTGATTGATTAGCATGCCCAGTAATTCCATTCACAAGTAAGATCACAAAAGCCAAATGTGATATTCACGTTCACAAGTAAGATTGCAAAAGCGAGAGAAAAATAGTGTTTAATTGCTTTTATATTATAGGACTAGTTTCAAAGCCCGCCCGATTGGGCGGGCATGCTTCGAGATATAAAATGCATAATAATGAGAATAATGTAAAATCATATAGTCAATTTTTATCGAAATGATGAATAAACATTTTGTTGTACATGAATAATCCGATAAAAAAAGCTAAATACGAAATAAAACTTCTTTATATACAACGTTTGGCGTTGAGTTGGTGTAGTTGCCATCGTGGTCGCGACGAATAACCTTCAAGACGTTCTTGTGTTTCACTCTTGTTTCATAACCCGCTCGAATAGGCGGGCTAGTTTTGAGAAATAAAATTCATAATAAAGGTTAAAAACGTAGGAAATCATATACAACAAAATGGGTCCCACCATAAAGCGGTACATAAGTACACCAACAACCACTAAAACAATAATCGTATAGACTACAAATCATGTTAAAACGATCTTTTGTATTTCAAATTTCTAAATCATATGATAAATTTTTCTGCTTTAATCAATTATAACTAATCATTATTAATTAAAGTTAATTGTATAATACAACATACCTGGTCTAGTTGCAAAGTACCAAACTTCTTTAACTGAACTAAATTGTCTTTCTTGTGGTGCATGCAACACTATTGTGGTGGACCCCACCATATGACTGCACACCCAATTACACAAAACATATACAACTTGTCATCTAAAAAATAATGGGCTAAAGCTGCACTGCACAAGATAACAATAAGTATATATCAAAATGTCGAAGAAAATGGTAATAATTATATAGTAAATTGCCTAATTATCATACTTAGGGGTTACAAGAATTGATGGTGCATAAGCATAAGCAGCAAAATTGCTATCTCACATTCTCACTTATGATCACAGTACTTTTATAATAAGAATGACATTTGTGAAAATATCTCCTGATTTTCTGCAAAATGGTTACCTGAGGCAGTGTTTCATCCGGTTTTCATCACCGCTTTTCTGCAAAATGAGTAATTTGTTATTGTTATTGAAGTAAAATTAACAAAAATCAGGACATGAGATTGAGGGGGGATAAATTGATAAACATGACATAAACTAATCGAAAATTTTCACGATCATGGGCATCTCTACCCTATTTCCTACCCTCACCTGAATGCATAATAGCAAACTTAATAAAATGGCAGGTACCTTTTGCAGATTCAATTAACCATGGTCCCTGTTATTATAAGCAAATTGAATTAATTCATTGTGCTAACACAACAACTATTAAAATAATAATTTTTTTAATTTTTGTTCACACTTTCACCACACCCTTCTCGAATTTCGTAATCAAACCACAAAATACACGGTATAATAAAGTAAATAAATTAGCTAAAGATAATACTTAATTACATGCAAAATAATTCAATAACTATTGTGTTCAATGCTTAACATAATGGTTAGGGTTATTGATCACATAGTAAAATTAAACATTGAACCCGAAATATGAACTTCGATTGAATATGAACCACAAATAGACGGAAATGGTAGTGGCGGATGCTAACCTGAATTAGTGGCCAAACACTGAACATGAGAAGTATTTTAGTCAATATTAATATCTCTTGATAAAGCTTAATCAAATTCAATCAACAGCTTGAACCAAAAACACAGATAGATAAAGAGCATCCCAAACACCATCACTTGATATTATAAGTCTCCCACCAGCAGAGGATAGCTGCAAACCTGCAGTAGTCAAAGTTTTAATTTATAGAATAATTAAAGTGTTAATATTACAGAACTTATAAGATATAAATGCTTTAATAAGTTATCAAGCTATGTAGTCAATCATATATGTTAATTAACTGGAATATGAATTCATGGCAATTCTTTAATATAAAAATACATTCAAGAAAAAATTAAGGTTGATTTGTTAAATTCAAATAATCTTAATCAAAGAAGCAAAAATTAAGGTTGGTGATGTGATTCATATTCAGTTATGATGCTTTGTACAACCTAATCACAAACAAAGCACCAACATTACCTGCCAATACTGAGTTGGCAAAAGATGCCACCGGACCAACTTCTCAAAGGGCCAATCTAACAAAAAAAAACATAAGAAGCAATTAAAAATAAGAAAACCAAGTTGAAATCGACGGATAGAACCTAAGAGAAGAGGATCATGAATAACGGTATCAAATCGACGATCTATTTTCTGAAATCTTAGAACCAAATAAAACAAAAAAGAATGAAACTGTAATAAATGGAATGAGACATACCTGATACCACTATACCAGAGCTGGAGAGACACGAATTACATAGGGAGAGAACAATGAGAGACGCATGGGAGTGGAAGGGTACACGAGGAAGCAAAGGTTACTTGCTAATTATTGTCGTCGGAAGATCAATTTGGCTGACGATGTTGAATTAAGGTAGCGGCAGTGAATAAATTAGGGCATGGGGATTTAGGGATGGGATTTGGGTGCTGAACGAAGATGGTTTTGAGATGGGATTTGGGGATTTAGGGGTTAGGGTTTTAGAGAGAAGGGAGAAATTGAGAGTAGCCGTCGGTTTAAGAAAATGAAGCGAGAGGGATAAGAGTGAAGAGAAAACAACGAATATGTTGAGGCATTCTGGGCGGCCAATGGTTGAATTACATGTGGCATTCTCAACCAATGAGGGAGCTCCAAAGTGATGAGTTGGCGAATTTAAATCAAATGTAGGATATATATAGGAGAAGATTGTGACTTGTTAAAAGTTAAAACACAGTTTAATTTTGGAATACCAAAGGATCCATTGCGAATACAAAATTCCAAATTCATCATACCATAAAATTGGATTACAGAAACTTATCATTAAATCAAAAACTTAATCTAGAAAATTGATGAGCATGCCCTCATGAAGATAAGGAAATGAGTAGATCCAGAAATAAGCTACATATATGGAATCATAACCATTCAATTAGTTTAAGCTTCGGCTTCTACAACGGTAGAGCTTTCATCACCATGATCAGCAGAATCCACGGCGGTGGTGGCGACGGTTGAACCGTTATCCTCATCCACTGTCGACGCAATTTCTGGCGAATCAGATCTGGATTTCATGTAATCAAGCATCCGTTTGCTGATCTCTTTCGAGTAAATCTGGAGGATCTCAATGCCGTCATCATCGGCGGAGACAGAAGACGCGGATGCGGCTGTGAACGCCTCATCTTCCAAACGTTCGGCGATGGCGTTTGCTTCTCCGTTCGGTAAGATGCCGTACCGTTTAGATAGGATTGACGTGGTGGATAGGGTTTCGACGATTCCTTTGGTGACGGCGTAGCGAGTGCGTTGCGATGGTGGCCAAATGCTGAAGGAAATGCTCATTTTTCCCAACTTGGTGGTGGTGTCGTCGGCGTCTTGCTTCTCAAGTTGTACAGTACTACCAGTATCTGCTCCACCTGCCATTGTTATCTTCGTTTGTTTCTCAATAGACGATATCCAAGCCTCAGTTTGGGTTTTATGATTTAATTTGATTTTACCGAGTATCCCATTAAAGTTAACAAATAAAACGGCAAAAATATATACTTCCTCCGATTCAAAATAAGTGATAGACTTTCCTTTTTAGGGTGATTCAAAATAAGTGATACACTTTGAAAGGTTTCCTTATTTGGCAAACAAATTGGGACCCACACCCACTAACTATGTACTTTAACAAAGTGAAATGACCCCTTTACCCCTACTTTTTACTTTTAAACATCATTAACCATACTTTATTCAAAAGGTGTGGGACCCATTCACCACTAACCATCCAATTAATGTAATTTAACCATCATTATAATCTTTTGCCTCAAAAACCGTGAAACACCAAGTGTATCACTTATTTTGAATCGTAGGAAGTATTAAAAACACATATGGTCTGTAAAATTCAAGTGATTAGGGCGTGTTGTTATGTAACAACCTAATTTTTGTTATATATTGTACTTTTTAAACATAATGATGATATATTTTACTATAGATAATTTGTTTGGTACCTTCATAATTAGCAGCTTTAATTTCTGCCAATACACTTAGTCACTTACCATTTAAAAAATATTCGTGTATTGAAAAAATTTATAACCTAAAGACTCGACTTCTTCCAAAAATGGATTCTTTTTATCTTAACTAAATTTATTTGAACGACCTTCATTTTATTGAGTCTCTAACCAACTGAGTTACTATGAAAATGTTGATTATTTGATTTCAATTAATTTATGTATATTATTATTGTTATTAGTTCATAAACATAATCTACACCTAATTACCATATTATGTCCACGACGGAAATTGAATCCTCAACCTAAAGATTGTGGGGCAAACACTATACCACTAGGCCAAAGGCCTTTTGGTATATTATTTTATTAATCATCATCGCTTCTCACTACCCACCACTACCACCTCCGGCACCCCACCCTCATACTAGGAAAATATTGATTATTTGATTTCAATTACATTGTATCTTAGTTTGATTTTCAATTTATCTTTTGATTTTATGTTGAAATGCTTGTAATATCAATTGTCTGCAAAAGAAAAAATACATATAACGGCCGGCTATTTAGAAAAAAAAAAGATATTATCAAAGGAGAATACGATATTGACTTGTTTTTTGTGTCGACAAAAGTACTTGGCCTCCAAGCATAATATGCTTTTGAATATAAATTAATAATGCAATTTTTCAAACCCTTCCTCACGAGTGATTTACCTATTAAGGTAATACTCCCTCCGTCCCACAAAAAACTTCCCATTTGATATGGTCACAAGTTTTAAGGAGATAGTTAGTGGTGGGGTCATTGGTAATAATTTTGATTAAAATATAAGATTGGTTTGGAGAGAGAAAGATGGTTAGTGGATAGTTAGTGGTGGAGTCCTTAGTAATAATAGTATTTTATTATGTGGAGCCCATCAATTGAATGAAATGGGAAGTTTTTTGTGGGACAAAAAATTAAGGTCAAATGGGAAGTTTTTTGTGGGACGGAGGGAGTAATATTTATGTAACATCTTTAAATATAAAACATGTAGAATCAACTTTTTAAACCAATATTCATAAGGTAGTTTAGATAAGTTGAATATATCGTTGATGTAAATTGAATATGCAGTTTAAAAAACAGAATAAAAAGGATGAGTTTGTTTCTGTAAATTTTGTATGCAAGGTTGATGTATTTACAATTATACTAGCCTGGTACCCGCGCAATGCGGCGGCGGGTACCCTGTAACAATATTTATCGACGAAGAAATGTCGTCTGGTACAACAAGTCATATTTGATACTATAATTTGTAAGCGAGCATATAATGTTTCAGGGCCGTAATTCTCTTCCACATTCAATGCCGCAACAAACAATAAATTTAAAAAAACTAATGATAAACTGGAAAAACTATGACATATATGGGATTAGGACATGTTTTAGGGAGCATATATTAAGAAGAAAATAGTGTAATGAAACAGTGTCCATTATGTTCCTATTATAAAATAATCAAACAATTTTTTAAACTTAGTTACTCCCTCCGTCCCACAAAAAAGTTCTCATTTCCCTTTGGCACAAGATTTTAGGTGATAGTTAATGGTGGGGTCATTGGTATTATTTTGATTAAAATATAAGGTTGGTTTGGAGAGAGAAAAATAATTAGTGGATGTTATTGATGGAGTTTTTAATAATAATAATATTTTATTGTGTGGAGCCCACCACATGTGAGAAATGAGAACTTTTTTGTGGGACAAAAGCTTTAGGAGAAATGGGAACTTTTTTGTGGGACGGAGAGAGTATTATTTAGTGATGCAAAATAGATGGTATTTTTTACTCATTTATCGACGAGTGAGATGATTCGGGTTTATGTTTCATCTAATGTGGAAGAGTGTTTTGGGCCAACTTTACCCACCCATTTTGCCATTACTATTTTCTTTAATTCAGGATGTTACAACAAATACTCGTATCTGGTTATTCTATAATTCTAAAAGAATTTGATAAAAATACAAACATGGTCTAAACTGATTATTAGATAGGCTAAAAAAAAGGATAAGCTAAAAGTCTTTAAATGCCTGAATCCTTTTTCTTCCAGCTTCAAATCCTTATTTTTTTTCATTAAATTCGTCTAAAATTTTGAAAAAATTAGATGACTTGACTTCACCTGTTTCAACCTCCGACCTGCCAATTTTACTAAATTGTCAAAGAGTGAAAAAATCTAAACATAAAGGGCCAAGTTAGCTTTGACCGAAAAAGTCATGCATCTTTGCTCTAATTTTGCTACATGGGTAAGCCTAATGACAACTAAATCAAAAATCAAAAACATAAAAAACCCAATTATAAACACATAAACATTATGCTTTACCACAAATTCAATTAAACACATGTATAAACAAAAATACAAGAAAATACATAAAGTTAATATTTTGTTCTAATGAAGCATAAAAGGCAGTAAAGAAATCACCCCTAGAAAGGGGAATAATTGAGCATTGCATCAACTTCAACTACTAAGCACAACTAAAAACGGAACAATTATATGATTGGTTAAAGTTATTGAGTACTTTTACTGAATCTAGAATGTTTCAACTGTAGGTGGCAAAATGGACGGGTCAAGAAGATTGGGTTTCGGTTAAGAGGGGTCATCTTACGAGTTTGAAATTAGACAGTTAATGGGTTGGATAAAAGGAAAGAGGTTTTAACAGATACCATCACATGCCAGCACCATAAAATCATCATCATCACATAGCTCAACGCCTCAACCTAACCAAAAAAACATGCATATAAACACAACAGATCACTTTGCAAAAAAAAAAGAGTTAGACATGCAGTTGAATTAATCCAATTTTGAAAATCTGAAATTGAACATGAAGCCTTAATAATACGAGATCAGGTAGATCACTGAAGCGGGCAGGGCAGGGCCAAGTTGGTCTAAACCAATGTTTTAAAACCCGAGTTTTTAGTCAACCCAATACGCTGATCAGGTCAAGGGTCAACCATTTAATCAGCGGGTCATCCCGGAGCACCTAAAGACATAGAAAAAATTCATTTGATCATGTATTAATTACTTTGTTTAATCAAACAAATTCACAACAAATTTGAAGTCATAACTCTGTAACAATCATTCGAACTCATAACTCTGTTACCAAATTTGTTTAATCAGAGCAGAAATCAAATTTTTTTCAACATGTTTAATCAGAAATCAAAAAAGAAAAGATTTCTTTGACTCTTTGTTGTGCATTTGTTGATTGAGATAGATTATCAAAACAGAAACATTTAGAAAAAATTCGAAAAAGAAAGTGTGAAATCGAAAAATAAAGTGTGAAATCGAAACAGAAATCAAACTCATTTTACCTTGGCAGTGACATTGGTGGCTGCTGGTTTGAGACTGAAAGAGAGGAGCAAAAACATGAAATATGAAAGAGTGGCTGCTGGTTAAAAGTTAAAACAACATTTCAATGAAGTAAAATCACCTTCACAAAATAATTAAAAGGAGAGCCTTAGAATTTCATAAGATAGAATTAAATTCACAATTTCAATGAAGTAAAATCACCTTCACAAAATTAAATTTGCAGCATCAATATGCTAAACCTAACCAAATAAAACTTCAAACAAACATATATTCATACAAAAACGTAGAATCTTCACAAAACAGAAGAAAAATATATACCTGAAATTGATTTACTTGAAGTAGTGGTCTTTACTTGTTCCTATTTAAACACCACAAAACACAATCAAGCACATTTCAGTCGAAGCATAGTCAAAACACAGTTGAAGAAAAATAAACATGTTGTGTATTTAAACATGGGTACAAAAACGAAAACAAAAACACATTTCAGTCGGAGCATTTCATACGAAAACGAAAACTAAACATGGATACCTCAAGTATGTTATCACTGGTCGTAGGAATCTGTAAGTTTCTTCAAATGATCGATGTTGCGTATTAAAATGGTGAAGATGGATACTCATGGTTGAAGCAATGGAGGAGGGTATTTCAATAGGCTATTGAAGATGTATGGTTTAACTTGAATCGATGAGACTCCTCGATTCTATCACTTTGTGCAATGGTGGATTCGAGGAGGGTATGCAGGCGATGAAGGCGAACTGACTCAGTTGTTGCCTGTTGTGGGGCGTGGCCTCCAATACGCAAAGGCCTAGGGTATTCAATTTTCTTTTTTAATTTTAACTTTGAAAAGATTGAAAGGGTTTGGTGGGCCGATACACAAAAGGATAAAACCATTGTGTTTTGGTTATATAAAGCAGGCGTAGGCCAGTGCAGTTGGTTTGTGTGTTGTCATCTGATCCACAGGTGTTGGGTTCGAATCCTGGGTAGTTTATTTTTTTGAGTAAAAGTTGAAAAGTATGAAAATAGAAAGAATTTGGCTGAATTTTCAGCCAGCTATTTAGGGAAATGTCCTAAATGCTTTATAAGTAGTAGAGATATAAATAGATATCTTATCAATATATTCCCATTGATATATTCATAACTAGCTTCAAAGCCCGCAGGATTGGACGGGCATGCTTTGAGATATATATAGAAAAATAATAAAAATATTGATAATGTTAAAAATAACATAATAATCCATAATTGTAATGATAAGTTGGTACAAATTTTCATACATGAATAAATGTTATGAAATTTAGAGACGAAATAAGACTTCTTTGTAAACGACATTTGTTGGTGAATTAGTGTAATCTATTTTTCAGCACAATTTTTATTGTAAAATATATCGACGAACAATTATATGTAATTGTAAAATTACATATTGTAATCTTCTTTTAATTTTGTAAAAGTGGGTAATTAACATTACGTGTTTCGACACAATAGGAATTGTAACACCGCAAAATTTAGGAAGCGTTTTTTTTTTTTTTTTTTTTTTTTAAAGGTGAGGAAGCATATAGATAATAGATAGATTTTAGGTTTAGGTATACAAACCAAACGTCCCAAAATAAACTCCAAAATAATAATAATATTTAAACGGTGTTAATAAACGGCATGACTCACTTTACAAAACATATCAAACTGAGCTTGGTCAATCATCCCGTCCAAAGCACCGATCAACCTGAAAAGAGTCAACGAGGGAGGGATTAGCACAAAGTTAAGTGAATGAACATAATCTACAAATTCTGTAAAGCACAACAAACAAGCACAAACATCTTTACGATCGAAAAGCCACATAACCACATAATCACTGTTTGTTCGAGAAGCTCGGGGTCCTGCCGGAGCCTTAAACCATTGTTGGCCTAACAATAGTAACCGAAGGCATGTACCCAACTCCCCGGGTAAACCCCCTTACGTGTAACGCATACAGGTAAGGTCCATTCCACCCATTAGTCGATATACTATGCCCAGCGCACTGACTTCTCAAACCTCGGTTGCCCACTAACCGAGTTGTTGCTACCAATCAAGCAAAGCCTCTTCACATATGTGCACATAACCTATTTAACTTAACACAAGTAAATAGGTACCAAACAAGCAAGCTAGTTACGAAAAACTGCATCAAAAAGTATCACAGGCAAGTTCCGATCGCGAACCCAGAGTTCGCGTCGCGAACCCAGGTTCGCGTCCGGGAACCTGCCCGCGAAGAAGTTCACGATCAACCCCAAAAGTCTCTGTCTCATGTTCGCGATCGCGAACCCTATGTTCGCGACGCGAACCCTATGTTCGCGACGCGAACCTTGCACGCACAGCCCTTTCCTGCATTTTTCACTAAGTATGCAATTCCAAACCAATTGCAACTAAACACAAGTTGGAGATTAGAACCACTCACCGTAACCTTCTCCTTGTCACCAACTCAGTAGTCTAATGTCACTGAGTTGTCCTCCTGTTTCCTGTTAATCCAAAGGAATACCGAATTAGTATATAATTCCACCAAAACTATAAACAATGTTAAATATACATTTAACACTAACACTTGCACCAACTAGATAACTAAATACTTGCCACATCATATGAACATGTCATGACCATTTACACTTACACAACAAGTCAACTAACCATTTTGCATGTCTCACATTCAAACGTGTCAAAACCGGATTATTAAAACCCTAGTACTTTCCACAACTACAATCATGTCAACAACTTATAAATCACCAAATTATGTAGTTATCGTGTTGTTGTCATTCATATACCAAGTAAATCCATACTAAATACATTTAGTCAACTTTCACCATATTTACCCAAACGGGTCAAAACCCTATATTTGACTTCAACACTTTCCAAACACCACTAATAAGCTATAATCACACCATTTAGCAATTCATGACTAACTAACTAGTCATTTCAAAATACCAAGTTCTATTTCTAGACTTATATTAACAATTTCCAATTACTAGTTCATATCTTAAATATAAACCATCCAAACACTATATAATTAACTAGCATTTTATCAAATTCCTTCAAAACTTGACATAAACCATTCATAACATTCTAACTAACATTTTCACCAAATTTCATCATGACTTAATGTTAGGTACTAGAAAGTTGTAATAGATAGTCTAGGGGGTAAAGTGTAACATTGTATATATGTTAAGTTTTATTTAGGAAATGGTCCTAACTAACAAGGAATTAAGCCATGGTATAAATACCAAAGTGTAAGGCTTAATTCCTTAACTTTTGCACAATTATCATTTCAACATTCCAGCAATTGTTCTCTACCAACTCTCTACTTTCTCTCTCTAAAAGCCCTAATTGTTCTTCTTCATCTTTCTCACCAAAATCATCATCTAACATCATCTAATGGATTGAATCAATGAATCTATGCTTTTAATTTGGTATCAGAGCATAATTTCATCTTGAAAACGATCCAAACCATCAATTGGTGTTAAAATCAGAAGAATCAGTGGGTTTTTGAAAGTTTTTGAAGAAAAAGGAGTTTAAGATCAAAAATCAGATTTAAGGTAATATTTCTTGTTATTATGGATTGAATAGCTTCCTTTTATTGTTATATTAAGCTTAGAATCAAGCTAGGATTGAATCTAATCCATACTGATGAAGAATTAAGGGTTTTAGGAAAAACCATTAAAGCTTCAAAAACCCTTTAAATTCAAATTTTCGAATAGATCTAGGTTGTTTTTGAGTAATATAGTTGAAATGGATTGAAGGAAATAGTATTTGGGTCAGTTTGTGATTAAAATCAAAGAATTTGGGTAAGAAATGAGCATTTTAGGATCAAATTAGTGGGTTTTTAAGGCTGTTCGTAGCTGTTCTGCGCAAGAAACTGTTCGGCCCGAGAACAGTAACAAGTTCGGCTCGAACTTCACCCCGAAGTTCGGCCCGAACTTCACCCCGAACTTCGGCCCGAACTTCACCCCGAACTTCACCCCGAACTTCGGCCCGAACTTCTACACAACTTCGGCCCGAACTTCTACACACCTTCGGCCCGAACTTCTACACAACTTCGGCCCGAACTTGTACACAACTTCGGCCCGAACTTCTACACAACTTCGGCCCGAACTTCTACACAACTTCGGCCCGAACTCTTTCTACACTCGCGTGACAAAAGGGGCTGTACTGTAACGGTCATAACTTTCAGCTCGGGTGTCCGTTTCGAGCCCACGAGTAACTAAATCGAAGCTAAAGACGAAGGCTACGACGTGATAGGCGGTTTACCCAACTTGCCGGCCCAAAAACGCTTGTTTCGATCGCTTAATTTGCGTTTTTGTGATTTTTCGGTCATTTTTCAAACTTCGTTTAGCCCCAGTTTCTAACCCGATCGTCGTTTTTCCCTAATTCGAAAATCTTAGGCACATTTAAAGTGTACTTTATCATCTGGAATAACCAGTTTAAGATTTCGGTAATTTTGAATTTTTGAAGACCAATCGACGGTCTACATCACATATTCTATTCCAGAACCTTCTCATTCTTAAAATTTTCTTTACCCCGTTTCAATCAAAAATTCCCGTGAATTGTTCTTAACATGACTACCAAAGAAACATTGTCTGCCGGGTCGAATGCCCAGGATGATAAACAGTGCATTGCCAACCTGGCATTCATGGCAATACCAACTGAGGCTACAGCTGTGTTAGGCATTCCAAAAGATGATGAAAATGAGGTACACTCTTTTTCCTTTGACTCTTTATTATCTGATTCAGACACTGATGAATCAGAGAATTCCTTGTTTAATGAAAAACTTTTTACTAAAATTGATGAGAAATCACATTTGACAAAACAAATAACTGATTTAGAATCTGAAAAAGGTCAACTCTTAAATGATTTGAGTGAATTAAGTCAAGTTTCTCTTCAAATAACTCAAGTAAACAAGGAATTACAAAATCAGTTGTCTACATCAAAATCAGTTTTTCAATTTCAAATTATTGAGTTACAAAATGATCTACAAACACAAATAAATACAACGAATGCATCAAATACACAAATCCTAAAATTAAAAGATGAAAATTTAACCTTTCGTCGCCAACTTGAAACTCTTGTTCCTCAAGTAAATCAAATTAATAATTCAAATCAAAAAACACAAGAGTTACAACAACAGCTGTCAACATTTCATGCTGCTCACACCAGTGAAGTAAATCATCTAAATCACATAATTAATACAAAAAATCTTGAAATATCAAACCTAAAAACGATGAAGACGGTATCAAATGACAAAGACGACTCCAAGCAGCTGATAAATGACTTAGCTATCCAACTCAGTCGACAGCAAACATGGATGAAGTCCTCAGACATCAAGATAAAAGACTACCAAGAACAGTTGAAGACGGCTGACATCGAAATTCAAAAATTGAATGAACAAATCAAAAACATAACAAAAGATTTTAAAAAGGAAATCGATGAACAATCAGCAACCATACACAGTCTCACTGTCAGAAAAGAAAATGCTGAAGAACACATCTCGAAACTGGAGCAGACGATTGTGAAAGCTGGTCATACTGAACAAACGATAAAATTAAACCAGCCAAAAGAGTTCAGATCTTTTAAATCAAAAGCTGGACTTGGAGCAGATAATCCTCGTGTTCTGGAGAAAGCTGCTGATGTTCTCCCAACATTATACAACTATGATTACATGAACTTGGGAATCTGGCAAAGCTTTCTTCATATGTCGGACGAAGAAGCAGAAATCGAGAAGTTCAACAGAGAAAAGAAGGAACACGCTCAAATTAGCTTTAACTATTCTGAATTGAACTATACATATGAAAAGAATAAAGCAAAATTTGAAAACAATGAGTACTTCCCGATTGTCACTCCAGAAGAATTTTCCATCTCTGAAAATGAAGCTTTAAAACAAACAATTGAACCAAAGCTTTATGTTCCACCGTTGATTTTAGAAAAGAAAATTGTTCAACTTGAATCTGAAATTGATGAAACCCACAAAGCATTTGACAAAGAAAAGGAAAATCTTCAAACAAAAATACATAATTTAGAGGACACCATTTTAGAATTAAAAACTACAACGAACAATACTGTTTCTCAAAATTTTAAAGCCTCTTTATTAGGACCAGCACCAACAAACCCAGTTCCAATCATCTTGAGGAGAAACTCTAATTCACCTGTCCTAAATACTTCCATTAGTACTTTAGAGCCTCGGAGCAAGGAGCCCAAGCCCAATGGAGTCAAAGGAGATGTGCAGTCTAAGAAGCCGAGTTCGTCTAAGTCTAGCACGCCTAAGAAGCCTTGCGAGCTTAAGAAGTCTAGACCATATACGTCTTCAGTTTCTTCTTCCACTGTTAAAATTAACAATAACAACTCCAAAAAATTTAAATCTCCGGCACTTGCATTTGGAACTGTGTATGATGCTTCTGTTTATCGTCCTGTAAATTACTCACCTGATTTTGGTAATGTGTGTGTCAAATCTGAAAAACTTGGTAAAAAGATATTGAGAGATAAATCTACAAATAAACAAATTTCTCAGAATGATGATCGATTATTTGTTAAGCTAAATGCTCCATGTGGTTTAAAAATCAATGTTTTCCATAAATCTGGTAAAATTATAAAATCATGCAAAACATGTTTTCCACGACCATGCAAGAAATCTGTCTCTCATCCACACAAACCAAATAAAAAAGGTTCATCTTCACATGCTTCCAAAAAGGCGAAGAGTTCTTCCAAAACCCCACCAATCTCTGATAAACACTCGTCTTCTCGTCGCAAAGTTTCTCGAGGATCTTCCGCACCTAAGCCAAAGTCTTCAGGTTCCTCAAACAACGACAACAAAACAACGACCAAATCTTCAACGTTTGTGAAATACACATGGATCAAAAATGAAAAATCTCATTGGATTATCCAATCCTCTGAAAAATCTTTAAAATGGGTAGTTAAATCCACAACCTCTGAACTGCCTCCTTGCAGTTCTCCAAAGCTCTAAATTAATCTTAAAACAATTTTACATAAAACATCTGTCACTAATCGTATAGGACCCATACATAATTGGGTACCAAACATGTTTTAATTGTTTTATGTATAATTACCATAAAGGTGTTTGGAGTTTGGAGGATGACTTATATACACATCAGTATATGACTCGAGCTTCATCAAATGACTTATACACAATTCAGTGTATAACTCGCATTTCAGCGAAGAAATGGCTCTTACACACATCCGTGTATGACCCGAGCTTCAAAGAAATGGCTTTCAAGTACTTCAGCTTGAAACCCGGTCCTCAAAGGAAAATGGCTTTCAAGTACTTCAGCTTGAAACCCGGTCCTCAAAGGAAAATGGCTTCTGATCAAAACGGATTCAGAACCCGCACTCAAAAGAAAGCACACAATTCAATCAAGCTTCACCGCAAATACTCTCCTTCAACCCTCCGACGATATAAGGTACGTCCTCCAATCTCAAAACTCGTAAATACTTTTGTTTGGTCGAGGGGGAGAATTATTATTTCTAGGGGGAAAAAAGTTAGAAAAATAAAACAAAATACCCAAATCAAAATGTTTTATGTTTGTAACGTTAATTATAAGTCGTTTTAATATCCGTAAACGATCTCTTTACTAGTTCTCTAGTAAAGATTGCATCTGTTTATTACAAATTCTTTTAATTCTCGTTACTTACTACTTCAAAAGATATACCTTCCCATGGTTTGCCAGATCCGGCCACACCTTCCCAGGGAAATACTTCAGCCAACTGGCAAATGTGAGGATTTAGGTCTAGGGTATAGAAATAGGTGAGTGCAAGGTAATGTGAAAACATGATAAATCAAAGAAAACACACCTTTGAGTGCATCCAAACTGTTAACAAACCGGGCAACAATACAAATAGGTGATCATTCATAAGTTGAATGTTTCACTAGACTTTACTAGCCCAGTAAAGCAAATGCACACCACCACCAACCACTCAATTCCTCTCAACAGGAATTTGTTTCATTTCATTAGGGGACGTAGCACAAAAGCTACTGACTACTCATTCGGAGTATGTCGGTATTGAAACAAAATAACCTCCTGCCCCGGGTTAAGTCTCTTTGTATGCACAGTGTGTCAAGTTCTCACCCCTAAGAATCTTTCCAATTTAGGACACTTGCACTACAAAAAATGGATCTCCGTGAATCCATCGGAACACTTGTAGTGGCATCACAATATGATGTTTCACGAGGATCGAGTGGAAATCCTGCTAGAGCTAAAATCACGCCAACTCTAAACGCAGGTCACACATTTGAATCAACGGTTGTGCAAACGACTACAGATTCATTCCGTGTGCTAACGGATACTCTATGTGAGTCCGGTGTTACCTTAAAAGAACAAAGTTGCTGTGCCTTAACTTCAAAATCATTCAGGCAACAACTTATACCGGAAACATATAAAATTCCGATGAAAAATCCATGTGAACTAAAATGCAACATCTTGAAAGCTGATTAAAATGCACATGAGCGTAATAGTCCACTCTCAAATTACTCCTATGATCTGCTAAACCCAGCATGATCTTCCCCGGAGCCACCGACAATATAGGAACTTAAAAGTGAGGGTCCCTAGGTCTAGGTGAGCAGAATCAAGTATCATGGGGTCTTGATTGGGGTGCGCTGAGGTAAAAAATTGAGAGGGGGTATGAAGTATGGGGTGCAAATCAGCTTATCACATGGTAAAAACAAAAACGAGGGTGTGGTTGAAAATGAAAAAGTGAGTTGAGTGAGGAGTGTGTGTGAAAGGGTTAAAGAAAACGAAAAACCCTCCCTGAACCGAACAAATGACCGGGTAACCTCATCTATATCGGATTGCATATGTTGCTTTCTGATTAAGACATCATGGACCCAGTGATGCAATGCACAACCCCCACTGACCACTCAAGTACAAAAAGTACTTGTTTAAAAAACACGGAGATAACCACATCCACTATCGACATCTCATTTGGAGATTGTTGATATTGAAAAAGAGGACCCACCTCCAGTCCTCGCCTTCGTTTGTCCACGTATAGGGTCTAGAACCGAATTAAATTTCTCTAGGACACAGGCACTCTACCAAGCATATCTTTGAGATATTGCCGGGACATTCATAGTGATACCAAAAATATTGGTATTCCACGATGATTGAATGGAAATCCTACCAGTGCTAACATCAATGCCAACACTGAACGTAGGTCACACAGTTTCTGTAACCGTTGTGCGAACATGCAATCTATGTGATCCTGGGTTACCCTGATACCTTCTCGTGCGAAGATCAGACGACCGTACTCCATTGTTATCAACAACGGTCACTATGTCTGATAGAAGATCTGATGACTGTACTTCAATCTTATCAACAACAGTCAATACATCAGATAAGAGATTCTATGACCGTACTCCAACATTATCAACAATGGTCAGATCCAAAACATATCAACATTCCGCACTGCTTCAACTTCAACAAACATCAGGAACCAAGGATCTGCAGCAAATCGACAAACGCCACAACTTCAAGAAAGGACTTCCGCTGCTAACCGCTCTATCTATGGGTCTACATTTAGTCGATTTGCATGAAGTCTTCTGGAATACTTTATATTGGTTGAAAAGCCAATTAAAAGTATGTCTGTCACCGATGATCAAAGGCTGATGTTGTTTTATCAACATAACTGCTCAACGGTTCAAATCTCAGCTCCAGCCTTACAAACACAGAAGTATTCAAAGATATGCAACCTAGACTAGTATTACAAAGGGGGAGATTGTTAGGTACTAGAAAGTTGTAATAGATAGTCTAGGGGGTAAAGTGTAACATTGTATATATGTTAAGTTTTATTTAGGAAATGGTCCTAACTAACAAGGAATTAAGCCATGGTATAAATACCAAAGTGTAAGGCTTAATTCCTTAACTTTTGCACAATTATCATTTCAACATTCCAGCAATTGTTCTCTACCATCTCTCTACTTTCTCTCTCTAAAAGCCCTAATTGTTCTTCTTCATCTTTCTCACCAAAATCATCATCTAACACCATCTAATGGATTGAATCAATGAATCTATGCTTTTCACTTAACAACCACAAAAATAACATACCTAACATGTTATTTTAACACAACTAGACATAAAGTCCATAAAACACATAATGACATTTCACACCAACTAGTCACACAACATATTAACTAGTTCATAATTTATACATAAACTCATACAATGATTTTAACTAACAATTTTATCCAACAAATTTATAATTAAACATCTCAACATTTAATACTTCCAACATGTTAGTTTAACCTAAACTAACCATAAAAACATAAAAATCCAAGATCTACATATTTTTATAAAAACCCATTTTTTTTTCCAAAATCACCTAAAATGGTGGTTCATGAATCTTCCACCAAAAATATGATTCACTAGCTACAACATATATAAAAGGCTTTACTAACACATATAAACACAAAGGATTCATAAACTTGATCATTTAGTAAAAAATGTAGAGATAGAGGGTGAAACATCAAGCCTTTCTTCTTGATTTCTCTACAAGACCACACACACGCACACTTCTTAAACAAAATAGAAAAATGAGGAATGAATGGATAAGGGTGTCAAAGGAGAAAAAGGAAAAGGGTATCCAACCCTCTCAAATCTGCCGAGCCTCACAAAGGGGGCCCACTTGACCTTTTTTTTTCCAAACTTTTAAACAATACAATAGGAAAAGGTCCGGTTCGTAGCTAATTTATATAAAATACCAAACGAACTCTGTTTTCAAAAACGAATACATTTTCGGAAACGAAATAAAGAGGAGAATCCAAAAATATAAAAATTATAAAATAATTTAAACATTTCAGAAATCGAATATTTTAATCCCTTGATTAAAATATCACAAAAGGATAAAAGGTTAAACAATTCATTTAACATTAAATTACTTCATTTCACATAAAGTCAAATAGACATTTATCAAATACCAATATATACCTAAAACTACTAGGCCGGTTTTAGGATGTTACAGAAATTGTATACTTATTTTTTTAGTATAGCTGTAGCTATTACGTGTTAAATTACGTATTTTGCCACAATATAAATTTTAGTATACGAAACAATTTCTAAATTTTTTAAGTTAAATATTATCACTGTGCTGAATAACATTACGACACAATAGGTATTTTATAGCTATATAAAATGATAATAAGAAAAATAGTATTACATTTTTCGTTATAATACCATTTATTATAACTAAATGGTATTGTCGAAGCATTTAAATTATAACAAAATGTATTCGTTATAATTAATGTATTATACTAAACGGCATAATAACTAAATTTTTGTTATACTAAATGGTATTATAAGAAAAATGTATTATAATTAATTTAGAAATAGTATTACATTTTTCGTTATAATTTTAATAATTACGTATTATCGAAACATTTTTAAATTTAATACATGGTGTGGGCTCGTGTGGTTGTTGGGCTAAGAGAGCTGGATTTTTGCGTTCATATGATGGGTTGGGCTAAGGTAGAAAACTTTTACATATTTTTTACGCTAATTTATTAATAGATAAATTGATTGTTTTAATATCTATCTATGGAATGCATTATATTTTTGTTAACAAAGTTGCTGTGAAATCGGAGGTGGGATTCTAGAAGATTTGGAAAGTCTGAATTTATGAGATATCTATTAATGATACTGGATTTTGTTTAAAATTTCAGAAAAATTCAAATAAAAAATTGATGGCCATTTTGATTTGTTAAGGATTTCCCATGTTTTGTATGGTGATGACATGTGGCATTTATTGTTAGTTACATGTCATCAATGATAACTAATGAGAATTGTTTAATTTGACATGTTGGCAAATACAAATCAAATTTATGCCTCATATATAGATGTAGATTTGTACGTCGGCTGCCTAGTTGCCTAAATATATTTGTAACTACATAAGTTAAGTTGTTGACAGTCGACAATATTACAAGACGAGTGATGACAAATTGAAGAAGAAATTGAAAATCATTGAAATTTTATCGGTTTGTTTATTATTAATTGGTCATAGTTTTCAAATTTCAAGATTTATCGGTACTTCTTCCGTGCTCATCCATTTTGCTATTTTTGAAGCCACCACTCCACAGGTCACTACTCCGAGTGTTGGAACCTCGCAACGTAGGGCTAGCTCTGATACCAATTGATACGAACCCATCCCATACTAGGCTCGCACCATGCTCATAAGTCCAAGTGTAGAAGTCACTCCCAAAAGCTAGCTTGAAGGAGGAGGGGACACCTAGGCTTATAAGCCATCATTTAGTTTTTACTCTAGCCAATGTGGGATCATAACAATACCCCACGCTTTGAAGAACCAACGTCCTCGTTGGTCACGGCTATGTTGGTCACGGTCGGCACCCTCCTTTCGGGTCCGAGCCACCACTCCACAGGCCACCACTCCGAGCTCGTTGGTCACGGCTATGTTGGTCACGGTTGGCACCCTCCTTTCGGGTCCAAGCCACCACTCCACAGGCCACCACTCCGAGTGTTGGAACCTCGCAACGTAGGGCTAGCTCTGATACCAATTGATACGAACTCATCCCATACTAGGCTCAATTGTTGAATACTTTTTTTTATCATATCATCAATTAACTTTTGACTCGACCCATTTGATCAAATGACCCGCTTAGCCCAAATTAACCAACCTATTTCACATTTCCACCTAATCTTTTTCTCATCAATTTTTTTTGAAGAACCTACATACAAATTTTATCAGTGAGTTCATCACTGACTTTACCTCCTATTTAATTGATCGTAGATCTAAGATGTGATATCTATACAGCTTTTATGAAAGAAATATTGTATATTTAGCTTAGTAAGTATCATATATCCAATTAACTTATGACCATACTCATTTGAACAAATGACTCGTTTGATCCATTACTTTTCTCGCCTATATATTTTGGAAAACCTACATACAATTTTATCATGGATTTGTCATTTACTTTAGCTCCTATTTAGTTCCACCAGAACATACTGCTGCCATTTACCGGCTTCCTTTCGGTACAAGCTATATAGGGGATCAACTAATATCATAGAATCGGGATCTAACCAAGGGAACATCATCCACATCACCATTGGGTATAATCCGCCATTTAACGCACCATAATGCCCAATATTAAAGCCTACAAGATGTTCCACTCTGAAACCAATTTGTGATAGAAAGAGTAACCCATGCTCATATGTTTGACATTTGTTACTTTATGACATGTGTAATCGGCTATGGACACCCAACAAGTTGTATGAGTAAAAACCAATTTATCTTGATCAAGAAGTTAAAAAAAGAGCGTAATCAGTGACATCACATGCTTTTTATTCGTAAGGAGACAAAAACGTGATGGTGGGTAATTAAGTGTGCCGTGATCCCCAAATCTACATTTGGTCCACTAGGACCACAAGCAATTTTGGGAACAACGAACTTTGGCCTTTGGGTAAAGACTTTGGGCAGTGTATAAATATATATACGCATGTATGTGATTATATGCATAACAAGAACACCTTAAACACACACACAAGATCATGAATCATACTCTTATTTTCTTCATTTCCATCCTATCATTAATCTCTCTCTTTTTGCTTTCCAAACTTGTCACACACAACAAGGGTAAAAAACTTGCACCAAGTCCACCGTCTTTCCCAATAATTGGGCATCTTCATCTAATCAAAGGACATGTTCATAGAGTGTTCCACCAACTTTCTTCCAAGTATGGTCCTATAATGGCTCTACGATTCGGGTCACGCCCCGTGCTCGTAATAACCTCACCATCAGCCACCGAAGAATGCTTCACCAAAAACGACATTGTTTTAGCCAATAGACCCCTTCTTTTAAGTGGCAAGTATCTTGACTATGACCACACCACAGTTGGTGCTTCACCTTATGGTCAACTTTGGAGAGACCTTCGTCGCATTATGACCCTTGAACTTTTTTCCACAATTCGACTCAAATCTTATGTTGGTGTCCGTGAAGAAGAAGTTAGATCGTTGATCAAGAATCTTTTCCAAGATCATTCTTTTCAAGATTTCACTAGAGTGGAGATGAGGTCAAGAATTCAAGGTTTGTCGTTTAACATAGTAATGAGAGTCGTTGCTGATAAACGATTTTATGGGACCGAAGTAGAGGATATTGAAGAAGCTAGTGAATTCAGGGATGTGATACGGGAAGTGTTTGATGTTAGTGGTGCATCAAATCCTGGTGACTTTATTTCATTTTTAAGATGGATAGATTTTCAGGGTTTTGAGAAGAAGCTTTCGAAATTGCAACATAAAACCGATAGCTTTTCGCAAAAGCTGATCGAGCAAATTAGGACTAAACGGAAGTTTTCTTTAGGAAAAGAAAACAACAATACGTTTATCGACGCTATGTTGTCTTTGCAGGAGTCAGAACCCGAATATTACACGGACGACATAATCAAAGGGAATATATTGGTATGTGCCTTCATAACCTATTCCTATAATCCTGTTCATTATAAAGTATATAAAAGAGTAGGGGTGACAATTATGTCAGGTTTGGGTTAGCTAGTTCGGGCTAACATGTTGGTGGGTTGAAACTAGAACCCAAACCGATCTGTTAGAATTTCGGGATAGAAAAATCAACTTTAAACCGGACACATTTAACACATGGTAACCCAGACACGATCTATCTGGCCCGTTGTTGGGTCAAATGGGTTAGCGGGTCAGAATCAAGTTGGCAGTTCATAAATAAGAAATGGACTCGAGTACAATGCTAATCTTAAGAAACTGAAAGGTCAAACATAGATTCAAACGTAATATATTAACACTTTTTATCATGTGACTAGTAAAATTTTTGTTGTAGTGAATAGTCTTGTTATACATAATCCCTATGAGCTATTAACATGATGACCAAATAATTTTGTGTAGACATTGTTACTAGCGGGGACCGACACTTCATCGGTGACAATCGAGTGGGCTATGTCGCTTCTATTAAATCACCCCGAAGTGTTAGAGAGGGCTAGAACAGAACTCAATAAAATTGTTGGACACGAACGTTTGGTACAAGAAACCGACCTTCCTAACTTGCCATACATCCAATGCATCGTGAACGAAACCCTAAGACTATTCCCAGCAGCACCGCTTTTAGTGCCACATGAGCCGTCAGAAGACTGCACCATTGGAGGGTTTCATGTTGCCCGTGGCACGATGGTGTTGGTGAATGCATGGGCCATCCATAGGGACCCAATGCTATGGGATGACCCGTTAAGTTTCAAGCCCGAGAGGTTTGAGAAAGTGGGAAATGAGGGGTACCGGTTTATACCATTTGGAATGGGTCGTCGGCAGTGTCCTGGATCTGGGCTCGCGAATCGGGTTGTGGGCTTAGCGTTGGCATCAATGATTCAATCTTTTGAATGGAAAAGGGTTGGTGAAGAGTTGGTGAGCTTGTCGGAAGGAAATGGTCTAACCATGCCCAAATATGAGCCATTAGAAGCCATGTGTAGACCATGCCAAAGAATGAGTCATGTTCTTGAGGGCCTATAATTAAGGATTCGTTTGGCTATATAAAATATTACTTTGTGTTTATTAGAGGTTCATTTGGCTATATAAAATATTACTTTGTGTTAATTGCAATATAATTAACAGATTTTTAATCTAGCGGTATATTGTGAGTGGTTCATTAACTAAAAAGTCGTGAGCTAAAGTATCAAATATATATCATATATAAAATTTGTGTATTGATCGCATAAAAAATATATCTACATATTTGTATATAGATCCTCTATTACATATTCTAGACCGTCTTAATTATATATAGTTTAAGTTAATATGCATGTTCATCAATTGGTCCACCTATTGTTACGTCTCTAATTTTCAATACATTTGTTCCAGACAGGTTTTAATATTAGTTCCAACTTGTAACTTCAATACCTCATGCTAACACTTAGATTTAGAACGGTACAATGATCCCACAAAGCTGAATGATTCAATGAAGCATTTACTGTTTAATGCCTTGTTCCTAGTTTTGGCATGACAGGAAGTACATGGCGAAAATCTCGACCAAATACTACTTACTAACTTAAGCTCCAAATGTGTTATCACGGCAATACAAATGGAAAATGCCTCTCATAGTTCTGTCCAAGGCTTCATTGCAGTTTTCAAAAACAGTAATCCGTCCATATATTGCACGTGTAACTACTTTGCAATTAAAGAGGTTGGTCTTGGTTTTTGTCATTCAAATCAAGAAGACGAGAACCCATAACTTCAGATTACCAAATTACGTAATCCTTTCTCTTATATAGGGTTGGATTCAACGCAGAATCGATTTAAGCTACAGAACCAAAGAACCATTGAGTCGGGAAGCTTACATTGTTGCATATGGATACAAACAATTTGACATCTATGTATTAACATATATATGACATTGATATAAGCGGAACATCAATGTATGTTAACAAATTGAGTGGTCTGGAGGGTTTGAAAAGTTTGACATCTATGTATTGGCGAATTGATGTAAGCGTAATATCAATGGATACAAGCAGTTTGACATCTATGTATTTGGTCTAGAGGTTCTGAACTTCCTTTTTCGTTCATCATTTTGGAGTTATAGGATTCGAGATTATATTAATATTAATAAATAATATTTATTTTACTAAATTTTGATTGATTGGACAATGGTTCTTTAATTCTGTAACTTAGTCCGGTTCTGCATTGAAACCATCACCTCTTATATATACGGATCACCCAAAATTTGGAAGTTAATGACAATTGGAACTACTCGCGGTGGTTTCCAAAAAGTTAATAACAACTAATGGTTGAAGAGGTCGCCAATCATGGTCATTGACAAGCTTCGGCTAATCGCAAAATTTTAATGATTTAAGTTTAAACCATGGATTTTGTGTACATTACAACCAAAAGTTCAACTTAAAATCCTTGACTTAGAGCATCCACAATGGTTAACCTCTCTAATGACCAAGGTTCGAGAAAGTGTAAGGCGTGGCAACGTGGCGTGGTGGCACCATCAAGCCGCGGACTATGACGTTTTACAAGGCGTGACAAAATTTTTATATAATTTACATATATACGTATATCAAATTAAAAAAAATTATAAATTTGTTGATTTATATAATAATTCATATATAAAGTTAATAAAAAGTGTTACATCAAAATTTTTAATTATATATGTCATCATCTTTTTTAAAAAAAATTTAATTTTTCCAGCCGCCTTACAAAAAACTCGTCAAAAGGCGAGCCTTGTCGTGCCTTATCACGTCTTATCTCACGCCACGCCTAGCCTAGCCGCCATGGTCTGTTTCGTAATGTCGACGCTGCGCCTCACGCCTTGGCGCCGCCATGACGCGGTTTTTAGAACTTTGCTAATGACTTATTACTTTTGTCATATCATCTAATAACATGTTAATTAAAAACAGCTCCAATGGTTAACCTTTCCAAAGACTTTTTCTTATTAATATTACTAATTTACATTTATCTATATCAAACTGTAAAGGACCTAACTCAAATACAACCCAATTAAACATCATTTACAACAAAACCTAACGAAAATACAAGTTTCAAGTATATTTACCAAAAGAAAATATACTAACCATGGATAAACTAACTATACCGGATACAAACCAACTAAACAACCCAAAAGATATACATCAAAATACCACAAGTCTATACCAAAAGAGAAGCTCTTCCAAAGCTTCAAGCTAACCAACTTCTGTAATCTACTCGCACTTGTCCTTGCCTTTACCTTTTCCTGAAAATGGTGACAACTAAACGGGTAAGCTATAAAGTTTAGTGAGTTCCACAATGTATAATGTTATACTAAATAATTATATAAATTAACATAAATAAACAATTAAATGGTAACGGGTCAAAGTACTGGGTTATCACAACAACATCATCACAAAGCATCACATATCAATACCGGGTCAACAATGATCAAAGTACAAATTTTAAATTTAACAAAGTGCGTCATTACCTCTTAGGCCATTAGGGAATGAGGCCGATAAAGGTGACCATGGCACCCCTAACCGAGTCCATGATCCAGCTTCACCACCACGGTCCATACCACTCATCCGCCAGGTACTCCCGCGTCCACCGCCCGACATATTACACGAAGTAATATTCGAGCCGCCATGGGTGCTCACGAAATGAAATATCACTCAAGGCATTCCACTCAAACGGGTCAGGGAAAAATGAAGTTTTGATCATAAGGAATCTCAATGTCGTAAATAACCGAAACAATACCCAAGGATGTCAATTTGTTACAAATACCAACTAATTATATTGCTTATATATATATATATATATATATATATATATATATATATATATATATATATATATATATATATATATATATCACTAGCTTTATAGCCCGCCCGACTGGGCGGGCATGCTTCAAAATTTATATTATAGAAAAATACCAACAAATATTAATAATTTTAAAAATGACATAAGAATCGATAGCTGTAATGATGAGTTTGTACAAATTTGATACATGAACAAATGTTACATAAAATTTATAGACGAAATAAGACTTCTTTGTAAACGACATTTGATGTTGAATTAGTGTAATTGCCATCTCTGTCACAACAAATGACATTCAATCCGTTCTTCTTCTTAACTCGTGATACAGCTACATAAAGCTGGCCATGTGAGAATACCAGTTTTTGCAGAAACAAACCAACTTGAGTCAACGTCTGACCTTAACTTTTATTAATGGTCATTGTATTTATGCTTCTTTAAAAATAATAGGCACAAGCAACATATAAGCCAAATTGTTTGACTACTATCAAAAGTCAAATTGTTTTGCATAAATGTAAATAAATTTTAAAAAAGTACAAAAATAAAAAAATAGTTTCTCGAAACCAAAATATCACATGAAAACATTGTTGACTAATGCCAATTGTAATTATGATGTAATTCAAAAAATTAAAAAAATATATTAAATTGTAATTATAATATTGAAATTAATGAAATTACAATCAATTAACTTTAATAAATCCATGTAAAGTGCATTTTTGTCCAATATTAAAGTCAACAATCTCAATCTATAGTCAAATTACACTTTTAACTAATTTGACTACTTTTTGAAGTCAAGCTGTTTTGAAGTAATGTAATGACTAATGAAATCCAAAACAGCTAAAAAAATTAAAAACTGGTCAATTGTATACACAATATGACCTGTGAAAGCAAAAGTTATAACCCGTGAATCTCGCTTAAATTAATCTTAATTAACCATAATACCATATTATATAAAATCAGAATTACAAAGGCTGCAAACTAAAAATTATATAGATGCTTATAATAGAAATAGATGTTTAAAATTACAGTATACATGATGGCAATGAAAATCAAAATGTTGACTACAAAAGTCAAAATTATATAATTGCTACAAAAGTCAAAATTATATAATTGCTACAAAAGTCAAAATTATATAATTATATCATACTTCAATTTTGACTACAAAAGTAAAAATTATATTTTTCCTAAACATTCAACCTTAATTGACTACAAACCCATATAAACAATTACGTTTTTGTGAAAGTAGCCATTGAGTCATATATCTAAAAAAAAGTAAGGAAATTAATAGCTTACTTGGTCAACTCAAATTGAGTCTAATATATTTGACCGGGCACCTGCAAAGACTATGAATTATGAACCTAAGATTTTAGTTAAAAAGGAAAAAATATTTAAAAATATTAAAGTTAGTTAATTTGTTATGGTATATGGGTAAAGGTTAGCCGTCCTTTTTAACTTAACTTCCTAGCCAAAACTTACAACTATCGGGAATTAAAGCTAAAGATATTAAAATTTCCAAAGTTACCAGGAAGACAAGAAAGAAAAAATGAAGCCCCTGTATCTAGATGGAATCCCATTTGAACCTCTGCAGTTGCAAATGCCTCTGCACATGGTTAGCTTAAATTATGTTAAAAATTCCACTTAAATTACATGATACATTATTTAAACCCTCAAAATGACACTAAAATGAAATCGATCTAAGCAGCTAATTTGGTCAAAAAGACACGAACGAAATCAAGGGTCCATTAATTTCATCTCGCAATTTGATTTCTGACTGTATAATATGCATAAAGATGAACCCTCACAAGATTTTTAAAAAATTGTATCCTAATGGAACGAAATCATCTAGGTTAATAATCCAAGATGTGTAGAAAAATAAACCAGCTATATAAATGATTCTGGAATAACGAAATCACTAAACTTCAGTTGAAGAAAATTGTTTAAAAATCATATCGTAACTCTTAATTCGACCACTGCCGAGGTTGATAGCAATCGAAACCCTGAAATTGAAACAACACCATATGATGTAAGATGAGTTTGGAAGAACCCATGTGAGATGAAATCGATAATGAAGATGTATGAAGAACTCATGTGAGATGAAATCAAGATCGAAGATGTATCAATGACTACTGGAAATTAAATATGAAATTAATATTTACCAAAAATAAGGAACTCATTGATTGGTTCCATAATTATCGCAAAAGTTGTTTAGCATATGAATGAGCTGGTCAAAAGAGCGGGAAAACAAATTAGAGGAGGTATTAGTTGATTTATCGTGGACCAATGGTGTAATTCCACGTGGCATATTGGGCCAATCACAGAGCTTCAAACGGATGAGTTGTCATGCATAAATCAAATGTAGGCTCATATATAGGAGAAGATTAAAATTTAAAAGTATACACATTGCACATAGGGAACTCACATGGGATTAAGCAACTTCAACTATAAACCGAGCAATTCCAACGTCACCGATCAATGGTGTTGACACAATCTTCCAATGGTTTACCTTAATAATCACACAGGTTTCAATCAATATTTTACTCCATAAACACAACTAGAATTGACCATAATCTTCAATTCTCCCTAGATGGTGATGACCCAAAACCCTAATCTACTAACTACCCATCTAGGTTTATGATCACATGATAACTTTCAAGTTTCATAGCTAAATATCTGTTATACATAACATACAATTATCAATTTCAACCCCGTAACTCAAACCCTAACTAGGGTTCTTGACCTACTATCTCTATACATCAAGTTCTACACATGCATGAAGAAAGGGATGATGAATTACCTTAATAATCAACACTAGAGATGATAACCCTTTGATTTCCAGCTAAAATCTGCCCAAGAACACCCAAAATACCAAAAATCGCCCACACCCATCGAGAGAAAGTTCTGGAAAAGAGTTGGGCAGAAATGGGGAAAAATCCCGATTTTATGTCTGCTCAGCGCAGGATAGCGCCGCTATCCTAGAGATAGCGCCGCTATTTCCTCAATCCCGCGCTTTTTAGCGCCGCTATCTCCCAAATTTTCGCGTTTTACCCTTCGCTATTTCGGATCGCTGCTCCCAAACCACCCAAGATAGCGCCGCTACCCATAGATAGCGTCGCTACCCATAGATAGCGCCGCTATCTACCCAGATGCTGCAAATTTCAGCTTTTCTTCCTTTTTGACCTATACCACTTATCCAAATACCGAAAAACACAGATTTTTGATCACAACTTCCAACTAAAATATCCTAATACTTTATCATTTACCAACTAGCAATTAACTTAACAATTAAAATACTCAAATTAGAAACACGTATGTTACAATTACCTCCTCCTTTTGAGAATTTCGTCCCGAAATTAGGTTAACTTGAACAAGAACGGATACTTCTCAATGATATCATCCCTTCTTTCCCATGTGCAATTCGGGCCCCTATGATGTTTCCATTTCACCAATACTAACTGGATTTCCTTATTCTTGAGATTGACCGACTTTTGGTCAATTATTTCTTCCGGTTCCTCTACATACCTCAATTTCTCGTTGACTTTGACTTCGGTCAACGGCACCGTTTCATCATGCTCACCAAGACTCTTTCTCAAATAACTAACATGAAATACATTGTGAATACCCGCCAACTCTTCCGGTAATTCGAGTCGATAAGCTTGCTTTCCGACCCGTTCTATGATCTTAAATGGGCCGATAAATCGAGGGCTCAATTTACCTTTCTTCCCAAATCTCATGACACCCTTCCATGGTGAAACTTTTAACATCACATAATCATTTACTGAAAATTCTATCGGCTTCGCCTTTTATCCGCGTATGACTTTTTACGATCTTGGGCCTTTTTCATTCTTTCCCGAACTATTCGAATTTTATCACTAGTATCTTGGATCAACTCGGGTCCCACCAACACCTTTTATCCCACTTCTCGCCAACACAAAGGTGTACGACATTTTCTCCCATTTAAAGCTTCATACGCTATATAAAGCTTCATACGGTGCCATACCAATCGAGGAATGATAACTATTATTATAAGAAAATTCGGCTAATGACAAATATTTATCCCAACTTCCCCCGAATTCTAAAATACACGACCTAAGCATGTCTTCCAAAGTTTGGATCGTTATCTCGGTTTGCCCATCGGTCTGAGGGTGATAGGCGGTGCTAAGAGCTACTTTCGACCCCAACTCTTTTTGCATACTTCCCCAAAAATTAGAAGTAAACCGGGAATCCCTATCTGATACAATTCTTAATGGAACACCGTGCCTAGCAATTATCTCGTCTAGATACACTTGTGCCCATGAATCCATTGGTGCAGATTCTCTCATAGCAAGGAAGTGCGCACTCTTGGTCAAACGGTCAACGATCACCCAAATACAATCATGTTGTCGAGCGGTTCTCGGCAGTTTAGTAACCAAATCCATGGAGATTTCCTACCACTTCCAAACAGGAATGCTGAGTGGTTGCAAACTCCCATAGGGTTTCTGATGTTCAGCTTTAACTTGTGCACAGACACTACATTCTTGCACAAACTTCCCGATATCCTTCTTCATTCCCGGCCACCAATAATCCAACCTCAAATCATGGTACATTTTATTCATACCAGGGTGGATTAAGAATTTTAAACTATGAGCCTCTTTTAACACATCAATTCTCAAATCTCCGATGTAACACCTAAATTTTTAAAACATCATTTAAAACATTCTTTCAAATAAAAATATTATAAGATCCAATATCCCGAAATACGGTTTAACAAAACCATTAAAAAGTTTATCAGAGTTTAAAACCGGTGTTACAAAACAATATCATAACCATAGGATAAACGGGATCTACCTACGAGCTCCCGAACTGATCAACACTAGGCCACTTATAACGAGACCTTCTAATCCATCGATCCTGAACCTGAGTACATAGCCACAAAAACAAAGTAGTATGTGAGACAAAATAGTCTCGTGAGATACATGGGTTTTCGACCCAATCTCAAAAGATTTATAAAAATATTTAAAACAATATAAATACTTATCCTTTTCATTTCTTATTAATTCATAACTCATCTTCTATATACTTAATCATATAACCTAACAAGCTTAACATAAGCTTATTCAACATTTAATCACATACTTGTAAGCTATCTCCAAGCTCACACTTTTCTTTGTCACTTATGCAACGGACCTCTCCGAAGCCAACTCTCCCGATATGGGACGTCATAGGTAACTATCAAGGTAATTGGGAACCCCCATCTTACCGAGATTCATAAGCTCTCCCCGTTCCCGGGTCGTCATGCTCACCCAACACTGGGTGTCGTAAACTGTGACATTCTACTCTTTGCGCAGGGAGGTACCACCCCAAGTAGACGTCTCATGCTCCCCCATTTCTAGGCGGTCTTATTCCGGATATCTTATTCATCACATATGAGCCTCAGCTCCATTCATCAAATTCATATTTAATTAGAATACACATATTCTAATTATCTCATCATTAACATTACTTAATCACTTTCAAAATTGACTTTACCAAGTCCTTTAATAAATAAACATATTTATTACTTATCAAAATCACTTTACTTTAATTTTACTTTGACAAAAATGTTTATCTCATACTAGTCACTTTATACACAACCTCTTACCAATTTAATCACTGTTCTTATTAGTATAATTTTACTAATCAATACTTATTACTCAAAATCATCATCATCAGTTTTATTAATACATTTACTAATAAAACTCTATATCATATACTTTCAACCATTATCTTTATTAATACTCCCTATTAATAAAAACTCATTAGCAATTCATATAATCATGTTTACTTATCAAAATAGTCAATTATGTAGATTATATCTTAATAGCATACTAACACATATTCCTTACCTTTCTAAATCTCTATCTTTATGAAAACATTTATAAAGACTCCATAAACATCATTACATTTCAAAATCCTTTTGCTATGTACCCAGTTAAAAGTCACATGTACTCACCTTAGCCAAACTTAATCCTCTTGAGCTTCTTGAATCAAATCTTCACTTCCCAAGACTTGTGAACTCCAATTCTTCCAACAAATGCCCTAATCATGAAACCACACATGGTTTAACATTAAACATCCCCATTGACTACATAATCTATCACTAGTTTACCACTAGTATCACTTTTCCCCAAATTTGACAACCCATAAAACCCTAGGTTTTAATAGATCTTAAGATCTCCATAAATCCATGTTAGGAACATGATTTCCTTGTTAAAATACCATGAATCTGAGTTATATAACTTCCATTTCACAACTTATGACAAACCCTCCAACTAGGGTTTACATTCAACACCATTTTACCCCAAAACACCATCTATAACAAAAGGGAGTAGAGATTTACCTTATACTTCAACAATAGAGCAAGAATCTTCAAGATTGAGTGTGAAATTCGTATCCAGAGGCTTCCTTACACTCAAAATCGTACACACACACTAGGGAGAAGATTTTAGGGTTTTGAAATGAGAGAAGTGGCTGATATCACGTTTTTATACTGCAACCGGGAAGTTCACGCCGCGAAACAGAGTTCGCGCCGCGAACTAGCTCGGGTACGCCATTCTCGCGATCGGGAACCAGATCGGGAACTCCTCACGACTGATGCTCGAACTCTCTGTCTCGACTTCGCGAACGCGAACAGAAGTTCGCGCCGCGAACTTGCCAGGCAGCCTAGGCTGCACTTTTTCACCCATGACTTTACCCGGTTTCGTCCATAACTTTCTCGTACGGTGTCCAAATGACACGAAACCAATTCCCACGTCTTTTAAACGATTTATCCTTATTTATCATATTTTCTCATAATTTATTTGATTCAAATTTTCGGGTCGTTACATCCGATTCTCGGTATCCATAATCGGTTACTAAAAACTTTGACACCTCGGCCATCTGCTTCTAAATCTTTTTCATAATTCACCATTCTTTCTTTCTTAACATTCTCGGATTTCAACGCTTCGTCTTGCCACTTCTTAAGATCATCGAGTAAAACAAACTTCAATGTAGTGTTGGTCATTGAATAACACATACTCGAGTGATAAGGTTTACGACTTAAAGCATCCGCAACTACGTTCGCTTTACCGGGATGATACAAAATCTCACAATTGTAATCTTTTATGAGTTCCATGGCACGTTGTTGTCACATATTCAACGATTGTTGGCTAAATATATATTGGAGACTCTTATGATCGGTAAAGAGTTGGAACTTAATCCCAAACAAATAATGCCGCCATATCTTTAGTGCAAACACCACCGCGGATAACTCAAGATCGTGAGTCGGGTAATTCTTTTCATACTCCTTCAATTGACGGGATGCATAAGCAATGACTTTTCCCCGTTGCATGAGAACACACCCGAGCCCCATTTTCGATGCATCACTATATACTACAAAATCTTCTTCACCTTCGGGTAATGACAAAATTGGAGCATTCGTCAAACAATCTTCTAACATACTAAAAGCCTTCTTTTACGCCTCGCCCCATTCATAATTCACGTCTTTTCGGGTAAGACTTGTGAGAGGCACGGCAATACGAGAGAAATCTTTTATGAATCGGTGGTAATAACCCGCGAGGCCTAAGAAACTTCGGATCTCGGAAGCATTTCGAGGCACTTCCCAATTCTTAATCGCCTCGATCTTGGAAGGATCGACCGTTATACCTTCACCTGATACCACATGACCAAGGAATTGAACTTGGCGCAACCAAAATTCGCATTTGGAAAATTTAGCATACAATTTCTCTTTTCGTAATAATTCGAGAATTTCACAAAGGTGAGATGCATGATCACTTTCAGATTTAGAATATACCAAGATGTCGTCGATAAAAACAATAACCGACTTATCCAAAATAGGACGACATACCCGATTCATCATATCCATAAAAGTGGCCGGAGTATTCGTTAAACCGAATGGCATGGCTAAGAATTCATAATGCCCATATCTGGTTCGGAATGCGGTCTTAGGTACATCTTCTTTACAAACCTTCAACTGATGATAACCGGACCTCAAATCAATCTTAGAAAAATAACTTGCACCTTGCAGTTGATCGAAAAGATCATCAATTCGTGGCAACGGGTACTTGTTCTTGATTGTCACCTTATTAAGTTCTCTATAATCGATACACATCCGCATCGTCCCGTCTTTCTTCTTAACAAATAAAACCGGTGCACCCCATGGTGACACACTCGTTTGGATGAACCCTTTATCAAGAAACTCTTGCAATTGCTTCATAATCTCTTTCATTTCTGCCGGGGCTAAACGATAAGGGGTTTTGGCGATTGGAGCCGCACCCGGAACCAGATCAATTCGAAATTCTACTTCTCGATCGGGAGGTAATCCGGGTAAATCCTCGGGAAATACATCCGGGAATTCATTAACGATCGGAACATCTCTCACCGATTTCTTAACTTCTATAACCGGGTTAAGAATATAAGCTAAGTAGGAATAACATCCATGGGACATCAATTTATTAACTTTCAAGAAAGAAATCACACGCCTATTCTTCATTTTTCTATCACCGTACACATACAATGGTTCTTTTCCTTGCACGGGGATCCTAATCAATTTCTCATAACACATGATGTCGACATGATACTTCGACATCCAATCCATCCCGATGATAATATCAAAATTTGGCAAGTCTATCAACACAAGATTTACTAAGAATTTATGATCATCAATCTCTAACGAACAATCCCTAAATAAACGATTGGCTACCAAAGTCACACTACCCGCAGTATCAACACATAATGGATTCAGCAAAGGGGATGGAAGTACAGATAACAATTTAGCAAATTTCACATATACGAAAGAATCAGAAGCTCCAGAATCAAATAATATATGAGCGGGTTGGGAATTAACAAGAAATGTACCAGAAACGACATTTGGATCTTCCCGGGCTTCCTCCGGGGTCAACTGAAATGCACGGCTTCTAGCCTTAGGGACCTCCTCCTTTTGACTTGATGCACCCGCTCGTGGAGGTTGTTGTACCGAACCTCAACTTTCAACTGTTCGATTAGAAGGATTAGGACATTGACGCCTCCGATGACCCACCAATCCGCAACCATAACAAACAACATCCTTATTCGGGCACCTAGATTTTATGTGGCCCTCTTCAAAACAACCAAAACATTTCACGGGCCCACGATCACTAGCACACCGTCATCGGTGGTTCTTTCCACAAGTTTGACAATCTCGATTAGTATCCGACTAAAATATTAAAATGGTTAAACACAATTCGTAATCATATACATAACATAGGATTTATTTTAATTTCAATCTTACTTGAATAGAGAATGATTGGGATTGGCCACGAGGCCGAGATGACCCTTGAGATTGGGTTCGACGGTTAGAGGGAATTCGGTTGAAGCGACCGGATGGGGAAGAAGTAGTTTGTTCAACTTTTTGACGTTTCGGTTCGGGAGTCAATTCTCCACGAAGACTCAAATCGTGCTCTCTTCTTCGAGCATACTCCACCACCTTAGCAAACGACGGGATATCACTGTTGCTCACAAAGTCTTGTATCTCATATCTTAACCCTTCTACAAACATTTGAATCTTCTCAAATTCGGTTGGGATGTACTTTGTGGCAAATTGGGCCTTTTGATTAAACAAAGTTTCATACTCATCTACCGATAAAGTTCCTTGTTTGAGTTCTAAAAACTCCTTCTCTAACCTTCTTCTCATATCACTTGGACAATATTGTTCAAGGAATCGGGCCTTGAATGAATCCCAACTCATGTGATCTTGTTCTTCCTCATTCAAGATCTTAAACGTGTTATTCCACCAAGTTAAAGCCTAATCAGTGAACATGGCGGTGGCATAAACCGTTTGATCATTCTTATCTACACGAGAAATACGAAACACTTTCTCGGTGTTTTCTAACCATAACAATGCAGTAACGGGGTTTGCCACACCCGAGAATTCCGTGGCCCCACTACTACGGAAAGTTTTGAATGAAACAGAACCAGATTTCTTACTAGGGGATTCATCAACCACGTTCTCCTTCTCCTTCAACTTTTCTTTTTCTTCACGTCTAAATTGTTCAAAAGTTGCTCGGACCATGTCCGCCGTCCTATTCATCAACCTCTCCTCCCTTGGAGATACTCTTTCTTCTTCTTCTTCATGATTATTAGGGTTCGTTCCTTGGGTTCGAGGACCCGAAGAACATAATTCAGGATGTTCTGCACTTCTTGAGCCATCATTATTACTATTACTACTTCATTGATCCATCCCTAGCTAAAATTTATAAGAAAAAAAAAATTATGAAAGTATTAAATAACACTCACCCTAGCATTTCTATTGACCCACCATTATGTATCCAACCTATGGTTTGTATCCGACCTAAACTTTAGCCTATACACTATACCATCAACGCCTAAGTTTGAGTCTAGTACCACAATGATACCTAGTTCACTCAAACCTGGCTCTGATACCATATTGTAAAGGACCTAACTCAAATACAACCCAATTAAACATCATTTACAACCAAACCTAACAAAAATACAAGTTTCAAATATATTTAACAAAAGAAAATATACCAACCATGGACAAACTAACTATACCGGATACAAACCAACTAAACAACCCAAAAGATATACATCAAAATACCACAAGTCTATACCAAAAGAGAAGCTCTTCCAAAGCTTCAAGCTAACCAACTTCTGTAATCTACTCGCACTTGTCCTTGCCTTTACCTTTTCCTGAAATGGTGACAACTAAACGGGTAAGCTATAAAGCTTAGTGAGTTCCACAATGTATAATGTTATACTAAATAATTATATAAATTAACATAAATAAACAATTAAATGGTAACGGGTCAAAGTACTGGGTTATCACAACAACATCATCACAAAGCATCACATATCAATACCGAGTCAACAATGATCAAAGTACAAATTTCAAATTTAACAAAATGCATCATTCCCTCTTAGGCCATTAGGGAATGAGGCCGATGAAGGTGACCATGGCACCCCAAACCGAGTCCATGATCCAGCTTCACCACCACGGTCCATACCACTCCTCCGCCACGTACTCCCGCGTCCACCGCCCGACATATTACACGAAGTAATATTCGAGCCGCCATGGGTCCTCACGAAATGAAATATCAGTCAAGGCATTCCACTCAAACGGGTCAGGGAAAAATGAAGTTTTGATCATAAGGAATCTCAATGTCGTAAACAACCGAAACAATACCCAAGGATGTCAATTTGTTACAAATACCAACTAATTATATTGCTTATATATATATAATTAAAAGTATACACATTGCACATAGGGAACTCACCTGGGATTAAGCAACTTCAACTATAAACCGATCAATTCCAACGTCACCGATCAATGGTGTTGACACAATCTTCCAATGGTTTACCTTAATAATCACACAGGTTTCAATCAATATTTTACTCCATAAACACAACTAGAATTGACCATAATCTTCAATTCTCCCTAGATGGTGATGACCCAAAACCCTAATCTACTAACTACCCATCTAGGTGTATGATCACATGATAACTTCAAGTTTCATAGCTAAATATCTGTTATACATAACATACAATTATCAATTTCAACCCCATAACTCAAACCCTAACTAGGGTTCTTGACCTACTATCTCTATACATCAAGTTCTACACATGCATGAAGAAAGGGATGATAAATTACCTTAATAATCAACACTAGAGATGATAACCCTTTGATTTCCAGCTAAAATCTGCCCAAGAACACCCAAAATCACCAAAAATCGCCCACACCCATCGAGAGAAAGTTCTGGAAAAGAGTTGGGCTGAAATGGGGAAAAATCCCGATTTTATGTCTGCTTAGCGCAAGATAGCGCCGCTATCCTAGAGATAGCGCCGCTATTTCCTCAATCCCGCGCTTTTTAGCGTCGCTATCTCCCAAATTTTCGCGTTTTACCCTTTGCTATTTCGGATCGCTGCTCCCAAACCGCCCAAGATAGCGCCGCTATCTACCCAGATGCTGCAAATTTCAGCTTTTCTTCCTTTTTGACCTATACCACTTATCCAAATACCGAAAAACACAGATTTTTGATCACAACTTCCAACTAACATATCCTAATACTTTATCATTTACCAATTAGCAATTAACTTAACAATTAAAATACTCAAATTAGAAACACATATGTTACACAAACGTTTTATAAATACCCCTCACTTATGTAATTTAACAATTTTTATAGCATTACAAAACTTAACATTTTTGTAAAATGTCTCTTTCAAAAATATTATAATGCTTGATCTTAAAAAGTATTGAAATATGATAAAGTCGAAAGATGATTAAGTGGTTGGGGAAGAATAAGTGGTTGGAGTGACCTCCTAAAAAAGTTATTTATTCCAATGAAAAAAAGTTATTTTAGAGGTTATTCAAATAGTATCAATCTCTTAAAAAATCTTCCATTGGAGATGCTCTTAGACTAAAAAAATTAACATAAACATCAATGTTGATTTTTGTTGTGACTTGATTTAATGGATTTGTGCAACTTCATTAATTTTTCGATGTATTTTTAGGTTTTTGATAGTCTATTGTTATAATATCAAAATCAGGAAATGGATAAAAAAGATAATAATAATAAGTTGAAGATGAATAATTGTGAAATGAAAAATGTATCCCTCAATTAATATTAATAATTAATAAATAAAAATAAAACTCTTTCCTTAAATAATCCTTTTAAGTTGTTAACCCGTTCAACCACCCGAAAACTTAAAAAACCCGGGTTTTGCCCCGTTTGGAAACCCTTTCCCCCTTTTAACCCCCCTCACTCCAAGAACCCTTGTTTCGTCTATTTTTTTCTTCTTATTTTAAAGCAATTTCCTCCCGAAAAATCGAATTAGGGCTCGGATGTTGATGATTTTGCAATGATTAACATCAATTCGCAAGAGTTGAACTACCTTGTTTACCGGTATCTTCATGAATCAGGTCTGTTCGTACTTCTGTTTAGTTCTGTTTGTTATTTTATTTTATTTATTTTATTTTGCGTTTGTTGCAATTGAGAAAATGTGTTTATCCCTTTCTCGATTGTCATATAGTTGAATTTTTCTATATCGCGGGCCCATAGATTATGTTTTTCCGGCTAGGTCACTGAAATTTTAACCAAATTTATGATATCAAAATTGATTTTTTCCCCCTTCTCTCATATGCTTTAAGGTATGCATAAGTTAGTGAGGTTGAATTACGTCATCGCGAGCCATAAACATGGAATAGTCTAATGATTCAAAATTCCATCAGGGAGACAAAGATAGTGAGGGGCTGTGTGGCAGAGAGTTATTTAGGGCAACCTTTGAATTGTTCGGTTTTAAAGTGAAATTTAAGAATTTAGTGAAATATAGTCTCTTTATACTATATACTATACTTTTTGGAATTATATATATTTACAGTGTAGTTTATTTCAGGTTTCACACATACTGCCTTCACATTAGGTTATGAGGCTGCACTGAATAAAAGCACAATTGATGGAAATGTAGTTCCACCTGGTGCTCTAGTCACATTTGTGCAGAAAGGAATTCAGTATCTCGAACTAGAAGCAAATCTAACATGCGTAAGCACAATTATTACTTCTATTTATGAATTTTTTTTTTGGGTTAACAAGGGTTTAATTGGTTGTCCAGAATGATTCTGACATTGATGAAGATTTCTCTTTTATACAACCGATCGATCTTATCACAAAAGACGTTTACGAACTACAACAAATGATAAAAGAGAAGAAACAAAGCCTTCAGAGAAGTAAACACAGAGAAAAGAACAAAGAGAACAATACTTCAACACGAGATCATGAACACGAACATGTCAGAGAGAAAGAAAAGGAGAAGGAAATTGAGCAAGAACATGTCAGAGAAAGAGAGAAGGACCGGAAAGAGCAACAAATCCGAGAAAGAGAAAAGAAAATGGAAATTGAAAAAGAAAAGGAGAAACAAAGGGAGAAAGAACACGAATTGGAGAAAGAGAAAATAGAAAGGGAAAAAGAAAAAGAAAAAGAAAAGGCTAAACATAAAGAAAAGAAGAATGAAGATCATGTTGATAATAAACGTGATGAGGATATTCAACCTGAACAAAATCAAAATGTGACAGCGGGAGGTAATGCAATCTACATTTTCTTTTTGGAAAAAAAACATATATATATTAACTATATGTTATATATTTATTGGAATTTTGAAGTAGGACCAGAACCAATGGAAATCGATGCAAATTCAAATTCAAATTCGGCATCTTTGTCTTGTATAATTCCCAACTCTGATGTGACTGTTCTAGAAGGTCATACTTCTGAGGTTTTTGTATGTGCATGGAGTCCTGCTGGTTCTGTTTTGGCATCAGGGTATGTGCATTTTCTCTTAAACACAACATTATAATCCATGAAATCCTTATTTGGAGTATAATCAATTTCCCATAATATTGAATTTATATATTTGAATTAGGTCTGGTGATTCAACAGCTCGAATTTGGACAATTGGTGATGGGCCTTGCAGTTCTATTTCCCAAAAAGGGCCGTTAGATGTTGCTGTTTTGAAACACTACAGAGGTAGAACAAATGATAAGAGCAAGGATGTCACCACACTCGATTGGAATGTGAGTTTTTTTTAACCTTTTTTTCTATTATTAATTATTAATTTATAAAATAATTATGTGTTTATATTATGCAGGGTGAAGGTACACTACTTGCAACTGGTTCTTATGATGGGCAAGCGAGAATATGGAGTAAAGATGGTGAGCTAGAATTAAATCATCTTGTTACATTTTTATTTAATTTGTGATATTATTAATTTATTTAATGTTAATTTAGGGGAGCTTGTAAGTACATTAACAAAACATAAAGGACCAATATTCTCTTTAAAATGGAACAAAAAAGGAGACTATCTTCTAAGTGGCAGTGTGGATAAAACTGCAATTGTTTGGGACATTAAAACCGGAGAATGGATGCAGCAGTTTGAGTTTCATGCAGCTCCTACTCTTGATGTTGATTGGCGAAATAATGTTTCTTTTGCAACGTGCTCAACTGATAACATGATTTATGTATGTAAAGTTGGAGATAATCGGCCCGTTAAATCTTTTGCTGGCCATCAGGTATATTTTTATTTTTCTTTTTTTAATGTATATTTGTAATAAGTTTTTTTAATTTTATTCTAGGGTGAAGTTAATGCTATTAAATGGGATCCTACTGGTACACTTTTGGCCTCATGTTCAGATGATTCCACTGCAAAGGTAGAGTTTGTTTTAAGGGCATAAAAGTCTTTTTATAACAAAACCTAGGGTATAACATGGTTATTTAATTAATAATGATGTATAGATATGGAGCTTGAAGCAGGATACATGCTTGTATGATTTAAGGGAGCATACAAAGGTACAACATATTACATACTTATTCAGTTTTTTCACACGTGATTATTTTAATTTTTCAATATTAATTTTCAGGAAATATATACCATCAGATGGAGCCCAACAGGCCCAGGAACAAATAATCCTAACCAAAAGTTAGTACTTGCAAGGTAAATATGCTTCTTTGAAGTTATATAACTTTTATTAATTATATGTAATTATAAAAAATGTAAATTAGGTCAACTTTGACTTACGTTTGGATGTTTAACAGTGCATCATTTGATTCTACAATAAAGCTATGGGACGTGGAAACAGGAAGCTTACTCCACAGCCTTGTTGCCCATGGGTACAATACTTATATTAATAATATTTATTCATTCTTAAAACGGATCATTTTCTAACTAATTATAACTTATATATATATTTTTTTTGTTTAGGGATCCTGTATATTCTGTTGCATTTAGCCCAAATGGGGAGTATCTAGCAAGTGGATCATTAGACAAATGTATGCACATATGGTCTGTAAAAGAAGCAAAAGTAGTGAAAACTTATGTTGGAAGTGGTGGGATCTTTGAAGTGTGTTGGAACAAAGAAGGTGATAAAATCGGTGCGTGTTTCTCAAATAATGTAGTTTGTATTTTGGATTTCCGAATGTAAGTCGGGGTTTAGTTGTAGGTAATTTGGTGTGGATTTGACTTGTAGTTTTGTTTAATTTTAACATGTTAATGTGGTAACATTTATTTGCAATTTAGAGATGTTCAAATCAATTAGTAGTTTGCCCTTGATTCGTGTTTTTGTCACCATTTGCTTTTTTAACATAATCTTCTGTGTTGCAGAGCTAAACTATACAGTTTAAATGACAGGTTAAGCTTTTATGTCTATAGTGGGAATGGTATATTTGCATTTTATTATTAGGCTTGATGGACGTGATGATACAAGTTGTTCATTAGACATAATCACATAATTTGAAATAGAAACATAAATTACAAGTATTTTCTTTTGGGTGATACTAACCATTGCTCTTAAAGTAATAGTTAAGGATAGTTGGGTTGGTTAATATACAATTAAGGAAGCATAACTACTAAAGATGATTATTAAATTTTAGAATAAGTCCCTGTGGTTTGATATGAGTTTTGAATTTGATCCCTAAGTTCTAGAAATTACACTCGTGGTCACCGTGGTTTGGATTTTATATCGGTTTTGGTCCCTAACACTAACTACCGTTAAAAATGACTGTTAAATCTAGACATGTGCAAAACACATGGGATAATTTAGTCATTTTACCCTCCTCACCATCTTCATCTTCCTCATCATCACCATTAAAAAAAATCCCCCTCGATTTTGTTCTCTCCCATCCTAGCAATCATCATAATTTCAATCTCAATCTCATCGATTATGTGTTTCTTTCCAACATGGTAAACAGCCTCATGCAAATAAAATTATAAATAACACTTACATGTAGATAATGGTGTTGAGATTTTGTGGATGTTACTGTTTTCAGAACCTAAAACAATAAGCTCCCCAGATTGAGTTACCTCTACAGAGTAAGGCTCAATCCCCAATTTGCTTCCATCAAATGCTGTTTCTACACTATACCCACTTTCAAATTTCATCATTGAGCGGTTAGGCATACATGTAAAAATACCAAAATAAACCTAAATTCACACAGCAATGAGAAAGAAAAAAATTATAAACTTGCACAAATTTACAAACCCAATCGAATTTTGTGGGACGTTTAGGAGACAACCACCATTTAAAAAGTGCAGATAATGTGTTCGACGTAATGCTACTGAGAAATTCTACAACTGAAAAAAAGTAATTAATAAACTGTTAATGCAGATTAGTTAAAAGAGCGAGAGAAACTCAAAATTGTAATCGATTAGTAGTTACTTGATAGTGGTGGTGGCCGGAGAAATGGTATCACTGGTGGGCCTGGGCAGGGTTTTCAAAAAGGCGGTGGATTACCAAATTCAGGTGCTTCAAGATTTTTGTCGATCAGAATATTATTGACGGTGGTGGTGCTTGTTATGATGGAGAGGATTTTTTGTTAATGGTTATGATGAGGAAGATGAAGATGATGAGGAGGGTAAAAGGACTAAATTACCCCATGTGTTTTGCACATGTCTAGATTTAACAACCATTTTTAATGGTAGTTAGTATTAGGGACCAAAACCGATACGAAGTCCAAACCACGGTGACCACGGGTGTAATTTCTGGAATTTAGGGATCAAATCCAAAACTCATGTCAAACCACAGGGACTATCCATGTAATTTACTCTAAATTTTAAGGGGTGGTTTTTTTATAGTTGTACTTCCTTCGTTTCAAAATAAGTGATACACTTTTCATTCTGGGATGTTTTAAAATAAGTGATACACTTTGAAATTTTCCTTATTTGGTAAAATATAGTGGGACTCATACCCACTAAATATCTCCTTTAATAAAGGTGAAATGACACATTTACCTTTACTTTTACTTTTAAACATCATTAAACTCACTTTAATCATAATATGTGAGACCCATCACTCACAAACTATCTAATTTAATCTAATTTAACCTTCATTACAATTTTTTACCTCAAAAAATATGAAAACTAATTTGTATCACTTATTTTAAAACGGAGGAAGTATAACATTTTTAAACACTAATTTTTTTTCCTTAAACAATGCCCTAAGGGCTATCATTAGCATTTCTCTTTTCGGGTTTTGTTAATGACAGCCTAACATGTATCAAAGGCTTGTACATTCATTGATATAGTAGTGATCGTAAAATTCAAGGGTTGTTTTTACTTTGATTTTACCTTCCTATTAAGGGATGTTATTATCAAGAAAAATGTAATTTCTAGTTGATTTGATAAAAAGACATTCGTATTTAAGGATTTTAATTATATTTATTAAATTAAAAACGAATGCTCAGATGTGCTGCTTTAATTCGAAATGTCGAACAGCTGTGATGACCCAACATCACTAGAAGCACATTTATCTTCACGGCATTTAAAGTGCACCAGCCGTGATAATAATTATCGAACTCTCCAAATTATCTCAAAAACCAAATAATAATTCGGTTAGTTTGATTTTACAATTTATTTATCTCATGATATTTTTTTTCATGACACCCCGCAAAAGCATAAAAAAAATTCAATAATAATAAATTTGAGTTGTTCAATTATATTTAGTAGTTAATTTATAAAAAGACAAGTGTTATCCATCTACTCATTTGAGTATACAAAAACAAATATGTGATAATATTCATCATATCCCAATGTTTTAAGGGTACCGGCGAAAATGACAATATTGAGTGGTTAACTCTCTTATAGAGTTTGTAAAATTGTAAGTTAAAAATGACGTAAGTGGAGACTTTTGTAGATGATTAGCGAGCAAAAAACAAAAGTATTAGGTTTATATATATGAAACGGATATGGCATATATGCTAAACAAGAGCTCGTGGTGTACAACTGTTATAGACTTCTTATCGAACCTTTGGCACTGTAAAACAATACCGTTAATTGCGCCAAAAGTTTGACGCCATAGGGTTACCCAACCCCCTCTCCTGCACAATTTTTTTTATTTTTTGATTTATTTCCTAACCTAACTATAATCTTCCCTTACCTCATTATCATACAAATTCAAGTACTTTCTAATATGATCTTCTCATTTCAACTTACACTAAATTACAATAAGTTCATCCGACGAATAACGATTCAAAATGAACTCATCCGAATAAGAATGAGGCAAAAATTGGTAAGACTCTATGAGTGAAATGAATAGTATCAAAGTTTATGTGCTCAAGATGAAGGTTCACACACTAGAAATTGCATAGGACGATATCGAGTTGGGGCCCAACGTCTCATGGAAGATTATTTTGGCCACGAATAAAAAAAAACTCAAGAGAATGTACAAACGATGATACCATACTGGCTCTAACTATAATATTACTAGCTATTATATATATTCAACTTATTAACAACTATAATATTCAACTATTATATATATTCAATAGTTGAAAGTATTACTAACTATAATATTCAACTTATTAACAACTATTTTTTTGTTTTTTAGTTCACGCCCCGATTCTCTTGGTAGAACGAGTACTAATCATATGATGACATGTACGTCCATCGTCAATTAACATACTACTCAAACCCTGATTCTTTTTATTAATACTTACAAATTGGTGAACATTCTGTAAGTTAATTTTATTAATTGTAATGTGTAGTAAGAATAGTTTTTAGTGGTGTTAATCTATTACAAGATATATATATATATATATATATATATATATATATATATATATATATATATATATACACTATATAGTGAAGGATTATATTGAGAACCCTGATTTTAAAAAGAACTCTGAGAACTATTTAATTTCACTCTGGTCCATTGAATTTCAAAATTAATGGTTGAGATTAGTTATGGTATTTTCGTAAATAAAAGAAATCAAATATTTAATAAGTTTTAATTTAAAAGGATAATTTGGTAATTGTGCCAACGTAAAATTAAAAAAAAAAACAAAAAAAAACTATAAACCGTTTCCCACTTCCCTTATAAATCTCTTTATCTTCTCTCACTTCCCCCATATTCTCTCTAACGTCTTCTACTCATCTTCTCCCTAATTTAGGGTTTCTCTTCTCCCAATCTCCTTAAAAAATAGTTGATCGATGACTTGGCAGGATGTAGCAGCGGCGCCACCACCGGAGCAGGAGAGGATGTTGCAGTGATGGTAAGAATCGTCGGTGAGTGGAGCGGAGGAGCAGCGACAGTCCATGGATCTAGATTTCAAGATTCTGGCGAGATCAGATATCCCGAAACTAGGCAGGTCGGACGCTTTCTTGCTCTAATCAAGTTTGATTTTGTTGTTTTACATTTTGTTTGTGTTTAATTTTTGTTCTTTTTGCGTTTGACTGTTGCATAGATTAACGACTTTTATTTTGAAGGGTTGCCTTAAAGGTTTCACAGTGAAATGCAGGTATTAATAGTTATATGTCTCTAACTTGAACAATTATAAAATATTATTTTAGTTACATCTATAATTTTATACGATTCAATTTTTTTTAATAAAAGAATCAGAATGAACTCATTGTCTTGATGCTCTGGTCGACAATGCTAAACAACAATTGATCACATTGAATTGTGATCTTGGTTTTACAATTAGATCTTTACTCGATGTAAATACATAGGTGGAATTTTCATTTTTTGTTGGAAATTATATTTGTTTGGACACTAGTGTTTGTATGTTATCTCTAAATTTTAAAAATCTTGTTTGAAAGGATATTGAATTTTGTTATTTTTGCAGAGGCTATCAAATTGGTTAATCAACAAAGGGAACACTACATTGAAGATGAATAAAGCTACAAACACAAAAATTACAAAATTTTCAGAATGTGTTCGGATGCATATATGTTATTGCTTGGATACATATATGTGTATTGAAATTACCTTTGACTGTTATATGAATAAGTACAACATATATGTTCAAACATGTATGTTCAATAGAATTTGTATGTTATCTGTTTGTAAATTTGGATATAGATTTCGTTTGTTAAATATGTATGTTTTATGTTACATATATGTTCAATATATCTTCAAAATCGTAAACGTAGAACTTGTATGTTCAAACATGTATATTCAATACAATCGTAAGTAAACCTATATGTAACAATAAATTTCCGAAACTAATGCAAAATAACATATATGTAAAAAAACACATATGTAAACAAAACATATATGCACAACTGCCTCGCCAGAAATAATAAATTACAATAAATTTTCGAAAATATTTCCTAAATTTCAAGAAATTAAAAAAAAAGGAAATATTTTCTTTTTGGTAAATGTCCTAAATACCCCTGAATAATTAATATGAATTAAATAAATTAAAATTAATTTACTAAATTCTGATTGGTTAATTAGAGTTCTCAGAGTTCTTTTTGAAATCAGGGTTCTCAATATAACTCGACCCTATATATATATATATATATATATATATATATATATATATATATATATATATATATATATATATATATATATATGTGTGTGTGTTACTAGAAGATATAGATATACATCTGGGTTACTAGCACTCATACTTGAATAAATATGTGAGTTTGTTTTATTACATGTTGTTGCTATTGTCAACAAATAAACTTTTTAACAACCACTGTTTCTAATCCAAAGTTTGATATGTAGATAACAATTACAATAATTAAGGTTCATCTTCCTTCTAACCCTTTGATAATCAAAAAACAAAAAAAATCTACATCAATTTGGTGTTAGTCAACAAATATATTTGACCAAAATTTATCATTCTTTAACGTCTTCAAAGAAGGAAGATGGGATCACAGAAGGAGAAGACAATTCAGACACACATTTAAACTGCAATAAGAAAAATAACAAATTTCATCAGAAACAATATATAAGTGCAGCTAATAAATAATAATACAAGAATTAATTGTAATTAATAATACAAATATTGTAAATAAATACAAACCTTATGTTGCTTGTATTTTTCTCTAATTGCTACCAAATTTCCTGCTCTTCTACTTGATTGCAAATCGTGTAAAATTTCAACACATTCTTTTAAATCCGATGATTTATATCCCGAAAGCTTTTCCAAAGCCAAATTCTGTACAACTATATTTGTAAGTAAAAATAAAAAAAATAAAAATAAATAATCAAGTGTTTATGATTCAAAATTTCATACCCATGGATGTGAATTTGGTTTAAGCATAAATCTTGAAAGAAATGTAACTGATGCAGCTATCATTGAAGGCAGAAACTTGATGCAGTTGTACTCTAATAAACTTAATTCTGCTAAATAATAACTCAAAAACTCCAACTGCAAATTCGGTGTCTGCAAAATTCAACATAAACACATAAATTAACAATTACTGACAAAAAAATTAATCTTTAATTTAAACATAAATGGGATAAAGGTTACATCATAATCTTCTTGAGTAATTCTACTAAATCTTCTAAGAAATGTTTTAACAGTTGGATTTCCCATTTCAAATTTGAGTATTTTTAGCACATCAGCTTCCATCTTAACTACTTCTTGTTTTGTGTATGTGTTATCAGTTATATAACAGAAATCTTCTGTATGTGGAGGGCTAATTTCTTCATATTTTCTGTTAATTACAACACACAATTAGATAATGAACAATATATAATCAAACCACATAATTAAAATCAAATTGATTTGAATGCTTACGATGCAATGAGCATTGAAGAAACACCAAGAAGTTGAAGTCTTTGTCTATTAAGAATGTTTAATGATAAAAATCGATCGATGTATGAAATTGTGAGATATAAAGTGTCTGGAAGAAGTTTGTATTCTTCTGAAACTTCAACTAACCAATCAACTAATACACTTCTCATATTCACACTTATATCCTTTTGTACTTTTTCAATGTAATCGATCAATGGTCTTCTCTTTACCTCCATCTGAATTCAAAATCAAAAATCCAATTTCAATAAATTACCAAAATGAACACATCAATTAAACACAATAAGATGAGTATCACTCTAATTACTAGAATAATCCTAATTAACATAAGACTAGTTCGTGACCCTAAAAATCTGCAATTACATGAACTACACAAATAAAAGGTAATGTGGTGATTTTCAAATCTGGATTCAATGTCAGAAACTCAAAATTGTAATAAATTTTGAAATGAAAAGTAATACATCAATTAAACACTACAAGTTGATTAAAATCCAAATTACTCTTGTAAACCCTAATTAACATAAGATTGTATTTCATAAATGTCTCTACTGATTCAGATTAACCATAAAAATAAGTAACTGGAGATGAAATATGAACTGTACCTCCATGTTATGAAGATATTCGTTAATATCTGAGACGTAAGATTCGCACATCTGTGGATCGTCCAATGCTTCATCAGTCTTCTCAAATTCATGTTCTTTGACCGCCGTTGTTACTGCTTTCACAGCTTTCTTCACCTTTTTCGAGCCACATTTTTTCTTCTGATCCTCAAAAGAAACAAAATTGTTTGATAACTCACCTAACACAACTCTCTTCTTGCTTGCCGGTTGCAAATGAGATCCAATTGCTTCCATGGCTCTCTTCTTTGCCAATCGAGTAACTGTCCCACCAAAAGTATTCTCCTGGTCCGCCATTGATTAATAATTGTTTGAAGCACGAACTCAGGAGAGAAAACCGGAGATTGATGGTGATGAAATTGAGCGAGAGTGTGAGTAATTTAAGGATCCAAGATGCCGCCATTTTCAAAAAATTTGAGGTTTTGGTAATGGAGGGGTGAAGAATGGTTTTACTGAAAATAATTTGAGATGAAAATTTTGAAGTGACGAATGGGAAGTTGACACGTCAGATTCTAGTTTTTGGAAATTGGTGCACTGGCGGCTATTTTCACGGGTTTTGAAACTTAAAATAAAAATGAAAACATGATTTTAGATTGTGATTTGAAAGTTTAAATGTTTAACCACGCGCCTTTTGCAAATTTATTAAGGGGTGTTTTGTTTTGAACAGCAAGAGAAGACAACGGAGCGAGCATCGGCAATGCCAACACCCACCCGAAGACCTACCCACAACATAACATTTAAAAAACGAAAGCTAGCACGAGGCTAGCAAGTACATGTGTAAACCAATAATACAAAGAAAAAAAATATAGATAAAAATGGTACAAAAACCCCACACCCAATATCTAATACGTAACCAACACTACATAAAGGGACTATATACGTCATATCTTCTTTATACAAAATCACCTTCTTCTTGAGAAATCAACACCTCATCATAACACAATCGGATTCGAACACCACAATCCCCATTCCAACCAACCCCAGTCTAGCGACGATCTATGTTTGATCCAATAATAAGCAAGCGCCTGGGCTGAAGGAATAACTGAGGACATGCAACCCTGGATTTTGTTAAACACCACATTATTTCTGAATTTCCAAATTAGCCATGAAGTTGAGAATAAAGCTGCAAAATACTGAAGTGATTTAGATCTTGATAACTGAGCCCGATTACTCCATAAAACTAAATCTTCCATGCCCTGAATTTGTGTGATATCCACATCCCACCATCGACAAAAATCTACCCAAACTACTCGAACCGTTACAATTCCAAAATAAGTGATCTTCATTTTCAATTTCACGCTCACATAAAGAGCAGACAGCACTATTTAAAATAATATCACGTTTAAGCAAATTATAACATGTCGGGAGCCGCTTATTTGATAATCTCCAAAAGAATATATTAACTTTATCTGGCACAATCTTCACCCATGGATACTTTGCATCCTGCTGAGTTCCTAGTATTGTATCCTCTATCGCATGTCTAGCCGATGCAACCGTAAATTTACCATTCGCCTCGAGAGCCCATTTCCAGGAACCCGGACTTTGAGAATCAACCTGAGAATACTGAAACCAAGAATCAATTGAAATATTAATTTTATTTAGAACAGTACGTACCTTTGTTATATTATTCCACACGCCCGGGAATTTAGCCTTTGGAGATATATCGGGAGGTAGCTTATGAAGAGAAATAATCACGTTTCTCCATAGGGCCCCAGTCTCATTTTTAAACCTCCACCACCATTTACATAATAGTGCTAAATTTTGAGCTTTTAGACTTGGCACATTTAAACCGCCCGACCTAATAGGAAGGTGAACTTGATTCCAACTAATCCAATTAATCTTACGATCCCCGTTTTTAGACCCCCCCAAAAAAATTAGCCCTAATAGATTCAAGTTTTTTCAAAATTTTAATTGGTACTTTAAAGATTGAAAAATAGTAAATTCCAAGTGAACCAAGTACCGACTTAACGAGCGAAAGTCTTCCACCCTGAGAAAGTGTAGATGATTTCCAGCTCGAGAGTTTCTTTTGGAATTTGTTAATAATAATGTCCCAATGTTCCAATCTATTCATAGAAGCCCCGATTTCCAACACAAGATATTTAAAGGGAAAAGATCCCACATGACAATTAATACGGTTGGCAATTCTATTAATCTCTTCGTTCGCAACACCAATGCTAAAAATATTACTTTTCTTCATATTGACTTTAAGCCCTGATGCTAAATTAAAACAAGTTAGAATTCTGGAAAGATTTTTAGCATTCATCGCAGACCATTCTCCTACGAAAATTGTATCATCGGCGTATTGTAAATGGGACAATATGAGACCATTATTCTGGAGATTAATACCATTAAAAATACCTCTTTCAACCGCTTCACACATAGTGACGTGAATACCTTCGACTGCAATAATAAACAAAAAAGGTGTCATCGGATCACCTTCCCTGAGACCTCTCTTTATATCAAACTCCGATGTAGGTGATCCGTTAAGAAGAACGGATGCTCTAGTAGATGAAAGACAATTTTTTATCCAACCCCTCCATTTTACCCCAAAACCCATTTGAGACATCACCGAATCCAAAAAATCCCAATTTAGAGAATCATATGCTTTTTCAAAATCTACTTTAAAAATCATTAATTGTTTTTTCGCCTTCTTGCACCACGAAATAGTTTCACTTAAAATAAGAGGACCGTCTAAAATATTCCGACCTTCAATAAAAGCCGATTGCTCACAACTAATTAGATCCCCGATTACCACTTTGAGCCGGTTAGCTAAAACCTTAGCAATTATCTTGTAAAAACTACTAATGAGACTAATAGGTCGATAATCCCCCAAAGATAATGGAATTTCACATTTAGCAATTAAAGTAAAAAATGAAGAATTACAACCCTTTTTCATACTCCCACCATTTTCAAAATCATTAACCGCGTTTATTAAATCATTTTCTAACAGGGCCCAAAATTTTTTATAAAATGCAAACGTGAAACCATCCGGACCAGGTGCTTTTTCCATCCCACACTCCCAAACCCCTTTTTTATTTCATTTCTAGTAATCTTATCTTCCATAAAACATTTTTGAGAGAAAGATAATGATTTAAATTTATTACTTGAAAATCTTGGCCGCTTAATATTTTGTTTTGAGAATTGTTTGGAAAAATGATTAAATGCACCTTTTTTCATGATAGCCGGGTCGTTCGTCCAACATCCGTTTATTGTTAATCCATGGATGTAATTTTTCCGATTGTTATGATTAAGAGATCCGTGAAAAAATTTTGAATTTTCATCACCGTCTACACACCATTTCACTCTAGATCGTTGTTTAATATCACGCATTTGAATGGACTCTTCCTCTCGTATTTTGATACCAATAAGTAATCTAGCATTTTTTTCTTCTGAGGACAACCCGATCAAGTCAGCTTTGGAATCAAGAACCGAAGCCTGATGTTGTAATTTTACACTTTTCATGTTTAATTTCTCCTGTTTTCTCCATTCTTTGACCGCCAATTTAACCTGTTTCAATTTTTTACAAAATAATTGAATGGGGTGGTACGAACCCGAAGTTACTGAGTACCAAGCATGTTCAACAATCATCTCCATAGAAGGGTTAGTTAACCAGGAATTAAAAAATTTAAAGTATGTAGGACCAAAATCAGAACTACTACCGTTAAGAATTAATGGACAATGATCACTAAAACCTTTCGGCATAATAGTGACATTTGGGTTTGGGCAAACCCGAAAAAAATTATCTGACACTAGAATTTTATCTAATAAGCTTAATTTACCACTGTCGGGTGTGCTTCTAGAATATTTCCGGCCACCCATTTTCAAATCATTTAAACCCGCATCCGCAATGAATTCGTTAAATAATCTCGCTCCAGAAGGGGAATAATTTGTACTACTAAGTTCTGAACTTCTACGAACTTCGTTGAAATCACCAAATACGATCCAAATACAATTGGAATCCGACCGTATAATATTTAAAATCGACCGCCATAATTATTTCTTTTTGACTAATTCTTGAGGAGAATAAAGGTTAATAAAACCATAATTCAAGTTGAACCCATCATTGCCCCTTTGATAACGAGGAAACCATCTCCCTTAATACTATCAATTTTTAAAAACCAAGATGGGTCCCAAATAGAGATTAACCCCCCTGAATTACCTGTTGATTCCAAGATATCAAACTCCATTGTAGAATTTCCCCAGTATGCCCTAGCCAAAAAACTATTAACATTTGATGACATAGACTCTTGCAAACCGACGAAATTAATTTTATTGACTGCCTTTAAACCACTGATCCATTTTTTTTCAGGATGCAGGAAACACCCCTAATATTGATAGATAAAACCTTCATTGGACAACCCTATTCGTAGCCACACCATTGATTACCTTCCGAATTTCAGACTCGCCATCGAACATCTGATATCCCAACAAATTACCGACATCCATTGTATCACGAACTTCATCGGAAATAGAGAAGGAGGTCGAGACCGAACCAGAATGTTGACCGATTACATTTTTCTTTTTTTTCTTTGATTTTACACCTGCGGATTGATTCTTCCTAGAAGAAGTTTCAAGATCCTGATTTTGAAGAAAAGAACTAATCGAATCAGAAGTAGACGAAATAGGCATGTTATTAAGATCAAAAATTCCGTTCCCAATTCCGCCACCACACACCGTATCTTGATTCTCATTATCTTGTCTCACGACTGGACTACTAGAGGTATTATATTCATTGGCCCCGATACCACCATCCAATTCACTGTTATTCCCACATTTAGTTGGACTCAGAGGAGGTAAGAAATCAGACACCAATATGGGCTTGTTAATCTCACTTACATCATTTACCGAAATAGGCCTATCTACTGATTTATTAGTAGAGCCCATATCCGAATTTACCATTGATGGACTTTTATTAATCGAAATTTTGGGCCTGCTTTCCGAGTTTGGAGATTTAAATGAGTCTTCAACAATTAGGTTAGAAGGAATCGATGTTTTAGTCCTAGATGACACCGCCCCACTAACTTCACTATCTTGAACTTCGCATAACGGCTCCTTCAGATCTTGGGAAATATCATTTACGATTTCAACATCTGATTCATGCTTCCCAGGCGACTGTTCGTTTTCCTCCGCCTGATTATCGTCGCTGGCGAACGGAGGTTCTGGGGCTTCCGATTGATCACCAATAATTTCCCCTTCTTCTAGTTGATCCTCTTCAAACAAATCAAATTCAACATCGTCTTCTTCGGAATCTGAACTCCAAATAGGAACACACGGATTACCCGGAGAGAGTCTTATGGATTCCAACTGATCTTCCGTGATTCTAATATTGAATTCATTACCATCAACAGAAATTATCATCTCCTTGTTGATCCATCTTAATTGAGAAGTAAGAATCCCCACTCTTCCAACTTCCATATTTGGATTATCAAAAGAGCAATCTTCCTGTATAATAACTTCACCAACTGTTTTTGCAATCTCACTTAAAGTATCGGTACACCACGCATGAACCGGTACACCGTAGATAAGAACCGACGCAAGTCTGTCATTGAATTGCATTGCGGGATTCCAGGTGGATAAACAGTCGAACCAATTTGACCAAACATCTTTAGCTTGCACTAGGAAATTAGATGCAAGGTCATTAGATTCAAATTCTAACAAGACATTAAGACCACCAAGATATCTAATGTTTAGATTACTGCATCCATCACCATCCTTTATATCATTTAAATTCCATAATGCCTTAAAATTTGGAACCCTACCGATGAGGCTAGCATCAAGCCCAGACCTTACAGGTCCGGGAGATAATAACTTGATCTTAGGGGATTGATCAGAAGGTTCAGATCCGAGACCCGAAAGAACAGCCGCATAGGACGAAACCTTCGTATTTATCGGTTTGTTAATGATCGGACGCTTAACGTAAGAGGGAGGTGACGGGGGTGGGAGAAACGATTTGAAACTATTGACAGGCAAATTATTGTTCCGATCAAATTTAGCAATATTTACCGTAACGATATTCCAACCAATTCTCACGTTTTGTATTTTCTGTTCGAATGAAATTGGATCGAGAATGTCAACGAATCGGATGAAACCAAATCTGTTTCCGGCTTTATTTCATTTCTTTGCTATGTATACATCCACAAGATTACCATAGCTCCTGAAAGCCCTCCAAAGAACAGCTTCGGAATGTTCTTCTGCAAAATCAGTCACAAAAAAAGAAGTGGATTTTCTTACCGGAAACTTGTTAGCCCTTGTATTTTGACCGTGTTCTGCTTTGTAGATGGGTCTCTGTTTACGACGGCGAACCTCACTCCAGCCGCCATTAACTCCATCACCAAACTCTCTCTCTCTCTCTCGCCATAATTTAAATCTCTAGTTTGTTAAGGGGTGTTTGGGATTGCTTATTAAAAATAGATTATGTGTTTTGAAAATGAATAATCAGATAATCAGCAGTTATAAAACGTAATTATGAAAAGTAGTGTTTGGATTTGATTATGCTGTTTGAAATCGCAATAATCAGATAATTAGTTTTTTAGTGTTTGGCAAACCTGATTATTTGTTTAGTTAATAGGTAATATTCAAAACTCCATTTTCAAAACACAATTAAGTAGCTACCAACCTACTTTTTCAAAACTCCATTTTGAAAGCTCCAAAACGTAAATAAGTGATTATTTTATACCTTTTGCCAAACTAGTTTTAGATTATTTGTTGATACGGATCTAGAAGCTTCCTATCAAGTCTATATTCAAAGATGATACAGATCTAGAAGCTTCCTATCAAGTATATCTTCAACCATCCAACCTATTTAGAGTTTATCTTTTGTTTAGCTTTATCTATTAGTTTTCCTTATTATAGTTTAATTAGTATTTATCTTTATTAGCTTATATATAGGATAATAATGTATGGTTGGATGACACATTTTGAATAATACAAGTTTTCTTGTTCGTGAACACATTTGTTCATTGTGATTCGGTTGGCCGAACACACCCTCAAGCTAGGGTTTAGCTTCCATACGATACGTCCGTATCAAGTGGTATCAGAGCATCAGGTTATCAGGATGTCAGACCGTGAGGAAGATCGTCGTCAACACCGTAGATTCGCCACCGGAGGCAACGGCCATGAACAACGTGACCCACGAGACGTCGCTAAGATTGAACCATTACCACAACGGATTCATGAACTTGAGCTAAACCAGTTCATCGAGATGTCTGGCCGTGAGGAAGATCGCCGTCAAAACCGTAGATTTGCTTTCGAAGGCAACTGGTTTGAACAACGTGACCCACGTGACATCGAAATCGAACGATTGCGGCAAAAGATCCAGGATCTTGATTTTAACCGGCCCGTTTACAAAGTCACCGCCACCTCTAGTGTTGCTGATCTGTACCCGTACGAGCCCGATGAAGATGATGACTCGAGGACGAGTCATTTTTTTAGAGGGGGAGGATGATACGGATCTAGAAGCTTCATATCAAGTCTATCTTTAAAGATGATACAAATCTAGAAGCTTCCTATCAAGTCTATCTTCAACCATCCAACCTATTTAGAGTTTATCTTTTGTTTAGCTTTATCTATTAGTTTTCCTTATTATAGTTTAATTAGTATTTATCTTTATTAGCTTATATATAGGATAATAATGTATGGTTGGATGACACATTTTCAATAATACAAGTTTTCTTGTTCGTGAACACATTTGTTCATTGTGATTCGGTTGGTCGAACACACCCTCAAGCTAGGGTTTAGCTTCCATACGATACGTCCGTATCATTTGTGTTTTTAAAACACAATAAGCAGATAATCTATTTCAAATCGCAATCCCAAACACCCTCCAAATATTGTTATCGGAAATCATCTATTTTGATTATTTAATTTGTTTTTTAATTAAAAAACCTAAACATAGTAGTAAAGATTATGTTGCTCATGTCTTTAAATATTTTAAAAAATATTTAAAACGTTTAAGCAATTCTAATAAAAGTTATTATATAATAACATATTTTTAAATATTTTAAATAATATTTATAAATGTTTATGTAATTCTAATAAAATCCATATACAAAAAAAATTTGGTGATAATGATATTAATAATGTAAGTTTTATATAGAAATATGAGGTGATTTTTATACGACAAATTTTATTGTCTTTACCACAACCTTTGTTTATTATAGTTATATAATTAGTTGTAAAATTTTATTATGTGTTGTAGGAGCTAAGACTGGGTATATTGATGTGGTCGCCTCAATGGTCGGTCATATGTGGCATAGCATGGGACGCGTCCCTCTCCTTATTTGGGTCACCCCTCGACGCGTCGAAAGTGGTTAAGGGTCGTTCGGACGACCAATATAGGTCGTCTGATTTTCAAAGGAGCTAGGTGGACTTTTTAAAAGGATAATAGTTTGGTCGCCTGGTTACGTAGGTATGGTCGGGATTTTTTATATGTTTGGTCGGTCTGATGTGGTGCTAATATGGCAGGGGTGACCACTGAAACACTAGTCACCCATTACGCATAATCTAAGAGTTATGATGTAATAATGAATTCCCATAAATTAAAGGTTGTTTGGTTATTTAAAAAAAAAAAGATTAGGGAATCATTCTGTTATTTCAGCAAACAACAAATAAAATGCTAAAATAAAGGTAAATATGATCAGATCCCGTGTCAAATATATATTAAGTCTTAGGGTGGTGGCCGGTGGGTATGACATTCTTTGTCATTGTGGTTCCAGGTGTCAAGGCATGGAAGACCATGAAATATCCCCCCGTGCAAGCATCTCGTGCCTCATCCACCCTTTACACCACGAGTGATCACAATGTGGTTGTCTCTCCATCTGTTCTCTCTCTCAAACCATGACATGAAAGCTATGGAACACCTTCCTCCCTCTCTCTCTCTCTCTCTAACAGTGGCAAACTGGCAATGTCTAATACTGTTAGAGAATTAGAACCCGAACTTAAAGCATCCGCAATGGATAAGTCATTGTAAATTTATTAATATTGACACCTAGACTTTCCACTTAATATTCATAAATAAGCTTTTGCTCCAATACACATAGTGTGTCTTAGAATGACGTACTTATAGAATAAAAAACTTTTAAAGCAAAAACTTTTTACTAAAAGATCATAAACCATTAAATAACCTACACAAAAGATAATAAGTCTTGTAAAAAGTTTGCATTGGAGATGCTCTTAGATTGAAACTATTCTCAAAATTAACTATTAATTAAGTTCAATAAAAAGGTTACATAAAATGCATATTTTTTTAGTGTGATCAGTAATCTAAAATAAAATTTGCGTATGTAATGAAAGATACGTACAATGCCATTAAAAAAACTCCGATATTTCAAAATCTGAAAAATACATTGTCTCCTTGCCTCATGATCGATTGTTTAGCTGGTTCCCTTTGTTTTAAGTCACTCTCTCGTTGTTTCAAGTTACTCGTCACACCCGCCTGTATGGCCTGCATAATTTGTTACCTCTCTTACTAAAAGATAAATAGAAATTTTTTATGTACCCTAAACCAACAATCGAACAGAAACAGCACAGCCACTAGCTAATACAGAAAATGGGCATGAATAATAAACTATTTTGAGCATATTAATGGAGATAATTTTTTGGAAACGGCAAATGAAATAACGGAAGCATACTCGCAATTTTTCAGCGAGCACCCCGAGTTCGAGCTCCGCATAAGCGGGCAAACCCAGCCCCCAAAGGGATTTCCAAGGAAAATTCCCCATATGTGCCCGTGTGAGGTATGAGTTAAATTACGCTAATGCAACACTCCCAAAGGGATTCGAACTCACGACCTGCAGCCCACATGGGTATAAACCCAGTGCCTCAGACCAGCTAGGTTGGCCATCATTGGCATATTAATGGAGATAATACCTTGATCAATTTGTATCTTTTTTCATCTGAAGATGTCATATCCAAAGGTGTGAGATTTTCATTGTTACGAACATGAATGTTGACCTTATAATCAATCACCATCTTTTCCAGCTCAAGATCACACGCCAATGAATCGGAGTGTCACCATTGCCATCTCTTTGATTGATAAGATTTGTTAGTGTCGAATCTTCAAAGATGAGTTCAATCATATCTCTTTTCTTACTTTCTTTCCACAGCGAGATAAAGTGGACTTGCATTGTATTCATTGATATGATTTGCAAGTTGAGGAATTTCTTTCACCAACAAAAACACTACTCCAACATGATGGTTTTGTATGGCAATATGCAGGGCGGTTTGTTTATCCGTGTTTCTCGTGGCGAGTTCATCATTTCTTAGATTATAACTAATCAAAAGTTGTGTGAAGATCGAATAACTCTTCATAAACATAGATCTTTAGGCTCAAGAATAGTTAGTTCTTTATCTGGAATAAGCATATACAAAACATAAAATTGCGGAATTAGATAAACAGATTTGTATAGCTAAACAAGGTTTCATCATCATCTTCTATATACAATGATTACTAAAAGCCCCAATTCTACATATAAATATGTAGAACGGTTTTTGTTAAACAGGATCAAACGATCTTGAGGCTTAGGTTTTACACACAAACACGTTAAAACGTGGGTTCTAAGAACATCTAATTCTATGTCATTAGGTTTCTTTATATACTAGAAAACCTAAGACTTACAAGGAAAAGATAATACTAAATCTTTTAAACTAATAAAGATATACTATATCTTTTTACATTAATGATTATCTCCTAAATCTTTATTTGAATCTTGAACTTCATATCATCGACTTAGGTCCTTGTAGTTTAATAGTTTTGACTAATCAAATCTTTAATGAATATTAATAATAATATTCCTAACAATCTTCCCCTATTTGATTTGACAAAACTTATAGAATTAGCTATGAATCTTCAAGTCTCTTCCCCTTTTTGACATAATCAAATCAATCTGAGAAACTTGAACTTCCCCTTGAATGATCAACACTTTTTCTTCCCCTAAAAGTGTGCTATCATTCTTGTGTTCTTCAAGGCTATATCAATTACATTGAAAACCAACTATTTTCTATTTGAAGTTGAAGTAGAAACTCAAACTAAGCATCACATTCCGTCTAAATATAGTAATTAGCAACATCATATCTTGTATGAGGGACATCTTGGTCTTCAATCAGATCTTTTCGTTAAGATTCTGTTGAATTGCATTTACATCTTTACATAACATCTTATGTAGTAAGACTTTCCACTTCATCTTCAAATAAAATATAATCAATTATCTTCTGTAATCAATTGATAAAGATCAAATATGTAGCAATTAAAAACTTTCCTTTATCTTTATCATGCCGTCAACCTGTGTGAATAATGTGATTCGTTTCACATCATTATCAGATACAATCAATAAACCGTAGTATGGAATGAACATGGTGTGTGTCATGTTTTCCAAAATATGATGTATCAGTTGTATGGAAGAAATCAGTAAAAAAAAATTCTTCAAAATTTTTTCGGTCAATACTGATTAATAAATTGATCAGTCAATGCAACAGTAGTAACATGTATACTACTGATTCTTGGTAAAAATTTCAGTTTATTACTGATCAGTAGTGTTTTTTTTTTCTTCATTTACTACTGATCAGTAGTATTTTAATATGGGTCAGTAGTAAACAGCGAAGATATTCTGTAAGCGAGACCAGCACCAGTAGTAATCGGATCAGTAGTAAGCAGATATACTACTGATCAGTATTGTATTAGGAGCAGTAGTAAAAATCGAAACAAGATCAGTAGTAAAATTATACCAGCAGTAGTATTGAAATTGACCTAGCAGTAGTAATTTTGATTTACTACTAACTACAATCAGTAGTAAACGTTACCAGTAACCACTTGCGCCCACCGCTTTAATACCATCTTTATCTACAGATCTTTGGCCATGGCATCCGCAGGTAAATCCTTCGTTCAATCCCTAAGACGCTACATCAAGAAACCATGGGAAATCACTGGTCCATGTGCTGATCCTTGCCGCTTTATTGTATTACACATAGATCCAGACAATACGTTCCAACCTCCGATCTAGACAAAGCGGTGAAATAAACAGCCGTTTTGAAATAAAGCGGTGAAATAAAAAAATCTTCTTCTACGGCACTTCACATCACAGTCTCCACCGATCTCTGTATGTACGAATGATTCAACAAACGACAATCAAAATTTACAGATTGAATTTTGATTCCGAAAAAAAAATTAAAGTCGTGGGGATCTGATCGGGATTATTGATTTTAATCCTAAGCTCAAGCTTTTGATTAATTGATCGGTGGAATCTTCTTTTGCAAATAACAATTTTGCGTTGAAACATGGAAGTTGACGACGAACAGATTGTTCTGGGCTTTAAATTGTTCCATTCCAGATCTGGAGCCACCTGGCTCTGATACCAATTGTCAAGATCGAACAACTCTTCATAAACATAGATCTTTAGGCTCAAGAATAGTTAGTTCTTTATCTGGAATAAGCATATACAAAACATAAAATTGCGGAATTAGATAAACAGATTTGTATAGCTAAACAAGGTTTCATCATCATCTTCTATATACAATGATTACTAAAAGCCCCAATTCTACATATAAATATGTAGAACGGTTTTTGTTAAACATGATCAAACGATCTTGAGGCTTAGGTTTTACACACAAACACGTTAAAACGTGGGTTCTAAGAACATCTAATTCTATGTCATTAGGTTTCTTTATATACTAGAAAACCTAAGACTTACAAGGAAAAGATAATACTAAATCTTTTAAACTAATAAAGATATACTATATCTTTTTTACATTAATGATTATCTCCTAAATCTTTATTTGAATCTTAAACTTCATATCATCGACTTAGGTCCTTGTAGTTTAATAGTTTTGACTAATCAAATCTTTAATGAATATTAATAATAATATTCCTAACAAGTTGGACAATTTCTGTTTGTCCCTCCCTTGCAGCAACATAAAGTGGTGTCTCCCGGTCAGAATTCCGATGGTAAATGAGAGACGAGTGTTTTTCAAGAATTAATTTTGCATAGTTTATGTCTCCAAACTTGCATACAAGGTGAAGTATTGTGTTCTTGTTTAGATGAGTGAGTTCACATACACCTTGGTTAAGCTTGTCAAAAGACGATCGTGTTTCATTTGTATGTGATTTTGGATACGAGTTCACATCCATCACGCACTCCTTGTAGACCGTTGGTTCTATAAACAAATACTGTAGATGTTAGGCCAAAATTAGGCTACAACAATTTTAAGTTGTATGATGCATGAAAATATGCTTGAAAATCTATGAATTATCAAAAAAATTAATTACCACAAACTATTAGCACATAATTAGGAAGATATTTTTGTATTTAAATTCTTGTAATTTAACATTTAATCTAAAGGTGGTGATTTTTATACCATACTTTTTAATTTATCTATCACAATTGTTGCATTACATGTTTGTACCATATGTAGAAATACTTATATAATGTGGTATATACATCAAAATTATGGTAATCCGGAGTATAATTACTTAAGTCGTTAAATTGTTACAGCCTTTACTTGTCTTACGATCAAAATAACATTTTATTTGAAAATTGTTTTCAAAATTAATTTGAGCTTTTTTGACGTTATATGTATATTTGTGAATACTGAATTGAAATAGTTATACGCGAGAAATTATACATTTTAAATCTAAATTTTTTTAATTTAATATTAAAGTGTAAGCATAAGACCGAGTCAATACTCAATACAATGAAACTCAAATTATGCATACCAAATAAATTTTATAATTTAATTATTATAAAGTATATACCTTGGTGTTTGTTGTGAATAAGATCCAGTACCAGTTGTCCTTTTTCTTTTTTTGCTGCTTTCATGGCCTTAAGTAAGTATTCATCATATTTTGGGTCACTTAATAAAGACAATGAAGTCCTGCCCCACTCATCTCTATCGGAAATTAACATCTGCACAGAAACATGCTCCAACAGGACTCTTACCACTTCGACATTATCATAACGAGCCGCCGTGTGCAAGGCGGTTTTACCAGAAGAATCTCTGTAGCCCAAGAACTTTTGAAGATCCAAAGGTTTGCCGGTATGAAGATCTTTATGGGTTTGTTTTGCAGATTCTATAAAACCCCACACCATGTGATCATACCCGAAATTTGCTGCATCAATCAGCGGTATATCGTCGGGATTGATGCGCCGACATTTTTGGTAGATGTCGTTAACCTGCTGAATAAGTTTAGGAGTCATTTCCGGCCTCCTTTCACATAAATCGTTTCCACTGCGTAGAAGAGTGTAGTAGGCCGCCATGGAAGGTGCTTAATGTTTGGTAGATTTAAGCTGGAAAATTAAGTATGTGGTGATAACTAACCATTAATGTTTAAATAATACTTCCTCCGATTCAAAATAAGTGATACACTTTCTTTTTTGGGGTGATTCAAAATAAGTGATACACTTTGAAAAGTTACCTTATTTGGCAAAAAAAATGGGACCCACACACACTAACTATTTACTTTAACAAAGTGAAATGACCCCTTTACCCCTACTTTTTACTTTTAAACATCATTAACCTTACTTTATTTAAAAGGTTCCCCACTAACTATCCAACTAATCTAATTTAATCATCATTATAATCTTTTGTCTCAAAAACCGTGAAACCTTAAGTGTATCACTTATTTTGAATCTGACGAAGTATTAAAATCAAAGATACCTAGAAAATGTAAGCATTAATATTCTTGTTCAAGGAGGACACTCAACCACCATTAAACTCATCACAAGTTTATTATTTTACTTTATTCTTCTCGTGTTCACAGGCGGGCCTGTGGATTCTTAAAGCTATGTGCGCATAAATAAAACTACACGATGTATAAAAAATCAAAAATTTTCCAATGAGTTTTGTTAATGACAGTTTTAGGACTGTCTCAAACATGTAAAAAATGATTATATATTCATTGATAGAGTAGTGTTCCTAAAGGCTGTCATTATCATTTTCCTTATATTATTAAGCGAACTTAAAAAACTACAAAATTATACTCCCTCCGTCCCACAAAAAAACTTCTCATTTCAATTTGGCACAAATATTATGATGATAGTTAGTGGTGGGGTCATTGGTAATAATTTTGATTAAAATATAAGATTGGTTTGGAGAGAGAAAGATAGTTAGTAGATAGTTAGTGGTGAGATCCTTAGAAATAATAATATTTTATTATGTGGAGTCTATCAAATGAGAAGTTTTTTGTGGGATAAAACTTTAGGGTGAAATGAGAAGTTTTTTGTGGGACAAAAATTTGGTCCTCTCCCTCTCCGACACAGACACAACATCTACCACCATCGATCCATCACCATTATTGTTGCTGCACTTGACCATCTTCTATATATGTGCCTCTATATATTGTTGCTGCACTTGACCATTCTTCCTCTTCAGTAGTAACCAAGGTAGTTACTACTGGTGTGACTTCAGGAGTTACTACTGATAGGGCATCAGTAGTGTTTGGTGCAATTTTTTCCTCTTCTTGATTTATTACTGCTATGATATCAGTAGTAGGCATTACTACTTGTTCTTCTATAGGTTCATCAGTAGTAGGCTCAACAGTAGTATCCATGTCTTCTAGGCCTTCATCATTAACCTGACCTTCATCCACTTTTGTTTCTTTGAGATTGAGGAGAGAAGTTGCTGCTGCTGCAATTGATTCATCTATCATGCTTTAAATGTTGTCCTTCTCCCCCTTAGTGAGCTCAACTGGTGGAGCTTCACTATTATCAATTTTCTTCTTCAGTCTCCTTATTATCTTTGTTTGTTGATGAAGCCTGTGCTCATATAATCTCATTCTTTTGTTGATTGTATTGATATGCTTTTTCATGTATTTCATTGTTTTTCCTTGATTGGTGAGATATGTAAGGCAGTCATGTATAGTGGATTCAAGGTATACCAACCTATCCGTCAATTGTGTTTGTTTAATACTGCCCTCACTCCATCTAGCAAGATCATCGGGCTCACTAACAGGTACATTGGCTTTGAGGTTTTCCATCCTTTCCGTTAATTCAACAGTTTCAGGTCTACCCTCATCACTTCTTGGTGATGAAATGGGTTGTTTGGACACTCTCTTCTTCCTAGAAGAAGCAGTAGTGCCCCCCCTTATGGTTTCTTGGCACCGGGGTCGTCTTAGTAATTCCTCAAAAGAGTCATCACTTAGAGTTGCCGAGGTCTGGGTCTTAGTGATGTTCTCACTATCCTGTGCACCCACCTTTGGGGCATCAGTAGTGAGAGCCCTTTCCTCATGTCCTCTCTCCTCCTTGGAGGACAACTCTTGGAGCCTGGGGTTTGACTCAATTTGTCCCCTGGTGTCCTTTAAGGAAGTTTTCTTCCTTTTATAAATTGTGGATATATTTTGGGTTACATTTGGTAGGTCTTCCACAGAGTGAAGAGTAGCACTCTGAGGATTTTTTTCATGTTCCTGGGACACATTCAAGACATCTATTTGAGTGGGAGATTGAGTGACTATTTGGGGTGGTGTTTGGGCTGCATTTGGGGGTGATGGAGTGGGTTGAGGTTCAATTGGGGTTGTATCTTTGATTGAACCCTCTCCAGTATATTGTTGATCTTTCATGTTAGGAAACAGAGGGGTTTCCTTGCCCGAAAATTTAAATTGTTTTCTCATATTAGAGAAAACTTTCTTGTTCAACTCAGGAGTTATAAAAATATTTTTAGGAGTTGACAAGTTTTGTAATTCACAGTTTAAAATAAGTTGAAGAAATCTGGGATACATTAAAAATTTTGAAGCACTAAGATTTCCCAACATACCTTCAAAAATCATATTTGAAAAGTTAAATACTTGGTCTGTGCATAAACAAACAACAGCAGACGCTATTGATTTGTTAAACTCATTCCAGGTACTTCTTTTGGGAGAAATACAATGTTGAATGTTGTGAACAAGAAATTTCCATTGTGGGGAGAGAAGACCCTTTTGAAAAGTGACTATGTCAAGTCTTCCCTTATATCCCATTTTACTTAAAATTTCAACAATGTGTTCCTTAGGAAGAGAAAACATACCTGAGTCGTCATGTAGTTGCAGATGGTGTCGGATTGATTGTTCAGTTATAGTGATAGTTTTGCCATCCACGGTTGATTTGATCATTAACATAGTCGACCCTTCGGTTCGTTCAGCATTTGTCCAGAAATCAACCAAGTGTTGTTGATATGCTTTTGGATTTACAGTTAAAACAAACTTGATGTATGAGTTCTTCAAGAATTGTACGATTGGACGAAAGTCTTTTGTACCGTCTGGATTCTTTAGGAAAGCACACATGTTGTGAAATTCGGAGTATTTGAGAGTTGTTTGAACATCAAGAGATTGTAAAGTTTCCATTGTTGTTAATGTTATGATGTTTGATCATTTGATTTGAGAGAAATAAGTATGAATTTTGTTACTGATGCAGGGTTTATGATCGTGAGTTAGGGTTTATCGAGAGGATTTAGCAAATCGATGGAAGGATAATGCTAAACTAATCGACTTCAGCTATTTATATCTTACGATTTATCCTGCAAAAATTCCAAATTGCCTTTCGAATCATAACACAATGACTATTTTCATGGGGGTTAGTTTGGTAATTTGATAGTTGAAAGACCAGTAGTAAATTAGATACCAGTAAGAAAACGTCAGTAGTATCTAAGAACGTCAGTAGTAACTAAGGATTTTGACATCAGTAGAGACTGTAGACATCAGTAGTAACTAATGAAATGTTAATACTGACCTAACTTACACAAGACCAGTAGTATATGTGGATACCAGTAGTACTGTCTTACCAGTAGTATTTGTGTATACCTAATACACACCAGTAGTAGTTACCTACCAGTAGTATTTTGTGCACACGCCTACATACCTGTAAAGCACACCTACCAGTAGTAAAACACTTGAACAAATAAATAACTTTTTACAACAAAACTTTACACATGATTTTGAGTGAGAAATTAATTTATTAAAATCATTCCAATACTGCTAACCAAGAAGCTGAATCTTCCTACATCAAATGCTTTTGTAAAAAGATCTGCTAATTGATTGTCAGTATGAATTTTTTAACTACTTTGATTAACTTCTTTTCATTGCAGTCTCTTATAAAGTGAAGTCTTATTTCAATGTGTTTAGTTTTAGAGTGTTTTACTGGATTGTTCACAATACTAATAGCACTTTGATTATCAATAAAAATGGGAGTTTTAAGGATAGAGATACCAAAGTCTAGCAGTTGGTTTTGAATCCAAAGTACTTGAGCACAACAAGCAGATGCAGCTACATACTCTGCTTCAGCAGTTGATGTTGATACATTTGTTTGTTTCTTGCATTGCCATGACACCAGTCTTGATCCAAAGAATTGACATCCACCAGTAGTGGACTTTCTATCTTGACATTCACCTCCATAGTCACTATCTGTGTAGGCTATGAGTTCAAAGGGTGAATTATGTGGATACCATAGACCAAGTGATGGTTTGCCTTTCAAGTATCTGATTATTCCTTTGACAGCTTGTAAGTGAAGTTCTTTTTGTCTTGCTTGATATCTAGCGCACACACACAAACACTATACATAATGTCAGGTCTTGATGCAGTTAAGTACATCAAAGAGCCTATCATTGATCTATATGAGTGTTCATCTACATCCTCCCCCTCAGCATCAGGATGTAGGTGTTTGTGTGTTTCCATTGGTGTACTTGCACTCTTGCAGTCTTTCATATCAAACTTCTCCAAGATGTCTTTAACATATTTTGATTGGTTTATCAAAATGCCATCTGTTCTTTGATTGACTTGGAGTCCAAGGAAGAAGTTCATTGGACCCATGGAGCTCATCTTGAATTTGATTTGCATGAGATTTTCAAACTCTTTACATAATGACTCATTTGTTGATCCAAAAATGATATCATCTACATAGATTTGCACCAGTAGTATATCATTTTTGACTTTTCTTGTAAACAGAGTTTTGTCAATTGCTCCTCTTTTGAAATCATTCTTCAGTAAGTATGATGACAATGTATCATACCATGCTCTTGGTGCCTGATGTAGGCCATATAGAGCTTTATCTAGTTTGAATACATAGTCACCATGTTTTGGATCTTCAAAACCTGGAGGTTGGCATACATATACTTCTTCAATGTTCCCATATAGGAAAGCACTCTTTACATCCATTTGATAGACTTTAAACTTCTTGAATGAAGCATATGCTAGGAATATCCTAATTGCTTCAATTCTAGCAACAGGAGCATATACTTCATCATAGTCTATTCCTTCTTCTTGAGTGTATCCTTGGGCTACAAGTCTGGCTTTGTTCTTGATCACTATACCTCTTTCATCTTTCTTGTTTCTAAAGATCCACCTTGTTCCAATGGCTCTTTTTCCTTTAGGTAGAGGTACAAGTGTCCAAACAGCTTGTAATTTGAATTGAAGGAGTTCTTCTTGCATTGCCTCAATCCAGTTTGAATCCTTCATTGCTTGTTGAATCTTCTTTGGTTCATCCTGAGACAGAAAACATTCAAACATACATTCATTAGCAATTAGACTTATATTACACATGTTTGCTGTTAGACTCTTATGTAATTTGCTTCTTGTCTGCATGCTTGAGTTCACATTACTAAGGACTTGATCCAGAGGATGATTCTTTTCAGTTCTTGTGCCATGAAATTTATCAACAACTAGTTGATTTTCAAGATTGGACTCATTTGTTTCAGGAGATTGTTCCTCTTGAGGTTCTTCACTGTCATGGATGTTTGGTTCATCATCATTTGCTGGTTCATAGTTACTACTGGGGTCAGTAGTATTTAGGTTGTTACTGGGATCAGTAGTGTTACTGGGGCCAGTAGTATTTAGGTTATTGCTAGGACCAGTAGTATTACGAGTACTATTACTGGTACGAGTAGTGTTTGAATTACTACTGTCCTCATTGTCTGAATCACTACTGCTCACAGAATCTGAGTTATTACTGTCCTCAGTATTAACTGTGGGAACAGTATCAACTACTGTGTATCTCATCTCTTCTTGACCAGTATTAAAGGATGATGTTCCTTTCTTCTGAGAATGACAATTTGACTCACCTGCATTTAAATCCATGTTAGTGTTAAAGGATTTGGTTAGATTGTCTATGTTAAATAGCCAATCTGGACCATTTCCTTATTCATTAAGAATATTCTCATTAAAGGATACATTGATGCTTTCTTCAATAATCCTTAATCTTTTGTTGAACACTATGTATGATTTGCTTTGAGTAGAGTATCCCACAAAGATTCCATCATCAGCTTTGCAGTCAAACTTACCAATTTGTTCTCTTGTAATCAAAATAGTACAAGGACAACCAAATGATTTTAAAAAACTTATGGACGGTTTTCTTTTGTTAAAAAGTTCATATGGTGTTTTATGATGTGGCTTAACTATTAATACTCTGTTTTGTACATAACAGGCAGTATTAACAGCTTCAGCCCAAAAAGTGATTGGTAACTTTGAATCTGCTAACATTGATCTTGCTGCTTCAATGATGGTTTTATTTCTTCTTTCAGCTACACCATTTTGTTGAGGAGTTCTAGGTGAGCTGTATTGCCTGTCAATACCTTTAAGATCACAAAAGTTAATTAAGTTGGCATTTTTAAATTCTGTGCCATTATCACATCTTATGGCTTTAACTTTTTGATCAGATGTGTTCTCCAGTTTAACAATTAGGTTCTTGATGAGTTCACTTGTTTCATCTTTTGTCCTGAGAAAGAAAACCCATGTATATCTGGAAAAGTCATCAGTAATAACAAGAAAATATTGTTTCTTTCCAATGCTCATTACATTTGTAGGTCCAAAAAGGTCCATATGTAAGAGTTGTAAAGGAACAGAAATAGAGTTTACAATTTTGGACTTATGAGAAGACTTATGTTGTTTACCTTTTAGGCATGCAACACAGTGATGATCACACATGAACTGTTTTTGTGGTAATCCAATTACCAAATTCTTTCTTACTAAATTGTTCATGTTTTTCAAGTTTGTGTGACACATCCTTCTATGCCAAAGTTCTGATTCAGTAGTGTTTGCCTTGGATATAAAACAGTTGATCTCATTTGAAGAAATGAGTTCTCCCCCTATATCCAGGCAATACACATTATTTCTCCTTGGAGTTCTCAAAACTACATATTTTTCATCTAAAACAAAATCAGGAGAAAGAAAGATGCACTCAATGTCTGTGAAAAGAATTTTATTCTTTTTATCACATACTTGAGACACACTGACAAGATTGTATTTTAGCTCAGCTACATAAAATACATCATCAAAAGTAATTTTACCATTAGTAACAGTACCTTTACCTGTAATCTTACCTCCCTTTGGGTTCTCACCAAAGGCCACATATCCTCCATCAAATGACTTGAAATCCTTAAGAATTTGCAGATTTCCAGTCATGTGCCTTGAGCAACCACTATCAATATGCCATGTTCTACCTTCTTCAGGGATCTGAATGCTCTGCACAAGTAAGTAAATGATTAGTTAAGTTTGGGAACCCAAGCTTTGTATGTCTTGGGTTCATCCTTTGAGAAGTAAGATTTTGAAGATTTAATTTTAAACATTTTTGGTACCCATACCTGTTTAGTACTGGTGTTTTGTTTTACTACTGCCCTTTTGGATTTGATACTGGTGTCAGACCTTGGTCTATACCCATTATATTTAGCTTTTGAATACTTTACTACTGATGGACCAGTAGTATTTGGGTATTTACCATGTTTAGGGTGACCAGTAGTGTTTTTAACATGTGGTTTGGCAGCAGCAGTATTTTGAAAATTAGGTTTTTACCAGTAGTGTTTTGGTACTGGTACCTAACAGCATTGTAATTAGGTTTAGGATCAGTAGTAAACCTGTTAAAGTTTCTACTGTTATTGGAAAAAGTAAAGTATTGTTTATTTTGATTTGTTTTTCCATTATTTTTAAATTAATTGCTGTTTTTAGGGCTTCCAACTCTTTTATTTTGCACAAACCTTGGTGCATTTCTTCCAAATTTTGGTGTTTCAAATTTTTGAGATTTTGTTTTATTTACTACTGATGGACCAGTAGTATCTTTTAATTTTTGTGTTTTTGCTTTTTCCTTAGAGTTTTTAAATTCTTTGAACTCTTTGCAGTTAATTGGATTGAAGTGACAATCCTTTGCTAAATGGTTTACTTTGTTGCACATAAAACATCTCAATTTCTTATCCTTAGCACCTTCAGGTTTTCTTTGATCTAAGAGTTGATTTTTATTTCTTTCATTTCCCCTTCTTAAAATTTTTGGTATATTTTCTGCATTATATTTAGGAGAGTCATCTTGACTTTGTGCTGTGTGAAAGCTTGTATCAATTGAGTCTGTGATTTGATCATCATCAGAAGAATCATTTGATTCAGCTGTAATTGTGAATTCTATTTCAGATTTTTCATTATTAGATTCAGTTTGATTTTCATTTTTTAATTCATTTATGATTCTTTCTGAGCTATCTTTAAGTGGAGGAATAAATTTATATGGAGGTGGTACAGCATGATATCCCACTCCATGCATAACTTTTTCAGTGGTTTGATTACTTGTTAATTCATTCACAATTTGAGAGCTTCTTTCAAACTTTTTAATGGTTAATTTGTTTTGTTCTAATTCCATTTGAAATTCTTCTAGTTTGATCAAGGTTTCTTTTAATTTTGATTCAAGATGTTCTTTTTCATAGGTGGTTTGTAGCAATTCTTCTTTTATCTTTTGATCAGTTATTTTATAAATTTTAATTTGATTTTCAAGATCTGCTATACAACCATTATATTCAATTCTTCTATTTCTATTTAGAATCATCTCTTCAAGTGTTTCTTTATTAAGTTTTTCTAAATCTTTATAAGCGTTAATGCATTCAGGAGTGCAAGATTTAGAGTGTACCTTAGCAGGAGAGTCAGTGAAAGCCATGAGGGCTTGATTCTGTGCATGCTCCTCTGCTTGAAAGCTCCAATCATAGCCTTGTCCTTGTTGTGAAACAAGAGCAGTTGAGTTTGATCTTTTGTCTGGCTGAGGACATTCTTTAGCAAAGTGCCCAAGGTTGTTACAGTTGTAACATTTGACTTTAGTTTTGTCAAATCCAGCCTTGTCACCTTTGTTATAGTTCAGGTTTGTTCTACTAGTCCTCTTTAAGAACCTTTTGGTTCTTAGACTCAGCATAGCCATCTGCCACTTAAGATCCATCTCTTCAAGATCATCAGGATTCAGTTGTTCCAAATCATCACTAATTAGTGCAGTATGCACATGACTAGTGAAGAAGGATTCTCTTGCAGCATCTTCACAATCTGCAGCCTTTGCAGTTTCCTGACCTGTTCCTGTACTAGACACAAAAGCAGCATTGTTTGAAGATAAATTAGGAGTTTTAGAACTTACCTCAGATTCAAACACCCTAAGCTCATTGTATAATTCATCTAGCTCCTTTTCTTCCAGGGCATCACCTTGTCTATATGTGACTGTGTACATAGACCATTCTTCTCCAAGAGATCTGAGAAATTTTCTGTTGACATCATCATTGTCAGGTTTCACACCAACTTGATTCAATTCACCAATGAGTTTGTTGAATCTATCAAAGGTTTGAGATAGAGATTCATTCTTTTGGCCTTTGAAGTTTTCAAAGTCCTGTTTTAGTACAGACTTCATGTTTCTTTTGGTGCTTTTGGTGCCAACAAATCTCTTTTCCAGTGTCTGCCATAACATCTTTGCATCATCATATTCAACAAAGAGATGTTGATAGTCATTAGGAATGGCCAGTAGAAGAGTGCTTAGAGCTTTAAGTTCGATTCCTCTGTCTTTCTTCTCCTTTTCACACTTGAGTTTGTCTGCTTCAGTTGCAGAGCTTGTTGCTTGACCTTGAACGGTTTTGTTTCCTTCGACAACAACTTCCCACATGGAATAATCAGTAATAAGCATGTATTGCTTAATACGATTCTTCCACATTCCAAAGTTATTTGGAGTGAGTATAGGGATTTTATTAGCTTGAGTGCTTTTATTGTTATCAGTCATGATTAACAATTTGTGTGTTTTTAAAGATTAAAACTTTTTGTTCTTAAAATTCGTAGATCTAGAACCAATAAGCTCTGATACCACTTGTCAGGATCGATTAACTATGAATTAGTTAATAAACACCTTTAGATCTAATTGATGATATAAGTTACAGCGGATTAACACTATATCAATATGTTTAAGAACAATGAACTGTAAGAACAATATGCAATAATATTAAGAACACAGTTTCACAAAAAGCTTCAATGTATATTATTGATTAACAATACACACGTACGTTTACAATTCGTAAGGAACTATATATAATAGTCCTTGAAGCCTAACTATTTACACTAGTTATTCTAGGACTTGATTTACATCGAAATATAAAAGATATACATTGAATAACATTTTATAACTAACTCTGCGAAGATCTCGGACTTGATATGCTTCCAAAACGCGTACCAGTAGTAATACCAATCACCAGTAGTAAATAAGCATCGTCAGTAGTAACTCTGGTAATCAGTAGTAAGTCCAAAACCAACGTCAGTAGTAACTACTAATGATCAGTAGTATCTTCAATATGTACATGATCAGTAGTAACTTAGTTATAGACTTCATCAGTATCAACTCATTAGTAACAAGTGTTTCTGCCCCATCAGTAGTAGTCATAGTCTTCATCAGTAGTAACTATGATCAGTACTAACTGCAGCATCAGTAATAAGTTGAACTGTGATCTGCTCCAACAGAATTTACATGCCATATATATGCATAGCATTCTGTACATTAATTACAATCATCGTGTAATTGTATCAGTTTATCTAAGAGAATATTTAGCTAGTTAAAAATTAAATAACTGATATGATCACAACCAACAGACAGGCTGAAGTTTTTTATTTACTTTCTTTAATAAAAAGCAATTTCATAAAACACAATTGAAGAAACATTCCGAAAATCACAGAACAACAACACGAAACTTGCACACTACAGTCTAGGATATATAGCCCAGCAAGGCCCAAACACACGAGTCTCCCTAATAACAATAGCGACGGAAAATCAATCAGCAACCAGGAACTTATGATCGACCATTATTTGCAACCTCACAGACTACATATTTCTGAGGCTCATTATAGCACGCAAATATTTACGAGGTAAAAAGGATAAAGAAACCATAATACATAGACAAGTAGCGCATATGGTAATTGCAAAACCAAGAGATGGTGCAAGGATAACATAACTTCCTGCCACAAACGCAACTCCCATTGCAACCATGGCAATTGCAGTAAGAAAATACTGAAGGGTAATTATGTAATAAGAGTCAATCTGTGATTTATTGTCGTGTTCTTTCAAGTCAATAAGGTAGAACTGTAGCCTGATATGTGCCGCCAAAACACAGCAAGAACATGAGAAGGCTAACGCATTTGCAAACACGAATGCTTTGTATGCTGCTTTCCCTAGCAGAATTGGCATGCCTTGTTCATCAGAACCTTCGTTACCATCAAAACCACCTGGTACTGTAAAAGCAGCTGCAAAGGTTGCTGTTGCAATTAAGGTTACAACTAAAGCAACATTGTCTCCTAACCTTGTTAGCATCTGTCTAGTTGTTTCACCTTCGTCGTCTTCTGCAGGAGGTGGGGGTTCAAAATCTTCATAACCAGTTATACGTGTTGCCATGGCCTGCAATATTGGTTAACGTACACTTACAAGCTAGTATCAACACTAATTAACTTAAAAATTAGTGAACTCAAGTAAATTAAAATAAATTTGATTAAAATATAGAGTTATTTTGGAGAGAAAAAGTGTTTTTAGGAGATACTAGTTAATAGTGAGGTATATGGTAATAATATTATTTTATTAAGTGGGTCCCTACAATTTGAGAAATGAGAACTTTATTTTGAGACAAATATTTTGGGGAAATGAGAACTTTATTTAGGGATGGAGGGAGTACTAATTTTGAATTTTAGTCAAGTCAAATATCAAAATTGTTCTAGGGTAAGACAAAATGAAAAAGGAAATTGTAAGCCAGAATATTATGATTACATTCTTGTAACGATTACTAATGAAAAAAGTTGTATTAAGAACACGCTAAACCATATTATTTAATCTATTTTAAACGACAAAAATCCACATTTAATTAAGAGGTAAAAGTCAAGTATCAAAATTGTTCTGGTGTTTAACTATTTTAATTGATTGTATATAATTTGGCGATGTACATATAATTTGTAGAAGTATAAATTTTGACTCGAATAAATTAAACATCACAAGTTGTATCCCATTTATAGTAATACAAACGTTGCCTGTTACAATCCAAACATCACCTTTGAATAGACAAGTTGTCGCTATATATTTATAATAAAACATTTTTTTTTTGGAAATGTGTTCTCATAAAACGTGTCTCGACGACATGCCGTCGGTATAGGTGACATATATGGCAACGACACCTATGGCGACAAAAAACTTAAGTTATAATGACGAGTATGTGGCGACGACTTGTCATCATAGGGTAAAATAAAGTCGTCGGTTTTGTCTAGAGGAAATAACAACAATAATGTTTGTAATATTGAACATTGTTATATTACTAGAATACTTAAGAAAACTTGCATATGGACACTTAGCCTAGTGTTAAGGGTCTTAATCTTATTAATCTCTGGGTAAGTTAAATATTTTGAGCATAATGGAGATAAAGAAAAAAAGCTTGTACCTTGATCAATCTCTCTCTTTTTTCGTCTGTAGATGTCATCTCTAGAGGTGTGAGATTTTGGTTGTTGCGGACATAAATGTTGACTTTATGATCTATCACCATCGTCTCTACCTCAACATCGGAAGCCATATATAAATGAATAGGAGTGTTCCCGTTATTATCTCTTTGATTGATAAGACTTGTTAACGATGGATCTGTAAAGATTAATTGAATTACACGTCTTTTGTTATTCTCAACGGCAATATGAAGAATGTTTCTTCCTTTAGTATCGACAATCTCTGCGCATTGAGGACATTTAGACATAATAACCTTCATTGAATCACGATGGCCTCGACTAGCTGCAATTTGAATTGCTGAATAATTATTGTCATTTCCGATCGTCATTTGAAATCCAATGTTCGGGTCTTTATCGAGTAGAACTCTTATCGTATCTGATTTATCATACTGAGCTGCATAATGCAATGGTGTCCAACCATACTTGTCGTGAATGTATAGTAGACCTTCATTTTCCGCTAACAAGTGGGGTGTACACTCTTATTGAAAAATAAATGCTAAATCAGTTCAATTTTATTTTTTTTGAATGGCAAGTTAGGAAGTTAATAGGTCGACATATGAAGTGACATCTAAGCGGGCAGTATACAATCCTCGAACATATTTCCTTTTTTTGGGGAATAAACCCCACCACATTTTTTCTCCTAAAGCATGCCCCCAACAAGTCTTGAACCTAAGACCTCTTGAGGCAAACTCCCCAATGCAATCCTTGGTGGCCAATTGATCTAGACCAATTGGTTAAAAAATAAGTTCAATTTTAGACGCGAAGTTGTTCAGTAATAAGTGACGTTAAAACATGACAAACTTTGTGTTGGAACAAAATCACAGATCAACTTAATACTGATGCTGCAGTTAGTACTGATCATACTTAGTACTGATGAGGCAGAAACATATTACTGATGAAGTTGATACTGATGAAGACTATAACTAAGTTACTACTGATCAAGACATATTGAAGATACTACTGATCAATAGTAGTTACTACTGACGTTGATATTGGACTTACTACTGATCACCAAACTTACTACTAATGATATGGATTTACTATTGGTGATTGCAGTTTACTACTGATACGCGTTTTTGAAGCATATCAAGTCCGAGATCTTCGTAGAGATAGTTATAGAATGTAAATCAATGTATATCTTTATAATTCGATGTAAATCAAGTCCTAGAATAACTATGGTAAATAGTTTAGCTTCAAGGACTATTATAAATAGTTCCTTACGAATTGTAAACGTACGTGTGTATTGTTAACTCGATAATATACATTGAAGCTTTTTGTGAAACTGTGTTCTTAATACTTTCGCATATTGTTTACAGTTCATTGTTCTTAATATATTGATATAGTGTTGATCCGCTGCAACTTTTATAATCAATTAGATCTAAGGCGTTTATTAACTTCATCATAGTTAATCGATCCTGACAAGTGGTATCAGAGCCTTTTGGTTCTAGATCTACTATTTGTTAAGAACAACAAAAAGTTTTAATCTTTAAAACACACACATTATTAATTATGACTGATAATAATGAAAGCACACAGGCCAACAAAATCCCTATACTCACTCCCAACAACTTTGGGATGTGGAAGAATCGTATTAAGCAATACATGCTTATTACAGATTATTCTATGTGGGAAGTTGTCCTTGAAGTAAACAAAACTGGTCCTGGCCAAGCAAGCAGCTCTGCAACTGAGGCAGACAAACTTAAATGTGAGAAGGAGAAGAAAGACAAGGGAATCGAACTTAAAACTCTAAGCACTCTCCTACTGGCCATTCCTAACGACTATCAACATCTCTTCGTTGAGTATGATGATGCAAAGGTGCTATGGGAAGCGCTGGAAAAGAGATTCGTTGGGACCAAGAGCACCAAGAGGAACATGAAGTCTGTTCTCAAACAAGACTTTGAAAATTTCAAAGGAAAACCCAATGAAACACTCACTCAAGTGTTTGACAGATTCAACAAGCTAATTGGTGAACTTAACCAGGTTGGGGTTAAGATGGATCAAGAAGATGTCAACATGAAGTTCCTAAGGTCTCTTAGTGAAGAATGGGCCATGTACACAGTGGTATATAGACAAAGAGATGCTCTAGAAGAAAAAGAGTTGGATGAACTCTACAATGATCTCAGAGTATTTGAAACTGAGGTAAATCAAAAAAACCCTTCTATTTCTTCTAATAATGCTGCATTTGTATCTAGTACAGGTCAAGGTCAGGAAACCTCCACAGGAAAGGCTGCAGATTCTGAGGATACTGCAAGAGAATCCTTCTTCACTAGTCATGTGCATACTGCACTGATTAGTGATGACTTGGAACAATTGAATCCAGATGATCTTGAGGAGATGGATCTTAAATGGCAGATGGCTATGCTAAGCCTAAGGACCAAAAGATTCTTAAAGAGGACTGGTAGGACAAGTCTTAACTTCAACAAAGGTGACAAAGCTGGATTTGACAAAACTAAAGTCAAATGTTACAACTGTAACAACCTTGGTCACTTTGCAAAAGAATGTCCTCAACCAGACAAAAGATCAAAATCAACTGCTCTTGTTTCACAACAAGGACAAGGCTATGACTGGAGCTTCCAAGCAGAAGAGCATGCTCAAAATCAAGCTCTCATGGCCTTTACTGACAACAAAACTGAGGTAAAACCTAAACCTTGTACTTCTGAATGTGCTAAAATTATTAAAAACTTAGAAAAAGAAAACACTAAATTAAATGAAGATTTAGCAAAAGCAGTAAGAAGAAATCATGAATTTGATGGTGTGATTACTGATCAAGAACATCAGATAAAGGTGTACCAGATGATAGATCAACGGATAAAGGAAGAATTACTTCAAGCTGTAGATGAGAAAGAATTTTATGAATTAAAAAATAAAGAATTAACAAGTAAATTAGAAGAATGTCAACTTGAAATTGAACAAAATAAATTAACAATTAAAAAGTTTGAAAGAAGTACTAAAATTCTAGATGAACTAACCAACAATCAAACTACAGAAAAAGTCATTCATGGGGTGGGATATCATGCTGTACCATCTCCATATAAAATCATTCCTCCACTTAAAAACAGTTCAGAAAGAATCATTAATGAATTAAAAACTGAAAATCAAACTCAATCACATAATGAAACATCTGAATCAAATGATTCTTCTGATGATGATCAATCAATTGAATTTTCAATTTCTCAAACTGAATCACCAAAATCAATTGATACAAGTTTTCACACAGCACAAAGTCCAAATGAATCTCCTAAATATGATGCAGAACATATACCCAAAATTCTAAAAAAGGGGAAATCAAAGAAATATGAATCAACTCTTAGAACAAAGAAAAATCATAAAGGCTCAAGATAATAAATTAAAATGTGTTATTTGCAACAAAGTCAATCATTTAGCAAAAGACTGTCACTTCAATCCAATAAACTGCAATGAGTTAAGGGAATTTAAAATTTTTAAAGAAAAAGCAAAAACACAGAAATTAAAAGATACTACTGGTCCTTCAGTAGTAAATAAAACAAAAACTCCAATTGCTGAAACACCAAGATTTGGAAGAAGTGCACCAAGATTTGTGCATAACAGAAGAGTTGGAAGCCCAAAGAACAGCAATTACTTCAAGAACAATGGAAAATCCAATCAAAATAAACAATATTTTAAATTTTCCAACACAAGTAAAAACTTTAACAATTTTACTACTGGTGTTAACCCTAATTATAATGCTGTATGGTACCAGTACAAAAACACTACTGGTAAAAACCCTAATTACAAGAATAATACTGCTCCCAAACCAACTTTAAAAAATACTACTGGTGTCAACCCTAAAAACACTACTGGTTCTTTTAAACATGGTAAGTACCCAAATACTACTGGTCCATCAGTAGTAAAGTATTCAAAAGCTAAACATCATGGGTATAAACCAAGATCAGTAGAAAACTCAAACACCAGTAACACTTTTAAAAGGGCAGTAGTAAAACTAAACACCAGTAATAAACAAGTATGGGCACCAAAAATGTTTAAAGTTAGATCTCCAAAGGCTTATTTCTCAAAGGATGAACCCAAGACATATAAAGCTTGGGTTCCCAAACTTAACTAATCCTTTACTCACTTGTGCAGAGCATTCAGATCCCAGAAGAAGGAAGAACATGGCATATTGATAGTGGATGCTCAAGGCACATGACTGGAAATCTGCAAATTCTTAAAGATTTCAAGTTATTTGATGGAGGATATGTGGCATTTGGTGAAAACCCACAGGGAGGTAAGATTACAGGTAAAGGTACTGTTACTAATGGCAAAATTACCTTTGATGATGTATTTTATGTAGCTGAACTAAAATACAATCTTGTCAGTGTGTCTCAAGTGTGTGATAAAAAGAACAAAATTCTTTTCACAGACATTGAGTGCATCATTCTTTCTCCTGACTTTATTTTAGATGAAAAATATGTTGTTTTAAGAACTCCAAGGAGAAACAATGTGTATTGCCTGGATATAGGGGGAGAACTCATTTCTTCAAATGAGGTCAACTGTTTTATATCCAAGGCAAACACCACTGAATCAGAACTATGGCATAGAAGGATGTGTCACACTAATTTCTAAAACATGAACAACTTAGTAAAAAGAAATTTGGTCATTGGACTACCTCAAAAACAATTCATGTGTAATCATCATTGTGTTGCATGCCTAAAAGGTAAACAACACAACACTTCTCATAAGTCCAAATCCGTGAACTCTATTTCTGTTCCTTTACAACTCTTACATATGGACCTATTTGGACCTACAAATGTAATGAGCATTGGAAAGAAACAATATTGTCTTGTTATTACTGATGACTTTTCCAGATATACATGGGTGTTCTTTCTCAGGACAAAGGATGAAACAAGTGAACTCATCAAAAACTTAATTGTTAAACTGGAGAACACATCTGATCAAAAAGTTAAAGCCATAAGATGTGATAATGGCACAGAATTTAAAAATGCTAACTTAATTAACTTTTGTGATCTTAAAGGTATTGACAGGCAATACAGCTCACCTAGAACTCCACAACAAAATGGTGTAGCTGAAAGAAGAAATAGAATCATCATTGAAGCAGCAAGATCAATGTTAGCAGATTCAAAATTACCAATCACTTTTTGGGCTGAAGCTGTTAATACTGCCTGTTATGTTCAGAACAGAGTATTAATAGTAAAGCCACATTTTAAAACACCATATGAACTTTTTAATAAAAGAAAACCTTCTATAAGTTTTTTAAAATCATTTGGTTGTCCTTGTACTATTCTGATTACAAGAGAACAAATTGGTAAGTTTGACTGCAAAGCTGATGATGGACTCTTTGTGGGATACTCTACTCAAAGCAAATCATACAGAGTATTCAACAAAAGACTAAGGATAATTGAAGAAAGCATCAATGTATCCTTTAATGAAAATGTCTCTAATGAACAAGGAAATGGTCCAGATTGGCTATTTAACATAGACAATCTAACCAAATCATTTAATTCTAACATGGATTTCAATGCAGGTAATTCAAAGTGTCACACTCAAAAGGAAGGAACATCATCTGCTAATACTGGTCAAGAGGAGATGAGATACATAGTAGTTAATACTGCTCCAATAGTTAATACTGAGGACAGTAATAACTCAAATTCTGGAACCAGTAGTAACTCTGAGAATAAGGACAGTACTAATTCAAATACTACTGATACCAGTAATAGTACTCAAAATACTACTGGTCCCAACAATAACCTAGATTCTCAAGATACTACTGATACCAGTAACAACAACAATACTACTGATCTCAATGAAGACAATAGCAGTAGTAACTCTGACCAAGATGATGATGAACCAAACTTCAATGACAATGAAGGATCTCTAGATGAACAACTGCCTGAGACAAATGAGTCCAATCTTGAAAATCAACTAGAAGTTGATAAAGCTACAACTACAAGGACTCAGAAGAACCATCCATTAGACCTTGTTCTAAGTGATGTTAACTCACCACTGCAAACAAGAAGCAAATTAAATAAGAGCTTAACTGCAAACATATGTAACATAAGTCTAATTGCTAATGAATGTATGTTTGAATGCTTTTTGTCTCAGGATGAACCAAAGAAGATCCAACAAGCAATGAAGGACTCAAACTGGATTGAGGCAATGCAAGAGGAACTCCTTCAATTCAAGTTACAAGCGGTTTGGACACTTGTACCTCTACCCAAAGGAAAAAGAGCCATTGGAACAAGATGGATCTTTAGAAACAAGAAAGATGAAAGAGGTATAGTGATCAAGAACAAAGCCAGACTTGTAGCCCAAGGATACACTCAAGAAGAAGGAATAGACTATGATGAGTATATGCTCCTGTTGCTAGAATTGAAGCTATAAGAATATTTCTAGCATATGCTTCATTCAAGAAGTTCAAAGTCTATCAAATGGATGTGAAGAGTGCATTCCTATATGGGAAGATTGAAGAAGAGGTCTATGTATGCCAACCTCCAGGTTTTGAAGATCCAAAACATGGTGATTATGTGTTCAAACTAGATAAAGCTCTGTATGGCCTACATCAGGCACCAAGAGCATGGTATGACACATTATCATCATACCTATTGAAGAACAACTTTAAAAGAGGGGCCATTGACAAAACTTTGTTTACAAAGAAAGTCAAAGATGATATACTACTGGTACAAATCTATGTAGATGATATCATCTTTGGTTCAACAAATGATGTATTATGCAAAGAATTTGAAGAACTGATGCAGATTAAATTCAAGATGAGCTCCATGGGTCCAATGAACTTTTTCATTGGACTCCAAGTCAGTCAAAAAACAGATGGTATTTTGATAAATCAATCAAAATATGTCAAAGACATCTTGGAAAAGTTTGATTTGAAAGACTGCAAAAGTGCAAGTACTCCAATGGAAACACACAAACACCTACATCCTGATGTTGAGGGGGAGGATGTAGATGAACACTTATATAGATCAATGATAGGCTCTTTGATGTACTTAACTGCATCAAGACCTGACATTATGTATAGTGTTTGTGTGTGTGCAAGATATCAAGCAAGACCTAAAGAACTACACTTGCAAGCTGTCAAAAGAATATTCAGATACTTGAAAGGCAAACCATCACTAGGTCTATGGTATCCACATGATTCACCCTTTGAACACATAGCCTACACAGATAGTGACTATGGAGGTGAATGTCAAGACAGAAAGTCCACTACTGGTGGATGTCAATTCTTTGGATCAAGACTGGTGTCATGGCAATGTAAGAAGCAAACAAATGTATCAACATCAACTGCTGAAGCAGAATATGTAGTTGCATCTGCTTGTTGTGCTCAAGTACTCTGGATCCAAAACCAGCTTCTAGACTTTGGTATCTCTATCCTTAAAACTCCTATTTTTATTGATAATCAAAGTGCTATTATTATTGTGAACAATCCAGTAAAATACTCTAAAACCAAACACATTGAAATAAGATTTCATTTTATAAGAGATTGCAATGAAAAGAAATTAATCAAAGTGGTTAAAATCCATACTGATGATCAATTAGCAGATCTTTTTACAAAAGCTTTTGATGTAGGAAGATTCAACTTCTTGGTTAGCAGTATTGGAATGATTTTGAGAAATTAAAATCTCACTTAAAGTCATGTGTAAAGTTTTTTGTTGTAAAAAGTTATTTATTTGTTTAAGTGTTTTACTACTGGTAGATCTGTATTACTGGTGTGTAGGCATGTGCACAAAATACTACTGGTGGCTAATTACTACTGGTGTGTATTAGGTTTACATAAATACTACTGGTAAGTCAGTACTACTGGTATTCACATATACTACTGGTCATGTGTGTTGGTGGCTACTACTGATGTCTATAGTTACTACTGATGTCAAAATCCTTAGTCACTACTGATGTTAGTAGATACTACTGACATTTTACTACTGATATCACATTTACTACTGGTCTTTCAGAATCACAATTACCAAACTAACCCCCATGAAAATAACCGTTATGTTATGATTCGAAGGGCATTTTAGTCTTTTTGCAGGTTAAATCGAAAGATATAAAAGGCGGCAGTCGATTAATTTAGCATTATCTTCACTTCGATTTGCAAAATCCTCTCGATAAACCCTAGCTTTCGATCAAAAACCCTTCATCAGTAACAAAATTCTTACATGTTTCTCTCAAAATCAACAACAATGGCAACTCTACAATCTCTCAATGTGCAAACCGATCTTAAATATTCAGAATTTCATAACATGTGTGCATTCCTAAAGAATACCGACGGAACCAAAGACTTTCGTCCAATAGTTAAATTTTTGAGAAATTCTTACATACAGTTTGCTTTAACTGTTAAACCAAAAGCATATCAACAGCACTTGGTTGATTTCTGGACTAATGCTGAAAGAACAGAAGGAACAACCACATCGATGATCAAATCAAAAGTAGATGGAAAGCATATAACAGTAACTGAACAATCAATCAGACACCATCTACAACTACATGATGATTCAGGTATGTTTACACTTCCTAAGGAATTCATTGCTGAAATTTTAAATAAAATGGGTTATGAGGGAAGACTTAACATAGTAACTTTTCAAAAAGGTCTTCTCTGCCCACAATGGAAATTTCTTGTACATACAATTCAGCATTGTATTTCTCCAAAACGAAGTACTTGGAATGAGTTTAATAAGGCAATAGCCTCTGCTGTTGTCTGTTTATGCACAGACCAAGTATTTAATTTTTCTTATATGATTTTTGAAGGAATGTTGGGAAATCTTAGTTCTTCAAAATTTTAAATTTATCCCAGATTTCTACAACATATCATAAACTGTGAATTACAAAACTTGTTAACTCCCAAAAACATTTTCATAATACCTGAGATGAACAAGAAAGTTTTCTCAAATATGAGAAAACAATTTAAATTTTCGGGCAAGGAAACCCCTCTGTTTCCTAATATGATCAAAGATCAAACACATACTGGAGAGGGTTCAATCATAGATACAACCCAAATTGAACCTCAACCCACTCCATCACCCCCAAATACAGCCCAAACACCACCCCAACTAGTCACTCAATCACCAACACATATAGAAGTCCTGCATGTGTCCCAGGAACTTGAAATAAATCCTCAGAGTGCTACTCTTCACTCTGTGGAAGACCTGCCCAATGTAACCCAAAATATATCCACAACTTACAAAAGAAAGAAAACTTCTTTCAAGGACACCAGGGGACAAATCGAGTCAAACCCCAGACTCAAAGAGTTGTCCTCCAAGGAGGAGAGAGCACATGAGGCGAGGGCTCTCACTACTGATGCCCCAAAGGAGGGTGCACAGGATAGTGGGAACATCACTAAGACCCAGACCTCGGCAACTTTAAGTGATGACTCATTTAAGGAGTTACTTAAAGGACCCCGGTGCCAAGAAACCACAAGGGGGGGCATCTCTGCTTCTTCTAGGAAGAAGAGGATGTCTAAAAGTCCCAATGAATCACCAAGAAGTGATGAGGGCAGATCTGTGGAATTGATGGATAGGATGGAAAACCTTCAAACCAATGTACCTGTTAGTGAGCCCGATGATCTTGCTAGAAGGAGTGAGGGCAGTATTAAAATCAAACAATTGACGGATAAAGTGGATTCTCTTGAATCCACTGTACAAGATTGTCTTACTTATCTCACAAATCAAGGGAAAACAATGGCTGCAATGAAAAGGCACATGAACACCATCAACAAGAGAATGAGATTCTATGAGCACAGGCTTCATCAACAAACTAAAATCATCAGAAGATTGAAGAAGAAGATTGATGATAGTGAGGCTCCACCAGTAGAGCTCACTAAGGAGGAGAAGGATAATATTCAAACAAAGATTGATGAATCAATTGCAGCAGCAGCATCCTCTCTCTTAAATTTAAAAGAAACAACAATTGATGAAGGCACAGAAATGATGGTTACTGAAGATGAGCCTATTACTACTGCTCCTATGGAAGATCAAGCTGAAAAAGAAGTATCAGTAGTAACTCCTACTACTGATATCATAGCAGTAGTAAATGAAGAAGAGGCAGCAAACACTACTGATGCCCTATCAGTAGTAATCTCTGAAGACATACCAGTAGTAACTACCTTGGTTACTACTGATGATATTATTGAGCTGCCACCATTACTAGAGCCTAAAGTAATACTTCCACCATCTCCAAAAAGAAAAACAACACAAATGGTGGTGAAAGATATTGATGATGATATCAATTGGTTAGAAGTTGATGAATGCTCCCTGCCTCCACATCCTAAAATACTTCCTATGTCACAGATACAATACTATGGTCCCAAATTTATTATTGAATCTGAACCAGATAAAAAGAAAGATAACTACATTGGAAAGGGAAAGAAAGTTGCTGATGAAGACAACCTAATAGAGCACAAGGTCATGAATTGGTCAACAAAATCAACTATGCCAAATCAGCAAAACAGGATAGGTGGAAGGTAAAGAGAGCAAAATATTTAAAGAAGGTTGAAGTATCTCTAGCAAATGAGAACAAAAGATTAGCAGAAAGGGCTAGAATATTGAGACAACCATTCACAGAAATTAAATTGGCAGAAATAGCAGATATATCAAAACTGCCACAATTTCAACAGAAGTTCAAATCCAAACAAGTTGCAGAAACCAGGAAAGAGCTACAAAGAAGAGAACTAACAAAAATAAGGCAACTTGAAAATGAAACACTAGAACTTCTTGAAGCACAAGTACATGAATGCAAACAATAGAAAGCTGATACGCCAGAACAATTTGCAGAAAAGAAGAAAGAAATGATCACATTCTTGAAATCAAGAGGTCACAACACAAAGGCATTTGGAAGAATGAAATTGATCAATTTAATTGAAAGGTACTGTGTGGAGAAGAAGAAGGATCTAGCAGAACAAGAAATTAATGAGAAGTACACAACTAAACTTGAACAGATAGACTCCAAAGAAATGAAAGAAAGAAAAACTATAACTGGAGAATCATCTGGTGTATTCTCTCAAACTTCAAAGAAAAGGAAGACTGGTACATCTGAACTAGAACAACCAAAGAAGAAATTACAAATGGTTCAAGTTTATGATCTTCCCATTGCTCCCCTGCAAAATAATCCAATCATCAACTGGAGATATATAGATGATATGATTGAGATTGTTAGAGAAGATAAGGTCATTCAAAGATTCAGAGCTTGGAAACCTCTAGTCATGTCTCTATCCAGAAGTGACATAATCAAGATGTTGATTATTGGTAAGCCAAGAATGACAAAGAAAATCTGGAAGAATTCAGCTGCAGGATACATTACTGAAATGATTGATGCTGCTTTCTATCCAGAAAATTATTCAGAGAAGTATACAAATCCAGAGAATGTTCAAGCCTGGAATGTGCTGCCAACTGTCAACATGTATTTTTTTGAATATACAAGTAAGAAATGTGACTTATTCCTTTATGAGAAAGAGTATCATCATTCTGAGAAAACTCTTTATCAACTATGGTGCATGAATTTTATTAAACCTCATGATGCTGTGATGCTGCAAAATAAGATGAATGAATTTGTGAAAAAGATCAGCAAATATATTATTGCACAAAGGAATAAACAAAACCAACAGACATTAGAAGGTGATAAAAGAAGAGCAAAACTGTTGGAAGAAAAGGAAAAAGAAAAGAAGAAGTGAATAGAAACTTAGTTGATTGAAAGATAATCAATAAGTTTAGGGGGAGATTGTTGGAACGAAATCACAGATCAACTTAATACTGATGCTGCAGTTAGTACTGATCATACTTAGTACTGATGAGGCAGAAACATATTACTGATGAAGTTGATACTGATGAAGACTATAACTAAGTTACTACTGATCAAGGCATATTGAAGATACTACTGATCAATAGTAGTTACTACTGACGTTGATATTGGACTTACTACTGATCACCAAACTTACTACTGATGATATGGATTTACTACTGGTGATTGCAGTTTACTACTGATACGCGTTTTGGAAGCATATCAAGTCCGAGATCTTCGTAGAGATAGTTATAGAATGTAAATCAATGTATATCTTTATAATTCGATGTAAATCAAGTCCTAGAATAACTAGGGTAAATAGTTTAGCTTCAAGGACTATTATAAATAGTTCCTTACGAATTGTAAACGTACGTGTGTATTGTTAACTCGATAATATACATTGAAGCTTTTTGTGAAACTGTGTTCTTAATACTTTCGCATATTGTTTACAGTTCATTGTTCTTAATATATTGATATAGTGTTGATCCGCTGCAACTTCTATAATCAATTAGATCTAAGGTGTTTATTAACTTTATCATAGTTAATCGATCCTGACACTTTGCGACAGAAAGCTTTCAATTTTTTATTAAATATTTGGTTGATAAAAAACTAAAAGTTTATCGACTGCCATAATTTACAAAACACACTCAATAGTCAAAGATTACCTTCTGCAATGACTACCGCTGCATGTAATGCTGTTTTCCCATCCGGTCCATCAAAAGCTTTTCCTTTGCATTCATCCAATATTAGTCTAAGAATATGAAAATAGTTTCTTTCCGCAGCAAGATAAAGCGGGCTAACATTGGAATCATTAATACAATTTGCAAGTTGAGGAATTTCTTTCACCAACCAAAAGACTACTGCAGGATGATGGTTTTGTATGGATATATGAAGAGCAGTGTGTTTGTCCAATATTCTTGTGGCGATTTTTACGAGTTCATCGGGTCTTAAATAATTAATCAAAAGTGTGAGAATATCTATATGTCCCTCCCTAGCAGCGACATAAAATGGCGTCTCTCCATCAGAATTCTGATAGTGTATGAGAGACGGGTGTTCTTTAAGAAGATCCTTTGCATAGTTTATGTCTCCAAACTTGCATACAAGATGAAGTATCGTATTCTTGTTTGGATAAGTCAATTCACATACACCTTTATTAAGGTTGTCCAAAGACAACCGTGTTTCGTTTCTATGTGACTTTGGATACGAGTTCACATCCATTATGCATTCTTCATAGACCACTGTTTCTGTATAACAAATACATGTTAGGCCGAAATTAGGAGACAAATTTTGAGATCGATGAAAATGTCTTGAAAATATTCTCTCCTTAGATATATTAAACTTAACCATGTACAATAAATGATCTCAAACATACACATACACACATAAGCAGGCAAACATGCATCGGCATGCATCACACATATACCGATGATTAATACTCACGGGTTATTAAAATGTGACACATGAATAATTATTCTGTTTCTTATTAGTACTGTGGCATATAGCTAATTTGATCCTGTTAGTGTCTAAGCGGTCAAAAGTCAAAACAATTAATTATACTTCCTCCGTATCAAAATAAGTGACACAAATTGGCTTACACGTTTTTTGAGGTAAAAGATTAAACTAGAGGTTAAAATAGATTAAAGTACATAGTTAGTGGAGAATGGGTCCAACTTTTCTTGAATAGAGTGATATTAATGAGTTTTAAAAGTAAAAGTAAGGGTATAAGGGTAATTTCACTTTATTAAAGTGGATAGTTAGTGGGAATGGGTCCCATTATTTTTACCAAATAAGGAAAGTTTTCAAAGTGTGTCACTTATTTTGATACACCCCAAAATGGAAAGTGTGTCACTTATTTTGATATGGAGAAGTACAAAACATTACTCGCCAGTCGCCATATAGACAAGGCTTTACGTCTAATTACTAGACGTAGCCTTGAGAAGTTTGTACTATTAATTTGGTTCGAACTTAATTCCTTTAAAATAAAGGGTTCGTTTATTTGGAAAAATCATTATGTTTCTGGAATAATTTGGGTATTGATCGAGAAATCTTCACAATTAATATTATAAATCGTAAATCTCTTTTGAAGAATTGGGCTTGGTCTATGCAATTAGTTGGTGGGTAAATTTGAGTAAAACTGGCGATTTGGGTTTTCAATTTCAGGGCATGACGACTTGGAGAATTGAAGAATCTAATAAAAAACCTTCAAGCTTTTGAAGAATTGACGATAAGGAGAATTGAAGAATTGAAAAAAAGCTTCAAGCTTTTGAAGAATTGACGATCTGCAGGATTTGACTATTTGCTCAACTTGAAATGCTCGAACCCTGCCGATCTGATGCCAATGAATAACATATTGTCATCCAAATCCGTTTTGAGTGTTTCCTAACCCAACCCAACCCAACCCAACCCATCCATTTTATCATATCTAGTAGGGAATTAATTTTGGTACCACATTTTTTATGTCTACACCACAATGTACAAATATTACTGCAGACTGTACACAATTACAAATATATAAAGCATTTATTGTGGTGTGAACATTAAATGATGTGGTGTAAACATCACCCCCTTATCTAGTATCTACTCATCATTGAGATTTGTAGTAAATTTATTTCCAAACAATAAAACTAATTTAGTAACTGAAATATCTATCTTTTGTTAATTTTATCTAAATACATGAAGTGATCAAATAGTTTAGAATCGTGTTTACTAAATTTCATGGGAAACTAATGGCTTAACTTGACTAGACCCGTATTGAGTCGAACATGTTTAACCCATTTTGACCTATTACTCGTACCGACATACCAAATTATTAAAACGAAGAATTAAGCAATTGAAATATATCTGGCAATGTGGTCATGAGTTTGTGTGTTTACCTTGGTGTTTCTTGTCAATAGATATGGATATTGATGTGGGTGGATCAAGTACCCGATCTCCTTTTTCTTTGTGTGCCGCTTCCATGACCTTAAATATGTATTCATCATATTTGGGGTCTTTTAACATAGATACCGGAGTCTTGCCACTCTTATTTCTATCAAAAACCAACAATTCCACAGATACATATTCCAACAGAAGTTTCACCACTTCAAACTCATCTCCTCTAGCCGCCATATGCAAGGCGGTATCACCATCAGAATCTTTGTCGCTTAACAACCTTCGAATATCCAAACTTTGTTGTTTTGCAAGCTCTATAAACCCCCACACCATGTGATCGTACCCCTGACGGCATGCGTGCATCAATGGTTTCTCTAGAGGCATCATCCACCGACAATTTCTATACGTCTCTTGAACCTGCTTAATAAGTTTCGCACTCATTTCCCGCCCTTCACATAACTCGTTTCCGCGTTTTAGAAGATCCCAGTACGCTAAGATATCATACCCCATGCTTGATTATGGTTTTCGATCACTATAATATTTGAATGGATACGTACGTACAAGGATATTGTTTTTGTTTTAATCCACTCAAGTCAATGTTTAAATAATATTCAAATTAAAGATACTTTGCTGAAAATGTAAGCATTAATTAATTTTCTTCCTCAAAGTGGTCACTCAATCACTATCTTTCTTTCTTTTTCTCTTTATTTTAACCTCACTGCGACCAGACTAATCACAGGGTAGAAGGTATTATTTTTATGCTAGGAATTTAACATGGAACTTCATGTGAATTTCACCTTTATTAAAACTATCACAATTATATTTATTCTTCTCCTGGTGTTTGGGTTGTCATGGGTGGGCCAAGGTAACTACGTGTCTTCATATATACCCACGATCATGGAGATAAAAAGGAGACCGTGCTTGGCCAATACGTCCCTTCCGCTTTTGTAATGGTCCTGTAAACTTTAAGAAGCATTTTCAAATTATGCATTTTTGTATTTGGATTACTAAGTTTAATACTCCGTAGTATTTGAATTATCAAAGGTCACCCTTGTCAGGATCGATTAACTATAAACAAGTTAATAAACACCTTAGATCTAATTGATGATAGAAGTTGCAGCGGATCAACACTATATCAATGTATTAAGAACGATGAACTGTAAGAACAATATGTAAGAATATTAAGAACACAGTTTCACAAAAAGCTTCAATGTATATTATTGAGTTAACAATACACACGTACGTTTACAATTCGTAAGGAACTATATATAATAGTCCTTGAAGCTATACTATTTACCCTAGTTATTCTAGGATACGATTTACATCTAATTATAAACGATATACATTGATTTACATTCTATAACTATCTCTGCGAAGATCTCGGACTTGATATGTTCCATAAACGCGTATCAGTAGTAAAACCAATCACCAGTAGTAAATAAGTAACATCAGTAGTAAACTTGGTGATCAGTAGTAAGTCCATAATCAACGTCAGTAGTAACTACAATGATCAGTAGTATCTTCAATCTTTGTATGATCAGTAGTAACTAAGTTATAGAGAACACCAGCATCAACTTCATCAGTAGTAAATGTTTCTGCCCCATCAGTAATAAACATAATTATCACTAACTGCAGCATCAGTACTAAGTTGATCTGTGATTTGCTCTAACAATCTCCCCCTAAACTTATTGATTATCCTTTAATCAATCAAGTTTTCTTCTGTTCTTCTTCTTCTTTCTTTCTTCTTTCTAATGTTCTTTGATTTTGTTGAAGTCTTTGTTCAATTATATATTTGCTGTTCTTCTTGGTAAAGTAATTCAATTTATTTTGGAACATAACTGCATCAAAGGGCTTCATTAGAGTGTTGATGAATATCTGATACATTTCCTTTTCTGAGTGAGGATATTCTCTTTCATATAAGTACAACTCACAATTTTTACTTGATCTTTCAAAGAAATACATATTGCAAGTTGGGAGAACATTCCATGCATACACATTTTCTGGATTTGTAAATAACTTTGGATAGTTATCTGGATAAAAAGCTGCATCAATCATTCTTGTTAAGTATCCAGCTCCAGATTCTTTCCAAGATTTCTTTGACATTCTCGGTTTTCCAATGATCAGAAGTTTAATCACATCACTTCTTGTACAGGATCTGATCAAAGGTAACCATCCAGTAAACTTTTGAATGATTTTGTCTTCCCTTACAACTAATAGAACATTATTGGGCAAGACTTTCCAGTTTAGTATTGGGTTATTTTGAAGTGGAGCAACAGGTACTTCAAGAACAGGTATAATTTGTTCTTGTTTTGCTTTCTTTTGAAAACTCTGTTCTTGAGCTTCATTCTTTCTTTTCTTTGTCTGAGCAGATGAGGATTCACCAATAGTAGACACACTACCAGCTTTGAGTAAATTTAAGCTGATTGGTACTAAAGTTTTGGCTTTGGCTTTCTTTGATTCAATTGATTCTTGTTCAGCCAAGTCTCTTTTCTTTGCAGTGCAGTATTTTTCAATTATGTTTATAATCTTCATTCTTCCAAAAGATTTTGCACTGTGACCCTTTGTCTTTAGAAAGTCTATCATAAGAGACTTCTGTTCAAATATATCATCTGGTAAATCACCTTTTGTTCTTTTGCATTCTGCTACAAGATCTTCTAGACAGTTTAGATGTTCTTCTTCTACTTTTCTAAACCTTTTGAACTCTGATTCTTGGGCTTCTATCTGAACATCTTTAATTTGAACAGGTAATTTAACAGGAATTTCTCTTTGATTTTTCTTCATTTCAAGAGCTTGATATTTAGCTACTTTCTCCCAATATCTTTTATCCTTCACCTTCCATTTATCTTGTTTATCAGCTCTCACCAGATTAATCTTGTTTACCATGTAATGACCCAGAGCTCTGTTAGGGTAATCTTCATCATATACTTCTTTACCCTTTCCAATATGTGCTGTAGGTGGAGGTGGAATATACTTCATGTCTGGCACTCCTCTTATTATAACAGAGGGAGAAAATGATCTAATTTCATTTTGTTGAAGTATTTTTGGATGTGGAGGAAGTGAGCATTCATCAACCTCAAACCAATTCACATTATCATCAATGTCAGGTATGATAAGTGGTTGATCAGGTGTTGGTGGTTTGGTAATGATGACATGTCTCCTAGCATCAATGAGTTCAGGAAATTGTAGTTCTTCCTCATCAGTAGTAACCAGAGTAGTTACTACTGGTGTTATTTCAGGAGTTACTACTGATAGGGCATCAGTAGTGTTTAGTTCAGTTAATTCCTCTTCTTGACTTACTACTGCTATATCATCAGTAGTAGGAGTTACTACTGGTATCTCTGTTTCAACTTGTTCTTCCATTGTAGCAGTAGTAATTGGCTCATCTTCTGTAATCATCATCTCTGGGCCTTCATCAACTTCTGTTTCTTTTAAATTCAAGAGGGAGGAAGCTGCTGCTGCAATAGATTCATCAATCATTGTCTGTATGTTATCCTTCTCCCCCTTAGTGAGCTCAACTGGAGGAGCCTCACTATCATCAATCCTCTTTTTCAATTTTCTGATAAGCTTTGATTGTTGATGAAGCCTAAGTTCATATTGTCTCATTCTTTTGTTGATGATATTGACATTTCTTTTCATAGCAGCCATAGTTTTTCCTTGATTTGTTTGGTAATAAAGACAATCTTGTACAGTGGATTCCAAGGAATCCACTTTAGCCGTCAATTGTTGGATTTTAATACTGCCCTCACTCCATCTAGCAAGATCATCGGGCTTACTAACAGGTACATTGGTTTTAAGGTTTTCCTTCCTTTCCATCAATTCCACAGATCTGCCCTCATCACTGCTTGGTGATTCATTGGGTCTTTTAGACATTCTCTTCTTCCTAGAAGAAGCAGAGATGCCCCCCCTTGTGGTTTCTTGGCACCGGGGTCCTTTGAGTAATTCCTCAAAAGAGTCATCACTCAAAGTTGCCGAGGTTTGGGTCCTAATGATGTTTTCACTGTCCTGTGCACCCACCTTTGGGGCATCAGTAGTGAAAGCCCTCCCCTCATGTCCTCTCTCCTCCTTGGAGGACAACTCTTTGAGCCTGGGGTGTGACTCGATTTGTCCCCTGGTGTCCTTTAAAGATTTCTTTCTTTTATAGATTGTGGATATATTTTTGGTTTTGTCTGGTAGGTCTTCCACAGAGTGAAGAGTAGCACTCTGCAGATTTATATCAAGTTCCTGGGACACATTCAGGACTTCTGTTTGAGTTGGTGATTGAGTGGCTATATGGGGTGGTGTTTGGGCTGTATGTGGGGGTGATGGAGTGGGTTGAGGTTCAACTTGGGTTGTAGCAATGGTTGAACCTTCTCCAATGTTGGGTTGATCTTTGATCATGTTTGGAAACAAAGGGGTTTCCTTCCCTGAAAATTTAAATTGTTTTCTCATATTTGAGAAAACTTTCTTGTTCAACTCAGGTAATACAAAAATGTTTTTAGGAGTTGACAAGTTTTGTAATTCACAGTTTATGATATGTTGTAGAAATCTGGGATACATTAAAAATTTAGAAGAACTAAGATTTCCCAACATACCATCAAAAATCATATTAGAAAAATTGAATACTTGGTCTGTGCATAAACATACAACAGCAGATGCTATTGCCTTGTTAAACTCATTCCAAGTACTTCTTTTAGGAGAAATACAATGCTGAATGGTATGAACCAGAAATTTCCATTGTGGGGATAGAAGGCCTTTTTGAACAGGTAATTTAACAGGAATTTCTCTTTGATTTTTCTTCATTTCAAGAGATTGTGAAGATCGAATAACTCTTCATAAACGTAGATCTTTAGGCTCAAGAATAGTTAGTTCTTATCTGGAATAAGCATATACAAAACATATAATTGCGGAATTAGTTGAACATATATGTATAGCTAAACAAGTTTTTCATCATTAAAAGCCTCAATTCTATATATAAATACATAGAACGGTTCTTCGTTAAACAGGATCAAACGATCTTGAGGCTTAGGTTTTACACACAAAAACACGTTAAAACGTGGGTTCTAAGAACATCTAATTCTATAGCTCTAGGTTTCTTTATATACTAGAAAACCTAGAGATTTACAAGGAAAAGATAATAACTAAATCTTTTAAACAAATAAAGATATACTATATCTTTTACAATAATGATTATCTCCTAAATCTTTTTCAAATCTTGAACTTCATAATACCGACTTAGGTCCTTGTAGTTTAATAGTTTTGACATAATCAAATCTTTAATGAATATTAATAATAATATTCCTAACAATCTTCCCCTATTTGATTTGACAAAACTTGTAGAATTAGCTAGGAATCTTCAAGTCTCTTCCCCTTTTTGACATAATCAAATCAATCCGAGAAACTTGAACTTCCCCTTGAATGATCAACACTTTTTCTTCCCCTAAAAGTGTGCTATCATTCTTGTGTTCTTCAAGACTATATTAATTACATTGAAAATCAACTATCTTCTATTTGAAGTTGAAGTAGAAACTCAAACTAAGCATCACATTCCGTCTAAATATAGTAATCAGCAACGTCATATCTTGTATGAGGGACATCTTGGTCTTCAATCAGATCTTTTCGTTAAGATTCTGTTGAATTGCATTTACATCTTTACATAACATCTTATGTAGTAAGACTTTCCACTTCATCTTCAAATAAAATATAATCAATTATCTTCTGTAATCAATTGATAAAGATCAAATATGTAGCAAATAAAAACTTTCCTTTATCTTCATCGTGCCTTCAACCTGTGTGTGTGAATAATGTGATTCGTTTCACATTATTATCAGATACGATCAATAAACCGTGGTATGGAATGAACATGGTGTGTATCATGCTTTTCCAAAGTATGATGTATCTTTCAAAAAAAGAAATCAAAAAAAAATTTCTTCAAAATTTTTTCGGTCAATACTGATTAATAATTGATCAGTCAACGCAGCAGTAGTAAATTCTGATTTTTTTTTTATTATTACTGATGTTGATCAGTAGTAAAAATTTGAGCATCGGATCAGTAGTAATCGAATATACTACTGATCAGTAGTGTTTGATTGATGTTGGATCAGTAGTAAAATCTGCCGGAATTGTTACTGATCAGTAGTAACATTATAAAGTTCATAGGATCAGTAGTAAAGCTTGTAGATGATGTCTGATTGATTGTTCAGTTACAGTGATGTACTTTCCATCTACTTTCGATTTTATCATTGATGATGTGGTTCCTTCTGTTCGCTCAGCATTGGTCCAGAAATCCACCAAGTGCTGTTGATATGCCTTCGGCTTTACAGTTAAGGCAAACTGTATATACGAATTTCTCAAGAATTTTACGATTGGACGGAAATCTTTTGTTCCGTCGAGATTTTTTAAAAATGCAACCATGTTGTGAAATTCTGAGTATTTGAGATCGGTTTGCACATCGAGAGCTTGTAAAGTTGCCATTGTTGTTGAGATTTTGCAAGAATTTTGTTAAAGATGAAGGGTTTTTGATCGTAAACTAGGGTTTATCGAAAGGTGTTTAGAGAATCGAAGTGAAGATAATGCTAAATTAATCATCTGCCGCCTTTTATATCTTTCGATTAAACCTGCAAAACTACGAAAATAGCCTTCGAATCATAACATAACGGTTATTTTCATGGGGGTTAGTTTGGTAATTGTGTTTATGAAAGACCAGTAGTAAATAAGATATCAGTAGTAAAACGTCAGTAGTATCTACTAACATCAGTAATGACTAAGGATTTTGACATCAGTAGTAATTATAAACATCAGTAGTTGATTTTGAGCATGCTCTTCTGCTTGGAAGCTCCAGTCATATCCTTGTCCTTGTTGTGACACAAGAGCAGTTGATTTTGATCTTTTGTCTGGTTGAGGACATTCTTTTGCAAAGTGACCAAGGTTGTTACAGTTGTAACACTTGACTTTAGTTTTGTCAAATCCTGCTTTGTCACCTTTGTTGAAATTGAGGCTTGTCCTTCCAGTTCTTTTTAGGAATCTTTTGGTCCTTAGGCTCAGCATAGCCATCTGCCATTTAAGATCCATCTCCTCAAGATCATCTGGATTCAGTTGTTCCAAGTCATCACTAATCAATGCAGTATGCACATGACTAGTGAAGAAGGATTCTCTTGCAGTATCCTCAGAATCTGCAGCCTTTCCTGCGGCGGTTTCTTGTCCTTGACCTGTACTAGACACAAAAGCAGCATTGTTAGAGGAAATAGAAGGGTTTTTGTGATTTACCTCAGTTTCAAACACTCTGAGATCATTATAGAGTTCATCTAACTCCTTTTCTTCTAAAGCATCTCTTTGTCTGTACACCACTGTGTACATGGCCCATTCTTCACTAAGAGACCTTAGAAACTTCATGTTGACATCCTCTTGATCCATCTTTACACCAACTTGGTTGAGTTCACCAATGAGTTTGTTGAATCTGTCAAACACTTGAGTGAGTGTTTCATTGGGCTTTCCTTTGAAATTTTCAAAGTCTTGTTTGAGAACAGACTTCATATTCCTCTTGGTGCTCTTTGTCCCAACGAATCTCTTCTCCAGTGCTTCCCATAGTATTTTTGCATCATCATATTCAACAAAGAGATGTTGATAATCATTAGGAATGGCCAGTAAGAGAGTGCTTAGAGTTTTGAGTTCGATGCCTTTATCTTTCTTCTCCTTCTCACATTTAAGTTTGTCTGCCTCAGTTGCAGAGCTACTTGCTTGAAGTTGACCAGTTTTGTTTCCTTCACAAACGACTTCCCACATGGAATAATCTGTAATAAGCATGTATTGCTTAATACGATTCTTCCACATCCCAAAGTTATTGGGTGTGAGTATAGGAATTTTGTTGGCCTGAGTGCTTTCATTATTATCAGTCATGATTAATAATGTGTGTGTTTTAAAGATTAAAACTTTTTGTTGTTCTTAACAAATAGTAGATCTAGAACCAATAAGCTCTGATACCACTTGTGAAGATCGAATAACTCTTCATAAACGTAGATCTTTAGGCTCAAGAATAGTTAGTTCTTATCTGGAATAAGCATATACAAAACATATAATTGCGGAATTAGTTGAACATATATGTATAGCTAAACAAGTTTTTCATCATTAAAAGCCTCAATTCTATATATAAATACATAGAACGGTTCTTCGTTAAACAGGATCAAACGATCTTGAGGCTTAGGTTTTACACACAAAAACACGTTAAAACGTGGGTTCTAAGAACATCTAATTCTATAGCTCTAGGTTTCTTTATATACTAGAAAACCTAGAGATTTACAAGGAAAAGATAATAACTAAATCTTTTAAACAAATAAAGATATACTATATCTTTTACAATAATGATTATCTCCTAAATCTTTTTCAAATCTTGAACTTCATAATACCGACTTAGGTCCTTGTAGTTTAATAGTTTTGACATAATCAAATCTTTAATGAATATTAATAATAATATTCCTAACAACCCTCAACTGAAACGGGAAGAATTTAGGCTTTGACTCTGTTGACCCCATCACGTGCAAAACACGTTATACATTTCCGTTTAAAATTGACGGTCTAGATTAAACAAAAAACACGAATCAAATTTAGGATTGAGAGAACACGAAGAAAGTTACACAAACATCTTCTCTTGCACACACAGTTGTTCTCTGATGTTGATTTTGAGTAAGGCCCATATCACTAATATCTATACTACTTTATAAAGCAGATTGAACATTTCTAAATAAGGAATGTCTGAATTCAAACCTGCCTAAATTAGCAATGCTCATTTTGCTTGAAAAATAATTAAAAAATTGCTTATTACAAGGCTCGAACCCAAGACTTGTTAGGTGCAAGACAAGAACCTTAACCACTGTGCTAGATGGTTACTTGCATTTTCATTTTTCGTAGACTTCCTATAAACCTTTCTATTCGCTTTAATAGGAGTATAACAATTTGCTTGTAAAGCCGTATGCATTTAATTCCCTTGATAAATTAGGTTTGACTTTTCATCAATAATATTTAACCTTCCTTATAGTAATTATAACCGATTGCATTTAATAAGGTTTGACGGTTATGAGTTATATTTGACGTTTCATGAACAATATTCATTAATATGTTACATGTCATTTAATCAAAGACGTTACAAATATTCAGATTTTCCTCTAAAATTCATCTTCCTTACACGCCACACCATCAAAAACTTATTATAAAATCCCTTAAACTATCAATAATTTATCGGCTACCAGTATTATGTATGAGTTAATGGATACTAATGTCTTATGCATCATCTTCCTCACAATTACAATCGTGGTATCCAGAGATTCTATTAAGGGTTTGAGTCTTTGTTTGTTTGTATCAACATCTTTATTGTAACGACCCGAAATTTGTAAATAAATAAAATATGTAAAAATATGATAATTATGGATAAATCGTATAAAATACGTAGAAATTGGTTTCGTGTCTTTTGGACACCGTATGAGAAAGTTATGGGCGAAACCGGGTCGAGACACTTGATGAAAAGTGCAGCCTCGCTGTTCTGGACAGTTCGCGGCGCGAACTTGAGTTCGCGATCGCGAACTATGGACAGTAGCATTGGGTTTTTGGTGATCGAAGTTCACGGCCAGCTCACGATCGGGAAGAGTTCGCGACAAGGGAAGTTCGCGGCGCGAACGGCTTGTTCGCGGCGCGAACTCTTCCGACCAGGCATTAAATTCGGGATTTCAGCCATAAATGCAAAACACAAACCCTAGTTTTCTCTCTTGGCGATTTCCAGCATAGCAGCTGATTTTGGACGATTTCCTCACAAATCTTTGGTAGATTTCACTCCTAGTGGAAGATTAAAGGTATATCTTCACTCTTTCATCTTTGTAGCTCAAGATCTATGGATCTTGAAGCTAGGGTTTGAAACCCTAGTTCTTGGGTTGATGATTTATGACGAAATAAATGTTGTATACACTTAATAGATGGTATATTAACAAGGGAATCAAGTGTATGGTTAAGATTTGTAAGAATCTTAAGGGTTGGTTAAACCTAGGGTTTGGTAAATCACCATAATTGGGGGGAAATGGTTAGTAAGTGTTATCTAGAGATGGGTGAACACATTAGTAGTAATAAGGGATGTTGATCATGTTGTGATAATTGTATTAGGCTTTTGGTGAAGTCTTGGAAAGTCGATTGAATTGTGAAGCAAGAGATTGGGTGTCAAGAACACGGTTGGAACATCATATTGCTAAGGTGAGTACGTGTGGACTTTACTGAGTACATATCCATAGAAATGCATTTTACTTAATTGTGACCGGTCTATCGGAATATGGATCTAGATTTATTGTGTGTGAAGTTAGTTATATATATATTAATGTTAATATTCAACTAACTTGTGTGACCATTGTTGTGATAGCCCAAAGCTTTACTTGGCATAACTATTAGGTTATGATAAGAGATAGGTGGTGGTGATGCGGGGGATCCCCGATCATTGAGGCGAGTGTATATATGTTTATACACTAGGCACGATGGTGCTTCTAGTATGCATATGTTTGTATACTAGGCTTGTTAGGGTTCTAATACATATATGTTTATGTATTGGATATGCTTGTGTGCTAGTACATATATGTTTATGCATTAGATATGGATGCTAGAGATTGATGGAGTCACTATAGGGTGACTTGACTGTGTTGTTAAGATGTATACGTATATAATTTATCCGTACGTATATATGTTGTGATATACGGTTTATCGGGTATAAAACCCATGTATCTCACGAGACTTCTTGTCTCACGTACTCCTTGTTGTTTTTGCTATGTACTCAGGTTCGGGATCGAAGGTTTATGTGCGCATGGATAGAGATGCGGGGCCTAGAATAGAAGAGCACTAGATTGGATTTAAACTTAGCTTTGGTTTTGATATATTTTGTAACACCAAAACTTATACTCTGATTTCATACCAAAGGTTTTTGTAAATCCATATTTTGGGAATAGTTCTTCTATTTAATGAAAATGATTTATTCTGGTCAAATGTTTTGTTATAAGATTTGAGGTGTTACAACTTGGTATCAGAGCTATAGTTTAAGTGAATTAGGTTGGATGTCAATCCTAGTCTTAGACTGTAGCATTAGGAATGTAAGATTCCTTGAGTTTATAGGTTGACCTTGAGACTTTATTTTAAGTTTAGGGTGAACCTAGGAGACCTATGGAAATTGATATGATTTTTAATGATTGAGTCTTATGGGACTAATGGATTGTACATGAGATACTAACTGTTTAATGTCTTTCGTATAGTCTTGATTGAAAGAAATGGTGAATACCCGTCGAAGTGGGAAAGCCCCGGAGAACCGGGAGGAAGAAATACCTCATGTCGAGGTTGTGGTTGAGCAAGAGAGCCAACCGTCGATGCATCGAGTTGATGAATCGGAGGTCGGAGCTAATAAGACTCCGGTAACTATGGCGGACCTCCAAACTATTATTGATCAAATCAAAGGGACGGTGGCCGAGGAAGTGCACCGTGTAATGGGAAACCGTGAAAAGAAAGAGGATGACCGTGAGTCCGAGGATGAGAGGACCGGGGGTAGTGACACCGGTGAAAGAAAATCATCTACGTGTGGTCAAAGTGATGCTAGGGCAAGGCCCGATGAGAAAGAAGGTTGTTCGTTTAAATCCTTCATGGCTTGTAAGCCAAGTGTGTACACGGGTAGTTCGGACCCGAAAGTGACTATGAGGTGGATCCGAGAAACCGAGCGGGTTATCGGGAGTAGCAAGTTTAAGAAGGCCGATATGGTGACGTATGCGTCACAATTGTTAAAAGAAGATGCCATGGTTTGGTGGGATATTGTGTATGAGACCCTCGGAAGGGAAGTTGTTGAGGTGATGTCGTGGGATGAGTTTACCACGAGATTGAAGAAGAAGTTTTGTCCCGAAAGGGATTTGGAGAAAATGCATGAGAAGTTTGTGACCCTTAAGAAGGGTGATATGTCGATCGAGGAATACTCGAGGGAGTTCACGGGAATACTCCCGTTTGTTGCAAAAACTTACTCGGAGGAAAGATTGAGGGTAGTCTGGTATGCTAGTGGGCTGCCTTGGGACTACCAATTGAAGGTTAAGAGGGCGACCACACTTGATGAGGCCATTAGTGCCGCCCGGGGTGTGGAAGAAGTGAACATGGCAAGGATTGCCGAGAGGGCCCATGGGGGCGAGAAGAGAAAAGCCGAGAGTGGCTCGGGTACTTATAAGAAGGGGAAGTTCGCATCGAGCTTCTCGAGGCAAGGAAGTGTTGCCTTATGCAAGAAGTGTGGGAGAAGTCATACCGGCGAATGCCGAGGAGAGCCGAGGACTTGTCATAGTTGTGGCAAGACGGGGCATTTGGCCCGGGATTGTAGGTCCAAGTCGGCGGCCGAGGTCGAGTGCTACTCATGTCATGAGAAGGGGCATTATAGCCATATGTGCCCAAAAAAGAAGACCGAATCACTTGTGTCCACGGCTCAAAAGAAGGTGGAACCGACAAAGGTGAAGGGGCGATCCTTCCAACTCACCCGGGAGGAGGCGAAGGAGGCACACGATGTGGTGTCAGGTACTCTATTCCTTAACTCCTTGCCAACTTATATCTTATTTGATTCGGGTTCCAATTATTCGTTTGTGTCTCATGCGTTTGGTTGTAAGTTGAATGTACCGTCCGAAAAGTTAGATGAAATGTATGAGATAGAGGTAGCCGATGGAAAAACCTCAACGGTTGAATGTATTTATAGAAATTGTGAATTAGAAATAGATGGGAAAAAGTTTACAGTCGATTTATTGTCAATGGGAATAAAGGCTTTCGACGTGGTTATTGGTATGGATTGGTTGGGTTTACACCGAGCCAAGATTTTGTGTGATAAGAAGATAGTATCGATCAAGACACCCGAAAACGAGAAAGTATATGTGTATGGGGAGAAACGACATCACATGCCTAATGTGATTACCGCCATCAAGGCGAGGAAATGTTTATCGAAGGCTTGTGCATCGTTTATTGCATATGTGTTAGACGGCCGAAAGGAAAAGAAGGCGGTTGGTGATGTTAAAATTATTCGGGAATTTCCCGAGGTGTTCCCCGATGATTTACCCGGGTTGCCACCGGAGAGACAAGTTGAATTCAAAATTGATTTGGTGCCAGGAGCGACACCGATTGCTCGTGCTCCGTATCGTTTAGCTCCCACCGAGATGCGGGAATTGATGACTCAATTGTAAGAATTGTTAGATAAGGGTTTTATCCGTCTGAGTTCGTCACCGTGGGGTGCTCCGGTGTTGTTTGTTAAGAAGAAATACGGTTCGATGAGAATGTGTATCGACTACCGTGAGTTGAATAAGGTGACCATAAAGAATCGTTATCCGTTGCCGAGAATCGATGATTTATTTGATCAATTGCAAGGTGCTAGTTACTTCTCAAAGATTTATTTGAGGTCGGGTTATCACCAAGTTCGGGTGAAGGAAGGCGACACCGAGAAGACGGCTTTTCGTACACGGTATGGTCATTATGAATTCCTAGTGATGTCGTTTGGGCTTACGAATGCGCCGGCTATTTTTATGGATTTGATGAATCGGGTTTGTAAACCGTTTCTTGATAAGTTTTTGATTGTTATTATTGATGATATATTGATTTACTCGAAGACCGAGGAGGAACATGAGCATCATTTGAGGCTCGTGTTGGATGTGTTGAAACGGGAGAATTTGTATGCCAAATTTTCGAAGTGTGAGTTTTGGTTGCGGGAAGTACAATTTCTAGGTCACGTGGTATCACGGGATGGTATTAAAGTTGATCATTCGAAGATTGAGGCGGCGTCTAATTGGGAGGCTCCGAGAACTCCTACCGAGGTTAGAAGTTTTCTTGGATTGGCCGGGTATTACCGGAGGTTTATACAAGATTTCTCGAGAATTGCGGTCCCACTCACAAAGTTGACTAGAAAAAGTGAGAAGTTCGTGTGGGATAAGAAGCAAGAGGAGGCGTTTGGTTTATTGAAGGAAAAGTTGTGTAACGCGCCGATTCTCACGTTACCGGAAGGTATGGAAGATTTTGTAGTGTATAGTGATGCTTCCAATCAAGGGCTCGGTTGTGTATTGATGAAAAGGGGTAAAGTGATCGCGTATGCTTCACGACAATTAAAGGATGCGGAAACAAGGTACACGACACACGACTTGGAGTTGGCGGCGATCGTGTTTGCCTTGAAATTGTGGAGGCATTATTTGTATGGTACTCGGTGTACATTATATACGGATCATAAGAGTTTGCAATATGTGTTTACTCAAAAAGACCTTAATATGCGACAAAGAAGGTGGATCGAGTTGATCAACGACTATGATTGTGAGATTGTGTACCATACGGGAAAGGCGAATGTTGTAGCCGACGCCTTGAGCCGAAAGGTCTATGAGAAGCCGATCAAGGGAAGGTCAATGCGTATTGAAGTCGTCTCGAGTATTATTGAAAGGATCAAGAATGCCCAACGGCAAGTTATGGGAAAAGTCGAATTAAGACAAGAACGGTTGGGTAAGAACCAACATTTTTTAGAGAGTGTACAAGGGTTGAAAACCGTAGGCGGTCGAATTTGGGTTCCCAAGTTCGGGGGTACCCGAAAAGAGTTATTGCATGATGTGCACAAGTCAAAGTATTCAATTCACCCGGGAAGTACAAAAACATACCAAGATTTGAAACGGGTTTATTGGTGGCCTGGAATGAAGACGAGAGTAGCCAAGTACATCTCGAAGTGTGCCACGTGTACTCAAGTGAAAGCCAAACATCAAGTACCGTATGGGGTAGCTCAATCATTGCAAGTACCGGCCGGAAAGTGGGAAGACATAACTATGGATTTCATAGTTGGTTTACCAAAGACGAGTAAGGGTCACGATGCCATTTGGGTCATAGTTGACCGGTTGACCAAGAGTGCCTTGTTTTTAGCCATTCGGGAAACTTTGCCACTTGAGAAGTTGGCTAAGTTGTATGTTGATGAGGTGATTCGACTCCACGGGGTTCCATTATCGATTGTGTCCGATAGAGACGCGAGGTTTACTTCGAGATTTTGGAGATCATTACAAGATGAATTGGGTACAAAGTTGCGGTTGAGCACGGGTTACCATCCGCAAACCGATTGTCAAAGTGAAAGAACGATTCAAATGGTCGAAGACATGTTAAGATCGTGTGTGTTAGATTTCGGGGGTAAATGGGATGAGCATTTACCGTTGGTCGAGTTCTCATATAATAATAGTTATCATTCGAGCATCCAGATGCCACCTTACGAGGCGTTGTATGGGAGAAAATGTAGAACTCCATCTCCTTGGCTAGAAGCGGGAGAGACAAAGCTCACGGGTCCCGAGATGTAAGAGTAACAAATGAAAGGATTGGTATAATACAAGCCAACATGAAAGCCGCCCAAGACAGGCAAAGAAGTTATTCGGGTTTTGAAGAAAAGACCATACGACTTGGATGTCGGCGATATGGTAATGTTGAAGGTGTCACCTTGGAAAGGTGTGATGCGGTTTGGAAAGAAAGGGAAGTTAAGTCCAAGGTATGTTGGACCGTTTAAAATATTGAAACGAATCGGGCTTCAAGCATTTAAGTTGGAACTTCCACCCGAGCTTCAAGGTGTGCATGACACCTTCCATGTGAGTTATTTGAAGAAGTTTATCGGGGAGGTGGAGAATATTATTCCACTGCAAGAGTTGCGGGTTGATGCCCCGAATCGGTTGATTGAAGAACCCGAGGCCATCTTAGAGACAAAGACAAAGAAACTTAGGAATAAAGATTTTGGACGATTTCCTCACAAATCTTTGGTAGATTTCACTCCTAGTGGAAGATTAAAGGTATATCTTCACTCTTTCATCTTTGTAGCTCAAGATCTATGGATCTTGAAGCTAGGGTTTGAAACCCTAGTTCTTGGGTTGATGATTTATGACGAAATAAATGTTGTATACACTTAATAGATGGTATATTAACAAGGGAATCAAGTGTATGGTTAAGATTTGTAAGAATCTTAAGGGTTGGTTAAACTTAGGGTTTGGTAAATCACCATAATTGGGGGAAAATGGTTAGTAAGTGTTATCTAGAGATGGGTGAACACATTAGTAGTAATAAGTGATGTTGATCATGTTGTGATAATTGTATTAGGCTTTTGGTGAAGTCTTGGAAAGTCGATTGAATTGTGAAGCAAGAGATTGGGTGTCAAGAACACGGTTGAAACATCATATTGCTAAGGTGAGTACGTGTGGACTTTACTGAGTACATAGCCATAGAAATGCATTTTACTTAATTGTGACCGGTCTATCGGAATATGGATATAGATTTATTGTGTGTGAAGTTAGTTATATATATATTAATGTTAATATTCAACTAACTTGTGTGGCCATTGTTGTGATATCCCAAGGCTTTACTTGGCATAACTATTAGGTTATGATAAGAGATAGGTGGTGGTGATGCGGGGGATCCCCGATCATTGAGGCGAGTGTATATATGTTTATACACTAGGCACGATGGTGCTTCTAGTATGCATATGTTTGTATACTAGGCTTGTTAGGGTTCTAATACATATATGTTTATGTATTGGATATGCTTGTGTGCTAGTACATATATGTTTATGCATTAGATATGGATGCTAGAGATTGATGGAGTCACTATAGGGTGACTAGACTGTGTTGTTAAGATGTATACGTATATAATTTATCCGTACATATATATGTTGTGATATACGGTTTATCGGGTATAAAACCCATGTATCTCACGAGACTTCTTGTCTCACGTACTCCTTGTTGTTTTTGCTATGTACTCAGGTTCGGGATCGAAGGTTTAGGTGCGCATGGATAGAGATGTGGGGCCTAGAATAGAAGAGCACTAGATTGGATTTAAACTTAGCTTTGGTTTTGATATATTTTGTAACACCAAAACTTATACTCTGATTTCATACCAAAGGTTTTTGTAAATCCATATATTGGGAATAGTTCTTCTATTTAATGAAAATGATTTATTCTGGCCAAATGTTTTGTTATAAGATTTGAGGTGTTACATTTATGCTCTTAAAATGTTGATATTTATCTTATTGTATTCTTTTATATCACCAGATCTTGAATGTTGGATAATGTTTGCATAATATTGTAGATTTGATGTACTATTCAAGCTTTGGAGCCTTTATTTTTCGATAAAAAGGTATCATATACACATATATACACACTTATGTAACTGTATTGAAACCTGATTTTCTATCTTTTTTGCATATGTAGTTTTTTTTGTTTTATTACACTCTTCACGTAGTAAGATGCTTATACGGAAGAATATAATTTTATATATTTCTATTATATGTATAATTAAATTATTAATTAATTATTAATTATGATACAAAAGTATGAGATGTTCCTGTTTCTTTTTTAATTTTTATAAATAATATGTTGAAAGTTATGAGGACTTTGAAGACGAAGACGATGTGGATGATTTCAATGGTCTTAAAAGTTACAACGAATAACTCAAATGACGATGATAGTAAGTTTTTATCAATTAATTTGTAGTTAATATTTAAATAATTTCATACAAGGTGAACCAAAAATGAATTTGTTTTATATGGATACTAATTGATTATGTCATATCGTAGTTGCAAATGATCGCATAAAAATGAAGATGATGATGAGGCTGAGGTCGCGGTTGAACGAAAGAAGGGAAGCCCGATTCTAAATATGCTCAGAAGAAATGAGATAGAGATGCTAAAAAATAGAAATGAGTGGTACTTGACTACTTGTTGAGGTAAAATTTATTAAAAACAATTACATATTATATATATAAAAAAAATAATTGCAGTCGTATTAGAATTGCGGCCGTATTGGTCATTGTTTTTGTCTACCTATCTTAAACATTTGATCAAAAACGAGTCAACCATTTTAAAGAGGAAGGATTTTCAAATTTGATTCGGGTTTTTAGGACCACAATAAAATCGTCATTTAACGAGCAGCGAAAATAACTGTCAGTCAAATCATTAAATTAAAAAAAATACACTCTAAAAACGTTATATTAATTCATATTAATTGTCATATTAACACTCCTGTAATTGTTAACATTCTAAACACGTGTATATTAATTCATACTAATTGTCATATTAACACTCATTTAATTGTTGACTATAAACGTATAAATCGATTGCGGACTAAAAACTAAAACGTATATTAACAGCTCTTGTAAGTCAAACCATTAAATGGTTCTACATTAAAAACGAGTCAAACCATATTAACACTCATTTAATTGTGGACTAAAAACGTATAACTCTTACGGATTTACATCTCTACATATTAATATTAATTGTAATAAAACGTCATTTAACACATTAAATGACTGATAATAAAAACGTAATTATTTGACAAATTAACACTCTAAACACGTATATATTAAGTCATATTAATTGTCATATTAACAATCATTTAATTGTGGACTCCTTTAACACAAAAAATCACAAAAGAAATGCAACCATATGCATATTTAGGAAAATTTGACAATTTATATAACCGAAACATAAATTGGGAAACCCATAAATGTATTTAATAAAAGGAAACCGAAAGTTAAAATCAACATCGTAATTAAAGAAATGCATTAGTGCTGAAATAAAGCTTCACAACGAATAGTCAGCGGTTGTATTTAGACGTTGGGACGGTAGGTACTCATACGTTTATTGCCAAACAAAGAAGTTCTTAGGCGGTTGAAATAACTTCTAGGCTGAGCAGGGGGAGCAAAGTGATCTTCAGTACCGATAACGACATCATCTTCATTTTGCAATATTGGATGGATTAGTTGAAGATTAAACGCTTCTGGAATACTTGGGTTGAACTCAAGCATTGTCAGATCGGTTGAAACAAGAAAATTTGCTGAAATGTACCAAATAAAGAAATGGTTATCAACTTTATTAGGAAATTTACGTGTTAATCATATTTATTCCATTTATGGCCATAAAAATTAATAAGTTAATTTAAGGAAAATTTAAAATACACATGTTTTGCCATTTATGGCCCTTTAATTTAAAAACAGTTTTGCCATAATATGCGATATAAATGAATTTTCAGATTTAAGGAAAAGTAAAAAAAAAAATAAGCCGTTTCAATTTATGAGACTGTAGTTGCTGTTTACCATTCCTAATACATGTGTATTAGTTTAAAATAAATTAAAATGGAACAATGAAATTAGTTAAAAATTAATACTAAAAGGACCAATGAAATTTACCTCCTTCTATTTGAATAAGTTTAACGCGCGTGGCATAAACATTAACAAATTTAAGAAGCAGCTCTTCCAATCATTGTGGCAGCTTGAGCTGGTATATGATACAAGATTATCTTTATGCAGTGTCCCCTGGAGGAGACAAAAGTTAAATTTCGGTTATGACAGGTCCATGCAATCACATATAATATAGGTATAAAAAAACTTACCGGCAATCATGTAGAAGAAACTCACACCTGAGTCGCCCATTTTCGTATTTTCTAGCAACATCTATGACATATGAATTAAGTCAAAGCATCGTAGCATAATAAAGTGATCGTTGCTAAAAACAAATAATGTAACCCCTTCTTAAAAAACAAATAATGTAACTCCTTTCGGCTGCGAACTATATATTCCTGGCGATTAGAAGTCCATTGGTTACATATTTTTATAACAAATACAATACATAAGCATAAAAACTGTGTATAAAATAGAGGCAAACATATATAGTTCGCAGCCCGCCGCATCACGCGGGTTTAAACCTAGTTAATTCTAATACTGATTTAAGTTTGTGTTCAAATGCTAATCAAAATCGATATGAGTTGAATTTCAATAAGGATTTAAGTATGTGCGGTTTTCTTTTTCATTTAATTTCGACATAAAATATATATTTATATGAACCCATTGGGCTTCATCATCCATTGGGCCTCACCTCCACTCCAGATAAATGGGAATTCGTATTTGACGCAAGCAGAAAGGTATGAATCAAAAGCACTGGATAATACTTTTCTTGTATTGCCCCAAAATTCTCAATTCAATTCTTCCTGAACATCCTAAGAACGCATCAATGAATACAAGTGTTTTTACATTATTATTATTAGCTATATGCTTATTTACTAAGCATACTAAAATGACGTAATTTAAATTAAAGTTTCTAACTATTATTACAACCAATATTGACATAACAATCTTTCCCTTTGTTATAATTAACAAAGGGAAAGATTGTTATGTCAATATTGGTTGTAATAATAGTTGGTTTACAAAGGATCTCGGCACATCAATATTGCGACACTTTATTCACAATTTTTCGTCTTTCCTGATCCAATTAGTGCCGCAATACTTAATTGAAACAACTATTCTTACGAAATCCTCAATATATAGCAATCCTTAACTTTACTTTAATCTTTGCAACAAAAGCTTAAATTTTACATATAACTAAAAGAAATTCTTAAACTATATTTTGCCACAAGCTTAGATCAACTTTGTTAGAGCAAATCACAGATCAACTTAGTACTGATGATGCAGTTAGTAATAATTATGTTTATTACTGATGGGGCAGAAACATTTACTACTGATGAAGTTGATGCTGGTGTTCTCTATAACTTAGTTACTACTGATCATACAAAGATTGAAGATACTACTGATCATTGTAGTTACTACTGACGTTGGTTTCTGGACTTACTACTGATCACCAAGTTTACTACTGATGTTACTTATTTACTACTGGTGATTGGTTTTACTACTGATACGCGTTTATGGAACATATCAAGTCCGAGATCTTCGCAGAGATAGTTATAGAATGTAAATCAATGTATATCGTTTATAATTAGATGTATATCGTATCCTAGAATAACTAGGGTAAATAGTTTAGCTTCAAGGACTATTATATATAGTTCCTTACGAATTGTAAACGTACGTGTGTATTGTTAACTTAATAATATACATTGAAGCTTTTTGTGAAACTGTGTTCTTAATATTTCTCATAATTGTTCATACAGTTCATCGTTCTTAATTATTGATATAGTGTTGATCCGCTGCAACTTCTATCATCAAATAGATCTAAGGTGTTTATTAACTTGTCTATAGTTAATCGATCCTGACAAGTGGTATCAGAGCTTATTGGTTCTAGATCTACTAATTGTTAAGAACAACAAAAAGTTTTAATCTTTAAAACACACACATTATTAATCATGACTGATAATAATGAAAGCACTCAGGCCAACAAAATTCCTATACTCACACCCAATAACTTTGGGATGTGGAAGAATCGTATTAAGCAATACATGCTTATTACAGATTATTCCATGTGGGAAGTCGTTTGTGAAGGAAACAAAACTGGTCAACTTCAAGCAAGTAGCTCTGCAACTGAGGCAGACAAACTTAAATGTGAGAAGGAGAAGAAAGATAAAGGCATTGAACTCAAAACTCTAAGCACTCTCTTACTGGCCATTCCTAATGATTATCAACATCTCTTTGTTGAATATGATGATGCAAAAATACTGTGGGAAGCACTGGAGAAGAGATTCGTTGGGACAAAGAGCACCAAGAGGAATATGAAGTCTGTTCTCAAACAAGACTTTGAAAATTTCAAAGGAAAGCCCAATGAAACACTCACTCAAGTGTTTGACAGATTCAACAAACTAATTGGTGAACTCAACCAAGTTGGTGTAAAGATGGATCAAGAGGATGTCAACATGAAGTTTCTAAGGTCTCTTAGTGAAGAATGGGCCATGTACACAGTGGTGTACAGACAAAGAGATGCTTTAGAAGAAAAGGAGTTAGATGAACTCTATAATGATCTCAGAGTGTTTGAAACTGAGGTAAATCACAAAAACCCTTCTATTTCTTCTAACAATGCTGCTTTTGTGTCTAGTACAGGTCAAGGACAGGAAACCTCCGCAGGAAAGGCTGCAGATTCTGAGGATACTGCAAGAGAATCCTTCTTCACTAGTCATGTGCATACTGCATTGATTAGTGATGACTTGGAACAACTGAATCCAGATGATCTTGAGGAGATGGATCTTAAATGGCAGATGGCTATGCTGAGCCTAAGGACCAAAAGATTCCTAAAAAGAACTGGAAGGACAAGCCTCAATTTCAACAAAGGTGACAAAGCAGGATTTGACAAAACTAAAGTCAAATGTTACAACTGTAACAACCTTGGTCACTTTGCAAAAGAATGTCCTCATCCAGACAAAAGATCAAAATCAACTGCTCTTGTGTCACAACAAGGACAAGGATATGACTGGAGCTTCCAAGCAGAAGAGCATGCTCAAAATCAAGCTCTCATGGCCTTTACTGACAACAAAACTGAGGTAAAATCTAAACCTTGTACTCCTGAATGTGCTAAAATTATTAAAAATCTAGAAAAAGAAAACAATAAATTAAATGAAGATTTAGCAAAAGCAATCAGAAGAAATTATGAGTTTGATGGGGTGATTGCTGATCAAGAACATCAAATAAAGGTGTACAAGATGATTGATCAACGGATCAAGGAAGAATTGCTTCAAGCTGTGGATGAGAAAGAGTTTTATGAAACAAAAAATAATGAACTTACAAGTAAAATAGAAGAATGTCAACTTGAAATTGAACAAAATAAATTAACAATTAAAAAGTTTGAAAGAAGCACTAAAATTCTTGATGAATTAACTAATAATCAAACTACAGAAAAGGTTGTTCATGGGGTGGGATATCATGCTGTACCACCTCCATATAAAATCATTCCACCTCTTAAAAACAGTTCAGAAAGAATCATTAATGAATTAAAAACTGAAAATCAAACTGAATCATCTAATGAAACATCTGAATCAAATAATTCTTCTGATGATGAACAATCAATTGAATTTACTATATCTCAAAGTGAATCACCAAAATCAATTGATACAAGTTTTCACACAGCTCAAAGTCCAAATGAATCTCCCAAATATAATGCAGATAATGTACCAAAAATTTTAACAAGGGGGAATGAAAGAAATAAAACACAACTCTTAGACCAAAGAATACCTGAAGGTGCTAAAAATAAGAAACTAAGATGTGTTATATGCAATAAAATGAACCATTTAGCAAAGGATTGTCACTACAATCCAATAAACTGCAAAGAGTTAAAAGAATTTAAAGTTCTTAAAGAAAATGCTAAAACTCAAAAGTTAAAAGTTACTACTGGTCATTCAGTAGTAAATAAAATTAAAAATCCAATTGTTGAAAATCCAAGATTTGGAAGAAGTAAAACAAGGTTTGTTCAAAACAGAAGAGCTGGAAGCCCAAAGTACAGCAATTACTTCAAGAATAATGGAAAATCCAATCAAAATAAACAATATTTTAAATTTTCCAACACCAGTAGAAACTCTAACAAATTTACTACTGGTGTTAACCCTAATTATAATGCTGTATGGTACCAGTACAAGAATACTACTGGTAATAACCCTAATTTCAAAAATACTACTGCTCCCAAAACAAATTTCAAAAACACTACTGGTGTTAACCCTAAAAACACTACTGGTCATTCTAAACATGATAAGTACCCAAATACTACTGGTCCATCAGTAGTAAAGTATTCAAAAGCTAGAAACAATGGGTATAAACCAAGATCAGTAGGAAATTTTCACACCAGTAATAACTACAAAAGGACAGTAGTAAAACAAAATACCAGTAATAAACAAGTATGGGTACCAAAAGTCTTTAAAGTTAAATCCCCAAAAGCTCATTTCTCAAAGGATGAACCCAAGACATATAAAGCTTGGGTTCCCAAACTTAACTAATCCTTTACTCTCTTGTGCAGAGCATTCAGATCCCAGAAGAAGGTAGAACATGGCATATTGATAGTGGATGCTCAAGGCACATGACTGGAAATCTGCAAATTCTTAAAGATTTCAAGTCCTTTGATGGTGGATTTGTGGCTTTTGGTGAGAACCCAAAAGGAGGTAAGATTACAGGTAAAGGTACTGTTACTAATGGAAAAATTACCTTTGATAATGTATTTTATGTAGCTGAACTAAAATACAATCTTGTCAGTGTGTCTCAAGTTTGTGATAAAAAGAACAAGATTCTGTTCACAGACATTGAGTGCATCATTCTTTCTCCTGAGTTTATTTTAGATGAAAAATATGTTGTTTTAAGAACCCCAAGGAGAAACAATGTGTATTACCTGGATATAGGGGGAGAACTCATTTCTACAAATGAGGTCAACTGTTTTATATCCAAGGCAAACACCACTGAATCAGAACTTTGGCATAGAAGGATGTGTCACACAAATTTTAAAAACATGAATAATTTAGTAAAAAGAAATCTGGTCATTGGACTTCCTCAAAAACAATTCATGTGTGATCATCACTGTGTTGCATGCCTAAAAGGTAAACAACACAAGACTTCTCATAAGTCCAAAACTGTGAACTCTATTTCTGTTCCTTTACAGCTCTTACATATGGACCTTTTTGGACCTACAAATGTAATGAGTATTGGAAAGAAACAATATTGTCTTGTTATTACTGATGACTTTTCCAGATATACATGGGTTTTCTTTCTCAGGACAAAGGATGAAACAAGTGAACTCATAAAGAACTTAATTGTTAAACTGGAAAACACATCGGATCAAAAAGTGAAAGCCATAAGATGTGATAATGGCACAGAATTTAAAAATACTAACCTAATTAACTTTTGTGATCTTAAAGGTATTGACAGGCAATACAGCTCACCTAGAACTCCACAACAAAATGGTGTAGCTGAAAGAAGGAATAGAACCATCATTGAAGCAGCAAGATCAATGCTAGCAGACTCAAAATTACCAATTACTTTTTGGGCAGAAGCTGTTAATACTGCTTGTTATGTTCAAAACAGAGTATTAATAGTGAAGCCACACTTTAAAACACCATATGAACTTTTCAATAAAAGAAAACCTTCTATAAGTTTCTTAAAATCATTTGGTTGTCCTTGTACTATTTTGATTACAAGAGAACAAATTGGTAAGTTTGACTGCAAAGCTGATGATGGAATCTTTGTGGGATACTCTTCTCAAAGCAAATCATACAGAGTATTCAACAAAAGACTAAGGATAATTGAAGAAAGCATCAATGTATCCTTTAATGAAAATGTACCTAATGAACAAGGAAATGGTCCAGATTGGCTATTTGACATAGACAATCTAACCAAATCCTTTAATTTTAATATGAATTTCAATGCAGGTAATTCAAATTGTCTTAATCAAAAGGAAGGAACATCATCTGTTTATACTGGTCAAGAAAAGATGAGATACATAGTTGTTGATACTGCTCCCATAGTTAATACTGATGTCAGTAAGAACTCAAATATTGAAAGCAGTAGTAACTCTGAGAATGAGGTCAGTAGTAATTCCATTACTACTGGTACCAGTAATAGTACTGAAAATACTACTGGTCCCAACTATAACCTAGATTCTCAAGATACTACTGATACCAGTAACAACTTCAATACTACTGATCTCAATGAAGATGATGGCAGTAGTAACTCTGACCAAGATAATGATGAACCAAATACTAATGACAATGAAGGATCTCAAGAAGAACAACTACCTGAGGCAAAAGAGTCCAACCCTGAAAATCAACTAGTGGTGGATAAAGCTACAACAACAAGGACTCAAAAGAACCATCCTTTAGACCTTGTTCTAAGTGATGTTAACTCACCACTTCAAACAAGAAGCAAATTAAACAAAAGTTTAACTGCAAATATGTGTAATATAAGCTTAATTGCTAATGAATGTATGTATGAATGCTTTCTGTCTCAGGATGAACCAAAGAAGATCCAACAAGCAATGAAGGACTCAAACTGGATTGAGGCAATGCAAGAGGAACTCCTTCAATTTAAATTACAAGCTGTTTGGACACTTGTACCTCTACCCAAAGGAAAAAGAGCCATTGGAACAAGATGGATCTTTAGAAACAAGAAAGATGAAAGAGGGATAGTGATCAAGAATAAAGCCAGACTTGTAGCCCAAGGATACACTCAAGAAGAAGGTATAGACTATGATGAAGTGTATGCTCCTGTTGCCAGAATTGAAGCAATAAGAATATTCCTAGCATATGCTTCATTCAAAAGGTTTAAAGTCTATCAAATGGATGTGAAGAGTGCTTTCCTGTATGGGAAGATTGAAGAAGAAGTTTATGTTTGCCAACCTCCAGGATTTGAAGATCCAAAACATGGTGATTATGTGTTTAAATTGGATAAAGCTCTATATGGTCTACATCAGGCACCAAGAGCATGGTATGACACACTATCATCATACTTATTAAAGAACAATTTCAAAAGAGGAGCCATTGATAAAACATTGTTTACAAAGAAAGTCAAAGATGATATACTACTGGTACAAATCTATGTAGATGATATCATCTTTGGATCAACCAATGATTTATTATGCAAAGAATTTGAAGAGCTGATGCAGATTAAATTCAAGATGAGCTCCATGGGTCCAATGAACTTCTTCCTTGGACTCCAAGTCAGTCAAAGAACTGATGGTATTTTGATAAATCAATCAAAATATGTCAAAGACATCTTGGAAAAGTTTGACTTGAAAGACAGTAAAAGTGCTAGTACACCAATGGAAACACACAAACACCTACATCCTGATGTTGAGGGGGAGGATGTAGATGAACACTTATATAGATCAATGATAGGATCTTTGATGTACTTAACTGCATCAAGACCTGACATTATGTATAGTGTTTGTGTGTGTGCAAGATATCAAGCAAGACCCAAAGAACTACACTTGCAGGCTGTCAAAAGAATATTCAGATACTTGAAAGGCAAACCATCACTAGGTCTATGGTATCCACATGACTCACCCTTTGAACTAATAGCCTATACAGATAGTGACTATGGAGGTGAATGTCAAGATAGAAAGTCCACTACTGGTGGATGTCAATTCTTTGGATCAAGACTAGTGTCATGGCAATGTAAGAAGCAAACAAATGTATCAACATCTACTGCTGAAGCAGAATATGTAGCTGCATCTGCTTGCTGTGCTCAAGTACTATGGATTCAAAATCAACTTCTAGACTTTGGTATCTCTATCCTTAAAACTCCTATTTTTATTGATAATCAAAGTGCTATTAGTATTGTGAATAATCCAGTAAAACATTCAAAAACTAAACACATTGAAATAAGATTTCACTTTATAAGAGATTGTAATGAAAAGAAATTAATCAAAGTAGTTAAAATCCATACTGATGATCAATTAGCAGATCTTTTTACAAAAGCATTTGATGTAGGAAGATTCAACTTCTTGGTCAGTAGTATTGGAATGATTTTAATAACTTAAAATCTCACTTAAAATTATGTGTAAAGTTAGTGTTGTAAAATATTATTTTCTTAAGTGTTTTACTACTAGTATTGCTGTACTACTGGTGTGAAAGTGTATGCACAAAATACTACTGATAGTTCATTACTACTGGTGCATTTTAGGTTTACATGGATACTACTGGTAAGTCAGTACTACTGGTATTCACATATACTACTGGTCTTGTGTGGTAATGGTTACTACTGATGTCTATAATTACTACTGATGTCAAAATCCTTAGTCATTACTGATGTTAGTAGATACTACTGACGTTTTACTACTGATATCTTATTTACTACTGGTCTTTCATAAACACAATTACCAAACTAACCCCCATGAAAATAACCGTTATGTTATGATTCGAAGGCTATTTTCGTAGTTTTGCAGGTTTAATCGAAAGATATAAAAGGCGGCAGATGATTAATTTAGCATTATCTTCACTTCGATTCTCTAAACACCTTTCGATAAACCCTAGTTTACGATCAAAAACCCTTCATCTTTAACAAAATTCTTGCAAAATCTCAACAACAATGGCAACTTTACAAGCTCTCGATGTGCAAACCGATCTCAAATACTCAGAATTTCACAACATGGTTGCATTTTTAAAAAATCCCGACGGAACAAAAGATTTCCGTCCAATCGTAAAATTCTTGAGAAATTCGTATATACAGTTTGCCTTAACTGTAAAGCCGAAGGCATATCAACAGCACTTGGTGGATTTCTGGACCAATGCTGAGCGAACAGAAGGAACCACATCATCAATGATAAAATCGAAAGTAGATGGAAAGTACATCACTGTAACTGAACAATCAATCAGACATCATCTACAACTTCATGATGATTCAGGTATGTATACTCTTCCTAAGGAATACATTGCTGATACTTTAAATAAAATGGGGTATGAAGGCAGACTTAATATTGTAACTTTTCAAAAAGGCCTTCTATCCCCACAATGGAAATTTCTGGTTCATACCATTCAGCATTGTATTTCTCCTAAAAGAAGTACTTGGAATGAGTTTAACAAGGCAATAGCATCTGCTGTTGTATGTTTATGCACAGACCAAGTATTCAATTTTTCTAATATGATTTTTGATGGTATGTTGGGAAATCTTAGTTCTTCTAAATTTTTAATGTATCCCAGATTTCTACAACATATCATAAACTGTGAATTACAAAACTTGTCAACTCCTAAAAACATTTTTGTATTACCTGAGTTGAACAAGAAAGTTTTCTCAAATATGAGAAAACAATTTAAATTTTCAGGGAAGGAAACCCCTTTGTTTCCAAACATGATCAAAGATCAACCCAATATTGGAGAAGGTTCAACCATTGCTACAACCCAAGTTGAACCTCAACCCACTCCATCACCCCCAAATACAGCCCAAACACCACCCCATATAGCCACTCAATCACCAACTCAAACAGAAGTCCTGAATGTGTCCCAGGAACTTGATATAAATCTGCAGAGTGCTACTCTTCACTCTGTAGAAGACCTACCAGACAAAACCAAACATATATCTACAATCTATAAAAGAAAGAAATCTTTAAAGGACACCAGGGGACAAATCGAGTCACACCCCAGGCTCAAAGAGTTGTCCTCCAAGGAGGAGAGAGGACATGAGGGGAGGGCTTTCACTACTGATGCCCCAAAGGTGGGTGCACAGGACAGTGAAAACATCATTAGGACCCAAACCTCGGCAACTTTGAGTGATGACTCATTTGAGGAGTTACTCAAAGGACCCCGGTGCCAAGAAACCACAAGGGGGGGCATCTCTGCTTCTTCTAGGAAGAAGAGAATGTCTAAAAGACCCAATGACTCACCAAGCAGTGATGAGGGCAGATCTGTGAAATTGATGGAAAGGAAGGAAAACCTTAAAACCAATGTACCTGTTAGTAAGCCCGATGATCTTGCTAGATGGAGTGAGGGCAGTATTAAAATCCAACAATTGACGGCTAAAGTGGATTCCTTGGAATCCACTGTACAAGATTGTCTTTATTACCAAACAAATCAAGGAAAAACTATGGCTGCTATGAAAAGAAATGTCAATATCATCAACAAAAGAATGAGACAATATGAACTTAGGCTTCATCAACAATCAAAGCTTATCAGAAAATTGAAAAAGAGGATTGATGATAGTGAGGCTCCTCCAGTTGAGCTCACTAAGGGGGAGAAGGATAACATACAGACAATGATTGATGAATCCATTGCAGCAGCAGCTTCCTCCCTCTTGAATTTAAAAGAAACAGAAGTTGATGAAGGCCCAGAGATGATGATTACAGAAGAAGAGCCAATTACTACTGCTCCTACTAAAAAACAAGCTGAAAAAGACATACCAGTAGTAACTCCTACTACTGATATAACAGCAGTAGTAAATGAAGAAAAGGCAGCAAACACTACTGATGACCTATCAGTAGTAATCTCTGAAGACATACCAGTAGTAACTACCTTAGTTACTACTGATGACATTATTGAGCTGCCACCACTACTAGAGCCTACAGTGATACTTCCACCATCTCCAAAAAGAACAACAACAACACAAATGGTGGTAAAAGATATTGATGATGATATCAACTGGTTAGAAGTTGATGAATGCTCCCTGCCTCCACATCCTAAAATACTTCCCATATCTCAGATACACTACTATGGTCCCAAATTTGTTATTGAATCTGAACCAAATATGAAGAAAGACAATTACATAGGAAAGGGAAAAGAAGTTGCTGATGAAGACCAACCCAACAGAGCACAAGGTCATGAAATTGTCAACAAAATCAATTATGCCAAATCAGCCAAACAGGATAGGTGGAAGGTAAAGAGAGCAAAATATTTAAAGAAGGTTGAAGTCTCTCTAGCAAATGAAAACAAAAGATTAGCAGAAAGGGCTAGAATATTGAGACAACCTTTCACAGAAATCAAATTGGCAGATATAGCAGATATATCAAAACTGCCACAATTTCAACAGAAGATCAAATCTAAACAAGTTGCTGAAACAAGAAAGGAATTACAAAGAAGAGAACTGAAAAAATTTAGGCAACTTGAACATGAAACAATAGAACTTCTTGAAGCACAAGTACAAGAATGCAAAGAGCAAAAGGCTGATATGCCAGAACAATTTGCAGAGAAAAAGAAAGAAATGATCACATTCTTAAAATCAAAAGGGTATAACACAAAGGCATTTGGAAGAATGAAGCTGATCAATTTAATTGAAAAGTACTGTGTAGAGAAGAAGAAGGATCTTACTGAGCAAGATAGTAATGAGAAGTACACCACTAAACTTGAACAGATAGACTCCAAAGAAATGAAAGAAAGAAAAACAATATCTGGAGAATCATCTGGTGTATCCTCTCAAACATCAAAGAAAAGAAAGACAATTGCTTCAGAACTTGATCAACCAAATAAAAAATTACAAATGGTTCAAGTTCATGATCTCCCCATTGCTCCCCTACAAAATAATCCAATCATCAACTGGAGGTACATAGATGATATGATTGAGATTATAAGAGAAGATAAGGTCACTCAAAGATTCAGAGCTTGGAAACCTTTGGTCATGTCCCTAACCAGAAGTGACATTATTAAGATGTTGATCATTGGTAAACCAAGAATGACTAAGAAGAACTGGAAGAATTCAGCTGCAGGTTATCTTACTGAAATGATTGATGCTGCTTTCTATCCAGAAAATTATCCAGAGAAGTACACAGATTCAGAAAATGTTCAAGCTTGGAATGTGCTACCAACTGTCAACATGTACTTCTTTGAATATACAAGTAAGAAATGTGACTTATTCCTTTATGAGAAAGAGTATCCTCATTCTGAGAAGACTCTCTATCAACTATGGTGCATGAATTTTATTAAACCACATGATGCTGTGATGCTCCAAAACAAATTGAATGAATTTGTTAAAAGAATCAGCAAATATATCATTGCACAAAGGAATAAAAGGAACCAACAGACTTTAGAAGGTGATAAGAAAAGAGCAAAGTTGTTGGAAGAAAAGAAAAAGAAGAAGTAAATAAGAAACTTGATTGATTAAAGGATAATCAATAAGTTTAGGGGGAGATTGTTAGAGCAAATCACAGATCAACTTAGTACTGATGATGCAGTTAGTAATAATTATGTTTATTACTGATGGGGCAGAAACATTTACTACTGATGAAGTTGATGCTGGTGTTCTCTATAACTTAGTTACTACTGATCATACAAAGATTGAAGATACTACTGATCATTGTAGTTACTACTGACGTTGGTTTCTGGACTTACTACTGATCACCAAGTTTACTACTGATGTTACTTATTTACTACTGGTGATTGGTTTTACTACTGATACGCGTTTATGGAACATATCAAGTCCGAGATCTTCGCAGAGATAGTTATAGAATGTAAATCAATGTATATCGTTTATAATTAGATGTATATCGTATCCTAGAATAACTAGGGTAAATAGTTTAGCTTCAAGGACTATTATATATAGTTCCTTACGAATTGTAAACGTACGTGTGTATTGTTAACTTAATAATATACATTGAAGCTTTTTGTGAAACTGTGTTCTTAATATTTCTCATAATTGTTCATACAGTTCATCGTTCTTAATTATTGATATAGTGTTGATCCGCTGCAACTTCTATCATCAAATAGATCTAAGGTGTTTATTAACTTGTCTATAGTTAATCGATCCTGACAAACTTGATTAGCATTCGCCAATAATTGACTTTTTATAAAAAAAATCTTCCTAATCTAATCGATTAAATCTATTAACAATCATTTCAAACATTCAATTATCTTTTATAAGAAATCTAAAATGATTAAAGTTGAGATGCTCGAAAATGAAAAAGAAATTGAGGTAGAAGATATCCTTAAAAGAATGGATGAACATAAGAAGCGACGTGCAAAACCTTATATAAATGCTGAATTTTTACACAAAACATTCAAAGACAAGAGTTGATCAAATAAAGGACATCTCAAGAAATAAACTTATCAATAAATCATAATATTTCAAAAGAAAAATAATTTTATGTCAACAACAAGACAGAGAATCAGCAAAGAAAAAAACTTTTTGATTTAGCAACTAGAGGAAGAATCAGAATTTCTTTCAAAATCTTTAAATCCTGGTTATTGACGTAAAAGTTTTCCTCGGTTAGCGATTATTCTGGATGATTGACCGATTAAAATTTACGGAGATTGTGGCATTTTTGCCTGTATTTAGTTCTTGTTCCACCTCACAACATAAAGTGGAATGTAATTACATATTTAAGGTTTATGATAGATAATGGATTTTTACTCTTTTGCAGTGATATTCAAGGTTTGTGATTCTGATAGCAATGGATTCTCTGATTTGTTAGACGTTTTACGGGATTTAACAGGGCAATTCATTTCTGAACAACAAAGGGAGGTGAGTTTATAACAAGCTAACTGTCAAAATACTTTGCAAATTGCATAAACTTAAGCAAATCCGAAATTTATTCTAGCTAGTTAACAATGATTGTTAAGCTCATATTTGTTCCTTCGTGCCGTCATATTTCAGTATTGTATTTTTTTTACCTATATTCTTCGTTTCAGACGTTCGACGAGTCTAAAGTTAGCTAGTGACGAGGATTAGGCGGTCTGCGGAACTTTCGAGCCTCGATACGCTTTTTTGGGGGGTGATTTACATTTTTAGTTTTTTTGTTTAATTTTTGGAATTTGTTTTATGCCCAATTTTAAGCCCTTTTTTTTCTCATTTGAAAATCTAGGACTTACTGAGAGTTTGTTCGAGACTCATAATTGTTTAGTTGATAATTTTATAAAAATTGAGTTTTCTCCTAAAATTCGTGTTCTTGTGTTGAACGTGTTTTGAACATCAATTCCACAATATTTTTTGAATCAACGTGGTTTTGAGTTAAGTTGTCCTTAGTATTATAAGAATGAACGAGACTAATATGTATTCTTGTTTTTTTGTCTACAAAGTGGTGGTGAACTGGTGTAGGTGGTTAATATAATAATATGAGTTTAAAAATTAATAATGATAATATGGTATACAATTAATTGCAGTCAAGTAATCAACATCTACCATAACAACTCATTTGGTTAGAGTCTTTACTAATAACATTAATGTCACAAGTCATGAGGTTGTTCATCTTTTCAAAGCATAAATAATTTCTGAAATAATAAGTGTATTTACTGATAATTAGAAACGTATGGAGTATCTGGTGAGGACATCTCCTCACTATATACTTTAGTGAGGACTTTTCTCCCACATGTAGGCTATTTTTCTTGAATTGGAATGCCGCGTTACTCACAGTAAAGACACTGTCAGCTTGTGACCAAATACTTTGCCACAGTACACCGAAACATATATTTTAAAAGTAAGCTAACTAGTAGCCCATGTGAAACATGCAAACAAACAATTGCTATATTTTTTAAACTATCATTACTACTAATGATGAAAATATTAATAATATATTCAGACTACATAAAATATGACTACTTTCGCTTTAAATTTTTTTGTGTTCAATTCATAGTGGAGGGAGTAAAGATTTGTACGAAAGGAAGTTTCTGCATTTAATTTGCTTTTTCATAATCAGCCAAGCGTAGATCCATTATGCAAAAGCACACACTGGTGATTGATAAAAACAGCTACATTGAGCTGGAATGCATGATTAAAAAAAAATCTCCAACTTATGCGATATTTCATTATCGATGTGTTTTTGAATTACAACTTTCTTTTTTCTAGTAAAGTTCATGGATATAATATTCCACAAACTGCGTGTATGTTTAAAGACCATTTTTTGTTGTTGCATATCCAATTAATTGAGCATGCATGATTGTGGGAAACTAGCGAAAAAAATATACAAAATCGTAGCCTAATTAAATCTTAAAATGATAATTCAATATGTTCATATATAATTTTCTAGATGGATGCGTTTTTATTTTAACTCGGTAACAGCGATGACAATATTGGTGATAGCTATCGACCTGGTGATTGATTTGATTTGATTTTAATTCAATCGGCTGTAACTCTTAAATATTGGATTTTAGTAGTAGTATTTTATTTGATAGTTGGGTTTTTAGTTGATTTGATTATAATTCTAGGTACGGACGTCTGCTCTTTTCTGAATTTACTTTCTTTTTGTATATTCCCTTAAAAAACAGAGGTGGTGATTTTTATACCACATATTTTAACTCATTTACCACAATAATTATATTATCTACTTGTGTAGTATGCAGTATTACTTGTACACTGTGGTATAGACATCAAAAAATGTGGTAGGAAACTTAATTCCTTTAAAACAGGGGAGTGAACACAAGTGTGAATGAGTCGAGGGTACACGTATCTTTTCGAAGTTATAAAAACAAGTCCATGTAATTAATGACGTTCTTTCTTTGTTAAATGTAAACTGATAAAATATATTTTTGTTACGTTTTGGTCAAAATTTTGGGATTAACTTTTGGGTTTTGTTAATAACAGCTCTTAGGGCTGTCAACTAGAGGTGGTTACGTGGATAAATCGTTTGTACTTTCAGTAGTGGGGGTTGATTTCTAAAATGCAGGGGGCGGTTATTGATTATTGTACAAATTTTTGATCTGTGTCTTGACGTCTTAGTTTAGGGCTGTCATTATCATTTTCCTTAACTTTTTTATATAAATTAGCCCAAATTTACACCCTATTTCACGTCCTAAATCGAAATTTAACATAGTAACTGTTGGAACAAATCACAGTTCAACTTGTTACTGATGTTGCAGTTAGTACTGATCATAATTACTACTGATAAAGACTATGATTACTACTGATGGGGCAGAAACACTTGTTACTGATGAGTTGATACTGGTGAAGTCTATAACTAGTTTACTACTAATCATGCACATATCGAAGATACTACTGATCATTAGTAGTTACTACTGACGTTGGTTTTGGACTTACTACTGATTACCAGAGTTACTACTGACGATGCATATTTACTACTGGTGATTGCAGTTACTACTGGTACGCGTTTAGGAAGCATATCAAGTCCGAGATCTTCGCAGAATTAGTTATAGAATGTTATTCAATGTATATCTTTTATAATTCGATGTAAATCAAGTCCTAGAATAACTAGGGTAAATAGTTAGGCTTCAAGGACTTTTATATATAGTTCCTTACGAATTGTAAACGTACGTGTGTATTGTTAATCAATAATATACATTGAAGCTTTTTGTGAATCACTGTCTTCTTAATATTATTGTTCATTGTTTATTCAATATACAGTATTCTATTGTTCTTAATACATTAATACAAGTATTGATCCGCTGCAACTTCTTGTTATTAGTAGATCTGGGTTGACAATAACTTGTTTTGGTTATTCGATCCTGACAAGTGGTATCAGAGCTTATTGGTTCTAGATCTACGAATTTTAAGAACAACATAAAGTTTTAATCTTTAAAAACACACAGATTGTTAATCATGACTGATAACAATGAAAGTACTCAAGCAAATAAAATCCCTATACTCACTCCAAATAACTTTGGAATGTGGAAGAATCGTATTAAGCAATACATGCTTATTACTGATTATTCCATGTGGGAAGTTGTTGTTGAAGGAAACAAAACCGTTCAAGGTCAAGCAACAAGTTCTGCAACTGAAGCAGACAAACTCAAGTGTGAAAAGGAGAAAAAAGACAGAGGAATCGAACTCAAAGCTCTAAGCACTCTTCTACTGGCCATTCCTAATGACTATCAACATCTCTTTGTTGAATATGATGATGCAAAGATGTTGTGGCAGGCACTGGAAAAGAGATTTGTTGGCACCAAAAGCACCAAAAGAAACATGAAGTCTGTACTAAAACAGGACTTTGAAAATTTAAAAGGCCAAAAGAATGAATCCCTATCTCAAACCTTTGATAGGTTCAACAAACTCATTGGTGAATTGAATCAAGTTGGTGTGAAACCAGACAATGATGATGTCAACAGAAAATTTCTCAGATCTCTTGGAGAAGAATGGTCTATGTACACAGTCATATATAGACAAGGTGATGCCCTGGAAGAAAAAGAGTTGGATGAATTGTACAATGAGCTTAAAGTGTTTGAATCTGAGGTAAGCTCTAAAACTCCTAATTTATCTTCAAACAATGTTGCTTTTGTATCTAGTACAGGTCAAGTTCCAGAGACTACTACATGAAAAGCTGCAGATTGTGAAGATGCTGCAAGAGAATCCTTCTTCACTAGTCATGTGCACACTGCACTAATTAGTGATGATTTGGAACAATTGAATCCTGATGATCTTGAAGAGATGGATCTAAAATGGCAGATGGCTATGCTGAGCCTGAGAACCAAAAGGTTCTTGAAGAGGACTGGTAGAACAAACCTTAACTATAACAAAGGTGACAAGGCTGGATTTGACAAGACTAAATTCAAATGTTACAACTGTAACAACCTTGAGCACTTTGCTAAAGAATGTCCTCAGCCAGACAAGAGGTCAAACTCAACTGCCCTTGTTTCACAACAAAGACAAAGTTATGATTGGAGCTTTCAAGCAGAGGAACATGCACAGAATCAAGCTCTCATGGCTTTCACTGACTCTCCTACTAAGGTACATTCTAAATCTTGCATTCCTGAATGCATTAAAGCATATAAAGATTTATAAAAACTTAATAAAGAAACACTTGAAGAGATGATTCTAAATAGAAATAGAAGAATTGAATATAATGGTTGTATAGCTGATCTTGAAAATCAAATTAAAATTTATAAAATAACTGATCAAAAGATAAAAGAAGAATTGCTACAAACCACTTATGAAAAAGAACATCTTGAATTAAAATTAAAAGAAACTTTGATCAAACTAGAAGAATTTCAAATGGAATTAGAATAAAACAAATTAACCATTAAAAAGTTTGAAAGAATCTCTCAAATTATCAATGAATTAACAAGTAATCAAACCACTGAAAAAGTTGTGCATGGAGTGGGATATCATGCTGTACCACCTCCATATAAATTCATTCCTCCACTTAAAGATAGTTCAGAAAGAATCATAAATGAATTAAAAAATGAAAATCAAACTGAATTTAATAATGAAATATCTGAATCAAATGATTCTTCTGATGATGATCAAACTACAGACTCAATTGATACAAGCTTTCACGCAGCACAAAGTCAAGATGACTCTCCTAAATATGATGCAGAAAATATACCAAAAATTTTAAGAAGGGGAAATGAAAGAAATAAAAATCAACTTTTAGATCAAAGAAAACCTGAAGGTGCTAAGGATAAGAAATTAAGATGTGTTATTTGTAACAAAGTAAACCATTTAGCAAAGGATTGTCACTTCAATCCAATTAACTATAAAGAGTTCAAAGAATTTAAAAATTCTAAAGAAAAAACAAAAACACAAAAGTTAAAAGATACTACTGGTCCATCAGTAGTAAATAAAATAAAATCTCAAAAATCTGAAACACCAAAATTTGGAAGAAATGCACCAAGGTTTGTGCAAAATAAAAGAGTTGGAAGCCCAAAGAACAACAATTATTTCAAAAATAATGGAAAAACAAATCAAAATAAACAATACTTTAACTTTTCCAACACCAGTAGAAACTTTAACAGGTTTACTACTGATCCTAACCCTAATTATAATGCTGTTGGGTACCAGTATCAAAACACTACTGGTAAAAACCCTAATTTTAAAAATACTACTGCTGCCAAATCAAATGTTAAAAACACTACTGGTCATCCTAAACATGAAAAGTACCCAAATACTACTGGTCCATCAGTAGTAAAGTATTCAAAAGCTAAATATAATGGGTATGGACCAAGGTCAGTAGTAAATTCAGACACCAGTAACAAATACAAAAGGGCAGTAGTAAAACAAAACACCAGTACTAAAAAGGTATGGGTACCAAAAATATTTAAAATTAAATCTTCTAAATCTTACTTCTCAAAGGATGAACCCAAGACATATAAAGCTTGGGTTCCCAAACTTAACTAATCTTTTACTTACTTGTGCAGAGCATTCAGATCCCTGAAGAAGGTAGAACATGGCATATTGATAGTGGATGCTCAAGGCACATGACTGGAAATCTGCAAATTCTGAAGGATTTCAAGTCATTTGGTGGAGGATATGTGGCCTTTGGTGAGAACCCAAAGGGAGGTAAGATTACAGGCAAATGTACAGTTACTAATGGTAAAATTACTTTTGATGATGTATTTTATGTAGCTGAGCTAAAATACAATCTTGTCAGTGTGTCTCAAGTATGTGATAAAAAGAACAAGATTCTTTTCACAGATATTGAGTGCATCATTCTTTCTCCTGATTTTGTTTTAAATGAAAAATATGTAGTTTTGAGAACTCCAAGGAGAAATAATGTGTATTGCCTGGATATAGGGGAGAACTCATTTCTTCAAATGAGGTCAACTGTTTTATATCCAAGGCAAACACTACTGAATCAGAACTTTGGCATAGAAGGATGTGTCACACAAACTTTAAAAATATGAACAATTTAGTAAGAAAGAATTTGGTAATTGGATTACCACAAAAACAGTTCATGTGTGATCATCACTGTGTTGCATGCCTAAAAGGTAAACAACATAAGTCTTCTCATAAGTCCAAAATTGTAAATTCTATTTCTGTTCCTTTACGACTCTTACATATGGACCTTTTTGGACCCACAAATGTAATGAACATTGGAAAGAAACAATATTGTCTTGTTATTACTGATGACTTTTCCAGATATACATGGGTTTTCTTTCTCAGGACAAAAGATGAAACAAGTGAACTCATCAAGAACTTAGTTGTTAAAGTGGAGAACACATCTGATCAAAAAGTTAAAGCCATAAGATGTGATAATGGCACAGAATTTAAAAATGCTAAATTAATTAACTTTTGTGATCTTAAAGGTATTGACAGGCAATACAGCTCACCTAGAACTCCTCAACAAAATGGTGTAGCTGAAAGAAGAAATTGAACCATCATTGAAGCAGCAAGATCAATGTTAGCAGATTCAAAGTTACCAATTACTTTTTGGGCTGAAGCTGTTAATACTGCCTGTTATGTACAAAACAGAGTATTAATAGTTAAGCCACATCATAAAACACCATATGAACTTTTTAACAAAAGAAAACCTTCCATAAGTTTCTTAAAATCATTTGGTTGTCCTTGTACTATTTTGATTACAAGAGAACAAATTGGTAAGTTTGACTGCAAAGCTGATGATGGAATCTTTGTGGGATACTCTACTCAAAGCAAATCATACAGAGTGTTCAACAAATGATTAAGGATTATTGAAGAAAGCATCAATGCATCCTTTAATGAGAATATACCGAATGAACAAGGAAATGGTCCAGATTGGCTATTCAACATAGACAATCTAACCAAATCCTTTAACACTAACTTGGATTTAAATGCAGGTAATTCAAATTGTCATACTCAAAAGGAAGGAACATCATCCTTTAATTCTGGTCAAGAATAGATGAGATACATAGTAGTTGATACTGTTCCCACAGTTAATACTGAGGACAGTAATAACTCAAATTCTGGAAGCAGTAGTGAATCAGATAATGTGGACAGTAGTAATTCAAATACTATTGATCCCAGTAACAACTTAAATACTACTGATCCCAGTAGTAACTATGAACCAGCAAATGATGATGAACCAACCATCAATGACAATGAAGAACCTCAAGAGGAACAATCTCCTGAGACAAATGAGTCCAATCTTGAAAACCAACTAGGTGTTGATAAAGTTCATGGCACCAGAACTGAAAAGAATCATCATTTGGATCAAGTCCTTAGTGCTGTGAACTCAAGCATGCAAACAAGAAGCAAATTACACAAAAGGCTAACTGCAAACATGTATAACATAAGTTTAATTTCTAATGAATGTATGTTTGAATGTTTTCTGTCTCAGGATGAACCAAAGAAGATTCAACAAGCAATGAAGGACTCAAACTGGATTGAGGCAATGCAAGAAGAACTCCTTCAGTTCAAATTACAAGCTGTTTGGACACTTGTACCTCTACCCAAAGGAAAAAGAGCCATTGGAACAAGGTGGATCTTTAGAAACAAGAAAGATGAAAGAGGTATAGTGATCAAGAACAAAGCAAGACTTGTAGCCCAAGGATATACTCAAGAAGAAGGAATAGACTATGATGAAGTATATGCCCCTGTTGCTAGAATTGAAGCAATTAGGATATTCTTAGCATATGCTTCATACAAGAAGTTTAAAGTCTATCAAATGGATGTAAAGAGTGCTTTCCTATATGGGAAAATTGAAGAAGAAGTATATGTATGCCAACCTCCAGGTTTTGAAGATCCAAAACATGGTGACTATGTATTCAAACTAGACAAAGCTCTATATGGCCTACATCAGGCACCAAGAGCATGGTATGATACATTATCATCATACTTACTGAAGAATGATTTTAAAAGAGGAGCAATTGACAAGACTCTGTTTACAAGAAAGGTCAAAAATGATATACTACTGGTGCAAATCTATGTAGATGATATCATTTTTGGATCAACAAATGATTCATTATGTAAAGAGTTTGAAAATCTCATGCAAATCAAATTCAAGATGAGCTCCATGGGTCCAATGAACTTCTTCATTGGACTCCAAGTCAATCAAAGAACAGATGGTATTTTGATAAACCAATCAAAATATGTTAAAGACATCTTGGAGAAGTTTGATATGAAAGACTGCAAGAGTGCAAGTACTCCAACGGAAACACACAAACACCTACATCCTGATGCTGAGGGGGAGGATGTAGATGAACACTAATATAGATCAATGATAGGCTCTTTGATGTACTTAACTGCATCAAGACCTGACATTATGTACAGTGTTTGTGTGTGTGCAAGATATCAAGCAAGACCTAAAGAACTACACTTGCAGGCTGTCAAAAGAATAATCAGATACTTGAAAGGCAAACCATCACTTGGTCTATGGTATCCACATGACTCACCATTTGAACTCATAGCCTACACAGATAGTGACTATGGAGGTGAATGTCAAGATAGAAAGTCCACTACTGGTGGATGTCAATTCTTTGGACCAAGACTGGTGTCATGGCAATGTAAGAAACAAACAAATGTATCCACATCAACTGCTGAAGCAGAGTATGTAGCTGCATCTGCTTGTTGTGCTCAAGTACTTTGGATTCAAAACCAGCTTCTAGACTTTGGTATCTCTATCCTTAAAACTCCTATTTTTATTGATAATCAAAGTGCTATCAGTATTGTGAACAATCCAATAAAACACTCTAAAACTAAACACATTGAAATAAGGTTTCACTTTATAAGAGATTGCAATGAAAAGAAGTTAATCAAAGTAGTTAAAATTCATACTGACAATCAATTAGCAGATCTTTTTACAAAAGCATTTGATGTAGGAAGATTCAGCTTCTTAGTTAGCAGTATTGGAATGATTTTAATAAATTAATTTCACAATCAAAATCAGGTGTAAAGTTTTTCTGTTGTAAAAAGTTATTTATGTTAATAAGTGTTTTACTACTGATAGGTCAGTATAGTGTGTATTGAGTATGCACAAAATACTACTGATAAACGATTGTACTCACATATAATACTGGTCTCTAAAATGATGGTTACTACTGCTAGGGTTGGTAAATTAGGTCAGTATTAAAATTTCATTAGTTACTACTGATGTCTACAGTCACTACTGATGTCAAAATCCTTAGTTACTACTGACGTTCTTAGATACTACTGACGTTTTCTACTGATCTCTAATTTACTACTGGTCTTTAAATTGTCGAAGTTACCAAACTAACCCCCATGAAAATAACCGTTGTGTTATGATTCGAAGGGCAATTTAGTCTTTTTGCAGATCAAATCGTAAGATATAAATAGCTGAAGTCGATTAGTTTAGCATTAACCTCACTTCAATTTGCTAAATCCTCTCGATAAAACCCTAAATCGCGATCATAAACCCTGCACCAGTAACAACATTCAAACGATCAAGCAACTCTACAATCGTAACACCATCGCAAAATCAACAACAATGGCAACTCTACAATCTCTTGATGTTCAAACAAATCTTAAATACTCAGAGTTTCACAATATGTGTGCATATCTAAAGAATCCAGACGGAACAAAAGATTTTCGTCCAATCGTCAACTTTTTGAAGAACTCATACATAAGGTTTGCATTAACTGTAAATCCAAAATCATATCAACAACACTTGGTTGATTTCTGGACCAATGCTGAAAGAACCGTAGGTGCAACTGTGCCTATGATAAAATCAACTGTGGATGGAAAGACTATCACCATAACTGAACAATCCATCAGACACCATCTACAACTGCACGACGATGAAGGTATGTTTTCTTTCCCTAAGGAATACATTGTTGAAATTTTAAACAAAATGGGATATGAGGGAAGACTTGACATTGTCACTTTTCAAAAAGGTCTTCTCTCCCCACAATGGAAATTTCTTGTACATACTATTCAACACTGTATTTCTCCTAAAAGAAGTACATGGAATGAGTTTAATAAAACAATAGCATCTGCTGTTGTTTGCTTAAGCACAGACCAAGTCTTTAATTTTTCATATATGATTTTTGAAGGAATGTTGGGAAATCTTAATGCTTCAAAATTTTTAATGTATCCCAGAGTTCTTCAACATTTAATAAACTGTGAATTACAAAACTTGTCAACTCCTAAAAACATTTTTATAACTCCTGAGTTGAACAAGAAAGTTTTCTCTAATATGAGAAAACAATTTAAATTTTCGGGCAAGGAAACCCCTCTGTTTCCTAACATGATCAAAGATCCACAACATCTTGGAGAAGGTTCAATCAAAGATACAACCCAAATTGAACCTCAACCCACTCATTCACCCCCAAATGCAGCCCAAACACAACCCCAAACAGTCACTCAATCATCCACTCAAATAGATGTCCCGAATGTGTCCCAGGAACATGAATTAAATCTGCAGAGTGCTACTCTTCACTCTGTAGAAGACCGGCCTTTAACCAAATCAATCCAGAAAAGTTATAAAAGGAAGAAATCTTCCTTAAAGGACACCAGGGGACCCATTGAGTCAAACCCCAGGCTCCAAGAGTTGTCCTCCAAGGAGGAGAGAGGACATGAGGAAAGGGCTCTCACTACTGATGCCCCAAAGGTGGGTGCACAGGATAGTGAGAACATCACTAATACCCAGACCTCGGCAACTCTAAGTGATGACTCTTTTGAGGAATTACTAAGAGGACCCCGGTGCCAAGAAACCACAAGGGGGGGGGGGGGGGGGGCACTACTGCTTCTTCTAGGAAGAAGAGAGTGTCCAAACAACCCATTTCATCACCAAGAAGTGATGAGGGTAGAACTGAAACTACTGATTTGACGGAAAGGATGGAAAACCTTAAAGCCAATGTACCTATTAGTGAGCCCGATGATCTTGCTAGAAGGAGTGGGGGCAGTATTAAACAAAAACACTTGACGGATAGGATGGAAAACCTTGAAACCACTGTACAAGACTGCCTGAAATACTTAACAAATCAAGGGAAAACTATGGTCTATATGAAGAAGCATATCAACACTATCAACAAAAGAATGAAATTATATGAGCATAGACTAGTTCAACAAACAAAGATCATTAGAAAGCTCAGAAAGAAGGTTATTGATAGTGATGCTCCACAAGTTGAGATCACTAAGGGGGAGAAGGATACTATTCAAACCATGATAGATACATCAATTGCAGCAGCAGCAACTTCTCTCCTTAATCTCAAAGAATCAAATGTGACTAAAGGCCAGGTTAATGATGAAGGCCTAGAAGACATGGATACTACTGATGAATATACTACTGCTCCAGTACAAGAAAAACAACAAGAAGAAACGTCAGTAGCAATTCCTACTACTGATATCATCGCATTAGTAAATCAAGAAGAGGCAGCAAACACTACTGATGCCCTATCAGTAGTAACTCCTGAAAACACACCAGTAGTAACTGCATTGGTTACTACTGAAGAGGAAGAACAAGAGATCCCAGAGCTAATTGAAAGGGAACGTTATGTTATCATCTCCAAACCACCAACACCTGATCAACCACGTATCATTCCTGACATTGATGATAATGTGAATTGGTTTGAAGTAGATGAATGCACACTTCCTCCACACCCCAAAATACTATCAGAAGATGAACTTCATTTGTTTTATCCAAAGTTTGTAATTCCTGGTATCCCAGATATGAAATATATTCCACTTCCACCTTCAGCTTGTATTGGAAAGGGAAAGGAAATTTATGATGATGATTATCCCAACAGAGCATTAGGTCACCACATGGTGAACAAAATTAATCATGTCAGAGCTGAAAAACAATCAAGATGGAGGGTGAAACATACGAGATACTTAGAGAAAGTGGCTATGCATCAAGCTCTTGAAGAAAAGAAAAAGGCTGAAAAGAAAAGATCAAAAACTCAACAATCTCAAGAAACTGAAATACCTGTTCAAATAAAAGATGTTCAGATAGAAGCTCAACAAGCAGAATTTAAAAGATTTAGAAAAGTAGAAGAAGAACATCTAAACTGCCTTGAAGATCTGGTAGCTGAAAGTAAAAGAACAAAAGGTGATCTACCAGATGATATATTTGAACAGAAGAAACTTATGATTGACTTTCTCAAGTCAAAAGGGCACAGTGCAAAGACTTTTGGCAGAATGAAGATGATCACAATTATAGATAAATATTATACTGCCAAGAAGAAAGAATTAGCTGAACAAGAAGCTGAAGAAGAAAAGAAACTAAAAGCTTTAATCCCAATAAGTCCAAAGTTAACTGGTGAATCCTCAACTCCCCAAACCAAGAAAAGAAAGGCTCTTACTCAAGAACAGAGTGCTCAAAAGAAATCAAAGACAGAACAAATTATTCCTGTTCTTGAAGTACCAGTTGCTCCCCTTCAAAACAATCCAATCATCAATTGGAGAGTTATGACTAATAACGTAATAGAAATTATAAGGGAAGACAAAGTTATTCAAAAATTTAATGGATGGTTACCATTGATTAGATCCTGTTCAAGAAGTGATGTAATCAAACTTCTGATCATTGGAAAACCAAGAATGACAAAGAAAGCATGGAAAGATTCTGGAGCTGGATATTTAACAAACATGATTGATGCTGCATTTTATCCAGATAACTACCCAGAAATATTTACAAATCCAGAAAATGTGTATGCTTGGAATGTACTCCCAACTGCAAATATGTACTTCTTTGAAAGATCAAGTAAGAAATGTGAGCTATATTTGTATGAAAAAGAATATCCACACTCTGAAAAGACCATGTATCAGATATTCACAAACACCATGATGAGACCATATGATGCTGTAATGTTCCAAAATAAATTGAACTATTTTACAAAGAAAAACAGCAAATACATCATTAAAAAAAGAAAGCAACAGAATCAAAGAACCCTAGAGAAAAGAAAGAGGGAAGAAGAAGAACAAAAGAAACTTGAGTAATTCAAAAAGAATTAACAAGTTTAGGGGGAGATTGTTGGAACAAATCACAGTTCAACTTATTACTGATGCTGCAGTTAGTACTGATCATAATTACTACTGATAAAGACTAAGATTACTACTAATGGGGCAGAAACACTTGTTACTGATGAGTTGATACTGGTGAAGTATATAACTAGTTTACTACTGATCATGCACATATCGAAGATACTACTGATCATTAGTAGTTACTACTGACGTTGGTTTTGGACTTACTACTGATTACCAGAGTTACTACTGACGATGCATATTTACTACTGGTGATTGCAGTTACTACTGGTACGCGTTTAGGAAGCATATCAAGTCCGAGATCTTCGCAGAATTAGTTATAGAATGTTATTCAATGTATATCTTTTATAATTCGATGTAAATCAAGTCCTAGAATAACTAGGGTAAATAGTTAGGCTTCAAGGACTGTTATATATAGTTCCTTACGAATTGTAAACGTACGTGTGTATTGTTAATCAATAATATACATTGAAGCTTTTTGTGAATCATTGTGTTCTTAATATTATTGTTCATTGTTTATTCAATATACAGTATTCTATTGTTCTTAATATATTAATACAAGTGTTGATCCGCTGCAACTTCTTGTTATTAGTAGATCTGGGTTGACAATAACTTGTTTTGGTTATTCGATCCTGACAGTAACCATCTTATGCCACTCTTGACACTTATATTTTGAAGAATATATGTAATTAATATTGACATATTGTCACCAAAAACATGGATTTGAACTCCATAAATATGACAAGAAATTAAAAGTGGAGAATATTAATGAGGTCTGTATGAAAGTATATAAAGGAAACGCAACAAAAACGCATGATTTAGATTGTGCTCGAAGAGTTAAACCACGTCAATTTCTCTTTTGTGAGTGCTAAAAATGGTTTCCAGTTAGCACTAGGCTTGAAACTCAATGATTTAACCGATCAATTAGCAAACACCACAACTAAAAACGTACGATCTACAACGACTATCGAGTGATTGAGTCAAATATTGTTTCCTATGCATTTCATGGTTCTCGGTACTAGCCAAAAAATCATCCATAATGCAAAAGCGATAAAGATTTTTTCTACATTATTGTCATTTGTCGTAATAAGTGATGGCAACAGCCACTTTGGCTGATCTCTTTACATTTCCTTTATACATAACATATGTGATGTAACTTTCACTTTTTCCACAATAATATTGATCATTATTTACGTTAAACTTATCAACAATATGACCCACGTTCATTAACATCAACAATAAGGTCTCTCCCAACAGTGACGCGTCACTAAACACATCACTAAACCCTTCCTTACCGACGGGTTACTGACGAGGTCGTGCCAACAGCAACCCATCACTAACTCATTCCCCTTAAAATAAATTATTAAAATAATAACCCAAACCCCCCACCCCCCACAAAGTCCCTCACGACGGCAAATCCCCCACGCCGTCTACACGACGTATGGCTACCGACGCCCGCTAGTGACGCGCCCGTGCCAACCGTGACGCCCCTTGACGCTGCCTTTTCCCCACGACGTGTGGCCCTTGACGGGCGTTGGCATAAGCCTAAGAACTTCTTTTACACTTGGTATATCTTTTTTTTTTTATAAGCCTGTGATCTTGGTTGCTAATTTATCCACACATCACACAGGCATATTATATATCTCTAGCCAAATTACACATATTCAAACTGCTCGAATGAACCAACTAATTTTGCTCTTGATCGATAACATAACTATGGGTGTGATTGGGAAAACTTATTTAAGGGCTTTTGTACTTATTAGTTTAACAAACTTAAATAAATTTAAATTTCAAGCTTATTAAGCTAACATGTAAGCTTAAAAACCATCAAATAAGTTTTTTCTAAAATATACGCTAGTTAATGTGGACAGAGGGAATATGCCCTGATTAATGTGGACAGTGGCAAACGAGGGAAAAACCTGAGAGGTGTCACTAGTTGTACATTTTTTCTCAGGGTGTCACATACACTAATAAGATTAAAAAATTAATAATATTTTAACAATATTAAAAAAAATTCAGGGATACTAGATCCTCCCTTGAATATGGACGTAAATTATAAAATTTAGGTAGTAGCTAGTATAAGCTAATGAGCTAATGGATAAGGTATGAGCTGTAACCTTCACTCTTCCGCAAAAAAGATCTTAAGTTTTAACTACTCCCTCTGTCCCTAAATAAAGTTCCCATTTTTCACTAATATTTTGTTCCTAAATAAAGTTCTCATTTCTAAAGTTGATGGGGTCCACTTAATAAAACAATATATTTCTCAAGTACCCTACTACTAAGAGCATCCCCAATGGTTAACCTCTCAAAAGTTTATTCATTTTGTCACATCAATATTCCACTAACAAAAAACCCTTTACTAAATAACACCTCCAATGGTTAACCTTTCTAAAAAACTTTTCCTTTTATAAAATTTCTAATTTAGCTTAATCTATCTCAAATGTTTTATAAACACCCCTATATATAATTTGACAATTTTTTAAAATCTTACTTAATATAATATTTTTAAAAATATTTTCATACATAAATATTGTAATAATTAGCATTAGATATTATATAATTTATTTACTAACTAATAAAAATATAATAAAGAATTTATATATAACATATATAAGGTTTAAAATGAAATGTTATTATACATGGGGGACTAAAAAAGACAAACATTAAAAGATGGTTAAAAGCTTAGTAGAGAATAAGTCTTTGTAATAAGCTTTTCAAAAAGCTAGGTATCCCAATGGTAAAAAGTCTTTCAAAGACTTATTGTAATAGTAATAAGCTTTAGAAAAAGCTACCATTGGAGATGCTCTAACTATCCACTAACTATTTTTCTCTCTCCAAACCAACTTTATATTTTAATCAAATTTATTATCAATGACCCCACTATAAACTTTCTCTTTAAAACGTGTGCCCATGAGAAATGGGAACTTTATTTAGGGACGGAGGGAGTATCTGATTGTTGACTATCTAATTGGAAAACAATAATAGACTTACTGCTGACTTAGGGATCTAGGTTTCGGTTGAGCATTGTCATGCGGTGTTACAGGTAATTCCTAAATTTGGACCAAATGAAACAAAATTTCTCCAAGAATAGATTTAAGTTTCAATTCTTCTAAAAATAGACCGTGCTACTACCCCCGCGACTCCGCGAGTGTGCGACCGTGCAACTCCACTAAAACGTCGCCACGTGTCCGAGTTAGTGCTGCTCAACCTTGTTACTACTGCTCGTTAGTACCGCTCAACTTTGTTACTACTGCTCTAATCCTTATTACTACTGCTCGTTAAAACTGCTCAACATAGTTACTACTGCTCGTTAGTACTGCTCACCACTTAGTGCTGCTCCGTTAGTGCTGCTCCCAGTTAGTATTGCTCCAAGTCTCTCAGTCGCACGGGGTATTTTAGGAAGATTGAGGTCTATCAGTTTTAAATGGAAGTCTCTCACTTTTTTGGTCTAAATTGGTAATTAATTCTACATAATTTATCAATATTTACGACAATTATGTAGTTGTAAGTTGTAACAATATATAACAATTAATATATACTCCCTCTGTCCCTAGATAAAGTTCTCATTTATTTTGGGCACAACTTTTTAGAAGATAGTTAGTGGGGTATTTGGTATTACTTTGGTTAAAATATAAGGTTTGATTGGAGAGAGAAAGTGTTTTAGGAGATAGTTAGTGGTGAAAGTATTGATAATAATATTATTATATTAAGTGGGGCCCTTAAGTTTGAGAAATGAGAACTTTATTTAGGGACAAAACTTATTTAGGGACGAAGGGAGTATCAAGTATTAACAACCTTTGATCTAACTCCTCTTTTAGGGGGAAAAGGAACGGTCGAGTTTTAAAGTCTGACTCATTAGTAAGGTAAGAGTGTGAAACCTTCGGTTATATTAATTAAAAGAAGAAATTCAATTTTTCAGTCAAGAAAGATAACTTGAAAGGAACACGGAAACTTTGGAGCATACATTCAACAATCATGAAATGCATGAACAATAATTGATTAATTTTCACTGTTCCAAGTCTTAGCATGAAAAATCTACCCAACAACTATATTAATTGATAGTACATCTGTTTGTCGGTCCCAGTAAGTGTAAACAAAATGTATATAGAAGAGAATACATTTTTAACTCTCACAGTTTAATCATAGAATTAATAGTACAATTGGATAAGAGGTGAACTATAAGATGATTAATTCATGTGTAAAATTTATACTGGTTTTAAGATAGCATATGTTTTTCATGTTCTAATAAAGTTTTATCATTTAGTGTATAACTAAGATATTTTTTTTTTAGATTTGCATAAGATTCCGTCTTCAGTAACACTTATTTTTAACGTTTTGGTATAACTTATACCGTTTTTAACTTATTCAGATTTAGTATCTTGATAATTTCATAATTCTTTCCGAGGGGTTGTATTTAGGGTTAATTTCGTAGAATAGTAATGAAGTTTCATAAGTGTTCCATCTAGGTCACTCAAAGTTTACTTTCATACTATAATATTAATCAACTTTCAAAAGTGTTCCAATCATGTGTATTTAACCTTTGATTACAAGTTACCAAGTCATTTTAATTTAATTTATATAAAAAAAACCCATTAATGATCTAAAAAAAGCATTAAAATGAAAATATATCTATACTACTTTTAAATGCATGTTGATCATTTCTTAAAGAGGAAGTCTGAATTTCAACCATTCCATTTTTAACAATGCCCAAACCCACTTTAAAATCATAATTAAAAACTGCTGCTACCAGGATTCGAACCCAGGTGGCCAGGTACCCCATGCAGGAAACTTACCACTAGGTTATGAGCAATTTGGTGACTATGTTTCGTAAACTATACATACTAACTGTCCCGAACAGGTGAGTATTTTCTACATTTAATGTTTTTAATATTAGTCAAACGTTTTAATATTACAATTAATGTTCAGTATTATAGATAACCTTTATTTGTTGTCTTTTACCAGCCACACAAGTTTAAAACGTTTAATGTAGAAAATAGTCATCTTTCATTTAATGTAAAAAAAATTTACATCAAGTTTGACTGTTAGTATATTCATCCATTTAATTCGCACCCATAATTCAATGTACCACAAATGCATTTATGTAGTATAGATAATGGAGTTTTTTTTTAATGATCGTGTTTTAATAAATTATATAACATTATCAACTTAAAATTTATTTAAAGCATTTACGCCATTACACGGACTTATTATTTGGGTAAGTTCATGAGTGTTTGGTTATTAGGGTCATTTTAATTCCTTTAATTTTTTTATTTTTTTTTGCTGTTACTTGGTTATTTGAAAACACTTGATGACCAAGCTTGACTGATTGTTATACAGTTTATTTTTCTACCATTATTGTGATTTCAAGTACTCCTTTATTGTGGTTTCCATAATATCAGAAACGTTCATAATTTTCCGTTTGACTGACAGTTTTATCTTAAATCTCATCAATGTTGTTGTCTAATATTCAGTTATCAAAACCGGAATTACCATAGTTAAAAATCCTTTAAACATCCGTTTTATAAACGTTTTTATTGACCGTTGAAAATGGCAATTACGTTTTCTAACCGTCTTTCTAGAAACTCATTAATAAAAAACGTTTTCTCCATTAAACTTAGAAACATTTAATGTATTAGTTTATTATACATTAATTTGCGAGTCTATTAGTTTTAAAAACGTTTTCTACCAGAAAAGTAGAAACGTTTTTCAAAATATTTATGTACATTCATAGCTTTAAATACTTTTTATTACATTTAATATAGATATACGTTTTATAAACGTTTTTATTGACGGTTAAATATGTCAATTACGTTTTCAAATCGTTTTTCTAGAAACTCATTAATAAAAAAACGTTTTCTACATTTAACTTAGAAACGTTTAGTGTATTACTTTAATATACATTAATTGGCGATTCAAATAAGGCTAAAAAACGTTTTCTAACGGAAAGGTAGAAATGTTTTTCAAAATATATGTACATTCATAGCTTTAAATACGTTTTATTACATTTAATATAAATATACGTTTTATAAACGTTTTTATAATAGGTTAAATATGTCAATTACGTTTTCAAATCGTCTTTCTAGAAACTCATTAATAAAAAAACGTTTCCTACATTTAACTTATAAACGTTTAATTATTAGTTTAATATACATTAATTGGCGATTCAAATAAGGTTAAAAAAGCGTTTTCGACCAGAAAAGTAGAAACGTATATTAAATATTTATGTACATTCATAGCTTTAAATACGTTTTATTACTTCAAGATAATATATACGTTTTTTTATTGTGTATAAATAGACAAATCAACCTTATACCTTTGCATTCATGATATGAGAATTTCAATACCACCAACCATCACCCGTCATCCCTTTTCATCATAATTCGGCAAACCATGTCAACAACCGGATTGCACTCTGTAAGAAACATTCTTGATTTCAAGGAAAAAATTCACCTCAAGGTCAAGGTTCTACGGATTTGGCCCCACACAAACTTCAACAACAAAAACGAGATAATTTCACTTGAGATAATTTTAATTGACGATCAGGTATTACTCTTAATCATATTCGATAAATCATCACTAGGTATAGATATTATTTTTACAATAGTAACTTACAATTAACATCATTTTGGTTACCCACTTTTTGTAGGGAGGCAAGATTCAAGGTTCTATTTACGTGAAGTTGATGAGTAGATTTCAAACAAAACTGAAGGAAGAGGGTGTTTACTATATCAGAGGATGTAAGTTATGGAAGACCAATTCAAGTTTTACGTTTACTGGCCTGAATGAAAAGCTATCGTTTCAATCAAGCACAACAGTTAAAGAATGCGCTGAGTGGAATGGTCTATTACATGGTTTTGAATTTGCCGCATACGAGAAAATTTTGAATAACTCATTACTAGCCTCAAAGTCAATTGGTAAAATTTACTCAATTTTATTATGTAGGAGTTATATATTATATTAAAACTATTTAACCGCCAATTAATGATTTTTTTTTCAGATGTAATCGGAGAAATTTACGTCGTTGACAACCTTAATTCTTCAAGTGATGACAGGAGCAAGCACAGGCTGCCAATCGAAATAAAAAACATAGAGTTCGTTTCAATGAATATATATAGAGATAAAAACTTATTTGGTTTCAAAAATTAATCGTATTCGCTTAATTACAGGGGTGCAAAAATATTGGTAACATTGTGGGGGGAACATGCTCATACTTTGAGTGATTATTTAGACTCCATACAACCAACCGATCGTGTCGTAATAATACTTCAATTTGCCAAGATAGACAATTGGAAGGGTACTTTTTAATTAATTATAACATATTTAAATAATTACATAACGGATACATAATTATACAAATTTATAACTTTAATGCTTGTTTCTTTCAAAACACATAGAGGAACCATGGGTTACCAGTTACTTTGAAGCAACATGTGTGTTTGTTAACAGTGCCATACAAGAGATACAAGATTTCAAAGATAAGTAAGCATTATCTTACCATTTGATATAAACACTATAATTCTACAAGTGATGACAGGAGCAAGCACACGCTGCTAATCAAAATAAAAATATGTACTGTATTCATTATAAAAATATGTAACCAATGGACTTTTAATCGCCAGAACTATGTAGTTCGCAGCCCGCCGCATCGCGCGGGTTTTAACCTAGTTAATTTTAAAAGAAATCCAAACACAAATAACAACCCAAATTAAACGTCTCTTAATAATCAAATTCATAAAAGTCAATTAGTTTTCAAAAGTAATAATACTCCTCTAATGCCTTCTTTTTTGTTCTACCACGTTGACCCGGACTCACTTTGCATTTAAATTTCCTCATAATATTCGTTGCATTGCTCTTACACTAATATGAGAATTTTGAATTATTTGCTTGAAGTATCGTTTTGCAATTCAAGTATGCGTTTAATTGACTAATTGACTTCTATGAAGAGATCATTGAGAGACGTTTAATATGGGTTGTTATTTGTGTTTAGAATTTAGATTCCTTTTGAAATTAATATATTTTTGTTTTTAATGTTTTTTTGGATTACTAATGAGTTTATTTTATATAAATTAAATTAAAATGACTTGGTAACTTGTAATCAAAGGTTAAATACACATGATTGAAACACTTTTGAACCTTGATTACTATTATAAAATGAAAGTAACTTTGAGTGACCTAAATGGAATACTTGTGAAACTTCATTATTATTCTATGAAATTAACCCTTGTATTTAACTCATTGATTGTCTTCAACATTCATGTGACGTTTTACAAATACATACTAAACCTACTACCACAATTTTAACTGGTAATCACACATACTCATTCAGTGTTCAGATAATGTATTGAGATAATTGAGGTGAAACTAAAGTAAATATCATCAATGACTTGTATAGTATAATTGTCATCTTTTACAATATGAAACCTGTATTCATATTATTATATAACATTTATTTGTTTTTCTGCATTAAATCCATATAAAATAGGTAGATATTTTCAGTAAGCCAACACTTTAGACCATCTTTAATCTCATATGTCGTTGTAACTAATTAAAGCAAAATGGTTATGAAGTTAAAGTGCCTTTGTTAGTAGTCAATAGTCAATGTCTCCTTTTCAAAGACATTTATGACCATTACTACTTAACTTTGTTTAACATAAAGAACCGATAAATGTGTGTGTAAAAACAATCGAGGAGAAAGAAAGTTATATATATATATCTGGCAAAACAATGACATATGAAAATACCTCGAGCTACGTCTAACTTCATGTTTATATTTTTCTTTATAGAAGACGTACACAATCACACAGACAAGCAAATACAAGATTCCTATCAATTCAATTTTTTATATATATCAGGATCAAGTAAATCTTGATTTGGTATTGTTCGTATTCTATTAATTACATGGGTTGTTAACTCATTATTTTTTCTATTGTTTGATAATGATAAAAATCGCTACATGTATTAGTAATTTGTATTTTCATTAATGAATGGACAATTTCGTAAATGCAAAAGATGGTTACTGCTTGATATACAAGTATTCATTCGTTGGTAGTATATTTATAATGGGTCACAAGATTAAACATAGATGATTTTGTACTTCTTTTTTTGAACTTCAGAAGATGATTTTGTACTTAATACAGTAGATCGGCCATCAAGCCAAAGGATTGTAGTGAATAAGTCGAAGCCATTGACCATTTTAGGCCAATGGAGCCAAAGTATGTGTGCATGATTGTTTATTTATTATTTTTGAACGACAAGTTAGTGGTTCAAGCCTAGACAATGACATCCATAAGGGGCAATATGTCTTCCCTCGAACCCTCCACATATGGGAATAAACCCCACCACCCTTTAAACTCAAAGTTTTACCTCCAACAAGGCTTGAACCAAGACCTTTTGAAGGAAAACCCAAAGGCTTACCTTGGTGACCAATTGATCTAGACCAATTGGTTATGATTGTTTATTTATTAAATAAACAAATTATTAAATAAATTGTTTATTTATTAAATACTCCGTACAATTGTATGCAAAAAGAAACAAACACATATATTATTTTAGTTACATGTGTATCACGACGTTCTTTAATATGACATCTATATCCCATAAAGTAAAAGCACCTACCCCTGCTTTGTATGTGTTGTGAAAAGCAGAAGTTGATAATAGATGTCAAGCAATATCTTATGTGAAACTCAAGGTGATCGAACACATTACTGCATTAGCCGGTTATCATATTTTTATTATTTTTTGAGTTTTTAAAGGGTATTCTGTACGTAAAAGACTCTTTCAGGTTGAATGGCCTTTGTTTGTATGTGTGTTTGTGGGGAAAGGGGTTCCATTGAGAAGGTAATTAACGTATACAAAAGAGTGATGCGGAGACACCACGCATCTAAGAGAAGGGGTACCCCCCCCCCCCCCCCCCCCCCCCCCCAAAAAAAAAAAACGAAATATGCGTATATGGAATGCTTTTCACTCTTGCCATCATACCAGCATACCGTAATGTGAGGTGAGTAATGGTCTAAGCCATTTGGCTGACGGATTTAGCGAACATTGAGAAGGAAAATGATGTGTTTTTTATTTGGTAAAAGTATTTTAATGGGTCCTAAATGAATATTTTAAATTAAGTTATGGTAGAGGGGTTATTTGTGATTTTGAATGTGAAATTATGATATGACAGATTGACGTTGATGTGAACATTTTGCTCAAAGTCATCATATACCTGCCACTTTAAAAGAGTCCAAGGAGGGAATTTGTCATTAGAGGTATTTTAATAAAAATAAATACCCCAATTTCGTAAATTATAAGAAGAAAAAAAAACTTCAAATCCCGTTTTTTCTATAACTATGATAAAAATTGGATGAAGAGATTCGAACAAGGGTCTGCAGGATTCAAGAGCCTTAATGGAATGCACAATACCACTCTTGCTAACTGCTTCTTCGTTAATTTTATCGTTCGAAAATTATATAATACAAGTTTAAATCCTTTTTATACATTGATTTCACAATTGCAACTTTCAAACTATTAATTTTTATAACTTTTCCTTGTTCCACTTTATGATAATACCAGGTAACTTCAAAATAATACGATTAAAAAACAACACTTTCACTTTTTTCGGCTTATAAATATATTCATGAGGAAACCACACTTGAAAGTAGAACTAATCCTAGCAATATATTAATTGTGTCCAAATTACACATGGAAGGCATTCACTTCTACATCTTGCTTCTAGCCTTAGCCTGGTCCATATTCAACAAATTTATCATCCCCAAGATCAAAAATCTCCCACCAACTCCATTCTCAGCATTAACAATTATCGGCTACCAAAGCCTCTTCAAGCAGCCCATCCACCAAACCCTAGCACAAATCGCGGCCCGCAGTGGCCCGGTTTTGCTGCTCAATTTTGGGGTCCGAAAAGTCCTTGTCATATCTTCTTCATCAGCTGCTGAAGATCTATTTTCTAAAAATGATACGGTGTTTGCATACCGGCCAAAGCTGGCTCCAGGGAAGTATTTTGGGTGTGACTACACCACACTTGCTTGGGCGCCCCATGGGCCCCACTGGCTCCGCCTGCGCCGTGTGGCGTGTCTTGAAATTCTACCGTTTCATCGTGTAGACCAACGTGAGTTAGTTGGTGACGAGGTGAGGCTGTTGATTGGGCGGCTTTTCGGTAAGGAGAAGAAAGTAGTCGAGTTAAAAACGGTGTTTGCGGACCTTATGTTTGACGTGATGATGAGGATGTTTGCTGGAAAAAGGTATTTTTAATGAAGCTTATTTTTATTGTAATTGTTGTATTAATTAGCTAGCTTATAACTCCTCCTAAAAGAATACAATAAACCATAGAGACACCATTTTGAAACGTCCAACTTCAGATTAAAAGTCCATTATTATGTCACTAAGGTGATTCTAAAAGAATATTTGTCAGATTTAGTCCAAGTCCAACACAACATACGACACCATGAATTAATGTGGCCCACAACATAGTAGAGCAAGTATATTCTTATTCGAATCTCATAAGTTTGCTCATATTAGTGATTTAGTGTGTGTTAGTCGTTAAAAAAACATGACTTAATACTACTATCTCTGCATGGCTAATAAGTAATACCCTTTAAAATTTATCTTACTAGGTAAAAGAAGCGAGACTTATATTTAACTAACTATCTACTCTAATATATTGAAAAGGGTTTTTTTGTGAACTTTAGGTTTCCTTTCATAACGAATAATTATTTACCTAAACTCACGGTATATTATTTATTGTGATGTGATACGGATGTAGTAGTATGTTCTCTTCGAAATGCTTTAAGTATGATCCTCAGTGAAGCAGTATTTATGTTTTAAAGAATATAGTAATATAAAACAATTTCCCGTATATACTCAATATATAATATGAGCTAACAACATTTGTAAGCATAGTTATCGTAGGTTTTGCGGGCACAAAATGATAGCAAAGGGGGAGGTGATGGAGGCATTACAAGAGTACGTGAGGCAATCATTTAAGATGACAACCGGAGAGACTGATGCGGGCTACTTTATGCCCATATTCAAGTCCTTGGGACTCACAAGTTTGGAGAAAAGGTGCAAACATGTCCAGGAAAAGGGGGATTCGCTCATGGACACCTTAATTCAAGACATAAAAACGCCTACCTTTTCTAACGAAAAACATCATGAGAGAGAAGCAAATGTGATCAAGTTCTTGTTGGATAAACAGAAATATGATCCTAAAGATTACAGTGACAAAATTATCAAAGGACTTGTGCTCGTAAGTTCTTATGTCACACTATAAATTTTGTTTTTAGGTAAAAGGGGTATATTTTGGTAAACTTTATGAACAATAAAAAGTAATTAGTTACATAAGAACAATTGGTTTTACCTAAAGGTGTTCTAAAATATCGGGGTCCGAATCCATGAGAACCCAAAGATACAATCCTAAATTATCACAAAATTCGGATTCGCATGATAATTATTAAAATTTTCGGATAACTGGAAATCTAAAATATCTAAAAAATAATAATTTTTTTTCTTTTTCTAAAATATTATCCGTTATGATTTCAAATGAAAACAAGTAACATTGAACAATTATAAAAGTTTATTTTTATTTGTTACATTAAAAAGCAACTTCTAAAGTGTTTAATACTTGAATCTTAAAAAAAATGTTCAATTGCTGGTACTTTTTGAATTTTTTTTGTGTATTTAGCCAAAAAAAAAAAATTAGAATTTTAACATTTATATATTTGAAATTTTGGATACAGATTCGGATCCGGATCATGGAAATTCACTACTAGAATTGTCAAATATTCGGTTTTCAAACAAAACAAATCTTCTAGCCTATATAAAGGCTCCACTTTCAAACATGTTCCAAAGTCCAAATGGGCCAGATTAAACCAAATAACAAGTGCATATCCAAAAGCAAATACATCTGGACAATTTTATAACTAACGATTTACGCGACTTGAAGCCACTTATAAACCTTCTCCATCTTCATAATTTTTAACATCACACTATAAAATTTCAATGAAAAGGCTAATTAACTTTAACTTTTGACTACATAGAAAGATTTTGGTCTAAGTATATTTTGTGCCCGAATGTTGGTGTACATTCCTGATATGAGAAGTTTGTGACCATTGGCGGATCCATATGTATTTAAGGGGGTGCATAGCCCCCACTTGGTGGGACCCCCATTTATAAAAAATCTGATTTTTTATTTATTTTAGTAGAAAATTCTTTTATTAGCCCCACTTGTTAATTTGTCAACTATTAGCGGACCCCGATTGATTTTGATCCTAGATTCGCCACTGTTTGTGACCGTCCTAAACTGTTCTATGTTTTGCAGGGCTTAACGACAGCAGGTACGGCTACATCAGCCGGTATTATGGAGTGGGCAATTTGTCATTTATTGAACCATCCCGAAGTTCTACTGAAAGCACAAACCGAGATCGATAATTATGTTGGCAATGACCGTTTGTTAGAGCAGTCGGACATTGACCATTTGCCTTACCTACGTTGCATTGTTAAGGAGACAATGCGATTATGTCCGGTTGCCCCTTTACTTGTCCCCCATGAGTCGTTAAAAGATTGCAAAGTTGGTGGATATAATGTCCCAAAACGGACGATGCTAATGGTGAATGTTTGGGCAATTCATAATGATCCCAATGTTTGGGAAGAGCCGTCAAAGTTCAATCCAGAAAGATTTGAAGGGATTTTAGATGAAAGGAATGGATTTAAGCTAATGCCATTTGGATATGGAAGGAGAAGTTGTCCTGGGAAGCATATGGCGACACGTGTGATCCATTTGGCGTTGGGCTCGCTTATACATTGCTTTGATTGGGAAAAGGTTGATGGGAAGATGGTTGACATGAAGGAACAAACGGGTGTTGCGTTGCTCAAGGAAAATGCTTTGCGGGCTGTATGTAGCCCGCGTCCAACAATGGAAAATCTACTTTCTAAAATTTAGCAAAAGTACGTTGATCGGGGAAGAAATGTGAATGCAAGAATTATGTTGTTTGGCGTTAGTTTTGGCTGTAGTATGTGCTAATATCTTGTTAGGGTGGGTAGGAACTTATTAATCTCAATCCTTGGAAATAAGAAAATATTCTACGATATTCCTGTTTGAACTTTAAAGTTATTATAAGAGCAAGATAGTGATAGAATAAATCAGAATTTTTTAACGATGATACACTACTAGAGATCACGCCAGTACTAACAAAATTTTACCAACCATTGCAAAGTCGTTCGTAAAATGCCATTTTACTGTCGACTTTACCAAAATTGCTATTAGTATTTATATTACAATTACGATGCTTACGGTGATTATTAATTTCAGATAAAGCAAAAGAAAACATTAATACGCGAAGTTTTGTACTTAATTGAAAAGAGCCCATTTTAGAAGTCCACTTTAAGCCCATATGGTGTTAGACCCGCCCCAGCGCCCCTGCCTACTTATCTTAATGTACATTACACCACCCGACAAATCATTCAAACATAAAAGTCAAATATGGAACTAGAAAATCGAACAAATATTGAACCAGATGGAAATAACTCACAGAAATATAAAAATGGGACAGCATATTTCACGCAAACTTTAAGTCGAAGTCAATTAATGATGAAATAAACGATATGTATTACACGGTTTGTTGATTCAAACACTTCTTTTTCTACATGGGGCACGCAAAATGTCATTAGCTCAGCAGATTCTTGAAAATAATCTTTTTGTTAATTCAAACCCGATAACTATTTACACAAAAATAGGTTTATCATGTAATTTTTGAAATTCCTTGACTATTTCAATGTAATTAATGACACTCAAAACTGCGCAAATATCATGGTGTCATTCGGTTGAGAACAAAGGACTTCTCCCATATGGATGGCATACCTGTTAAACAAGAAACTCTAATAAAGGAAATGAGAATACACCTTTGTGACAGCCGATTCCTCTCAATATCACAGCTAGCACCCCACGATTTTAGGAATTGTCTTTATTGCTTTCCTTCCTTTGTTCATTGTATTCGTGTATAAATATTGAACAGTCCCTGCATTGTAAAAACACACAAAAGCAATATAACAGTTTATAATTTCTCGATCCATCTTCTTATCATGGTATCAGAGCAGGTATAGCTCATCATATACCGATTGATCACCCGTAGCCACGATTAAAACTACTCGAGCCCAGCCATGACTAACGATGGCGACTCGAGTGAAAGTTTATCGTTACAACTAGCCAACTTACTCAGAAACAATATCAATCCCCAAAACCAAACCCCAAAACTGTCCGATAATCTCCAAATCAACCTCAAACTCAACAATCAAAATTACGCATTATGGACCCGTATGATTCGGGTTGCTATAGGCGGAAAATCAAAGTCATTACGGTCCCATTTAACCATAGATCCTCCAGATCAAGAAGCCGATTCCTATGAACAATGGGAACAAGAAGACTTAATTGTCTTCTCGTGGCAAATTCAAAACATTGAACCCACTTTAGCAGGCAATCTAACCGAGTATCCCACTGCGAAAAGTCTGTGGGATGCCTTGGTGATCACCTACAACAGTGGAAAGACAAGCTGCAAACATTCAACCTTCATGTCAAAGCTAATGACATAAAACAGAATAATTCTTCTCTTGAAGAATTGTGGATTACACTACAAGGAATTTGGGGAGAAATAGATCGAGTCGATCCAAATCCCATGAAGTGCCCAGACGATATTAAAGCTTACGCAAAAATCAGGTCTGAAAATAAATTGTTTCAATTTCTTAACGCTCTTGACAGGAAATACGAGCCGATCAAGAGAGAGATTCTCCGATTAGAAACCCTCCCTTCTCCGGAGGCTGCTTATGCTACTGTGCGGAAAGAAGCCGCTCACCAAGTGATTTTGAGAGCAACTAATCTCGACACACAAGGCATAGCATCGGGTCTATCAGTCACGACCACCGAAACCGACGGAATAGGGCTCGCAACTAAAGGGTATCGTCGGCCAGAAGGGAGAAAGATCAGTTCAAATCGGGAGGATAAATCTCATTTATTCTGTGAAGAATGCGGTATGAACAAACATACAAAAGATCAGTGCTTTAAAATCGTGGGTTACCCGGAGTGGTGGACCGACGGTCACAAGAAGGGAGGAAACAAAAATCACGGACCAGTTAAAGGGAAAACACCCCATGACGGAACCACCACCGACCGGAAATCACCATTACCGCCGTCGTCTTCATCTGGTTTTGGAGGCATAGCAGCGGCAGAAAAAGATTTGGGGGAAAACTCCTTTTCGGTGGAATTAGGTGACGGGGGTGAAAGTAATCTCCTTGAACCCCCCCCCCCCCCCTCTTCTTCTACTGTTTTAATTAAAAACCCCCCACATGATAATATTAATAACAAAACCACCCCTTATATTGTTGACTTGTCCGGTTTTCACCATAAAAATAACCAAAACTCATTTGTTGCTTTTTGGGACAAAAGTTTCCAAGGGTGCAATCGGGAATTTAACAAGGGTGGGTGTGTAAATTTAGTTAAAAATACTAAAACTCAGGATCAATTGTGGATTTTTGATTGTGGGGCCACGGACACCATGACCCATGACTTGTCCGATTTTACTACTACAAATAGACCAACTAAATCATATATTAAAACGGCCAATGGAGAAAAATTACAAGTTAAAACGGGAGGGAGCATTGAGATTTCTCCAACTCTAAAACTTTCCAAATGTCTTTATATTCCGCAATTATCCCATAAATTGTTATCCATTAGCCATGTAACAAAAGAATTAAATTGCACGGTCCTTATGCACCCAACCTTTTGTATCTTACAGGATATCAGGACGGGAGCGATAATTGGGCGTGACACTGAAAAAGATGGTCTCTACTATGTTGATGAAGTGACTCAAACGGGAAGTGCAATGTTATCTCATGGAACGACGAAAAGAGAAGCATGGTTATGACACAGAAGACTAGGTCACCTATCTACAAACTATTTACATACCTTATTTCCTAAACTGTTTTCGTTAAATTGTAAGTTACATTGTGAAACTTGTGTTTTTGCCAAAAATCATCGAAAAAGTTTTAAACCCAATTTTACAAGAGTTGATCTTCCTTTTTCATTAATCCACTCAGATGTTTGGGGTCCATCTCCAATTACTCGGGGACAAAATTGTCGTTTTTTTGTCATGTTTGTGGATGATTGTACTCGTATGACATGGGTATACTTACTAAAAAATAAAAACGAAGTTTTTGAGAAATTTACCATTTTCTATAACATGGTCCAAACTCAATTTAAGAAAAACATTCAAGTCCTTAGGTCAGACAACGGCGGGGAATTTATTAACTTCGATATGACTTCCTTTTGCCAAGGAAAAGGTATAATTCATCAAACCTCATGCCCTCATACCCCTGAGCAAAACGGAGTCGCCGAACGACAAAATCGTATTCTTCTCGAAATTACTCGTGCACTCTTAATCGAATCTCAAGTCCCAAAATATTTTTGGCCCGAGGCCCTCGCTACAGCTGCTTATCTTATTAACCGCCTTCCTACCCAAATTTTAAAATTCAAAACCCCCTTACAGGCTCTCACTGAGTACACTAACCCACCCCCCCATTCTTACTCTCGAACCTAGAATATTTGGTTGTACTGTCTTTGTCCACATCCCAAAAACAACTAGGTCCAAACTTGACCCATGTGCCGAGAAGTGCGTCTTTGTAGGGTATGTAATCAATAAAAAAGGTTATAGATGTTATAACCCCAAAACCCATCGTATGTATACCATAATGAATTGCGACTTCCTTGAAACCGAATACTACTACACCGCCAACCTCAGTGGTCAGGGGGAGAAAATGGACAATATAGATGACACACTGAGTTGGTTCAAAATACAACCGGTACTAGTACAAACAGCCATGAAGAAAACCCTGAAGATATTCCTACTCAACAAACTGAAGACAGTGCCCCCCAAGACTCGTCTCCTACCCTGATACCCGAGGTAAGTAACACTAACCCCGGTACTAATAATCCGCCTGTACAAGAAAATATGCAGGAAACATGTACAAATACAAGTAGTTCAGACGAGGAAACATGCAGTATAAACGAAGAGGAATATACCACAGTCCAAGACAGAGAACCTGATCACTACACCCTACCCCCCAGAGCAAATCGAGGCATTCCTCCAAAAAGATATTCACCAGAAAGGGAGACAAAGAAAAGTCAATATCCAATGGCTAACATAGCGAATGGAAACCTATCTGAACAAGCCAAAGCCTTCACAGTAGCCCTATGCTCAGAAGAAATCCCTACAAATACTGAGCAAGCTTTAAAATCTCAAAACTAGAAAACTGCAATGGAAGAAGAAATGAACGCCCTTAAAAAGAACCAAACTTGGACGAAATGTATGCTGCCGCCAGGGAAGAAAACGGTTGGGTGTCGATGGGTTTTCACAATCAAATACAAACCAGACGGAACCATCGAAAGATACAAAGCAAGATTAGTGGCAAAAGGTTATACTCAGACATACGGAATTGACTACTCGGAAACCTTCTCACCAGTTGCAAAAATCAACACCATTAGAGTTCTTTGCTCCATTGCGGCAAATCAAGGGTGGCCGTTACACCAATTCGATGTAAAGAATGCCTTCCTACATGGAGACCTACAAGAAGAAGTTTACATGGAAGCTCCTCATGGATTCAGCAGCGACTTTAAAAACAGGGAAGTTTGTCTTCTTAAAAAATCTCTTTATGGTTTAAAACAATCCCCTAGAGCGTGGTTTGGGAGGTTTACCATAGCTATGAAAAGCTATGGTTTCAAACAAAGCAACTCAGACCACACTCTATTCCTTAAAAGGAGGGGGAAATTAGTAACATGTTTAATAATCTATGTCGATGATATGATTATCACAGGAAATGATAAAGAAGAGATAGCAAGATTGAAGAAAAACTTATTCTCAGAATTTGAAATGAAGGACCTAGGAAATCTCAAATATTTCCTAGGGATCGAAGTTCTAAGATCAAAGCACGGGATCTTCATGCACCAAAAGAAATATATTCTTGATCTATTAGCTGAAACGGGAATTATTGACTGCAAACCAGCAGAAACTCCAATGATTATGAACCAAAAACTCTTAAATGACGAAGATGAAGACACTGTTGATAAAATAAGATACCAACGAATGGTGGGAAAACTTATATAACTAGCACACACTCGTCCAGACATAGCATACGTTGTGGGAGTAGTAAGCCAACATATGCATAAACCCCAAAAGCCCCACATGGAAGCAGTCCTAAGGATCATAAGGTACCTCAAAGGAACAACAGGACACGGAATTCTATTTAAACAAAATGGTCATCTCGAGACCCAACTATACACTGATGCAGACTGAGCAGGAGATAAAAATGACAGAAGATCTACTGCAGGATATTTTACCCTGGTTGGTGGAAATCTAGTAACATGGCGTAGCAAGAAACAAAAAGTAGTGGCCCTATCGAGTGCAGAAGCTGAATTCCGTGGGATTGCAAGGGGTATAACCGAAATACTATGGATAAGGAAGTTGCTAACAGAGATAGGGTTCCCTCCACGGATCCCCAGCAAGGTGTTTAGTGACAACGAAGCAGCGATTCAAATATCTGAGAACCCGGTCCAACATGATCGTACAAAACATATAGAAGTGGACCGACACTTCATCAAAGAAAAGTTAGTAGCGAAAATTATCACCCTTCCGTTCGTGTTCAGTGAAAACCAACTTGCGGACATCTTAACTAAAGCTGTTAATGGAAAATCTCTATATGATGTTCTATGCAAGTTAAATTTTGGTGATCCCACTATTCAACTTGAGGGGGAGTGTTAAACAAGAAACTCTAATAAAGGAAATGAGAATACACCTTTGTGACAGCCGATTCCTCTCAATATCACAGCTAGCACCCCACGATTTTAGGAATTGTCTTTATTGCTTTCCTTCCTTAGTTCATTGTATTCGTGTATAAATATTGAACAGTCCCTGCATTGTAAAAACACACAAAAGCAATATAACAGTTTATAATTTCTCGATCCATCTTCTTATCAATGCCTTCTTCCATTGGTTGAAATGCGTCGGAAATCTGAAGAGTGTGTGTGGGTATTTTGTGAGTGCATTTTATTATTTATGAGACCTAAAAATATAAATTGAAGGGGTATTAATATTGGAATGATCAATATGCCAGTTGAGTGTAAGGTTGAGTTGACAAAAACTGAAGTGTCAATGGTTGGGAGCAGTCTTACAACTAACAAACGCTACGCACGTGTCTTATGAACCAAGAATTGTGTATGTAACTATGTAATGGTATTGTTTCAATTCATCACTCGTCCTGGTGGTACCTGTAAATAGATGTAGCATTGTTTCTAAATTACCAAATTTAATTTCCCCATTTCCGTGTGAGAGATAAGTCAATGTTTACGTTGAATAGATCCTATAACTATCAGCATGGGATAATGCTCCTTGTGAATCAATGGGCCATACATCATGTCCCCAACTTGTGGGCTCACCCTGAAAGGTTCCAGCCCAAAAGGTTCCACGGGCTAGAAGGGGCAAGAGACGGGTTTAAGTTGATGGCGTTTGGGTCCGGAAGGAGGAATTGTCCGGGAGAAGGTTTGGCTTTACGTGTGCTTGGATCGACTTTGGGGTTGCTAATCCAATGCTTTGACTGGGTGCATATATTCTGATCACACCAATGTGGAAATATTCGGATGTATGTATGTTCTTTTTTTATAAAAATTATTCTGATGATGTATGCCAATATGTTGTCACACTAATGTGGAAATATTTTTATGTAATATGTGAGTTGAGCTGTGATCTTATTGATTGCTAAAATCATGAAACTAGAATTAATTAGTACAAGAAAATATCCCCATGATCATAGCATAATCTTGTGTATTTACCGACTTAAGTATTGGTCACGCAAATACATGATTATAAAGAGTAACTTGTAATGTCATCAACAGATGAGAAGGTTCAGAAATGATCACGAAACAATTAGGTTGTGTATGTCACGAGCAGAACTCGATCACTTTGGGGAGTCTTATAACGAGAATACATTTTTCTAAAAACAATTATCATGTTTGGGGACCATATCCATTTCAATTACTTCATATATTATCATGGTTTGTGATTTGTGATTTTTGTAGATGAGTGCACTCATATGACTTGGTTGCATTTAATCAGGGGGCGTCTACGATATTTTAAGTGCCCTGTGCAAAAACACGAAAATGGATCCCCTGAATACAAGATTTTTACAAAAATTTAGACTTTCTATTTTTTTTATAATTAAATTATTAAGTTGTCTTAAATGTTAATATATACATATATAAGATATATTTATAAAAATTGAGCCCCTATTAAATATGGGTCATGTGCAGCCGCACCTCCTCAAAGACACCCGTGCATTTAATGTAGACGAAAAATCAGAGAGCTGGGGTTTTCTCTCTTTCCTTAAATGACCGACAGTCATTAGAACTATGTTAATCTTCATTCTTTGACAACAAGTAATTATGGTGCTAATTTCATTTGCATGGGATGTACCATATAACAACATGCTCTTGAAATTGTAAAAATAATTCTTGTGGTTTAAAGTAGGTAAAATAATAAACGTGAAGGTTAACTTCGTCAGATAGACAAATTAAAATGGACCAAATATCTTAAAATAGAGATGTTGTATGCATTTTTAACATCATCTGGAATAAATGTACAATTTGGTGGAAGAATGATTTTTGCAAAAAAAATATCTTTAAGCAATAGTTTAGCGACTTGTTCAAAGACAAAGTAAAATACCAAAATTTGAAAGTTCAAACACTCGTTAAGTAAACGCACGCACTCTGTTCCCTTCCACACTATAAAACTAAAACCAAGATCGGCCATTAAAGCACACATACATACACCAAAAAGCTCAAAATATGGAGCTTTCTTATCTATACATTTCTCTCCTGTTTCTAGCTTCATATCTCTTCACTTCCTACTTCCGTCGTAAATTACCCAACCTCCCGCCGACGGTCTTCCCAACTCTTCCGATCATCGGCCATCTGTACCTCCTGAAACCACCACTTTACAGAACCCTAGCCAAAATCTCCGGTAAACATGGCCCGATTCTCCGCCTCCAGTTAGGTTTCCGCCGTGTCGTCATAATCTCCTCACCTTCCGCCTCGGAAGAATGCTTCACCAAAAACGACATCGTGTTCGCTAACCGACCTCAAATGCTATTCGGCAAAATCATCGGCAACAATTACACAAGTTTCGTGTGGACTCCTTACGGCGACCACTGGCGCAACCTCCGGCGGATTGCTTCAATCGAGATCTTATCAATCCATCGCCTCAATGAATTCCACGATGTTCGCGTTGATGAAGGAAAACTTCTGGTCCGTAAATTGATGTCGAATTCTTCTTCTCCGGTGAATGTGAAGTCTATTTTCTATGAGCTTACACTTAATGTGATGATGAGGATGATCTCCGGGAAGAGGTATTTCGGCGGTGATATTCCGGCGGTGGAGGAAGAAGGAAAACGATTCAGGCAGATACTTGATGAAACGTTTGTACTCTCTAGTGCTGCGAATGTTAGAGATTATTTGCCATTTTTGAGATTTTTTGGAGTCAATGGATTGGAGAAGAAGTTAATTGCGTTACAGAAGCAGAGAGATATTTTCTTTCAAGGATTGATCGAGCAACTTAGAAAATCGAAAGGGGAAAACAAGAAGAAGACGATGATTGAAGTTTTGTTATCGTTACAGGAATCAGATCCGAAATACTATACTGATGAAATGATCAGAAGTTTTGTGCTGGTAAGATCTGCTTTTATTTTAAAATTTAATTCAATATTTATTATGCTTGAATTTTCTAGCTTATTTACTATGCTAATAAACTAAAAAATCATTTAATAGGCTTTCCCAAACATGCCTTTAAATTAGGTTATATGTGTTGGTCTTTCGTGTATATTATGAACATTGCATTAGTTATCATTTCCCTTTGAGTTTCAAAATTTTGGAATTAGATGATAATGATAGTTGAAACAGATGGATAAATAAGATTCCACCTATAATCTGTTCCAAAGGGAAAATATATTTTGATACCTGAACTTAGTTGACCGGGTACTCTACAACCTGAACTTGGAAAAATTTCAGTTTCCAGAGTCACCAATTTGGTTCAAGTCATTTGCTTGTAATTCCAATATATTTAGATGAACTTAGATTTGTTTTAGACTGTTAAAAATTACAAGGGTTGTAAATCATGTAAAAAAACACGATCAAATTAATGAGTTCAAGTACTAAATTGAACATTTTTGCAAGTTCAGAGTATCATATTATCATATTGCGGTTTTAATAGTTTAAAGTATCCGATCAACCAAGTTCATCATACTAAAATGTACTTTGGCTTTTGTTCAATATTAAGTTATAGCAATCCTCAATAATTTGTTATATTTTGGCTTTTTTGTTCAATATTAAGTTATAGCAATCCTCAATAATTTGTGAATACTGAATAGACTTTGGACAAAAGTATTCCACTTTTGGGTAAAGTTTATTGTGTGTACGTTTGAAAATTATTTCAACTTAGTCAACAAGTAAATATTTAGATATTAAGTCCATGATGTTCTAGAAATCATGGAACGTGAACAAGACGTGCCGTATATAAAGGTAAATCACATAGGTGGATGAGACATGGTTTGAAATTGTGATGATATAATTGTCCTAGTCAAACTTTTGATAATCGAATAATATCTTAAAATCAAAATAAACAAAGGGAGTTTTGACTTGTGGCTCGTAAAGCTTGCCTTATGGAACAGAGTATCTTTCTTGTCCGTTTTGAGCAGCCTCTTTTGACTTGTAGACGAGGTACTCAAAAGTCTTGATGACTTTAGACAAACATAAATGCATAATTGTTTCTGATTATAGTTAAAAGAAGAAAAAAAAACAGGATTGTCTTCTACTAATTTTTCTTTTTACTCATTTTCCTACTCAATAAAAAATTTATTTGGTTACATATGTCAATCATTTTATGGATAGTGAGATAAAGTAGGAAGTTATACTCAGTTTCTTAAAAAAATATTTTCTTATTTTGATGTCAATAGGTCTTATTGTCGGCTGGAACCGATACTTCAGCTGGAACAATGGAATGGGCTTTATCTCTTCTGTTAAACAACCCACATGTTCTACAAAAGGCACAAGCTGAAATCGATAGAGTTATCGTCACAGATCGTCTTGTTGACGAGTCAGACATCGTTAACCTACCTTACCTTCGTTGTATTCTAAATGAGACACTACGATTATACCCTGCAGGCCCGTTACTAGTTCCACACGAATCATCAGAAAATTGTACCATTGGAGGCTATAACATCCCACGTGGCACCATGTTGCTGATCAACCAATGGGCCATACATCATGACCCTAGTTTGTGGGCCGACCCGGAACATTTCAAGCCCGAAAGGTTTGAAGGAGTGGAAGGGAATAGAGATGGGTTTAGGTTAATGCCGTTTGGGTCTGGTAGGAGGAGTTGTCCAGGTGAAGGGCTGGCGGTTCGTGTGATGGTGTCCACTTTAGGGTTGCTAATTCAGTGTTTTGATTGGGAACGGTTAAGTGAAAAGATGGTTGATATGACCGAAGGTCTCGGGCTCACTATGCCCAAGGCTGAACCGTTGGTAGCTAAGTGCAAACCACGACTAGAGATGAAGAATCTACTATCTGAGTTGTGAGGCCGTTTTGTGACCTATATTTTAGCGTTTTCTCGCTATTAAAAATATTTGTACGATAAAATGTATTTTTGTCGAATATGAAAAACTTATACAACAGCTACTATGTTTATATATTTATTTGTATTGTATACTTATGTATGTAGTGACGTTGTACTTCCTCCGATTTAAAATAAGTGACACACTTTCCATTTTTGGGTGATTCAAAATAAGTGATACACTTTGAAAAATTACCTTATTTGGCAAACAATAGTAGGACCCACACCTACTAACTATCTACTTTAACAAAATGAAATGATCCATTTACCCTTACTTTTTACTTTTAAATATAATTAACCTCACTTTATTCAAAAAGTGTGAGACCCATTACTCACTAACCATCTAATTAATTTAATTTAACCATCATTATAATCTTTTACCTCAAAAACCGTAAAACCCAAATTGTATCACTTGTTTTGAATTGGAGGAAGTATATGTTTATGTCATTTGCTTTTGTAATGTTGAGCCCACTTTTATTTGGGCTTTAGAGTCGATCCAGGCCTACAATATCATTATCATTGATCTTGGTTATTCAAGTATCCAACTCGCATTTATGTGGATTAATGTCCATAAGATATGGAATCATTAATCATACAGGTGTTTCAATGTTACAACTTTTTTTTGAACACCAACTGTTTTATAAGAATTCCCAATCAGTTATCAAGATAAATTCTCAGGCTGCAAATTCATTCTTCCTTCAAGAAAGCTTCCTTAAACAATGATGAACGGCAAAAGTTCCAAAAGTGTTAATCACATTGGAGCATCTCGGGTCGAGATGAACCACAAAAATTGTAAATTTCTTACTAATAATTAAGTTACTAAAGAGAATTTTGGGCAAATGAATGATCATGTAATCTTGTAATACTTGAATTCAAATAATGCTTGAATGGTAAAATGGAATTAATGTACGGATCTAATTAATAGTTACAACGAATTTAGCGGGTATTTGCCAACCTTTTTCTGATTTGGTTCTTGCATGGATTAATCTCAACTTGTCGTCCATTTGTTTGGGGAAGAAGACCCTGCTTTGTGAGTTCATGGAGCTCCATTACTTGTATCCTTCGCTTCTTTTTCATGTTTTCTGCCTCCTTGTAGCCTTCATGAAGCTTTCTCTTTGTTGCTGCAAGTTTCTCTTCCATATTTGTTGATGATTTTCTATTCATATCCATTGGCTTTTTCCTAATTGTAATTGCTTCTTGATCAGTAATTACTTTTGTTTCGTGAGGAGTTTGGATCGTCGTTGGCTGATCGGATGTTTGTTTGATAAGATGGCTTGACTTCCTGATCTTGATTGTTTCGTTCGCCGTAGCTATCCACCCTTTCATTAGCATCCTTGCAATGTGGCTGATGTTGTTTGATGGACGATTTTCCTATTCCCGTTGCCACCAAAGTTTCAAAAGTTAAGCCCATGTGTTGAATCTTGGTTAGCAAGGCAAACACTACCGATTCATCTTGATCACTATTATCAAGAATCTTTTTCATCTTCAAAACCTCGGCACTGATCAACGAGAAAGAGGCCCTACTCACTACAAAGGAATACACCACAACCACCGGAGTTTTTGGAATGGTTTGGTTGTCCGAGTTCAACTTTTTTTATTCATAGTCATGATCATCTTCTTGGTGCACCTTTTTACAATCTAAAACCCAATGGTCGAGCACTATCAATCTCCATTGTTCTATCATCATCTTTGCAACCCGACACACATCCTTCGATGCATGATTTCGAAGTTTATCTACGGATTTTACTATCATTGTTTCCCTCAGAATCTCAAAAGATGATACCAAACGTTGAAGCTTGGTTAGCAACTCAAACACTACCAATTCATCCCGATCAGTGCCATTGTCAAGAATCTTCTTGATCTTCAAAACCTCTGCAATCCTACTTTTAACCCCTTGGATAATTTTAACATTATGTTGTTCGATCGGAATGCTTTCTCGCTCTGAGTTCACCTTCTTCATGATGATTGTTTTTCGATCTTCAACTACGAAACCAAGATGTAGTATTTTGATTTCGAGCAATCAAGAATTGGTTAAAAGCAAGAAGACAACAAGAAGAAATATATTTTTCTATTAGCTAGGGTATTTGTTGTATATTTATAGGGTTTAGATCATATCCCTACTTATATGGAGTAGAATATATGTACGATTTGAGTTCCGGCCTTAATTGAAGTAAATAATTTCCAAATTTGATTTCTTGGATAACTAATACAGAGTAAATTTTTCACGGATCTCTACCTTCCTTAAATATATAGGATATGCTTGGCCATACGCAGTGGCGGACCCAGAAAAAAGTTTGAGGGATTGCACAATTTTTTTTACTCATACTATATAAAAATAATAAAAACAAATTGGAAAGTATGATTTCATTATATATGTTAAAAATAGGTCTATAAATTACGTTGACCTTTTCGTTCTTTCATTTTATAAAAAACGATTGATATACTTTTAATTGTAACATCTATACGCGCTTTTTATATACTGCACAAATCAACGCTTGATTCAAAAAATCAGCACCCATTTTAGTGTGCAAATCGGTCTTTAAAAGCTTCATTGCGGAAAAACATCTTTCGACTGTTGCAGATTTGCAGTTGAAACCAACAAAACCAAAACCAACTTTAATAACCTATATAGCAAACGAAAAGAATGATGTTTTCTTTTTCAGTAAATAATACTCCGTAGAAACTTAATAGATATGGAGTAATGAGATTTACTTACTTTTTATTAGACTTTAATTATATATTTCTTAAGTTATTTTTTAACAAATATTTAACTAGAACATATATTATTATTATTTTTCTACTATATAAGAATATTCGTTGCATTTTTTTCTTAAGGGTGTCACCTACATTAAAAAGAAAAAAATTAACACTAATTCGAAAAGTTTGAGGGCTTGCCCGGGCAACCCCGTGCACCATACTAGGTCCACCCCTGGCCGTACGTAGTTAATTTTTATCTTAAATATTTAAAAGATTATATAACTAACTGGCTGGATAAGTTTTATAATAACCAACAACTAATTATAATTTTTTTATATATAAAATTTAAAATATACTAGATAACAGTTAATCTAGATAAATGTATTTTTTGAAATATTGGATGTCGGTTCGGGCTGATCAACATCGCCTGGTAATTTATTTATTATGATCATATATAGTACGTCTAAAAAGTTGTTTAATATTGGTTGGTGGTCAAATTTATTCTTAATTTTGCTATTCAATTTTCCTTTTAGGCATGTTCCAAAATTGTTATTTACTTCAAAATTTTATCAATAAAAATTAAGAGCTGATCAAGATAGAATTTTGTGATTGCATGATAAAACAAATGTATTTTTTTTTTTAAATTTTGGGATTATAGCATGGACAATAATTCTAGAAAAGATAGAATAGTAGCATAGGTTTAATTGTAACATACTTGTTTTTAAGGCAAATGGTTTAATTGTAAGATTATGCATAGTGATGATTGAATATAAGTTTAGTCACTGCTGACATATCAACATCATATCAAAATTTTCTTTCCCAGCTAAATATATGATAAAATCCCACTAAACTCACGAATAATCCAAGTTTATATACACTTATTGTTCTATTTCACAAATACACTAACTTTTTTTGTTCCCTTCGGAAAACACAAACACCCCCGTATTCATTGTACAAATTTCGAAAGATGGTTTTTGTTGGAAATATAATTAATAGTTATATTAATTTATATACTTGCAAGTTGGCAAGTTCCCACATTGGTGGGGGAAAGAATATTTAGTGGGTTTATAAGGCATTTAATTCCTTAAGCTTCCAAAGGCTTTAGTGGAGGATTAAAGGCTAGACCCACACGCGCGCCGAGCCGAGACCGATGACGCGAAATGGCGTGATTTAGGCGCACTTTGCACTTCGCATCTTACAGTTTTTGATTCCTTGGTTCACTATAAATACAGACTCGAGGCACACTTTGAAAACACACCGAAAAAACAAAAGCTTTCTGCGCAGTTGATTCTTCTCTCTGTTTCTGAGTATCACTTTGTGTTGCACAGTATTTTCTTTGCTGTGGAACATACCGTTTGCTGCATCAAATCATGGGTGTGTACGTTTGTGGCTTACAGCGAATAAAGCACGTATCAACCTTAAAGGACAGGAATTCCTTCCCGTGCAGTTTGATTCTCGTCAACTTTTCAGGTTAGCATTTTCATTTTGATTAATTGATTATTACTAACATTGTTACAGAATATAAAATATTCAACAGTTTTTGGGAATCGAATTAGAACATTATCAGGCATAGGTTTGAACTCATATTTTGGCATCATCAACTTCAAACTCATATTCAAGCATCTACATTTCAAACTATGTTTCGACTTGAGAAAATAGATGAGAAATGATATTTATTACTACCATTTGTTCTACTAATCTTCCTATCCATTTTATAAGATGACATGTGTAATCCACTAATTATCTTGCTTAATATTATCCTTTGATTTTGACACATGTCTTGATCTAATGAGCATGAAGATAAATAGAAACAAAATGGTAGAAAGTAATACCATTACTCAAAATAGATACTCATATTTAATGAACAGACCCAAACTCAAGTTAGTATCAAAAATATATAAACCCATCTATCTATAAATAAACTACAGGTTATATTAACAACTTCTTAAAATCGTATATTAATATTTGTATTCCATTGGTGTGCATATTCTATATATTTTAGTTATTAAATTAAACGGTTTGCTAAATAAAGTTAGTATTAAATTCATTATCGTACTTATTTTTTTCCTGCTTTTTCCAATGACTTTCTTTTTTATCAGATACTAAGCTTTAAAGAAGCCATTGATTCTCGGGCTGATGTCGTTCCAAACATAGAAAACTGTTTAATTGATTGGTCAGAAGTGACGCTAGCTCTTTCTTTTCTTCATTTCTGAATTATTTATTATCATTTAATTGCTATTATAAATTTGCTAATTGTTGATTCAACATGATTTTTTATTTTTTTTTGAAAATCTAGCATTCTTGATGGACCCTGGTCAAATCAATGCTGAAACATACGATTGCTCTTTCTAGCTGTAGCCTGTTTACCACCTACACAAATGGAAGAGAGTGAAGTACCCTCATTCTTGATCTATCGGTCAAACTCTATATTTTCATAAAAGAATGTTGACTTTTTTGTAGGATCAAAGTGAATTCGATTTTAATGTGAATACAATCATACAAGTAACAATATATATATTTTTATACTATATAAATGATACGTTCAGCAAAATTACGACCACCCGTGAATTTTCACGGGTTATAACCTAGTAAATATAATAAAACAAAGTATTGACTTGCCACGTGTCATATGTTTAGCATCTCTAAGATTAGTTTTCCCGCTCAAAAGCATCTTACTAACCTATAACACCTAAATTAAATAGGCCTTCTCTTTAATAAAAAAATTGTTCAATTCTGAATCCTATTTCACCGTCATCCCCCCAATTGAATATTTTGATTACCTTCAATCTCAATCTCGATCTCACTCTCATCGATCTGTTTTATCATATTTGAAAAGATGGAGATGTTGAAAGATTAAATTGAAGGATAAATTAAGATGGAAATGTTGAAGGAGAAAATAATTCTCAATTTCAAAAAAGAGGGAGGAGCAATTCAAACCGCAAGTGGGACAGATGGAGAAGGACATGGGAGGCTACTGCTTCTCCAACCTAAACCACCATCTGCTGCCGATCATCCTTCAGATTCATAACCTATGCGCTCTCTGGCTCCAGTCGGTTAAATAAAAATTCGTCTTATTATTTTGATTGAGGTTTTGGAACCCTTTTTTTAGGTTTTGAATTTTATATGTTCTGATTATTGCTTTATAATGTGTTATTACGTTTCAATCATTAATTTCTAGTTTTTAGTTTTGTTATTTCTTATTTATTGATTTTCAAGTTTCAGTGATGTAAATTGTAAGCATTTCTTATATGACCAATGGCGATGTGTAGAGAAATTGTTTTCCTTAATGACGCCGAAAGATTAAGGTATTTCCTTCTCTCATTCTTAAAAATTGCGGTGCTTTGTATTAATTCTCACATTCCATGGAATATGTATCAGTTGTAACTAACTTTTGAAGTTCCTGCGTTTGATGAAATGGCTATTTGATTATGACATGGTAGGTTTAACTTTGCTCAATTTTGTTTTGTTATAACAAACTTTTGAGTTGTAGAAGCAAAATTTCAATGTGCTAAGTTTATCTTGAGTACACTACATGACATGAATGAGACATTATGCTGCAAAGTATGTTATGTAAGAATGAAATAACATATTGAGACATTATCTGATGAATATTCTTTTTACAATATAAGATACTAACATTTAATATGTTGCTCCAATAATTTGAACGTGTGGAGTAAGTTTAGCATGTCAAAACTACATGGGATTGTTAACACGCCCACACGGAATGTATGTACATTAGTGCTAGACTGCTAGATGATGTTAATAATCTAAAACTTGTGCTGAGGGATGTCATGAATACTAATCTTTTTTTATACATATTAGTGTTAATGATTCATCATTTGGTTGAAGAAACGTGTTTTATAATGTTTTCATCTATTTTTAGAGGTTGTAATTTTAATCCATTAATCTACGAACTTGTCTATCTTTACCAGATCAAAGGAAACTTTAAAGAAATCTAGCTTTATAATGATTGAGGTAAAATTTGTGTTTGAGTACATTATTGGCCATTTTAAAGATTATTGCAGGGCTCCATACTCCAGATTAGGTGTTTGAGTTTTCATGCTTTTGAAATAATGACCCAATAGTTTAGCTTAGTTAATTAGTCAAAATGGGACAGGGTTGAAATGGGCCGAATCAAGTTGGGTCAACCTGCTAAATAAGGTCTAAGTTGTTGCATCGTTTAAAGCTTACTTTTTTAAGAGTTTGTTTTGCATTGAGCAAGGTGAAGTTTATATTCAAAGTAGGAAAAGACATGGACTAATAATCGATGAAATTTGTCTCGCCATCGAATCAGGCTGGTGATTTTAATCGGCTTTTTATTTGATAATATTATTATTTTTAATAATAATTAGGTCTTCTAATTTTGTGCATCTTTGTGAAATACATTTTCTTAAACTAACCTTTGGCAATATGGGAAAGTTGAGTGACCGGTCAAAGCGGCTCATTTTTAATATGGGTTGAAATGGGCAGACTAATCTTAAAAACATTTTTTATCTATTTTTAAATTTCCAAAGTTATGATTACATAAATAATTTCAGTAGTAATCTTAACCTATATATGAGGCCTAGGTTTGATCTAATTTTGTCAACTATCAATTTCAAGCTCTCTCATTCGTCCATAATTCCACGTGTAATTACCCCATTGGTCATCTGGCATCCTCCCAATAGCTTAGAAACTGAAATATCTCTCCTCTTCCTGCAGTTTAACAACCTACACGATATTAACGCAGATTTTCAAACTCTAAGGGTATGTTTGGTACAGAGAATGGAATTGCAGAGAAATGGTTGCAGAGAATGGAATTGCAGAGAAAGGGAATTGGTCTGGAGAAGAAGAATTGATTCTTCTGTTTGGTAGCCCAGAGACTTCAACATAGAATTGCAAAGAGAATCATTTCTCTTGTTTGGTACAACAAAAAAATCAGTAGAGTTTTGTACAAACTTTATAATTAGCAAACAATTTTTTTTCCAACAACAATCATTATTATAACATACAAAATTCATGAATAAACTAATAACGAAAGTTCATTAATAAAATCAATAATAACATCCAAAAACATAAACTATAGTCACTTTCAAAAACATCAATTCAATCAAAATGTAACCAAAAAAATAGTTCTAAGTACTTAAAACCACAATGTAACCAAGAACAATATTTGAACCATAAACAATCATCCCATAGAGCCATCGGTGTAAGATTCTACCATGCATATTTTCTCCTCTTGTGTCAATCCAAGAAATAACCGTCCTAGAAGGACATCCTTTCCAATCAAATTAGATGCTTTAAAACGTTTGGTCATTGTAATACCCGGTAAAGTTTTCAACTCATCACTAACCTTCTCAAAAATTTCACGAGTCTCAATACCTTCTTTACTCAGATGTTCGCCAGCAATCTCTCCTAACTTACCAATGACTTCCTTCATCTCTTTGCACGACTCCCGATATATTTCATCTCCATCCATGCTTTTGCGTCTTTTATGTTTGCTTATTACATTATTTGTTGGTAATTCAGACCGACCATCATCTTGAACGCCCTCTTCAACGAAATCAAAGTCATGAGGATCAATTGGGGAAGTTCCTTGCGTCTATGGAATGACTTCTTCATCTTCTCCAAGATCAGTAGATTTACAACCCGTTGCTCTTTCCTTACCAAAGATGGTACACAGATTGTCATAAAAAGGAAATGGCTTGTCTTTAAAATTAACAGCACCTTTGTGAGACTACAAGGCAATTAAAACAAAATTAGAATAAAGTTTCTTTTAATGTAAAGTTTTTATAACATACAATTTATAACATATGTTAACAATAAACTTTTTTATATAAAAACAAAATAAAAAAACCAAGTCGATCTAAAAATGTTCACCTTCAATTCGTGTAAAAGAAGATATGTTTAACGATCCTAAGTTATGCTTTAAAATCCTCTCACAACATACAGGTAAAAAAAAATCATCCTTATGAAAAATCAAAACTATGTGACAATATAAAGTATTGATAAAATTAATAGTTTCTTTTAATGTAAAGTTTTTATAACATACCTTGACATATTCATCCCAAACACTGTTTTCAGCGTACACACATTTTTTTTCATCATTCCAACCAAACCCACTTGTATTAATCATATCATATACAATGCCAAAGTGTGTCTTCCATGTCTTCATCCTAGACTTTATGTGCGGTTCTGCTTTGAGACCAGAATTAGGAAGACTTACATCTAATAGTTGTTGAACTCCATTCAAATAGCCTGGTTTGAACCCGTTGTCAGCACCCGCATACTTTCCAGATGCATGTAACTCCATTAACGCATCAATTAGCCTTTCATCTTCCTCATTTGTCCAATTATGTTTGCTCCTTCCGGTACCTCTCGTTGCATTTGAATTTGCCATGCCTAGACACAAATGTATAATTTATAATTCATGGTTATACAAAGAGCAAAGAAAAATTAAATAAAAAGGATGAATCAACTTTATCAATCATAATTATGGTTCAACAAATAAAGAGTTCATAATTCAGTGCTTAAATAGTACATAAATAGTATGAATTAAACATTAATATTGATACGCCTCGCATTCCAGTCGGTAAACATTTCATTAGCAAGAAGGTCTCTACGATTGGTCCACTCTTGTGAAGGCTCAACCGTAGAAATAACATTGTCATGATCGTTTCCAGGTTGTGTGTGATTTGTCGGGACTTCGTTATCAATAGGGTCCTCACTCATTGTTGTTCGTATGAAATTATGTAACAAACAACAAGCAATGATGATACGTGGCATGGACTCTATTGGATGATATGAGTTATCACGCAAAATAGCCCATCTAGCTTTAATTAATCCAAAACACCTTTCTATGACATTCCTTGCCGATGAATGTCTCTTATTAAATAACTCCTTTGCATTTGTAGGCGGCCGAGACCAATCATTTAGGTGATAACGTTGACCGCGATAAGGGGCTAAAAAACCTTCACCATTTGTATAACCGGCATCACAAAGGTAGTACGTTCCTTGACTTATTTTAAGGCCATTAGGTCTACTAATTGCATCTCGTAGAATTCTACTATTGGCTGCAGAACCCTCCCATCCCGCTAATACATACGTAAATAATAGGTCTCTCGTACATACTCCAAGCACGTTGGTACAAATCTCTCCCTTTCGTGTTCGATAAGGTTTTCGATCAACATCAGCTACTTTAACTTTCACATATGTTCCATCTAATGCTCCAAGGCAACCCTTCATAAAAAATTAACCATTACTTAGTAAATTATATAACCAAATAGTAACTATAATAAATAAAAAAGCGATTTCGACTAACCTTAAACCATTTCCATCTCTCTTCGGTTTCATTATCTGGAACTGGCACGGGAGACTTGTAGAATTCTTTGTGCAATCGACATATAGCATTTAATACCAACTTAAAGTATCGACTTATAGTTTCCCCAGACCGATTAAATCTATTGACTAGTATTCTATTCTTTGCATTATGAGCTACCGTATGCAAAAACATAGCAACTTGCTCATCGACTAGCATATTTTTACTATTCTGTAGCCCTCCTCTACTTTCTAACATATCACAAAGTGTTGAAAACGCATGTATATTCATTCTTATATTAACAACACTCGTAACATCACTTTCATAAACCATTCTCTGCATGTTATCACGCCTATTATGGTAACTCATTAAATATTTTGTATTTAACGATCTTGATTCAATCGAACGACGGAAACGATAACTACACATCATCCACCAACGAATCATAACATACATGGCATAAATGCACCTATGACAACCATTCTTTTTCTCAAAGGTAATATTGCCATCTCAACTACACGTTATTGATAAAATAGTATTGATAAAAGATTCAAGATTGACCCTAATAAAATATACCATATTTATGAGCAATTAAATTTACAAAACAGTAGTCTATCATCAAAAGTAATTAAACAACATTTGTTTTGTGTCAACTGTTCGAGCATATAATAGTATGCATATTCAATTTTCATTATAACAATATGCATATTTAATTGATATTATATAAAAATATGCATATTCAATTATCATCAAACGTAATTAAACAATATGCATATTCAACTGTTTAGATCGAGATAAGAAGACGTAAGTAACTTTTTTTGAACAATTGCTACCATTATGATCGACTGATCAAAAGTAAAAAAAAAAAATTATCAACAATTACGACAGAAGTAATTAGTACCATTAAACAGCCACGATTGAACTTGCAATTGATAGAGATCGAGAGTAAGAAATACCTTTTTTTTCTGGAACAGAGAGATAAAGACAAGACCAATTGCAGAAGACGAATTGCGAGTGGAAGACGACTTTGCGAGCAGAAGACGAATTGAGATAGAAACCCTGCGCTATGTAGAAAGAAAAGGAACGGGCTTTGGATGGGCTTTCAAGTCTCCGTGTTTTTTTTTTCTATTTCTCGATTTTTAAATCTCGCCAATTCTTCACCTTGACAAGAGATTTGATTTTAGAGATTTGGAAACCATCAATTCTCCTCTCCTTCTTTTCTCAATGCTATCAAACAAAAGAGTTTACCTCTATTTCCATTTCTCTACATCCAAATCTCTCTACCAAACACACCCTAATGGGTAAGTCTTCAAAACTCCCCTTCAAACAATACGGTCACATAATTTCAGGGTTATCTTTAAAAACCTTCCATCCGCTATCTCCAACAGAAAACGTATGAAGTTTTACGATCCATCTCCAATTCTCTTAACCCTTTTCTTGATCGATCAAATCCAGAAAAATCGCTTCCTTTAATATTCCGCAATCTAGATCTACGATCTTCGCGTTCTTCCCGCGGTACAATTCCCTCCAGATTCCTCTAATTGAATCATGCTCATCCTGCTATCCTTAAATTTCTGTATTTTTTACTTCAAAATTTCGATTGGTTTTGTTTTTACATTGTAATTAATATTATAAAATTTCCATGTTTACAGCTGTGAATTCCGGTTTCCGATTGAATGTTGGTGGAATCGGCGTTCACCAATGGCATTCAGAAGAAACCGTTTCGGATCTTAGTAGGTTACCATTCAGAAGCATTCTTCAATCGAACACCGATACTAAAAATTAGGTACTGCTTACGATTTTGGAACACTGAAATCATAAATTAAGGGTTTATGATTATGAATTAGGGTTTTCCGAACAAATGAGTCATTTTTAGTAGATATAAGGTTTCTACTGTAACAACATTGCACAATGATCTTGAAAATTTGCATAAAGATCGTTAGGGTTCCGATCATACAATTTTTGACAATGATACCTTTCTGATTTGGTTCAATTTCAAGTTAATATGGGTTGTCAACCTTACAGTTTAGATTCAGATTCAGTGAAGAACACAAATTTGTGGAGATATTTTATTTTTGATGTTCGCCCGTTAGAAGGTAAGAATTCTAATTGAAAATTTGGATAACTAACTGCAGGTTCCTCCATGATTCAAAACTTAAAATTAATTATGAAGTTTTAGTGATCCTTAACAATAATATAAATTTAAAAACCATACGGTTGTCGGATGGTTGGTGTTAGTGTCCTATTTGTAAATGCAAATCGAAAATTGCTACCCCCATTAGCTGACAAGCTGCAAGATTGAAGGATTTCCTAAAGATAAGTATTTTAATTCGGATGAGTTTGAATCATGTAAATCCTTTTTTTTAATTAGTATTGACTATGTTATCTACTTTGTTTTATAAATTATATGTGTCAGTGTGCCAAGCAACAACGAAAGGGTGCATTAGTCATATAATTGTGCAGTTACAACATGACCCGGATGAGCAGTTAATCTGCCATCTCCACTTAGATGACAGGCTCATAAGTTTAGTTTTTTAGTGGAAGTTTTTAACATTTTCAATTGGGAAGTTTATGAAAACCCTAAATTGGACCAGGAGCTAGATATATGATAATTGTAAAATGTAACATAACTCTGCTAACTATAAGTCTATTAAGTGTTATCAATTTGATTACAATTTTAGCCAATGATGCCTGAATATTTATACATTATTATCAGGAAAACATTTAATGGCATCCCAGAGGAAAGGAGATATCGTTTGTTGGCCTTACTCGATCCTAGGTATCTCTATTTGAAGGAAGTTAGTTTATGTATTCGTTAAACATGCTTTCAACTATAGTGCTGTTGTCTTCTAATAAGAAGTTTTAATGAATTTTTTGTTCAATTTGTTAACTGTAGTTTTTTTTGGGTTGGAAATCTTCCAGACTTATTTCGAGAGTTTGAGAGATAGCATGCTCAAATTATAGTAATTCAAAGTTAGCAAAATAAAGTTCATCTAATTGTTACATTTCAATACTCAAGATTTGTAATGGCATTTATTGTATATTAGGTTCATCCTTCTGACATGAGGAGGCTGTAACAACCCGAAATTTGAATAAAATAAATTATGGGAAAAATATGATAAATAAGGATAAATCGTTTAAAACACGTAGGAATTGGTTTCGTGTCATTTGGACATCGTACGAGGAAGTTATGGGCGAAAGCGGGTAGAGATAAAGTTGAAAAGTGCAGCCCTGCTGCTTTGGAAAGTTCGCGACGCGAACTAGTGGTAACGATCGGGAAGTCGGGCCAGGTAGTTTGGCTTTGGGTCGCGAAGTAGTTCGCGTTGAGTTAGCGATCGCTAAGTATGCGTACCATATGCAGAGTTAGCGACGCGAACTTAGTTCGCGCCGCGAAGTCTGGTCGGGCAGCAATAAATCGGGTTTGAGCTAGGGTTTCTTCATTTTCCACCCAACTCTTGTGCAGCCGTTTTAGAGAGAGAAAGGGGGCGATCTTGGTGTTCTTGAGCTCAAATCTTCACCATCTTGAAGGATCTAAACATCAAAGGTCAAGAAGACCTAAAGATTGGTGACATTTCACAAGTTGGAAAGCAAGGATTCGTGTTGATAGACACGATTTGGAGTTAGCTTGGCTAAGGTGAGTACATGTGAACTTACAAACTGGGTACATAACTAGTAAATGTTTTTATGATTAAATGATTTTTATCGAGTCTTTAAGTAATTTAGTCATTTATGTGATATATGATGAATTGCTTGTATGATGGTTACATGATTGATTGAATAAGGAAAGATGGAGTTATAAGCTCATAACGATAAAAGATAAGAAATGATGACGATGATGATATCCCTAGGGCCGTAGTAGATTGGAGGCATTCCGGTTATTACGGTACCTTAAGGTTAGTGGTAGATTGGAGGCATTCCGATTACCCAATACCTATGAGTCCCGGTAGATTGGAGGCATTCTGATTACCGTGGAAATGATGGTCTTGATAGATTGGAGGCATTCCGATTATCTTGACATTGGCCAATGATGAAAGTGATAAAGTGACCCAAAACAAACTTAGTAATATTATTTTAAGATTAAATAATATTATTTGACTAATTGTTTATCGGGTCTAAAACCCATGTATCTCACGAGACTATTTTGTCTCACGTACTACTTTGTTTTTGGCTATGTACTCAGGATTCAGGATCGATGGATTAGAGGGTCGCGTTAGAAGTGGCCTTGTGTTGATTAGCTCGAGAACTCGTAGGTAGTTCTCGTTTACCCTATGGTTATGATATTGCATTGTAACACCGGTTTTAATACTCTGATAAACTCTTATTGGTTTTTGTTAAACCGTATTTTGGGAATGTTGGACTTGTAATATTTTTATTTAAAAATATGATTTAAAAGGTGTTTTAAAAATTGAGGTGTTACAACTTGGTATCAGAGCTATAGTTTAAGTGAATTAGGTTGGATGTCCATCCTAGTCTTAGACTGTAGCAATAGGAATGTAAGATTCCTTGAGATCGATAGGTTGACCTTGAGACTTTATGTTAAGTTTAGGGTTGAACCTAGGGGACCTATGGAAGTTGTTATGCAGGGTGCAATATGAGTCTTTTGAGACCGTAGGGCATTAGTATGATAGGGTCGACCCCTATGATAAGTGCCATGTTTTGATCTAATCGTGTTGTTTTTGACTGTTGAGCTGACCGTTTGAATCTTGTTTGTTGAATACGTTGGTATGGCGAAAGAATGAATGTGAAAAGTGGACGAGCTCCACTAAATTGGGAAGAGTTATGAATGAGAATGTGAACTAGACTATTGATGACCGTATGATTAAGGGTAGGAGGAATGATTCCAATACCCGTATGAAGGAAGAGTCATCGAATGGCGAAGCCCGTAGTGAGAAGTAGCTACATAAAGTGGTAGCCAGACCTAGTCGGAAGAAATGGAAGGACGTTGTATAAGGTTGTCATAGCATGTAAGACCGTGGGGTAAATCGGAAGTTCTGAACCGGATGTCACGATTGGTGGATTCGGTGGATTGAGCAAGTGCTAGAGAGTAGCAAGCGAAGAGAGAAAGATATGATAAGTTTGACATCCATATAATTAAAGGGTGAAGCGTCGACACGGTGGAATGTGTAGTATGAAACTTTTGGAAAGAGAGTGCGGTACAACATGTTGTGAAAGGAACTCACGAGTGAGTTGATAGGGGAAGTCTTCCCGGAAGGAAATCTAGAGGGGGGTTCATGATGCTATGTGATTATGGCTTAATTGTTTGGTTGTTGCACGAATTGGTGCTTTTAGAAATTGGAGACGAGTCATACGACATGGGGATTTATTGTTGGGAATGGCCTTCCCGGTTAGTGATGTGTGTGGAAGCATGTATTTGAAAAGATTATAGACAGGTGTGTCGCAGGAAGTAAAGATATAAGGGTTGACACTATTATGTAGTACCAAGGGACGAACCACGAGGATGGTAAATGTGTTTCAACAAAGGATAGAGGTACAAGGAAGTACTAAGTGTTGGTAAGAACGTTAGTGTGGATTGAAATTCTAGAAATAGAAACCTTGGGAAATGGAACTTGGATGTTGGTGAGAAGCCGGATAAGTAACATAATGGTTGTTACACGTGAATGGTAAAGACAAGAATGACTAAGGTATAGTGATGTCTTAGAACCTGTAAATGGGAAATATGTGGAAATGAATAAGTGTCGGGAACGACGAATTATGATTGTCAAAGGTGATTGAATAAAAAGTTGGCATATAGCCATGTCAAGTTTTATGACAATTATGATGAATTCGATATCAACGGTAAGGAAATAATTATTGGTTACATGTCATGGTAATGGCATGACGGTATGGGACATGGGGAAGTGTGAGACTACGAATGGAAAATAAGTATTTTAAGTATCGTGATGTATAAAGACGAGAGTATGGAAAGTTGGGCCAATGTGTGCCAAGTCATGAGTTACAAATGTGGACCGGAGTCGAATGGTCGACTTAAGATGACCGGGTTGACCGGTGGACTATGGTTGAAGGAATAGATTGATAGTTACCCCGGTGGTGACAAAGGATTTGGAAGGTTGATTAATAGGGATATGAACCATTTAAGGGTGATTAGTGTGTGAGTGAGACGGTAAATGGGAATCGGAAATTTTATTGGTTACCCGCGAGGTACAATGCTTGTGCATTATATGATGGCCTTAAAGGCATGTGATAATGAAAAAGGTAATGTTATATGAAACGTATTAAGTCCAACGAGAAATGTGCGAATATGGAAGAAAATGATAGCGCGATGTTATGAAAATGTGCTGAATTGCATGGTGAATAAATGGACGATTAAAAAGGGTAAGATAGGGGTAAAGTAAGGGATGTGAAAAGGTGTATACTAGTGAAGTATGCATGGTAGAATAAGAAAGAAATGATGAGATTAGCTCGGGGGATCCCCGGCTACTATGATGTTTGGGGGTGGAATTAGCTGGGCGAATCCCAATGGTTCCATTCCGAGATTGGAGATGTTCCAATCACTGTGACAGCTTGGATCTTGATGGATTGGAGGCTTTCCAGTCATCTTGATGTGATAGTTGAATTACGGATTGTTATGTCCGTATGATAATGTTTATGTATTAATGAGATGAATGTAGGACCGTGTGGTTGATTTGTATTGTTATAGTTCTACGTGTTATATAAGAAGTTGGTTGCTGGTGCGGGTTGCATTAGGTCATGTATGGGTAGGAGATGCCTACGGTTTATAGAATATGAGGAAAGAGAACCCCTAGAGACCAATTTATTACTTGGTAACCAAGATATGGTAAAATTTCGTGAAAAATTGTAGAATGTGTTGCGGTAGAGGATCTAATACCGATGTTTGAGAATAAAAAGTTATGAAGTTGATCGGTGGGGTACAAAGATGGTTGAAGGAATACTAAGTGATAGTATGAGTGACCAAATGAAGGTCAAGAAACGGTAAATGTTAGTGTGACCTTTAAGTAAAGGTGCGACTCTCGGATTATTTGGGGAGGGCCTTAAGTAAAAAGGAGACGGGAACAATTATTAAGGAAATAATGATGAGTAAAACCGGAGGCGGTAAATTGCGGGTAGTACCTCGTGAGTAGAGAAATTGTTAGTTGGGAGAAGTATGGTTGACTTTATGCAAAAGTCAAGGTTTATCAATTTGTGATTGGTTGACTCATGATGACCGGGTGAAAGAAAAGTTAGAAGTTTTAGTAATAATAGAATGGATCGAATAAGGACGGTTGATAATTGAGTAGCTTGGTGGGAAGCACTAGAAATGATCATGTGTATATCGTGTGGTATGATGTATAAGTAGGAAAAATTGAAAGTAAATTTGTGAAAGGAAATGATAGCATGATGCTAAGTGTAAAAAAATGCATACATAAATTGTATGCAAGACGGAATAGTTTTGTATGAGTCACTTTGGATTGGAGGCTTCCCGATCATTGTGACAGTTTGGGCCCTGATGGATTGGAGGCTTTCCGATCATCTCAGTGGCATAGTTAAGTATGATTTGATGTATCAGGAAGGTGAGGTTATATCTGTTGTATGTAGAACTTTATGGTTAATTATCATTATAATTTTATGGAAAATGGGAAATTGTGTTGAAAACGCGGGTCGTGTTTAAGTAAGAGTCTGAGTAGGGGATACCTACAAGTTAATGGTTCATGAAAAAGGAATGCTTTAGAAAGCACAGTGGTTAGTAACCAATGAGTAGTGAAGGATGTATATCGGGTGGTTAGGCCACAATTGGATATGATTGAGGCTCTAGAGCCGGTAATCGGGAAATCCAAGTATGGTATGAGGATGCTTGAAGGAAATTATAAAAGGTATAAGTAATTGAATGAAAGTTAAAAAGTAATAGAGATTTGGTATTGATTTAAATGGAAGTTGTTAATCGATTGTGGAAATCGAAATAGAAGAAAAAAGGGAACAATTGAGAAAGGAAATCTAAATAGGAAATCGGGAATGAAAAGCTTGGGAAGCGATGCCTTAGTAATAAAGAATATGTGGAATTTAGCAAGGTAAGTTGACCTTATTCATTAAGTCAATGTTAGTCAACTAGTAGATTGTTGACTTTAGTCAAAATTGGGTTTTGACTTTCGTTTAAAATGGTTAGCCAAGGGTAAAGACATAATATACCATCTACATGGGTATAATAGTGGTTAATGGATTAATGGAAGTAATAGTAGTCAAAGAGTACGACTTCGACCGCTGGGTACTTCGGGTTGAATTTAGGAATCGGGTATGATTGTTGTCGGACCATGAATGTAAAGTCGATTGTTAAGGAATTGATGATTAATGGAACCACTAGTGGATAAGAAATTGTCAAGATATGGTTGACTTGTGCTTAAGTCAAAGATGGGACAATGTTGACAATTTGGTCAAAGCGAGGGGTTGACTATCATTATGGTCAAATGGTCATTAGTAATGATTGGGTCATATCATCCCAATGGGAGTAAGGAGTTTGGTTAAATGATGAGAAAGGTTAAGGTCTGGTTGTGAAATTTTGACCCGTTCGGGTATTAGGAACTCAAGTTTGGATCTTTGGCCCGTTTGGGTATAACGGGTCGAGTGGGCGATTAAATGCATAAGTATTATTGAATTAAAAATTGGGAAGTGGAATGAGAATTGGAAATCCTTGAGTTGATTCCGAGGACGGAATCCTTTTAAGGGGTGGATAGTTGTAACGACCCGAAATTTGAATAAAATAAATTATGGGAAAAATATGATAAATAAGGATAAATCGTTTAAAACGCGTAGGAATTGGTTTCGTGTCATTTGGACATCGTACGAGGAAGTTATGGGCGAAACCGGGTCGGGATAAAGTTGAAAAGTGCAGTATGCATGGTAGAATAAGAAAGAAATGATGAGATTAGCTCGGGGGATCCCCGGCTACTATGATGTTTGGGGGTGGAATTAGCTGGGCGAATCCCAATGGTTCCATTCCGAGATTGGAGATGTTCCAATCACTGTGACAGCTTGGATCTTGATGGATTGGAGGCTTTCCAGTCATCTTGATGTGATAGTTGAATTGCGGATTGTTATGTCCGTATGATAATGTTTATGTATTAATGAGATGAATGTAGGACCGTGTGGTTGATTTGTATTGTTATAGTTCTACGTGTTATATAAGAAGTTGGTTGCTGGTGCGGGTTGCATTAGGTCATGTATGGGTAGGAGATGCCTACGGTTTATAGAATATGAGGAAAGAGAACCCCTAGAGACCAATTTATTACTTGGTAACCAAGATATGGTAAAATTTCGTGAAAAATTGTAGAATGTGTTGCGGTAGAGGATCTAATACCGATGTTTGAGAATAAAAAGTTATGAAGTTGATCGGTGGGGTACAAAGATGGTTGAAGGAATACTAAGTGATAGTATGAGTGACCAAATGAAGGTCAAGAAACGGTAAATGTTAGTGTGACCTTTAAGTAAAGGTGCGACTCTCGGATTATTTGGGGAGGGCCTTAAGTAAAAAGGAGACGGGAACAATTATTAAGGAAATAATGATGAGTAAAACCGGAGGCGGTAAATTGCGGGTAGTACCTCGTGAGTAGAGAAATTGTTAGTTGGGAGAAGTATGGTTGACTTTATGCAAAAGTCAAGGTTTATCAATTTGTGATTGGTTGACTCATGATGACCGGGTGAAAGAAAAGTTAGAAGTTTTAGTAATAATAGAATGGATCGAATAAGGACGGTTGATAATTGAGTAGATTGGTGGGAAGCACTAGAAATGATTATGTGTATATCGTGTGGTATGATGTATAAGTAGGAAAAATTGAAAGTAAATTTGTGAAAGGAAATGATAGCATGATGCTAAGTGTAAAAAAATGCATACATAAATTGTATGCAAGACGGAATAGTTTTGTATGAGTCACTTTGGATTGGAGGCTTCCCGATCATTGTGACAGTTTGGGCCCTGATGGATTGGAGGCTTTCCGATCATCTCAGTGGCATAGTTAAGTATGATTTGATGTATCAGGAAGGTGAGGTTATATCTGTTGTATGTAGAACTTTATGGTTAATTATCATTATAATTTTATGGAAAATGGGAAATTGTGTTGAAAACGCGGGTCGTGTTTAAGTAAGAGTCTGAGTAGGGGATACCTACAAGTTAATGGTTCATGAAAAAGGAATGCTTTAGAAAGCACAGTGGTTAGTAACCAATGAGTAGTGAAGGATGTATATCGGGTGGTTAGGCCACAATTGGATATGATTGAGGCTCTAGAGCCGGTAATCGGGAAATCCAAGTATGGTATGAGGATGCTTGAAGGAAATTATAAAAGGTATAAGTAATTGAATGAAAGTTAAAAAGTAATAGAGATTTGGTATTGATTTAAATGGAAGTTGTTAATCGATTGTGGAAATCGAAATAGAAGAAAAAAGGGAACAATTGAGAAAGGAAATCTAAATAGGAAATCGGGAATGAAAAGCTTGGGAAGCGATGCCTTAGTAATAAAGAATATGTGGAATTTAGCAAGGTAAGTTGACCTTATTCATTAAGTCAATGTTAGTCAACTAGTAGATTGTTGACTTTAGTCAAAATTGGGTTTTGACTTTCGTTTAAAATGGTTAGCCAAGGGTAAAGACATAATATACCATCTACATGGGTATAATAGTGGTTAATGGATTAATGGAAGTAATAGTAGTCAAAGAGTACGACTTCGACCGCTGGGTACTTCGGGTTGAATTTAGGAATCGGGTATGATTGTTGTCGGACCATGAATGTAAAGTCGATTGTTAAGGAATTGATGATTAATGGAACCACTAGTGGATAAGAAATTGTCAAGATATGGTTGACTTGTACTTAAGTCAAAGATGGGACAATGTTGACAATTTGGTCAAAGCGAGGGGTTGACTATCATTATGGTCAAATGGTCATTAGTAATGATTGGGTCATATCATCCCAATGGGAGTAAGGAGTTTGGTTAAATGATGAGAAAGGTTAAGGTCTGGTTGTGAAATTTTGACCCGTTCGGGTATTAGGAACTCAAGTTTGGATCTTTGGCCCGTTTGGGTATAACGGGTCGAGTGGGCGATTAAATGCATAAGTATTATTGAATTAAAAATTGGGAAGTGGAATGAGAATTGGAAATCCTTGAGTTGATTCCGAGGACGGAATCCTTTTAAGGGGTGGATAGTTGTAACGACCCGAAATTTGAATAAAATAAATTATGGGAAAAATATGATAAATAAGGATAAATCGTTTAAAACACGTAGGAATTGGTTTCGTGTCATTTGGACATCGTACGAGGAAGTTATGGGCGAAACCGGGTCGGGATAAAGTTGAAAAGTGCAGCCCTGCTGCATTGGAAAGTTCGCGACGCGAACTAGTGGTAACGATCGGGAAGTCGGGCCAGGTAGTTTGGCTTTGGGTCGCGAAGTAGTTCGTGTTGAGTTAGCGATCGCTAAGTATGCGTACGATATGCAGAGTTAGCGACGCGAACTTAGTTCGCGCCGCGAAGTCTGGTCGGGCAGCAATAAATCGTGTTTGAGCTAGGGTTTCTTCATTTTCCACCCAACTCTTGTGCAGCCGTTTTAGAGAGAGAAAGGGGGCGATCTTGGTGTTCTTGAGCTCAAATCTTCACCATCTTGAAGGATCTAAACATCAAAGGTCAAGAAGACCTAAAGATTGGTGACATTTCACAAGTTGGAAAGCAAGGATTCGTGTTGATAGACACGATTTGGAGTTAGCTTGGCTAAGGTGAGTACATGTGAACTTACAAACTGGGTACATAGCTAGTAAATGTTTTTATGATTAAATGATTTTTATCGAGTCTTTAAGTAATTTAGTCATTTATGTGATATATGATGAATTGCTTGTATGATGGTTACATGATTGATTGAATAAGGAAAGATGGAGTTATAAGCTCATAACGATAAAAGATAAGAAATGATGACGATGATGATATCCCTAGGGCCGTAGTAGATTGGAGGCATTCCGGTTATTACGGTACCTTAAGGTTAGTGGTAGATTGGAGGCATTCCGATTACCCAATACCTATGAGTCCCGGTAGATTGGAGGCATTCCGATTACCGTGGAAATGATGGTCTTGATAGATTGGAGGCATTCCGATTATCTTTACATTGGCCAATGATGAAAGTGATAAAGTGACCCATAACAAACTTAGTAATATTATTTTAAGATTAAATAATATTATTTGACTAATTGTTTATCGGGTCTAAAACCCATGTATCTCACGAGACTATTTTGTCTCACGTACTACTTTGTTTTTGGCTATGTACTCAGGATTCAGGATCGATGGATTAGAGGGTCGCGTTAGAAGTGGCCTTGTGTTGATTAGCTCGAGAGCTCGTAGGTAGTTCTCGTTTATCCTATGGTTATGATATTGCATTGTAACACCGGTTTTAATACTCTGATAAACTCTTATTGGTTTTTGTTAAACCGTATTTTGGGAATGTTGGACTTGTAATATTTTTATTTAAAAATATGATTTAAAAGGTGTTTTAAAAATTGAGGTGTTACAGAGGCATTTGAAGGTACTCATGATTATGGTTGTGACATGAGGAGGCATTTCAAGTTCAGGTACGAGACTTGACAAAAGTGACAGCTTCAATGCCTTATAATTGCTCTTTCTGGATTTTAGTTAATACTATTTTTATATTTTATTTGGTAGGTTAGATTAGGTTTTCTAAATTGAGAGTTTTTTTATCCCAGTTTTTTTTTTTTTTTTTTTTGAACGGCTTCATTAAAAACTAGCAAGGAGCTAGAGATTACAAGAACAAAAGAAAAAGAGAATAATAGTTAAAAACAAGACATTGGACTACTACACCATTCCGACCATCTATTTGCTAAATTGTTTGATTTAGCCCTATTCTTAATCCAAAAATAAGAATTACTTTGTATTTCACTAAAAAGTAATGCTTCTCTTCCTTTATATTGTGACCCAAACACCTTCCCATTTCTATATCTCCAAATGCTCCACATGAGGCTCCACATTTTTATCCCAGTTGATGGGCTCTTTTTGTTTGTAAATTTCGATTAAAATGTTGTATTATGATGGTTAACTTAAACTTGCATCTAGATATTTTTTATTAAACTCGGTAAATGCTTGATGGATTATATATTTAAGGTAGAGTTTAGTTGATGACTAAGGGCATTAAATGTGTTTATACAATTTTAAGAAACTTTATGGTTATTAAATAGTTTTATCTCATGCGCATTAGTTAGAGAACCCATTTTCTGTATAACTAAACATTGATTTATCTTTTCAATAATATTATACTGTATAATTCTCTACATTTTTTTTTCCAGAGCAGAAACATTTTATTTCTTGAGAATGTGCGGGCTATGAAAAGGGGTTTTGTATGCCAAACATTGATCAGAAAGCATGGTTATGAAACGGAACGTGACTTCAGATATTATGAATGAGAATCTATATAATCGAAGGTAAGATCATATGTGGCGACAAAGTTGGTACAGTTTGCGCTATCCCCCGCATGGTTATTAGTTCTTCTGACAACAAGATGCCTTTCAAGTTGAACCTGAGACAATTTCCTGTTGAAGTTTGCTTTGCAATGACCATAAATAAAAGCAAGGTCAGACGTTGTAGCAAGTTGGTTTGTTTCTTCAAAAACCAGTATTCTCACATGGTCAACTATGTGTCGTTGTATCAAGAGTTAAGAACAAGAACGAATTGAAGGTTATTTGTTGCGACAAAGATGACAATTACACTAATTCAACAACAAATGTCGTTTACAAATAAGTCTGATTTCGTCTCTAAATTTCCTATAACATTTATTCATGTATCAAATTTTGTACCAACTCATCATTACATTTATGGATTGTTATATCATTTCAACAGTATCAATATTTTTATTATTTTTCTACATATCTCAAGAAGCATGTCCGCCCAGTCGGGCGGGCTTTGAAGCTAGTACGTATATATAAATAGATGTTTGGCAATTTTCAATTCATTTGACCCGTTCTCCTTTTAGTCAAAATTGTTATGACCCATTTGCCTATTTTCTACCATCTTTGTGAAATAGCTATATACAAAGGTATTTTTAGTTTTTTTTTTAAATCATGTAAATCATATATGATTCAAACTGAGCTCAACCAACCTATTTTCAAAATATCAAGTAGATGTGCAAACCCCTCCGTTTAGTTAACTATTGGCCATACAGAGCGGAGGGGTAGAAGCACTTCTAATTTTGTGATTTGTTTTAGATGAAAATGTAAATACGTCGATTAAAGTGCCATGTGTTTTACATATAGATTCTATTAAAGGTGGTCATCATGATTAAAAGGTCTTCTTCAAATGTATCTGATAGTATTGTTTTGGTCTTCTTCCTAAGAATTTGATAATTCTTTAGTTTAATTCGGGTATTAATTGATGATGTAGTTACCACACCAACAAAATTCATATGATTGTGGTTTATTCTTGCTTCATTATGTAGAACTTTTTTTGGAGCAACCTTATATACATTGTAATCCATATAAAACCTTTTGCGTGTTTACAAAAAAATAAATTTCGACACAAATATACAAGTACTACAAGTTTATGATTTTATTATACTTAATTATACGCCTTGATGTCTATTTCATTAGTAACAGGTTAGATTTAATCCTTCAAATTATCCAAGTGTTTAAAAATTTGGAGCGTAGAAGTCAATACAAGAAATAATATATATTTTTAAATTATATAAAGGTTACGTTCAATAAATTTACTGACCATCTGTGAATTTTCACGGGTTATAACCTAGTATACATATAAAAGTAATAAAACACATGTGAACAATGGCGGAATCAGGAAAAAAATTCAGGGGTGTCACGATTGCATATTTTTCTCAGCAGTGTCACCTATACTAAATTAATATATTAAGGCTCAATGTTAACAACATCTTACCTCAAAATCCATGATCAACTTCTTGTTTTCCTACTTTAACAACACAACAAACCTTAAGAAAGTTATTTGCTTAAAAACTTTACTTTTCTATACTTAAGAGTGTTAAGAACACTTGATACGAACCACATAGGAGCGGTGCCAACGAACTTCATCAATTTGCAACTAATGGCTGTTGGTTACCGACTCTATTGGTATGCAAACTTCAGTTGCATCTTTAGTATTTGTATTTGTATATTTTATGTATAAATTATTAAATATATATTTATTTTTAGTATCAGTGTGGCAAATGTCAAATGACATATGTGGCACATGTCAAATGACATATGACTTATGTGGCAAAAAAATGATGTATAAGTATTGAGAGTGTTATAAGTTTTAACCCATAGTAGTTCTAAAACTTAGCTAGCTTAATTTTATGATAAAACAACACAACATAGCGAATATTACTTCTAAAGCAATTGATGGTCTGTAATTTTGATCGACGTTCTATCACTAACAATATTCTTTATAAAAAGCCTTTACAACTTTTTCTCTTCTACTTCTCTCCAACATATTATGATTATATCTATAGGGATTTTCTGTTTTGACATACCATATTACTATTATGACACACCACTTTACAACATAATTAGGTAATCATTATTAATATAGAAAATTTATTACTAACTAATCATTACAATTCATAAATGACAATACTTACTAATTTTATTAATTTATATATCATATCTTTATTTATTTTGTACTTACTAATTTTTAGTGACTTTACTTTATATTTAATAATAATAAGAACACATTATAAATAAGTAATATGATAAATTTTATTTAAAAAATTATAAGAAAAAGTTTCATTCAAAATCCTCTATATTGATACGACATTGATCATAAGGCACTTGTTGTCTATAAGATTCCAGACGCGGCATATACATTGTTTCCCATCGAGCTGCACATGGGGCTCTACAGCGGATCCAATAAGGCGAAATGGTAGGCATTGGAAAATCTCCGTTTAATTGCACTGCCACATAATGGTTACCATGCACATGCGCAAATGAAATATGGTGATGGTATAAGTACTCTTCCGGACCTTTCCAAAGAGGAAAAAAAGTGAGACAACCTCGCATAGTTAAAAATGTGATGATCACACCGAACGTATTAGCAATTAAGATGCATGTGTAAGGCATACTCATCCAGTGACACGGTGGTGCGATGCCATCTTGTAAGAAATTAATTCTATTATATAGTTCATTGATTCCGCCTTTGTAAACTTCGGAATATCTATCGTATGAACTCGATAACTCTTGTAACAGTTGGTGTCGAACATTGAGCCACTGATCTTCAGGATACCCTAGGCAAAATGATATTGCTCGGAATCCACAATTTCCATCACCCAATACGTTTTCTATATGTGATACGTAAGGATAAAAAATAGATGGAATCTCATTCATTAATGGATGCATGTAGGATGACAGAGACTCATGGTTGAACTCTGGAATTTCATTCAAGTCAGGAGTTTCGTTCAGGTCTAGAATTTCGGCTACGTATGAACTATGTCTTGCCGGTTCCTTGGTCAACCCTGCTGACTTTGACGCGACTGAATAACTTTGTCTTCTGGGAGTTTGACTTACATAATCGACTTGTTTTTGTTGTCGCTTCTTCAAGTTAGGCCGTCCACGTGTATTTTTTTGAACATCGGGTTCTTTGATGACTGTTTTGCTTGGGTTTAATAAATCTACTAACTTTCTTAACAAACTTTTTTTCCCCGCTTTTGAATGTTTTGTGAACTTTTCTCTAAACATTTCTAATTCAGTGTCACAACAAATATCCTCATTTTCCACAAAAACAGACGGTGATACATCGAGTTTTTTCCAAAATACATCAATCAAATCCAATGGAATATACTCATCTGCATTGAAAAAATCATTAGTTTATAAATAATCAATTTATAAATAAATTTTAAAAAACACTTTTAAAATTTTTCACCTGACTTTAAGTAAACTGATAACATACAAGCACATGGTAACCCACAACTATGTAGTAGTTTACAACCACAGTTTGAAGAGTCATGCGTACTCAATCGATGCATTTCTCCAGTAGCATATCCAGAGCTTTGTGTGACACAAATCCCTGCAATAATCGGAGGCATGGAATATTGTGTTCATTTTTTGGACAATTTTGCTCTTCTCAAAACTTTCATGTATCGCTGTAATTTGAGACTTCACTAATCTGTCAATGGAACCAACAAATCTATCTAGAGAAGAATTTTTTGGCTCCAAGTATCTCTTTAGATTTGCATGTTGGCTCTCAACTCTATTTGTAGTCCGTTCTCCAAAGTTGAGATTTTGATCGATCCAGACGGAAACAAACATTTCCTTGTATTTGCTTAACCAATTTTCATTCACATAGTTTGAAACGGCTGGAAAATAATATAAATGTTATTTTATAAGGAGCTAGTTAAAAATGGCAATAAGATTTGTACCTTCATATTGGCTCAACATTGACTGGAGTTTTCTATAATTGTCGTTAAACATTGTCAACGTCGGAGAATCCACAAGTATAGTCCACATTGCACGAAAGGCATCCCACTCAACTTTTGACTTGATACAATGCCTACAGTTCTTTCTAATATTTTCAGTGATATGCCATCTACAAAGTAACCGAGCAGCATCAGGGAAAACTTGTTGGCATGCATTCATCAGTGCAAAAGCATGTCCCTCCATATGTTGTGCAGGTGGATGATTATGTTGATCACATATCACCCTCAACTTCCAACCACCATATTGTTTTAAATATGAAATTACCAATGCAAAAGGACAATTTATTCTTCTTCTGCCACCGCTTCTAATTTTTGCTATACTTTTGTTTATACCGCCGCGGTCACATTTAAGAGAAACGTATGATTGCACATCATACTTTGAGTTTGTCCTTCTTTTGACAATGACATAGCCAAGTGAGAATGCCGTTTCATTTACAAAACTCATCGCCTCTTCAAAAGAGCCGAACACCTAGAATTTCAATAATATATGTTAAATAATTTCAATAATATGTGGTGATAAGCTTTTAAATAACCTCCCATTGGAGATGCTTTTACAAAAATAAGACAATATTAAAATACTTTATAAGTATCTTACCTTATCCGTCGAAAATGGGGACGCCATTTTTTGCTAAACACTACAAATTCAAAAAAAAATATTAGACAAATGAAATAATAAAAATAACATAAATGATATAATAACATAAGAAAGTAATGTGATGAATAATATTAGAAAAAAAAGAAGACGTAATGAAAATTTCAAAGATAAAGGATTTAAAAAGAAAAGAGAAAAAGAAAATAATTATTTTAAAAAGAAGCACTTGATTGAGATCGAGTATAACGTAAAAAGAGATCTCTCCAGAAACTATTTTATTAAAAAAGCATCTTTCTCCTCGAACCCTATTACGCCTCTTTTCTTCCCCACAAAAACTCTCTGTAACTCTCTTTTCTTTCTTCCTTTCTAACCCCAACTTCCACCAACTTTGTCGGTATAGAGAGAGAGAGATCGTCGGTAATATTTTTCAGATCCGCCGGTATTTTTCATATCAAGGTGTGTTTGGTTAAGATCTACAGAAATTAAAAGAAAAACATTTCTAGTACCTGATATCTGATTTTGTTTGATGTAATATTTTGATATGTTAATCTTCTTTTTATTAAGAAATTATTGTTAGTTTCAGAATAATTGGTGATAACAGAGTTGATTGTTTGCAAATTTCAAGATTAGAGTAGTTTAATTACTGTAGTTGAATATAATTTTTAAGGTCAAATTTTTAGCTTTTTTGACCATATATGTCAAAATTATATAATGGGTTGTCAAAATAGTAGGACCCTATCTATATTAACATAAAAATTGAGTTTCAAAACTAAAGTTGTATTGTCATTATTACACAATAACTTGATAACGCCTTAGCATTTGCCTTGGAACGGTTGCCTTCTTCCCCAAACGACACATCCCCAACCCTACGCTTCTCCAATTCGTCAGAACCCCTTCGTTCCAAATAACCCATTTCAATCATCATCAACCGCCAACATCTCAATCGTCATCTTCAATCTTCGCCTCCTTTCGTTTTAAAGAACCCCTTCCATGCCATCTTCCGACAGTCAATTGGCATTCTCTTCAATTATAAGGAATGTGTACGAGGATTCCTCCTTTTCAATCCGCACCCTTCTGTAGTATATTCAACACAAACTCCCATCCCTTACCGACGGCCATTTATATCAGGTACTTCTCTTAATAATCCAAATTTAAGGTTTCATTAATTTGTTCTAGGGACATGAGACTCTGTTTTGATCAAATTATCCACACAACAATCAACGAACAATCCAAACCCCGATTTGGGAATTAAGGTAACTTTTATTAATTTCATTTTCTTAACATTTAATTAAAAGTTTTTATATTTCACACTACTAATTTACATAAAATTGTTTTCCATTGTAATTTATAAATGTATTATTGCTTTGCATTATTAGCCGCCAGTAACTATTTTGATCAAAATTCTATTAAGAATGTAGTTTTTTTCATTTTCTTGGACATTTAGATGTAACTTGCACATTTTTTCATGACATCGTCAATAGGTGATTTGGGTATATGTTACATAAACCATTGCTAATAAAATATGATATCAGCCTCATTAAAGACTTTTTATACATCTAAAGTTTATGTGCCCTAAAACTATTAAGCATGTTTATGTTGGAAACTACAGTATTATTTAGTAAAATTCAGATTATGCAAACTGCGAGTCGGGTTGAACTGGGTTGGGTCAAAATGGGTTCATATTAGTACAATTTTGAGTTAAAATGGGCTGTTATGGGAATTGCATAGATATCTAAATCATTTCCATATTATATATATATAAGATATAAAAAAAAACTCCTTATTGAAAAATTTGTTATTTAAATTTCATGGAGAACTTTGCAAAGTAAATCTGTTATACTCAATCTACTTCCAGCAGTAGGAATTGTTGTGCTTGATGTTTGAGATGTTGGGCCGCAAATTGCATCATTATTTGGTTTACTACACTTTTGTAGGGTTGTTGTTTCTATTATTATACAATTCCAAGAACAATTTCCATTACTATATAATTTCAAGACCACAATGGATCTATGATAAGATCGTTTATTTACAATGGGATGGTATACAAAGTAACGTATTTTAATGAATACAATAGGATTTATGGCTACACACACTTTTGAGAACGGTTTTAAATCCGGTCCAAGACAAACTACTATAGGGAATTTATTAAAACCTTTGAATTCGAAATATGGTAAAGTAGCTCATGTGTAGGGAACAACCCCTTTCATTTGTGTTGTAATGGCTTTATTTACGGTATTTATATCTATTATTTTGGAAATTTATAATAAAAATTAAAACAATTTAACTGAAGCTGCTTTGATATAAAGTATTGCATGGAACATTTTTATGAAGGAAAATAAAGAATTACATTCTAGATATAAATTCGATTCTATCAATTAATTTAACTGGATCTCTTCAACTCTATTCTGATAGGTAAATATTTTACATAGGTAAATAATGTATAAGTCATATTCCAGTTAATATAAACTTTTAAAGAACTATGCAGGCTTTTGGCTAAAAGTTTGAGCATGATGAATACCAAAAATTTGTCCATGCAAGCCTACCCTGGCAATATTTTAAACGAGACCCCAACCATTGCTTCTCCAGCCTTCAGTTGTCATAACCATCCGTATCAAAGATAAAGGGAATTCTTTTTAAGAACATGTTAAAGTATCTTTACTTCAAGTTTTCCTTTTTATTGATCAGGGTACTGATATATTTTTTTTGAGATAAACTCTATTCATTTGACCCGTTTCAGTTTTCCTCTTTTTCACCCTTGAATTGTCGCATTTCCATACGAACCTATAGATAAAAAACAGTTGAATAAGTTACATTTATCCTTTTTTTAATAAACTTTTACACATGACTTTTTAGGAACTACTAATTAACCGACACGCTTGAAAATATATCATCGTTCATTCATAGTTATAAAAGATAAAGCAGAAATTTCTTCGTAGTCTAACTTCTTTGTTATGAATAACGTGTTTTGTACTAATAAAAACAATGATATTTTGTTACTTTACCCTTTCCTCCGACACACTTTGCTTATTTAGTAGATTACACGCAATCAAAGTCAAACATGTTACCTATCATGCTTATACTTTGCCCGTCACACCAATACAAAGCCCGTGCATCGCACGGGTCATGTTGCCTCGTATAAAAAATAATTACCCGGTTCCAAAATTATTATCTAAGCTGTTTTTTATAAATAAAATTTTCAAGTTAACAATAATTTCGACACATATCAAAAAGGAAATGTATATACTCCCTCCGTTTCAAAATAAGTGATACACTTTCCATTTTGTGGTGTTTCAAAATAAGTGATACACTTTAAAAACTTTCTTTATTTGGCAAAAAGTAATAGGGCGCACACCCACTAACTATCTCATTTATAAAGTGAAATGACACATTTACCCGTACTTTTATTTTAAACATCATTAAACTCACTTTAATCAAAGTCTGTGGGACCCAACATCCACTAACTATCCAATTTAATATAGTTAACCTTTATTATCATATTTTGCATCAAAAAACATGCAACCCCAAATGTATCACTTATTTTGAAACGGAGAAAGTAATACAACTGTGGTCGAAAACATAATAAATAAGATGAAATTTGTTTTATCTATATTTATTGGATTGAGATTCTCTTATATTAAAGATGATCGTAATCTAATAGGCCTTACTTAGACTATGCGTAACGAGGTGTGTCACCCCTCAGGTCACCTGCCTCCCACCACCCGACACGTCTCTCCCACTTACGCAGGTTACGTCCGACGCGTCGTCAACACACGTTTGGTCCTTGCGGAAACCCTCGGCGGTCGCCGGATTTTCAAAGGAAATTGTTGATTTAAAAGGTGAAGGGGTTTGGTCGTCTGCTACGTGGGTTTTGTTAGAATTTGTCATGGGTTTTGTCGGAAGAGAAATAGCTAATGTGGCAACGTGGGTGGTGGTGATGGTGGTAGCGGAGGTGGTAGTAGGTGGTGGGTGGCGGTGGGTGGTGGTGGTGGGTGGATGTGGTGGCGGTGGTTGTAGGTGGTGGCGGTGGAGGTGGGTGGTGGTGGTGGCGAGTTAGAGATGAGGAAGAATTATAAAGGTTTGTGAGCTAAAGATACAAAGGGTATAAAGGTAACAAAAATTCCATCAAATCTTGAAATTTAATTACATCAATATTTGGATGGAATTAAGATTCCTTCATTTGCTAAAATGTTTGTATCATTAAGGAATCCAATTATATCTTTTTTCTTTAATCAAACATTAAAATTGATGGAATTAGATTTCAATTCCCCTGAATTCCATTACATTTCGGGGAACCAAACACACATAAATATTGAAAATGAAACCTCTAATTTGAGCCTTATGAAAATTAAATTCATTCACTAAATCAAATTATTTTTCATAAATATAAGTTTATAGCCATAGATTAAGTTTATAGTATTATAAATTATCATTGAATATAAATCTATATTTTCTCAAAATTAAACAAGCAAATCTATAATTATAATAAAACAAACATTTATGATGCCACGTGACCTCTTTTTAGACTCCACCATAACACTTGGCAGCATTTTATTGGCCAAAACCCTTATTTTCCCGCCCAATGGATGATGTGTTTATAACCAGCACACATTTTTCCTGCATTAAAGTCTAACTAATATTTAAATACCTTCCTATTTAGCCGAATTATAATGTCGTATTCCCCAATCTTATCCCTAAATACCCTTTCAAACCCTAATTTTAGAGTAAATTACAGTTTTTGTCCCTGTGGTTTGGCCGTTTCTGCATTTTTGTCCCTATGCTTTTTTTTCTGTTTTTTTGTCCCTGAGGTTTGCAGTTTTTCGTTTTATTGTCCTTCCGTCCATCCGCCGTTTCTTTTTAGCCGTTAAGACCCTCACGTGCCAAAAACGTGAGGGTAGTTTCGTCCTTTTATCAAAACCCCTTGAATTAAATCACCTTCACCCCCAATTCGTTTCCCCCTCTGTATCAAAACCTCGTCTTCATCCTCCCATGGTTGTTCTGTGCTTTTGCGGGAAACCTTCCAAGCTTCGTACTTCGCGGACAAGTAGCAACCCAGGTCGCCGATTCTATTGTTGTCCTGAACAGGTATCAATTTGTTTAGATAGATAGGAAGCAGTACATTGGCCCACTATTCTTTGTTGCAGACATTGATGTTCGGGTATATGGGTTTTCACCATCCAAGAATCATCAAATTTATTTATGGAAACGTGTAAAGTATAGGGGCAGGTAGGGTTTTTGACTTTTTCCCTTTTAATGACCATCTTGCCCTTCTGTTTTTTATTTGGTTCTTCTTCTTTTTCATTTTCTTTTTGTAGTTCTTTATTATCCTTTTCACCTTTTTCTGAAAGATTCTCACTAGCTCCAATGTCTTGTCCTTTTCCTTCAACTTTTTTGGGTTTATACCCAAAGCACTTCACCCTTACCCTTATTTTATCAGATTTAATGACTTTAAGTTCTCTTCTACTCTCCACTGCATTATCCCTAATTCGTGTAAGGATTTCTTTCTTTGTTGCAAAAACTTGACCAACATAAAAATTGTTCTTCACAGCCTGGGATTCCCTCCTCAACCTTTTCAATTCCATCCTTCTTTCTTTATCAACCCCCATGGTTTCATCCTCACTGTCATAACCACTATCATACTCATCAAAGTCTATTCCACCAACTTCTTCATCAATCTCAACATTTGGGTGTATAGTATTTTCTTCAAAAAGATCATTTCTTTGAACATTTACATTGAAACCAGACATATCAACATCAACATCATGAACTACATTGTGTTCATCTTCTTGTAAATCATCTTCAGGAACTGCATTTGGAGGTGGAACTGGATCTGCATTTGGAGGTGGAGGTGGAGCTGCATTAAATTCTATAGTTGGAGCTGGATCTGCATTAAACTTTGCAGTTGGAGGATCTCCATTAAATTCTGCATTAAATTCTGCAATAACTTCTGCAGTCAACTTCTTTGGTTCTTCTTCATTAAATTCTGTATCAACTTCTTGTGTTGAGCTTTGGCCTTGTTGCATACCAACACTAGCAGACCATTCTATAGACAATAACTTGTTATCTGGATTTTTCTTTGGAACAACATTAGCAGCCTCACCTTCATCTATTTCCTCTATTACAACGTTACTTTGTTGAGATGGTCTCCAATAATTATACACTGATGTAATCCCATGTTCAATATAAACATTAATCAAAGATTGTTTCCCAACATAACTTAACAGGTTCCTTACATCATCGTCGTTTCCCAAAGCAAGCAAACCATAATCTAAATCATGGTCAGGCTTTTTAAAATGGTAGTATATTTGATGGTCTCCTTTATAACCTAATGACTTTACCATCCTATCAAGTTCATGTGCTGAAAAATATTCAACATCTACCAAATCAACATATGCAGTTGTTCCTCCTACGTATTTGCGACCAGGATATCTTGAAAAGCTTCCACCATGATAAATCTTTATACAGAACAGATTCTTGTATATTGCTATAAAAAATATATATAAAAATTTAGGTTTTGCAATTTTATGAACAATTAGGGTTCGGGAATGCTTACAATAAATGTCGTTCATGCTAGCTTCATCATACTCTTCGTCTCTGATAAACCAACAAGGTGCATTTGGAAGTCCGGCAGCCATTATCAGTGATGGCGATGAGGACGAAGAAGATGAGATGGATTTCTGGTTTTTGATTTCGCAAAAGCACGAGGACAAATGTTGATAAATTGGGGGTAAAGGAGAAGGGGTTTTGATAAAAGGACGAAACTACCCTCACGTTTTTGGCACGTGAGGGTCTTAACGGCTAAAAAGAAACGGCGGATGGACGGAAGGACAATAAAACGTAAAACTGCAAACCTCAGGGACAAAAAAACAGAAAAAAAAAGCATAGGGACAAAAACGCAGAAACGGCCAAACCACAGGGACAAAAACTGTAATTTACTCCTAATTTTAATTCCATCAGTATCCTTGCTCATTTTTATAGTCGCATATGTAGTCTCCATTTTCAAAGGTTACAGTTTCATAGTTGTTCTCGATATCAAGAAATACCAAATCACTGCTTCAAATCCGACAAAGGTTTTAAATTTCACAACCTCCATGGACATACACAAGATTATCACAGTTTCAAAATATCAAGGTTTGTTTCCATGAAACCCATATTTTCTTCTGAATCACAGCTTGAGTTTTATAAATCGTTAGGTATCCTTTGATTCCAATTTCTGTTCTTACATATTCATTCAATTTTTCCAGCTTACGGTCAATTCGCAATTTTAATTTAGGTTATGCAAAATGTTTATTCTTTTTATAAATTGTGGTCTTTTTAAGAATCGATATTTCGTTTATAACGTGCTTTTGCTTGAAGTTTCAAAATGTATACTTCAAGGTGGAAGATTCAGAATGACAAAGATGTTGAACCTACCGAATTTGAGACTGTTGCTCAGGTAATTCTCAATTCAAATGTTTTACACAATTTTCTTCCTTTTTTTTCTCTTTATGTTTTCTGAATTTATTATTGACTATGTAGGCATTGTTTGACTTGGAAAATAGAAATCAAGACCGACTTGAAGGACTTTACATCAATGGTAATGTGTAAGGTTTCTTCTTCATCCATTTAAATATATTTACTTCTACTAAGTAATTATAACGTCTATATTTTTGAGCAGTCAAATTTATGTTTTTGGATAAATCATGACAATTGAAGATTAGTATTAGAGCTTAGGAAGTGAGAAAAAAAAATGCACAAATAAATACTAAATAGACAGTGGGTTAAAAACACTAAGCAAAATACAACAATGGTTTGTATACAATGAAAGAAAGAAGGTACGAAAACGTTTATGTGACGTTCTTAATGTTCATTTAAATTGAGTAATTTTGGAATTTTGGTTAATTTTGGAAACAAGTACTATTATTTCAAAAAATATTAATTTTCCCAAATTTTGGAAACAAATACCAATATTAATTGAGAATCTTTTTTTACAGAATTTCACCAAAAACTACACAACTTATGAAACTAAAATTCCGCATTTTATGATCTAATTTAATTAATATTTCAACCCATAATTTTGCGAATTAAATTACACGCAAATCTGGTTAACAAAATTCTGTGTTTTGAGGTGTGCAATATTCATCTTTTGTTAATTTTATCTTCTTAGTTTATTTTATTGGATTAAAAATTGTTTGACCCGTTTGAAGGACTTTTGCTACTGTTGGTGTACCTCATACAACTGAACATTATTGTTCAGGTTGTTGCAATTCCAAATGACAGTTAAGGTTGTAGTTTGTTGAATTGAAGGATATCCCGTTATTGATCTTTTTGAGATCAACGAGGTTATTAAATATACGCTAATTATCTATAGTGCGTTGTTATAATAAAACAAACATTTAAGATGCCACATGACCTCTTTTTAGAAATAATTTATTATGGCAGGCATTAGCATTTGTGGATAATTAAGAAATAATTTACTAAATAAGCATGGGTGGATAATTAAGAAAATAATTTATTTTTCTTTATTATGGCAGGCATTTGCATCGTAATATTTCTATATTGCCAAAATTAGCTTGAGCATTAGAGCATTTGCTCCTTTGACTATCAAAGGTTAAATTTTATCATTTTGTAGAAGTTTTGTAGGTTTGCTACTTGTGTATCTCATTTTGTAGATCTTTCTAAATTTGTTATTTTGATGATTTCTGTGACATTCTTGATCAACACAAAAACAGGTGTAGTTGGATGATCAGTGATTATTAATTATTATTTTTATAATTATTACAGTACTATAATATTTTTATTATAGAAATATCTTCACATCTCTGTTTTGTCAATGGACATGTATTTACTGTACTTCTTAAGAATAAACATATATTCATAAAAAAAACCCATCATTATTATGTAGTTGCTTATTGAAATTAAAAGTTTTAAACTTGATTAAATATTTTTTAATTATATGACAGGTTTTGTGATGGAGTTGCACACTCATTTACTGGTACACTGAAGATCATGACATGCTTCTTACATTTAATTATCTCTTTAGGTATTTTAAACTAAATTAAATACATGTAAATTGTAATTTCTATTGGTAATAATCGAAAAAATTCTCTTTATGTATTCTACAGAGTCTCTATTGCCACGTGGTATCCTTAGAGACCCCCTCAAGTTTTTTTTTTTTTTTTTTTAACAGCAAAAAGAAACAGGGCTAATCGCGAGTGAGCTTCGGCAAAGCCATCACCCACCCCGACCAACCCCAAATACCATTAAACTTTTTAAATGATACACTGAACTATAGAGTACATATTACACCTATTACATTTGTGTTAAACCATAAAACGAGATAACACAAACCCTCCAAAAACACACCAACAGCCTAAGAATATATACATACTATTTAACAATATAATAAAATTCCGAACACCAATGGATCCGACTTTCACCTTCTCAAAGTGATGATGGATGTGTGCACCAAGTTCCCCAATCTATAGAACTCCATTTTACCTTTGTCCGGTTTTTTAGCCAATAGAAGGATTGAGCTTGAGCTTGCATGTTGATTGTATGGTACGCATGGGAGTTTTTGTTAAAAACTATTTCGTTTCTAGCTTTCCAGATATGCCAAAGTGTGGATATGAATGCAGTTAAGTATCTTTGTGCCTTCTCCTTTGACATATGCGCTTGTATGTGCCATTCCATCAACTGATCGATCTCCCTTATTTCTCCTATATTGATGGCCCACCACTTACAAAAATCAACCCAAATGGACCGCGTTTTACTACAATGCCAAAACAAGTGACCCGCGTCTTCAATCTCTCTTTCGCAAAGAGAACATACTGCCGATTCTAAAATTATGCCCCGCTTTAGCAAATTAAAACACGTTGGAAGCCGGTTGTGAAAAAAACGCCAAAAAAAGATGTTAGTACTAATCGGAACGACTTTTACCCATGAAAAGTTAGAACTCGAAGTCGGGCCAGAAAGGGTTTTTTCTATCGCGATCCTTGCCGATGATACCGTGTAATTACCATCGCTTTCAAAAGCCCACTTTATTGACAACGAACCGGATTCCGGGTGCATCGAAAGTTGAAACCAAGAGTCAAGTGGAATGTTTATTTTTTCAAGATGTACTCTTATTTTCACTATATTATTCCATACGCCCGGGAATTTACTAACCGGTATATAAGGGCTCGAGATGTTATGTAATGCTACAACCACTTTTTTCCATAGAGAACCATCCTCTTTTTTTAATCTCTACCACCATTTAGCTGAAAGTGCTAGGTTTTGAGCTTTAAGGCTCGGTACATTTAAACCACCCGAATCAATTGTGTCATGCATTTTTTCCCATCTAACCCAATGTATTTTCCGTTCACCATTTTTAGAACCCCAAAAGAATTTTGCCCGAATTGATTCTAATTTTTTAATAATGCTTTCCGGAGCTTTAAACATGGAAAAATAGTATATGCCAACAGCCCCTAATACGGATTTTATGAGGGTTAGTCTGCCACCATATGACAGGGATGATGCTTTCCAAGATGAGAGTTTTTTTTTGAAATTTATTGACAATTAAATCCCAATGTGAAGTTCTGTGCATTGGAGCTCCTATGACTAAGCCAAGGTATTTAAAAGGGGTGGACCCTATACCACAATTAAGCCGATACGCAATTCTGCCCACATCATAATCGGTTACTCCGAGTCCCATAATTTTACTTTTTGACATATTGACCTTTAAACCTGATGCTAGATAAAAACAATTGAGAATCCGATTAAGATTCCTTGCGTTTGTCTCGGACCATTCACCAATAAAGATAGTATCGTCAGCGTATTGGAGATGGGATAGCGGAGTGTCAATATTTGGTAATTTGATCCCATTGGTGTACCACCCCATGCTTGGTCTACTGTAACCTACAACACTATTGGCAAACTATGCGGCGAAGTTATAATTGACGAAGAATGCTCAATGAAGTATGCTAATATGGGGGTGGGAAGAATCTACTGTAACCTACAACACTATCTACGTGATCCTCTTTCCTATATTTTATTGACATTTTGCTAATTATTTTTCACTGAGGTATTAATATGAGTTTGTTGTTTTGACCAATTTATTTTTGAACGGGTCAAACTGGTAAAAGAAGAATACAACTTAAAAGAAAAGCGAGTCAACTGTTATAAGTGATATTCAGTTGTTTAATCATTGATATTTGAAAATGGTAATTTGGGTCAAAATTTGGGGATTTAATTTATAAATTTGAAAATTTAGGAGAAATGAGAGCAAAGAATAATCAAAGTGAGTGGGGTTTACCATCAAAAATTGCATCTCACTATGATCAACTGATCAAGTGGTGTGGATGATGTTGCAGCTACTGGCTTTACACATCTATTAGAGCATCCCAATGGTTAACCTCATAATAGCTTTTTGTTTTTGCCACATCAACAATCTACTAACAAAAAAAGCTTTACATAAATAGCATCTCCAATGGTTAACCTTTCTAAAAGCTTTTTCTTTACAATATTTCTAATTTAGCTTTAACTATCTTAAATGTTTTATAAATACCTCTTATATAATTTGACACATTTTATAGCATCTTACTAAATATAATATTTTATAAAATATCTCAAACAAAAATATTATAATAATCGACATTAAATATTATATAATTTATTTATTAACTAATAAAAGTATAATAAAGAATTTATGTATAATATATCTAAAGTTTAAAATGAAAACTATTAAAGATGGGGGACTAAAAGAGACAAACATTAAAAGTAGGTTAAAAGCTTAGTAAAAAAAAAGTCTTTTCAATAAGCTTTTTATAAAGCTTGTTATTCCAATGGTAAAAAGTCATTGAAAGACTTATTGTAATAGTAATAAGCTATTAAAAAAGTTACCATTGGAGATGCTCTTAGTTTTCTGTTTTTTTTTTTTTTATTTTTAATTTTCAATATTCTAATGTTGCATGCATGTATAGTTTTTGAACTATATCTATTTGTAGAATTATTTATTTATATATCTATTTCATATTTGAAAGTCATTCTTAATAATTTTATCATAGATTTTAAAATTTTCATATCAATTGACTACATAGTTTTTATTTATAATTTTATCAACATATAGACATCAAAATTTTAAATTCTTGCACCAACTTTCTAAATCAATTTTCTAATTATGATTATTCTTTTCTTGAAGAATTAGAAAACTATTAATATAAATTATTTTTATCCAAACGCACAAGCATATAAATATTCTAAAGATCAACGTTTTCGAATAAAGCAATTTAGAATACATGTATAAATCATTAATAATAATTAAATTCATGCTTTTACATTGTATACACATTTTATTATTTCATATTGTATATATAATAATCATACAATTAACGATCAATTTTTATATACTATAAAAATTACGCTTAATAAAATTATTGACCACCCGTGAATTTTCACGGGTTATAACCTAGTATGTTTTATAAAGTACTCTTTTACCCAAACACCTTTACAAGTTACATCGACAAAGTTTTTAACAAACTGAACAATTATAACGAACAAGAACAAAATAGCATAAACGCCTTGGCGCCGGACATCAACTCTTCCCGCCGCCGGCCACTCTTATGATGACCCACGATTCTCCTCCGCCGTCTCAACAAGGCAATACAGAATCAAAATCTGAAACTGAAGAAGAAGAAGATCAAAGTCTTCTGTTAATCTCCCAATCCCCGCTCCCTTTATCCACCGACTACACTCTGGTCAACAATTCCACCGGCGGAAACGACGGCAACGAAGAAGTCGCGTACGAATCACAAGATAAAATCATAATCGACGGCTTAGATTCATATTCCGATACAACTGATTTCAACTCAACACCACCGTTTTCATGGAAGAAACTATGGTTATTCACAGGTCCAGGGTTTCTCATGAGTATTGCGTTTCTAGATCCAGGGAATTTAGAGGGAGATCTTCAAGCCGGAGCGATCGCCGGTTACTCGTTGTTGTGGTTATTGATGTGGGCTACTGGTATGGGGTTATTGATCCAATTATTATCAGCTAGGGTTGGTGTGGCTACCGGAAAACATTTAGCGGAGCTTTGCAGGGAAGAATACCCTAAATGGGCTGGATTGATGTTGTGGTTTATGGCTGAAGTTGCGTTAATTGGAGCTGATATACAAGAAGTAATTGGGAGTGCAATTGCTATACAGATTCTTAGTAATGGTGTTCTTCCTCTTTGGGCTGGAGTTGTGATCACTGCTTCTGATTGGTTAGTTTTTTATTTAGATTTAACAGATCGGTATTTCATAATTGTTAGCTAATGACTACTGTTTTTTAATGAAAAAATTGTTGAATTTTGCATCTTTAAAGTGATTATTGCTACCTATTAATATTAACAGGATAATATATAATGATTATGTTGCTAGTACTATGCTCTTCTAATCTGTTTACTGTAATTTACCTGCGTTTTTTTTTGAAGTATTTATTAATTTGCATTACATTTATGAACAGTTTCATGTTCTTACTTCTTGAGAACTATGGAGTGAGGAATTTGGAAGCTGTTTTTGCAGTTCTTATCTCAACGATGGGACTATCATTTGCATGGATGTTTGCTGATGCACAGCCTAGTGGAAAAGAACTTCTAATAGGTCTTAATTTTATCAAATTGTATTTCAACACGTTTTACTTATGAATGAGTTGGTTTGGTATATGTTTTAACTACAATGAAACGGGTCAAACAGGTCATTTTTTATGCATACAACCTCCTAAACCGCTTTATTCAAATGATTAGATTGCTACTGCATAAACGATTAACAAACTTTGATCAAATTTCAGTTTTCAGTAACATACCTTGTTTGCACTACAAAAAAGCTCAAACTTTCATACAGTTTTCAATTAGGGTAATCTTTCAAGTTAACTGGTACCCCATTAGAAAAGGTCAACATGGTCAAAGTTACTGCCACATCATCATTTTGAGCAGGTAACTGGATTAACTTACCCTAAACTGAAATTATTGAAAGTTAGGGCATTTTTTGTGATTTTGTTGGTGCAAGAAAAGTGTGTTACCAAAAAATAGAAATTAGAACGATGCCAGTTACCTTTGTATGCAATCTACCCTTATTTATAAATCTTTCTAAAAAAATCGACAAAATGTGTTAGGGTAAAAGTGTCAAACCAACCCGTTATGACCCACCCATTTTGCCACCTCTACTTATAAATTTATACCCCTTATTTTTCCTTTTTATTATAATGGTAACTTATCTTGTCCTATTTTTATTTATTTACTTATAAAATTACAGGTCTTTTGGTACCAAAGCTTAGTTCAAGAACAATTAGGCAAGCAGTGGGAGTAGTAGGATGTGTAATAATGCCACACAACGTATTCCTCCACTCTGCTTTAGTCCAATCAAGAAAAATCGACCCGAACAAGAAAAACAGAGTCCAAGAAGCCATAAATTACTACACAATCGAATCCTCAGCCGCCCTTTTCATTTCTTTTTTAATTAATTTATTCGTTACAACCGTTTTTGCAAAAGGTTTCCACAATACAAAACAAGCCGATACAATAGGCCTTGTAAATGCGGGCCAGTATCTTGAGAGCAAATATGGAGGCGGGTTTATGCCCGTTTTATATATTTGGGGAATCGGGCTATTATCCGCGGGTCAAAGTAGTACCATCACGGGTACGTATGCGGGCCAGTTTATTATGGGCGGGTTTCTTAATTTGAGATTAAAAAAGTGGTTAAGAGCTTTGATTACTAGAAGCTGTGCAATTGTGCCAACTATTATTGTTGCTCTTGTTTTTAATAAATCGGAAGCTTCTTTAGATGTATTGAATGAATGGCTTAATGTTCTTCAAAGTATTCAAATACCGTTTGCACTTATTCCACTTTTAACTTTGGTGTCAAAGGAGGAAATTATGGGGGTCTTTAAGATTGGACCCACTTTAGAGGTATGTTTTTCTTACTTTACTTTTATGACATTTTGGTTATATAACTTAAGTTTCATGATTCTGATATGATTGTTTCTTTGTTTTTTGATAAAACTTGTATGCACAAACATTACATAGCATAAAAACATTATTCTTTTTCCTTGGTATTTTTTGATATGAAAAGTGTCGTGTATAACCATCCATTTAGTTACACTATTGGTTTTGCTTATGAGTGTGTGTCTAGTCAGGGTTGGGTTCTTATACACAAAAGCATCCTTTGAATAGGACATCTTACCTTTTAAATTTTTAGTGCTCTTAAAAGTTGTTAAGATTGTAAAAGTATATATTCTGTTCTAGAGGTGGCAATTTCGACCCATTTAATTATGCATAGTTGATTCGGGTTATGTTTTAATTCTAACAGTTAAAAAATAAAATAAAAAAGCTGGAAACGAAAAAGAAACTGGTTAAAAGTTGCCCAAAGTGTATTTTTAATGCATAAAACTCATTCATGTAAAATTGTTCATAGTTATATACTCCCTCTAGGATAATGCAGAATTTTCTTTTTGGGAAATATATACTTATTTACCCATTTGCTGATTAGGAATCGTTACTTGATATTTGCAACTTTGATTTAGTCTCATTAACATGTTTATTCTTTGACATCCCTCTATGGGATCCATTAATAAAGAAAAAGAGTTGAATTGATGAGGGTTGTTGTAAATTGCAGAAAATTGCATGGAGTGTGGCTGCCCTAGTGATGGTGATCAACGGTTACCTTTTGCTTGACTTTTTTGTAGCTGAAGTCAACGGTTTTCTGTTTGGCTTTTTAGCCATAGCATGTACTGCTGCTTATGTGGCCTTTATATTATATTTAATAAATCATGGAGATTGCTTACCATCCACATTATTTAGTCGTGTAGTCAATAAAGGGTACGCTTACATAGGAAAATAAACCATTGACCCACCCTTTTAAAGTCAAAGATCGGTTGTTGGTATGGCAACTGTTGAAAAGAAGAGATTACACAGAGAAATGAAGATTATATTTAGTGTTGATAGGTTAACCATTGATGAGACATTTATATTGTATTTGATTTTGTGTAGAATAGTGACAACTGGTGTTACATAATTAACGTGAGTAGTGTTTTTGGGTAGTGTATTCTCCGGCTTTGTGTTAGTGAACTCTATACAACATAAAGTTGAGATAAACATTTTGCATACAACTTTGATTCGTTTGGTATAAGTGCCCGGACGTAATGATGATTGGAATAGAATGAAACATTACCAGTAATAAATAAAAGTATGTTTGTTTTGCATTTTGGAATGGAATAAATCATTCATCATGGAATCACATTCCTTTGAATATCACGTTTTTCATTCCACATCATATACCCCTATTCCTTGCTGGAAAGCAATGCAAATTACATTTTTAACCTTTATCCCTATTTAAATAACTGTCATTATCCTTTTATCCCTCATTTACGGACCTTCATCCCCACTAACATCCTTTTTTTTTCTTTCACAAATTAAAGATTTTGTAGCCAACTAGAATTAATTGGAAAACATGAACAAAAAAGTTGCATGCATTATGGCAATTAACATTTCTATCTTTTTTCCGAATTATGCATTTGTGTCTATAATTGCTTTTCAAAATTAATTTATTATGCAATGAGTTTATACTTTTATGTAATGTAGTTTCACTTAATTGTGTTTTCATAACGACTACTTTTTAATATAAGTGGAGAGATTCGTTAGTTATAAAGAATGTAACGACCTAAATTTTTATAAATAAATAAATTATGTAAAAATATGATAATTGTGGATAAATCATTTAAAAGACGTAGGAACTGGTTTCGTGTCATTTGGACACCGTTTGATATGGTTAAGGTCGAATCCGGGCTGAAGTAGACAACAAAAGTTGCAGCCTAGCTGCCTGGAGGAGTTCGCGACGCGAACTATAGTTTGCGGTCGCGAGGATTGGACAGAGAGTTTGGGGTTTTGAGACTTGGAGTTCGCGGCTCGTTCCCGATCGCGAGGAGTTCCCGACACGGGAAGTTCGCGACGCGAAATCGAGTTCGCGAACTCTGTCAGGTGTATAAAAACGGGTTTTGGGGCAAGTGTTTGGACACCTACACCCCTACAACCCTACCAGCCGTTATTTTGAAGGAAGTGCACGATTCTTGGAGTTCTTGAGCTCAAATCTTCATATTCCTTGGAGATTATTGATCTAATGTAAGAATCTTTGATAGTTTATGCATCTCTTTGTTATTTCAAGTTTTTCTTGGGCATTAATGGTGGTTGAGATGACCAACCATGTCATCTTTGGGGAAGATGACCAAACATGAGTGTAGAACACTCATTGTAAGCTTGTATTCACTATGAGCAAGTTAGATTTGGGATTTATGGATGGAAATCTTGAACTAGGGTTTGAGATTCCACCAAGTTTGATGAACTTGGTGGTTCGAAAGATTATTATGGTTTGATTAGTGATTAGTTATGGTTAATGACTAGCTGTTGTAATGATATTGATGTTTGGTCAAGAAGACCTTGTGATTGGGAGTACTTCTTTGACTAAGAAGCAAGGATTTGTGTTGATTAACACAAGTATTGGATAGCTTTGCTAAGGTGAGTACATGTGGTATTTTCTGAGTACATAGTAAGGTTAATTTTTATGATTAAAATGTTAAGAGTCTTTATTAGATAATTGATTTGATAAAGAAATGATTGAACTGTTATACATATGAATTGAAATGTTATTGAATTGATTTGACTATCACTAGTATGATGTGATCTATATCATGGAGCATTGGCTCAAGATTGTGAATTGTATGTGGTAGCTATGTAATCGGATCCTAATTAACCCACACAAGTTGGGGGGGGGGGGGGGGGGTCAGTGACTACTACTTGGGGCGGCACCACCTAGAGATGCCAATTTTATCTGCGGATTCGGGTACCCGCGGGTACCCGACCCTAACAGGCGGGTATTACCCGCTTAAACGGGTAACGGGGCGGGGACGGGTATTGACTTTTACACCCGAAGCGGGGACGGGTCGGGTACGGGTATTCCTCTACCCGCACCGTTTCATACCCGAATATACATATTTTATGTACAAATTCTATGTATATTGCATATTACATACTAAGACAAAGTTTCATTTTTATTTATCTATGCCCTTCCCTTTTTATAGTGTAATTCTACATGATTTGTTTTTTCTTGAAGTGATATGGGACAACAACAAAGAAAATAAGATCCCACATTGCTATAATACAACTCATAAACAAACTTTCACATCTATAAAAGTGTACTCTCTCCACATAGCAAGTTATTATCCATCAATCAACATAGATGCATGTATGTGTGTATTAAAATACACCAACCACATGTGTTGTGTTTAGTATTTTTTTTTTTTTTTTTGAACTTTTGAACAAATACCCATCGGGTAACCCGTACCCGCATGGAGATTTTTCTACCCGAACCCGACGGGGATTACGCGGGCGCGGGCGGGGATGGGTATGGGGATTGGAGTTCGGGTGCGGGTACGGGTTTTGCAATATCCGCTACTACCCGCGCCCGTTGGCTTCACTACCACCCTGCGCAAGAGTAGTATGTCGAGAAATAGATAACCCGAAAAGCGGGGGAGTTTGAGATAACCCGGAAATCAGGGGAGCAAATAGATAAACCGGAAATGGGGGAGTTTACCTAGATAACCCATATCGGGGGAGTTTGTTTCGGGGAGACCCGTTACGTATGTGTTGGGCTTATGGCAAGCCTTAAAGTATGTTTGACTATATGCAATGTGATAATTATTTAATTATTATTTTATTGCAATTGTTTCTAACCGGGTCTAAAACTCATGTTTCTCACAAGACAATTTTGTCTCACGTACTACATTTCTTTTGACTATGTACTCAGGTTCGGGAGCTAAGGATTAGGCGGCCCGTAGTTAGCATTGGAAGTGATTAGCCCGGTGTACTTATTTAATTCCCTAGACTTTAGTTTTGATATTATTGTAACACCGGTTTTTGATACTTATTGATCATTCCAAATGTTTTAGTTAAACCATGTTTTTGGATATTATGGATTTTTGGATGTTGAACTTATTTATTTAAAAGTTTAAAATGTTTTGAAAAATTGGTGTGTTACAGAGAAGGCCTATTAAGTCTTTTTATATATTTTATTCATTCCATTCCGGGTGTTACTAAAATACCAACCAAACATAGTTAGAGAATGTAATGCTCTATTCAATTACACAGTTCATTCCATTATTTAATCCATTCCATTCCTTTATCATTTCATTACGTGCAACCAAACAAACCCTAAGGTTGTAAAACACCTAATTTGTATCGGTTGATGTGGTTGTTTGAAAAATTATAATTTTGTATCGGGCATTGTCATATGTTTGGTCAAAAGAGAAAAGTTGATGTGACGCTGATCTGACATTGGTGACCAAACTAGATTTAGTCACTCCTTATGGGTAGTCTAATGCCTCTAAATAGTATAGATATTTTGATTCAAAAAACTAACACACCTTAGACTATTCCAATTAGCAGTCTAATTCAATATAACTTTTTTCTTTTAAAAAATTCAGTTTCTTTCACACTCATTAGACTACTCGTAATGATGAACAGTCCCGGATAAAAACTCATTTCATTTATAAGCATATCAAAATTACTAGAAAAATAAAATACAATTCTAAAAGTTTCGCTAAAATAACCAACTTATTAATTTAACCATCTAAAGTCCAAGCGTAACCAAACCAAATCGACCAAGTTACATTAAGAGGGTGCCAATGGTTTACATTGGTTGCTTTCTCTTCAAGTCGGTTTAGAGAAACCTATGACACCATGGTGTCAGCTAGTAAGTGCTTCGCCAGAGGTAAAGGAAACAGAATGTGGGGTTATTTCAATAAAAATAAGTATTATGTATTTTATAATGTACGGAGCTAAAAAAAAATTTAGTGAAGATATATTGTTGGCAATAGTGTATTAATTTGATGCCAGTTTGAGTATTAGTTAACATGTCATTGATGTGACAAAAATAATGCTCTCAACCATGACCACCATTGATACTACAGTTTTTGCTAGTGTAACGTTAGATGCACTCATCTGACATATTAATGCAAACAATACACTTTCACTGGTTTTCTAACATCTGCCCCTATGACACATGATATAGTCATTTAATGATGTTCAACTATTCCAAAAATAAAGTAATAAACATTAATGATGCTTACGTTTTATATTTTATTGTGATGTATTAATTGTGTTTTGTAATTTAATTGGAAAGTTTAATATCATTTAATGGCTCTATCATGTGCCCTAGGGGCACATGTTAAAAAAACTCAATAATGTATACATAAAATACACAAATAAAAAAATATCAATACCATTATACTTCCGCTGATTCAAAATAAGTGATACACTTTTCTTTTTTGGTGATTGAAAATAAGTGATACACTTTGAAAAATTACCTTATTTGGCAAAAAAAGTGGGACTTTCACTCACTAAGTATTTACTTTAACAAAGTGAAATAACTCTTTTACCCTTATTTTTTACTTTTAAACATCATTAACCTCACTTTATTAACAAGGTATGGGACGCATTCCCAACTAACCATCCAATTAATCTAATTTAACTATTATTATCATTTTTTGCCTCAAAAACTGTGAAACTCAAAGTGTATCACTTATTTTGAATCAGATGAAGTATATCTTATTTCTCTCTTCTCTTGAGAGATGCCAAGCCAAAGAAGTTTTACCATACTATTATACCTAAGGATTTCGGTAAACTCAAGTGTACTGATGTACTAGTGAAACAACCGATGATACTGGTATATCACTGGTTTTGAGTTATTTAAACCAAAAAATTGTAGGCCGAATAATAAAATGAGATACCACAAATTATTATCCCTAGAGTATGGGTTATAGAATTTAGTGGGACCACAATATAATGGGGAGGGATGGTATAAACTTGCAGTAGACAGACACTTAACGGCATGTTGCAGTTTTTGGTTAACAGACGGGGCCTCATTGGTTATCCTTCTCCTTCACGCATCAACAAATCTTTCCATATTTGCATGTACTTTCTCTCTCTAAAACACCCCTACTTTCTCTCTCTAGAAATTCATACCCCAAATCAATCATATATCATACCCTCCTTCATCTTCCGAAATCAACAAATACAAATATTAATTTATAAACACCCAACAAATATCTCCAAACCCTAGTAAAACCCTTGTGTCGAACAAAAACATTGTTTTCGACATTTTTCGCCGATTTTGATCTAATGGAGCATCGAAGAAACCCTCAGAGGATGCAAATCCCAACTCATCAACAGTATCCTGGCAATGGAGTTCCGTTTCGTTCGTTTTCGCCGGCGTTTGTTTCCGACGGTGCGTTTTTATTGTCCGATGAACAGCAAGGGGTGCGTTATGGTGGCTTATCACCTTCGATTGACGTCGATCGGAGCTTATCTGATATGTTTTCGTATGTTAATATCTCGCCGGAGATGTACGCCAACGCACCGCCGTTACTCCGGAACACTATCTCCGGTCAAATCGGGTCTCCTATTGCTGCCGGTGAGGCTTTTTTTCACCCGTTGAACAGTCCTCGGGTGATGCATTCTGATTTGGGGGTTAATGATACGTTCATTCATCGCCGGTGGTGCGAGAATATGGAAGCTCTCCGGCAGCATTGCTCTTCTGGTTTTGACTACAGTTTTGACGTTGACCAAAAGTCAAGTTTGAGCTCCATGAAACATGTTCACCCCACGCAGAATCTCGATTCCATCTCCAGGTGCTCTCCAATCCATTCCCCTGTAATTGCTGATAAGAAATTGAAATTTCAGATATCAGATGACTATGATGATAGTTATAATAGCAATTTTCATTATCAAAATCGTAGTGAAAATCATAGTCAAGATCAAAATCAGCAGGTTTTTGGTTCATGGTCTTTGAAAGAGCTAAGGGGAAGAATATACACCCTAGCTAAAGATCAAAATGGCTGTAGACTTCTTCAAGCTTTATTTGAAAAACCAACAGTTGAAGAAGTTGAAATCGTGTTATCTGATTTAATGAAAGATCAATTTGGGAATTATTTGGTTCAAAAGCTTGTTCCTGCGTGTAATGATAATCAGAAAATGCAGCTGGTTTTTTCACTGACTAAAGTCCCAACCAACATCATTCTTGTGTGTATGAATCCCCATGGGTATGTGACATTATATTTAATAGTTTCAAATTATTTAAAAAAAAAAACTGTTTAATTAATTTCGTGTGTTTAATTTTACAAGACTAGAGCAGTGCAAAAGTTGCTGGAAAATTTGAAAGATCCAAATCAAGTTAAGTTAGTTATGAACGCTTTACATCGAGGCGCAGCTGCATTAGCCAGTGACCCAAACGGTCATCATGTGATACAATATTGTTTGGTTAATTTCCATAGTGATATTAACAAGGTTCATTTTCTTTAATATTATTCATTTATTTTATATGTTATTATTCATTAACATTACATTTGGCAGCCTATTCTTAATGAAATAGCAAACCAGTGCTACAAAATAGCAACAGATAAAAGTGGTTGCTGTGTGTTACAAGCATGTGTGGAACACGCTCGTGGTGAAGTTAGAACACGCATCGTATCTCAAATTATGGTCAATTCTGTACATTTAGCTGAAGATCCTTTCGGGTTCGTGTTTTTTTATAATTATTTTAATATAAAAAAGTACATTATAATATTTTATTTCTCTTGATTGATTATAATTTTGTTTAGGAATTACGTTTTGCAACATATGGTGGGACTGAATATACCAGAATTTACAACACTTCTTGTTAGACAGTTACAAGGGAATTTTGCAGCTTTATCGTGCAATAAATATGCAAGTAATGTTGTGGAAAAATGTTTGACCGAATCTGGTGAAGAAATTTCCATGCGAATTATTCTGGAATTAATTAAAAGCCCGAATTCGTCTTTGCTTCTCGTGGACCCGTTTGCAAATTTTGTCATCCAGTCAGCACTAAAAGTTGCAAAGGTTAGTAGTTTTATACGGTTATTATTCTTTATTATCTGATTTGCATTTTGTTACTGACAATTGGCTTTTTGATATTGTTAACTGTGAATGCAGGGTTTTGTGCTTGATTGCCTACGCAGCCTAATTTTGAAGAACATATCATCCATGAGAACGAATCTTTATGGTAAAAAGATACTTGAAAATTTTGAAAAGAAGAGGGTCAACTTTGCATAGAGATAGAAAGTTGAAAGGGGTAAGTTGCAAGTATAATTTGTGAATACCTGTTATTACTTCACAAATTGTAGTCATTATATATGTATGTGGTATGTTGTTTCTTTGAAACTTGTTGTCACACCGAATCTACGAGGTTTTTGACTGTTGACTTCTTGACCACTATGTTATGAAGAAGTTGACGAAAAATTAGGTTGTTAGATGTGAATTGTATTAACTATTCAGTATGTAGACTTTTAGAGGTCTCCTCTGTTTTGAATCTTGAAGGGTGAGATTAACATTTGAGATATAATCAAATATTATTATTATATAATGCATGTTTTTCTGTTTGTAATATTGTAAGTATGAAGTGTTAGGTATGTGTTTAGTAGTTTTATATTTACCTCGATGGTCGTTTAATTTGTTAGCAATTTCTTACCTCGATGTGCATATTTGTGTTTCATAAATTTAAAATTTACTAAGAGAAATGGATATCTTTGGTGAACTTAACATGATACTGAGAAAAATGCTTCATGAAATGCTTCATGAACTTAACATTAATATAATAATGCTTCATGAACTTAACACTAATACAATAATGCTACGGTGGATCAACTTATGCCAAAAACACACCAAGGAAGCTATTAACATGATACTGAGAAAAAATTTATTTGGAACCCGACGAACCTGATTCCTTATACGTTTCGTTTTTTTTCAATTTTTCTTTCAACCCTTAATATAATTTCCAATGACTTTCTTTTTCATTACCCTATGCTGATTTCACATCTCACATAAAATAAATTGGAAGTTATTCTAGATCATTTAAAGATGCATGATATCTTTGGTGGCGTAACTATTTGAAACTTCTAGTTTTCTGTTTTGGTAAAAAAATAGTATTCAGCTCGTTTTGTCAAAGGTATTCAAAGAATACAAAATAAATATTTTTACATTTGATTTGATGATAATCTTCCCTATCTCAAATATATATACTACGAGTATATCTTAACTCACATTTTTTTTAATATATTCTTATTTATAACGGATTCTGGATTTTTTTAGATGTGGCCAAACTTTGTTCGTAAAGTACACGACTAATCGTTACCCATGATTGTTTCCGAACATTCCCCTTGTCATAAGATAAATATTTGCATAAAGTATCGAACCTGAGATCTCTAAAATATCATTTCAGACATTTTATTTTTACTGCTTAACCATCACCAAATGATTTTTATTTAACTCACACGGTTTGCTTAAATTGTTACTACAACTTAAATATTTTTACATATGTACACATAAACTAGGGTTGTTTTACCGCGCTCCGCTGCGGACATAAATTACTAACAATTATTAGCATGCTTTTTATATGTAATTAAAACAATAAATTCATGTTTAACTACTAAAAAAAATTAATGGACAAATCGTCATTTTATATTTGATAAAGGGCTTGAATTGCAACTGATCCAAATACGTTTTGCTTTGGGCCAGTTAAACATAAATTCTTATGGTGGGTCTCAATTTTGGTTTCTGAATTTTAATAGTTCAGTAATCATTATATAAAAAGGGTCTTAGAAAACCTTTAGAATCCTATTGTAAAAATAACCCCATTTGGATTTTGACTTTTGAACACCCCGTTTTAGTTTCTAATGAACAGTAACAAAGGAACCATAAATGTATATATAAGTGAATTTAACTCGATATAAAGTTCATAAATTATTTAAATGTTGCATGGTTTTTTTAACAGTAGAATAGAGGTGAAAAAACTAGTTTTTTTTTTCAAAAACCGGTTCGGTTTTTCTATGCAAACAATAAAACCGGTTTTAGTCAAAATGGTTCAGTTTTGGACTGGTTTTTTGTAGTTCGGGGTGTAACCAGTCGTAACTGGTTCAGACTAGTTTAAACCAGTTCGGTTTTTTGTGCCAGTTTTGAAACCGGTTTGGACTGGTTTTTGTGGGAATTCGAGTTTTTTTTTTTTTCTTCATATTTTGCTAGTTAGTATCTGTATAATATAGATATAGAAGCATAGATTGTGTTGATAAAACTTAGGTTAATTAATTCTGGGATTGATTTGTGAAAATCGAAGCTCAAATTCAGCGTCAATGTGCTGGATCGCTTGATCCATCGTTTTTCATTGGGAGAAGCCCAGGAGTAAGTTGATCAGATCCGAAAAAGAATCAAAGGATGAGCATATTTAATTGTGCACCATAACTCATAAGGGTGATAGGCTAAATAATATGAGCCAATAACAGGAGGCTATAAATCGACCATGAAACCGGATTTTTATATGTAACGGTCAAATTCGGTATTTAAACCGGTTTTTGGATCTAACGGGTATATCACTATATCCTGTTTATAAACCAGTCTAACATAATCCATTTTTGTAATCGGTTTTTCCAAAAAATTTAAACCGGTGATTTCGAATTGAACCGCTCATCAAGACGATAAACCGATTTTAGACCGGTTTTAATCTGGTTTTCAAAACTGGATTGGATTAAAATCCGGTTTTTTTTACACCTCTAGTAGAATACACACATCCTCTAAATTACTCATAGATCTACAATATTTTTTTCCACAACGGTACTCGAAGCCATGACCACATGGAATGTAGAACATCTTCCATTGGTAAATAGCATAACGTTGTGCGACATGGGTCTTCCTCCCGTGGTGTGGTGATGATGTGGAATGTTTCCACAATGTGGTTAAAAGAGGACCCCCTCCCCACGATGTGGTCCAATTATGTGGTGCGGTTGTGGTCACGACCACGTGAGGCCACAATGTGACTGTGAGAGAAGGAGTGAGTATTTGGTGGGCCCTCCTCCACTGGGTGGGTAAGGTGAGTATTTTCTTAAAAGTGGTGTGATTGCTTAAGACTTTGTGGTATGAGCCAGTAGTGTGGTGCCCATGTGGTGCCCATGTGGCAACCCACCACGCCGTTACCAACCACATTGAACACCCCCCCCCTGGTTTGTGTGAAGGGGGTCCCACCAAATCAACCAATTTATCTCACATTCAACATCACAACTCCACACCATGGTGGTCTTGCCAAGTCATCACCACACCACGCCACTTGGACCCTATATTGAGTGGCCTAAGTGACATCTAATGTTGCAAAATTTTTCAGTGTGGCTAGTGATACCAATACTCAGTAGTCTAATACTACTTTACTTATAATGGAGATGATTTTGGTGTGATGGATGTTTAGAGCGATTTAGGATAAATGTTGATCACACACAAGTACATAAATGTAAGCTTTACCATCTTTACCAATTAATAATATTTCTCTATAAAAATCTTCTCTTCTACTATAAAAAGTTTACAATTAACAAACGAGATTTTAACTGGTCCACCCGATTAACTATTTTTGAAATATCAAATGGTTCAATTCAAAATTAAATTTACATGAGTCTAAATCCAAAGTTTGTACTCTAGTAATATTAATATTAGTGAAAATCATGAGGTATTGCATATGAATCATGACTTAGGTGCTGTTTGTTTTTTGGCAAAAGATCTGCGTGAGTTCTTTTGTCTGCGCCACGCAGATCAAGGGCAGAAAAGCTCTACTGAAGATGTTTGTTTTTTAGAAGCCTAAAGTCATTAAAATGTCTGCATAATGTCTGTATGGTGCAGACTTGAAACATTGCTTTTTCTAGCTTCTAACCAAAAACACAAAAGAAAACTCAAACCCATTTCAACCTTGCTTCCCGTCGATCTCTCTCAGCCAAGTCTTCTTCTCTGCCTCCGGCGACTGCTTGCCGGCGATTGCATCTTCTCTGGTGGCTGCGTCTTCTCCAGCGGCTGCATCTTCTCCGGCGACAAAAGGTAGCTTCCTCTCTTTCTCTCTTGCCGTCACTCTCCCTCTCTCTCCGACTCTATCTCTCTCCGCCTCTCTCTCTGACTCTATCTCTCTCCGCCCCTCTCTCTCCCCGCCCCCTCTCTCCGCCTCTCTCTCTCTTTCTGCGTCTCTGCTTCTCTCCGTCGATATCTCTCTCTCTCTCCGCCTCACCATCTCTATCGATCTTTCTCTCAGCTTCTATCTCTCCGCCTATGTCTCTCTCAGCCTCTCTATCTCTCCACCTTTGTCTATCTCAGCTTCTCTCTCTCAGCCCCTCTATCTCTCCACCTCTCTCTCTCCGCCTCACCATCTCTATCGATCTTTCTCTCAGCTTCTATCTCTCCGCCTATGTCTCTCTCAGCCTCTCTATCTCTCCACCTTTGTCTATCTCAGCTTCTCTCTCTCAGCCCCTCTATCTCTCCACCTCTGTCTCTCTCAGCCTCATTCTCTCCCAAATATGCCCTAATTTTATCCCCAATTTTGCCCTAATTTTATCCCTAATTTTGCCCTAATTGTTTTTTGCAGACCTTTGTATGAAAAAAAAAAAAACAAACAAAGAAGTTTTTCTATTTTGCAGACCTTTGGTCCAACTTTTTGGTGCAGATCATGGCAGATGTGATCCGCAGACCCGCAGATCTTTTTACAATAAAAAACAAACAGCACCTTAATATCCATGACAAATCTCGTTGAAGTAGATTAGTTCAAAAAAAAAAAAAAACATGAGCCCAAATACAATACACACAACCTACATGTATAATACATCATTCGTTTCCAATATCATCTCTGATGCAGCCCAACAGGCTCCAACACTTAGCCCGCAATCACCTCCGGCCCAGCAGCAACCAAGGCCCAATCGAGAAATCAAGAAGCCCATGTGTTATAGAGAATGAGCTGCACGTTCCCACGTTTCCATGTTTTTATTCACTGCATTGTTTTGTTCGGTTATTTAGACTTAGTCTTTGCATGATTAGGAGGTTATAGATAGTGGCATGAAATAAGGAACATGGGTGATGAACCCACTTCCATAGCATGTTTAAATTACCAATTGTATGCATTGTTTTTTTTTTAAGAAATATATGAGAAAATTGCTCCAACTTTCCTCTCTCAAACTCTCCCTCTCTCGTCTCATAGTTACTAGGTGCCATCAATTGGTGCTTTCATTCTCAACTCAACCACCGCTATGCCACCCCGCAAAGACTCCACCAGCGATGATAACCAACAGCCCCTTACCGACCTCCTTTCCCAACTTATATCTGCCACTAATTCCGTCGCAGACCGCAACACATCCCAAATGACAGCTCTAATTGAAGCAACCAAATCCTTAACCACCAAAATCGACTCCCAAACCGCCACCACCGCAAACTTAGTCACACACATCACCACCCTATCCGATCATTTGTCCACAGATAACCTCAAAACCCCACACGTAAAAATTCCAAAACTCAAGGATCCAGCATCATCATCCTACACAAACAACCCCCGACCTCCAAAAATCATACTTAACCCCTTCGATGGCACAAACCCTCTAGGATGGATATTCCAAGCAGAGAGCTTCTTCTCCTATTATTCCATCCCACCGGAAGAACGACTCGCATTGGTAGCATTTCATGTTACCGGCGATGCCCTCGCATGGTACCAACACCTAGACAATAACCATTTACTCGAGTCATGGGACACATTCAAACGACAGGTCGAACTCAGGTTTGGGCCTTCATCATACGAAAACCACGAAGCGTCCTTGTTAAAGTTACAACAAACCACCACGGTTCGTTCCTATCAAACGGAATTCGAGTCCCTGAGCAATAGAGTAATGGGGTTATCACAACAAACCCTAACTAATTGTTTTATATCAGGCTTGAAACCAGAAATACAAACGGAATTAGCAATCCTCAAACCCACCTCATATCATGCGGCCTACGGATTGGCCCAACTCGTGGAAGATAAGTTAGCCCACATCTCTAAACCCAAAACACCATATACTCCCAAACCGGGCCCAACCAATATTACGCCATCGTCAAACACAAAAAACCCTACCACTACAGACTCACGCTTCCCCAAACCCCTACCGTTCACAAAACTATCACCAGAGGCACTTCAACAACGACGAAAAGAAGGGTTATGCTTCCGCTGCCCGGAAAAATTCGTACCAGGACATAAATGCTCACCACCCCAATTTCTCATAATCGTGGATAACGACGACCAAACATCACTGCCAGATCCCATTGAAGCTTCAAACGTCGACGACCAGTCAACACCGCCACCACAATTTTGGTCGTTATCGGCCGCCGCATATTTTGGTATGTCTTCTTCACAGACCCTACGGATAACGGGATTAATCAATTCCTATCCGGTCACTGTATTGATCGACTGTGGTAGTACTCACAACATCGTACAACCACGTATCGCAACCCATTTGAATTTGCCCACTAAACCACTTGAGCCGTTTCGAGTTATGGTAGGCAACGGCCAATTCATTCAATGCTCAGATTATTGCCCGGATGTCACGATAAAGCTTGAGAAAAGTAAATTCACAATTCCATTTTTTGTACTACCAATAGAGGGCGCATATATTGTTCTGGGAATTTCATGGCTTGGTTCCCTAGGAACCATTTCCGCAGATTTTTCGGTCCCACAAATATCATTTGTCACAGAGGGAAAACCATGCACGTTAAAAGGTGAACCACGAACCCAACACATTTCATCCAGCTCATTATCCACCATGTTAAAAAAATGATTTTATTTCCTCTATCCACACCCTTACCATGGAGAGCCTACCACCGCACCACAACCCTAATGAGACCACTGTGGATACACATATTACATCACTCCTCGATTTGTTTCAAACGTACTTTTTTCGGTACCACATACCCTTCCCCCTAACCGTTACCACGACCATCACATACCATTACTCAACAATGAACCAGTCAACGTGCGCCCATACCGATACCCCCACTTTCAAAAACAGATCATGACACAACTCATAACCGAAATGTTACAAGACGGGATCATACGACCTAGCCAAAGTCCATTTTCATCCCCGGTTTTGTTGGTAAAAAAAAGGATGGTTCTTGGCGTTTTTGTGTGGACTATCGCGCCTTGAATACCGTTATGGTCAAGGATCGATTTCCCATCCCAACTATCGATGAACTTATGGATGAATTACATGGGGCAACGGTGTTTTCTAAGATTGATTTACGTTCCGGATATCACCAAATCCGGGTTGCACAAGAAGACATCCACAAAACGGCATTCCGCACATCGGACGGGCACTACGAATTTCTTGTCATGCCGTTTGGTCTTACAAACGCACCATCCACCTTCCAAGCTGCAATGAATGATTTATTTCGACTGGTACTTCGTCACTTTGTACTCGTTTTTTTTTGACGATATACTCATCTACAGCCGAAACCATGAAGAACACTACACCCATTTACGTTATGTTTTTAACAAGCTGCAACAACATCACTTCCATGCCAAAGCTTCTAAATGCGTTTTCGGGGTAACAAACATCTCCTTTTTGGGTCATCGGATCTCTGGCCAAGGAGTATCACCAGAAGCCGATAAAATAGAAGCTATCCAAAAATGGCCGCCACCTTCATCATTTACTACACTTCGAGCCTTTCTAGGTCTCACGGGGTACTACCGACGGTTTGTTCCACATTATGCACAAATTGCAGCTCCATTGACCGACATTTTAAAAATGAAGGATTTTACATGGTCGACGGAAACCGAGGCAGCCTTCAATGAATTAAAAACCAAAATGCAGAATCTTACCACCTTAGTACTACCCAATTTCACAAAACCGTTCGATGTTACCACTGATGCTTCCGGCATGGCTATAGGTGCCGTCCTTTCACAAGAGAACAAACCGATCGCCTTCTTTAGCAAAAGCTATGTTCAACCATGCAAAGTCAATCAACGTACACTAAAGAATTTTATGCCATCACCGAAGCCGTAAAAAAGTGGCGCCAATACTTATTGGGCCGGCGATTTCGTATTTATACGGATCACCATAGTCTAAAACACATACTTACCCAAACCATCCAAACCCCGGAACAACAAAAATGGGTCACCAAATTGTTAGGGTACAATTTCGAGGTGCTTTACAAACCCGGTAGAGAAAACACGGTTGCCGATGCACTAAGTCGGTGGATATCCCATCAATGTTAGCAATTTCTTATCCAACAGCAACATGGCTAGACGACATTCGTGCTTATTATTCCAATGATCCACGAGGAAAAGAATTCGCATCTAGCATCACCAACGACCCAACTGTTTTTCCACACCACATGTTCCGAGACGGGTTGATTTACATCAAAGGTAAACTGTTTGTCCCACCGATAGGCCAGATTCGATCACAACTAATTACCGAGTTTCATTCATCTTTTATCGGTGGCCATGCGGGTATCAATGCAACGGTCAGGAGACTATCGAGTAATTTCACTTGGCTCGGTTTAAAAAAAGATGTTACACAATTTGTCAAAAGTTGCAACGTTTGTCAAACTAACAAACCAATTAATCATAAACCATATGGTCTTCTTCAACCATTGCCAACCCCGGCACAACCATGGGATGATATATCGATGGACTTTATTACTCAACTACCTGCCTCACATGGCAAAGTTTCAATTTGGGTCATCGTGGACCGATTGTCAAAGTATGCACACTTTATTCCTTTAACTTCTAATTATACCGCACTTACTTTGGCAACGATTTTTATGCATGAGATTTATCGATTACATGGCCTTCCAAAAACGATTGTATCGGATAGAGATCCCTTATTCTTAAGCAGGTTTTGGAAAGAATTATTCAAAATTATGGGCACTAAACTAGTGCATTCAAGTGCATACCATCCCCAAACGGATGGTCAAACGGAAGTAGTTAACCGTTGTCTCGAGATGTATCTTCGTGCATTCGTTTTTGATGAACCACGAAAATGGGCCAAGCTAATACATCTTGCTGAATTATGTTACAACACAAGCTATCATTCCTCTATCAACATGACCCCTTTTAACTCCCGGGTCGACAACAACAGGTTCAATTGAAAATTCCCTTCTCGAGCATCAAAGCATTATGGATGTATTAAAACATTCTGTTGAGATATCAAAACAAAAGATGGCGAGCCAAGCTAACAAAAACCGACTGGATAAGCACTTTGTGGTTGGCGAATGGGTATATCTTCGGTTACATAAATACTGACAAACTTCGGTTAACAAACGTACCAATCACAAGCTTGCAAGACTTTTTTACGGGCCATACAAAGTTATTGAGAAAATCGGGGAAGTTGCATATAAGTTAGAATTACCCGCGGGTTCCAAAATTCATCCCGTATTTCACGTCTCATTATTAAAACCATCACATGGGACCACCGCTGATTCGACTGACAATTTGCAAGCATTTGATCCAAAAGAGGATTTGGCATTTTTACCAGAATCTATCCTCAATTCCCGTCTTGATTCAAAAGGTGAACCCGAAGTACTCGTTAAATGGGAAAAACATAACACTGAGGAAGCTACTTGGGAGAATCTACAATCACTGAAGATGCAATTTCCCAATATTGATTACATTGAGGACAATGTAAGTTTTAATGGGGAGGGAGATGATGCAGCCCAACAGGCTCCAACACTTAGCCCCCAATCAGCAGCAACCAAGGCCCAATCGAGAAATCAAGAAGCCCATGCGTTATAGAGAATGAGCTGCACGTTCCCACGTTTCCATGTTTTTATTCACTGCATTGTTTTGTTCGGTTATTTAGACGTAGTCTTTGCATGATTAGGAGGTTATAGATAGTGGCATGAAATAAGGAACATGGGTGATGAACCCACTTCCATAGCATGTTTAAATTACCAATTATATGCATTGTTTTTTTTTAAAAAAATATATGAGAAAATTGCTCCAACTTTCCTCTCTTAGACTCTCCCAGAAGTCTCATAGTCACTAGGTGCCATCAATCTCCCCTTTCTCTCTCTCTCTTAAACATTTGGACGCGCAAATTTCAGAGCAATGGCAGCATCACAGTGTCGTTTGTCTCGTGTTAATTAAATTACTATTATAATCAGTCATCTCTGTTTCCCCTTTTTCTAATTCTTAAAGCAATCACCATGTTTTGCTTCAATTAAACGTCATACCCTTCACTCTCTTTCTCTCTCTTTATTGCTTTTTCCAGTGAGCTTAAATCTCATCTGGGTTTTTCGTAATTATGGAGAAAAAGCAAGGGTTTTTTTCTACATTCAAGGACGAAGTAGTCAGAGGTTTATCTCCGGGAAGGTCACGCCATAGAACTCCGAAACCGGGCCGGAGCAGAAGCGGGTCCCCGAATTCAGGCCTGCTCAGACGAAGGAAAGGTCACCATGTTTCTCAACCCGAATCCCTTATGTCAAGATCCGGAAGTTTGAGACCATTGGAAGCTCTATCGCCGCTCCGAGAGGGTCCGGATCCGAATGAGACTCCGGCTGACATCGCCGGAGATTCATCGAAAGTTGAGAGATGGGGACACTGGATGAAGGGTCAGTTATGCCGAGCTCCATCGGTTGCTACCGGGTCGAGTTCGGGTTCTGGATCATACCAACGTTCGGATCTGAGATTGCTGCTTGGTGTCTTGGGTGCGCCACTTGCACCGGTGCACGTTAGCAACTTAGAACCCTTTCCTCATCTTAGCATCAAAGACACACCCATTGTAAGTTCCCATTTACTAATTTGAACTCTACACATTATCTATTGTATATATTTTATTAATTTGTGTATAAATTAGACTGGTATTCTTGAAATTGAATTTGTTCATGTTGGGTAATTAATTTAATTTCATAGCAATGTCAAAAGAATTCTTGCTGTGTTCATATGTAGCATATACTAATAATGTAGGGTCTTTTAATTAATTTAATATTTTATCTCCATAAGGATGGAAGTATAGACTATGTGGATGAGATGGTTTGAAATTTTGGCGGTTTTCCAATTTCTATATTTGCATGTTTGTGTGAACTCAGAAAAGATGTGATTTTTAGTTTTCTTTTTCATTTTTTTAAATTGGGGATTGATTTTTCTTATGTTCTTGAAAATAAAATAAAGAAATCTTTAGTGGGTAGTTCAAGATTCAAGAATTAAGACTTTTGACCACATTTTGGTTGGTTATCGAGTGTATGTAACGCAATGGAAGTCTAGGGGTGTTTGTGTTAGTTAATTTTTCATAAAATAAACTCATTTTTCTGGCTTATGAGCTTGACTTATCACTTATACCTAAAAAAAATAAGTTCATAAGCTGAAAAATAAGAAAAAATGAACCGAGTGCTCTTGGTGTTAAAAGATACGATTTTTATATTTATTTTATCATTTTTTGTAGTGGGAATTTTAATTTCTAAATATTCTATAAATAAAGAAGAAAATTTCTTTAGTGGGTAATTCAAGAATCAAGAAACCAAAATCAAGACTTCTGACCGCACTGTAGTTGGTCATTGAGTAAATACAAAGCAATATATGTATAAACCCAAGCATTAATAAACGAAAAAATCGATTTTCTTGGTAGAAGTTGTTGTAATGTTATCATCATTATGACCATATTTGTTGGTTATTTTTACAGGAAACTTCATCAGCACAATACATACTACAACAATACATGGCGGCATCTGGCGGTCAAAAGCTTCAAAATTCAATCCACAACGCGTATGCAATGGGGAAAGTGAAAATGTTGGCATTTGATATAGAAACCGCTACAAAAGTTATAAAAAATAGAAATTCATCAAAAACTGCAGAATCTGGTGGTTTTGTGTTGTGGCAAATGAACCCTGATATGTGGTATGTTGAGCTGGCACTTGGTGCAAGTAAGGTCCATGCTGGCTGCAACGGGCGGCTTGTGTGGCGGCATACACCCTGGCTTGGTGCACATGCGGCTAAAGGACCCGTTAGACCCTTGCGTCGTGCTCTTCAGGTGATTTATTTTTGGCCAAATGTTTTTTTTAGTATCCTGAACTTGGTTGACTAGGTCTTCTACTACCCTGAACTATTAAATGTGCAATATGGTACCTGAACTTGCAAAAATGGTCAATTTAATACCTTGACTCAATAATTTGATTGTGTTTTCTTAAATGATTTAGTCTCTTATAACTTTTGACGAACTAAAATATATAGGTTAATCTCGATATATTGAAATTAGAAGCAAATGATGTGAAAATTCAAGACCATATTAGTGAGTCAGGGTACTAAATCGACTATCTTTCCAAGTTCAGGGTACCATGTTGTACTTTTATTAGTTCAGGGTAGTAAAGAACTCATTCAACCAAGTTCAGGATACTAAATTGTATTTTGGCCTTTTTTCTGACATGTTTTCTGACATCGTCAGATTTTTATATAACTTTAAACATGGAAAGTAAAAGGAAACTTATTAGTCAACGATTGTTACATTTGACCAGGGTCTCGATCCCCGAACAACTGCAAGCATGTTTACAAACGCAAGATGCACGGGCGAAAAGAAAATCAACAACGAGGATTGTTTCGTCCTCAAACTCTGTGCGGACCCGCACACTTTAAAAGCCCGAAGCGAGGGGCCCGCAGAGATCATTCGGCACGTTTTATTTGGCTACTTCAGCCAAAAAACGGGCCTCCTGATCCACCTAGAAGACTCTCATCTAACCCGGATCCAAACCAACGGTGGAGATGCTGTTTACTGGGAGACCACAATCAACTCGTTTCTAGACGATTACCGGCCCGTTGAAGGGATCATGATAGCCCATTCGGGCCGGTCGGTTGTGACCCTTTTTAGGTTTGGTGAAACCGCTATGAGCCATACCAAAACCCGTATGGAAGAAGCTTGGACCATTGAAGAAGTGGCTTTTAATGTTCCGGGCCTATCGATTGATTGTTTTATTCCGCCTGCTGAATTACGGTTTGGGAATGTGAGTGAAGCGTGCGAGTTTAGTCAAGAAGATCGGGTCAAAACCGCTGCTATGGCAGCTGCTGCTTATCGGGCTAAAGTTGTGGCTTTGGATAGATCACGTGATGGGCCGGGTCATAATATGGGGTTGAGGAGGGAGATTTAAAGAATTTGGTACTGTTAGGGGTAGTTTCGTAATTTTGACTTTTTAAACGCGAAAGCCGAAAGGAAGTAAGGAACTCGACTGATTTTGTTAATATTTTTGAGGGTTATATCAAGTTTTAAGCCTCTAAATCGATCTTTTTTCTCTGTCAGTCGAGAGTTGTTGATCTACTAGATTCGATCTTTTGTATAAGTATGTTTTAAAGATAAAACATTAATATCATCTTTGTACAATACTTACCCAAACCCAAAGCATACTTCTTTTCAACTTCAATTTTTTTGTGTGTCATCATTTCTTCAGATTTAAAAAAGCAAACATGCAATAGATCCATGAAAAGCTTATAAAACACAACAATAAATACCCCATAGATGCATATAGCATGAATACTAGTGCTATTTGTTAGTAGTAGTACATACTCCCTCCGTCTCACAAAAAATTTCTCATTTGACTTTTGCACAAGTTTTTAGGTGATAGTTAGTGGTGGGGTCATTGATAACACTTTTGATTAAAATATAAGGTTGTGTTGGAGAGAGAAAGATAGTTAGTGGATATTAGTGGTGGGGTCTTTAGTAATAATAGTTTTTGGTAGTGTGGAGCCCATCAAATATGGAAAATGAGAAGTTTTTTGTGGGACAAAAATTTAGAGTGAAATGGGAAGTTTTTATGGGACGGAGGGAGTATCTGATATATAAATGTTACTATGTTGTTACTAGTGGCCATGGTGTGACCCTTTTGCTTTCTTTCACAGTCCTTGTTTCTTGCTTATTATAGCCCAGTCTGCTAGTGCGAGACCCTACTTGTCTATTTCTATTATTATGTTTAATTATTCAATCAACAAATGAGCGGTAATACCTGACACGACACAAACTCAATACGTAAATAATCAGGTTTGGGTTGAGCTTAAATGAGTTAAATGAGTTCGGGTCAAAAACATGTTGACCCGTCCAGCCTGTTTATAAACCGGGTTGTGTTCAGTTTGACTTATGTATAAACAGGTTGACCCACCAACCTGTTTAGTTTTATAAAAAAAAATATTTTTTGAAAAGGGTGTAAATACTATAAAATCATGTAGCTTGGTTGTTCTAATTGATTGGATCAGGATTTTGTTATCTTTTATAGATGAGTTTGAGATTTCAATTTTTGTTAGCCTTGATTTACATATTTCTTGTAACGATTAGTCTTGTATTTAGGTTCATTTTTTTATTTCTAACCTATCAATATAGTTTTGACCCGCTAACCCATTTGACACACCAACATGTTAAGTTATGTGGGTCAGATGAGTCGTGTCTGGATTACCATGGTTTACATGTGTCTAGGTTAGGGTTGATTGTTCTGACCCGAATATCTAAACAGATCGTGTTTGATGATTCCAAACCGAACCCGCTAACTCAAAACCGACCTATAGAAATTTGATAACCTTCTTAAAAGCGTGCAATAATTTGTGCAATTTAAATAAGGGTGGTTTTGGCACATGCATTTTGGTATTCAAGAGTGATTTTTCACTAATTCTTGTCCCCAATCTCCTAACTTTGGTTCTTGTATGAATGGATTTTTGGGTAATGATTTTTGCATTATTGTTGTTTAGGCACAAAGAATTATTTTTCAAATAATTCGCCCAGCTTAATTAGTTGGTTCAACACTGGCTAACGGTCCTTAGTTGGATGGATTGCTCAATGTATACTTAACATCTCTGTCCTTAGCCAGGCGGATTTGCCTAAAGTGTTACGAAGCATTAAATCATGTGCTATTTAAAGTCTTTATAGTTCGATTATAAGGTTTTGGTATTTATCATGCTTGTATTGGTTTTTTAAATGTGGCGGGTGTTAAATTGAGGTAGTTATGTTTTTTTTAGTTACCATAATAATCTCCCACCTATATATGGAGCAAGGACATGATTTTAATTTGATGACATGTACCAATAACATTGCTTCTTAATGATGACATGGACGCTGACTCAAAGGGCATAATAGGCAATTAACTTCTTCTTTGTATGGAAACATATTCATGTCTTCCCTCGCTTCGTTTTTCGCCCATAGCTTTGTTTTTTATTTGTAAACAAAAAATTTTAAGAAAATCAAAGTTCTTAAAATTAAATTCTTTACGAAATGAGTATAGTCATAAAATTTTGAAAAAAAATGTCATGGTTGTAGATTGTGAATTCAATGATTAATTCATAGATTAAGCATAAACAAGTGATAATATAGGAAGATTAAGATGGATGGAATATTTGAACACTTCCCTCGCTTCGTTTTTCTCCCACCTATATATGGAGCAAAGACATGATTTTAATTTGATGACATGTACCAATAACATTGTTTCTTAATGATGACATGGACGCTGACTCAAAGGGCATAATAGGCAATTAACTTCTTCTTTATATGGAAACATATTCATGTCTTCCCTCGCTTCGTTTTTCGCCCATATCTTTGTTTTTTATTTGTAAACAAAAAATTTTAAGAAAATAAAAGTTCTTAAAATTAAATTCTTTACGAAATGAGTATAGTCATAAAATTTTGAAAAAAAAATGTCATGGTTGTAGATTGTGAATTCAATGATTAATTCATAGATTAAGCATAAACAAGTGATAATATAGGAATATTAAGATGGATGGAATATTTGAACACTTCCCTCGCTTCGTTTTTCTCCCACCTATATATGGAGCAAAGACATGATTTTAATTTGATGACATGTACCAATAACATTGTTTCTTAATGATGACATGGACGCTGACTCAAAGGGCATAATAGGCAATTAACTTCTTCTTTATATGGAAACATATTCATGTCTTCCCTCGCTTCGTTTTTCGCCCATAGCTTTGTTTTTTATTTGTAAACAAAAAATTTTAAGAAAATCAAAGTTCTTAAAATTAAATTCTTTACGAAATGAGTATAGTCATAAAATTTTGAAAAAAAAATGTCATGGTTGTAGATTGTGAATTCAATGATTAATTCATAGATTAAGCATAAACAAGTGATAATATAGGAAGATTAAGATGGATGGAATATTTGAACACTTCCCTCGCTTCGTTTTTCTCCCACCTATATATGGAGCAAAGACATGATTTTAATTTGATGACATGTACCAATAACATTGTTTCTTAATGATGACATGTACGCTTACTCAAAGGGCATAATAGGCAATTAACTTCTTCTTTATATGGAAACATATTCATGTCTTCCCTCGCTTCGTTTTTCGCCCATAGCTTTGTTTTTTATTTGTAAACAAAAAATTTTAAGAAAATCAACGTTCTTAAAATTAAATTCTTTACGAAATGAGTATAGTCATAAAATTTTGAAAAAAAATGTCATGGTTGTAGATTGTGAATTCAATGATTAATTCATAGATTAAGCATAAACAAGTGATAATATAGGAAGATTAAGATGGATGGAATATTTGAACACTTCCCTCGCTTCGTTTTTCTCCCACCTATATATGGAGCAAAGACATGATTTTAATTTGATGACATGTACCAATAACATTGTTTCTTAATGATGACATGGACGCTGACTCAAAGGGCATAATAGGCAATTAACTTCTTCTTTATATGGAAACATATTCATGTCTTCCCTCGCTTCGTTTTTCGCCCATAGCTTTGTTTTTTATTTGTAACCAAAAAATTTTAAGAAAATCAAAGTTCTTAAAATTAAATTCTTTACGAAATGAGTATAGTCATAAAATTTTGAAAAAAAAATGTCATGGTTGTAGATTGTGAATTCAATGATTAATTCATAGATTAAGCATAAACAAGTGATAATATAGGAAGATTAAGATGGATGGAATATTTGAACACTTTGCTATTGATGGAGGCTGCTACAATTTGGGCAAAGGTTATGCAAATTAGGTTACTACTTACTATATATACCAGCCAAAGTTTTGACTAAATACAAAATAGTCCCTAGACTATTGGTTACAATAAATGTGACCCAATAATGGTTCAAACATTTTACGAAAAAAAATCTTATGATCTAAAAATGTAATTTAAATTTATTATGATCACAAAATATTATAATCTCAAAAATTTTAAGAAAATCAAAGTTTTTTAAATTAAATTATTTACGAAATGAGTATAGTCATAAAAATTTGAAAAAAAAAATGTCATGGTTCAAACATTTTACGAAAAAAAATCTTATGATCTAAAAGTGTAGTTTAATTTATTATGATCACAAAATGTAATCACAAAAATTTTAAGAAAATAAAATTTTTTAAAATTAAATTCTTTACGAAATGAGTATAGACATAAAAATTTAAACAAAAAAATGTCATGGTTCAAACATTTTACGAAAAAAATCTTATGATCTAAAAATGTAATTTAAATTTATTATGGTCACAAAATGTTATGATCACAAAATGTTACGATCCAAATTTATTATAATCCAATTTTATTATGATCAAAAGTTATAATAATCAATGTTCAAAAATATTATGATCCAAAAATATTATAGTCTAAACATATTATTATCAACACTCACACATGAAATTGTTGATGATACTATGTTTAGCCTCGATCTTTACACCACATAATTCTTGTATACTATAAAAATGTCAGGTGTCACGCATCATATATTGAAATTAAAGATAGATGCTCCTGTAATGTGTATGCAAAACATTGATCAGAAAGTAGATTTATGCAATAGAACTAGGCTAATATAATTGAAGGTAAGATCGTGACAAAGTTTGTATAATTTGTGTTATCCCACGTATGATTATTAGTCCTTACGACAAAACTATGCCTTTCAAATTGAGCCGAAGAGAATTTCCTATTTAAGTACGTTTTTCAATGACTATTAAAAAAACCATGGGCGAACATTGTCACGGGTTGATTTGTTTGTCCAAATATCAGTATTCTCACATGACCAGCTATATGTTGATGTATCAAGAGTAAAGAGAAACAAATGCTTGAAAATTATTTGTTACGACCAAGATGGTAACTATACAAACTCAACAACAAACGTCTTATACAACAAAATTTCATTTTCTTTTTTGATTTATTTTTACCGATTATTCATGTACAATAAAACCTTTAATCATCATTTTAATAATAGTTGACCATATAATTTCTTACGTTTTTTTTATCATTATATATTATATTTCTTACAGCTAGCCCGCCCGATGGTTATGAAACTAGTTAATTTATATAAGACTTAGATTATCCGTGCCTTTCGTTGGATCAAATTAAAATTACGACGTCTATCATGATTGGTTAATATCGTGCAAAAAAGATCTTACAAGCCCATCTTTTTTACAGCAGTGAGTCCAAACCAAATAATAGATGAGTATACATCACTATCAAGAAAAAATGTTAACCGAGAAATGTAGAAGGTCCAATTGATTTAACATAAAAAAAATAACTTAATTTATTCAGGATTTGGCACATGTTTTACCATTTTCTATCTCATCGTATTCGCATTTAAGTTCCTTTGGGGACATCCGATAAAATAAGAATGATACAGAGAGGATTTATATGGGTCATAAAAAAATTGTATTCGCATTTAGTTTTGCTATTTATCCTAATCTCTTTTTAGATTGATGGATAATTGATCAAACTGTAAAATTAAAATATTCAATTCATGTTTAAGTTTGGTTTCAGGTTCAGCTAGTTCGTTGAAACGATTCAAGCAACCTAATCATGAACATAGAAATCTACAAAGCTTTGTTTCCATGCGGATTGCATAACAAACATTTAAAAAACGACCCACAAAGACAAGTGGGCTGCGAGTCGAGACAAAAACCAGATGTCCTATTGTGAACTACTATAACTAATCATCATGTCGAAAGATCCTAGCAGTCGTAGATTACAGGAAAAAGGTTAACCATAAATAGTAAAATACGCTTTTCGTGCTCTTTTTATCGGTATGTAGATGATAAATATTCTTGGGACCTTCCCCTTTTGTACTTAACAATGGTTTTTATGTTTATGTTGTATTTGTTTATGTTAGGGACCACAATCTCACTTCTTGTTTAGAGGCACATTGCCCACTTTTTAAGTGTGGTCCCTCCCCATAACTTTACAGCCCATTAAGCTTAATGAACTCCATTAACATTCTTTAAGTATACTTAATAATGTTTGTGTAACGAATAAACAAGGACAATTACAGTTCTAACATGTGTAACTTTACCGCCCTTTATTTTGGACTTTTGAAAGTTGGGTAAAAAGTGTGCTTGATTGGGAGTAATGGAGTATGGATAATGCGTAAAATAATGAATAAAATGGATTGGTAGATTATAAATGGAATCATGTATTACTTGAAACTAGTCAATGTACCATTACCCACTAAAATAGGAGGAATGCATTCCATTCGGTTGTTTAGCAAATCAACACCGAAAAATGATGAAAAAACAGAGTAAGTTAAACTAAGCCTCCTAAGGGCCTTTGCAATATAGCGACATTGAAATCAGAATCGGACTCAATGTCATCTGAAAATGTCAGGATCGATTAACTATAGAGAAGTTAATAAACACCTTTAGATCTAATTGAATATAGAAGTTGCAGCGGATCAACACTATATCAATGTAATTAAGAACAATGAACTGTAAATAATATGCGAAAGTATTAAGAACACAGTTTCACAAAAAGCTTCAATGTATATTATTGAGTTAACAATACACACGTACGTTTACAATTCGTAAGGAACTATTTATAATAGTCCTTGAAGCTAAACTATTTACCCTAGTTATTCTAGGACTTGATTTACATCGAATAATAAAAATATACATTGATTTACATTCTATAACTATCTATACGAAGATCTCGGACTTGATATTCTTCAAAAACGCGTATCAGTAGTAAAACCAATCATCAGTAGTAAATATGCAACGTCAGTAGTAAGTCTGATGATCAGTAGTAAGTCCAAAACCATCGTCAGTAGTAACTACTATTGATCAGTAGTATCTTCAATCTTTGCATGATCAGTAGTAACTAAGTTATAGTATACACCAGCATCAACTTTGTCAGTAGTAATATGTTCTGCCCCATCAGTACTAAGTATGTCAGTACTAACTGCAGCATCAGTATTAAGTTGATCTGTGTTTTGCTCCAACAATCTCCCCCTAAACTTATTGATTACCTTTTAATCAATCAAGTTTCTTTTGTTCCTCTTGTTCTTTTCTTCTTTTCTCAAGAGTTCTTTGATTCTGTTGAAGCCTTTGTTCAATAATATATCTGCTGTTCCTCTTTGTAAAATAATTCAGTTTGTTTTGGAACATAACAGCATCATAGGGTTTCATCAAAGTGTTTATGAATATCTGATACATAGTCTTCTCAGAATGTGGATATTCTTTTTCATATAAGTACAATTCACACACTTTGCCTGATTTCTCAAAGAAGTACATATTGGCAGTAGGAATGACATTCCAAGCATACACATTACCTGGATTTGTAAATTGTTCTGGATAATTATCTGGATAAAATGCAGCATCTATCATTCTAGTTAGATATCCAGCTCCAGATTCTTTCCATGATTTCTTTGTCATTCTTGGTTTCCCAATAATCAGAAGCTTGATAACATCACTTCTAGAACATGATCTGATTAAAGGTAACCATCCAGTGAATCTCTGTACAACTTTGTCTTCCCTTATGACTTCTATAATGTTGTTTTGTATCACTCTCCAGTTAATAATTGGATTGTTCTGTAATGGAGCAACTGGCATTTCAAGAACAGGTATAGTTTGTTTTGACTTCTTCTTAGAGCTTTGTTCTTGATCAACAGATTTTCTTTTCTTTGATTGGGGAGTTGAAGTATCACCAATAGTTGAAATACTACCAGCTTTGAGCAAGTTTGGACTGATTGTGATTAAAGTTTTGGCTTTCTTTGTTTCTTCAGCTTCTTGTTCAGCCAAGTCTTTCTTCTTTGCATTACAGTATTTTTCAATAATAGTCATCATTTTCATTCTTCCTAATGACTTTGCACTATGCCCTTTTGTTTTTAAATACTCAATCATGTTGGCCTTTTGTTCAAACACATCATCAGTCAAATCACTTTTAGTCTTTTTACATTCAGAAACCAAATATTCAAGGCATTGAATATGTTCTTCTTCAATCTTTCTGAGCCTTTTGAATTCTTCCTTTTGAGCTTTTATCTGAATGTCATCTGTTTGAACAGGTATTTATGCAGGAATTTTACTTTGTACTTTCCCTTTCTTTTCCTCTATTGCTTGATACATTTCCACTTTCTCCAAAAATTTTCTGTGTTTTATTCTCCATCTGGACTGCTTTTCTGCTCTGACATGATTTATCTTGTTTACCATGTGATGTCCTAAAGCTCTGTTTGGATAATCATCATCATATATTTCTTTTCCTTTTCCAATATGAGCAGATGGTGGAGGTGGAATGTATTTCATATCAGGTATACCCATCATCAGAAGTTTTGGATAAAATAGATGTAATTGACCCTCTGGTAAGATTTTAGGGTGTGGAGGAAGTGTAAATTCATCTACCTCAAACCAATTCACATTATCATCAATGTCAGGTATGATAAGTGGTTGATCAGGTGTTGGTGGTTTGGAGATGATGACATGTCTTTCTCTTTCAATCAGCTCTGGAAATTGTAATTCTTCCTCTTCAGTAGTAACCAGAGTAGTTACTACTGGTGTAACTTCAGGAGTTACTACTGATAGGGCATCAGTAGTATTTGCTGCTTTTAATTCCTCTTCTTCATTTACTACTGCTATAATATCAGTAGTAGAGGTTACTACTGGTATGTCCTTTTCAACTTGTTCTTCCATTGTAGCAGTAGTAATAGGCTCATCTTCAGTAACCATCATTTGTGGGCCTTCATCAACTTCTGTTTCTTTTAAATTTAGGAGAGAAGATGCTGCTGCTGCAATTGATTCATCAATCATAGTTTGTATGTTGTCCTTCTCCCCCTTAGTGAGCTCAACTGGTGGAGCCTCACTATCACCAATCTTCTTCTTCAATTTTCTGATGATTTTGGTTTGTTGATGAAGCCTGTGCTCATATAATCTCATTCTTTTGTAGATGGTATTGACATGCCTCTTCATTGCAGCCATCGTTTTTCCTTGGTTTGTTAAATATTCAAGACAATTTTGTACTGTGGATTCAAGAGAATCCACTTTTTCCGTCAATTGGTTGATTTTAATACTGCCCTCACTCCATCTAGCAAGATCATCGGGCTCACTAACAGGTACATTGGTTTTAAGGTTTTCCTTCCTTTCCATCAATTCCACAGATCTGCCCTCATCACTGCTTGGTGATTCATTGGGTCTTTTAGACATTCTCTTCTTCCTAGAAGAAGCAGAGATGTCCCCCCTTTTGGTTTCTTGGCACCGGGGTCCTTTAAGTAATTCCTCAAAAGAGTCATCACTTAAAGTTGCCGAGGTTTGGGTCTTAGTGATGTTTTCACTAGCCTGTGCACCCACCTTTGGGGCATCAGTAGTGAAAGCCCTCTCCTCATGTCCTCTCTCCTCCTTGGAGGACAACTCTTTGAGCCTGGGGTGTGACTCGATTTGTCCCCTGGTGTCCTTTAAAGATAATTTCTTTCTTTTATAAATTGTGGAAATGTTTTGGGTTTTGTTTGGTAGGTCTTCCACAGAGTGAAGAGTAGCACTCTGCAGATTGAATTCAAGTTCCTGGGACACATTCAGGACTTCTAAGTTAGTGGGTGATTGAGTGGCTATATGGGGTGGTGTTTGGGCTGTATTTGGGGGTGATGGAGTGGGTTGAGGTTCAATTTGGGTTGTATCTTTGATTGAACCCTCTCCAAGTGGTGTGTGATCTTTGATCATATTAGGAAACAGAGGGGTGTCCTTGCCCGAAAATTTAAATTGTTTTCTCATATTTGAGAAAACTTTCTTGTTCAACTCTGGAATTATAAAAATATTTTTGGGAGTTGACAAGTTTTGTAATTCAATGTTTATGATATGTTGGAGAAATCTGGGATACATTAAAAATTTTGAAGAGTTAAGATTTCCCAGCATACCTTCAAAAATCATGTTAGAAAAATTGAATACTTGGTCTGTGCATATACAGACAACAGCAGATGCTATTGCCTTGTTAAACTCATTCCAAGTACTTCTTTTTGGAGAAATACAATGCTGAATAGTATGGACAAGAAATTTCCATTGTGGGGAGAGAAGACCTTTTTGAAAAGTAACTATGTTTAGTCTTCCCTCATATCCCATTTTGTTTAAAATTTCAGCAATGAATTCCTTAGGAAGAGTAGTCATACCTGAATCATCGTGTAGTTGTAGATGTTGTCGAATAGATTGTTCTGTGATGGTGATCGTTTTTCCATCCACAGTTGATTTTATCATTGGTACAGTTGCACCCTCCGTTCTTTCAGCATTGGTCCAGAAATCCACCAAGTGCTGTTGGTATGCCTTCGGTTTCACCGTTAATGCGAATCGTATGTAAGAATTTTTCAAAAAGTTTACGATTGGTCTGAAATCCTTTGTTCCGTCTGGATTGCGTAGAAAGGCACACATGTTGTGGAACTCTGAGTATCTGAGATCGGTTGGAACATTGAGAGATTGTAGAGTTGCCATTTTGTGGAATTTTGTGAAGAACAGAAGTGAATTTTGTTATTGATGAAGGGTTTTTGATCGTAAGTTAGGGTTTATCGAGAAGATTTAGCAAATCGAAGTGAGGATAATGCTAAACTAATCGACTGCCGCCTTTTATATCTTTCGATTTAACCTGCAAAACTACTAAAATATCCTTCGAATCATAACATAACGGTTATTTTCCTGGGGGTTAGTTTGGTAATTGTGTTTCTGAAAGACCAGTAGTAAATAAGATATCAGTAGTAAAACGTCAGTAGTATCTACTAACATCAGTAGTGACTAAGGATTTTGACATCAGTAGTAACTATAGACATCAGTAGTAACCATGAACTCACAAGACCAGTAGTATATGTGAATACCAGTAGTACTGACTTACCAATAGTATTTGTGTAAACCTAATATACACCAGTAGTAATGAACTACCAGTAGTATTTTGTGCATACACTTTCATACCAGTAATGCAGACCTACCAGTAGTAAAATACTTAAAAAAAACTTTTTACAACAAAACTTTACACATGATTTTAAGTGAGATTTTAAGTTATTAAAATCATTCCAATACTGCTAACCAAGAAGTTGAATCTTCCTACATCAAATGCTTTTGTAAAAAGGTCTGCTAATTGATCATCAGTATGGATTTTAACTACTTTGATTAATTTCTTTTCATTACAATCTCTTATAAAGTGAAATCTTATTTCAATGTGTTTAGTTTTTGAGTGTTTTACTAGATTATTCACAATACTAATAGCACTTTGATTATCAATAAAAATAGGAGTTTTAAGGATAGAGATACCAAAGTCTAGTAGCTGGTTTTGAATCCACAGTACTTGAGCACAGCAAGCAGATGCAGCTACATATTCTGCTTCAGCAGTAGATGTTGATACATTTGTTTGCTTCTTACATTGCCATGACACCAGTCTTGATCCAAAGAATTGACATCCACCGGTAGTGGACTTTCTGTCTTGACATTCACCTCCATAGTCACTATCTGTGTAGGCTATGAGTTCAAATGGTGAATCCTGTGGATACCATAGACCTAGTGATGGTTTGCCTTTCAAGTATCTGAATATTCTTTTAACAGCCTGCAAGTGTAGTTCTTTGGGTCTTGCTTGATATCTTGCACACACACAAACACTATACATAATGTCAGGTCTTGATGCAGTTAAGTACATCAAAGAGCCTATCATTGATCTATATAAGTGTTCATCTACATCCTCCCCCTCAACATCAGGATGTAGGTGTTTGTGTGTTTCCATTGGTGTACTAGCACTTTTACTGTCTTTCAAATCAAACTTTTCCAAGATGTCTTTGACATATTTTGATTGATTTATCAAAATACCATCAGTTCTTTGATTGACTTGGAGTCCAAGGAAGAAGTTCATTGGACCCATGGAGCTCATCTTGAATTTAATTTGCATCAGTTCTTCAAATTCCTTGCATAATAAATCATTGGTTGAGCCAAAGATGATATCATCTACATAAATTTGTACCAGTAGTATATCATTTTTGACTTTCTTTGTAAACAAGGTTTTGTCAATGGCTCCTCTTTTAAAGTTGTTCTTCAATAGGTATGATGATAATGTGTCATACCATGCTCTTGGTGCCTGATGTAGGCCATACAGAGCTTTATCCAATTTGAACACATAATCACCATGTTTTGGATCTTCAAAACCTGGAGGTTGGCAAACATAGACCTCTTCTTCAATTTTTCCATATAGGAATACACTCTTCACATCCATTTGATAGACTTTGAATTTCTTGAATGAAGCATATGCTAGAAATATTCTTATGGCTTCAATTCTAGCAACAGGAGCATATACTTCATCATAGTCTATTCCTTCTTCTTGAGTGTATCCTTGGGCTACAAGTCTGGCTTTGTTCTTGATCACTATACCTCTTTCATCTTTCTTATTTCTGAAGATCCATCTTGTTCCAATGGCTCTTTTTCCTTTGGGTAGAGGTACAAGTGTCCAAACAGCTTGTAATTTAAATTGAAGGAGTTCTTCTTGCATTGCCTCAATCCAGTTTGAGTCCTTCATTGCTTGTTGGATCTTCTTTGGTTCATCCTGAGACAGAAAGCATTCATACATACATTCATTAGCAATTAAACTTATATTACACATATTTGCAGTTAAGCTTTTGTTTAATTTGCTTCTTGTTTGTAGTGGTGAGTTGACATCACTTAGAACAAGGTCTAATGGATGGTTCTTTTGAGTCCTTGTAGTAGTAGCTTTATCAACCACTAGTTGATTTTCAAGATTGGACTCATTTGTCTCAGGTAGTTGTTCTTCTAGAGATCCTTCATTGTCATTGATATTTAGTTCATCATCTTCTTGGTCAGAGTTACTACTGCAATTATCTTCGTTGAGATCAGTAGAGTTGTTGTTGTTACTGGTATCAGTAGTATCTTGAGAATCTAGGTTAATGTTGGGACCAGTAGTATTTTGAGTACTATTACTGGTATCAGTAGTATTTGAATTACTAATGTCCTCATTTTCAGAGTTACTACTGATTCCAGAACTTGAGTTATTACTGACATCAGTATTAACTATTGGAGCAGTATTAACTACAATATATCTCATTTCCTCTTGACCAGTATTAACGGATGATGTTCCTTCCTTTTGATTGTGACAATTTGAATTACCTACATTGAAATTCATATTAGAATTAAAGGATTTGGTTAGATTGTCTATGTCAAATAGCCAATCTGGACCATTTCCTTGTTCATTAGGTACATTTTCATTAAAGGATACATTGATGCTTTCTTCAATTATCCTTAGTCTTTTGTTGAATACTCTGTATGATTTGCTTTGGTAGAGTATCCCACAAAGATTCCATCATCAGCTTTGCAGTCAAACTTACCAATTTGTTCTCTTGTAATCAAAATAGTACAAGGACAACCAAATGATTTTAAGAAACTTATAGAAGGTTTTCTTTTATTGAAAAGTTCATATGGTGTTTTAAAATGTCGTTTCACTATTAATACTCTGTTCTGAACATAACAAGCAGTATTAACAGCTTCTGCCCAAAAAGTAATTGGTAATTTTGAGTCTGCAAGCATTGATCTTGCTGCTTCAATGATGGTTCTATTTCTTCTTTCAGCTACACCATTTTGTTGTGGAGTTCTAGGTGAGCTGTATTGCCTGTCAATACCTTTAAGATCACAAAAGTTAATTAAGTTAGCATTTTTAAATTCTGTGCCATTATCACATCTTATGGCTTTCACTTTTTGATCAGATGTGTTTTCCAGTTTGACAATTAAGTTCTTTATGAGTTCACTTGTTTCATCCTTTGTCCTGAGAAAGAAAACCCATGTATATCTGGAAAAGTCATCAGTAATAACAAGACAATATTGTTTCTTTCCAATACTCATTACATTTGTAGGTCCAAAAAGGTCCATATGTAAGAGCTGTAAAGGAACAGAAATAGAGTTCACAGTTTTGGACTTATGAGAAGTCTTGTGTTGTTTACCTTTTAGGCATGCAACACAGTGATGATCACACATGAATTGTTTTTGAGGTAGTCCAATGACCAGATTTCTTTTTACTAAATTATTCATGTTTTTAAAATTTGTGTGACACATCCTTCTATGCCATAGTTCTGATTCAGTGGTGTTTGCCTTGGATATAAAACAGTTGACCTCATTTGTAGAAATGAGTTCTCCCCCTATATCTAGGCAATACACATTGTTTCTCCTTGGAGTTCTTAAAACAACATATTTTTCATCTAAAATAAAATCAGGAGAAAGAATGATGCACTCAATGTCTGTGAAAAGAATCTTGTTCTTTTTATCACACACTTGAGACACACTGACAAGATTGTATTTTAGTTCAGCTACATAAAATACATCATCAAAGGTAATTTTGCCATTAGTAACAGTACCTTTACCTGTAATCTTACCTCCCTGGGGATTCTCACCAAATGCCACATATCCTCCATCTAATGACTTGAAATCTTTAAGAATTTGCAGATTTCCAGTCATGTGCCTTGAGCATCCACTATCAATATGCCATGTTCTTCCTTCTTCTGGGATCTGAATGCTCTGCACAAGTGAGTAAAGGATTAGTTAAGTTTGGGAACCCAAGCTTTATATGTCTTGGGTTCATCCTTTGAGAAGTAAGCTTTTGGGGATTTAACTTTAAATACTTTTGGTACCCATACTTGTTTAGTACTGGTGTTTTGTTTTACTACTGCCCTTCTGTAATTAGTACTAGTGTGAGAATTTCCTACTGATCTTGGTTTATACCCGTGATTATTTGCTTTTGAATACTTTACTACTGATGGACCAGTAGTATTTGGGTACTTACCATGTTTAGAATGACCAGTAGTGTTTTTAGGGTTAACACCAGTAGTATTTTTGAAAGTTGTTTTGGGAGCAGTAGTGTTTTTGAAATTAGGGTTTTTACCAGTAGTATTCTTGTACTGGTACCATACAGCATTATAATGAGGGTTAACACCAGTAGTATTTTTGTTAAAGTTTCTACTGGTGTTGGAAAATTTAAAATATTGTTTATTTTGATTGGATTTTCCATTGTTCTTGAAGTAATTGCTGTTCTTTGGGCTTCCAACTCTTCTGTTTTGCACAAATCTTGGTGCACTTCTTCCAAATCTTGGAGTTTCAGCAATTGGAGTTTTGATTGTATTTACTACTGAAGGACCAGTAGTATTTTTTAATTTTTGAGTTTTTACATTTTCTTTAAAAACTTTAAATTCCTTTAACTCCTTGCAGTTTATTGGATTGAAGTGACAATCCTTTGCTAAATGATTCACTTTGTTACAAATAACACATTTTAATTTATTTTCTTGAGCCTTTATTATTTTTCTTTGTTCTAAGAGTTGGTTCCTATTTCTTTGGTTTCCTCTTTTTAGAATTTTGGGTATATTTTCTGCATCATATTTAGGAGAATCATTTGGACTTTAAGCTGTGTGAAAACTTGTATCAATTGATTTTGGTGATTCAGTTTGGGAGATTGTAAATTCAATTGATTGATCATCATCAGAAGAATTATTTGATTCAGATGTTTCATTAGGTGATTCAGTTTGATTTTCAGTCTTTAATTCATTAATGATTCTTTCTGAACTGTTTTTAAGTGGTGGAATGATTTTATATGGAGGTGGTACAGCATGATATCCCACCCCATGAACAACTTTTTCTGTATTTTGATTATTAGTTAATTCATCAAGAATTTTAGAGCTTATTTCAAACTTTTTAATTGTTAATTTATTTTGTTCAATTTCAAGTTGACATTCTTCTAATTTACTTGTTAGTTCTTTATTTTTTATTTCATAAAATTCTTTCTCATCCACAGCCTGAAGCAATTCTTCTTTTATCCTTTGATCAATCATCTGGTACACCTTTATTTGATGTTCTTGATCAGTAATCACACCATCAAATTCATGATTTCTTCTCACTGCTTTTGCTAAATCTTCATTTAATTTATTGTTTTCTTTTTCTAAGTTTTTAACAATTTTAGCACATTCAGAAGTACAAGGTTTAGGTTTTACCTCAGTTTTGTTGTCAGTAAAGGCCATGAGATCTTGATTTTGAGCATGCTCTTCTGCTTGGAAGCTCCAGTCATATCCTTGTCCTTGTTGTGATACAAGGGCAGTTGATTTTGATCTTTTGTCTGGCTGAGGACACTCTTTTGCAAAGTGACCAAGGTTGTTACAGTTGTAACATTTGACTTTAGTTTTGTCAAATCCAGCTTTGTCACCTTTGTTGAAGTTGAGGCTTGTCCTACCAGTTCTCTTTAAGAATCTTTTTGTCCTTAGGCTCAGCATAGCCATCTGCCATTTAAGATCCATCTCCTCAAGATCATCTGGGTTTAATTGTTCCAAGTCATCACTAATCAAGGCAGTATGCACATGACTAGTGAAGAAGGATTCTCTTGCAGCATCTTCAGAATCTGCAGCCTTTCCTATAGAGGTTTCCTGACCTTGACCTGTACTAGAGACAAATGCAGCATTATTAGAAGAAATAGAAGGGTTCTTTTGGTTTACCTCAGTTTCAAATACTCTAAGATCATTATAGAGTTCATCCAACTCCTTTTCTTCTAAAGCATCTCTTTGTCTATATACCACTGTATACATAGCCCATTCTTCACTAAGAGATCTTAGGAACTTCATGTTGACATCTTCTTGATCCATCTTAACCCCAACCTGGTTAAGTTCACCAATTAGCTTGTTGAATCTGTCAAACACTTGAGTGAGTGTTTCATTGGGTTTTCCTTTGAAATTTTCAAAGTCTTGTTTGAGAACAGACTTCATATTCCTCTTGGTGCTCTTGGTCCCAACGAATCTCTTCTCCAGTGCTTCCCATAGTATTTTTGCATCATCATATTCAACAAAGAGATGTTGATAATCGTTAGGAATGGCCAGTAATAGAGTGCTTAGAGTTTTGAGTTCGATGCCCTTGTCCTTCTTTTCCTTCTCACACTTAAGTTTGTCTGCTTCAGTTGCAGAGCTGCTTGCTTGACCAGGACCAGTTTTGTTTCCTTCAAGGACAACTTCCCACATAGAATAATCTGTAATAAGCATGTATTGCTTAATACGATTCTTCCACATCCCAAAGTTGTTGGGTGTGAGTATAGGAATTTTGTTGGCCTGAGTGCTTTCATTATTATCAGTCATGATTAATAATGTGTGTTTTAAAGATTAAAACTTTTTGTTGTTCTTAACAAATAGTAGATCTAGAACCAATAAGCTCTGATACCACTTGTCAGGATCGATTAACTATAGAGAAGTTAATAAACACCTTTAGATCTAATTGAATATAGAAGTTGCAGCGGATCAACACTATATCAATGTAATTAAGAACAATGAACTGTAAATAATATGCGAAAGTATTAAGAACACAGTTTCACAAAAAGCTTCAATGTATATTATTGAGTTAACAATACACACGTACGTTTACAATTCGTAAGGAACTATTTATAATAGTCCTTGAAGCTAAACTATTTACCCTAGTTATTCTAGGACTTGATTTACATCGAATAATAAAAATATACATTGATTTACATTCTATAACTATCTATACGAAGATCTCGGACTTGATATTCTTCAAAAACGCGTATCAGTAGTAAAACCAATCATCAGTAGTAAATATGCAACGTCAGTAGTAAGTCTGATGATCAGTAGTAAGTCCAAAACCATCGTCAGTAGTAACTACTATTGATCAGTAGTATCTTCAATCTTTGCATGATCAGTAGTAACTAAGTTATAGTATACACCAGCATCAACTTTGTCAGTAGTAATATGTTCTGCCCCATCAGTACTAAGTATGTCAGTACTAACTGCAGCATCAGTATTAAGTTGATCTGTGTTTTGCTCCAACAGAAAACTAGATCTACGTCTCCCATTAAATTGTCGATCAAAAATTGACAAACACGATTATAAATGTAGAAAAAAAAGTCCGCACATGGGCCGTGTACACCAAAATTGTCTACACCTTGAGAAGTTATAAAACTTATTACAATCAATTTCTAGATATAACAATTCGATCTCTTACACTTTAATTGGTGTTCACAAGATTTCTTTTGTATGTGTCTATATATAAGTGTGAAATGGTGTATACATATTATAAGCGCGAGGAATTCCAACGACTATTTTCTTTTTAATTTGTCTCGATTATGATTGTAGCTATCTTGTACATGAAGGAACAAACTAACAAATATATCACAGCACAAAGGTGTCGGGGTTGTGTTAAAACCATGTTAAGCCAAAAGAGCTCTATAACATGTTTTTAACACCCACATCAAAAATACCCTCCCAATTTAACATTCTTATAACATCCCTTGAGACCACACAAATTACCCAAAGCAATTACAATTTAACAAAATAAATAAATAATTTACCCCAAAAACCCAATTCTCTTGGTGGACTCGGATATTGCGAATTTATATAGTCGGTAAGAAGCATACATGGAATCCATAAAGTTACATACAGTAAAGTCTTCTTTTGTTTGGCTCACTGTAACTTTATAATTACTTGGACGACTCCACTAATCCTCTTTCTATATTTAATTAAGGACTAATTAATCAAATCCAATTAGCAAAATCCACCATGAGTTGCACTAACCCTACTTGCTTCTTCTGCACCATGAAAGAACCAAACCCATTAATCAGGAGATCACAAATCAAGAAATTCTTCAAAGAAATACTGTCAATAAACGAGCAAGAACGCGTGCTTATTCTAAGTAGTTTATGGAACATCGCGATGAATCAACCCGAAGATCCTGAGTTTCCTTCTTTAGGCATATTCAAATGTATGGTGAGTTTACTCCATAAGAGCATCAATGACAAATCATGGCTTCTTGATGGCCAAAATATTTATATCCCATATTATGCAGCCCATATTGTGGGATCTTACACCATGAACAAAATCGAGTTTGCTGAAAAGCGGTGGAATCTGGTGTTATTCCACCGTTGTTGGATCTTTTGAGAGGAAATATGAGTTGGGTAGAACAAAGGGTTGCGGTTAGAGCTCTTGGACACCTGGCAAGTTATGATGCTACTTTTGAACGGTTGGCGGTTTATGAAGAAGAGTTGGTGAAGTTAACCATGAGTCTAGCTTCTCGTTGTGGTGAGTTGGTGTATAACGAGTTTGTAGCCGTTAATGAAAGGTTGGAATATCACAAAAATTTGATCACTAGAGGAGTTGGAGGGTTAGAAATGGAGAATCAAAAAGCAGAAGAATGGGCTAGTCAAATCCAATGTTGGTCTCTACATCTACTAAATTGTTTTGCCATTAGAGGTAGATCTATAGATCTTATTTGTAATCAAGATTTCTTGAAAGATTTGAGTTCAATGTGGGGTGGACTTGTGAATCACACATCACCTTCTGGGATTGGGTTGATAAGAATCTTGTGTTATAATCGAGTTGGAAGAACAAAAGTTTGTGAATCTAAAGAGATCATCGAGAGTATTTGTAACCTCGCCAGATCTTCTGATGACTGGCAATATATGGGGATCGATTGTCTTTTGTTACTTCTACACGACATGAACACAAGGTACAAAGTTCTTGAAACCGTATCTTTTTATTTGTTTGATTTAATCGAGCTTCGAAAACTAGGAGAAAGGTCGAAAGTAGGGCAAAAAATCACTAGAGCACTACTCCTAGACTTCAAAAATGGGAAATCAATAATCAAAAACCCTAAAGTTGATAGACTTTTAAAAGAAGTATGGGTTTTGAAAATTGACAAAAACAGAAGAGAAAGATTAATGTCGGATGAGAAACTTGAAGAAAAACGAGTATTGGTAAGTCTGATAAAACTGTTGGAAAATTTTGGACATATATAATTATATGTATATTTGTTATATATAATTAATGGTTGACATGTCCAAAATGTAGTTGTGGTGAATGAGATATCGACTCTCAAAGTGGGGTGTATGGAACAAAGAAATAAAACAAATGAACTAGTGGGAACTTGAACCTATCCACGCTCGTCTCCCGGGTTTCACGGTGGTTCGGTTTTGCCACTCGGTTTAGTGGAATGCATTCAAATAATATTATTGTTAATAATATTTATATTTTAATGTTTGTCATTAAAATATATATTTGAATTAGTGGTTTTATTTTTCTTTGTATTGAATTGAAATAATGACCATAATGACATTAATGAAGGTCATTATACCCATGACCATGTTCTAGCATAAATAGAGATGGTGTGGTTCCTTTGTAAGACACACATTCTACACATTTGCTTTCTCCAAGTTTAGTTATCCTTAAACACAAGAACTTTCGATAAGTGTTTTGGCTTGGATTATATTCGGTAGTGTAAAACTACTCGGTTGTTTTACCCTGGGAGATAGACGACGAATCTATTTTAAGGGGATCGTGAATTTCACGAGACTCAACCAAAACTTGTTTCTTCTTTGTTTTACATATTCTTGTTTCAATCTTGTATTTGTTTTAGTCATTTCCCAATTGTATTGTATTTTATTTAATGAAAATTGGTATTAGCTCCTACAAACTTAAAATAGATTTTTCCTCTCTTGCTAATACCGGTTGGAAAATACATATTTTTTTTCGATTTTTGCTTTTTAATAGCATCGATTCGGAAAAAGTTTTGATTGAAATGTTTATGTAAAACAAGATGTTTGGTTAAGTTTATTATAAATTGTTAAATCAAATTTTTGGATTTAAAGTTTATTATATCAAGTTTTTAAAGTTTGATTTTAAATAACTTGGTATATTGTTTAAAACAATTTTGGATTTAAATTTTGTAATTTTGAAAATTATTGTTGTTAATTATAAGTTTTGCAATCATATTTGTTTGTAAGGTTCAAGATAGTCATAGGCTTCTTGAGTTGATTCTCATTAGAGATGATATTTGAAATAAATCTTACAAACATTTGTATATCATTGTGAAATTTGTTGATTATTAAAATATCAAAAATTACATTGGTTTGTAAGTGTTTTTGATTTCCATTTTCTTCATCTCAAGGTAGCATTGGCTTCTTGACATATGGTTTCAATGTGTGAGACTATTTGAAAATCAAATACTTTGGATTTATATTTGATAATTTTGTCGTTATTCTTCAATTATAAAGAATTTGTTTAAGAAAATATTTTATGAACTTTTCGTAATTTCCATTTTATACATATCAAGATTACTTTGGTATCTTGAATATAGTCTCATTGTGTGAGATATTTGGAAATTAAAAGTTTTTGGATATAAATATTTTGATTTATTTTGTTTCAAGTACCAAGATAATTTGGGTTTTCTTGACTTTAATTTCATATAGTGAGAAAATGTACTTGAATTTTTGGATATAAATTTTTTTGGTAATTAAGTTTGCTTTGGCTACTTGATTTTCTCATACTTGTGAAAAACTATAATTCTTCGGGATGTTTATCTATGGATTGCTTTGGCATCTAGAATTTTGCTTTCAAAGTTTGAGAATTATTGAGGTTTTTCTATGAAATTTGTGATTCATGGTTATAGATTTTCTTGAAAAAAAAAATATTTAATTTCCATTTTATGCATATCAAGATTACCTTGGTTTCTTGAATATAGTCTCATGAGGTGAGATATTTGGAAATTATAAGATTTTGGAAATGAAAAAGTTCTATTGTTTTAGCTTTCAAGTTAACCTTGGTTACTTGAATTTTCTCAAATTTGGTAAAAGTTAAATTCTTCGGATTTTATATCTATGGATTGCTTTGGCATCTAGAATTTTACTTTCAAATTGTGAGACTTGGGAAAAATGTTGGTTTATATTAGTGAGTAAGATACAAGATAGTCTTTGGCTTCTTGAGTGGATTCTTGATAAGATGATACTTGAAATATACTTACTACTAATTGGAACATTTTGATTGTTAAGGCTAATTGGTCAAATTTACATTTTTATTTGAAAAAAATGAAAAACGTTGTGACAATGCCTAACATGGAAATGTACATGAAGGAAGATGTGCATAAAGTGGCTATGATTTCCGATTTGTCGGAAGTGAATTTGGTGGGAACCGAGTCAAGTGGATGGTATGTCGATACGGGTGCTACTCGTCATGTGTGTTTCGATAAAAGTATGTTTATCATTTTCAAAGATGTTGAAAAATGAGTAAAAACTTTTTATGGTAAACTCGGCTACCACATATATCAAGGTTGAAGGAAATGTTATCTTAAGGATGACTTTCAGAAATGATGTCATGTTGAGCAATATTTTGTATGTGCCGGGGATTCATAATAATCTTGTGACCGGATGGTTGCTCACTAAATTTGTTTTCGGGTTGTGATTGAACGCGATAACATTGTGTTATCAAAATGTGGAATTTTGGTTGGTAAAAATGTTAAAATTAAATATGACAACTTGTAACCGCGATTTCAATAAAATGTTAATAAAGTTATTCATTTATTTTGAGTTGTTAAATATTTAACATGGTTGATTATGCCATATAAATGTAATTAAATTGGTGTTTAAATTAATTAAATTGTATATCACCAACATTCCACATTGATTCAAATTCACAAATATAACAAATTGACAAAATCATCATTCCATTTGGTTGAAAGAAATAACCAAATTCCTTGATATGACTCACACAAAAGTGTGTGATTTAAAATCAACTCCTACTAAATGTGGTGACAAGAAAATCATAATGTATATTGATGATTGTACTACATAGTGACATGTTGGAATGAACCTATATTGTAATTTTACTTTAGAGAAAAGTAAATACGAAGTATTTGAGACATTAATTTGTACAAATATGGGGGTATGTCGTGTGTCGATTACTTATCTTTTTTATAAGATATCTCGTGACGGTTAGATGAAACATCATACGAATTTTGGTTTGAAAGACAACCGTCTTAGAAATACGTACGAATGTGGGGGTACATTGCTAATGTATTCATTCATCTTCTTAAAGTTACATCAATTAAGGATGATATTCCAAATAATTGATGTATAAATTGGCATATATCGTTGTCTTACATTTACATTAGTCAAATGTACTAGTAAGACATAATACGATATGATAACTACTCTCAATTGATGTTATCAAGATTAACTATCAAAATTTAAATGATAACATCGCGGATCCGCTTATGAAAAGGCTTAAGTAGAGAGTTAGTTATAATGGAATGGGACTAAAGCCCTTGGAATAAAAGTTTATGCGAAGGAAACCTAACCTAGTTGACTGGAGATCCCAAGATCTAGGTTCAATAGGACAACCTAATTGTATAAACGAAGGGATGTCACTGTGGGGGTAATGGAATTCCTCCAAACATTCTTAAAGGGAGTACATTGTACTACTTCCTAGTCCATTCCTAGTTCAGTGACAATGAGGATAAGCACTATGGCTTTTAATGATTCGTGATAGAGAATCACCTATGTGAGGGAGAAGTGGGGTCGCTTCGAATGGAATTGTTGGGGGCACAATTCTTAGTAGCTCTCGCAGAACCAGGCAGTGTCCATGACCAAGACGGGCACGATAAGAGGATATGAACAAGTTAGGGAGAGTCTTGTGAGAATGTATACTGTCGTCTACACAAAAGGCGGATTCAGTTCAAGGACCGTCTACTGACTGCTAGGAGACTAAGTGTGCTTCTCAAGGGAAGGTTCAAAGGCCAAAACCTACCTATCCTTTGCAAGACTTAACTGTTGAACATTTATCGAAATTTTGTTGTGTTTTCGATCGATCTCTATTCATGTGGGGGATTGTTGGAAAATTTTGGACATATATAATTATATGTATATTTGTTATATATAATTAATGGTTGACATGTCCAAAATGTAGTTGTGGTGAATGAGATATCGACTCTCAAAGTGGGGTGTATGGAACAAAGAAATAAAACAAATGAACTAGTGGGAACTTGAACCTATCCACGCTCGTCTCCCGGGTTTCACGGTGGTTCGGTTTTGCCACTCGGTTTAGTGGAATGCATTCAAATAATATTATTGTTAATAATATTTATATTTTAATGTTTGTCATTAAAATATATATTTGAATTAGTGGTTTTATTTTTCTTTGTATTGAATTGAAATAATGACCATAATGACATTAATGAAGGTCATTATACCCATGACCATGTTCTAGTATAAATAGAGATGGTGTGGTTCCTTTGTAAGACACACATTCTACACATTTGCTTTCTCCAAGTTTAGTTATCCTTAAACACAAGAACTTTCGATAAGTGTTTTGGCTTGGATTATATTCGGTAGTGTAAAACTACTCGGTTGTTTTACCCTGGGAGATAGACGACGAATCTATTTTAAGGGGATCGTGAATTTCACGAGACTCAACCAAAACTTGTTTCTTCTTTGTTTTACATATTCTTGTTTCAATCTTGTATTTGTTTTAGTCATTTCCCAATTGTATTGTATTTTATTTAATGAAAATTGGTATTAGCTCCTACAAAAACAACAAGCGAATCATAGTTTTTGGTTAGGAGAGATAGAATTCGCTGTGGCAAAATACACGGAAGGTGTAAAATTATGTCCATTAAAACTAAGGAAAGAAAGAATTGTGCTTTATAGTAATAGAGCTCAATGTTACTTGCTTCTTAATGATCCAGATGCTGCAATTAGTGACACAACAAGAGCTCTTTCGATCTCAAAACCCGTAAATTCTCATGCAAAAAGCTTGTGGGGAAGATCACAGGCTTATTACATGAAAGGGTTGGCTAAAGAGAGCTTGATGGATTGTTTGATGTTCATCAATGCTTTTGTTGGTGTAGACAAGACAAAACGTGCAAAAATCCCTTATTATATGATCAAGAAGCAGATGGATTCCACTTGGTTTTTCAAGTTGGCTAAGTCAAAATTATCGGTGAATTCAAGCACATCTAGCGATCAAAGAAGTACACGCAAATGATGAACTGCTTATGTCGAGTAAGAGATGTTAATTTTTGTTTGATGAAATGAACAAATTATTTCAACTTTAATGTTCATATAACCAATTATAAAAATCAATAACCGTACAGTATATATTAGACACAATACAAAAAGTAATTTTGTATATTTTACGGGGAACAAAATAATAAGTTTTTAGGTACGATATATAAAATAATAGAAAACGTTGTATTTGGATACACTTCTATGTAGTTTTCCTTAGAGTATACATATAGGTTAATTTATGTTTGACATAATTAAAAGTCAAGCATATAAACAGTGTTAAAAGCAGAATTATCGTGCTATAATTAACTTTGCCTTGGAACTTTTTGCAGGATTATTTACCATTTTAGAAGAACCTATTAACGGAAAAGACAAAGACGCAACCAGGAGAAAGGTTGATAGATATCGAAGGCGAAAGAGCTCTTTCATGACTCGATCAATATAACAAATATATAATTAGGTATGTATCACTAGTAGGTTATAAAAAAAGCTCGGCCATTGTACCGTTTTCTGTTTCTAATTTTATTAGTTATATATGTACTGAGAAGTTTCAATCTAGTTACAGTATTAATTTATGATCAACCTGAGGGTTAGTTTTTATTCTATCCTCTTCCCATCAATATTCGTATGTGCATGCATGTGAGAAGGAGGTGACAAGAGAGGACCACAAGTCCATATATATTAGATAAAGTACTAACACAGATTAAAATTAATATTCATTTTATTTAAGTGATGGGCATATATATCATGTTTGATTAATAGAATTTTTTTAGGGTAATTAAGATGTGTTTCCTAATTCCTAGTTCGACTTGATCGATCTGGATCTTTTACCGGATGTGCATCCCTGATTAAGTGAACGAGTAACACATTGTGTAGGATTTGAAAAACAAAATCTTTTAATAAAACGGATGGTTAATTATCTCGATATTAGTTATAAAAAGATTCCCACACACAAGGGAAGATGGAGATTTTTTTAATAGAAATTAAAAGGAGAATCAGTTTAAAAACTATCTAGAAGCTAGGAAATAATGTACTCCTTAGAAGAAAGAGAATGAGAAGATATATCTATTTATGGTCGATAATTAGCTAATGTATGTAAGAAGCAGGGTTGTAGATGTACTATATATACTACACGACCAATTAAAACCTAGTTAATTTGAGTTTAATTGGTACGTTATCTAAAGGCACTATGCTCATGTTAGCCTTCGATCCCTAGAACAAATATGAACTTTTCACGCATTAGGCAAACACGTTAGGATGATGAGTTTGTGTGACAATGACTAATGCTAAAAACATGCATGTATATTAATATTTCACCCATATAATTTTGTAAAAAATAACAATTCAGAGGTTGGAAAAATGTCCACCTAAAAACATGAACTTTTGAAAGTTTGAGATATGATCTAACACATTAGCCCAACGCTTAAAAGCATGGATATTTAAGTCATTTTGTCAATGCTTTTAAGTACGTTTGGAGTATTTATTAGGTTGTTTAGACGTAATACTCTAGATTCAATATGTCACATTCACATCATATTTCTCCAACCACCTTCTCAGTTATACACACTTTTCAGTACATGGATATGTACAAACAAGTGCAACGAATTCAACCAACCGAATATTTCAATCTTAGACTCAAAGCTCATAGCTTTTTAATTTTCTCTTTAGCGATACTTAAGTAATAAATTTATTGTACTATCTTATTCACACTATCTTTAGTAATTCATGTGTCAAATGCACAACACATTATGGAGGATAAAGCTAGGGAATTCTATTGACTTTTGAGTATCATTTCTAGCAAAAAAAAAAGTGAGTGCCACCTCAAAAGCTTCAAATACAGAAACAATGGTGGGCTACGGTTTGGTAAAATGGCACATAGATGCTTCAACGGGAAGAAAGTAATCACCTTTATTCTTTATAGGTAAACATAATCCATTAATCCTAGGTGTAGGCTTTGCATCATGAGAAATTAACAAACGACACTAGCTATCAATTACAAAAAGAAAATTTCCCTAAAAACTTTTGCAGCTTATTTTATTTTACGTTATTTTTATGTATTGTTCTAGTATATAATTCACATTGTATATTGTGGAGCCTTATTTATAAATATTGTATATCTATTCAATCTACCTTAGCTTAGCCTAGTAAACCTTGTTTTAATTGAATTGTTGTTCAAATAAATATGCACGACTCATCTTCCACGACACCAGCACACCGATTTGCAACCATCAATTGCCATCAAGCACCACTACCACATCATCATAAACTGTAAAAATAAAATAAAAAGTTAAGAAAAAACACAAATCCATAAACCATATAAATATAACTCCACAACATGATGTTGGCAAAAATCGATATAACACCTTCAAATCGAAACAAACACTCAAATGGTCTTTCCATTAACACGGTTCGATTTGTCTATGAAAGGGAAATTGGCAAGTTTTGGTCCAAATGGTAGTTGGATTTTTTTTGGAGAGTAAAGTGAATTTTGCACCAAAAACAATATGCATCAAAGAATTTAACCAATAGTTGGATAAACACAACATATTCAAACATAAAGTAGTACTCCCTCCGTCCCAAATTTATTATCCACTAAAAAAAACATACGGTTTAAGAAAAGTATATTAATTATACTGTGTCATCATTTAATTTTTTTTTAACACTTAAATACTTTTTAATTGGTTGGAATTTAGGAAATACAGTCTTTGTGGGACAAACTAAAATAATATACTAAACAATAAAAATAGGACGGATGAAATATTATATATTCAAACATATACTTTAACCAGATAAACAGTCAAGAAAACATCTAGTAAAAACATTGTGTGCAAATGTAGAAAAACTAAAACTTAGCGTACTAAAAACCAATATTTCATCTAGAAAATAAAATATTCACTTCGTTTGCGGAGAATTTGGCAAGAAGGCAAAGAAGGTAGGGATCTGCCATTGTTGAGGTAAGAGTGCTCCATCTGGAATGGTGCTTACAAATTTCAATGGAACTGGTATCGGATTCGGTAATCTCAATCGATTCTTCCATTCTCTTTCCAATTATTTCATCTAATTTTCTCTCTTTGTTAATAACTCATCGTCCTCCGTTTTTTAGGTTTCGGAGTCGGTTGTGGTTTCGGTGTTGGATGGGGTTTCGGAGGTACTCTCTCTAACACACACAGTTTTTTCTTACCTAAATTACTTGTATATTTGTAATTTGCTACTGTATTAACGAATTGGAAATTGCATAGGTATAGACTTGTGTTCATAAGTTGCAAATTGCATTTTGGGGGTGCAATTGGGATTGCAGCTAATAACTTATGCTTATTTGGCACATTTGTAACATGAAAATTGACTTTTATTATATTTAATGATTTTATAACATTGTAACTAGAATAATTAGCTTAAACAATGGTATGCATACCAAAAACTAGGTTTTCAAAAACGAATATCCGGATTTTTGGATATTCGGATTTCAAATAGTGGAATTTTACTATATGAATTCGGTATCCGAAATTCGGATATCCGATATCAGGAAAAAACAAATTATTCAAATATTTTTAGTATATTTTGGATAATTTATCGGATATTGGGTATCCGAAAATTTTGAAAACACTATCCGGATCCGGTATCTGAAATTCGGATACCCAGATTCTGGATATCAGATATTCTTTTTTTTTTTTGGATATCTGATTTTCGGATTTCTTTTAACACCCCTACCAAAAAACGATGCCCATATTGATTCTCGACAACATTCCGTTAATTTGTAACATAATTATAGACTTATTTGTTTACGTTATTGTATGTTTGTATATTAAAGCGCATTTCTTTATGTTATTGTAGGTATGCCTTTGAATTTCCTTGGTCTTGGTGCAGGTATGTTGTTCAAGACTTGTATTATAGAAAGCATATTTATTTATGTCATTACAGCTTACATGTGTCAATGTTGTTGATTTATGTATAAGAAACACACTTTTTATTAAGTGAATGTTGAATTTTGAAGGTGGAGGATGTGGAGTTGGATTAGGGCTCGGATGGGGATTTGGGACAGGATTTGGTAGCAGATACCGATCTTCTAGGGTTGTTTTTCAAGGTGTCGATTTCAATAAGAAAACTGAAATCCAAGTTGGAAAGTCATCTTGACCGACACATTTGTGCAATCGATCGTTCCCTTGGTTTATTTTATCTTGTTTAAAAGTGTAACATGATTAGATACTTCAATTTATCATAAGAATTATGCACAAAAAAAAATTAGAAAAATGAAATTGTTGAACATGTATAACATTGCGCACCATTCCATACAGATAACTATATAAAAAACAAGCTACAATTTACATTACATTTGTACAATCTACAAATGGAAACTATTAGTTTGCTAATGGTTAAAAGACTCCATACGTGTGGTGATCAAACGAAAGCTGCACAAGAAAGAATAGGACATAAGCTAACGAATAAATCATATGTTTTTTTTAATAATTATTATGAAATGAGTAAAAGAGTCACCAAGCAAGCAAAGAATGACAAGAAGTAGCAAAAGAATGATTTGGGTAGGGCGATTGTAGAGCATATAATATTGTGACCGTTGACACTGTCTTTGAATACCACCTCTCCACACGTTTATCTTTATCTTTATATTTATCATCACACTCTTTTGCCCAAATCTTACTGCTTTCCTTCATACCCTATTTCCAAAAATAACAAATTAAAAAACCCTTATAAATTGTAGTATCATTTTAAGAGTAAAGAAACACTCACTCTAGTCAAAGGTCGAGTCTCTGACGGTCTTGAATCATCATCTTGGCTTAATTTCTTGTAGCCATTATTAGGCCACTTTAACTTTGATGCATATTCCAACGTGTTTAAAAGGCCCGAAACACTTGGTGTTTTTCGAGGTGGTTTTCCTATTTTTCCATTAGCTGAAATGTTGTCATCATCACCAACTGTAATCTTCCAAGAACTGATATCGGGACCCGCACTTGCCGTTCTTCTATGGCCCGAAAATTTGCCACTTTTAGTCCCCACCTGAAATTAATGCATTTTATATAAGTGGAAACTATATGGAAATGTATTCAACGAACTTCGGGCAACTTGCAACACGTTTATTCGTTCAACACGTTTGACCCGTTCCCATTTTAACTAAGGTTTTTACTTGACCTGTGTGAGATAAAACGGGTCAAAATTTACCACTTCTAACTCATTCAATCATCAATACATACCTTTTGTTTCCTTCTTCCCCTTTGTTCATCACAAATTCGAGTTTTTGCAGGCTGTTCATTGCAGGTTTTGGTTGAGCCTGAAAGGAATAAAGCAAGTTCTTTTCTCTCTCCTTCATCAAGGCGGACCCACGGTCTGGGTGGCTTCCCGTTTGAATCATTTAAGAAATTTTCAACTTTTGAAATTTGAGTCTCCATTGCAGTAATAAAATCACGATGTCTGTCTTTTGTATCATCTGTTGATTTCTTGTCATAACTTGATATAACCGCTTTTTCAAATTCCTCCAACTGCAATATTGTTCAGGAAACCTTAGGTGACAATTTGATTTGATGATTCATGGAAATTAAGCTTCATGAACACTAATTAAAACCTAGATTATCAAATCTAACAGTTTGGTTTGATTATAATAAGAAATAACAACAAATTGGGGTTTAAATCACCTGCCATTTGGTAGTGCCAAGGGTAGTTCGTAAATCTCTTCTAAGAGCTTCTGAATTCCAAGCAGAAGGTTCCTTCAATGCTTGAATTAATGTTCTATATGTCGATTCCATCCTTCAATCACATAGCAATTCAACAATTTTATAATCAAATTACGATAAAAACAGAAAAATAAAAGTACAAAAAAAAAACATAATTATGAAATCACGGAAATGTGGTACCGATCGGCGGATTCCTGAACTTCTTCGGCAGCTGAAAAGAATGGATCTCTCTCCCACTTATCCAGATGTGAAGCCATAGCGATTCAATCGATCAATTGGAAACAAAAATTGGTGATAATATGTTAGAAACTACGGAAGAATAAAACCCTAAAACCTAGCTCGTGAAGAATCTGGCATCAATTGTGATGCCATTTTTCGTAAATATTGAAGAGAAGCCATTAGGTTAGATCAATCATTCAAAGAAGGCAAAAAACTGATCCGTTATCGGTTGAAGGAATTTGATATGTTTATTTACTTTTCTTTTTCCTGGTTAATATGATGAGATTAGAAGTCCTGTTTCCATAATTGGGACAGTTTAACGACTAACTCAACCCTTATCCATTACTAAACTCATCACTAACGCCACGTAATCACATCCTTACTGACACGCTACTGACACGGTCGTGCCAACCCTACCCATCACTAACCCATCACTAAACTCATCCTTTCCATATCATCATTTCCACATCATCATTTTAATTAATAAAAAAAACACATTACATTAAATAAAAAACATTACATTAATAATAATAAAAAAAACATTACGATTAAAAAAAAACACGAATAAAAAAAAACAATACGAAAAAAAAAACATTACGAAAAATAAAAAATTAACGTTGACGGTAGTTTGGCGGGAGGCTCCAAATGTGTTCGATTAAGGCATTGCGAAGTTTATGATGCACAACTCGATCACGTATCTCCTTTTCGATACGCAATTGGGCTGCAACCCGTTCATGCCATGTACGTTGTGGGTGATTATCCGGGTTAGCTGTATAGTCTTCTTCAATGGGACAAATTGCGCGGTCGTTATCTTCCGTAATCATGTTGTGTAATTTCACACAAGTGTACATGATCCGTCGTATTTTGTTCACACTGTATGGTCGTGCCGGGTTTTTAATGATTGCCCACCGTCCTTGAAGCACTCCGAAAGCTCGTTCGACATCCTTCATAGCGGATTCTTGGAACCGCTTGAACTTCATGTTCTTTTCTTCAATTGGGCATTTAAACGACTTGACAAGCGTTGCCCATTCCGGATAAATCCCATCAGCTAGATAATAACCCTTCGTAAATTGCTCACCCGAAATAGTAAACGGAACTACAGGAGACCTGTCTTGCCTTATTTCATCAAACAAATCTGATTCGTTAAGGACGTTTATGTCGTTATTCGAACCCGCCGGGCCAAAGTACGCATGCCATATCCACAAATCGTATGACACAACAGCTTCAAGCATTATTGTGGGACATCCTTGATCACCACGTGTGTATTGGCCTTGCCATGCTGTTGGATAATTTTTCCAAGGCCAATGCATACAATCAATGCTACCAAGCATCCCAGGAAAACCATGTATCTCTTGATGTTTGGCATGTAAACGTTGGACATCATGAGTTGTTGGTTTTCGCAAAAACTCAGTCGAGTATAGATGGAATATACATTTACAAAAGTTGTCCAAACAATCGTACGCTGTTTGTTGACCCATGTGTAGGTACTCATCAAACAAATCAGCGGCACAACCGTACGTCATTAAAACTGGGGTAACCCGTAGCGTCTCTCTTTTGATGGAAATTATCAAAATACGACGGGTAGTTGACCCGGTGGATTATAAAAATGTATAGTCTGGCATATACGGATGAACAAAGGTTTCGACATGCGAAATCGTCTTCGGAAGTAGTCCGGGGGGAAAACGGCATTGTCGGCAAAGTAATCATTCCATAAACGTTCAGCAGCCGCAACGCGATCTCTTTGTATATATCTTCGTGGTGCTCTTGGCACGGTGGAATTTTCAGCTTCTTCTTGATCCAGATAATCAAGCCTTTCAATAGTTTGGTTCAAATCGAAGACGGCTGTTACATTAACATAATCTTGCCAGTAATCATCGGCGTCATCGTTTGGATCCATTGAATGAGAGAAAATATATGGAAATTAGGAAGAGAGGAAGTATGTGATTGTGAGAGGAAGAGAGGAAGTATGTGATTGTGAGAGGAAGAGAGGAAGTATGTGATTGTGTGTTTAAAATGGTAGAGTTATGTGGGTTTTTATAGAAGTTGTGTGTAATATTAATTATTTGTATTAAAAAAAAATTGATTTTGAATCAATTTCGGACGCTCCCCCGGACCCACCTGCGACCTCGACGCCCCACACCACCCCGTCCTCACCACGACGGAAACCCCACGACGCCCCGCACGACGCCTCCGTGCCAACGGCGTCGGCGGGCGACGGCCAAAAAAACCCCACGACGGGTGCCGAGGACGTGCCGTTGGCACGGGTCTAACGTTCGTGATATAGATAAATAAAAAAATGTTATACTTCCTTCGTTTCAAAATAAGTGATACAAATTAGCTTTTATGTTTTTTGAGGCAAAAAATTATAATAAAGGTTAAATTAGATTAAATTGAATAGTTAGTGAGTGAGGGGTCCCACATATTATGATTAAAGTGAGTTTAATGATGTTTAAAAGTAAAAGTAAGGGTAAATGAGTCATTTCACTTTATTAAAAGAGATAGTTAGTGGGTATGGATCCCACTATATTTTACCAAATAAGGAAAATTTTAAAGTGTATCACTTATTTTGAAACACTTCAAAATGAAAAGTGTGTCACTTATTTTGAAACGGAGGAAGTATCAATTTGATTAAATTAAGCAAAGAGTTTGTAGGCTTACGTATTTTAGTTATCTTGGTGGGACATAAGGTATGTACTATGTAGTCGAAAAAATTTACATACTTTTTAAAAACTTTTGCATAAAAAACCTGCAGCAAAGCGCAGTCTATTAATACTTGTTTAATAACAAATATTATATTCACCTAAAACTTATAAGAGTATATATTTTTTTTTTTGGAAATGGCAAAACTTAGTAATAATCATTAATGAAGTTAAAATATATTGTGTTGAAGTGATGTATTAATTTTATTTTATAATTTAGATAGAAAATTTTAGATCATTTATTGACTTTATTGTGTGACTCTAGGATATACAATAAAAATTGTATATAATAATCATAAGTTAGACTTCATTAAAAAAAATTAATTAGACTTCATAAAAATTACATTATATTGGTCCAACTGTTATTTGCTAGTCATAAAAATTAGACTTCAAATTCTACCTATATACAATCATATACAATCGTGATTCAATTTCCCGTTAACTTACTGTTCACAAAGAAATATACGGCGTTAAATGGTTACTAAAAATATTGAAAGAGGAGGATTCTCGGTTATGAGTTTTATATTAATAAAAATTTGCTTTTTCCTTTTCACGTTGCATCCTTGCCAGAATCCCACCATCTCATTTTTTCTTTTTCTTTTTTTAAGTTTTATATTGTAATTTTTACTTTTCACCCCTAAGTTTTTATAACTTATACATTTAAACTTATCTAATAGTATATTTTATTCATATTTATTTATAAAACTGAGAATTCTGAATATTCCGTCTGAGCGATGATTGGGTTTGCTCTTTAGACCATCAGATAGCAAACAACTTTTGCTATAATACTCCGTAAGTACAAACAATGAAACTGTTGCGTATAAAAAACTTATAAGAAATTGTAAATGTTATAAAATCCGCAGCAACGCGCGGCGTATATTATTCTTGTTACATTACATTTCATATCCCGTTTAGACTTCATTAAATTGTATTTAATTGTCATAAAAATTAGATTTCATAAAAATTGTTATTAGTAAATATATGACACATTGTAATGCTCGATGACTAACAATTTGCTAAGAATAACAAAACCCTAAGGCTGCCCGGAATGGGCCAACGCCATTTGGGCATGGGGGTGTGACGAAGCATGCACGGCGTGGTGGTGGGGTTGGAACACCGCCCCCCCCCCCCCCCCCAAACGACGTGGGGGGCCGGCGTGGCGAGAGTGTGGACGGAGGGATCGTTCGGCAACGGGCGTGGGATGGTGATTGGCTTCGAAAATAGCCGTTGGCAAACGGCTATATAGCCGTTGCAATTAAAAAAAAAGTTTTTTTTTATTAAATTATTTACCTATATATATTACATACTTTCACTCATTTTATACACACAACTCTACCAAAACACTACCAAAACACACCACAACTCTACCAAAATACCCCAACTCACAAATAATGGATTATCTTGGTTCATCATCTGACGACGATGACTTGTTTATGCTAACAATATACTCAGAACTCGTCGATGATATATAAAAAGTTCTACTTTCTCACGCGAATTACCCGCTCAACCTATACACAACCAATAAAAAATAATTCAAAAATATAAAAATGAAAACAAAGAAATCAAAGAATGTGAATTTCATTTCTTCAAAACACAAAAATGGTATGCACACTAGTATCAAAAACCGTAGCCAAAAACACCATCTTTCTCACTAACACATTTCGATTTCTTCAAAATGCAGTGATTAATGTCCCTAATTTCCTCGCAAGAATCTTTAAAATTACGCAAATCACAAACCCTTTTGATTTTTGGCCAATTCGAATTCAAATTCATCATCAAAATTTCATCTTGTTCTTCATTGTATTCAGATAAAGAAAATGGGGTTTCTTTCGTGGTATTTAAGGATGCTTGATGTCCGTCCGATTATTACAAAGAGTATTTCAGCTGGATTGATCTACGCAGCTGCTGATTTGACTGCACAGGTAAATTGAATTAAAACCCTTGTGTACAACCTAGATTTGGATGTTTTTTTAATTAATATCATATCTCAAATTTGATTTGGAGAATCAACGATGATTTGAGTAAATTTCAAATTTGACCTAGATTAAACAATCCATTTTTTTTTAATTTTGTATAAATAAAAATGTAGTGAGAGATAGATCATAGATGTATAACAATTTTGTCTGATTATTTCTTATTAGCATTTTCTAATGTTTGGCTAAAAAGTTTAAGCTTTTGAGTTCAAATAGTGAGTTTTGGATATTCATTTTCATACCAGCGTCAACGAAAATAATTATCATAATATTATGCTTTTTAAGTATCCTTTCTTTTAATCTAATTTGAGAACACATTTTTCAATCTATACAAGAATTTGAAATTTACGTTTGGAGATTCTATCTTTTGGTTTATAAATTACTCATAGTTTGCCTAAAACTCAAAGAACATATAATCTTATTATTACAACTTCAAATAGCAAAAACAATCCCAAACACCCTTAACTCAAATTTTAGTGTCTTTTAACTTAATATAATTTGATTAATTTATATCTTCCTTCATAACTCACATTTAATAATTAATATAATCATCCACTAATTATTTTTTACTTTAACAATGCATTAGACTATGTCTATGGGAGCTATCAATTCTATAAACTTGATAAGAACATTACGAATGGCAATGTTCGGGTTATTTTTTTTGGGGCCCGCACAACACGTTTGGTTTAATTTCTTGGGCCGAATCCTACCAAAACGAGACATGATAACCACCTTCAAGAAGCTAATTGTAGGCCAGATCTTATACGGGCCTTCCTGCACTGCTGTTTTTTTCACATACAATGCGTTTTTAGTAGGTATGCTCAATTTTTTGCATTGTTTTTTCATTAAGTGGCTAGTTGAATGGTTTGAATATCATATGGGTTAAATGGGAACGGGTCAAATGAGCCTCACAAGTCAAATGGGTTAAAAAGTTGCCAAATTTGTGTTTTACTAATCGCGTTATTCAAAATATTTTTAGTTCTTATTTTTAATAATATGTTTTATTTGTAATTATTTTAATCTTTTTATAGATATATTTTTAAAATGGGGAAAAAAGTGATTTCATGTCGACCCGGCCCATTTTGACCCGTACTAGAAAAACGGTCCTTTTCGACCCGAATCCTTTTTTTACCCATTTTTTTATAATTGAGATGTTTTTAATAAATATTATGTGTAGGTGAAAGTGGTAGTGAGATTGCATTAAGATTAAAAAGAGATCTTATACCAACTTTGACCGGTGGTCTTATGTATTGGCCAGTGTGTGATTTCTTCACTTACAAAGTAATTTCAGTTCATTTGCAGGTACGCAAATTCATCATATATTTTTCAAATTTTTTATATAAAAGCACATAATTAATGGTTTGTATATTTTGGCAGCCATTGGTGAACAGTTCTTTTTCGTACATGTGGACTATATACTTGACATACATGGCAAGTTTGGAAAAAGCAGCTGGGAATTAAAAATAAAAACAAAAATTAATAGCGTATTATCGTCCTCTATTAAGCATATGAAAGTTTACATTGTCTGGAGGCAAAAGGAGCAGCAAAAACACCTTCGTGAGTGTAGGTAGTTGATTTATTATTTTGACTTACCATCATATGTCAATACTCGTAATCACATAATTTATTTTTGGATTTTTCTTTTTTTTAATAACAACGTACTTTTACATGTTTAGTGGTTTGTATAAACTTTCAGCCAAATAGATCAATAAAAGATGTTTTTTTTTTACAAAATACTTTTGTTTCGAATATGATATTTTTTATAAAATGCTAGATTAATATATAATGATAACTATTATATAAACTTCATTGATTTAAAAAGCTTTTAATGATATAATCGGGATGCAAAACAATCTTTTAATGGCCCATATGTAAAGATAAAGCTTATTATTATTTTTTAACTGCACCTAATCTACACTTTTTTTTGTTCACTGAACCCATGACCAATAAGTCATGGGCAACACCTTATATCAATCTCTGAAACCACTAGGCTAAGGATATAAAACTTATAACATAGGCATTTAGACATTGAGTTTTGAAAGTAAGTTTATTTGATTTTAGTTTTGTTGATTTGGGTTCTTTCTGTTCTCGAGCAGGTGGATGGAATTGCGAAAACTGTATGAGAATAAAAGTGGCGAAAAGTGTTAATGTTAATGTAGAATTGAACTTGACATATTAAATTAATATTAAAATGTTTGTTTTAGAAGAATTTTCATTGGTAGCAATTTGTATTTTGGGAATGCAACTGTAGGCAGTTAGATCACACTTTCTGAACATTCACATCCCTGCCATATGTTTAAGTTTAACTGAACAAATGATCAAACATGAGCACAAACTTTTGTGTTCATAAGAATGTCCATGTTCATTTATGTCCATTCATTTAGATACTAGACGAATGAATACAAATATCCAATAAAAACACCCCAAATTCTCTTTCTTCGTGACTTCCGCCAGCCAAATAGCTTGAGCCCTTACTCACCTCACATTGTGGTGTGGTGGTGATGGTGAATTAGATGCTACATAGGCAGAAATGGAAATGGTGAGGGGGGCGCCACCGTACCCGGCCCTCTAATATGTTATTAACCAAAATGACGAGGTGTGATAATGAGGACAAAAAAGAAATTGGAATTAACTCATTGCATTAATATCATTATTAACAATAAATGCGGTCAAGTAATTAACATATACTCCCTCCGTCTCATTTTTGTTGTCAGTATACTATTTTAGTTTATCCCACAAAGACCGTCTTTCCTAAATTTCAATCAATCAAAAAACATTTAAGTGGGATTGAGAAAATTCGATTGGTGACATAGTATAATTAATGTACTTTTCTTAAACTGTGTGCTTTTTTGTAGTGGAGAATAAATTTGAGACGGATGGAGTACATTAGTATCGCAGTTCGTTAGAGCTCATTAGTCATTACCAATATCATTAAGGCCACAAGTTCGGGTCTTACGACTGCCTATTTCTAATAAGAGAAATGGTATTGATTCCTACCATTTGTTCCTATTTATGTGTTTACCAATTTGATCATGACAAGTGTCAAAATAAAAAATATATATATAATATGAGGAGAGAAAATTAGTGGATTATACATGTTAAGTTTAGAAGTTGGTATAAATATCAGTAGGAAGAAAAACGAAGGAAGAAATATCATTTTTCTTTTAATAAACATAATTTTTTTTTCTAAAATAACAAGTATTTTGGTTAAAAATTACTCCCTCCGTCTCAATTTTATTGTCTACAATTCCTTTTTAGTTTGTCCCAGAATTATTGTCAAATTAAAATTTTCACCAATTAAAAAATAGTTAATTTGAAAAGATATAATTTTATTGGTTTGATAGTATAATAAATGTATTTTTGTTAAAGTAGGTGATTTTTGTCTATAATTTTGGGACGAATGGGGTAATTATTTTTTAAAGTTTCAAATTCTAGTAAAGATAAAAGGTTAAAGGTGTATCTTTAATTGTAAGGTGAGTGTAATCACATTATTATTATTATTATGAAAAATGATTAAATTCGTAAATAATTAGAAAACTGTATTTTTTTTCATTAAAATCACTTGTGTATAGAAGATTGCCAGAAAACACAACGCTGTCGGCGATACATAACGCCAGAACCTGAACTTCTTAGGATCTCTATTTACATACGACTACTCCGGCAGTACTATCACAATTTCTTATTTAAAAAGCTCCAACAGCTTCACCGTCGCTCCGAAGGCATCTCATTGCCACGTCAGAAACCAGCATGAAGGCATCACCGATCATAACATTTACAACCGCATCGGAGTTGCTTACATCGTTTTGATTTCTGATCATCATCATCGCCCACGCACCTCTTGTTTTAAAAGCGTCGGAACACTCGTCAAATTCCGTCATCCAAATTCCGTCACCAAGAGGATCCGGCGAACCTCCGGCGAGCACCGTCTGCACTGCGGCCTCACAGAGATGCCAGTTTCCAGTCGAAATGAGTCCCATTGCACCGTTTACGGGATTCACCGTACGCCCTACCGCTTCATACAGCAGCGATTGAAATAACGCTGCAAAAATTAAAATCCACAATTTCATGCAAAACTATGAAAAATTAAAATTGAAAAACAATGCGGACGAATTAAGCGGTGAACTTGAAGCACACGTTTTCTCGTTGAAATCAGAACCAATAGAAGTGATCGGAACTATGCTGCGGAAATTGAAATTCATAATTTCATGCAAAAATCAAACTAAAATCAGAAATAGCGAAAAGGAAACTGAAATTGAAACATAATCAGGATGAATTGAGTAGTAAATTAGAGTACAGGTTTTTTCACTAAATCAAAATCGAATTCTGCAGAAGCGATTGGAACGACGTTTCGGAAATTGAAACGAACTTCTTGCAAAATTCAAAAGAAATCGAAGAACACTAAACTTGAAACGCGATTGGGATGAATCGAGTGGTTGGTTATATAATTAGAGTATTATACAATCTACATACCTGTGCGTTGGTGGCCGGAGGGGACGGCGGAGATGAAATTGATGAGATCGCTGCGTCCGAAGAATTTGGCGAGAAAGAGAGTTGCGTGACCTTGTGCAGCAGGTGCTTGGATCCACTGCAAACAAGCACACAGTTGTCAGTGCAACCTTTGCGCAGAACTCGGCAGCCATTGCAGCTCATTGTGATCTTCTACTGCTCTACCACTTTTTGCTTTTGTGTGTGTGAGAGATTCAAGAATGAAAAACTTTTCTTGAGAAAGAATCTGTGTGAAAGTGTAAGAGGTTTGTTTTGTCATTATGCATGGGTTAAGGGTAAAACCGTCAAAAGAGAACTATGGAGTATGGTATATGGATTCTATATTTAGTAATATTTGTTTAATTTTACAAGTTCTATAATTAATACTTCCTCCGTATCAAAATAAGTGACACAAATTGGCTTACACGTTTTTTGAAGTAAAAGATTAAAGTAGAAGTTAAAATAGATTAAAGTACATAGTTAGTGGAGAATGGGTCCCACTTTTCTTGAATAAAGTGATATTAATGAATTTTAAAAGTAAAAGTAAGGGTATAAGGGTAATTTCACTTTATTAAAGTGGTTAGTTAGTGGGTATGGGTCCCACTATTTTTACCAAATAAGGAAAGTTTTTAAAGTGTGTCACTTATTTTGATACACCCCAAAATGGAAAGTGTGTCACTTATTTTGATACGGAGGAAGTAGTACAATTTAATAAGAAATATTCTACCGTATTCTATTAAAATTTCATGAGAAATGATATTCATTCATATAATTTGTACTTACTTATCTGTTTATCAATTTGATCATGATATGTGTCAAAAATTCAAGGATGATATGAGGAAAGAAAACTTAATGGATTACACATGTCAGGTTTAAAAGTTGATAGAAATATGGGTAAAAAGAAAAAACAGGAAGAAAAATATCATTTCTCAAATTTTATCTTTCTAACTATAATATATTGACATGTTAAATCCATTAAATCTCCTTCTTAATCTTATCACGAGGCAGCATGGCCCGTGCGATGCACGGGCTTTGTTCAGGGTAAGGAGTTATGTGTATCACCCGCAAAGTATGAACAAAGGAAAATGTGTCGGAGGAAAATTTAGAGTAACAAATATGAGCGCTTATATTAGCATAACGAAATTAGAAAGATCTATGTGTTTTATCTTTTATAAGCACAAATATGGATAAATCAAATAATTTCTCAATACAAAATGATCAAAAGCTTAATTTCATTTGCAATTTATTTAAAAAAAGTATAAGAATGATCAAAAGCCTAACACAAAATGATCAAAAGCCTAATCCATCAATCAACCTTTAAAATAAGCATACACTTTGTACGTAAAAGAAAATAACAAACTTTCTAAGAAGCCTTATTTTCGTCATGATCAGATGTGTCCAACCTTGAGTTTTCTTCGGCCTCACTCAGCAGCTCATGCAACTTGACCTCTAATTATATCTCAAAAAAATAGGTATTTATATCAATAATACTCGAACGGAATAAAAAAAATACGGCTGAAAATAAACTAAAAACACTCGTTTTAAACTTTTATTTAACATGTAGTTTCAAGAACATGCTCATTTATTCTCAAACCAAAAATACAAAATATTAAAATGTAACGGAAAACTATTGTAAATAGTAGAAATGCTCGTAGGATTTTTAACACTAAAAATAAATATATACACATGTATATAAGTTTCTTTATTTAATTATAAGCTAATTAACTAAAAGTTACATACTCCGATTTCTCTTCGATAAACTTACGTACTCCGATAAAACACTCCACTGTCCAAATTCAATTGTTAATCGGTTGAGTAGAATATTTTTGGAATGTACACAATCAACTCCGGTCCTCAGTTAGCGTTCAAGATGTTTCAATTCTTTCATTCCTAGCGTTGATATATCTTCTCAAGCCAAATGCCTAAAAAGTAAAAACCAAAACAAAACACAAAATAGTTAGTGTTTCTAGTAATTAAATAATTAATTATTGAAAATTATATATATACTAATCATAATTAAATTTAATCCATACTTATGTGTTTGTTTCCAGTGTGTCGATTGTTTTTTCATATCATCCATTTCATTCTTCCACACCTGTACCAGGTTAACATATATTATCATTTTTTTGAAATAGATATACATAAAAGATTTTATTACGTACCTCAGTAGATATAATTCCAATGTTATTCATTTTGTGCATATCATTTTGGTACCTCCTAATGGTCTTATCCATTCTTCGAGAACACAAAATCACATTATCATGTATATGAAAATAATGAGAAGCTATTAAATAAAAAGCTAAATATGAGATGTGGAAAAAAAAAGTGGAAACGGAGATGTGGAAATCTAACTCCATGAATTAGGATTTATATTTGTCACCATGAATAAGAAGCTTTATATTTCCATGAATTTAATTGCACAGCGAATGACGTTTCGATTTCACATGAAACTTTTAATTTCGTTTTAAAATTGAATGAGTATTAAAGGTAATCGTTTCAAGTTTAAAAGATTAAAGGTTTTTTGTTTCAATATTAAAGTTTTAAGCATTAAATATTTTTTGTTTCATAGAACATATTAAACTCATTTCTAAACATTAAAGGTAACCATTAAATGTTAAAGGTTTATTGAATATGTTTAAACATTAAAGGTTTTTAAACTTGAAACTCGTTTCTAGTAGGTAACCATTTCAAATTTCATAGAACCGTTTCAAGTTTAATACAGAACCTTTTGGGTTTCACATTCTTACGTTTTTTTTAAATCAACATTGCATTTTCAAAATGTATTTATTAACATGAATTTAATGCAACATCAATATTGAAACTCGTTTTTTATATATATAATATAGAAGATATAGATGTTTAAACATTAAAGGTTTTTAAACTTGAAATTCGTTTCTAGTAGGTAACCATTTCAAATTTCATAGAACCGTTTCAAGTTTAATACAGAACCTTTTGGGTTTCACATTCTTACGTTTTTTTTTTAAATCAACATTGCATTTTCAAAATGTATTTATTAACATGAATTTAATGCAACATCAATATTGAAACTCGTTATATATATATATATATATATATATATATATATATATATATATATATATATATATATATATATATAGATATAGATTTGATTTGCACAATTATATTTACATTAAATATTAAGAATTGAAGATAAATAGGGAGACTTAGACGGGTGCCAACGGTACCGCCGGTTGGCACCGCCGGTTGTGCCACCGTTGGCACGGCCCGCTGGTTTCACCGTCGGTTTGGGCTACGCGAGTTTGGAGACGGGGTGGAGGGGTGTCGCCGGTTGTTTTTTTTGTTTTTTTTTTTCTTTTCCAGACCTTATTTTTACTCTTATTTTAATTTTTTTTAATTTTTAAATTTTTTTTTAACTCCTTAAAAGGTAATAATTAGAAAAAAAGGGTAATATTTAAAAAAATTCAAAAAAAAATCTAAAAAATTCAAAAAAAAATTAAAAAGATAAACTTTTTATGTTATGTTTTTTTTATAGTTAATGTAATTTATTTTTATTAGTTATATGTTTTAATTACTTGTATATTTTTATTAGAAAAAGAAAAGTAAATGGTGGGGCCTAAATTTGGTGAAGTGACGGAGTGCTGTTGGCATGACTACGTCAGTTTAGTGTTAGTTAGTTTGTCTGCTGATGTGGTGCTGAGTTGGCAGCAACTGACGACATCAGTTGCTTATACCATTGGGAGCTGTCTTAATAAGAATCAATAGTATTTCTCAATTAATTCTTTAATTTTATAAACGGGTGATATCTAGGGGTGTAAATAAGTAGAGACTTACTCAATCTTGACTAGATGACATTCCGAAAAGTTGAAACCCGTAACCACAACCGGGTCATATTACGTCTCAGAGCCATCACGTGCACAACATTTGGGTCATGACTTCTTTTTTAAATACCTACTTTTTACAACCCATTTATGTGACCACAAAATTGACTGAATGCTATTAGTACACTGCACCCAAGATCGATAAATCAAAGGAATCTTTGATATGAACATCAAGCCCAAACGTACGAATGTTGTGATGTTCTAACATCACTCTGTTATATCAATCCCAATCAATGGGGTTTTTTTAATCAAAGAGGTCCCGAGTTTAACTCCACAACCTCCTTTTTCAAAAATACTTACGGTCCTTCCTTTTTTAATGTATTAGAGTACAAGGTGTGGAAGGGTAGTTATAGGTATGTTATAACATTTTTTGGCTTATAACTTGGCTATAACTTTGGGAGGAAAAAGTGGCTTCCTGGTGTTATAATTAAAATGGTGTTATAGAAGTCCCACATTTGCTATTTGGTGTATTTTGATTGGTTTGAACCCCCTCCACCCACCCCACACCCCAGCCCCCCTCCCTTTTGGCTTTCGCCATAGCCACGACGAATGCATTTTGGCGACCAAATAACGAACAAAGGGGTGTGGATTTTTGATGTTTAGCGAGGTTAAAGGTGGATAACGGGGGCTTTAACGCCCCCACACCCACTGCTCTTAGGACCCTAGTGAAGAGGGTCCAAAACTCCGAATATCTTATCCGTCTCACCGGTCACCATGACCCAATTAGCGAGCCCTTTTATCTTTTTTTCCTAAGTATTTTAACGTTTTTCTAATGCTTAAACTATACATTATTTATTATTTTTAGGTCCAATGTCCTGATGCAACAAGCATGCTCAAATCCTCATTGGGTACACATAATACCAATACATGTGTAGGGATGGCATTTGCAGGTGGCGGGCGAAGGATATCCCTCACCTTCACCTGTAGGCACATTTTTTTTTCACATCCGCGAACCGGGTAATCGCCGGTAGGATTTTAGTTTATATATGTACCGGTCATCGACAAACCCACAAATACGGATAAACCTACATGTATTAGACCACTCCCAGGCAGAGGTGGAAACTGACGCCGTCAGTTGTTGCCAAATCAGCGCCACGTCAGCTCACCCTCCAACCGACATTAAACTGACGTACCCATGCCAACAATACCTCTTCCTTCAATTTTTTGGGACCCACCATTACAAAATACAAACACAAAATACCCCCTTGGGCCCACCAACATCCACTGATCCAACCCTTCTTCCCGTCTCCAAAGTGGCGTCATCCAAACCGGCGGAATCAAAGAAGTACCGTGCCAACGGTGAGGCAAAGAAACGAGCAAACTGGCGGGGTCGGTTGCCCACCGTTGACAGGCGTCTTAGGTAATAATGATTTTACGACATAAAGAAAAAAGTTTATTATCAAATGTGAATCACGCAAAACAAAAAGCATGTTGTGTAATGCTGTATAGTAATTTAAAGACGTTGTATAATATAAATTAGCTCGGTTATTAATCTACTTATGATCTTATAGTAAATCCTAAATTATAAGCATGACGAAACCTCAAGTGTACCAACAAGTAAAACATAAACAGATACTTATTCCTCCGTTTCAAAATAAGTGACACAAATTGGATTATACGTTTTTTGAGGCAAAAAATTGTAATGAATGTTAAATTGGATAGTTAATGAGTGATGGGTCCCACCTATTATGATTAAAGTGAGTTTAATGATGTTTAAAAATAAAGCAAGGGTAAATGAGTCATTTCACTTTATTAAATGAGATATTTAGTGAATATGAGTCCACTATATTTTACCAAATAAAGAAAGTTTCAAAGTGTATCACTTATTTTAAAACACCCAAAAATAGAAAGTGTGTCACTTGTTTTGAAACGGAGGGTAATAAAAATACACACGACCAAACAAATGAAAAACACTCCTTCATACTAACAAGTTCGGAACTTATAGTCATTAATGTTAAAAAAAACCATTATGATATAAAGTTAAAACAAGTTGGGGCTAGCCCACTTGGTTAACATGGTGAGAAACTAAAAAGGAGGTCTTGGGTTCAATCCCAAGCATAGGAGATTTATATATAATTATTTGCCGGTTCAAAAAAAATATACATATATATAAAGTTAAGAGATGATTGCTAAAATTCTGAATAGCTAATTTAGAACTATGATTACACTATTACGCTCAAACTTTGAACTGTGAATTATGATTACAAGTCTTTAGCTAATTTAGAACTATGTTTACAATATTACGCTCAAACTTTGAACTGTGAACTATCATTACAAGTCTTATCCTCAAGCTTTGAACAGTGGTGTTAGTACGTAACAACATGGTCAAACGTGGTCAACATCTAGGTTCAGAACATTGAACAGTCTTTTTGCCAAAAGTCAACTAGAAATCACTTGATACTTGATTAAACAATAAAATTCGTGTAAATAAAATTTAAAAGGTAAAGAAAGAAACAGATAAATAAAAAACATGAGATTTAATGAGCTGGGAATTAGTTGAGAGTAGTAGACTTCACTTTAGCATGACCAAATTAATCAAGGGTCAAGCCTGGCAAGCTTAGAGCATAAGTTATTCCGTTAGCTTTTGCCCCAAATTTCTGTGAAGGATCACGATGTTCAAATTATTATACGCCACGCCAATTTGCGTAAAATACAAGAGATTCCGGTGAACCGTACAACACTTACAATCCACCGTCAAAATTATACAAAAAGAAAAAATCAATTGAATTCAATTCTTCAAATACAACATTATTTACATAGAAAGATTTCTACATGAAATAAATTTTACTCAACAAACTTCTAATCCTAAATTTCCTAAAATCAAATAATCCAAAATTTATAATCGGTAAATAATTTTAATGGTGTGTGGTGATGTCGAGCTTCATCGCCGGAAAAAGTCGAGATTTTTTGGCGGGGTGTGGACTTTCAACCTCCTCGTCGGCGAACCCGGGAAGAAATTCCGGCATTGCTGGAACGTTTAGGTCAAACCCTCGTTGACTACTGGTTGACCCAACGCCTTCCGATGAGGTGGCACGACCACCGCCGATAACACCTTCATAGTGACGCCGTTTATGTCCACCCAACGCTTGGCCGGAGGCGAAAGACCGGTGACAGATAGAACATTCATGACTCCTTCCGCTACCGTGTGTACAACTAGTAGAAGAGGTCGTGGTGGTTACAGATGGTTGTTCGATCTCAGCTCCGGCGAGTGCAGGGTTATTTTTCCGGTGGCTAGCTTTATGTCCACCGAGAGCTTGATAAGATCCGGACACCTTATAACACACACTACACTTGTGAACAAACGCTTGCGGTTGCGGCGGGACAATACTAAGCGCCGGTGAGTTAGCTCGGTGCGGTGGCGAGTCAGAACCACCGGCACGGCCGCCGCGGGCTAGTAACATAAGACAGAAAGCAAGATACTCTTCCTCAGACGGTGGTTGATCGACACGTGGCCTTTTTGATCTTTTGCCTTTGGTCCATGACTCTAAATACTTGAAATGATTGCCGGAATCTTGCCTGAATAAAGGGGTGGTTGCCGTCGTTGGAGAATTCAAAGCTTCAACCGCCATTAGGTGACACTAGAGGTGGTGGTTGGGTAGTTGTTTTTAGAGAGAGAGAGAGAGAGAGGGGTTGAGTGAAGAGAGTGTGGGTGGTTAGTCAAGTATATAAGGGGGTGTTTCGGCGGTGGCGGATGGTGGAGAGTTGAAGGAAGTTGCCTGACAAGTTTAAGGAAAGTAGGCCAAATTGTCAATTTTTATTTTTTAAGTTGTTCTTACCTTTTATTTTCTTAATTATTAAAAAGTATATTGGTGGATACACGCGTTGTGTGTGTATTTAAAATAAATCTATAACTACTATTTTCAAAATTATACTCGTATATTTATTTTATAAAATTATACTTACATAATAAAACTTTCTGAAACTAATTTGAAATCTAAACCTTGTCTATTTGTATGAATTTATAAAAATCTAATACACATATGACATTATAAATAGTGATTATGATGTATTTCAAGTGTTGTATGTTACTCTTAATTACGCTAATTGTGTACAATGACTTTAAGAGAACAAGATGTCGTGACAAGTTAAACTCGTATTAAAGATGTTTTTGTGTTTTTATGATTTTAACACACACTTCAAAATTACTCTCATTCGTTTAATATTATATACTATTTAAAATCCAAACAGAATATCTCAAACTAATCAAAGTTACCAAAAAACAAAAAAATATATCCCATACATCCATTTGGATGTACGTTAAAGTATTAACATGGAAGATTTAACACCATTTTAACATATATAGCTTGTAGTGTTGCAATGTTAAAAAAACATTTGATGTAACTTTGGCAGTCCACACCCATGCTCTATGTATTACCGTAAACAGAACTTCTAATAGTAGTAATAATATCGAATTTTTCATAGTATGACGACATAATGTAGAATAAAAATAATGAAGATACTGTATAGTTAGTGCTCTAAAAACTAGGATTTAATTGTTATATAATAATGCGGATAAAGCTAGGAAGTTAGGGGTGAATGTATCTTTGGATGCCAAGTGGTGGCATCAAGTGGAGTTTAGTCAGCCTAAAAAGAATGGACTAGAATCGGCACCGCCGTGTTCTCCTCACCTTCTATCAGTAGTGTATACTGCACATACAATATTCTATACCAATATATTACTTTTACTTTCGCTTGTTCTATATTTAAAATTACTTGATTTGGATTTGTTTAGATCGAGCCATAATTCATATATAGTTGACTATACATGGTCAACTATTTTTTATTTGACAATAACAATCAATGCTCTAGCATATGCCTTTCTAGAGTTTACGAGTTCGATTCTTCACTTGTAAACATTTATTAGTTAGAGAATATTCATAAAAAGTTACAGTGATGATTAGTTCGCGTACATAACGATTAAAGCTCGCTCATCCCGAAAAGGCCACTAAAACATGAATGCTCTTTTAATAGAAAGTTTTAGTTTATTTTCAATTAGTCAATTACATTCACAAAAACGAGTTTTAATAGATCTTTTCTTATAACATACAATCATATTAAAAGCATATGTTAATATGTTATAATCCTCAAGAAGCTAGAGAATGCAAAAAGGAACTTTGTATGGAAAATTTATTATTCAAAGAAGATTCTAAATTGAGCTGGGAAAAGTCTATGCTATGAAGGGAAAAAGTGGAATTGAATTTGACCGATAAACTTTGCCTTGTTACGAAGTTGGCTGCGATATTTGATCTAGATGAACATATGATTGAAAAAGTACCAATTACTTAGAAGTAAGCTCGGTCCAAAAACCGGATCGAAACCGATAGAACCGAATCTGAAAATGATTAATTTTCAAAACCGAACCGATAACATGTTATTGGTTTTGGTTCGGTTCGGGTTTGGTCCGGTTCAGTTATTTTACGCCAAATGTTCATCATTTTCCGAAAACTGAACCGAACCGAATCGAAATGAAACCGATAGAACCGAAACAAAAAACGATGAATTTTCAAAACCGAAACCGAACCGATAACATGTTATCGGTTTCGGTTCAGTCGGTTTTTTATTCGGTTTGGTTTTTTTCGGTGCAAATGCTCACCCCTACAATCACGTATGAATGGGTATATAAATGTGAAGCATCATCAATCAACTTCAAAGTTCAAACATATTTTATGGGGGACTTTTTATTTTACGCATAGATTTTTTTTATTTTTTTGAAAAAAAAAAATATACTACTACCTCCGTATCAAAATAAGTGATACACTTTCCTAAAAGGGGTGGAACAAAATAAGTGATACACTTCAAAATCTTTCCTTATTTGGCAAAAAAGTGGGACCCCTTCTCCACTAACTATCTACTTTAATAAAGTAAAATTACTCTTTTACCCTTACTTTTACTTTTAAACATCATTAATTTCACTACATCCAAAAGAAGTGGGTCCCATTATCCACTAACTATCCACTTTATACTATTTAAATCACTTTCCAATCTTTTGTCTCAAAAACCGCAATTTCCCAAATGTATCACTTATTTTGATACGGATGTAGTATATGTTATAATGGTTATTTTAGGTAGTTGAACTTTACTTGTGATATACCCAATATAATCTTTATCTGTTTTCAAATCTTACTCTGATCGTTAGAAAGTCATCTTCCCACTGGTATCCTCATTTAACGAGAGACTTTGATTTTCTTTCTTCTTCTAATTTTTTACTGACACCGCTAATTATTTTATGGGATTTTCATTTAATGATCAGTTAAAATATAAACCAAACTTAAAGTTGTTACCTAAATTAATCACTCCTAATTTACTCCTATCAAACTTGTAATAAGAAAATATAGATATAAAATTTTATTTTCTATGAAACAAAGATGAAAGAACTAAATTACAAAATATATAGTATTTTTTATTAATTGAAAAAAAAAACAATGATTGCAAAGAGTACAAGCATTTAGGAGAAGGAAGGTTTGTGTGGGGACATTGACTAAAGACCGGGTCGAAGTCAAGTAAATGAAACCGAGTAAGCCGACGCCAGAATAGAGCGCAGCCGGCAACAACTAGATTTATGTACCTTTCTTATTTTTTATGTCTTGTGGGGCCAATGTTAATGTTAATGTAGGACAGCTACTTATTTAATATTTAATATTGACACTTTAGTAACATGCAAGTGGACGATTAGCCACATGTTTCATATTTTGTGTTAAAAAAACTTGGGTTTAATCTTATCATTCTTATGTATTTGTTAGGTTTTTCTACTCATTAAAAACACGCATCCTGCGTGAATTCTTTCTTTAGTTAAAAAATGAAATGTAGTCCATCCATCTCACAAAAAACTTCTCATTTGACTTTTGCATAAGTTTTTAGGTGATAGGTAGAGGTGGGGGTCATTGATAATATTTTTGATTAAAATATAAGGTTGGGTTGGAGAGAGAAAGATAGTTAGTGGATATTAGTGATGAAGTTTTTAGTAATAATAGTTTTTTATTGTGTGGAGCTCATCAAATATGAGAACTAAGAAGTTTTTTTGTGGGATAAAAATTTAAAATTAAATGAGAAATTTTTTGTGGGATTGAGGGAGTATTAAAAGTATATATGTGTCGTCACAAGAATTAAAGCGTTTAAATAGATTATTGAAGAAAATTAAAACGTGTTAATTGACAACTAACTCCATAAAGTTGTTTAATAATATTTAAAACTATTACTCAAAGATGTAAATGTTAGCATAGTTTATAATTAGCCCATTTTTATCATAAGCCTTATGTTAACTTAAACAAACCACATTAGAAGTGATTTAGTGGTTGAGTTTTATCTGCATAAGAATAAAATTAATAAGAGTCACATGTTCAATTTATATGAGAAAATAATAATAATAATAATAATAACTCATTGTGTCCATTGAGGTTCATCCCTGCCGCATCCGGGCTGCCGACAAAACATGTGGCCACCATGTGATTAGTCGGTTTGTAAAGCTTTTTATAACTCATGTTAAAAAAAGAAAAGTAAAAAACTTAGGCTTAGGCCTGTTATGGAAACACAAACAGGAAAGTTAAGGAACCCATTCTAGGAAAAATCAGAGATATTTTATATTGTCTAAACGGAAGTAGTATAAGCAGAAGGGTAAATTTAGAAGAAATGCAAATAAGGTCATGTCTTACGTACATAAGTGATAAGACGAATGCATTTAATTAACCACGTGTGTGCTATGTTGTTAGTTGTTATGACTTTAAAGATGCATCGAATGAAGTTGAAACTTCAACTCTAGCAAACGTGAGAAATACTAAAGAAAAGCCACACGATACCCACATGTTCTTTTGGGACAATGAGAACGTCAATAAAGACATTTACTTTTAATACGAAGGAAACACACAAATATAATATATTGCAAGGATCCTTCCACAACCGTTTTTTCTTTCTTATTTTATCATTTTTTACAAATCAAAACAACATCAATACTTCTAAATTGATATATAATTGACATTTCCGTATCAACAATACATATTAACTATTACTTTGTCAAATTACAAAGTCTTATGCAAAATTTAAAAGCATTCACGTCACTCCCTTTCTGCAAACTGATCAAGAGATCGTGCCAACGGTGTCATTTAACTAACGCTCACCTGTTACAAAGTTGGAAGAGGCCTTACAAGCATATTATTTTGTGTAGGTTTTTACTTTGAGACTCAATAAATGTTGGTGTTTGAGAGAAAAATACGAAATTTGAAGAAGAAAACTTAATTTTATTATCCAAGATGAACAATAATGAAGGTATATCTTTGAAGAAGAAAACTTTTATTACCTCAATTATGTTACGATGAACAAAAAATGAAGGAAGGTATATCTCAATTATGTCCATCTATTTTGAACGATAAATGTAATTACAACTTTCCGAGATGGGACCGAAATATATGCTAAGAAAAGCAACCTAATAAGGCTCCAAACAGCAAAAATGAAAAAATACAATACAAACTCCAACACTCAACAGAACAGCGAAAGATGCCAATATGAAGCAGAAATTAACTCAGGGCGAAAGACTACGAGTGATCGGGTCAATTACCCAGTTTGACCGATCAACATTACATCCCTCATATTTGTCCATCTAACTTTTGAAGTCTGAATTATAAAATATGATAAGAAATACTGTAACATGAAAGAAAAGGAGTAATCATTGAAAATGATAACATTGTTTAATTAGGCCTAAAACAAAATGGCCTAATAAATTTTTTCCACTTATCCATGTAACTTGCAAAATTTTTACGACAATCACTAAGGTGGTGTTTGATTTGAACTTAATTGACTTAATATATAAATAACTTAATACATTAAGTCTATTAAAGTTTGTTTGTTTTTTGCTTTATGTAAAAAAGTTGGCTTAACATGAAAAATGATAGAGATGAAAGTCTCCCCATTAAGTCATTAATTTTTCCAATTTTACCCTTTCATTTCGTGTCTATAAACCCACGTATAAGGAATAACCACTTGACTTTTTCTATAAGTTGAGCTTATTTATCTTATCTTACTATTATATAAAGCATTTAGGCCTACTACATTAAGAAAGTTTAAGGAGCTTCTTAAACTTAATTTTAAGGACCTTTCCACTTTTGTTAGTTAGTTCTTTACCTTAAAAAAAATTAAATCGCGGCTTATAAGATTCGAATCCAGGACCTCTCCTAAGTTATCACTATGTGTTAACCACTTGCTATACATTACACTTTATGTCAAACCACTCACACTTAATACATTAGGCTGTTATTATAACCATTTATCCCAATAACATTAAATATACGACGGTGTAAATCATCAACTCTTACCAGTGTCGGCACCTACCATCACTACATTTGACCATCACTAATGTCGGCACCTACCATTACTACGCACCACCACTCATCACCATCGCTATTGCCACCACCACCGTTACTATCGTCACTTTGAAATATAGTTACGGGTACCCGCCGCCGCATTGCGCGGGTACCCTGCTAGTAATATATAACATACGAAGCATGTATGTTAAGTTAATATATTTGGTTTTATGATATTTTACATTATTAATAATGTTGTGCAGTAAATAAATCAGTATATATATTACTAGCTACAAAACCCGTCCGATGGGCGGGTATGCTGTAAATTTTAGTATGTAGAAAAATGTCCAAAAACTTTATATATTTCTAAATGACATAATAATCGATAGATGTGATGATTATTTTGTACAAAAAAACGGTAAATGAAGAAATGTTACACGGGCATTTTATTAAATGAAGAATCCAGCTTTTTATGCCGTAATCCGTAATATCTGAAGTCTGGTTCCGTTGCATAATCCAGCTTTTTATGCCGTAATCATAGAATGCCGGTTTTATGGAAATTATATTGAGTCGTGTATCACTTCTGAATAAAATACGATTGAGTCGCTGATTGATCTTTTAAATATTTATTTGTTTCCTTGTATGTAGGATCTTTTAAATAGTTATTTATTTGTTTCCTTGTATGTAGGAAGTCGTATATGGAGCATATGAATGTAGACCGTAAGCCGTACTAGATTCGTTTGCCGTATATGGAGCGTATGAATGTAGACCGTAAGCTGTACCAGATTCGTTTGTATTAATGCAAATGACGTGGACCAATTAGGGAATTCCAAGTGGCATTATGGACGGATAGGAATGCTTGGAATTGCCATGGTGTCATACCCTCTTCAAATTTAGGCCTCATATATAGGGTAGGATTTCCTATAAATACTTTATAGTGATTTTATTTTGAGTTTAACAAATATACGAAGTATTATATATAGAAGGTTAAAAAGATAATTTATTCTCATTCAGTTAGTTGATTCAGCATAAAAATCAAATAACACATTGTTATTTTCTAGACAGACACTTTATCCAAACATCACTTAATATTAAGAAAAAACAAACACCCCCTAATTATTCTATGGGTAAAATCACAAACATGACCCCATATATAAATATATAATGTTAGATACTTAGGTAAAAAAACAGCCGATTTTCATGTTTCCCAAAACACTCTGCAGGTCTTCACACGATGTACATTTCTTGAGACTCAGACCAAAACCAAGAAAATTAATATTTCAAATCTTGACCATGTGACCTAGCAGAAAGCCAGAAAGAACTATTAAAGGAGGCAATATCTATATTATAAGAATTTATTCACACACTTTATTAGTATATTATACAAGTTCTAAACTAAAATTTACAAACACATTAAACCATAAATTATGGTGTATCGTGTAGGACTGTGTACGATCTAAAAACTGAACCGAACCGAGAATAATGAAAATGGTTTCGGATGCACCGATGACGTTCGGAACCAAACCGGACCTAGAACCAACGGGAACCGAACTGTGAAAGTTTCTTCGACTTTTTCGGTTTTTTCTCGGTTCCGGGCCAAACCGAACCGCTCGGAACCGAGAATCGATTTTGCATGAAAGTTAGAACCAAGAACCAAATTCATATAACTCGGTTCGGTCTGATTTATTCATGCGATTCCAAATGGTCTAATAAGGTATACTGGATACCACCCTGAACGGACGAAGCATACACGGACGGAAGGGAAGGACGGACGCTTGGGAATCGATAATCCCAAGAAAGACGATCCAAGCGTGGAACGGGCTTTGCGGGAAAGAAGCTTTGAGCCGTGTGCGCATTAAATGTTACCAAGTCCCCAGAACGGCGTTGACGTAAGAACAGGCTGTAACCCGGTGTACAAAGAGTATGGTTCGACCTCCTTACCCAAGAGACCGAACGGAGTACCGGTCCAAAGGAAGACCTTCCTTTCCTCGCGCAGTAAGAAGCCCGCTATAAATACCTCGCAACAACGATCGGCTAAGCAGGATTCATTCGGTATGTTCCTTCTATACTAAACACTTATTACTACCCCCCCCCCCCCTCTCTAGCATTAGAGACCGATTCATCTTCCCCAACGCTTTCGCAAGTAACTTATGCCCATGATCTCTCCATAAGACCTTACGTCGATAGATTCTAACTTGAGCGTCGGAGTGTTCTCACGAGGATAACCCTCGGGGAGCATCTGACCTAGAGTTTCGGTTGATCGCAGGTTGCGCATACGCTGGTTAAGGAATCTCGTTCCGTCTTCTGACCATACAGAGAACTAGACGCAACATTTGGCGCCATCCGTGGGACTTAGAACGAAATGGCCCAGGAATCGACGACGAAGGGAGGGAATCGTCCCCCGGTGTTCACTACAAGCGAGCAAACTCCTCCGCCCTTCTCCGCTTCGGCGGTTGTTAATGCCGCAATTTGCCCTCCCCCCTCCGGGTCAGGGAAGGACGATCCCACGAAGGAGGAAATTGAAGAATTTAACCTTTTCCGTAAATTCCAGAAGTTAAGAAATTTGGAGAAAAGTCAAAGAAAAACAGGAGAAGGAAATAGTGGGGTCGGGAGAACGTTAACTTATTCCAGCGAGGAATCCACTCAGGAGGAGTCCACCAGAGAAATCTCCAAAGAAAAAGCATCTACCATACGAACCCGCAATCAAGAGCCTCGGGCAAAAAGAGAAGGGGGGCGAGTCGTTAGGGGAAGGAGGGAAGAGTCTTCCAAACCTTACTCAGCAACACCCCGGAACTTCCGATCTCCCTTCGCTGAGGACATCAACGAGATGCCCATTCCCCCGGGACTGAAGGGTCCCAGGGTCAAGTCGTACGACGGGACTGGAGACCCAGATGATCACGTGGCAAGCTTCCGGTGGGCTGTTAGAATGATACCAATGGATCAGAAGTTATGGTGCTTATACTTCGCAGGAACGCTCGAAGGATCGGCTCGATATTGGCTTTCCAGCTTACCACTAGGAAGCATAACCAGTTTCGAAGAGCTCGCAACACAATTTAGCCATAGTTTTATACAACAAAAGAAATACCAACAAAGGTCTCAGTCTATCATGGCTTGTCGACAACGAGAGGGGGAATCGAACAAGTCGTACTTCAAAAGGTTCAACGAACAGAGCCGAAAGATGCCCGTTCGGGAAGACTCACTTATAATAGCAGCTTTCACATATGGTCTCCGGGAAGGGGAACTGTTCAGGGAGTTGTCAAAAAGAGACTTCGTAAAGGCAGATGACATGATCAATGCAGTAAACAAGGTGCTCAAGCAGGAAGAAGAAAGCGCGGAGAAGCTGCGTTTTGAGGCTCAAGAAAGAAAAGGGATTCACGGACCAACCGCTCATCGAAACCCGGAAAGGGCCAGAGGTTCTTATCGATCGCCCCTTCCGGGAAAGACGTCTTTCAAAGGGAGACCGTCCGTAGGAAGACCGCACCACGATCGGTACGAACCTTACCGTTCCGAGGCGTTCACAGCTAGCGAGTCGAAGGAGGAAAGAGATGGGCGGCCAGTACGAAAGAGGTATCCTCGAGATCCCAATGCCTATTGTGAATTCCATAAAATAATGGGCCACGCCACGGCTACCTGTGAAAGTTATAAACGAGAGAAGGAAACTCAAAGGAAAGGAAAAGGAAAAGAAACTGTAGCGGAAGCTCCCAAAGCAAAAGAAACGGTCTATGACACGGAGATTTTAGCAGTGGAGGAGGTGCCCTCTCCTAGTGTCCCTCTGAGGAAACGGAAGGAAACGGCTATAGAATTCGGAAGAGATGAACCGATACCGGAAGGGTATGTGGGGATGGAACCCTTGGTAATTTGTGGAGCTATCGCCCGGACGATGGTCCGTCGTATTTATGTGGACGGCGGGAGCTCCGCCAATATCATGTACGATCATTGCTTTGAGAAATTCCCTTCGGATGTTAAGGCATTCCTCAAACCCGCCACTTCCTCCGTGGTGGGGTTCTCGGGACGGTCCGTATGGCCGCGAGGAAAAATCCACCTCCCGTTAGTGCTGGCAGACTGGAACACATCACGAAGCAAGGCTATTGTCACAGAGTTCATCGTAATAGAAGCTCCATCTCGATACAATGTCATTTTGGGGCGAACGGTGATGTGGAAATTACAGGCCATAGCCTCTACTGTCCACGGTTTGCTCAAATTCCCATCAGAGCAAGGGGTGCTTACCATCCGAAGTATGCCCATGCCTTTGACAGAATGCGGAAGCATCGTACACCAGGATAGTTGGACGGAGCAAGAAGAAGTTCAAGTCATCATCAATGCAGAGTTCCCGGAAGCTACTGTTCGGATGGGAGGGAATCTCCCACCTACAATAAGTGGAGAGTTAGAAGCTCTGTTGAAGAGAAACAAACATGTGTTTGCATGGGAGCCCAAGGATATGACGGGCGTGTCAAGGAGTGTGGCAGAACATAAGCTGAACATCAACCCTGCATTCACACCCGTCAAACAAGCAAAAAGAGGGATGGCAGCCGACCGAAATAAGACAATTAACAAAGAGGTGGAAGACTTGGTATCAGCAGGTGTCCTGCGGAGCACGCAATATCCAGAATGGATAGCCAACCCGGTCCTCGTGAAAAAAGGGGACGGTTCCATGCGGATGTGCGTGGACTTCAAAGATCTCAATAAGGCGTGTCCAAAAGATAGCTATCCTCTTCCTGAGATAGAGCAAAAGGTAGAAGCGTTAGGCGGGTATAAGTGGAAGTCGTTCTTGGATGCTTATAAGGGTTACCATCAGGTACAAATGGCAAAAGAAGATGAGGAGAAGACAGCGTTTCATACGGCCAAAGGCACATACTGTTATATCAAAATGCCTTTCGGGCTACGGAACGCTGGAGCCACGTACCAACGTCTCGTTGATAAAGCTTTCGAGAAACAGATCGGGCGTAATCTGGAAGTATACGTGGACGACATGGTGATAAAAAGCAAAGGGGATGGAGACTTGATCAAAGATGTGGAAGAAACGCTTCAAATGCTACAAAAAATCAACATGAAATTGAATCCAAAGAAATGTTCGTTCGGAATGAGCAGAGGAAAGTTCTTGGGCCATATTGTTACCCTTTCGGGGATACAAGCCAACCCGGAGAAAGTGGAAAACTTGCTAAAAGTAAAAACCCCAAGAACGGTGAAGGAGGTACAAGCACTGAACGGAAAGTTAGCTGCGCTTGGGCGATTCTTAGCAAAATCTGCGGAACGGTCCATTCCTTTCTTTAAAACATTGCACGGATGCAGCAAAAAAGGAAACATAGAGTGGACGGAGGAAGCAGAAAAAGCGTTCGATGAACTCAAGCGGCATCTACGAACCATTCCTACCATGGCCAGTCCTAAAGAAGGGGAGATGCTTGTAATGTATCTCTCCACCAGCACGGAAGCGATCAGTTCGGTACTTCTTGCAGAAAGGGAAAAGAAACAAACCCCGGTATACTTTGTTAGCCGAGTGTTACAAGGAGCTGAGTTAAATTATTCGGTGGTTGAAAAGCTGATCTTAAGTTTGATATACTCAGTCAGGCGCTTGAAAAGATATTTCCAAGCCCATCCGGTAACGATCCTGACCAATCAGCCAATCAAGAGCATACTGCACCAACCCGAACGGTCCGGACGCCTGGCCAAATGGGCGATCGAATTAGGAGAGTACGATATGGCGTTCAAACCTAGACCTAGCATAAAAGGTCAAGCGCTAGCAGATTTCCTCTTGGAAATGCCAAATGAAGAAAAGCAGGTAGGAGAAAGCATGCAGGCTGAACAAAGCCTCCGGGAAATACCCTCCAGGAGTGAAAGATTGGTGTGGCGAATGTATACCGACGGAGCTGCAGGGTCGGACGGCTGTGGAGCAGGGGTCGTATTGTCCGGGCCCAACGAAGAGAAAATAACATACGCGTTAAGGTTCGACTTCACTTGTTCAAATAATGAAGCTGAGTACGAAGCACTTTTGGCAGGTCTAAGCTTAGCTAGAAGTATGGAAATAAAGGAACTGGAAGCGTTCGCCGATTCAATGCTGGTTGTTAACCAGATAAACGGATCGTACGAGGCTAAAGAGGGTCACATGAAACGTTACCTAGAGCAAGTAAGGCTAAGAGTGGCCAAGTTCGAAAGGTTTAAGATAACGCAGGTTCCTCGCACCAAAAATAAGGAAGCCGATGCGCTCAGCAAGCTAGCTTCAATGTTATATCATCACCTTACGAAGGAAGTATTGGTAGAAGTCCTTCCCAGGAGAAGTATTGAACAAACATCCTGTGAAGAGGCCGCGTCCACACGGGAGGAAGAAAGCTGCTGGATGAAACCAATCATAAGGTATCTGACGGAAGGGCTGCTACCAGAAGACTTGTCACAGGCAAGAAAGGTTAGGGTAAACGCAGGAAGATATTCGGTCAAGAACAACTTGCTATATCGAAAGGGGTATTCCACTCCATGGTTGCGATGCTTGGGATGATTGGAATCTCAAAAGGCCATAGAGGAAGTGCACGAAGGACTGTGCGGATCGCATACGGGTTCGCGAGCTCTAACCCAGAAGGTCTTCAGAACGGGTTACTTTTGGCCTCGGATGTCAAAAGATATCCAAGAATACGTCAAGAAGTGTCAAAAATGTCAGGCATACTCAAACGTCCCCAACCAAGCGCCGGTCAACCTCACGAGCATCCACAGTCCATGGCCATTCTGCCAATGGGGAATTGACATAGTTGGACCCTTCCCAAAAGCTCCCGGGGGCTTGAAATTTTTGGTGGTGGCAGTAGATTACTTCACCAAATGGGTGGAGGCGAAGCCGTTAGCATGCATCTCTGGGAGCAACATCGTTAAATTTGTATGGAAGCAAATTGTCTGCCGATTCGGTCTTCCCCATATTATCGTTAGCGACAACGGGAAGCAATTTGCCAGTAACCCCTTCAAAAGCTGGTGTGCTAGACTGTCCATTCGCCAGAATTTTACATCTGTGGCTCACCCGCAAGCGAATGGTCAAACGGAGGTAACCAACCGAACGCTTCTTAAAGGAATCAAAACCCGTCTGAATCGCGCAGAGGGTGGATGGGCAGACGAGTTGCAAAGCGTCCTATGGGCATACCGAACGACGGCTAGGAGCACAACGCAGGAAAATCCGTACAGCCTGGTGTACGGGTCAGAAGCAGTTATCCCTCTAGAGGTAACCATACCGTCCCCCAGAGTAGAGAATTTTCGCTTAGAAGAAAACGAAGAAGCTTTAAGATTTAACTTAGACCTGGTAGAGGAACGTAGGGAAAATGCTGCTCTGCGACAGGCCGCATATAAATCTAGAACAGAAGGGTATTACAATGCAAAAGTCAAGGGGGTCGCATGCAAGGTGGGAGATTTGGTGCTACGGAAGAATGAGGCAAGTCTTCACTACAAACCGGGCAAGTTATCTCCCAATTGGGAGGGCCCGTACAAAGTAAAGGAAGCAAGGCGAAACGGATCGTATGTGCTGGAAGGAATGGACGGGTCGGTCATCCACCGAACCTGGAACATGAGGAACTTGCGTAAGTTCCACTTCTAAGAAAAGGTAGAATCCTCGAAGTACGCCGATAATGGTTTGTATGTTGTTAATTTTGAATTTTTGTTTATGTATTCAAAAAAGTAACGAACGATGCGTGCGAATCAATATACCCTTCGAGAAGGGCCTTTTGTTTATTTCATCCTCGATAGGCATTACGGAAGGTCTTACCTACCCGTAGAAATAAGCGAATTAACGAAAATCGAACATGCATGAAAATCGCGAAAATTTCTGAACAAGAGGGACGCCTCTACAGAAACCTTTTTTTTTATATATACGAAAAACATACGAAAAACATACGAAAAACATACGAATAAAATACGATAAAAATCATCACATTACGATAAACAACGAATACTAGCAATCAACGAAACACACAAAAGTATCCTACAAACCATTCGGTTTACAAAAGAAAAAACAACAAACAACTAGGTCGGAGGAGGACCTTGTCCTTGACGGGAGCTCTCTCCCACATCATCCGGTCCGGTGGACGATCTCTTCACCAGCTCTTTCAAATTGTCCAAGGAAACAGCACCGGATGAAATTGATTGAAGCAAGGAATAGCTCGGGGTGACCACCTCACCAAATAAGGCCATGATATTAGTTTGGGAGTCCGGATAATCATGAACAAGTCCCACACCTTGTAGCAATTCCGCATATTCCTTGTGAGTATCTAAGCAGCCCCGGTACTGCCCGAACCGAACACTTTCTCTCTGCAAACTAGAATTGCGACCAACGAACTCCGCAGAATTTAACACAGTCCCAAATACCCCGGAGATTCCCTTTTGAATCACCCAGTCAAGATCCTCGCGCAGTTGACCAACCTGACGAGACTGCATAGCAACTTCTTCTTTTAAACGATCATTGTGGGTATCCAGGTCGGAGTGACAGCGAATAACCTCCTGCAGCTGAGAATCTTTTTCCATCAAAGCTAGTTCCAACTCGGCAATACGAGCAGTAGAAGAGCTTTGACCTGCACTAAGTTCAACAATGCGGGCATCCTTGGCAGAAAGGTGGCCTCGCATGTCTTCAAGAGCAGCAGATAAATCTTTGTTTTCAGCAGAAAGGCGTTCATGCTCATCCTTTAAACGGTTCTTCTCTTCAGCTTCTTTTTCGTGCAACCTCTTTAATTTGTCCAAAACCCCCTCCATCTGAGAGAACTCTTCGCGATAGTGGGATAATGATTGCCTGTTATGGACACCCCGCATTTGCAGCTCTGACAAAAGATCCACAGCACTTAGCAACTCCGACCTCGCACGAAGGAAAAGGCCTTCGTCTGAAACACCCGTAAGGTTTAGGGCGGAAGCAAGAGGATCTGGAAGGGTGTGCACGATCGCAGGCGTGGAAGTGACAGCAGCTTGCAAACCCCCCCTTTCGGGTCCTGATACTTTGATGAATAGAGACGAGTCAGGAAGACTAGTAGCAGAAAACTCTTTCGTAGAATCTGAAATCGTGGTTCGAACCAAACGAGCTGAGAAATAAGTAAAATCAGCAAGAGGCGTAGGGGTATGCATATGTATAATATATATATATAAAAAAAAAACACAAGAAATAACTCTTACATCGGAAGGGAAAATTGGGTAGTGAAGATTGTGTCTTGGAAGGACGAACAGACGGACCCTCCTTCTCGAAAGAAGGAGGCTGCAAACCAGCAGTAAACAGCAGATCACTAAACATCGCCAGAGCAGATGCACTAGGCGGCGGCGGTAGTAATGACGTGATATCTTGCAACGAAGAAACAGATGTTGTAATCGGAGGAGGAACGCTCGCCGTTACGGTAGTAGGAATGATCAGAGAGGTAGGCGTGAACGATATGGTAACAGGAACCCCCTCACCAGCGGAAACTTCAACAACCTTTTCTGGAAAAAGCAAAGTAACTTTTTCTTTTTTAATAACGAAAAATATACATCATAAAAAAAGGGGGGGTAGGAGTATAGTCATACCTTCACGACGTAGACGTTTGGGTGTCGGCGACACGGAAGCTTCGGGCCCCCTTTTTGAGAGTGTCTGGATAGATCGGCTCTTGCGGGGTCTTGTCAAGTCTGACTGAGAATCAGAAACCATGGTGTCCTCAGTCCTAAACCGTAGACTTTCAACAACCGGGGTGGAAACATCAGAAACGGTTTCGATTCCACGTTCCGTCGCCGTCGGAGTACTCTCTGAGCTAGAAATCTCTTCAGGAGGAGGCAGGAAGGGCAGGATAGGCCCTTCGGCCATAGAAACTGACTCTTTAGGAGGTTTCGGCATCCGCAGGCGATGGAATAAGGAAGTGTCCTTACCATTAACCCTCAAGATGGGTCGGATATGACGAACGAAATAATAAGGGCTTAGATCGGCCATTCCCAGAAGAAGTTCGTCAGGGTCATCCCATTCTATTTCTACGGAAGACATCTTTTCAACATGATTACTCTCTTCATCGCTCAACTCAGGGGCGGCTTCGGATGACCTCCCGGTTATTTTCCCCCAGGAAAGAGAAACATCATTGAAAGCCAAACGGTCAACGTAAAAAAAGCCGTACTTCCAATCGCGAATGGAATCCTTCAAACCCGTAATACGTTCGCTTCGTCCGGGTCTATGGGTAAAAACCGCCCAGTCTCCGCGACCAGTAACCACATAAAGATGGCGAAAGATCTTGGTAGAAAGAGGAATCCCGAGGGAACGACTAATCAAGATAAACCCAACGATCTTACGAAGAGAGTTAGGAGCCAGTTGAGCCAAGTGGAGACCGAGATCTTGAAGGAGAGCAAGAATAAAGTCGTCAATAGGGAACCGTAATCCCCCAAGAAGATACTGAAAATACACTGGCTCAAAACCGGGAGGAGCCGAGAGAATAGTGTCAGAAGGACCAGGCAGAAGCAATTGATAACAACGATCTATGTGAAATTCATCATGGATCGACGCCAGATCGGGAGGGGTAAGATTGGTATGGGTATTCGCGGCGGTTCGAACCTCTTGGCTGGATTTACTCGCTTTTTCCTTGGTTGGTTTCTTCATGATGATTTAGAAATTGGAAAAGAAAGTAAAAGGGCAGAAGTGCAAGGAAATTGAGGGTGCTTTGAAGAAAGATTAAAGACACAAGAAACATATATAGGGAAGGAATGCGAAGAGCCCCTATATATCGATAGGGTAATGATGAGTCTAACGGTCAAAAGCACGGTAACGGTCATTTTTTAAAATGACAGTGTGAAAAACAACGAACCTAATTTCAAGTTTAAATAACGATTTCGAAACCAATCCTCTTTAAACTTGGGGGACTTAATAAGGTATACTGGATACCACCCTGAACGGACGAAGCATACACGGACGGAAGGGAAGGACGGACGCTTGGGAATCGATAATCCCAAGAAAGACGATCCAAGCGTGGAACGGGCTTTGCGGGAAAGAAGCTTTGAGCCGTGTGCGCATTAAATGTTACCAAGTCCCCAGAACGGCGTTGACGTAAGAACAGGCTGTAACCCGGTGTACAAAGAGTATGGTTCGACCTCCTTACCCAAGAGACCGAACGGAGTACCGGTCCAAAGGAAGACCTTCCTTTCCTCGCGCAGTAAGAAGCCCGCTATAAATACCTCGCAACAACGATCGGCTAAGCAGGATTCATTCGGTATGTTCCTTCTATACTAAACACTTATTACTACCCCCCCCCCCTCTAGCATTAGAGACCGATTCATCTTCCCCAACGCTTTCGCAAGTAACTTATGCCCATGATCTCTCCATAAGACCTTACGTCGATAGATTCTAACTTGAGCGTCGGAGTGTTATCACGAGGATAACCCTCGGGGAGCATCTGACCTAGAGTTTCGGTTGATCGCAGGTTGCGCATACGCTGGTTAAGGAATCTCGTTCCGTCTTCTGACCATACAGAGAACTAGACGCAACAGTTCTCAATACAATTTGCACATGCCTAAATTTATGCGGTATAAATTTCACTTCCATTCACAAAAACTTATAAAATTCAGGATAAAGCGTCTAGAGTACACATACTAATATGACCAAATTGCCCATACAATAAATTCCGCTTCATTAACACCAGGATAAAGCGTCTAAATTACACATACTAATTTGACCAAATTGCCCTTAGCAATAACTTTCGCTTTATTAACCCTTTTCCTTTGAGAAAACGTCAACAAGCTCCTAATTCGCAATGAACACGCTTAAAATCAGTTTGGGCATCCACAAACGTTTTAGATATTTTCCCAGTGGCAATTCCGTCATTTCACCAAAAGTAACAACCCCTTCCTTATCCCCTTCCGTAAACCCGCCGTCGATCTCCCTGTTAGCCAGAGGAGCCACCGGTGCCCCCCGTTTCTACTTCACCATCGCCGCCGCATCCGCCGCTTTCCGTACCGATTTGAAGCCAAACCACTATTCTAACATGACGGCACCTAATTCCTTTCATAAGCAAGTAGATATCGCCGTTAAAGACGATCGTATTTCATCTTCAATTCGCGTCATTCCTGACTTCCCCAAACCTGGTATGCACACACACAGACACAAACACTCACTAACACTTTGAACGTATTTGATCAAGGAATATTGAAGTTTATGTCTGTGTAGGGATCATGTTTCAGGATATTACGACGATGTTACTTGATCCGGTGGCGTTTAAAGATACGATTGATCTGTTTGTTGAGAGATACAAAGAGAAAAACATCTCCGTTGTTGCTGGTAAAAATTCTCCTTTTCACGTGTATTGTTGTTTGTGCTTCGAGTTCGATTTTGACTTGGAGGTCAAAGATAGTAACTTTCAGTTTGGGGATAAATGTAGGTGTTGAAGCAAGAGGATTCATATTCGGTCCTCCTATTGCATTGGCAATTGGTGCAAAATTTGTTCCTATGAGAAAACCCAACAAGTTACCTGGTATATCTTTTCTTTTCCATGAATTTCAGTTGATTTTGTTAAATTACAATTACAATGTACGAGATTGGGGGAGAAAGGGTTGCATAGCCACAGGGACCAAATCTGTAATTTAGTGTATTTGATGATTTGTCTTGTGCAGGAGCTGTGATATCAGAAGAATATTCGTACAGACAAAATGGAGATGCATGTTGGAGCTGTAGATGCTGGTGAACGTGCACTTGTAATTGATGATTTAATTGCAACTGGCGGAACCCTAGCTGCTGCAATCAAGCTAACTTCTCTTTTAATTGATGATTTATCAATCATGTTCTTTCTATAAATATAAATATGTTTTGTTTCAGATATCATTACATGATTTCAGTTATAATCTAATTTTAGACTATATGGAAATGTATCCAATTCTACACCAAATGTTATTGTATGCATTCGACTATGAAACTCAAGAAACCTTTAAAACTTACTTTTTGTTGTAACCAACTTACCATGTTTTTATACAATACCAAATTACATTAAATGGTAGGTTTGAAACTTTTCTATATCAAAAGTTAATTTTTATAGTCTAGTACACAATACAATAGCAGTTTGTGTATAGTCAGATACATTTTCATATAGTTTTCGATTTAAATAGAAACTTATGGGTGACATAACCCAGATTGATCAACTTATAACTAAACGGGTCAACTATGCCACCTCTTATTATTACTAGAAAACAAAATGTAAGAAAATACTTGGGATAATATCACTTTCATTGGTGTAAAGAGATTTGTTTTTCTTGCTAAAATGAATTTCTTTTGTTTTAATTTTTCTGTGTCTTTTGTTTTGTATTGCAGAGCGGGTGGGAGCAAATATAGTGGAGTGTGCTTGTGTCATTGAATTACCTGATCTTAAGGTACACTACAACCTCTCATTACTTTATTACTTATTTTTAGAATCTTCACATTGTCAAAAAGGTATATTGTTACATTTTTAGTCATTTTCCCTAAAACTTATGAATACATATTTGTTTTAGTGAGACTTACTACTACTGTATTGTAATTCAGGGTCGGGAACGGTTAGGAGACAAGCCCCTGTTTGTGCTCGTGAGCTCAGCTTGATCTTCTATTAATTTCTTAAAATCTTTAATTCATATTCTGAGACTATAGTTTTCAGGGATGAATAGAAAACCTCTTCACAATTTGAGTGTTCTATCTAGCTTTAAAATGATCAATTTCTCAACAATTATCATTAGGATGATGTAATTTGACTTTCAGTTGGTGGTTATGAGACGGGTTTCTTATTATCTTATTTTACTCCTTCTTAAAGTATTTAGGCCTTCTAAGTTTAGAAGGTCTTAATCTTAAACTTAATCATAAATTTCTACTTTGGGAAACATCTTAAACACCACAAAATAAAAAAAATATTGCTTAGGGGATTCGAACCCAAGACCTTTTGCGAGTACGGACTGTGTGTTAACCAATTGATCTACTTGATACTTTGTTTTATCCCAACAACTAAGCAATATAAACTTTAACTTCAACAAAACTAAAGCGGCTCATATTTTAAAAAACGCCAATTTCGGATTTAAGGAAACTTATAAGATATTCAACATAGCTAAAACGGCCCATATTTAAAAAAAAACGTCAATTTTGGATTTAAGGAAACTTATGAGAACGCAACCAACATCCACTATCGCTACCGTCGTCACCACCCACTACTTGATCGCCGTCAAATTTAGTAACAGGGTACCCGCCGCCGTATTGCGTGGGTAACCTGCTAGTTGTGATAAAAATGCGGAATTCTTAACTCTTAAATATGAATGTTATATCCAAATTATAAATGCATAATTTACTAATGAAGTCAATCCTCAGTTACATTCTTGCAAACCTTATATTGGGTATAAATAGTTCCTTCACCGATCTCCAAATCATTCCACAACCTTCTTTTGATCATCATCAAAGTAAAAGAATAAGGTCTTTTTATAGAAAGTTTGTATAAGTAAATGCGAACTAGCAGTGTAACTTCTTGTGCTTTATATAGTCACATTCTAATTCTAATGTTTAGGGAATTCACTCTCATTAACCTTTATAAACGATTTACAAAGTTGTCATGTCATGTTACCTCTTCACAGTGCATAAACTTTTTAAAAGCATTCAAAATTTTATGGATTTAATTGCTATTTTTTTGTTGCAGTTTAAGGATTTTATATCATATTTGGAACAGAGAGAATGTGAGGTAGTGATAAATATTCCAGCTACAAAAACCATTTGGGCAAGACTTTTGTTCATAGTTGAAAAAGTGAATGAAAGTTTCTGTATAAGTTAGCAGTCAGTTAAGAATATATATATTAACTATTTGAAATTATGAATAACAATCAGAGTGGCGCAGCGGAAGCGTGGTGGGCCCATAACCCACAGGTCCCAGGATCGAAACCTGGCTCTAATAAGATTGGCTTCCGAAATATTTTGATTATCCCTTTTTCCCTGGGCAAACGGCACCGTTTCCACCTGTGTTTCGTTAATTTACAGTTTTCACACCTAATCTCTCTTTCTTCACCTAAAATACCATTGCGACAATCATTATCTATACTATACATTTGTCATGCTGATGGTACTGTTCACAAAAGCGCGTGAAAACTGCGCAAGATGTGGAGATTGATGGTTTCTAACTTCTGTAGTTATGTTATTTTATTGTTTGTAATTATTTTCGAGATTCATTAAAGGACAGCTCAACATAAAGCTACAAAAATTACAAAAGGCCAAGACAAACAAAAGCCCAAGACAAACGAAGCCCAACAGCTACTACCATGAAAGTTAGCCCAACAGGAAAAAAATGCAAGAAATAGGCTGAGCCGCAGAAACATATTAAAACTTATAAAAGTATTATTTTTCTTATGCGGACTAAGTTCCACTATTTTTTTATGTTCAGTTAGAACATATTTATTGAAATAATACTCCCTCCGTCCCACAAAAAACTTTTCATTTACCTTTTGCACAAGTTTTTAGTGATAGTTAGTGGTGGGGTCATTGATAATATATTTGATTAAAATATAAGATTGAGTTGGAGAGAGAAAGATAATTAGTGGATATTAGTTGTGGGGTCTTTAATAATAATAGTTTTTTATTGTGTGGAGCCCATCAAATATGAGAAATGAGAAGTTTTTGTGGGACAAAAATTTAGAGTGAAATGAGAAGTTTTTTGTGGGATGGATGGAGTATTTGATATGGTTGGCAATTTTTGTCGGGTTCAAGTTGATATCATCATCCTAAACAGTACATATTTAATTGCTCAAGTTAGGGGTCGGGGTTTTATAATATAGCAATTTTTTTTTTTAAATTTTACAAGATTAAAGCTAATCCAGTATGACATAGGTTTAAAGTAAAAACTAAATGCTTTATATTAAGGTAGAGATAATTTTCTAAAAAGATAAATCTAGCTTAACATATTTATTATTAATGTAACTTACACAAATTGTAAACAAAAAATCCGCAGTAACACGCGGGTCAGTATTACACTTGTTTTATTACATTTTGGATGGGATAAATTTGAAAACGTAATTACACTTGAAATAAACCTGACTTTCTGTGATATTATTATTCATTGCATTAACCGGACAGGAAAATATGAGGGACACAACAAATAAACCCGATATGAACAATATTTGATTCACAAATAAACCGGATTACAAATTTGATAATGTGAGCCAAAACTAGTTTTTTTTTAACGGCTAGCATATATTTTTAAATCTACACCATCTTTATTCACAAGATTTAAATTCATAATCTTATGGGACACATAAACACCGGATATCGATGAGCTATAAATTTTTTGGTAGCCGGAAATAGCTAACAAGATAGAAAGAAATACTAATACGGTTTCTATGGGGAAGTAGTTCCTGAAATTCAGGAGTCGATTACGGATAAATGTGCAAGTTTTTTATGCATGCTTTATGATAGCTTTAAGGACTGTTATTATCAAAATTCATATTAATAATTAATAATAAAGAAAATGGTCTTGTACATGTTAAATATGTCATGTTTTACACCAAGTGGTTATGAATCTTTGATTATGTGTTACAGACTTATAGTATTTTCCTTAAATATTTTCCTTAAATCCTATTTGAATCCGGAGAAAAAATAAAGTGGTCCTACACTTATCGGATGAAGTATGTTGAGAACAAACAAAATAAAAAATTACTGTATAATTTAAACACGTGAATACCGCTTCTCTTTTATAATATTCCTTATAATTTTTTTAGGAAAATAATAATGATAGATCTAATGACTGTTAATAAGAAGTCAAGACATGCATCAAAGTTTGGACAATAATCAATAACTGCTCCCTACATTTTAGGAATAATCCCCCACTAATAAAAGTACAAACGCTTTATGCATACAACTACTCCTTAAAGACAGCCCTAATGACTGTCATGAACAAAACTCTATTTTTATGCCGGCCGTATTTAACTTGTGTTTTTTTTATAAATTTTGAAAAACGTTTTTAGTCGTAGTCTTTTGTTTATTTGTACCATTTTTGTCAGAAAATGATATAAATCTTTTTAAGTAGGTGACCAATTTGTTTTCGCTCAAAAATATCAGTTAAATTTAATAAAATAATAAAAGCAAATTAAACGTGTGACTTCACGTATTATTGAAAATAGAAAAGAAGAAAATCCTTCACATTTTACAAAATATGTCATGATCAAGAAGTTGCTATAAATATAATTGGACTTATTCCACAAGATTACAAGGCATAACGACTCGAAATACACACACACACTCTCATCTATCACCAAACTTATCCCAAAAAAAGAGTATGGGTTCACAAACATACGATGAGCTCCATGGAAGCAACAACTGGGCAAACCTTCTTGACCCTTTAGACCTTAACCTACGAACTCTTGTTATCGAATATGGTGATCTTTCATCAGCCGCCGAACGAGCTTTTAACAACGATGAGGGCTCCAATTAAGTACTGTGGCTATAGCCACTTTGGCAAAAGCTCCTTTTTCAAAGGAGTTATGCTTCCTTGGGCTGAGTCTAAGTATCAAGTCACTTCTTTCATATATGCGACCGCTAGTGTCAACGGTGAGCTGGATTTACTTGATCATGGCATGTCACGTGATGGCAGTGAATTTGAATCAAATTGGATGGGTTATGTTGCGGTTTCTAATGACGAGTTTAGTAGGTCGATTGGTCGTCGTGAAATATGTGTGGTGTGGCGTGATACGGTTAGGACTTATGAGTGGATAGATGATATATTTGGCGCAATGCCGGTATCCGCTGAGCCATTGTTCCATAGCATTAAGTCAAATGGTGCAACTAATGGTGGGTTAACAGTGCAGTTCCACATCCTTTCTATAAATATATTTAATTTTCTATATATAATGCATTTTTTATTTTCACAAATTAGCAAAAACTTAATTTTCAATTAATAAATTTGCTATTTCACGAAATGTTTACTTTTTGAAAAAACTGAAAGCCTCATGACTTCAACTTGTGAGCTTTATGTTATTATCAAGTGAATTTAACCAACTGAGCTACTAGGAAATATATTAATTAGTTGACTGCAATTATTTATATACATTATTATCTTTATTAGTACCTAAACCTTATTATTCTATTGAGTACCACTCACCACACTATCACTACTCACCACTGTCATCACCCACCAACCATCACCCACCAACCATCACCACAATCACTACACACCATTGATACTGTTACTATCACCATCACTATCGCCACGCAAAATATAGTTACATAGTACTCATCGACTTGTAAGTACTTAATTAACATATATGATAAATATGTAAAACATCTGACCGGTAAATCACATTTGTAACCGATTTTTAATTTGATAACAATTTTCCCCTTTTAGTGAAACTTTCCTATGTCAATGGGTACATAATGCATATGTTTTTAAGAATTTGTCAAGTTCTCCAACTTTACTGATCTTCTAGCTCTTTTAGTGGCTGCAGATACAGAAACCCCACAAGTCATGGGAGGATGGCTAACTAGTAGCGATCCAAACTCTGAATTCGTCAAATCAAGTGCCCGAACACAACTCTCAGACCAAATCAAAGAATTACTCGTTAAGTACAATGATGAAAAAGTAAGCATAACGTGCACGGGACACAGTCTTGGAGCATGTCTGGCAGTATTGAAGAGAAGTTTAGGGTTGGTAAACATGTCAAATGATCTATTGAAAAAGGACTTCGAAATACCAGTAAATTGGTGGGGTGTGAAGAACAAAGGAATGATGCTTAATGATGATGGTGATTGGCTTTTATCACCATTAGATCCTAATGATCATGATTTACCAGATATGTAAATCCAATATTACCATCAAGTTTAGTCAAAAAAAATTTATTTGGTGGTTATGTTGTTACTAAATAAATGATGTATTTGATGCGAGTGTGTGTAAACCCAAAACAATACTTCCCCGATTCAAAATAAGTGTTACGCTTTTATTTTTACGGTTTTTGATGCAAAACATTATAATAGTGGTTATGATAGATTAAAGGAGATAATTAGTGAAGAAGGGTCCCACAATATAATCTTTGGCTTTATTGAAGAAAGCATAAAATAAATTAGGTAATTTTAATGATGTTTAATAAAGATAAGTAAGAATAAAATTGTAATTTTATATACAAACAATTATAAAATAATAAAAGTGTAGCACTTATTTTGAATCGGAATAAGTATATAAATTGATCAAGGGTTATAAAATAAGGGAGTTTTTTTTGAACGGATTAAAATAAGGGAGTTGATTTGTGTGAGTAATGACATACTCCCTCCGTCCCTAAATAAAGTTCTCATTTCTCTTGGACATAACTTTTTAGTAGATAGTTAGTGGTGGGGTATTTGATATTACTTTTAATTAAAATATAAGGTTTGATTGGAGAGAGAAAATGTTTTAGTAGATAGTTAGTGGTGAAAGTATTGGTAATAATATTATTATATTAAGTGGGCCCTTTAAGTTTGAGAAATATGAACTTTATTTAGGGACAAAACTTGAAGGAAAAATGAGAACTTTATTTAGGGACGGATGGAGTAATTATCTGTTGGTATTCTGTTGGTATGTAACTGCTCTTTCATTAATCATTATAACCAAATTTCCAATTAAAATACCAACAAACTCTATTTTCAATCAAACTCTATTTTCAATCAAATCAAAATTGTTCATATACTCCTTAGGCCTCTCCCAACAGTGACGCGTCACTAAATACATCACTAAACCCTTCTTTACCGACGGGTTAGTGACGAGGTCGTGCTAATAGCAACACATCACCAAACCCATCACTAACCCATTCCCCTTAAAATAAATATTAAAATAATAACCCAAACCCCCACCCCCCACATAGTCCCTCACGACGGCAAATTCCTCACGTCGTCTACACGACGTATGGCTACTGACGGCCGCTAGTCACGCCCCCGTGCCAACCGTGACGCCCCTTGACGCTGCCCTTCCCCCACGATATGTGGCCCTTGACGGGCGTTGGCATAAGCCTTAGGGTATGTTTGGTTGGGCTGAATGAAATGTTAATGTAATGGAATGAGCAATGTAATGAGCCAAGTAATAGAATGATTAATTACGATTCCATTGGCATGTTTGGTTGTCATGTTAGAATGTAATGAATGATTAATACCTTTTGTTTGGTATGTATAAATAAACATTTGAAAGGAATGAAATTATATTAAAACGACTAAAATATCCTTACAAATCATGTTTCTATATAATTATCTTTATGGCTACATATCAAATAAACAAACAACAAAAATCTGCAACTAATATCAGATCGTGATTTTTTTACCAAATACAAATAAACAAAAACTAGCATGGTACCCGCGCAATGCGGCGGCGGGTACCCTATAACTATGATTTGTGGGTGATGGGTGCTGGTGCGTAGCGATGGTGGATGGCGACAATAGTGATAGGTTCCCTGTTATGAACTATATCTGCCATAAGTCTAAATTGTCCTTGTATTTTAAAACATGCCTTGAAAAGAAAACTATTATTGGCTTTGTATGCAGGGGCATTCCACGTTTCTCTTCATTCATCTAGCTATTTGTCTGTTAATTGAACATCCATTCTTCTCTTGCTAATTTCAATAGTAGTCATATCTCCATTTTCAATTAATCCATTCTTCGTTATATTACCAAGGTCACTTCCTGCAAAAAAATAAATAAAAATGGAATGCTTTATATAAAAAAATGTACTTCCCAAAACAACACCCATTATTAAGATCTTCAGAAATACAAGTGCAGGATCGGAACTTGAGAAATAGCTGAACTCAATGATTTCTTAACCTCGAGAAATATAAGCCTTCTTTTCCTGTGATTTTTGCAACAGTCTTATGTTTGCTGAAAAAGAACAACAAATTTCTTACGTTTTAGATTAATAATCAGAAATTGTGATAGTAAAGACGAAGTAAGAATGGAACAGTTTTGCATTTCTGCTAGAGTTTTTCCAGTGACTGAAATATATGACAAAATAGTCAAACAAGCTACCGAGTGACTTTAAATAATGAAAAAAACAGCTACAGTTAATAGAATTGAGTGTTTGCAATTTCTAATTATTTATAAAACACAATAGCAAACATGACCATTTTAAAGTTTCAAAATGAAAATCAAAACACTCCAAAACATGTAAAATCATGCCTACATGTAATAAAACCTTCATATATATATATATATATCCAAGCTCAAAAAGGCACCACAAAATTGCAGGTATTCCTCCAATCGACTAAATTAATAAAGAACCATGAGGAAAAACAACAACCGTCCTAGCAATCCAGTTTATCATATCAATAACCAAAAACAAATCATATATTTAAATATGAAGAAAGTGAAGAAACTCCCTCTACGTGTTCGATCTTTAAGGGGGTCCGATCATTGTTTTATTTGGTTTATCATTTTTTCCTGGATATTTAAAAAGGCGATTCACTTCACTATCGGTAATGATACTAATTCAGAAATGAGTGATTATTTAAACCTTTTTTTCTCGAGAATCAGGAGTATATTTCTGCTTTACTATCGGTGTTATGAATCATCTTCAACATTCTTTATCTTCAATGGGATTACAACTTTTTTTATGCAGAGCTTTTTCTCTGAAAATTTTATATTTTTTTTTAAATTTATAAGAATATTTTAATAGAGTTAATTTAAAAAGTGGAATGATTATTGATTATAACCTTTTTCTTTAGAATCAAGATCCATCTTTTGCTTCGCAATTGGTGTTGATAAATCGTTCTCTACATTTGTGGTCTTCAACGGGATCGTCTTTCTTCTTCTCAACTTTTTTTGCTGGAAAATAAAAAAGGAAAAAAGAAATCACATTCCTGATATTAGAAGATCTTATTTGTATGAAATCACTTTCTTCTTTGAAGTGCAATTGTCAAGTATCTTCAAGTTGAACCCTAACTTTACCCAAAAAAAATTCCATCAAGTACTTGAATTTTGGCCAAATGAGTAACAGGCCTAACGAAACAAACAAAAAACCAATTAAGCTAAATTGTGAAAAATTAAAACACTGAAAATTCAATAAATTGTTGAAAAAGAAACGTGAAAGAGAGAGATAGAGAGTGCAATGCTAATTACCATAACACATACCACTTCTCATCATCTTCATGTTGTGATTATATCATCATCACCATCGTAACCCAAAAAAAGAAAAAACAGTAGTGATTCATCAACGAAAAAACAATAACAAAGTTAAAATTGGTGATCGAATATGAATCATAATGAACGTCAAAGTAGAATCTTGCCAAAACCAACCAGAGAATGAGCAAACCAATCTCAAATATTTGAAAACTGGGTAAGAACATGTGACTGAGTTTAATTGTAGAAACCCTAGGGTGAGAGTTTACGTGTATTGCATTGCGGATACCAACAAGACTGTTGAATAACCAAGGAAAAAAACTTGTATTTTTTGTGAGTACCAACACGACTGTTGAATAACCAAGAAAAAAAGCGTGCAAAGATCACCGCTTGAAACTTGTGGGACCATATATGAGTCTGTAGCAGGAACTAACAATCAACGGATGAGATTAAAATGAAGATTTGGATTTCATATTAAATTCATTTGTAGTCAATAATGAATTCAATAACGTCTGCAGCTTAGTTGGTAAGAGCCTCTAATATTAAATCTTACTGTTTTTTTCTAAACATTATTCCTTCCGGATTTAGAAAGAATTTGGCTGAATTTTCAGCCGGGTATTTAGGGAAAGGTCCAAAATGCTTTATAAGTAGTAGAGATATACAATTTTGAGATGGAAATAACAGCAGCCTAATTTTTGTAAGAGTTGAAAACTGTGATATATTGACTAGAAATGATATGGAATACGTTCAATTAAAATTGTAATCTACAATAATATAATAACTTTTAAAACTAAACGTGAGATTATATATCTTACAATTTTGAACCGAACAGTAAAAATGGCAGCTCCTGCTTAAGAAAAAGTTCCCATATCTTGCCATCTGCCTCCTCCTCCATTCCACATCCTGCTTCAGGTTCATCAACACATTCCAGCTCCTTCTTCACTGAAATTGCCCATCTGTCTCTGTTCCAGCTCATGCTTAAGTGAAATTCCAATTCTTTTGCCACCTGCCTCTACCTACAAAGCTCCCATTGCCACCGAAAACCAACTTCTTGTCTTACTCATCGATGACTGCTCTTAATTTAGCTTCTTCTTCAGCTGATTGTTTTATCTTTTTCTAATGAATCTTCTTATTCCATTTGTGGTTTCTTACTTTTGAATTAGACTTCATTCTATTCTACACCTGTTAGTTGTCAAATTTCTCCACACATCAACAATTTCAGGTCATGTTCTTGAGGTAAAGTAAATTAATTTGGGGTTTCAGATGTTGGAATTAGAGCTTCATTCATCACTTCTTTTTTATTTGGGGGCTTAGATTTTGGAATCACGGTTCCTTTATACTTCCCCCAACAGTGCCCATGCCTGAAGGTAAGCTTCATCCATCAAATTAGGGCTCATAAATCCCCGTTTGTTCATAAATCCCTGTTTGTTCAAATATTAATTACAGAGATTGATACTCTTTAGCAACAACATAACTTAAAAGTATTCTTTAAATATTTCAACACACTTCACTTGAAATTTATGTATAAAAAACATCATATATTTATATGGCTTCAATAGTATGTAACTATGGTTGGACTTTTGTAGGATAATATATGCAGTTAATTAGTGACAAACATGTTATATGTAGATTGTAGAGTAATGATTTTAGGAATTGGTATACTTAGACCAATGATAGCTTTTTCAAAAGCTTATTACTATTCTAATAAGTCGTTGAAAGACTTTTTACCATTGAAATGCCTAGCTTTTTGAAAAGCTTATTGCAAAGACTTATTCTCTACTAACCTTTTAACCATCTTTTAATGTTTGTCATTTTTAGCCCCTTATGTTTAATAACATTTCAATTGAAACCTTAGATTTGTTATATATAAATTCTTTATTATATTTTTATTACTTAATAAATAAATTATATAATATTTAATGTCAATTAGTATAATATTTTTATATTAGACATTTTAAAAGATATAATATTTAGTAAGATGTCAAAAAAATTGTCAAGTTATATATAGGGGTATTTATAAAACATTTGAGATACATAAAGGTAGATTATAAATATTATAAAAGAATAAGCTTTTGGAGAGGTTAACCATTGGAGATGTCATTTATGAAAAGGTTTTTTGTTAGTGAAATGTTGATGTGACAAAACTAATAAGCTTTTATGAGGTTAACCATTGGGGATGCTCTTAGGGTATCCTATGTTAACTCTACCGGGGTTAGTGCTAGATGAAAAGATATCAATAACCCAAGGTTTGGGGATGTTGTTAAACTTTCAAGAATTAGGTATTAAGTTAAAAAGATTAAGCATTGAAAGTCAAACTATTTTGGTTGACTGGATCGCAAAGTTGGTGAACCTTCAGATTTTTAGGTTGGCATCAATAGATATATGGGTATTCCCGCAAAATGTTAAGTTTCTTACATTTTCAATTTCTCAATTAAGTAATGATCCTTTGAAGACATTGAGACAATTATGGTGCTTGATTGTTTTAAGGCTTTTAGCTGATTCATTTATTAGGACAAAATTGGTGTGTTGTAAAGGCGGGATAACGAAACTTGAAGTATTAAAGTTGTGGATATTGGCATACATAGATAGGATATCTCTATGTGTGAGACTAAGAGACATACATCTTGAGCTAGTATTTTGTTTTTGGGTTGCTAAAAGCTTTATTATTGTTGTTTATTACCATAAGTGTACTAACCATTGGGGTTTAGTGGGATAATAGTTGACCTTTTTTAAGGTTGGGTTCTTGAGTTCCCAAATTTAATAGGATTCCATCCCATGTGCTACAAAAAGAGGAAAAAGATGTCAATTTTAGCATGTGTCCAGAGTTAGGTCATGGACCCGATCTAGATATGGTTCAGGATGGTGCAGTCATTGAACCGAAGTTGCTTTTATCTAAAATTGGTGGTTTTCCTCTTCATGATGAGATGGATTGGGATAGTAACCCGTTGGTTGATATTGAGAAGTTTATGGCCTTATCGACTGATTATAACATGTTATGTGAATTTCTTTAGCCCAGCCCAAACGTTGATAAGTTATGGATCCGAAAAATCCCCGCGGCATCGCGCGGGGTACATATAACTAGTTGAATACATAAAAGAAAATTGTTTCTTACCTTTGCGATTATCTTTTCAATCGAACAAATTAAAGAGTTGAACACTGTGATATACGTACGTGTAATATATAGCTATAATATATAGGTTTATTCTTTGAAATTTTAAGGAATTTTGCCAACCATTTAAGGGTATAATAGGAAAAATAATATTACTCATGAATGGAATGAAAAAATACATGGGGTCCTATGGAATCTTACTCTATATATGAGCCTAATTTTGAATTTAGTTTGTCCACATGTCTATTTAACATATTCTAATTGGACTGTTTTGCTGACATGTAATGAGACTTAATGCCACATGTCAATGCAGCCCTAAATCACGAAAGGCAATAACCCATCGGCATTATCATCTTTAACTATCGCCAGATCTATTCTTCCCGATTCTTCCTTCATGTCGATTCATACAACCATGGGTCGCGTCCTTACCAAAACCTTAGAAATTTAATCGATGTTTTCTCAATTCCAAAATTTCGTGTGTTCATACTTCTCAATCTCGCGTTTGCACTAGGTATCTCAATCTTCTTCCACATTTTTGAATATTGTGTTTGATTTCATTTCGTTTGTGATTACTGTTCTTAGCTGTAATCCATCAAAAAGTCATGATTGTTAAAAATTGTATATTTTTGCTTCAAGATGGACATAAAACATCCGAGCTTTGTATTTTGGCTGGATTCCTTGCTACGAAATCGGTGATTTGGTTGCACTTGTTCGATACATTAACTAATGAAAATTGCCGATGGAATGGTAAGCCCACCAGAGAATTAGGGTTTATCAATAGGCGATTTTTGAATTATTTAGCATGTAGGATCACTTGAAATTGGGTATTAAGAAACGGGCCAAAATTAGGTATTAAGAAACGGGTCAAAATTAGGGTATTCAGACAGGCAACATAACATTTTTTCCACTTATCTTACTACTATATAAAGCATTTAGGCCTACCCCATTAGGCAAGTTTAAGGAGCTCCTTAAACTTGATTTTAAGGATCTTTCCACTTTTGTTAGTTTTCTACCTTAAAAAAAAAATCGCGGCTAATAAGATTCGAACCCAAGACCTCTCCTAACTTATCACTATGTGTTAACCACTTGCTATACATTACACTTTGGTAACACCACCCACACTTAATAACAAAAGTCTGTTACTCGAAAACCATTTTACCCAATAACATTAAATATACGACGCTGTAAATCATCAATTCTTACCAAAATCCACATTTCCGTTTAATTATTTATTTCTAGCAACAATTATTACCGTGTAAACGAACAACACTTGCTCGCCACGAAATATGGTTTCTGGGTACCCGTCGCCGCATTGCGCGGGTACCCTATCTATACTGTAAATGCATTAAATCATGCATTAAGACGTCTAAATTGGGCATTTAGAATTACCATTTAAAAGAATTATTATCATTGTACTGTCCCCCGTTACCTGAATTGATAGTTGAAGTCGCAGACAATCAGGCTCCACCAGATTTGCAGCCATATTTCAGATTTGCAGCCATATTTGCATCACCGAATGTGAGTTCTTTCAGCTACAGTGCATTGTATCCAAACAAGTTGGACCTACAATTTAAGTAATTTGCAGCATATTTATCAATATTCATTACTGCAATTGTAAAAAGTTAACAATATTCAGATGAGAGAATGTTGTAAAAAGTTAGTATGGACATTTTTTGTCTCTGATTAGCGAGTCCCCTGCAATTGAGATGAAATTAAGGGATAATTCAATTAAAACCAATTGATCATTATTGTATTAGTGTAACATATATACGTTTTGGGATTTTTACAGCTAAGTAAAACCATGCCATAATACCACCCAAGCTGTTTAAGCCACATATGCTTCCACGTTACCATCCAGTCATTCGTAACCCTAATATCCTATTTAATTGCTCATGTTCTTTAATCATGTTAATTTCCCAATAAACTTAGATAGCTTAGTTATCATTTTTTTTAATTTCCCAAAATTTATCTCAATTTTTTATGTGTATTTTCTAAAAAATGATTTTTTATTTGTGATGAAAATGAAATTTTTTATTACAACCTTCACAGGTTAATACGTGGTGCAAATATGGAGCTTGGTCGTGATTCAGATGCATACAGGTGGTCGGGTAACAGTTCCAGTCTCCTCTTTTTTAATCAATTTCGCTTTTTTTGTAGAGGTTGCAATTACGACCCATTTACTAAGAAATGTCAAAAAAGGTCCCACTTTTTGTCAATTTGGAGTGAGTTCAATATTCAAGTATTTAATGAATTTTGTCATAATTTTCCAGGTTATATATGGTGTTTGGGTGTATTGCTTAAATTTAAGTAATATGTATATGCTAATGAGTTACATTTCAGGAGGATATAAACAGTTGTAAGCATATATGGTTGTTCGTACAAGTAGTTGCTTATGAAAGGTTTGAACTGCACGGCTGCACCCACATCTTTTGTTCTTGGACTCAAGTATGGACCAAATGGCACAATCTTTCTTTCATCAGCCATACCAGGTCTTGATGGTAAAGACCCGTTTACTATAAGAATTTTCTTTTAAATTTTCAACATTTTGAACTTTTAAGTCAAAGTATCACTTCAATTCTCAACTTTTAGATGTTTTTTTAAACAACACATACAATATAAATCGATAACACCACTATAAGAATTTGAGCATGTAAACAAATTTTAATATTTTATACAATGTTTGGTTAATTTCAGGCTTACATGATAAAGTAATATTCAACTCATGGTTTGTTTAACGGAACCATCAAATTATAATTGATGAGTCCACTTTGTAAATCAAAGGGAAGCAAATAATAGTAAGAAACCCGAGGTATAAAAATGGTCTTTTGTTGATAATTTTCAGTTATATTTTTCATTAAGGAGTTATGAGTTTGCACACGTACGTGTTCATTTAAATATTCATTTACAAAGAAGTTTTATTTCGTCTTTAAATAAACAAATATCATTTATTCATGTATCAAAAATTGTTTACTCATCATTTCATTTATGAGACGTCATTTCATTTATAGGACGGGACGTTATGTTATTTCAACAATATTATTATTTTGTTATTTTCCTATATATCTCTCGAAGCATGCCCACCCGAATAGTAGAAAATATGAGACATTCCATGTAATTAGTCATATTACATTACATTACCATATATATAACAAACAATTTTTTTTATTACATTGGAATAATTGATTTCATTACTTACCAAACACTACGTTAGGATCAAAAATTTCTAATCAAATCAAAATTCTTCCCCAACGTTCAATCCTAATTAAGAGATGCGTGGTTCCTCTTGCATCCCATCCGTCGTTCTTCAATTAGGGTTTATCGAATTTCTAATCAAAGCCCTTCATTCAATTCGATTTTCCACAAGAAATTATTCAATCGTCACTACTGTTGGTTCAATCATCACCTCCACCGGTTCAATCGTTGCGTCGGTCCAACATTTTAACTATAAAAGTTCTCTACGCGATCTCCAATTTCTACTAAAATCCCTTCATTCAATTCGATCTTCCACAGGAAATTATTCAATCTTCACCGCTGCCGGTTCAATCATCGCTTCGGACTGACGCTTAGAACTATAAACGACGGTTTTTTGTTTATCTGCGCTGTTGATCTACTCGGTGAGTTTCAGATCTATTTTCTTATCTGTGATTATATGATTCTTGTTATGTTTGCTAAATGTTATATTCTTACAATTTGGTTTTACATCTGATGATCAAGTTTATGATCCCTCCGATGTTTGTGATCTGTTATATTCTTATAATTTGGTTTATATCTGATGATCACGCATGCTTTTGGTTGAATCTGTATACCCAAATTTGGAACCTATGTACATCATTGGTAAGACGAAAGAGGATGCTTCACTACCAAAATGTTTGTTCGGTTTCCTTCTTTTTTGTAATCATAAATATAACTCCAACCTGTATCAAATCATCAACATATCTTGATTACATGTAATTCTATTTGTCTGTTTGATCTATGATTATATAATTTACAAACTTGATTTTACCCTAATGAAATAGAAGTTACCCATGTTCAATATCTTGGTATTACTATGAAAATTTTCAAGTTTATTTGATGGTTGTTTCTTCTTGTTGATAGTGATGGATCGTACTTATTTACAATATTATTTGTTGATCAAGATGATCATGGTTTTGTCATCAGATTTCTTAATTTTTCTGTGTTTTGATTGTTTACTTTTACCCAGAATCTAATCATTCTTCCTTATCATATGTTGCTTTTGTTGAAAGTGTTTGTTGGAAATCCTTTTGTGAAGCAATAGTATTATGCATATCATAGTTTGGTTTGTGGGTTTTGTTCTTTGCTTGCTTCTTTAATAACTTATTTTTTAAATTTTTGTCTAATTTTTTTAAACTGTGTTCCACTGATTTAATCATATATCTGATCTATGTGATTTATTTTCCCTTAAATAATCTGATGAACATGACGGTGTTGCTGATTTCTATGCGAAAAATGTGTTTTTGTGCAGGCTACATGTTCTTTCTTTAGGCAACCTGCCCTTTTTGCCCCTGATCATGACCTCTGTTTATTTGAGTTTGCAGCTCTTGACATGGCACCACTTAAGAGGAATTAAAGCCTCACATAATTAGGTTTATATTCTTATGTTATGAATTTTGACCCGTTTTAAATAGAGTAGGCAGATAGTTTTAATTGGCCCATTTTGAGATTTTTTTTTTAACAGGCAAGGTATGGTATATTAAATATTATTCTAATTCCTTCTAAATAATGTGAGTGATTTTTTACTCTTATTTACCCATTTGACTAAATAGAGATTAAAAAAAAGTAACTCAAAGTGATACATTTTTTGGATAAACAGGTCAAAATTTCCGCCTATAATTTTTACTAATGGTGGATAAATTTGGTATGTCATACGGGTTGAGTAATTCTTCAAAATCCGTGTGGTTAATTTTTTGTAAAGGTTGGGGTTGAACCATGGCTGTTAATAAATAATTAATATGTCAAAAGATGATTAGAAATGTTACATTTTTTACTAATATTCCACTTGGGTAATTTTCAACTTTCAACCATTTCGTTTTTAGCCAAAAATATTTGAAGAGATAAAACCGTAGCTTAAGTTTACCCTTTTTTGTTAAAAGGGTCAAAATTGCCACTCAGTTCTTACTCTGTTTGGATATGGTGGCAGGTTTACGCCTTTGGAAAAGACTCATTTGGGGAAGCAGAATATGGAGTTCAATGAATTAGTCAATGAGTTAGTTGACTCTTTAAAACACATATTTGTGGATCAAGCTACAATTGGAAACTTCTTTAAACTGGGTCACTAACCAACCAACTGATCTGGTATGTTGGTTTTTCTTTCGTGCACATATATATTTTGGTATATCTATACTCCTATATAAAGGATTTAGGGGGTAAGGGTAAAATAGACAATACATTAATTTAAGAACACAGTGCAACTCCCCAGCCCTACCCTTTCGTTTGTACGGTAACCGTCATTCTTCCTTCCAAGTTCCAACCGTCTTTCTTCAACACAGACGCACGCACCCTTTCACAACCCTTCGTCAATGACGTCTCAATAAAACCGTCGTAACAGTTATTCATCTATTTAAGTGTTGGCGTTGGCTTTTCCGCTTCCTTCCACCATTGCTTTGATCCTTTCAACACTTTAAAACGATGGTGATTTCTTCTTTCAATTAAATTCATCATTATGTGTATGCATTTCTTTCTTTTTGGTCTATTTGATTTAATGAATCCACGATATATCCAATCCTTTGATTTTATGTGTTTACAAAGATTAGTGTTCATTACTAATAATTATCTTGTCCACATGTAAACTTGCTTCAATTCACTTTTTAATTTTGTGAAATTTTTGTTTTTTGAATAGGTTTAAATCAGTATGTTAATTGTTGATTTTAAAGCTAACGTTTTAATCAACATTTGTGATTCATGTTATTGTTGTGAAAGGAAATTATGATTTATTGCTTTTTATTATTCCCCCTTTTTAATTTCACTTGTAATCCGTATGCATATAACATGTTCGACTAAATGCTTCTGATCGTTGATACAATCTAAAAGTTTTAAATACAGTCAAACTGAACTATACTGGGATTTTGGTTTATGACTTCTTGTGTTCTGTTTGAACTAAACATTAGTTCGTCATATTTATGTGATCTGATAGGCATGATTTCATTTCTTCATCTATCGACTATCATACAAAAATGGTTTTGCAAGATTCAAACTTTATACTGTATATTTATTTTTGGCAAATCATATACTTCTCTGACTCTCATATTAACTATTAAAATGTTCATTTGACAATTTTTCTCATTTGACCCGTTTCCTTACATATGCAATTGTTGCATTTCAACCCGCGAATTAGCGCGGGTAAACGACTAGTAATAAACCCAACACACCCTTTCTGTAACTATAAAGCCCTACCCCCCAAAATCTTCATTATCAACAACTGCTGGAAACTTCACTTCAACCGACAATAAATTCCATTCACCATCAACACCATCCCTTCTTCATTACAGGTTTATTCTTCTCATCCCTTCTTCGTTTCAACATCCAATCGTTGTCTCACCCCCTTCAATACAGGTTTATATAATCTTTATAATTTTTTTCTCTCAACAGGCAACGTATGAATCATGGGTTAACCACCCCTCCGATCATTACAACTCCGTCATCGTTTAGACTATCTCTTCCTCCTTCCCAATCGGTGAATGAGAATTTTATACATGACTGTTACTTTAATCACCGAGGTATCAGTGACTGTAAATTCTAAATTTACAGGGTTACGATTCGGTTGTAATTAAGGGGGGTTTTGATGAAAAGGGTTCTAATTTAATTTCCCCTTATCTTTACAAATATGCAGGCTTTATTTCCTTTTTTAGCCCTATTGTTAATTCCTTTTAGTCAAATGGTAGTTTAGACCTTCTTTTCATGTTATTATATGTTATACAACGTTCCTGTATAAAAAAAACAGCCCTCGATGCGATTTGCTTGATAAAAGCAAAAAACGACCCTCGATGCGATTTGCTTGACTAAAGCAAAAAAAAAAAAAAGGACCCTCGATGCGATTTGCTTGATAAAAGTAAAAAAACATAACGACCCTCGATGTGATTTGCTTGATACAAGAAAAAAAAAACGACCCTTGACATGATCTGCTTAATAAAACGGACCATCCTCGATGCGATTTGCTTATTAAAGCAATGACCCGCGATTCGATTTTTTTGATAAAAGCAACCGATCCTCGTTGCAATTTGCTTGATAAAAGCAACCGAGTGACCGACCCTTGATGCGATTTGCTTGATAAAAGCAAAAAATCGACCATCGATGTGATTTACTTGGTAAAAGCAACCGACAATCGATTCGATTTGCTTGATAAAAACGACTGACCATCGATGCGATTTGCTTGATAAAAACAACCGAGCCTACGATTTGATTATTAATAGCAACCGACCCTCGATTCGGTTTGCTTTTTAAAAGCAATCATTTGCTTGATAAAACACAATCGACCCTCGATCGATTTGCTTGATAAAAACGACTGACCCTCGATGCGATTTGCTTGATAAAATCATAAAAATGATCCTCGATGTGATTTGCTTGATAAAAGCAACCGACCCTTGATACGATCTGCTTGATAAAACGGACCGACCTCTATGCGATTTGCTTGATAAAAGCAAAAAACGACCCTCGATGCGATTTGGTTGATAATAAACAACCGACCCTAGATTCGATTTGCTTGATAAATGCAATCGACCCTTGACATGATCTGCTTGATAAAACGGACCGACCCTAGATTCGATTTGCTTGATAAAAGCAAAAAACGATTCTTGATGCGATTTGCCTGATAAAAGAAACCGACCTTCGATGCGATTTGCTTGATAAAAGCAACCGACCCTTCATACGATCTGCTTGATAAAAGGGACCGACCCTCAATGCGATTTGCTTGACAAAAGCAAAAGATGACCCTCGAAGCGATTTGCTTGATAAATGCAATCGACCTTGATATGATCTTCTTGATAAAACGGACCGACCCTCAATGCTTTTTTGCTTGTTAAAAGCAAAAAACGACCCTCGATGCGATTTGCTTGATAAAAGCAAAAAACGACTATCGATGCGATTTGCTTGATAAATGCAATCGACCTTGACATGATTTGCATGATAAAACGTACTGACCCTCGATGCTATTTGCTTGATAAAAGCGAAAAACAACCATCGATGTGATTTGCTTGATAAAAGAAAAAAAACGACCCTCGATGCGATTTCCTTGATAAAAGCAACCGACCATTGACATGATCTGCTTAATAAAACGGACCGACCCTCAATGTGATTTGCTTGATAAAAGCAAAAAAAAAAAAAATGACACTCGATGCGATTTGCTTGATAAAAGCAACCGACCCTTGACATGATCTGCTTGATAAAACGGACCGACCCTCGAAGGGATTTGCTTGATAAAAGCAAAAAACGACACTCGACTCTCGATGCGATTTGCTTGATAAAAGCAAAAAACGACCCTCGATGTGATTTGCTTGAGAAAAGCAAAAAAAAAAATGACTCGATGCGATTTGCTTGATAAAAGCAACCGACCCTTGACATGATCTGCTTGATAAAACGGATCGACCCTCGATGTGATTTTCTTGATAAAAGCAAAAAAAAAGGACCCTCGATGTGATTTGCTTGACAAAGGCAACCGACCCTTGATACGATCTGCTTGATAAAACGGACCGACCCTCGATGCGATTTGCTTGATAAGCGCAATCGACCCTTGACATGATCTGCTTGATAAAATAGACCGACCGCAATCGACCCTTGACCCTTCACCGAGTCTGCGTGATAAAACAGACCGACCATCGATGCCGTTTACTTGATAAAAGCAAAAAATGACCATCGATGCGATTTGCTTGATAAAAGCAAAAAAATGACCCTCGATGCGATTTGCTTATTAAAGCAATGACCCGCGATTCGATTTTCTTGATAAAAGTTACCGACCCTCGTTGCAATTTGCTTGATAAAAGCAACCGACTGACTGACCCTTGATGCGATTTGCTTGATAAAAGCAAAAAATCGACCATCGATATGACTTACTTGATAAAAGCAACCGACACTCGATTCGATTTGCTTGATAAAAACGACGGACCCTCGATGCGATTTGCTTGATAAAAAACAACCGAGCTTACGATTTGCTTATTAATCGCAACCGACCCTCGATTCGGTTTGCTTATTAAAAGCAATGACCCTCGATTCGATTTGCTTGATAAAAGCAACCGACCCTTGATGCGATTTGCTTGATAAAAAAAATTGACCCTCGATGCGATTTGCTTGGTAAAAGCAACCGACTCTCGATGCGATCTGCTTGATAAAATGGACCGACCCTCGATGCGATTTGCTTGATAAAAGCAAAAAAACGACCCTTGATACGATTTGCTTGATAAAAGCCACCGACCCTTTATACGATTTGCTTGATAATAACAAAAAATGACCCTCGATGCAATTTGCTTGATAAAAGCAACCGACCCTTAATACGATCTACTTGATAAAAGCAACCGAACGTCGATGTGATTTGCTTGAGAAAAGCAACCGACACACGATGCGATTTTCTTGACAAAAGCAAAAAACGACCCTCTTTGCGATTTGCTTGATAAAAGTAATCGACCCTCGATACGTTCTGCTTGATAAAAGCAACCTACCCTCGATGCGATCTGCTTGATAAAAGCAAAAAAAGACCCTCGATGCGATTTTTTTATAAAAGCTTGATTAAACATGTTTTGGTTTATCTACCCGTTTACTTATGAATGTGCCCATTTGGGTTGTGTTTGATCTCAAGCGGGTTGAAAGCCATCAATAGTCTAAAATCAGCCTACTAAATTGTTTTGTATAAAGGTTTAAATCATTATTATAATTTTGGTTTAAATCATTATTGTCTCTAAAATGTTATTTGAAGATTTTTAAAGAATTTTAATGATTTTTATTTGCAGGTCTATGCAGATAGAAATAGGTATTACCTGGACTTTATTACTGCAACAATATGCATAGACACAGAACATGAAGAAGATTTTTATAAATCATTTCAGCATTTTGATACAGATGGCAGTGAGTATGTGTCTAAACTAGAGGGACAAAATGGGCGGATTAGGTAATGGGCCAAATTGGGTCCGGATTAAAATGGAATTTTTTAGTATGGATCAAATGGGTCGGGTCGGGTTAGTAGACCGAACAAACACTATTTTGACTTAAACAAATCATAAATAATAATTACTTTAATCTTAACTACAATAATAATTAAATCTTCGAATAAAATGATTCAAGAGGTTGTATAAATCATAAATTGACTTTTGGCTACTTTCACCCGTCTGACCTGCTCCTCTATAGCTATTCTTCCATTTGTGTATATTAATGCACCATCTTCACTTACACAATGATTTTATAAAATATAAATTGCATATCCGACTTTTGTAGGGTGAACAAAAATTTAACATGAACAACATGTTTGTTATGCAAGCTGTTATACTCATCTAAATACTCATATGAGAATTGGTAACTGTTAAGACTACCTTTTTACCAAAATTGAAGCATATAGATAGGTCCCTGATAAATTAGATTAAAAAAAAAATTAATTCACTTTTAATGTTTTCTGACTTTTTCTTGCAGAGCAAAGCAGACATGATGATTTGGAATCTGTAGTATATGTTTTAAGAGGAAAATTTCTATTTTCTGTGATATGTTTTTTTCTTTCATTTTTTAACTAATTTTTTCAACTAAGCACAATGGATGTTACTGTTTGGTGCCTCATATTGTATTTGCGTCTCGGAGATGAAATTATATAACCAGATCTCAAAGTAGCAGTTTCCTTTTATAAAGTATTAGCTATACAAATAGGTAATATTGCAAATTCCCAGTTCTTGGATTATGATGATAATGATGCCTATGCACATGTAAGTGATTGATTTTATTGGTTAAAAAATGGGTGGGTCGGACATGTAGGAAAGTGGGTCGGGCCATTGTACACTTTTCTTTTTACTATATATATAATTAATTTTATAAATGTTAGTAAGAAATCTTTATTATTGCATTGATAACCTAAATTTCGAAACAAAACAATTGTAGAGGTTTTATACTTTTTGAGTACCTTTGGGTAACTGTTGACCCGTTTGACCCGCTTAAAATGTTTCTATTTTAGCCCGTCTTTGTTTTCAAAGCTTACCGCTCAATACGTACCTTTGGGTGACTTTGACTCGAGAAGTTTTTGGTTAATTTGATTGTGAAATTGATTCTAATTTACAATAAATAGGCTTTGAATGTTTTTATTAACCGATAATTAATTATATGATCAATACTTTTTTTGAAGTCAAAGGTACGTGCGCAGATCATGCTCAATTGTTCGTATTTATAGGAATATTGAGAAGTCTTCTGAGTTGGTGTACTGGCAATCTCCAAATAGTTAAGGCCTTTTCCGTGGGAGACCAAATTTCGAGTCTTTCCCTGTGCATTTCTTTTTTGGTTTTTTTCTTCCAAATTCACAAAAAAAAACTCCAAGGACTCTGCACATCTCTAGGCTATTATTGCTATTTCTTTTAAACCTCATTAAATTTCTGAGAACAAATTTAATAATTTGGTTTTAATAATTTGATTTGTTCTCTGAATTTTTTTAACAAAAAGTAATTTGATTTTTTAATTTATATATTTCTTTTATAACAATTTTTTTTTGAACGGCTCAATTTTTTATTTTTTTTATAACAAAAAATTAAAAATGTTACTTGACATTCATACACAATCAAACAATGTTTAATGATATTAAATATCTGTAACTTTTTATTATGTAACTAAGCAACAAGCCATCCGAAATAGTTAGCTTGCTCATCGAACACTCGAGTTCGAATCCTCTTTCAGCATATTTTTAATTTAGAGGAGTGATATGTTATAATAAAATCACATTTAATGTTCATATTACATATTTTTATTTCTATTATTATTATTATAACATACACAAAATATAAACAATTTTTTTTATATAAATTATGCATTTACACATTCCATATTAGATTTTGGAATTTCAAGAAAATACCAATACTACTATTTTCATTTTTATTGTTAATATTGTTATTGTTATAAGATAAGTTTCTATAAGATTTTGTTCATAAACAAAAAGTTGAAATTTGATATTAACTAAACATTAATTTTTGCTTAAGAAAAAATGCTTTAAATTCCCGTTGCAACACGCGGGCCCAACATCACTTGTTTTTATGATATTTCAGTATTTCACTATTCTTATTTAAACTTCTACTATTCTTATTTAAATTTTTACTTCCACAATCTACCCAGTAGATAGAGAGATCCTTAGGGAAGCTCATTAGTAGTGTAATGATTTTTTTATTTCAATGAAAATTTAATTTTTCTTTATGGTTATTAGTAGGGATGCTTAAAAAGTCAACCCGATCGAAGCCCGTGCTCGATTATATGAGTTGGGTTAGTTGTATTCGGGTCCTATGTTAATATTGGCTTTTTTTAACCCAACATGACCTACCCGATTCGTTATCGGGTCGGGTATCTGGTTAGGATTTCTTACCTTTATCGGGTTTCAAGTTGACCCGATTAAAGTTTAAGTGTTTTATTTCCTCTAAAATTTAAGATATATTTACTATTAAATCAATAAATTATCACATTAAATTATAAATCATTCAGTAAAAATCAATTAAAAGCATAAAATTACACAAGTGTAACCCGATCAACATGATTGTGTCAACTCAACAAACATGGCCGACCTGAATCCTTATTGAGTTGAGTTTCGGGTTAAAATTTTACCTTAAACCTGACGGACCCCACCTGATAACATGAGGGACACCCCTAGACCCTAGTTATTAGTAGGGTTTAGGGTTTAGTTATTAGTACTGAGGTTTGTTGGTTTGGTCCAGGGAGAAATTCACCATGACAGAATCAGAAATTCCCACCTGAATTACCCAACTCTTGCATACAATTTTTTTTTCTTCGTGGCCACCTTTCTTTGTTGTTTAATTTTCCGAAGGTTAGATACCGTTATATCTTCATCTCCATCATTATTGTTTCATTTCACATGAATTCTTAGTTTACATCTGAAACGTTTTTTAATGTTATATAAAAACAAGCAATATCTGTATTGCACACCAACTGTTCGATGAAATGCGTGTGTCAACTTCAACTTGTATTTACACTGTCTATTAGATCGTTATACAGACTCACTTAAACAGAGACTAAAGGGAGAACCCCATTTCATATAATCTAGAGAATTTGCTTACAATATTTGCCAATAAAGGTTACTAAAAATACAAAATTTGACAATGTGGGGTAGGAGAAAATTTATTGCTCATTAAAAGCACTGAAAGTTTAGTTTTTCTCAAATATAGAAGTAAAGTTTTAATTTTGACAAATTTAGGGACCCAATTTTGAGATCTTTGGTTATCTTTTCTTAATAATTTTCCCTACATTTTTTTAATTTGGGATCTTTGGATATACCACCCACTGTCAAATACCAATTTGGTATCTTTAGTTACCTTTTTTTTGGCAATTCTCCCTCCATTTTAATAATGGATTTTAAAGTGACATGATCATTTCATTTAGTGATGATTTTAGTTATAATTTTCATAAATTTTGGATTTCCTTGGTAACAATAAACTAATAGTTCATAGTTACAAGCTATTTCATCCATTCTTATTTTACTCAAGTATGGAAATGAAGCAGTTTAGTGTAACAAATTATATATTGTTAACTGTAGGCAGCCATGGATACTAGAACTGCCTTTGGGAGTTTGCTGAAAATTCTACCTCCAGTAGATTTTTGCTGTGTATATGGTTCAAGTCTCCATCCTAATAATAACGACAAGGTTATTTTTATATATTTATTTTTTATTTTATCTTGTCTTATAGTTCAATTAAAGTTTGTTAAACTAATTATTTTTGTTGATTTTGGTATTATAGTCATCCATGGAAGATTATATTCTTGGCGTATCAAATCCTCAACAATGGCACTATGAGGTATGGCACTATCGTTCCCACCAAAAAAAAAAATAATATTTTTTATATTTTATATTTTTTAGCTACAAGAACAAAGGCCAATACTTAACGATTTTCTTTTCAAGAATCTAAAATTCAACCGGGACCACTACACCTCATGGATGGCATCCCTTGGTGGACCAAAATTGGTTCTCTCTCATACTCATTTTCAATTCAGATTTTACCTTTTCTACATGAATTAATTTTGATTTTGTTTTTTAGATCACTAAAGTAGCCGATAATATTGGTGTAGGTGTACACTTTAACCCGTTTGTTTCTTGGAACGACAAGGTAGCTTTCCATAACGGGTCAAGTTTAACTATGTCCAGATGTGGCAAAATGGGCAGGTCGGATCGGATGGTTTGGTAACGGGTCAAAGCGGGTCATTTATGGATTGGGTTGAAACAGGCCGGGTTGGGTTGACTTGAAAGAATTTTCCAATTCTGTATACATTTATAAACAGTTAGTGTCAAATGTGTTTAAGAAAATAATAATAATAATAATAATAATAATAATAATAATAATCTAGAAGGTTTTATTTACTAAAATTACACTTTGGGTGACTTTCGACCCCTTTGACCCATTTTCTTTCCAACTATATATTTTTTATTTTACCTATTTGACCTGATTAGAGATAAAACATAACCCACATCGACCCATCCATATGTAGCTATTAACACTTGCATATCAATCATTTTTTGTTTTTATACATTTTTTATTACCAAAATTAATTAATTTCTTATCATGTGTTAAACCTGCTATAACTAATAAAATCATGTGGCAGATGTACAAGTATGGGGTTGTTGGTATGGATGACTTAACTCAAGACATGCTAAATTGGGATAGGTTTTACCTTAGTGGCCGCTTGCAAAAGCCTGTATGTTTCAGCTCACACTGCTATATTTTAACCTAATAATACATACATTTATTTGAATTATTTATCTTTTTTTTGTATTAGGTGCGTATAATTGTAGACAATATGGACATAGAAAATGTCAATTTAGTTAATTTGAGGGCTGCCTCCTCTGCAGCACTTCTTCTTTTGCCTTCAAAGTTTACAGAGGTTTTGCTTTGTTTTTTATTATTAAGTTTAATAATATTACATTAATGTATGCTTATATTCATAATTTATTCATATGCAGAGAGAATTTTATGCGAAAATATGTAGCCTATCATATATGGGTGATTTGCGCATGCTTTTTGCAGAGGATAAAAATAAGGCAAGGTTCTGTAAAAATATTTTAGGAAAATATTAAATCCTAATTATTTTATTATATTTTGGATTTTAGGTGAAAAAGATAGTAGATGGACAATTTGAATTGTTCAGAAATATGTATAAGCCGTTGGTGGATGATTATGCAAATGAGCAACTTGTAAAACTCTCATCATCATGTGGTGATCACCAAATGAACATATCCCAAGTTTGTCCACTTTCTCAAAATCCTTCTTTTAACATTTTATAATTTTATTAAATCTTTATGTCCAATTTTGTCATTAAAAGATGGTTTTCTGTCCCATTTGGGTCATTCGGTTACCGCCACGTCATTGCTTTATCTGGTCATCAGGTTGCCGAATGATCATATGGCACACAAAGTAATCTTTCAATGACCCGATTGGACAAAACATTGTTGGCATGTTTCGACCCGTATTAAAAATACATGTGTTTGACCCGTTACCCGACCCACCCATTTTCCACCTCGAATACACATCACATAGAACTTATGGATTTATTTTTGCAATTCCAGGATTGTAGCTTATCTGCAACATCCGCCATCGTTTCTTCCCTTCCTAAATCTATCAAAAGTCAAATGGGTCCAGGGGTAGCTGAAGGGCAAAATAGTAAAATCACCATCGAATCACGGGAACTGGCTGCAGCATGCATGCAAAAGGTTCTGAGGCGTAAAGTGATGATTTCAAGTTCAAGACAAGCAGTTGCTGGTTTTATAACCGCTGGAGCTGTTCATGGGATTAAATATCTTGGTAAAAAGATGAAAAAGGCTTGGAAATCTTCAACATCGTAATAATGGTCTCAATCAATATAAAGTGTTTTCATTTATTTATTTTAGATGACCTTAGTTTTAATTAATATCAAACTAGAATAGTGGATAAGAAAATAATATATCAGAGTGAATGAAATTTTTGAAGCTGGATTGTTGTCCTTGACATGTATAATAAAAGGACTCCACTTTGGATAAGACACTATGGTTGGGTTGGACCAAGATAATTTTTGTCCAAAGTTTTTTTTATGAAAAAATTAGTGTCAAATTTTACTTACATAAATAGTTTTATCTCGGAAGGGATAAATCTTATATTCTAATATAGATATAGACATGACACATACTCATATTCATACACTTGTATCCTTACAAAATAAAGAAATACCCCATGTGACATTTGGCATTAAGAAGATTGACATTTTGAGGACTTTTTGGTTGATTAGAGACACCAAAAAAATTGCTAAGTACTATGGTGTGGGAACATACACATTTCTACTTCTTCCTACCAAAAATTATGCATCGACTTGTCGCCCATCGACGCATCCAACAACTCAATAAACACGCTTAGGTGTCTACTTTTAGCCATTTAGGTATAATAATTTTGTTTAGTATTGATTTTTTTTAATAAATCTTATGGAGTACTATTTATCTTTCTACTTATTTGCTTAATACAAGTATCCAAATCAAATGATAGAAATGATGAAATATAATTAGTGGATTTCACATGTCAATCATTTTATGGGTAGGATGATAAAGTAAGAAGATTTAGTATAATCAAAACAATTTTTCGTTGTCATAGTCTATGACGAAGACGAGTCGTCGCCCAAGCCTAAAAAATTTCGTCGCCATAGGGTTCATCTATACCAACCGCAAGACGTCCGGACAGGTTTCGTCGAGACAAATTTTCCAAATAAAAGAAAAGTTTTATTACTCCGTATAAAGTTGTGGCGACGACTGTGGTCGCTATAGGGTAAAACGGAAAATTTTCCAGCATTAATCAATTAGGGTTGCTCTACAGCCTAACCGAGACACCACAACCGGATCAATTGTCCATTTATACTTAATTATTCTAAGCACTTACCAACGGGTCATAAACCATAATGTAACAGAAACATGACATTAATTACTAATATTCTTTTATCTATATATTATAAGTCCAAGTAAGCATGTAATTAATGATATAGACCTTCTTATTGTCGTATTTCGATCAAGATGAATTCGATATACAATCAGCCATAACTCATAAGCAAGTCAAAGAAAGTTATCCAAATGAGAATAATAAATTAATATCAATAATCTTATATATTTCTCTATGAACTCAGCTCTCGTCACTCTTGTTTATATTCAAAACTGCCATAATTATTTAATTAGTTATTATTATTAATTACTATAATCAAATATATATCAGTGGAAGGTTTTGAAAATAAGCGCACACAATTTGGAACTAAAAGTTAATAATGCTACCAACAACTCTTCACCTTTGACATAAAAAAAACAAATTACACATCCAATTCTAATACGTTTAGTAATTTACATTTTGCAGTTACAACAAAATTAACATGTGCATGACTATATTCTTCATCAAACCGAAATTGAAACCACAGGAGAAAAGAAAATACAAATTTCTTGGGGAATCATAAAATTAACTAAAGTAGCGTATTTAAGTTGATTACTTCAAAAACTCATAAGCTTCTTCATCTTGTGCTTTTGTTGAACATTTAAGGGTCCACTATGAAAGGGTTTTGGAGAAGAAATCATCTTATTTTCACTTGGTTTTCTTGAGAGCTCCTTGTTGATCATCTTCTTCGGTTTTGTGGTCGTGTTCTCGAGCGTTCCATCAATCATAGGAATCAAGTACCAAGCAATTGAAGTGCATATAATTGCCAAAGACCGTCCAAAAAATGTCAAGAACATCATGACCAAAATTACAAAAAATGGTATATTATATGAAGGCATCCACCACTCATCTATCTTCCTTTTCAAATTCAATTTCCATTCATCAACCCTAATTTTCCTCTTACACTCAGCAATCAACGGTTTCACATGTTGTTGTGCTTCTGTGGATTTGATAATAGTACTGGTTTTTACATTCTCAGGAGGTTCTGAATTCTGATGATGATCAAACTTTGAATCTTGCAACTTAGGAAGTGAAGAACTTTTGATGTCTTTAATGTTGTTTTGCTTAAGATGATCTTTGTCATGTCTTCTTGGATCTCTTAACCTGACAATAACAGGCCTCATATCATTGGAATTTGAGTACACAAACCGAACAAAAGAGATATATTGTGACCCCTTTTGGGTGAAGATCTTCTGCTTCTTGTCATCAAGATCAGCCAAGAGAGCTTCAAATTTATCGAGCCCACGGTTCGAATACGGGTTCTTGTTTTCTTTGTTTCTTCTGCAACAAAATCTGTGCTTTCTTGTTTTTCTTGGAGGTTTAGGACATAGAACTTCAAAATCATCTTCTTTTTGGTTGTTAAAGGAGCCACAAATGAAGGCCATATGGATCTTTTTTTGTAGGGTTTTCTTGTTTTCAAGATTTAGCTGTTTATGTGCATGTAGTTTCCTTCAACTTTTGGGTGAGTTTTGATTGTGTTTCTCTGAGACTTCTGAAAACAAAGAAGAAAAAAAAAAGTCAAGAGAGAAGGGTTGATTATAAAAAGAGGTTGATGGAGCAGTTGGTATTTTTACAAGGCAAAATTGGTAATTTAGGTGCTTGGAGCCTTAAAAGAAGCTTCTATACGACTTGATCAAACCCTAAAACAATCGTGTAGGTCACGTAGAGAAAAATGAATAGTTTAGTTTATATATAGTTGTTTAAACGTATAATTAATTGTATAGTTACATCGCCAACTTAGGGAGGTATGTGATTGCGATTTGAACTTCGATTATTTGAAAACGTGATTAATATAAAGTAAGTGTTTGATAAAAGAGTAATGGTATTTTTTCCTACCATTTCTTCCTATCATATTCCTACCTATTTTGATCATGATAAGTGTAAAATCAAGAGATAATATGAAGAAAGAAAATAAGTGGATAACACATGTCAAGTTTAAAAGTGATAGATTTATAGATAGGAAGAAAAGGTAGGTAGAAATATCATTTCTCTTGATAAAAAGACCCAAAAATATTATTTGTATTTATCAAAAATTCATTATATATTTAGATAAAAAATCTAGGGCTGTCATTTTCAAAACCCTATAATCATATAAATCAATAGATTTATAACACTTTAAAAAAGGTCATAGGTTTTAAAGCTTGAGATTTGGTGGTGCCAGCACTACTAAGATCAAAACCAAATATTACCAGTTGTGTTATGCTACCGTTCCGTTTTTGTTTTCGTTGGCTTCTGTTCATCCCTTGTAAGAAGCCAATTACCTTTCCCATGATGACCAATTTGTGGAATCGATACTAAATTAGAACATCACGGATTTAAATTACAAGAATTAAAACTTGCAATCCAAAAGGCAATGGTCAAAGTCAAATTACTAAAGTCAAAAGTCTCGGATTGAGGCGTTTTATTACAAACAAAAGAAACAAATTCTTGTGTTCACATCAAACCGCAGTTGACTACTTGAGTTAAATTCTGGGTATTTAAGAAACTTACAAATATTGCAACAATAAATAAAATAGAAAATCTTGTGAAATGGGAGTAGAAGATTCTAAAATTAGGTGAGCAAGGATAAGTATGTAAATGTATCACTCTTTGACAAACCATTAATTGATAATCCAAACATTATAGCATGATAAATGGATGGATGATAATGTTTGATTTTTGGATGTTCAGGAGGCATTATGAAAAGGTCCATCTTGTCTAAAAGTTTTTACCTTTATATGTAAAGTTTTTTAAGTGAGTAAATCCTTAATTAAATTTATACTTATGTAACTCATTATAAGATTAAATACAAACTAAAATAAAACTAAACTTTTATTGCTTATAATTTTAGAATTTTATAAGTGTTAAGATTTTTTTTAGTAAATTGCACAAGGCTTCGAATTCTCAGAATCACACCTTAAGACCAAGTAAAAAAACATGTTAAGTATATTCTAGTATCAACATAAGTTTAATCGAATATCATTTTGTGTAGAATTGTAGATTTCTTAACATCAAGTTGTTTGTCACCAATATATAATTGACCTCATCACAAATCTCAATCAGCTTAACATTATGACGATTGTTTGTTATCGCCGCCTTAAGTCTCCAGGGCGCTTGTCAAATTAATATTGTTTTAGAGGGTGTTTGAGATTGTTATTGATAATAGATTATGCATTTTAAAAATAGATAATCAAGGTTACAAAACGTGATTATAAAAAATAATATTATGTTAAAATTATGTTGTTTGAAATTACAATAATTAATAGTCCGTATTTTTTAACATTTAGAATTTTGTTTAGTTAATAGGTAAAATGCAAATAATCAGTTTTCAAAATATTATTTAATAAAAAGAAATTATCTGATTCATTCAAAGCTATCTCTTCGCCTGCGATGCCACCTCATCACATTTTTTTTTTCAAATTGGGTTTTTAGGCATCAAACAACACAAATAATTGATCTTTTGATTTTTCTTATTTTCTAAAACTCATTTTATATAAATGACATTTTCAAAACCAATAAACAAATAATCAATTGGATATCGTAATTCCAAACACCCCTTGATACTGCATGTTGATTGGTAAAGAATTAAAACTGATTCATACATAACACATAAATGTCAAAAATACAATTTATTATGAATTAAAATTAGTTACAGAAACTCAAATTTACATAAAAATTAAAGAGTAAATTACACGGAAGGTCCATGTGGTTTGCCATTCATTACAGCCACAGTCCTTGGTCTTTGTTTATTACACTGGAAGTCCCTGGTGTATTCAATTTGTTACACCCGACGTCCCTCTGTCAAACGGATGTCTAAAACTTCCGTTAAATGACCCATGTGCCCCTCACATGATGGGTAAAATCGTAATTTCACTTTCCCTTTTAAAGAGTAAATTACACGAAAAGTTCTTGTGGTTTGCCACTTATTACAAACACAGTCCCTGAATTTCATTTATTACACTAGAAGTCTGTGGTGTATTCAATATGTTACATCCGACGTCCCTCTATCAAACGTATGTCAAAAAGATCTGTTAAGTGACTCATGTGCACCTTACATGATGGGAACAATGGTAATTCTCCTTCCCCCCTCAAACATGTGTTCCCCAATTTACACAAGTCGTCCCTTCACTTATTCCCTCTCATCTTTCCCTCTCTTCTCTCCACTGTATTTGTTCTTCAAAAACCCCTTATTTTCCAACAAAGGTGGGCCAATCGAGCAGTGAAAGAGGTACAAATGATGAAGAAAATGAATGCAATGAAGTGTGCGGTATGTGTTTTGTGTATTTATGAACTTTTTTGAATTTTTTTTCTTACCGAACTTCATGATCACTTATTTACAGAACATTACCATTGTGTCCATCATGTGAGGTGCACATGGGTCACTTAACAAATCATTTATACGTCCGTTTAATAGAGAGACGTCGGGTGTAACATATTGAATACACCAGGGACTTCCAGTATAATAAACGAAGTTCGGGGACTGTGACTGTAATAAGTGGCAAACCACAGGGACCTCCCGTGTAATACACTCTTTAAACGAGAAAGTGAAATTACGATTTTGCCCATCATGTGAGGTGCACATGGGTCACTTAAAGGAAGTTTTAGACGTCCGTTTGACAGAGGGACGTCGGGTGTAACAAATTGAATACGCCAGAGACTTCCAGTGTAATAAACGAAGACCATGGACTATGACTGTAATAAGTGGCAAACCACATGAACCTTCCGTGTAATTTACTCAAAATTAAATAACATATAATAGTGGACTAATCAAGATTTAAAAATCATTAATTTGAATCTGACTTATCACCAATAGTCATCACATGAACACACTCTTTGTTTAAAATGATGAAACCGATTAGAATCTCTCACAACGATCTCCCTTCCCGTTAACTCACTCGCAAATTTCATAAAATTATGACAATCGACACAAATCCTTATATTCTTAACGATCCTAATCACATGTTTAGACTCATCATCACACATTAACGCAAAAACAAACGCAAGTTTCTCACTATGATAACTCAATTCCCGATTCTTATCTTCTTCTTCTACATCTCGCATAACCAAATTACTTTCTTCAACATAACCTAACCCTTTTAGTTTCTTCACCAACTCTTCTAGCTCAACCAATATGGTCTCTCTTTGCGGGTGGAGCAACCCGCCCGCCCCAAACTCGTGGACCCGGGTCCCGATTTCGGTCCAACTCAAACCCGGGTCCTTTTTCACACCCAACCCCTTCATTTGCTTTCTTATATCTATAGCTTCATTGAAACTACCATTTGTGCACATTATGTTTGACATCAGTACATAACCTAACGAATTATTCGGATCCAATTCCCGCAATTTTTCAGCCGATAATTTCGCGAGATTTTTTTCACCGTGTTTTCTACACGCTCCAAGCATGACGCTCCAAATTACTGAATCGGGTTTCATCGGCATTTCGTTTATGAGCTTTTGAGCATGTGAAATTCGGCCCGATCTTGCAAGAATGTCAACCATACACGCGTAATGATCAAGTTGCGGTTCAATCCCGTAAATTTTATGCATGTTTTCAAATATTTCGGTCCCTTTTTCGACTAGACCCGTGTGACTACATGCGGATAAAACGGCTACAAAAGTGGTGGAATCGGGGACTATATCCTTAACAAGCATTTGATCAAACGTGTTTAACGCGTTTCTCGATTGACCATGTAACCCGTAAATCTTGATCATTGAATTCCAAGAAACTATATCCTTAACAATCATAAAGTCGAATACTTTTTCCGACCCGTGAACCGAACCGGATCTTCCATACGCGTGAATCAACGCGTTTGCAAGCACGGTGTCGTTTTCAAACCCGTGTTTGACTATTTGAGTATGTATAGCCAACGTGTGTCGGTCGGTTACTAAACCCGCACACGCTTTTAATACTATCGAATACGTGTGACTATCGGGATTGAAACCCTCTTCACATAATCTTGAAAACATTAAAATGGATTCTTCGGGTTTCTGGTCTGCAAATATTGTCATGAATGCAGTCCATGAAACAATGTCTCTCATACCTGATGTCTCCATGAATAAATTGTAAAGGTCGGTAATTTCTGCATCAAGATTAGCATAGGCTTTTGCTAATGCGGTTATCACTTCAATTTCTGTGATAAACCATGTTTTAATGGCGAGTGAGTGTAGCTGAGAACAATACTTGTGACATGATGTGATCACGTGACTATTACTATAATTACCACAGTCTTTAACGAGGATTAATAAAGATGATAAGATGCTAAGAAGGGTCGCACGGTCAAACCCAATTTTGGAATCTTGTCTCATTAACGAAAATAAATTTATGGCTTCTTCCCATTTTCCTATAATTTGAAAACCCGAGATCATCGAGTTATATGTCACAAGATTCCGAGATATTAAAAACTTGAACACAACCCAAGCTTCATTTGCATCATCGTTCTTTGAGTACATGGTTATCAATGCGTTTGCGACATATGTGTAAGTATCGAAACATGTTTTGATAGTATGTGAATGAATTTGTCTACCAAACACGAGATTGCAACAACTTAAGACGCTTGCGTAAGCAAACTCATTGGGTCGATGATTAGCTAACATTTCACAGAACATACCACAACTCTCGTTTCGTCTGTCGGATTGGGCATAGCCCGAAATAAGAGCAGTCCAAGAGACGATATTTCTGTCAGGCATTTCATCGAACAGCTTGCGTGCATGTTCTAAAAAACCACATTTTGCGTACATGTTGATCAGGTGATTTGATACGTATAAGTTGGGTAGGATATGATTCTGGTTGTGGGTTTTGAGCATGTGGTGGTGGAGATGCTGGCCTTGTGAGAGGCGACCATGGCGGGCACAGGCGTGGAAGAAATCGGCGTAAGTTTGTTGGGTGTGGGGGAGGTTTGAAGTGTAAAAGAGAGTGAGAGCTTCATTCAGATTACCTTTTGTTAGTAAAAAGGTGAAATTTTGATGGACGTTGAGGTTGGTGGCGGCGACGGAGGTGGTGAATGCACGGCGGAAAGGGAGGAGGTGGTGGTTAAACATTGCAGTAACTTCATGGGATCAAGGTTAAATATTAAAGCATGGAGAAAATGCAGAGCAGATCAATCAAGAATTTGGGCCGGGTTAGATAGCGAGTTAAACAAAACTAAGAAATTCATCCTTTAATGGATTGTCAAAGAGGTCTTCCATTATTTAAAGCAGAAGTATGAGTAGTCTGTACTCTGTAGTCTGCTGATACCTCTTCATTATTAAGAGTGATAGCGTCACATCTGTGCCACCTCTGCGTCACATCATCATTTCACATTTCACATTCAAAACCCCCAAATACCCCTCTATCATCACTTAAGACATTTGGGCCCACCGCTTTTTTTTCTTTTTCCTTTTTTCAAACAACTTAATATTTCATTAAAACAACAAATACAAACTACAAATTAAAAAATAAAAATACCGAATAACTAAATAAAAAACCGAAAGAAAAAAAAATTGGCGAATTTTTTAAAAAAATATTCCCGAAAATTACACACGATTTTCTTGATATCGTTGCCAAATATGGTCCATAATATTTCGTTGGAGCGATTCGTGTGTATGTTTATCACGTAATTCCCTTGATCTCAGTCGTTGTATTTCGGCTCTCTCGACCCAAGTACGTTCTAAATTAAGTTGTGCAGTAACATACAACTCGTTCATATCGCTTATGGCAAAGTTTTGATCTTTTACAATCATGTTATGCAATATGATGCATGCGTACATGGTTCTACGTAGCTTGTTGACACTCCACGAACGAGCCGGTTGGCGAATAATCCCCCAACGCCCCTGTAAGACACCAAATGCACGTTCTACGTCTTTTCTTGCACTTTCTTGTCTTCATTTGAAGTAAGCACGTTTTTCGTCTCGTGCAACAGTAAATGATTTGACAAAGCTTGCCCATTGTGGGTAAATACCATCAGCTAGATAATACCCGTTCGGATAAGTCACTCCATTTACAACAAAAGGGACCGAAGGAGCAATATCGTCAAGAAGGTTATCAAACAAGGGTGAGTTATCTAACACAGTGAGGTCGTTATTGGCACCCGCAACCCCAAAAAATACGTGCCAAATCCACAAATCTTGCGAGGCGACAACCTCTAGTATTATAGTTGTAACACCACAATCTTAGAGCCAAATTTTATTTTATTTTTTTTATATATACATACGGAAGCGATTTAAGAAAACTCTAAATCCTAATTATTACACATCATAAAGGCCATTTACATATTAACCAAATATTATAAAACATTTATATGTGTTACTAAAACAGGCTCGACCCGGTTTACAAAATCAGAGTACGGTCAGACTTCCAAAACCCGACTCTAGTCATAGCCCAATCCACAACCTGAAAAGAGTCAACAAAGGAGGGATTAGCACAAAGCTAAGTGAATAGATTTAAACAACAATTTGCATAACCACAACAAATTAGAAACAAAGAGAAATCAATCTGGAAACCCGTCCAAACTTCCACAAGCAATTGGACGTTATGAGAGTATCGGCGGACTTGCAAAGTACCTACAACTGTTGTTGGCCGAACAACAGTTTACCGATGGCTACTTTACTATTGGCACGGTAGTCCCCCCTGACGGAACACATCCGTAGGAGTCCGAGCACCTCATCCAATAGTAACGAAGCCTAGCCAAAACCCACTCATAGCTAAACTCTAGAAAACATGTGCACATACTACCATTAACAATCCCACAATTAATGGCACCACTAGAAAATCAATAAAAACCAAGAAAAAATGAATTTTCCCAAAACCAGCCAAGATAGCGTCGCTATCCGAGATAGCGTCGCTATCTTTCAGAAGATAGCGCCGCTATCCAATGATAGCGCCACTATATGCCAAAAGATAGCGTCCTCTAACTCAAGTCCAGACGCTATTTCGGGCTGCTGTTCCAATTTTCCAAAAACGATAACAAGATAGCGCCGCTATCTACAGATAGCGCCGCTATCTTCCCCAGACAGTCAGAAAACCTGCAATTTCTCTTATGAACTCCACCATTTCAACCTTTTTGTACATTACACAAAGAAGAAGGTTAATCCACTCACCTTAGCTTCCTTTTAGTACCGAGCTCAGTAAACTTATATTACTGAGGCTCCTTCTCTTTTCCTGTACAAAACGAACACCGAATTAGTCACCCGAAATCACCAATTTTGCAACAAGTAATATAAATTCAAGATTTCATCTTTATACCACAATTACAACTAATTACTTGCATTTCCACATATAACAATTACCAAAGTCTAGAATTCCATCTAGTTAGCTCATTATGCATTTCAATCCAAGTAACACATATTCGGCCCGAACGGGTCAAAATGAAAATAGTGAGTCGGGAATATAAACAACACCTTTCAATGAGCTATGCTACTACTTAACATCAAAATCACATAACTAACATGTTACTTGCATCCACTTGTAAGTTTAACCAAGTTTGACCTTATTTAGGTCAAATTGCACAATTTGACAACCAAACGGGTCAAGACCCGAAACTAACACAATCATACTTCCAATTAGTCAAGTAACACATTTATGACATGAATTTGATAGGTTCAAGTTTACAAGTCATCCAAGACCAAAGTCAACTTCCAGGTTTGACCAAAGTCAACAATTCATGAATTTGACTAGCTATTCTAGAAAACGGGTCAAAACCACAAACTACCATTTAAGGCATGTTAATATACTTTATGAAAACTCTTCTATGATCAACTTATTGAACTACAATAATGCCTAACAATTTCCAAGTTAAAGTCTCATTTAACCGATTTGACTAGTTCATGACTTTTACCTAAAAATCATCCAAACACTACCATATAATGATCAATTCATCAACTGACACTTTCATAAACCTACTAATGACATTTTAATTCCAACTAAACATTCAAAGTATAAGTCAAATGTTAAAAATATGCATTTAGTCAAGTTTCATCATGTAAGGCCCAAACGGGTCAAAATCGTTTTATTAACTTCCAATGTCTACAAACACATAATTATCCTTTCATCAAGTATACAATTACCATATAATAACCAACTTCATGTTAATTAGTTATACTTTGAATCACCCAAAATAATCAATACAGGTTTGACCTAAAAAGATGCATTTGACCACCTGTTACTAACTCAGAAATCTGCTCATTTTTATAACCATATCAGTCCAGGAAAATATTATATTATTAAAGTAGACTCATAGACCTTCGAAACGACTGGTCGCACGCCCAAAATGGAGTTACGGTTGATTTTATATGATTTTTTTAAAATGGTCAAAATCTGCCATATTTTTGTGCTTACGGGATTTTTACAAATTTCACCCAAACACTACTTTTAATCTATCAAAAACAACCAATTCATGTTACAATCAAACCTATACAATAATTAACACTTCTAACATGCATATTTAACCTAACCAAACTTCAAGAACACCAAAATACACGATTCATCAAATTAGGGAAAAAGCCATCTTCTTCCCTAAAACACCATGGATGGAGCTTCATGAAAGCTTCACCAAATGAGCTACAACTAACAATTCAACACATATAACTTGCAAGAACTCAATTAGACACCTAATCATGCATCAATTTCGAATTACAAGCAATATTCATCAAGAACTCCATCAAAACCCACTAACTCAAGAACCCTAATTTAAACAAAGCTCAAGAACATGAACCCTAGCTTAGGAAAGAAGACAACTTACTTAATCTAGCTTCAAATTCCGAAAATCACAAAGAGTAGGCAAGATCTTCAAGAATTGATCTTCAATTTAGGAGAAAACTCAAGAAAAGTGAGTGAGTGTGTGTGTTGTGTCTGGTAAAGAGGAGAGGAGGAAAAAAAAAACAATTTGACACATGCCCAACTACAAACCCACGTACCCTCTCCCCCTTACAGTCCAAAGCTTTAAACACAGTACAAGATTTTAGGTTCACAGATAATTAAGTTAGACCTAACTAACTCCAAATTTAACAACGAAGATATTTTTGAAACCCCGGTTCAGAAGTGAACCCAAATATGTAAAAATCATTTTAATATTTAAATATCTCAGTTTTCCTAATTTTAACCTCGTGTTAAAATACAATTAAATATAATTCAATCAAATAAATTATATAAAACAATAAACAATTAAATTACTTACCGAAATTAATTAAAAATTCTAGGCCGGGTCTCAAGATGTTACAATAGTTGGGTATTTTTTATCACCCCTACCATATTGGCCGTGCCATGCTTTTGAACAGTTGGTCCACTCCCAATGCATACAATCTATACTACCAAGCATTTCAGGAAACCCATGAGCGTTCTCGTGTTTTGTATATAGGTTTTGAACATCATGGATGTCGGGTTCCTTAAATACTCAGCGGTATATAAGTCGATAATACACTTGGTAAAATGATTTAGACAATCACGTGCACAATGTTCACTAATTTGTAAATATTCATCAAGTGAATCAGGTGTTATGCCATACGCCAATTGGCGAATGGCTGACGTGCATTTCATTATAACACTAAAACCCATTAGACCGGTGGCATCCGGTCGTACTTTAAAAAATTCAAAATGGTTGGGAAGAGGTTCAGCAGTATAGTTAGAAATACCTTCGACTATTTCTAAGAATAATCGCCTGCTCATACGAAATCGACGCCGGAAAACCGTCTCAGGGTACTTTGGATTATCACCAAAGTAGTCGTCCAATAAATGTTGCTCGGCAGCTTCGCGATCTCGATAGACTGACACGCGACTTCGGGTTGGTTGAGCTTGTTGGCGTTGCATGTATTGATGCGCTTGAGTCATATCCATCTCATCGTCGACATCGGACGAATAACTTCCGGGATCCATTAAATTTCGACGCATCTTGATCAAAGATTCTGTAAAAATATTGTGTGAAAGGGTTTAGTTTGAGAAATGGTGAGAAATGTTGTGTGGAAATATTGTATAAAAGGGGTGGTATTTATAAGGGTTAAAGGTTTATTTAAAAAAAAAAAATTAATTTTTTCAAAAATAGCCGTTGCCCAACGACTAGTCCACGTGGCAGCCTCCCATTCGTCCGCTGGCTTCATCGACGATCCGGCGCCCCGCCTCCTCTAATGGTAACTAATGTTTGAATCTGCTTGTCACATTTTTATGACTCCAACCTTCCATGTAATTTTCTCCAATTATTATTTAGTCGTAAAGATCTTGATTTTCACTTTAATTATACATATTTTTGTATCCTAATACACATAACTAAGTACATGTGGCTCAAACATCATCTAGGTGAAAACAAATTAACAAAATTAAAACCGAATTACACAAATCTCTATATCTTAATGAACTTACAAACCTTTTAAACTGATCCCAAATGAAGTACTCTAGACAATATATTAATCATTTATTTGTAATGAATTACAATGTGCCATTTAAGCAGAATGATCATGAACTTGTATAATTCACGTATTGCATAAAATTTGTAGAAAAGGAAGTAGCTAAAGGTGTTCATTTCCTTGCTGTTTTGTCAAGAACCTCGATATACTTCTTGGGAATCCCGTATTGTTCAACAAGATATCTAGCAAGAACATCAATCACCCCGCCTTGAACCAATACCTCATCTCCCTTCTTCCCTGCTTACAAAATGCACCACAATCACCCAAATAAAACAATATAAAAACTAACTGTTTTCCAACATACCTGGCAATTCTGTAACAGATGTACTACACGCAAACTTCTTTTGCAATTCCGACGCCAACGGTTCAGCATCGATCAAAAACGATTCCATCCCCGACAGTTTTGTAACTTTCTTATTCCCTTGTCTCCTTTCAGTCATTATCTGCATGGGTTTCAAACCACCTTTCCTGATATTTAACAATATTATATTAGAATAATAATACTTCGTATAAAGATTAAGATTACAATATAGTCTAAAATACCTGACAACGGATTCTTTTCCTCTTGTAACTTGATGATGTGGTTGCATCCTATTTATAAAACTAGCCGCTAAATCCTTCTTATGTATTTCCGAAGGATAACTAGACCCTTTCTTAATAACCCCCTTAAATAAAGCGTCACATAAAATAGCATCTAAAACTACAATCGACTTATTTGTAGGTTTAACCAAATTTTCTTTATCAACGTAACTGAAAACCACTTCACTTGCTTCAGATTGAGTGTAAAGTTGTCGGGTGTCGGCTCCTATGGAATTGAAAATTGGGTTTACGTGAACACTCGGTTTGTAAATTTCTATAACTTCCAATATTCGGTTGATGTCGGTTTCGTTTGCGGGGTCCACTGTTTGTTGTTCAGGTTTATTGGGTTGTTGTTTTTCGGGTTTAAAGGATGTGTATTCCGGATGCTTGCGGTTGATGGATAAGATCATGATTTCTTTTTTGTGCTTGTCTTCTTTTGATGAAATCTGTCAGTTATATAAAAGTTAACACAAAAGTTTAAAACCGAAAAAATATAGCTGATGGTATACATGTAGAGTGTATGTATACATACATATATATGTGTATGCATGATGTGTATGTAGATTGAGCTTTATACACACACATACAATATATATATATATATATATATATATATATATATATATATATATATATATATATATATATATATATATATATATATATATATATATATATATATATATACATACACATATACATACACAGAAAGTAATGAGATTACCAATCTTTCAGAAGACTTGGATTGTAGCCACTTAGATAACTTTTTGTGTGATGACTTCTTAATATCCAAAACGGTGCCTGCTGGCCTACAAGGTAGCACATGATTCGCCCTACAAAAAATTAAAAAATTAGTAAGTATGCAGGTATTTATATAAATTACAAAGGACCTATTATACAGTAAAGTTGTTCATTTATACAATATAACAGCACTTACTCTAGTATATCCCTCCCACATAACATTTTTTTTTTTTTATTATTATTTTATTTTGCATCATTCCTATATGGCATATGCTCATTGTCATCATACAAACTATAAATGTTGACCACCGACAAGACCCGTTTTGACTATGATAAAAAATTACACATTTCGACCTGTTACCCAACCCATTTGACCCATCCATTTTTCTACCTCTATGAAAGATGTATACACATATTAAAAATTAAAATTTGAATTCTTACCATAATGTACTTCCAGCAATAGGCAAATCTTTATCCTTAAGAGTAGTATAAAAAGCTTGCAAAAGACATTTATCCAAAAGTGCATCTACATCCTCAACTGAAAGATTATTTTGATCATCATCAACTGCCTTACCATATCCTGACACCTTTAATTCACCAAAATCAGTCAATACTTGTTGGTCAACGTTAGCGTTTGACTGCATTGTTGAGGATGAATCAACATCTGAGCCATTCAGAGCCACTTCTGATTCTATGTTATCTGCATCATTTTCATGATCACTTGTATCATGTTGTTGAGAAGTAGTTGATAAAGACGGATCACCATATACAACGTCTTCTAGAAAGCCGTCATTGGGTATGTATCGACCTTCAGCTGATTCCCTAGAAAATATTATATCAAAATATTAATTTGTCACAGTAAAAAATGGCAGGTGGTTAAAAAAAAGTGCTACATTACCAAAGTGCATCACGATAATGATGGTGTATCTTTAAAGCCTTTCCACGAAGACCAGCTTTTATTGCTTCAGAGCTGCTGATACACGTAGACCCGACCTATTAAAAATACAAAATAATTTCTACATACTTATTAAACATTTAACATATATTTATAAAAATTTTAAAATGTGTAGAAACTGACTGCAATTGGAGCTGGGTTACCAGGAACTATTACAGCCCATGGTTCCCCAGCTAAAAACTCAGGGAGCCCGTTTTCATTTAACATGATGCCTGGAAACATTAAATCTGCACCCCCAATTACATAACGTGACACTTCACCCCCTTTTAGAATGAAAGCAGGTAAAAGTTGAGGAACTTTCCATAGCGCATAAACTGCATTTCAAAGTAAAAAATGAAGAAATTATAAATGTTTTATGATAACATAAAGGCGTATCTAGATGTAGTTAGTTGTATACCTGTTGGATAAATGGCTGTGCCTCTGCTATCAACATCAAAGAACATAGGCAATCCACCTTCCCAACTGTAAACAAGGACACGGTTTGGGTGTTTCGCCACACTTATTTCTACCTACAAATACAATATGAATCAGTAAATTGATGGTTGCATCACAATTTTCATAGCAGGTTAGCAACCATGTATGAACATAAAAAAATGTCAATGATATGTGCAAGTGGCATACTAGTTTCCCTTAAATAGGCTAGATCTTATTAATGATTCCTATTTAGTCTAATATATGTTGCAAAAATGTAGCGACATTGTCTTCTTCAAGGTGGAGGTAACACTTAATAATGAGAAATATCCATCAAGTTAGCAGTAACATATCAAAATTAGTTAAAAAGATGTTTGTTTTCAAATAAAAAAGCCACAAAATACCGCATAAAGTTAAGGAAATTCATACAAATCATTCTCATCCTCTATCATTTACGTATAAAGCTTATATCTATAAGATACTAGCACCATTCAACTTGTTCAAGAGTTTTCCATTTTTCCCAATCCCTAATATTTCCATTGATAGTAAAATAAACAACCAACTAATGCACTCGCGAGGTGTTTGGATGTAAGTTTTCAAAGTGATTGCAATTTTTGGTTCATATAGATTTGCATTTGTCTCAATAAAAAATTTCTTACAGCAATTTCTAACCTTCTTCTTCCAATCCGAATAATTTGTCCCTAGTCATAGAATTATAATTAAAATCACCATTCAAAACCACATCATCACCAGTACAATTCAACCAGTACTTCATTCAATTAGAATAAACACTGACTCAATCCATACATTAGAACTCACAATTCAATTTCTAAGTTACTAAATCCAAATAAATATTCGTAATCAATTAAAAAAAACTAAACAAAAAATAAAAACCGGTCAATTAGGCTTTCATACGAAAAAAAATAAAACCTTAGGGGGGATTAAGATATCGAGGTCAGAATCAGAAGCATTTGGAAATCGATCTTTGATTGTTCGTTTCAACTTCTTACGGTCCGCACCTGATAATCGCTGCTGTGATTTTGCATCCACTGATTTCTTGAACATTTTTTAACTTATTGGAAAAGCCAATAAGTTAATAAGGACTTTTCAAAAAACACCCTCTGAGTGTGCCAGCAGAAAACGGAAAATGGAAAAGAAGCTTGTAGAACGTAGAATCGCGTTGGAGGCGGTTTACCTGATTTCCCAAGGTTATATCAGTTGTCATTATAAGTCCTCGGGTTTCTGTTCTTTACAGAGTTTACCAAACGTTTCAAAATTGACATTTTGGTACAACTATTTCAATCTAACAATTCCAAAATTTGTTGTGTATATTTACAGTTAAACTACATGTTACATGGGTGTTTGGATGTGAGCAACTGAGCACTACGAATAGTAGCTATCTTGCTAGAAGGCTACAATTCCCTAACCAAGGGGGTGCACTTGCCCGATCTTCCTCGTGTGGAAAATAATTTAATAAAAAAAGTTAGTGTATAATTCTTATATAGTCCCGCTCAAAATTTTATGAAAACCCCGGTTAAATTTGATCTGGATTCGCACTAAGTACATACAGAATTTTCTATTTCTTCAATGGTTAGTTTATTACCGATTCGGCTATTCGTCAAAAAAATTATATTACGTATAAAATTATAGATATATTATCTTACGATTTGGTAACGAAAATATATTAAAGAGTTTGATTCAAAATTGCTACTGTATAGGTACGTGGATGTAGACGTAGTGTTTATAGTTGGGTGATGTAAGAACTAAGAATAAAAATGGAACAAACCCAAAACTTTAAAGCCATGTACGATGGTACATGATATGATGGAAATAAGATTGAAAAACAAATAGACTAATATTGTATAAATTTTTGGTTTTCATAACTTGTTTAACCAACAAAACGGAGAAAACACATCCGCAACAAAGTGTGTTAATATTACACTCGTTCGATTACATTTATGACTGTCTCTCTACCACCGGGTAGAGATATGACTGTCTACATCTTACCTCCATTATATCCCTCATTTGAAAGGATTGGATATCGTTGTTGATTAGATTTATGACATGTTGTCCTACATTCAAGTACAAACTAATTAGTTTTTACATTTACACTTTCTTTAGCTTTAACAAGTTCTATTCGATTCAAGTTCTTTTACCTCTGATAAATGTTTCAGTTCACTTCCACTTTGTACTCCTGTCCACAACCACATTTAATTGAGTGTGAAATTCCCTGTTGAAACAAAACAAATCATGTTTAATACATGATTCATCAATAGGGCTAGTCAGTTATGACCCGTTACCCAACCCACCCATTTTACACCTACAAAAATACCCAACGAATATATATAGAAACAGAAACACACTCCCAGAAAGTTTTTTCCCGCCAATTTATTAAAAAGCTGTAATCTGCAAAACAAGCTCAAATTTTAAAAACATGTTCACCTTAATTGTGTTGATTTGATTTTGTAAAGATTCCTGGTACTCGGTTTCTCCACATTTGTCAGACATAAGAGCTTGAAGCTCTTCTTCCATAGTCTCGTTAGGCATATCCCTTAGCTCACATTGCAACCACCAAATACCAATAAAATAAAATAACGCATTAAATATGATTTCAAAATACATATCATTACAATAATAATTATAAATCTCTGAGTAAACAGTTCAGGATGTAGTATACTTGTATGCATTTCATATAACTTTCAACCTGTTTGACCGATTTGACATGTTCCCTTTTTAGCTAAATTACCCAAATAGATTTATTTATAATAAATGGAACAAAATTGTTACCTCTAGAATGGAGTGACAACGACCAGTATGACATGTGACATGTCTCGTAATTGTAAATTTGAAGTTCACAAAATAGTTATAGAGATGTTTATTTTAAATCCTTCACGTTGCAGCGTTTTATCATTTGCAGGAAAGAAGTAGAAATATGTTTTGCCAACTAACCTTAAAACTGTCCATTTTACACTGTACATTCTCCAATGATTGCTTGACCTGTACAAAAGAAAAGATTTTTAAACAAACTGCCACTTTGGCTTTCAAATGTATGGCTGTGTGTCATTGTAATCAGAATCGACACACTAACTATTAAAAACAATCTAAACTACATGGACAAAAAAGTGTTTCGGTCAACCCAACCCAACCCACCCGATTTGCCCATTTCCCCACCTCTGCTAATTAATTACAAATGCTTGCAAAATGCATCTATTGAACTTAAAGGGATAGATTTCAGTGCAAACCTTGTCACGTTCTGAAGCAAGTTCAGATCTCATTTGTGTCAACTTGTCAAACTTAGCTTTAGCAGCATCAACCTTGCTCATCATATTCTTGTATTCATCATCCTGTAACTCGAAAAAAATACCTTACACACTTGTAATAACCGAAGACCTCAACCAATATTCCAACAAAACATACCAGATTTCCACTTGTGACTAGGGTTTTAGCATCAATATATCCTATGAAATAAGTTTAAAGTTTAGTTAAACAGAGTAACAGACTATACATGTGGTTATTATAAGGATTTGGAAGTAGGAGTGAACATATACCAGCAGAACCATTAGCCCTGTGGTTAATTTGTGTGTTCACCTGCATCATGCCAACTCAGCATTAAAAAAAGTATGTCAACCACTATATTTTACAAGTGTATGACTGTACTCGCAAACACGCAACAACTTTTAAGGAAAATAAATGAATATGCAAAATTACCAAATTATGCTGTCCAACCTTTGAGCTGGGATTGTGTGAGTTCAACCAGTCCTATGAAAATCAAAAAAAGGTTGTTACTTTGACTTTTTATATCACCAACAAAAACTAAATGATGCAAATAAATATACAGAACCTGTTGCTCTTTTAATTTGGTATTGAGTTCTTCTTCAATTTTGCCATAGGATGCACTGTTACATTAAGATAAGGACACTCAGTGCTATATAATGTTTGGTATCTATCCATTTTTGATAAATCCAAAATGTCTTTCTAATTACCGTTTCTCAACAAGTTTGGTTGACAAGTTGACTCTTTCCTGTTGAATAAGCTCTAATGTCTGTATTTTCGTCGGACCAGAAGAAAGACGATAAGATGTACAGTAACTAAGATCTCGTTAATAAGCTAAGTTGAAATGTTGTAGAACTACAACAAACGCGTTGTTTATCTACCTGTGAAAGTGTGGAAGAATCATGTTCCAACAAAGCAATTTTCCTTTGTCTTTCTAAAATTTGAGAACATGTTTGTCCCTTTGCCTTATTCATTAGGTCAGAATCCTCCTTGAGTCGCTTTATTTCAAATTTAGCTGCAGTTTCATAGAATAAACTGAGAAAAAGATGAGCAGAAATGCACAACATTAAAATAAAACAGACTTAAGCATGCATATGGTTATCACTTCAATATCTAAGACAGTCATAAGTCAGCAGTGATCAAACAATAACTATTTTGAAAAAACCTACTTTCTATAATATGAAGAGCTTCTAGAAAAAATAATCTTTCCAATCAGAAATAGAGACTCCTTGTTTGGGAGCTGTGGTAGTTATATTCACATTAGACCACTCCAATAATGAGTTTGAGGTGGATAATAACAAAATCACAATATAGTTTTATCCACTTTTGCATCAAATTTTGAAAACACGGCCTAATAGGAAATATATATATTGCATTAACTACTTTTTTTCATCACTAGGTCAATAACCAGCCACTTAAGTATAAGCTCCAGAATATAGAAACAGATGTCGAAATTGAATAATTATGCAAAGAAAAACACAATTTGCATAATAAACAGAAACTCAAAGACCTAAATCGATCTCTTTCGTCAGATTCTGAATCGTAGTGATCTGCATTTGTTCTTCAACAGAAACCTTCGCCGCTTGATCCTCCACATCTTCAATTACATCATCATATAGATTAAATTACATAATACATAACATAATTGCTTACTAATCAGAAACAATTCAGCAATTCGAGAGATTCACCGTTCATATGAGTGCGTAAAGTTCTCATGTACTGGAAGTATTCCTCCATCCTTGTGAATTGTGATCTAACATAACAAAAGAAAATTCAAAAAATGATTTTATACAGAATAAATATCCACTTCAGGAGTTCAAATTGATGCAAAAATTAGGGAATATTACGTTATTCGAGAGATTTAGGGTCGCGATGAGCGTGAAGATGGAGAGTGGAGTGAGAATCACAGTTAAGGAGTTTGAATTGACGGGTTGTTATACGGTGAGGTTGCTCCACTCGGTTAACTTAACTGCATGGACGGAATTTTATTTTATTTCGTGTTTGGACGCAGTGATACCGTGATAGTGTTAATAAAATTAAGAAAATGATAATGAGAGTTATTAGGGTTGTTAATAACAAAACAAAATTAATGTAAAAATTGTCCTCTGAATTTTAAGCATACTACTCTATCAATGAATGTACAAACATTTTATGCATGTTAGAGACAACCCCAAGGGCGGTCGTTAAAACCCATAAAATTAAGTAGTTGAAAATATCAAAATATTGTATAAAAATCAAGGACTCGCACAAGCGGAAGGTATCATGTAATTTGTAATTATATTTCGTCGTGACTAATTGGTGGGTGATGGTGATGGTAGAGTTTTTTTTGCAAAAATGGGTTGATTTTTTTAAGTGTTTGCAAAAATGGGTTGTTCCTAAAACCCTTTGTAAAAATGGGTTGTTTTTTTGAATAACCCACATAAAATCTAAATCTGGGATTAAAATGTTACATATTAACTCTTTTGTTTCTTTTCACTTTAAACCCCTCAATTTTGAAAATATTGCCAACACTAGTAACAATTTTAAGTTGTAACACCGCAAAATTTAGGAAGCGTTTTTTTTTTTTTTTAAATGCCCGAAGGCGATTAGGTTATCCTTTAGGTAAGTTTAGTTTAGTTTAGTTTACAGACAAGGTCCCACAATGAGCTTCCAAAATGAACATTACTTTAACAATACAAAAACGGTGTCACTTAAACGACATGGCTCATTTTTTCAAAACATAACAAACTGAGCTTGGTCAATCATCCCGTCCAAAGCACCGATCACCTGAAAAGATTCAACGAGGGAGGGATTAGCACAAAGCTAAGTGAATGAATATAATCTACAAATTCTGTAAAGCCCAACAAGCTAGCATAGACATCCATACGGTCTAAAGGCCACGTAACTACGAATCACCGTCCACTAAAACACGGAAGTTCTAGAACATCTCCGGTTGGGGACAACACTGTTTGTTCGAGAAGATCGGGGTCCTGCCGGAGCCTTAAACCATGGTCGGCCAAACCACGGTAACCGATAGCGTTTCGTGCCCAACACCCGGGCCACAACCTCCCTTAACCATGCAACAAATACAGGTAAGGTCGGATACCCTTTAGTCGACACCCGATGCCCAGCGCAGTGACTTCTCAAACCTCGGATTAACACACACCGAGCCTCGGCTAACCAACACACCGAGTTGTTGCTTGCAAACAAGCCAAGTCTCTTCACTTTGTGCACATAACCTATTTGGCTCAACTCTAGCAAATAGGTGCTAAACTAGCAAGCAAGATAAGCAAAACGACAAAACTGTCCAACCCAGAAATCGCGTCGCTATCTAGAAGATAGCGACGCTATCTCCAACAAAATTGCGTCGCTATTTCCTGTCCTTCGCTATTTCGGTGTTCTGTTTTCGACACTTTCCCGGACCTTATCAAGATAGCTTCGCTATCTAAAGATAGCGCCACTATCTTCCCAGATCAGCCAAAATCCTGCATTTTCACAAGTATGCAATATACCGAACCAATTGTAACCAAACACAAGTTGGAGGTTAAATCCACTCACCGAAACCTTCCACTTGTCGAACTCAGAGGCCTAATGTTTCTGAGTCACGATCCCGATTCCTGTACACCAAAGGAATACCGAATTAGTATATAATTCCACCAAATTATAAACAATGTTAAATATACATTTAACACTAACACTTGCACTAACTAAATAGCCAAACACTTAAACCATCATATGAACATGTCATGACCTTCTATACTTACACAACAAGTCAAATAATCATTTTGCAAGTCTTACATTCAAACGGGTCAAACCGGGTTATTAAACAATAATACCTCCTACAATTGTAAACATAACATCAACTTACAATTCACCAAATGTTACCAATAACATTACTAATCACATAATCCTAACAAAATACTTACACTTTCACAATCCAAGTTATTTTAAATCATTTTACCACTAAACGGCCCAAACGGGTCAAAACCCGAGCATGACTATAACACTTCCAATTTCCATCAATTAGCACAAAATTCTATAACTTAACAAGTCATAATCATGTAACAATTCATCAAGCTCAAAGTTACCAACAATCCATGCATTTTACTTCCAATTTACTAGTTAACCATTTCTAACTAAAAACATCCAAACACAACTACAAATGCTATAATCTACCATTTAGCAAACCAAAACTAATTAATCAATCTAACAAGTTCATAACTATCATAACCCAACTATTTTACTTCAAAATCATAAGTTATAACTTTTGACCCAAATCATCCAAACACTAGCTATCAAATCTCACCAAAACTTGACATAATCCATAACTAACATATTTGACATATTATCACTTCCTACATATTAATTCAACCCACAATAACATTAAAACCCATATTAAGTCAAGTTGGAAGCATAAACCAAAACCACACAATTGATACACACACACACACGAACACACACACACACACGAACACACACACACACCCACGAACACACCCACTCACCCATGTGTACACTTTGCTAAAAACGTTGTACCTTGTGCTAAATCACTTGTACCCAAACAACAAAACATGTCAAACCTTGCATAAACACTTAACATACCATTTAACACCATAATCACCAACCAAAACTCAAGAACACATAAACCCTAATTTATCAACTATCATGGAATCGAAAATAAACACATATAGGTTGAAGCTTACCTCAAGAGCTTTCCAAAAACGTGTTCGGATTAAAGATTGGTCAAGAAACGAGCACAAGATCTTCCTTGGAGCTCAAGAACACTAATGGGGTTTTAGAGAGAGGTTAGAGAGAGAGGAGGGAGACGATGTCACACCCCGCCAAAAGGGGTTTGCGGAAGAACGGGCGTGCGACTTCATGAGTAAGCATAGCATATGATTATCGTAAACAATAAATGTTTGATAAAAAGTAATGTCACCAAAATTTAATGTAACCAAAGTAGTTGAATAAAAACATAGTTTTTAACTAAAATTTAGAGGTGACATCTTTACAAAATCGAAAGCTTGACTCCAATGCATGCGACTCAATGCTTAGCTTAGATACCTGAAAAACATAAGTAAAAGTATCAACAAAATTGTTGAGTGAATTCACAGGTTTTTAATAAGTTCAAATGGTTCCATAGTTTTGTATGCCATTCATAGCAAAAATAGTTTGATGATATAAAAGTTAAAATAGTTTGCTCAAAAGCAGTAGTAGAAACAGTAGTTTCATATGTCATCGTTGGTAAAAATAGTAAATAGCCTGCTCAAAAGCAGTAGTTGAAATAATCGTTTTTGTATGCCATCGTTGGCAAAAATTGTGTGATGATATAAACATTAAATTAGTCTGCTCAAAAGCAGTAATAGAAATAATAGTTTTCGTATGCCATCATCGGCAAAAATAAGGTGTTGTTAAAAATGTTAAGAATGACCTGCTCCGAGAGCAGTAGTACGATTTTACTCGCGTTAGTAAAAATAATAGTTTTTGTATGCCATAATCGACAAAAATATAGTGTGATGATATAAATAGTTAAAGATTGGCCTGCTCCGAGAGCAGTAGTAGAAACATAATAGACGGTGATCCCCCAACAGGTTTGCAAGGCCTTTGAGTTAAAATGCTGACCCTAAGTCCATAACCAAAACAACAACCTTAAACGTGCTAGATATGCACTCCTCGTGGTCGGTAAACACCGATAAATGATCAATAACGTGGGAGGGTAGGTCTCCGCCAATAGTACTATTTGCATATCCAGGGCCTAGTCGCAACTAGCTAATGATTATGTATGTAACATATACGCACTTCCATGTACATCTAAACTTAGTCCAAGCATAAGGATTCGTTGTCTAGTTTCCAAAAATAGTTTTCATCACGATATAGTAAACGTTTAAAAATGTTGTAAACGTTTATAAAATAGTTGATATGTTTCAAAACAGTTAAAATATAGTAAAAGAGAGGTTGTGAACTCAATCACAAATATATTTATAAAATACGTTGTGAGAAATAATGCAAACATTTGTAAAAGCATTTGTTATGTTTTTCACCCCAAAGTTATAAAACAGTAAATAAAATGCGGTAAAAAAGTGGGGCTGTGAACTCACCTGATGCAATGCTTCCAAAATGCAAGATAATAATGTGGATTCTGACCAAAAAATCCTAGCGTCCTAAACGCATAAGAATACATGTATGAGTGACGGTCTAAATGGTTCGCCTATGCTAAATGATGCATAATAATTCTTTAAGAGGGATTTTGACTCGAGCGATACGTTGGTGACTCGAAGGAGTTGACCTCAGATTTAATACGTTTGTTTAGTTTAAATGAGTGTGAAAACTTTTAGATTTTGGTTCGAAAATAACTGAATCAAAATGTAATAGGTAATTATTTAATTAAAATAATTGATAATTAATTAAATAAAGAGTTATTAAATGCATAACTCGATAATGTGTAAAACTTTACTGATTTTTGTTTTAAGAATCTCGGGCTTAGACCTACTGATTGGGCTACCATTTGGAGCCTGCTGATTTTCCGACTTCGATGGGCCCAGCCCAAGGCCAAGCTAGACAAACATAATCAAAGTTTGGGCTCGGTCTTAGGTTGGTTTAATAAATTTGTATTCGGGTTAAGGCGTTTCTGGTTTACCTGTCTTGATGCATCGATGGCCACCTTGCCGGCGGAGAGTCCAACGCCGGAAAACCGTTGGAGATGCTCGCCGAAAAGATGCTCCCGCCGTAGACACTGGCACACATAGTAACGCACACAATCGGAGGAACATATTCTGCATTTCTGTGTACAGGCAACGTGGAACGAAACAGAGATGAGTAAAAGATCGAATCAGTCAATCATGAATGCAAAAGAAGATCAAAAGGTTAGAGGTTATACCTTTGTGTTTAGAGAGAGAGAGAGAACCGATAAAAAACAGCCTTAGGAGATGTTTCTGTCGCCGTAAAAATGTGTTGGTCGCCGAAGATAAACAGATTACCAAGAGAGAAAACAAGGTGGCGGTGGTTCCTGGTGCAACCGTAGGGAGAGAGTAGAGGGGAAGACGATCGGAGATTGTTTTCAAGTTGCCGAAGATAACCACGGGAAGATGGTGACTGATTTTTATTTGTTTGACCGGAGGTCTTGAGATGTCGCCGGAATTGTTTCTGGTTGTGATATTGTCGGAAGCTTGATGTCAGCTGTTTGTCGATGGTGATGAGAAAATAAAACACAGCAATGGTTTTGGTTAATTTTAAAGATGACGATGATGATGGTTTCCTTTCGTCGAGGTGTTCTTTCGCCGGACCCGAGTGAAAGAGATCATGGAAAACTTCTATTTGGCTGAAAGATTATAGGAAAATGATGGAGATGCTTTGCTGCCTTCTCGAGTGAAGAAGTTTGACAAATGAAGTGGGGTTAAAGAGTTTTATGGATGATGATGGTGATTGCCGGTTATCTTAAAACCGATATATATTCTTTCTTTTAATTATAGTAATAATCATAATTATTATTTTATTGTGGGAACGGTAGGATTTTGACCGAGTATTTAGGGTTTCAGTTAGTAGAGATAACTGATCGATGAGAATTAAACACGAAGGTTTTAAGTATGTTCAATTTATATTTTAGTTTGTAGAAGGCGTATACGATTCTACTGAATGTATGATAAATATATTAACTAGGCTTTTACTCTAACTTTAACGATAATTATTTCATGGTTGAAAAATATAATTTTATAATAATTGATCGTTTTCAGTATTCTAATTACATACCGAGTATTAAATATTGTTATTTGTTTATTAAATCATGTTGGATGTTTTTTACATTGTTTTTCATGCCGATACGGTCAAGCTAATGTATAATTATAAATGACAAAGATTATACTTTTCAAGTTCAATTCGAGTTTACGTTGAGTCATCAACTCGTTAATTGTACAGTTTTAATTGTATGCATGAGACCCTGAAACTAACGTGTGCCTAACAATGGTGTGTACTACATACACATAATATGAATGTCTTTGCTTAGACTTTAATGATAAAATAAATGTAATGAATGTTTTACAATGGATTTAGGTCACACTAATTAAATATCAAGTCAAGTACCACATTTTGAGGGTTGTCACAGACGAACTAGAGAGAGAGGGTGAGATGGAGAAATGACCAAAAAGATGGGCAACTCCCCATCTAGGGGCCGGTCAAGGGAGGGGTGGGACCCACTTGGCTTTTTTTTCATTTTTTAACAAATACAACACAAAAGTCCCCTTCGTAATTAATTTATTTAAAATAGCAAACGGACTCCAATTTTAAAAACGAAAGCATTTCTGGAGACGATATTAAAAGGAGAATCCAAAGATATAAAAATCACATATTCATTTAAACATTTCAGAAAACAGATATTTTAATCCCTTGATTAAAATATCACAAAAGGACAAAAGGTCAAACAATTCATTTAACACTTAATCAATTTATTCCACATATGGTCAAATAGATATTTTCAAATATCAAAATATACCTAAAACATCTAGGCCAGTTTTAGGATGTTACAACTCTACCCTCCTTAAAGAGGATTCTGTCCCCGGAATCCAACAACAATAGTCAAATAGCAAGTATTAATCACAATATGTCTACAACTCTATTCCAATCAATGACATACATACATGCTGAATCAAAACATCACATCCAATTTATCATTTCATTTTCTCTATACACAAATTCAAAACATCCCGATAAACAAATATCAACTACCATTCATGGTTGAGTTAGAATTCCTCATGACATACAAGCGATCCACATGCATATGTTTAAAACATTCCTTACACAAGGTCACAACAGTTATCTCAAGTCTCAATACCTACTCGTTTTCTTCCTTATCCTATCAAAATTTACAATCTTGCACGGTTTAACTCGTTAAACGACGACCCATAATTTTAAGAATTTCCAATAAAATTTCCAGTCTTAATCAATTAATTTCAAAAACACACTTTCATAACATAAAGTCACATCAAATTTTTTTTTTGCATACTAGACACGAAATGGTCAAAATCAAGCAATTCATCGTGACACTATCAAAGTCCTTAGTTAACAATACCTCAATCAATCGCCAACTATTTTATGTGTAACTAGCCGTATTACAAGAATGACAAACTTTACAAAGTCAAGTTGCACGCTTTGACAAAACAAGTCGAAGTCTACACAATTCAGGCCTACCCCACATATTTCATTACAATCATGGCAATACAAATAGCAACATCTTTTATACCCAATTAGTCATACCTGTGACCTAACAGATCAAAACAAGTTTTATTATCCAAAATTTGTTTTATCACATTCATAATATGTTAAAGTATTTACCAAAACCAACTCATACAATTAACAAACGATTATTATCATAACCAAAGTCTAGCAACTTGAAAAAAAAAAACATTCAATCAAGCCTTGTCGCTACTTACCTTTAACAGGTCAACATTAAGAAATTTATCATAACAATTTCAAACATACAATTCACAGTTCATTAACATGTCAAACTCATGTGATGACTAATAAGCATTTTCAATTACATGTCAACTTTTACTTAGACTTCAAGTCAACCATTCACAATTCAACTAGTCCTTAACTCTTACCTATTAACTTCCAAATAGTAAGGTAATTCCATCAATTCCATACAATCACTAAATCTAAACACTAGATTTAAGTATAAATCACATTTTCAAACTTTTCTCAAATAACTTCATAATCAATGCAAATCATTTAACAGTCTCTTTTATCTTCAATTATTTCTATCACAAGTCAATTCAAAATAATCTACACATACAGTTCATTAGTCACATTTCAGAATCCAAATTCAACATAGAAAACCAATCAGGTTTGCGTCATAACATTTCAGGTCATTCCAACATTTATCACTGACTATCTGCCACAATTACTGTCTATAACAAAAGCAAACATCAATTTGTTCACATTTCACAACATTTCTGATTCTCACTATACAAGTCACTACATGTGACCCAGCATGTCATAATAAAATTCCACTTTTTCACATAACAAACACTAGTCATACTTGGACTATTCAATTCACGCATACAATTCTATCCATTTTAATTACAAGCATCACATTCGCACAGTTTATAATAGTTACTATTATACTCAATTTGATCCATGGTCACATATGTTGTGACCGAAACCGACATACAACCGATTCTCTTCGCTTCTCCTAGAGTGAAGGAACAACCAAAACAATTTCAATCAACTTATCATCAATTCACACAATATGAAAACAAGCAACTTTAACCGCCGAGACACTATGTGTGTCCCGACAAACCAAAAAGATTTATTCTTCTATAACATTTATTCATAACTTTGATCTAACTAGACCAATCCATACATCATAGCACACTAAACTTAGTCCAAGTTTCAACAAAAGGAACATGTAAGCATACATCTCTTACATCTACAAAACTCCTGACACATAAGATGTATCCCAAATCAACAAGCAATCAATTATTCTAATTCAAGTGACATAACACACCGAAGGTAATCAGTTCAGTTCATCACAACAGTTCACAAAGCTTAATCAAGCAATCTTCTCAGTTAACGATTCTACGTAAACACAAGTATTGAGTTTATTAGAGCATACCCGAGCTATCATTGTCGGTCTAACGTTGGTGAAGATCCCCCGACCGCCCCCGTCCTTGACCCACAACTCATTCTCTTTTCCCAAAGGTCAACTTCCATCTTGCCCAAATTGACCACCTCTAATGTACTTCTTTTCCCCACGTGCGTATATATGCTCCTCGGGTAGTTCCCGCATCGTTACTTGATGTGCCAACATGTCCTAGGGCCAAGGGGGTCGGGTTCTCTTTACCTGTCATATCTATAACAATCACCACAACTCACGAAAGCTTAGTTTAAATCGTTAGTATCTACATACTAACTACAACTAGCTTCATTCACATTTGCTCTAATCCCACTCGTCCGGAATGCTTGACCAAACTTGAGCCACGATTTGGGAATGGAACACCAACCCCGTGTATCCATCGTCAAACCGAAGCTCTGATACCAAATTGTAACACCGCAAAATTTAGGAAGCGTTTTTTTTTTTAAATGCCCGAAGGCGATTAGGTTATCCTCTAGGTAAGTTTAGTTTAGTTTAGTTTACAGACAAGGTCCCACAATGAGCTTCCAAAATGAACATTACTTTAACAATACAAAAACGGTGTCACTTAAACGACATGGCTCATTTTTTCAAAACATAACAAACTGAGCTTGGTCAATCATCCCGTCCAAAGCACCGATCACCTGAAAAGATTCAACGAGGGAGGGATTAGCACAAAGCTAAGTGAATGAATATAATCTACAAATTCTGTAAAGCCCAACAAGCTAGCATAGACATCCCTACGGTCTAAAGGCCACGTAACTACGAATCACCGTCCACTAAAACACGGAAGTTCTAGAACATCTCCGGTTGGGGACAACACTGTTTGTTCGAGAAGATCGGGGTCCTGCCGGAGCCTTAAACCATGGTCGGCCAAACCACGGTAACCGATAGCGTTTCGTGCCCAACACCCGGGCCACAACCTCCCTTAACCATGCAACAAATACAGGTAAGGTCGGATACCCTTTAGTCGACACCCGATGCCCAGCACAGTGACTTCTCAAACCTCGGATTAACACACACCGAGCCTCGGCTAACCAACACACCGAGTTGTTGCTTGCAAACAAGCCAAGTCTCTTCACTTTGTGCACATAACCTATTTGGCTCAACTCTAGAAAATAGGTGCTAAACTAGCAAGCAAGATAAGCAAAACGACAAAACTGTCCAACCCAGAAATCGCGTCGCTATCTAGAAGATAGCGACGCTATCTCCAACAAAATCGCGTCGCTATTTCCTGTCCTTCGCTATTTCGGTGTTCTGTTTTCGACACTTTCCCGGACCTTATCAAGATAGCGTCGCTATCTAAAGATAGCGCCGCTATATTCCCAGATCAGCCAAAATCCTGCATTTTCACAAGTATGCAATATACCGAACCAATTGTAACCAAACACAAGTTGGAGGTTAAATCCACTCACCGAAACCTTCCACTTGTCGAACTCAGAGGTCTAATGTTTCTGAGTCACGATCCCGATTCCTGTACACCAAAGGAATACCGAATTAGTATATAATTCCACCAAATTATAAACAATGTTAAATATACATTTAACACTAACACTTGCACTAACTAAATAGCCAAACACTTAAACCATCATATGAACATGTCATGACCTTCTATACTTACACAACAAGTCAAATAATCCTTTTGCAAGTCTTACATTCAAACGGGTCAAACCGGGTTATTAAACAATAATACCTCCTACAATTGTAAACATAACATCAACTTGCAATTCACCAAATGTTACCAAAAACATTACTAATCACATAATCCTAACAAAATACTTACACTTTCACAATCCAAGTTATTTTAAATCATTTTACCACTAAACGGCCCAAACGGGTCAAAACCCGAGCATGACTATAACACTTCCAATTTCCATCAATTAGCACAAAATTCTATAACTTAACAAGTCATAATCATGTAACAATTCATCAAGCTCAAAGTTACCAACAATCCATGCATTTTACTTCCAATTTACTAGTTAACCATTTCTAACTAAAAACATCCAAACACAACTACAAATGCTATAATCTACCATTTAGCAAACCAAAACTAATTAATCAATCTAACAAGTTCATAACTATCACAACCCAACTATTTTACTTCAAAATCATAAGTTATAACTTTTGACCCAAATCATCCAAACACTAGCTATCAAATCTCACCAAAACTTGACATAATCCATAACTAACATATTTGACATATTATCACTTCCTACATATTAATTCAACCCACAATAACATTAAAACCCATATTAAGTCAAGTTGGAAGCATAAACCAAAACCACACAATTGATACACACACACACACACACACGAACACACACACACGAACACACACACACACCCACGAACACACCCACTCACCCATGTGTACACTTTGCTAAAAAGGTCGTACCTTGTGCTAAATCACTTGTACCCAAACAACAAAACATGTCAAACCTTGCATAAACACTTAACATACCATTTAACACCATAATCACCAACCAAAACTCAAGAACACATAAACCCTAATTTATCAACTATCATGGAATCGAAAATAAACACATATAGGTTGAAGCTTACCTCAAGAGCTTTCCAAAAACGTGTTCGGATTAAAGATTGGTCAAGAAACGAGCACAAGATCTTCCTTGGAGCTCAAGAACACTAATGGGGGTTTAGAGAGAGGTTAGAGAGAGAGAGGAGGGAGACGAACTAGAGAGAGGGTGAGATGGAGAAATGACCAAAAAGATGGGCAACTCCCCATTTAGGGGCCGGTCAAGGGAGGGGTGGGACCCACTTGGCTTTTTTTTCATTTTTTAACAAATACAACACAAAAGTCCCTTTCGTAATTAATTTATTTAAAATAGCAAACGGACTCCAATTTTAAAAACGAAAGCATTTCTGGAGACGATATTAAAAGGAGAATCCAAAGATATAAAAATCACATTTTCATTTAAACATTTCAGAAAACAGATATTTTAATCCCTTGATTAAAATATCACAAAAGGACAAAAGGTCAAACAATTCATTTAACACTTAATCAATTTATTCCACATATGGTCAAATAGATATTTTCAAATATCAAAATATACCTAAAACATCTAGGCCAGTTTTAGGATGTTACACAAGTAATCTATTTTATTTCTAATACTTTGTATGTATATATCTGTATATCATATACATATATCTATATATTATATATAATTTCTATGTCAAATCATTTATAATAGAAAAGTCTTAGAATTACATCAGTAGAAAATTCTTTTCAAAATTACATAGTTCACATTGCATAAATTACAAATACCTTGAACAAGAAATCATAACATAATTAAACTGAAAATTACATAGTTCATGTAGCATTGTATCTTGGTTGAGGATTTGAACAATTTCTTCTATTATGATCAGGTTGATGGCATAGTCCACATCTATGAGATTCGTCGGGATGTCGAACGTCCATCTCATTATGAAATCGATTTGCACGCCTTTGACCTCGACCAACAGAAAGTTTTGATTTATCTCCTTCAATCTTCCAATCTGCCTCCAACCAATAATCAACATGTGGAAGTGGTGAAAAACCACGATTATATTATTGTTTATATGACATGTTTGTGTAAACAATATTCACAATAGAAAGAAGGTTATCCCCTCTCGACCGACAAACTGCAATAGCATGTGAACATGGAAATCTTTCCATCTGCCACTTACCACATGTACACATATGTTGAAAATAATGGACGGTGTGTGTATTTCTTCCAGTTTCATTTATCCGTAACTTAGTGACAATTCTGTAAACACCCTCATTGTGGTCGAACTCAGATAAAGTATGACTTTGTGCACGAGTATCACGTTTAACAAAGAGGCGCCACATACGAGGTGGTAGAGGTGTATTACAATTCATTGCAGTTGCACTATGTTTTTTAAAAAGTTGCACAATTCTATTGAATGTAAGGTCAATGCATGCCCTAATAGGTAGTTGTCTTGCTCCTCGTAGTGCATTATTCATGCTTTCAGAGATATTTGTTGTTAACGACCCCTATCGACGATTTTCATCATATAAAAGACACCATTTACTTTTATCAATTTTTTTTAAATACTTCCAAGCTTCAGAATTGATTTCTTTTATTTGTTTCTTATACCTAACAAACTTTCTTTCTTGTGTGGTGCTGCCAATAGCCCAACAAAATGTTTTAAGGCTCACATTCTTGTACTTTTTCATGAAATTACTTCTGATGTGTCGAAGACAAAAACGATGGTATCCAAATGGCTCTTTCCATTCATCAAGATGTTCCATTGCATAAAGTATTCCTCTATGTCTGTCTGAAATTACACACAATTGTCTGTCTTGAGCAACAAAATGTCTAAATTGATACAAAAACCAAGACCAACTGTGTATACTTTCCTCATCAACAATGGCAAAAGCAATCGGTAATATATGATTGTTGGCATCTTTTGTAACAGCAACAAGCATTTTACCTTTGTATGAACTCCTTAAATGACAAGCATCAATAGATATAACAGGTCGACATAGATGGAATGCATTAATGGCAGGTCCAAAAGCCCAAAAAATATATTTGAATGTCGCCACACGTGATGAGCCATTAGGATTATGAAACCATTGCACGACTGTATTAGGATTTGACATTTTCAAAGCTGCAAGATACTTGGGTAACTCTTCAAAGTTACTCTCCCAAGTTCCATAAATATTCTCTATGGCTTTTCTTCTACCATGCCATGCCTTCCAATAAGAAATATCAACATTTAGACTATTTTTAATATCTGCTTGTATGTGTTTCACGGGATAAGCAACATCCTCTCTAATTGAGTGGATGATGTACGAGGCAATTGTTGCAGAGTTTAAATTTCTGTTATTATTTCCTATACAAGATCCGAAACAATTGTGTGCATCCACCCAACGTGTAATCTTCCACATATGATGATTTTTCTTCTTCATTGCACGAACATACCATGCACAAGGTGCTGTATGTGAGTCAATATTAGAACTTTCTCCTTCACGTCCTAGAGTCTTACACTTTGCTATCCAAAAGCTACTTTTACTTTCACAAACTCTAAACTCTCTATTTTGGGCAATTGACCAAAGTGTTATTGCCTTTTTTACCTGTGCTTTACTTTGAAATTGCATTCCTAACCTTACTTTGTTTTCAGATTCATTCCAAATATCTATTCGAATGTTGTCTTGAAAATCGGTTACATCATCATCTCCTGCATCCCCAATATCATTCATAAAGTTTACAATTGGGGTTTCAGTCCCATCATCAGAATCATCCTCAACCTCACTGACTCACTAAGAATATTATCACTAATTTGGGGGTTGGGATCATCAAAACCAAAGTCATTATCTGTCTCAAATCTATCGTCATTAGGTAAAGGAAATGGTATATTTGAGGGGTTGGTCACAAAATCATGAGGTTGAACCGGTTCTGATACTTCAAAATTACTAAGAAGATCTACAAAACTAGTATTTGTAGGCCACAGTATTTGATCTTCAATAATTTCTTTCAATTTCAAAAAAAAAAACTTTACGTAATATTTAGACAAGAATGTGTACCTTGAGATTACTTTGGGAATGAAGCTTGATACTTGAAATTAGAAACGCGAATCATGAAAAAAAAAAGAAACTAAGATTACAATTTTAAGAGAATTGTTGTGTTTATAAAAGAAAGAGGAATGTGAGTAGTTAGTAAATTAAATATAAAAACAAATCGTAATTATGAATTTGCAGGGAACGGTTGATGCTTCAACTTTTGCAGGTGAATTAATTGTTAAAAGTGTGTCAATATTTTTAAACTTGAGGGGCTTAAAGTGAAAACAATAAAAGGGCTGGTATGTAACATTTAAATCCCAGATTTAGATTTTTGGTGGGTCCCACAAAAAGCAACCTATTTTTACAAAGGGTTTTAGAAACAACCCATTTTTGCAAACACTTAAAAAAATCAACCCAGTTTTGCAAAAAACTCGGTGATGGTAACGATGATAGCTAGTGGTGGTGGTGGTCACGGATGGTGTATAATGATGGTGGGTGATGGTGGTGGTGTGAGCGGGTAATATTAACTTTATTTAATAGATTAATAAAAATAATTATAGTTAAGTAATGAACATATAGTCTAGCAGCTTAGTTGTTTAAGGCATTGTGTTAATAACAATTGTGGTCCGAATGTTTTTTGTTCGACCAAAATGTTCTTTTTTTTCCAACCAAACTATTTTTTGTGCAACTTATGTACGATTAAATCATTTCTTTTGTGCGACCGAACTATCTCGTATGTGAACATTTGCCATATTTTATGTACAATTCTATGAGTCATACAATCTATGTTAGAATATTTGAAAATCTTTTTAGGAACTTTGAATCTTACTTATTAATCTATTTTTGGGAATCACCTTATTTTGAAACCCAAAAATCAAAATTAGCCTTATGCACGATAAACACTCGGAAACCCGAATAAGAATTTAGTTGTGGCCCAAATGAAAGCTTTAATTGTTTTGCGGTACATGCGAAAAAATATTGGTAATTTCGTGGCTCAAATGGACTGTCGTAAACTTCCCAAAAGGGGATAAGATTGATGGAGACGTGTCATATAAACAAGTAGCAAATCGAAATAACACAGCGAACAAGATCGAAAAACGAGTTCACGAATCATATTCATCGTACAAATAAAAGATTAGGTTCCCGTTTATTTGAATCAAATTCGGGCGCTTTCACTAGAACCAAATTCAGCGTCTTTAAACTTCCGATTGAAAACTGAGGGTTTTAATTTCTTTGATTAATCGGTATTTCGAAGAAACTGAACTAATTTCAAGTTCGAAATCATATACGTTGATTACTAGTTTTACGAATGCCGAATTCGCGGAAAAGGGGAGTAGGAGCCATTGGTGCATGGCTTCACAAGAAGTTGGTTGATCCTTTCATTAAAATCATTCGCAGGTAAACGAATCATATTCCTCTGTTTTCACTTAAATTTGTTTAGGGTACCAAATTGAAGAAATTATTCAGGAACTTTTAATTTCATGATAAATTGGGAGCTCATGTTAACTCAGATTAAACATGTAACCTTTTTTTAATGAACTTAACATGTATACAAATTCTTATTGCAATTTAAGGGGGGTGTTTGGATAAGCTTATTTAAGAAGTTGCATTTTGGTATGGCTAATAAGTACTTTTGAATATTACTCTTAATTTCTCCCGTTTTCACTTAATTTTTCCAAAAAATTATGCCTGTTTTAGGGCTCAAATATTTAGATTATTATTGATAATATGAGAATTATATAGGGGAGCAGAGCCTAAGCAGCTGGCATTATCAACTGCCCTCGGCATTTCATTAGGAGTGTTCCCAATTGTTGGTATGCTTTTGATTCAATATTTTAGTATGCTTAATAGAAATAATATTGCATTTTGACATAGGTGATCATATAAACTGTAAAACATGAAATTTCTTCTACACGAACTACTAATTGTTCTTGTAGGTTTAAGCAACAATAAGCATTGTATGTCAAATAAAGAGTAGTTGATCAGTTACCTATAAATAACTGAAAAGGGTAAGATAGTCAATGTAATATTATGTAACAGGGGTGACAGTGTTTCTGTGCGGGCTCGCGATAGCAGTGCTTGGATCTTCTGTGAATGCTCCAACAGTTATGCTGGCTAATTTTGTTGCTACTCCATTAGAGCTCAGGTTAAGTGTTTCTAATCTAAAACATAACCTTGTCTTTATGTAATTTCCAAATATACCCTCCTTTCTACAAGAACCCATTCTATATTATTTGTGTTTTACATAAAATCATGGTCTTAAAGATATTTGTGTTTTACTGATGGTAGTATTCTTACGGTTTGGTGAGTTCATAACTGGTGGAGCTCATTTTGCTTTGACCTCTGATGCTTTAAAGAAGGTATTGACTGGCAAAGCTTCAATGGAGATCTTTCGTAGCATCCTCCATGCTGTACGTTTAAATTTTATATAATATTTTATTTTTAGTCAAGGTTTAATACAAAAGTTAAGCGGGTCAACGTGTTTACAATGCTGAGAATTAGCAACCCTAGCGTATGATTTTGGTCAACTTTTTTTGTTGTTGGGTTGGTTGGTGTTGGCACCCGTAATCCTGGGGGCACTTTACATATTACTTTTACCTATTTTCGTCATCCTAGTGCACAAGTTCAGCAACGGTTCGAGCCCAAAGCTAGCCACATCATCAAGCTCAGAAGTGAGGCTTAAGGTGAGGGATATTTGATTAAAAGACAACCAGAAAACAGCTGTCAAACTCCCAATGGTGTTGAAATTTCAAAAGTTTCAACGTGTTGGAATCTTGTTATTGCTAGATAGTGGTTCGTGTACAAGATTCTACATATTATGACCTTGTAAATTATAAGTAGATAGACGATTACTGTGATAAGAAATGTGGAAATAAATGATCACGGGGTATAAAAATTCAAGGATGTTATAGTGTTTAGGATTAATATCTCTAAAAAATTATATTCTTGCTTCTATTTATACACGCAAGTTGTATTGTTTTTGAGAGGTGATTTTAGGCAGATGCTTCTAGGTTACGAATGTTGCCTCATTGGTCTTTGATTAAAAAGATACAGTTAACTCTAAATGTGAAAGTATTCGTAGCCGCATGTGCAAAGTCTAACCTAATGCGACTTGCTCCTCTCACCGTATATGGAACAAGCCTGTGCATAATATATAGGGGCATAGGGCTGTCAAATCGTGCTATCGTTTTGTGTTTCTGGGTAACACGACACGACACGAATTCGTTCAATATGAAAACAACACGACACGAAGTCGTATTTTATTTTGCTAACACGAACACAACACGATAAAAATAACAAATATATCAAATTTCTTACTTACCACATGCTAAAAACACGACAAAAATATAACATAAATTTCTAAATGTTCCAAAAATCATAACTATCGTGTCAATTTCGTGTTAATCTCTGAACACGAACACGGCACGACACGAGTTCGTGTTTGTTTTACACGACACGAACACGAATTCAAATTTCGATTTCATCCCAATTTCGTTTTGTTTCATGTATTTTTGTCGTGTCGTGCGAGGTTTTGACATCCCTAATTATACCTTATATACATTAGTGATACAATTTTACTGTTCACATGTTCCTTTCAAATTGTAATATAAAAACATGAAGAGTTGAAATTTTGTTCAAAATATAAAATACCATAGTGGCAAATCGTTCCCACTTAAAGCAAAAGTGACTTGGTATAATCAAGTTCGAGTCCAGCCGGGTAAAATTGTTAAAACTTAGTAATTTATGCCTTTAATCCAAGAAAATTATAACTTATACTTCTAATCTCATTTAAAAGTTTATAATTTATAACTTTAACATGTACATTTAATCTCATTAAAAATTTCTTTAACATATTATATACCAAGAGATTAATGTCAACCCTAACGATGAGATGAGTGGAAATGGGGATGAGTAATGCCAAACATAGAATAGGTAGCTATGCGGCTGAAGATGGTGGGGCCCACTATGTGCCATAGCTTCATGAATTCAATCAAATACCGTTGGTGAAATGAGAACTCAAGTTTTTGATCGGCTACTTTTAAAATCATTCAACATCTTAAATGAATGATCTAAGACTATTACACTATGAATGTTATTATTATTACTAATCTTATTAGGGTTACTTAAACATTATATAAAGTGCTTTATTTTTTTAAAGGTTCACAAATAAGGAATTATATTTATTAAAAAAGCACAATCAATATAATCTTTATTTTGTATCAGAAAACTTCGTTAAGGAATGTAAAAGTACAACATTCATAAATTATGGAAATAAAATGTTAATAATTATACCCGCAGCAACGCGCGGATATTACAACACTCGTAATATACAATCGCAAATCATAAGATAACCCCAATGGGATTTTTTTTTTAATATTTTCTTTTTTACTTCGGGCTTCTTGTAGCATAATCTTGTAACCCTATAAAATACCTTATTCTTATTTGCTTTTAATCAAGTTACTTAATACTTCATCCGTTTCAAAATAAGTGATATACACTTTCTATTTTTGGGTGTTTCTGTAACACCACAATCTAGAGCCATTTTTTTTTAAAATGCGTACGGAAGCGATTTAAGAAAACATAAATCCTAAATTATTACACATCATAAAAACTTTACATATTAACCAAATATATGAAAACATTTAAAGGTGTTACTAAAAACGGGCTCGACTTGGTTTACAAAATCAGAGTACGGTCAGACTTCCAAAACCCGACTCTAGTCAAGCTAAATCCACAACCTGAAAAGAGTCAACAAATGAGGGATTAGCACAAAGCTAAGTGAATAGAAATAACAATCAATTTGCATAACCACAACAAATCAAAGACAAGAGAAATCAATCTGGAAACCCGTCCAAACTTCCACAAGCAATTGGACGTTATGAGAGTATCGGCGGACTTGCAAAGTACCTACAACTGTTGTTGGCCGAACAACAGTTTACCGATGGCCACTTTACTTATTAGCACGGTACACACCCCTAACGGAACACATTCGTATGAGTCCGAGCACCCCATCCAATAGTAACGAAGCCTAGCCAAACTCACTCATAGCTAACCTCTAGAAAACATGTGCACATACTACCATTAACAATCCCACAATTAATGGTACCACTGGAAAATTTATAAAAAACCAAGAAAAAGAATTTTTCCCAAACCAGCCAAGATAGCGCGCACTATCCGAGATAGCGCCGCTATCTTTCAGGGAGATAGCGCCGCTATCCGAAGATAGCGCCGCTATCCACCAAAAGATAGCGTCCGCTATCTCAACACCAAACGCTATTTCGGGTCGCTGTTCAAATTTTCCAAAACGAAGCAGAGATAGCGCCGCTATCTTAGAGATAGCGCCGCTATCTCCCCCAGACCAGCCAAAATGCTGCATTTTCTCCTACAACTCTACCAAACAAAACCTTTGTACATCACACAAGAAGAAGGTTAAGTCCACTCACCTTTGCTTCCTTTTAGTACCGAGCTCAGTAATCTTATATCACTGAGGCTCCTTCCCTTTTCCTGTACAAAATGAATACCGAATTAGTCACCCGAAATCATCAATTGTTTAACAAGTAATACAAGCTTAAGGCCACATCTTGCAACCACAACTTACAACCAATTACTTGCATTTTACACATAATAATTACTAAGGTCTAAAACTTCATCAAGTCAATTCATTATGCCAATTGGCCAAATTGCACCTTAGGCCCAAACGAGTCAAAACAAGAATAATGAGTCGGGCATACACACAACATTATCCAATGAGTTAGACTACATGATCAACATCACAATTACATATCTAACAAGTTACTTGCATCCAATTGCAAGTTTCACCACTTTGACCTTATTTAGGTCAAATGCACCAATTGTCAATCAAACGGGTCAATGCCCTAAACAAACATGATTATATTACCCAACTAGACAACTAGCATATAAATGACATGAATTTGACAATTAAAGTTTACAAGCTATACAAGACCAAAAGTCAACTCCCAGGTTTGACTAAAGTCAACAATCTATAATTCAACTAGTTTATGACTAAATTCCCATCTAGCCAAACACTGCCACCCTTTTATGCATTTTCATAACAAGTAACTAGTGATCTTCATAATTAACAATTACCATTCTAACATGCATAATTAACCTAATCACAACATCAAGAACACCAAGATACACAATTCATCAAATTAGGGAAAACCCATCTTCTTCCCATAACCACCATTGATGGAGCTTTATGAAAGCTTCACCAAATGAGCTATAACTAACAATTCAACACATATAACTTGCAAGAACTCAATTAGACACCAAAACATGCATCAATTTCGAATTACAAGCAAGATTCATCAAGAACTCCATCAAAACCACTAACTCAAGAACCCTAGTTCATCCTTACATCAAGAACATGAAACCCTAGCTTAAGAAGGAAGGAAACTTACTTAATCTTTCTTCTAATCACGAAATCACAGCAGGAATCAAAGGGTTTTAGCACCAATTCTTCAATTTGACAAGAAAACTCCAAGTGTGTGTTGTGTGTGTGTTTGTGTCGACTGGCAAAGAGAAGAGGGGAAGAAAAACCAATTTTTGACACTTGCCTCCTCACATAACACGTGCCCCCTCCCCTCCATCACAGGTATTTTTCATTTAAACACAGCACGGATTATTAGGTTCGCAGATAATTAATTTAGACCTAACTAACTCCAATTTTAACAACGAAGATATTTTTAGAACCCCGGTTCAGAAATGAACCCAAATATGTAAAAATCATTTTAACATTTAAATATCTTAGTTTTACTAATTTTTAACCCCATGGTTAAAAATACAATTAATTCAATTAAATCAAATAAAATCATATAAAATAATAAAATAATAAACAATAAGATATTACTTACCAAAAGTAATAAAATATTATAGGTCGGGTCTCGGGATGTTACAGTTTCAAAATAAGTGATACACTTTGAAATTTTCCTTATTTAGTAAAATATAGTAGGACCCATATCCACTAACCATCTCCTTTAATAAAGTGTTACTTTTACTTTTAAACATTATTAAACTCAATTTAATCATAATATGTGGGACCCCTCACTCACTAACTATCCAATTTAATCTAATTTAATATTGATTACAATCTTTTGCCTTAAAAAACGTGAAATCTAATATATATCACTTATTTTAAAACGGAGGAAGTATAAATTATCATTTTGGTACAAGAGGACAAGTGAAGAACAATTTGCTAGAAATATGTTAATCTTCTTAGCAGCAGTTGATAATTCAAATTAAGCTGGTTAAAGTCAAACAATAGATAAGTTTAAAATAATCGGTAGAAATATAACGGTATTACTTTACTCATTATACCGATTACTGACCAAATTCAATAACTTCAGTAAGTTTCAAGCGGATTCGATTAGATTTAGTTATAATCGTGGGAGTTTTTTACTAAAATGGTGTTTTGAAAATAAATATTTATAAAATAGGTGTGATTTGAGAAATATTTACCTAATAGGTGTTTTTGCATATTTTGTGTCTTTTTTCCATATTTTATGTCTTTTTTCCAATTTTTTTTCTTTCATTTTTTTTTCCAGATTTCATCATTTTTTCACATGTTTCGTATATAACTATAAATATATTATATCTCATATTACGATCACAAATTCACGGCAATTGATTAGAATTAATAAATTCCACTGCCCCTAATACGAAGTAATCAGATTGCTGTTTAATTATGAAGTTGTGAGGCATACTAAAACATTGGTTTCTAATCTGCATGATGTATAACCATCAAAAGGATACTTACTAATTAGGTACGATTTGAATTGATGTATAACAACATTAGTGCAAATCAAAATATACACTTTAAAAATATTTGGATAGCCCTGGTACTCATTTTCAATTATAGTATGCACATGAAGTTCCTCAAATCACTCCAGTAATATAATGCATAAAGTGGTACTAAAAAACGATCGTTAAAATTTCATTGCGACTCAATCATAATTCATAAACAAATGACGAAATTTAATTGAATTTGCACTCGCTGTAATCTCCATTGTGTTCTTCTCCGTTCAAAAAAAGTTATTTTTTGTAATTGAAATTAAATTTGATTACTTCGTATTGAGGGTTGATGAAATTTATTAATTCCAATCAATTACCATGAACTTGTGATCGTAAGATAAGATATAATATGTTATAGTTGTATACGAAATATGTAAAATATATAAAATCTGGAAAAAAAATGAAAGAATCATTTGTTGGAAAAAAAAAAACTCAAAATATGAAAAAAGGTACAAAATATGCAAAAACACCTATTAAGTAAATATTTCTCAAATCACACTTATTTGATAAATATTTATTTTCAAGACATCATTTTAGTAAAAAACTCTAATCGTGAGTTTCTATAGGTATAATTTGTCATCGAACAAGCGAATGTAATATATTTCATTTTTAAAATCAAGAATACAAATCTCGAGAGAAGTTGAGGAAGTGGCTTTTCATGAATTTGCTTAGGAAACAATCAAACATCGCAATAATTATTTTGTTATATTATTTTCTTCCTCGGGATCGTTTATTTCATTTAATAACAAATCTACATATACCACTACGCGTTACACTCGCAAGTGCATTTCACCACCAACAATCAAGTTTAAAAGTACATGTTATACACTTATACTGTCTCCATTCCGAAATTCCTAAGAATTGTTGGTTCGGTTTAAAAGTGTTTACACGCGCTTACAGATATGCGCGTAGGTAAAGGGTTCGAAATTGCATGAATCATGTCTACGAGTCCAACTACTGTTGCTTGCAATCTACGTTAGCTTTAAGCTACACCGCCGGCGTCGTCACCGGCCGTCAACTTTCCTCTTATCATATCCTCCTTCATTAATTCGTTGACACCCATAATAACAACACTATAAGAAACATTTCTTCACATTTATTTCAGACTGATTAATGATCATATTCACATAACACAGACTAAGAGAGAGAAATAGGGAGAAGAGAACACATAGTGAGTACGTGTGTGAATGGCGTCGTCAAGCGGTGGTGTTCCACCAGGTTTCCGGTTTCATCCAACCGACGAAGAACTGTTGCATTATTACTTGAAGAAGAAAATATCGTTTCAGAAATTTGATATGGATGTTATTAGGGAAGTTGACTTGAATAAGGTTGAGCCATGGGATCTTCAAGGTTAGTTGTTTATTTTACTTATTAAATAACTTTTTGTAGAAATTATTCTCATAAGTATTATATATATGTGTGTAAATTTAAATATATTGCAACTTTGTTTTAGTAATTGGATTTTAATTAGGTTAGTTTCAGAAATTTTGTAATTGCAATTAAATTACCTGTAAAGAGTTGAATCAAAACAATATTATAATTAACAATATTTATTTTCAGTATAACAATAAGAATAATACTTTACTTTTTATATATGTATTATTAATTTTAGTTGGGTACTAATTAAAAGGTATATCAATTACATTTTTAAACTATAAAATTAACATATATATCACTTAAGCTTGTTGAATTACTGTCTCGAAACATTATTAACTTAAATTAAACATTATAAAAGTTTAATGATCACCGGTTAACAAACTAGCTACATACATTACCAGATATGTCTAGTGTAATAAAAAAATTCATAGGAATGAGATTGTAATAAGTGATATATATATACTACATATCGTGTAATTTTGCTTTTCATTCAATTAATTAAAATCTGGATAACTCGTTCTTTAAATTGTGTGTTTTTATGATCGAGTGGATAATAATTTTGCAACCGATTATTACAGAGAGATGTAACATCGGATCGACACCACAAAACGAGTGGTACTTCTTCAGCCACAAGGACAGAAAGTACCCGACAGGTTCAAGGACCAACCGAGCTACGAATGCTGGATTTTGGAAGGCAACAGGGAGAGACAAATGCATCCGTAACACTTTTGAGAAAATTGGCATGAGAAAAACCCTCGTGTTTTATCGGGGCCGAGCTCCCCATGGCCAAAAGACAGATTGGATCATGCATGAATATCGACTAGAAGATAATGATGAACATCATCATGATCCCCTCAATCCCTCCCTCACATCTCCTGTAATTAAGTTATATATAAACGATCTACTATATATATATATATATGTAGAATGATGTTTAATGTTTTTCTTTGAATTTTATTTTGCAGGAAGATGGGTGGGTGATTTGCAGGGTATTCAAGAAGAAGAATTTGTTCAAGGTCGGAGGAAATGAGGGATCAAGAAGTAGCATGGGGTCTGATCAACTTAACCATGGTTCATTTTCAAACGCCAACCATCAATACTTACCATACCATCAAGAGCACAACCAACATCTACAAACCTTCGTCGATTTAGGGCTCAACCATCCCCATCTTCAAGCTCAAAACTTCATACCCACCCACAAACCCTTAGGTTATGATTTCTCAAATCTTCCTTCTCAAGATTCACCCATCATGGTTAAACAACTCATGTCAAACCATGACGAGTGTGATAGTGGAAGCTGTGAAAATCAGCTTCCAGTTGGGTATAACCAAGCTTGTGAGCCTGGTTTAGAGGTCGGAACTTGTGAACCGGCTCAAAACTTGGTTAATCCAACTGGAAATGAGTGGGGAATGATGGATAGGCTCGTGAGTTCACATATTGGTTCAGCCAACGAAGATGGGGGTTCGTCGAAAAGGGTGGTGAGATATGAGAATAATGCAAATGCATCGCCGTCTTCTCCAATGCAACAAATCAATCAAGCTTCGTTGCATGGAGAGACGGACTTTTGGCGCTATGGAAAGTAGTCGAATATATATATTTGTATCATTAATTTTCTTTGGAAACATGGATTAGGGCTTCAATTGATCAAGATGCCTCTAACCATATAATTAAAATTACCAATACTTTGATTATTACGATTATTTCTGTATAATTAATTTGACTGGGGTCGAGAATAATACCATAACGTACGTATTCATATTTCATCTTGTGCACAACATTTCTTTAAAACAATGTATTAACTTCAACTTTAGTGGACCACTAATAACACATAATAAGATGACTAAACAAGAGAATGAAAACTTTTGTTATTCATTTATGGGAATTAATTTTGCTACCACACTTTTTGAGGTTTATACCACACTGTACAAGTATTTCTGCATACTGTACAAATATGTGATGCAACTATTGTGGTAGATGCATTAAAATATGTGGTAGAAAAACCACCCCCTTTCATTTATAGGTAACGTGTACACATATCATCTAACTAATTAGGGCATTCATTACATTAACCTTTTTAGCTAGTGATCAAAGGTTTGGCATGTCATTGCCACGCGAACATATCATATATAAACCTTGATTTCATAAACTCATTTTGATTTAGGGATATTATTGGATCTAGAAACCAACCTGGATAGACCAAGATTGGAATATCTGAGACCTGGTTTCAAATGATTAGTAGATCCGAGAATCAAACCGTTTTTATTGAAATGGTTCCAGTTTGGTTCCAGATATCAGTTCGGGTAAATCAGGTATAGCCGTATAGGCCTGGTTGGATTCGAAATAGTAATGGGAACCGGTTTTGGATTTTTAGAACAAGATGGACCCTATTGGAAGAGGAGTGTTTGTATCATATTTCTTAGTTTATGTATGTAATATTATAATAGTTTACAAATAACAATTGTGTAATAAATATAAATCGAACACCAATAGTATTATACCGAAACCAAATGTCCAACTGCATAGTTTCTCAAATAACAAATCAAACTACAACATACACAGATATCAATTAGACATTAGCTTTATGACCAACTACCAAAAAAAATAAATATCACTTGCAATAAAAACACAAAACTATAAAAAAGATATACTTCCTCCGTATCATAATAAGTGATACATTTAAACTTTCACGAATTTTGAGCCAAAATATTAAAGTATATGTTAAAATATAATAAAGTAGATAGTTAGTGGATGATGAGTCCCACTTTTCTTGGATAAAGTAATATTAATGAGTTTTAAAAGTAAAAGTAATGGTATAAGGGTAATTTCATTTTATTAAAGTTAATAGTTAGTGGAGGTTGGGTCCCATATTTTTGCTAAATAAGGTAACTTTTGAAGTATAATTTTATGAAAATGAGAATGATAACTCTAATGATGTCAATAAGAAGACAAAATCAAAATAAAAACAAACCTCTGAAATTTAGGATCACTACTTCATCAATGAATGTACAAATATTTTATGCATGTTAGAGACAGTTATTAGAGCTATCATTAACAAAACACTAATTTTAAACATATAGATAAGTAGACTTGTAATGGAACTTTAAAAATATGTTGATTTATTGTAAATTATGTTCCAATATTACAGAATGTAAAAACATATGTGGTGTGTTTTTGATAAGTACAAGTTTTAAGAGGACAATTAGTGTTAAGTAAACACAAAGTATAAATTAAACTTGTAGATTAATGTGTGAGAATGAACCTTTAAAGAACGTTCAAGATTTATTAAAATGAAAGGCAACACGTGGCCATTTTTAGAGGTGCCCACGTGTCACAATTACACAAGCTAGTGTGTTTCTTATATGACAAGAAAGATACAAGCCGCCCGGCGGCAATGAGTCCTAATAAGAGACGAATTGTTAGATGTTAAAATGGAGTGACAATTTTGGCACATTGCCAAAGACCCGTGGGCGAGCAGTTAACAAATCACGCTTATTATTTTCATTATTTTTATAGATATATTCGGAGCATGCGGTGATAGGGCCGGTCTAATTAATTATTGGGTCATGGGCAAATCTTAAAAATGAGCCCTTGGTTTTTCCAAATAACTAAAAAATTTCCGTCAAATTAAAAATGCCGCCTCAATCCCCAAATTAAATGTCTGGATCGGACCTTATAGTCCGCCTATTTTCAATATTCCGTTGGACTTTCCTTATTCAAATGAGTTTACACATATGTATATATATGGGCTGATTTTTTGAAAGTGGATCCCTAAATTTTGTAGGCCCTGGACGACCGCCCTTATCGCCCATGCTGAGGGACGGCCCTGGCGGTGATCGACCAGTAAGATCAAACTTAAAGGTTCTACCTTTTCACACCACTTTCTTATAATAAATCGTGTAGTTGGGTTAACTTGGTGTCGTGTTGCTTGGAACTTTTTTGCAGAGGACTTGAGCGATCCCCAACGATCATCATTGTACTTGCTTTAGGGCGCCATGTCATACCTCACTTTTTACTAGGATCAGCGTAGGTTTATCACCTTAATAAAGTAAATTATCAAATTATATCATTTTTATTAGTCGGTTTGGAAATCGAGTCGGAACTCATGTTATAAAAGTAAAACATGATACTTTAATAAAGCAATACATTCAAGTTCAAAATGTATTTTAATACCTTAAACTTAGTTAACTACTTCATCTATTATCATGAATAATTAAAAATGTCGTATAATACTTTGAAAAAATTATCAATTTAGTACCATGACTCGTGATCGTATTTTCTCACGTGATCTACCATCATGAATAATATATTGAGATTAACGCTTATTTTTAGTTCGTCAAAAGTTCAAACGAAAGTAAGATAGGTAAGAAAATGCGATCAAAATAATGAGTCATGATATTAAATCGACTATTTTGTAATGTTCAAAGTACAATATTGCACATTTAATAGTTAAGGACAGCAGATGATTAAATTAACCAAGTTCAGAGAACTAAGATGATTTTTTGTATTTTTCCTAAGATCAATTGATATATAAAACTCATGTTTATACACTTATCATTTTTAAAATTTTCATATTTAACTCTTTAATTATTTTTTAATTTTCAATTTAATCCTCGTAATTTCATTTAACTAAAATTAATTTTACTATTTGATCAATTTCTTTTTATTTTATAATTATTTGTCTTTTTAACATTTTCTTATTAACTAATAATCCAGTTTCATTAAAGATGAATAGATTCTTGATTCAAATGTTTATAATAGTCTCAAATTTTATCCTATACTAAAAATTTAATATTTCATTTGGTTTTTTAAATGATATATTGTTGTTTTGCGCATTTTTAGGCAATTTTTATAGCGAATGATTATAATCGAATAAATTCGATAGTTAATGGGTATGTACTCTAACATTTTTTTAATAAAAATGATGTTAATAGCACAAAAGAATCATTTTATTAGAATTATATGATATATATTTTGTGGTGAATGTCAGTCTCAATATTCTTTTACTAAATGAAATAGAGTAAATTATAAAAATATATCACTTATTTTGCAATTTTTAAAAATAATAATTTGTATCATTAATTTTAAAACAGAGGAAGTATGTTAATTGGACGCTAATGAAAAAGAAATTCATATTTGCAATCATTTTAAGAAGTTTATTTTCACAAGAAATTCTAATCCCAGAAATTTTAAATTAATCCCGACCTCAAGGTTCCGTTTACCTCTTCAACATTACTAAACACTAATCTCGTATTGACAGGGACAAGAACAAAATCAAATCAAAATAAAACCGCTTACATCATTACTAGGCTGTCAAGTCGTGCTATCGTTTCGTGTTTCTGGATAACACGACACGGCACGAATTTGTTCAACACGAAAACAACACGACACGAAGTCGTGTTTTATTTTGGTAACACGAACACGACACGATTAAAAAACGATAAACACGACAAACACGACAACACAAAATAAATAACAAATTTCTTACTTATTACATGTTAAAAACACGACAAACACTAAAAACACGAAAAACACGACAAACACGACAAAATCATAACTATCGTGTCAATTTCGTGTTAATCTATGAACATGAACACGAAGCAACATGACTTCGTGTTTCTTTTACACAACACGAACACGACACGAACACGAATTCAAATTTCAATTTCGTGCCAATTTCGTTTCGTTTCGTGTATTTTTGCCGTGCCGTGTCAGGTTTTAACAGCCCCAATTCATTACGGAATAGATTATACCTTTTAATAATAAGTAAAATCATTAATATGTCGTTTAAATACGATAAAGTTTTAAAAACTTAAAAGTCAAGTCAATATAATAAACTTGGTGTAATGATGTTGACAAATACTACCTCCGTTCCTAAATAAAGTTTTCATTTCTCTTGTGCACAAATTTTAAGCAGAAAGTTAGTGGTGAGGTCATTGGTAATAATTTTGATTAAAATATAAAGTTGATTTGGAGAAAAAAAGATAGTTAGTGGATACTCCCTCCGTCCCACAAAAAAGTACTCATTTCTCATGGGCACAAGTCTTAAGAAAATAGTTAGTGGTGGGGTAATTGGTGTTACTTTTGATTAAAATATAAGGTTTGATTGGAGAGAGAAAGATAGTTATTGGATAGTTAGTGGTGGGGTCTTTCAAAATTATATTATTTTATTGAGTGGACCCCCATCAATTTGAGAAATGAGAACTTTTTTGTGGGACAAAAGTTTAGGGAGAAATGGGTACTTTTTTGTGGGACGGAAGGAGTAGTTAGTAGTGGGGTCCTTGATAAATATATTATTTTATTAAGTGGACCCCATCAACTTGAGAAATTGGAACTTTATTTAGGGATAAAAATTTAGGGAGAAATTAAAACTTTATTTAGGGTTAGAGCCTAGAGGGAGTAAGAAATATGCAAAATAAGGAATGTGATTTTAACAGAAAAAACTGAATTTGGAACTGAAACCGGTAAGACTTGGTTTTCAATTTTTTGGCCGGTTCTCGGTTCTTTTTTTATTTTTTATTTTTTGGTTCCAATCCAGTTTGTTCCAGTTTTTTAGTTCCAGAGCCTAAATTCACAATTTTAAATTTTAAATCTAACTAATAATGTAGTTTATGTTAATTATATAGTTTTAACTAAATTCTAAGTTTTAACCGTTTCTAAATTTAAAATAACAAACTGAGCTGAACATTAGGTTAAAAATCACATCCCATAAATATATTTGATTACTTTAGAAAATATTCTAAATTATACGTCTGAATCATGTTTGTTTCATTAACATCAATCCTAATCATACATAAAATGGTCCTTATTATGAATATGCAAGACAAAACCACTAAATGAATTGTCACATTTTCAACCTTCATGTCATCTCCATCAAATCCATCTCTAGTAAATTACCTTTCATTTGTATGTACATGTAATTCAAGGGTAAAACTTTTAGTATAAATACCCCATGAAATGAATGAATCAAATGCACCTCAACACTTTCATAAGTATTTACATACTTCTCTTCCTCTCTTCTTTCTAGTTATTGTTCTTCATCTTATGTTCTTGTTATAGATGTAGCAAGTTCTTTGATGAAGTGCTAATAGGGTCATAATCATATCTAATTTATAACACGTTATCAGCACGCAAGTTCTTAATCGAGGAAGATCAACTCAATCACAAGGTACATTCAATTAATCAAGTTAATTACATAAGATAAATATTTTCTTAACATAAAATTATAATATAATTATCATAATAAACTAAATGAAACCAAACATATTATATCAAGGACATTATGATGACATTTGGACTACTAATCTTGGGACTACTAACATACTTACATTTATTATTGTACTAATTTTATTCTTATGTTTACTAACCTTTTTTTTTTTTTTTTTTTTTTTTTTTTTTTTTTTTGGAACGGCAAATCTAATCTACTCCTAAATAACCACCTATGTCCACTACTTTTAATTATGCAAACTAACATTTACATTTATGTCTTCTAACTTTTAATTATGCAAACTAACACTTACTTTTATAGCATCTAACTTTTATTTATGTTACTAATATTTATTTATGTATGCTAACTTTCATTTATGTACACTAACGTGTATTTATGCATATTATATAATTTTTATTTGCTAATTCATTTAGCATTCACTAATATTTTTACAAATATGTTTATGTAATTTATTTCTTTAATTTATTTTCTTTATTAAAAAAAATTTATTATATATATATATATATATATATATATATAACGGCTATATATATAACGGTAAAAAAAAATTATATTTTAATATTAAAAATTTTACAACGGCTATATATTTTTACACTATAAATAAACACATCATCCATACTTCTTTATACCACAAAATAATTTCTCTCATCTTCAAAATCAAGATCAAGAATGATTCACCCGCTTTTGATTTTCGTAATTGTATTAGTTTTAGCACTTGGCATCCTAATTAGTAATCTCCCTCCTGATGTATTTTATCCTTATTTGTTCATGTATGGGATGATTGTTCTCCCACTGCTGTTTTGTGCACTTCATATTGATATATATGGATTCTAATTTTAAATTTTTTTTTTGTTCAAAATATATAGTTTCATAATGTCTAGTATTGTAAAGCGTGAGCTAGCTGCACTTGAAGTTACTGGGAAAAACTATATGCAATGGACCATCGATGTTTTACTAATTCTTGAATCGATGGGCATTCATGAAACTATAAATGAAAACAATGAATGCTCATCCCAAGACAAGGCAAAGGCACAAGTGTTTCTTCGTAAACACATTGATGACACGTTAAAATTTGAATATCTTGATGTCACTGATCCATGTGTTCTTTGGATGTCTTTAAAGGAAAGATTTGATCATCAAAAGGAAGTTATACTTCCAAGTGCCAAAGATGAATGGCGAAATCTGAGGTTCCAGGACTTTAAAAAAGTAACTGAGTATAACTCTGCTTTGTTCAGAATCTGTTGCCAACTTAAATTTTGTGGGCAAACGATTACTGACGAAGATATGTTGGAGAAAACATACTCCACATTCCATGCATCAAACATTAACTTAATGCAACAATATCGATTGCAAAAGTTCAAGAGGTATTCTGAACTGAATACTTGTCTCCTTGTTGCAGAGCAAAATAATGAGCTCTTAATGAAAAACCATGAATCTCGTCCAACGGGATCAGTAGCAATTCCTGAAGCAAATGCTACTAATACTAATGGTCCTAGAAACAATACACGCGGACGAGGACGTGGTCGTAGTTATGGACGAGGCCGTGAACATTTTAATCGAAACCCAAACCATAACAATGGTCGTGGAAAAGGAAATTATTATAATCGTGGTCGTGGTCGTGTTTATAAAAATACTGATTATAATGCCACTAAAAAGAACAATGTCCAAACACAAGATAAGGCCAAAGGGGCAAGGTATGATGCTGGTAAATCAAAGAATGCTGAGAGTTGTTGTTATAGATGTGGTTGCGCAGACCATTGGTCTATGACATGTCGCACACCTGCACATCTTTGTGAACTTTACCAAGCTTCCCTCAAAGTAAAGGGAAAAGAAGCAAATCTCGTTGATAATGTTGAAACTAATAACATGGAATTCAACATTGATGATATTACCAACCTCAGTACTCTCGATTTCTGCAATGACATGGAAGACATAGATTAAGGAAATCAGTGGTTTGTTGTAGCTTGTTTTTTACTTGCTTTCTGTCTTATGTGATATATTTCCCCTTCAGCAAATGAAGTCTGTCGTATGTAATATATTTCCCTTCAGCAAATGAAGTCTGTCTTATGTAATATATTTCCTTTCAATAAATGAAGTTTCTTTATAATAACCTCATTGTTTGTTTTTCATATGTGAAGTTCAATATGAGTTCAAATGGAGCACAACATCAAGGAAATATTGGAGATCTTTTAATAGCAGATAGTGGTACTACACATACTATCTTGAAATCGAAGAAATACTTCTCCAAAATAAACCCAACAAAGGGTTCAATACGTACTATATCGGGTCATGTAGACTTGATTGAGGGAACTGGAAAAGCTAATTTCATATTACCTAATGGTACAAAATTCCAAATAGATAATGCCTTATTTTCTCCAAAATCAAGCAGAAATTTATTGAGTTTTGGTGATATATATCTTAACGGATATGACACGCAAACCAAAACATTAGATAATAAGAAATTTATGCTTATTATAAATGACAATCGAGTGTTGGAGAAATTACCAAAATTTGATTCCAATTTACACCATACATATATAAATAAAGTAGAATCAAATATGGTAGTTAAAGAAAAACATTGTGATCCTGGGATATTTAGTTTATGGCATGACAGGTTAGGTCATCCAGGATTAACAATGATGCGAAGAATAATTGAGAATACACATGGTCATCCATTGAAGGACCAGAAGTTCCCTCAAACAAGTAATATGAAACCGTGTACGTCTTGTTCCCTTGGAAAATTAATCATAAGACCTTCACAGATGAAAGTTGATAAGGAATCACCTAGATTTCTTGAAAGAATTCAAGGTGATATATGTGGACCAATTCATCCACCATCTGGACCATTTAGATATTTTATGGTCTTGATAGATGCATCTAGCAAATGGTCTCATGTTTGCCTATTATCATCTCGTAATATGGCATTTGCAAAATTCTTAGCTCAAATCATTAAACTTAGAGCATATTTCCCTGATTATACAGTCAAAAGAGTAAGACTGGACAATGCTGGTGAATTTACTTCCCAAGCATTCAATGACTATTGCATGTCTGTAGGGATTGTTGTTGAACATCCAGTAGCTCATGTACACACACAAAATGGTTTAGCTGAATCATTAATTAAACGTCTACAACTAATAGCTAGACCATTGATAATGCAAACCAAACTTCCTGTTTCCATATGGGGTCATGCAATATTACATGTTGCATCATTAATTCGCATAAGGCCAAGTTCATGTAATGCATACTCTCCCTTACAACTTGTTTTTGGTCAAGAACCAAATATTTCCCATCTTAGAGTCTTTGGATGTGCAGTATATGTTCCTATTGCACCTCCACAACGTACAAAGATGGGTCCCCAAAGAAGGTTGGGTATATATGTTGGATATGAGACAAAGTCTATTATAAGATATCTTGAACCTTTAACAGGTGATGTTTTTACAGCACGTCTTGTTGATTGTCAATTCAATGAATCGGTTTTTCCACCATTAGGTGCAGAAAAGAAAAACCAAGAAAAGGATGTCTCATGGAATGAACCTTCTTTGTCATATCTTGATCCTCGCACAAAACAATGTGAAACAGAAGTTCAAAAGATAATGCATTTCCAAGAAATAGCTAATAAATTGCCGGATGCATTTACTGATACAAAAAGAGTGACTAAATCATATATTCCAGCTGTTAATACTCCAGCTCGAATTGAAATTCCAAATAGGCAATATGATGATAAAATCACTCAAGAATCTAAGACACGCTTGAAGCGTGGAAGACCAATTGGTTCAAAGGATAAAAATCCTCGAAAAAGAAAACCAACAGAAAATGGAACTGATCATGAGGAGAATGTTCCTGAAGAAGCACAAAACAATCCTCCGGTTGAGGAAAGTAATGTTGTAGAAAATATTGATGAGAAATTTTCTTATGCTGTCGCATGTGATATTATGAATGATGATTCTGAACCACAATCTGTTAATGAATGTCAAAATAGACATGATTGGGTTAAATGGAAAGAAGCTATACAAGCTGAACTAAATTCTCTCAATAAGAGAAAGGTATTTGGACCTATTATTATGACACCTGAAGTTGTGAAACCGTTAGGGTATAGATGAATTTTTGTACGAAAAAGAAATGAGAAAGACGAAATTGTAAGATACAAAGCTAGACTTGTAGCACAAGGTTTCTCTCAACGACCTGGAATTGATTATGAGGAAACATATTCTCCAGTTATGGATGCAATCACTTTTAGGTATTTAATCAGCCTTGCAGTCTCTAAAAATTTAGAGATGCGTCTTATGGATGTTGTTACTGCTTATTTATATGGATCACTTGATAGTGATATATATATGAAAATTCATGAAGGATTTAAAATGCCAGAAGCATTGAATACAAAACCTAAAGAAATGTATTCTATTAAACTACAAAGATCTTTATATGGGTTAAAACAATCTGGACGCATGTGGTATAATCGTTTAAGCGATTACTTGACAAGTAAATGTTACAAAAATAATACTATTTGTCCATGCGTATTTATTAAAAGAACAACATCTGGATATGTGATTATAGCTGTATATGTTGATGATCTAAACATCATTGGAACGAATAAAGAAATTCTTGAAGTTATTGAACTTTTAAAGGAAGAATTCGAAATGAAAGATCTTGGGAAAACCAAGTATTGTCTTGGTTTACAAATTGAACATTTGCCTAATGGAATACTTGTTCATCAATCGAATTATACTGAAAAAATCTTGAAGCGTTTCAATATGAACGAAGCCAAATCTTTAAGTACTCCAATGGTTGTTAGATCACTAAATATTGACAGAGATCCATTTCGCCCATGCGAAGAAAATGAGGAGGTTCTTGGTCCAGAAGTACCATACCTTAATGCAATAGGTGCCCTAATGTATCTTACTAATTGTACCAGACCTGACATTTCTTTTGCTGTAAACTTATTAGCAAGGTTCAGTTCATCACCGACAAAAAGGCATTGGAACGGGATCAAGCACATATTCCGATACCTTCGAGGAACTAGTGACTTAGGATTATTTTATCCTAATGACTCAAAACAAGGATTGATTGGTTATGCAGATGCAGGGTATTTGTCTGATCCTCATAAAGCAAGATCTCAAACTGGGTATGTCTTCATGAATGGAGGTACTGCAATTTCCTCGCGTTCTCAAAAGCAAACACTTGTTGCCACATCTTCAAATCATGCCGAAGTAATAGCACTAAATGAAGCAAGCAGAGAATGTGCATGGTTGAGATCAATGACACAACTCATACTAACTTCATGTGGACTGGATAAAGATAAAGTTCCAACTTTAATATATGAAGATAACGCAGCATGTGTCAGTCAAATGAAAGAAGGATATATCAAGAGCGACAGGACAAAACATATTCCTCCAAAGTTTTTCGAATACACTCAAGAGCTTATAAAGAATCATGAAGTTGGGATAAAGTATGTTCAATCCAGTAACAATGCGGAAGATCTTTTCACGAAGGCACTTCTCACTGCAATCTTTAGAAAGCATGTATCGGGTATCGGAATGCGACATGTGCATAACATGTGAAGAATAGTGATTACATAAATAAGGGGGAGTAAACTATGTACTGCACTCTTTTTTCCCTTCGCTAAAGTTTTTTCCCACTGGGTTTTCTTTAGCAAAGGTTTTTAACGAGGCAGTAGTAGTTGGAAAATGTAACACCCTAAAATTTACAAGATTTTTAAAAAATTTTGTGTGCAATATTATAATTAAAAAGGTCTCATAAATAAATCTCAGATATAAATATTTACATTTAAAACGTAATTATTGCGGAAAAAGTTTTAAATAAAATTAAACTTTAAAATAATTAAATGTTGTTCCACAACAACTTTTGAAAATACAGTTGTCAACCGTCCACCTTCTCTCTTCCTTTGCCAGTACCTGAAACAGTGGGGGAAAGTTTGGGTCAGCTGGGAAGCTGAGTGAATAATCTCAAAATGCATACAATCATAACATACAACACATGAGGGCACATCGGTGTACTCCTACTCAGATTCTACTCGATTAATTACTCAGATTTAGTTCTCAGATTTTATTACTCAGATTTTAATTTATATAGCGCGCTTGTGTGATTCGGGTCGATCGCCCCTCCTCACACCTCAGATAGGCGTAAGCCAAAACTCAGACGGGAGTGATCCCAAAAACTCAGACGGGAGGTGATCCCAAGATAGGCATATAGCCAAAAACTCAGATGTGTGTTATTATGTTTTATTATCTCTTTAACATAATTATCTCAGATGCCCTAGCAAGTAGTAGCACAGAATGACCCTGTGCCGAGCTCGGTTACCCAGGCACAATGTCTCAGATTAAAATAAATCAACAGCTGCTCAGATACTCAGATAACATATCAACTCAGATAACACATATTGTTCAACTAATATAACACATAAGTCATGCATGTACTATGTTAAAACTGAATACACGGTGAGAATACTCACCTTGAGAAACGTAAGCTCCAACGGGTTCACGGGAATCAAAGATACAGCACGCTATCTCCTAGACGGTCCTAAAACATAGAGCGAAACCCCAGATTAAAATCTAACCACTTATCATTATTTTAGAAAAACTGGCAGCACCCGTCGGTCTCACGGGAACTTCCATAACTCTTAAACTGTGCATTAGATTTATCCCATATTTTTACACTGTAAAGTAGACAACCAGAACTTCATATCTCTGTGAGACGGTCACTGGCCAAAACAGACTCTAAGTGTCTCAAAACAGTGTTGCAAGACAGGCATGTCGCACAGGTCATTTTCCTAACAGCAGCATAGTAGAATAGTTATAACTTTTAAACCGTAATTCGGATTGACGAGAGGGTTGCGGCATTGAAAAGCTAACTCAGAAAACAAGGTTCCATCACGGGGCAAAATTCCAAAAACGTAATTTAAGTGTGACAAAAACGGACTCGAACTCAGGGGACAGATTCTGTAAAAATTTCAGCATTGTGTAAAACCCGTTTTAAATCCCGACATCAACCCGTTAAATCCCGGGACACCCGACAGTCCCGGAACTCATTTATAGCTTCAGAAACATATTTTCAATGAACTTAATCTTTTATATAAAAATATATCTTGTTCTAGGAAATCAAGAACCCTACGGGTTCGGTTTCCGATTTTTGGTTATCAGACGTTAAACGAAACAACAACGGTTCTTACCCAACCCGACACTTAAAAATCATTGACCATCGACAACATCAATCTGAAACAAATAGGAATGGTATCAAAACAGCCCACTCTAGGCTCGCTTAAGAATTTAGAAAATGGAACATTGACGACATAGAGATTAGACTAACAACAGTCAATCGAGTATAACAACTATCACCCCAAACCCGAACACTATGAAGACTCGAACCCAGCCCCAACATCACCATCAATCTACAACAAACGGGGTTCGATAATCACGAAGCAGATTTTAAACAAATGGACAAACAATAGGGACGTAAGAGCTCTACCGCAACTCGATAGAGGAAACGGCTCGGGAAAAGATTAATTCGAGATTACCTTGGCTTCAAATAACACTTCGATTAGCTGCATTTCGTTGAGGTGCTGGGAAATTAAAGTGACGTGCTTGTCGTTGAGGTGCTTGGAAATTAAAGTGACGTGCTTGCCGTTGAGGTGCCTGGAAATTAAAGTGACGTGCTTCTAATTGACGTGCTTGGAAATTAAAGTCACCTGCTTCATCGTTAAGGTGCTTGGAAATTAAAGTCACCTGCTTCATCGTTAAGGTGCTTGGAAATTAAAGTCACATGCTTCATTGAAAAAGAGGCGAATGGTTTGATCACTGAACTCGGTATCTTTCTCTCTTCAATATTCGTCGAAAATAAGGTGGGGCTAGGGATTGCTTCTGCTTCACTCGAGAAAACGAGAAGGAGAGGGTTGGGGTGTGCGGCCGAATAGAATAGGGGATTAGGGCTGCTCATTTGCTTAAAACCATATTAAGATGAAACAAGGCTTTTGATCGGGTTGGGCTTAGCAGCTTTGAGACTTTGCATGATTTAAAACTCGGGCTCCGTCTACTGCCCTATTAACACCGAACCCACAAAGAAAAAAAAAGAAAAAAGAAAGAAAGAAAAAGAATAAAGGTGGGTCTCGACCCTTATTCAGCTTGTATTGACCGGATATTAGACAAACTCGGCCCGGGTTCTCACACTAGCAGCTAGACTCAAGGATGCTATGAACAAAACGAAACAAAGCAGGCTCGACTCGGTTAAGAAACGAACACATGGAAAAGGCCTTGGCCTAATCGGCCGGTCTCGAGAAACGATAACGTTTAATAAAAAAACGAACTGAAACGATAACGTTTAATAAAAAAACGAACTGTCTAACTATTTATTTACCCAACTAAATAAAAGAATTAATAATTAATAGTAATAACTACTAGTTACTTAATTATGTTAACCCGACATGTCTAATTTAATTAATGTCAAAATAATACGAGACGTTTTAACCATCAATTAAAAGCATCCAGATTATCAAGTTAATTTAATTTCATATAATAAGAATTTATTGATTTTAATTATAAAATTTTCGGGGCGTTACAGAAAATGTGCCATCCAAGGGGGAGTATTATGAATATGCAAGACAAAACCATTAAATGGATTGCCACATTTTCAACCTTCATGTCATCTCCATCAAATCCATGTCTAGTAAATTACCTTTCATTTGTATGTACATGTAATTCAAGGGTAAAACTTTTAGTATAAATACCACATGAAATGAATGAATCAAATGCACCTCAACACTTTCATAAGTGTTTACATACTTCTCTTCCTCTCTTCTTTCTAGTTATTGTTCTTCATTTTATGTTCTTGTTATAGATATAGCAAGTTCTTTGATGAAGTGCTAATAGGGTCATAATCATATCTAATTTATAACAGTCCTTTCAATTCTCCATTTTTCTTCTATTTTTCTTTTTTTTTATCTTTACGTTATTATTTTTTCATCTTATAGCATTTCGAATACAAGTTTTTAGCAAACTTTTTACTTTTTATATAAGTCATTTATATGTATATGACCTTCTAGTAAAAGATTTTTCCTTCATAAGTTTTTTCTTTTATAAATCTTTCTCAAGACACACAAAAAGCTTTATGTATATTTACATACATTGAAGTAAAAAAAGTTTAAAGGTTTTTTTTATCAAAATTTAATGAAATATAATCTATGTGAAAATTTTAATAAGTTATTAAAAAGACTTACACATGCTCTTATATAGAATGTTAGATACAGAAAAATTCGCATAAAAGATTATTTTTCTTATCTTTCCATATACAACCTCCTTATCAATATAAGTTATACATTTAAGGTTTCATGATTTTTAAAGTAAAAGATTAAAATGTAGGTTAAGATAAATTAAAGCAATGTTTTAAAACCCGGATTTTAAATCGGACCGGCCGATGGCTAAAAAACGGTCGGACCGGTTGGACCGTTTGAACCGGGCGGTTGAACCGGATTACATAAAAGAGCCTAAAAAATACAATTATTATAATAAATCCAAAAAAAAATCCAATAATAATAATGTTACCCAAGAAAATTAAACACTTTAAGTTTCATATATATCAAAAAATAACTAACAAATTTGAAAAATCAGATTCATATACAAAATATTACAAAATTTGAAAAATTAAGTGGCAAATAAATCCATATATACATAGATTCAATGTTTTCGTGGCAAATAAAACATTGCATACACTACGAGTACTGAAAATTTAAAATCATAAAAAGTTGCCTTTGCTATATGTTGCTAACTTAGAAAAGGAATTCATCCCACATTGCTATGAGAGAGGAAAATCCACTAGCAAGGAGCCTTATATATTCTACCCATGAGAAAACCAATAGCTGCTCCTTAATATGAGCTTCGCCTTTTAGGCTTGGTTCAAGTGAAAAAATTTTGGAACACGGTTTTTAGCCCGGTTTAACCCGGTTTTTAGGCCGGTTTAACCCGGTTCTTTGAAAAAACCACCGTGGTGGTTCAGTCCGGCTCAGTTTTGGCCTATTGGCTCGCTGTGTCCGGCCCGGGATATGTTTTTTTTCCGGTCCAACCGGTCAGACCGGCCGGTCTGACCCGGTCATGAAAACATTGAATTAAAGTAGATAGTTAATAGATAACGAGTCACACTTCTTTTGAAAAAAGTAAAACTAATGATGTTTAAAAGTAAAAAGTAAAGGTAAAAATTTAATTTCTTTATATATAATAAAAGAAAGAGTTTTTGAATTTTGCCACATAGATCTTTCCACGTCATAATAACGTCATAAATCGAAGAAGACATGGCTGCCACGTAGGTTTGTGTATATTTAAGCTTAATTTTTTTAGAAACCCTAATTTCAGTCATTTTTTCGCTCATGTTCTCCTGGTCGCCCCTGTTCTCTCATCCTCTCATTACGTACCATTAATCCATCGGAGGCTAATCCTAAAACAATAATCGATCGTTTCCTTCAGGTAATTGTGATTCCGATTTCGTTTTATTGATTAAGAGTTTCGTTTTATTGAATAATGCCGATTTTATTATATAGAAGATTAAAGGTTTCGAATTATTGTTTCAGGGTTTCGTTTTTTAAATCATTCAGTACCATTAACGGTCGTTTCCTTCAATCTAATTACAATGATTTTGATTTCATTACATACAAAAACAAAATTTTGTTATATTCAGGTTTGATTTCTATAATCATGCCTGGGAATTATGAAGAAGAAGATAAACTTATAAATCGACTCGAATTTCAGTTTGTTGTGTAAGTCTTTCTAACTTCAAGTTTTAATTTTTAATGCATCTCTAGAATCTATTCCCAATTTCAAGTAATTGTATTTGAAAATTGCAAATGTGTTTTGTTTTTGTGTGCACACCAACTGCTCGATGAAATGATTATGGAGCCAAATTTTGTTTTCAATCTCATTGGTTTCTTCTTAAAGCGATAGAATAAGGACAATGTTTTTTTTTGTTAGAGTGGCAAACATTTTGTTAGAGTGGCAGAGAAAGCCAATAGATACGACAATATGTTTACTTTTCAATTCGATTAGTTGCAACAATGTAATTGTAAGCATTTTGAAATCCAGTTGATTTTTAAATAAGGTTTGAATAAGGTGTTTCTTTTTTCAGTTTTTATGTTATGTTTTTAACTATAAAAAATTATATTTCCTTAGATTAAACACCACAGGTGTCATAACAAAGATTAAGGAGTACCCCTAATTCATATGGACACCAAGAATTGTTTTTTGGTTTTAGTTCGTTTTTAAAGAAATTTAGGATCTCCCTTCTTGAAGAGGATGATCAAAATAATGTTAAAAAGCCTGTGAATGTCGAAGAAGCCATCAAAACTGAAAACAAAAATTAAGGTATTTACAACATTAAGTGAGTTTCGAATTTCGAAATGATAAGCTCAGTTTTAACGAGATTTACGTTGCAGATAAGATTTCAAGGTCAAGATCATGTGGGTACCGGTATTTTCGAAATTTGTTGAGTAAGTTTATAAAGGAGAATAAATCCCGCATGGAAATCCACCAACAGGTTTGCCATTAGAAACATTAAATTCTTGAATTTATGTTAAGAAAGTATTGCTTCTTAGGCCGAAGCAAAGTCAAAGTTGACCGCCCCAATTTGGATCATAAAAAAAGGATGTATTATCATTGGGTGTCTGTTACTTCTAGAAGTGAGGATTATTGTTTTAAACACATAAGAACCAATATGAAGAGAGTTTAATTCGATTTGAAGATGACAGGTTGAGCTTTTTTTTAATTTTTCATATAAATCTTCACAAGAGATATATTTCTCAGAAAGTTGATTTATTGTTAGTTGTTTTATTTCAGACTTGAATTGGATATTTTAATAGAATCAGTGAATGTAGCGACCAAATGTGTGGAAAAATTATTGGATAACATAAATGAAAATTAAATTGAGACATATAATGTGGTTCTTATTGAAGACTTCACACGTTATTTAGTAGGTTCAATCACTTTGGACCTGTTCACAGGTCATCAGATGATGTTGAGTTGAATTTGAACTATTTAAGTTTTCTTCTAATATTAGATAAATGAGGGGTACCAATCGGGGATTGCAGATGAATAAGAAACATTTTATGCAAGACGTTGAATCCTTTTATAAGGAGAAAGTTTAGTATTTAAGCATCCAAATTTTTTTGGACAACCTTTAAATTGTTTAAAGTAAATTTTCTTGGGGTCAAGTTATGATTTATCAATAATTACAGCTAATCTTATGTAGTGGACCTCGGTCAATTAAAGGCGTAGGAACAAAGTACCTTATCAGGTGTGCCTCTTGGTCAATAACTGTTGCTAATTTTCTGTAGTTGATCTCGGTCAATAACTGGTGATTGGGTCGGAAATTGCAAAGATTCTGCTTCTTTTGTTGCTGAATTTAGGAGTAAAAAGGCGTAGGAAACAAAGTACTTCATCAGGTTACGGGCTTTTTATTTACATTTACCCAAATAGAGGTGCCGTTCAAAATATATGTGATTCGGGTCAACCCAACCTCAGCATTACTTAAAGTGGTGTCAATTTTTTAAGCATGTTTGGCTCTATATTTAGCTTTTTGGCTTAGTAAGCTCTTCTTTCTCTTTCAGGCACTCTACCTCAGCAAAGGATGCGATGAAGGAGTCACCATTTGTCACATGGGTGATCCGTTAGTTCCTCTAACTCTCATCTAATGGACAAAATCACATATATTTGATTGATTTCTCTAACTCTCATTCTACCAATTTTCATGCTTTTTTTGGTTATGCTAATGCTACGATAATTTTAAAATCCAACTTTAATGACAAATATGTCACAACATGTATTAAAGAATATAAAATATATGATTATTAGAGAGATATTACATATATCTCTGCAGGGCTTATAATACATGTGGGTGCTTTAAAATTAATCTTTTGAATATGATTGAGGTCTCCTGCTGCTCGAATGGAGACGAAAACCAAAGAGTATGTTTTTATTTATCTCAAAGCTGGTTTATACGCCGTTGTTGCGTATTTAATCAAACATTATTTATGTTTTTATCTATGTCGGATGATGACATGAAAAATGGTCAATGTAGTTTTGGATCTTTATAATCACATGCTTTGTAGTTCCAAACAAGAAGTTTGTGCATAGGTAGTATATATGACTATTAATGTTTGGATATTCAATACCACATATTTGTCGTATAAATCTTATAAGTTTTCTTATGATAAGCTAATATAGTGGAAATATATGTATGCAAGAATTGTTACACGAAGACCACTTGTGCTATAACTATATGTTTATTTTCATTTTTTTATCCGTTACTTGACCCTGCCCATTCAACTCTCATTCTCTCAATTCTTAAGTCTAGATCTTTAATTTTCATTAATTATATATGTTAGAAAACTAACATTTTACAATTGATTGATTTACTTGAAAATTTTATAAGTCACCTGTGATTTATCACGGGTTATAGACTAGTTACTTTATTAAAGTAGATAGTTAGTGGAGAATAGATCCAACTTTTATACTAAATAAGGTAACTTTTTGAAGTATATCACTTATTTTGATCCACCCTTAAATGAAAAGTACATTACTTATTTTGATACGGAGGTAGTATAAAACATATTTTCTCATACAAAAAATGAACTTTTTATACTTCCTCCGTATCACAATAAGTGATACACTTTCTATTTATGAATGTTTCATAATAAGTGATACACTTCAAAAGTTACCTTATTTGGTAAAATGTGGGACCCATCATCCACTAACTATCCATTTAAAAAAGTGAAATACCCTTATACTCTTACTTTTACTTTTAAAACTCATTAATATCACTTTATTTAAAAAAGTGGGACCACCTCCATTTAGGCCGGATAAAAACCTAATATATGATTACGATTATGATACTCGTAAGATTCACGTAAGTGGATAACTTAGTTTTTTTTTGGTTTATTTATAAAAAGTAAATGAGAAAGAAACGGCAACGTTTGGAAGTTTGGAACCGTGCGGTTGGCCGGCATCTCATGATCGCACCTCTAACATAGTAATCTTCAAAAAGATTAAATTACTTTTCAAAAGCAAAATTAGACTAAACTACTATTCAAATTTACATATATTTCTTGGATGTGAGCATAAATAAATATTACGTTGATTATAATTTGGTCAAAATAATCATTTTTTATAATTTAGGTTTTTAATTCATTTTACGAACTGGTTAATATAATGCGCTCACTCACTTTGCAGGTAGCTTGAAGTTACCACTGAATCTTAGTGGCCATAAGAGTGTATTTGTGGCTCTTAGTGATCAACTTGAGCTAGACATTATAATAATTTTACCTTTTTTAGAGATGAAGTCTTATCACTACACAAAATAGAAGACAATGCATGCATCTAGAAATATCATATATGCAAGCTTGAGTGTAACAAGATCAAATGAATGGGTGATTAGCGGATCCAATAATTTGAGTTAAGGGGCAAAACATTTACCTTAACAGTAACAAAACAACCCAAATAACTATGTAAACAATAACAGAAAACGATTTTTTTATAATGTTTGAGGAAACAAAATTAACTATAGCTTTCAATAAACTTTGAGAAACAAATTACATATTTTGAGAACCAAAAACTTGAACATAGCTTTCGGCTGGAATTTGTGAGACATGGGGTTGTCCGGCTATGTTTATTTGGAGGTCTAGTGACCTATATTGCTAATAACAGGCTTTGGTTTTAAATTTTTGAGAAAATCATTAACATTTTTTAGTTGAGATTTCAAATCATATTGCAATGTTTTGAAACCTTGTTCACGCATCAAGCTGGCTGGAGGGTCGGTTCGCCAATTTGATCGCCTAATCTGGTCAATTCGAACGAGATTTTTGGCACAACTTTTAAAAGTCTGGTCAAAAAATATTTATTTGGCACCATTATTGGCAACAATGTTAAACATATATATTTTTAGCACCACTTTTTTAAACGGTTTCAAATATAAATAGTTATTTGGCAAAGTATAAAAATTATGCCAAAAAAAAGTATTTGGAACTGTTTTTTCATCATTTCAAAATAGTTGGTCTCAAAAACCTCTTTTTAAAACAATGCAATACGTAACCTCAAAACTTAAAAAGATCAAATAAGAAAAACAATAGTGTTGTCAAATCTTGAAGATAAAATGAATTTAATTAGAAATTTGACCTCCAAATTAACACTCCATTTTAGGTAAGAAATTTGAACAAAACATTAGAATTCTATATCTATCCAAATGAACAGCTCGTTTTCTTTCATTTAAATATTGTTTGAGAGTTTGTTTGCATGCAGTATCAAAAGTTGTTCAAGAATTAAAAGAAAATAGCAATGGCCGGCCTCGTACGTTAGTTTCTGCTTTGCACCCCTCTGTTTGTCTTCACCTTCTAATCACCATATGATTCTTAAACCTTAATTTATTGAATAAAGTTACATTAGTTTCACCATATATATCCATCTTCCACTCTACTCAAATTCAAACTTTTATGGGTTGTAATCTTTTGCAAAAACTCAACATCTTCATCTTCTTCACTATGTCAGTATTCATACCTTCATTCGCTTATGAACACGAACACGAACACAAACACAAACACAAACACGAAGATCAAGAAGAACCCATAAATCATTTCACTTCGTGTTTAACTCAATTTAGTATTCATAACTTTTCGATTCGTTCGAATTTGAACGATAATTCATCGGCATATTATCAACTTCTTAACTTCTCGATTCAAAATCTTCGGTTTTCCAGTTCGTCTTTACCGAAACCGGCTGTTATCGTGTTCCCGGAGACCAAAGAGCAGTTGGCGAAAACCGTGGTTTGTGCACGTGAATCATCACTAGAAATTAGGATCCGGTGCGGTGGTCACAGCTATGAAGGGACATCATCAGTAGCCACGGATGGACATCCATTTGTGGTCATTGATATGACAAGACTAGACCGTGTTTCAGTTGACGTGAGCTCGGGAACCGCATGGGTTGAAGCCGGTGCGACCCTCGGTCAAACCTACTTAGCCATAGCCGAGTCGAGCACGGTCCACGGTTTTACCGCGGGCTCGTGCCCAACTGTTGGGATGGGTGGACACATTTCGGGCGGTGGGTTCGGTTTGTTATCACGAAAATACGGTTTGGCTGCAGATAATGTAGTTGATGCGGTTCTCGTGACGGCTGATGGCGAGTTACAGAACCGCGTGGCGATGGGGGACGATGTTTTTTGGGCTATACGAGGTGGTGGTGGTGGGGTATGGGGGATCATTTATGCTTGGAAAATTAAATTATCAAGCGTGCCAGAAACAGTCACTAATTTCACCGTGTCTAGACCAGGCACGAGGGAACTAGTGACTAATTTACTATATAAATGGCAACACGTCGCACCAAAACTTCCGGACGATTTTTATTTATCGTCTTTCGTCGGTGCGGGTTTACCCCAACGGAAGAATAAACCGGGAATATCAGCTACATTTAAAGGGTTTTATTTAGGGCCGAAAACCAAAGCTTTATCGATAATAAACCAACGTTTTCCCGAGTTAAACGTTGTGGAAAACGATTGTAAAGAAACTAGTTGGATCGAGTCAATTTTGTTCTTCTCGGGATTCGGAGATCAAAGCTCGGTTTCTGACTTGAAAAACCGATTTTTACAAGATAAATTGTACTACAAGGCGAAATCCGACTATGTCTGGAAACCGATTCCAAAATCCGGTTTAACCACCGCACTTGAAATCCTTGAAAAACAACCGAAAGGGTATGTGATTTTGGATCCATACGGTGGGGTAATGGAAACAATAAGTAGTGATTCGATTCCATTCCCTCACAGGAAAGGAAATCTTTTTTCTATTCAATATTTAGTGGAATGGAAAGAAGCCGACAATGACAAAAGGAACGATTATATATCTTGGATACGAGGTTTTCATGGCTCGATGACGCCTTATGTGGCACAAGACCCACGAGCCGCATACGTTAACTACATGGATGTTGATCTTGGAGTGATGAATTGGATTAAAACTCGAGTCAATGACGATGTTGATGCGGTTGAGATGGGTCGGGAATGGGGTGAAAAGTACTTTTACAAAAATTATGATCGATTAGTGAGAGCGAAGACACAAATCGATCCATACAATGTGTTTAGACATCAACAAAGTATTCCTCCAATGTCTTTGGAGAGCGAGAATCAGAGATCAAGTGAGTAATCTGAGTACTATGAATCAAATTGCTTGTTTGTTTGATTTCTTGTTAAAGTACTGAAGAAATACATTATAGTTTTGGTTGTAGTTGCAAACTAACCATTATATTTGCTAAAGTAGAAATAAAAATATTACGCAAATATAACATTAGGGGCCGCATCTTAACGACGAGTATGTGCCCATGTTTGGGTTGTAAAGATAACATTAGGGGCACATTATATTTATAAACTAACATATGCATATCACTACATTTATATAAAAAAAACATTATTCATGAACAATCGATGAATATTAACATTTCCCCCATAATAGATACAGTAGGTCACAATTTTGAGGTTAATTTTTTTAAAGGAAGCTCAAAATCAGCTCAATCCTGCATTTCGGGAGATCGTTTTACATTATACATCTTAAAATCCGGCAAGTTACATTTTCTCTATTCTTAAATAATCGGAATTTTCTTATTTTGTTGCCTATCTTATCTATGAATATGAATTCAATCCGAATGAGATTCTATTCTACATGGACATAATTTACACCAATTTATGGATAGTTTTTACAATTTAATCAACAAAGGAAGGAAAGGAGTGGTTGGTTCATTCTACACTAAATTGGTGGTTACATGCTCATGGCTTTTGATGACACATCTTCCAATAACTCCTCTTCCACTTCCTGCAAAATGTCAATGTGAGTCAAACATAATACTTGTTGACTATTTTTAATATGGTTGTTATAAACATGAATGACTTATATACCGTTTGTTGTTTAGAATTTGCAAGATAATTATCTAACGCCCCGTCACCACGAAGAATTTTTCCACCACATCCAAGTTTTTCTACTGAACCAACTGACTCCTCATCAATCACCACAGCTTCTACTCTATCATTTCCCGTTTTCACATCCGGAATCTAAAATCAAAATCAAATTAAAAAAAAGGGAAAATAATATATAAAAAAGGTAATATGATATTGACGATTTCGGGTGTGTAACCAATACCTCATACATAGAGTCGGTTAGAAGGGTTTCAAGTATGGCCCTTAACCCTCTTGCACCCGTGTTTTTAACCATTGCTTTTTGAGCAATTAACCGCAATGCTTTCTCTGAGAAATGTAGTTTCACCTGTGCCCAGTCAGCATAAACATTTCTAAATTAATACAAGCATTTTTCAAAATAATAAAAAAGCAGAGCTGACCCAGCCCATTTCAACACATGAATGAAATGCTTACATCGTTCATCTGAAACAACTTCTTGTATTGTTTACCAAGAGCATTTTTTGGTTCCATCAAGACCTAAACATCATCATAACTCAATTAAAATAATCAATAGGTTGTGTTCATGACAAGGTGATGACAGTTTTATGGAACCAAAAACATAAAAAATGAGCTAAATCACCTGAACAAGTTGGTCTTCAGTTAGAGCTGATAAACTAAGTAAAATAGGAAAACGTCCAATAAACTCCGGAATTAGCCCATAAGCTATAAGATCACTACTTTCAACCTGACAAATCAACAATCACCAATTTCAACCCAATTATTATATTATATCAATAACGGGTAAAAAAACATATTTTTATTGCATAAAACCTCCTGCAGAATATAAAGTTAACAACTTTGATAATAAAAAAAAAAAAAGAAAAAAATCTTACAGATTCAAGTAAAGTTGATGTGACTGCAGAATCAGTGAGTTTACCACTCCTCATATTAGCACGAACAGGTGCCCCAAAACCAATTGAAGAATCCTGCCGTCTGATATAAACATCCCATAAATAATTTAAAATAACTTACTTAATTATGAAAATAATAAGTCACCTCTCAGATATGGTCTTTTCCAGATCAACAAATGCTCCACCACAAATGAAAAGGATGTCTTTTGTATCTATCTGCAAGTTTTATTATTATAATAATCAGTTATTTCCTGTTTGGAAAAACAGATGCTCATTATCTATTTACCTAATATTTATCCTTTATTAACCTAACCTTATTACAATGATTAATAAAATACCTGAATATTTTCACCTCGAGGATGCTTCCTGGCCCCCTTTTCAGGCACATTCACTATCTGCAGAGATTATAACAAGTGACGAATTGCATTATATATTTTAATCATTTGATAAAAAATAAAACATTGATTGATTTAGAGGTATAAAATGCTTACTGTTCCTTCTAACATTTTAAGTAGAGCTTGTTGAACACCTTCACCAGAAACATCTCTGCTAATGTTCATGCTCTCGGCCTGTAAAATGTTAATGTTTCAAACAATAAATTATCAACAGAAATTCATTTTCAGAAAATCATTTAAAAAAAAGAGACCTTTTTGGTTATTTTATCAACTTCATCGATGTAAACCATTCCTTGTTGTGCTGCTTGAACATTGAAATCAGCAACCTAATTCAAATTCAAATATCAACCTTATTAATAAACATTAATTAGTATATACTCCCTCCGTCCCACAAAAAACTTCCCATTTCACTTTGGCACAAGTTTTAAGGTGATAGTTAGTGGTGGGGTCATTGGTAATAATTTTGATTAAAATATAGGATTGGTTTGGAGAGAGAAAGATTATTAGTGGATAGTTAGTGGTGGGGTACTTGGTAATAATAATATATTATTGAAATGGGAAGTTTTTTGTGGGACAAAAATATAAGGTGAAATGGGAAGTTTTTTGTGGGACGGAGGGAGTATATATAAAGAATAAACAGTATATGAGTACACATAAAGAAGCTATAGATTCGGTATACCGTAAGTAGCTTATGCAGTATAGATTCAACATCTTCACCAACATAACCAGCCTGCACAATATAAAAATAAATAAACCACTTTCACACAACAGTAGCTAAATACATAATGTAATGTAGGTCATAAATCATAAATAAGATGATCTATTTACACATAATACTGTAAACAGAATTATCTGACTTACCTGAGTTAAAGTTGTTGCATCTGCAATTACAAACGGAACATTAACAAAACGAGCAAGACTCTTCGCAAGTAGAGTCTTCCCTATTTTGAAAAAAGTCAAAGTCAAAGTCAAAATCAATATTGTCAGCAATACATCAAGAGTTAAAAACGAAACCACACTCTTAGTCATACCTGATCCAGTGGGACCCATTAATAATACATTACTTTTCTCTAAATCTACATTATCGTCATCATCTCTTCCTGTTTCTACTCCTGACCTAAATTTCAATACATAATTTCAGTTCTAATTCAAGAAATTGCTAAAAAGCTAGTAAAATGTCAAATGACTAACCCTTTTTGCAAGGAAGCGTGATATATCCTTTTGTAATGGTTATATACAGCTACAGAAAGCACCTGAATATGAAATAGAAAACAAGAACAACAACCGAATATCAATCTCACTTCTTACACATTTATGCAACTAAAAACTATCAATATAAGTTATGTGACTAAATGTTTAAATGCACATGAATTAAACACCATATTTACAAATACGAATTTATACATGGTAAAGTTAAGCTAGTATTTATATAAAAAAGGGATAAAGTTTTAACCTTTTTGGCACGAGTTTGACCAATGACAAACTTATCAAGTCCCTGAAATATCTCTTTAGGTGTAGGCAAATTCTTCCCCAAATTTGATCCACCCCACCCACTGTTCTTCTCTCCACCACCGTTACCATTTTCACCAGCACCACAACCACCACCTGCACGGATGACATTGATCCCCGGAGCAAAAGGTGGGCCAGGGGGAGTATGCACTGCAAGTCCATTGCTAGATGGTGCTGCCGGAGGATGAGGAGGAGGAAGAGTATTCAAATTCTCCGGCGGATCACCGCCGTAAGCCCGCAGTGTCTCCCAAAACGAAGCCCTAAGTTTGTTTCCATAATCCATTTCACCATTAATGTGTCTCTTATCCTTACCATTACCGTTTTTAAATCTAGCAATTTCAACGAACCTACCTTGAAGAGGAGACATCTTATACGGCCGGAAATAATAAGCAGATTTGCAATTAGGGCACAAAGTCACCGCTTGATTACCCCCCTTTTTATCCACGTCGGAAGAACTTGCATTTGGCGGTGTTTCCCATTCATCTCCCGGAGCAGATTCAGGTGAAGGTGGTGGTTGTGGTGGTGGAATGACGTGACGGTTATCGGAAAAAACGAGATCAATCGGTTTACAACAACGTGGGCAATTAGCTTCCGCTTTAATCCTCCGAGTCATCGTCGACGTTTTACCGTTATTATCATCATATCCACCACCACCACCGCCGTGCTCCCATTTATACCGAGCTTGTACACCAATCAACGATCTCCGACGAATATACGGGCAATCAATTCCAACGTTTAAACTCACAAATCCACGCTTCGATGTGTACGATGATGGAAATTTCATAACTACATCTCGAAACTTCCTCCATCTCCATATCGCAGACATCGTACTCCAAAATTTATTACAAAAAATTCGAATTTATTCAATGGAGATGCAATTAAAGAAAAAGTGAGCAAAAATGGGTACAAAAATTGGGATCTTTGTATAGTAACTACACAAAAGTGCTATATAATTTGAGAATCATGTATCTGATCCATAAATATATCCAAATTAGGATTGTATTTGTGTGTTTCGAACATGAAATCCGATCATCGAGGCAGGAAAAAAGGGATGGTGTTGAGAAATTGGAAATTATGAGAAATGAAAAGGAGGGTATTTGTAGGTTTGAAGCAAAGGAATTATCTGATGATGGGAACCACCGGGAATCGCTCTATGCTGATGTTGGTGACTTCTGTTTCAAATTTTCATTTCTTGCTTGAAGTCTTAGTGGAGTACTAAATGGCCCCTGTACTATGCACTAACTTGTAGTTTTAACCTCTTGAATGATTGTTTTGTCACAATTAAGTTCTTTCATCCAAATTTCGTTAACCAAGCTGATACGAACAGTATTTGTTTACCTTTTATTTTGAAGTTGGTGCTTACTATTAATTCTACCACATTTGACCTTCATATATATCATTTTATGTTATTTTACATTTTTCATTTCAAGCTCAAGCTATTTTGCCAAACACCTTAATACAAATAAAAGCTGCAACTTCAGGCTCTAAATGAAAAATCTAGCTAACAGCTACGACTTTCCAGTTAGTTTTGCCAAACACACAATGAAACTTAATTGAATGTGTGTAATCAAATCTTTTATCTATATATATCATTTTCAGTTTAAAAAATTAAGCAAAGACGATATGTGAGTATGAAATGCCAGTCAAGTCAACTGATTCTGGGGCTGAGGTAGACCTTGCAATCTCTAAAAAATCTTGAAATCATGTCGGCTTTTTCTGATGAAATGTCGGTGTTCTCCAAAATGTTCTCTTTTGATGCTTTTGCAATTGCTTCAATTGATCCTATGGTCTGGATTAGCTGTTTCCACAAAATAAAAGTTCACTTGTGATAAAGCAATATCTATATATTTGCAAAAATGGGCAGGTCAGTAGGGTTGGAAACGGGTCAAACCATATAATACTTACACTTAAATGCTAAAAAAACCATTATTAGAATGGAAGTAACATTATACCGCATTAGCATCATGAGCTTCAACAAGAGGAATTGAAGATACCACCTTGAGAAACACATCCATCCCTTGGACCGATCTCTCCCTCTAAATGAATAAGAATGCCCGTGAGTGGTGGCAAAAATGGGCCAGTTGGTTAACGGGTCAAAATAGGTATTTTTTAGACGGGTTGACCCAAAACACTTTTTGTCAAAAAAATTTACCATAATTAAAAATTAGCATGTTAAACATGATTACAAAAATATATTATCACATTAATAATCTAACATTTTTTTATATAGCAATTTAGTTTGTTGTATACTTGTACGGATTAAGAATACATTTTGGGCGATTATCAACCCGTTTGACTCATTTCCATTTTAACTATTTTGTTATTTTATCCGTTTGACCCATTCGAGATAAAATGTAAGCTGAATCGACCCGTTCATAAATAAATGAGCCAATAATAATATACCTCTGAAAAAATGTTGAAAATGAATTTAATGAATGGTGTAGAAGCTTACTGCTTACCTCAGCTTTCAATTTGGATATAGCATCCTGCCTCTTGCAAACTGTAAAACAGAGAACATTTATTTTAGGCCAAAATGCATTTTAGTACCCTGAACTTGGCTGACTGAAATTTCTACTACCCTGAACTATTAAAGGTGCACCATAGTACCCTGAACTTGACAAAATGGTCAATTTAGTACCCTGGCTTACTAATTTGTTCTTGTTTTCTCATGTGATTTGCTTCTAATATCAATATATTGAGATGAACATGTGTTTTTTAGTCCGTTTAAAGCTCTAACGAAATTAAATCAAGTAAGAAAACGCGATCAAATTAATGAGTCAGGGTACTAAATCGACTATTTTGTCAAGTTCAGGGTACCATGGTGCACCTTTAATAGTTCAGGGTAGTAGAAATTCCAATCAGCCAAGTTCAGGGTACTAAAATGTTTTTTAGTCCGTTTTTGGTCTACTAATGCAAGTTTTTAGCCAAAATTGGCAGGTAGGGTTAAACATGTACTTTTTGTACAGATGGAAACGGGTTGGGTCACGTTGACCGAAAATATTTCGTCTCCAAAGATTTAGATTACAATATATTTATTATTTAAATAATATTCTAATCTTTTGAATAAAATGATTGCGAAGGTTTTATGCATTAAAATACACCTTCCTTACTTTCATCCCATTGAACCCATTTGCTTTGAAGCTATTTATTTTGTTTGGCCCGTTAGAGATAAAAATAGAACCCGAACTGACCCGTTGGTAAATAAATGGGTTAAAAATACAATTTCTAGTTTTGAAATATGGTAACATACCACCACGAGCATGTGCTATTCTTACAATCTTCTCGAATCCCATTTCTAGATCCAATACTGGAACAAAGGTGGGCTTACCAACATCCATACCATATCTAAAACCAAACAAAACCATTTAACACTTTTTTTTAATAATAATCTAAATCCAAATTATGTAAAAGAGTGTGTGATCACCTAAGATAAGAATGTACAAAAGAATCATTCTGCTCCTTTGTTGGAAGGGTGACCACCACATAGAGATGTGCACATTGTGTCTTCAGTTTCTTAGCTCTGAATTATAACTAATATAAGTCAAACTAAATAAAAACTTGAAAAACAGAATGTTGACTTTGACTTACCTGCTAAAAATGGGCCCGGGATTGTTGCAGTCGTAATTTATCATAAAAATAAAAGCCAATGATAATCCCCCACAGTTAAAAATGAAATCCTGGAAAAACGTTAAAATAATAACTTACAGAAAAAAAGAGAGACGAGAACTAAGGGTGTAAAAGCAGGTGGGTTGGGTAACAGGTCAAAACGGGTCGGATCGAATTTTGTAGACTTGCCAACACTTTTTGTCCGTTGTATTTTGTAAATAAATACTGTATTAAATATGATCATAAAGCTATATTGTTAGAATAATAAGTTAATTTCATTTAATTAAACAATTTTGGACATTGTAAGCATTTTAATACACGTTAGGCAAATTTTGACCCGTTTAACCTGTTCTGTCCATTTGACCAGTTCCAGTTTCAGCTATTTTTCTACATGTAATTCGTTATAAATAAAACGCTGCCCAAGTTGGCCTGTTTCATATGAATGGGTTAAAATTGCCAATTCTACAAAGATCTGATTAAAAAAAGGTGAAGAACCAAAAGGACTTTACGGGTGCAATTGGCACAATGTGTAATCGAAAGGAATTTGCACTCAAGAAGGAGGATATAAAGTTTATGAAGGATGGATGCTGTTCGTCTCTCCATTTGTTACTCATCAAGCAAACCCCACCAACACCTGTATTAATGCAAATGCTGTTTAATTACAATGAGATTACTAATAAAAAATAAAATATTGTTCATAACTTTTTTTAAGCAGCATCTTAATTTAACAATGATAGTAATACATCAATAGAAAATTTTCTCATGGAACCTAAGTGATTTCCTTATTACAATTAATAACAATATCAACAGCTGGACACATGCAATTATATACTAAAAACTATAAATAGTTTTGTTATATCCTGGTTTCTGAAACGAACTCATAAATCATAGAAATATTCATATTGATCTTTTATTCTTTTTCTTTTTAACTGAAACTGCTGTGAAGAACAAAAACTGACTAACATGTTCCTTAAGAATTCACAAAAACCATATGCATTGCTATGTTTTGGAGAATTAAGAATGCCAAATCCTTTGGCGCCTTCAACTTGTTTGTTTTCCCTTTTTCTTCAGTTGTACATCATTATATAATTACTCTAGCATTATGATAGAAAAAACGAAACAAACAGCTAGTGAAATACTGAAATAACTTAACTCTCCACTGACAAATACTTAGCAATTAGCCTACAATAGTAAATTAGCAGCAACTAACGTACTGTAATCAGTGAAATTATCTAAATTATAACGTAAGAAATTGATACATTACACAACTGCAGTCAGAGATGTATGAATGAATATAGCATATACATTGCATCAACTTACAAATGAAACGAATACTGAAATAATTTACCTAATAGAATATAGTATCACCTGAGTGACGTACAGAATCATCGTTCTGAGTGAAGATCATCGAGAAAACTCAAATTTGTATGAATTTCGCCAACTCAAATTCAATCGAACTATAATCACAACGTCGTATTCGTAGGAGCTTCGGAATTGTGACTTGATAATGGAAAGAGGAAAGAGTACGAGCTTCCAATGAACACTGCAATGGAGAATTAGGGCTTCGATAATGGTGACAGACGAGAAGAAGATCGGACTGTAGTGCAACTTTTGTATTTGCGGTACTCAGGGTGTGCTTGGTTAAGGGTTATGAGTACTAAGGAATGAGTAAGGTAATAAATAAACGAGCTTGGTTAGATATAATGAAATCAATCATTACTTGGAAGTAAGCAATGGACCATTACCCACTAAATTGGGGGGAATGATTATATCCCGCTCATTATTCCCGCTCATTTTTTTACCACACCTATCATCATTATCAGACATCTATCTTTCTCTCACCCCATTTCCCCTCATCTTCTAACATCTCTCAAAGAAGACGTCGATCAATGTGGTGAGAAATCTTTTAACAAATAAAGGAATTCGTGAAAATCTTCAAAGGTAAATGTTCTTCCTTTTTTACTCTCTAATCTTTCTTGTGACTGTTCTTTTTTCAATCGCTGAAATAATTAGGAAAATGAATTTCTTATGTCAAGTTTTCCTTTGGTATGGTTGATTGTTCACTTTTAAAGCCTAATTGTGAATCATATAATAATTCTGGTGCATAGCTTTCTAATGTGCATACCAAGTGTTCGATCAAATGTCTAAAAGAATATCACCTTAAAAAACATGTTTTTTTGTCTATAAATGTTCATTATCTTAACATCATGTTGTTTTGATTGCAAATGTTTTTATTGTTAGTTTGTACTTAAACATGATATCTTATTTGCCATTATTTTTCATATTTTATTTAGTTGATGTCACTAATTAATGTTTTTAAAATTTCAGCTACAAATGGCTACTTCTTCATGTGATCGTGGGAGGGGAAAGAACAAACAATATTGGACTGAAGGGGAAGCTGAAGCTTTGGTTGATGTTTTGCAAGAACTTGCGTGTGACCCTCTGTGGAAGGTTGATGGAGGCTTCAAGAACAACTACATGGTTGAAGTACATAAGAGGATGGTACAAAAAATTCCAAACTTTGATAAGGACGTTAACCCACACATCGACTCGAAGATCAAATATCTAAGAAACAAGTATAATCCCATTTCTGAGATGTTGATGCAAAGTGGGTGTCAATGGGATGATGTTGAGAACAAAATTAACTGTGAGAAACAATGGTATGATGACTGGTGTAAGGTAAGAGCCTTTAAATATATATAGTAGTATTATTTAAACCATTTAACTCTTTTATCGTGATGTTGATTTTTTTTTTGTAGAACCATAAGAATGCAACTGGATTATGGAACTTCAAATTTCCGTATCTACATAAACTGGACCAGGTTTGGGGTAAAGATAGAGCAACGGGATTAGGAGCCGAAGATGTGTCACAAGCTTGTGAAGATGCAAATAAAGCAAAGAATGAATTTGTAAGTTATTCGTCGGATAATGAGGATGAAGTTGTCATGGTCTCTAATGCACAACGATCTCCAACTTCTTTGAAAAAACGGAAAAAACTATCACCTAGGAGGGAAAGTCTTCACAAGAAGAAGAAATCATTGACACCCCAAGAAACCATTGATGCAAGGTTAGATTCGTTTGCTTCTGATTTTAAGCATGTTTGTGGTGAAATGGTATCAAAAATTGGTGTTGCTGCTGATGCTTTGACTGTAGATGCTAATAAATTTGAATCTGTAAGTGCGGATAGAATGTAAGAGGTCATGAATGAACTCTTGAATATTGGCATATCTCACTTGGATGTTGGCAGAGTTGTTGAGGCGTGCTACAACGATCCGATCAAAGTTAAGACCTTGTTTACCTTGCCAAGTCATATGAGATGGTCTTATGTGCATGGGTTCTTGCACCCACAAGTTTAATATGTACTCGTGCTATGTAAATTGTTCTGGTTTTTGGCAAGATCGTTGTATCTTATCGTAGGTGTTTTATGGCCAGATCGTTAATCGTTGTATCTTATCGTAGGTGTTTTATGGCCAGATCGTTGTATCTTTTGAATATTGGCACATCTTACTTGGATCGTTGGCTAGATCATTATATATAGTTGTAGGTGTTTATGTAATGATGTCGTGTGTTTTAGTTCTTCCTCTCGGGTCTCGTATGCATTTTGCAGGTGTAAGTTCTAATTGTTTTCCTATTTTGAATATATTCTCATGACTTTTGTACAACCAGATTGTAAATGGAAAATGTTTAGCACATTGCGTTCATGTATTTTATTGATTATATAATATTTCTGCAACCAAGCAACATCTATGGTAATGGTACTAATTACTGAGCATAAACCAAGCAGCATAAATGCAATGATAATAACCATTAGTATTCCCCACCATTCCCTTTGCCATTCCCATTCCTTTTCCTTAATATGAACCAAGCGCACCCTCAAATTTGTACCCAGGCAAAATTTAAATTTCATTTTTTAAATATATACTAGTATTGGAGAAGATAAATACAGTAGTTATACTTCCTACTATTCAAAATAAGTGACACTTTCTTGTTATTCAAAATAAGTGATATACTTTGAAAAATTACCTTATTTAACAAAAAATAATGGGACCCATACACATTAACTATCTACTTTAACAAAGTAAAATGACTCATTTACCCTTACCTTTAACTTATAAACATCAATAATCTCACTTTATTCAAAAGGTGTGAGACCCCTTCTCCACTAACCATCCAATTAATCTAATTTAACTATCATTATAATCTTTTGCCTCAAAAACCGTGAAATCCAAAGTGAATCACTTATTTTGAATCGGGGGAAGTATTGATATTTGATATTGTTCATGATTCAAGACTACTCTCATTAGACTATCCCCATTAGCAACTCAACCCAACCCAATTTTTTCATTAAAAAATAATTTCTCTCTCTTCCACCTACACAACCCAACCCAACTTAATATTTCACACACATTAACAACCCAACCCAACTTAATTATTTTAGCAAATCACATAATTACACCTTTTATTTTTTTTTTTTTTAAAAGGACAAATTGAGTGGCCCTAGGTAGGACCCTCACTTGATTGGGTCTTCTCTACCAGACCAGGGTTGTTTAATATGGTGGCCCTCAATTTTTTAATCAATAAAATAATAGGCAACCCAACCCCCATCTAACCAATGGGGGTAGTCTTAGGACATTTTAGGGTTGGGTCACCATAATATAATAATGAAAAAAATTATTGGGGGTCACCAAAAGAGGTGACCTAGGTTGGTGGAGAGACTAAGGTCACAACTCACATGAGGGTCACTAATTATTTTATTTTTTCTTTTTGTTTTTAATGTGAGGTGGAATTTTATGATTGGTTGTTTTGATTTTAATAAGTAATAAAAATTTAGATTGAGTTGGATTGTTAATGTTTGTGAAAAATAAGGTTGGGTTAGGTTGTTTAGGTGGAAGAGAGAGATATTATTATTTAATGAAAAAGTTGGGTTAAGTTGGATTGCTAATGGGGATAGTCTAATGTATACAGTATATACTATATAGGATCTCTCAAGTGTATAAATTTGTATTATATATACAAATGTTTTGATGCATGTCTCAAACTCCAATGACTAAAAACCTGCATTCAATAGTAATTTTTTTAATTAAATATTTCATCACTTTTGAGGTTTAACTAACCAAAAGAATACCTAAAAATCTATTGTTGCATGAATTTTTAGTTGGAAATTTGTAATATTAACAAAGTCAATTTTTATTTTCCAATAAAAAAATTTAAACCACAATGATTGATATCAGTATTCGGTCAGGATTTTAGACAAACAATGATATTGAAAAAAGTAGATAGATTAAATCACATCATATTCTTTTATGACATAAAACATCAACCTCACTTGCTAAAAGAAACAAACACACCAATTAATCAACGGTGTGCGGCGTACATCTGACTACTATCATACTGACCATAACCTGCTTGCGGTTGAACCTGAGTCCCATAACCACCCGTTTGCGGGACTGCTTGGTCATAACCGGGCTGAACCGGAACTGGAGCTGGAACTGCAGCAGGTTGAGAATAAGCGGGCTGGACGGGTGGCGGTGCACCATAACCCATCCCCGCACCACCACCATAAGCCGGGTCTGCCGGCGGCCCCTGGTAACCATAACCACCGCTAGTTGGAGCCGGAGCCGCTTGTTCAGTGTATGGACCAGGTTGTGTAGGCGGGTACTGACCGTAACCCGGAGTGGGTCCGGCCGGAGCATAACCAGGTGCCGCCTGTTGACCACCAGTTTGACCGTAACCAGAAACCGGTTGACCACCTTGCTGACCGTAACCTCCAGGAGCCACACCCGAGTGACCATACCCATCATTAGCCACTGGACCCGAGGTAGAACCGTATTGGGTGTAACCTTGCTGCACAGGCCCACTTGGTGTAGGATATGGTTGCTGTCGTGGAGGTTGACCATAAAGTTGACCGTACGATTGACCATACGCTAGCGGCTTACCATATTGATCCTGCTGACCGTATCCTGGATGACCGGCGGGACCACCTTGTGGGTAACTTGAAGGCTGACTACCTTGACCACCGTACGGATGCTGACCAGGACCCTGATTGTCATACCTCGGTTCACTGTAACCCTGGCCGTAACCACCCTGTGGACCTTGATTGTAACCACCCTGTGGACCTTGACCGTAACCACCTTGTGGACCTTGACCGTAACCACCTTGCTGCCCGTAATCTGGGCCTTGGGGGTGCCCGTAATTGTAATTCCCTTGAGGTGGGCCCATGTTGGGCCCAGGACCATGAGGATGCATGGGTGGTTGTGGTGAAGGTGCAGCCATGTGACCACCACCCTGCGGGCCATAATAGTCGTAACCGGTTTGTTGTGGTGGTCCCTGTGGTGGTCGTTGGTCCCACCCGTAATTGTTTTTTGGTGGGGGTGGATAATTACCACTGTACCCTTGGTTGGAATATGGTGGTGGATTGTGAGATTGATAGCCACCTCTTGGTGAGTAATTGTTGTATCCGGTGGGCTGTGATGAATGACCGCCTCGTGGTCCCCACTGAGGTCCGCTGGATCCACGTGGACGATTGTTCTGCTGATTATTACCGCCTGACTGGTGTGATGACCTTATAGGCTGTATTCAAATAAAAAATAAAGATGACAAAGAAAAGCTAAAGTCAATATCATTGTATATTAGTATCAGAAGCAAAAGAAACGAGTTCAACAACAAAAACTAAATAAAAACTGACCACTATCATATAATTAGCATACAAATTTTGTACAAAAACAGCACATTAAGATCTGTGCAGATACTTCAGTCCAACTCAATCTCCAAAGCATGTGGCAAAAGGCGACGGACAGCATGATTATTGAAGAACACATTCAAACTAAATCTGAATTTGAAACAATATCATAACCCTAATCACCTATTCTATACCACTAATCCCCTGATAACCAATATAAATATGATCTGCATGGGGTCATAAATCCAACTAAAACTATGTGACAATCAAATTAAAAATTGGTGATAACATTTAGTAAGCTGAAACTTATCGAGATTTTGGGATGCTACAACATGAAAGATATGATCTACAAATTACAATGGTTGAGATATCAGTGATAATATTTAGTAGGCCAATTCGTAACAGGAGATTTCAAATTTGTTACAAGATGATCCACAAATTAAAATGATTAGACATTAAACAATTAGAACCATATACAGCTTTGAAGATAGACGAGAGAATCACAGCATCTACATTTCATCAGATATATATATAGCTCAGGATTCATATGCAGTTTTCCAACTGATACTCGTCAATTTGCATACTAATATGAAGGAAGTTAGCCCTAAATAACAAGATATGCAATTCCTTATTTGCTACTCCTTCTAATTGATGACTCAAGAAAGAATCAAATTAAGATTGATGAACCAAGAAATATCTCATGATGCATAAAAAAGGCCATGTTCGAGGATCTTATTAAAACTAACATTATTGATGATCGTGGAGTCTTGAAGCAATCTTACCAAACTATTAACTTCCTTCAAAAGCAAAGAGGGTGATACTGATACCTTTCCTCAGAGTGTGAGTACCAAGAAAGCCAAATCTGCATTTTTAAATCCAACCAATAGGGCACCTTGAAAAATAAATGCAACCCACATCTTATCATTTTCAAATCAACTGCATGCATGGCATGATTCATGTATCATCATCATCATCATCATCATGTTTGTAAACACTCATCACCTTACATGTAAATTTTCTCTCACCCCCTACCTAACATCCTATTATAACTAAATAAACAATATGGTGTCACCAAAAACCCATATCTACTAATTACATGAAAAAGAACGGCCATAATACCAATTTACTGTCAGCATACAGAGATTTAATTAAATAATGGCACCTTGCCTATGCAGACTTCACTAGGCATTAATTATAATAGGATAAACTCAAGTACAAGATAATCTTACCCAAATGTCAACACAGCAAATGTGATTTCAATTGAACGTAAGATATATAATTTCATTATGTACTCTAGATCAGATACTGAAATTTAAATTTAACACAATTTTTCTGAAGTATAAAAAAATAGGCTTCCAGCTTCATGTAAATTTTCAAAAGAGGTATGAGGATTTTGCTTCTAGAACAAAAGCGGGCCAAAGGAGGCTTAAAAAGATATCACCCTTTCTTAACAGATATACAGTTATGTGCAAGAGAACAACTAACTGAACATTATACTTACTACAAGCAAATTTAGGAACAGAAAAACAAGGTTCTCAATGAAGGCCTAGGGAATCTAAAACAGAGCAATAAAATTTAGAATGGAACTGTCATCAGTTATAATTTTCAAGTTAGGAGAATGTGAACTAACTAACCTGTTCCATCACTTCCTTAATCATTTCTTTTGCTGCCTCAATCTGTTGCCTATCACCAGTAACTCTCACAGTTCTTTCTTTAGATTGGTCACCATCAGGAAGGTGTTGAGGAATCAACTACAATTCCATTCAAAACGTTATTTCACTGCATTTCTTCTTCATATACTTTTTAATCACTTGTACAAATACCTGAATGCGTGCTCCAGATCGTGTTTGCAGGTTTTTTATAGTCTCTCCACCTTTACCAATAATTACACCAACCTATAAAACAAAGGGTTACAATTATATAAATATATAAATATAAATTAAAATAAGAAGACATGAAATGTCCTATAAACCTTCTCATTTGGAACTTGTATATGAACTTGTTCACCAATCCCTGAAGAATGGACAGAAAAACCTTTGGCAACCAAAGAAGGGGAACCACCAGCATCAGCCTGTAAGATTAAGAAAACAACTCTTGACCTCAATAAACACAAAATATACATATCTCAAAACACTGACTACTGTTTTTGATATATTTAAACATAAAATTAATTATAAACCTCTGCTATAACTTCTTTTATCAATCTCTCAGCCTTGTTTATATTCTCTATGGAACCTATTAATTCCACAGGCCTAGTGGCTGAATTAGGGTCAGCATCTGCATCACGTGTGATTTGAATTCTTGCACCCGAGCTATTTTGTAAGGTTCGAATAGTGTCTCCAGCCTTACCAATTAAGACACCAACCTGCATCAAAACCATTACCACCAGTTAAAAGAGATAAAATAATTGTACTATATTCAGATTGTATACCAAAAACAAACTACTTAAAAGAAGATACATTAACATGTGTCAAATTTGAACTTGAAAATCACTACTTTTTAACCTCAAGAGAAAAAAAGGATTATCTTTTATGTCAGCCAAGAGAGTGAAAAACTATATAACAAGTCACAACTTAAATCCAAAACTTGAAAAATATGAGATATGAACTGACCTTGTTACTTGGGACCTCCATTCTGCGTGAAGTAGGCTGGCCATCATATGCAGGTTGCTCTGTGAAACCAGACAAATCATCTTGTGGAGAAACATCTGAAACAAGATCAACAACAAATGTTGGTTGGTCAGTAGATGTTGGTTGTTCTCCTGCAGATTCCTGATGCTCATCTTCTTTAGCTGATTCTTCAAGATTTTCAACAGGTTGCAAATCCAAAGAATTTTCATGGTGTTCATCAGTTACAGACTCTTTATTCAAAGCATCCAAGGGTTCATCAGCTTGTCCTTGATCATCTTCAGATTCGGCAATCTTTGTGACAGTTGATGGTTCAGTTGGTTCTTCCTCTGGTTCTTGTCCTTGATCATCTTCAGATTCAGTAATCTTTGTGACAGATGATGGTTCAGTTGGTTCTTCCTCTGGTTCTTCTTCCTCTGGTTCTTCCTCTGATTCTTCCTCTGGTTCTTCCTCAGGTTCTTCCTCTGGTTCCTCTTCTATTTCCTCCTGATGGCCATTTTCACTAGCTTCTAAAAATAGTGTAAGAAGAAAGCATGTAAGGTTACATGTATATGCAAGTTTATTGCTTGTTTATATCAATACAGTATATAAATCCCATGCAAACCATTCTACATAAATAACTAGCATTATACAACAAATGATTACGCAAGTTAATAGAAACTGAATTTGGTAAATTGTAGAAAGTGACACTTCTTATAGCTTAGTAGCTTACAGGCTACATCACAATCTTTCATTTAAAGAATGGAAGTTTGTTATATCTCATTTCTCTATTTGCCCATCAAGTCAATTATGCATTTTAATCTGTCAATGAAAAGAATTAAAAAGAGAATAATGCAGTGATGACTTATGTTCAAAGAAACAATCAATGTACCGTCGCAAAACCAGGCCACACTCGTAACTAAAACGATGTAGTGTCACGTTTCTCGTTGTAGAGTAGTAGCATGGATACAGTATACTTTTAGCGGCGTCATTCTTAGGTATGAGAAAAAACTCATTCATCGAGCCCTAGAAACTACCATTAACGTGAGAACTCACAACGATATATAAATAAGGAACATACCAGCACCATCGGATGTGTCATCAATACGTGGTCGTTTAGCGTCGTGATCTTCTGTAGAAGCATCGGTAGTAGCAGCATCACCGTTACCGTTACCGTCACCGTCCGGCTCAGATTGCGAATTGCCATTGGAGTCAGCGGAAGCAAGTGGTTGCTCGAACGTCTCGCTATCCAAATCATCGAGCTTTCGTTTGTGATCGGACGGAGCAGGGCTTGCTGAGCCCATAACCTCTTCGTCCGCCATCGGAGAGTATGGATAGATCCGATTTCTTAGGGTTTGAGTGAGGGTTTGTACGATAGGTGCAAACGGTATTTCTTTTTCTAGTTACATGAACATTTGGGGCTTTAAATACGTGGCCCTCGGGTAAAATTGTTTGCAATTTGGTCCCTAGGGTTAAATGAATACAAGCCCAACTTGAGTATTATCCAAGCCCGTATTACTAATTGAATTCGACCCGGTTAATAATTATCCGAATTTTACACCCGTATTAGTGCTAGGGTGCGCGTGGTGACTGTGACAAAAATCGCATCGATCCGTGCTGTACTATAACCAAAACACACTAATTTATAGAAGCACTCATGGGATGTGATATTATTTTAGAAGATTTACGATCACAAAACATATCTTGAATGAGAGTTAACTTACACAAAACCATTTGGAATCAATTCATCAAAGTGGACCAGGAATTAATTTTACATGAAAATCAAATCGAGAATTAAATTGATATAGGTCGGTTGGGTTCTGTGGTTCTAACCAATTCTCGGTACAATTAGTACATGTCTAATTACCTATGATAATATTTCCTCTAAGAAATATTAAATAGTACATGAATAATAATTTTGTTAATATAGTGATATTAATATATATTAGTTTATAACTATAACTATTATACGTATCTTTACAAAACTGTAACGAAATACAAACACGTAGCTCGTTTTGTACCAAAATTTAAACGTAATCGAAACTATTAGCTATTTAAAATTGGTTTTTGTTATTCTTCTTTGCTCATCTACTCATATGTGTAAGCAGTTAAACACAACCGATAACCATAATAAATCCGGGTCGGGTTTCACCATTACCTAACCAGGTCCATATTTTTCAATTTTGCATCACTTCCTCTTCTTTGCTCATCATACGAACTACTTCGCTGATCTCCTTAATCGTTTTCGATTATCTCAAATATCTCATAATTTGTTCGTTATAATCCACAATTATTGAATTACAGGTTATCTTACATCTGTTTCTTTTTCTTTTATGATTTCTTAAATCGCTCCATCAGAAATTAGGGTTTATAAGAAAACGAATTTTGTTCCTTTTTCATGATTCTTAATTTTGGCTTTTAAGATGGAACGAGAGGTGATAGAATCAGAGATGATATTACCTACACACCTACGATTCAAAAAGATTCAGATGTACGAGAAGTACCCCAAAGGGCAAGCTAGAGGAAGGCATTGGAAACATTTAAAGCAGATTATACAAGCTGAAAACTACCAAAATTATCCTACTGATGAACCAAATTGTGAGTAATATAAACACACTTAATTTGTGAAAATTATCATTTGATATACTGTTGGTTATGAATTGTTCTTGAAGGTTATAATTATGATGATGAAATAGTAACAGAAGTAATTGCTTTTTTTGTGTGTGTTTTGAAATGTATTTATACAGAATTAGGGCAAACTACACTAGAATGTATCAAACTATAGACGTGTTACTATCTTATGCATTGTACTTCAGAACTTTCCTTTTGATTTACTTAACTTCCAAAACCTAAGTTGATTACCTCAAAAGGTTAAGCTTTGGAAGTTTAGTATATCAAAAAGATAAGTTTTGAAGTACAATATATTCAAATTACAATAATAGAACATGTGTAGTCCACCAATGGCCACTTCTGCCTCTGAATCTTATGTGACAGTTTTATAATTAACGTGTGTTGATCGTTCGGATTGTTATGTTGGCCTGTGTTGATTAAGGTTTTAAAAAAATTGTTACAAATTATAAGTATACTTTAAAATTTTGATAGTTAGCAAGAACATTTTGGATGTGGCAAAATTGGGAAAAATTAAATTTTGTTTAGTGTTATACCTCAGCTTTAAACATCATAGCTAGACTGTTTTCATGTTGTATTTCATTGTGGTGTGACATGTGTTTCACTTGGCTTGTATGTGATCTTGCAGATGTTAATATTGAATCACCACCCTCAATGCACCCCCGCAAACAGATTTGTGATATAACTGGATTTGAGGTATGTAAATCTTGTTTTTTATGGCTATTATATGATGGTTTTGACGTGTAACTTTGCTATTAATTTCTCGTATTTTTATCATGTTAAAGAAAATGTTATTTTATAAAGAAAAAGTTAAAGCTTTTGGAGAAAAGTGTGTTGGGTCATCCGGGCCCGTTTGCAGTAAAATTAATAGTATGATTATGAATGCAGGCACCTTATAGCGACCCAAGAACCCATTTGCGGTATGCAAACACAGAAGTTTTCAAGGTGATTAGATCACTTCCTAATGAATATGTACAAAGCTATCTTGCTCTACGAAATGCAGCAGTTGTTCTCAAATAATTCCTTCAACAATCTTTTTCAGTTTCAGTTTGTTGTTGTGTGTCATGGTAGGTTACCTACCCAGACTAGAATTTTAGTAGTTATGGAACCTACATTTTATTTATAAACCTTTTCTTGTATATATATATCATGAATCATCCTCAGGTGACGCAAATTTGTTTCTTTTGTTACTTAAATGATGCTTTTTAATTCTTTATAGTTGGTATATACATGGGTTGGGTTGGGTCAACATGACACTTTTTGTCAAAATTTGAATTTCTTTTTTTTATAAATAGTTAGCGTACTTAATATTTAACTAGATGGGTATCTGTTTAAAGCAATGGTTAATTATTATTTTTTATATCATTGTATAAATAACTTAAATTCAATTTGTAGAAATTTAGTGCTTTGAGTACAATATTCAGTATAATCTACCTTCATTTATAGCAAAACAAAAGTAACACAAATTTGACATGAAAAGTTTAGTAAATTGAGTTGAATATGAAATGTTACATGGGATGCTAAAGAGCTTATAACCATTTTTGATGGCTCGTCTGAACAAAAATCTTATACAATGACTAAACAACGATAAATTAATAGTATGTTGCTATTTTAGACATAAGAACCCCTTTTATCCTTCCATAACTTCATCTATATCATTAGACACAATATACCCAGCTTCTTTCAACTGTTCACTTAATCTATCCAACAAACCATGAATCTCAACCGCCTTCACATTTTTTGTATCTGCAACCAAAAACTCAACAAACCCACCTCCAACATCTAACCACGCACAACCCGGAACCTTATTCACACCCAATTCCCTCATCAAAACCCTAATCTTACCTAATTTTTCCCAACACCCCCAATCCGCATACATATTTGCCACCAAAACATAATACCCCGAATTTTGTGGCCTCGTTTCTAATAATTTCCCACCCGCAAATTCCCCCAACTCTTTATTCCCATGTATCCGACACCCACCAATAACCGTGGCCCACATTGCGGGTGTCGGGTCGTAAGGCATTGTTCTTATTATTTCTTCCACTTTACCCAATAAGCCCGCCCGCCCGTATAGATCAACCATACAAGAATAATGCTCTAAACGAGGGACTAAACCGTATAAAAACATCTTTTTGAATAAAGTTTGACCTTGGTCAACAAGATTTGAATGACTACAAGCTGACAAAACCGCGACAAATGACACATGATCCGGTTTTATGTTAAACCTAATCATTTCTTCGAATAAATCGATAGCAATTTGTCCCTCACCTTGAATTCCATAACCGGCTATAAGTGAAGTGTAGGTCACCTCATTTTTTTCGGTTAAAGTATCAAATAGTTTTCGAGCTAGCAATATTTTACCCGATCGTGCGTACATGTCTATTAGAGAGTTAAATAATAACAAATAATTTTGAAATTCGTCACGTTTCGTGATGTAACAATGGAATTCTTTACCGTGTTGTAGGTTTGCTACACGAGCACAAAGTGGAAGTATGCTTGCTATCGTTATGTAATTCGGTTCGGTTTTGGATAACAACATTTCCCGAAACAGAAACGAGGCTTCCTCTGAGTTGTTAAAATGTGCAAAACCTGATATTATTGAGTTCCATGTGATCACACTCTTGTTTTCCATTAAATTGAATACAATGTGAGCATGTTTAAGATCTTTACACCTTGAATACATTGTGATTAACGCGTTTTTTACATTATCATGCTCATGACAACACGTACGAATAGCTAAACCGTGAATTTGTTTACCAAAATTTACCATACCTATATGTGAACATGCATTTAAACCGTTAATCACAGCTACATGATCCCACTGGTTACAGGAGGTTTTCAATTGAGAAATTAAATTTAGCACTTGAATATAGTTACCAGTTTTCAAATATCCTCCTGCAATGGTATTCCAAATTATGATATTGACTTCTACATTTTCGTTCTGCATACGATTGAAAAGCTCAAAAGCTTCCCTCCACTTCCCCTTACACGCATACGCTGATATAATCGAGTTCCAAGAAATGCAATCTCTCTCGGGCATTTCATCAAACAGTTGGCGTGCAATGTTTAACTCACCACAGTTCCCATACATAAACACCAACGAATTATGTACAAACAAATTCCATTCCAAACCTGCTTTCGCAATCGAATTATGAACCTCTTTCCCAAACTCTAGATCAAATTCTTCACCACAAGCTTTAAGAACAGACGGGTAAGTAAATTTATCGGGTACAATCCCCTTTTCAATCATTTTCCTGTACACAAATAAGCCCTCATTCCTAAATCCAGCTCTAACGTAACTAGAAATCACTACATTCCATGGTAAAGGATGCAAAATATTTGAATTTAGAGTAACAATATATGCATCATTTAAGAGATTGGAGACAGAGTAAAATGTAACCAATTTTGGAACTAAAACAGGGGATGTTTCAAAACCTGAAGAAATTATGAAGGCGTGTAGTTGTTTAGCTTGTGAAATTGCTTTAATTTGTGAACAAGATGATAATAGGGATGCCAATGATTGCAATAAGAAATCAGAAGATGCTGCATTTTGGGGGTGTTGGATGATTAGAGAGAAATTGTTGAATGCTTTTAATAGATTGTTTTGAGTTGCTGATTCTTTCAGGAAGGTGACAAGGGATGCTAACATGGATGTTTTTTTTTTTTTTTTTTTTGAGGAAGAACGTATGTGATGCAAAAACTTATAATAATAATAATAATAATAATAATAATAATAATAATAATAATAATAATAATAATAATAATAATAATAATAATAATAATACATTCTATTTGATCTTTTAACTAACTATATATTGTAATACTAGCTTCAAAGCCCACCCGAATGGGCGGGCGGGCATGCTTCGAGAGAGATGTAGGAAAATAATGAAGTTTTAAATAACATACCAATTCATAATTGTAATAATGAGAAACAATTTTTCATACATCAATAAATGTTATATGAAATTTATAGACGAAATAAGAGTTGCAATACATACATAGGTTACAATAATTTCCAAAAATAGTTACCTATGTAATTTTTGAAGCTATATTTTTGTAATCATTTTGGGCACAACCCGTCATTCAAACATTTAACCAAACACCTTGTAGACAAGCATTAATACTTGAAATTTAAACATGGCAATGGGGTAATCACTTACTTGAGAAGATATGTAAAAAACTTACAAAACTTATGGCCTACAAAACTTAAGTCTAAAGATACTAAGAAACTGAAAATTACTTATATGATCAATATATATAATCTTGAACAATGGTGATAGATATGGCCTACAAAACATGCTTAAGAAGGTGAGAAACCATTAATAACTCAGGTTCTCCACGTCATAGATAAGGTTTTTCCATCCTTTTGCAGTAGATATCAAAGTCTCCCTCAATAAACCTTAAGAAAATGTTTGACATGAAATATAATTTGTACTAAAACCAGGACGAAAAAAATTATAGTGAATAAATTTACCATCAATCTCTTTTCGTCTCTTCAAGAGCTCATCAACAAAGTAAACAACCAAGTTTGCATAAAAAGGTAAATTTCATGTAAGATATCCATTAATGGTTTCCGGTAAATGGGTTAAAATGTACCTGATGCATTTCCCATGTGTTTGATGTCTCTAAAACCGACTGTGACAGCGATACATAGGATCATTAATATCCAATTAATATCCCATATGTAGAATTGACCATGAATTTTGTTAGAAGTATGCACAAGTTTGACTCTTGGAAAAAAAACCAAATGATTGACTTCGAGTATTAATCGAAAATGTTCCACTAATGATTGCTTGACTTCCAACAACCGATGCAAGAATGGCTATTGCAAGCACCGGCCACCTCAAACTTTCTGAAATCAAACGGGCTCAGGTCAAAGACAAACCACTTAATAATTCAACATTGTTGACCACGTAAATAGTCTAAAATATAGTCAAACATATGGTTAAAAACCTGGTACTGAGACGTAATAGCTGATTTGATCGGCTTTCTGGTGATTTTTTAGATTAAATTCCATCGTGGCATTACCTGCACAAATCTTTTCAATACGTGAATTGCAACAAAGCCTCAAATATTTTTTTCTCGGAAATTTGGGTAAATATGTAAGCCAAGGAAGACTGTTTTTTACTCTAAATCAATATGTCCAATATACCCTTCAGGTTTACAAAGCAGTTAAGTATTTCGGACCAAATTAATTTGAAACATAGGAAACAAAAAGATTGAACAGCCATATGGTTATAAATATAATCTTTATATTCTTTAAGGCTATATTCGGTTATAGCAAGATTATAAAAAGCTTTACACTTGATCAATACCCATAACCTCAGACATCCTATAGGTTCAAAAACCAAACAAAGCATAATTGCAAAAATTTCTATTTTATCCAAAAACATAAAAGAAAAATGAAACGGGTCAAATGGGTATAATCGCAAAAATTAGGTTAAACTGAAACAATCAAGTGAGTAAATCTTTTAGGTAAAAAGAGAGCATGCCAAATCAATGGGTTGATTTGGTTAAAAAGTTTGACAGTATTTAGATTTAATTAAAGTAACATTTTCTTTGCAGTCAAAGTTAGAACGTTAATTACTTATTAAAAATGTTTAAAAAGTGTTTTTGGATCAACTCGGCCCATAGAGAAAAACAACATGTTTTGACCCAATTACAACCTCGAATCTTGTTGTACTTGTAAATGGCTATACCAACTAATTCAAGAACATCTCCAAGTTTTGCTCCACCCTAAATTGCTGGTAGGCTCACAACATAGGGAAACAAAAGAAAAACAAATAAGTTAGTTTCAAAAAATAAACATTTCACTCCAGATTAGACACGAAAAGCTACCAAATAAAATATATGCCTTTAGAAGTTTGTCTCCAAACGCACTGGAGCAAGAACACCACCAAATCACCATGTTCTTGAGGCTGGTGAATTTATTTATTTTCTAACAGGCATGAGGGGATAAATGTGCAATCAGATTAACCAAATAAATATAGCCATTAATGAGATGAATGATATGATACCTGCCCAAATGTTGAAACCACCAGCGTGTTCAATTCGTTCGCGTTCGTAACTTCGGTCAGGCTTGGGTCAATTATAAAGAAATGGCTGCAAACAAAACATTATTGTTGTGACATGTTTACTTTGATATATTAGTCAACAACTCCAACATTACAGCAGTTGATGCAGTTTGTGTAGATGTGTCGAAGTAATCAACATCTCTTTCTTGAGGGTTTTCTCCATTCTGTTAAATCCCACCTGTTTGTCTAAATGCTTCAGCTGAAATCATTTACCAATTATTATCAAGATACCTATTATTGAAAGACAAACGAATTATTTGACATGAATAATTCAGACCTATAGTTGTATTGGTGTCTTTGTATTGGTGTCTTTTAAAGTAATCCTCCATTGATCCCCTTTTTCCCTTGAAACATGCATAATCGTACTTCAATCTTGCACTTTTGGTTCCACTCAGAAAGCTACAACAATAAAAAAGATGGATTTAATAGTAAATCAATATAGATTAAACGAACTTAGGATCAAAATGGATTCTAATACTCTAATTCGTGAACGACATCATCGTATTGAAAGCAAATAAGTGTAAATCGATCAAAGTCAAATACAAACCTTTTGATTGATAATTTCGACGTTTATGGCCAAATCCGAGAGCTACAATGTGACGCTACTAAGTTGAACATCAAGCTGATTACGATCGATGTCACCAAGAATAAGTTGCCCTAATTCCTTCTTCAACAAAAACTTGCAAATCATCTCTATGACCAATTGAGAGAAGACGGCCCGCCGATTAGGGTTTCTGTTACAGAATTATATCTGGGGTTTTTTAAATTGGGGGCTGGATGGTGATTGAGAAAAGTGGAAGCTTTGGCCACCACTATTAACGGGCGGCATACAATGAGAAGTTGACGAATAACATAACGTTGAATTTGGAAGCGGACGAATCTGTTGATTTGGAAGGGTGTAGCCGTGTAGGGTTGAGGAAGAAGATGGATTCATCAAATGGAGGAGAAAGGTTAAGGGGGAAAATCATCAAAACATGTGGCATTTGGAAGGCTGCAGCTTTTGAAAACGCAAGATAATTCGCCTGATTTCTCGGATTGTATTAACTGCTCACTTGATCGTATTGTGAATATTGTGAGGAATGAGTTGACGAATGAAGGATTTACACGTGACATTGTCCACCAATCAGAGAGTTGCGTAGTGATGACATGTCAAAACCCAATCATGTGTAGCTCCATATATAGGGGAAGATACGCTTGATTGGAGATATTAAGTGGTTGATAATGAGATTGATCACCGTTAAAAATGCTTGATTTGTTTTAACTTAGTTAATCATTACTTACTAATCACTACTAAAGTAAGACATTATTACCCACTAAAATCATTATTTTTATTGTAGAGTTTACTAACTAAAAAAACGTACAACCTGTAATACCTTTTAAGTTTTTTCTTCTTAAGTTCGCTTCTAGTTGTTATGGAGAGTAACTATTGCGGGAATATAATATTAGGAAGTGAATTATATATCGTCAAATTTATTTCATGCACATTTAAACTTGAACAACACAACTTTTTATTTGTTTTTATTTTGCTGAGAGATGTAATATATGAAATCATTTTGATAATATCACCTTCATATTATTTTACGCAGGATCGGATGTATATGGAATTAAGGGAGTGTATGACATAACTTGTAGGCTAACTAATGTGTAAAAAAATTTGAACATATCAAAGTTTAGTGGAAGAAATGAAGAATTATGTATGACCCACTTAAAGTTTTGTAACTATCCCAGTTAACTTTGATTTTAAATATACATATAAGTTATATAGTTTCTTTTGTAATTTCAATATTTTTTTTCTTCTAAAAAACTGAATACTTTTACCTATTTAATAAAATAATGTATAACATGTAAGAAGAGAAAAGTTACCTAACCTAAATGACATTTGGGGAATAAATACAATAGCATGTGATTTGGATTATAAATTACAGTTACACGTTTTGCACTGTTTGTATAACTAATTAAAAATCACTTTTTATTTGGTACCTTGTGACACTTCATAGTAGTAATTAATATACGAAAAAATGTATTGTTCAACTTAGTATGAAATTTATATTGATCAAATGAAATGAGTAGGACAATAATTATGAAATTTTAATAAAAGCAATACAATCTCTCTTAGAATACAAGATACACTATATATTGGATATGCAATTAAATACCTCATTTTTCCTCAATTTATACTACCTACCTTAATATGGAATAAAATGGATATAATAATTTATCACATAAGTTGTCAAGCTTTATTAGGTTTCCTCAAGTAACATTAAACTATGTTTGTGCAAATGAGATTGTTCGGTGGGTTAAAAGCAGAGATGTGCAACTTAATTGAAAAATTAAAAATGAATCAGAACTAGTTAGACTTGATTTTTCATATTTTTTTCCCCGGTTCTAGGTTCTCTATTTTTGTTTTTTCGGTTTTAAAACATGATTTTGATATTTTCAAGACTAACTTAAGATGTAGTTTAAGTTGATATTGTAGTTTTCGGTTCTAAACACGAAACAAACGGACTGAACCGGAACCATTACTTCAGTTCGGTTATCGATTCATTTCTTTTTTGTATTTTTTGATTTCGAGTTGTTCGGTTCCGGTCTGGTTCGGTATTACCCCGAAACCGAAAACATCATAAGCTAAAGCTCTCATAAATCGACCTTAAGATCTCTGTTGATCAACAAGAGCCGAAAGTTAATGGTGATAAATCTGTGTAACTGTAAGCTAAAGCTCTCATAATATATAAGCTCTGAAAGGTCGATTTATCACCAGGGGAGGACCTAGCATGGTGCACGGGTTGCCCGGGCAACCCCTCAAATTTTTCGAATTAGTGTTAATTTTTTTAGTGTAGGTGACACCCCTAAGAAAAACAAATGCCACAAATATCCTTATGTAGTAGAAAAAATAATAATATATGTTCTATTTAAATATTTGTTAAAAAGATAGCTCAAAAATATAATTAAAGTCCAATAAAAAATTAAATAAAGTCCATTACTCCTTATTCATTAAGTTTCTTTTATTTAGTGTTTCATAAACAAACAAAAAAACGTAGAGTCACTGCAACTAGAGATTTTAAGAAGAAATCTTCAGAGAGGCCAATGCAATTAAGATATAATTTTATTTTGCCACTTACTACGATGAAACATGTAACTTGATTTCTCCTTATTATCTGTTCAATTTATATTTTCATAAATAGAAGAAAATGGTGATGATTTTCTAAAGACCGATTTGCGCAGTAAAAGTTTCTGCAATGAAGCTTCTAAAGACCGATTTGCGCAATAAAATGTGTGATGATTTTTTGAATCAAGTTTGACTTGTTCAGTAGAAAAAATACTTTTAAATGTTACAATTGAAAGTGTAATCAATCGTTTTAAGAAAACGAAAGAACGAATAGGTTAACTTTAGAATGTAATTTATAGACGTTTTTTTACATATGTAATGAAATCGTACTTTCCAGCTTTTTTATATATTTTTTATGAAGTATGAATAAAAAATTGTACAACCATTCAAATTTTTTCCTGATCCGCCACTATTTATCACCATGTTAGAAGTAACTTATATTGACTTTTTCACCATTAACCTTGTTAGACACTTTCCGGTTTCATTTTCTTAATTTTGGGAATTTTGGAAATTTTTTATACAAGAGCTTATAAATTTATTAAGTTATATAAACTTAATTAAATTTATATTTGTAAATTTAATAAGTTTATATAAATAAATAATAAGCTTATAAGCTCTTATATAAGATTTTCAAATATGCCCTTAATTTAATTAACGCCATTGATTTTAATGAGCAACAAATTAATTATTTTATACTAAAAAATATGCTTCTCAAGGATTTGTGATTTTCAACTTAAGAAATTGAGCTGTTACACCATTGGTTCTAGATACATATATAAGAATAAAAATTCTAGTCTGGCATCATTTGTAAATGTTTTAAATGTTCATAAAAAATTAAAATAAATTCATAACGAATCATTATCGTAAATCATAAACAATAAATAATTAATATTAATATAATAACATAAACATAGTAACGTGACGTGAAATAACAATTGATAAAGTCATACAAAAACTTTGACTGGCAGGCTCTACAAATTTCACAAAATATTCATTCTGATTTCTGAAACCAACACACAAGTTCACAAACACTTCCGGTTTTCCTTCTAATTGTCCTTCTCAACCTCTCTTAAACAACAATGGCTAAGAAAAAGCATAGGTCCTTCTTCATGCCAAGGTTATGTCGTTTGTCCCTAAATGACGTAGTTCTCGAGCCGGCCTTCTAAAACCTCTGAATCCTTCTTCACCGACCCATCTTCACCAAAACTCAGTTGGACCGGCCAGGTCAAAAAGAAATCCACCAATAACAATATCAAAACTCAAGTTGTACCAGTACTAGTAATAGTAATAGTAATAATAACAGTAATCGCTTCCTCATCAGGACAAGTAATAGTAATAGTAACAGCAGCCGCTTCAGCAATAGTAATAGTAATGGTAATAGTAGTCGCTTTCTCACAGGTACCAAACCCTTCTTCCATTCCAACCGTTACACCAAGCTCCCTAATCTCTTCTCCAAAACCCTAATTTCTCCGGCGATTGATACCGCTACAATAAACAATTCTAACACTAAACATGTTTACATGAAGAGAAGTAAGAGTTGCAATGGTGAGGAAGAATACCAAGGGGTACAAAGAAATATTATAAGAATAGTAGTGATGATCATGATATTGTGAGAGACGTGATGATGGCCAGAAAACTAGATCCGCCATTGCCGGTGGTGAATTGTGGTGGTCGAGATCGAGAAGTCAACGGGAATTTATCAAAGAGGCGTGGTATCGAAATAAAAACTTTACAGATTCAACCAATTCAATCGACATCAGATCAAAATAGTAACAATAATAGTAATAGTAATACTAGCAATAGAGGATTTTCACTTCCGATGTAGGCAACAACCTTCCGATGAATTGATCAACCAGGAAGGTGATTATATTCAATTCCTTTAAAATTGTCGAGGAGATATGGACATCGGAATATTTGTTAAACTATCAATGGTATTTTGGTTTTTTCTGGAGATTGTTGCACACTTTTCCTAGGTTTTCACGTGTTTATATATTCAACCTTTGGAACATAGCGTGTGGTTGTTATATGCAAAGTTGTTTCCTTCATATTTTGTTTTTCTTTTTATTTATTTTATGATTTTTTATTTATTTTATATGGTTTTATCATGACAGTACTCATGCTATCTTTAAAAAAAATTATTGTATGTATGTATTATTAACTTGTCTTAATATTGTATTAGCAGTTACTAGCATTTGCCTTATTTTATTGTTTAAGGCTAGTGGGTATGGGCACCACATGTGGTGGTGCCCTTTTCCGCCACATCATCGCCACCTCACACCCCCACACCACCACCACACCACATCATTTGGTGGAAATACCCACCACACCACACCACACCATTTTATTTCTATCTCATCATTTCTTTTCCATTTATTTTTTAAACATAATATTAAACTTCCATTAAAATTAAAATAACAATACATTAAATTAAAAGTAGAAATACTTAAAATTAAAAATACTTAAAATAAAAATACTTAAAATAAAAAAACTACAATCCTAAATCGCTCATGGCTTTTCGAGCCCTATCCTTCGCGGCTAGGAAATGTTGAAGATCTTCTTGCGGCAAGCCTGGCGGCGGTTGCATACTCAAAATATTCAAATTATTGATCATTCTTTGTTCGGTTGCAAGCGCCCTTTCTCTTTCTTCTTTCTCCCTCTCTTGCTGGCGTCGTTCTTGTTCCAGTTGAACTTGTTGACGACGCATCTCTACGCGATCTTTCGTTGCCTCAAAGTGCTCGTCTAATCGTTTTTGAATGTCTTGCCTATGCTTGCTCTTCGCTTCCTTTTCCGCCGCATGCCTACCCGCTCGTTTAGCCTTGTCTCTTCCAATTGGTCGTTCAAGAGGAGTTGGGGTTTCATCAATGTCGTCGAATAGGTCATCGGGAAATTCATCGCCCCTGCATCAAGGTTGACATGAGAACGACCATCAGAAACGTCAACCGATTGTGAACTTTTTGAGCGCTTCGATTGTTGTTGATCTTTAGTAATTGTGCTCATCCATTTTGGATCCTCTTTTAAAATCAACCAATGTCGATCAAGCTCAAAAGCATGGCCATTTTTTTCAATTTTGTATTGTTTCTTGGCGGCCTCCAAAACATCAAACGCGGCCATTCCGCTACTTCTTTCCGACGAGAGTTTGTTGTATATACCATTGAATTTTGTAACCTTGTTGTTTATGTCACGTCATTTGCTACTAAGACTATTGTCTTTTCGGTATGGCGCGACTCCCAGGAAGGTATGGAATTTAGAAAGAATGGCTTCCCAATAGTTTTTAATTCTCATGCCATTCCCGTCCTTCTCGTTTTTAGAAGTCGCACACCAAGCTCGGCACAACGCAAGTTCCTCCTTTTCCGTCCATGGAAGTTGTGTGTCTTCTTCCACATCTTCTCCCCCAACGTCTTCGACAACCTCTTTTTCTTTCCTTTTCCCTTTCCCTTTCCCTTTCGCCTTTCTCTTGCTCCCCCCCGCTTGTTGTTCTTGTGTTTGGGCTTGTTGATGAATTTGTTGTTGTTGAAAATATTGGCCGGTGGGTGCAAATTCGGATACATTTTGTGAATATTGAGGTTGTTGAAATTGAGGGAGTTGAAATTGAGGTGCGGTTTGTGGATAATATTGTGGATGTGGGACAACACCGGGATTTAGGATGTTGGCGTATTGGTCGAAGCAACCAAATCCTAGGTTCGGTGGTATATTTTGTTGTGAAGGTTGGTTGGGTGTTTGTGGAGGATTGTTGTGTGGATCCATTGTAAGTAGAGAGGTATGAAGATAGGAGTTTGTAGAGAGTAAAATGGGTTAATTGTGTGTATAAAATGAGTGAAAGTGTGTAATATATATAGGTAAATAATTTAATAAAATTTTTTTTTTTTTAATTCTAACGGCTATAATGCCGTTTGAAAACGGCTACTTTTTCGACCGTTGCCCTCTCCCACGCCCGTTGCCCAGCCTCCACCGTTGCCACTCTCCACCCACGCCGACCCCCCACGCCGTTGTGGGGGGCGGTGTTCCGAGTCATCGCCACGCCGTGGCTGCTGAGTCACCCCCCCACGCCATGTGGGGCGTTGGCCCATTCCGATGAGTCTAAGCGACTAAATTTCCAATAAAGTTCAAGCGTAGTGCCATCGGTCTTTAGGCAAACCGAAGGGCTTCTTCAAACCGACATGGATGGTACGTCCCCTTCAATTTACACATCAGTTCAAAGCCTTCAGTTTGTGGAAGTGTAAAATGATGAGACTGTGAAGTAATTTTGTGAGTATATATATATATATATATATATATATATATATATATATATATATAAACTAGCAGGGTACCCGCGCAATGCGGCGGCGGGTACCCTGTTGTGTCAAGTAAATGTCATTCAGGTAGGCATTCGTATGTATAGTCTGTTGAGTCTCATTTCTCTTTTTGCGCAGCAATGGCTTCTACTCCAGCAAGGCTAACCAATTTGGTTGCTCTTTTAGTTTCTATTTCAAACATTTCTAGGTCATTTTAAGACTTCTTTAAACCTATAAAATTCATATCAGTATTTTCACTCCAAATAGACTCACTCTTGTTCTTAAATACATGCTTATTTTTCAAATAAATGAGCTGCTTCAGAAGTAGGTCCTTCAACTTCCTAAAATTTTGTAATTGAAGGGAAAACACCAACATGAAAGGATTTGATTCGAAAACTAATTTAAGTTACATCGTGTGTCAATGAAAGTACGTGTGCACCACTCCACAAATAACATATGATCATATTCACATATTTAATAGTAATAAGATCTAAAAGATGCATCAAACTTCTTCAAAATGTGTTTTTCTACTAAACATAAGCAACTGTTGGATCCATTTCACCCAATGTTATACAAAACCATATTTAGCATGTATCAAAAACATAGAACATAGGTTAAACCAAGTAAATATCAAGTTATCAATTTCATCTTCAATTGATGAGGAGTTTTCATTATTAACCATCTGCATAGAAAATTTTAGACCATTATATAAGAACTCAGGCATATGATCAACATTCATTATTACCGGCCCGCCTTTTTAATAGCATGTCTTCTATGTTCTATCATGCTTGATATATCATACAGTCCAGTTATATCTGTTGGAATCCTAGTGAAAGGTTTATTTAAAAATACCGGTCATTAATTAAAACAATTATTTAAAATTAACTATTTGAAATGGAATGAAACTGTTTTATCTATGTAGGTTTTTTATAGATTTAAAACTTTTCCACAATTACATAAACCTTTTTTCTTCAAATTAACTTTTGCAGAAATTACAATGACCAGAAAAGGGCACTAATCCAATTAATTAAGTTAACATCATTTATTAAGAGTTACATATTGCAGAAGAGAGGAGTTACCCGTTCACGTTCATATCTTTGTTCTTGTTCTCTATATTTTTCCTCGGCCACCTACAAGTATTGAAGGTAACAAATAAATATGCAAAAATATTGACAGTAATAATGCTACCAAAAGAACTAACCTCAATTGCTTCTTTATACTGCTCGGTCTGAGTGTATGCAGCTGCCATAACAAATTATAAATCCCACACAAAAGTTGATTGATAAAAATGTCTACAAAATAATGTAAATTAATATTATTTGAGTAAATATTTTACCTGTTGGGATAATAAATAAGATTATCATCAAAAAGTTCCATAGCAATGGTATAGAGCTCAATTGCCTCAGAGTACTTCTTTGATTACATAATCTTGCTACCTATATCAAAAGTTTGAAGACACACAAACATTTATCATTGAATATGAGGAAACTTAAGAAAGCCATAAATAATTAATTAAAAACATGAGGCACCTGCAGTAGAAGAAGCATCAGCCGATGGTAGCTCCCCAATGCTCATTTTGCATTTCTCATATTCAAGTAATGCTGCACACAAAATTAGTCAGCAAATGATATAAGTGTTTAAACAACAAACAAGGAATCGCAATTTTACCACAATCGAATCAAATCAACCAAAACCGGAACAAATTATGTGCGAAACAATATATTTGTTTGTAAAGAAATTGAAATAAGAAAACATACAGTAAAAAGATCATTATCTTTTAGGCGAGTAATACTTAGGTTAGATTTGGGTTCAATGATAAGCCAATTCGAGACGACTGTCTTCAATTGCTATGGCTCGTCGTATAAAACAACCTTTCCACCATTGTCGGAACAATTTCTCCTTCCGGCGGCCATAATGGATTATAGGTTTGGCGAGAAAGCAAAACGATTCTAGAAAGCAATTTGGTATATGTGTGAAAACCCTAATTCGCTTTTAAAAAGCAAACATTTTTAGATACCTGCAAACAATCTATAATGAGTTGCGAGTTCCAAAACCGTTTCCACTTCCCTATTGCAAGTCTGACGATTTTGCTTGAAGTATGTTGGGTTTCGGATGTCGTTTAGTTTCCCCATAAGACGATTGATATTCTTTAAGCAAAAATATTAGATACCTGAAATTCCATGATTGGGCCGAAAATTTAAGCATTCGAAGCCCAGTCAATATAAGCAACATGAAATGTAGCCCAAAAAGTTTCGGGGCCAGTAATCGGGAACAGGTGGCTTTGGGCGAACGCTTTAATAAGCATTTGTTTAGGATTGACAACGCAAGCAATGATTAGATCAGGTGGTATGTCGGTATCATTTCAGCGGTAGGTCTCGGTTTCGAGACATGGCTGCTGCATATTTTTTACTCATTGGATTAAAATCCCAAAATAGTAAGAAATTGGCTGAATTTTCAGTCTGCTATTTAAAGAAAGTCCTAAATGCATTATAGATAGTAGATATATATATATATATATATATATATATATATATATATATATATATATATATATATATATATATATATATTTGTAGTAACTTATAGGATCGCTAGGAGACATGACTTTACATGATTATATCCTCTTATCTGCTTAAAAATGTATATCTTGATATGTAGGTTGGCCCGGTCTATTAACTTGCATAGTTATATTTCTATCGATTGATTGATGTTTTTAGTTAATTCGCGTTATTTTGTGCACACAAGCACATATATACAAGTTTTGTTTGCACATTCACTACACTTTCACACTCACCACATACACATTTTTCCTACCTATATTCTTTTTTCTCACATGTATTTACTTACGTATGAAATTGCATAATTTTGACTTCTCATTTTGAAAAGCTTATAAAGATAAGGTGGTGATTTTTACATCACATATTTTAACTTATACATCATAATTATTGCTTTACATGTTTGTACAGTCTGTGGTAATACTTGTATAGTGTGTATAAACATCAAAATTTGTGATGTACTCCCTCCGTCCCACAAAAAAGTTTACATTTCTCTTAGGCACAAGATTTTAGGTGATAGTTAGTGTTGTGGTCACTAGTATTACTTTTGATTAAAATATAAGGTTGGATTGGAGAGAGAAAGATAGTTAGTGGATATTAATGATGAATTTCTTAGTAATAATAATATTTTATTATGTGGGGTCCATTAAATGTGAGAAATGTAAACTTTTTTATGAGACAAAATTTTAGTGAGAAATGTAAAGTTTTTTGGGGGACTGACGGAGTATAAATTAATTCCCATACAAATATGCCATAACTCTAGACTTTATTTCTGTTTTTTTGTTGAGAAATTATTTGAAATGAAATTGCATAATTATCCGGTTTATGTGGCTATGGAGTCTGTACGTATGGCAAACTGTGATCATCACATTCTTTCCTCTTTTTTGGATAACACACAAATGCACATTCACTCATTCAATTTCAATTCAACAACCAGTCAATCATGGCCGCCACGGCCGCTACAAAGCTCACTTCCGGCCTCCTTTCCGCACCCTACATCCCACACCACCGCCGGAAACCACCACTTCCACCCTCACATCACCACAATCCCCAACCACCAAAACCTATAACCCTAGCCTTCCGGAAAACCAGAACAGTGTGTAAAGCGGCGGATGTTTCGTCTTCCGGTGTGTCGGAAGATCGACGGAATTGGGTCCCGGTGGTACCGTTGTCGGCGTTGCCGAAAGGTGAACGGAGAGTGATCATACAGGATGGAGAAACGATTTTGTTGTTGTGGTATAAAGATGAAGTGTTTGCGATTGAGAATAGATCACCTGCTGAAGGTGCTTATAGTGAAGGATTGATCAATGCTAAGCTCACTCAGGTTTTGACTTCAATTCCAGTTCATATAATTTAATTTTCCCCAATTTTTCTAGGTCAAATTCGAAGTTGATGTATGTTTTAATAGTAGCTTAACACATCAAATTGTTCTTCCATCTGTATGTTATGAAATTGAATGCATCAATATCTTTCTGATAGTTATAAGAATTCATATGTGCAATCTCTGAAAGATATGCATAATTATGAGTGATTTGTACAGGACGGGTGTATAATGTGTCCAGCAACGGATAGCACATTTGATTTGAGAAACGGGTCGATCAAAGAATGGTTTCCAAAGAATCCTGTTTTAAGAGCTCTGACACCTGCTTTGAGGAATTTATTCGTTTATCCGGTTAAAATTGATGGTGAAAATATATATATAAGTATGGGTGGATCTGCTCCAACTGATGCATCTGCTGAAATTGTCTTTAGTGGTAGGGCTCAACCTGGTATAACCGCTACTGATGTCAATGTCGATGAGGTAACCAACTTAATTCTTCTTTTTTCAGCAAAAATGACAAAATAACAGAAAATCATCATCAATGTCACACACAAAAGACTAGTATTTTTTTTTCCTTCCAAATATTGTTTTTTTTTTCTTCATGTTCAGGTAAGAATGGTGGTTGATGAAGGGTCGGGAGGATTCGGTTTCACAAAAAAGAACGAATTGATAAACGGGAAAGCGGCTATAATTGGGTTCCTGTTGCTGTTAGATTTTGAACTGTTGACTGGTAGAGGGATCCTTAAGGGCACAGGCTTCTTGGACTTCCTTTATTCTGCTATCAACCGCTATTAACTAATTGGTAACGTATACATTCTTTGCTTAATGTGGCATCATCCTTTCCCCCCGAGTTTTTATGATGTTTTTCATTTTGAGTTTCATAAATAAAGTAAAATCGAACATTGTATAAGTTATAAATTTGTTTATATTACAATGACCTCTCTGGTTGTAGTGAAGATGGTGTAAATTTTTAATAAGTTTTGTTATAGACAGAGTTGCTCATTTGAATTACAACTTGGAACATCTTTAGTGTATACTAGTAGGGTACCCGCGCAATGCGGCGGCGGGTACCCAGAAACTATATTTCGTGGCGATCAAGTGTTGTTCGTTTACACGGTTTTTCCAACAATAATTGCGCAAATGAATGATTTTTTTTCCGTCTTTAAAAATTGCAATTAGTAATCATCATCATCTAGAACATAATAATACATTCAAGTTCAAGAAACTTAAGCATTATAATTAAAGAATATGTGAGCACACAAACAAATACATTGATCATGGAAAGTTCGATACAATATGTTTTCTATTTAAAGTTGGTTGTTTATTTATTCTAAAACAAAGTGTCATTTAGATCAATCGGTTAACACACAATCTGTACTCAGAAAAGGTCTTGTGTGTCGAATCCTGTAAGCAACATTTTTTTAGTGGTGTTTAAGATGTTACTAAAAGTAGAAAAAAATTTAAGTTTAAGTTTAAGGACTTCTATATTTAGTAGTCCTAAACACATTATAATTTCTATATTTAGTAGTCCTAAACACATTATAATTTCTATATTTAGTAGTCCTAAACACATTATAATTTCTATATTTAGTAGTCCTAAACACATTATAAAGGAGTAAGATTAATTGGGTTCAAAACCCACTACTTGATATTTTATTTGTAGTGTCATATATTGAAGATGTAAATGTTTGGGAAAAATAAAAGTAAAAACAAATACAAATTAACATGTATTACATCTAGGTCCGAAATAATAATTTAACACGTGAAATATAAAGTCGCACAAAAAAAAAAACCAAGTAACATTATTGTTCACATAACGCAGATATTGCGACAGGTGGTCGGGTTTTAGACGTTGGGTCTATAAGTAGTGGGGGCAAGTAGGGGTGTTCGTTTGGACGGTTTAGTTTTATCCGAACCAAATATGTGAAACCAAATAAAGTCCGGTTTTCAAAAGTTCAAACCGAACCGTCCAAACTAATTCGAAAACCAAACCGATCCGAACCAAATAACAATTTGGTTGGTTTGGTATTATCCGTTTGGGTTTTCCTTAAAATTTTCAAAATACTACAAAAGTAAATAACATAAATAATATTAAGTTCGATATGTAAAATTCCAAAAAGATAAACTACTTTGTACATAAAAACAAGTCTAATTCATAGCTTATGACATTTACAATCATATATGCAAAAAATCTTGACATCAACTTTATCAAAAACTCCAAAAAGATTGGAATATCGCCAACTGATACAATATAAAATGGAACAAGTGTTAGTATATAAATCAATTTACTATAAGAAATTTATAGAAAATGAGTACCATAATTTGCTTACAATGGAAACCAACAAGTGTTAGTATATAAATCAATTTACTATATATTACTATTCGGTTTTTTTGGACAATCCGGTTTTCACAACGGAAACAAAATCCAATCCGAAATCCAAACTATTAATTTGGTTCAAGTCCAAACCAGTCCAAAAAACAAATAACCAATCCAAATAATCCGATCCAAAATATTCAATTGGACAATTCGGTTATATCCGAATAGTGAACACCTCTAGGGGCAAGCTTGGTTTCTCTACTAAATAGTATTGCCCAATCATTTTGAACGAAGCTGTAGTTGTCAAAACGTGGATAGTCGTTGGGAACGTAGTAATCTATATCGAAACACTTCAACGAAAAGACACCACCTTATAACTGCCGTCCCTCGTATGCACGAATTAAATTGTGGGGGATCATAGCTGCAATTTTGTGCCTCTAATAAGAAAGGATTAGCATGTTAAATGAGTTAGATAATCGAATGTATTATTAATTGTGAAATTAAGAAACAGTACATGAGTGCATGTGAAAATTTTAAAATCTACTTACGTATCTGTCGAGCAAAAACAACCAGAGTGTGTTATGTTTTTCGTCCTTCCAAACAGACTCCACCCGCACAAAGTTGCAGCTGTAACACCACTCAAGATTGCAGAGAGACTCAAAGCTCTCAATTGGTACACAAGGTTCAAGCTCCTATCAAATTTCAGTGTTATAATAATGAGATGAAAAATATGTATTTTTTTTAATCTTGCTACAAAATTTTCGAATAAAAACCAACAATTTACAACCGCTATTAATTGTGTAATTAATAGTCAATTGTTGCTAGAAATAAATAATTAAAAGGAAATGTGGATTTTGGTAAGAGTTGATGATTTACAGCGTCGTATATTTAATGTTATTGGGTAAAATGGTTTTCGAATAACAGACTTTTGTTATTAAGTGTGGGTGGTGTTACCAAAGTGTAATGTATAGCAAGTGGTTAACACATAATGATAAGTTAGGAGAGGTCTTGGGTTCGAATCTTATTAGCCGCGATTTATTTTTAGTTAAGGTAGAGAACTAACTAACAAAAGTGGAAAGGTCTTTAAAATTAAGTTTAAGGAGCTCCTTAAACTTGCCTAATGGGGTAGGCCTAAATGCTTTATATAGTAGTAAGATAGGATCAAAGACGCTATCTTACCTTAAATTCTTTATACAAACTATACAACCATTCTATATATTTAAGGAGCAAACACAATGTGAGTAACTTATAAAGATAGCAAAATGAGCGGACCGTCTAATTCTAATCTCAACGTCTCATACAAGTTCACAAGAGCAGCTTTAGCTGCCTGGTTACTAGGGTAAACAATTAATAGTTAACATTCACTAAAAAAAAAACACTCTTCAATTATGTTATGTTTGGCGTGTCAAATTTGTAAAATATAAACTATTTTATTAGGAAACTCGTCGGATCAAATGACAGTTTTCGCCCAAAATGTATTTTAAAGCATATAATTTATTTTTTAGTAATCTTGTTTGATGCACCAAGTGCACTCACGGAATATATGCTCATCCTAGGGAGAGGTAACCAATTTTCAACTCGGCATTAACTACTATCCGGCCATTACACTTTCTCAAGTAAAGGAGAGCCACATACGTAGGATATGATATACGTTCTCCCAAAAATTAATATCCTGAAATTTAACAAAAAAAAAAAGTGTACAAGATTAATAAAAGAAGCCTATAGGCTATAGTACTCCATTAAACAAACCTTAAAGCCCTTTGAGTTTGAGTTATACCATCAAAATAGGGAACACCAACGGATCATTTGCTTCCTCAAAACAGAAGGTATGCCCCAAGCTTGCCGTTTTTACGAGATGATCAACTGCATGATTAAAAATGGAACAATTACAATCAAAACAAAAAATTGCAGCGATAACTAGACATACAACTTTGACATGTAATCATATTTTTATTATCATATTCAACGCACTCTAATTATTCTAGATATGCATGAACATTGTTTCAATTCAACCAACCAACCTGACCCGGCTCGCTTGCGTAAAAGTTACCCATTTTGACATGATACATAACATAAGAATTTTGCACCTCTAGCAATAATGTACTACATGCAACAATACATTTCCTTAATTTCATAAAATATAGTATGATTCTATTACCGTCCAAAAATAATTGACAGTCTCTTTGATGAATCTCATACATTCCTCTTCATTGACAACATCTGCCGCCATTATTAACACGTTTTGTGCACCAATTGTCTAGCATTCTCCCTGATCCCATAAAGTCGGTTATCTCTTCGTGCGACCAATACAAGATTTGCTCTCTTCTTTGCATATTCATACGCAATTTGCTAACATTAAGAAAAATTAACTTTGTAGGAATGTTAGAAAGATTAGTCCAAATAGAAAGATTAGTCCAAATAGAAATATTTAAACAACTCTTAGGGGTTAGGAATGTTATTATCAAAATTCTTTTTGAAATTAGAAAGATTAGTCCAAATAGAAATATTTATTATAGTTAAAGGACTAAATCTGTAAATGTAATAAGACATATTTCCCGCCATTATAAAGTTTCTCACAATTAAGATTCTACAAACGGAAAATATTGGGGTTGAGCGTATTTCTAGGGCTTCGTTTGAATTGTTCATCGATGCCCTTGATTTCGAACCTAATTTTCAATATTTTCTGTATGTAATTTCACTTTTATTTACTTTTTAATCAACCATTTTTGTTATTAATTTCCGAATATCATAAGATTAAACATAATGGATCAATTTCCACTAATCCGTTCGTATTTACTTATAATTTTACCATTTTTGGCCTTTCTGAAAAATGTATTCATCAAAGTCGTTATAAAATTCAGATCCGAAGCAAAATCAATCGAGGGGAATCAAAATCATTTGGAACCCCCAAATCGTCTTTTAGGTCATCTCACAGAAACGACCAGAAATCCTTGCATCATTATTTATAAACAAATTATATTCATACAAATTCATTTGATTGACTTTGTGTGAATCTTAGTTGAAATTTCGATGTTGCATGATTTCTGGTCTAGAGTTCTGATTATCTAATTCCTTTCGTTTTTCAATCAAATTTTTTTCTTACGATTTGTGTTGATCACATTGAATTTTGATAATTATATTTCAAATTTAAATGGTATGTTGTTGATTATTATACCAAAAGGTTGCAATTTTGGGTCTAACCTTCAAAATCATTAAAAAAATTCTTAAAAACAAAAATACATTTTTGGGTTGTAAAAAAGTTGAAATTGTAGATTTTGGGGAAATTAAATGCTTGAAGAATCTCTAGCATTCTGTTTTCCCTGGAAAGAGCTACAATAAATCATTATTTTTGCAATCACAAACGTCACTCGAATGACTAATGAAGCTCAAAGGTTTAAATGGAGTAACAAGGTTTTCAAAAATTGAATATTGAGATAAACCCTTTTATCGGTTTCAAAATGGGTGGAATTTGCTCAAGATTAAGCTGTGGAACGGGTGGAAACGATATGGAAGAAGATGGAAAACATGCTGGAGTACAAGTAGCTGATCCCAAAAATAAAGATGGTGTTCCAAAAAATGGTAAGATTGAGGGTGAAACTGTAACAAAACAAAAAGATAGCCATAAACAATCGATATCCGAAAGGGTTCTCGGGTCAAAAAGGATGCAAAAGATAAAAAGTATAGTTGGTGGGACCCAAGGTGCACAAAAAGCAGCCGGATGGCCTTCGTGGCTAACCTCGGTTGCACCCGAGGCTGTACAAGGATGGGTCCCACGTAGTGCAGACTCGTATGAGATGCTAAATAAAGTTAGTACCTTTTTTCATTCTTGTTATATACTTTTTATTTTCTATGTTCAATATGGTCTACTCATTTACATATATATGATGTTCTTTGTATTTGTTATTGCAGATTGGGCAAGGCACGTATAGTAGTGTTTACAAAGCTCGGGATCTGCAAAATGATAGAATTGTGGCCGTAAAGAAAGTGCGGTTTGTAAATATGGATCCTGAAAGTGTGCGGTTTATGGCGAGGGAGATTTGTATATTGCGTAGGTTAGACCACCCTAATTGTATGAAGCTTCAAGCTTTGGTTACTTCAAAGTATTCGGGCACCTTATATCTTGTTTTTGATTATATGGAGCATGATCTTGTTGGCCTTTTACAATCTCAAAAAGTCAAGAAGTTTACATTGCCACAGGTTTCTTTTTTCTTTAGTTTCACAATAAGCTTTTTTAACAAGTCAACCAAAGTTTAGGATAAAACCACATCCAAAATTCTTATTTAGGGTTAAAACACCAAATCAGTAAAAGTTTGATTAATTTTTTTATTTTGTATATATTTGGGGTATAGATAAAATGTTATATGCAACAACTTCTTCTTGGAATGGAGCACTGTCATTCTCGGGGTATTCTACATCGAGACCTTAAGGGTTCAAATATCCTTCTGGACAACAAGGGAATTCTCAAGATTGGAGATTTTGGGCTGGCTGCAAGATTTGAACCGGGCCAAAAAGAACCATTAACAAGCCGTGTTGTAACTTTATGGTATCGGGCTCCCGAACTGTTATTCGGGTCAACATCTTATGGTGTTGGCATTGATATGTGGAGTGTGGGTTGCATCCTTGCAGAACTATTTATAGGAAGGCCTATCATGCCTGGAAGAACCGAGGTATGTATCCATGTCTTAACTGTATTTGTTAGTTTGTTAGAGTTACTTTTCTGTTTTTTTAAAATGGATGTGGATGTTAGGTTGAGCAAATACACAAGATCTTTAAGCTTTGTGGTTCACCCTCAGATGAATATTGGAGAAAGTCAAAGTTGCCAAAGTCAACTAGTTTTAAACCTCAACATCATTATGAACGCCGTATTGTTGATACGTTTCAACAATACTTGCCGCCTTCTGCTTTGGCTCTGTTAGATACTCTCCTTGCAATTGAGCCCAATGCACGTGGGACCGCAACTTCTGCACTTTCTACTCAGGTAATTAATAAATATATGAAATTAGGTAATATACTTATCATTTTTGGTAATAATAAATGAAGATTTATTTTATGTCAGTTGTTTACATCAGAACCTCTTCCGTGTGATCCGTCGAGCTTACCAGTATATCCTCCAAGCAAAGAGTTTGATGCTAGATACCGAGAAGAGGAAGCGCGAAGGTAAATCAAATATTACTTACCAGTTTGACTTAAAAAGTCAAAGATGTTTTTTTTATAGGAGGAAAGCTGAAGCTATGAAAGGGCACGCGCCTGATTCTGTTAGGGTGGGTGTTGGGGAATTGAAAGCGCAGGGACAGATGACAGTGAGAAAGGATGATACGAGAATAGGGAAAAAAGGGTACTCGTATTCTAACTCAGAGATCCACCAAAGTGCTGTCGCATCATTGGCTAACAACCTTAATCTCGGTGCAAGTTTAAGGATGGCACTTTTACACAATGATCTCGCCTCAAAAGGAGGACCCTTTAATCCACCTCAAGAATCCACCAACGTGCCCACCAAATTGGTAAGCTTGCTACCATATCCTACTCACTACAACTGGCAAAATTGGGGAATTACTTCCCACGAACAATATTTTAACCTTTTATTATTATTAAACTAATTTAAGATTGCTGTTTCACTCTGAAAATTACCTTTTCATGTAACGAACTTTCAAAATCTTTCCTTCTAATGTAATTAACTTGTATTTTTACCATCTTTGTTTAAAAAAGTGACATTCCATTTGATGTAACCAAATTACATTAAAAGGCATCAAAAGGTCATTTTCATAGACTAATATAGAAATTTTTGTATCTAATTCTTTAATAAAACAATTTAAAAGATCGTATGCATTTTGGGCTACTAGCCATCGTTTAGTTAATTATTTTCAAATTGGTCCATTTGACATTAAAATATAACCTGAATTGCACAAGTGAATGGGTTGAAATTGGTAATTTTTCGCCTCTTATTTTCATTTACTATTTTCTTTTAGTGTTATATTTGAAGAACATTTTACCAAATTTTGGGTCATTTTTAGGGGCACGCAAGAAAGATAACTAGGGTTTATTCGGGATCATTGCTACCTCTAGGCGGGACCACAGAAGACATGCTCAAAGAACATGAAAGAGATATTCAAGCAGCCGTTCGAAAAGCACGTGTTGACAAGGCCAATAGCAGAGTGATATGACAACATGTTGTGATCTAAATTCACAAAAGTCAAAGGATGATGGTTGACTTTGCAGGTGAGTATTCTCGTGGCTACAATGAAACCTGAAGTGAAATCGGACGAATTTTTTCAAGATGGTGATGACGTGGCATTCATCATGGGATCACTACGGGGCTGAAGTCACATATAAGTAATGTGTACCGTTGTTGAAATATAGACTTTGAACTACATTTCAAATTGAGATTCAGTGGCTTTCGGGTCGATGTAAATGATTACGCGTGTTTAATTTTTTTGAGATTCAATGGCTTTGTGGTTAACATAAATAACCGTTAGTGTTACAGTAACATGTTCAATATATGGTGATTATTTTGTTAAGAAAACAAACAGTAATCAACTACCAACGGTTGTGTTTCAAGTACTTATCATTAACATGATCTTGTAATTTACTCTATTTAATAACTACGTGTTATGTAGATTCATTTACAAGTTTAAGAAACAAAAGTATACTATAACCATTATATAGATTTTACCACTACATATAATAAAATGCCAACACTTCCATTTTATTTAAACCCAAAATCACTTAAAAAACAAAAACTAAAAATCTTGCTTTGGCTTACGGCTCAGCTCAGAATAAGTCCCACCCATATGTTGCAAAATCTCTTCCCACAAACCCTCATTTTGTGAGCCACTAAATATCAAATTTGCACTACAAGCCGCCACGTGCCACAAGCCAGCTTCAATTTCTTCTTTTAGCTGATCAAGCTGCCACCCCGCATACCCAACAAAAAATTTAAAATCTTGTGGTTCATAACTACCCGTTTTAACTAACTTCGAAGCTTCATCTAAACTGTCTCGTGACCCGAAACATAACGAAGGAATAACTTGTTCGAAATTGATCACGTGTTTTTTCGGGCCCGTTTTTACTAAGAATATGCTGGCTTCGAGGGGCCCGCCGAAGTGTAGTAAGCAGTCAGAAAAGGTTGTGGCGAGATGGAGGTTTGTGGGTTTCATGTTTTTTATTTTTTTGTTTAATGGTCGGTTTATGATTACTCCAAACGGGCCTTCTTGTGGGTGTCGGGTTCCCGACCCGAGTAGGAAGATGACGGATCGTTCGAAGGTTTGAACACCATCGAGTTTTTCGGTTGCAACGAGGACGCAACCGGGCTCGGGGGTGGTTAGAGGGTGGGCCCATTTTGGCCCGAGACGTTTTGACTTCTGGATGACTCCTTCATCTTGTTTGTTAAGCATTAACTGTATAGTATACCGATGAAATTGTTATAACTTATAAGTGATTGATTATACGATGTTGAATAATAAGAATTATATAATTAAAATATTTGTAAGATGTTGTTATTAGAGATGCAGTTTCGAATTTTCAACCCAACTACTTATAAATGTATTGATTTGGGTTGTGTTTTATTTCAAACGGATCAAATCAAAATTTTGAATTATAAGGGGAATGGGTCAAGTCAACCCGCCTATTTAAGCCTACACTAAAAAATGACCCGTCATGACTTGTTACCCGACCCGACTTGCCCATCTTGCCACCAAAAGAATATGAAGTGTGATTCAGAAATATTACCTGCTGATTTAAATGTAAAACGGCTCTAAATTCTCTCCAGTCAGTGGCTTTATGCTGGGATTTTGGAGTACCTGTATCGTTAGATTTTTTGCTCTCGTCAGAATTTTTTCCTTTTAGTCCCTCTCCTTCTGGAACCGAATGATCACCATTGCCTATGATTATTTATTTGTAACAAAACTTAACAAAATTAATATTCTTACATGTATAGATGTATATGTATATCTATGTCTATATGTATACGTATTTTAACAGTATGGAGAAACTGAAGTTTGGCCCTTCTGACTACTGAACCTCAGAAGCACAACCGACAAGTGTTTATGCCTTGATGATCACATAGATCAATTAATAATTATACACTAATGAAATGCTAATTAGGCTGCACATAGATTTCAATCAATATAGTTAGAATAATAATCAAATTTAACTATCCATCAACATTCATACACTTGTTACCAACTAATTGGGGTAACTATTAGTGACCTGTGACATCTTACCCTAATGTGACGTCGATTATCTGATTTTTAATGTTTTCTTTCATCTTTCCACACAATATTTTGCAATTCTTGATATGTGCATGCATCATTTTCATGGGTATGCAATTCTGGATATAATGTATCATCAATCATGTGCATGTCATGCTTATTATGCAAATATTACACCTAATTTATGCAAAACATTTTTATCATACAAGCGGAAGTCAAAGAAACCCTAAATTACTAACTCATAAAACAGAATCGCACCTGAATAAGATGATGAATCAGAATTATTCTGGGAATTCTTCTTCCCCGTAGCTCGAACAACAAACGACTGATGAGAAGAAACAGTTCTGATCTCAAATACCTTTCCAAAATCGAACGAAACCGTTTTTCTCGATTTCCATGAAGAATTAGGTTTATCGTGAAATTGATTACTGTTCTTCAATAGGTAAGGGCATCGAGCTGCAGCTTTGATCTGTATAGCACATAGATCCATCTAGATCAGTGAAATTGAAATAATTTCAGAGTTTAATCGGCAAATTGTTTAGGTAAATTTTGCAGAAATCATAGTAAACAAAGATGATAAAGGAATATACAGGAAAGATTTCAGTGGTAATTAGAGATCAGGAAAACCAAAGATGAAAGCGAAAGGAATGTGTGTGTGTGTGTGTCTGTATGAGAGAGAGAGAGAGAGAGAGAGAGAATATTCCAAATTATAAACCGTTTTTTATGGTGAAAACTGAAAAAAAGGGCAAACCGACGTGACTCCGTCAGAGTTGCATGTTCGGACTTCGCACTTCGGAGTCATGGATATGGAGAATTACTTGAAACGGGTGGATAACTTGGTGGTTGGATTCACCTTTTAGACCGATCGGTATGGGCCATTGGCCGTTGGCGTGGGGCTGACATGGCACCCGGCCACGGCGTTAAACAAGGTTAGCACACCGCCCCTCTTAACGGCGTGGGGTGCGGTGGTGCGCAGGGGTGGTGACGGCAGCGGGCGTTAACGAGCGAGAGAGAACGAGATTTTTGACCGTTGGGCGATTTCCAACGGTAATATTACCGTTTGAAATAAAAAAAAAAAAAAAATTATATAATATATATTATATACTCCCTCCGTCCCACAAAAAAGTTCTCATTTCCCTTTGGCACAAGATTTTAGGTGATAGTTAGTGGTGGGGTCATTGGTATTATTTTGATTAAAATATAAGGTTGGTTTGGAGAGAGAAAGATAATTAGTGGATATTATTGATGGGGTTCTTAATAATAATAGTATTTTATTGTGTGGAGCCCACCACATGTGAGAAATGGGAACTTTTTTGTGGGACAAAAGTTTTAGGAGAAATGGGAACTTTTTTGTGGGACGGAGGGAGTATATATATATACCCCAATCACACACCAATATAAATACCCATCTTATAACACAATACATATATCATTTCATCACCTTTTTTAATTTATCATCACTACGTTAATCATGGCTACATCATCATCATCGTCTTCATCGTCGTCGTCTTCATCATCCGACACATACGATACGGCTTTGTTGGCGTATTGCGCGACGCGCCTGAATCAGGTAGCGGAGACTAGTAATGCCCGCTTCGACACTCGGACTGCAAAGCTGAACCGTAATCGTGCCGCTGTACACCAACGACTTTATAGAGATTATTTTGCGGATGACAGTGTTTATAACGACAAATATTTCAAACGACGATTTCGGTTGAGCAAAAGTTTGTTTATGCGCATATGCAGTGCATTAGAAAACAGGTATCCTTTCTTTCAACTTAAATATGATGCTAGAGGTAGGCGGGGATTTTCACCATTGCAGAAATGTACGGCAGCAATCCGATCCATGGCTTACGGCGCGTCCCCTGATTCTCTTGACGAGTACCTACGCATGTCTGAAAGGACTGCTAGGGAAAGTATGTATAACATTTGTGAAGGCTTATCGGCATCCGTCAAACCCAAAACAAATATTGTTTACCAAAAAACAAGAATCGGCACGTAAGGACGTAGAACGTGCTTTTTGGGTTTTAAAGGGAAAGTGGCACGTTGTTAAAAATGCGGCGCGTACCTATCAACTAGATAATTTAAGATCCATGATGTATGCATGTGTCATAATGCATAACATGATTGTGGAAGACAAAGGTCGCGTCATTTCACATTACTTGTCGGACAGCCCCCGTCATACGTTGTATGTACCGGGAACCGCTGAATATTTGCATAGGGTTGTTGACATTCGAGACAATGCAACACACGATAGACTTCAAGAAGACTTGGCGGAACATTTCTACAATAACGCAAATCACAATGCAAATGAAGACGAAAATGAAGACGAAGATTAAAATATATGTTATTTGTATTATTTTTATTAAGTTGTTATTTGTATTTTTATTATAATGTAATTTGTGTTTTATTTAAAATAAATGGAAAAGAAATGATGAGTTGGAAAAAAAATGGTGTGGTGTGGTGTGGTGGGTATTTCCTGAAAAAAGTGGTGTGGTGTGGTGGGGTTGCTGAGGTGGCAGATGATGTGGCAGAAATTTTGGTGTTAAGGTGAGGCCCATTCCTTATAGCCTTATTGTTATTTGGCTTTTGAGTTCAAACAGATAGTTAATAAAATGAAAAATGATAATGATAATTATAGAATGTAAAAATAATATAAAAATCGTCTTATTATTTTAAAAATACTACTCCATCAATAAATGTACAAATACTTTATGCACATTAAAGACAGCCCTAAGAGCTGTCATTAACAAAAACTAATAAAATTGCTAATTATTATCTTTAAGATTATAATTACAAAACTATTTTTAGAAAAAAATCTGCCTATAATGAGCTTCCTCATATTCAATATAGTCGAGTTTTACTCATAATGGACATGAACCTAAATTCGTATAATTAGTTGATAATTGGAAGGTAACTTTTTTTTTTCTAATCAGAATTATTTGGTTATTAAAGAAACCGATTAGTCGATTACAATTAATAGGTTGTTTTGTTTTTTTTATGTTTTTTCCTAATAATGGTTGATTGCTCACCATACCTTTTACTATTATAGTTAAGCAAAATTCATATATATAAATTATAATAAGAAAACTATGTTATCAAGTAGTAACCAACTTCTTTTATAGAGTAAACTTATACATATATTTAGTGCATGTAGTATTTGTTTCATGTAACATCTAATAGTTTTAGTTGCTCCAATCAAGTCTATATAGTATCAATTGTTTTAAGTTCAGGCTAGAATGGTTTTTCATAAAGTGACGTCACAATCTCCCAAAGATAGTTTGCTCTACATATACTTTTATAATGAATAACGCTTTTTTCAATAGCCATGATGTTTGACTTTTGACCAACTAGACTATAGGAATCAAGTCCATTAGTGCACAAAATGTAATTGATTTGTGTAATACATTCCAAGATTTGACATACAATTCACCCGTATGTTGATGCATTCTTAATTTAGAACCAGCCCCTAATAAAGAAACCACGGATTAGGTTATACGTTTAAGTATACTATAAGTGTCACTATTTTTGGTAAAAACCATCCTCTATAGAAAATATGCTTACAAAACTGCATCAATCACATATATCATTACCCCTTTAAGCAGCGCCAAAATGCTCCATCATCATCAGGCCCTGAAGGTATTAACGAAATTAGATTATTATCATAATAATAACTTTCTGTAATCACATTTAACACATTAATTATTTGTAAAAACAGCTAAAAGAACAGATAAAAAAAATATGTTGCACAAAGAACATATAAACCTACGGTACTGGATATTCCAATTTAATAGCACTGAATGAAGCAGCAAGAAGATGATCACGCCTGCTCTCAATGAACATTTGTCTTAATTCCTCAAATTTGCCTTGTGTAATTGCTTCTCTAATTAACCGAAAGAATAACAAATAGTGATGTGTGTTGTGTCTGCAAAAACAAAAACAAGGTTGTAACTTGTAAGATACGGGTGTCCAAAGTTATTTTTACATGAGCAATTGGTAACAGTAAAAACATTGGGAGAATATATATTTATATTTATATTTATATTTACATTTCAAGGAGAATGTAAGCGAGCATTTCATGGACATTGAGCAGATGATTAATGTAGGCTTTTGTATGGTTCTGGCATGTATAGCATTTGCAGCCATCAACAATTCGTGATGCATCTTTCCTGCACAAATAATAAATATACCAATAACTAATTAAAACAAACAATTTCATTAATTCATTGAAAAGGGTATGAGAGAGAGAGAGAGAGACTACCTATAAACAGTTGCTTTAAGATTTATCTTTGTGTAATCACCAGTCATAGCACTTAATCGTGGGTCAGACACATGTTTAAACTTGCCATCAAGTGGGAATGTAAGTGCAAAGCCCCCAAGGGTAAGATGGTAAATATACCTGAAAAAACCCATCAAAAATGGCTTTTAGTTGACATAATGACATCAACAAAAGAAATGCAGTTAACAAAAGCTACTTACGAGGAGTCAAAGAGGTCAATGCCTGCAGCAATACCTTGTAATACTTCCTCTGTATTGATGGAAGGAAGATTAATTGGTCAATAAAAGCACCATGCACACAAGTAAAACTCACAAAATGGGTGGGTTGAGTAACGGGTCACACAGACTCGGGTTGAAACAGGTCATTTTTAGTACATGTTAAAATGGGTCAGACTAGGGTGTGTTGACCCGCAAACACTTTTTTGCCCATTTTATGATAATTATGATTAGAAAACCGATTTATTACAATAATAAGCTAAATCTTTGAATAAATGACTTACGAGAAAATAAAAGACAGAACATTACTTTTAAGGTCAAACTGATCACCGTTAATATTTTGATATAAGCTTCAAGAATTTTATTTGAAAAAATCAAAATCTGACATGTAAAAATGATACCTGGAAGTCCAAGCCCAGAAACCTGACGAGGTTTTTCTTTTGGTAAAGAATCCTGAAACAAATCATTAGATTAATTTAAAAGTAGAAATTTCTAATTATATAAAGTGTCTTTGGGTAATCTGAAGAAAAAGAGTATGTAATATTAAATAGTACCGTAACAGCATGCAGAAGTGTAGACCGTTCATCAATGCTATCTCCAAGACCAAATCCACCAATATAATAACCTGAAAATCCCACTTTATATCATAACCAAAAAATACTCAACCATAAAATAACTGTAAAAGATTGGTTTAAGTCTCCTAAACATAATTTTGAAAGGAAAGGACATAAGACTTTTATAAAAAAATTAAAAATTAAACATAACATACCGGATACATTTCTTTTTGCTACCTCTTGAGCACAACGTTGGCGTTCCTCAATGCTGCAACCTCCAACAATTGATCCAAAAAGAGCTTCATCTACCTACATTTCATAAATCATTATATCTAAAAGGTAGGAATAGGATGGATGATAATGTATTAATTAAAACTGGAAACACATAATCTATTAAATTATTTACCGATTTGAGTGAAATGCAATGATCAAGCCAACTAATAGTGCGATCAACAGAAGCTTTATTCCTCTTTGCTGTAACAGAAGCAGGTACTTCATCAGCTAAACTGACCCATAAGTCTGGTTTCATTGAAGATATCATTTTCATGTACTCTACTGGTTTCACCTGTCACGATACCATATACTATCCTCTAAAAAAACCATACTTTATTATTAACTAATCAACAAAAAATGATGAGCAAACTAAAAAATGAGTGTATATCAGACGAATTATAAATGAAAACTATTTTAAGAAAATTGTTCATAAATTACCAAGAAACGGCCGCAAGGAGTCTCAAACGATGCTCCATTTTTGTTACTACTAGAAGCTTCTGGAAGTGAAAGAATAGAATCTCGTGGTACAGCAATGAATCCATAATCATGTAAACCAAGAAGTTGGTGCAATCCTCCAATATCTGATATTGTCTTTGAATTAGGAACATCCATGCTGCAAAATGTAACAGTTACTACTTCATAGTTCATATGTATAATAATTTATGTTGAAAAGAAAACAATCAAGTTAAACCATCAGCTTTATTAACCGACAACTTAAACATCAAACAGCTCAACATGATTATAGTTAAATTATGCAAACTAACAACCAAAACTGGTTTTTGAACCATTATTTACCAACCATCTCATGATATATTGGTTTTCGGCTTTTTGCTAGCATGAAGCTGATTATAATTGGACACCTAAATAATCTGAAGAAGCAGGTTACTCAAACACTACAAAATTGATTTGATTGGACCTTCATATAATAAAAACATAACCAAACACTCCCTAATATAATCTAAATATAAAATTGATGATAACATTTCAGTATAAGCAATTACCTCCACTTCATTGTTAAGTTCATGATTTGTATATGTACTTATGCATAACACTCTATTAATTGCTAGCATGTTCTATCTATTCAACTTCAAATTGAGTAATTTGAGCTCCTATATAAATGTCAAATACTATCAAAATCCATATATGTTATTGAATTAATCAAAAATCAAACCTAAAATCACATTCCTTACAATTCCAATTAGATTAACAAAAAATCATAAATTACTTACAAATGCATAGGGCTAAACTGAAGGAGACGAGAATCCGGTGACGGAAGTGATGAAAGGTGGTCAGGGGAGATGAAAGCCGGCAGGCCTTTGCGAGTTGTGAGAAGAAGCGCCGGTGTTTCTATCTCTATCAGTTTCTCAGGCGGCCGCAAACTGCTGCTGCTGCTCAATTGCAGCACGCCGACCCTTGCACGCCCGCTTTTGCTCAATGCCTTCACCGAAAACTTCATGTTCGCACCCTCTCGCTCGCTCTGTATCTGTTGCAATGGTTCGTCGGTGATGTGTTGTTGCCGTTCCGCCGCCGGTGGCATCGATTTTGTGGTGTTTCGCCGCCGCCTGTAAATTACGGAATTTTGGCGGTAGGTTTTGGGGTTAGTACTTTGTAATAACCTGAAGGATGTGGAATATTCAATATTTAATGTAACGAACATATTTGACTACACTATCTTTTTTTACATATCAGAAACCTAACATTTACTCACATATAAAAATCTAACATAGGTGGTGGTTAATAGTTAGTATTTCGTTTTTATAAAGGTCATAACATCTCATCTTCAATCTTTATAAGAAAAAAAATACCACTTTATGGTTCAAAAATTATATATAAAATCCTTAATATATAGTCCCTCCATCCCTAAATAAAGTTCACATTTCTCTTGGCCACAATTTTTAAGGAGAAAGTTAGTGGTGAAGTTATTGGTAATAAATTTGATTAAAATATAAAGTTTGATTTGATAGAGAAAGATAGTTAGTGGAGAGTTAATAGTGGGATCCATGCTAATTATATTATTTTATTAAGTGGACTCCATCAACTTGTGAAATGGGAACTTTATTTAGGGACAAAAATTTAAGTAGAAATGATAATTTTATCTAGGGTATCTCTTTTATCAAGCAAAAATGAATGCAAAAGTCAAACCCGGTGCACTTGATCCTTCATTGCTGTATTTACATTAACTGCATAGCGCATGCAAATTGTTTGAAGCTAATATCGATGTTGATCAAGATTTTTAAATATTAGAAGATTAGATTTAAAAATCTAACAGGGGCTTACATATTGAAAGTAATGTAGTAACAAGTTTTGATGATCTAATGAAAAGATAAGAAAGCTTTTATTCCTATATTTGTTAAAAAAAACCTTAATCTTATCCATATAATCCAAATGTTAGGAGGAACCTAAAGGGAATTCAAAACATACAAAATTCAAAAGTTAGTGTGACAACCCTCGAAATTTGGTATTTGACCCGGCGATTATAATAACTCAATTTGTCTTACCACAAACATCTCAATAATAAAAGCATTCTTTTTTTTTTTATAAAAGTCTAAGAGATGCCATACATTTTGTGTTGTTAGCACACATCATTAATTAGACATGTATTAGTTGTCTACGTGTCGATACAGTTAAAAGTGTACATTTAGCGAGCTGGTGACTCAAAGTAAACGCAAAATGAACCTGAAGAAATAATTTTTCAAATTGACAATGATACACTAACTCAGTCGAATCAACTGGTACGAAAAACAGTGTAAGCACCTTACACAACCAATAAACAAGTAACAACATTTAGTACCCGGTGTAATATCAGGATAGTTAAAGTGGCAAAAAATATATATACGAACTCATATTTTTCAGTCTAGAAATGATCAGTGTTAAAACCGAGTAAAACCCCGATTAGAATATTTTACCACACAATGGTATCAGTATCTATGTGTACTTATAGTTATTAATTAACCTAATTAATAGAATTAAAATCATAATTTGAGTCTTGTACGTTAATGGACTATAAGGAGACATTAATTTTCCTTTTAATAAGCCACATGTATTTTCTTCAATTAATAAAGAATCCGATCTCTCTCTTCTTGTGTGAAACCAGATATTAACACACAAAAAAAAAAAAAAAAATAATAATAATAATAATAATAATAAATTTAAAACCCATCTTCACCACTCCATCGGAATTCCATGACAACTTAACGTAACTGATTTCCCATATTTTTTGGGATTTAATTTAAATTGCTTATTAAATGGATATGCTCCATAATTAACAACCATACTCTAAAACCACCACCTCCTTTCACTCATCTGTTCATACCCACGATCAAGAAACTAGAAAACCCAAAAATTCCGGTGATAGTTACGAACTCCGGCGAGTCTTCACCCCCATCTCACCTCCGTTCCTCTCTCTCTCTCTCTACGGTTTTACCAGACATAAACTAGGAACCACCGCACCCTCCTCCTTACTCTCGACTCCCTCTCTTTGAAGGTATAAAAATCTCTCTTTTCGATTTAAATTCACGTTCGAACAGATACGTTGAATGTGAGCCTCGTTCCGGCGATCACGCTGCACTGCGTTGTATGTGTGCATCCTCCGGTCATATTTATTTGTTTCTAACGAAAGCGTGTATTGCTCGGTTATCATACTCGAGTGCCCGAAACTCTCTCGTTTTTATTCTCCACACGCACTAGTGTGTGTTTGTCGAATGTGTTTTGTGCGTGATACCCTGGTTCATGTGCGTCCAGTATATTGTGTGACGGTGTATGTTCGTCGCTGGCCGGAAGGTACCTGACCGGCATTTCCGTCGCCGATGTTCCTGCCGATTTTTTTTCAAAAATAGGCTCGATCGGAGATGTATTTTCACAAATAGGCTCGATTCTTTTTTGTTTTCAAAAATATGCTTTCCGCCGTCCCCGAGGCCGGCTTCCAATTAAACCCGGACTCCCCGAGGCCGGCTTCCGCTTGTTTGATGTGACCACCTGTTTGGACAACTCCCCGAGGCCGGCTTTAGCTTTATGGCCTCCCCGAGGCCGGCTTTAGCTTTATGGCCTCCCCGAGGCCGGCTTTAGCTTTATAATAAAAGATATGTCAGGTGAATAATGTGAGGTCAATAGTCCTAATGTCAGATGAAAGACCACCATGAACACATAATACCTGTCAAACCAAAGGCAATATATAATAATGTTATAATGATACATACAGATATATATGTATACACACATATATATAAATATAGGGTTTGGTTTTATAAGTGAGTCATACGGTTCCATCTATAATTGCTGACAAAGTTAGATAATCGAAAACGTCTGTGCAATATCTCCATGCATTAGCATTCCCATACTTTCTTTGGCATTCATCATAAAATCCATACACCTACAAACAATTTATAATAAAACAAAAGTAATTTAAGATATTAAAAAAACACACACAAAAAAAACTAAAAAAATGTTGCATGTTACCTGTGTTAACTGCCTGCTTTCGTGATTTCCACGCAGAAGAGTAATGTTTGAAGGGTATCTGCACCCACATGCAAACCAAGAAATAATTTTTTTCATATTTCCAAACTAAAGCCATAAAGCTAAAGCCGGCCTCGGGGAGGCCATAAAGCTAAAGCCGGCCTCGGGGAGGCCATAAAGCTAAAGCCGGCCTCGGGGAGTTGTCCAAACAGGTGGTCACATCAAACAAGCGGAAGCCGGCCTCGGGGAGTCCGGGTTTAATTGGAAGCCGGCCTCGGGGACGGCGGAAAGCCTATTTTTGAAAACAAAAAAGAATCAAGCCTATTTGTGAAAATACATTTCCGATGAAGCCTATTTTTGAAAAAAAATCGTTCCTGCCTGCGTTTTCCGCCGAAGACAACCCGTTTGGGCCAGTTGTTAATTTTGGTGTTTCTAGTCCAGCACATTTGTTTAAGTTTGTTTTAAATCCAATACAGATCCAATGTTATAACAGTCACGCCCACATCACATGTTTCGGTCCATATTTATCTCTGACCAAAACCCAAATACAAAATTAAGCCCGTATTCGTTTTTTAGTTAAGTCCAGCAGGCAAATGGGAGTCCAAGTCATATAGAAATTAAATCAGATTTTTTTTCTAAATCATTTTATTGAAATCAAATTTACTTAATTATTACTAAATTAAGTTACTTAATATTTTTTTAATACCTAATATTTATAAATAAATATTTTTGACAATCATTTAGTATTCAATAATTACTTATTATAGTTATTTAAATTTACTTTATTTAAATAATTAACCGATGTCCACTACTCATTTATCTTCGATCAAGACATAATTCGTTTACCCAATATTTATGTATTACAAATCAAACGTATATAATATACACGATCTCTTCCGTGTCACCAACGTATCGCTCGAGTCTAATTTCCTTTTAGGGAATCATTTTGTATCATTTAGCATGTACGAGTCGTATAGGTCGTCATTCATTTAATTATTTCTATGCGTTTAGGACGCTGGGATCATTTGGTTGGAAACCACGTTATTATCTACGTTTCGGATTGCATTGCATCAGGTGAGTTCACAACCCCACTTTTTACCGCATTTTATTTACTGATTTACAACTTTGGGGTGAAAAACATAACAAATATTTTTATAAATGTTCCATCTATTTATCAAAGCATACTTAATAAATCTTATTGTGACTATGATTTCACCTCTCTTTTACTACAATGTAACTATTTTACTATTGGGGTGAAAAACGTATAAACTATTTACGGTTTACGATTATTTGTGATGCAACTATTTTTGGAAACTTGACAACGAATCCTTATCTCGGACTAGGTTTAGATGTAGTGCATGGAAGTGCGTATATGCTTACATAACATAATCATTAGCTAGTTGCGACTAGGCCATGGATATGCAGATAGTACTATTGGCTGAGACTCACCCTCCCACACGTTATTGATCATTTATCGGTGTTTACCGACCACGAGGAGTGTATATCCATATTGGAAATGCGTTTTAGAGTTGTTGTTTTGGTTATGGACTTAGGGTCGAGATTTTAACTTAAAAGGGTATAACTAACCTTTTAGGGGATCACCGTCACATGTTTCTTCTTGCAATTTATCGTGCCCCTGTTCTCGGAGCAGGTCATATTTAACGTTTATATCATCACACAATTTTTGCCAACGATGGCATACGAAAATGATTATTTTTACTATTGCTTTTGAGCAAACTATTTTTAACATTTATATCTTCACTCAATTTTTGCCAACGATGGCATACGAAAACTATGTTGTTCTACTGCTTTTGAGCAGTCTATTTTAACATTTATATCATCACACTATTTTTGCCAACGGTGGCATACGAAAACCATTGTTCTACAACCGCTTTTGAGCAGACTATTTTAAACGTTTTATATCATCAAACTATTTTTGCCATGAATGGCATACGAAAAACTATGGAACTATTTGATCTTACTAAAAACCTGTGAATTCACTCAACAATTTTGTTGATACTTTTACTTATGTTTTTCAGGTATCTTAGCTAAGCAATGAGTCACATGCATTGGAATCAAGCTTTCATTTTGTAGAGATGTCACCTCCAAAATTTTAGTTAAAACTATGTTTTGATTCAACTACTTTGTTTACATTAAATTTTGGTGATATTACTTTCTATCAAACATTTATTGTTTACGATAATCATATGCTATATTTACTCATGATAGTCGCACGCCCGTTCTCCAACAAATCACTTTTTACGGAGTGTGACAGTTAGTACTACTATTATAGTCTCAAAAAGCACCAAGTGTACAGATGAAACAAACTTTTGAAAATGCGAATAATTTATGTAAATAAATAACTACAAATATGATCCGGGCTACAGAAAGAAGACAAACAATAAAACAAAATCGATTTATGGCATCAAAATTAAAATTCATTACCGATATGAAACCAAGAACATAATCATGATGATCTCAAAGCCAAAACAGTACATACATCATAAAAGCATAACAGAATTAAAACCAAAAAATTCTTGGGTGTAGTGCATGATGACATGGCATGTGAATATTGTTCCAACGATTAACAACCTCATGCACGAACAGGTGGGGGACCACCAGCACCACCTGGGCGAGGTGCTTGACCTGGCTTGGGACCATCACCCTGATACAAAGAAAAAAAAAATAATAATAAATGACAAAAGTTAACAATTATTACTACAAAAATATATTATTTTAAATCATGTAAATGATTTAAACTTGCCAAAAAGTATTAGAAAAATACAAAATAATTACCATAAAAATTTCAAAATATTCTAAAACCTATTTTTCAACTAAATTTATCATTTTTGAATTCCAAAATTTATATAAAAGTAGATAATTATTTTGGGACATGCTAATATCGAAAGACGGACAATAATATCAGACGGATGGAGTAACAAAAAGCAAAATCCTTTTAGCCAAACATTAAAAACTTATAATTGCAACCACGAGTTGCAATAGTACAATGAGAATTGATATTTATACCACAAAAACTACTTCCCATTCCACAATGTACAAATTATAAAGGATACTATACAACTATGCCAAAACATAATGTGTGGTATAGGAATTAATTTGTATGGTGTCAATATCACCACCCGAATACAATAATAAGTTTCAAAGTGCAAGTCCAAACACACCTTTTTTAAATGGATAAAACCAACTTTTCAATTTCAAAACTAAATTTCTGTAAACTGTTTCCTAAAGTTTTCAATTATTTTCCTTTCCTGAAACTGAAAACTCCACTTAACTTCGAAACTAGAAAAGAAACACGTTTCAAAAAGTTTACATAGTTTCCTAAAGATGCAAAAAAAATCCATTTTAAAAAAAATTGATACGTAAAATTGGTGAAAATTTTTGGAAACTAAACATACCCTTAGATATATCACTATACATTTGCAGCAAAAAATATTGTAGTAGATAGAAAATTAGCTATAAAATAAATTGCATACCCTTGGGCGAGTGAATCTCTTTGGTGGCTCACGGTTCCTCCTATCAACTCGGGATCGAACCCTAACAACCTTCGAGTGAATTGCACAAGAAACACAATATTGCATCTTCAGATACAACTTAGGGAGTGTGTACTCTGAAACAAAAATTAAAATTATAAAAATTTATCATATATGAATAGTATTAAAACATTTTATTATGATTACAGCAACGTTCTTACGGTCAAATGCACAAGCTTCTTGAACATCCCTAACAGCAGCTTGCTCAACAATATTTCTAACCATGAATCTCTTAATAGCCTTATCCTAATAATAAATTATGATAAAAAAACACTATTAAAATCTTAATTATGGAAACGAAATGCTTCAAGAAAGAGGTCTCTGGCCAAAATTGCAAAAAAACAGAATTTTAGCTTTAAAAAGATGCATAATAATAAAATCAAACAAATTAACTGTCTTAAAATATAACTTAGGGCATGTTTGAGAAACTTATTTAAGGGGCTTTTGCTTACTAGGTTAATAAGCTTACAAGCTTAAAAATTCAATCTTATTGTAGGTAATAAGCTCAAAAACGCTTTTAAATAAGCTTTCCCAAACAGGCGCTTAATCGTACAAATTTAGCAGAAACGATGTCGTATGATCATTGGCATACAAATGCATATTAAGAAAATGAATTATATATATTAAGATCGATCACTAAAATATTAGAAAACATATACAATCTATCGGGAAAAAAGAAGAGACCTTAGGGCAACACTTGCCGCAATTGGAGCAGCGAATGAACTTGACATGGCCACGACCATGCTTGTTCCGTCCACCATTCCTTCGCTTAAACGTCTACAAAAATAGATACAGTTTTTTAACAAAATCAGTTGGCCGGAAATCGACATAATATTATAACGAATTCAGACCATCGTGAAAAACTAACCATGTTAGATAAGGTTTCCGGCGGCCGTTTTCTGATAGAGAATAACGAGCTAGGGTTTTATGATTTTATACAGTTAGCTGGGTAAGTCCATTAAACTTTTAAAAAGGCAAGGCCCAGTTGGATAACGGATTTGGGCCTTTTATTGGACTTTTAAAAAGGACAACCCCAGTTAGATAATGAAATTAGGCCTTTTATTAGGCTTAGCATGTAAGAACGTCTTTAACTAGGATAATGAGGTCACGTGTTGTGTCATAATCAATTCAAACCAATGTTCTAACGTTATAATCAACCCTCAAACCTTAGAATGTATTGTGAAGTCATGTCATTTTCTAAAGCGTGATGTAAGATGATAATTTTATACATAAATTATACTCTGTAATTCATATATATACAAATATACAAACAAAAATGAAAAATACTCCCTCCGTCCCACAAAAAACTTCTCATTTGGATTTTACACAAGTTTTTAGGTGATAGTTAGTGGTGGGGTCATTGATAATACTTTTGATTAAAATATAAGGTTGAGTTGGAGAGAGAAAGATAATTAGTGGATATTAGTGGTGGAGTTTTCAGTAATAATAGTTTTTATTATGTGGAGCACATAATATATGGGAAATGGGAAGTTTTTTGTGGGACAAAAATTTAGAATGAAATGGGAAGTTTTTTTGGGACGGAGGGAGTACATAATTATAAATTATACTCCCTTCGTCCCACAAAAATTCTCATTTCCCTTTGGCACAAGTATTTAAGTGATAGTTAGTGGTGGGGTCATTGACAATATTTTTGATTAAACTATAACGCTGTGTTCCAGAATATTTAAATGAAAGAAAATAAAAGAAAGTAAGAGAATAGAAGAGAAAATAAGAGATATTAAGAAGAATTTCTTGTGTTCCCGAATCGGATAGAAAATAAAAGAAAATCATCGATCTTTGTGTTCCCGAGTTGGAGAGAAAGGAAAAAAAAATAGCACATTTACAATTTTATCCTTAAAATATAAATAAATTAGCTAATATCAATGGTAATTTAGTAATTGCAAATATTTTTAATTAACTAAAATTTCTCTTCTCTCCAAATCTTCCCACTTTTGGGAGGAAGATTAGAAGAGAAAAAACACACAAAATTTCTTTCCTCTTCTCTTCCTTTCTTTTAAAAAAATATTCTGGAACACAAAAACTTTATTCTCTTCTTTCCAATTCTTTTCTCTTCCCTCTAAATCTTTCCTTTGGAACACAGTGTAAGGTTAGTTTGGAGAGAAAAAAATACTTAGTGGATATTAGTGGTGAGATCCTTAATAATAATATTATTTTATTATGTGGATCCCATCAAGTGTGAGAAATGAAAATTTTTTTGTGGGACAAAAATTAAGTGAGAAATAAGAACTTTTTTGTGGGACGGGGGAGTAAATGTATAACATAGTCGGTCAATCTTTTTTTCATCTTTGGCAAATCAAACCATTTATAAAACTAATTAACTATATGTATTTGGCTTACTCACCCGATCTCATTTATATATAGGATAAATTACAAAAATTTTCCCTGAGGTATTCCAGATTCTGGATTTCTGTCCCTAAACCTTTTTTTCGGTTTTTTTTGTCCTTAACGTTTTTAAGATTCCACTTTTCTATCCCTCCGTCTAATTTTGTCCGTTAAGTGACCTCAAATGCAAAAGATATGAGGGCATTTCAGTCTTTTTTCCCTTTTCTTTTTCTCTTTTAATTTTTTCTTTTTTCATCTTCTTCCAATTTACTTGTACCTTGTGCTTTAAAAATTGTATGTTCATACTTACCTTCTTCTCCACCATTATCATCAAGAACACCACCAAATTACTACCTTCTTCTCTAAAAAAACTATAACAATTTACTACAAATAATCCCAAATCACCAAATGTCACCGAAACCAATCCAACAATCATCAACATATGAAGAATGCTTCGTCTGATGAAGATAATGAAACAGAGGATGAACAAGAACCATATATCATCTCACAGAAATCAATCCAACAATCATCATCATTAGAAGAAGAAGAAGATGATGAAAAAGAAGAACCAGATTCCGAATTTGATGACCCTCAATCTGTGAAACCCCCCTTGAAAACCCCAAAATTCAAAACCCTAGCTCAAAACAAGCAGATCGAAGAAGAATCAGACTCAGAAACGGAAGAAGAAACACAAGTACATACACCTGCTCTTATTAAAACCTCGATCGAAAATATTCAAGTGATTTGCAAGTGGTCGCGATTTGAAATTGCAGCTCGATTGTCACAGAGGATTCATCTCGAAATATTCAAGCTTCTTCATATCTGATTTCAAATCAAAACCACATTCAAGAAATCGACTTTCAAGTGGTCGCGAGTTGTCAATTTTGATTTTTGTTAGGATTAGGGTTCGTTAATTGAGGGATTAGGGTTCATCAGTTTTGACTTTTTGTTAGTTGCTGGTTTGATGTAGAAATGTTCATCATATTTTGATGATAATGAAGAAGGTCAGGGATGTGACGACCGTAAATTTCGATTTATAAATTTAATGGAAATAATGAGAACTTAATGTGGCAAAAATATTCAAGCTGAGCCTTGGATGTGTTATTGTAGGTAAATGATCGTTCAAAACTCGTGTTAATTGGAAACGAGTCAAGAGTGGGGATTATATCAAGTTGGAAAACGAGTATAGTTGGGATCGGGAGATCACGACGCGATCTCCGTGTTCGCGATGCGAACTTGTGAAGACCAAACAGCGAACCGAAATAGCGAAGTGGATAGCGACGCGATTTAACGCGGGTGTGGAGTTCACGTCGCGAACTTGTCTCTGGCAATATAAAGACGTGAAAATTAGGGTTTTTGCTCATTTCTCTCCTCTCCAAAGTGTTCAGCCGTTTTAGAGAGAGAATGGGGCGATTTTAGGTGTTCTTGAGGAGATTTCATCTCAAATCTTGGAGATCTATCTTCTTGTTGAAAGGTCAAAGGTAAATTTCATCTCCTAGTTAGTTTATAAACTTGATTTGGGGGAAATGGTGATTTTGGAAGGGATATGTTGGGATTTTGTTAAATATGGGTAATGGTGAGTGTAAAACACTCCAAGATAGTATGAGAACCTTGTGTTCTTGTTAGATCTGTGATCTGTTGGGTTAACCTTGAACTAGAGTTTGGGATTTTCCACCAAGTTGGATGAACTTGGTGGTTGGGAATGTTATTATGGGTTATTGAAGTTTGGTTATGGATAATAACTGGATTATATGTATAAATGGTGATTAGGTCTTAAAGACCTAGAGATTGGAGATATGTCACAAGTGGAAAGGCAAGGATTCGTGTTGGTAAACACGATTTGGAGTAAGCTTTGCTAAGGTGAGTACATGTGAACTTTTTAAACTGAGTACATAGTAAAAGAGTTTTGAAAATGGATAATATATATCGAGTCTTATTAATACATATTTTTAATAAAGAAAGTGATTAGAATAATAAGGAAATTTGATTGAATTGTTAATAGAATATAGTTACTGAAATTGATGATTTTGCAAGTAAGTGTGATTAGACGAATTGATTAATGAGGTCATTGATAAGAAGTATTAACAAGGAAAATGGCTAAAAGAGTATGATATTGGGCTTTTATTAGTAAGGCTTAATAATTAAGCAAATGACAAAGATTTTAAAGTAATAACATTTATTAGTAAATTATACTAATAAAGGTAGTGATTTCACGTTAAGAGAACAAGTATGATTTGACTAGTATTATGTATGTGCCCTAGTCAATGTAAAGGTAATATGATTATGAATATGAATAATAAGAAGTGAATCTTATTAGTGGATTTAGGGATAAAGTCTATGTCGATAATGATGAGAAAAGATAAATGAAATATGATTATGATAAAAGAGAATAATATTGATAATTAGAATTGATGCATTATAATATTATGTTTGAGTATGGATGATTGGGGCATAGGCCCGTATTTGTTGAATTCAATATGTGTAAAAAGGTGTCCGGACAATGATAACCCATTTATGGGGGAGTAAGATTGCTACTTGGGGTGGTACCTCCCTGCGCAAGGGTAGTATATCTATGTGAACGATAGCCCGACGATAGGGGGACTATGATAACCTGATAAAAAGGGGGATTACGATAACCCGCGAGACGGGGGAGTTGGAGATCTCGGTAAGTTTGGGAGAACCCCAATTACCATGTGATCTTGTGATGATAACCCACATCGGGGGAGTTTGCTTTGGAATGATCCGTGGCGTATGTGATAAAAGGAGTAAGCTTATGGATAGCTTACATGTATGTGATTATGTGATGGGTAAGTTTACGGTTAGCTCACTAGTAAACATGAATAAACGATAAGAGTATAAGTTGATAATTAATAAGCGAATAAAGAAAAGAAATGAGCATAATTTTTATTATATTTGAGAATGGGTCGAAAACCCATGTATCTCACGAGACTATTTTGTCTCACGTACTACTTTGTTTTTGGCTATGTACTCAGGTTCGAGATCGATGGATTAGAAGGTCGCGATAGAAGTGGCCTAGTGTTGATTAGCTCAGGAGCTCGTAGGTAGATCCCGTTTATCCTATGGTTATGATATTATCTTTGTAACATCGTGTTTTATAACTCTGATAAACTTTTCAAAGGTTTTTGTTAATCCGTATTTTGGGATATTTGACTTTGTAATATTTTTATTTAAAAATATGTTTTAAAAGACGTTTTAAAAAATTGAGGTGTTAAAACTTGGTATCAGAGCTATATTTTAAGTGAATTAGGTATGTTTAACCTCCCTAGTCTTAAGCTATGCTAGTAGGACCGTATGTTTCCATAGGATGTCCATGTTAGGGCCTTTTGAGACCCTAAAGTATATGTATTGTAGGGTCGAACCCTAAGAGAAATGTCATGTTTGATTTTCAAGTATTGTAGTCGACTGTGGAGTCGATCGTTGGAAATTGGAGTTGTGGAATTAATGATCTAAGAAAAAGGATGAAAGCGAAAAGTGGACAAGTTCCACTGGTTTAGGAAAGGAAATTTTAATTGAGTTTCGACATGTCGCGGTGATGATGGAGAGTGTTCCGGTTTAGAGGTAAACCGACCCCGGTAACTTTGGAAGATTATCTAGAAGAAGGACATGTGTTTTAATTGAGTTTCGACATGGCGGCCGGCGGTGGTCGGTGGTGGTGACCGGCGGTGGTGGTCGTGACTTGAAACACATGTGTTTGAAACACTGTAATTTGATCTTGACCGTTTTGATCCAATTGCTAGAATTTATCCCTTGAGATTATACAAAATCTTTGGACTACCTACAATACAACTCTATATATTTATGGTAGAAAAGAATAGGATTTTAAAAACCCCGTTTGATGAAAAGATACCCGTTCCGTTTTATAATGAACTAGCCTATAACCCGTGATAAATCACGGGTGAGTTATATAAATTTTGATAATATTTTCATAATATTTCAATATTAACCGACATAATTGTCACGATATATATTTCTAATATGCATTTTTCTATCTTTTTTAAAAGTTATAGTAAAATAAAAAGTACAATAAACATGTTAGATAATATATTTTCTATTTGTTTAAACCATTTTCTTGTAACAATTTCAACTCATTAACATATCGATGGTTTGACTAACTTTCATATTGGCCAATACCTAAATACATATATAATGCTTAAAAAAAAACACTAATAAAAATAAAGTTCGCGTTCTTATAAACACAACAATAAAGTCCACTGATAGGGACAGTAAATAAAACATTTATTTAATCAAATTTTTAGTATGATATAAGCACGTTTGAACACTTTATATTAAATACCAATGATATAAAGTGAAATTTAATTAATTATTCATTATGAAGACATCTTATAAGTTTGGAATTTGAAAGCAACATTTGTAGTTACTTAATGTAACTCCCCAACACATGCCTCAATAGCCATAGGAAATGATACAACTTTGCAATTACATTAATCTGCTCAACATAATTACCTTCTTAGATATGATTACATGGTTCCCCATTCGATATCAACACATCAAATATTGTGTTAACTAAAAAATGCATATTTGCTGATGTGAATGAATTACTGAAGTCAAAACATGTCGAGTCGGGTCAACTACCAACTTAGGAGTAGAAATCTATGATTTATTTTAAATAAAATACATTAGTCGAGTTTCACAGTGTTTTGACCCATTTTATTTTTAAAACGTTTTAATCATGGTGGCTTATACAAATTTTTATAACATTTTCAAGATTTTCATACATTTCATAATATTTTACTTATTTAAGAATACTTTATTTCACTGAATATTATGTACTTATAAAATAATTTCGTAGTTAAAACAAATATTTTAAACACATTGATGTAAATTATTTTGACAAGTTAAGTCTATGATCCGGATTGTTTCAAGATGCAGAAAACATTTACTTCCTCCGATTCAAAATAAGTGATACACTTTGTGTTTCACGTTTTTTCAGGCAAAAATTTATAATAATGGTTAAATTTGATTAATTGGATGGTTAGTGAGGAATAGGTCCCACACTTTTTGAATAAAGTGGAGTTAATGATGTTTAAAAGTAAAAGCAAGGGTAAAATGGTCATTTCATTTTGTTAAAGTAGATAGTTAGTGGGTGTGGGTCTCACTATTTTTTACCAAATAAGGTAATTTTCCAAAGTGTATCACTTATTTTGATACACCCCAAAAAGGAAAGTGTATCACTTATTTTGAATCGGAGGAAGTATATGTTTTAACCCGTCACCTAACCATATAAACTTGATTTAATGGGAATTGAAAAAGGATTTGTGAACGTACATTAATCTTAATTCTTAGATGTAGACTTTGGGTCAATGAATGTTTTAATTGTCTTTAGGTTAAGGAAAGTTCTAACCTTATTATAAAAAAAGTTCTCTGCATTCACAAAATTTATGTTCGACTTTACATAGCTCAAATATTTCTTGTGAACGATATTTCTTCAACACCTCACTTTCTTTATGTAAAAAGTTGCAATAAGATTTGAAAACAAATTAAGAGTTTCTTTAATATATTCATTGAATAAAAACTAAAACTTAGTTTAATGAGGCCATGAGATCTGTTTTCATAATTTCTTCGGCATCATATACAAAATATTGAAAGAAGTCCAAATTTATTTTAATCAAAATTTGAAAAGAAAAACATAGAAACTTATAATAATTATATTTTGTGCTCTAAATAGGCATATGTGCTCCTTTTGCACCTTCTTCTTCCTGTTCAAGTGGATCGTATCCCGCAAAAATAAAAAATATTGAGCATCGATTTAATTCAAAAGATAATAATGTTATATCAAAAGATAATAATGTTACATCACCCTTAAATTTTGGAAGATTATCTTAAACATAAATATATTTGTAAAAATTAAAAATTTATTGATTTTTAATTTTTGAAAAGTTGATCTTAAATCTCATGTTTAACTTTAAATATCGCTACTATTCACTTTTAATTGCAACAGTTCATTATCATGATATATTATATGTTAATTTTTCTAAATTAATAAAAGTGTTAATTATATGTTACATAAAATCTTAATATCGATAACCATATAATTAATTTAGGTATATTGACTAATATAGTAACCTTAATTAGTATATTGACACATTAATAACACATTAGTAACCTTAATTTATATTGAGTCGCCATTTTTGTTTAGAAAATTAAGAATAGTGATCCTAAAATTTAATATCAAGAGAAACTTCACATTTAAAATGGTGAATTGGAAAATAAATATTTGATAATTAGGGTTCACGGACAGTTTTTAGTGCCTATACTCAATCGCCTATATATTTACATGTATATTAGTTAGTGCTTTAATTCAAATTGGAAAACCAATTTAAATTCAGAATATTAAATGGTATTTAATTCAAAAGATAATCTTTTCCAAATATCGGAGGGAATTTTAAAAATGTGACTTGGTTTCTTGATATCAAAGGGTGATGTGGAATGCTTTCATTGGTGAATGATATCAAAGGGTGACGTGGAATGCTTTCATTGGTGGATGATTAATAACGTGACAAAGATGAAGTGACAAAGGTGACATGGATTAGTTGACGTGTAAATGAGTCAAATTTGCCCTTTATATTAGTAATAATCAAATTACGTACCAATTTTTATATATTAGATAAAATATATAAATAATAGTATAGTCAAAAAATCAATCCCTAATTAAGCAATATAAATGTAACTGAAAATATATATTAAATCAAAAAATCTTCGAACTTTAAAATCATTGTATAATTAGCAGATTATTAGAGAGGGGTGTGAAATGGCTTTGAAGAAATTGAAGATTGAGATTTTGAATGCCCTAATCTGTGTCGTCAATAACGCCATAGAAAGAGACGTTGTAGATTGGGTGACGTATAATGCTTTTAATTTTTATAAATAAAGATGATTTAATTCAAAACTTAATGATTTCTTTAAAATTAAAATCTTTTTTATGATAATATGTTAAAGATAATGTGTGTACGTAATGATTTAAAATTCATGATTAATTGTTTTTTTTTTGTAATTTTAAAAAAAGCTAATAATTAGGGATTGATTTTAATAAAAATATTAAAAAGGGTGACGTGGGACCTTGATATCAAAATATCTTAAATATAAATATTACTTATTTAAATTCAGAATATCTTAAGATAATGTTTTCTATATGGATTATGTTAATCTCAAAAGGGTGATGTGGAATGTTTTCATTGGTTGATGATTAATGACGTGGCAAAGATGACGTGGATTAGTTGACGTGATACGCTTTCTTTTATTATAGATAGAGATTCACATGATTTTAGGATGTATATACTACCTAATAAATTTTGATCTTCTTGAGAGCCGTGCACATCTTTTGTTCCTATATATCCATTTTAATAATGATAATTGAATTTATGAACTTTCAATTTTTTTTTAAATGTGATACAAACTTATGGTTTTAGTAGATTTATATTATTAATAGGGTTTTTTCATGTCTTAAGGGTGTAAGATAAGTAGTTAATATATTTCATAATATTGAAATAATAATTTACTCTTTACGTTAAAAAGATGAAATCTAAAGTCCCGTCACAACGATGAAATCTAAAGTCCCGTCACGACGCGCGGAGATATCATACCTTGTTGGTATCTATCAACCATTAAAAGGAGGGACCGAATGAAGACAAATCTGCACAGTAAGTAAAATTTTCACCTTTATGCAGCTTAATCTCCGTTGACTTTTTAACATGAGGGAATTTGCTATTACTTCAAAAAAAAAAAAAAAAAGTGTATTCACCATTGAAATTGAAAACCACATAATTTTGTTTGTATAAAGTTAATATCTTACTTGGTTAGTTGGTTAGAAGTAATTGATGCGAAATGATATAATAATGAAATTCAAAACAATGGTAAATTTATTTTATAAAAATGTTTGTTTTTTTTTTTTGAACAGAAGGCAACGGGAAGAGCTTCAGCAAAGCTATCACCCCCCGAAGACCTCCACACTAACATTAAAAACGAGAGTCTAGCAAAATGCTAGACAAAAATTTTAATACAACGGGTTTTTCAACCAATCATCCCACGAAATCTTTATTTTACGATTTCTATGAGAGATCCACGAAAAAGAAAAAACACGAATGTTATCAAACAACTCGGACTTTTTAATCCTACCACTATAAAAAAGAAACGAGTTCCTAAATCTCCAAATCATCCAACACGTGGTAAAACCGATCACTTGAAACTTCATCTTCCTGTTATTAACATTTGAGATATTGTCGCAAAAAACGGACCAATCATGAACATTTCCGCCAACACCCGTAGTATTACAAGATAATATGGTCAACATAATAATTATTGTGTATTTATACGTATCAATATTGTTTCCTTATTTTCCATTTTGTAACGGATGTATTTTTGTTATATATTGAATACATTGCCCATCCTAAAGGGCAAGGTTTTGACCATCCTAAATTGTCATGGTATCAGCCTATCATATCCATCCCTTTTTTTTCTCTCAATAAGCCGATCCCTTCCCTCTCTCCTCCCAAAAATCGGACCTGCAACCCTAATATTCACGGCGTCCAGTTTTTTTTTTTTTTTTGATCGATCTTAATCATGTCTTCTCCTGCTTCTTCCAATTCAACCACCGATAGCCTTTTCTCAATGAACACGTTACTCCACATGATGACGATCAAACTCAACTCTTCTAATTATCTTCTCTGGCGAAATAACATGTTACCGATTTTCACTTATCAAAAGTTAATCGGTCATATTGACGGTACAATCACACAACCGCCGTCCACAATTACCGTCGACGAAACTGTTCAGATATTACAAGATAATATGGTCAACATAATAATTATTGTGTATTTATATGTATTAATATTGTTTCCTTATTTTCCATTTTGTAATGGATGTATTTTTGTAATAAATTGAATACATTGCCCATCCTAAAGGGCAAGGTTTTGACCATCCTAAATTGTCACGTAGTCCCCAAATCACACCAGTTACACACCTTCTTCCAAATAAGAACCGCAAGGCTGCATCCAAAGAACAAATGTGCCGAGGACTCCACCCCACCTTGACAAGAAGGGCACGAAATAGCCTCAATCTCCAAACCCCTTTTAGAAAGGTTAAGCCTAGTCGGGAGGCGGTCCAAAAAAAGACGCCAAATAAATATATTCACCTTTATTGGAACAGATTTGCACCATCTCGGGTTAAAAACACAACCCGGAAAAAGAATCTTGTCAATCTCTCAACGTGCCCCAGCAACGGAGAACACCGAATCAGAATCAAGAGACCAAATCAGCTTGTCACTTCTCACACCAATAATGGTGCGATTAAGCATCGAGTTTAATCTTTCAAACTGAACCGATTCCAATCCGCCTCTCAAGTCTCTTCTCCAATTCCATGACCAAAAACCGTCCCCCCATTTTTGATTCACGAAGCAACTATTCTCCAAATCAAGACGGAATAACCGGTTAAATCTCTCAGACAAAGGAATGGAGTCTAACCAAATATATGACCAAAACTTGATCTTATCGCCACTACAATATCATATCGAATGGAGTTGAAATTGATAATATTATGATCATGTAAATACTTTACCGCACCGATAATTCGAGACCACGTACCTTTAAAGGCAGTGTTCAAATCAGTAGAGTAAAAACCTCCGTTATCACCGTAAATGGCTTTAATAATTTGACACCAAAGAGCACGAGGTTCGCTAAAAAATCTCCACTTCCATTTAAGAAGGAGAGCAAGGTTCAAACCCTTGAGGCTTGCGATATCAAGACCACCTCTTTCTCTAGAAGCCATAACATTGTACCATGCAATCCAACTAAGCTTCTTTTCTTGATCATTACCTCCCCAAAAGAACCGGGCACGCATACTCTCCAATTTTGTAAGAACGGATTCAGGGACACGAAAAAGGGACATCCAATAAATACCCACACTTCCAAGGACCGACTTAATAAGAGTTAAACGACCCCCAATTGAAAGCATCGTCGCTTTCCAAGATGACAATCTCTTACGGAAAGCCTCAGTAATACTATCCCAACTCGATTTCCTCGACAAATTACCCGCCATTAACAAACCAAGATAACGACACGGTAAGGAGCCAGCAGCATAACCCGTCCTCAACGCCATGACCTCGATAGCATCACTGCTTAAACCCACCCCATATAGGTTGGATTTATGGACGTTTATTTTAAGCTCAGAGACGCTATAAAACTCTTCAAGAATATTAATAATACCGTCCATGTCTTCTGTACTCCATTCCGTGACTATAATTACATCGTCGGCATAAAAAAAATGGGAAATATTTAACCTTGAATCACCAATAAAAGCACCTTTGATACGAGAGTTTTCTACCGCTTTATCAATCAAAAGATGAAGACCCTCCATAGCAATAATGAATAAAAAAGGCGAGAGAGGGTCACCTTGACGTAAGCCTCTACACATATAAAATTCATCTGACGGGCTTCCATTAACTAAAACTGAAAGGGATGCCGAAGAAAGACAAGAATTGATCCATTTTCTCCACTTCACCCCAAAACCCATTTTAGACATAATAAAATCTAAATACTCCCAGCTTAACGAATCGAAGGCCTTCTCAAAATCAACTTTAAACAAAAGTAATTTCTTCTTTTTCTTCTTATACCACTCGATAATTTCGTTGACCATAAGAGGGCCGTCTAAAATTTGCCTTCCTTTTATGAAAGCATATTGTTCAATACTCACCACCGAATCGACAACCTTTGCCAAACGAAGAGCCAAAAGCTTCCCAATAATCTTATATTGAAGCCCAATAAGTGAAATAGGCCGATAATCTTTCATCAACAACGGATTACTAACTTTTGGAATTAGAGTGATGAAAGAAGCATTACACCCTTTTGGAATTCGGCCGGTAGACAAGAACTCATTCACCGAGAAGCATAGATCATCTTTTAGAATGTCCCAGAAGCTTTTAACAAACGTGAAATTCAGCCCATCCGGACCCGGGGTTTTGTCATTACCGCAACTCCAAACCACCAGCTTAAGCTCATCCAAAGTGCATGCCTGTTCTAAACTCAAGCATTGAGATGGGTCCAGTTTTTTAAACCGGTTATCTTCTAAATCAGGGGCCGAAGTAGTAAAAGGCTCAAATTTAGACCGAACGTAATTGAGAAAAATGGATTTGACCGTAGCCGGATCCGTATGCCATTCCCCATCTTCCATAACACCTTGCACCATTTGTCCACGTCTTCTTTGTTTTAAAAGACCGTGAAAAAAAGAGGAATTTTCATCCCCCTCAACATCCCATTTTAATTTAAGCTTCTGAATAGAATCCAAATTCTCTAGCCGATCCAAATCTTTTCTGGTTTTTATAAGCAACAAACGTAATTCTTGTTCCTCATCAGTCGCAATCCCCTGCTCCATACGTTCTTTAATGAACGTCAATTTAAACTGATTTTCAATTTGCTCTCGTTTGCGGGAAATAATCAAATTTTTGGACCACTCTTTGCTTTTAGATTTAACACGTTTAAGCTTCTCTTTCATCTTCACCATGGCCGACTCACTCTTTGGATTTGTCCCGGCATAAGTAGACATCACCACCTCTTTAAAGTCATCCATCTCCAACCACGAATTGTAAACTCTAAAAGGAGTAGGACCATAATCCTCCTTTTTAGAGGAAATAAAAATCGGAGCATGATCTGAATACATCCTTTCCAAAGCTTTGACTTTCAAATTCGGATCCATATTAATAAGATTTTCAGAAATTAAAAATCGGTCTAATTTGCTCATCTTAGACCCCGATTTATTCATCCACGTGAATTTTCTACCCCCTATATCAAGGTCAATAAGCCCACAAACATCAATAAAACAGTTAAACTTTGTAGCACCACGGAGTTAAAAACCGAGCCTAATCTTTCCGACTCAAATCGAACTTCATTAAAATCACCAAATACCACAAACTTGTTGTCTTTCCCATTCATATAATCACGAATCTCATCCCAAATAACACTCCGGGACTCGATATCTTGAGGCGCATATATGTTTATAAAAATCTTACCGGCAATGCCAATCCATGACCCTTCCACAATAACATAATACCTTCCGCAAATAATATCATCCTTCTTGAAAACTGCCGTATCCCAAATTGACACAATACCACCTGAGTGGCCACGAGCTGAGCTGCACGCAAAATCAAATTGGTAGTTTCCCCAAATAGATTTAAACCGAAATATACTCGGTTTCGTCATCAAAGTCTCCTGAACACCCAAAAACGATACACTATTTTGATAACACATATTCTTTATCCATTTACGTTTATCTGTCGACCCCAACCCCCGAGCATTTAATGAAAGGACGTTCAACATTGATAATTTGTGTCCTCACTTATTCTGCTTTCAATGACAACATCGTTTTTTGCAACTTTATCACTTCTAAATAAAATACCACAAGAAGGAGTATGACCACGATGATCGACTTTAATCGACATTGATAAAAATGTTTGTTTTAGCTTATAATTTATAAGATAAAATGGTAAAATTATTATAAAGTTCGTTTAATTCGTTCTCTAAGAATAAGGAGTATAAGATAAAAGAGTTTAATAAACTAAAACTTACTAATTCTATTGAGAAAATATATAATACATGTAAATTGTTTTGTTTATTGATGCTTAATAAAAGATTGTATCAATGGAAAGTTTAAATTTATTTATCATTTCTTATCTAATGTCTTTAGAAAAAGTAATAATGAGTTTTTATATATAACGATTTTTCTAACTCATACCCTAAGGATATGAGATAAATAAATTTAATAAACTCGAAATTATTATCTTTATTTTAAAATACATTTAATACATGCAAAAAATAGATTTCGGTAATGTGTAATAAATGTATTTTTCATTATAATAAGGAAATTTTAAGATCATTAAATACTTGTAATCTCATATCCTTAGTGCATGAATTAGTCGAACCTTTCTATAATATGTTCTAAAAACATATATTAATGAACTAATTTTTCTTTAACTAATTAATTTGATATTAATGAACTAGTATGTTATTTTTATGCACTAAAGGCAAATGTATCTTTACTAAAATTGAGAAATGTCTGTAAAAAGGGTTTTTTTAACGTATGTCTGGGGTATACGATAATGACATTCAATGAAGCAATAATTTCCATTTAAACATAATATTATATTTAATACATCTTCTAAAATGGTATGAGTTAAAGTTAATTAATGTTATTCAATACATTTTAGGAAATTATCATTTCATTAAATGCATGTTATCATATGCCCCAGGGGCATACGTTACAAAACCCTTGTAAAAATTGATAAATGAAAATATTTAGAATATCATACAAGGATAAAATAGAGATTTAATATTTTTATATTATGTCCGAATTGGACATATTAGTAAAACCCTATATATATATTATGGGTTTTGATAACGACAGTTCTAAGGGCTATCTCTAAATGCATTAAAAGTGGTACGAAATAGTAATTCCTAAAATTCAGGAGTAGGTTATATATGAATTTATAAATTTTTTATGCATGTCTTTTGACAGCCGAGCTGTCATTATCAAAACATAAGTAGTAGTTATTTTCACAAAAGATTTTGATATCCGTAATAATTTTATACTTATTACAAAACCAAGTAACTATTACATTTCAAGATTTTACGATAGGGTCCGGATCCGGATCCGGTGAGGACTCTTTTCCCGGTGAGGACTGCGAGGACTAAAAAAAAAATGATCCAAAACAAACTTTTTTCAAAAAAATTTCTTTTTTAAATATCTAAATCGCAGCCTATAAGATCCAAAAAAAAAAGTTTTTCAAAAATGATCAAAAAAAATATTATGGATCATAATAATGATCCACAAAAAAATATGGATCATTATTATGATCCGCAAAAAAAAGTGAATCATAATTTTTTTTTCGAAATTCTTTTTGGTCAAATGTAGTAATAATCATGGTGAGTTATATATATATTTTTTCGGAATTTTTTGAAATTTTTATGAGATGTCCTCGCGAGCGTTTTTTGAGTCCTCACAGGATCCACTTCTTTTACGATAAATCCAATATCTAACTGATCCGATTTTGTTATTTAGATTCCCCTTTTCGGCGTAACACTTTTTCACATACTCAAAAAACATTAACTAAGATTACCCCACAAGAACTCAGAAATTCATAGTCAAATCGTAAAATCGGTGGAAAAAATAACCATTAATTGAGTCGCAAATTCAGCTCCTTTGCGTGTGGCCCTTTTCTGATTAATATTATGATATTATCATAAATAAATTCTCACAGTACTTTCACCTAATCTCCCTAACCCTAAAGAAACACTACAAGCTCGCCAGTCAAATTACTTGTTTTTATACTCGACCTACATCTTCAATTTCCATGAATTTTAATTTGTAACTGTTAATTAGAAATTCGTTAAGGAATGGGAAATCGATTTAGTTGCAAGACGAAGGATAATCATAATGGGCCTAAGAGTAGTAGGAGATCTGGGGGTGGAAATCGATCACAGAGGAAATTGCCATCAGATGAAGAATTATTGCATATGCAAGCTTTATCACTTGCAATTCAACATCATCAATCGTCTCAGCGATTTGAAGGTTCTATGTCTCGCCGGATTGGATCTACTAGCTCCCGTCGCCGGAATAACCCCGTCGGTGATCCAGCGTTGACTAACCCTAAACAACAAAAACAGGTCACTTAAACTCAATCCTAGTTGCTATTTGATTTTTGGTTTATATGGTGAGCTCATATTGGTTATTTAATATGTTTAATTTGGTGAAAAAGGTGTTTAGGAAAAAGTGAAGTTTACACTTTAGATTTGTTTGAAGGATTCATAGCCTAAAAAGTTATTTAAAAAAGGATTGTTTTCTTCTTAAGTAGTATCTTGATAATCATGTGGCCTTTATAGAGTTGACTATTTAGGTATGCTTTTTTGTTGTCTCATTTATGGTTTCTAATTTCTATTGTTGTTTCATTGAATTTGCCATATTGTTCTTGTTGACTAGATATCTTGATAATTAGTGCTCATGTATGTGATTTATGGAAACTGTTAATAAAGTTTTAGTATAAAGTTACAAATTATGGTTTTTTTCTATAAGGCTACAAGGGCATGAAATACATGTGCTTTTTTCTATGATTTTTGCCCTAAAAAATTAAGTTTACCGTCAAGAATGTATCTATAATGAGGATATTTTACTCTATAGTTGAATTTGTGTTTTGAAACCCATTATATGATTATTTGATTTGTTGTCACAATAATTACATTTTAATGTTCTTTCATATTTGGGAAAAACTCGCACCCAATCACTCCCTAAATTTAATTCTTTTACCATTAACTGCCTATAAGGAAAAATGAAAATTACTAAATGGTAACTAATAAGGGTATTAACAATTCATTGTTGTTGCATTTTCTGACAATATTTAAATTTTATTTATTTTCAGACACCAGAAGTGTTGGAAAATGTTGAAACGAAGAAAATTGTTTTAATACACGGTGAAGGATTTGGAGCATGGTGTTGGTACAAAACTATTGCTTTATTAGAGGAATCAGGAATGATTCCAACTGCTTTAGATCTTACTGGTTCTGGTATCGATTTGAAGGATACAAATAATGTCACCACATTAGAAGATTATTCAAAACCATTAATTGATTATTTGCAAAACTTACCCGAAGATGAAAAGGTAATAGATCTATCTTCACTATCTTTGCACGATTGTTTTTGGTGCGTTTTGAAGGTGGTGATTCGACCCGTGTGGTTAAAATGGTCGATTCTTAGTATACCAAATCTGCCCTTATTTAATGAGTTCATTATTCCTTAAAAAGATAGTTTCACAATTATAGCAAGGGTAATATGGGTAAAAGTAAAACAAAACCAATTAAGAGATAATTAACATCATTTAAGATTCAAATATGGAAATTTTTGTTTCATAGATACTTCTTAGCATGTGCCCATAGGACATGCGTTAGTAAAACCCTTAAAATATAAAAAATGAAAGAATATTGTAATTTTTACAAAAAAGGACCGAACATGTCATACAGGTTATATCTTGCTATTTTCGGAAATAAATAAAGGTTGTATCTATTATAGGGAATTTTCATAGTTTGCTGCTATAAACAGGAATTAGCATATAATATCTTGTTATTTTATGCAAATAGCCTTTTCTCTAATCTTATTCAACACATAAATTATTTGAAGACAGATCAAAATTTTCAGTCAAGTATTTTTCCGGGGCAACCCGACCCGTACCAATATGTTTATTTAATTTGAGTTTTTGTAGGTAATATTGGTAGGACATAGTATTGGTGGTTCTTGTGTTTCATATGCATTGGAGCATTTTCAACATAAGATTTCAAAAGCAGTATTTTTATGTGGTACAATGGTAGCTGATGGACAGAAAGCGTTTGATGTTTTTGCTGAACAGGTATGTAATTTATGCAAATAACTTAGGTGCTGTTTGGTAAGCCTCTTAATGATACAGATAAGAGGACAGCCTCTTAATCAGACAGCTTCAGAGTGTTTGGTAAGACCTCTTAATCAGCCTCTGAATCAGAAATTGAGCATGTTCTGCCTCTTAATCAGACAGATGTAAGGGTAAGTCTGAATCGTTTAGACCTCTGCATCATTCAGATCTTAATCATTCAGATGCTACCAAACAGCACCTTATAGTGTAAATGTGGTAAAATGGGCGTGTTGATGATCGGTCAGTCAAAAGTAAAACGGGTAATATTTTTGTACATGTCAAACTGGGTTGACCCACAAAGACTCTTCTCCTTATTTAATTACGGAAAAATTCATAAAATAGCAATATACTTTAGCCGGTGGTCAGTTTTGGTGATTATAACTTTTGCTTAAATTTGAACAAAATGGGTATGGATTTTGAAGTTGAAAAGGTAGTTCATTTGACATTTAAAGTCAAAGTCAAAATCTTTTAAATTTCATATTTGATTATTATTATATAAATTCTCCTTTCTTAGCTGGGATCCGCAGAAGTGTTTATGAAGGAATCTAAGTTTTTAATACACGGAAATGGGAAAGACAATCCGGCAACTGGATTCATGTTCGAGAAGCAACAAATGCGTGGATTATATTTCAATCAGTCTCCAACAAAGGTAATATTTTGACCCATATGAAACGTTGACTTTTGCATGAAAACGTGTGGTTGACGTTTTGCAGGATATTGCTCTAGCTATGGTTTCCATGAGGCCCATTCCGCTCGGGCCCATAATGCAAAACCTGTCATTATCCAAAGAAAAATACGGAACGGGCCGTAGATTCTACATTCAAACACTTGAAGATCATGCCCTTTCACCCGATATTCAAGAAAAACTCGTGAGAGAAAATCCACCCGAAGGTGTTTTCAAGATCAAAGGTAGTGATCATTGCCCGTTTTTCTCTAAACCGCAATCGTTGCACAAAATTTTGATTGAGATTGCTCAAATCGCATAATGAGACGGATTTTCTTTGAGTTGATGTGTGTAACTGTAAGGGTTGGAAATGATAGGAGTTTGAGATATTTTGTTTTTGTATAAGTAATTTATAAATTTATATTATTATGAAATGTTTAGAGCTTAGTAAGTTGTAATTTGTTCATAGTTGAAAAGAACATTGATATAGCATCTCTTTTTCATTGCCCAAGTGTATGAGGTTTTAAACTAATTAATTATCTAGTAAATTCTAAAACTTGAAATGTATTCAACAAACTCTTGAATTGAAGTACAAAAGTTATCGAGTATACATGTTTTGGAAGTGTGTAATTATATGTTTTGGAATGTATAATATACCAGCAGGGTACCCGCGCAATGCGGCGGCGGGTACCTTGTGACTATATTTAGCGGTGACCAATTGGTGCCTAATGGTGGCGGTAGTGACGGTGGCTGGTGGTAGTGGTCGTGGATGGTGGGTTGTGGTAGTAGTAATTTCAAACTTTTAATGTCCACGACGAGATTTGAACTCATGACCTATTATCCGGATATTTAAGCCTTACTAATGGAGAGGGAGGTAACGATTGTGGACGACGAAGCCGAGCAGGGCGGGTACCCTTTTTAATATCCCAACCTCCATTATTATTATCATATTCAGACATACGAATAAGAATAAGAATAAAAAACATAAGAATAAGAATAAAAAACAAAGCAAATCCCATTGCCTTGTAACTATTTACAAAAATCCGATACACATAGAATCAAAATTCAAAAAATAATATTTTGGTGGTCACTAAGTGCATAACATACATATTACATAATCCTAAAATAACAAAAATAAAATGGATGTTTGATACTCCAAAACACGTTGGTGATACAGACCAAACATCCAAACCCAAAATAATGATATGCATCAATCTAGTGGACCTAAACAACACATTTGGCCTTCAACGAACCAGAAACTGCATCTCAATAAACGGTGAATTGCGTAACAAATTTATGACTCGGGACACAACACAAATAGGTTGATGACTATTAACCACATGCCCACCTGACAGTCCCATTTTCCCACCACTACAAACAATTAACGTGTATAAATGATACAATATCTAGATCCTAAAAAACAAAAAACAAAAAAGCTTCATTGTTAAATAAAGAATTAAAGATGCTTGACATATTCAACTAATAACACAACAATGAACCATTCATGGCATTATATTTGACACTGCATTTGTCCTTGAATAGAAGGCCTGTAAAATATATAGTCCATCAAACAACTTTAAATTGCAATTTGCAATATAAATCAAAACTACAAACTTTTGCACCATGTTGACCATGATGTCTAACCAAAACATGAAACATGCATAAACAAAAAGCAAACTTTAAAAACCATATGTTCGTATTAAAATATCAATATTAAATTATAAATTACCATTTGCAGCAACAAATGCCAACCAATTTTAATAGAAACCGTGAACCAAAGCATCATTTTAAATAACACCCCTGATGTAAAATTTTGTAGGACTATCAGCTGCAACAACATAATGTGATCCATATCTGCTAACAGAATATCTTTTTGCTTGCACAAACCTGTTACTAATTGTGAATATTGGGTGAATGTAACCATTAGGCATTACCATATAATTCTATAAATTTATGAATTATCACAACACCATGTGATTGCATAGTCATACAATGCACTTGCACCGGCAAATAACAGTTTTAGCCTAAAGAGTGGTCAGTTTTTTCCAACTGCAACTATGAATTAAAATATATCAAAAGTTTTACATACCGAAAATAAAATATGAGCAAAATACCTGGTCAAAATCAATGTAGCCAGTGCTTTCATTCAATCAATATGGCTCTCAAAAAGTATAGATACAAGTATACAACAAATATCTTCTTTGTATCAGTCTGAGAATGTAAGAAAAATACAAAATCAGATCAATATCATCTCAATATTATCCGTAATATGAAGAACCAGGACTTCAAGTGGAGCATTCAACTGCTTTGGCAACTGCAATTTCACAAACACTAAAAACGTGAGTGTAAAAACCCTAAAAACGTCTACTAAATTTTGCGATTTCAAACCAAAACACAGAATGTTTTGAAAATTACACTGATTCGGGCATAAAAACCCTCACTCTCTACTATGCTCGATGTTTTGAAATCTGTGTTTAAAAAGTCTAACTCGCTTTAAGAAAGCAATCACAGATCTCGTATGTAATGAATTGTGAGTTCCAATATGCGTTTCCACTTCCCGTCGGTTGATTTTCCAAGATCGAAATTTGAATTTTGAGAATATAATTCAACTCGTTTACAAATATATCAGAAGATGACAGAATCTTGGAACACGAAGCTTAGTAGTTCAACTGGTAAGAGCCCTTATGACCTTGATGTCATGGGTTCGAGACTTCCTTGATGCGTTTTTTTTAATGCAAGTAAATGAGTAATTCTAAAAATAGTAACAATTTGGCTGAATTTTCAAGATGGTATTTATGGAAAAGTCCTAAATGCATTATAGATAGTAGAGATTTGTAGTAAACTCATAAACATATAGCCATATAGGTATAAGAATAATCAGTGTATACAAACAAAAAAGTGAACAAATTCATACAATAAGTTGTCATAAATTATATAATAAATAATTACTTGTAAAACATTTTGACGAAATTTATTCTAATTTTTAATTTCGTGACAAAAACATAATTTATTTTTTAACTTCATATACAATTTCATTACCTTATATATATTGTACATACCTTTCAATATTTACAAGTTATCTTTCAATTACATTCAAAGTCTATCACTAAAACATTTTTTGGACTAAATTGTTTTATTTATTCTAGAATTTTATTCTTTAATAGTTTACAAAATTACAAATGCTTTTGTGACATAAGTTATTAAATATCGTCTTTTTCTTTATATATTTGTTGAACATGTTTATAAGTATTTTTGGACTATTTTTAAAAAAGATGGTTTACTTAAAACTATTATTACTTTTTAGGTTTACTAAATATAGTTGAATTTTTAATATAATGTTTCCAATATGTTGAGTTATATTCATTTTACGGGAAATCAGAGCTTTAAAAAAGATAAGTACCAAAATTATTTTATTAATATGTTTTGGATGACGAAATTGCTTTTTGTATAATGTTTAGTGGAGAATATAAGCATTTGAAAAGATTCACGAAAAATTTACTATCTTCATATATTTTAGATTACAAATTTGCTCTTTTAACATAACTTCTGATTAAATTATGTGTTTTAAATTCCCGCAGCATTGCGCGGGGCTTGAAATCCTCATTGGTTCACATTTATGACCAAATATGCAAACCTATTAAATTTTATGTTTACATTACCCTTAAATGAACTTTTTTAATAACCGAAGTAGCATTAATAATTAATTAAAGTATATAACAAAATTTATAATAATGAAGGCCCACTTTATATATTAGAAACTAGCTTCATAGTCCGCCTGACTGGGCGGACATGCTTCAAGAGATATATTATAGAAAGAATAACAACAAATATTTGTATTAAACCGATACAAAGCCATAACCAGACCGAGCTATATCGGCTTGGTTTCGGTTTTAATTTTCATGCAAAATCAATCTTCGATCTTGTTCAAAACTAAAAAAGTAATATAAATAAATTGGAAACCCCTGTTTTCAGTATAGCCAAAATCATTTTGTCAGTTCTCAGTTCAATATCAAGCGATCAGGTTCAGTTATTGAACCGTACAGAAGTCGAATTTGTTTATACCTTGCCTTGAAAGAGAGAACATTTATGTATATATCTAAATATTTAATAATTCACAATAAAAAGGCAACATCGTTAATGCAAATTTAGAGTGCAAAACGCAAGCAACAATTGTATTCAACATATGCAAGATTTGCATATTTGACAATTTCTGATACATTTCCTGATCACAACGGAGCACACAACTCCATGATATTTTCCTCAAAAACAAAATAACCGACAAGCATTTCTTTTATTTGTATAAACGAAACCAAGAAGAAAATAAATTGATTTAATATTCAATCAATACCCCCAGTAATCATTCCTGATTTCATCATCGAATTTCTTCTTCTACTCTAGGTGCTTCTCAAAGTATTCATCAGCAGTCATCGTGCTCAGCTTTTTCTGTTATCAAATAAAAACACAATCAATTGACCCGTTTAGTAAATAAAAACTTCTATACAGAATATCATTACATAACTAATTTTACTGAAACTAATCACTGTGATACATAATATCTTTTTTTTTTAATTACTAATGTATGGATTTAAGGACTATATTAATTAGATTGGTTGTTATAAAAAGGGGAGAAAGAGAACATGTTTGACCCGTTTCGATAAAAAAAACCCATTTGAAATATTAGCTGACCCGTTAAACTAATTGTTGTTACCTTGAGGTCTTGGACATCAACAATTTCTTTCTCTAGTCTTTCAGATTCCTTGAGAGATTTCTGCTCAGCTTCTTTCAATTCCACCAACTATCATTTCAAATTTACAAATTTACATATGTAAGTAACAATAATCTTCATTTTCCATACGCTTGCTACTAATATTCAGTAATATATGGTTTCTTACCAGTGCATCAAACTTGGGTTTGTACTCTGGAGTTGTCTTATCAACAAACTTTGGAATTTCAACACCTGTAAAAAGGGGTGGGGGTCAACCGGTCAACATAACTGTCTGTGAGTATTATAAATGTTAAATGTTGGTAAAGCATGACATACTGTCATAATATTCTTTGTAAGAATCAACAATGCGAGATCCAAGCCCTTTTCTGTAGTACCCCCAGTCAATAGGTTCTGGTTCCTGCATTGTCCAATAACAAAATTTTATTCCAATTGAAATACAATGATGCTAATCATATCATATAATGTATTATGATGATATAAAGATAAAGATAACTCAGGTAATAATGAAATACAATGTTGCATACAAGGGGAACAAAATATATCTAAAATTAATTCCACTATTTGAACTCTTCCTTCTGTTCACTCTGTAAGCTTGTAAGCTCACTATGAAACCAATAAACCTTCCATATATCATATTTCTAAATCGTAAAAGAACATTAAAATACATACCTAACTCTGCTGCCTTCATTGCAGCATCTATATCAGAATCTTTCACAAATTCTTGCTCTCTATTCACTACTTCTTCAGCTTGAAGACTCAACTTCAGTCACATGCTTCAAAGTTAAATTAGGTTCATCATGCTCAGTTGAATCCCTCCAGGAATTATTTTTATGATAATTCCCAGATCGTTTTTCATCCCTTTTATGCTTATCCCGACTTATATGCCCTGAACCATCTGATCTATCTTTATCTATTGATCTGTTTTGGTCACATTCTATTCTAGAATGATCATTATAACTTCCATTGTTACCGCTTGAACGAGGGGATGATTTATGAAAGTTTTTCTGATCATACATTCATGCCCAAAATGAAATTTTGGGCTCACTAATATTATGAAAAGACAAATAGGTTTTATAGTCTTTGATGCTTTTCATCGAACACCTAACCTGCAAATTGAATGAAGATCAGAAGATACGTTTAGAATTTGATTGACTGAGTTTCATATGAATTTGTATGGAAATCTGTCAATACTAAACATATGGAGTTGCTAAAAATTAAATTATCATACAAAACTTATGGAATTGCTAAACAAATTTATCCTTAATTATTCACAAAATTAACCACAAGGAACCCTACCATCAAGTGTGACATAAACCTCAAATTACAAGACTGAAACTTTTTATCACCTAAAAAAGATCCAAATCCCAGAAACGAAAAATTAATCTCAAGATCCCTAAATTATAACCCTAATTTGAATAAAAAACACAAAAGATCTAACACATATGCAACCAACAAAATTCGCAATTTAATTACTAATAATATAAAATCAAAAACAAAAAAGTACCTTTTTGCAGGTTAAAGGTGAAGCAAGAAAGTAAACACAATCGGTGTTCCTTTTCAAGAGTTCATCTTCCTCCGGCGTAGTCTTCGCGGGAGCTGTTGACGATGACGCCGGTGACGGAGGTACCAATTGAGAAATATTGGTTGGGATTTTTAGCTTCTAATTGAAACTGAAGTAAAAAAATTTAAGAAATTTTACATAAAATATATATAGGGTATATCGGTTAATTTCAATTGCTGGATCTAGGGTTTGTTCGCGAAATCTGAAATTTTCAGATATGGACAGTAATTTTTGGACGGAGGGAGTAATAATAATTTGAGGTTGAAGAACAGAGAGATGAAACTGTGAAAACTGAAAGAGGAAACAGAGTTCGAAGCGATGAGGAAAAGAACGCCTATGCTTCCTGCTCCTTTCCCATGGACCAATATTGAAAAAACGAATGTTTTGACAGGCTGCAGCTCTCCAAACGGAAGATATACTCGCCTGATTTTCCGAAAGATATTAACTGCAAACTTAATCGTATTGTGAATTTTGTGAGGGATGAGTAGACCAATGAAGGAATTACACGTGGTATTGTCCTCCTAGGGGAAGATTAAGATAGCCCATCGTACATTATTGATTTAAGCCCAAATTAATATAAAAAATACCCTAACCCTAAATAAACCTTCACTCTATCGCCTTCTCCATCTGTAGCTCTCTGAATTCTGAATCCCAAACTTGATCTAAAGGTATCTCAGCACTGTAAGTCTTTCTTCTCGAACTATCTTCATCTTCTGTCACCGTAACTCTATTCCAACACTGGCCACCACAATTATTTGTTCGTGTGTGTGGTTTGTGATTGTGAGTTTGAAGTAGAAAAATCAAGCATCCACCTTTTTGGATTCAGTATGTGTTTTTTTCCTTAATGTGGCTGGAAAAATCTTTGGTCGCTGGTCAAAATCGTAAATGAGTCACCGAAAAATTTGAAAATACTGAGCCTTGATTTATGCTGTATATTTGATGATTTTTTTTATATATATTTCCAATGTGTGCAACATATATAAATTTGTATTTTAACGTTTTTATTAGAAAAGTTAATTTTTTTAGTAAAAATCCGTAAGCCATTTGAATAAAAGAAAATCTGAAAATTAATTAAATTCTTATAAATGTAATAATTTTGGTATGATTTGATGAGTGTTACAATGTTTTTGCTTGTTCTGGACGGAAACTTCAGTTAAGGAAATACATAATTTAGTCAAACTTAAGTTTCTGGTGTAGCTTTTGCAGGATCATTTGACATATTTTCTTGTTTTTGTCTGATAGACTTAGCAGCCAAGATGCAGAATGAAGAGGGACAAAACATGGATCTTTATATCCCAAGGAAGTGGTATGTTTGCATTAATTCACATTAAATTACCTATAATAATATTTCCCGGATGAATGTTACTATTCATCAACTCTTAATTGTGCTGTTGTTTTTTCTCCTGAATAGTTTTTATTTTATTTTATAAAATGTAGTGTTATGAATATGTTAGTTTATAAATATGCAAGTAAATTATCATATTTTTCTTTTTTTGCAGCTCTGCAACCAACAGGTTGATTACCTCAAAGGATCATGCTTCAGTCCAAATTAATGTTGGGCATTTGGATGAGTCCGGCCGATACACCGGTCAATTCTCCACCTTTGCCCTTTGTGGGTTTGTGCGGGCCCAGGTTAAGTCTTAATCAACATTTTTGTATATTATAGCAAGTGATTGGTGAGGACTGTGTGGATCCAATCGTTTAAAAAAAGTGGATCATTATCATTAATTTTGGATCTTTAGGTGTTTTGATAATGATCCAAGATTTCTCAAATGATTGGTTGAGAATTGTGTCCTCACCAAAATTTGAGTTCTCGATCCCACTTCATAGCAAGTAATATAATTTTAAATATTGTATCCAACTCTATTGTTTTAATGTATGATTTTATTAATTATATATGGTTTTATATATCAATTTTAAGATTATTCTTATTGTGCAGGGAGATGCTGACAGTGCACTTGATAGGTTGTGGCAGAAGAAGAAAGTTGAAACCCGTCAATAGTTATTTTGAGAGGTTTCGTTACCCAAAGGTTGTTTTAATGTTGAATTTACTGTAGTGAAAATTTTTCTGTTTTCAATTTAGACTTGGTACTATGGAATGAACAAGTTTTGAACCTTAGTTTGATTTATGTTTTGATAACTGAAAATCAACTTATTAGGTGATTTATGTTTTGAGCTTCAATCTAAAGGTTTACACTCACGGAAAATCAACTTATTAGGTGTGCACATTTTCTTTGTTTATTCGCCTTTTTTCCTGTAGGCGAAACCATCAAGAGGAAAATGATTGAAATTGAGGGCGATAGAAGTCCAATATTAGGCTGTGAGTTGGATGATTGACCCACCCAAAAAGTTCATATTTTGTTGACTCTTATTTGGTAATTTGAGAAAAGCATGAAAACATAAATATGGAGTCCACGTCAGATTTTCACTCCGACCACTAATAATACAAAATTACATGCTATCCTCTGCACCTATTTTTACCCACAAAATACGTACTTTCTACTAAATCTTCCTACACATTTGATACAACCAAAGATGATTTAGGCCATGTTTTTATTTAAAGGGCTTTTAAGCTTGAAAATTAAAACAATATTCAAGCTTAAAAGCCTCTTAAATAAACTTTCCCAAGGAAACAATATAATTTTTCAATGCCTTTTATACACACAAACACCACCCTCAATGATGGATCACGAAACTGAAGGTGTATGGCCACCACAGGGACCGCATTGCTCTGATCTGAATTTGATTATAGTTTATTTCTTTTCAAATTTAAATTGATTTAACGTAACAATTCTAGCAACAAAATTGATTTTGAAGGTAAAAGTAAAATAGTAAATTTAAGTTTACTCAACTTTATTTCAAGCTAGCAATTGATCATCAGATTCTTTAAGTCACAATAGTTATTTTAAACCGCCACCCTATTATTTGTTCCAAATTACAAGTTTTCAAAGAAAAAATTAATGGAAACAAGTTTTAAATTAATACATTAAAGTTGTAAAAAAACCAGACGATTTACTTGTGCAGCTCTAAACTCACTTGGTACAGACTAATTACTGAAGAAAGCATGATCAAGGTGCACCTGTTACCCCGGGCAAAAGTTCGGATATCTTATTGAACACATCCATAATCTGAAACATAAAAAAAATTTAAAAATAAATAATTATATGTTTATAACATCATCTTTAAAAATACATGATTTTGATGTTCATTGGTCCATACTTTATGACAAGTAGCAAAAAAAGTGTGATTTTAACTATAAGGGGGTGACATCTCACTTGCCACCTCAGCATGTTTTTGAACCCCAACAGGGCATAAAGCCGTCTTTTAATTACCAAATTGGACAATGACTAAACAGTAACAGACGTAAAACTGTAAAAGTAGGTTGTTATTTTAGGTTAAAAAAACCCAACAAATTCTACTCCTTTATTTTTAGAGAATAGATAATTAGTTTCATATCCGCCACAAAAAAATAAATAAACGTTCTTTGTTTTGGTCATTTTATATGTTAATTCCTTTAATAATCACAAAAATGATTGGATTATTGTTAAATAATCATATTTTGTTTAATATATGCACCTCCTTGTCATTTTGGTACTTAATGATACTCATAGGGTTCTGAGAACACTGCAAAATATAAAATCAATGTCAAAATTAATAAATAGTCATAAAATACATGTGCTTTTAAAAATGAAAACATAAGTGTTGTTAGTATAAAGAACATACATCCATGAGGGCTGCTTGAACTCTAGGGTTTTTGAAAGGCCATTGCAACATCAGGATTTGCCATGATTTTAGATATAACTTCTTCAGGTGTAAGCCCGATTTGATCTTCAACCAAAAAAGGAATAAATTTATATATGTATCAAAAACAATTTTATTAAAAGGTCATTTAAATATCTAAATTAGATGTTTCTTAAGTAATTAATTTTGTGAGAAATTACCAAATTGCTCCTTGACCTCAGGGCTACTAATATCGAAATTTTTCAATGATTCCATCATAAGGTTGTCCCATTCAGGGCTTCCCCCCATGCCATTCCTATAAAATAAATAAATCAATAAGATGTATTTAATATAAAAAAAAAACACAATTAGTGTTAGAATGAAAAAAGTCAAAGTCAGATTAAAGCTTACAGCATATCTTGCAGTTGTTGACGATATTGTGGGTTTTGAAGCATCCCTGTTTTTTTTCAAAAACATAAAAATAAAAATGCAGCATATAAGCAAGGTGGTGTCTTTTAAGTCTTAACTTTATTTAGAAGGGTGACAATATTTGTATAAAATCAATCAAATTATAATAAAATTTAATAAAAAAACTCACATTTGAAAGAGGTAGGATTCCTCATCTCTTCCGGAAGATACCTAGAAAAAAAAGTTACAACTTTTTATAAGAACTTAGGTTTAAAATTGTTTCGGTAATCTAGTTCCTTAAATTTTATATAATTATTTAGTTTGATACTAGAATTATCAGAATTGATTAATATTAATAAAATAATAGTATTAAAGTAATAACTTACGGATAGACCATTTTTTGTACAGTTGGATCCTCCATCATTTTCTCCAAAGCTTCAACCGACATAACAGGATTTGGATTGGTTGTGCCTGCCCCTATATCTTTTGGATATTATTTTTAGAGTAAATTACACGGATAGTCCCTGTGGTTTGTCATGAGTTTTGGATTTGGTCCCTAACTTTCAGAAAGTACAGGACTTCGTATCGATTTTAGTCCCTAAGCGTAACAGACGTTTATTTCCTCGTTAAACAGATACACATGCCCTCCACGTGAGGGTAAATATGTCACTTTGTCTATTTATCCTTTTCTCTTTCACTCTCCTTCCTCTCTCCTCTGAACCTTCTTAAGACCCCATTATCTCTCTCGTCTGTGCATTTATACCTTAGGTAATATAAGCAAACAAGTCTCATATTCATAAAAAAAATGAATCGATTAGTCTATATTATGTTACAATATGTTCTCCTAATTCACTCACCAAATTTCACACAAAAACAAAGCACTTCTAGAACTATCTATTATATCAAGATCATTAAATTTCAAATACACATGCTCATCGGTGGTGCAACGGACCAGAAGCAAACCCAGAAGACCTGACCACCATTTTTATCATCATTTGTCCATATGTCTGTAATTTGGATGAGATGCAACTGCTTGAAATCTTTTCAAGTATATACATTTTTATATGATTATTGATTTTATTGAAGTTGTATAGATCTGTTTTAGCTAAAAAGACAATTTTTTTGAAAGCACTTGAAACACTTAAAATTAATTGAGTAAAACTGTAAAGGTGCTTTTCCATATCACATATTGTTGGTTTACCCTAAATCCACATTCCAAATCACTTATCAGATTCTCAAATGTCATCGTTCATTGTCTCAATTAAAGGTGCTTCTCCAAATCATAGATCGGCGGGACTAATTGAGGAATGAAGAGATTGAGAGCTCCGACGACAAGGAACTACCGGCGTCGGCGCCACCTGTCGGCCGGAAATACGGTTCCGTCATTGCACACGATAATGATCCAGCTGTTCTCGAGATGTCATTATTTGATCATGGATCTTCGTCCTTAAAGTAAGTTCGTCATGAACTGATGTTAATTAAGTTACTTGTTTTATCAATCGTATTGTAATCGGAACGATCAGAGTCAAATTGAGTTGCAAAATTGGATGAAATGAAGCGTTGAAGGGATTTTATCTAGAGCGGTCTGAATTAAATAATTCAAAAGTAAATATAAAAAGAGAGAGAAAGATATAAATATGAAAAGACAAAAACACCCTCATGTGGAGGGCATGTACTTTTGTTTAACGAAGGAAATAAATGTCTGTTACGCTTAGGGACCAAAACCAATACGAAGCCCTGTACTTAGTGACTATCGGTGTAATTTCTGGAAGTTAATGACTAAATCCAAAACTCGTGACAAACCACAGGGACTATCCATGTAATTTACTCTTATTTTTATTTAAAATATCACAAAAATAAAAAATATATGTATTATATGTGTCAACTTAAGAAAAGAATATGAAAATACCTGTGGATGAAGGAGCCCCTTGAAACGGATTATCCGTTGGTGGCTTAAAAGCAGCTCCATTTTGTGAAGCCTTGATTTTTATTAAAAGATTTATTCATTATTATTTAAATGAAGTCTGATATTAAATTTCAGACTGAAATTCTTACTTGGGTTGCAAATTGAGAATCTTTTTGGGATTCAGTCTCAGTGGATTCTTCAAGCTTTTCAAAACTCGTTTTCAAAGTTTCCTCAGGAGACACATCAACAAAAGCTGAAAAATAAAATAAATGTAAAATTACTTAACTACCCCTGAGTTCAATGATGATTACGTACCAGATTTCTTTGGCTCCTCAACTGATTCAAAGTCATCTTTATAATTTGTTGGTACAGGTGGCACCTCAGTTTGAGTAGGAGGTACATCTACAGTCACTGTTCGTGTGGAAGCAGGTGCTGATGTGGCGGCTGATGTGGCAGGCGGTGGTGGTGGAAATGAAAAAGGTGATCCAGCTGGCGATCCTGAAGCTGGAGGAGTTGGGAATGGAAAAGGGGATCCAGGTGAAAACCCAGGATTTGTGAATTGGTTATTTTGTGAGTCCATTTGTCCCATCATTGTCTTGAATGCTTGTTGCATAGCATATTTCTGAAAATTCAAACATATTAATAAATAAAAATAAAAATAAGATAATACCTTCCAATACCGAAATCAGTAGTAGTTCGTTCACAAATCATAAAAAAAACTTGTGTGAAGAATTCTACCTTCATGTATGAAGCTGCCTGCAATTCAAGACAGAACATTAGTCAAAGTCAACACTTTTTACCCAAAATATTTATCTAATACATAGTAAGTGTATCAAAATTACATTACAAGTTTGACCCGTTAGGTATTAAATAATAATCCAAACCCATATTGACCCGTTCATAAGTAAACTGATCAAAATTGCCACTTATAGTATTAAAAAACAAACTTTTCCTTAAAAAACTTCAAGCAATGTATCATGATACTCACCCATGAAAAAATTGCTGAGAACGCAACACCAACTCACACCCAAAATAAAGGAGAACCTCTACAAACACAACAAAAAAAGTCAACGGGTCAAGTTTACTTATTTTTATATATAAAAAAAGAATCAATAATAGTTTATATAGTAGAATCGAAATAAGAAAACAAGAGAAGAATCATAATTACACTTGAGAAGATGGAGGTGGCACTGCAATTTGTGGGGTCCCAACTGAAGATGTTTGTTGATTGCTTCAAAAAAAGCGCCACACTTTGACTTATAATGTCAAAATCAAACCTAAAAAAAAATTATATACAAAATGATAATAATTCTTTCAGTTGTAACATTCGTACAGAAGCTTGGAATCCCTGTCAATTTTAAGTAAAAAAGTTATGATTTTTTAAATTGGATATACAAATACACCTTCAAAAGTCGATTTATATAAAATATAAAAGAATGGCCTTTTCCCCAGTTATAATTAAGAAAGTTTTGATTATTAACAAGTAGCTGACGAATTATCCATGAAAATAAGGGAAAGAATTACCATTTGAGTTGCTAACTATTCGTGGAGATGAGCCCTGAGGGTTAGACACAGCCGAAATTGAAGTTGATTTCGAAATTATGTTTCTTTTAGGGATTTTGAACGAACAAAATAAGGGTTTTTTGAAAATTATGGAATCAGTTCGAGGGTTTGGAGTAAAACCCAATACTAATTTTTGAGAAGAAGAATAAACAGCTAAATTATCCATCAATTGAAGCTTATTTAAGATTACAGACACAAAAAATTCTACAAAACTGTGGTTGAATTAGGGTTTTGGAAGTGTTTATTTGGTATGAAGAAACAGGGGAAGCCTTGTGAAAAAGGGAGTGTCTCTATATCGGCGACATCTATAAACTCAATAATCTAGGGTGAGTATTTGACAAAAATACCCAACCGAACTATTAACAACCAAAACCGAACCGAATAAAAATATAAAGATTTCTGGTTGAGTTTTCAATTTTGTAATTTCATTATTTTTTATTTTGGTGTGGCGTGATTTCAATACGGACTTCAATTTTGTAATTTAATTATTTCCGGTTTTGGTGTGGTGTGATTTCGGTCCGCTCCTCAGACATGAGTGAATATTAGGGAAGAAAACTCAAATTGAACCAAAAATCAACCGAAACCGAATCAACAATGATTGTGATTTCGGTCTGGTTGTCAATTTTGGAATTTCATCATTATCGATTTCGATCTTATCAATTTCGAAGTGATTCGGTTCCATTTTTACTCTCTAGTATCTCTATATAACTCAAGACTTCTAGCATAGTAGTATTGAAATATAAGATAAGGTGTTGCCCATGACCAATAGATCATGAGTTCAATTCCCACTAAGGGCAAAAAGATATAGATTATGTGTCGTTAAAAAAAATATCTCTATATAAATATCAAATAAGGGCAAACTTGTAATTTAGAAAACCAAAGCATTTACTACTATACAGGAAAGTAGGGGTGTCAAATTTGTACCGAACAAAACCAACCAACATGCTACCAACCATACCAAGATTAGTTGGTAGCCAATATGTTGGTAGCCAACATGTTTGGTTGGTAGTACCATACCAATCAAGTAATCATGGTACGGTAATTGTATAAAAATTTAAATACCACGGTAGTACCGTACCAACCAATAGTTTATATACTCATGTATATATACATTATTTGGAAGAATTCGAGAAAAGTAAAATACGTATATGTTATATTTTAACAAAAGTTATGATATCATAACATGAAAACATTCAAGTTACAACTTCTTGTGTTTGTATATAATGTTAATAATTAAGCGTGTGAAGCAAACGAGAGTGATACAAGCTAGTGTATTATGACAAGAATACTACATAATTTGTACTTTATCGTAGATAGTGTTTATATAACATTTAACGTATACCATTACCAAATATAATAGTATAGAAAAATGACTTGTTTTTAGTAATAATTCCAAATAAGTTTGAGATCTTGGTATATACCATTACCAATTCGTACCAACCATGATTGTTGGTAGTCAAACAAATTGGTACCAAGTAGAGTTGGTACGGTACTGGTAGCTAGATTAGTGTACCAATTATAATTGGTACAGTACATAGTATTAGGAAAATATATATGGTACCGTACCATATTCACCCCACAGGAAAGCATGGGCCCGAGTGAGGTCTTCTCATCGCCGCAGATTTTGATTAAAAAATAAAAATAAAAACAATTTAGGGCTAGCAACAGCAAGAACCACCGCAAAAAATCATCACTTGAATGCAATTTCTTCTCCAAATTCATCGTCTCCAGCGATTCTCAGCTCGAATTTCGAAGGTAAATCTCTCAAATTGCAACTCTCCTGTGTTTCCCATTTATTAAAATGAACGAAAAATCGGTTCATTCACTTTGAAACCCACTTCAAATCCCCAATTTCATCACCGTTTATCGATTACCCATTATCTAATTTTAAGCTCACCCTTTTGAAATCATCGAGTAATTTGCATCTGAAGCATGAACTACATGATTATTTAAAGCTCTGTAATTTCAATAGTGAATTAGTGATTACAATTATCCAATGGCTGATGAACAATTTGCTGAATTTACCGAACAACCCCAAGTAAACTTAACAGACCACCACCACCACCACCAACAACAACATATCGATTTAGTAGAATCACTCGATCCAACAACAAATCAAGGCCTAGTAATCGGTCAAGAATTCCCAGATGTTGAAACATGTAGAAGAGCTCTAAAAGACATTGCAATATCACTCCATTTTGACCTTCGAATTGTCAAATCCGACCGTAGTAGATTCATAGCAAAATGCTCAAAAGAAGGCTGCCCATGGCGTGTACACGTGGCAAAATGCCCAAACGTCCCAACTTTTTCAATCCGAACATTACACGCAGAACACACTTGTGAAGGTGTAAGAAATCTTCATCATCAACAAGCTTCTGTTGGTTGGGTTGCAAGATCAGTTGAATCAAGAATTAGAGATAACCCACAATATAAACCGAAAGAAATTTTACAAGATATTCGTGATCAACACGGTGTTGCGGTTTCATATATGCAAGCATGGAGAGGTAAAGAAAGAAGCATGGCGGCTTTACACGGGACTTTTGAAGAAGGGTACCGACTTTTACCAATTTATTGTGAAGAAATTAGAAAAAGTAATCCGGGAAGTATAGCAACGGTTTCTTCAATGGGTCAAGATAATTGTTTTAATCGTCTTTTTATATCGTATCGTGCTTCGATTGTTGGTTTTTTAAACGCGTGTAGACCGCTTCTAGAGCTAGATCGAGCTCATTTAAAAGGGAAATATTTAGGTACACTTATTTGTGCATCGGGTATTGATGCTGATGATGGGTTATTTCCTTTAGCTTTTGCAGTTGTTGATGTTGAAAATGATGAGAATTGGATGTGGTTTTTGTCAGAATTAAGAAAACTTGTCGGTGTGAACACCGAAAACATGCCGAGACTGACGATTTTGTCAGAACGAAAACCGGGTATTGTGGAAGCAGTTGAGACGCATTTTCCAACTGCTTTTCACGGGTTTTGTTTACGTTACGTGAGTGAAAACTTTCGCGACACTTTTAAAAATGCAAAATTAGTCAACATTTTTTGGAGTTCCGTTTACGCCCTTACACCGATGGAATTCGAAAGCAAGTTTTCTGAAATGTTGGAAGTTTCACAAGACGTTATCTTATGGTTTCAAGAATTCCCGCCTCAACTTTGGGCGGTTGCATATTTTGAAGGTGTCCGTTATGGTCATTTCACATTAGGGGTAACCGAGGTTTTATATAATTGGGCTTTAGAAGGACATGAATTACCAATTGTACAATTAATGGAACATATTCGTCATCAATTAACATTATGGTTTGAAAATAGAAGAAATATGGGAATGAGATGGAATTCAATTGTTGTTCCATCAGCTGAACAAAAGATTCTTGAATCGGTTTCAGATTCCCGTTGTTATCAAGTCTTACGTGCAAATGAAGTTGAATTTGAAGTTGTTTCAACCGAACGGACGAATATTGTTGATATAAGAACTAGGGTTTGTTCTTGCAGAAGATGGCAGTTATACGGTCTTCCATGTGCACATGCAGCAGCTGCTTTAATATCTAGTGGAAAAAATGCACATGTTTTTGCTGATCATTGTTTTAAAGTTGAAAGTTATCGGGAAACTTATTCACAAATTATATATCCGATTCCCGATAAAACCCTTTGGAGGGATGTTGATGAGGGTGGTGAAGCTAGGGGCGAAATGGTAATTCGACCACCGAAAACACGAAGGCCTCCCGGTAGGCCGAAAAAGAAGGTTCTTAGAGTCGAGAGTTTGAAACGACCAAAAAGAATTGTTCAATGTGGTCGGTGTCATATGTTGGGCCACTCACAAAAAAAGTGTGCAATGCCGATTTGAGTTTAAGGTTGTATGTGTTTATTGCCGTTTTTTTAATACGAATATGAATTTGTTTTTTGTTCGGGTTCTTAATTTTGACAGTTGAGATAGAGTTGTGTATTTGTATGGTTATCAAGTTGCTAAAAATAAGTTCTTGTTATAGTTGGTTTTTTCTCATCTTTTGGCTGATTTGAAGGTTTTTTAGCACTACAAAGTGCCTTAAGCTCGCTCATACCAACTAACACTACTTCAGTCCACTGCTTCCGTCTGCTATTTAACTCACTCATCGTTTGAGAAAGACACCTTAGCATTATGAATTCTATAATCTATTAAGATATTAAATTTTGAATTTATTTATAACATTAAAATTCCATTTCAAAAGCTAACTTCTTCAACATGTCTATGTAACCCGTATCACATCACCCGGTTACCTCTTTTAACAGGTTGTATACTTCAACTAGGAGCTTTTGAAAGTTAAATACACACAATGAGTTTTCTTAATAAATATAATAGGTTTTCTTTAAGCATGAAGAATAAGGATTTTTTTGGAGGATTCCAAATATTTTATTATGAAGAATTACATTGAATAAAAGCAGAAACATAATTATTTAAGTATTTGAAATATACGATAATAATAATGATACTCAATCATGTATAACTCTAATGAAGCATTTGAAATATATGATAATGATAATGATACTCAATCATGTATAACTCTAATGAAGTATTTGAAATATAGAATGCATGAAAATCTAGTTGCTTGAAAACTTGACAATTTGATTGGCAAGTTTCTCTAGATCCAAGAAAGAAGACCCATGAGAACTCGTCGCCATTTCCGCTGATTTCTTCCATTCTATAGCTTTCTTCCTCATTGCTTTACCTTCTTCTCCCTCCATTAACTCTTTCACAAGCTTCTCCACTTGATCCCTTTTCACATTCTCTCCAATCTCCATACCAACCCCCCATTGCTTGCTCATTTGTCTACAATTAGTTTGTTGGTCACCAATAAATGGCCAACAAATCATCGGCACCCCAGCGGACAAGCTCTCAATGATCGAACCCCAACCGCCATGAGTCAAGAATCCACCAACCGAAGGGTGGTTCAAGACCTCTTCTTGTGAACACCAACCAGCAATAAAGCCTCTACTTTTAATCACCTCCTCGAGTTCTTGAGGTAAAATCGCAGGCTTCCCATCAACCAAATCGGTCCGTATAATCCAGAGAAAATAATAACCGCTGTTAACGAGCCCCCAACCAAGTTCAACTAAATCTTGAATAGTCATGACTGCCAAACTTCCAAAGTTAACGTATACCACGGAATTCGGTTCTTTCGACTCCAGCCATTGGATACACTCGGGTTCTTCCTTCCGTAGACTATACCCAATGGATTTGCTGGTTTCCGTTTCTAATTTCATTTGATTTATAAGCATTTGAAGAGGTCCAGTTGTGTAGATTTCAGGGAATACCGATTTGATCTCTTTGAGGAGACTAGACTCTAGTTCCCTGAAAGTGTGGAAGATTGCATGTGAAACTTTATCAGCAGCGTGAGCGGTGTCTAGGTAGTATTTAAAAACAGGATCATTCAGTTTTGTGGCTTGCATAAATTCAGGTAGATCCTTCAAACGAGTTCCTTCCATTCCAGGAATCCAATCTATCTCCATGTCAAGATATCCATTCGTAAAATAACTTTCATCTACAAAAATAGATACAAATTGATTTATTTAAAAGGTTAATTAAGTGCACAAAATGCAATATGATCAAACCGGCCGTATTGATCCGAACGATACCGGTTCCGATCTTGGTTCTAATTTTCATACAAAATCGATTTCCGAGCAATTTGGTTCGATCCAAAAACACAGAGAAAAGACTGATAATATTGTCGTCTTTTGAGTTCTGCTGGGAATTGATTAGGAAAAACCAAACCTTTAAGAGGGAGGATTCCTTTCTCCACTAGAACTTTGGCCTGGTAAGACCCCATAAATCCAGAGGCAGCCGTGGTCCAGAAAAGGATGATGTCGATCTTAAGCTTCTGAGCAGCATATATTGTGTTTGTGTAAGTCATGAAACCGTCACAAGTAACCGGAGTTTCAAGTCCAGATACGAGATCAACAAAAGAATCAGAGAAATTGGTTGCAAGGTAGCTCATTACTTCAGATATGGTTGGTGTATGCTGGACACCATCATCTGTACCAGAATCTGGGACTGTTTTGAACTGAAAACCAGGAGTGCCATCGAGACTGTGAGTCCCACCAGACTTTACGAGCCGATTATGGTTGGAGCGAGTGTTGATGAAGGTTATATGGATGCCTTTGTGGTGTAGTAGCCTGGCTAGTTTGAGCATACACTTGATGTGGCTCTGAGCTGGAAATGGTATTTCTTTCATCAACTCCATCCATTTATCTCTGCCTTTGTGTGTGTGTTATCGTAGTGTTTTTTATGATTTGGTTCGAGTTTTCTTGAATTTATGTAACGGTTTCAAATGGCAGTAGAAATGGTTATCAGTTTGTGTCCCTCACTGCAACCTATCCTTATCTTTGACACAAACTTCATACAACATGTTACAACGCATTTTTGGTACTAAAATAAGTGAACATTAGTTTTTTTCTTCTTCTTTTAAAACTCCATTTTTGTTACTAAAATCAGTGAACATTTATTTCTTTTCTTTTTCTTTTATAACTTTTTAAATTAATGATGTCAATAGCAATGAATTTAAAAAGTTATTAATCTATGGATAAATTAATAATATGAAGAGTTTTAAGTAATTATACTGCCCAAACAAAAGGCAAATTAGTTTATTTCTCCTAAAAGATATTGTGGGTACTATCATTGAGACCAATGCAAAGGATGATGGCGAAGATGATACAATGTCTTTGGAGCCTGTTACGCTAAAGGAAGCACTTATGACTAGGGGTGAGCGTAGCAGGGTACTCGCCGGTTCCGACCGGAATTGGAACCGGAACCTCTTGTACCGGTTCCTTAATTTTTGGAACCGGAACCGGAACCTCCGATTCCGGTGCCGGTTCCGGTTACCCTGTCTCTAAAATCGTAAAATCAAAATAAGGTGCAAAGCTTAAATATTAATCATTTTTTATCATTTATCTACTAATCTTTGAATAATCATAGATTTCAAACACCTAAACATATGATTGTCTAATTATTATATTGTTTAAAAACTTTATTTAGACTAATTAAGGACTAAACTCATTCATAATTATACAAAATTTCTCATATTGTTAAATTTGGACATTTAATTTCTCATATATATAATATTTTAACAAAAATAGACCGAATAATCGCCGGTTCCGGTTATCCACCGGTTACCGGTTCCTAAATTTTGAGAACCGGAACCTCTTAGGGTGGTTCCAAAATTTTAGGAACCGGAACCGCCGGTTCCAAAGCGGTTCCAGTTCCAATTCCGGTTACCCACTTTTTCTGCTCACCCCTACTTATGACGTCGAACATTCTTCACAACTTTATGATACAATTCAAAAATACAACACCTGAGCTCCAAATAAACTTGAAATTTAAAGGAGAATATACATATATTGAATCATATTTTAATAGAGTGTCATATATTTTTTAATAAAATAATTAAAAATTTTAATAATTTAAAATAGAAAAAAAAATAAAAAAAATATTTTTTTAATGATCAAAATACCCCTCAATATATAAAATATGTGATTAATCTTGACCATTATTTATAATTAATCAATAGTTGAGATTTGTCCTTTGGGACTTCATAAAAATCACGGACTTCCTTCAACACAACCCTTTGATAATAACAGCTCTTATGGCTATCAATAAGATGAAATATTCTGTTTTGAAAAATAATAATTAATTAGATTACACATCGTTTACCCATATACATCTTTATTATTAAAATCTCTTCCATTTTTTTTGGAATATTGAATTAATCATGCAATTAATTCAACTAGAAAATATCTTTTCAAAATAGAATATTTATTCTTACTGAGAGCTCTAATGGTTGTGATTATCAAAATTTATAAAATAATAATAAAATCTATTCACTATTATTCATTGGTGTTTTTCTTTTGTTTTCAATGATTCCGATTTTATAACGGGGTTTAAATATTTCTAAAATTACCCCTAAATTAAGGGTGATTTGGTTAGTATATTTAAATTTTTTTTTTTTTTTTTCAATTGGTGTTTTTCTTTTGTGGAATATCTATCGTTAACAAGCACACTGATATATATCATGTTGATTATCAGGTTGTCGAGTAATTAATTTCAGTGTGATACAAAATTATCTGTTAATAACTTAAAGTGACTTTGAAGTATACTTATTTACAGGTTCGTGTAATGCTATTTGTGTTTTTGAAAGAGCAGGATGATATGTGTGTTGTTGAATTGTTATATGCTACTTTTAACCCTTCTACCATTTGACCCGTTTCTTCTTTTAGGTGATTATGTTTTTTTTACTCTAATATCATTTTAACTAGAATCATCCAACTTACCCGCTCATAAAACATACTTTTGATTTTGAGAGTTTGAGAAAATAACGGTTAGACCTGTTTCAAATAATTTACTTTTGACCATGTACAACAAAACCCGTTTCGAGTAATGCATATTTTACCAATTTTCTGTTTTTTACTGAATGAATCAGCCTTAATTTTTAGTAGTGATTTTAATGTCTTTTCATTAAAAAAATCAGTTTTCTTTATTAAATAGTGATTTTTTAATGATTAGGCCAATACCCAATATAAAATTACATTCATGGGTCAAACAGAAAAAGAAAAAAAAAAGAATGAAACCTAATGATTTGAAGTTTACTACCCTTTTGAATCGTTTCGGATAATACCCATTTGACTCGTTTCGCGTAATTCAAGTTTTACCCATTTCGTTAAATCCGTCTGTTTTTAACGTAGAGATTTTATTTTTCTTTTTCATTAAAATTAAGTTCTTTATTAAATACTGACTTGTTATAAATTAGGTCAATACCCATGTGAAATTACATTTACAAACACTTATAAATGATTATCTAATTTAATAAACTAAAAAGATATCATATAAATAATCATATCTCTATTAAAATATTGAAATATAGAACTCTTGACAATCTATTTGCATGAAAACTTGCCAATTTGATTAGCAAGTTTCTCTAAATCCAAGAAAGAAGACCCATGAGAACTCGTCGCCATTTCCGCCGTTTTCTTCCATTCCATAGCTTTCTTCCTCATTGTTTTACCTTCATCTCCCTCCATTAATTCATTCACAAGCTTCTCCACTTCATCCCTTTTTACATTCTTCCCAATCTCCATACCAACCCCCAATGCTTGTTCATTTGTCTACAATTAGTTTGTTGGTCACCAATAAATGGCCAACAAATCATGGGTACCCCAGCCGACAAGCTCTCGATGATCGAACCCCAACCGCCATGAGTCAAGAATCCACCAACTGAAGATCTTCTTGTGAACACCAACCAGCAATAAAGCCTTTACTTTTAATCGCCTCCTCGAGTTCTTGAGGTAAAACTGCAAGCTTCCCATCAACCAAATCAGTTCGTATAATCCAAAGAAAATAATGGCCGCTGTTAACGAGCCCCCAACCAAGTTCAACTAAATCTTGCATAGACATAACTGCCAAACTTCCAAAGTTAACATATAGCACGGAATTCGGTTCCTTCGACTGGAGCCATTGGATACACTCGGGTTCTTCCTTCCATAGACTATACCCAATGGATTTGCTGCTTTCGGTTTCTAATTTCATGTGATTTATAAGCATTTGAAGAGGTCTAATTGTGTAGATTTCAGGGAATATCGATTTGATCTCTTTGAGGAGACTAGGCTCTAGTTCCTCAAAAGTGTGGATGATTGCATGTGAAACTTTATCAGCAGCATGAGCGCTGTCCATGAAATATCTAAGCAAAGTATCATTCAGTGTTGTGGCTCGCATAAATTCAGGTAGATCCTTCAAACGAATTCCTTCCATTCCAGGAATCCAATCTATCTCCATGTCCAGATATCCATTTGTCAAATAACTTTCATCTACAAAAATATTTAAGATTAAATTGTTTTAAAGGTTAAGTGCACCAAAATGACATATGATCGAACCGGGCAGAACTGCATAATCGAACCGAGTTATATCGGTTCCGATCTTGGTTCTAATTTTCATACAAAATGGGTTCTCGATCCGGTTCATGAGTTCTGAGCAGTTCGATTCGGTCCAATAACAGAGGAAAACCGCGATAAAGACTAAGAAACTTTCTCGATTCTCGGTTCGGTTCAGTTCCAACCGGTTCTCAGTCGTGTTCGGTTCGTTTCTGAGCATCATCTGTTTGGCCGAAACCATTTTCTCGGTTCAACATGGTTTAACTTACATCTTGGACCATGCACGTCAATATAATAATTGCATCACAATATATATTAGATACTTTAAACTTTTTATAATGCTACAGAATTACAACAATGATAAGTAGTAAGCAAAGTGAACAGTTTGTGAACCGTTCGGCGGTAGTTCGTTTATATTCGTTCGTTTAATTAAATGAACAAACACGAATAAGATTATGCGTTCTTTAAGTTTAACGAACGAAAGGCCTCGTTCGTTCATTTACGTTAGTATTTTGTCTTTGTTTTTCATATTTACAACATATTTCTGTAAGGTTTTGAATGTAATTTCTTCGTGATTTACATTGTGATTTCATTGTCTTTTTCGTCAACTAAAGTTTTTTTTTTACTTTGTATTTCAAGTTTTGTAAGCATTTAATTTTTTCATTTCCTATAATTATTAGAGATTACAAAAATCTTAGAAGATTGTTGACAAAGCTTGTTAAGGTTCATTCATTTACATCCGTGAACGTTTGTTAAGTCATGTTCGTTCAGTTACGTTCGTGAATGTTCGTTAAGGTTCGTTTGTGTATGTTCGTTTACCAAAACTATTCACGAACAATTCGTGAACACTTATTTTTTTTAACAGACGAATACGAATATAAAAGTTCATTCGTTTAAGTGTCCGCGAACCATTCACGAACTCTTTTTTCTTTAACAAACTAACACGAACAATGAACACAAACAAAGCCTCATTCGTATTCATTCGGTTTGTTTACATGCCTAAGAAAATGCAAATATCTTTCATTAAAACATGATTTTTTATTTTTTATTTTTTTGGGAAAAACCAAACCTTTAAGCGGGACAAGTCCTTTCTCCATTAGAACTTTCACCTGATAAGAAACCATAAATCCAGCAGCAGCCACGGTCCAGAAAAGGATGACATCGATCTTAAGCTTCTCAGCAGCATATATCGTATTCGTGTAAGCCATGTAACCGTCAAAAACAATACAAGTAACCGGAGTTTCAAGTCCAGATACGAGATCAACAAAGGAATCCGAGAAATTGGTTTCAAGATAGGTCATTACTTCAGATATGGTTGGCGTATGCTGGACACCATCATCTGTACCGGAAGAAGGACAATCTGGCACCGTTTTGAATTGAAAATCAGGAGTGCCGTAGAGACCGTGGGTCCCACCGGACTTCACGAGGCGGTTATGGGTCGACCGAGTGTTGATGAAGGTTATACGGATGCCCTTGTGGTGGAGTAGCCTGGCTAATTTCAGCATGCACTTGATGTGGCTTTGAGCTGGAAATGGTATGAAGTGGCTTTCTTTCATCAACTCTACCAACTACATCCATAATTATCTATGTGTGTGTTATCGTGGTGTTTTTAATGATTTGGTTCGAGTTTTCTTGATTTTATATAACGGTTTCAAATGGTTATCAGTTTGTATCCCTACGTTAATCTTTTGCCCCTCATTGCAGCCTATCCTTATCTTTGACAGAACTTCATACAACATGTTCCAATATTGCACTGTTCCATTTTTGGTACTAAAATAAGTGAACACTCACTTTTTCTCTTTCCTTTAAAACTCCATTTTTGGTACTAAAATCAGTGAACATTCAATTTTTTTCCTTTCTTTTAAAACTATTTAAATTAATAATAACAGTATCGGAAAATTTTATTAATTTAAAGCACTAGTACAGAAAAGGTCTGAATGTGCGGGTAAATACATAAGAAGATGCGGTTTCTAAACCGCACCGAATATGTGCGCATTATCAAATAAAAGACCCGCCCTATTAAACACACCGCCCTATAAAAAGGAACACCGCCATATTAAACACACCGCCCTATAAAAAGGAACACCGCCATATTAAACACACCGCCATATAAAAAGGAACACCGCCCTATTAAACACACCGCCCTATAAAAAGGAACACCGCCCTATTAATATATCGCACCCTAATATATTCACCGCCCTTTTATAAAGCGCACTCTAACATTTCCACCGCTCTATTAGTATATCGCACCCTAATATATACACCGCTCTATTAGTATATCGCACCCTAGTGTTTCCACCGCCCTATTTATATATCGCACAAATATTATAGAACCGCTCTATTTCATTTCAATATTAATAAAAAAAATAATCCACAATATCTGAATATATATATATATATATATATATATATATATATATATATATATATATATATATATATATATATGGTCGAGTTATATAGAGAACCCTATATATCGTGCAGAACTCGTAGAACCCTTATCAACCAATTAGAAAATAGTAAATTAATTTCAAATTATTTAAATCATTTAATTGTTCAGGGGTATTCATGACATTTTACATTTTAATTTTTTGTTTCCTTTTTAAAAATTTTCCGATAATCTAGGCATTAATTTCAACATTAATTTGGTTGCATATATGTTATTTTACGTTTTTGCATTTATGTAATTTAGAGTTTTGCATATATGTATTTTTGGCATTAATTTCATAGATTTATGTTATTTACGGGTATGCATATATGTTATTTTACAGTCTATAAATATATATAAAACATATATGTAACATAAAATATAAATAACGAACATATGAAATCCATACCCAAATTTTATAATGTTGTTGGCACAAAAGGAACATATACAAATTCAATAGAACATACATGTTTGAAATTATTCATACAAAATTTAAAAGTAATTTCAAATAACACATATGTATCAAAGCAATTACATATATGTATCAAATCTATTACATATATGTATCCAATCAAAAATTTATTTTTGGTTGAAATTGGTTTATCAAGAACATATGTGTAACCAAGAACATGTATGTAACCGAGAATATAAATGTATAAGCCCCATTTCTTCATATGTTCTTCAACAGTGTTCCGCTAGTTAGTTTCAATTGCAGCTGCAAAATCTGAAGAGAAAAAAAAAAGAATTTTTATTTTGTGATGAAATTAGAGAGAAAAAAAAGAATTGGTTTAATGCGATATAATAATCAGTGAGGATTTAATATCTTTAACAAAAAATATGTGATGAAGTGATGACGTTTATTTTAAATTTCAATTGTTTAATCAAGTATAAACAAGTTAAGTCTTTGAACTAACATAAATGATATTATTATAGTATAAATCTAGACCAAATGACTATGATTCACTTCCTCATTCTCGCCTAAATTTAATATATATTTTTTATTATTTTCAATATCTCCAACCACTTAATTTCTGGTGTTGTATGTATATATTTTCTCTTTTGTTTCATTATGTTTTACAAAACAGATTTAACATTTTATAATTCATCATTGTGTTGATAGAAATTAATTGCCCCATTTGAATCAAAACCATCAAAATATACATTCTGTTAGAATATTCAAAAACAAAAGAATGAAAACTTACTATTGCGAGTGTGGATTGTGCTGGAAAATTTGGTCAGCGGCGGCTGTAGGGTTCCGATCATCTTTGTATTCACCGGCGGAACTTTATAAATAGCCAATTTTAAGTAGATCTGTAAATCTTTCATCTTCTTCACCATGTCAATGTAGATCTGGAAGCCTTCTTCTTCTTCTATACCATTGCTGGAAAAAAACCCTAAATCGGTTTTAATATAAAAATTCGTCACCAAAAGAAGAAGCCATCGCCGGATCTATTGTTCGAATTCTTTGCCCACTGGCATATTGTTACCGGATCATACATTGAGGTTCCACCTTTCGATTAAAAAAGAAGAAGAAGAATATGTGGAGTTTCATGAGAGAGAGAGAAACCATAAATTGAAGTGAAGAAAAATAATATGTGTGAGAGAGATACGGTTTTTAACAATAGTGGAGAGAGAAATACGGATTTTAAGGAGTTTTAAATTTTTTGTTTTTGTAAAATACCTAATATGCCCTTTTCAATTAAACTTTACCTAAAATATAATTTAATTTATTTACAAAAATGCCATAACTGATCATATCCGTTAAATTTGAAATTCAATGGTCTAGATTGGCTAATAAAAGTTCTACGGTTCTGCACGAGATATAGGGTTCTCTATATAACTCTCCACTATATATATATATATATATATATATATATATATATATATATATATATATATATATATATATATATATATATATATATATATATATATATATATAGTGAAGGATTATATTGAGAACCCTGATTTTAAAAAGAACTTTGAGAACTATTCAATTTTAATCTGGTCCATTGATTTTTGAAATTAAAGGTTAAGATTGATTATACGATTTTCATAAATAAATTAATCACATTTTAGTAAATATTAAATGAAAAGGGTAATATTGTAATGTTGACAAAATAAAAAACGGATCCGTGCATTTCTCTCACTATCTCTCTATTTCCTTTCTTCAAATCTAACTCTCTCTCCAAGAAACCTCCATTACTTTTCTATCTTCAAAAACAAAACCCACCACAACTTTTCTCCATCATTTCCGCTCACTTACTGGCCGAACTAAGGCCCACCAGTACCACCATTGATATCATCATCTTTTTCCGATTGCAATGGTACCGGCCATCATTAAAAACAAGTATCTGTAGCGGCGGCAGAATTAGGGTTCCGGTGGTTACCACCCCTTTCAAATCTACCGGCAATCTCTATTTACGGAAATCTAAGATAAAATGCCAATCAGAAACACCGTTCTCTATCGCAATATATTTACTGGTCATATGGCCACGGTGTAAATGTTGAAGCTGACGGTGTTTGCCGGTGCGACGGCGGTTGGGGGAATCGGTATAAAATTATGAAGGTAACCCCAATTCTTCTTCGTTTTAATCTTCTTTTTTTTTTAATTCCTTTTCTGTTTGTCAACAAAATTAAATCAAAATTAAATCCCTCTTTTTCTTTGGTTTAAGGTTATTTGTATATGTATATTATTGGATTATTTATTTTCTGCACACCACTTGTTCGATAAAATGCCACCTAGAGTCATAACAATCTCTAATTGAATTGTATTTTGTGATATTTCAGATTTGCTTAAATCCAGGGGTAATTCGATGGCTCATAGTGACCCGGGTAACAAAATCTTTGTTGTCGATATTATCGTCCCCAATTTCAGATTTGGTGATTTTGTTATCAATTTTTTTAGTGTTGCTGTTAGGAAAATTTAAAGTTTTAATTTTGTAGGATGTGGATTTAAAGTTGGAGTCTGATTTAAAGTTGTAGTTTTGTGACCAGAGTTGATGTACCGGAGAAATCTTCAGTTTTTTCATGCGATTGGGGTGAAAAGCCGTCCGTTTCCAGCCAGGTTTATTCCGAAAATTATCATCTATGTGTTTCTATTTTTGCATATATGTTCATTGACATATATGTTCGTTATTAACAAAAAATTATTCAATATGATGTATGGAAATTTAACTCCGGCAAGATATAATCCTCTAAAGGTATGTGTATTCTGTAAAAATTATCATCTTTGTGTTTTTGTTTTTGCTTAAATGTCCATTATCCAAACAAAATTATTCATTGATGTCTCATGAGTTTGCATATATGTTCTTCACTAATATCTTTTTTTGTTGTCATAAACGTAACAGGCTCTGCTTGAGAAGACAAATGAGAAAATTAGATGGAATATAAGTTGGATTAGTGGGAGATCTTGCTAATAAAAGTTAGATGTTCCATATCTTGCACACGAGGAGCTAGTTGGATGCAAATATGTTATTGTTTGAATACATTGTGTTATTGTAAATGTTTTTCTAAAATTTCGATATGTATTTCGTTTATTCAACATGTATGTTTTATGTTACATGTATGTTTTATGTTACATATATGTTTTTGGTAAACCAATTTCTACCGTAAAGGATGATATTTCTATGTTTCAAAATTGTAAAATAACATATATGCTACAAGTACGGAAAAAGAACACTGATGTACACTAATTACGAAAAAATAAAAATTTAATTACCGGAATAAACATATATGCACAACCGAGTCGACAAAAATAATAAAATAATAATAAATTTTCAATAATAATTCCTAAATTTTAGGAAGTTTTAAAAAAAGGAATTAAATTTTTTTTTGTAAAATGTCCTAAATACCCCTAAATAATTAATATGAATTAAATAAATCAAAATTAATTTACTAAATTCTGATTGGCTAATAAGAGTTCTCAGAGTTCTTTTTGAAATCAGGGTTCTCAATATAACTCGACCCTATATATATATATATATATATATATTTATATATATAACAACACAATATACCCAAAAACTGGAATAAAACTGTTTTGTTTGTGAGAGTCATCTTTGACATTCTCACTGTATAAAAGTAGCCCAAAAAATTTACAGCCAAAACTTTACAAAGTGTTCGAGTTAATTTTTCAAATCATGATCTAACATTATGCCAATTAAATAGTCTTGGAATCAACTTTGCCATTTGTCCCTCAATATCTTGTTTTGTTACAACTTTATCCTCTCCCCAAATCTGAAAATACAGATAATTAGTCAGTTTGTTACCAAAAAATTATAATAGAACTATAATAAACACTTACGAAATCAGAAAAATTATGATGAATATACTCTACAAAATCCTAAATATGCTGAATCACAATATAACCACATTCCCAGCTCCCCTTTTGTTTGTTGCACTGTAATTAATTAACAATTAATTATGTTAAAACTAAGTTTATCAAAAGTGGTAATTGAATACATACCTTTGAAGATTTCCATTGAAATCTACGAGGGAACATTTGTTCGATTACACTAACAAAGAGTAGTAATCTTTTTTAACAGGTCGGGGCAAAAAATTGATAATGTAGATTTCATTGGTTTTAGGACAAATGATAAAGAGGACCCAGTGACGACTGCAAATATACACAAATACTTAAAAATACAGTTAATATTAAAGACTTAAAAATATAATTGAAAATTAAAAATTACTTTTGTATATAAGGTGCAAGAATGTATGTTCGGTGTTGTTGATGCCTGAAAACTTCTGTGATATGTTTCTTCATTTCGGGCTTTTGACATTCTGACTCACCAATTAACCGAGGATTTAAAAAACCACATTCATAATTAGCCGGATAGTCATAGAAATACCTTAAAAATATTAGCACAGACATGGTTAGTAAATTAAATTATATCCAAAGTATTAAACAAATAATATCAACTTAATTACATTGAAGCAATATGTAACATGCAACAGTCAGCTTCACCCAAACATGCTACGTTGGAAAGCTCAGGTATCGTGAGGGCTTCTTTGACAATCTTTGGATACATAGTTGGAGGTGAAGAAAACTGAACATAATTTCTTTTTTTGAGGAATCTCCGGATCATTTCGTGAAAAGCGGGATATTCTTTTGCTACTTTAGCCATCATCATCAAATCTTCAGGATCAACAAAATCCGGAATGGGATCATCTTCTTCTGCTATCATCTCCACATCTCCAGGCTCAACATTATCCGGAATGGGATCTTCTGCTACTTTACTCGTTGAGGCTGCACTGACAGCTGCAGTGACCGGATCATTAATGGTTGGGGCTGCATTGACCGGATCATTAATGGTTGGGGATGCATTGACCGGATCATTAACGGTTGGGGCTGCAGTGACGGTTGCAGTGACCGGGATGTGTGTGGTTGGGGCTGCATTGTCGGTTGGGAATAAAAGTGGCCCTCCCATAGCTGTTAGCTAAAAACAGATCCATGGTAAAAACATTAGTAATTAAAAATCATTAAAATCATATGTAAAGGTTTAGAAGACTAACCATATGTGTAAAAGATCCAGGGGGAGGATCAACTAAATTTTGGTCGGGAAGATTTTCCTCAAAAAAATCACAATTCGGATGATATGAATTCGTCGAGTCCATCAGTGGAGAGGATTCTCTCGAGGCCATTTCAGGGATATATGGGTTTTCAACATTTTGGTTTTCAACAGCATGTTGGTTACCCGGTTTAAGCTAAAACATTTATTCTTGTTAAAAACATACAAAAATATATATTATAATCTAATACTAAAATATACCTTTAATGCATATCGTGGCCACTGTACAAACTTAAGATAAGTCTTCTCGACCGTATCAATTGAATCTGTTCTTGTTAAAGGATGAACGGGAAAATCCAAGAATGATGTCACGACCTCCTCTACTTGGACTCTGGCACAACCTTCCTTGTCTTGTTCGGAAGCTGGCCATGTAGTACCAGAACCAACTGTGAGAAAATCACTATCAGCCACCCTAATTTGTACCTCACATGGTGTCATGCCCTGCAAACCAGATAAAATTATAAGGTAAAACAATAAAAACAATAAACCTCCGTGAACCTTAGTACCATTACCTCAATTGGTGGATAGTGGGTAGCCGTTCCATGAGACCCACATGATGATGCAAGGTTGACCGAGCTTGTAAGCCTCTGTACGGGGTCCACATTTCTTATTAAACCTCCGTGAACCTTAGTATATCCAATTATCTCGGATACCGTACGGTATCGTCCCCCGTGCTCACGTCCAAAAACCTGAATTAAAGGATCTTCTTTATTCTTAAAATAAGTCCCATCATTGATCATCTTTTTCTCCTCCTCAAGCTACAAACAATATTTGTTACCAATAAGATATAATTCCTCAATTAAATTAATATTTAGTTTACCAAACGCCCGAAAGCAACAATCGCTTCGTTTGGAAGTTCAGGCTTTCCTTCTTTATCCTTAATGGAACAACCCATCAAAAATCGCCTTGAACGATCATTTTGAATCTCACCAAGAAAATTGTGTTTTTCTAAAAGTTGAGCCCAAACGGACATTTCTTTCTTTTTTAAATCGCCCCAGCCGCTTCGACCCAAGCGGGTTATAAATTTCCTCTTAGAATTGCTTGCTTGTGCTTTCTCCCTTTTTTTGCTTCACAAATTAATAAATTGTTAATCATAACATGTATATCAAACTCAAGGTAAATACGTGCAAACCTACCATAAATTCTGGGGTGGTTTTCTGTAAAACAAATGCATCCCATTTCTCTGGCTCAATAAACGAATACTTTCCACAAGGATTCTGTTGTGTAAGAACATAATCTTTTACTAGTCTAGACCTAAAATTTGTTCCAAGTTTCATTGCTTTCTTCCGCATAAATTTTTCTGCATTATCGTTTTCAATGTTCCACATCCTCTACAACTCAATACAACAGAAATGCATATAATATTTGTAATAAAATAACTAAAAATTACAAACAACACAACTAAATTCATTCCGTACCTTGGCTTCCAACCACAGTTCTTTAAAAAATTCTTTTTTAACTTTACACATAGGTGTTATAATGTTAACTCTATGGCAAACCTCCATCCCATACCACGACATCAGCTTGCTATTCTGCGGGATGTTGTTCTCATCAAACTCAACTTTAAATACCTCTTCGGGGTACTTCTTGGAAAATGATGCAGCACCACCTTCCCCTCTGCGTCTTCTACGGTTCGGTTGTTCTTCCATTTCTAAACTACAATGCAACAGAAAACAATGAAATGTAAAGGATTGAGTAAACTATGAGCTATTACAACAGAAATGTATGAAATTTACCTTGTTAGAAGGTCGGGGTGTGTAAACTATGAATCAAAGACGGGATAATATGAGATTTTCAAAGAGTTTAGCAGAGGACAAAAAAATCGCCGATGAAGATGCAGCAAGGGTTTTGTGAAGAAAGTGATTAAGGTTTTTGTGAAATTAGTGTTTTGGAGAAGTTTCCCGGGAGATGAAAAGATTCGAATAAAATATTTCATTTAGCGGGTTTCCACAGATGTGCGGTGCCGATTAGTTAGAGCGGTGCATATTTGTTGGAGCGGTGTTCTCTTTTTGTTGGGGCGGTTTTGTTTAGATAAGGCGGTTGTGGCTATTTTTGTTGGTGCGGTTGATCCTTTTTGTTGGAGCGGTTTTGGTGAAAATTTTCAAATAGTTAATATGATTTAGCGGGTTATTTTCAGTTTCTTTTTTAGAACTGAAAAAAACGTGCATTAAAATAAACATCATTGTGTTACAAGACAATTAACGTGTGATAAAAAATATAACTATAAACAATATTATATCTTAAGTTAGACAATAAATGTATTAAACATATGTTCCTTCTAAATCATTTCTAACATATGTCATTCTATTCATGTCTTCAAAATTACCGGGATCGATACCAACCGAAAATGGTGGTAGGTCATCAAAGTGATCGTATTCTTCTTCGTCTACAACATCGTCAACCCCGAGAATACGTCTTTTACCCTGTAGAACAATGTGGTATTTTGCTTTGCTCGGATCTTGAACGAAAAAAACTTGTGAAACATGTTTTGCGAGAACGAATGGTTCGGATTTATATCCATTAGTTTCAAGGTCCACAAGTGTGAAACCATATTCATCAACTAGAACACCACGGTTATTCACCCATTTACACTTGAATACTGGAATTATGAAATCACCATACTTCAATTCCCATATTTCTTGTATCACACCGTAATAAGAATCTTTTGCTATTCTTATCAATGTATCATGATCACGTCTATTGAATTCGGTCATTGATGCTATCATTGTGACTCCACTGTTCTGCATTGTACTTTTTCTATCTTGATCGATGGTGTAAAATGTATAGCCGTTAATGTCGTATCCTTGGTAAGATTTTACTCTAACATCTGCTCCTAGTCCCAATCTCCGTATTGTGTCTTCAACGTCGTCCCTTGTTACCCTCTCTCTCAACCACCTTGCTAATTCCTTGTTCTGATTCTGTATATACCACATTTCATCTTTACCGGGGAAGGTCGACTTTAACATATCCATATGTTCATCAAGCAATGGAGTAAGGCATGTCATGTGTTTTAATACTACTAAATGAGTGTAACGACCCGAAATTTGTAAATAAATAAAATATGTAAAAATATGATAATTATGGATAAATCATATAAAACTCGTAGGAATTGGTTTCGTGTCATTTGGAGTCCGTATGAGAAAGTTATGGACGAAACCATGTTGGAACCTAGACCGAAAAGTGCAGCCCTGCTGCACAGGTAGGCTCGCGGCGCGAGCCAGGCGCGAGCAAAACGCGAGGCTGAGCAGAGGGACCAGAGCTGAAACGCGAGAAGGTCGCGTTGACTTCGCGTTGACTTCGCGACGCGATCTCGACGCGAGCTGGGCGCGAAGTCTGGTATAAAGCGGCGACCAGCGGGAAGACCCGCGTCCTTTCGCGGCGCGAGCTCGGCGCGAGCTCGACGCGAGCCAGTCCGACCAGTGCAATAAATTCGGGTTTTTAGCCATAAATGCATATTGAAAACCCTAGTTTCTTCCAAAGACGATTTTCGAGTGCAAGGGCTGTTTTGGGTTGATTTCTTCATCAAAGCTTGGTAGATTTCACTCCTAAGTGAAGATTTAAGGTATATCTTCACTCCTTGATCTTTGTAGCTTTAGATCTATGTATTTTAATGGTTGGGTTTGGAACCCTAGTTCTTGGGGTTATGGATTATGGTGATTTAAATGGTGTATACACTTAATAGATGGTATATTAACAAGGGAATCAAGTGTATGGTTAAGATTTGTAAGAATCTTAAGGGTTGGTTAAACCTAGGGTTTGGTAATCACCATATTTGGGGAAATGGATTGATGGGTGTTATCTAGAGGTAGATGAACACATTGGTAGTAGTAATTGATGTTGATCATATTGTGATAATTGTATTAGGCTTTTGGTGAAGTCTTGGAAAGTTGATTGGATTGAGAAGCAAGAGATTGGGTGTCAAGAACACGGTTTGAGCATCATATTGCTAAGGTGAGTACGTGTGGACTTTACTGAGTACATAGCCTATGAAATACATTTTATTACTTGTGTTGTGGTCTATTTGCTTATTTGTGTAGACTAGTAGTTTATAGTTAGTTATACCGATAGTTGTATTGAACTAACTTGTTTGATGATAGACGTGATAGCCGAGAGCTAGATTGACATAACCATCGAGTTATGATATGGTGAGATGATGTGATGATTCGGGGGATCCCCGGTCATGAGGTATGGAATGGGGAGCATTTGGGCGGATCCCCATCGGCCCATTCCATGATAGTAGTCTTGCTAACTGGAAGTAGTCCGGCGAGTAAGGCAGGTATTGGTAGATTGGGCGATTCCCTCTTGCCTTTACCTTGAAGCTTGTTAATGCGGGGGATCCCCGGTTAATAAGTTAATGTGGTTCTAGTTGGTTGGGGATGTCCCGACAACTAGGTATGATTGCTAGGAAAGCAAGGTATTAGAGTCACAATAGGGTGACTAGATAGATGGATGATAGCTTATGAGTTTGTTTGATTGTGATTCGGTTATTATTATTATTAACCTTGGGGTCTAAACCCATGTAGCTCACGAGACGTTTTTTTCTCACGTACTCCTTGTTTGTTTTGCTATGTACTCAGGTTCGGGATCGAAGGTTTAGGTACGCATGGATAGAGATGCGGGACCTAGAATAGAAGAACTCTAGATTGGATTTAGTCTTAGCTTGGTTATGATATATTTTGTAACACCTACTTTTATACTCTGATTTCATACCAAGGTTTTTGTAAATCCGAATTGAGGATGTTCTTCTATTTATAAAATGTTTTATTTTGGCCAATATTTGGTATTAAATTTGAGGTGTTTCAACTTGGTATCAGAGCTATAGTTTAAGCGAATTAGGTTGGATGACCATCCTAGTCTTAGACTGTAGCATTAGGAATATAAGATTCCTTGAGATCATAGGTTGACCTTGAGACTTTATATTAAGTTTAGGGTTGAACCTAGGGGACCGATGAATTTGATATGATTTTGAGTATTGAGTCGTACGCGACTAATGGGTTGTACTCAAGGTGCTAAATGTTTAATGTCTTTCGTATAGTCTTGATCGAAAGAAATGGTGAACACTCGTAGAAGTGGGAAAGCCCCGGAGAACCGGGAGGAGGAAGTACCTCCTGTTGAGAGGGTGGATGAGCAAGAAAGTCAACCATCAATGCATCGGGTTGACGAATCGGAGGTCGGAGCTAATAGAACTCCGGTGACCATGGCGGATCTCCAAACTATTATCGACCAAATCAAGGGGACGGTGGCCGAGGAAGTGCACCGAATTATTGGAGACCGTGAAAGGTCGGGTGGAGACCGTGAATCCGAAGCTAAGTCGGATGAGAAAACCGGAGGTAGTGGCACCGGGGAAGGGAAGTCCTCCACGGGCGGCCAAAGTGATGCTAGGGCTAGGCCCGTTGTGAAAGAAGGTTGTTCATTTAAATCCTTCATGGCTTGTAAGCCAAATGTGTATACGGGTAGTTCGGACCCGAAAGTAACGATGAGATGGATCCGGGAAACCGAGAGGGTGATCGGTAGTAGTAAATGTAAGGATGCCGATATGGTGACGTATGCGTCACAATTGTTAAAAGAGGATGCGATGGTTTGGTGGGACATCGTGTATGAGACCCTCGGGAAGGAGGTGGTTGAGAAGATGTCATGGGATGAGTTCACCACGAGATTGAAAAAGAAATTTTGTCCCGAAAGGGATTTGGAAAAGATGCACGAGAAGTTCGTGACCCTCAAAAAGGGTGATATGTCAATTGAAGAATATTCGAGGGAGTTCACGGGATTGCTCCCGTTTGTTGCTAAAACCTACTCGGATGAGAGGTTGAGGGTGGTCCGGTATGCTAGTGGGTTACCGTGGGACTACCAATTGGAAGTAAAGAGGGCGGTTTCACTTGATGAAGCTATTAGTGCCGCCCGGAGTGTCGAGGAAGTGAATGAGGCACGTGTTGCCGAGAGGGCCCATGTGGGCGAGAAGAGGAAAGCCGAAAGTGGCTCGAGTACGTTTAAGAAAGGGAAGTTCACATCGAACTTCTCTAAACAAGGGAGCGTTGGCTTGTGCAAGAAGTGCGGGAAGACTCATGCCGGCGTGTGCCGAGGGGAGTCGAAAACTTGTTATAATTGTGGGAAGCCGGGGCATATGGCCCGAGAATGCAAGTCTAAATCCTTGGCCGAGATCGAGTGTTTCTCGTGCCACGAGAAGGGGCACTATAGCAATGTGTGCCCAAAGAAGGGAACCGAGTCGATGGTGTCCACGGCTCAAAAGAAAGTGGAGCCGGCGAAGGTGAAGGGGCGGTCCTTCCAACTTACTCGGGAGGAGGCGAAGGAGGCACACGATGTGGTGTCAGGTATTCTATTCATTAACTCCTTGCCAACTCATATTTTATTTGATTCGGGTTCTAATTATTCGTTTGTGTCCTATGAGTTCGGTTGTAAATTGAATGTGCCGTCCGAGATGTTAGATGAGGTTTATGAGATAGAAGTAGCCGACGGGAAAACGTCTATGGTTGAATGTATTTATAGAAATTGTGAAATAGAAATAGACGGTAGAAAGTTTAAGGTGGATTTGTTGCCCATGGGAATTAGGGCGTTTGATGTGGTTATCGGTATGGATTGGTTGGGAATGCACCAAGCCAAGATTTTGTGTGGAAAGAAAATAGTGTCGATTAGGACACCCGAGAATGAGAAAGTGTATGTGTATGGGGAGAAACGACATCACATGCCTAATGTGATTACCGCTATTAAGGCGAGGAAAAGTATATCAAAAGGTTGTGCATCTTTTATTGCATATGTATTAGATGGTCGGAAAGAAAAGAAGTCAATGGATGATGTCAAAATTATTCGGGATTTCCCCGAGGTATTTCCCGATGATTTGCCCGGTTTGCCACCGGAGAGACAAGTTGAATTTAAAATTGATTTAGTTCCGGGGGCGACGCCGATTGCTCGTGCTCCATATCGTTTGGCTCCCACCGAGATGCGGGAATTGATGACCCAATTGCAAGAATTGTTAGATAAAGGTTTTATTCGTCCGAGTTCGTCACCGTGGGGTGCACCGGTGTTATTTGTTAAAAAGAAAGACGGTTCGATGAGAATGTGTATCGACTACCGAGAGTTGAATAAGGTAACTATTAAGAACCGTTACCCGTTGCCGAGGATTGACGACTTATTTGACCAATTGCAAGGTGCTAGTTATTTCTCAAAGATCGATTTGAGGTCGGGTTATCACCAAGTTCGGGTGAAAGAAGGCGATACCGAGAAGACGGCTTTCCGTACACGTTATGGTCATTATGAATTCCTAGTGATGCCGTTTGGTCTTACCAACGCACCGGCTATTTTTATGGATTTGATGAATCGGGTTTGTAAAGCGTTTCTTGATAAGTTTTTGATCGTGTTTATTGACGACATTTTGATTTATTCGAAAACCGAAGAAGAACACGAAAGTCATTTGAGGCTCGTGTTGGATGTATTAAAACGGGAGAAGTTGTATGCAAAATTTTCAAAGTGTGAATTTTGGTTGCGGGAAGTACAATTCCTAGGTCACGTGGTGACGTGTGATGGTATTAAGGTTGATCCGTCCAAGATTGAAGCGGTGTCAAATTGGGAGCCTCCGAGAACTCCTACCGAGGTTAGAAGTTTTCTTGGGTTAGCCGGTTATTACCGGAGATTTATACAAGATTTCTCGAGAATCGCGATTCCACTCACCAAGTTAACGAGAAAAAGTGAGAAGTTTGTGTGGGAGAAGAAGCAAGAAGAGGCGTTTAAGTTGTTAAAAGAAAAGTTATGTAACGCGCCGATCCTTACGTTACCGGATGGTATGGAAGACTTTGTGGTTTATAGTGATGCTTCAAATCAAGGGCTCGGTTGTGTGTTGATGCAAAGAGGAAAGGTGATCGCGTATGCCTCGCGACAATTGAAGAATGCGGAATTAAGGTACACGACACACGACTTGGAATTGGCGGCGATTATATTTGCCTTGAAGTTGTGGAGACATTATTTGTATGGTACTCGGTGTACGTTGTACACGGATCATAAGAGTTTGCAATATGTGTTTACACAAAAAGACCTTAATATGCGACAAAGAAGGTGGATCGAGTTGATTGCCGATTATGATTGTGAAATTGTGTATCACGCGGGTAAGGCGAATGTGGTGGCCGATGCCTTGAGCCGAAAGGTATATGAAAACCCGAACCGAGGAATTTTATCACGTATAGAAGTCGTCTCGAGCATCATCGAAAGAATCAAGAATGCCCAACGAGAAGTTATGGGAAAAGACGAGTTAAGACAAGAACGGTTAGGTAAAAACCAACATTTTCTCGAAAATGCACAAGGGTTGAAGACCGTAGGCGGTCGTATTTGGGTTCCTAAGTTCGGTGGTATCCGAAAAGAGTTGATGTATGATGTGCACAAGTCGAAGTATTCGATTCACCCGGGAAGTACAAAGACGTATCAAGATATGAAACGGGTTTATTGGTGGCCCGGAATGAAGACGAGAGTGGCCAAGTATATCTCTAAGTGTGCCACGTGTGCACAAGTGAAAGCCGAGCATCAAGTACCGTATGGGGTAGCTCAATCATTAATTGTACCGGCCGGGAACTGGGAAGATATAACTATGGATTTCATAGTAGGTTTACCGAAGACGAGTAGAGGTCACGATGCCATTTGGGTTATAGTTGACCGGTTGACCAAAAGTGCGTTATTTTTAGCAATTCGGGAAACATTGCCACTTGAGAAGTTGGCTAAGTTGTATGTTGATGAAGTGGTTCGACTCCACGGGGTTCCGTTATCGATTGTGTCCGATAGGGACGCGAGGTTTACCTCGAGATTTTGGCGATCCTTACAAGAGGAATTGGGTACAAAGTTGCGGTTGAGCACGGCTTATCACCCGCAAACCGACGGACAAAGTGAAAGAACAATTCAAACGGTTGAAGATATGTTGAGATCGTGTGTGTTAGACTTCGGTGGTAAATGGGATGAGCATTTACCGTTAGTCGAGTTCTCGTATAATAATAGTTATCACTCGACTATCAAGATGCCGCCTTATGAGGCGTTATATGGTAGAAAATGTAGAACTCCATCTTGTTGGTTGGAAGCGGGAGAGACGAAACTCACGGGTCCCGAGATCGTGAGAGTGACAAATGAAAAGATTGGTATTATTCAAAACAACATGAAAGTCGCCCAAGATAGACAACGAAGTTATTCGGGTTTAAAGAAAAGACCATACGACTTGGATGTCGGTGATATGGTGATGTTGAAAGTGTCACCTTGGAAAGGTGTGATGCGGTTTGGTAAAAAGGGGAAGTTAAGTCCAAGGTATGTTGGACCGTTTAAAATATTGAAACGGGTCGGGCTTCAAGCTTTTAAGTTGGAACTTCCACCCGAACTTCAAGGTGTGCATGACACCTTTCACGTGAGTTATTTGAAGAAGTTTATCGGGGAAGTGGAGAATATTATTCCACTGCAAGAGTTGCGGGTTGACGGCCCGAATCGGTTGATTGAAGAGCCTGAAGCTATATTAGAGACGAAAACAAAGAAGCTTCGGAATAAGGAGATCGAGTTGGTATTGGTCAAGTGGAAGCATTCACTTGGGCCGAATTTGACTTGGGAAGTCAAAGACGAGATTCGGAAGAGGTACCCGGATTTCGTGAACTATGATGAGATTCCGAGGACGGAATCTTCTTAAGGGGTAGATAGTTGTAACGACCCGAAATTTGTAAATAAATAAAATATGTAAAAATATGATAATTATGGATAAATCATATAAAACTCGTAGGAATTGGTTTCGTGTCATTTGGAGTCCGTATGAGAAAGTTATGGACGAAACCGTGTTGGAACCTAGACCGAAAAGTGCAGCCCTGCTGCACAGGTAGGCTCGCGGCGCGAGCCAGGCGCGAGCAAAACGCGAGGCTGAGCAGAGGGACCAGAGCTGAAACGCGAGAAGGTCGCGTTGACTTCGCGTTGACTTCGCGACGCGATCTCGACGCGAGCTGGGCGCGAAGTCTGGTATAAAGCGGCGACCAGCGGGAAGACCCGCGTCCTTTCGCGGCGCGAGCTCGACGCGAGCCAGTCCGACCAGTGCAATAAATTCGGGTTTTTAGCCATAAATGCATATTGAAAACCCTAGTTTCTTCCAAAGACGATTTTCGAGTGCAAGGGCTGTTTTGGGTTGATTTCTTCATCAAAGCTTGGTAGATTTCACTCCTAAGTGAAGATTTAAGGTATATCTTCACTCCTTGATCTTTGTAGCTTTAGATCTATGTATTTTAATGGTTGGGTTTGGAACCCTAGTTCTTGGGGTTATGGATTATGGTGATTTAAATGGTGTATACACTTAATAGATGGTATATTAACAAGGGAATCAAGTGTATGGTTAAGATTTGTAAGAATCTTAAGGGTTGGTTAAACCTAGGGTTTGGTAATCACCATATTTGGGGAAATGGATTGATGGGTGTTATCTAGAGGTAGATGAACACATTGGTAGTAGTAATTGATGTTGATCATATTGTGATAATTGTATTAGGCTTTTGGTGAAGTCTTGGAAAGTTGATTGGATTGAGAAGCAAGAGATTGGGTGTCAAGAACACGGTTTGAGCATCATATTGCTAAGGTGAGTACGTGTGGACTTTACTGAGTACATAGCCTATGAAATACATTTTATTACTTGTGTTGTGGTCTATTTGCTTATTTGTGTAGACTAGTAGTTTATAGTTAGTTATACCGATAGTTGTATTGAACTAACTTGTTTGATGATAGACGTGATAGCCGAGAGCTAGATTGACATAACCATCGAGTTATGATATGGTGAGATGATGTGATGATTCGGGGGATCCCCGGTCATGAGGTATGGAATGGGGAGCATTTGGGCGGATCCCCATCGGCCCATTCCATGATAGTAGTCTTGCTAACTGGAAGTAGTCCGGCGAGTAAGGCAGGTATTGGTAGATTGGGCGATTCCCTCTTGCCTTTACCTTGAAGCTTGTTAATGCGGGGGATCCCCGGTTAATAAGTTAATGTGGTTCTAGTTGGTTGGGGATGTCCCGACAACTAGGTATGATTGCTAGGAAAGCAAGGTATTAGAGTCACAATAGGGTGACTAGATAGATGGATGATAGCTTATGAGTTTGTTTGATTGTGATTCGGTTATTATTATTATTAACCTTGGGGTCTAAACCCATGTAGCTCACGAGACGTTTTTGTCTCACGTACTCCTTGTTTGTTTTGCTATGTACTCAGGTTCGGGATCGAAGGTTTAGGTACGCATGGATAGAGATGCGGGACCTAGAATAGAAGAACTCTAGATTGGATTTAGTCTTAGCTTGGTTATGATATATTTTGTAACACCTACTTTTATACTCTGATTTCATACCAAGGTTTTTGTAAATCCGAATTGAGGATGTTCTTCTATTTATAAAATGTTTTATTTTGGCCAATATTTGGTATTAAATTTGAGGTGTTACAATGAGCAAGTTGTAAATCTTCACGAGGTGGAATTTTTATTTTGAAACCAACTCCTCCCTTTCCATCAAGTCGACCTGAATGACGAGTTTTTGGAACGCCAACACTTTCAACACCTTCCATATATCCTGTACGTGAACCAAAAATATGTGTAACGTAACAATTAGTCAACTATAATATGTTTATACATATATTATATAATATATTAATATGTTTATACTATAATATCTTAGAATACCTTGACAGAACTCGACCACTTCTTCAGAAGTATATCCTTCAATAATACTGCCCTCATGTCGATTACGGTTTCTTACATAACCTTTTAGTATACCCATGTATCTTTCAAAAGGGTACATGTATCGTAGAAATACAGGACCACAAGCCTTAATCTCTTGTACGATATGAGAGACTAGGTGAACCATTACATCAAAAAATGAAGGTGGAAAGTGCATCTCTAATTCACAAAGGATAACCGCAATGTCTTTCTCCTATTTGTCCAGATCTTCCACATTAATAACTTTTGAATGAATCTTATTAAAAAAAAAATTAAAGTTTTGTGATTGTATGACGGATATCAACTTGTAAAATTCCACGAATTGCGATAGGAATCATATGTGTCATCAAAACATGACAATCATGAGACTTCATCCCAAGCAATTTATAGTCTTTCATCGACACAAAACTTTTAATGTTTGCTGAATAAGTTGATGGAACCTTAATATCATGCAAACATTGACAAAACTTTCTTTTTTTCTTCCTTCGATGTATTATAACATGCAGGTGGCAGATAAGTACGATTGCCGCGTTGTTCGGGAGCAAGATCTTTACGTATTCCCATCTCGACCATGTCATTACGAACCTTAACTCCATCTTTAGTTTTATACTTAATATCCAATAATAAGCCTATCAAGCTCTCACATACGTTTTTTTCAATGTGCATAACATCAAGGCAGTGTCTAACATCTAAATATCTCCAGTAAGGCAATTGAAAAAATATTGACTTTTTTTTCCATATGGCCTCATTATCAATACGAAATCTCTTACCCAACACAACATTAATATTTTCAACTCGAGAAAATGCATCAAGTCGTGTCCTCACTGTTCTGACCTTTACTGTTCCGTCAAACTCAATCGTCATCTTCTTGAAACGGTGGCCCTTAGGAAGGAATCTTCGATGCCCCATGTATACAGTTTTTTTGCAATTTCTTAACCACACCGAGCTTGTCCCTTCTTCACAAACAGGACAAGCTTTCTTACCCTTCGTTTTGTATCCTGACAAGTTACCGTATGCTGGAAAGTCATTTATAGTACAAAAAACCATGGCCCGCAATTTAAAGTGTTCTCTTTTGTAAGCATCATATACGTCTACACCCGAACTCCAAAGAGTTTTTAAGTCATCAATTAAAGGATACAAATAAACATCAATATCATTACCTGGTTGAAAATAACCTTTTTAGTCTTGGTATAATAGGGAGATACCACAACATTTTAGCCGGTGGTCCATTTTTTGTCACATCATCGTCAACTTCATCCGAATCATTTTTCCGTTTATACCTCGATGCCTTGCAATGAGGACAGTTATGGAGATTTGCGAACTCATTCCGAAACAACATACAATTATTAGGACATGCATGTATTCTTTCTACTTCCAAACCCATTGGACACATTAATTTTTTTGCTTGATATGTCGAAATTGGTAATTCATTATCTTCCGGAAGCAACTCGCGTAAAAGCTCTAATAGAGTTGTGAAACTTTTATCACTCCATCCGTTTTTCATCTTTAAGTTAATTAACTTCAACACAGCATCAAGTTTCATTAATTTAGATCCTTTATATAACGGTGTGTGTGCTTCATCAAATAGGCGATGTAATTCATCTTGTTCATCAACACCACCCATATTAGTATCCAAGTGATCATTAAAACTCTCATCGAAACGGTCGTTTGAATTGTATTGATCATCATCATCATCGTTGTATGAATCATTGTTCAATGTTGTTGTATATTGATCACTACTATTTAAATTGCTCGAAGATGTGTTCCAATCAAGTATTGATTTTCCATGCCTTGACCAACAAGTGTAATTATGCAAAAAACCATGTCGAAACAAATGGATCTCAATATCTGCAGTATCGGTAAAACTTTTAAAGTTTTTACAAACGTTGCAAGGACAAAAAATCTTACGATTTGCGTTCTTATAACGATTAGAATCGGCAATCTTAAGAAAATATCCAACACCCTTGACAAATTCAGGAGAACCACGTGAAACTTTGTACATCCAATAATCGCGATCCATCTAAAAGATAAATAAAATTAAAATCGTCAATTACATTAAAAACTAAAATATATCAAATTAAATATTAAAGTAAGCAAATAAAATTGGTCTGAGGGCATTTAAGTAATTAACTCTTTCATGTGTCATCTTATAAATCTAGCCCGAACAATTAAAGGTTTAATTTCATTTGAAAATGGTTTTCTGTTGGTGTGGGAAAGAAGCTGTGATCCGTACTTCATGGACAACCAAAAACCCTGGCAGAAGGTTTTACTCGTGTTCAACAATGGTAAGTTCGATCCGTCACAGATCGAGTTTAATATTAAACATTAATTTAAAGTTCACATTATTGGTTTTCTTTTTAGGGACGTTCAAAATGTAATTTTTTTGGGTGGCGTGATCCGGCGATGTGTGAAAGATCTACACAAATCATTCCAGGATTACTAGAATCGAAGAACAATCTTGAAATGGAACTAATGGAACGTGACCTAAAGATAAGGAAAATGAAGCTGTATTTGATAGGGATTTGCCTAGTTTTCATAGCATTTGCAATGTTTGTCTAAATCCGATGTATTTTCTAGTTATCGAATGTAATGTGTCTATTTTGGAACTATTTTGGCATAATAACATTTCTGAGCTTAAAGTGAGATATATTGTAAAAGACAACTTAATAATAAACGAAATTACCTTAAATGAGTAGCAGAACGAACACAGAGTCTCGACGAAGAAGAAAGATGACTATTTCAAAAAGGAACCGTTGTGCATTAAACATTAAAAAAAACATAAATAGGGGCGGTTCAACCGCTCCAAAACAAAATAACCGCTGTAACAAATAAAAATATCCATTATTAATGGTTTAAAAGATGCGGTTGCACCGCTCCAAATAGAGTTTAAAGTGCGGTTCAACCGCTCCAAGTAAGCGGAAATAGATAATATTAACTAAAAAACGGGCGTGCATTAATTACAAGGGTTAACTAAAAATATGGAACCAATGGTTAACTAAAAATAGATAATATTAACAAATATGGAACCAATGGTTAACCAAAAATACTTTAGATAATATTAACAAACGGGCATGCATTACAAGGGAAAATTAAAAAAGTCACAAAATTAACAAACCAAAAACTAATTAAAACAAAGTTACTTTCATGTAAACTCGGCCTCCAGGCTTCATTTTCTCAAGATCAATGGTGAAAACAACCCATTGGTTCCAATGGATGCCCCATTTCATTCTCAACTCGTCAAAATCCCCGTGAATGGTGATCGGGCCATAGGGTCTTTCTTCGATTGGTTTCTTCCGATTACGAAGGGTATCGACCAACACGAACCTTGAACTCATCTCTCCCATCTCGAAGACACAACATGTGCCATAGTTGAAGAGTTTGAGATCCTGAACCAGCTTTGCTGGTATAGTCTGAAACAGCAAAGTAATTAATAATCTCTTGTGGAAGATTTTTGTTTTGGGAACTCATGATGTTAATAACCAAAAAAGGTGATTGATTAATAATTTTCTTGTAACTGCATTTTAGAATAATACTGGTTAACTATATATAATAACCAAGGGCGTCGAAATTGATGAAGAGGGAAAATTGACCGTCATCTGGAATTCAAGCGGTTGATATTTTATTTGTTGGAGCGGTTTTGTTGAAACCGCTATAACAAATACAGAAAACCGCAATTACTATTTTTGGATTTAAATTAAATGCATCGAGTAAATATGCATATCAAGTTGGATAGAAGTTACAGCTAGTGTAGCAACTACTTTTTAAACTTATCCTCATAACCGCAATAACAAATATGGAAACCGCAACAATAAATCTTTTTCCTCGATTTTTACCACATCAATGGCAGTGTTGCAGGAGAATCAAATATTTTCTTGAGATTGTAAAATATACATGACTATTTACTTGTTTGGAGATGCGGTTGTACAGTTGTGATGCGCGCCAAATCCCCAATCCCGCCAAAATAGTAGTATATCAAAAAATGTTTCATTTTTAAACCTACAAGAACGTTTCAAAGAAAAACTTTTCAAAGTAAGATTAATCGATCTTTTGAAAGTTTCTAATAGAGTTCTAGTCTGCATATTGGTGATCACGAAGTACAAGTTAATAATTTCTTCATCGTAAAATGGTGTGCGTCCATCACAAAAAAATTTGTATGATTTTTCTATTTAATAATTTCTTGCTATTATAATTTGTAGTATAAATTTAATTTTCATTTCTTTCATCAGACTATTCCAGCAAAATTTGTTAGGGATCACCAACTTTGGGATGAGCGTCATTTGTGTGCTTTGGAAAACCTTGAGATGAGTCCCCCATACGGTAAAGTTTTCAATTTACAACGCCACGGTGATCGAAGGAGGTCCAATGTTCGTTTTATAGACCATATGACTATCAATGGTGATATGGCCGACTTCAAGCAGAAGATGGGCATCCGCACGAACCAACATGTCATGTTCACCCTTGATCTGGAAGCAAAAAACAATGGTGTTGGAGTTATCTTCAAAGTTACCCTTCTCTGAATTCAACATATATATATGTATGCATCTTTGTTAGCTTTGTGTTTATGTTGTCCTTGTTTTGGGTTTATTTGTAATAGTTTGTTACATTTTGGTTTTGAATTCAACATGCATCGTTGTATTTTTATGAAATTTGTGTTTTGTTTGCCAATTAATTAATTAAACCGAAAAGAAAATGAAATAAAATGGCATGAATATAATTAATTTGTTGAAACAGGCCATGCATACATATGTTCATGAAAATAAACAAATTAAAGAGAAACCAAATATTTCATTCCAGTTAAAAGGAAATTAACACAACGATTACAGACAAGAAATATTAGAAAACAATGAAAACCAACACTTAAAACAGACGAACGTTGAACCACAACCCTAGACCACCGTTCTTCTTCTCCAGATCAATCGTGAAACAAACCCATTGGTTGTTTCTTATTCCCAAACTCTGCTTGAAATCCACAAAATCCCCATGAATGGTCATAGGTTCTAAAGGTTTTTCCACTATGGCCCTGTATCGATCACCAAGGTTCGTCATGTCGAAGCGTTTATAAAATCGATCTCCATTATCCAAGCAACATTTTTTTATAACGGTAAAGATCGTGATCCTTCACGAGCTTTGCCGGTACTGTCTGAAAAGATCAACAAATTAAAATTTCATCAAGATTAACATGCAATTTTGTTATATAATATTTTGTTATCAATAATATACAAGAAAAAAATCAAAATTTCTACATACAATTGTGTTTGTTATTTCTTCCTTCCATTTGACTGCGAAGTAATGACTCACTAATAGTGGATCATCACTTTGAAAATCGTCAATCTCATCGTCAATGGACACAATAACATGCGTTTCTGAATTTGATGAACTCATCGTGATCAAAAGTAAGTGATGGGGGTTGATAGCAAACTTAATGCATGGAATAAATATTAGTTAGTTTGTAGTTGATATTGAATTAAAGCACTAGAAAACCGCTCCAAAAAATAGATAAACCACACCAAAAAATAGATAAACCGCTCCAACAAATAGATAAACCGCTCCAAAAATGTTTTTTTTTCTTGATGTCTATCCATGCGCGCAGTAGCTAGATTAGACTGCGCGCGCGGGGAATCAAATATTTCTTGAGATTCTCCAATATACGTTATGATTGTTTTGGTTGAAAAAAGTTACAATCGTCATTAATTTTCCGCTATATAAATTTGATTGTAATTACCATTTCTCAAGTATACTTTTCCAAATATAGTTAATTAAATGTCATTGCTAACTATTGGGGCATCATCAAGATTCACATGCCAACTCGAACAAATATAGTTCGTGTACGTAAGTGAATCTTGATGATGCTGCAGCAGTTATCAAAATGACAATTTGGAGGTGCGGTTCTTTTATGATGCGCGCCAAAACTTCTACTCCCGCGAAAATCATATATATATATATATATATATATATATATATATATATATATATATAACGCATGCAGTTAGCATTTTAGATACTTGCTTTTACAACATGAGTGATTTTAGTGTTGATCAAGAATTACCACAGGAAGTTCCACACGATGATGATGTCCCACACGATGAAGTTCCTGTTGGAATATGCTTCACGCGTATAACATATAGTTATATGGCTAGTTGTTTGTGAGCCTAAAGGGTCACACACTTAAACACTTAACACCATAAGATATATAGTGTAATTAGGGTAATTACATTATATATTCATATAAGCTACTAGCTTGTATGTATATTATAGTTTAATATTAATTGTTAATATTGAAACTTAATAGTGAGCTAAATAGAAGAAACAAAAGGCAAGGGACTAGAGTGCAAATAAATCAATAGTTTATGGAAGGAATTAAAGGGTGATTAAGGCACCATAAACACCTCCCTTGTTTTTAACGTTACCTTCCAAATATCTCCTTGAATATATACGTTTGTATATGGTGAATGAAGAGAGTGTAGTTGGACGAACAACATTTCTCTCAAAAAAAGGATCTTACGTACAAGTGTTGTTGGTTCCCTTTTTACATTAGCTTGCTCAAGGGACTAGCATCCCAAATTGGTGTTCTCGTACAAGTGTTGTGTGGATCATTCTTTAGAGGTAATCTCCTTTAGAATACTTGGTTTCGGTCATCATCTCCATCCATCCATTCCACAAAGATCAAAGGCTTCTAGGGTATGAAATGTTCTTCCTAACTCTTTGATTTTCTTTATAGTTTGATTGTATGATTAATATCTAGATCCGTTCATGGTGATTAAATCTTTTCCGCTGCGTTTTGGTTCTTGTTTTAACCGAAAATCACCATTAGTGGTATCAGAAGTCATTATATTAATCATATAATTAGCTAGATTTTGTGAAAAGTGGCAAAAACCAAAGTTTTTTTGGTGTTTTAAATTCCGATTTTTAATTTTTTTTTTTCGGTTTTTTTATAAATTAATGGGTTAAAATATGGTATTTTTGGAACCCTATTGTCACTTGTTACAAAATCAAATCAAAAAAATTAATCTTGTTATTGAATTTTTTTGATTATTTGGCTTGGAATTACTTGTTTAATTTTGTTTTTTGATATGGCAAAACATGTATTTTTGCCATATCCCAAGCCAAAGCCTTGTCAATTGTTGCTTGTTTGTGCAAACCGATGAAAGCCTAGACCTTTGTGAATGAATGTGTTGATTGTTTGGTTGTTTTGGTTGATTTGGGAAAAGCCGTGTTTTTGGCTTAATTGTTGTAATTTGTTTCATTTATTTTTCTTTTATTTTTGGTGCCATTTTTGGGGCAATTTGTAATGTAAAAGTAATAGAATAGATTGTATTTATTTTATCTTTTTATTGTAAATTGTTGATAAAAAATATTGAAGACTAATGAAGAAAACAACAAATTTCCGTCACAAAAGCGAGGGCTGTACGAAAACAGGTTTTCCAGAGGCATACGGACTCCGTTTTGGGCGATTCAAAAGCCTAAAATGCTTGCAAAGTCGTGGGCTACAACTTTCCAGAAGGCCGGGAAGACCAACGAAGATTCCTTCAGTGACTTTTCGGGCTTCAAAGTCTGCTGGAATTTTCTGGCAGATTACACTTTTTCACAATTTTGGGTTCTACTTGCTCAAGAATGTCTTGGAGCAAGTGGGAGCCCATTGGGTTTATGTAGGCCCGTTTGGGTTCATGTTGGCCCGTCCCCTAGTTTGACCCTTCGGTCCGTCGTGATGACTCACGTGACCGAACCTAGGATTTCATCGGTCGAGGTTTGCATAAAATTTGTTGCATGTTTTATTCTTTGTTTGTGGTTGTTTTTCTTTTCTATTAGATACAAGTAGTAAAACAATTAAAAATGTTTTTTAGACACAAACATTAAAACATTCAAACTATTAATCATCGATGATTACTAGTTAATCATTGATGATTAACCTTTAATCTAAAATTGTTTTGAGATTAAACTAAAGTTTAAATACGATTTGAAACTTAACCATTAATAATCGCTAAATGTTTTTACCGTTTATTAAATGACTTATGAAGTGGTATGAATGAAGTACATGATTCATTCATATCTTAATAAAATTTTATCAATTAAAATTTAAATATACCTAAAATTTAAGTCACGCCGTCCAATCGGTTGATAATCACTTGCTTCTATTTTTGAATTCACGTGAGACGTGGTTTGAATTTAGATCCAAGGTCATTATTCTCTACGGTGAGACCTAGATCTATTTTGACATGATTTCACATTGGATGACTTAATCAAGTTAACGGTGAGACCTTGACTTGAGGCGAAGATGCGACAAACATGCCACTTGACCCTAGATGCTTGTTCACTAGGTGCCATGAAGTCCCATACCTCTAAGAGTTGCACTTGTAATGCAATTGTTGATCGTCACCTACCTATTGGATCTATCACCTCTAGCAGATCAACTGATGCGGTGATAGAAGCTCAATGAGATCTTAGCTTTTAATTAAAATTAATTAGGTAGTTAATTGATTAAAAGAAATTATTATTGAAAATACTATTTTTAAACTTTGGTTGTTATACAGATAACAACAACATCAAAACCTAAGTATCTCCACTCAAAAATCAGTTCTTGAAAACTGAAACTGACTAATATCAACTTTATCTTCTGATATCAAATTCTAAGGATTGTCCTTAGAGATGAGAAAGTTGATACACCTATAAGAGGCCTTACCTGAGGCACCTCCTGTTAGTGATTCTGCTGATGTTCGTCAAGCCTTTACCGAAACGTTTAACGAACACCAAGAAGTTGCTACTCATATGCTTGTGAGCATGAACCCCGAGATTCGAAAGTACTTCGAGGAACTCACATCATATGACATGATAAGCGAGTTGAAAATGATATTTCAACAAAAGGCAGAACTTGAACTGTTCAAAACAGTTAAAGCATTCCATGCTTGCAATCAGGAGGACGGCCAATCAGTTAGCACTTACATCTTGAATATGCAATGCTATCTTGATCCAATGGAACGTCTTGGTTACCCCTTACCACAAGTTCTTGGAATGAGCTTGATTCTTACCTCACTATCCAAGGACTATGACCAGTTTGAAAAGTGTTTTAAAAGTACATAGCATGGGGAAGACAATCGTTGAACATGCTATGGTAAAACTGGTTGAGCAAGGGTTACCCAATACTTTTCTTGCAATCAGGGAAGGTAAACCGCAAGCACAAGGCAAGAGTCTAGGTAAGGGTAAGCTAGTTTACTTTTCCAAACCTACGATTCCCCCACCTGCTAAAAAGGAGCACCCTGCAAAGGATATTTCTTGCCATCATTGCGATGAAACTGGCCATTGAAGGAGGAATTGTCCTACCTACGTGGCAGAGTTGATGAAGGACAAATGTGTTCTAGTTAGCACATTAGGTATCTTCATTATAGAACTCTATACTTTTCGTGATAAATCTTGAGTGTATGACACTAGTTGTGGAACTCACATTTACACAAATGTGCAAGATTGAATGTGAAGTAGAAAGCTAAATGAATGGAAGCTGTGATCTTATCCTTCCTAATGCGTTAATTATTGTTTTGAACAATTGCCAATTATGCATTGTTTAGCTTTATCGTTTGTTGAATAATGGATTATGATATTTTGTTTTATGAAAAATAATATTTATTATAACTATTCATTGTAATAGTATGTTTGAAATTAATATGCATGATCCTAATTCAAACGATAGTTCTATATACAAATGTAGCACTCAAGAATCCAAATTGGTTTGGATTCTACTTACCTAGATCATCGTCATCTTTTCCACATAAACAAGAAACGCATTTTGATACTAAAACTCGACGGGCTTCTTTACAAACGATTATGAATCATTTAAAATGCCTCTCTTGTATATTATGGAAAGATAACAAGAAAGCTTTTCTCCCAAGTTGGCGAAAGAGCTACAAATCTACTTGGACTCATACATACTGATGTATGTGGCCCTTTTAGAACTAAGACTAGGGAAGGTGCCACCTACTTTCACTGATGATATCATTCGATGTGGTTATGTTTACTTGATTAAACATCAACATGGAAGCTTTAATGATATCAGTCGCTATGGTTATGTTTACTTGATTAGACATAAATATGAAATCTTTGAAACGTTCAAAGCTTTCTAAAGTAAAAGTAGAAAATCAACTTAGCAAGACAACAAAGGCTTTCAGTCCTGATTAAGGATGAAAGTACAAGAGTCAAGAGTTTCTGGATCATCCCTCACATCGTGAGATTGTCTCACAATTCACTCTTTCATACACTCTACAAGATAAGGGTGCGTCTGGAAGGAGATATCGGACCCTGTATGACATGGTGTGATCTATGATGAGTCCTACTACTCTTACACTATCCTTTTGAGGGGCATGCACTGAAGTCTGCTGCTCGAATACTTGATATGGTTCCGACCAAAAGGTTAAAAGGACACCATTTGAGATATGGCGTGGGAAAGTCCCTAATTTGTCTTACTTGAGGATCTGGGGTTGTGAGGATCTCGTGGAACGAGACATGCCGAACAAACTTGAGCCCATATCTATCAAGTATATCTTCGATTACTATTTTACTTCCCAACTGAGAACAAATGGTTGTTACTCGGTATGCTGAGTTTCTTGAGAACAGTCTCATTTCACAAAGCAAGTGGGAGCACTATAGACTTTGACAAGATTCAAAGTGAAGATACACAACCTTCTGGTAACACTAGCAAATATCATTCTGAAACTGGACATATAGATGTTGGACCACAGGATGATGTTGTTCCCATTCATAGATCCGCAAGGACACTTCATGCACCTGAACGATATAGATTTATGTCGATGCTGAGGAGCAAGTTTCGAGGATCATTATGAACCCCCTAACTATCAAGTTGCATTATCGGATTTTGAATTCGAAAAATGACTTGAAGCTATGAATGCGAAAATAAAATCCATGAGAGACAATCAAGTTTTGAACCTAGTTGATCTTTCTCAAAACAGTAAGACTGTTGACATGGATGAAAATATACACACCTATAAATCTCTCATAGTAGCAAAAGGTTACACTCAATCCTACTGGATTGACAATGATGAAACCTTCTCGCCTGTTACTAAAGACATTAGGATTCTTATAGCCAAAGTAGTGTACTATGACTATGAAATTTGGTTGATGATGAAATCAAAACGTTTGTTTCACCTAAAACCCAAACTGAGTATGTGTATATATGAAAGCTAGTGGGAGCGCTGTCGTTTCTCAAGTCATACATGTTGATGACATGTCACTCATGTGAAACAATATACCAATGCTACAAGATGAAAATCTTGGCTTGGAAAATATTTTGACATGAAGGATTGTAGGGATACGACATACATACTTGGAGTAAAGATCTATAATGATAGATCAAAGCGGTTAATGGGTTTAAGTCAAAGTGCTTACATTGATAAAATTCTAAACGGTTTAGAATGGCACTCCCAAACGAGGAAGTCCTCGTATGCCACACAATGTAAACTTGAGTGAGACTCAAGGACCTTCCACACCTGATGTAGTGAAGCGAATGAATGTAATCCCCTATGAATCGGTTATTTCATTCATCATGTACGCTGTAAGGAGCACTAGGCCAAATGTAACGTCCTTAGGGGACCTTACTAGAAAATACCAACAGAATTCATGAGAGGTCACTGGATTGCTGTTAAGAACACATTGAAGTATTTTAAATTACTGGAGATATGTTTCTTGGTCATGGTGGAGATACTGAACTGAAACTAAGTATACTTGCTATACTTATGTTGGTTTTGAAATAGGTCGTGATGACGCTAGATCCTATTTACGGATGTTCACTACATTCGAATGATTTATCGAGATATGTGAAATTCGTACACTTAAAGTTCAAACAGATAACTAACTAGCTGACACTTTATCGAACTCAATGTCTTGTACCAAACATCTTGAATATGAATGGAACATTGGACTTCGACAAGCTAGTAGTTTCATGTAAATCTGTTTTAGTATTTGGATAATGGAACTGTGAGCAGTTTATATTGGAATAAATTGATATATTTGATATGATCGTTTTTATATGAATATCTACTGTGTTCTATATTTGCATGTTTATATCCTTGAATATTTACTGTGTTTTATATTCTAAATTGTCCATTGTCATATTAATAATATGGGAATATTATTAAGACAAATCTGAGGGCATTGATGACATTATCTTAGTATGACTAAGGATGATGAAATCAAACTCACATGTCGTTCATAACGATGCACGATTGGACTGACCCAACCTATGAGAAATCACTTCCTGGATTTATGTCACAAGTGAATCTCACAAAGGCTTTGTCACTTATCCTCTGACTTGAGATGCAAGTTGGTTTGTGTATGTAGAGGGGAAAACTTTGATGTGGTTAAACGCTGACCTGAATAAGGCTGCTATAACAACCATTATCGGGTTTATCATTAAGCATATGACAGACACGTGCAGTCAATAAAGAATTTGTTCCTCCACGAAAGTGGATTAGATACTACTGGGCCCCTCGATGATTTTGAATAGATGTATGTGTGGCCACACCCAAAAGGCAATCAAGATGAATCTTGATTGGTTTTGGTAATCTATTTCATTATATAGATCGAGAAACAGAATTGTTGAAGTTTTAGATTGACATTGATCCTTGTCTAAAATTCAACATAGTATCAGCAACAAAAGGATAACTGCTTGAAAAACTTTGAACAAAGATTTTATGAAACTCCTCATGTACTTCTAGGGGCATTGGCGGGTTGCTAGACTCTAACCTTTGCTTGTATAACTACTTGATGTTATCACGTGCGCAAGTGGGAGCTGTTGGAATATGCTTCACGCGTATAACATATAGTTATATGGCTAGTTGTTTGTGAGCCTAAAGGGTCACACACTTAAACACTTAACACCATAAGATATATAGTGTAATTAGGGTAATTACATTATATATTCATATAAGCTACTAGCTTGTATGTATATTATAGTTTAATATTAATTGTTAATATTGAAACTTAATAGTGAGCTAAATAGAAGAAACAAAAGGCAAGGGACTAGAGTGCAAATAAATCAATAGTTTATGGAAGGAATTAAAGGGTGATTAAGGCACCATAAACACCTCCCTTGTTTTTAACGTTACCTTCCAAATATCTCCTTGAATATATACGTTTGTATATGGTGAATGAAGAGAGTGTAGTTGGACGAACAACATTTCTCTCAAAAAAAGGATCTTACGTACAAGTGTTGTTGGTTCCCTTTTTACATTAGCTTGCTCAAGGGACTAGCATCCCAAATTGGTGTTCTCGTACAAGTGTTGTGTGGATCATTCTTTAGAGGTAATCTCCTTTAGAATACTTGGTTTCGGTCATCATCTCCATCCATCCATTCCACAAAGATCAAAGGCTTCTAGGGTATGAAATGTTCTTCCTAACTCTTTGATTTTCTTTATAGTTTGATTGTATGATTAATATCTAGATCCGTTCATGGTGATTAAATCTTTTCCGCTGCGTTTTGGTTCTTGTTTTAACCGAAAATCACCATTAGTTCCACATCATGAATTTATATATTACCCATATGAAGAAGTCCCACATGCAGTTCCACATGATGAAGTCCCACCCGATTTCTTCATTATAGAATGGCGTTCCTCCATAAAAAAAAGAATTGTATGTATCTTGTTAATAAGTATATTTAATTGTATAAAGTAATTAATTTATTTTTGTTTCAGACTATTCCAGCAAAATTTGTCCGGGATCACCGCCTTTGGAATGAGCCTCCTCTTGTTTTAGTAGAAAATCCTGATGTCCTCAGCAAAGTTTATGATTTGAAAATCCACGGTGATCGAAGAAGGAGTGTTGGTTTTATGGACCATATGACTCTATGTGGTGATTTTGTTGAGTTCAGAAGGAGGAATGGCATCCAAAGGAACCAAAATGTGAAGTTCACCCTTGATGTTCTGGAAAAAAACAATGGTAATGGGCTTACGTTCACTGTTTCTCTTCTTTGATTGCCATGTATGTTAGATTTGGTTTGGTGTTGTTTGTCGTTAGGTTGTAATTGATCTTCCATGGGAATGAAAACGTTTTATTTCTTCTTAATTCGTATTGAACCGACATTAATTACTATTTAATGAAAACGTTTAATTACTTGCACAAGATTGAAAACGTTTAATTACTATATAAAACTTGAACAACGTTTGTGAATTGAAGGACTTTATTTTTTGAATAAATTAATAGTTTAGATGAAGATGCGAAGTCCGCACCACCAAATGGTTTTGTTACTGCGGGGTTCATACGTCCGCACTAATAGTTATAATATAGGTGCGGGGTTTCGTCAACCGCCCTATCAAAAAGTTATGTTACAGCGGTGCTAGAACAACCGCCCCAACAAATGTTTATTTTACAGCGGTTTCTTAGGGACCGCTCCAACTAATATGTTTTTTGGGGCGGCTGTTTATCTTATTGTGCGAATATGATTTGTTACTGCGGCCACCGCAGTATAAAGGTTTTTGGGCGCGCACCTTCAAAACTTTTCTGTACTAGTGAAATGTTATTAATTTATGGATAAATTATACTCTATATTGTATCAAACAAAAAGATAAATTAGTATATGTCTCTTAGAAGATATTGTGAGTACTATCATTTAGGACAATGTAGAAGATGACGGCGAAGATGATACATTGTCTTTGGAGACTGTTACGCTAAAGGAAGTACTTATGACGTCGAACACTCTTCACAACTTTATGATACAATACAAAAATACAACACCTGAACTCCAAATAGATTTAAACTTTAAAAGAAAATAAACTATTGAATCATGTTTCAGTAGAGTGTAATATATATATTTTTTCAGTTTTCTATGAAAGATTAATTTATGATTTTCTTGGGATAAAAAATTATAGAGGGATATCACAAAAAAATATTATCTTATTATTTTATCGACTTTTTCAATTTTTTACATGGCCCAAGTCGGGTCCGAACGAATTTATTATTTTAGAGAGTTTATTAATTTACTGACTATTAATTTAAAGAGATTCTACTGTATACAAAATCTTGATTTTAAACGAATTAATTAATAATTAACATCTACCTCTATATATGAGGCCTAATTTTGAATTCAATTTGTCAACTTGTCATTTTCGAGCTCTCCCATTGGCTAGTAATGCTGACATGTAATCCCCAACCAATGCCAGCTGTCATCCTTAACTAACTAGCTTTGATTTTGAAAAAAAATTAAAACCCAACCAGGCAATGAAATTCGGGACTCTTTCCAATTAAAAGTATTTTCAAACAAAATCATCAAAGAAATATCACCAAATAGCTTCGATTGTGTTACCATTTTAGGCACTTTATTCGGAATTTACCGTTTGTCTCTGTCGCTCATCATTTCATCTTTCTTAAACCCTATATCACGACCTCATGAATTCAATTTTGAATTCAATATATTCAATGGTGATGCCAAAGAAAACGGTGCCTCTGAAAATGATGATGAAGAGCCGCTCGCCTTAAGATTCAGTATATTCCGGTAACCATCATATTTATCAATTTCTCATGATTTTTGTGGTGTTAATTCGTTAAAATCACAAGCAATAGACCGTGGTTTTGCCGCCGTTACCACCGCAATTCGCAATCCTCCCCTCTCTATATTGATTATGCTTTTAGGTTTGAAATAAAGATGATTTCCCAAAACATGAACAATGATTCTGCTGGTCCTAATTGCATGTCTTACTTGCATTGTTGATGCAATTTCCTAATTTCAAAACCTGTACAATAAATATGAATCGTCTAATTTTCATTGAATAAAGATATGCATGAGCTAATGAGTCATTGATTCAATGATATGTAAATTCTTCAATGGTTTATGTAAATTCTGTAATTGACTTTATGATTTTGTGTAGGCATAAACCTAGCTTTTAAATATGTGTTTAAAAATTAAATTTTGCAGTCTCTGGAATTAGGGTAGTTGATATGATGGTGCAGCTAGGTATTTGTAAATCTTGGGACTACAAAAGTGCACACCAACTATTCGATTAAATGCCTAAACAGGTTTTTAGTGGTTTATGACCATGGTAGTTTGTTACGGTGATTTCTTATCATCATTATTTAAATACAGGGCTATTTTAAGCTGTAAGTAATTTGTATGTTTCCATTTTGAAACCATTAACTCTCATAATTTTGTGTTATCTAAATTTACAGATGGGAAAAGATTTTGCAGTCAAAATGTATACAAACATGGTGACACTTGAAATTATGGATACTATTTTTTATGAGTCATTAAGACAGACATGGAAGAATATCATTTTATGCAACAACAGTGGAAGGAGCAATTAATATTGCATCAGCAGCCGCTCTTAGCAGCAATGATTTTGTATTCCCTCAGGTTACTTCTTTTTTATTATATATTTTAGATTTCAAGTAAAATTTGAAGTTTTATTATGGAGAGAAATAATTTCGCAAGAGTTTGCAAATCAGATGTTTGGTAATAAATATGATTAAAGGTATACACAGTTCGGGCAGTTTGCAGTTGCACCATACTTACATGAAATCAACCCCCATTTGACCCATTTGTTATAACCCATATCTTTATTTTTACAATTCTTGCTTTAAATTCGTTTAAAGTCGGTCTCATAAGGCCCATTTTTTTGTTTTATCGTGATTTTTAAGCCGTAAATCCATAATTAGTCAAACAGCTTCTTCAACGTTAACTGATCTGGAGGATGATGATACTGCTTATGAGACCGAGGAAGAAGGTTAGATTTAATAGGCCATTTATGCAAAAAAAAAATTGGCTCTACCAATTTACGGATATTAGCAATGATGCAATTATAGTAAGTTATTTTCATAATTTTGCTATATTTAGCGTAAAATTGGCTCTAATTAACTTGTATTTTATTTATATTTCTTCATTTTGACTGATGTTAACATTTTGAATGCAATCTTCAGATACTACAAAAATTTATCTATATATTTATTGGGCGTTTACGTAAAATCGAAAATCGATGGTGATGTGCCATTTGATGTTTGTTTGAGCACAATATTGCTACTGTTTTTGTTTTAATGAAGGTAATAAAAAAAACTTTATGTAACACCTCAATTTTTAAAACATCTATTAAAACATATTTTTAAGTAAAAATATTACAAGATCCAATATCTCAAAATACGGTTTAACAAAAACCATTAAAAAGTTTATCAGAGTTTAAAACCGGTGTTACAAAACAATTTCATAACCATAGGATAAACGAGATCTACCTACGAGCTCCCGAACTGATCAACACTAGGCCACTTCTAACGAGACCTTCTAATCCATCGATCCTGAACCTGAGTACATAGCCACAAAAACAAAGTAGTACGTGAGACAAAATAGTCTCGTGAGATACATGAGTTTTTCGACCCATTCTCAAAAGATTTATAAACAATAATTGAAATAATATAAACTCTTATCTTTATCAACTTTATTAGCTCATTTTCTAATCATTTATTCGTATTAGCTAATAAGCTTACCATAAGCTCATTCATCACATAAACACAAATATGTAAGCTATCTCCAAGCTTACTCTTTGTTTATCACATATGCGATGGACCTCTCCGAAGCCAACTCTCCCGATATGGGACGTCATAGGTAAACTATCAAGGTAATTGGGATCCCCCATCTTACCGAGATTTATAAGCTCTCCCCGTTTCCGGGTCGTCATGCTCACCCAACACTGGGTGTCGTAAACCGTGACATTCTACTCTTTGCGCAGGGAGGTACCACCCCAAGTAGACGTCTCATGCTCCCCCATTTCTGGGCGGTCTTATTCCGGATATCTTATTCATCACATATGAGCCTCAACTCCATTCATCAAATTCATATTTAATTAGAATACACATATTCTAATTATCTCATCGTTCACATTACTTAATCATTTTCAAAATTGACTTTACCAAGTCCGTTAATAAATAAACATATTTATTACTTATTAAAATCACTTTACTTTAACTTTACTTTGACAAAAATGCTTATCTCTTACTAGTCACTTTATACACAACCTCTTACCAATTTAATCACTACTCTTATTAGTATGATTTTACTAATAAATACTTATTACTCAAAATCATTATCATTAGTTTTATTAATACATTTACTAATAAAACTCTATATCATATACTTTCAAACGTTAGCTTTACTAATACTTCTTATTAATAAAAACTCATTAACAATTTATATGATCATACCTACTCATCAAGATAGTCAATTATATAGACTATAACTTAATAGCATATTAAACACATTTTCCTTATCTTTCAAATCTCTAACTTTACAAGATAATTTTTAAGGACTCCATAAACATCATTTTATTTCAAAATTCATTTGCTATGTACCCAGTTAAAAGTCACATGTACTCACCTTAGCCAAGCTTAATCCTCTTGAGCTTCTTGAATTAAATCTTCACTTCCCAAGACTTGTGAACTCCAAGCCTTTCAACAAATGCCCTAATCATGAAACCACACAAGGTTTAACATCAAACATCACCATTGACTACATAATCTATCACTAGTTTACCACTAGTATCACTTTTCCCCAATTTGACAACCCACAAAACCCTAGGTTTTCATAGATCTTAAGATCTCCATAAATCCATGTTATGAACATGATTTCCTTGTTAAAATACCATAGATCTGAGTTATATACTTCCATTTGACCATTTAAGGTAAACCCTTCAACTAGGGTTTGCAAACTTTACCATCTACCCCAAATCTAGCACATAAACTAACTAAGAGTTGAGATATACCTTAAATCTTCAACAAAGAGTGTAGATCCACAAGATTCGAGCTGAAAATCTGCTCCAAACGTTCCTTCACACTCAGAATTCGCACTCACACTTAGAGGGAAGAATTAGGGTTTGAAAATGAGAAGAAATGGCTGAAATCCCGATTTTAAAGTCTGTAAAGCGACAGATCGCGTCGCTAACTGGAAGATCGCGTCGCGATCAACGAACCCGCGTTTTTTCGCGTCAACAGTTCGCGCCGCGAACTCAAACGCTATCTCAACTTCGCGTTTTTCCCACTGCTATTTCGGATCGCTGTTCCAACGTTTGCACAAGATAGCGGCGCTATCTTAGGCAGCTAAGACTGCACTTTTTCATCAATGTCATTACCCGGTTTCGTTCATAACTTTCACGTACGGTGTCCAAACAACACGAAACCAATTCCCACGTCTTTTAAACGATTTATCCTTATTTATCATATTTTTTTCATAATTTATTTAATTAAAAATTTCGGGTCGTTACACTTTAAATTCTATTATAATATTTACATCAACTGAAATATTTACCTGCACATAAATTGTTGCTGCATTGTCATTTGATGAATGCAAATTCTACTTTTTTTTATTGTTTCAGGTTGTTACCAGTAAAGGTGGTGGTTCGTGGACTGATGAATGCCGGGGAAGCAACGTGTGCGGTTGTACCTCAGTTGAGTGTGCCAATTCTTAGGTGCAAATTCCCTTCTTGACATTGTTGTTTTTAGTAAATACCCTCATTGTATGATTTTTCTTGTAATATAGGGTGTAAAGGTATATCAACTGACTTGTGATGGGAATTGGGATGATCAAGACATGGACATATCACGATTGACTATACATATAATTCGGTATGTAAAACTGAATTTTATTACATTTTGTTGGAAGTAATTTTATATCTGAAGTAATATTTGAGAAATAAAGATTTGAGGTTGTATGTGATTGATGAAGAAGATAATGAAACATTGATTGTGCACCATATTAGCTAGATGATATATATAGAAATCAAGAAAGTACTTTTAATTTTGGAAACATTGATTACCTGAAAATTCTGATTTTGTCTGTGTGTCTCTTATTACAGATACAACTATCATCTAGGAATGCCGAGTATTCAAGTGTCAGTGATCATTTTTGAATGTGCAGCGAAATTTGCATTTTAATACCCTCACCAGTAAGTGCTTGCGATTTATACATGAAATCTCATCGAATTTGTATGAAGATTTATGTATTAGTATTGGTTTATCCTCCTAAATATATAGATTGTTTCTAATTTTCCTAAACCATGTATTCATGTATCAAAAATTGTCTCTCATCATTTCAATTATGGATTGTTATGTTATTTCAACAATATCACTATTTTGTTATTTTCTTATATCTCTCTCGAAACATGCCCGCCCATTCGGGCGGGCTTTGAAGCAGATATTACTATATAGTATACACATACAATTGCAATAATAAAATCAAAGTTTTGATAATAACAACCTTAGTGCTATCAATAAGAAGAAATATTATGTTTTAAAAAATAATAATTAATTATATTACAAATCATTTATCCATATACATCTTCATTATTAAAATTTCTTCCATTTCTTTTAGAATATTCAATTGCTCATGCAACTAATTCAACTAAAAAGCATATTTTCAAAATAAAATATTTTTTTTTATTGACAAACTAAGGGTTATCATTATCAAAACCCATAAAATAATAATAAAATCTTTTTTTTTTTGAAACGGCAAATCTAATCTACTCCTAATTACCACCTATGTCCAAGACGAGCCTCGAACTCCTGACCTCAAAGTCGAGAGGCAAACACCATACCGCCAGACGAATCTATTCACTGTGATTCGATGGGTGTTTTTCTTTTGTTTTCAACAATTCAGATTTTATAATGGGGTTTAATTAAATATTTTCAAAATTACCCCTAAATTAAGGGTGATTTGGTTAGTATTTAAGACTGGGCGTAATGGGTGACCAAACCCAGTTTGGTCACCCCTGCCACATCTGCGCCACATCAGCTTTCTCTCTCCTGATCAAACACACGACCAGACAGCGACCAAATGCCCGTAATGGGTGACCGAATCGGCGATCAATTTTTTTTTAATTTTTTTTTTAAGAATTTTCGTTTTATTAATATATATATATAAATATAATATTTATTTTATATATAATATATTATTAAATTATTAATTATTAATATATATTATATATATATATATATATATATATATATATATATATATATATATATATATATATATATATATATATATATATATATATATATATGCAAAAGAAATCGCCCAGCACAATTTGAACGGTCGACTACCCGACCTTTGGAAGGAGACGACGCGTCTCCGGTGGAACCTCGTAACGGACCGGACGCGTCGCCGGTGGTGATGTGGCCGGTCGCGACCGGCGATTTGGTCGCCCGATACGGATGGTCTAAATATATATTTTTATTCAATTGGTGTTTTTCTCTTGTGGAATATCCATCGTTAACAAGCACACTGATATATATCATGTTGTCGAGTAATTAACTTCAGTGCGATACAAAATTATCTACTAATAACTTCTAAGTAACTTTGAAGTATACTTATTTAGTTATTTACATGTTCGTGTAAATGCTATTTGTGTTTTTGAAAGAGCAGATGATATGTGTGTTCTTGAATTGTTATGTGCTATTTGCAACTTTTAACCCTTCTACCATTTGACCCGTTTCCTCTTTTAGGTGATTCTATTTTTTTTTTACTATATTAGAGTTGTATTCTATGTAGTCCAAGGGTTTTGTATAGTCCCAAGGGACAAATCCTAGTCATTGGATCAAAATGGTCAAGATCAAATCATTTTAAACACATGTGTTTCAAGTCACGACCAACACCACCGGTCACCACCACCGACCACCGCCGGCCACCACCTCCGTCCGCCGTCCGCCGCAGCCGTCCGCCGCCGTCGGTGGCCGGCGACGGTGGTGGTGGCTAACAGTGAAGGTGCTGATGGTAATGGGGTTGCTGGTGGTATTGATGTATTGAAACACATGTGATTCACTAAACCACAAGTGTTTCAAAATACAAACGAGCATAGAAGCACATGTGTTTCAAGTCACGAAACACATGTGTTTCACTAAAACATGAGTTTCTAAAACACAGGGGAGCATACGAACTACGAAGCACATGTGATTCAAAAGGTAAAACACATGGGCTTCAAACACATGTGTTTCAAGTCACGAAACACATGTGTTTCACTAAAAACATGAGTTTCTAGAACACATGGGAGCATACGAACTACGAAGCACATGTGTTTTAAAAGGTGAAACACATGTGTTTCAAGTCACGACCACCACCGCCGGTCAACACCGGCGGCGGCCACCTCCGGCCGCCATCTCTGGCCGCCATCTCTGGCCGCCATCTCTGGCCGCCATCTCTGGCCGCCGGAGGTGGGTTGGATATTGATGTATTGAAGCACATGTGTTTGTATGGTTTGAATCTTGATCTTGATCTTTGACTTTTTCTTGATCCAATGACTATTAATTATCCCTTAGGACTAGATAAAATCCTTGAACTACCTTGAACATTTCACTACTATATTATCCTTTTAACTGAAATCATCCAACTTACCCACTCACATAAAACATACTTTTGATTTTGAAGGTTTGAGAAAAATACCCGTTAGACCTGTTTCAAATAATTCACTTTTGACCATGTACAACAAAACCATTAGACCCGTTTCGAGTAATGCATATTTTACCAAAATTCTAGTTTTTTTACTAAATGAATCAGCTTTAATTTTTAGTAGTGATTTTAATGGGATATTTTTTCTTCATAAAAATCAATTTTCTTTTTTTAAATAGTGATTTTTTTAATGATTAAGTCAATACCCATTATAAAATTACATTCATTGGTCAAAGAGGAAAAGAAAAAAAAAGAATGAAACCACTGGTTTAAAGTATATTACACCTTTTGAATCATTTTGGATAATACCCATTTGACCCATTTCACGTACTTAAAGTTTTAACCACTTTCTTTAAATCAATCTGTTTTTTTATGTAGATGTTTTAATTTTTACATTAAAATTAAGTTGCTTTTTAAATAGTACTCCCTCCGTCCCTAAATAAAGTTCCCATTTTGCCTTCAAATTTTGTGCCTAAATAAAGTTCTCATTTCTCAAACATAAGGGGCCCACTTAATATAATAATATTATTACCAATATTTTCACCACTAACTATCTCTTAAAACACTTTCTCTCTCCAATCAAACCTTATATTTTAATCAAAAGTAATACCAAATACCCCACCACTAACTATCTCCTAAAATGTTGTGCCCAACACAAATGAGAAATTTATTAATGGACGGAGGGAGTAACTTATTAAAAATTAGGTTAATACCCATGTAAAATTACATAGAGTTTTTTTTACATAAATAATGCATTTCCCTCCAAAGTTGCACAAATAATGTTGTTTTCTACCTTTCTGCAAAAAATAATGCAAATGGGTACCCCATACCCTGTTCTCTCCCACAACGCGACACGTGTCCTAGGAGGTGGCATTCTCTGCAGCAGTTCTTTTCAAGGGGAAGGGGTACCCTGTTGGATTTTGGTGGGTTCAAAAACGCAGCGGAAACGTATATTTTAAAATTTAATTTAACCACCAAGATCCACCAATGACCGAATCTCTAAACCCGGAACATTCAACAAAGAAGAAGGTGAGAACATCATACCCTCGAAGACACCCGCAAGATGTGATGATGAACTCGTTGATGGATGATGGTCACGAAATCGTTCCCTCTATCGATTGATCCACACCGAGTACGCGATTCCTTTCGAGTTGCTAACCCGACACCGAAAACGCTCAAGAACTCTCTTAGAATTTCGGCAACCAAACACTTGTATTTAGAGAGAAAACCGATTTTTCATTAGTTCCTAATCAACCTCCCACATCTCTCTTATATAGATAAGAGAGCAAGTGGATGTGGTGGAAAGTCTTTACATGCATTGGACCAAAAAGTGGTACAATAGAATTAAAGTAAGCATGTGGAGAAAGTAGTGGCTTTCCTTTACATGCATTGGACCATTAAATGGTCCAATGAAATAAAAGCTACTATAATTTCTCCCAACATCTTTATTTATCTCTACTCTTTTAAGTGTTATCGGAAAGGAATTCCCCCGGCGTGTGACCCGATAGGCTCGCACATCATCGGCCATGATACTCGAACACGTGTGTCGGTGGGCACTAATTCTGACAATATAATCACTCATGATTAAGCTGCCACGAATCCAACAGTTTAATCATCTATGGTTAAGCTGCCACGAATCCGACAGTTTAATCATCTATGATTAAGCTATCACGAATCCAACAGTTTAATCATCTATGATTAAGGTTGCGATTCTGACAGTTTAATCATCTATGATTAAGCTATCACGAATCCAACAGTTTAATCATCAATGATTAAGGTTGCGATTCTGACAGTTTAATCATCTATGATTAAAGTCACGAATTCTAACAAACTCCTACTTGCACACGACGCGACGTGTTGTTGGTATCACAAACAAAGAGCGGCCCTAGCTAGGCATCTTTGTCCCCAAGTCAGTACGAGGTACGTCATCCTCGACTACTACCTGTCATATAAATGATGGTTCCTTTAGATAAGTGATCGTATCATCCCTTTGTACATGATATCCTTGTGAACACGAGACATGGGTTAATGTCGTCATTCTCCAGATCGTTCATGATTATGTTTCTCGATCTAGTATTTAGTGGTGACCGAAATGAGTTGTAATTGAACCATTTTCAATATAACTCGAGCGTGGCCATGCTTTTGGATGTCAGCGCTATATCATCGAGGGGCCCATGGATATCTCTCTTCATCGAGGTACAAATCCTTTTGACTACATAGTCCCTCCACATAAATTATCCTTACCCAACTAAGCCCCTTATAACGGCCATTTACGAACCGCGTTAGAGCATTAATCTAAGTAAAGTAAACTTATGCTTTGGAATCTCATGAATCTCTGGTCTAAGGATGAAATGATATTATCATCCCGAGATACTTGTGACAATTTCCATGAAGTAAACTCGGGTGTGGGTCTCCAGTCACTTGAACCCCATTTCAAGTACATGTAAGTGTTGCATCCACTTTGACCAACCACTTACCTCAGTCTTCGTTCATTACTTACTTCCCTTTAAGTATGACTGACTGTGGAGATTTAGATTAAATCTAGGAAGTGTTTAAACATGCAAAGATGGAACACAATAAAGATTTTGAAGGTAACTGCAACACGCATATGTATAGACATATTTATACATCAATACAATCAAAACTACAATATTGCTTCAAGTTCCCAAAATAAACATCAAATTCAAACTAAAACAGTACTCAAGCTAAATCACTGGCAAATCTCACTCCTATTCTTCTAGTGTGAGAATCATGTACAGCCTGTGACAACGGCTTAGTAAACGGATCGGCAAGGTTCTCTTCCGATACTACTCTGCTTATGACAACATCACCACATTCAATCTTATCTCGAATAACGTGGTATTTACGAGCAATATGCCTCGTTCTTTTGTGAGCTCTAGGTTCCTTAGCCAAAGCTACTGCACCCTCATTGTCACAAAATATTTCAATGGGGTCAGCAATGCTAGGAACAACTACCAAGTCATTGATGAATTTCTTCATCCACACAGCTTCTTTTGCAGCTTCACTTGCTGCAATGTATTCTGATTTTGTCATTGAATCAGCAACCGTGTCTTGCTTGGAGCTCCTCCAACTCACAGCACCACCGTTTAATAGGAATACATAACCCGATTGCGATCGGAAATCATCCCTATCAGTTTGGAAGCTTGCGTCTGAGTATCCAACTACACGCAATTCTTCCATACCACCATATACCAAGAACATATCCTTCGTTCTTCGAAGATATTTCAAGATGTTCTTGACGGCTATCCAGTGAGCTTCTCCGGGGTTTGCCTGATATCTACTTGTCACGCTCAACGCACATGATACATCAGGTCTTGTGCATAGCATGGTGTACATGATAGATCAACTGCCGAAGCATAAGGGATCTTCTTCATTACGTCACGTTCCTTATCGGAACTTGGACATTGAGCCTTGCTCAAAGTCACTCCATGCAACATAGGAAGATTTCCCTTTTTGGAATCTTCCATTCTAAATCGCTTTAGAACTTTGTCAATATATGCACTTTGACTCAACCTGTTAGGTCACAACACCCTGGTTTAGTTGGTTAATTGATTGGTTAATTATAACTCTAAGACAAATATTGTATAAGAACAAGATATGAGTCAAATGTATAATTCCACTAAGTGTGGCTTGTTGCGGAATAACAAGACCACTGATCAATTACAAAAGGTATGAAAGTGTAAAGTGAATTGGTAAGTTCTCCTTTGCAAGATGATCTCTATTTATAATGATATAGAAATCTTACATAATGAGCAAAGGAGTAACCGAAGGACTAAGGAAGGAAAATGACTAAGATCAAGGGATTTGATCTTAGTCCGTTACATATTGTAACTCAGTCCTTCTACTCAGTCCTTGTACTCAGTATCACTATCTGATACTGAGTTCTGATACTGATCACTCAGTATCAGACCTAAACTCAGCTATATTATGCTACATATTAATCAAAGCTAGTCTAGGTTGTTTTGTTATCTTAAGATCCAAAGGGGCAAGGCCTTTTTGCCTTAACAATCTCCCCCTATCTAATGATAACAAAACAATTACAAAGAGATAAACAAAAAATACAACAGCATAGGTAGCAACATCTTCTTCTTCATTTGCTGTTGATGGCTTCATTCTCATAGAAGACTTCTTGTTTGATGTGGACAAACTCTTCTCTGCTTTTGAGTTCATCCCTTCTACAATTCAGAACTGCAACAATCTTCTTTCTGAACCAAGAGTCTTCTTTCTTGGTGATCATCCATTTCAGTCCAACAAGGTGACTGATTTGAGCTCTTGGTAGATCTTCTTCAGAAATGAAGCACTCTCTATCCTCTGAGTTAGTATACATATATCCAGAAGTTGGATATATGACACTCTTTTGATCCTGAAAAATAAGGTTAGGAGGAAGAGGGTACTTTCTAAGATACTTGTATGTATGAAGGCATTCTGGTCTGTTGTTTGAGTAAGCTTCAGTCATCACACTAAGCGTTCTATACTCTATCTCATGAAGCAAGCCCTTCTCATAACATACTGCAGAGACTGCACAGATCTCATCCAAGACTATTTGATCATATGTTGATTTCTTTGGAAGCTCTTTGATCAGTCTTGTGATCCTCACCCAGTCTTGAAGACCAATTCTTTGAATATCATGAATAAATAACTTCACAGGAGGACTGGTTAAGCCAGTACAAGTGATATTGATTCTTCCTTCTTTGAGCTTCACTTTTACTTTGTTGACATCCAGATTTAACCAATGTATCCCCCTTATATTTGGAAATGTTTTAGTCTTCAAGAACTCCTTTCTTTCCTCCTTATACCGAGTCCTGGCAGCAACCATATTCCAGTAATGTTGAATATGGTCTGGACCCTTTCTTGAGATTCTATGGGAAGGACCAGGAGTATCAGTATCTGGGTCAAATTCTGGTTCAGTTTTGACACCCAACTCATGCTCATATAAAAATATTTCTTGTTCTGCCCAGAGTTGTTGAGGAGTCAGTCTTGGAGCCTGCTCGGTATCACTGTCCATTGTATGAACAGGTCTTCTTTGTCTTGTTACCAAAGGAGCAGATTCCTCACTTGATTCAGAAGAAGTGAGAACTGCATTGATAGGTCTTCTTGATAAGGAACTCCTTCTTCTAATCACCAGATTTTCTGGTTCTTCATCATCCGAGGATGATGATGAAGAACTTTCTTGTTCTACCAGATTTAGTGCATAGTCCACTAAATCTGGTTCTTCATCTTCATCATCAGCAATAGGCCAGATGAAAGGCCTATAGACCACAATTTGCAAGTTATTTTCTTCTTGAGCAGGATGCTCAGTATAAGCTTGCTGTGTTTGGTCAGTGTGAGTCTCCCCCTAAGCAGATGGCTCAAGTGGGTCTTGAACTTGTAATGCTGACCTAGTTCTTTGTCTTCTTCTCTCATATTGAATCCGAAGTGGCTCAGTATGAGGGCTTTGCTGATGTTGTTGTTCTTGTTGTGGAGGTTGATCTTCATTCAATCGTCTGCTTTTCTCCCCCTGAGCAGATGGCTCAGTTTGATCAACCTCAGTATCTCTTTGTCTCTTCTCCCCCTTTTTGTTATCATTTGATGGGGAGGGAAGAGGATCAGTATCACCACCCATGTCCCCCTCAGGTTCTTCAAGAGTAGGGGAGGGCATGGGCTCAGTTGCAGCATCAGTATCACCAGCACCTCCTTCTCCTTCTCCTTCTTCATTGTGGTCACCATGTGAAAATGGTGGAGTTTGTGGAGGCTGATGTGGTTGTTGAAGTAGTGAGACTGACTGTTTTATTGAGTCAATATTACTACTCATCGTGTCCATTCTGGCCAGTATTATATTTTGAGTATGTTGGATGGCCAGAATTTGCTGCATGATTGCTTGCAGAGTCACTTGGTCTCCTGCAGCCTGTGATGCCTGAATGCCCTGCACAGATGGTTCTAAAGAAACAAAAATATAAAACTGGTTAGAAAGAAAGATTTATCAAATAGAATTGTGGTGTTGTTTAATTCTATAATCATATAAATAGAGTTTGTGAAGTCTGTATTTCATCTGGTTTATGATGAAATATTGTGGACTTGTGCATAGCATGTGTAAGAAGATTTTAGTAAAAGTGAGTGTGTAAATTTAAGTAGCTCAGTATAGGATAAGTCACATTTACTAAAAGGTTTGAGTTTGGGTATTCGAAGCCTGGGATGTGCTTCATGTTATTTTCAATGTTTATCACTCGGTATTAGAGTGATAACAGAAATGTGGCTAAACCCCATGCAAATTTTTTGGATTTTGTGGCTTAAGGGTTTGTGATCATTTCTTGAATCATGCTATCCAACTCAAAAATAAGTTGGACATGATTCAAGAAGCACCAGTGGGTGTCAGTGTGACATCAACCACTATTGTCTCGTTAAGATGAGACAACTGTAGACTGACAATGATCAATTGTGTGCTCAGTATATGAATTTTGCATAGCAGCAGTGGGCTAGCTATGTTGGCCATAAAAGGATATATATTTGAAAGATCGTGTGAGACTTTGGTCAGTATTGAGTTGGTACTGGCCAATACTTAGTCTCTATTTGGGAATGAAATATATATATATATATATATATATATATATATATATATATATATATATATATATATATATATATATATATATATATAAGTTTAAGGGCTTTTTAGAAATTCATACCTGAGACTCTGTCAGATTCCCTTCTAGCATCTGCAGAGGTCGGTGCAGGATCATGTGATTGTGGATTTGTAGCACCAATATCTTCAATACCGACCTCTCTGTTTTGCTGAGCACCTTCCAGTGTAATTTGCTCATATTGAATCTCCACATCAAGAGGAACATGAGGTTCCTTAATTGGTTGAGCTGTTGGAATTAGTTCTGGACCTGGAAGGTCAGCGGTGGCTGCAACTAAGCTTTGGGCTTGAAGAGATGCAGTTAATGATGGAACATTTGCAGGCTGCACCTCCTCAGATGATAAGTTTCCCATAATGATAGGGGAAAGGTTCCTTCTTCTTCTTTGAAGGACCAGTGGAGGACTCAGTATCAAAAGCTGTTTCAATATGAGGAGCATCAGGATCATGTGCAGGTGGAGAGATATGTTGTTGAGTCGGTTCTTGAACTTGTGGAACATCCTGCATCTCAATATCTTGACCGGCCTGTGCTCCATTACCACTATTATCATCATCATTATCATCATCATCATCATTGTCTGACTCAGTATCAGACATGTCCTATGCATCATTCATATGTTCTTGAACAATGGCCCACATAGAAGGACTTAGAAGAGGCTCTCCTTGTCTTGGCCTGTAAAAGAAGATCTTCTCACTAAGAGGAGGAAGATCAACCATTGGATTGTGAAACTCATCATAAGTATGTGTGGGCATTGAGTGTTGAAAGATGAGTGATAAAAATCTGCCGAAAGGGACATTGCATTCCCTTGTGTTAGCCCGAACCAGAGCAACTAATTCATTGAAAATGAGCCGTGCATAATCAATGTTTCTTCCATAGTACAAGCCATGTACTATTTGCATCCCAAATTCATTTATTTGGTCCAAAGCACCCGTCTTGTGGGTCATACACCGAATTATTGTTGTAATGAGAATACCCCACATAGGACCAAATTCGTTTCTTTTGATTGTGCCCGTTGTTCCTCTTCGACCCAAAAATGGTAAAACTGAGCGTGCCTCTGTTCTATCAACGAATGGATCATACTGAGCTTGGGCGGGAAGTCTCAGTGCTTCACGAATGATGGCAGTAGAAACAAATGCCCTTCTTTGATCTCTAATTACCCACCCAGCAATCATATCTGGAGAATCGAGTGTAGCAGAGTACCAAAACTCGCATAGCATTTCTGGGTAAATTGCTCGAGGAGACAAGGTCAGTGCACGAGCAATTGGGCAATTCTTTAGAAAAGTCACAATGTTTGTGAATTCTTGGCATACCCAGGCTTGAGGAATATTGAAGTTTGCTGTTATGTTGTTCCTTGCAAACCTGGGCAGTTCATCGTTTCGGAATTTGATTTCCGATTCAACTTCTGGAGCGACGAAAGTGTAATTTGCCATCTGTGATTTTGATTTAAGAGTTTTGCTTGCTAAGAAAGAGTGAAATCGTTAATCGCAGAGAGAATTTAAAAGAATAATGAAATAACTGTTGAAAAATATTTGAAGTAAAAATAAACGTTTATTTATAGGAGATTTGAAAGATAATTAAGGTATTGGGAAGTAAAAACGGCTGATTTGACTGCCTTATCCTCTGCCAACGGTAACTTTCCTATTAAGAAAGGTTACCGTTGAGCAGTATGAGGATTAAGCTCGGTGCAAGAGCCGTCATACCCCAATACTGAGGTAAAAAAAAATTTTAATTTAAAATTTTTTTTAAAAATATTAAAACAATTAATTTACTCTTGAAATTAATAAAAAAATAAAAATTTTAAATTTTGTTGATAACAGACTAGTGATACTGAGTAGTCAGTATCAACTGGAGTGATACTGAGCGTTCAGTTTTAAAGAAAATTAAGGAAAATTAAGGATTCAACATACCTAATTGCCCTAGTAAATACATAAACCTTTCCTCAGGGAGAGGTTTAGTAAACACATCGGCCAATTGTTCATCTGTTGGTACATAATCTACCTCAACCTTACCTTTTTCCACATTATCTCGAATAAAGTGGTGTCTGATATCAATGTGCTTGGTTTTGGAGTGATAGACTGGGTTCTCTGTGATAGCAATAGCACTCTTGTTATCACAATGAATGGGAGTCTTATGAAAGTTGAACCCATAGTCTAAGAGTTGATACTGCATCCATAATAATTGAGCACAACAACTTCCTGCAGCAACATATTCTGCTTCTGCTGTGGAAGTTGCTACCGAATTTTGCTTCTTGGATGACCAACCAACTAGTCTTCCACCTAGGAATTGACATCCTCCACTTGTGCTCTTTCTGTCCAATCTACAACCTGCAAAATCTGCATCTGTGTACCCTTCAAGGTGAAAGTTTAAATCTTTGGGATACCAAAGACCCAGGTTAGGAGTACTTGTAAGATATCTAAAGATGTGCTTAACTGCTTTCATGTGTGATTCTTTAGGATCAGCCTGATACCGAGCACACAAACATGTGGCAAACATGATATCAGGCCTGCTAGCAGTTAAGTAAAGTAAGGAACCAATCATACCTCGGTATGTGGATTGACATACTGGTTTACCAGTTTCATCCTTACTTATCTTATCCTGAGTACCCATAGGAGTGTGCATGGAAGATAAATTTTCAAATTTGTATTTCTTTAACATGTCATGCACATACTTACTTTGATTTATAAAAGTGCCATCAGGCTTTTGGTCAACTTGTAAACCAAGAAAGTAAGTAAGTTCTCCCATCATACTCATCTGATACTGAGTTGACATTATCTTAGCAAACCAGTCACACATTGACTTGTCAGTGGAGCCAAAGATAATATCATCTACATATATCTGAATGAGTAAGATGTCAGAACCTTTCCGTTTTGAAAATAATGTTTTATCAATTTTACCTCTTGTAAATTTATTTTCAATAAGGTACTCAGACAGGGTGTCATACCAGGCTCTTGGAGCTTGTTTGAGCCAATATAGAGCTTTATCAAGCTTGAAAACATAATTAGGAAATTTAGGATCAACAAAACCTGGTGGTTGTTTAACATAAACTTCTTCTTGGAGATTTCCATTTAGAAAAGCACTCTTGACATCCATCTGATAAACTTTGAAATTTTTGAAGGCTGCATATGCAAGATACAACCTAATAGCTTCAATTCTGGCAACTGGTGCAAAAGTTTCATCATAGTCAATGCCTTCTTCTTGCCTGTAACCTTGAGCAACTAACCTTGCTTTGTTTCTGATGACAACACCATCCTTGTCCATCTTGTTTCTAAACACCCACTTAGTACCAATAATAGTTTTGCCAGTAGGAGGTGGTACTAAGTTCCAAACTTTGTTTCTCTCAAATTCTGTGAGCTCTTCTTGCATAGCCTCTACCCAATCTTCATCTAATAAAGCTTCATCAGCTTTCTTTGGTTCAATGGTAGATAGAAAACTTGAGAAGAAACAAAAATTTGCAGTTGCTTGGGTTGGAAATTCTAATTTTCTTCTTGTTTGGACACCTTCTTCAATAGGACCAATAATGTTTGAGTGTGGATGGTCTCTGTGTTCCCTTAAATTGTTTCCTAGAGGAGCATTTGAAATAGGATCAACAATATCTTGTTGATTTGGTGTGTCTTGTGTCTGATACTGAGTGGAATTCTGGTCAGTATTAGACAGCGCAGGTTGCTGTTCATCTTCATTTTGCAGAGTTGATGTGGATTGTTGTGAAGTGTTGGATGTTTCACCTTCTTCATAGGTAGAGTGGTTCAGATCATTAGTTGGAAACTCAGTATGGAGGTCCTCTGTTATGGGAACCTCAGTATTAGTCGCAGTTGAGTGATACTGAGTTTGAACTTGATCAGTTTCATTAAACTTATTGGGAATAACGTGTGGATGAAACTTGGGCTCTTCAGCAATGGAGTTTTCTGGATTGCATAGGATATCTATGCCACTTATGTCTTCACTTGCCGAGGTAGAATGCTCATTCTGATCTTCATCAAATGTGACATGAATGGATTCTACAATCATCTTAGTTGAGATGATATACACTCTGAAGGCTTTAGAGTGTGGAGAGTAGCCCATAAACACACTTTCATTTGCTTTGGGAGCAAATTTGTTGAGATTTTGTTTTGTACTGAGTACAAAGCATTTACTCCCAAAGATGTGGAAGTATTCCACATTAGGAATCTTGCCATTGTATAACTCATATGGAGTCTTCAGATGTCTTTGGACTATAGTGGCTCTATTCTGAGTGAAGTTTGTACAGTTTACAGCTTCAGCCCAGAAACTCAGTGCCAGTCCAGCATGGCATAATAAAGTTCTTGCAGCTTCAATCAGTGTTCTATTCTTTCTTTCTACAACACCATTTTGTTGTGGTGTGTAGGCTGCAGAGAAGTTTTGAATGATTCCTTTTTCTTCACAGAAATCTGCTAATACTGAGTTCTTAAACTCAGTACCATGGTCACTTCTAAGTTACTTGATCTTGTTGCATTTTTGAAGTTCCTCTCTTTTTATAAAGGCAATGATTTCTGTTGTTGCATCTGACTTAGTCTTGAGGAAGATGACCCAAGTATATCTTGAAAATTCATCAACCAAGACTAGAGTATAGATCTTTTTGGCCAAAGATGGTGTGCTAATGGGGCCAAAAATGTCCATATGTATCATAGTAAGAGGTTCATTAATGGAATTATTGACTTTGGACTTGAATGAACTCTTCTTCTGCTTGCCCATTTCACATGCTGAGCATAACTTATCTTCTGAATAAGTAATAGTGGGCAACCCTCTCACCAGTTTCTTTATACTGAGCTCGTTGATATTTCTAAAGTTGATGTGAGAGAGTTTCTTGTGCCATAGCCAATGCAATTCTGGCTTGACTTTAGAAAGCAGGCATACTCGAATAGTTGGGTCTATTTCAGATAGGTTGACCACATATACATCTTTTTCTCTTCTAGCAATGAGTACAGGCTGCCCTTTATCATTGTAGATGATTCCTGCAACCTTCCTGAATCGAGCTTCATTATCATCATCACACATCTGGCTGATACTGAGCAGATTGTGTTTAAGACCCTCTACATAGGCAACTCTTTTAAAAGTTATGTTGCCTGCCTTGATCACACCATAACCTCTTGTCTTTCCCACCGAGTCATCTCCAAATTTAACAGAAGGACCCTTCTCTGGAGTATAATTGAGAAGGTATTCCATACTGCCTGTCATGTGTCTTGAGCAGCCACTATCTAAATACCATTTTCTGTCACCCTGCACAAGACACAAAATAAGAGTTAGTTCTTTTTAGGAACCCATTTTTGAATGGGACCTTTGGTGGGATAAATATATTTTGACTTGATCTCTTTATGTGGAGAGGTCAGTATCACTTCGGTGAAAACTTTTGAGATTTTCTTTGGTGATACTGACTTAGTTTCTCTCCTTTTCTTTGGTACTGAGTACCTAGGACTTGAGAGATCAGTCCAGCATTCATCTCCCTTATGACCAGTATGATGACACCTATAACATTTTCTAGGTCTATTTCTAAACATATTTTCATAAGGTATTTTAGAAAAATGTTGCACTTTTGGTAGATCAGTATGAACAAGTTTTGCAAATTGTTTACTTAAAGATTTGACCTGATCACCAAGTGTTTTTAAAATGTTATTTTTGTCATTTTTAATAGGTGTTTTAACATTTTGTTTTACTGGTTTAAAGGGTGGTGGATCTGATTGCTTCTTTTTGTTTGGCATAGAAGTCTTTCTAATTTTATTAGTGTAAGACTTCTTGTTTCTACCAACTGTGGACCAAGTTGAAGTTGTTTTTTGTTTATCATGTTTTGAAGAAACAACTTTAACAGGTTCTTTAGATTTCTCAGTATATGATGTTTCTGTTCCTGCAACTTCTGTATTAGATGAAACATTGGAGATAGAAGTTGTCTTATTATCATTATATAATTCAAAAGTTGTTGTATTGAATAATAATTCAAAAGGTGGAACAGCAGAAGTGTCATACTGATCTATTGGGAGCTCAGTATCAGAAATTTCCTTTATAGAAAATTCAATACTGGGTTCTTGTAGCTCAGTATAGCACTTTGAGCAGATGGAGGGACCAATAGGTTTTTCTAAAATTTCATTTTCCTCATCATCTGACTCGGTTTGACATCCAACTTCACAAAACGTTTTAGCTTTTCTAAATTTAATAGGGTTCATATTAGAAAATTCTTCAAATAAATCAGCAAAATTATTCCTATTTTTAAATTGAGGATCAACACCAAGTGCAACCCTCACATTTTCTGGAAATTGTTGATTTAAACATTCATTTAATTTTATTGAAGCATTTCCCCAAGATTTACACTGTTTTTCAAAATTTTCTTTTTCAAGTTTGTGTAAGTGAGCTTTATCAGCTAATCTTTGGTTAATGTCCTTTAAATCTGAAAGGTTTAGTTCTAAATCTTTATACTTTGCTAATTTATCTAAGTTTTCATTATTTACCCTTTCAAGTTCTTGAATTGTTAATTTTAAAGCTTTTTCTTTTTGTACATAAGTTTTAAGATCAACAATCATATACTCAAAAATCTTAGTTTTTTCATTCACTGAATAAGTTTGAAAGGAACTTACCTTGTACAACTGAGTGGAATCCCAATCAGTATGAACACTCATCCTCTCAGCCTCTTTGATATCCTTTTCAAAGGAGCTCTTCAAATCATCTTCAGTGAAAGCCATAAAGGCTTTATTCTCAATCTCTTCCTCATCATCACTTATGTCCTCATCCATCCAAGCTTCAGAGTATAGTGCTTGATGAGGTGCTCCATTCCCTTCTGCCCTCTTGCCCTTGCTCTAGTTCTTCAGTTTGACATACTTGTCTCTATACCTCTTTGCTCGGTATGCAATTTTGTCATTTTGGTCAGTCTCAGAAGACTTGGTATGACAATTTGCAGCAATATGTCCAGGCTTTCCACACCTATAGCACAGACCTGATCTTGGGTCAGTATTAGAAGAGCTAACACCAAGCCTCTTCTTCTTCAACTGATCCAGCTTCATAGACATAAGAGCCATTTGAGTTTCAAGCTCTTTTGTCTCAGCATCAGCTAGATCAACTTCTGGTTCATCTGGCTCAGTCACAGTATAGGCCTGTTGCACAACTAGAGCCATGCCAGTGGAAGACTTGTCAGTTTTCTTCCAATTGATCAGTCTTGCAGCATTATTCTCCTCATGATTCAACATTAGACCATACAAAGTTTGAAGAGTGTATGACTCAATGTTGTGAGCAGCATTGACAGAGTTTGTCATGTCAAGAAATTGTTGAGGAAGACTATCCAGGAACTTTTGAACAAGCTCTCCTTCCTCTTTCACAATGCCTACACTGATTAAATCATGGATAACAGTATTGAACCTGTTATAGAGAGTGGTGATGTCTTCATTAGGAGTTGAGAAGAAGTTTTCATATTTCCTTCTCATGTTGCTTTTTCTTTGCAACTTCACCTTTGCTGTGCCTTCATAGGTGACTGATAGGCTATCCCACATAGCCTTTGCTGTTGGCAATTTCATAATTGCATTAAGTATTTCTTTGGTAACAGCATTACCAATCACTCCCTTTGCTCTTGAGTCTAGACTGAATAACTGACGGTCAGTATCAGTCCAGGTGTGTTTCAGTTTTGGAACTGTCCTTATGCTCTCAGGAGCATCATCAGTAGCAGCAACGGGTTCCACAGTTTGTGGTATGATAGGACCATCATTTAGCACAGTGAGCATTTCATGATGAATGGATTCGAGATACCACTGAGCTTTTAGCTTCCATTGATGGAAGTCTTTACCATCAAAGATGGGTACTCCCTTTCCAGACATAATTGGTGCAACAATGGTAGACATTTTTGATTTTGGAGTAAGTGAAGGATAAGTATAAGGAATGGCTGCCAGGGTTATAGATCGATTAAATAAGAGTTTATTTAGCCTGCTCTGATACCAGTTGTTAGGTCACAACACCCTGGTTTAGTTGGTTAATTGATTGGTTAATTATAACTCTAAGACAAATATTGTATAAGAACAAGATATGAGTCAAATGTATAATTCCACTAAGTGTGGCTTGTTGCGGAATAACAAGACCACTGATCAATTACAAAAGGTATGAAAGTGTAAAGTGAATTGGTAAGTTCTCCTTTGCAAGATGATCTCTATTTATAATGATATAGAAATCTTACATAATGAGCAAAGGAGTAACCGAAGGACTAAGGAAGGAAAATGACTAAGATCAAGGGATTTGATCTTAGTCCGTTACATATTGTAACTCAGTCCTTCTACTCAGTCCTTGTACTCAGTATCACTATCTGATACTGAGTTCTGATACTGAGTTCCAATACTGATCACTCAGTATCAGACCTAAACTCAGCTATATTATGCTACATATTAATCAAAGCTAGTCTAGGTTGTTTTGTTATCTTAAGATCCAAAGGGGCAAGGCCTTTTTGCCTTAACACAACCCGAGAAGTCTTTTAGATCTCTCTCGATAGATCTTAATTCCCAAGATGTACGCTGCATTTCCTAAGTCCTTCATTGAAAAACATTTTCCAAGAAATGTCTTGACATCACTCAAAATCGGAATGTCATTCCCAATGAGTAAGATGTCATCAACATATAGGACTAGGAATACAATTGCGCTCCCACTAGCCCTGACGTATACACATGGTTCATCTTCACTTTTAGAAAATCCAAATTCCTTGATTTTCTCATCAAAGCAAAGATTCCAACTTCGAGATGCTTGCTTAAGACCATAAATGGACTTCTTAAGCTGACAGACTTTATTAGGATACTTTGGATGTACAAAACCCTCAGGTTGTTTCATATATACCTCTTCAGAAAGCTTCCCGTTAAGGAAGGCGGTTTTTACATCCATTTGCCAAATTTCATAATCATGAAAAGCGGCAATTGCCAAAAGTATCCTGATAGATTTCAACATAGCCACTGGGGAAAAGGTTTCATCATAGTCAACACCATGGGTTTGAGTGAAGCCTTTAGCAACCAGTCGTGCTTTGAAAGTATCAATCTATCCATCCATGCCGGTCTTTACTTTATAGACCCATTTACACCCCACAAGCTTACAGCTGGGTGTAGGATCAACCAGTTCCCATACTTGGTTGTCCTTCATGGATTGCATCTCGACTTCCATTGCATCTCTCCATTTGTCAGACTCTGGGCCTGCCATCGATTCCTGGTAAGTAGAGGGTTCATCATGATCCCCTAGTAACTCGCTGCCCTCAGATATGAGAAACCCATATGTGACAACTCGATATTTCTGGTATGTAACCTCATTTCATTTCTAGAACTTTCCTTATTTAGAAAGTTTCTACTTATAGACATTTCTATTTTGGCATTCCTAACACACAACAAACATACATATTTTTACACCATACATTAGTGTTTGACTATTTTAGTCAACACAACATTATTACTTTCTTATGGTGACACACTTTGAGCTAAAAACATTTCTAGAATAAGTAACCTTGTACTTGTTACACCATAAACGTATTAATTTAATATAACGTGACTCGAATTGAACGATGGTTAAAACCCGACACCAAGTCTAGACCGACCACTAATGTGGCCGGCCTCCATACCCTCTCTTGAACCCTATTCAGCCGAACACCCTTGGGTGTGAGGTTAAATTGTTGTTGATCTTATCATTGTTCCTTGATAATTATCCATCTAGAGTTTGAAAGGAATCCTTGTACCCCTTAAACACCAACATGCACACCCTATATAAATACCCTTGGCCGAAACCCTAATCCCATTTGCTCCTTTGAGATTTTCGGCCAAAGCACCACCATCATCTTCGACTATTTCCGATCACAAGCAAACCCGCAACCCTTGCTCATTTTCTTCGATTCCCGATCAAGGTATGATGCTATAACCCTTGTTTTTCCTTGAGATCTCCATGCTTGAACCTTGTTTTGAACCCGAGACCATGGCCATAGGCCATATGGTCTCGGTTAGCCTCTAAAAGCCAAACACACGCATGTACTCATCCGATCGGGTGCGTGTGTGTGATTATGGTATGTTTTGATTGTTAGATCCGTACGTAGGAACCCTAGATCTCGACTTTGACATGCTAAACCTATAGATTTAGTCCCTAGTTCGAACCTATACCTGATCTATACTTGTAAACCCTCGAACCAAGCCGATCTAGACTCGATCTAGCTAGAACCCGTAGGGTTTTGGCCTTCGGCCGACCCTAGACCAAACCCTAGCCGAACCCTAAACATACATGCTTGACTTTTGACCTAGACTAGTTAGATTTGACTTTTGTTGACCAAATAGTATTCTAGATTATACCCTAGAACCGGATACCCAACCCTAACCGAAATTTAGAACATTTAAGTTGACTTTTGTTGACCTTCATTGACCAATTTTGACCAATAAGTCAAACCGGGTCAAGGCCGGATCTTGACCCAAACCGTGGACCCAAACCGTGGACCCAAACCTGAATACCCAATCGGGCCAAGGCCCATACTTGGCCCATATCGATCTACTTTAGTCTATCGGGCCCAAACATTAGTTGGCCCATTAGTATCCAAGCCCATTTGGACCAAAGCCCAAACCTTTGGCCCATACCCAACCAAGCCGAACTCAATTAGGCCAAGCCCAATTCAAGGCCCAACCTAAGTGGACCTAAGCCCAATAAGAGGCCCAAGTGGCCCAACCCATTAAGCCCATTAGGCACAATAGGCCCAATCTAGGCCCAATAAGCCTAACCCAAGCCCATTTCATTTCATTTCATTTCGAAGCCCATTTCATTTCATATCATTTCATTTCGAGAATCATTTCATTTCATGTCATTTCATTTTGGAGCCTATTTCATTTCATTTTATAAAACCCAATGCATTTCATTTCATTTCATTTTATTAATCCAAGTTCATTCGATGCCACAAAACATATAACATAACATTTAACGTATATCATATATCTTATATCGTATATAGTATCGCCTGTGTTAGCTTAGTCTAATCAGTAGTTAAATCATTTAGGAAGCTAGGAGTCTCCCGAGGATTCCTCTGTCTTAATTTCTTGTCGCTAAGCTTTGCCAGGTGAGTCCACAGACCCCTTTTTTTTTTTCTCTTTTAACTGTTTTATAAACTTTGGGGTGGAAAACATAAACACAATTGCTACTGTTTTACTATGACTGTACAACAACATCGTTACATTTTCATTATCGCGTTGGCATGACAAACAATTATTATACCGGACTAAGGTTACCAGCAATCATTAACTAGTGGATCTAGACCATGGATATGCAGATAGTACTATTGGCTGACACTCATCCTCCCAACAAACGATTGATCATTACTTGGTTTATCCAAGACATCTCCGGGAGTGTATATCCATAAAATAACATAACATACTGGAGTTGAAGTGTTGATTGTGGACTTAGGGGTTGGTATATTAACTCAATAGACTAGCTACCTGTTGGGGATAACAGTTCATGCGATGTCAAACACAACATTTTGTTCAACACTTTTTCATAAACATAACTAGTAGTTGTATACATTCTACAACTATACTAAACATTTTCATACTTACTACTCATATCATATGAGTGTTGAACCTTATACATTTTCAGTCATAAACCATTTTCATAACAAACATTTTGAGTAGCAAATCACTTTACTCTTATCATAAACATTAACCCTGTGGATTCACTCAACATTATTGTTGACCCTTTTACTATTTATGTTTTTCCAGGTAATTAGGTGCAGTGGAGTTTGGAGGATATGAGCATTGAGATTGTCGTGAGCCATGATTAAAACATTAAGTTTACGAACAATCATTTCTATTTTAGGAAACTTGCTATTTTTGGAAACTTTCTACTTTTGGAAAGTGAAACAAACCTTTATTTTTTGTTATTGCGTGGTTGTTTGTTTACTTAATTTTTGCTATGTTGTCATGAACGTTACACCTCCGTTCTTCCGCAAAACATTTTAAATGAAGTAAAACTCATTTTTGGCGGGGTGTGACAGAGTGGTATCAGAGCTTAAGTTATAGTGAATTAGCAAGCCTAGTCTATAACTACAAAAGATTTTTGGGAAAAACAAACATTTTTATAAAATCAAAATAATCATGGCATGCTCAGTCTCATATCCTGAAGTTCCATTGTTCTTAGTTTAGAACATTTGCCTTAGTTAGTATTGCCCTAGTGTTATAGCTAGCATATGTCAGCAAGCCTTACAACTTCATAATCTAATAGACTTTTATGCGTCGTGTTTAGTAGAATGTCGCCTGCTAGTGTCCTCGATATCTCATATGACTCCGATAGTGATCGTGATGCTGCTGTCCCAGTAGTCCCAGTTCCTGTTGCTTCAGTGCCAGCAGTGGTACAACCTCCTGTTATCCCGTGGCATCGTCGCCCAAGAAGACGTCCCTTTCCTATCATTCCTAATGGTCCTCCTACTCCAGCTCGTGGTCAGCGTCCTATTGTCTATCGTAAGCGTGAGGGCGGTATCATTTATCTATGTTCGCCTGCTAAACCCAAGCGTGATATTGTTCCAAGAACTCCACGACGTCGAGAACCTGAGCCAGAAGTGATATCAGAATCAGAGCCTGAAGAAGACTCTGAGCCCGAAGAAGAATCAGAACCAGAGGAAGAATCAGAACCAGAGGAAGAGCCAGAAGAAGAGTCAGAGCCTATGGAAGACTCTGAGCCAGAAGAAGATGATTAGTCATCTACCTATCGTCTATATTTGTTTTTCTATTATTAGATTTTATGTTTAGCTATTTCAGTATTTTTGTTCTTTAGTATTGGCAAATATGCCCTACTCATAAAACTATTATGTATTAGGAATGTGTTTAATAAGAGTGATATTTTAGTAATTTCTATTGTTCTTATAATTGTATTTTCTATACGTCTCTTCTACTACTACTACTATAATTACGACTATTTATATCTACGTCTACTACTACTATTACGCCTATTGTATATCTACTCTTTGATCCCTATTATAAGTACATATTTCCCTTATAGTCCTCCTATATTATTCATCTCTTAATTTCTTATCATTTGTATCAGCAATTTATCAATGGCTCGAGGAGGAAACGCTGAGACTGTCGAACAAATGGTGGAACGCCGTATCGCTGAAGCAATGGCTCAAATGAACGCTGCAAGAGGAAATGCCGCTGGTGCATCTAATGTGGGAAACAATGGTATAATATACGACTCCATGAAAGAAGATTCATTATTTCTATCTTATTTTAAACTTATTACTCATTTTCTTTCCTTATTTATTTAAACTTCAGATCCCCATCGTCAAGGTCAATCCTATAAGACCTTTACGTCCTGTCATCCTCCGACCTACTCTGGATCTGAAGGTGCTATTGCTATCATCCACTGGATTGAGAAGGTGGAATCCATTTTCAGTGTTATACAATGTGCCCCTGAGAATATGACGAAGTTTGCTGCTAGTACGTTGTCCAAGGAAGCGTTGTCCTGGTGGAATTCTCAAGTGCAAGTCTTAGGTCATGCAACTGTTGATGCTATGACTTGGGATACGTTCAAGGATCAGTTAACTCAAAAGTTTTGCCCAAGGAGAGAGCTACAAAAAGTTGAGGTGGAACTATGGAATCTGTCCATGGTTGGATCTGATATTGTTACTTACACAACTAAGTTTCAAGAACTCGCTCGTCTCGTACCTCATTTGGTTACTCCTGAATTCAAGCGTATTGAAAAGTATCTTCAAGGTCTTCATGATCTTATTCGTACTCATGTTATTGCTTCTGAACCGACAACATTCGAAGATGCTGTGAATCGTGCAACAAGGTTGACTGATGATGCAATGAGAAGTGGATCGTTCAAAGACAAGCTAGTGGTGTCTAGCAAATCTACTGATAATGTGAGCAATGAAAATGGAAAGCGTTCCTACGACAACAAACGTGATCACAAAGGGAACAAATATCAAAAGACTAAGAATTATGCAGCCTCTACTCAGAACAACAATCGGTCTAATTCAGAATCTAAGTCTTATGCTGGAAGCAAGCCCTTGTGTAACAGATGTAACTGGCATCATGATGGTCAGTGTGAGAAATGCTTCAAGTGTGACCGCTGGGGTCATAATTTCAGAAAGTGTTCGTCCAACAATCCTCCTAAGAATCCTGTCTGCTACGAGTGTGGTGATTCTAACCATTATCATAACCGTTGCCCTAGACTTCAGAACAACAATAACCAGAATGGCAACAACAACAATGGCAATCGTAATAACAATCGTAACAACAATCGCAATGCCAACAACAACAATGATCGTCAAAATGGTCGTGGTCGTGCATTTGTTATGAATGCGCAAGAAGCTCGTGAGAACCCTGATACCGTCACTGGTACGTTTATCGTCAACAATCATTTTGCTTCTATTTTATTTGACTCGGGAGCCGACTTGAGTTTCGTATCGACCGACTTTAAAAGTTTCTTAAATCTAGATCCTGATCGTTTGAAGGTGAATTATGAAATCGAGTTAGCAAATGGCAAGGTTGTTAGGTCTAGTGAAGTTTTTAAAGGTTGTAAGCTTGACCTAGATGACCACATTTTTGATATAGACCTTGTGCCTGTAGAACTAGGTAGTTTTGATATCGTCATAGGGATGGATTGGTTGTCTAAAAACCGTGCTGAAATAATATGTTACACCAAACAAATCCGAATTCCCTTATCCAAAACAGATTCATTAATAATTCAAGGTGAACAAAGAAACAGAAACATAAAAATCATAACTTCTATGAAAGCTCAAAAATATCTTCGTAAAGGATGCCAAGCCTTTCTTGCTCATGTCGTTGACACAAAGTCCAAAGATCGTAAGATTGAGGACATTCCTATTGTTCGTGAATTTCCTGGTGTATTTCCTAGTGAATTTCCTGGACTGCCGCCTCAGAGGCAAGTTGAATTTCGTATTGATCTGATTCCAGGAGCCGCACCTATCGCGCGTTCTCCTTATCGTCTTGCACCGTCTGAAATGCAAGAACTTTCATCGCAATTACAAGAACTTCTTGATCTTGGTTTCATTCGACCGAGTTTCTCGCCCTGGGGAGCTCCGGTCCTTTTTGTTAAAAAGAAAGATGGTTCAATGAGAATGTGCATTGATTATCGTGAGTTGAACAAAGTAACAATTAAGAATCGATATCCTCTTCCCCGTATTGATGATATATTCGATCAACTCCAAGGATCGAGTTTCTATTCCAAAATCGATCTTCGTTCTGGTTACCATCAGTTAAAAGTTCGTGATGAAGATGTGCCCAAAACCGCTTTTAGAACTCGCTATGGTCATTATGAATTTTTGGTAATGCCATTTGGTTTGACCAATGCACCTGCTGTGTTTATGGATCTCATGAACAGAGTGTGCAAACAGTATCTCGACAAATTCGTTATCGTCTTCATAGATGATATTCTCATCTATTCGCATTCTAGAGAAGAGCATGAAGAGCACTTAAGAATCATTCTTGAGTTGTTGGAGAAAGAAAAGTTGTACGCCAAGTTGTCCAAGTGTGAATTTTGGTTGCGTGAAGTTCAATTTTTGGGTCATGTTATCAATGAAAAAGGTATTCACGTTGATCCTGCAAAGATAGAAGCTATAAAGAATTGGGAAGCTCCGAAGACCCCAACTGAAGTAAGACAATTCCTTGGTCTTGCTGGTTACTATAGAAGATTTATAGAAAAGTTCTCAAAGATTGCAAAGGATTTGACGGTGTTAACACATAAGGATGAGAAATTTGTCTGGGGTGAAAAGCAAGAATCAGCCTTCCAATCTCTAAAATCTAAATTATGTTCTGCTCCTATTCTATCTCTCCCTGAAGGAACCGATAATTTCGTTGTGTACTGTGACGCTTCGCACCAAGGACTAGGTTGTGTATTGATGCAACATGACAAAGTAATCGCCTATGCCTCTCGACAACTGAAGAACCACGAGAAGAATTATACAACCCATGATCTTGAGTTGGGTGCCGTTATATTTGCATTGAAAATTTGGAGACATTATCTCTACGGTACCAAGTGCACAATATTTACCGATCACAAGAGTTTGCAACATATCTTCAATCAGAAAGATCTCAATATGAGACAGCGTAGATGGATAGAATTGATGAATGACTATGAATGTGAGATTAAGTATCATCCTGGTAAGGCTAATGTGGTAGCTGATGCCTTAAGTCGGAAAGAGCAACCTAAACCTCGTCGTGTTCGAGCCCTTCCAATCTCCGTTCGTTCTAATCTATCTTCCCAAGTTCATGAATTCCAAACTGAAGCCCTGAAGGTAGAAAACATCAAAAGTGAAGCTTTGCGTGGTATGGAGAAGCAGTTGGAAGCAAAGGTGGATGGAACTCTTTATTTCATGGATCGTTTATGGGTTCCAAATTTTGGAAGTGTTCGCAATGTTATCTTGAATGAAGCTCACCGATCCAAATATTCTATTCATCCTGGTGCCGACAAGATGTATAAAGATGTCAAAGAATTATATTGGTGGCCAAACATGAAGAAAGAGATCGCGGTTTATGTCAGCAAATGTTTAACTTGTGCTAGAGTGAAAGCAGAGAATCAGAAGCCTTCCGGTCTTCTACAACAACCAGAGATCCCTGAATGGAAATGGTAAGAAATCTCTATGGATTTTATAACTAAATTGCCTCGAACATCTAATGGTCATGATACAATTTGGGTAATTGTCGATCGATTGACCAAATCAGCTCACTTCATTCCTATTAAGGAAACTGATCAAATGGAGAAGTTAACAAGAATTTATTTAAAGGAAGTTGTATCTCGGCATGGTGTGCCAGTCGCGATCATCTCGGATCATGATAGTCGCTTTACGTCTCGTTTTTGGCAATCGTTGCAAAAATCTCTCGGTACTCGCCTCGATATGAGTACTGCCTATCATCCCCAAACAGATGGGCAGACTGAGAGAACAATTCAAACTTTGGAAGACATGCTGAGAGCATGTGTTATTGATTTTGGTGGAAGTTGGGATTCTCATCTTCCGTTAGCTGAGTTCTCGTATAATAATAGTTATCATACAACTATTAAGGCCGCACCGTTTGAAGCTTTGTATGGAAGAAAGTGTCGTTCGCCACTTTGTTGGATTGAAATTGGTGATCGTCAGATTACTGGTCCTGAAATTCTACAAGAAACGACTGACAAGATTTTCAAGATCAAAGATCGCATCAAGGCTGCCAGAGATCGACAAAAGAGCTATGCTGATAATCGTCGAAAGCCTTTAGAGTTCGCTGTTGGCGACCATGTTTTACTAAAAGTATCACCTTGGAAAGGTGTTGTACGTTTTGGTAAGAAAGGAAAGCTCAGTCCTCGTTATGTCGGACCATTTGAGATTCTTGAAAGAATCGGTGCTGTTGCTTATCGCCTTCGTCTTCCTAATGAGCTCAGCAACGTTCACAACACATTTCATGTTTCTAATCTTAAGAAGTTTATTCATGATCCTTCGCTTATCGTCCCTACTGAAGAAATCATCATCGACGACAAACTTCATTTCACTGAGGAACCAATTGAAATATCTGACTGGAAAGAGCAAAAGTTGCGAAGAAGCAAGATCAAAATCATTAAAGTCAGATGGAACTCCAAAAGAGGTCCTGAATTCACGTGGGAACGTGAGGACCAGATGCGAAAGAAATATCCTCATTTTTTTCTCGTTGTCTCTCCTGTTCGTGCTTCGTCTTAAATTTCGGGACGAAATTTCCTCAACCAGGGGAGAATGTGACAACTCGATATTTCTGGTATGTAACCTCATTTCATTTCTAGAACTTTCCTTATTTAGAAAGTTTCTACTTATAGACATTTCTATTTTGGCATTCCTAACACACAACAAACATACATATTTTTACACCATACATTAGTGTTTGACTATTTTAGTCAACACAACATTATTACTTTCTTATGGTGACACACTTTGAGCTAAAAACACTTCTAGAATAAGTAACCTTGTACTTGTTACACCATAAACGTATTAATTTAATATAACGTGACTCGAATTGAACGATGGTTAAAACCCGACACCAAGTCTAGACCGACCACTAATGTGGCCGGCCTCCATACCCTCTCTTGAACCCTATTCGGCCGAACACCCTTGGGTGTGAGGTTAAATTGTTGTTGATCTTATCATTGTTCCTTGATACTTATCCATCTAGAGTTTGAAAGGAATCCTTGTACCCCTTAAACACCAACATGCACACCCTATATAAATACCCCTTGGCCGAAACCCTAATCCCATTTGCTCCTTTGAGATTTTCGGCCAAAGCACCACCATCATCTTCGACTATTTCCGATCACAAGCAAACCCGCAACCCTTGCTCATTTTCTTCGATTCCCGATCAAGGTATGATGCTATAACCCTTGTTTTTCCTTGAGATCTCCATGCTTGAACCTTGTTTTGAACCCGAGACCATGGCCATAGGCCATATGGTCTCGGTTAGCCTCCAAAAGCCAAACACACGCATGTACTCATCCGATCGGGTGCGTGTGTGTGATTATGGTATGTTTTGATTGTTAGATCCGTACGTAGGAACCCTAGATCTCGACTTTGACATGCTAAACCTATAGATTTAGTCCCTAGTTCGAACCTATACCTGATCTATACTTGTAAACCCTCGAACCAAGCCGATCTAGACTCGATCTAGCTAGAACCCGTAGGGTTTTGGCCTTCGGCCGACCCTAGACCAAACCCTAGCCGAACCCTAAACATACATGCTTGACTTTTGACCTAGACTAGTTAGATTTGACTTTTGTTGACCAAATAGTATTCTAGATTATACCCTAGAACCGGATACCCAACCCTAACCGAAATTTAGAACATTTAAGTTGACTTTTGTTGACTTTCATTGACCAATTTTGACCAATAAGTCAAACCGGGTCAATGCCGGATCTTGACCCAAACCGTGGACCCAAACCCGAATACCCAATCGGGCCAAGGCCCATACTTGGCCCATATCGATCTACTTTAGTCTATCGGGCCCAAACATTAGTTGGCCCATTAGTATCCAAGCCCATTTGGACCAAAGCCCAAACCTTTGGCCCATACCCAACCAAGCCGAACTCAATTGGGCCAAGCCCAATTCAAGGCCCAACCTAAGTGGACCTAAGCCCAATAAGAGGCCCAAGTGGCCCAACCCATTAAGCCCATTAGGCACAATAGGCCCAATCTAGGCCCAATAAGCCTAACCCAAGCCCATTTCATTTCATTTCATTTCGAAGCCCATTTCATTTCATATCATTTCATTTCGAGAATCATTTCATTTCATGTCATTTCATTTTGGAGCCTATTTCATTTCATTTTATAAAACCCAATGCATTTCATTTCATTTCATTTTATTAATCCAAGTTAATTCGATGTCACAAAACATATAACATAACATTTAACGTATATCATATACTCCCTCCGTCCCTTAATAAAGTTCTCATTTCACCTTCAAGTTTTGTCCCTAAATAAAGTTCCCATTTCTCAAACTTAAGGGACCCACTTAATATAATAATATTATTACCAATACTTTCACCACTAACTATCTCTTAAAACACTTTCTCTCTCCAATCAAAACTTATATTTTATTCAAAAGTAATACCAAATACCCCACCACTAACCATCTCCTAAAATGTTGTGCCCAACACAAATGAGAACTTTATTTAGGGACGGAGGGAGTATCTTATACCGTATATAGTATCGCATGTGTTAGCTTAGTCTAATCAGTAGTTAAATCATTTAGGAAGCTAGGAGTCTCCCGAGGATTCCTCTGTCTTAATTTCTTGTCGCTAAGCTTTGCCAGGTGAGTCCACAGACCCCTTTTTTTTCTCTTTTAACTGTTTTATAAACTTTAGGGTGGAAAACATAAACACAACTGCTACTGTTTTACTATGACTGTACAACAACATCGTTACATTTTCATTATCGCGTTGGCATGACAAAAATTATTATACCGGACTAAGGTTACCAGCAATCATTAACTAGTGGATCTAGACCATGGATATGCAGATAGTACTATTGGCTGACACTCATCCTCCCAACAAACGATTGATCATTACTTGGTTTATCCAAGACATCTCCGGGAGTGTATATCCATAAAATAACATAACATACTGGAGTTGAAGTGTTGATTGTGGACTTAGGGGTTGGTATATTAACTCAATAGACTAGCTACCTGTTGGGGATAACAGTTCATGCGATGTCAAACACAACATTTTGTTCAACACTTTTTCATAAACATAACTAGTAGTTGTATACATTCTACAACTATACTAAACATTTTCATACTTACTACTCATATCATATGAGTGTTGAACCTTATACATTTTCAGTCATAAACCATTTTCATAACAAACATTTTGAGTAGCAAATCACTTTACTCTTATCATAAACATTAACCCTGTGGATTCACTCAACATTATTGTTGACCCTTTTACTATTTATGTTTTTCCAGGTAATTAGGTGCAGTGGAGTTTGAAGGATATGAGCATTGAGATTGTCGTGAGCCATGATTAAAACATTAAGTTTACGAACAATCATTTCATTTCAAACAATTTCTATTTTAGGAAACTTGCTATTTTTGGAAACTTTCTACTTTTGGAAAGTGAAACAAACCTTTATTTTTCGTTATTGCTTGGTTGTTTGTTTACTTAATTTTTGCTATGTTGTCATGAACGTTACACCTCCGTTCTTCCGCAAAACATTTTAAATGAAGTAAAAATCATTTTTGGTGGGGTGTGACACCATATCTCTCTGGCTCAGTGCGAGTTCTACCAGATCTACGAAGAGACAATGGTGGAACGTCAGTTTCTACCGCATCTTCTTGATCGGTACCAACCTCTTGAGGTTGTGTGCTAGTGCCAACATCAGGTAGTTCATTAGATATATCTTGAGTTTCCTCAAGATCTATATGCTTTCCACTAGGTTCATTGGATAAAAGTTCTCTTTCAAGAAAGACTGCCCTTCGAGCAACAAATACCTTGTTCTCGGTAGGTTTGTAAAACAAATATCCAAGTCCCGCTTTAGGATATCCAATGAAATAACACTTTTCTGAACGGGGTTCTAATTTGTCATCTACCTCACGCTTCACGTAGGCTTGACAACCCCAAACTCTAAGATAGGATAGTGGAGGTTTACACCCATGCCATATCTCGAAAGGTGTCTTTTCTACCTTCTTTGTTGGTACGAGATTAAGAAGCTTGCACGCCGTTTCTATAGCATATCCCCAAAAACTTATAGGTATTTGGGTTCTTGCCATCATTGATCGAACCATGTCAAGTAATGTTCGATTTCTCCTCTCGGCGACTCCATTCAATTGTGGAGTCCTAGGAGGTGTTAATTGTGAGACAATCCCACAATTCTTAAGATGGTCAATAAACTCTAGATTAAGATACTCTCCGCCTCTATCTGATCGAAGTATCTTGATTGACTTGCCCAATTGGTTCTCAACTTCGTTTTGAAATGTCTTGAACACCTCAAAGGTTTCTGACTTATGTTTAACCAAGTAAACATATCCATACCTACTATAGTCATCTATAAAGGTTACGAAGTATCTACAATTATTCCTTGTAAGGTGTTTAAATGGACCACACACATCGGTGTGTACAATGTCTAATAAACCCTTAGCCCTCTCACTAACACCGGTGAAGGGAGCTTTAGTCATCTTTCCTAATAAGCAAGATTCACATACATCATTTGAACCATGTTCAAATGATTCCAAGTACCCAATTGCTTGGAGCTTGGAGACGCGAGTCTTGTTTATATGGCCAAGACGACTATGCCAAAGAGATAATTTATCCAAAGTATCTTTGGATGTAGAACCAATTTGCATGATTGATCTTTTGTTACTAACATGTGCATCTATCTCATATATGCCATTAACCGGTAATGCTTTAAAATAAAAATCACCATTTTTATGACAAGAAATTGTGCCATCATCATTAAAAGCAAACTTGAAACCGTCAATGTATAAAGCAAAATATGAAATAATATTCCTTGCCACAAGCGGCGAATAACGAACATGTTTTAACAAAATTGAGAAACTAGATCTAAAGGACAATAACACATTTCCTTTGGCTTCAACCGGGGCAACTTCTCTGTTTCCCATGATGAGATCTTGTTCTCCAACCATCAGCCTCTCACTTTCCCGTAGCACCTGCATTTTATTACAAACATGAGTGCCACAACCGGTATCTAAAACCCAGTTTTGCAAAGTAGAGTTTTGGTATAATTCAATCATGTACATACCTTGTTTTGAGGTACCTCCAACTCCTTTAGCCTTTAGCTTGTTGAGTTCCTCAAGGTATGTTGGGCAGCTACGGCGGAAATGCCCCTTTTTCCCGCAATAGAAGCAGTCCGCATCTTCCGGCGTCATGGCTTGAGGAACCTTTCCTTTTGCCATCTTGGCCGAAGTAGGCTTAGGCTTGGGCGCACCAACCTTTCCTTTACCCTACCTTGAGGGGTTGGGGTGGACTTCTTCTTCTTGGAGACCTTTCCTTGTCGAATTGCAAGGACGGGATGTGTTGGGTTGAGCTTCCTTTTGGTCATGGTAGACTCGGCGGTCTTCAACATACCATGAAGCTCCATGAAGGACTTGTCCATACCATGCATATGATAGTTCATCACAAACTATTCATATGATGTAGGAAGTGACCTAAGGATGAAATCCACGGCCAATTCCTTCCCAATGGAGAAGCCTAACTTCTCCAAGCGTTCCACGTTTGCTTTCATACGAACACGTGAGCGCTCACATCCACGCCTTCGAGGAGTTTACGATCAAGCACATTCTTGAGGCACTCGTACCGCTCTAGCCTTGCTTGTTGTTGGAACATGTCCCGCAACTGCATAATTAGCTCGTAGGCGTACAAATGATCCATTTGCTTTTGCAAATCAGGAGTCATTGTGCTCAACATTAGACATGTAACGTCCTCACATTCTTTCGTGAGACGTTCATGAGCATCGTGTGCTGCTTGAATCGCATCCTCCCCTGGTTCATCGGGAAGAGGTCCTTCAATGACGTGCATCTTTCCTTCATGGCGGAGAACAAGTTTTAGTTGTCTCTCCCAATCAAGGAAATTTGCACCATTGAGTTTCTCCTTTTCAAGGAAAACTCTTAAAGAAACATTGGTGGTGGTGGTGGGGTTTGAAGATGCCATCTATTAAAATAGCAAAGTAGTTTTAGTTAGTTTGATGGGTCCTTGTAAATATATTACCCAAAACATTTTATATTTAACAAGGGCTAAGAATCCGTATTTCACAACACATTATGACGGGTATGCCGCGGATCATAATGTAAAGCTATTTCCGGCGGTATCCATTGTACCGGTTCATAGTCGACACTATAACCTCTTAGCTTCTTGCGGGATCACTTGACAACCATTGTGTCAATTGGCATGTTTGATCCCTACATGCACTAACCTCAAACCAAATTTTAAATGACTCGGTTTTGCTCGACAATCATTTAAAACTTAGTTTGAAGTTTGTAAATCGACCATCTAGATCCACGATAAGTCCATTACCAAATTGGCTAGGTTTCGCTCGACAACCAACTTAAATAAGGAACTTATACTCACCTTCATCTTGTTTTACAAGGCACGGCTCGGTTTCGCTCGACAACCGACCTTGCTCCACAAGACTTAAGTGGTGACATTCCAATGGATAGTGCAAGATTTACATTTTGTGAGAAATCATATAAATCATCAAACATGATACGCGGTGAAACACTTTTAACTACAATGGCTCGGCTAATGCACGACGACCAATCATAGAAAAATGAGTCACACTCACCTTCCACACTGTCTATTCAAAATCGGCTCGGCTAATGCACGACAACCAACTTTGTCTAGCAAGATTTGGGTGGCGTCATCATTAGGATAATAAAATGATATTCTCTAAAAACGGGTTTTTGTTTCTTTTAAAATTTTGATTAATTACTTTTGTGACAAAAACAATTTTCACCTTTTAATTAATCTATAGCGAGTGATTTAATTAAACCATTTTTAATTAATTGATTTGTTTATTTAACATTGCGGAAATCTAATAACCAAGCAAATAAATAAACATCACACGCATACAACATGAAATTGGTAACCATGCCCAAACCCTATGCATTTTTCCCGTGAGCCAACCCGGGAAAAACATGGTCAACTATGGACAAATAATGACCTTCCATGTGAGATCCCACTAAATCCGCCGTCTCTGTTAGACTTCATCGAATCCAAGGTTGCTTAGACATCACTTCATGATTCCATTCGGTTGTATCTTGATCTTCATTTTACAAGTACATAGAAAATAGAGAAATGGAAAACACGCCACGAAATCCTACTAACTAGTACAATTACAAATGAAAATCAATGGCATGCAAGCCATAATTAATAAATATTACATACCAAAATTAATAAATTATTAATTACAAACCATTGTGACAAAGTCACCAAATGAATAAAATTTAATCATCTATGATTACACAAGGCAAAAATTCAGTCAGTTTAATCATTGATGATTAAGCTGTCACAAAATCTGACAGTTTAATCACTTATGATTAAGCTGTCATGAAATTGACAGTTTAATCATCAATGATTAACCAGTGACGAATTTCAACAAATCAAACATGATTAACAACCAAACACACGGCAAAAGGTCAAGGGCATAATGGTTACCAATCTACTAGCTACTACATTCAAGAAAGCTAAAATGGTGTGCCAACAGCCATTCATAAAAATATTTTGACAAATATTCGAAATCAAACACTTAAGGCACAAAGAATCTTTGCATGTAATAAATTACATACATCAACACAAATATATGCATGCATGCATTTCATGCCAAAATCACGACAAGCATATAAGTGTGTGAGTCAAAATATTATGGGTTTAGCAAGGCTAAAACCCGAAATCTATAAAAAAAATGGCAAAACCGATCCTCAAATCGTTTTCAAGCCCGAAATGTGCACGATTCGGTTAGAGTAGGCTCTGATACCACTGTTGGATTTTGGTGGGTTCAAAAACGTAGCGGAAACGTATATTTTAAAATTTAATTTAACCACCAAGATCCACCAATGACCGAATCTCTAAACCCGAAACATGCAACAAAGAAGAAGGTGAGAACATCATACCCTCGAAGACACCCGCAAGATGTGACGATGAACTCGTTGATGGATGATGGTCACGAAATCGTTCCCCTCTATCGATTGATCCACACCGAGTACGCGATTCCTTTCGAGTTGCTAACCCGACACCGAAAATGCTCAAGAACTCTCTTAGAATTTCGGCAACCAAACACTTGTATTTAGAGAGAAAACCGATTTTTCATTAGTTCCTAATCAACCTCCCACATCTCTCTGATATAGATAAGAGAGCAAGTGGAGGTGGTGGAAAGGCTTTACATGCATTGGACCAAAAAGTGGTCCAATAGAATTAAAGTAAGCATCTGGAGAAAGTAGTGGCTTTCCTTTACATGCATTGGACAATTAAATGGTCCAATGAAATAAAAGCTACTATAATTTCTCCCAACATCTTTATTTATCTCTACTCTTTTAAGTGTTATCGGAAAGGAATTCCCCCGGCGTGTGACCCGATAGGCTCGCACATCATCGGCCATGATACTCGAACACGTGTGTCGGTGGGCACTAATTCTGACAATATAATCACTCATGATTAAGCTGCCACGAATCCAACAGTTTAATCATCTATGATTAAGCTGCCACGAATCCGACAGTTTAATCATCTATGATTAAGCTATCACGAATCCAACAGTTTAGTCATCTATGATTAAGGTTGCGATTTTGACAGTTTAATCATCTATGATTAAGCTATCACGAATCCAACAGTTTAATCATCAATGATTAAGGTTGCGATTCTGACAGTTTAATCATCTATGATTAAAGTCACGAATTCTAACATACCCAATACCCGGTTTCGCTGCCAAAAGGTATCCCCTATCCGGTTTAATTATAGTCTGACATGGGTAGCCCCATACCCAGTTTGGTTTGCAGTTTGCTATTCCTCGATGAATTTTATATGCAGATTAGATATAATACTCACTCCGTCCCATAAAAAAATTCACATTTCATTTGGGCACAATCTTTTAGGGGATAGTTAGTGGTGGGGGTCCTTTGTAATACTTTTGATTAAAATATAAGGTTAGATTGGAGAGAGAAAGTGTTTTATTGGTGTAATGATTAGTAATAATATAATTTTATTAGGTAGGCCCCTCAAATTTGAGAAATGTAAACTTTTTTGTGGGACAAAATTTTAAGGAGAAATGTAAACTTTTTTGTGGGACGAAGGGAATAATAAATTAATAACATTATTTATTTTAGCTCTAATTTTGTTTTTCTTTTATAACTTTTAATCTATAATGTTTGGAAAAAAACCGAATATGTTTTTGTGTCACATTTATTTTTCTCTACATTTTGACATAAAAATTGTCTCATTCTGAGATGTATTTAATGTTGGACATTTTTTGAGCCGAATTGACCGGGTTAAAAGTTTTTTTATGAACAGTTATGATCCGGCCAGGTTAACTGTAAACTCGGTCGGACCTGGATGGTTGAACCAAATTTGAACCATGTTTTTCATGTCTATTTTTGTAATCATACTTTTTTTGAAGTGAATATTTTATTTCATTTTAGATACGTTTAGAGTTTTATTTTAACCTAGAATGGGGTTTGCATTTGCTATTCTTCGGCGAATTCATATGTAGATTAAAAATAATAATATATTAATAACATTATTTATTTTAATTCCAAATTTGTGAATATGTTTTTGTGTCACGTTTATTTTTCTCTATTGGACATTTTTTGAGCCGAATTGACCGGGTTAAAAGTCTGTTTATGAACCGCTCCCATCCGACTGGGTTAACTGTAAACCCGCTCAGACTGAGATGGTTGAACCAGATTTGAACCGTGTTTTTCAATCTTCTCTTTTAATCACAGTTTTGTAAAGTGATTATTTTATATCATTTTTTATACGTATAGAGTTTTATTTTAGTTTATTTATTTTGAAGTTTAAAAACACGAAGTTAATTCCTAGTTGAATGTTGAGTTTTGATAACATTGTTTTATAGTTTAAAAGCTCAAAGTTGTTGAATTTAGTTGAAAAATAATTTCTGTAGTTTTTAAGATTTGTAAAATATTTATTTTGTATTTTTTAAGTTTTTTTTTTTTTGTATTTATATACATTTTAGTTTAAAATTGAAGTTTTAAAACATTAATAATTGATAAATTATACATATATACATTAGTGATAGATTAAAATAATATAGATTACTATTCACTATAGTTTAATTGGTTGATTTGTTAATTTGTTGTATTTAATTGGTTGATATGTTAATTTGTAGTATTGATTGGTTGATTTGTAGTAGGTGAAATAGTAAAGCCTAAGTTTTCCTGTACGATGTGGCCATGTCGATTCTCACCCTGAATTAGTTTTATTTATTTTTTTCATTCATATAATGTAGTATGTGTTATAAATTAGATGTGATTATGACCCTATTAGCTCTTTATCAAAGAACTTGCTAAGTAAATAACAAGAACATAAGATGAACAATAAGAACAAGAAACATGAGAGGAAGAGAAGTATGTAAACGCTTATGAAAGTGTTGAGGTGCATTTGATTCATTCATTTCATGGGGTATTTATACTAAAATTTTACCCTTGATTTACATGTACATACAAATAAGAAGGTAATCTAGTAGACAATGAATTGATGGAGAAGACATGGATGTTGAAAAATGTGTGCATCCATTTAATGGTTTTGTCATCTTCATATTCATAATACTCCCCCTTGGATGGCACATTTTCCATCTACTACTGCCTCGTTAAAAACCTTTGCTAAAGAAAACCCAGTGGGAAAAAACTTTAGCAAAGGGAAAAAAAGTGCAGTGCATAGTTTACTCCCTCTTATTTATGTAATCACTATTCTTCACATGTTATGCACATGTCGCATTCCGATACCCGATACATGCTTTCTAAAGATTGCAGTGGGAAGTGCCTTCGTGAAAAGATCTGCCGCATTGTTACTGGATTGAACATACTTTATCTCAACTTCATGATTCTTTATAAGCTCTTGAGTGTATTCGAAAAACTTTGGAGGAATATGTTTTGTCCTGTCGCTCTTGATATATCCCCCTTTCATTTGATTGACACATGCTGCGTTATCTTCATATATTAAAGTTGGGACTTTATCTTTATCCAGTCCACATGAAGTTAGTATGAGTTGTGTCATTGATCTCAACCATGCACATTCTCTGCTTGCTTCATTTAGTGCTATTACTTCGGCATGATTTGAAGATGTGGCACCAAGTGTTTGCTTTTGAGAACGCCAGGAAATTGCAGTACCTCCATTCATGAAGACATACCCAGTTTGAGATCTTGCTTTATGAGGATCAGACAAATACCCTGCATCTGCATAACCAATCAATCCTTGTTTTGAATCATTAGGATAAAATAATCCTGAGTCACTAGTTCCTCGAAGGTATCGGAATATGTGCTTGATCCCGTTCCAATGCCTTTTTGTCGGTGATGAACTGAACCTTGCTAATAAGTTTACAGCAAAAGAAATGTCAGGTCTGGTACAATTAGTAAGGTACATTAGGGCGCCTATTTCATTAAGGTATGGTACTTCTGGACCAAGAACCTCATCATTTTCTTCGCATGGGCGAAATGGATCTTTGTCAATATTTAGTGAACTAACAACCATTGGAGTACTTAAAGATTTGGCTTCGTTCATATCGAAACGCTTCAAGATTTTTTCAGTATAATTCGATTGATGTACAAGTATTCCATTAGGCAAATGTTCAATTTGTAAACCAAGACAATACTTGGTTTTCCTAAGATCTTTCATTTCGAATTCTTTCTTTAAAAGTTCAATAACTTCAAGAATTTCTTTATTCGTTCAATGATGTTTAGATCATCAACATATACAGCTATAATCACATATCCAGATGTTGTTCTTTTAATAAATACGCATGGACAAATAGTATTATTTTTGTAACCTCTACTTGTCAAGTATTCAATGCTTCTGGCATTTTAAATCCTTCAGGAATCCTACCCTATATATGAGGCCTAAATTTGAAGAGGGTTTGACACCATGGCAATTCCAAGCATTCCTATTCGTCCATAATGCCACTTGGAATTCCCTGATTGGTCCACGTCATTTGCACTAATACAAACGAATCTGGTACGGCTTACGGTCTACATTCATATTCATATGCTCCATATACGGCAAACGAATCTGGTACGACTTACGGTCTACATTCATATGCTCCATATACGGCAAACGAATCTGGTACGGCTTACGGTCTACATTCATATGCTCCATATACGGCTTCCTACATACAAGGAAACAAATAACTATTTAAAAGATCGTAAATACAAATGACTATTTAAAAGATCCTACATACAAGGAAACAAATAAATATTTAAAAGATCAATCAGCGAAGGAAACAAATAACTATATGTAACATTTATATGTAACATTTCTTCATTACCGTTTTTTTGTACAAAATCATCATCACATCTATCGATTATTATGTCATTTAGAAGTATATAAAGTTTTTGGACATTTTTCTACATACTAAAATTTACAGCATACCCGCCCATCGGGCGGGTTTTGTAGCTAGTTTTCATATATATATATATATATATATATATATATATATATATATATATATATATATATATATATATATATATATATATATATATATATATATCACTATCAAGTGATCCATATAAATAAGCAGTAACAACATCCATAAGACGCATCTCTAAATTTTTAGAGACTGCAAGGCTGATTAAATACCTAAAAGTGATTGCATCCATAACTGGAGAATATGTTTCCTCATAATCAATTCTAGGTCGTTGAGAGAAACCTTGTGCTACAAGTCTAGCTTTGTATCTTACAATTACGTCTTTCTCATTTCTTTTTCGTACAAAAATCGATCTATACCCTAATGGTTTCACAACTTCAGGTGTCATAATAATAGGTCCAAATACCTTTCTCTTAGTGAGAGAATTCAGTACAGCTTGTATAGCTTCTTTCCATTTAACCCAATCATATCTATTTGACATTCATTAACAGATTGTGGTTCAGAATCATCATTCATAATATCACATGCGATAGCATAAGAAAATTTCTCATCAATATTTTCTACAACATTACTTTCCTCAATCGGAGGATTGTTTTGTGGTTCTTCAGGAACATTTTCCTCATGATCAATTGCATTTTCTGTTGGTTTTCTTTTTCGAGGATTTTTATCCTTTGAACCAATTGGTCTTCCACGCTTCAAGCGTGACTTAGATTCTTGAGTGATTTTATCATCATATTACCTATTTGGAATTTCAATTCGAGCTGGAGTATTAACAGCTGGAATATATGATTTAGTCACTCTTTTTGTATCAGTAAATGCATCTGGCAATTAATTAGCTATTTCTTGGAAATGCATTATCTTTTGAACTTCTGTTTCACATTGTTTTGTGCGAGGATCAAGATATGACAAAGAAGGTTCATTCCATGAGACATCCTTTTCTTGGTTTTTCTTTTCTGCACCTAATGGTGGAAAAACCGATTCATTGAATTGACAATCAGCAAGACGTGCTGTAAAAACATCACCCGTTAAAGGTTCAAGATATCGTATAATAGACTTTGTCTCATATCCAACATATATACCCAACCTTCTTTGGGGACCCATCTTTGTTCATTGTGGTGGTGCAATAGGAACATATACTGCACATCCAAAGACTCTAAGATGAGAAATATTTGGTTCTTGACCAAAAGCAAGTTGTAAGGGAGAGTATGCATTATATGAACTTGGCCTTATGCGAATTAATGATGCAGCATGTAATATTGCATGACCCCATATAGAAACGGGAAGTTTGGTTTGCATTATCAATGGTCTAGCTATTAGCTGTAGACGTTTAATTAATGATTCAGCTAAACCATTTTGTGTGTGTACATGAGCCACTGGATGTTCAACAACAATCCCTACAGACATGCAATCGTCATTGAATGCTTGGGAAGTAAATTCACCAGCATTGTCCAGTCTTACTCTTTTGACTGTATAATCAGGGAAATGTGCTCTAAGTTTAATGATTTGAGCTAAGAATTTTGCAAATGCTATATTACGAGGTGATGATAGGCAAACATGAGACCATTTGCTAGATGCATCTATCAAGACCATAAAGTATCTAAATGGTCCAGATGGTGGATGAATTGGTCCACATATACCACCTTGAATTCTTTCAAGAAATCTAGGTGATTCCTTATCAACTTTCATCGGTGAAGGTTTTATAATTAATTTTCCAAGGGAACAAGACGTACATGGTTTCATATTACTTGTTTGAGGGAACTTCTGGTCCTTCAATGGATGACCATGTGTATTCTCAATTATTCTTCGCATCATTGTTAATCCTGGATGACCTAACCTGTCATGCCATAAACTAAATATCCCAGGATCACAATGTTTTTCTTTAACTACCATATTTGATTCTACTTTATTTATATATGTATGGTGTAAATTGGAATCAAATTTTGGTAATTTCTCCAACACTCGATTGTCATTTATAATAAGCATAAATTTCTTATTATCTATTGTTTTGGTTTGCGTGTCATATCCGTTAAGATATATATCACCAAAACTCAATAGATTTCTGCTTGACTTTGGAGAAAATAAGGCATTATCTATTTGAAATTTTGTACCATTAGGTAATATGAAATTAGCTTTTCCAGTTCCCTCAATCAAGTCTACAGGACCCGATATAGTACGTATTGAACCCTTTGTTGGGTTTATTTTGGAGAAGTATTTCTTCGATTTCAAGATAGTATGTGTAGTACCACTATCTGCTATTAAAAGATCTCCAATAATTCCTTGATGTTGTGTTCCATTTGAACTCATATTGAACTTCACATATCAAAAACAAACAACGAGGTTATTATAAAGAAACTTCATTTATTGAAAGGAAATATATTACATAAGACAGACTTCATTTGCTGAAGGGAAATATATTACAAACGAAAGACTTTATTTGCTGAAGGGAAATATATTACATACGACAGACTTCATTTGCTGAAGGGAAAATATATCACATAAGACAGAAAGCAAGTAAAAACAGGCTACAACAAACCACTGATTTCCTTAATCTATGTCTTCCATGTCATTGCAGAAATTGTAACATCCCAAAAATTAGGGGAAATTTTAAATTTTTTTAATAAAATAAAAAGTAACATTTTCCCCAAAAGTACAAGTACACTAAAGGTCCCACTCTTTTATAGTTTAAAAACTGAACCGTCTCATGGTTAAATGCGGAAAATAAAATAATTGTTTAAAAAAAAACATTTGCCTCAAATAAACGATTGGAATCCAAATCCATAAAAGCTCATCGAGTAACAGTTCATCCAACGTACTTGCTCTAGTACCTGCAAAATGGGGGGGAGTGTTTGGGGTCAGCCACCGCTGAGTGAATAATACCAAAATAAACATGTAAGTGCAAACAACTCAAGTTACATAAGTGATCCCTAAAGACTCTACTCAATTCTCAGTTACTCAAGTTTATTTCTCAGATTTTAATTTATATAGCGCGCCGGTGTGACTTGGGCTGAGAGATCAACCTCAACCCGCCTCACACCACTCAAGGCTCAACACCTGTACTTTTCGGTGTTGAGTCAAAACGTCTGGCACCAGTACTATTCGGTGCCAAGACAAACATCTGACACCAGTGCTCTTCGGTGTCAAATCAAGTATATTATGTTTAATGTTTTAACTCAAGAACTCAGAACTCAGATAACTCAGTAAACAGATAACTCAGATCACAGGTAACTCAGATAAATCGCACAACCAATACTCAAGCTCAATCAACAAGACAATTCATAACATATAACACATAATCATGAATCGAAAGTAAGTACAAGTTTATAGTGAGATTACCCACCTCGAATAGACGTAAGCTCCTAGAAGCATCCTCGGCACGTACAAGTCACAACTCAGTTCCTAGAAGGTCCTACATCACATAATAGGGCTAGGATTAAAACTTGGCACAAAACTCAACTCATAGTAATCTGCCAGAACCCGACACCCCCGCGGGAACTGCTATAACTCCCAAACCGCTCACTAGATTTTATTCAAATTTTTACAGTAGTTCGAAAACTCAGATGGCTACAATTCATAAGAAGACCTCATAAACTGAATCCAAATAGAAGGGGCTCAAAACAGACTCGCAAGACATAAAAATGGAACCGAAAACTCTGATGCGACAGTTTACTAAAATGGAGATATCTTTTAAACCGTAACTCAGATTAACGAGCGGCCAGCGGCATTGGAAAGAAGACTCAGAAAAATAGAGACTAACATGGGCCAAAAATCCAGAAACGTACTTTTAAGTGTGACAAAAACAGGTCCGAACTCGACCGACAGAATCTGCCCAAAATTCAGCATGTAGTTTAAAACCCGTTTAAAATCCCGACATCAATCCGTACATTCCCGAGACTCCCGACATCCCCGGAACTCATTTATAATTTCAGAAACATGTTTTCAATAAATTTAATCTTTTATTTAGAAATTTATCTTGTTCTAGGAAACCAAGAACCTAAAGGTTCGGTTTGCGGGTTTTTCGGTTAATAAAACATTCTGTTTAATAATAAAAGATTTTTACCAAACCAAATCCGACACTCTAAAATTCGGTGGCCATAAACCTGAAGCTACCCAAATAGAATAAAAATAAAACGATCTAGAAATTCAACAACGATTCAAAAGAGACTAGCCAACACTAAACTTCCAAACTAAACCCAACCCGACTCGGGCTTGGTCCTATTCTGCCACATGAACAGCTCCGATGAGACAATTGATTAAATCTCCAAGTGATATCAATGAACGAATAAGAGTAACCGAAATGAAAAACTACCGAGTTTTAATACATGGCTCAGACATTGCAAATTCTTGATCCTTGCTACTCACCAAAACAGTCAATAATCAGCGATTAATCAATGAACCGAATGGAAGAAAACAACTAGAATACCTCTGATCAATCGTCAGCTCACCCTCTTGGTTACTGCATCACTGCTTGCCGGAGAAGGGGACACGAGATGCTCTTTGCGGTGGCTGCTGCAGAAACAATTCTGCTCGGGGAAAAAGGTTTCGATACCTCGCGATCGCTCCAACTGCTGAAACGATTAATACCCGAAATCCAATCACAATAGCAACAGAACTTGTGCAGCTCTCACCTTGAACTGCTCAATCACGAACCCATAGAAAACCTCAGCTGAATAAAGATGATTCGATCGGAAGAGAAACCAAAGAAAAAGAAAGCCGACATGATTACTTACAATGCAATTTCAGTCCCGTAGCTCTCTCTAATTCTGACTAGATCACGACATCAGCCAAAAGCAGCCCCACATGATCGCTTAAAAAAAAAAATTAATCAAAAAGAAGAATCGACGAATAGAACCAGCTGGAAAGATCTGACCAATATAGAATTCGTGTACTTCATGCTTTAACCTTCACGCACACCTACGAAGTAGGTCCTTGGCAACCGACAAAGATGCTGGTGGGGAAAAAAAGAGGTGTCGGCTGGAGAGTTTTGGAGTTTTGGTAAGGAAAATTAGGTTTAATCTTTTCTTAAATATATTCAGACTCGGGCTTTGCACACTAATTACCGGTTGGGCTTAAGTTGGATACATGGATTTGATCACAATAATATAAGCCGGAACTAGGAGGAAGATAGATTGGCTCGGCCCGGGCCTATGGCCGGCCTCGCCACGCACTCGAGCTCAGTGACACTTGGTCTAACTAACAATCGGGATTAAACTCCTAGTCGTAAATAATTAATCTCATAAAAATTAAACATAATTAAAATAACACTCAAGTTATTTATATGGAACGTCGTTTATAAATAATACTCGTAATTATTCATAACCCAAACGACACATTTATTTGATCACAGCAACTGCACATAACATATAATCTCAATTAAATAAATAACACATAATTATTTAATAAAACGTAGATAATTAAATTACAAGAAAATTCAAGGCGTTACAGAAATCGAGAGTACTGAGGTTGGTAATATCATCAATGTTGAATTCCATGTTGTTAGTTTCAACATTATCAACGAGGTTTACTTCTTTTCCCTTTCCTTTGAGGGAAGCTTGGTAAAGTTCACAAAGATGTGCTGGTGTGCGACATGTCCTAGACCAATGGTCTGCGCAACCACATCTATAACAACAACTTTCAGCATTCTTTTATTTACCAGCATCATACCTTGCCCCTTTGGCCTTATCTTGTGGTTTGACATTGTTCTTTTTAGTGGCATTATAATCAGTATTTTTATAAACACGACCACGACCACGATTAATATAATTGCCTTTTCCACGACCATTGTTATGGTTTGGGTTTCGATTAAAATGTTCACGGCATCGTCCATAACCACGACCACATCCTCGTCCGCGTGTATTGTTTCTAGGACCATTAGTATTACTAGCATGTGCTTCAGGAATTGCTACTGATCCCGTTGGACGAGATTCATGGTTTTTCATTAAGAGCTCATTATTTTACTCTGCAACAAGAAGACAAGTATTTAGTTCAGAATACCTCTTGAACTTTTGCAATCGATATTGTTGCATAAGTTAATGTTTGATGCATGGAATGTGGAGTATGTTTTCTCCAACATATCTTCGTCAGTAATCGTTTGCCCACAAATTTAAGTTGGTAACAGATTCTGAACAAAACAGAGTTATACTCAGTTACTTATTTAAAGTCCTGGAACCTCAGATTTCGCCATTCATCTTTGGCACTTAGAAGTATAACTTCCTTTTGATGATCAAATCTTTCCTTTAAAGACATCCAAAGAACACATGGATCAGTGACATCAAGATATTCAAATTTTAACATGTCATCAATGTGTTTACGAAGAAACACTTGTGCTTTTGCCTTGTCTTGGGATGAGCATTCATTGTTTTCATTTATAGTTTCATGAATGCCCATCGATTCAAGAATTAGTAAAACATTGATGGTCCATTGCATATAGTTTTTCCCAGTAACTTCAAGTGCAGCTAGCTCACGCTTTACAATAGTAGACATTTTGAAGCTATATATTTTGAACAAAAAACAAATTTAAGAATTAGAATCCATATATGTCAATATGAAGTGCACAAAACAGCAGTGGGAGAACAATCATCCCATACATGAACAAATAAGGATAAAATACATCAGGAGGGAGATTACTTATTAAGATGCCAAGTGCTAAAACTAATACAATTATGAAAATCAAAAGCGGGTGAATCATTCTTGATCTTGATTTTGAAAATGTAACATCCCAGAACCCCGTAGCACGATATTGTCCACTTTGCCCACCAGCACACGGTTTTGTTCTTGGTATGGACCACTCCACCCAAAAGGCCTCATGCTAAGAGAGGTATCCACACCCTTATAAAGAGTGCTTCGGTCCCCTCTCCAACCAATGTGGGACTAATGTTACAATTCTCCCCCCCTTGGGACACAACGTCCCCGTTGTGCACATCGGTCCGGGTCTGTCTCTGATACCACTTGTAACATCTCAGAACCCCGTAGCACGATATTGTCCGCTTTTCTCGTTTTAAGAACTCGTGCTACGGGGTTCTGGGATGTTACAGAAAATGAGAGAAATTATTTGTGTGGTATAAAGAAGTGTGGATGATGTGTTTATTTATAGTGTAAAAATATATAGCCGTTATATATATATATATATATATATATATATATATATATATATATATATATATATATATATATATATATATATATATATATATATATATAGGGGTGAGTTATATAGAGAACTCTCTAATTAAATAAAAAGGGTAGTTTCGTAATCTGCCATTTTAATTTAATTTAATTGAAATCTCCACTTTCCATGATTATAGGAATTAATTTAATTGTTTCTATAACTTACGGCCACTTTCCATGATTATAAAAATTAATTTAATTGTTTCTATAACTTCTCAAGATTGTATATTGATAGAATGTGGATGAATACATACATGTATCTCATGAATTTTTTTTTTCTGATTGCTTAAATACTTCATTAATGACAACGAAATTGATGAATACATACGTGTTGTACATGATGAAATATGGTACATACATGTACAATATGGTACGGAATTGATGAATACATATATGTACTATATGGTACGAAATTGATAAATACCTACATGTACAACATAGTGAATACATACATGTACAACATAGTGAATACATACATACATGTACAACATAGTGAATACATACATGTACAATATCTGTTAGTTTATAAATGTAAAAGAAATTGTTCTAGTATTGAGAATCAATAAATTATTCATAAGAAAAATCATCTTCATCGGTTTCAACTTCAATTTCTTGTAACTCTTCATCACCATCCAATTAATCGGCAACATCTTCTTCCGGATCTTCTTCATCTAAAAACATATTTTTATTAAAAAATATACCTTAAAAATACATGAATTTACGGGATTGAAGTGTTTTCAAGATTCAAATCCGACATTCAAATCCAGGATTAAAAACATATTCGATGATCTTGATTACTTATGAGGTCTTCTTCATTCAACATTTTCTGACGGGAATAAAGTATTTAACTTGTCAAGCTGATGAAGAAATCAAGAGCTTTATTCAAGAACGATGGAGATGGAGAAGAAGAAGAAACACTGCTCTTTTTCAGGGAAAAAATATGAATTGTAGGTGATAAAATTCGAAATTAATGTGGAAGATATGGGGATATTCGGTTTTCAAAAGGGAGACCGAAATATATGGAAAATCTCAACATTCCATGATTATAGGATTTAAATTTATTGTTTCTAAAAAAACCGAAATATATTGAATACCAGAATTGCCCTTTACATTTAAATAAATGGAAAATATATATCTAATTTCTGATTGGCTAAAAGGGTAAATGGGTTCTCTATATAACTCTCCAATATATATATATATATATATATATATATATATATATATATATATATATATATATATATATATAGTGAAGGATTATATTGAGAACACTGATTTCAAAAAGAACACTAAAAACTTTTAATTAACTAATCTAGACCATTGGATTTCAGATAAACGGTTAAGATTGATTATGTTATATTTGTAAGTAATTCAATTTATATTTTTGGTAAGATTTTAATCAAAAGGGTAAAATAGGTACTTTGAAGAAAAAAATAACTACCATGTTTATCCCTTGATTTACTCGCCTCATATCCTCTCTCTCTCTCTCTCTGGTCACGATATCAACATCCTTTTATTTTTAATTCTCCTCAAAATGCTAGAAACAATAACCTACCCAACCCCCGAAAATCCCTGATGCCGACGGAGGAAATACAGAAGACTCAAAGCAAAAGTTGATGGTGATGATCACGTGTTCAGGATCTGGGATATACAAAGCTTCATATCTTCCTAATGATCTCTTTCATATATCTTGATTCTTCCATCTACAAAGCTTCATAAAAAATGTAGCAGCGGTGTTGTGCGGCGGTGATGCAAGGGCAGGTGAGCAGTGGTAGCGGCAGCGTATGGCGGCGCCGGCGGTGGTTGGATCCCGCTTTCTTTCCGTCAATCGAAATTGGCAGTGGTTGGATCTGGTTTAGATCTGCGTCGGCCGTGGTTGGTGGGTGCGGCAACGGTGTTCAGATCTGGGATGAAGAACAACCATCATCACTATTGGTAAGTGTATTGAACACCAATTGTTGTGATTGTATTACTTATAAAGTTGTTGAATTATTTATTTATTTATTATTATGTTCAGAATTCATTTACTTTTTTTAAAGTAATTAATGTGTTATGGCTAATGTTTCATTGTCTTGGGAGACATTTCATGCGACCTGTTATATTTCATACATATGGGGTTGATTATGTATTTGGTGCTAGTTTTGTTTTTGTAGTTTATTTTGCAAAATTTTTGTTTACGCGTTGTTGCTTTCGGTTAGATTTGTTTGTATAGAAGTTTTTGTACTTATGAGTCATTTATGTATGCATATATATATGTTTATAATACCAGTGCACAACTTGACATCATCCTATCAGATGGTTAATTTTTATATTGTTAATCTTTTTATGTTTTTTTTCAGAAGCTGATGGATGCCAACATCTTTATTTACCAAATACAACTTTTGATAAATGAAACTTGAAGATGCCGTTAGCTTTGGGACATATGTTTTTATTCAATTTTTTTCCTTTGCATATGTGTTCTGTTAATGTTATGTTATCCGTGCAATTTTTATACATTGATGTCTTTTTGTTACATATATGTTATCGGTAAAACGGTTCGACTTTAAGGACTGATACATCTATGTTTTCTCAAACACATATGCCCAACTAGTTTATAACACTAATGTAATTACCGAAAAATAACATTAATTATCAAAATATTCTCCTATATATGAGCCTACATTTGATTTACGTTTGCCAACTAGTCAGTTTGGAGCTATCCCATTCGCTAACAATGCCATGTGTAATTCTAGGATTAGCCAACATGCCATGTCTCTCTTTCCTGCATTTATTCACAAAAATCTCTTCATTTACGGAAAGAAAATCAACTCCCAGCGTTAAACAAAATTCACGGGATTTCATATTTACTAATTCTGAAACTTCTCTCCTGCATATATACCACCAAAAATCATGGGATTTCATTAAGATAATAAACTTTTGAATTATTTTGATTATTTCCGTTAAAATCTATTTAATACCACCTGTGATAATTATAGTAAAAATTCAAAACATTATATACAATTGATTATTTCCTTTAAAATCTATTTAATACCACCAAAAATACTTGGCCTTACACCGTGATAATTATTGCTTTTTTATGATAATTATAGTAAAAATTCAAAACATTATATAGTCAACCAAAATTCCGGTTTATTCTACAGTATAACATAATCTATTCCTTAAATCCCGTGATTTCACTTACCTTTACCATTTTTTAAAATTCGATAACCATTATCCCCTATATAAGCCATGCCAATATGGTTGAAATACTTACAGTTGATTAAAACCTAGTTCCGATTTCCCAATATGAATTATGTTTGGTTAATTCATCAAAATTAAAACTGCAGTTTTTTATTCTATTTGGTTGATTCCAACTAAAAATATTCTGTTACCTTGCAAGAAACGTCTTTGCAGCACCAAAAACTCCTCTTCAAATACCAGGTCTTGCCAAAAACCCTACATTAAAACTTCATTAACAGATTTTTAGTGTGCACGTCTTTAATCATACTTTATATGTTGTAGATCAGTTTAAAAAGTATTAATATATTAAAATGACTTATAAAATTGAACACACAAATTGAACATTCAGTAGGACTTTTAAAGTCGCTTTTATTAAATTGTCGCTTTTTATTCATAAAATTTAATTAAAAAATTGACTAATTAGTCAAATTTGTATATTTGACTAACCTAATAAAGAACATTAACCAATCTTAGTGTGGTATTTTAAAACATATAGAGTTATTATTATTTTTAATGATTTTTAGTGATACCTCTTAGTGAAATTCACCACTTTTTACTTATTTTTTTAAAATTTTCACCGGATTATTTTTCAATATAATATATTAATTATTTTGAAGAATTTTAAAATTTGTTAAGTTAATCTTGCAAATTATGTCTAACTATAAAATATATATTATTTTTAGAACACGTATTAATATTTATAAAACATATTAGTTATGTTTTTGTATATGTTTTAGGGGTGAAAAAAATATTAATGATGATTATTTTGGTAAATCAAGATGATAATTGATAATATAGTTCCAAAGATTATATTTTTAGAACAAAATAAAGGTGAGAAACAAAATAAGATGATAAATTCAGTCACAAACTTTAATTAAGAATGTACAAGAGCTTAATTATTGATGGATATACGATCAGAAATCTAGAACTCTTCATGGTTTATTAAGTTGAAAAAAATTACAGGTAAACGTTTGATGAAATTGAAATTTTTTCTCTAAATATTTATTTCTTAGAGCATTATTATACAGTTCTAACCTAGAAATTGCACCCGCCCTATCAACGCTCCAATTTTGACACCATTGTTCCGCTAATATATAGGAAAGCCCTAAATCGAAATTGAACAAATTCAAACCATTGTCTTCCAAAATTATAACCTTGATAAATTCAAACCGTTGTCATCCTGTTCATAAATTCACAAACGAAACCATAATTACATTTACATGAACAACTTAGTGTTTAAGGCATAAAATGTTTAGAAATTGAAAGAGGAAAACCAATGAGAAGGAAAACATACCACAACATGGACCGATGTTCATAAAATTAATGATGATTTTGATTTTGTTTATTGAAATGACGATGTGATATCGAATCTTCAATTTGCTATGTTCCTTACGCCCTCTATGTAAGCTTCCATTTTTTTTGTTGCCTGCTAACGCCCACATATGAATTACGCCCTCTATGTAAGCTTTCATTTTTCTGGATTCGAGATAGCCTGAATCAGATGGATAGAGCAAAAACCCTAGATATGATATCCCGTCAAAATGGATCGTTGGGAGTGTTCAATGATTATTCCGTCAGATTGTAGTTCCGTCAAATGGAACGTGGGGATTTCGGGTTTTAAGCCCACACAACATGGTTTAAGAAAGTTTAGTTCGTTTAAATGGGTGTTAAGCCCAAACAGGTGCAGTTTAATAAGCCCACGAATATTAAAAATCCAATTCAGTTTAATGGGTTTTAACACAACACAATTAATACCACTTGATCTGCTCAGTTCGGCCTTAAAACCTATTAACTTTTTCAATGCATCACTATAATAATAAGACATAAATATGAGTAATTTTTGAAATTTATAGGTGCTAAATAATAACGTTAATAAGTTTGACTATGTGATCTCAGTGACAATAACTATATTTTTGTTATATATTTAGTTTAGTTATAATTTATTTTTAATATATAGGTAAAGATTTTATCAACTACTACACGTAAAGATTACATGGAAAAAATTAAGTTCACCACCGATGACAAAATGGTGTAAGATTTAGGCTATAAAAAAGGAGAAAAAAGAAAAATCACAGTAGAAAATAATGAGAATCAATCAGAAAACATTAAACGCATCGTAGTAAAATCTCAATGTAATGTTCATTGCTCTTCGTCCAACACACCATTAGAGGATATCTCCAAAAGAAGACCTGGAAGGCCTTCAAAAAGATATAAGTATTTTATTTAATTACATGGTTATTAGTTCTTCCGACAATAAGATGCCTTTCAAATTGAATCGGAGGCGATTTCCTGTTCAGGTCTGCTTTGCTATGACCATTAATAAAATTCAAGGTCAGACGTTGTCTCAAGTTGGTTTGTTTCTGCAAAAATCGGTATTCTCACATGGCGAACTTTATGTAGCTGTATCACGAGTTAAGAACAAGAACGGATTGAAGGTCATTTGTTGTGACAGAGATGACAATTACACTAATTCAACAACGGATGTCGTTTACAAAGAAGTCTTATTTCGTCTATAAATTTTATGTAACATTTGTTCATGTATCAAATTTTGTACAAACTTATCATTACAGCTATCGATTCTTATGTTATTTTTAAAATTATTAATATTTGTTGGTATTTTTTTATAATATATCTCTTGAAGCATGCACGCCCAGTCGGGCGGGCTATGAAGCTAGTCTACATATATGCACGACCGTCTCGACATATATGCACAAACTACATTTAACATTAATTATCAAAAAAACATATATGCACAACCCGCTTGACAAAAATGACCAAATAACAATAAATTTTCGAAAATAATTCCAAAATTTTAGGAAATTTTCAAAAAAGGAATTTTTTTTTGTGTGTGCATAATGACGTAAATACCCCTCTATAATTAATATGGATTAAATAAATCAAAATTAATTTACTAAATTCTGATTGGTTAATAAGAGTTCTCAGAGTTCTTTATAAAATCAGAGTTCTCAATATAACTCGACCCATATATATATATATATAAATATCACCCGTTTCCACCCAGGATCCCAGCATTACAATTCCATTTATATATATATATATATATATATATATATATATATATATATATATATATATATATATATATATATATATATATATATATATATATAAATACTTCCTACGTATATATATATATATATATATATATATATATATATACTTCCTACGTATCAAAATAAGTGACACACTTTCCATTTTGAGGTGTATCAAAATAAGTGACACACTTTGAAAACTTTCCATATTTGGTAAATATAGTGGGACCCATACCCACTAACTATCCACTTTAATAAAGTAAAATTACTCTTATACCCTTACTTTTACTTTTAAAACTCATTAATATCACTTTATTCAAAGAAAGTGGGACCCATTCTCCACTAACTATGTACTTTAATATATTTTAACCTCTACTTTAATCTTTTGCCTCAAAAAACGTGTAAGCCAATTTGTGTCACTTATTTTGATACGGAGGAAGTATATAAATTTTTAATAAAGAGAATAATTAAAGTAATAAATTACATAAAATATATTTGTAAAAATATTAGTGAAAGTTATATGAATTAGTAAATAAAAAAGAAAAATATAATATGCATAAATAAATGTTAGTATACATAAATGAAAGTTAGTATACATAAATAAATGTTAGTAACATAAATAAAAGTTAGTTGCGATAAAGTAAATGTTAGTTTGCATAATTAAAAGTTAGAAGACATAAATGTAAATATTAGTTTGCATAAATTAAAAGGGTTAGTAAACATAAGAATAAAATTAGTACAATAATAAATGTAAGTATGTTAGTAGTCCCAAGATTAGTAGTCCAAATGTCATCATGATGTCCTTGATAGAATATGTTTGGTTTCATTTAGCTTATTATGATAATTATATTATAATTTTATGTTAAGAAAATGTTTACCTTATGTAATTAACTTGATTAATTGAATGTACCTTGTGATTGAGTTGATCTTCCTCGATTAAGAACTTTCGTGCTGATAACGTGTTATAAATTAGATGTGATTATGACCCTATTAGCTCTTTATCAAAGAACTTGCTAAGTAAATAACAAGAACATAAGATGAACAATAAGAACAAGAAACATGAGAGGAAGAGAAGTATGTAAACACTTATGAAAGTGTTGAGGTGTATTTGATTCATTCATTTCATGGGGTATTTATACTAAAATTTTACCCTTGATTTACATGTACATACAAATAAGAAGGTAATCTAGTAGACAATGAATTGATGGAGAAGACATGGAGGTTGAAAACGTGTGCATCCATTTAATGGTTTTGTCATCTTCATATTCATAATAGTATGTATCTTTTGTATTATAATTCTTACAACTTTTAAATTATACCCAATAGTTCATAAGAATTTCCACTTTTCACCCTAGAGTGACACAATTTCTTTTTATAAACACTAAAGTTATTAGTTTTAAAACTAATAAGTTTAATATAGTAGTTTTACTTAGAATTCAAACTTTCAAATATGTCTTTTTAACCATATTAAAACTACATTTAAGAGATAATTTTATTTTTAAATCAAATATATTTCAACTAAAATATTACCAGTTTAACAAAAATTATCCCAAGTTAGAACAACTATCATTTAAAAGTTATACATTTATCACTCATAAATAAACATAAATGTATCCTTTGATTTTAGCATTCTCTATTTTTAGTATGTATTTTTTCCCTAAACTCTATTTAAGTTTTTTTTTTCTTTACTTTTTATTATGTATATTTGTTTTACTTTATTTTAATTTAGATTACAAAAGTTAAGAGACTCAACCTAGAACACTATAAAGAGTTTAAAATACAATTAGTTTGTATTCATAATAATAGATAGATAAACAATAAAATTATAAAAATTAAATTTCTCTAATGACACACGCCTAATAAACAAATAAGTAAGTCTAACCGAATCTCTTAATTTGTATAACTTTAAAACTAAATTAACAAATAACGTGATTCCGAACACCCGCAGCAAAGCGCGGCCTTATATTACTTGTATATATACATAAACAAAATATGTTAGAAGTAAATATCACATTAGTGTACTTCGGTGATGCCTTGGTCCAAATTAAGATGAAATATTTCATTTTAGACCAAACTTCTAAAAGATAATTAAGATAAAACTTTAAAAGAAATAAGTTAAAATAAAACATTTCAGGTTAAAATAAAACTCTAAACGTATCCAAAATGATATAAAATATTCACTTTAAAAAAAGTGTAATTTAAAAAAAAAAGATATAAACATTGTTCAAATCTGGTTCAACCACCCCGGTCCGACTGAGTTTACAGTTAATCCGGTCGGAACAAAGCAGTTCATAAACAGACTTTTAACCCGGTCAATTCGGCTAAAAAAATGTTCAACATTAAATACGTCTCAGAATGCGACAAATTTTATGTCAAAATGTAGAGAAAAATAAATGTGACACAAAAACATATTCGGTTTTTTTTCCAAAAATTATAGATTAAAAGTTATCAAAGAAAAACAAATTTAAAGCTAAAATAAATAATGTTATTAATTTATTATTATTATTTCTAATCTGCATATGAATTCATCGAGGAATTGCAAACCGAACCGGGTACGGGGCTACCCGTGTCATACTACAATTAAACCGGGTACGAGATATCTGTAACACCTCAAATTTTATAACAAAATATTTAGCCAAAATATATCATTTTCATATATAGAGAACTGTCCCAAAAATACGGATTTACAAAAACCTTTGGTATGAAATCAGAGTATAAGTTTTGGTGTTACAAAATATATGAAAACCAAAGCTAAGTCTAAATCCGATCTACAGCTATTCTATTCTAGGCCCCGCATCCCTATCCATGCGCACCTAAATCTTCGATCCCGAACCTGAGTACATAGCAAAACAAACAAAGGAGTACGTGAGACAAGAAAGTCTCGTGAGTTACATGGGTTTTAGACCCAGGAAAACAAGCAACAAATTATATAAACATATATATAAACAAGCTCGTCAATACAGTCTAGTCACCCTATTATGACCCTATCGATCTTGCTCCCTAGCAATCATATCTAGCTATCGGAATCCACCGCACTAACTAGAAGCACATTTACTTATTAACCGAAATCCATCGACATTAATAAATTTCACATTAGCTTATTAACCGAAATCCATCGCCATTAATAAGCTTCAAGATACCGGCAAGAGGGATTCGCCCATTCTACCGATACCTGCCTTACTCGCCGGAATACGTCCAGTTAGCAAGACTACTAACGTGGATGAGTCGATGGGAATCCACCCAACTGCCCCTCAATCCACACCTCATGACCGGGGATCCCCCGCATCATCACATCATCTCATTCTTACCATAACTCAATGGTTATGTCAATCCAAGCCCTCGGCTATCACATCTATCACCAAACAAGTTAGTTAACTCTTAACGATAATATCAACTAACTCAACATACAACAAGTCTATACAATAATCAAATAGGCCAGTCACAAGCAAATAATGCTCCAAATGTGTTCTTCACACCCAACCCTTTTGCTTCAACAAGCTAGCACCTTCCAAGACTTCACCAAAAGCCTATCATAATATCCATAACTTGTTCAACAACAAATACTACTAATAATAAATTCTTTTATCAATAGAAACCCTTTAATAACACTTTCCCCCAATTTGGATGATTTCCAAAACCCTAGGTTTTACCAAATCTTAAGATTCTTACAAATCTTAACCATACACTTGTTTCCCTAGTCAAAATACCATCTATTAAGTGTATACAACATTTATTTCACCATTAACCATAAACCCAAGAACTAGGGTTTCAAACCCAAGCTTCAAAATCCATTGATCTAAAGCTACAAGCATCAAGGAGTGAAGATTTACCTTTGATCTTCAATTAGGAGTGAAATCAAACCAGATTTAGTGAAGAAATCGCCCAAGTACTGCTCTTGCACTCGAAGATCGTCAAAGGAAGCAACTAGGGTTTGAATACGCAATAAATGGGCAAAATTCCGCATTTAATACAGTACCCGCTAAGTTCGCGTCGCGATCCCAGAGTTCGTGTCGCGAACTTCCCATACCGTGAACTTCTTTGCGTCGCTAACGGGTCGTGAACTCCGATCTCCAAAAATCCCAACTCTCTGCTCAATGTTCACGAACGTGAACAATGGTTCGCGTCGCGAACTCCCCTTTGCAGCATGGCTGCATTTTTCGTTCTTTGTCTCGACCCGGTTTCGCCCATAACTTTCTCATACGATGCCCAAATGACACGAAATCAATTCCTACGTTTTTAAACGATTTATCCTTATTTATCATATTTTTATAAAATTTATTTATTTACAAAAATTCAGGTCGCTACAATTCGGGTCGCTACAAATTCGGGGTACCCCTTCCCCTTGAAAAGCTGCTGCATAGAATGCCACCTCCTAGGACACGTATCGCGTTGTGGGAGAGAATCAGGTATGTGGTACCCATTTGTATTATTTTTGCAAAAGGATATAAAACAACATTATTTGTGCAACTTTGTAGGGAAATCATTATTTCTGCAAAAAAACTCAATTACATATATAGGTCAAATGATAATTCATGTTTATAAGCTAAACCAAATAATTAAAAATGATTATCTAATTTAATAAACAAAATAGCCTACAAAATAAGCTCTTTTAAACACCCGCTCAGTCACTTTAAATTAAATGTATAGAAAAGATATAATATAGACAATCATATCTCTATTAAAATATTAAAATATAGAATGCTTGACAATCTAGCTACTTGAAAACTTGACAATTTGATTAGTAAGTTTCTCTAAATCCAAGAAAGAAGACCCATGAGAACTTGTCGCCATTTCCGCTATTTTCTTCCATTCCATAGCTTTCTTCCTCATTGCTTTACCTTCTTCTCCCTCCATTAACTCCTTCACAAGCATATCCACTTCACCCCTTTTCACATTCTTTCCAATCTCCATACCAACCCACCACTGCTTGCACATTTTTCTACAATTGATTCGTTGGTCACCTAAAAATGGCCAACAAATCATGGGTACTCCAGCCGACAAGCTCTCAATGATCGAACCCCAACCACCATGAGTCAAGAATCCACCAACCGAAGGGTGGTTCAGGACCTCTTCTTGTGAACACCAACCAGCAATAAAGCCTCTACTTTTAATCGCCTCCTCGAGTTCTTGAGGTAAAATTGCAGGCTCTCCATCAACCAAATCGGTCCGTATAATCCAAAGAAAATAATAGTCGCTGTTAACGAGCCCCCAACCAAGTTCAACTAAATCTTGAATAGTCATGACTGCCAAACTTCCAAAGTTAACGTATACCACGGAATTCGGTTCCTTCGACTCCAACCATTGGACACACTCGGGTTCCTCCTTCCATAGACTATACCTAATAAGGTATGGTACGAACCCATGCTTGTCCGAACGCCGGAGCAAGCAATTAGGCGGACGGATAGACGGATGGACGAATAGAACAAATGGAGTAACAGTTCCATAACGAATCTTCATGGATAGGTCCCAAGCGATCTTCTTGGGACCATAGCCAGACTTTAGGGAAAAGCAACCTCGGAAATGAAAGTGCATTTAATGCAAGCGGGGCTCGAAACTGACTCTCGTTCTTTATACGCCGGATAAAGGGTTTGATCGCAGGCGAAGGACAGGAGGTCCTTAGGCGGAACGGGCTATAACCAGAATCCCCATTTCTCCCGCTCAAAGGGTATGGCCATTTTCCCGCTCATTCTCGGATTATAAATAGAGAACTGAACTCAGGGAAGAAGGCATTCAATTCACTTAGCATATATTACTTACGTTTATTACTCTCAAAAGAACTCACGTCGACTAAAATAACTTACTTAAGCATCGGAGCGTCCGTCCGGAAATCCTTTCCGGAGGGCCTTTGACTTAGGGTTGTTTCCTGTTTCAGGTTCCTCGTCCAAGGGATCATCTAGACCTTGCTTCCGGATTCAGGACGCAACATTTGGCGCCATCTGTGGGACCCTCTGAACGAAATGGTCCACGAGTCGACATTAATGGTAGGGGGTCAACCTCTAACTACGCCAGGAGGAGACGTTACCCCTCCCCCCGCTTCGGTGTTAAGGCAAAAAGCCTTGCCCCTTTGGATCTTAAGATAACAAAACAACCTAGACTAGCTTTGATTAATATGTAGAATAAAATAGCTAAGTTTAGGTCTGATACTGAGTGATCAGTATTGGAACTCAGTATCAGAGCTCAGTATCAGATAGTGATACTGAGTACAAGGACTGAGTAGAAGGACTGAGTTACATTTTATTATGTAACGGACTAAGATCAAATCCCTTGATCTTAGTCATTTTCCTAGATTAGTCCTTCGGTTACTCCTTTGCCCATTATGTAAGATCTCTATGTCATTATAAATAGAGATCATCTTGCAAAGGAGAACTCACCAATTCACCTTACACTTTCATATCTATTGTAATTGATCAGTGGTCTTGTTATTCCGCAACAAGCCACACTTAGTGGAATTATACATTTGACTCATATCTTGTTCTTATACAATATTTGTCTTAAGTTATAATTATCCAATCAATTAACCATCTTAACCAGGGCGTTGTGACCTAACATTCGGCCGTCGTCAGTATCACAGCATGCCCTCCTCCTTCCGGATCTGGAAAGGATGATCCGACGGAGGAGGAAGTTAAAGAGTTCAATCTTTTCTGTAAGTTCCGGAAGCTGTGAGCTTTGGAGACGAGTTGGAAAAGAACGACAGAAGGAGTGAGTGGAGTCGGAAGGACTCTCACTTACTCTAGCGAAGAATCTACGAAAGAAGAATCCGCAGAGGAGGTCTATAAGGAAAAAAACCCCCCTGCTCGGACTCGAGGTCAGGAATCCATTCATCATGAAATGCTCACTGTGCTAAATGATGGTCCTATCATCCCACAAACTGTGGAACCCGTTGCTGCTACTGACAATGCTCCTGAGAGCATAAGAACTGTACCTAAACTAAGGCACAACTGGACTGATACTGACCGTCAGTTGTATGCTTTAGAATCCAGGGCTAAAGGGGTGATTGGTAATGTTGTTACCAAAGAAATTCTCAATGCAATCATGGAATTGCCAACAGCAAAGGCTATGTGGGATAGCCTATCAATCACTTATGAAGGCACACCAAAAGTGAAGCTGCAAAGAAAGAGCAACATGAGAAGAAAGTATGAAAACTTCTTCTCAAATCCAAATGAAGACATCACCTCTCTTTACAACAGGTTTAATACTATTGTTCATGGTCTAATTAGTGTTGGCATTGTAAAAGAGGAAGGGGAACTTGTTCAAAAGTTCCTGGACAGTCTTCCTCAACAATTTCTTGACATGTCAAATTCTGTCAATGCTGCTAACAATATTGAGTCATATACTCTTCAAACTTTATATGGCCTAATGTTGAATCATGAAGAGAATACTGCTTCAAGACTGATCAACTGGAAGAAAACTGTCCAATCTTCAAATGGAATGGCTCTCATTGTGCAACAAGCATATACTGTGACTGAGCCTGAAGAACCAGAAGTTGATCTTGTTGATGCTGAGGCAGAAGAGCTTGAGACTCAAATGGGTCTTATGTCTATGAAGCTGAATCAGTTGAAAAAGAAGAGGCTTGGTGTTAGCTCTTCCAATACTGACCCAAGATCAGGTCTTTGCTATAGGTGTGGAAAACCTGGACATATTGCTGCAAATTGTCATACCAAGTCTTCTGAGACTGATCAGAATGACAGGATTGCCTACCGAGAAAAGAGGTATAGAGACAAGTATGTGAAACTGAAGAACTGGAGCAAGGGCAAGAGGGCAGAAGGGAATGGAGCACCTCATCAAGCACTATACTCTGAAGCTTGGATGGATGAGGAAATAAGTGATGATGAGGAAGAAGTTGAGAATAAAGCCTTTATGGCTTTCACTGAAGATGATTTGAAGAGCTCCTTTGAAAAGGATATCAAAGAGGCTGAGAGGATGAGTGTTCATACTGATTGGGATTCCACTCAGTTGTACAAGGTAAGTTCCTTTCAAACTTATTCAGTGAATGAAAAAACTAAGATTTTTGAGTATATGATTGTTGATCTTAAAACTTCTGTACAAAAAGAAAAAGCTTTAAAATTAACAATTCAAGAACTTGAAAGGGTAAATAATGAAAACTTAGATAAATTAGCAAAGTATAAAGATTTAGAACTAAATTTTTCAGATTTAAAGGACATTAACCAAAGATTAGCTGATAAAGCTCATTTACACAAACTTGAAAAAGAAAATTTTGAAAAACAGTGTAAATCTCGGGGAAATTTTTCAATAAAATTAAATAAATGTTTAAATCAACAATTCCCAGAAAATGTGAGGGCTGCACTTGGTGTTGATCCTCAATTTAAAAATAGGAATAATTTTGCTGATTTATTTGAAGAGTTTTCTAATATGAACCCTATTAAATTTATAAAAGCTAAAACTTTTTGTGAAGTTGGATGTCAAACCGAGTCAGATGATGAGGAAAATGAAATTTTAGAAAAACCTATTGGTCCCTCCATCTGCTCAAAGTGCTATACTGAGCTACAAGAACTCAGTATTGAATTTCCTGTAAAGGAAATTTCTGATACTGAGCTCCCAATAGTTCAGTATGACATTCTGCTGTTCCACCTTTTGAATTATTATTTAATACAACAACTTTTGAAATATATAATGATAATAATACTACTTCTATCTCAAATATTTCATCTAATACAGAAGTTGCAGGAACAGGAACATCATATACTGAGACATCTAAAGAACCTGTTAAAGTTGTTTCCTCAAAACATGATAAACAAAAAACAACTTCAACTAGGTCCACAGTTGGCAGAACCAAGAAGTCTTACACTAATAATATTAAAAAGACTTCTCTGCCAAATAAAAAGAAGCAATCAGATCCACCACCTTTTAAACCAGTAAATAAAAATGTTAAAACACCTATTAAAAATGACAAAAATAACATTTTAAAAACACTTGGTGATCAGGTCAAATCTTTAAGTAAAAAATTTGCAAAACTTGTTCATACTGATCTACCAAAAGTGCAACAGTTTTCTAAAATACCTTATGAAAATATGTTTAGAAATAGACCTAGAAAATGATATAGGTGTCATCATACTGGTCATAAGGGAGATGAATGCTGGACTGATCTCTCAAATCCTAGGTACTCAGTACCAAAGAAAAGGACAGAATCTAAGTCAGTATCACCAAAGAAAACCTCTACAGAGATCAGGACAAAATCTGTTTATCCCACCAAAGGTCCCATTCAAAAATGGGTGCCTAAAAGGAACTAACTTTTATTTTGTGTCTTGTGCAGGGTGACAGAAAATGGTATTTAGATAGTGGCTGCTCAAGACACATGACAGGCAGTATGGAGTACCTTCTCAATTATACTCCAAAGAAGGGTCCTTCTGTTAAGTTTGGAGATGACTCGCTGGGAAAGACAAGAGGTTATGGTGTGATCAAGGCAGGCAACATAACTTTTAAAAGAGTTGCCTATGTAGAGGGTCTTAAACACAATCTGCTCAGTATCAGCCATATGTGTGATGATGACAATGAAGCTCGATTCAGGAAGGTTGCAGGAATCATCTACAATGATAAAGGGCAGCCTGTACTCATTGCTAGAAGAGAAAAAGATGTATATGTGGTCAACCTATCTGAAATAGACCCAACTATTCAGATATGCCTGCTTTCTAAAGTCAAGCCAGAATTGCATTGGCTATGGCACAAGAAACTCTCTCACATCAACTTTAGAAATATCAACGAGCTCAGTATGAAGAAACTAGTGAGAGGGTTGCCCACTATTACTTATTCAAAAGATAAGTTATGCTCAGCATGTGAAATGGGCAAACAGAAGAAGAGTTCATTCAAGTCAAAGGTCAATCATTCCATCAATGAACCTCTTACTATGATACATATGGATATTTTTGGCCCCATCAGCACACCATCTTTGGCCAAAAAGATCTATACCCTAGTCTTGGTTGATGAATTCTCAAGATATACTTGGGTCATCTTTCTCAAGACTAAGTCAGATGCAACAACAGAAATCATTGCTTTTATAAAAAGAGAGGAACTTCAAAAAGGCAACAAGGTCAAGCAACTTAGAAGTGACCATGGTACTGAGTTTAAGAACTCAGTATTAGCCGATTTCTGTGAAGAAAAAGGAATCATTCAAAACTTCTCTGCAGCTTACACACCACAACAAAATGGTGTTGTAGAAAGAAAGTATAGAACATTAATTGAAGCTGCAAGAACTCTGTTATGCCATGCTGGACTGGCACTGAGTTTCTGGGCTGAAGCTGTAAATTGTGCAAACTTCACTCAGAATAGAGCCACTATTGTCCAGAGACATCTGAAGACTCCATATGAGTTATACAATGGCAAGATTCCTAATGTGGAATACTTCCACATCTTTGGGAGTAAATGCTTTGTACTCAGTACAAAACAAAATCTCAACAAATTTGCTCCCAAAGCAAATGAAGGTGTGTTCATGGGCTACTCTCCACACTCTAAAGCCTTCAGAGTGTATATCATATCAACCAAGATGATTGTAGAATCCATTCATGTCACATTTGATGAAGATCAGAATGAGCATTCTACCTCAGCAAGTGAAGACATAAGTGGCATAGATACACTATGCAATCCAGAAAACTCCATTGCTGAAGAGCCCAAGTTTCATCCACACTTTATTTCTAATAAGGTTAATGAAACTGATCAAGTTCGAACTCAGTCTCACTCAACCACGACTAATACTGAGGCTCCCATAACAGAGAACCCTCATACTGAGTTTCCAACTAATGATCTGCACCACTCTACCTATGAAGAAGGTGAAACATTCAACACTTCACAAGAATCCACATCAACTCTGCAAAATGAAGATGAACAGCAACCTGCGCTGTCTAATACTGACCGGAATTCCACTCAGTATCAGACACACGACACACCAAATCAACAAGATATTGTTGATCCTATTTCAAATGCTTCCTTAGGAAACAATTTAAGGGAACACATAGACCATCCACACTCTAACATTATTGGTCCTATTGAAGAAGGTGTCCAAACAAGAAGAAAATTAGAGTTTCCATCCCAAGCAACTGCAAATTTTTGTTTCTTCTCAAGTTTTCTATCTACCATTGAACCAAAGAAAGCTGATGAAGCTTTATTAGATGAAGATTGGGTAGAGGCTATGCAAGAAGAGCTCACAGAGTTTGAGAGAAACAAAGTTTGGAACTTAGTACCACCTCCTACTGGCAAGACTTTTATTGGTACTAAGTGGGTATTCAGAAACAAGATGGACAAGGATGGTGTTGTCATCAGAAACAAAGCAAGGTTGGTTGCTCAAGGTTACAGGCAAGAAGAAGGCATTGACTATGATGAAACTTTTGCACCAGTTGCAAGAATTGAAGCTATTAGGTTGTATCTTGCATATGCAGCTTTTAAGAACTTCAAAGTTTATCAGATGGATGTCAAGAGTGCTTTTCTAAATGGAAAACTACAAGAGGAAGTTTATGTTAAACAACCACCAGGTTTTGTTGATACTAAATTTCCTAATTATGTTTTCAAGTTTGATAAAGCTCTATATGGGCTCAAACAAGCTCCAAGAGCCTGGTATGATACCCTGTCTGAGTACCTTATTGAAAATAAATTTACAAGAGGTAAAATTGATAAAACACTATTTTCAAAACGGAAAGGTTATGACATCTTACTCATTCAGATATATGTAGATGACATTATCTTTGGCTCCACTGACAAGTCAATGTGTGACTGGTTTGCTAAGATAATGTCAACTCAGTATCAGATGAGTATGATGGGAGAACTTACTTATTTTCTTGGTTTACAAGTTGAACAAAAGCCTGATGGCACTTTTATAAATCAAAGTAAGTATGTGCATGATATGTTAAAGAAATACAAATTTGAAAATTTATCCTCCATGCACACTCCTATGGGTACTCAGGATAAGATAAGTAAGGATGAAACTGGTAGACCAGTTTGTCAATCCACATACCGAGGTATGATTGGTTCCTTACTTTACTTAACTGCTAGCAGGCCTGATATCATGTTTGCAACATGTTTGTGTGCTCGGTATCAGGCTGATCCTAAAGAATCACACATGAAAGCAGTTAAACTCATCTTTAGATATCTTACAGGTACTCCTAACCTGGGTCTTTGGTATCCCAAAGACTCAAACTTTGACCTTGAAGGGTACACAGATGCAGATTTTGCAGGTTGTAGATTGGACAGAAAAAGCACAAGTGAAGGATGTCAATTCCTAGGTGGAAGACTAGTAGGTTGGTCATCCAAAAAGCAAAATTCGGTAGCAACTTCCACAGCAGAAGCAGAGTATGTTGCTGCAGGAAGTTGATGTGCTCAATTATTATGGATGCAGTATCAACTATTGGACTATGGGTTCAACTTTCAAAAGACTCCAATTCATTGTGATAAAAAGAGTGCTATTGCTATCACAGAGAACCCAGTCTATCACTCCAAAACTAAGCACATTGATATCAGACACCATTTTATTCGAGATAATGTGGAAAAAGGTAAGGTTGAGGTAGATTATGTACCAACAGATGAACAATTGGCCGATATATTTACTAAACCTCTTCCTGAGGAAAGGTTTATGTATTTACTAGGGCAATTAGGTATGCTGAATCCTTGATCTTTCTTAATTTTCTTTAAAACTGAGCGCTCAGTATCACTCATGTTGATACTGACCACTCAGTATCACTAGTCTGTTATCATCAAAATTTAAAATTTTATTTTTTTTATTAATTTCAAGAGTAAATTAATTGTTTTTATATTTTTTAAAATTTTTTAAAATTAATTTTTTTTTACTCAGTATTGGGGTATGACGGCGTTTACACCGAGCTTAACCCTTATACTGCCCAACGGTAACCTTTCTTAATAGGAAAATCAGCCGATTTAACTTCCCAATACCTTAATTATCTTTAAATCACCTATAAATAACCGTTTTTTTTACTTCAAATTTTTAAACAGTTATTTCATTCTCTCTCTTTAAATTCTCTCTGCGATTAACGATTTCACTCTCATTTAGCAAGCAAAAACTCTTAAATCAAAATCACAGATGGCGAATTACACTTTCGTCGCTCTAGAGGTTGAATCGGAAATTAAATTCCGAAATGATGAACTGCCCAGGTTTGCGAGGAACAACATAACAGCCAATTTCACTATTCCTCAAGCCTGGGTATGCCAAGAATTCACAAACATTGTGACTTTTATGAAGAATTGCCCAATTGCTCGTGCACTGACCTTGTCTCCTCGAGAAATTTACCCAGAAATGCTATGCGAGTTTTGGTACTCTGCCACACTCGATTCTCCAGATATGATTGCTGGGTGGGTAATTAGGGATCAAAGAAGGGCATTTGTTTCTACTGCCATTATTCGTGAAACACTGAGACTTCCCGCCCAAGCTCAGTATGACCCATTCGTTGATAGAACAGAGGCACGCTCAGTATTACCATTTTTGGGTCGAAGAGGAACAACGGGCACAATCAAAAGAAACGAATTTGGTCCTATGTGGGGTATTCTCATTACAACGATTATGACCCACAAGACGGGTGCTTTGGACCAAATAAATGAATTTGGGATGCAAATAGTACATGCTTTGTACTATGGAAGAAACATTGATTATGCACGGCTCATTTTCAATGAATTAGCTGCTTTGGTTCGGGCTAGCACAAGGGAATGTAATGTTCCTTTTTGCAGATTCTTATCACTCATCTTTCAACACTCAATGCCCACACATACTTATGATGAGTTTCACAGTCCAAGGGTTGATCTTCCTCCTCTTAGTGAGAAGATCTTCTTTTACAGGCCAAGACAAGGAGAGCCTCTACTGAGTCCTTATATGTGGGCCATTGTTCAAGAACACATAAATGAGGAAGCAGACATGTCTGATATTGAATCAGACAATGATGATGATGATGATAATGATGATAATAGTGGTAATGGAGGACACGCCGGTCAAGATGTTGAGATGAAGGATGTTCCACAAGTTCAAGAACCAACTCAACAACATATCTCTCCACCTGCACAGGATCCTGATGCTCCTCATATTGAACCAGCTTCTAATACCGAGTCCTCAGAAGATACACCATTGGTCCTCCAAAGAAGAAGAAGAAATCTTTCCCCTGTGATTATGGGAAACTTATCATCTGAGGAGGTGCAGCCTGCAAATGTTCCATCATTAACTGCATCTCTTCAAGCCCAAAGCCTAGTTGCAGCCACCGCTGACCTTCTAGGTCCAGAACTAGTTCCAACTGCTCAACCAATTGAGGAACCTCATGTTCCTCTTGATGTGGAGATTCAATATGAGCAAACTACACTGGAAGGTGCTTAGCAAGAAAGACAGGTCGGTATTGAAGATATTGGTGCTGCAAATCCACAATCACATGAGTCTGCACCGACCTCTGCCGATGCTAGAAGGGAATCTGACAGAGTCTCAGGTATGATTTTCTAAAAAGCCCTTAAACTTATATATATATATATATATTTCATTCCCAAATAGAGACTAAGTATTGGCCAGTACCAACTCAATACTGACCAAAGTCTCACACGATCTTTCAAATATATATCCGTTTATGGCCAACATAGCTAGCCCACTGCTGCTACGCACAATTCATATACTGAGCACCAATTTGATCATTGTCAGTCTACAGTTGTCTCAACATTTAAAGAGACAATGGTGGTTGATGTCATACTGACACCCACTAGTGCTGCTTGAATTATGTCCAACTTATTTTTGAGTTGGGTAACATAATTCAAGAATGATCACAAACCCTTAAGCCACAAAATCCAAAAACCTTCAATGGGGTTTAGCCACATTTTTGTTATCACTCTAATACCGAGTGATAAACATTGAAAATGACAAGAGGCACATCCCAGGCTTCGAATTCCCAAACCCAAACCTTTTAGTAAATGTGACTTATCCTATACTGAGCTACTTAAATTTACACACTCACTTTTACTAAAACCTTCTTACACATGCTATGCACAAGTCCACAATATTTCATCATAAACCAGATGAAATACAGACTTCACAAACTCTGTTTATATGATTATAGAGTTAAACAACACCACAATTCTATTTGATAAACCTTTCTTTTTTAACCAGTTTTATATTTTTTGTTTCTTTAGCACCATCTGTGCAGGACATTCAGGCATCACAGGCTGCAGGAGACCAAGTGACTCTGCAAGCAATCATGCATCATATTCTGGCCATCCAACATACTCAGACTATCATACTGGCCAGAATGGACACTATGAGTAGTGATATTGACTCAATAAAACAATCAGTCTCACTACTTCAACAACCACAACAGCCTCCATCAACTCCACCATTTTCACATGGTGAACACAATGAAGAAGGAGAAGGAGAACGAGATGCTGGTGATACTGATGCTGCAACTGAGCCCATGCCCTCCCCTACTATTGAAGAACCTGAAGGGGACATGGGTGGTGATACTGATCCTCTTCCCTCCCCATCCAATGATAACAATAAGGGGGAGAAGAGACAAAGAGATACTGAGGTTGATCAAACTGAGCCATCTGCTCAGGGGGAGAAAAAAAGAAGATTGAATGAAGATCAACCTCCACAACAAGAACTACAACATCAGCAAAGCCCTCATACTGAGCCACTTCGGATTCAGTATGAGAGAAGAAGACAAAGAACTAGGTCAGCATTACAAGTTCAAGACCCACTTGAGCCATCTGCTCAGGGGGAGACTCATACTGATCAACCACAGCAAACTTATTCTGAGTCACCTGCTCGTGAGGAGAATGATTTGCAAATTGTGGTCTATAGGCCTTTTATCTGGCCTATTGCTGATGATGAAGATGAAGAACCAGATTTAGTTAACTATGCACTAAATCTGGTAGAACAAGAAAATTCTTCATCATCATCCTCGGATGATGAAGAACCAGATAATCTGGTGATTAGAAGAAGGAGTTCCTTATCAAGAAGACCTATCAATGCAGTTCTCACTTCTTCTGAATCAAGTGAGGAACCTGCTCCTTTGGTAACAAGACAAAGAAGATCTGTTCATACAATGGATAGTGATACTGAGCAGGCTCCAAGACTGACTCCTCAACAACTCTGGGCAGAACAAGAAAGATTTTTATATGAGCAAGAGTTGGGAGTCAAAGCTGAACCAGAATCTGACCCAGATACTGATACTCCTGGTCCTTCCCATAGAATCTCAAGAAAGGGTCCAGACCATATTCAACATTATTGGAATATGGTTGCTGCCAGGACTCAGTATAAGGAGGAAAGAAAGGAGTTCTTGAAGACCAAAACATTTCCAAATGTAAGGGGGATACATTGGTTGAATCTGGATGTTAATAAAGTAAAAGTGAAGCTCAAAGAAGGTAGAATCACTATCACTTGTACTGGCTTAACCAGTCCTCCCATGAAGATATTTATTCATGATATTCAAAGAATTGGTCTTCAAGACTGGGTGAAGATCATAAGACTGATCAAAGAGCTTCCAAAGAAATCAACTTATGATCAAATAGTCTTGGATGAGATATGTGCAGTAGCTGCAGTTTGTTATGAGAAGGACTTGCTTCATGAGATAGAGTATAGAACACTCAGTGTGATGACTGAAGCTTACTCAAACAACAGACCAGAATGTCTTCATACATACAAGTATCTTAAAAAGTACCCTCTTCCTCCTAACCTTGTTTTTTCAGGATCAGAAGAGTGTCATATATCCAACTTCTGGATATATGTATACTGACTCAGAGGATAGAGAGTGCTTCATTTCTGAAGAAGATCTATCAAGAGCTCAAATCAGTCACCTTGTTGGACTGAAATGGATGATCACCAAGAAAGAAGACTCTTGGTTCAGAAAGAAGATTGTTGCAGTTCTGAACAGTAGAAGGGATGAACTCAAGAGCAGAGAAGAGTTTGTTCATATCAAACAAGAAGTCTTCTATGAGAATGAAGCCATCAACAGCAGATGAAGAAGAAGATTTTGCTACCTATGTTGTTGTATTTTTGTTTCTTTTTATCTCTTTGTAATTGTTTTGTTATCATTAGATAGGGGGAGATTGTTAAGGCAAAAAGCCTTGCCCCTTTGGATCTTAAGATAACAAAACAACCTAGACTAGCTTTGATTAATATGTAGAATAAAATAGCTAAGTTTAGGTCTGATACTGAGTGATCAGTATTGGAACTCAATATCAGAGCTCAGTATCAGATAGTGATACTGAGTACAAGGACTGAGTAGAAGGACTGAGTTACATTTTATTATGTAACGGACTAAGATCAAATCCCTTGATCTTAGTCATTTTCCTAGATTAGTCCTTCGGTTACTCCTTTGCCCATTATGTAAGATCTCTATATCATTATAAATAGAGATCATCTTGCAAAGGAGAACTCACCAATTCACCTTACACTTTCACATCTATTGTAATTGATCAGTGGTCTTGTTATTCCGCAACAAGCCACACTAAGTGGAATTATACATTTGACTCATATCTTGTTCTTATACAATATTTGTCTTAAGTTATAATTATCTAATCAATTAACCATCTTAACCAGGGCGTTGTGACCTAACATTCGGCCGTCGTCAGTATCCCAGCATGCCCTCCTTCTTCCGGATCTGGAAAGGACGATCCGACGGAGAAGGAAGTTAAAGAGTTCAATCTTTTCTGTAAGTTCCGGAAGCTGTGAGCTTTGGAGAAGAGTTGGAAAAGAACGACAGAAGGAGTGAGTGGAGTCGGAAGGACTCTCACTTACTCTAGCGAAGAATCTACGAAAGAAGAATCCGCAGAGGAGGTCTATAAGGAAAAAAAAACCCCTGCTCGGACTCGAGGTCAGGAATCCGGACGGGAAGGGGAAAGAAGGAGGAGGCGTGCTCTAGAAAGAAGAAGAGATAGAACCCCGGAGAGAAGGAGGGAGCACACCCCGGAAAGAAGAGAGCGAACCCCGGAAGAAAAAGAAGGAAGCTCTGCCCGATTCCATCTTTCTGCACCTAGAAGCTTTCGGTCTCCATTCACCGACGAAATTAATGAGATGCCAATTCCCCCGGGACTCAAAGGCCCCAGGGTTAAGTCGTACGACAGGACCGGAGACCCAGACGATCATGTAGCTAGCTTCCGTTGGGCTGTAAAAATGATACCAATGGACCAGAAGCTGTGGTGCCTATACTTCGCAGGAACCTCGGAAGGTTCAGCTCGGTATTGGTTGTCTAGTTTGCCTCAAAAGAGCATTGCTAGTTTCGAGGAGCTTGCTGCGCAGTTCAGTCATAGCTTCATACAGCAAAAGAAGTACCAGCAGAAATCTCAGTCCGTAATGGCGTGCAGACAACGAGAAGGAGAATCGAACAAATCGTATTTCAAGAGGTTTAACGAGCAGAGTCGGAAAATCCCCGTCCGGGAAGATTCTTTGATAATTGCAGCCTTTACGTATGGCCTTCATGAGGGGGAATTGTTTAGGGAACTGTCCAAAAGAGACTTCGTAAAAGCCGACGATATGATCAACGTAGTGAACAAAGTTCTTAAGCAAGAGGAGGAAAGTGCAGAGAAGTTGCGCTTCGAGGCTCAAGAGAAGAAAGGAACGGGGACCTCCGGATCGTCCAATATCCATGAGAAAGGGAAGGGAGGATTCAGGATGGGGTACGGAGCTAAGCATTCGTACCGGAACCGCCCTCAGGAAGGAGGATTCTCCCGCGAATGGTACGGTCATTCCAGACAGGAGGCCTACTCGATTACCGATGCCCATAAAGCCACCGAAGGGAAGGCAGCTAGAAAACGATACCCCTGAGACCCCAACGCCTATTGCGAATTTCATAAGATCATGGGGCACACCACGGCCTCGTGTGAAAGCTATAAAAGAGAAAGGGAGGTTCTGGGGAGAAAAACGGAGGTGGCCGCAGTCGAACCTGCAACAAAGAAGGATGCGACAGCATACAACACGGAGATCTTCCCTCTGGAGGGGGAATCGTCGACCCCTCTTCTGGGAAAAAGGTGCAAGGGAGTCGTGGAATTCGGGAGAGAGGAGCCTGTTCCAGAAGGATATATAGGAACGGAACCCTTGGTCATCTTTGGCGTGATAGCCAAAGCCATGGTCCGTCGAATTTACGTTGACTCCGGAAGCTTAGCCAATATTATGTATAGCCACTGCTTCGATAAGTTCCCTCCGGATATCAAGTCTTTGTTAAAACCAGCCATGGGGACAGTAGTAGGATTTGCAGGGCAGTCGGTGTGGCCTCGAGGGAAGATACACCTCCCCTTCATGATGTCCGATTGGGAGAAGGGGAACAGCAAAACCATCCTGGCAGAGTTCATCATAATCGAAGCCCCCTCAAGGTACAACGCCATCCTAGGAAGAACCGGTCTTTGGCAATATCAGGCTGTCCCGTCTACCATCCATGGTCTTCTCAAATTTCCTTCAGAACAAGGTGTGATCACCGTCCGGAGCATGCCTATGCCTCCGTTAGAATGCAACAGTATCACCCATCAGGATAGCTGGACGGAGCAGAACGAGATCCAATTTGTGATTCATCCGGAGTACCCTGACACAAAGGTCCGAATCGGAGGGAAACTGCCCTCCATCCTGCAGAAGGAATTGGGAAATCTTTTAAAAAAATACAGGCATATATTTGCTTGGGAACCAAAAGAAATGACTGGAGTCTCGAGGGAAGTGACGGAGCATCGATTGGGTCTGAATCATGCGTTCCCTCCGGTCAAGCAATCAAAACGAGCCATGGCTAAACATCGAAATGAGGTGGTAAACAAGGAGGTGGCCGATCTAGTAGCTGCTGGGGTCCTGCGGAGCACTCAGTACCCCGAATGGATAGCGAATCCGGTCCTGGTCAAGAAGGGTGACGGATCCATGCGTATGTGTGTGGACTTCAAGGACCTTAACAAGGCATGTCCAAAGGACAGCTATCCGCTTCCGGAAATCGAACAAAAGGTGGAGTCCTTGGGAGGATATCAATGGAAGTCATTTTTGGACGCTTACAAAGGATACCACCAAGTTCAGATGGCTCAAAAAGACAAGGAGAAAATGTCATTCCACACAGAGAAAGGCACTTTCTGCTATGTGAAAATGTCGTTCGGTCTGCGTAATGCTGGAGCTACCTATCAACGATTGGTAGATAGAGCTTTCGAAAAACAGATTGGCAGAAATTTGGAAGTATACGTTGACAATATGGTAATCAAGAGCAGGACGAACGATGACCTGCTTCAAGACGTTGAAGAAACACTACTGCAGTTGCAAAAAATTAATATGAAGCTTAACCCCAAAAAATGTTCCTTCGGAATGGACGAAGGGAAATTTTTGGGCCACATTGTAACCACGACCGGAATCCATGCCAACCCAGAAAAGATAGAAAGCCTGCTGCAAATGAAGACTCCACGAACGGTGAAAGACGTCCAAAGTCTCAATGGGAAGTTGGCAGCTTTAGGTCGATACCTGGCCAAATCGGCAGAAAAATCTATTCCGTTCTTCAAGGCTTTGCATGGATGCACAAAGAAGGGAATGGTAGAGTGGACGGACGAAGTTGAGAAAGCCTTTGTCGAATTAAAACAACACCTAAGAAGCATTCCGGCCATGACTAGCCCGGCGAGCGGAGAACCTTTGACCGTATATCTGTCCACGAATGCGGAGGCGATTAGCTCCGTACTCACAGCCGAACGAGATAAAAAACAAGTCCCCATCTACTTCGTTAGCCGTGCCCTGCAGAATGCGGAGTTGAACTACTCAATGATCGAAAAATTGATACTGGCCCTGGTGTACGCTGCTAGACGACTGAAGAGGTACTTCCAGGCTCACCCAATCACAGTGTTGACCAACCAACCTATCAAGACCATTCTGCTGCGGCCAGAGCGTTCAGTCCGCCTAACAAAATGGGCGATAGATTTGGGGGAGCATGACATCACTTTCCGACCTCGGCAAAGCATAAAGGGTCAGGCACTGGCAGATTTCCTGGTAGAAATGCCGGAGGAAGATAGCGTGTCTCTAGCGGACGATGCAACCTCTTCACCTCCGACTGCTCCGTCCGGGCTATATTAGCACATGTATACAGACGGAGCATCAAGCACGGAAGGTTGTGGAGCAGGAGTGGTTTTGACGGGTCCAAGTGACGAAAGGATAACGTATGCCCTGCGTTTTGACTTCAGATGCTCGAACAATGAAGCCGAGTACGAAGCGTTGTTAGCTGGTTTGGGTTTGGCGAAAAATTTGGGGATTAGCAAAATGAAGGCTTTCGCAGAATCGATGCTAGTAGTAAATCAAGTCAAGGGATCGTACGAAGCTAAGGAATCCCATATGAAAAAGTACCTGGCAAAAGCCAAAGAAGCGATTCTAAAATTTAAAGAATTTGAGATAACCCAGGTTCCAAGGATGAAGAACAAAGAAGCAGATGCCTTGAGTAAGCTAGCATCCATGCTATTTTCGCACTTAACGAAGAAAGTACTGGTAGAAGTCCTCACAGAAAGAAGTATCGAGAGTGCGTGTAGTGAAGCCATGCAAGTGGATTCAGAAGAGAATTGTTGGACTTACGGAATACGAAAATATCTTGCAGAAGGAACCCTCCCGGAGGATAAGAAGGAAGCCAGACGAATTCGAGTCAATGCGGGCAGGTACATGGTTAAAGAAGGAACTTTATACAGAAAAGGGTTCTCAACACCTTGGTTGAGGTGTTTGAGCGGAGCAGAGACGACCCTGGCCATGCAAGACGTTCACGCAGGTCTTTGTGGTTCGCACTCCGGACCAAGGGTGTTGACACAGAAGCTCCTCCGGGCAGGGTATTTCTGGCCAAGCATGTCTGCAGATATGAAGGAACACATCAAGAAATGCGGCCAATGCCAGGTGTACTCAGATATCCCTAGAATGCCCGCGGTCAACCTGACAAGTATTGCCAGCCCATGGCCATTCTGTCAATGGGGGATAGACATTGTGGGACCTTTCCCAAAAGCGGTCGGAGGGGTCCAATTCCTGGTTGTGGCGGTGGATTACTTTACCAAATGGGTGGAGGCAAAGGCGTTAGCATGCATATCCGGTTCTAACATTGTGAAGTTCGTATGGCAGCAAATTGTGTGCAGGTTTGGTCTGCCCCACACAATCATCAGTGATAACGGAAATCAATTTGCCAATAATCCTTTCAAAGAGTGGTGCACAAAACTATCCATCCGCCAGAGTTTCACGTCCGTAGCACACCCACATGAGAATGGCCAGACGGAAGCTACGAATAAGACAATAGTGAAAGGGATTAAAAAACGGTTGAACAGGGCCGAAGGCGGATGGGTGGACGAATTAGAAAGTGTCCTATGGGCATACCGAACCACAATCAGAAGTGCTACAGGAGATACTCCGTACGGTTTGGTGTACGGCTCGGAAGCAGTAATCCCTCTGGAAATAATGTTAGCCTCTCCAAGGGTGGATAGCTTCCGGCTGGAAGGGAACGAATAAGCTCTAAGGCATAACCTGGACCTTGTGGACGAACGTCGAGAAAACACGGTCGCCCGGCAGGCAGCATATAAGTTGTTAACAGAAAGTCACTACAACAAGAAACTCCGAGAACTAGCATGTAAGGTGGGGGATCTGGTGCTCAGGAAGAATGAGGCGAGCTTGCAGTTAAAGCCCAGAAAATTGTGTCCTAACTGGGAAGGTCCGTATCGCATTAAGGAAGCAAGACGGAATGGCTCGTATGTGCTGGAATCAATGGACGGACACTCCATTCCGCGGACGTGGAACATAAGAAATTTGCGGAAGTTCTATTTCTAAATAGATTAGTAAATTCGTCAAAGACCCCACCTGTATTCACAAGGTTACGAGGGGCCCGTTTTGTAATGAATGAATTGAATGAATCTGCCTTAGCAGAACATTTTGTCATAAGTTAATCCTCGAACGCGTATCTACATAGAACAAACAAACGAAATAGTTATAATATAAAATAACAAACGTGCGTATAAATACTCGTAGCTACGAAGGGTTCACATCGATAGCCGAAAGGTTTCCGTGGATCTGCGTCCGGACGAAAAACGGCGCCACGACGAAACGATAAGGGTTCGAACGTTTTGTGACTTTCTTAATTAGGGACGCCTTTTTAATACAAGTACCAAAAAAGAACTCACGAAATAATATATAAACAATGGAAGTCTAAAATCGAAACATGTAATTAATAAGGCGACAATTACATTCTAGTCGGAACTAAAATTACAAAACAGGGGGAAAAACGAGTCCGTCAATAAACAAAAGCATAAATAAAGAGAAGATACAACCCAAACATACAAAGAACAAATAAACTAAGAGGGGCGGGCCGAACTCTCTCCCACATCTTCTACTCCAGAAGACAATTTAGCAACAAGGTATTTCAAATCCTCCAAACTTACAACGCCCTCCTCAAACGAACGGATGAGATCATAATCCGGAGCCACCATATCTTCAAAAAGGCTCATTATGGTCTCCTGAGCCTGGGGGTATTCGTGAACAAGCCTGGTATTTCCAAGAAGGTCTGGATAAGCTTTCCGAGTGTCCACGCACCCTTGGTAACGACCGTATCTCAAGCTTTCCTCTTGCAGAACGGTATTCCGATTCACGAATTCGTCAGAGGAGAGGAGTGACTCGAAGGCTCCCGGAATCCCTTTTTGAAGCACCCATTGCATATCCCTGCGACCCTCATCTATCTCCCTTTTAAACAGTTCGGTACCTGCTTCCGTCTCCACAAAACGACGTTGGGTATCCGATAGTAGAAGGTCTTTCTCAATAAGAGCAGCTTCCAATTCTGCGATTCGGGCAGCCGAGGACTTGTTCTGACTCTCCAATTCCAGAAGTTGTGCATCTTTAGCCACCAGTTTCCGATTCAAACTGTCATTTTCATCAGAAAGTCGATTCACGGACCCCTCAAGTTGATTCTTCTCAAATTTCTCCTTCTCAAAGAGATCCTTGGCAGTTTTCATTAATTCTGATACACGGGTGAGTTCAGCATGGTTATTACGAGAAATTTGCTCTTGTTGGATCCTCTGAGACTGAAGTTCCGTTAGGAGATCAACAGTGCTTAACAACCCAGCTTTGGCACGAAGGATGGCATCATCGGGTGTGAGTGTCATAGCTTCCCCTGTGGTCGGAGCCTCAGATATCAAAGCCTTGCGTACGGCAGGAGCAGTAGTAAAGCCAAACGGAGCCGGAGGGTGCGTCGTAGGGGGATTCTGCTCTTCGGATTTTTTCTCCATACCTCCGATGGGTTGTGCGGTGACAACAACGGATGAAGGACCGGTGAAGGATGCGAAACCTCCTACATAAACACAACACAAAAGACCAAGTTCAAAGTAAGAAGAAATATATATGTAAAATAGATAAAGCGGAACAACAAGCAAACGGGTAAGAAGTATACCTGAAAAAGTGGGAGTGGGAATGTTCGATTGACTATTGGCAGATTGTGGTGATAGCGAACCATGCTCGTGGGCCAAAGTTTGAACGGTCGAGCTAAAAAGGCGGCTACTGAACCGAGCGACGGCTGAAGACGTTGGACGGGCAGGAGGTTTCCTACGCGAGACAACTGGCTCCCCGGAAGAAGCAGATTGAGGAATGACGATAGCAGATACAGGATGAACGGTTTGAAGTGCCTGCCTCGTTGCCTCAGCAGGCTCAGACACCAAAGACTGAACGACAGAACCTGTTTAAAACCAATGCCACACCTTCAGAAAGAAACCAAAAAAGCAATGTGTAACGTGAGAAGCCAAAAATTAGCGTACCTTTAGGGAAAGCCTTAGATCGCTTCTGAGTAGGGGATGGAACGTCTCCTCGCTTTCGTTTTTGACGAATGCCCCTACTGGACGGAGTTAAGGCACTTATCGATCGCAGCTTAGGGGGGATGGAGGTCTCTACTTGAGAATCGGGAATCATTGTACCTTCTGCAGTAAACTTGGGCTGAGCAGAAGGCTCAATTTCAGTGGAAACTGCATAAGAGGAAACCACACCTTCACCTTCCGTGCGATCGCGGAGAGGAGTTGCTTCCGAACTTAAACTCTCATCACTAAGGACGTTTACGGGGGTCAAGCCACCGTCATCTATAGTAACTGCACCCTCCAAGTAAGAGCCTCGGGGCATCCTCAGTCGATGCATGAGGGGTATAGCCTCACCATTAAGCTTCCACACCGGGTGAACCCCCTTAGAAGCATAAAACGGACTCAACCCAGCCATGCCGAGGAAAACTTCATCCGGATCTTCCCATTCTACCTGAGCGGAAGTCAGACTAGTGGCATGTTCTGACTCCTCGTCAGAAAGCTCTGGAAGGGGATCGGAAGAACGTCCAAGAACTTTCCCCCAAGGCAGCGCCACATCACGAAAGGCGGAACTCTTCACAAAGATGAACTGGAACTTCCAGTCATGAATCGAGTCTCTAAGGCCAGAGATGCGCTCACTCTTTCCCGGACGAAGAGCGAAAACGGCCCAGTCGGCACGACCAGTCACCACGTAGAAATAGCGGAACAACTTGGGGGAAGGACGAATATCCAAACCTCGACACAGCATAATAAAGCCTACGATCTTCCGAAACGAGTTGGGAGCAAGCTGGGCACTATGAAGACCCAGATCTTGAAGCACCTCCAGGATAGCGCTGTCAACAGGGAAACGAAGCCCTCCTTGAAGGTATTGAAGGTATAGGGGTTCGTAACCCTTGGGGGCAGACCTCACAGTTTCGCCCTCCCCGGGAATGCGGGGATCAAAACACGAATCAACCCGATATTCTTTAATGATTTGGGGAAGATCGGCGACAGAGAGTGTACAAGGGGTGTTAGAGGCTGTCCTTTTCTCCTTCACCGTTTTATCGGACTTCTCACGAGGAGCTTTATCTTTCTTCATATTCGATTAAGAACAAAGATAAGGGGGAGAAGGTAAGTAAGAAGTCTTGGAAGGAGTTGGAGAATTTTGGGGAAGGAAAAAACCGCCTACAGCGTATAAGTAGGAGGAGGAAGTTAAAAGGGCAAAAACCTTGAGTTGACATACAACGGTCAGATTTCAACAGAGGACAACGGTAACTTTTAATGAGGCGTTTGGAATTCCCAATCAGCAAAGACAGGGGACGAAGAGAATAGATTAGAACCAACCAGGCTCGCGCACCTAATTGACTTCTAACCTGAGGGACTTAATAAGGTATGGTACGAACCCATCCTTGTCCGAACGCCGGAGCAAGCAATTAGGCGGACGGATAGACGGATGGACGAATAGAACGAATGGAGTAACAGTTCCATAACGAATCTTCATGGATAGGTCCCAAGCGATCTTCTTGGGACCATAGCCGGACTTTAGGGAAAAGCAACCTCGAAAATGAAAGTGCATTTAATGCAAGCGGGGCTCGAAACTGACTCTCGTTCTTTATACGCCGGATAAAGGGTTTGATCGCAGGCGAAGGACCGGAGGTCCTTAGGCGGAACGGGCTATAACCAGAATCCCCATTTCTCCCGCTCAAAGGGTATGGCCATTTTCCCGCTCATTCTCGGATTATAAATAGAGAACTGAACTCAGGGAAGAAGACATTCAATTCACTTAGCATTTATTACTTACGTTTATTACTCTCAAAAGACCTCACGTCGACTAAAATAACTTACTTAAGCATCGGAGCGTCCGTCCGGAAATCCTTTCCGGAGGGCCTTTGACTTAGGGTTGTTTCCTGTTTCAGGTTCCTCGTCCAAGGGATCATCTAGACCTTGCTTCCGGATTTAGGACGCAACAATACCCAATGGAGTTGCTTGTTTCAGTTTCTTTCATCTGATCATTAATAAGCATTTGAAGAGGTCCTATGGTGTAGACTTCAGGGAATATCGATTTGATCTCTTTTAGGAGACTAGGCTCGAGTTCCTCTAAAGTGTGGATGATTGCATGTGAAACTTTATCAGCAGCCTGAGCGGTGTATAAATAGGTTTTCAGTGCATGATCATCCAGTTTTGTGACTTGCATATATTCCGGTAGATCCTTCAAACGAATTCTTTCCATTCCAGGAATTCAATCTATCTCCATGTCAAGATATCCATTCGTCAAATAACTTTCATCTACAAAAATAGTTAAAGATTGATTTGTTTAAAGGTTAAGTGCACCAAAAGGCAATATGATCAAACCAGACGGAACTATAGAATCGAGCCAAACTATATTGGTTCCGATCTTAGTTTTAATTTTCATACAAAATCGGTTATCAATACGGTTTAGTTCCGAGCAGTTCGGTTTGGTTCAAAAACAAAGAAAAAATCGATAAAGTCTAAGAAAATTTCTCGAATCTCGGTTCGGTTTGGTTCCGTCTGGTTCTTGATCGTATTCGGTTCGTTTTCGAGGGTCATCTGTTCGACTGAAACCATTTTCTCGGTTCAAAATGATATAGCTTAGTTCTTGGACCACGCACGTCAATATAATAATTGCATCAAAATATATATGACATACTTTAAACTTTTTATAATGCTACAAATTTACAACAATGATTTGTAAACGAAACAAACATTTAACGAATCGTTCGTGAACCATTCGGCAGTAGTTCATTTATATTCTTTCGTTTAATTAAACGAGCAAACACGAACAAGACTATATGTTCATTTAGTTAAACGAACGAAAAGTCCCGTTCTTTCATTTACGTTTGTTAACATGAGTCTTTGTTAATTCGTTAACGTTCATCCATTAGTGTTTTGTTTGTTTATGTTCATATATTTGTGTTTCCGATAAATACTAGTTAGAGTTTTGTTTACAACATATTTACTTTAGATATGTAAGATTTTGAGTGTAATCACTTCAAGATTTACATTATCATTTCATTCATCAACTTAAAGTTCTGTTTACTCTTCATTTCAAGTTTTGTAAGAATTGATAGAGGGATTAGGAAAACCAAACCTTTAAGCGGGACGATTCCTTTCTCCATTAGAACTTTCACCTGGTAAGACCCCATAAATCCAGCAGCAGCCACGGTCCAGAAAAGGATGATGTCGATCTTAAGTTTCTCAATAGCATATATCGTATTCATGAAAGCCATGAAACCGTCACAAACAATACAAGTAACCGGAGTTTCAAGTCCAGATACGATATCAAGAAAGTAATCGGAGAAATTGGTTGCAAGGTAGGTCATTACTTCATACACGGTTGGATATTGCTGGACACCATCATCTGTACCATCGGGAACTGTTTTGAATTCAAAATCAGGAGTTCCATCGAGACCACAAGTCCCACCGGACTTTACGAGCAGGTTTTGGTTGGAGCGAGTGTTGATGAAGGTTATACGGATGCCTTTGTGGTGGAGTAGCTTTGAGTTGGAAATGGTATGAACACCACATGAGCCTTTCTTTCATCAACTTTATGAACTCCATCCATTGATCTGTGTGTGTGTGTGTTATATATCGTGGTGTTTTTAGTGATTTGGTTCGAGTTTTCTTACTTTTAATAGTTTCGAATGGCAGTAGAAATGCTTATCAGATTGTATCGCTACGTTAATGTTTTGCCCCTCACTGCAGCCTATCCTTATCTTTGACAGAACTTCATACAACATGTTCCAATGCGCTTTTCCATTTTTGGTACTAAAATCAGCGCACATTTGTTTTTTTCTTTTTCTTTTAATTGTATACGGAATCTTGATTTTAGACGAATTAATTAATAATTAATATCGTACCCTATATATGAGGCCTAAATTTGAAAAGGGTTTGACACCATGGCAATTCCAAGCATTCCTATTCGTCCATAATGCCACTTGGAATTCCCTGATTGGTCCACGTCATTTGCACTAATACAAACGAATCTGGTACGGCTTACGGTCTACATTCATATTCATATGCTCCATATACGGCAAACGAATCTGGTACGGCTTACGGTCTACATTCATATGCTCCATATACGGCAAACGAATCTGGTACGGCTTACGGTCTACATTCATATGCTCCATATACTGCTTCCTACATACAAGGAAACAAATAACTATTTAAAAGATCGTGCATACAAATAACTATTTAAAAGATCCTATATACAAGGAAACAAATAAATATTTAAAAGATCAATCAGCGAAGGAAACAAATAACTATATGTAACATTTATATGTAACATTTCTTCATTACCGTTTTTTTGTACAAAATCATTATCACATCTATCGATTATTATGTCATTTAGAAGTATATAAAGTTTTTGGACATTTTTCTACATACTAAAATTTACAGCATACCCGCCCATCGGGCGGGTTTTGTAGCTAGTATCGTACCCTATATATGAGGCCTAAATTTGAAGAGGGTTTGACACCATGGCAATTCCAAGCATTCCTATTCGTCCATAATGCCACTTGGAATTCCCTGATTGGTCCACGTCATTTGCACTAATACAAACGAATCTGGTACGGCTTACGGTCTACATTCATATTCATATGCTCCATATACGGCAAACGAATCTGGTACGGCTTACGGTCTACATTCATATGCTCCATATACGGCAAACGAATCTGGTACGGCTTACGGTCTACATTCATATGCTCCATATACTGCTTCCTACATACAAGGAAACAAATAACTATTTAAAAGATCGTGCATACAAATAACTATTTAAAAGATCCTATATACAAGGAAACAAATAAATATTTAAAAGATCAATCAGCGAAGGAAACAAATAACTATATGTAACATTTATATGTAACATTTCTTCATTACCGTTTTTTTGTACAAAATCATTATCACATCTATCGATTATTATGTCATTTAGAAGTATATAAAGTTTTTGGACATTTTTCTACATACTAAAATTTACAGCATACCCGCCCATCGGGCGGGTTTTGTAGCTAGTATTACTATATATACATACCCATTCTAATATTAAGTTTTTCATTGATTTTCTTACTTTATTTCCACTATTAACATGGAAGGGAAAGGATATCATTGGACACAAACTTAATCTATCCTTTTTAACTTAAAAAAAAATATTTAAAGGGCAATATATTATTGATTATGATTCAATTGGGACATTGATTAATTATAATTAATAGTCAAGATTAATATTCAATTGGGGAATATATTTTGTTTCAACAATTCACGTTCTATAACGGGGTTTTAAAGTTTTCCAAAATTTCCCTAAATTAAGGGTGATTTGGTTAGTAGAGATTTTTTCATTATTCAAGATAGTTTTAATGGATAAATTTCAATCACTGATTAATTATAATTAATAGTCAAGATTAATCACATATTTTATACATGGAGGGGTACTTTGGTCATTTCTATAAAAAAAAATTAATTTTTTAGAATGATTTTTTTTAATTTTTTTATATATGATATTGACGGATTTACACATGTTTTTATCCGTCAATAGTATATTATTTATGCATGGTTTATAAGGAAAATAATGTTATTAATGCCTAATTCTTATGTTTTGTAAATTGCAGGTCATAACTCCAAAAGTACACAATAAACAAACCAATTACGCGTTAAAATGAAGACTTCATAAGTACCTCGAGCCACTGATTTTATTAGGAGGGTCACAATTCTTCTAAAGGGGCATTTAGTTAACTGAAAGAAAGCAGGTCACAAGAAACTTATAAAAAGGAGACTGCCACTTTGATTAAAAGGACATAGTGTGGATTAATTTGGAGATACACTTGTGTCACATTTAAACTCGGTCACCAAACAAAGATTTAAAGTTGGGCCACGTGAGAATTTTGGAAGCAGTCTACACATTTGGACTTTTGGAGTAATACAAACCAGCCCATGATTTAATTAAATGTCATATTCCAATCACAAGCCCATGTGGAATTTAACAAATAGAACCAGCCATATTAAAAAGGGGGAGTTCACGTGGGGGTTGTACGTTTTTGGTGGTTACGGAGAAAACCACAGCCGCTTAGGCTGTGGACGAACAGGCGAATTTAATTGGCAGACGACGCGGAACACAAGCAGGCAGTATTCAAGAACAACAATGGGTTAATCTTTTTATTAATATGTTTTCTTTTTACGTTAGTCTTGATTATTGTGTGATTGTTAGTCTAGTCATGGGCTAAATCCTTTTGTATTCACTATGGTTTGATGAAATTCTAGGTTTAAGTTTGGTTGATTTTTAGGATTATAATTTTAATGTTTGAACAATTGTTGGTCAATGCATTAATCTTTCGGTTTATACTTTTGATCTTTGTCGTTTAATTTGTTTATTGGTGATTAGTTTAGATATTGACAACATTTGAACTAGTTATTAATATCTTCATCTTTTCACTCAAGTGACCTAGATGGCAATTCACTAGGAATAGGGATTGAAATTAGATTCTAATAAGTTAGGATAAATCGGAAGTCTAACCGTAGTAACAGAAGTTCTAGGTTAGAGGGTTTAGGTGATCCAAACCTATTAAGATCAACAACTCGAGGTGTGATTAGATTACAACTTTTGAGAGAAGGAATTCCTATTAGTTGTATTTAGTTTATTAAACGGGATTAAGAGGAATCTAGTACCGTGACCTCTAGAACCTTAGAAGTAATCGGGGCTCAATAACTAGACATAACCTTAGATGAAGTCATCCATAGTGAATGTTTTTCTTCAATTAAATACAGTTTTACCAAGTTTCATTTTCCATTTGTTTAGTTAAAGTTAATTTAATTAATTTAGTCAGCTTTTTAAATTAGTAGTTAATGAAAAATAACAAAAACCTTTTTCCAATTATTACTTTTATATTAATTCATTAAGTTCTACTTTTACGAGTCAGCTTAACTGTTCCCTGAGGAGACGATAACCCGTTTTTACTTACCTTTGCTATACTATCCGCGATTAGGTCATATTTGCCTAAAAGTGTGGTAGTCTAGATTAGGTGTAGAAAAGGACATATTTTTATAACTAGATTTAACACATCAAGTTTTTGGCGCCGCTGCCGGGGACTGGTTGCTTGATTTAGTAGATTAGAACTTAGTTTATTAATTGATCATCGTCTAAGAACTTGTTTTTGGACGAGTTAATTGCTTTATTTTAATTTATTTTGTTTTATTTTGTTTTATTATTATTTTAAACAGATGAATTTCACAGTTTGTTTTGCTCCCTTGTAGTTTTTACAGTTTATTATTCAATGAGGGACGTAGAACAACCAATGATGACTGAAGAGGAATGGAAATTATTCAATCAAGAACTCAATAATAACCAAGGTGCTAACCAATGGTGGAACAACAACGAGAATTACAATTATATCCAAAGGCAAGACCCACCTGGTTTCTATAGAGACTATCAAACAAATCCTCTCAGAGCGATCAACGATATTACTGATAACTCGAATGAAGAATTAGTGGCTCTGCTAAACGACCAAAAGGTACTAGAACAAAGAATAGATAAACTAACTTCTTCTTTACATGCTTTTCAGGTTGGACGCAACAATTGCCGAGTCTCATATCTTACAGAAGATTTTCCTGACCAAGGAGCATCATCCGAATCAGAAATGTCCTCATTAGAGAAAGCGTTTGAGAAATTTATGGCCAGTCAAACAAAGATACATGAAGATGTACCACAATTTTCGATAAGGAGCTATGAAAATGATGCTCAAGTTGAAGCTATAACCACCCAAAATGGTAATCAGGTAAGTTCACCTCCTATGGAAACTAACGATTTTATTAATGAACAGGATGACGAGGAGGAAGACATCCAAGAGCTTCTAGATTGGTGGTGTGTCTGCGAGAGCGGATCGAAAGAAGAAGATGTGGAGTTCGAGGAGATCAAAATTGAAGAAGAGCCGAAGGTTAAAGTTGTAACATGTGCACACACTGTTGATCATTCTTGCTTTCATGATGAATCCTTTGATGATTGTTTCTCGACTGAATTAGATACACTATTAATGACTGATGATCTCAATGAGAACTTATTTGGTGATGATGACATGAGCCCCGATGATGTTATAAGAGAGCTCGAAAAACTCCTATATGCTGACGCCTTAGATGCCCAAAAGCCCGACGGAGTATCCGAGCAAATTCCTTTAAATGGAAATTTTCAAAACAATTCATCTTTTAACAACCATCCAACTCATGAGCTTAAACTTCCGCCTACTCATCTTGTGTATGCCTTTCTACAAGAATTTGACATCGAGGATTTGTACCAAAATGTTATTGAAACCATACCAATAAATCACCTCTCTCGACTCGAAAACCCAACTCTTAAAGAACTCCACGAACACATCATCAATGACACATTTTCCTATGAGTTCTTATATATGGTCGAGTCTCAACAAAAAAATGAACCTTGTTGTATATCTTGTACTGAGGCCAAAATTAAAATAACTGAAAGTCGTGAAGGCCCGAATGTCAACCATTTTGGCCCGAGCGATATCGTTGCTAAAGAACGACGGGTAATCTACCCCAAGTAATCTAACTCGGGGGAGATTCAAGCTTAGGACTCGGAAATAAACGAAGCGCTTCTCGGGAGGCAACCCGTGCTCTAATTTTATTTTATTTTGTTTACTTTTATTTTGTATTGTTTTTTTGTGATAGGAACTTGGATCGAGCCGAATGACTACTAGATGTGGATGCTTGGATGATGATGTTTTCAGTGCAAAACCACAAAACCGCAGGGAGTATTTTTCCTTTGTACCCTCGTTTTTACACTTCTGTTTTGAAACTTTTAGATGCATTGGGGACAATGCAAATTTCAAGTGTGGGGAGGGGGGTGAATTAAAAATTCCACCACTTAATTCTGTGAAATCTTTAAAAGAATCATCTAAATACATGTAATGGTTTAATTGATAATATGATTCAAACTAACATTAGCCAAAAAAAAAAAATAAATAAAAAAAAATAAAAAAAAAATTAGACACTTCTCAATGCTTCGAGGAAGACAAACTAGGAAAATTATTTTGATTTAAAGGATAAAATTTCTTTTAGTTTTTATGTTTAAAAATTTGTGGCTTTCTATTATTTTAAAATTCTTTTTATTAGCTTATTAAATTTTTAGTGGCCTAAGTAATACAACAAGTCTTGCATAAGTCAAAGTCTTTTCTTAAGTTAACTTTTGACCCAAAAGGTTAAGATTGAGTGCTTAGTTTAAAAAATCCCTTTGTGTACGAAATACGCCGGCAAAAGCCGAGAATTAAAGCAGTCAAAGAATCAAGATGTTGCATCAGTTACAATCCCCTTCGGCCCAATTTGATGTCCAATATAAATTATAAATCTTTAGGGGTCTATTGGTAGTCGAAGTAAGGGTTGGATATGGTGTTAATTATCGAAAAATTCAAAAAGCTGAATAAATGTGATGTACAATGTGCATAACAATCATAAATAGTCACATTGGCAAAAAAATTTAAACTGTGTTCAATTCAAAATATCTTCAAGTTGGGAGTTTTCGCAAAAGTAAAAATTTTGAATTATGCAAAAATGAGTAGACCTTAGGCTAATAGAGATTGAATAAGTTAACTAAAAAGAGATTAAAATAATGAAAAGTCGGGTAAAAACTGTACACAAATCTTGGCATAAAAGCTTTAACAAATTTTATCCGCTAAAACAAACCATTTTCCAAAATTTGTTATGAATCGTGCATAGAAAGAAATGTCAACTAATATGATCTTTATTTATGGCTAGTGACCCGTTTTTAATTGATGATTTGCTTGAGGACAAGCAAAGTTTAAGTGTGGGGATTTTGATATTGACGGATTTACACATGTTTTTATCCGTCAATAGTATATTATTTATGCATGGTTTATAAGGAAAATAATGTTATTAATGCCTAATTCTTATGTTTTGTAAATTGCAGGTCATAACTCCAAAAGTACACAATAAACAAACCAATTACGCGTTAAAATGAAGACTTCATAAGTACCTCGAGCCACTGATTTTATTAGGAGGGTCACAATTCTTCTAAAGGGGCATTTAGTTAACTGAAAGAAAGCAGGTCACAAGAAACTTATAAAAAGGAGACTGCCACTTTGATTAAAAGGACATAGTGTGGATTAATTTGGAGATACACTTGTGTCACATTTAAACTCGGTCACCAAACAAAGATTTAAAGTTGGGCCACGTGAGAATTTTGGAAGCAGTCTACACATTTGGACTTTTGGAGTAATACAAACCAGCCCATGATTTAATTAAATGTCATATTCCAATCACAAGCCCATGTGGAATTTAACAAATAGAACCAGCCATATTAAAAAGGGGGAGTTCACGTGGGGGTTGTACGTTTTTGGTGGTTACGGAGAAAACCACAGCCGCTTAGGCTGTGGACGAACAGGCGAATTTAATTGGCAGACGACGCGGAACACAAGCAGGCAGTATTCAAGAACAACAATGGGTTAATCTTTTTATTAATATGTTTTCTTTTTACGTTAGTCTTGATTATTGTGTGATTGTTAGTCTAGTCATGGGCTAAATCCTTTTGTATTCACTATGGTTTGATGAAATTCTAGGTTTAAGTTTGGTTGATTTTTAGGATTATAATTTTAATGTTTGAACAATTGTTGGTCAATGCATTAATCTTTCGGTTTATACTTTTGATCTTTGTCGTTTAATTTGTTTATTGGTGATTAGTTTAGATATTGACAACATTTGAACTAGTTATTAATATCTTCATCTTTTCACTCAAGTGACCTAGATGGCAATTCACTAGGAATAGGGATTGAAATTAGATTCTAATAAGTTAGGATAAATCGGAAGTCTAACCGTAGTAACAGAAGTTCTAGGTTAGAGGGTTTAGGTGATCCAAACCTATTAAGATCAACAACTCGAGGTGTGATTAGATTACAACTTTTGAGAGAAGGAATTCCTATTAGTTGTATTTAGTTTATTAAACGGGATTAAGAGGAATCTAGTACCGTGACCTCTAGAACCTTAGAAGTAATCGGGGCTCAATAACTAGACATAACCTTAGATGAAGTCATCCATAGTGAATGTTTTTCTTCAATTAAATACAGTTTTACCAAGTTTCATTTTCCATTTGTTTAGTTAAAGTTAATTTAATTAATTTAGTCAGCTTTTTAAATTAGTAGTTAATGAAAAATAACAAAAACCTTTTTCCAATTATTACTTTTATATTAATTCATTAAGTTCTACTTTTACGAGTCAGCTTAACTGTTCCCTGAGGAGACGATAACCCGTTTTTACTTACCTTTGCTATACTATCCGCGATTAGGTCATATTTGCCTAAAAGTGTGGTAGTCTAGATTAGGTGTAGAAAAGGACATATTTTTATAACTAGATTTAACACATCAATATAATTTTTTTAAGAATGTTATTTTTTCGTTAATAACAAATGATGTGATAATTACATGTGATTATATATTGAATCACATGTGATTATATACTGAATCATATGTGATTATACTAAGGGAAAAGTGAGTGTGTGACTGTCACATACCTAAGGTTAGGTGTGGAACCACTTAAAACTACGAGTTTTTGGTTAAAAAAACTTATAATTCACGACATAAACTCATTAATATAACAAATCTCGTCTAAAACTAGGAGTGAACATGGTACGGTACCATGTATATTTTCTTCATACCATGTACCACCAACTATAATTGGTACACTGATTTAGTTACCAGTACCATACCAAGTTTACTTGGTACTAATTTATTTGGCTACAAACAATCGTGGTTGGTACAAATTGGTAATGGTATATACCAACATCATAAACTTATATGAAATTAAAAAAATTAATAACAAAATAACAATGATATTTTATCATTATCGACCAGTTAAACATATTAACAAGTTTTCCGAACACGAAAACAAAATAAGAAAAATTATATAATATGTTACGTGCTATATAACATAAACTAGTACGATAAAATAACAAAAGACGTAGCTAGCTTGTCGTAATTGGAATCTTGAACAAATAGGTTGATAGTTTAGTACATTATATTTACCTAATAATCATATAATATATATATATATATATATATATATATATATATCTTGGTTGGTACGGTATACCATGGTATTTAAAATTTTTGTACCATTACCGCACCATGATTACACAATTGGTACGGTACTACCAACCAAACATGTTGGCTACCAACATATTGGCTACCAACTATTCTTGGTACGGTTGGTAGCATGTTGGTTGGTTTTTGTTCGGTACAAATTTGACACCCTTATCTAAAACTTATCAATTATCTTAAATCTTAATTATGTTTTTGTTAAATTGATGTTTCAAGCTTCATATATTTTTAAATGGTGTTTATATTGAACACATGTCATATTCTTGAAATGATGTTGAATTGGTGTTTTTTTTTTTTTTTTGTATAAGTGTTCTAATATGGTGGAAAAGTGATAAAATATTATAAAAGTAACCGTCTTAAGTTTTTTTTAACTAAAACTATGTAGATTTAAGTGGTTCAACACCTAACCTTAGGTATGTGACAATCACACATCACTATCCCCTTATACTAAAACGTTACATGTTTAAATATACAATCACATGTGAATGTACAATACAATCACATGTGATTTACTAACACGCATGATTATCAAAATAATATTATATTTTAACGAAAAATAATAAAATAATAAAAGAATTAATGGAAAAATAAACAAAATTAAATTTTAAAAAATTGAATTTTTTTATAAGTGCCAAATGATCAAAATACCACTTCATGTATAAAATATATGATTAATCTTGACAATTATATCTTATTGATCAATGGATGAGATTTGTCCATTGAGACTACACAAAAATTAAGGACTACTTTGAACATTTCACTTAGTTTACTATTTTTATTTGTACCTTAAGTAAGTATTAATGATAATAAAATTACTACATCCGTATAAAAATAAGTAATACATATGGGTCTCACATTTTGAAACAGAAGATTAAAATATGAGTTAAAATAGGTTAAAGTGGATAATTAATGGAGGTTGAGTCTCATTCTTTTTTACCAAATAATATAAATTTTAAAATATATCACTTATTTTAAAATACTCATAAATAAAAAGTATATCACTTATTGTGATACAGAGGTAGTATAATTATTCTCTTAATTTATGTTTTAATCAGACGAAGTGAAACAACTATTATATATAAAGTTTACTATTAAAAATGTTATTGAAATACAATAAGAATGAGACTAACATCACAAATATATCTTGTTCTAAAGGTTGTCACATAAACTGCGCAGTTTATCATGACGTAGTCCTCGTCGCAAGCTTCGATTTGGTTACTCGTGGGTCTGTGATGTGTAAGATGTAGTTATAAAAAATTAAGTTCAATTTACACCTAATCTAGACTACAGACTCTTAGACAAGTATGACCTAATCGCGGATAGTGAAGGCAAGTAAACCGAGTATCGTTTCCACATAAAACGGTTAAGCTGACTCGTAAAACTAGAACTAAGTAAATTAACCTAAAACTAATCATTATTAAAAAGGGTTTTTATTATTTATTAAAACTAAAAATTAAAAGAATCTACTTTAATTAAAAATGAGTTGATTTTAAGACGACAAATGACAAACGAAACCGAATTTGAAAGAAGGTATTTACTATGACCGAATCCCTCTAGGTCTAAGTTTGGTTGGTTAAGTACTGATTAATATAAAGATATTCTAGAAATTAGGGAGCCAGATTTTTCTCAACTCCCTACAATGTCCGTAATTTGGTTCCTAGGAATCATTTACCTACAAAACCATATTATGGCCACACTTCAGTTTATTGATTCTAACTAAGCTCGGTTTTCCGCGCCTTCCAATCCTAGAACTATCGTTACTAAGGTTGAACTTATGATTTTACATAAGTTATTGATATATAATCTCGGTCCCCTATTTCTAGTGAGTCGTCGACTAAGTCACCAAATGAAAAGTCGGAGGAATTACTAAGTGTTTTGATATTGTAAATACCTAAACAAATTAATACTCCCTCCGTCCCACAATAAACTTCCCATTTGACTTTCGCACAAGTTTTTAGGTGATAGTTAGTGGTGGGGTCATTGATAATACTTTTGATTAAAATATAAGGTTGGATTGGAGAGAGAAAGATAGTTAGTGGATATTAGTGGTGAGGTTTTTAATAATAATAGTTTTTTATTGTGTGGAGCCCATCAAATATGGGAAATGAGAAGTTTTTTATGGGACAAAAATTTAAAGTGAAATGTGAAATTTTTTGTAGGACGAGGGGAGTAATAAATAGATCAAACAATCAAATCTTAAAAGTTCAAACACAAGGTTCCTTAATAAAAAGAATAATTATTTGAATACCATAACAAAATTCTAAAAAAATAAGTCAAACCTAAATCTAGAATCCATACAATCATAATGAATAAAAAGTTTAGCACACATTGACATGCAAGATAATTCAAACATCAAACAAATATAAAAACTTAAAATCATTATTTATAAAAAAGGTGATGATATATACACCACATAATTTAATAATGTACCACAATTTGTACTTTGATATACTTGTATATGCTGTTTTAAAAAATATACAGTGTGGTAAGAAAAGTTTTTATTGTGGTATTAATATCAATTCTCCTGTAAAAATAAGAAATTGAATCAAATAATTGATGATTTATTTGAACCGATCAAATAATTATTGTTGTAGATGCCGTAAATTCTCTCCTTTTAATTATGTCTCGTCCGTACGTAACTGCTCTTCAATTCGTCCGTCACCTCAGCGGCTCAGCCCTATGGTTGGGGTTCTTTTTCTCTTTTTCGTTCGTTGCCTAAACGGCCGTAGCCCCCACGTGAATCACCCAAAAAATTATGTTGTGGTTGTTTTTAAATTGTGGCCACTCCCTTCAAATATCTCGGCCCATATGCGGTTAATTTTTTTTTTTTTTAATTAATGGCCTACTAATTGTGACGTCCTCTATTTTTCTTTACTTCCACCAAAAGGAATTATCAATTATGGGCTGTGTCAAGCCTTTTAATTCTTCTTACAATTTCGTGGCCATCTTTTCTTTTATTTAATTAATAATTAATTCCACCTGTTAACTCTCTTCGCTCATAATGAGAACATAGCATATGGTCGGGTTGGTAGAAAACAGGAATTCGTTCTTTTTTTTTGCCGCGTATTTGGCTCATTATTTATTACTTTGAAATTGTGACCTTCAATTTACAGATATATAAATATTCTAGCTGGTGTGATGCACTGGGTTTATATTCATGTGGGCTGCAGGTCGTGAGTTCGAATCCTTTTGGGAGCGTTGTATTAGCGTCATTTAACTCATACCTCATATGGGCACATATGGGGAATTTTCCTTGGAAATCCCTTTGGGGGCTGGGTTTGCCTGCTTATGCGGAGCTCGAACTCGGGGTGCTCGCTGAAAAATTGCGAGTAGGCTTTCGTTACTTCATTTGCCGTTTCCAAAAAAAAAAAAATAATAATAATAAATAAATATTAGACATAAAAAGAAAAGTGTTAGTTTTCTTTAGAAACCATGTATAAGTTACATTGACGGACTAAAACATGTATAAATCCGTCAATATCAGTCTAAAAACGAAGACTCGAGGCAAAAGCTATGCCCTTTTCAGTTAAGTTCATTTCCTTACACAATCTTGGACTTCCAGAAATACAAAAGCCCGCTCTTCTACATTCGGGCATGCATCAAGTTTATTGGGTGAAGAATAATGATTATTTTGGAGGATTCCAAATATGTTATTCTGAAGTAAGAATTACATTGAATAAAAGCAGAAAAATAATTATTAAAGTATCAAAATATACGACAACGATAACCATAATAAATCACAAATTGAGAAATATGAAGGAGGTATAATAATATAAACAGTCATATCTCTACTAAAATATTGAAAAATAGAATGCTTGACAATCTAGTTGCTTGAAAACATGACAATTTGATTAGCAAGTTTCTCTAAATTCAAGAAAGAAGACCCATGAGAACTCGTCGCGATTTCCGCTGTTTTCTTCCATTCCATAACTTTATTCCTCATTGCTTTACCTTCTTCTCCCTCCATTAACTCTTTCACAAGCTTCTCCACTTCATCCCTTTTCACATTCTTCATAATCTCCATACCAATTCCCCACTGCTTGCACATTTGTCTACAATTGCTTTGTTGGTCACCCAAACATGGCCAACAAATCATGGGTACCCCAGCCGACAAGCTCTCGATGATCGAACCCCAACCACCATGAGTCAAGAATCCACCAACCGAAGGGTGGTTCAGGACCTCTTCTTGTGAACACCAACTAGCAATAAAGCCTCTACTTTTAATCGCCTCCTCGAGTTCTTGAGGTAAAATTGCAGGCTCTCCATCAACCAAATCAGTCCGTATAATCCAGAGAAAAGAATAATCACTGTTAACGAGCCCCCAACCAAGTTCAACTAAATCTTGAATAGTCATAACTGCCAAACTTCCAAAGTTAACATACACCACAGAATTCGGCTCCTTCGACTGGAGCCACTGGACACATTCGGGTTCTTCCACTACTACAGAAACGATTTGTTGTTGCGGGGAAAACGATTTGTTGTTGCGGGGAAAGGAACGCACTAACAAACTACGCACTATCAAACAAACAAACCGCAACAAAAGAGAAACCGCAGTATCAAACATAGAGACCGCAACAAGAAAGAAACCGCAATATTAAAGCCAACACCGCAACAAAAGAGAGACCGCAATATCAAACACAGAGACCGCAATAAGAAAGAAACCGCAACATTAAATAACAAAACGCGCTATTAGTTCTTCGCACACTACACTAGATGTTATACCCGCAATATTAGTTATTCGCACACATGATAAAGTAACCGCAATATTTGATATTCAAAATAAACAAAAAAAATATCATTCCACAATATATATATATATATATATATATATATATATATATATATCTAGCTCTTATATATTTAAAGATAGCACCCAAAAACATACAATCGCACAGTAACTTAATGTCAAAAAAATGTACACTTGCAGGTTGTGATCATTGTAATGGACCGTGTTTCAAAAATTTACAACTATATGTTCAAAAATTTACACTTGCTTAATTGCTAACCTTTAATAAGTGGCATCACTTTGCTTGCACCTCTTCATCCATTCGAGATACAGTGGCAACAACCTTCCTATGTATTCACGAATCATAGAAGCATCAAAACTCTTATTAGTCTTCCACATCTGCTCATGAAAAACAATTAATATCAATAATTTTTACATCTAAATGAGTAATATGTTAAAACTATAACATAAACTTACAGATTGGTTGATGTTAAACTGTATGGTCTGTAAAAATTCTTCAATATGTCGACTAACAATGTAACCACATTCCCAGCTTTGGTCTTGTTTCCAGCACTGTAATATTTCAATATATTGAATATTTTATACATCTTAAATAAATTGGTAAAAAATGGAAATTGAAAACATACAGTTGTGTTTATCCATTTAAATCTACGGGGAAACATATGATTGATTACTCCTACAAGAGTGTAGTAATCGGGACCAGATTCACGCTTTAAAGAATCAACAATATATGCAATATTCGTTTTAGGACAGAGGATAAAAAGCATCCAGTGTTGCCTGCAAGTAAACACAAGCAATTAATCAAAGTTACTTGCTTGTATGATGATTTAAAACATCCAGTGTTGCTTGTATTATGGAAAATCAAATCTTACGCTTGATAGTATGGTGCAAGAATGTATGACTTGCTTGGATGATGATTTAACACATCCCTGATATGTTGGATGACATGGTTCTTGTTGGTGCGACATTCTGGCTCGGTAATATAGTGTGCATTGAAAAATGCACATCGTGAATTGCTGCCCGCCATTGCATAATAATACCTTAAATATACAACATAAAGTTAATAAATACAATTATACCCAAATATTAAAATATTAAGCTTACATTGACAAACAATGTATCATGCTGCTATCAACCCAATGGAATCGAGCAAATTGTAAAACCTCGGTGGCTGGGATGCCTTCTGTATATGTCTCATGATACATACCCGGAGGGGAAGGAACACTAAGACCATATTTGTTATATTTGAAGAATGCATCAAGTATTGGGAGAAATTGGGGAGCATCGGCCATTACCATCGCATAATAATGGTCGTACTGAGGATCTAGAGGAACATCCTCGGGTTCGGGTTCGGGTTGGGGTGTGGTGACGGTTTGGGCTGCGGTGGGTGTTTGGGGTTTAGGGACTGTTCGGGCTGGTCTATCGGGTTGGGCTTCGGGGATGGTTTGTGCTGGGATAATGGGTTGGGCTTTAGTGACTGTTTGGGCTACGGGGACTGTTTGGGCTGGGTTAATGGGTTGGGCTGCGGTGACGGTTTGGGCTGCGGGGACGGTTTGGGCTGCGGGGACGGTTTGGGCTGCGGTGGGTGTTTGGGGTTTAGGGACTGTTCGGGCTGGGCTGTCGGGTTGGGCTTCGGGGATGGTTTGGGCTGGGATAATGGGTTGGGCTTTAGTGACTGTTTGGGCTACGGGGACTGTTTGGGCTGGGTTAATGGGTTGGGCTGCGGTGACGGTTTGGGCTGCGGGGACGGTTTGGGCTGCGGGGACCGATTGCAACTACAATAAGTAATGATAAAAATATTAGTATTTAAAAATAATGATCAAAATAATGATAATGATAAGACTAACCATTTGTGCATATCCATAAAAGTCTTGGTCTAAAGGGAAGGGTGAAGTTTCGGGCATTTCTGGTATATAAACATTGTTTGTTGACAAATCAAATGGAGAGGATTCTCTCAAGTCCCTTTCCGGGGAATTGACAAGCCCATCGCCAATAAGCTAAAACATTTCTACAAAGTTAGATAAAAGCGTTCACAAACAATAAAAAAAACTAAAATATACCTTCACTGCATATCTTGGCCATTGTACTATATTATATGGCAAATTCTCAACCAATTGAACATCATCTATTTTTGTGAGAGGATGTACAGGCAAATCCTCCTTTCCTGCCACGATCGCATCAACTTGGACTTTTACACAACCATCGACAATCGGTTTATTATGTAACAGTTGGAATCCAACAGTTGGCCATACTTGTCCAAAACCAACTTTGACTAAATGGGCATCAGCCACCCTAATTAGCAACTCACATGGTGACAACACCTGTAAAAACATATAAAATTATAAATTGTTGCGGTTTTGTTAATTTGTTGTTGCGGTTTTGAGTTTCATTTTTTTATGTGTTACAAGAACGTTGCATAGTAACAAATTCAAATTGTTAAAAGATGTTACACATGAATAAAACAGTAGGTTAATTATAAATTTGCATAGTACTAAAACACATATATAATACAAATATTAATTTTCAATAATATATAATAGATCGAGTTATTAAATATATGTTCCTTCTCCGTCAGTTCGTACATATGAGCTTCTATTCATGTTTTCAAAATTCCCGGGTTCGATACCGACGGAAAATGGTGGTAAATCATCGAAGTTGTCGTGTTCTTCTTCATCCACAACATTATCAACCCCAAGAATACGTCTTTTACCTTGCAACACAATGTGGTATTTTGCTTTGCTTGGATCTTTGACGAAAAAAATTTGTGATATATGTGTTGCGAGAACGAATGGCTCGGATTTGTAGCCATTAGTTTCAAGATCGACAAGTGTAAAATCATATTCGTCAACTTTAACACCCGTACGGTTATTTACCCACTTACACTTGAACACTGGGATTATGAAATCAGAATACTGCAATTCCCAAATTTCTTCTATCACACCGTAATAAGAATCTTTTGCGATGCTTATCAATGTATCTTGATCACGCCTATCGATTCCGGTTGTTGATGCTATTACTGTAACTCCACTATTTTGCACTGTACTTTTTCTATCTTGATCTTTGGTGTAAAATGTATAACCATTAATATCATATCCTTGGTAAGTTCTTACTCTAGCATCTGGACCTTGTCCCAATTTTTGGACAGTGTCATCAACGTCGTCACTTGTTGTCACCCTCTCTTTCAACCAACTTGCCAAATCCTTGTTTTGGTTGTTTATGTACCACACTTGTTGTTTACCCGGGTTCGTCGACTTTAACATATCCATATGTTCATCAACATATGGAGTGAGGCATGTCATGTGCTTTAAGATTACTAAATGAGCAACTTGTAGTTCTCCGTGCATTGGCACTATTATCTTAAAACCTACTCCTCCCTTTCCTTCAAGTCGACCTGAATGGCGACTTTTAGGAACGCCAACACTTTTGACACCTTCCATATTGCCTAAGAAAAACAAAATATATAATAAATTAATTTTTGCTATAGTTGATCATATATATTACATACGTACCTTGGCAGAACTCAATCACCTCTTCAGAAGTATACCCTTCAATAATACTTCCCTCTGGTCGATTACGGTTTCTTACATAAGCTTTCAATATTCCCATGTATCTTTCAAAAGGGTACATGTAACGTAGAAATACAGGACCACATGCCTTAATCTCTTGTACGATATGAGATATTAGGTGAACCATTATATCAAAAAATGATGGTGGAAAGTGCATCTCTAGTTCACAAAGGATAACATAAACGTCTTTCTCCCATTTGTCCAAATCTTCGACATCAATAACTTTCGTATGAATATTGTTGAAAAACAAACAAAGCTTTGTGATTGTATGTCGGATATCATCTTGTAAAATTCCACGAATTGCGATTGGAATCATATGTGTCATCAAAACATGACAATCGTGAGACTTCATCCCAAGCAATTTATAATCTTTCATTGATACAAATCTTTGAATGTTTGCTGAATAAGATGACGGAACCTTAATATCGTGCAAACATTGGCATAACTTTTTTTTTCTTCTTTCGTTGTATTATAACATGCGGGTGGAAGATAAGTACGAGTGCCTCGTTGTATGGGAGCAAGATCTTTACGTATTCCCATCTCGACCATGTCATTTCGAACCTTAATACCATCTTTAGTTTTGTACTTAATATCCAATAATAAGCCTATCAAGCTCTCACATACGTTTTTTTCTATGTGCATAACATCAAGACAATGTCTAACATCTAAATGTCTCCAGTAAGGCAATTGAAAAAATATGGACTTCTTTTTCCATATGGCATCATTATCAATACGGAATCTCTTACCCAACACAACATTAATTTTTTCAACTCGTGAAAATGTATCAAATCGTTTCTTCACCGTCCTGACCTCGACAGTTCCGTCAAACTCAATCGTCTTCTTCCTAAATGGGTGACTCTTGGTAAGGAATCTTCGATGTCCCATGTATACAGTTTTTTTACAATTTGGTAACCACACCGAGCTTGTCTCATCTTCACAAACAGGACAAGCTTTCTTACCCTTCGTTTTGTATCCTGACAAGTTACCGTATGCTGGAAAGTCATTGATAGTACAAAAAACCATGGCCCGCAATTTAAATTGTTCTTTTCTATAAGCATCGTATACATCTACACCATCACTCCAAAGAGTTTTTAAGTCATCAATCAAAGGGGATAAATAAACATCAATATCATTACCCGGTTGTTTCGGACCTTGAATCAACAAGGACATCATAATGTATTTCCGTTTCATGCATAACCATGGTGGGAGATTGTAAATGCATAAGAGAATTGGCCACGTACTATGACGACTACTCATGTTACCGAAAGGATTTATCCCATTCGAACTAAGCCCAAACCGTATGTTTCTGATCTCCTTCCCAAACTCAACATACCTTTTATCAATGTTTCTCCACTGCGGTGAATCCGCAACATGTCTAATTTTCCCGTCAATCACACGTTCTTCTGAATGCCAACAAAGTAACTTGGCTTCTTTCTCGTTTGAATATAACCTTTTCAGTCTTGGTATAATAGGAAGATACCACAACAGTTTAGCCGGTGGTCCATTCTTTGTCACATCATCGTCAACTTCATCTGTATCCTTTTTCCGTTTATACCTCGATGCCTTGCAATGAGGACAGTTATGCAAATTTGCGAACTCGTTCCGAAACAACATACAATTATTGGGACATGCATGTATTCTTTCTACTTCCAATCCCATTGGACACATTAATTTTTTTGCTCGATATGTAGAAATTGGTAATCCATTTTCTTCCGGAAGCAACTCATGATGTAAAAGCTCTATTAGGGTTGTGAAACTTGTATCACTCCATCCGTTTTTCATCTTTAAGTTAATTAACTTCAACACAGCATCAAGTTTCATTAATTTAGAACCTTTATATAACGGTGTTTCGGCTTCATCAAATAAGTGATGTAATTCATCTTGTTCACCAACGTCACCACTCATATTAGTATCCAATTCATTAATACTTTCATCGAAACGGTCATTTGAAGTGATTTATCGTTATCATGGTATGAGTCATTGTTCAATGTTGTATATGCAGTACTACTACTATCTACATTGCTCGAAGATGTGTTACAATTAAGTCGTGATTCTCCATGACTTGACCAACAAGTGTAATTATACATAAAACCATGGCGAAACAAATGGTGCTCTATATCACCGGTGTTTGTGAATCTTTTAGAGTTTTTACAAACGTTGCAAGGACATAAGATCGAAGGACTTGCGTTCTTAACGCGATTCGATTCAGCAAACCGAATAAAATTTCCAACACCGATGACATAATCGGCGGACGAACGTATAGCATGATACATCCAATAACTACGCTCCATCTAAAAATTAATAAAGCGACAATAAAAATTAATTAATATTATATACTTAAATGGTAATTGAAAGATATATAAGTAAGTCACATATTCAGCCATTTATCAACCTTAAAAAAACGAACACATTATATCTTTCTAGCTACAAGATGGTTTTCTGTTCATCATGTGGCAAACAAGCAGTGATTCGCACTTCATGGACAGCCAGAAACCCTGGACGAAGGTTTTATACATGTCCAACAAAGGTAAGGCCTTTAATTTGAAGATATTTAATATATAACCATTTTAGAATTCAACTAATTATTAACTATTGTATAATATTCTTTTTTATAGGGTTCTACATGTAGATTTTTTGTGTGGTTTGATCCTGTTATGTGTGAAAGATCCAAACAAATCATTCCAGGATTAATAAACTCGAAGAACAATCTTGAAAGGAAGCTCGAGGAACGTGACTTAATGCTAAGGAAAATGAAATTGTATTTGATAGGGATTTGCATAGTTTTCATAGGATATGCAATGTTTGCATAATCTACTGTATTCTCTATTTTATGAATGTAATGTGTCTATTTTGGCAACTAATTGGAAGATACTTATATTTCTAAGTCTACTTCAAAGCATGAGATTAAAAAAAGAAAACGAAATTACCTTAAAAATAGTAGCAGAACGAAAACAGGATCTCAACGAAGAAGAAAGACAACTATTTCAAAATATGTCCGTTGGATATTAAATTATTCAAATTTGTTTTGTTATTGCGATTCCAACCGCAATAACAAACACACAAACCGCAACCACAAAAAGAATAAGACCGCAATAACAAATGTATGCTAGTCGTTACAATAAATAACGTTAGACAAGTAGATTATGCAATTAAACTATTATAAATTAATCAATTAAACTATTAATATTATTCTGTTAATATTATAAATTAATCAATTGAAATATTAATATTAATCTATTTATATTATAAATTAATTATTTTGAAATTAGACACTCTAAATTTGAAGATAAATTAATTATTTTATCGGAGACTTTGAAGATATATAGATGGTTAACTAAAAAAAACTTGAATATAATATTAACAAACGTGATGCATTACAAGGGAAATTAAAAAGTCACAAAATTTACAACAAAAAACTTATCAAAACAAAGTTACTTTCATGTAAACTCGGCCTTTGGGCTCCATTTTCTCAAGATCAATGGTGAAAACAACCCATTGGTTCCAATGGATGCCCCAAGCCATCCTCAACTCATCAAAATCCCCATGGATGGTGATCGGGCCATAGGGTCTTTCTTCGATTGGTTTCTTTCGATTACGAAAGACATCAACCAACACGAACCTTGCACTCTTCTCTCCCATCTCAAAGACACAACATGTGCCATAGTTGTAGAGTTTGACATCCTCAACCAGCTTTGCTGGTATAGTCTGAAATTAAGAAATCAACAAAATATTGATTAATCATAAACAGTAAACAGAAAGAAAAAAAATTGAATGCATACAATTTCCCTCTGTTGTATAACTTGGGAGGACAATTTCACAGCAAAGTAATGGCTGTGCTCTAGGGGATCCTCCACTTGGTAGTTATTGATATCGTCGTCAGTAGACGACTCGATATCAATGAATTCTTGAGGAAGATTTTCGTTTTCCATTTCAGATGTTAATAACAAAAAAAGGATTTTGATTAATAGTTTTCTTGTAACTGCATTTCAGAATAATATTAGTTAACTATATATAATAACCAAGGGCGTCGAAATTGAAGAGGGAAAATTGACCGTCATCTAGAATTCAAGCGCGTAGCAACAGTGAAACCGCGGTAACAAATACGGAAAACCGCAATAACAAATGTTTGAATTTATAATATTTGAATAATATTTGAATTAATATTTTGGGATTTATATTAATTTAATGCATCGAGTAAATACACATCAAGTTGGATGGAAGTTACAGCTAGTTTTACAGCTACTTTTTTAAACTTATCCTCTTAACCGCAATAACAAATCTGGAAACCGCAACAACAAATGTTTTTCCTCGATTTTTACCACATCATAAGGTAATGTTGCAGGAGAATCAAATATTTCTTGAGATTCTAAAATATATGCGTGATGATAGTTTCTTTGAAATTAAAAGAGAACTAATTAATATCAGCTCTATATATTGTACCATAATTGCCATTATTTTGATGGATCAAACTTAATTTTCATATATATGAAGGTTTATTAAGTCATTGCTTATTGGTGCTGCATCATCAAGATTCACATGTTGCAGCAGATTTTGTTCTCTCGCGAATCTTGATGATGCTGCAGCAGAAATCAAAATGACTATTCACTTGTTTGGAGATGCGGTTGTACAGTTGTGATGCGCGCCATAACCCTAATCCCCAATCCCGCCAAAACTTAAGTATATATATAAGCAGACTTCATTCATTCCTTTAATTTGTTATATCAAAAACGTTTCGTTTTTAAACCTACAAGAACGTTTCAAAGAAAAACTTTTCAAAGTAAGATTAATCGATCTTTTAAGTTTCTAATATGAGTTCTAGCAGTCTGCATATTGGTGATCACGTTAATAATTTCTTCATCGTAAAATGGTGTGCGTCCATGACAAGAAAAATTGTATGATTTTTCTTTTTAATTTCTTGCTATTATAATTAATTTGCAGTATAAATTTAATTTTCATTTCTTTCATCAGACTATTCCAGCAAAATTTGTTAGGGATCACCAACTTTGGAATGAGCGTCATTTGTGTGCTTTGTCAAACCTTGAGATGAGTCCCCCATACATGGTTTTCAATTTACTACACCACAGTGATCGAAGGAGGCCCAATGTTCGTTTTATAGACCATATGACTATCAATGGTGATATGGTCGACTTCAAACAGAAGATGGGCATCCGCACGAACCAACATGTGATGTTCACCCTTGATCTCGAAACAAAAAACCGTGGTGCTGGAGTTATCTTCAACGTTACTCTTCTGTGAATCAACATGATGTTAGTTAGCTTTGTGTTTAGGTTTTGGTTGTCCTTATTTTGGTTTGGCTTATAATAGTATGTTACATATATGTAATGTTATCGTTGTATCTTTATGAAATTTGTTTTTGTTTGCCAATTAATTAATTAATTTAAACTGAAAATTTAGATTGTTGTTGCGGGTTTAGCATGGCCGCAACAACAAATTTGGTAGTTGTTGCGGGTAACGTATGGCCGCAACAACAAATGGAATTGTTATTGCGGGTTTAACATGGCCGCAACAACAAATTGAATTGTTGTTGCGGTTCTTTCTTTTGCAGTGCGAACTGAATTTGTTGTTGCGGTTATATTGTACCACCGCAATAAATAAATTTATTGGTCCGCACTAACAAACCCGATCTGTAGTAGTGTTTCTTCCATAAACTATACCCAATGGATTTGCTGGTTTCAGTTTCTTTCATCTGATTTATAAGCATTTGAAGAGGTCCAATGGTGTAAACTTCAGGGATTATTGATTTGATCTCTTTTAGGAGACTAGGCTCTAGTTCCTCGAAAATGTGGATGATTGCATGTGAAACTTTATCAGCAGCCTCAGCGATGTCTAGGAAGTATTTAAGCACAGGATCATTCGGTTTTGTGGCTTGCATAAATTCAGGTAGATCCTTCAAATGAGTTCCTTCCATTCCAGGAATCCAATATATCTCCATGTCAAGATATCCATTCGTCAAATAACTTTCATCTACAAAAATAGTTAAAGATTGATTTGTTTAAAGGTAAACTGCACCAATGCAATATGATCGAACCGTCCAGAATTGTAGTTTCAAACCAAGCTATATCGGTTCCGATTTTGGTTCTAATTTTCATACAAAATCGGTTTTCGATCGGGTTCAATTCCGAGCAGTTCGTTAAGTGTTTTAGTTGTTTATGTTCATATATTTGTATTTCCATACATACTAGTTAGAGTTTTGTTTACAATATATTTACTTTATTTATTTAATGTTGTGAGTTGAATCTTTTCAAGATTTACATTGTGATTTCATTGTCTTCTTCGTCAACTTTAAGTATTTTTACACTTCATTTCAAGTTTTGTAAGCATTTAAATTATTCATTCAATTCATTTCCTATAATTATTAGAGATTACAAAAAATATTAGAAGATTGTTGACAAAACTTGTTAAGTTTCATTCATTTAGGTATGTGAACGTTCGTTAAGCCTTGTTCGTTCATTTGCGTTAGTGAACGTTCGTTAAGGTTCAGTTGTATATGTTCGTTTAGCGAAACCATTTAATTTTCTTATCAAACGAACACGAACATAAAAGTTCGTTCGTTTAACTGTTAGCGAACCGTTGACGAAATTTTTTTTTCTTAAAAATGAACACGAACAAGACCCCGTTTGTGTTCATTCGGTTCGATCGAAAATGCAAATATCTTTCATTAAAAATATATGACATGACAATTAACCCGAATTAAAACATGATATTGTTGTCCATGAGTTTTGGGAATTGATATATCGAGGGATTAGGAAAAACCAAACCTTTAATAGGGAGAATTCCTTTCTCCACTAGAACTTTGGCCTGGTAAGACCCCATAAATCCAGAGGCAGCCGTGGTCCAGAAAAGGATGATGTCGATCTTAAGCTTCTGAGCAGCATATATTGTGTTTGTGTAAGTCATGAAACCGTCACAAGTAACCGGAGTTTCAAGTCCAGATACGAGATCAACAAAAGAATCAGAGAAATTGGTTGCAAGGTAGCTCATTACTTCAGATATGGTTGGTGTATGCTGGACACCATCATCTGTACCAGAATCTGGGACTGTTTTGAACTGAAAACCAGGAGTGCCATCGAGACTGTGAGTCCCACCAGACTTTACGAGCCGATTATGGTTGGAGCGAGTGTTGATGAAGGTTATATGGATGCCTTTGTGGTGGAGTAGCCTGGCTAATTTTAGCATACACTTGATGTGGCTTTGAGCAGGAAATGGTATGAACACCACATGAGGCTTTCTTTCATCAACTCTACCAACTCCATCCATTGATCTGTGTGTGTTTTTAATGATTTGGTTCGAGTTTTCTTGATTTTAGTACGGTTTCAAATGGCACTAGAAATTGTTCTCAGTTTGTGTCCTACGTTAATGTTTTGCCCCTCACTGCAGCCTATCCTTATCTTTTACAGAACTTCAATTCATTCAACATGATGTTCCAATGCATTGTTCCATGTTTGGTACTAAAATAAGTGAACATTTGTTTTTTTCTTTTTCTTTTACGGAATATTGAATTTAAACGAATTAATTAATAATTAATATATTACTATGTACATACAATTGTAATTAGGGGTGAGCAGAAAAAGAGGGTAACCAAAATTGGAACCGTAACCGTCTCGGAACCAGATGTTCCGGACCAGGAACCTATTAGGAGGTTTCGGTTCTGGTTCCTAAAATCATGGAACCGACATAAGAGGTTCCGGTTCCGGTTCTCAAAATTAAGAAACCTGGAACCGGTGGATAACCTAGAACTAGGGATGTGTTCGGTTCCGGAACCGGACCGAACCGGACCGGAACCGGTAAACCCGGTAATCAAAAAAAAGGAAATTTCAAGGACCGAGAACCGGACTGGTTAAACCGGTTCCGGGCCCGGTCCGGTTCCGGGTCGGTCCGGTCTTCAAACGGGTTTAGAACCGGTAAACCCGGTTTTTGTGTTTGCCATCCGATTATACATTTTCGGTGCATATTTTTATCTTAAAATATATAACTTAAATATTTTAACGTACTTTTAATAAAAGTATGATGTTTGCGGGGGTTCACGGGTTGTTTCAAGTCAAATATGTTTCTATTAAAAGCCTATATGCCTATTATTTCGACATATATATATGAAAAGTCGTAAGTCTATATACCTTTTTAAATGCCGGTTCCAAACCCGAAAAAAACGGAACCGAACCGGGACCGGAACCGGTAAACCCGGTTTGTTAATTTTTATCAAATCTAAGAACCGGGAACCGGACCGGTTAAGCCGGTTCCGGTTCGGTTCGGTGTCGGTTCCGGTTCGGTTCCGGTTCGGTTCCGGTTTTCCGGTTTTTATACACACCCCTACCTAGAACTGGTGGTTACACGGTATATTTTTATTAAAATATATAATATATTATACATGAATAAATTAAATAGATTTATGATTTATCTAAATGTAAAATACTAGTCCAAATAAAAATATAAAATTGACCTTACTCGTTATAATTGAGTCAGAAATTGGATGCGATATTCACTCGTCGTCGTGAGGTCGTATCTTTGTGACTGACTTTTACATGAATCACACATTTACTATGTTTTTATCATTCTTATTCACTTATTTCTATTTTGAACAATATACGTAATCGTTGAACTATATTTATTATCGTTAAACGATATATGTAATCGTTAGTTTGTATGATTTATTGTCTTGTTTATTCAGTAAGTAATGTTAATTTTTTTTGAACTTGGATACAGGGTAATCGGAACCTGCTCTGGAACCGGCGGTTCTGGTTCCGGTTCTGAAAATTTAGGAACCTGTCTTCCAGGTTCCGGTTTCGGTTCCGGTTCCTATATCTCAGGAACCTGCGGTTCCGGTTCCGGTTCCGGTCGGAACCGGCGGGTACCCTGTTATGCTCACCCCTAATTGTAATACAGTAAAAAATATAATAATAAAATACTATTCATTATGATTCAATTAGTGAATTGATTTTTTTTCTTTTGTTCTCAACAATTCACAGGGTTTTAATTTTTTTTTCAAAATTACCCCTAAATTAAAGGTGATTTGGTTAGTATATTAAAAATTTTATTTTGTACCCTAAAATTAATATATTCGTATCACAATAAATAATATATTTAGAATCTCTCAGTTTTTGAAACAAAAGTTTAAATTGAAAGTTAAAATATATTAAATAGGATAGTTAGTGAATGATGAGTTTACTTTTTGTATACTAAATAATGTAAATTTTAAAATGCATCACTTATTTTGAGATATTTATAAATGAAAATTGCATCACTTATTGTGATACGAAGGTAGTATTAATATTATCTTAATGAAATTTAAAATTAGACAAAGTGAAACAACTATTATATATGAAGTTTACTATTAAAAATGTTATTGAAATACAATTAGAATGAGACTAACATCACAATATTTTTATTTTTTGCATTATTTTATAGAAAAAACACACACTATGAATCACTAATTCTTGATTAATCTTTAGATTTAGCAATAATAATGTTAAGATTAGAGAGAGTTTAAGTGCTTGACTTTGCTTAAGATATTGACAAAGTGATTAACTATGCAAAGCTTCAATGTAATTACTATTAGACCTAGGTATTTATACTTAGGACTAATTATGACTAGTTACCAATAATACCCTAAACTATTATCACAACAAAATATATTCTAACAATCTCCCCCTTTGTAATAATAACACAGGAATGTATCTTCTAAATCTTTATTTTAACAAAAGCTTGATCTAGTAGATTTTTTGATTATGCAAATTTGAAGTAGGATCAGCTTTAACTTCGTATAACATTGAGAGTAAATACTTCTTGTAGCTTTTCAACCAACAAGAAATATTTTGAAGACTTTTCATTGAAGATACTTCTTGATCGACTAATAGTAAGGTCTTTGGTGGGTAAATCTTGAGTGTAGCGGAAGTCTCTCTTTTCCATGAGTATCTTTTCATGAATATTTTTCCTTTAAAGTTGATTTTGAACATGTTTTCTGTTTATTGAAGTTCTCATTGGAAATTAAATTGATTAAAATGCATATTCAGGGGGAGAAAGGTAATGCTAGCTCGGTTGTATATCCTTTGAGTAAAAAAACTAATGATTGAAAATATTATCATGAAACATGTGGGATATCTATCGTTAACAAGCACACTGATATATATCATGTTGATTATCAGGTTGTCGAGTAACTTTAGTGTGATACAAAATTATCTATTAATAACTATAAGTAACTTTGAAGTTACTTATTTACAGGTGCATGTAAGTGCTATTTGTGTTCTTGAAAAAGCAGACGATTTGTGTGTTCTTGAATTGTTATGTGCTATTTTGCAACTTTTAACTCTTATACCATTTGACCCGTTTCTTCTTTTAGGTGATTCTATTTTATTTACCCTGATAGCCCTTAAATGGAATCATCCAACTTACCCGCTCATAAAACATACTTTTGATTTTGAGGGTTTGAGAAAATACCCGTTTAACCCGTCTCGGATAATTGATCACTTTTGACCGTGTACAAAAAAAACCATTTGACACGTTTCGAGTAATTAATGCATATTTTTACCAATTTTCTGTTTTTTTTACTGAATGAATCAGCCTTAATTTTTAGTAGTGATTTTAATGTTTTTTTCATAAAAAGATCAGTTTTCCTTTTTAAATAGTGATTTTTTAATGATTAGGTCAATGCCCGTTATGAAATTACATTCACAGGTCAAATCGAAAAAGAAAAAAAAAATAGAATCCACTAGTTTAAAGTTTATTATTTGAACCGTTTCGGATAACATCCATTTGAAACGTTTCGGGTTAAAGTTTTACCCATTTTTTTAAATCACTCTGTTTTTTACTAAGAGATTTTTTATTAGAATTAAGTTCTTTTTCAAATAATGACTTTTTAAAAATTAGGTCAATACCCATGTGAAATTACATTTACGGGTCAAATGGTAATACATGTTTATAAGTTAAACCAAATATTTAAAAAAGCTTATCTAATTTAATAAGCTTAAAAGCTAAAAAAACCTACTAGTAAGCTCTTCTAAACACCCCTTCAATCACTCTAAATAAAAAGTATGGAGGAGTAATGGTATAGACCATCATATCTCTCCTAAAACATTGAAATATAGAACGCTCTAGTTGCTTGAAAACTTAACAATTTGATTAGCAAGTTTCTCTAAATCCAAGAAAGAAGACCCATGAGAACTCGTCGCGATTTCAGCTGTTTTCTTCCATTCCATAACTTTCTTCCTCATTGCTTTACCTTCTTCTCCCTCCATTAACTCTTTCACAAGCTTCTCCACTTCACCCCTTTTCACATTCTTCCCATTAATCTCCATACCAACCCCCCACTGCTTGCACATTTGTCTACAATTAATTCGTTGGTCACCCAAAAATGGCCAACAAATCATCGGCACCCCAGCCGACAAGCTCTCAATGATCGAACCCCAACCGCCATGAGTCAAGAATCCGCTAACCGAAGGGTGGTTCAGGACCTCTTCCTGTGAACACCAACTAGCAATAAAGCCTCTACTTTTAATCGCCTCCTCGAGTTCTTGAGGTAAAACCGCAGGCTTCCCATCAACCAAATCGATCCGTATAATCCAAAGAAAATAATAGTCACTGTTAACGAGCCCCCAACCAAGTTCAACTAAATCTTGTATAGACATAACTGCCAAACTTCCAAAGTTAACATACACCACGGAATTCGGTTCCTTCGACTGGAGCCAATGGACACACTCGGGTTCTTCATTCCATAAACTATACCCAATAGATTTGCCGGTTTCGGTTTCTTTCATCTGATTTACAAGCATTTGAAGAGGTCCAATGGTGTAAACTTCAGGGATTATTGATTTGATCTCTTTTAGGAGACTAGGCTCTAGTTCCTCGAAAGTGTGGATGATTGCATGTGAAACTTTATCAGCAGCTTGAGCGGTGTCCAGGAAGTATTTAAATACAGGATCATCCAGTTTTGTGGCTCGCATAAATTCAGGTAGATCCTTCAGACGAATTCCTTCCATTCCAGGAATCCAATCTATCTCCATGTCAAGATATCCATTCGTCAAATGACTTTCATCTACAAAAATAATTAAAGATTGATTTGTTTAAAAGGTTAAGTGCACCAAAATGCAATATGATCGAACTGGCCGAAACCACATAACTGAACCGAGCTATATCGGTCCCAGGCAAATTTGGTTCTCGATTTGATTCGGTTTCGTGCAGTTCGGTTCGGCCCAAAACAGAGAAAAAACTGATAAAGTCAAAGAAACTTTCGTGGTTTAGTTCGGTTTCCGCCGGTTCTCGGTCCTGTTCGTTTTATGAGCATCATTGGTTCGGCCGAAATCATTTTCTCGATTCGATTCAATTTGGTTTTTGACATAAAAAAGTAATAAAAATATATAACATGAGAATTACCCTGGATTAAAACATGATATTGTTGTCTTTGAGTTTTGAATATATATCGGGGGATTAGGAAGAACCAAACCTTTAAGTGGGACAATTCCTTTCTCCATTAAAACTTTCACCAGGTATAAATCCGGAGGCAGCCATGGTCCAGAAAAGGATGATGTCGATCTTAAGCTTCTCAGCAGCATATATTGTGTTTGTGTAAGTCATGAAACCGTCACAAGTAACCGGAGTTTAAAATCCCGATACGAGATCAACAAAGGAATCCGAGAAATTGGTTGCAAGGTAGGACCATACTTCAGATAGGGTTGGAGTATGCTGGACACCATCATCTGTACCATCGGGAACTGTTTTGAATTCAAAATCCGGAGTGCCATCGAGACCGTACCGGACTTCACAAGCCGGTTATGGTTGGACCGAGAGGTTATATGGATGCCCTTGTGGTGGAGTAGCCTGGCTAACTTGAGCATACACTTGATGTGGCTTTGAGCTGGAAAGGGTATGAACACAACATGAGGCTTTCTTTCATCAACTCTAGGAGCTCCATCCATCGATCTGTGTGTGTGTTATCGTGGTGTTTTTGATGATGTGGTTCGAGTTTTCTTTTTATTGATTTTAAATGGCGGTAGAAATGGTTATCAATTCGTTTATGTTTTGGCCCTTACTGCAGCTTAGGCTTATCTTTGACAAAACTCCATACAACATGTTCCTTTCCATTATTGAAACTAAAATCACTAAACATTTGTTTTTTTCTTTTTCTTTTACTTGTTTCCGGAATCTTGAAGTATAAATCTTAAAGATAATCATTGAAAAAGTAACCCTTACTCTATATGCATTGGTGTAAAATTTTAGTTTCTATTAACTAGAAATGTTAGGAGGCTTTGTGTGATCCTAGTTTCTATCTAAAAATGGTAAATAGGGTAAGATTAATGTGTTTTTAGTGAGAGAGATAAAGCTTGAATTAGGATTTGATAATGGAGGTTACAACTTACAAGGCTTAATGAAAGTGAAATGTTAACATTCTATTCATACGACTCCTCTATTCTGTTACAAATCAACCCTAACACTAAGCTAAGTGAACGACCAGCAGCTAATCGACTAAGTGGATTAGGATTGAATAATCTATTACTTGTACAAGTAAATGCGTAAAACCTTTTAGTTCAACAATCTTCCAGTTTTCATGTTTTACGCTTCTTTCGGAAAACTTTGGTTGGCTCTCACCTTTGTATTAGCCAACCTTTTTGAGAGGGCTCGGTAGAAAATGAAAGAGTCTTATTTGTATCTCAAATTCCAAAATAAACTTCAAAGTTTTTATAATCACATTCCTCTATTCAAGTCGCTCATCAATGACCAATGTTGACTCTGGTTTTGAAACCTTTCTATTTCGATCCGCTTTACTAATTTGAGTTGACTCAAACCCGACCCGAAATGTGAGCCCTAATTTCTAATCCAAAACACTCCCAAGACAAAATGGGTACAGGCTTCCACATAATCGATAATGGCCGGACAACCCAAATCCTTTTCCACACAATTTGTTGTTGCATTCATCAGAAATGAGTTGCAGAATCAGCGGTTTCACAACAAACATTGCTTCAACTTCCATTGCTGCTCTTACTCCTTCCTCTGTTTTGCTCTCCAACACCACTACCAATTCGTTCCTGACATTAAGAGGAAGAACAAGAACAAAAGGTTGCTCAATTACGAACCCTAATTATTCAAATAGGAAACTACGATGCAGTTTTTTAGAGCTCCCGCTTCTTCCTTTCCCTTCTGATCAGGTATTTCCGTCGTTAATGTTTTTTTGTTTGAAATTAGCCACTGAAGAGTACTAACATACACCTGACTAGAATGTGATTAGTTACCTCTGTAAGAAATGATGTTCATTACCTAAAAGCATTTACTTAAGTAATCTTGTCCATGAAATAAATTTTCTTAGGTTTGAAATTGAATAGTCCAAATATTCCCCCTTTTTTTAGTTTTTTTTTTTATTTTATTTTTTAATTCAGTGTTACAACAATATTAGATGTTTTATATGATAAACCATATATAACTGTGAATATAAATATATAGGTTGGTTATAACATCCACGTTTCGTAGTATTGAGTATGGAAAACCAATATCATTTTATAGGAAACTATTTGTGAAACCAAACAGACTTTTTTTCATATGTATTGCAGGTACTTGTTCCATCTGAGGCTAAGACACTTCACCTTTTTGAAGCAAGATACCTCAAGTTATTGGATGAGGTACTTAATTATTATTAATTTTTTCATAACATGGTACAAATTTCTAGCCAGTTGGGTCACTAAAAGATGGTTATGTGTCTTTGTTGTAAATAAGATGATATTGTGATTGCAGTGTTTATTTAAAAAGAAAAAACTTTTTGTGCATTTTGTGTTGGATCCAATTGTTGTGAGTTCTACATCCAAAGAAGCTTCCTTTGCTGCCAGATATGCTTGTTTGGTTGTTATAGAAAAGGTAAACTTCCTTCCTTCCGGTAGCTATTTTATTTTTCTTTCTTTTAATTTTTTTTTTAATTGCCATTTAAACTCATTGTTGTCTCAGTTTTCCAACAGGTTGAACAATTAGATGTTGGAGCTTTAGTCTCTATTAGAGGAATTGGTCGTGTTACACTAGTCAAATTTGCAAAGGTAAGTTCAAAAATGATTATGTCATATTCAATTAAATAATCAAGTTTAATATTAAGTTTTTGTAGACGAGTATTTTCTTAAATTTTGCAGGCAGATCCTTTCTTAGAAGGCGTTGTATTACCATTACAGGACAATGTTCCACTAAATGAAACAGAAATAAGCTCTAAAGTTGTTGAACTAAAAGAAGCTATCCATGGTTTAAATAGCCTGGAAATTAAATTAAAGGTTTTTCTCTTGCACCAAAAGTTGCATATCATAATATGTTTTTGTAGTGACCTAATTGGACATAAAATTTTACAATGATCTAAACATGAGATAATGTAAAGGTAGGTTGTTTTATAGGCAACTAACCCTTTTAAATCCCAAAAGAACAAACAGTTGTGATACATTGAATCTGTAATTATAATTTTACTTACAAAATTACTAATTTATGTTAATGATTAGGCTCCAAAAGATGAACCGTTGCAGACCCAAACAGCAAACTCATTAGAATGGGCTTTAAAAGAACCTTTTTTGGATTGTGAAGAAGCTTTCATTCCATCTTTTGCTGAGCGTGTATCCTTTGCTGCACTTCAAAATGTTTCAGGTATGTGGGTCCCATGTTTACTAATGAACGGGTTGTGTTTTATATCAAACAGGCCAATTAAAAAATAAAGCTAATTTATATGCTGCTGTTATAACAGGATCTACACAATCAGAAATGTTAAATTTGCAGGAAGAAAAACTGAAAGCAATGGATGTTAAAGAAACAATACAACGGCTTGAAAATTCATTTAGTTAAAAACAGAGTATCCATGACTGCAGCCAAACTTGCTATTCAGTCACTGAACATGCAATAAATCAATTTTCTATCTTTTTACTTTTAAAAAAGGTATACAGAAATGTATCACATGAATTCTATTGTATGTATTCGATTATGAAAAATATTTACCTTTTGATGTAACCAAATTACTATCACGAGGAAGATTAAAATGTAATTTTAACAGTCTAATACATACACTACATTTGTGTAAATTTTGATACAAATTTATATAACTTGCCCTTTTTGAAATTAGTTTACCTTTTTTATGTTTATTATTATATAATCAATGGTTAGTATTGTCCATACATGACTGTATAATGGTTGATGAATGATGTTTCTCCACACATTAAAAGTCTGCCACTCATTCTTTATCAATGATGGTTAAAGGATATAGAAAATGGTTATGAATTACAAAGTCATAAAGGAAATATAAAAAATGATAAAAATCATGATTATATCTTTGGATGATATAATCTTTGAGGCCAAAATTCTCCCAACGGATATTTATTTGTATTATTCCTCACCAGATATCTGTTCTTTAAAAAAATAGAACATTACACACAGTACACGCTGACTAGGTGAAACCAGAGATGGGGTTAACTTCTGCCACTTTTATGGCTTCAACTGCAGCAACAACCTCCACCTTTCTATTCAGACCTCCACTCACAACCTTCTCTCGTCACCTTCATTTCTCTGTAAGTCACCGATTTTATTTTATTATTATAATTTTTTTTTAAATGTGTCTGTTTTATGCAACAACTTTTTTGTACCGAAGTTAAATGTGTTAGAGTTGGAACGTTGTGAATGTACACGATAGATATTAGGACATAAGCAACCGAAAATACTATACATGATAAATTTCAAGGCATAAACATAAGAAATCATAACATATTCAAGATTTTTGGATATATAAGTAAAAAATTCTAATTTACTAGCAAAAGAAAAGGTAACATAATATAACCAATTTTGACATTATGGGTATGTAAATTTTCTCGTTCGTCATAAAGTAACATAAATCAAATTTCTCACATTTAGGGGAACATTAACCGGGAAATCAGAACTTTTAGGTAATACTCCCTCCGTCCCACAAAAAAGTACTCATTTCTCCCTAAACTTTTGTCCCACAAAAAAGTTCCCATTTCTCAAATTGATGGGGGTCCACTCAATAAAATAATATAATTTTGAAAGACCCCACCACTAACTATCCAATAACTATCTTTCTCTCTCCAATCAAACCTTATATTTTAATCAAAAGTAATACCAATTACCCCACCACTAACTATTTTCTTAAGACTTGTGCCCATGAGAAATGGGTACTTTTTTGTGGGACGGAGGGAGTATAATCTATCAATTTTAAGAATGTGGGATATGTAAAATTACACTTTTTGGCTAATGTGTGAAAATTTGGATTTATGTTACGTTTTGATGAGCAAGGAAATTGTACAAACCTCACATTGTCAAAATTGACAATTGGTACTTTCTTGGTAATTTTCCCTTGTGTGTAAATTTGAATTTTGACAGTAAAGCTTCAGTTATTGTGCAGAAAATATGCAATTTAAATCTCAAGCATCAGCGGAAATCTTCAATTCGGAAAGATAAAAATCGGTTGATATGTTGCAGTCAAGTGCAGATTAAAGATGATACAGATGAGGAAGCATGTGAGTTAGTTAATGGAATTGAGGTTTGCATAGGTGAAGGATCTGAAGCTGTTAATGCTTATCTTCTAACTGCTGTCAAAAACAACAATGGAACTGGTATTTTGTTATTATCTGATATTTTCGGGTTTGAAGATTCGGCTACGCGAGATTTTGCATATCGTATCGCCTGCAACGGCTACAAGTATGTCGGTTTTCTTCATTTAGATCGTTTTAAATGTTAACTTTTTAAAAAAATTGTCTAACTGAGTATGCAAATTGTCAAAACTAATATTAAATGGAATAACAATACAGAGACCACCCAAGTATTTATCATTTTCCGTTAAGGTCACTAAACTATTATTAGAACTTTATAGTCAACTAAATGTGTTTATACCAAATCTGACCAAAACATGTTAATTTCTTCAGTTTTTTGACTATTTAATACAGTATATTTTTTAAAAGCTAAACCCATAAACCAAACGTTTTATTGGGAATGAAAATCAATCCCTTATTCCAAACAAACCCTTTAGTTTTTTTGTGTTTTTAATACTTTACTGCTTCCTTCGTCATCAAGCATGTTTTCTTTCTAGATTTGGTATAACCGAAATTGGATACTTATTTGAATGGCATATAAAGTTATTTTCAATAGTTGGGTAACATTGGTGAAAAATACTAAATAGTGATTACTTAGGTATGGGTTTTTGCTACAAGTGAGTTGTTATATTTTAGTGGTCAATCGAGTAAAATGTGTATCATTTATTATACATAATGATATTTGTAACTGTAATAAACACATCAATAATCAAGAAAACTAAAAAAATGGTCAAAAAAGTGTTTGCGTTTACGATTTTGTTAAACTTGTGTGACAGTGTTCTATTACCCGACCTATTCAATGAAGACCCATGGCGAAAAGACCGCCCCATGGACTTATTCGACCCATGGCTAGCCACTCACACTCAAGCCGCAACAAAAAACATCACAACATCAATCAAATGGATGGTAGACGAATTTGTAGCCGCAGGAATCTCAAAAAAACTCGGGATCGTCGGCTTTTGTTTTGGAGGAGGGAAAGTAACCGAGGTTTTAGCCGAGGACCATGATGGTTGTTTTGGTCTCGGTGTCTCGTTTTATGGTACAAGAATCCAACCATCTATTGCTACTAAAATTAAGGTCCCGGTTTTGTATATTACGGGTGACGAGGACCCGTTGTGTCCCGTGAAAGTGGTGGAAGATATTGAGCGGGATGACGTGGCGGGATCAAAAGTGGTGGTGTTCAAAGGGAGAGGACATGGATTTGTTCATCGACCAGCAACAGGTGAAGATGATAAAGATGCAGAAGAAGCTTTTATGATCATGAGAAATTGGTTGCATAATGGGTTGGTTGTAGAAAAAAGTTAAGGTGTTGTTTGTTATATGTGATTATACTTCCTCCGATTCAAAATAAGTGATACACTTTAGGTTTTACGGATTTTGAGGCAAAAGATTATAATGATGATTAAATTAGATTAATTGGATGGTTAGTGGAGAATGGGTCCCACACTTTTTGAATAAAGTGAGATTAATGATGTTTACAAGTAAAAAGTATGGGTAAAGGGGTAATTTCACTTTATTAAAGTAGATAGTTAGTGGATGAGGGTCCCACTTTTTTTGCCAAATAAGGTAATTTTTCAAAGTGTATCACTTATTTTGAATCACCCAAAAAGGAAAAGTGTATCACTTATTTTGAATCGGAGGAAGTATATGTTTTTCATGTATATATGTGAATTATTTGGAATGAGTGAAAAGTTGTATTTTAGGGTTAGTATATGCCATACTTTTAGCAATTTGAAACACTCAGGAAATTCATGAACCAGGTGACAACACCGAAATATATTTGATTGTACATCATATCAATATCATATGTATGTAATGTAATGTAACAAGACAACATTACCGCAAATTGAAATTATTATTTCTCTTCTAATTCATACACCTTCAAATCAAAAGCAATTCCAGTTGAAGCCGAACCCTCTTTTTTCAGTCCTGAAAAATTAGCAAGATTTTTGGTATAAATGCTTTGAGAAAATTAATAAATCACATACATATTGTTGCAAAATATCTACACACGTATACAGAAAAGCTAATGTAATATGCGTCATTTAATATGCTATATTACTTGAACAGAAACAAAATATCATAAATAGTGACAAAACATACCTTAGCAACTGGTGTGTCGAACTTTTGAGAGCAATCTGAGTATGCAGATCCAATACCGACTCCTGCACCAAAAGCAACTGAAGCCCAGCGTGTAACAGGGGAACCTATCAATAAATATAAAGTCAAATCATTTGTTAAAATAATTTGAACTAATATAATCAGTAATAAAATGATCAGCATAACTTTAATAGCCTGCATATTTCATCAAAATTCAGTTCTTTAATATGTTTATTGATATAAAACCAACAACATTAAACATATTTAAAAGCAGCGCTTATACTTGCGCCTTAATCCCTGCATTCTCTTTGTTGATCGATAGTAAAATACATGTAGAAAGATAATTATGTCATAGTCATATACATAATACATTATTTCATGCCCATTACATTGCATAAATGTGTATTGACTGATGATACTATTAAAAGTAATTAGTTTACACACAAGGACCAACAGAAAAAGCAAACTTTTATGCAAGTACTGCTACATGGAGTTTTTTACAAGAATGGTGTTTTGAAAATAAATAATTACCAAATAAGTGTGATTTGAAAAATATATACGTAATAGGTGTTTTTGCAATTTTTGTATCCTTTTTCAACTAAACTATGCTTCAAAGACCTACTAAAAGCAGTTGAGATATCTTCATACTATGCTTCCATCAACAAGACACATGAGAATCAAAAACTTACTATAAGCAGTGCAAATATCTCTGTCTTCCATTTATTGAATTCACACCAAAAATAGTTAAATCACTTCATTTTACTAATTCAATAACAATTAAGATGCAAGTGAGAATTTAGTTCTCATCCATTAACTCGTTGAAGATTATTCACAATACTTGTTGTTCAATAGTATATTCGAGTTGGGAATACTTCATTGAAATTAAATTTGATTACTTCGCTTTGAAGGGACGTTGGAATTTACAGTTATATGCAAAACATGTAAAAAATATAAAATTTGGAAAAAATGAAAGGAAAAAAAAAAAAAGTCAAAAGATGGAAAAAGTGTACAAAAGCAATAGAAACACCTATTAGGTAAATATTTTTCAAATCACACCTATTTGATAAATATTTATTTTCAAAACACCATTTTAGTAATAAACTCCTGCTACATGCTTTCACATTTTATGTAAACATCATGAAGATTGATAGGGCTTCCTAAACTTCTATACTAAAAATGCCTATTTTCAACAATTTTTCAAATAAAATTTCGTAAATATGTAAACATCTTTCCCCAGGTCAAATACATAACCTAAATCGTGACCCTAGATTGTAGCATTATCAACTCAGAGGTTTAGATTTGCTAAATTTGCCACAATTCCATCCATTTGATATAAGAAAAGAAAAAAACGAAAGCTATTAACAATGCCCTAATAATCTATTTTACTCAATTAAAGCACATCAATGCCAATAACCAAACAAAAATGTATATTGCAATTCTGATGATAATGATGAATGAAATTTTAGATGGAAAAATTAAGAACGGAACTAGAACTCACGGAAGAAGAGAAGGCCGGAGAAAGCACCGGCGGCTGAGGCGTATACGAACCGACGAACGCCTAAGTCCAGACATGCGTCCCACTTTGCATTCAGATCGTATTGAGGTGGAATCTCTTTATTTTCAGCCATATTTTTTTGGATTTAAGATCCTTTCTCTGTTAATCGAAGAAAAGTGATCTGATTCGGTTGTTGTTCACCGGGATCGCCGAGGGTTTTCGCGAGGAAAATACGAGCCAATGGAATGATAAGCGTTTTGCTTCATACGTTTTCCCCCATTTCTGAATCAATGGCATAATCGTAAATTATTTCCAATCAAATTTCTTCATTTTTGGGCTGTAGAAACCATGCATGGTTTAAAAAACGCTGGAGCCCAAGTTATATGGGCCAGTTCAATTGGTAAATCATAATTAGAGAAATAAAATGAATGCATTTTATAACTGTTGAAATGATTTTATAGAAGTATTAATTTGATCCCTTCTCATCAATTATAAAATTAAATATTTAGACCTATAAATCTTATTTTATCTTACTCCTCTTAAAGCATTTATGCCTTCTAAGTTTAAAAGATCTTAATCTTAAACTTAATCTTAAACTTAATCTTAAATTTCTACTTTGGGAAAAACATCTTAAACACCACAAAATAAAAAAAATATTGCTTAGGGGATTCGAACCCAAGACCTTTTGAGAGTACAGATTGTGTGTTAACTAATGAAATGATCTACTTGATACTTTGCTTTATCCCAACAACTAACTTCAACATAACTAAAACAACCCATATTTTAAAAAACGTTAGTTTCGGATTTAAAGAAACTTATGAGATATTCAACATAGCTAAAACGGCCCATATTTAAAAAAACGTCAATTTCGGATTTAAGGAAACTTATGAGATATCTTTATTAATCTTTACAAAATTAAAATTAACATAACCCATCATCCGCACGACCACAACCAACAGCCATTATCACTACCGTCGTCACCACCCACTACTTGATCGCCGTCAAATTTAGTCACAGGGTACCCGCCGTCGCATTGCGCGGATAACCTGCTAGTTTATTTTTATTTGCCTAAAATCCCACATCCGTAACTCATTTCATTTTTATAATGAGTTAAACCAATTTGTATAATTGTATACTTATCTTGACCTAAAAAAAAGTGCTTACTTTGAGTTAAACTGGTATTTATGTTAATAATATTTATTCACTTAATATTTTATACATAAAATAAATACATACAAAATACCAATACCACTAAATTACATATTTTCCTCTTCGCTTAACACGTCCGGTGCATTTCACCGATGGCACCCAACTGAAAGGTCATTCCACTGGTGCTCAAAACGGAAGATACAACGGAAGACCACATTGAAGTGTCGTTGGCACAAGCATTAAAAAGGACAATTCTTTTTACTAAGGAATGTATAACAAAGTAACAAAAACCCATAAAAATGATGAGTTAAGAGAAATACAAAGGTGAACATAAAAGTTGAAAATGGACACAAATACCTTCAATTAAACACTTATATAGTGCACCGTGCACGTGTATTATTGAAGTATTGAAAAATTGTATATATTCTTACTATTTGAAACTTACTTTTTTTTATTAATTTGACAAGAAAAATGTTTAAGTCAGTGATTAATATAAGCAAATAGAATTAATGAATTAATGAATTATACATATTATTTTGTTACTAGTAATAAAATATAGTAGATTCAAATAGTATGAACATGATTGTTTTTCTTTTCTTCTTTGAAGTATTTAACCACCCTGGAGTACAAACATGGAAGTTAACGGATAGTACAATTGCCGGCAGTTAACAAGTACAACTGTACAAGCAATCGTTTTTATTTTATTTTTTTTCTTTTTCTATAATTTACTCCCAATTGTACATTCTAAAGTTGTAATGACATTAATTCTGATTTCTGAATCGGCAAACTCACTTTAATTTGTCACATCCGCCTGTTAGTTTTATGCTTTTTGAAGCAAAAAATTATACTCGTAAGGCTGTTGGTATGGCTAATATGGGAACCACCAGGCACCAGCCACACCAAAATTTTTGTCACATGGGATGTCACCTAAGCAACCAAACCATAAAATTTTACAAGAAATCTTAATCACACGGCCACACACATCCACATGTGAAAAAGACATCACCAAAACACTAAAAATGAACATCAAACCCCGTGATCAACTGGGTCGTGGTCCTCCTCCTCCCACAAAAACCCCCACGTCGTGGTTATTAACCCATATCGTACAGCCTAATAAGAGTTAGATTATATTAAATTGGATAATTAGCTGTGTCTTAGGTCTTTTAAATAAAATGAATTTTTGATATTTAAAAGAAAAAATAAGTGTAAATAAGCTATTTCAATATACTAGTATAAAATAAGATATTATTAGTACGGGTCGTACTATTTTTTACTCCCTCCGTCCCTTAATAAAGTTCTCATTTCTATCAAAATATTTGTCCCAAAATAAAGTTCATATTTCTCAAATTAGAGGGACTCACTCAATAAAATCATATTATTACCATTTACTTCACCACTAACTATCTTTTAAAAACACTTTCTCTCTCCAAAATAACATTATATATTAATCAAATCTATTATCAAGATCCCACCACTAACTAACTCCTAAAAACTTGTGCCCAATTGAAATGAGAACTTTACTAAGGGACAGAGGGAGTATCAAATAAATAAATTATCAAATACTTCCTCTGTCCCATAAAAAACTTCTTATTTGACTTTTGCACAAGTTTTTATGTGATAGTTAGTGGTAAGGTTATTGATAATATTGATTAAAATATAAGGTTGGATTGGAGAGAGAAAGATAGTTAGTGGATATTGGTGGTAATAATAGTTTTTTATTATGTGGAAAAAAAAAAGTTTTTTGTGGGACAAAAGTTTAGAGTGAAATGAGAAGTTTTTTGTGGAACTGACGATATCACTTAAGTGTATCATTCCTTTTAAATCGGAGAAAATATTAGATATTTAAATATGGAAAATGATAATGACAGTCCTTAGGGCTGTCATTAAGAAGGCAAAATACACAAAAGACAAGCCCCCTGAATTTTAAAAATATTACTTTTTTAATCAATGTACAAGTTTTTTATGCTTGTTAGTGATAGCCCTAAGGGCTATCATTAACAAAACCCTTTAAATATTACTCCCTCCGTCCCTAAATAAAGTTCCCATTTGTCTTGTGCACAAGTTTTAAGGAGAAAGTTAGTGGTGGGGTAATTGGTAATAAATTTTATTAAAATATAAAGTTGGTTTGGAGAGAGATGATAGTTAGTGGATAGTAAGTAGTGGGGTCCTTGGTAATTATATTATTTTATTAAGTGAACCCATCAACTTGTGAAATGGGAACTTTATTTAGGGATAAAAATTTAAGTACAAATGGGAACTTTATTTAGGGACGGAGGGAGTAGTTAGGATCTGACGGAAAGGACTAAATAACCAGGGAGGATTTCTTAATGAAGCACCAGAAATAAAACAATATAAAATTAATTATTATCCAAAATAATCGCCAAAAATAATACCTTTAAAGCAAAATTTTAAAAAAGTTATAAAACTATTCAATAATTGAAGTTCAGACAGCTATCAAAATTCAAACTCCACTTTGGTTATTCAACGTTACTTTATATTTTAATATTTCGTTCTTTTTTTCCTGACATGTGCCCCTAGGTAGGGGTGAGCAGAAAAAGATGGTAACCGGAATCGGAGCCGGAATCGTCTCGGAACCGGAGGTTCCGGACCCGGAACCTGCTAAGAGGTTCTGGTTCCGGTTCCCAAAATCATGGAACCGCCTTAAGAGGTTCCGGTTCCGGTTCTCAAAATTAAGGAACCTAGAACCTGTGGATACCCTGGATCCGGCGGTTACACGGTATATTTTTATTAAAATATATAATATATAACTAGGTTAAAACCCGTGAAAAATCACGGGTGGTACGTAATTATGCTAAACATAATTTATATAAAATACAATAACTAATGGTTAATTTCATGATTATAACATATACGGAAAAAGAATATATAATGTTTATATAACACAAATTAAGGAATTTGAGCCTACAAATCATAAAACTAAGAGTCAGAGCATTAATAAAATGACACTTATAAATAACAAATAAAATTAAATAAAAAGTCAATCCGGAGGACATTCTTATTCATATTGTATGGAGTTCATATGTACAATTATACATTGAACTAAGGTATAAAACAGTCTTATAATTCGTATATGTACCTTCAAAAAAAATTTGGTCAAACTCAAACCGAATTGCAAGATAGCAATTTAAAAAAGTAAACCTGTTAATGGTCATAGTGAATTTTAGTTTGACTATTAAAAGTCAAATTTAAGCCTAAATTACAATAGTCAAATTATTTGAACGTAAATTTTATAAAATAAAATGTTAAGACATATAAAGTAAGACATTGACTTTAGTACAATAAAATTTGATGAAAATAATATATTGTTTCTAGTATAAAAATATAATTGTTAATAGTTATGGTTAAATAAACTAAACGGTTGATTTCAACCTTTGAAGCTGAGAATGTTATGGTTAAAAAAATTCTAAATTACGTATGGTTATTAATGCATTACTCAACCATTGTTTTTATACATGTATGTAGAAACAGAAGCTTGATGCAATAATCAAGCATTCTTTGAACAATACTCCCTATAACATGTTGACTAAAAGTCAAACAAATAAGTCAAACGTGTTTTAAATTTTAGCCTACCGAATTAAAAAATAAAAAATTAATCTTGTAATACCCATAAACAGTAAGAAATACATCATAATTTATTACATCATAAATTTTAGCCTACTCATTAAAAAATAAAAAATAGTAATTAAAATTTTTAAAAAGATAATGGGCTGGTAAAGTAGGTTGGATAACGCGTCACAATCCATGTTGTTCATTACACAAAATCACAAGGTTTGGGTTTAACAATAATCCTCCGCTATTAACACAAATGCATCTAACAATGTCAGATAATAAAAACTAAAGGAAGTTTAAGCTTTAGATCAACCAGTTGTTGTTAACATTATTAGAAACTTTATGGATGCACTAACCGAACAAACGCATCTAATAAATAGATTTCAAGTTAATTCAAGAAAAGTGACAATTTTAAAAAAAAATAAACAAAGTTGCAGTCACAAAAAATCATAAACCTAACCATAACACTAAAACTATTACATTGAAGCACTAACCGAATACCCTAAAAGATGTTGACTTAAAGTCAAACCTGTTTTGAAAACATTCAAATTGGAAAAAAATTTGAAAAAAATGCAAAAAATTACAAAAATATAGAAAAACTAAAATATTATTTCGCTTGGTGCTTTTGAACCCTAAAAACACGATTTCATTGTTATTTTGACTGTAATATTAAATTAAAAACCATCAAATTCTGGAAATTTATTAGATTACTATGGAATTGAAAACTCAAATTAAATGTGGAGATTATGTACATAGATATGTCATGGACCATTCTGTAATTTAAGTAAATTAGATTTACATAAAAATTCTGTGACAGATAAATTAAGAATGATTTTAATCAATTTAATATAATTTCTTTCTTAATTAACATTAGTTCCCGGAGAATTAATTCGTATAAAAGTCAATATATTGATATAGAGATTTTCAAGTTCAGCAGCCTTCAAAATTAATCTAAAACCCAAAAGCCTTTAAAAGATTAAAAAATAATACATAAAAATTAATAAAAAAAATAGTAGGGTTATTAACGTTAAAGTCAAAATAAGGTATTCTATATCAAATTTATGAACAGGTTATGTGAAGTAACAATAATATATGAACGCAATTTCTGGATATTCTCAAGCATGCATGTATCAAGAATTAATCATGTTGTTCTTTTAAATGCTAAATGGACAGAAATCGGACCTCTTAACAGTTACTTCTGTTTAGAATATATAATGATTATCAATGAACATGTTATGTGATGAAGGAAAAAAGTTAAATAAAAATAAAATATAAGGCACTAAATTAATACTAACCTTGATGTTATGTGATTAAGAAAAATATAACCTGCAAATTAACAAAGTACTGAATCTGCAAAACTAAAAGATGAAGGACGTGGTACAAAATTTTTGACTTCAGTACGTTTAATAACATAATATTGTTTATGAAGAACGGTAATAAGAGAATACTGAAATTATTCTTAACAAAATAGAATACTTGTTAATGAATTAAATATAAATACGAAGTAGAATTATCTGTTCGAAGGCGGCTTGAGGATGCTGCAAAATATGAAAATAGTTAAAAACCTCGAAATAATTTTGCATTGAAACAAAAATCGTGCATTGTTTAAATAGAATCAATTAAGGATTATGTTTTTGGTTTCTTCCATGATAACGTGATTTAGTCCTTTTTATCAGGAAGGCTATAATTAAATTAATAAAAATCGAATTGTAAGGATTTGTTTTGAAACAGATAATTTAGGAAGCCTAATTAATACAAATCGCTTTATTAGGAATTGTTTTTGAGTTGCCTTAAAATTTCTGCTGAAAATAAAAATGAATAAAGATTTTGCAAACTTCAAATGGGCGGGAAATTAATTTGAGGAGCCAATTAGGAGTTGCCACATGGCAAAGTTGTAGTCTAATAAGAGGCCAAGTGGCACCCTAAAGGTTCTTTTATTATATTTAATAGATATATTACACATGATTAAATTAAATAGATTTTTGATTTATCTAAATGTAAAATACTAGTCCAAATAAAAATATAAATTGACCTTACTCGTTATAATTGAGTCAGAAATTGAGTGATAGTGAGACATTCACTCGTCGTGAGCGTATCTTTGTGACTGACTTTTACATGAATCACACATTTACTATATTTTTTTCATTCTTATTCACTTATTTATATTTTGAACAATATTCGTAATCGTTGAAATATATATAAAATCGTTAAACGATATTTGTAATCGTTAGTTTGTGTGATTTATTGTCTTGTTTATTCAGTAAGTAATGTTAAATTTTTATGAATTTAGATACAGGGTAACCGGAACCTGCCCTGGAACCGGTGGTTCCGGTTCCGGTTCCGAAAATTTAGGAACCTGTCTTCCAGGTTCCGGTTCCGGTTCCTATATCTCAGGAACCTGCTGTTCCGGTTCTGGTTCCGGTTCCAGTCGGAACCGACGGGTACCCTGTTATGCTCACCCCTACCCCTAGGTACATGATAAAGCCATTTAAATGAAGTCAAAAATTCTAAAAATGAAACAATTAACATCAATGATACTTAAAGTTTTTATATTATTGTGATGTATTAAATGATTTTTGTAATTTAATTGAAAGGTTAAATGTAACGCCCGGAATTTTCGGTTAATGGATTAAATGAAAATATTGAGGAATAAAAATGGTAAAATATTTAATCGAGTCTCCGTTGTGTTTTATCGAGTGTTTGGATGTTTGGGACTTGGTGTAACCAAGTATGGGTCAAGACTTGGATAGAAACAAGTTTAAAAGGCAAGAAACTGACCCAGACAGCCCTCGCGGCGCGAGCCAGACGCGAGATCGAACAGCGGGTTCAGAAGCTCAGACGCGAGAAGCTCGAGTTGAGGCTCGAGTTGAGACAAGAGCTAGCGAGACGCGAGCGAAACGCGAGGCCTGTATTTCAGCGGCAACCAGCAGGCAAAGCCGCATCACTTCGCGGCGCGAGGTGGGCGCGAGCGGGGCGCGAGGAGCGTCAGGAATACATAAACTTGAGTGTAAGCTAGGGTTTCATTTCACCTTCAACCCCACACATAGTGCAACCGATTTGGGAGGATTTTTGGACGTTTTTGGAGCTCAAGAGCTCAGATCTTCACCATCTTGAAGGATTGAAACATCAAGGGTAAGTATTGTTGATTGTCTTGCTTATCTACCTTGATTGTGAGCTTTGTATGGGTAAAAATGGTGGTTTGGGGAACCAACCATGTCATCTTTGGGGAAGATGACTAAACATGGGTGTAGAACACTCCTTGTAATCGATGTGTACAAGTTGGATTTGGGTTATTGATGGAGGTCTTGAACTAGGGTTTGAGATTCCACCAAGTTGGATGAACTTGGTGGTTAGGAATGTGGATATGGATTGATTAGTGATTATTTATGGATAATAACTAGTTATTGTGATGATATTAATGGTAGGTCAAGAAGACCTAAAGATTGGTGACATTTCACAAATTGAGGAGCAAGGACTCGTGTTATTAGACACGATTCGGAGTTAGCTTGGCTAAGGTGAGTACATGAGACTTTTACTGAGTACATAGCAAATGATTTTTGAAACCATGATGTTTTAGGAGTCTTTATTAATAAACGTTTTTAATAAAGATATTATTGATATGATGAGAAAATGCTAGTAATAGACTATTTAAGTATGTCTAAATGATTGATGATTTTGAAAGAGTTTATGATAATGAAAAGTATTTAATGAGTTTTCATAAAAAAAGATGCATGAATAAAGATAATGATTTGAAAGAGCTTGATAATCGGTTTATTAATAATATGTATTAATAAAGCTTGAGACAATGATTTTGAGGTAATAAGTATCGGTTAGTATATTATACTAATAGAAGTAGTTAACGAATTACTAAGAGAATAAGTAACAATTGACTAGTAATAAACATGTATTCTAGTCAAAGATGAGTCAAAATGATATGATTTTGATAAATGATAAATATGTTTTAAATTAGTAAAGGACTTGGTAAAGTCAAGATTTAAAATGAATTAGTAAAGAGAGTAATTAGAATATGTGTATTCTAATAAGTGATGAATTTGATGAAAGGAGCTAATGCTCATATGTTGTTGAAAGGAGCTGAGGCTCATAAGTGTTAATGAGATATCCGGAATAAGACCGCCCAGAAATGGGGGAGCATGAGACGTCTACTTGGGGTGGTACCTCCCTGCGCAAAGACTAGAATGTCACAGTTTACGACACCCAGTGTTGGGTGAGCATGACGACCTGGGAACGGGGAGAGCTTATGAATCTCGGTAAGATGGGGGTTCCCAATTACCTTGATAGTTTACCTATGACGTCCCATATCGGGAGAGTTGGCTTCGGAGAGGTCCGTTGCATATGTGATAAAGAAAGTGTAAGCTTGGAGATAGCTTACAAGTATGTGATTAGATGATGAGTAAGCTTATGGTAAGCTTATTAGTTATACGGTTAAATGAATAGAAGATGAATTATGAATTAATAGGAAATGATAAGGATAAGTATTTATAATGTCATAAATATTAATTTTTAATTCTTTTGAGAATGGGTCGAAAACCCATGTATCTCACGAGACTATTTTGTCTCACATACTACTTTGTTTTTGGCTATGTACTCAGGTTCAGGATCGATGGATTAGAAGGTCTCGTTAGAAGTGGCCTTGTGTTGATCAGTTCGGGAGCTCGTAGGTAGATCCCGTTTATCCTATGGTTATGATATTGTTTTGTAACACCGGTTTTAAACTCTGATAAACTTTTTAATGGTTTTTGTTAAACCGTATTTTGGGATATTGGATCTTGTAATATTTTTGTTTAAAAATATGTTTTAAAAGATGTTTTGAAAATTGAGGTGTTACATTAAAGATCATTAAATGGCTTTATTATATTCCCTAAGGCTGCAAGGTATGGGACGGAGGAAGCTGGGCGTGGGGGGTGTGAGGTGGAGGGCACGGCGTGGGGTTGAGGTTGGAACACCCCCCCCCCCACCCCCCAACGGCGTGAGGGGTTGGCGTGGGAGGACCGGGCAACGCTCCACGGCGAAAACGGGCGTGGCTTTTGCATTTTCGATCGGATATAGCCGTTGAACGGCTAAAAGAGCCGTTGGGGATTTAAAAAAAATATATAATTAATTTATTTATTTAATTTATTTATTTCTTATATAAACACACTCAAACATTATCAAAACACCACCAACACACTACCAAATCACTACCAAAACACACCACAACTCTACCAAAATACCCCAACTCACAAATAATGAATTATCTTGGTTACTCATCTGACGACGATGATGCGTTTATGCTAACAATATACGCAGAACTCCTCGTTGATTTATCCGAAGATGATGAAAGTGAAGTCTTTGACACTAGAACCGCGAAGCTAAATAGAAATCGAGAAGCTAGACACGACAGGCTATATCGAGATTATTTTGCGGATGATTCTATTTATGCCGACAACGATTTCAAACGAAGGTTTCGCCTGAGCAAAAATTTATTTATGCGCATATACAGCGCATTAGAAAACAGGTATCCTTTTTTTCAATTGAGATATGATGCTAGAGGTAGGCGGGGATTCACTGCTTTGCAAAAATGTACTGCAGCAATTCGAGCTATGGCTTACGGGTCATCCCCTGATTCTCTTGACGAGTACCTACGCATGTCTGAAAGAACTGCTAGGGAAAGTATGTATAGATTTTCACAAGGTGTTTTGGAAATATTCGGACCTATTTATTTGCGAAAACCAACGATAACCGATGTTCAAAAATTATATGAGGCACACGAAGAGAGACACGGTTTTCCTGGAATGCTTGGTAGCATTGATTGTATGCACTGGGATTGGAGGAACTGTCCACAATCGTGGAGAGGTGAGTACACTGGTGGACATCATGGAGTACCGTCGTTGATATTAGAAGCTGTTGCTTCCCAAGATTTATGGTTTTGGCATGCTTACTTTGGGGTTGCGGGTTCTAATAATGATATTAACGTGCTTGATCAATCACCAATATTCAACGACTTGTTATCAGGAAAGGCACCCGATGCTCCTTTTACGGTGAATGGCAATCCATATAGATTCGGTTATTTCCATACCGATGGTATATATCCTCGTCATGCGACATTTGTCAAAGCCTATCGACATCCAGTTGATCCAAAAGAGGTCTTGTTTACCAAAAAACAAGAATCCGCACGTAAGGATGTGGAACGGGCTTTTGGAGTTTTAAAGTCGAAGTGGCACATTGTCAAAAATGCGGCCAGTTCATATGACCTTGAAAGATTAAGATATATTTTGTATGCATGTGTTGTAATGCATAATATGGTTGTCGAAGATAAAGGTCGGATGATTTCTCCATATGTGCCGGACGGGCCCCGATATGCTTTGTATGTACCGGGAAGTGCAGAATATTTGAACAGGGTTGTCGACATTCGAGACGAAACAACACACGAACGACTTCGATGGGACTTGGCGGACCATCTCTACAACAACGCACATACCGACGATGAAGAGTAATAATTTATTTTAATTATTGTAATTTTTAATTTAATGTTTAATTTCTAGTATTTTCATTTTAATTTAAAGTATTGTCATTTTATTTTTATTTAATGTAATGTAATTTTAAATTATATAAAATATTAGTTGTGTGTAAAATAAATGGAAATGAAATGATGAGATGGAAAATAAAATGGTGTGGTGTGGTGGGTATTTCCACCAAATGATGTGATGTGGTGGTGGTGTGATTTCTTAGGTGGCAATGATGTGGCAGGCAAAATGGGTACCACATGTGGTACCCATACCTAGTAGCCTAAGGACACATATTAAAAAAAACTCTTTTAATATATATTATTAAAAATTAATTATTCTTACTTTATCAATTCATCTATAAAATGATTGATATATGAAATTTACTAATGTTATCAAATAAGTATAAATATAAATATATAAAATGTAGTAAACAATATCAACACACTTTTTAAAAATACCAAATGGCATTCTAAAAACATTAACATTTTTAAAAACTACCATTAAACTGAAGTTGAAACCTATATTCAACTTTTCCACTATTTATAAAACTAGTCTATAAGAAACATCGTATTTAAACATAGCAACATACAATTTCTAGTGGTTTATATAAATTTCTTTTATGTAATAGTTTGTAAAATACGTGCATATATATGAAAAGTGTGTTTGATTATCAAAAGTTTTACTTCGTGTGTTTAAAATAAGTGATAAGAAGTATTTAATAAACTCAAAATTTCCTTATTTCATATTAGTAAATTTTATTTTTTACACGTATTAAATGCATTTGTAAATAAGAATGATAAATTTGATTCATTTAATACTTCTTATCTCATGCTCTTAGGACATGAGTTAGAACTCTTTGAAAAATTATATAGAACTCTTTGACAAATTATAAATAAGTTATACACTTTGATAAAAAAAAAAATTTGGTAAAAGATAGTTAAAACCTATGTTCATTAAGGTGCTGTTTGTTTTTTACAAAAATGTCTGCGTGGGATCTTTTGTCTGCGCGGCGCAGATCACGGGCAGAAAAGCACTCCCGCAGATGTTTGTTTTTTAGAAGCCCGCAGACAAAAAAATGTCTGCACAAGGTCTTCCCCATGCAGACTTGAACTAAAGCTTTTTGTGTCTTCTCAGCTTAAAAAAAAGAAAAAACAAAAAGTCCACTTCTCTTCCAAACCCTCACCCCCTACACCTCTTCCAAACCGTAACCCACATACACACAAAGCAGCTCCCAATCTCCCATAGTTCCTCCGCCATATGCGTCACCTCCACCGTCGCCGGATCTCAGCATTCGTCGGAGATCAACTGTTCTTCTCCTCTGCCGTCTCCTTCTCCTCCTCCAGTCATCCTTCTCCGTCGCCCTCCTCCTCCTCCTCACTTCATCTTCTCCCGCTAGGAGATCTGTGGTGACGAAGCCCGTGCCGCCGCTCTCCTCCTCCGTACTTCATCTTCTCCGGCGAGAAGGAGATCTGTGATGACGAAGCCCGTGCCGCCGCCTTCCTCCTCTGTATTTCATCTTCTCAGGCGAAAGGAGAGAGATCTGTGATGACGAAGCCCATACCTCCGCCCTCCTCCTCCGTACTTCATCTTCTCCGGTGAAATAAAGCAGATCTCACGTAGGTGTATTTATGTTATTAATCTGTTATGAAGAAAATTGTACTAAATTTGATTTATTATGCAAAAAAAATACATCTGTCAAGAAATTAGCATAAATTTATATGTCAATGTAAGAAATTTGAGTGAAATTTGTATGAAATGATGCAGATTATTGTCATTGGATGTTTGTGTGTTATTAATCTATTATTCAGAAATTTATATGAATTTTTGCAGAAATTTATTAAATTTGATTTGTTAAAAAATTGATCTGCATATGTTAAAAAACAAACAATCATTATCTTGCAGACTGCAGACCTTTGGTCCAGCTCAGAAGCTACAACAGTTCGCAGATGTGGTCCGCGGACAGCAGATCTTTTTGCTCTAAAAAAATAAACAGTGCCTTAAGTATATTTCTTGATCATGCGAAATGACCCTTATATCATTATATCCTTATTTTTATTTATAAATATCATTTATGTCATATTATTAAAAGGCAGTGAAACGTACAAACTATATATTTTATTTTAACATTTATTATAATATTTTTTCTTAAAATGCGCAACAAATTAACGTTGTATTACTTAAAAAGAAACGCATGAAGTATAAAAATGAGATTTTTTTATTAATTAAGCTTTAATGATAGTATGATGTTTTAGAAAACCTTGTTTGTAAAATTAATGAATCCCTAACCTGATATGACAGTTATATAAATCTAGGGTCATACTAAATTTACTTTTTTTTTTGATAAATTAATAGTACATTGGGGTTAGAGTAAGAGATATGAATGGACATAGAGTAGTAGGCGTGCTAGTTAATGAGAGATAAAAAGAATACACAGAGAGAGAAAGAGAGAAATATTACTGTACATTTTATTAATTCAACATATTTTTATACTCTTATTTTTTCGTTATAATAAACATAAATAAATTCTCAAATTAGAAAATATATTAATAAAACCCATTGAAACACTGCACATGATTTTTTAAATAATACTCCCTCCGTCCCACAAAAAACTTCTCATTTCGCTCTAAATTTTTATCCCACAAAAAACTTCTCATTTATCATATTTGATGGGCTCCACACAATAAAAAACTATTATTACTAAAGATCTCACCACTAATATCCACTAACTATCTTTCTCTTTCCAACTCAACCTTATATTTTAATCAAATGTATTATCAATGACCCCACCACTAACTATCACCTAAAAACTTGTGCAAAAGTCAAATGAGAAGTTTTTTGTGGGACGGAGCGAGTATATTTTTCTCTTAATTCATATCTAAAATATATTATCATTTTTCTTTTTCACTAGTTGTCTTACTTTTTTAGCGAAACTTAATATTTATAGGAAACTCACAATTGTTTTAATTGAATAAGTTTCGGAAATGCAATTGTTTCTTGAAATAACATGGGTAATATGATTTTTTGTTTATTTGACAAAATGCTTTCTTAGGTGTTCAAAAAATAGCATTTTATATAAAAAAAAAATTAAAGTAGTATATGCTATTGAATGAAATTTATAATTTTTGATAATTTTTTACAAATATTATAATAATCATGAATTTGTTTTTATTTAACGCTATTTTTATATAAAATGAAAAAAAAGTTAAAAAAATGTCATTTTTATTTATTAGAAAAGGTAAAAAAAAAAAGAGATTAAAAAGAAAAAAAAAACTAACTAAAATTATTATTACTAATCATTATTATCTTTTTTAATTTATTCACTTTTCCAATCATTATTATCATCATCATTTTTCTACTTTGAAGTGATATTTCTAAATACCACTGCCACCATTCCAGCAAACCTTCGTCCAACCAAAACCATCCAGATCTGCATACGATCGACGACAAGCGAGAGGGAGATCTTGGCGGAGATTGGGAGAACGGTGGCGGATATGTGGTCTGCAAATCCTTCCAGATCTGCAAACGATTCATTGTTACGAAGCTTAATCGCCACCGTCTTCAGCAAAAAATCCCAGATCTGCCGGAGCTCACCGGAATCGCCGGAAGCTTAATCGCCAACTCCACCATCTTTACCAGCTGAAGAAGACGACCAACCTGTGAGGTTTACACGGCCAAAAACCGCCGGAGCTCACCGGAATCACTAGATCTCTGCTGGTGTTTTTAGAGAGATAAGGTACAATTCTTAAAGCACAAGGTACAACTATATTGATGGAGTTTATTAACAGATGATTGAAGGTGATGGATTCAAAGTTATGATCTTGATTTAGGATTAGGGTTCATCGATCAGTTGGGGGTTTGGGGATGAAGACATGTAAAAGACGAAAATACTCCTGCTTTTTTGGCATTTATCGTTAGTTAACGGATGATTTTGGACGGAAGGATAAAAATGCGGAATTTTAAAAACCTCAAGGACAAAAAAACAGGAAAAAAAAAAGTTTAGGGACAAAAACCCCGAATCCAGAAAATATCAGGGACAAAAACTGTAATTTACCCTTTTATATAAAATGAAAAAAAATGTCATTTTTATTTATTAGAAAAGGTAAAGAAAAAAGATCAAAAAGAAAAAACAAAAAGTTAACTAAAATCATTATCACTAATCATCATTATTACTTTTCCAATCATTATGTCATCATCATAAATTCACTTTGAAGTGAAATTAGAGGGGGCCTAAATCTATAAAAATGTCTATCATAGTACATGCATTTATCAGACAAAATCATAATAAAGTTAAAATGATCTTGAAAGAATCGAAACCAACCATACACCGCTAGTGTCATAGTTTTTGCCGAAACCGAATTTTGTTCACAAGTAACTTCAAATAAAAACAAGACAGTTATGCAACCATCAAATACGTTTCACGTCGACAAAAGAAACAAAAGAATCACAAAATAAGAAAAATAATGAATATCAAATAATATCTCAGTTGATGAAATCATGACATTAGCTGTGAAAGGTAAAGCTATAAAAATTTCCAGCTCATAATGTCAAAAAGAAATCAAATAAAATCAAGAAACAACTTTAAAAAATGATACTAATTATTTAATTCCTACTAAAATGTTATTATAAATCTTTCTACTTATTTAATCAGCATAGATATTCAAATCAAAAAATGATATTTGAGAAAAGCGAATTTAGTAAGTTTCATGAATGATCATTTTATAGATATAATGATGAAATATTAAAATTTAATAGGAAACAAATAATCTTCATCATAAAAAAATAATCAAAAGGAGAGAATGACAAAAGTATCTGGCCACAAATCCACTTCTATATTGTATACATATAACATTTGTAACATAAGTAAAGTAATCAAAAACCATAAACAAAACAGACAAATCCCATGTAAAAAGATTCCTCAAATCCCCAGAGATAAATATAAATCCATGAATAAAAAATTTAATAACAATTTCAAAAACATCCCTTGGTTGTTGTGAGTTTAGTTTAATCGGTGGTCAACCCCTTGGTCTTGCTCCTGTATAGGACTTTTTTCTTTTTGCCGGTTTGGTTGTCAAATGTTAAGACCACTTTGCCCGGTTCACCACACTTGAAGGTTCCACACACAACCGGTTCATCAGTTGTGGCTGCAATTTTCCGGCTTTTTTGAATGATTATAGTGTAGGCATCTTCAGCTGCCGGTACGAATTCGGCTCCATATGTGATTTCATAGCCGACTACTATGGCTTCCCATACCAACGTGCAAGTCTGTAAATAAATTTTAATTAGATATAATTTGATTAAAAGATACTAGTATTTAAATTGGTTTAGAAAAAGAATCACACATTAGAACACCACATAATTAGTTTCAAAAAATCATTCAAATTATGATCACATGAAAAAACCAAGATTTATTGATAATCATCAAGATAGCATTTTTAACAAATTCCCAACATGAAAAGAAACGGTTGACCACCAATAAATTTATTAATAGATTTTCATAGTTTTTACAAAACTTCTCACATGAAAATAACCAAGATTTAATAAAAGGTCATTCAAATAGCATTTTTTTAGCATATACCCCACATGAAATCGCCCAAAAACTAAAGGAAGCCCATAATTTGATTGCAAGAAAATGGGTCAAAATCCCCAAATGAAAAAAAACAAGCATAATATGGTCAAACGTCATTCTTAAATAAGTACCTCAGGAGCAGGGATCTCGATGCAGTGTTTGGTTGCAGGCTTAATGATCTCTTCGGTGACCGAATCAGTTGAAGTGAATTCTTGTTCACCATCCCTGCTGAGCCCACCATATTGAACTGGAACCAGCTCAGGTGTTATGTATCTGAGATTAAACAAAACAATTTAAACATTTTTTAGAAAAAATTATCACAATTGAAAAAATAAATTAATTGATTATGAAATAGTACTCACTACGGGTGTGTTCGGTTCCGGAACCGGTAAACCCGGTAACCGAAAAAAGGAAATTTCAAGGACCGAGAACCGGACCGGTTAAACCGGTCCGGGCCCGGTTCGGTCTTCAAGCGGGTTTAGAACCGGTAAACCCGGTTTTTGTGTTTGCCATCCCATTATACATTTTCAGTGTATATTTTCATCTTAAAATATATAATTTCAATATTTTAGTGTATTTTTAATGAAAGTATGATGTTTACGGGTGTTCACGGGTTGCTTCAAGTAAAATATGTTTCTATTAAAAGCCTATATACCTATTATTTCGACATATATATATGAAAACTCGTAAGCCTATATACCTATTTAAATGCCGGTTCCAAACCCGAAAAAACCGGAACCGAACCGGGACCGGAACCGGTAAACCCGGTTTGGTATTTTTTATCCAATCTAAGAACCGGGAACCGGACCGGCTATGCCGGTTCCGGTTCGATTCGGTGCCGGTTCCTGTTCGGTCCCGGTTCGGTTCCGGTTTTCCGGTTTTTATACACACCCCTAGTACTCACTTGAAGAGTGTTTCAGCGGTCTTTGAAGGTCCAGCAAACACAAATTTGCTCTTTGTCCTTTGAGTGAAAAAAGGATTGATGATCTTATAGAAAGCCAGATACAGAAACGGAACGTTGACGAACACCTACAAAACAAACACATCATAATCAAAACTCAAATAAACATTTCATCGAACATCTGGCGTGCATACACCAAACTATAAATAATACAGTAGTATAATTCAATTCATACCTGTTTTGCAACGAACTCAGGATAATTATCTTGAAGCAATTGGAGTGCTTGATTGGTGGCTTGACGGAGCTCCCACTTGAAAGGTCCAGGGGAATTCTTGAAATCGATAACTTGAACAATTGTGCAAATTCCGTCTGGACTGAAATCGAGGTTCCTGATGCTTTTTTCCAGAAATTGAATCCTCCATCGGAGAAATTTGGTGCGTTTTTCTTCACTTGAAAACGTTTCGTTGTATAATTCTTTGTTTTGGTACTCACCGTATGCGTTGTAGCAAACTGGATGGCCTTCTTTATCGACTCCGTGCATGTAAACCACTTCCTCTTGCTCTGTTCCGAGATCTTCTTCAAGTAATGATTCGATTCCGAATTCTTTTCTCCATGCGACGACGTTTTTTAGCATAGTAAAAGCTTCTTTTACTTTGAAGTCTCTTGCTCGGAGGAACTTTAAGAGAACGACGTCGCTTCGTTCGTCGGCGAGTAAAGGAATTCCCCAAATTGAGACTTCTTCTGGTGGTGGTGGAGGTGCGGTTGGTGTCTCTTCTGTCGCGGGAGCTGGCTTTTCGGTTTCTTCTGTTTTTGTTGCTACGATTGTTTCCTGAATCGCTTCGATCTTATTCGCTCCGTCATCATCTAAGCAAGTTTCGGCTTTCTCAACAACCACCTCGGTGACCTCCTTCACCGGTTCCGGCGTTGTCTCCGATGTAGGCGTGACGGTGTTCTCTTCCTTTTTGCAATCAACGGCTGGTTCGGACGTCTCAGGTGGTGGAGGCGGGGTAGCTTTATCTTCCTCTTTGGTCTCAACCACAGCTTCCGACACCTCTGTCTTCGGCGGTGCCGGAGTCGAATCTTCACAAGCCTCAGCTTCTCCTGCAACGGTTTTCTCCTCCGCCGGTTTGTCCTCGACCGGCGCCGTAGGAGCGGTGAACTCATGCTTATTAAGCGCTTCCTGAACCAACTGTTTCAGTTCATCTAAAGCCTTCTTCTGAGGATCAGGAAGCTCACCGGCAACATTAGTTTCCTCCTTAAACGAGGCCGATTCAGAAATCTTCTCCTTTTCCTCTTCCGGTTTGACTGTTTCATCAGCCTCCGAGGGCCCAACTTTGTCACTAACAACAACGGCGGGGGTTGCTTCAACCTTCTCCGGTTCTGGAACGACGGCAACTTCAGCAGCCGCTGCCGGAGTCTCCGATGCTGCTGCCGCCGTCTTCAAAGTCTCTTCCGCCATGATAACAAGAAGTAATTCGATTAAAAATTTCTAAAAAAGTGAGGCTTTTGATTCTTGAGAGTGGTGGAGTGGGGGTAATGGGTTGGGGTTTGTGTTTGAAGGGGGGATTTAAGGGCGGTTTGGGGTTTGAAACAGTCTGTTAATTTTTTTAATTGCCAGCTCAGTACCAGTGAAAACAATCGTGGGACCCACCAATATTTTTCCAACCGCTATTTGACAACTCAGCAATGTACTGTATAACGAGACGATCTACGTGGTGTTGTGTTATGTGGTGGTTGCAGTTATCGTGTGTGATTGATGGCTATAACCCCACCTCAACTCCGGACCGTTGGATTGGGCCGGCTACGGTATCCTTCTGTCGTATATTTACTTTTTTAATTTTCATTTCGAAAAATGTTATTCGAACACGAGTATACCATGCAACTGAATTACAAAACGAAATACTTCATCTATTCAAAATAAGTGAAATATCTTAGGTTTCATGGTTTTTGAGTTAAAGTTATAATGATGGTTAAATTAGATTAATTGAATAGTTAGTAAAGAATTAATCTCACACCTTTTAAATAAAATAGGGTTAATGATGTTTAAAAGTAAAAACAAGAGTAAAATAGACATTTCACTTTATTAAAATAAATACTAAGTGGGTATGAGTTTCACTATTTTTTGTCAAATAAGGTAATTTTTCAAAGTGTGTCACTTATTTTGAATCACACAAAAAAAGAAAGTGTGTCACTTATTTTGAATCCGATGAAGTATGAACGACTGTTCATGCTTTTAAATAGAAATTGATTTATTCAATGTAATTAATAGTAGGGGATAGTGAGTGTATAACTGTCACGTACCTAAGCTTAGGTGTGGAACCACCTATAAAGTATATAATCTTGGTTAAAAAATCTCAAAACGGTAATTTTTACGAAAGTCTTGTCACTTTCACACCATATTAGAACACTTACACAATTAAAAAAATTATATATACACACATGGACTGATGCATTCAATATAAACACAATTTCAAGAAACTTAAAGCTTAAAACATCATTTTAATAAGAATGTAAACTAAGATTCAAGATAAGTGATGAATTTTAGATGAGTTTTGATATATTTAATACACTAATGACTTTATGTGTTGAGTTATAAAAAAAATTTAACAAAAAAAAAAAAAACCTAGTTTTGGGTGAAGTGATTTAACATGTACACTTTTATTATTTTTAACCATTCTTTTTATAATTAATACCTTATGATGATATAAAGATTAAAAAAATTTAATTTGATTTAGATAAAATAATCTAACATATAATTAACTACAATCCATAAACGAAATATAACTCATACATGTGACTTAAATTTAATATGTAAATAAGTAATTGAGTTTATCGATTCATATTAATTTATAATTTAAACCTATTTTAATTACAAGATTGATTATATGGATGAATATTTAAAATAATATATTTATTAAAATTCCATTTCGTTTAATTTCCGTAAGATTTATTATAATATTTATAATTTAGAAGAGAATATGCGTAAAATTAACAAGAATCACATGATAGAGAAATACACGAAATGAATTATGACAATTTATATGTCTGAACTCTTAACAAAGCTCCTATGTGAAAGTATAAGGTTTTAATAATCTTTCACTAATTTGTGAAGAGGATTGTTATTGAATATATAGTTACAAGTATTGGTATAACTACCGAAAATAAAAGATATACAAGATAACTACAATATTAGAGAATATCAACAATAACCATTTGAGCGTGTGACCATAGGATGCGAGTTTGGATTGTTTTCGGGAGGGGCAGGCTGCGGGTTCGGTGGGGCAGGCTTCAGATTAGGTGAAGCAGGCTGTGGGTCGGGTTGTGGTACCACAGGAGCAGGGGTGTTTGGTTCGGCAGAGGGTATGTTTGTATGAGGGCAAATGGTGCAAGGTGGGTTTTGTGAGGGAATGGGAACAGTAGGTTGATTCGGAGGGGTGATATTAGGTTGGGCAGTAGGTAATGATTGTTGTGGTAATGGATAGTCATCACACTAAGTTGACAAAAGAGGTGTAATTTATGTAGTTGATTCTTTGCCCGAAAAATGAAAAAGTTCCTCATTAAATTGTGCATGGCGGGTAGTGTAAACACGCATCATAGTCAAATCTAAGCACCAATAGCCCTTGTATTGGGTACTATAACCAATAAAGATACAAGGAGCACTTCGAGGGGAGAGCTTATTTGAAGCATGATCTCGAAGGTGGGGAAATACCCGACAACCGAATACCCGAAAGTTCCCATACTTGGGTTGAGTTGAGAATAATAACTCATACGGTGATTTTTGCCCAAGAAGTTTTGTTGGTAACCGGTTTATAATGTGTGTTGCGGAACTAAATGCATGTGCCCATAAGTAAGCCGGCACATGTGCATTAAACATCATAGCAAGGCCCGTTTCCGTAATGTGTCGATGTTTTCGTTCGGCTCGTCCATTCTGCTGAGGTGTATAAGGACAAGAGATCCGATGATGGGTACCATTTTTGGAGAGTAGGTTACGAACTTGATTGTTAATGAACTCGGTGCCACCATCGGATTGAAATTGCTTGATTTTACACGAAAATTGTGTTTGAACAAAATTGACAAACGTTTCAAACACTTCATAGAAGTCGGATTTTGCCTTCAAGGGGTAAAACCAAGTAAAACGTGAGTGGTCATCAATAAATATAACGTAATAACGAAAACCATCTAATGACACAACAGGAGAAGGTCCCCATAAATCACAATGTATTAGATCCAAACACATGCAAAGAACGTTTCAAATTAATATCAAATGGTAAATGTTTACTTTTTGACAATTGACACGAAGAACATAAACGTGGATTTGGTAAAACCGAATTAACGGATAAACAACCCAACTTATTTAAACAAGAAATAATATCATATGACACATACCTAAACGAGAATGCCATATTTCAAAAGAAGCTTGCAATCGGCGTGAGGAAAGTTTAGCCAAGAAAGCTCTTTGACCTCGATCTAGGACGTAGAGGTCGTGCCTACGTGTGCCTTGAGCTAGTGTTTCCTTGGTTTTGCGGTTCTGAATGGAAAACAAAGGATTGGAAAATAACACATCAACGGGGTTGTCTTGAGTTAATCTACTAACAGAGAGTAGATTTTTAGTCAATTTTGGAACAACAAGGACATCAAGTAAGGAGATATTGGGAGAGATTTTAGAGTCCCCAATATGTGAAATAGAAGCACTTTCACCATTACCAAAATAAACGAATTTATTACCGTTATAAGGAGTGGTATGATCGAGATTGGATGTGGAAGATGTCATATGAGTCGAGGCACCGGTGTCAACGTACCAATCGGGTGTAGAAGTATTACACTGAGCATGGAAGGCTTCGGCTAGGTTGGCATCAATGTTTGGAGATTGTCGAGCAAACGTATGAAAACTAGGGCATTGGTTTGCATAATGGCCATCTTTTCTACACAGTTGGCAATGCGGGGTTCGACGATTCCCACGACCCCTACCACGAGAAGAATTACCACAATTAGAATAACAACCACGATTATAAGAGTTGTTACCTTCTCGAGTGACATTATAAGCGACCGGTGCAACCGTAGAGTCGGTGATGGTGAAGAAACATCTCATGACTCTCCGCTTGAGAGACTAGGTTCCGGAACGACGGCTTTGGGGAGATGAGCTGATGAGTCGTTGAGAACGTCTCGAAGGTGGAACCGAGACCGCAAAGAAACCAATGACTTTTGTCATCGTCTGCCAGAGGATGTCCAATAGCATTCAACTGATCACAAACGTTTTTGAATTTCTGAGCATATTCAACAACGGTAGACGAACCCTTTTTGAGAGTTCGAAGATTGTCTCGGAGGGTATGAACCCGCTCGACAGAATCATGTCGATAAGCAGCCTCGAGTGCCGACCAAACCGCATGAGAAGTGGAATGGCCTAGCGTCTCGGCCATGGCTTCCTCGGTGAGCGAGGACTGAATGATGATCATCGCGCGCTGAACAGCGGCGAGCCAAGCAGTGTAAGCCGGGTTAGCAGAGGTAACCTGTTCTGTGGTGATTGTGGCCGGAGGTGCGGGAATAGATCCATCAACATAGCCTGTTAATTGTTGGTAGGCTAGAAGAGGTAAAAGTTGTTTGTGCCATAACAAGTAATTGGTTGAAGTGAGTTTGAGAGTAAGCATGTGGAGGATTGTGGAGAGGGAGAGGGTAGCGTCTGAATTATCAGACGTAGAAGCATTGCCGGTCATTGATCGACGAATGCTAGAAGCAGACAACGGCTAGGAGCAAACGAAGAGGATGGCTAGGGTTTGAGGAGAGAATCGATTTTTTAGGCTGATACCATATAAGGTTTTAATAATCTTCACTAATTTGTGAAGAGGATTGTTATTGAATATATAGTTACAAGTATTGGTATAACTACCGAAAATATAAGATATACAAGATAACTACAATATTAGAGAATATCAACAATAACTAATTTGAATATCTATATTATAATTAAACAAGATTTTTTAAGCCACATGTCATCTTCTAAGCCCCTCTATGTACACGTGGCAATGTTCTAAAGCTTCTTGATATTAAGTTTTTCCACCTAGTTTTTATAAAAGGATAATAGTGATCACTTGAAATTTCAAACAGAATTATACATTATACCTGCCATATTTATCGAGAATTAATGCTGACATTCTGGTTTTTTAATTTACATTATAGTCTTTTATAGCACACCATAATAATTCCGGATTTTCAGGCAAATAAATCAAGAAAGCATTAACTAACATTCCGAATTTTATTAATCTTTATTATTTTACCAATTCGATAATAACAAATATTTAAAATATTCCATGTATATCACAAAGTTTTGAATCTAATTCGGGTAATCTTCTTCATGCATTCCTCCTATTTAAACCAAGCTTCTCATAAGTTTTGTACATTCAATAGAATCTCCTCTCTCGTGTAGGCTCAATTCGTGTAACCTGCTGCTCCAGCTAGGTAAATATAATAGGATTTGCATTATTGTTTTGATGGTAATCAAAACACAATTTTTCATATTTTTTTGATTTTTTTGATTTTTTTCTATATTTTTTAATTAGTCAATAACTCAGTATAACTGAGCCTTTTGTTGTAGTAATCACGTCATAAGTTACATACCATTATGTTTGACTTTTTATTGTAGTCAACTCAGTTTCGTTTAACCTGCTTCATAAGTTACATACCATTTTGTTTGACTTTTTATTATAGTCAACTCAGTTTCGTGTAACCTGTTGCTCCAGCTAAGTAAATATAATAGGATTTGCATTATTGTTTTGATAGTAGTCAAGACACAATTTTATATATTTTTTATTTTTCTGAATATTTTTCTAGATTTGTTTTATACTTCGTATATTTTTTTATTTAGTCAGTAACTCAGTATAACTGAGCCTTTTGTTGTAGTAATCACATGATAAGTTACATACCATTCTGTTTGACTTTTTATTGTACTCAACTCAGTTTTGTGTATTGAATATTAATATTGTGTTTGACTTTGGTAGTAGTCAAAACACTATTTTATATTTTTTTATGTTTCATGGATTTTTTTCTTATCCACAATTATAATGTAAGATGGTTTTGAGAGCCACAAGACACCCTCTTAAACCCCCACATTAGCAGATTGCATATATGTTTTATAAACATTACAAAATTATAAAAGAAAAAAGTGCAGAATTAGGGTTGGTGTCAATAGCAGAATTTAACTTTTAAATTTTATTAAAAACTGTAACATATGTTAAATTTCTACTTTTATTATGCAATTTGAGTAAATTGTGGAATGTTATAAATTGTCAAAATTCAAATCATACACTTGCTTTTTTGGTTTACATTTTGACTTTTTTTAAGTCAAACTGTAATGTATATTAAATAGTTAAATTCAAAACATGTAATGTAGGGCAAGTTTATTACTATTTAAAAAGTTTTATACGATTTTGCAATTTGATTTTTAAAGTCAGTTTGACTTTTACAATTACCTTAATTTTGGCAGTTTTTTGAAAATTTTATATGATTTTGCAGTTTGAGTTTAAAGTCAATTTAACTTTTACAATTACCTTTGCTGCAAGCAAATTTTGCCAATTGTAGACAATTTTATATTATTTTGTAATTTGAGTTTACAATTCAATTTGACTTTTATAAATACCTTTTGTTGTTAAGTAAATTTTGCCAATTAGCTTCTTTGATGGTTATTCAGGTCGAAAATATCCTTAGATTCCGAGATGCAATATTAATCACTTTATTTATGGCATGTTTTATTCGGGTCATATTTTACCAAGAAATAAATAAGGGATGATTGATGTACGCATATCGGAGTACAGACAACGAATTAATGTATTGAATATGTGTACAACAACTATATTGTTAAAGCAGATTTTCTAAAAATCACAATTTAGCAATTGCAAGTATTTAAATGCATTTTATGAGACTCTCAACTCATTTCATTTATAGCTAATTAGCTTATAACGATAGTTAGATTAAATTAAATTGAATAATTAGTGAGGGTTTGGTCCCGTAAGTGTATCACTTATTTTAAAACAATTAAAAGCGAATTAAAAACGTATTAAAATGACACGTATCTATAAATATATGAATTTTATAAAGCGGCATTTTACATACTTGGAAATTAAACATCAAATATTAGTCCACGGGTTTTAAGATGACCCACCCAGGTGATCGATCCATATTACAACCCTAAATCCATTCATTTTCAACTATCAAAACCTTTGCCGAAATGGCCCACATCAAACGGGATACAAAACGTTCGAGCACTTTAGAACCGGCTTATCTATAATGTTTTAAAATGCAGATTTTAAATTGAACAATACGATACTTTAAAATTGATCGACCCGGTAGGACTGGTTGAACGGATTACAATACTATTTTCATTTATTCCATTGTAAGAAGATGACAAACTGAATTGACATATATAGTTTAGAAATACATTTGTAAATCAAAGTTTACCTTAGGATAAGTTGTTTAAGTTTGCTTGCTATTAAAAATATGTTAAGTTATATTTGTATTAAGTTATTATCCGTGAAAATTTACGAGGTGTCATAATTTTGTTGAACGTAATTTTGTAGATCTTATAGCCCATATGATGAAACAGTCATACAAGTAAAAAAATATATATATTTTTCTTTTTTATCAATTGTTTAAATTATTAACAGAACACATTCAGTCTTCAATCCTTAGTTGCAGGTAACAATGATTAACTCTTTCATCTGCACAAACCTTTGACTGTAATTTAAGTTGACTTTTACAGTCAATATAATATTTTGATTGTATTAGTAATTTGTTTAATAAATATTTACTATATTTTTTATTCACTTTTATTTTATTTTATTATTTTGACTTTTAAACTGTTTGCATATTAACCCTAATTTTTTTTTTGAATATTAACTGAGATATGGAATTCTTCAATGTTAATAAACTTGCAATCATATTAGCTATATAGACTTCATTAATATTATGGTATTATTTTTTTAAACTCACCCATACAAGAACATTGAGCAGTAACATTTTTCTTAAACCATGTCATACTAAATTAGAGTTTAATTTAAAAAGATATGGCTTTAAACCAGTGGTAACATTTTTATAAGAAAACATCAAAAAGATTAAAAATATTTTAGGTTTTAAGTTGTTAGGAATTGGGTTTAGAAATTACATTCAAGTGTTTAGTGATTAAGATTTTAGGTTTATAGATGCTACTGGCAAGGTTTAAAAATATTAATATAGAATAAGGATATGTTTAAGCAAACAATTATGGGGTGTTTGGGAGAGCTTATTTAGGAGGCTTATGAGCTTTTAAGCTTATTTAATTTTAATAATCACTTTTAAGTGTTTGGTAGAGCTTATAAGCTTATGCTTATGAGCTTATTTAGGGGGTTTTAAATAAGCTACTTCGGAAATGATTATTAGCTTATTTAGGATATTTTACTTCTTTGTCCTCCCATCATGACCCCATTTTACCTCACAAGCTATTTTAGAAGGAATTACTAAAAAATGTCCTTTTTAGTCATTTTACGATTAAAATATATAAGCCGGTCCAAACACTTTATTTAACAAAAGCTTATTAACTTAAATAAGCTCATAAACTTATAAGCTAATAAGCACAAGCCATTTTAATAAGTTTTCCCAAACATCCCCTGTATCTATCAAATGTTATATTCAAATAAGTGTTTAAAAATGTATCTTATCTTTTCTTATTTTATAAGCATTATAAAATAATTTGTTGTCGTTGAACATTTATATAGTAGTGGTTTATTTGATTTGGTTTGTTATTCTATGTTTATCAATATATTATTACGTGATCTTAATTTTTCTAATGTTTATAAATTTGTAAGCTCATATTCAATAATTTGCGTTTTATAAGTATTATATGCTTTTTATCATGTATTAATAATCATGCAATTAACGATAACTATTTCTATTCTATAAAAAAATACATTCAGTAAAATTATTGACAGTCCGTGATTTTTCACGGGTCATAACCTAGTACACAATATATTCGTTTAGAAAGTATACCAATTTGAGTTCGTTTAGAACAAAAGGTCAAAAATTGAAAATCAAGGGACTAAATACTACAACTGATAGTTTAGGGTTATTTTTATGCAACTCAGTGCGTTGAAAAATCTTCCAGCGTATGTCGCCACGATATACCCTGTCAAATGATTGAGGGATGTTCTCCCACCCAACAGTATTTTTTTAAAAAATTTAAGAATTCAGAGCTATTAATTATGTGTCGTCGTATCGCTCTTACATATTTTCAACTTATACATCAAACCTAATCTATTAGCCCACTTGTCACTTATTCTAACTAGCTAGGTGTTACGTAAGCTCGTATATGAATGTATCTTATAGTATAAACATGAGATGATTCACCGGATGCAGCCATGCTTGGTCGTATGTGGTTCATTTTCGAGGGTTTCTCTGGATAGTTGCAAACTTATTTCTTTCCTTCTACAAAATAGGATGACGATATATAATCTTAGATAGATCACGGAATATAGTGCAGATCTAACCACGAGTTCATCGTGCGCTTTTTTGTAACCTCAACATGTGTGTGTTTCCTTAGGAAAAAATAGAGGTAGAAAATCAAACAGTCATGTGGATTGGATAACAAGTAAAATGACGGGCTAACATGTACTAATGTATGGTTGTGTTGACTGTTGGATAACAAGTGACAAAATGTACTAATGTAGGGTTGTGTTGATTGATTTGCCAGTATTTTATTATCTATTGTTTTAATTACAAAATTTAAAATAACAAAAAAAATATTTATTTATTTATAAAACGATTAAACTAGCAATAAATATTCAACTTAAAGTATATTTGTTGGTCTCATTATTATTAATATACAACCTAAAATGACATTTTTCATACTACTAATTTTAAAACTGATACTTGCGGATAAAAGCAATCGAGCTTGCAAATGTGTAGGTCTATTTTGGGTGCAAGAGAACAAATATGTTATATGTATGCGTGTTGGTATCGAGTGTTGCCTTTATTATTGAGACAAATTTCATTGATATAAACAGTAGCATTAAATATACTACATCCGTATCAAAATAAGTAATACATTTGAAGAATTGTGGTTTTTGAGACAAAAGATTAAAAGGTTGTTTAAATTAGATTAAAGTCAATAGTTAGTGGATAATGGGTCCCACTTCTTTGGAATGTAGTGATATTAATGATGTTTAAAAGTAAAAGTAAGGGTAAAAGGGTAATTTCACTTTATTAAAGTAGATAGTTAGTGAAAAATGGGTCCCACTTTTTTACCAAATAAGGTAAGTTTTGGAAGTGTATCACTTATTTTGTTCCACCCCTAAATAGAAAGTGTATCACTTATTTTGATACGGAGGTAGTATATTTTTTTCTAAAAACATCATGCTTTGTTTCCTGCGTTGATTAGTCAAATCAAAGCTAATGAATAGTACGTAACTTTTGGGACAAAAATGTTGTATTTTATAAGTTATTTGCACTTTAAAGTTTTTTGTTAAGTTTTTGAACTTTTTTTTAGCCCAATTTTTGGTTAGTTTGACTTTTTTAGGCCCATTGGAAACCTAGGTCTGTTTTATGCTTATTTGAGATTACATAAGTTTCCATTTTAGTTTTTATGAAAGTTTATTTTATCTCCCAAACTTTGTGTTCCCGAGTTAAACTGGTTTTGTTAGTTAATTCATAACATTTTTTGAATCAATCTAATTTTTTTTGAATAAATGGTCTTCTGAATTATAAGAATTATTGAATTAATGATAACAATATTCTATATTTTTGTTTGTGACTCTACATACATGTACATTTAATAATCAATGCAACCATTATAGACATAATATTTGGTAATAAATATTATAAGGCTCTCCTTTGATTATATACATACGATTTCGCTGCACATACATATATCACAAATGCCCCTGCACCAATTCCAGCAAGAAGGTAGTAAAAATAATCAACATGTCCTTTATTCATATTGTCAGATATCCAATCATCTTGACCATTTTCACCTGTCGTTTTCGCGATGATTGAGACGAGAAAACCGCTCAAAAAGTTACCAACACCTGATACACTCAGGTAAAGAGCTATGCCGATGCTTCTAAGGTCACTTGGCACTTGATCATAGAAAAATTCTTGCATACCCACAATTGTAAATACGTCAGCAGTTCCAGCCAGAATATATTGAGGTAACAACCACCATATCTTCATTGGGATAGTTGCGGTTGGATCATCTAGTAATCCATACTCACGAGCCGTTTTGAGTCTTTTGGTCTCAACGAGTGCTGAAACCACCATTAAAACGATAGATATGAACATCCCAATTCCGATTCTTTGTAGCATTGTTATACCCGAAGGTTTCTTTGTAATGGTTCTAGTAAAAGGAACCAAAATGGTATCATAAAAGGGGACGAGGATGATAATAGAGAGGCCGATGAAAGATTGTAGTGTGGCAGCTGGAATCTCAAAACTTGAACCGATTGAACGGTCCATGGTAGCTCCTTGTTTGGTAAATAATGTGGATGTTTGAGATAATACAACCGAATATGCTAAACAACTAGCCCATATTGGAACTAGCCTAAGAACCGATTTCGCTTCTTCAACCTCACTAACGCTACAAATTGTTCCACTTTCATTTGATGAAAGCAATGCTTTGTCAAGAAATCTGAGTGAGTCCATATCAAAAAGATGTTATCAACTTACGCTACGCCACAATAGAATAATCTACATTTTTCTATGAGCAGGGGGTGTGGCCCCGTTAAAAGTGTGTTATACACCTTTTAACAGCGTCATATGGGAAAATCCTACACCGCACACCGCCATAGGGCATTTCGCGATAGATACAACGGCTCGCCAAAGTTTTTGTTTATTTATGTTGTAAATTGAGATTGGTTTAGGGTATTTTTTATGGGTCTCAAAAGGGTGTTATATGATGTTAAACATGGAGGGTAATTTTAAGGTGAGTGTTAAAATCATATTCAAAGGGCAAAAAGGCTTTAACATGACTATAATAAGGGTTCCATACCTTGTGCTCTTAGGACTCACTAAGGATCCTGACTCAGTGAGTGTATATGGAGAGTCACCAATCTTAGGCATGTTTCAAACAAGTTCAATTTTCTATCTAGAGATAGAAAAGTAGGTGGATGGGCCGGGTTGTGTGACGAATTCACTTTGAAATGGGCTGTGTTTTAAGTAGGGCTTGAAACGGGCTATTTGGGTTTAGTTAAATCGAGCCGCTCATAATTAAATTGGACAAATTTGCCACAACTACTATCTTTGAACTTACACGGAGCAAAGGAAAAAGGCAAATGGGCTAGAGAGAAACCCAACTTAAAATGACAATAGCTTTTGATATGTTTGGAGTCACAACTGAAGCACGTGAATCGACGTGACAAACATCCGTTAGTGGTTTACTTTCATTTAAGGCTCCAATTGCAACTCTTTTTACCAAATTTTAAAATATTTGGATTTTCTTTCATTTTGGTCTAATAAGCAAAAAGTATGAAAATGTAGATGTCATTAGTTTAGGAGTTCTAATAGTTGTCGCAACTTTAATTTTCTTAGGCCCGGGTTCAGAATATGTGGTTGTATATACTCTTACCTGAAGTGTTGAGAACCCAGATGACCCAAGGTTTCATGACAAGCTTTGTCTTCCACACATAGTGGTAAACATGTAATTCCGAGCTGCTTCAGCAAACACCCGACCAATTCTAACAAGACCACATTTATCCTCGTTTTTCTGTCCTTGTCCCAAGCAAGAATATGATGAGTGCAAAACCCATGACTATGCAAGGAATCGCATATCCAAGACCCCAACTAAGGTTATCTTGAACATAGCAAAGAACAAAGATCCCGACCACAGCACACATTCCAAAATACCACCAATTGAAGAATGAACTTTTGGCTCCACTTTCATTTGCATCAAACTGGTCAGCCCCGAACGCCAAAACACAAGGCTTGTGACAACCTTGGGCAAATGCCACAAGATAGAGCGAAACCAAGAACATGATGACTTGGAATTGGGAGGAACATGATGAGGAACCAACAACAGTTGGAAGGAAACATAGTTGAAAGTGCCAACAACCCAAGCGCCTATCAATCATATCGTATTGGAATATTAGATCTAATTAGTACATAGTGTGCACTCTGCCAAAGAGATTGAAAGTTTATTACTATAAAGTATTAATTCACTTTAAATTTTCCTAATAAATTCTTATTACTCACTAATGATTTTTATATTTTCAAAATATGTATTGAATATATTTTTAGTTTATGGAGATCGAGTAAAAGTGAATTAATGCACATAAATATATGTTTAGGGGACACATGTTAGAAAAACCATTCTAATTAATACACCATACAAAGAAATTGGCGTATAAATAATAACGATACCTAATCCCTTTAAATAAGCGGTATGAAGAGGTAAGATGTAGACAGTCATACCTCTACCCATATGTAGAGAAACTGCTTACTAAAACACTGAAAAATGCTTAATAATTTATTCAAATAAATAAATAAAGGGTTTTGATAATGACAGCCCTAAGTGTTGTCATAAGACATGCATAAATGATTTGTACATCCATCTATAAATCACTACTGAATTCTAGAAATTACTCATTTATACTATTTTTAATGCAATTAGAACAGACTATCATTATCAAAACCCATAAATAAATTAAGATGCTTCAAAGTGAAGATGAAAAGATGAGAAACCAGAATATAAAGGAGAGAAGCAAATATAATTGTTAGGTATCGACCGAGAAAAACATCCGCGATGAAACCGCCAATTAGTGGAAGAAGTGACGCCGTTCCAATCCATGCATTCACATTCTCAGCCGCAGTAGCCGTGGATTGCCCCAACGGTCCAGTCAAGTATGTGATCAAATTTGAACTAATTCCATAATATGCAAATCTCTCAGCCACTTCAACACCTGCATTGTACATAAAAAAAAACACCTACCTTATATATAACCAATTAATTCAAGGCTGATTTTGACAAGATTAATAATAAAATATGCGGATCGCCAGAAACCAGATTTTGACCGGAGGACTGGATGACCTCTGTAGTCAACAGAACCGTCGACAAAGTTGTTGAGCAGCGGTCTCTGGTGGTGTAGATGCCGGTGGTGGTTTCCATGTTGGCCGGTGTCAAGCAGATACAGACTAGGAGTAGTTCATATTATAATGAGGGAACTCTTTGTCAACGGTTTTTAATTGATTCTCGAATGGATAATATTGGAGATGCTTCCAAGTATAAGAAACACTTTTTTTCCAACTTGCAAGTATTGTATCATGTATGTAAAGATTCTTTAGTCGCCATCAGCTTTGGTAAGAAGGGTGTTTCAATATTATAATTTTTATTTAATTTGGATAATATCAGTAGAATTCATGGTAACCAGGTACGTTGGTAAACATTTTATCTGCATAAAACTCTTAAGGGGACCATATATTTGATACGAGAACACCACAAATTCACGAAAACTTATCCACGTACATACTATACCCTATGTTTTGATATATTTGTACACTTTGCTTTAAAATATGTAAATTAATGTGGTGACTCCGTGACGAGGGAATTCGTAGTTTCTGTGGTCACATAACAATAAGAGTAATAATATTCATCGTAAGGTCTTGGCCTCTGGAATGGATAATATTGGAGATGCTTCAAGAAACAGCTTTTTCCCGACTTGCAAATATTATATGTAAAGATTCTTTAGTTACCATCGGTTTTGGTAAGAATAATGTTTCAATATCATAAATTTTATTTTTATTTTGGCTAATATAAGTAGAATTGGTAAGCAAGTTGGTAAACATTTTATCTACATAAAAATTCTAAGAGGAGCATATATTTGATATTAGTATTAGAGAAATGTTCAAGAGGTCCATTATTTTTATTAAGTCCTGAGAAACAATTCTCAACTATTGATCAATAAGATCTAATGCTCAAGATTAATTACATGTTTTATACATAAAAGGGTATTTTGGTCATTTGACACTTAAAAAAAAATTTCGATTTTTTTTATTTTTTTATCTTTTATTTTTAAATTTTTTTTTACTTTTTTAATTTTTTAATTGAGGGGTATTTTGGTCATTTAAAAAAAATAATTATTATTATATTTTATTTAGAATATATATTTTTTAAATTTTTTTAAATATTATTTTTTTTATTAATAACACATAATTTGATTGCCTAGTAGTAAATCACATATGATTGCATACTGAATCACATGTGATTGAACTAAAACATCAAATGTGATTAAATATATAATCACATGTGATTTTACATTAAAATCACATGTGATTACACGTAATAATCAAATAAATATTATTTTTTAATAAAAAATAATAAAAAAGATAAAAAAAATTTAAAATAAAAAAATAAATAAAAATTGAATTTTTTTAAGTGTCAAACGACCAAAATACCCCTTTATAATAAAAATAATAAAATAATAAAATAAATAAATAAATAAAAAAATTCTATTTAAAAAAAATGACCAAAATACCCTTCAATGTATTAAATATGTGATTAATATTGACCATTAGATCTTATTAATCAAAGGTTGAGATTTGTTCCTCGGGACTTCATAAAAATAATGGACCTCCTTTAACGCAACTCATTAGTATTATGTTTGAATATCTATAGGTCAGTAATAGTAATATTCATTGCAAACCACCAAACTTTCGGATTCAAAAATACCGTATTTATTTTATGAGTATTTTTTAAAATTTTAACATTTTATTCCAGTTTTTTGAACTTTAGGTCCGTTTATCTTTTAGGCCTACTCAAAAATTTTGGTATATTTTAAAGTTCTATTATAATGTTGGAACATTCAGTTTTTAAGTACTTATATGAAATTTTGTTCTTTTTTTCTCTCAATTCATAAACCTGTATATGTATTTGAGTGGACTCTGATTATCAATATTATCAATATTCGTTGAATCAATGATAATTATAAAAATTGTTCATAATATTTGTATAAATCAACAACTTCAATTTGTATTTATCTCGATTTGATAGCCCACATCACAAATCTCTCTATATAATAAAAGAATCTTTTTTGCCACGTCACTAATGCCATGTCATAATAGCTTCAGCCACTTATATAAATTCAATTCCTATTTAACCGAAAATTAGATAAGCATTATTTTATTCAATATATATATTATTATTAATTTTTTAAACGAAATTAGATAATATATTATTGCTATATTATTATTCTCTTAAACGAAATTTTAAACAATTTTCTCAATATATATATTAATATTAAATATTATCAATATATATATTATTAATTTTAAACGAAATTTTATCTCTCTATGTATACAAAGATTAAGATTATACCCATTTTTTTGTAACTGTTAAATGACTAAAATACCCCTTCATGTATAAAATATGTGATCACTCTTGACTATTAGATCTTATTGATCAATGATTGAGATTTATCCCTTGACACTATACAAAAATTATAGAATACCTTAAACATTTCACTATGATGATATAATCTATATATTTTTACTATTTATGTTTAATAAACTTTCTACAATGTGTCCCTTCGCAGGGATAAAATTATATGAAATCATGACACAACATAATGATATTCCAATTCCATATCCAAATTTATTATGTTTATTATCAAACACACCCGACATTTCATTGGTTTGAAGACGTCCAGGGAGGCCAATAAAACAGAGAAGACTCCATACCCGATCACATATAACTGGTTTAATTGTCGGTAACATAAAAGATTTGATTGATAAAAGAGATATTGTGGTTGAAACACAAACAGGTGAAATTCAACATATTAATGTGCATCAACAATTTTTGGCCTTGCATAATCCTATTTTATTTCCTTATGATGAAGATGAATATTGGACATATATTTTTCATCGAGACACTATACATCCTGATACAAATAAACGACATCAGTTAACTAGAGAATATTTTGCTTATATCATTTAAGAAATACCACATAAATACTCCATGTATCATAACTCTTGAACACTTTTTCAAGAATTTGCGGTTGATGCTTATACAACGATAGAAACAGAAAGATTATATTTCATAAAAAGTCAACAAAAATTTTCTACGTGTCGAATCCTATAAAAAAATAATAGAAAATGCAAATAAAGGCAATACATATGCATCAACAACGAGCAAGCGTGTAGTCCTACCATCTTCATTTACCGGCGGTGCTAGATATATGCGTTAAAACTACTTGTACGCAATTTCATTGTGCAAATGGTACATTGGCACTGCCATCCAAATTTTTTCATTACTTTTACATGCAATCCTTAGTGGCTAGAGATTACAGGGTTCTTATATGAAACTGGACTTCATCCAGAACATAGGTCGGATATTATATGTAAAATATTTAATATGAAGCTTCATAATTTGATAAAACGTTTTAAGGATTCATGTATATTTGGCCGTGTAAATACAGGTAATTGTTGTTTACTATATTATTTTTAAACTATAAACATAAGAAAAAATATATATGTACTTAGATTTTTCATAAATATGTCATAATGCAATTTTAAATTGTATAAAACTAATATGGTTTATATTTTATATGTTGTAGTTGTATATAATGTGGAGTTTCAAAAGAGAGGTCTCCCTCATCCACATATATGTCTTTTTCTACACCAAGATGATAATGCACAAAGAATTTTCCAAAGAAATTTAATGATCGCACTACTACGGACTCTGATGGTTATCCTATTTATAAAAGGCCTGAAAATGGCTTTTATTATTGAAAAGAGCGGGGTGAAGCTTCACAATATGTTATCTCTAAAAGTTGGTGTACCGGTAATGCTACTTCAAAATATTGATCAAACTGTATGTTATTTGTTTGTTTTGCCAATGCCATGCATTATCAAAAGTTAGAATATTTTTGCCCAAGCCAATCTTCGCTTCCGGTCAGTTTTATGTCGTTGTTTCTAGGGTAAAAAGTCATAAAGGATTGAAGTTATTGATATACGACAAAGACGATAAAGTTTGTAAGAAGATATCAAACGTTGTCTACCATATCATGAAGTACTACAAAAAATCAAAATATAGATTTCATCTATTAGAATTAAACTTTAAGTTATCTAATTTTACATATGAATAAATGTTCATGTTATGTCTTTTATCTTATGCATAATATTTTAAACTTTTAAATATTTTGTACCCTTATCTTATGATTATTTATCATGTAAATTTATAATGAATTACTTTAATATTAATATATAATTTACATGTAACTAAAAATTTATTTACTTCCTCCGATTCAAAATAAGTGATACACTTTCCTTTTTTGGGTGATTCAAAATAAGTGATACACTTTGAAAAGTTTCCTTATTTGGCAAAAAAAAATGGAACCCACATCCACTAACTATCTACTTTAACAAAGTGAAATGACTCATTTACCCTTACTTTTTACTTTTAAACATCATTAACTTTACTTTATTCAAAAGGTGTGGGACCCATTCCCCACTAACCATCCAATTAATCTAATTTAACCATCATTATAATCTTTTGCCTCATAAACCGTGAAACCCCAAGTGTATCACTTATTTTGAATCGGAGGAAGTATATTAATTAATGAAAATTTTATAAGCCGTCCGTGATTCATCACAGATTATAGACTAGTTTGATTATAAATAGAATCTTCCAAAATGTAGCTTCACCTTTGTGTATATATCCAATAATCAAACAAAACCATTACACCAATTACCTAAAATCTTCACAATTCTATAATATCCACCCGTATGTGCTACCCAAGCACATGTTTTGGCAACATCACAAGGCACTTCCTCTATTATAAACATAAACATAAGATTTTGCTGCATATATGTACACCATGAATGCGCCAGCACTAATCCCAGCAAGAAGGTAGTAAAAATAATCGATATGACCTTCATTTATATTATCAGATATCCAACCATCTTGACCGTTTCCACTTGTCGTTTTCTCAACGACCGAGATGAGAAAACTGCTCAAAAAGCTACCGATTCCCAAGACACTGAGGTAAAGCGCTAGACCTATGCTCTTGAGATCACTCGGCATTTGGTCATAAAAAAACTCTTGCATACCCACAATCGTAAAAAACATCACCGGCTCCAGCCAACAGACATTGAGGTAATAACCACCATATCTTCATAGGGATCGTTGCAGTTGGATCGTCTAATAATCCATACTCACGAGCCGTTTTGAGTCTTTTTGTCTCAACAAGTGCTGCAACGACCATTGAAACAATAGATATGAAGATGCCAGTTCCAATTCTCTGAAGCATTGTTATGCCTGATGGTTTCTTTGTAACGGTTCTAGTAATAGGAACCAATATGCCATCGTAGATGGGAATGAGGATGATGACAAAGAAGGTGATGAAAGAATGAAGTGTGGCAGCGGGAATCTTGAAACTTGACCCGATTGACCGGTCCATGGTAGTTCCTTGTTTGACTAGTAATGTGGAATTTTGAGCGAATACGATTGCAAACCCTAAACAAGTAGCCCATATTGGAATTAGTCTAAGGAACGACTTTGCTTCTTCCACCTCATAAACACTACAAATAGTTCCCTCCTCATGATTTGATCCATCACGTGAAAGCAAAGCCTTGTTGAGAAATCTGCGACAATAGAAAATTATTTTCAAATAATACTGTAATAAATAATATATACCATATATCATCCCATGATTTTAATACAGTTCCAAATTGCATTGAAATGGGCATAACGTTTGTATTGGGTCTCCGTTTCAGGCTAGCGACGAGTCAAAAATTCTGTATCGGCAAGGGCTACGTTGCAGTTTACGGAACTTTCGAGCCCAAAACACTGTTTTTGGAAAGTTATATGCATTTTTAGTTTTTTTGTTTAAAATTTGGACTTAGGCCCAATTTTAGGCTCATTTGTGTTTTTTGACACACTCAAAATTTTTGGGTTAATTTAATGTTTGTTTGAAATTCTTGAAGCGTTAGTTTTTTATTTTAAAAAATTGAGTTATCTTACCCAAAATTCTTGTTCTCTGTGTTTAACAAGTTTTGAAGATCTAAATCCACAGTATTCTTGAGTCAACGTGGTTTTTGGTTTATATTGTGTAGGGTGAGTAATCTATGTTATCGATTTTAAGTCTACATCAGATTTGGATCCAGTGAGAAGGCAATGTTGAATGAGAAAAGTGAGAAATAATCCCAACTGTTGATTACTTCTTACAGTCTCATTCGAAAAATCCTTCTCACCCGATCCTGATTTTATCAGCAAAAGTTTCTTGTTACCCGAATTGTTGAGAATCTTGATGAGACAAGCTTCCTCTTTTGTGCAGGTTATTTCTAAAGGTGTAGATTTCCAATTTCGGGCAGCTGTAACAAACACCTGACCGATTCTAACAAAAGCACTTTTCTCCTCTGTTTTCTCTCCAAACCTATAAGTCGTTGTTCCAAGCAAGAATATAAGGAGAGCAAAACCCATGACAATGCAGGGAATCCCAAACCCGAGGCCCCAACTAAGGTTTTCTTGAATGTAGCTAACAACAATGATCCCAATTGTACATCCAGAACACAATCCAAAATACCACCAATTGAAGAATGAGCTTTGGATTCTTTTGGGTTGTTTGTATCAAACTGGTCCGCCCCGAAAGCTTGAACACATGACCTTGGGCAAATGCCACAAGATATAACGAAATGAAGAACTGGATAACTTGGAGTTGAGGAGAACATGATGATGAATCAGCAGCACTTTTACAGTTGGAAGGAATCAAAGTTGAAAAAGCCAGCAATGCAAGTGCCTATTGATCATTTTCCAATACATACATAATTGTTGCTCGAAAGAAAATATCTTCATCGTTATCAATATATTATCAAGTTATGGTAAGTTATCAAACTGATTGGTACATCACTATGAAAATTCTAGATGACTTCTTAAGAATATCGATTTTTGTCTAAATAAACAACCGTACTTTTGTATTTATCCTTATTTAGTCATTAATTAATGTCCAACTGATGGTGTTATGTCCCATTTGTCATTCAATTCGTTAAACTTGATTATGGAATGACCCAAATGGGAAACAAAACTACATTTAGTGACCCAAATAGGACAAAAAATGACATGTCACTTGCCACATCAGTAAGTTATGAACTTATGATTATTAGGTTGTTACTTGACAAATAACCCAAACGGACAAGTCCGTCCCTTGATGAGTGAATTGGGCATAAATTGTACACTGACAAATGTAAACATATGCTGTTATTTTTAGACAAAAAAACCTAAGAAAAATAGTGAAAGTTAATCGGCAACAAAAGTTCGAAAATCATTCTGTCAACTTCCACCTTGCGAGCAACATGAAGAAAGGGTTCGACGGGGTCATTAAAACGATTTTGTGGATCATCTGGTACTCTTGTGATCTGCAGGTATTTGAAGCCAAGAAGCCCAATAAGGATGACATTTTCGATTTAGTTATGATTTTCTCTTACAATTGGATATCTAATAGGAGTAAACGGGCCAAAATTAATTGGACCCAATGATTATGTAACCCTTACTCCGCATGAAATTTGTAATGTTTTTTTTACACCCTGGCTTCTCGTTAGGGTTACTTTTATAAAATTAATTTGCCTTTCAAAAACAAATTGGCAACAAAAGTAATAAATGAATGGCATCAATCTTATTGCTACTTAACTAGGATTCTTATTTTGTTGCTGGATTTGGTGATTAGCAAAGATATTTTTATGTTATTGTTGTTATTTCTTCCTATTTATTTTTATGTTATTGTTGTTATTTCTTCCTATTTAGTCTTGACTAATAATATTAATAGTTGGCGCTTTTTTCTCAAAGTAAAGAAACCTTTAAAGCCAAGCCTCCATTTGAGCGACCTTTCCTTCGGCTTATAATTGTTGCAATCTTAAACAACGAGTCATTTAACAATTCATATGGTTCCATTAACAGAAAACACCATTTATGAACCAATCACGCCGAACTCACACACTAAACACATAGAATTCAAATTTCAGTATTCTTCACCCTATGGTATTTCAGATTTGTAATAATAATTTGTAATCGAAATTACAATCATTCAAAGTGGTTAAAAGGAAAACTGATGCTAACCAGAACATAGAGCAGAGAAGCAATTATAATTGTTAGGTATCGACCAATAAAAGCATCAGCAATGAAAGCACCAACTAGAGGCAGAAGCGCCGCCGTTCCAGACCACATGTTGACATTCTCTGCCGCCGTCGCCGTCGATTGACCCAACGGTCCGGTCAAATATGTGATCAAATTTGAACTTACTCCATAGTACGCAAATCTCTCCGCCACTTCAACACCTGTATATAACATCAAAATTCTAGCATTTTTTTTTACTAATTTGATGATGTTTTTAAAAAGCTTATAACGTTACCGATAATGAAATATGCGGATCGCCAGCTACCGGATTTGGATCTGAGGGCTGGATGGCCTTTGTAGTCAACGACAAGTTGTTGACCAGCGGAGAGTTGACTCCGGTGTAGTGGGAGGTGGTGGCAGTGTCGTCATCCATGGCAACGTCCCTAGCTCAGACAGGACAGACTTTGTCTACAAACGCTTTAAAACTTATATAAGCAGAGGGCAGGGAAGAAATTAAGCACGTGTGGAGGCATGATTGGCGGGATTCTAACAGCTAGAAGTTGACTTCCCCATGTATGTTTGATGAAAACTGTCATTTTCAATCGATATGGTCAAATTAAAGGTTGACAAGGATTTAACCGACCAAAGAAAAATTACATTCAGCTTCTTTGATAATTACTCACTCGGTTTGAACATAAGTTTTTGAAATTAATTTATATATTATTCAAGCTCGATGCTCATTTATTATTCCACATTTTTTTGAAATGAATTAAAACTCGAAAAACTCATTAACTATTCGAATTATTAACACCCCTATTAATATATAAATATGTCAAGATCGATTAACTATAGACAAGTTAATAAACACCTTAGATCTAATTGATGATAGAAGTTGCAGCGGATCAACACTATATCAATAATTAAGAACAATGAACTGTATGAACAATATGCAAGAATATTAAGAACACAGTTTCACAAAAAGCTTCAATGTATATTATTGAGTTAACAATACACACGTACGTTTACAATTCGTAAGGAACATACTTATAGTAGTCCTTGAAGCTAAACTATTTACCCTAGTTATTCTAGGACTTGATTTACATCGAATAATAATAATATACATTGATTTACATTCTATAACTATCTATACGAAGATCTCGGACTTGATATCTTCCAAAAACGCGTATCAGTAGTAACTGCAATCACCAGTAGTAAATAAGTAACATCAGTAGTATACTTGGTGATCAGTAGTAAGTCCATAATCAACGTCAGTAGTAACTACAATGATCAGTAGTATCTTCAATAAGCTTGATCAGTAGTAACTTTAGTTATAGTTTACACCAGCATCAACTTCATCAGTAGTAATATGTTCTGCCCCATCAGTACTAAGTATGTCAGTACTAACTGCAGCATCAGTAATAAGTTGATCTGTGTTTTGCTCCAACAATCTCCCCCTAAACTTATTGATCATCTTTTAATCAATCAAGTTTCTTTTGTTCCTCTTGTTCTTTTCTTCTTTTCTCAAGAGTTCTTTGATTCTGTTGAAGCCTTTGTTCAATAATATATCTGCTGTTCCTCTTTGTAAAATAATTCAGTTTGTTTTGGAACATAACAGCATCATAGGGTTTCATCAAAGTGTTTATGAATATCTGATACATTGTCTTCTCAGAATGTGGATATTCTTTCTCATATAAGTACAATTCACACACTTTGCCTGATTTCTCAAAGAAGTACATATTTGCAGTAGGAATGACATTCCAAGCATACACATTACCTGGATTTGTAAATTGTTCTGGATAATTGTCTGGATAAAATGCAGCATCTATCATTCTAGTCAAATATCCAGCTCCAGATTCTTTCCATGATTTCTTTGTCATTCTTGGTTTCCCAATAATCAAAAGTTTGATTACATCACTTCTTGTACATGACCTGATTAAGGGTAACCATCCAGTGAATCTTTGTACTACTTTGTCTTCCCTTATAACCTCTATGACATTGTTCTGCATCACTCTCCAGTTAAGAATTGGATTGTTCTGTAGAGGAGCAACTGGCATTTCAAGAACAGGTATAATTTGTTGTTTTGATTTCTTCTTGGAGCTTTGTTCTTGATCAACAGATTTTCTTTTTAGTGATTGGGGAGTTGAAGTATTACCAACAGTTGTAACACTACCAGCTTTGAGCAAATTTAAGCTGATTGGTACTAAAGTTTTGGCTTTGGCTTTCTTTGATTCTTCAGCTTCTTGTTCAGCCAAGTCTCTTTTCTTTGCAGTGCAGTATTTTTCAATTATGGTTATCATCTTCATTCTTCCAAAAGATTTTGCACTGTGACCTTTTGTCTTTAGAAAGTCTATCATAAGAGACTTCTGTTCAAATATATCATCTGGTAAATCATCTTTTGTTCTTTTGCATTCTGCTACAAGATCTTCTAGACAGTTTAGATGTTCCTCTTCTACTTTTCTAAGCCTTTTGAACTCTGCTTCTTGGGCTTCTATCTGAACATCTTTAATTTGAGCAGGTATTTGAACAGTAGTTGTACTTTGAACTTTCTTTTTCTTTTCTACTAAAGCTTGATACATTTCCACTTTCTCCAAAAATTTTCTGTGTTTAATTCTCCATCTGGATTGCTTTTCTGCTCTTACATGATTAATCTTGTTTACCATGTGATGACCAAGAGCTCTGTTTGGATAATCTTCATCATATATCTCTTTACCCTTTCCAATGTGTGCTGAAGGTGGAGGTGGAATATATTTCATGTCTGGCACTCCACTTATTATAACTGAAGGAGAAAATGTTCTAAGTTCATTTTGTTGAAGTATTTTTGGATGTGGAGGAAGTGAGCATTCATCAACCTCAAACCAATTCACATTATCATCAATGTCAGGTATGATAAGTGGTTGATCAGGTGTTGGTGGTTTGGTAATGATGACATGTCTCTCTCTTTCAATAAGCTCTGGAAAATATAGTTCTTCCTCTTCAGTAGTGACTAGAGTAGTTACTACTGGTGTTACTTCAGAAGGTACTACTGATAGGGCATCAGTAGTATTTGCTGCTATTAATTCCTTTTCTTCATTTACTACTGCTATAATATCAGTAGTAGAGGTTACTACTGGTATTTCCTTTTCAACTTTTTCTTCCATTGTAGCAGTAGTAATAGGCTCTTCTTCTGTCACCATCATCTCTGGGCCTTCATCAACATTTGTTTCTTTTAGATTTAAAAGGGAGGATGCTGCTGCTGCTATAGATTCATCAATCATTGTCTGTATATTGTCCTTCTCCCCCTTAGTGAGCTCAACTGGTGGAGCCTCACTATCAACAATCTTTTTCTTCAATTGTCTGATGATTTTGGCTTGTTGATAAAGCCTGTGCTCATATAATCTCATCCTTCTGTTGATGGTGTTGACATGCCTTTTCATTGCAGCCATGGTTTTCCCTTGGTTAGTTAAGTATATATGGCAATTTTGTACAGTGGATTCCAAGGAATCCACTTTAGCCGTCAATTGGGTGATTTTAATACTGCCCTCACTCCATCTAGCAAGATCATCGGGCTCACTAACAGGTACATTGGTTTTAAGGTTTTCCTTCCTTTCCATCAATTCCACAGATCTGCCCTCATCACTGCTTGGTGATTCATTGGGTCTTTTAGACATTCTCTTCTTCCTAGAAGAAGCAGAGATGCCCCCCCTTGTGGTTTCTTGGCACCGGGGTCCTTTGAGTAACTCCTCAAAAGAGTCATCACTCAAAGTTGCCGAGGTTTGGGTCCTAAAGATGTTTTCACTGTCCTGTGCACCCACCTTTGGGGCATCAGTAGTGAAAGCCCTCCCCTCATGTCCTCTCTCCTCCTTGGAGGACAACTCTTTGAGTCTGGGGTGTGACTCGATTTGTCCCCTGGTGTCCTTTGAAGAAATTTTCTTTCTATGATAAATTGTGGAAATATTTTTGGTTTTGTCTGGTAGGTCTTCCACAGAGTGAAGAGTAGCACTCTGCAGATTTACATCAAGTTCCTGGGACACATTCAGGACTTCTGTTTGGGTTAGTGATTGAGTGGCTATTTGGATTGGTGTTTGGGCTGTATTTGGGGGTGATGAGTGGGTTGAGGTTCAACTTGGGATGTAGCAATGGTTGAACCCTCTCCAATATTGGGTTGATCTTTGATCATGTTAGGAAACAGAGGGGTTTCCTTGCCCGAAAATTTAAATTGTTTTCTCATATTTGAGAAAACTTTCTTGTTCAACTCAGGTAACAGAAAAATGTTTTTAGGAGTTGACAAGTTTTGCAATTCACAGTTTATGATATGTTGTAGAAATCTGGGATACATTAAAAATTTAGAAGAACTAAGATTTCCCAACATACCATCAAATATCATGTATGAAAAATTAAATACTTGGTCTGTGCATAAACAGACAACAGCAGAGGCTATTGCCTTATTAAACTCATTCCAAGTACTTCTTTTAGGAGAAATACAATGCTGAATGGTATGTATTAAAAATTTCCATTGTGGGGAGAGAAGACCCTTTTGAAAAGTAACTATATTAAGTCTTCCCTCATATCCCATTTTGTTCAAAATTTCAGCAATGTATTCCTTAGGAAGAGTAGTCATACCTGAATCATCGTGTAATTGTAGATGGTGTCTGATTGATTGTTCTGTTACTGTGATGTGCTTTCCATCTACTTTAGATTTTATCATTGATGATGTTGTTCCTTCTGTTCGCTCAGCATTGGTCCAGAAATCCACCAAGTGCTGTTGATATGATTTTGGTTTTACAGTTAAGGCAAACTGTATATATGAATTTCTCAAAAATTTTACGATCGGACGGAAATCTTTTGTTCCGTCGGGATTCTTTAAGAATGCAACCATATTGTGAAATTCTGAGTATTTGAGATCGGTTTGCACATCGAGAGTTTGTAAAGTTGCCATTGTTGTTGAGATTTTGCAAGAATTTTGTTACAGATGAAGTGTTTTTGATCGTAAACTAGGGTTTATCGAGAGGTGTTTAGAGAATCGAAGTGAAGATAATGCTAAATTAATCGTCTGCCGCCTTTTATATCTTTCGATTAAACCTGCAAAACTACGAAAATATCCTTCGAATCATAACATAACGGTTATTTTCATGGGGGTTAGTTTGGTAATTGTGTTTATGAAAGACCAGTAGTGAATAAGATATCAGTAGTAAAACGTCAGTAGTATCTACTAACATCAGTAGTGACTAAGGATTTTGACATCAGTAGTAACTATAGACATCAGTAGTAACAATTGATATACAAGACCAGTAGTATATGTGAATAACAGTAGTACTGACTTACCAGTAGTATTTGTGTAAACCTAAAATACACCAGTAGTAATGAATTACCAGTAGTATTTTGTGCATACACTTTCACACCAGTAGTACAGCAATACCAGTAGTAAAACACTTAAGAAAATAATATTTTACAACACTAACTTTACACATGATTTTAAGTGAGATTTTAAGTTATTAAAATCATTCCAATACTGCTAACCAAGAAGTTGAATCTTCCTACATCAAATGCTTTTGTAAAAAGATCTGCTAATTGATCATCAGTATGGATTTTAACTACTTTGATTAATTTCTTTTCATTACAATCTCTTATAAAGTGAAATCTTATTTCAATGTGTTTAGTTTTTGAATGTTTTACTGGATTATTCACAATACTAATAGCACTTTGATTATCAATAAAAATAGGAGTTTTAAGGATAGAGATACCAAAGTCTAGAAGTTGATTTTGAATCCATAGTACTTGAGCACAGCAAGCAGATGCAGCTACATATTCTGCTTCAGCAGTAGATGTTGATACATTTGTTTGCTTCTTACATTGCCATGACACCAGTCTTGATCCAAAGAATTGACATCCACCAGTAGTGGATTTTCTATCTTGACATTCACCTCCATAGTCACTATCTGTATAGGTTATTAGTTCAAAGGGTGAGTCATGTGGATACCATAGACCTAGTGATGGTTTGCCTTTCAAGTATCTGAATATTCTTTTAACCGCTTGTAAGTGTAGTTCTTTGGGTCTTGCTTGATATCTTGCACACACACAAACACTATACATAATGTCAGGTCTTGATGCAGTTAAGTACATCAAAGAGCCTATCATTGATCTATATAAGTGTTCATCTACATCCTCCCCCTCAACATCAGGATGTAGGTGTTTGTGTGTTTCCATAGGAGTACTAGCACTTTTACTGTCTTTCAAATCAAACTTTTCCAAGATATCTTTGACATATTTTGATTGATTTATCAAAATACCATCAGTTCTTTGACTGACTTGAAGTCCAAGGAAGAAGTTCATTGGACCCATAGAGCTCATCTTGAATTTAATCTGCATCAGCTCTTCAAATTCTTTGCACAATGTATCATTGGTTGAGCCAAAAATGATATCATCTACATAGATTTGTACCAGTAGAATATCATTCTTGACTTTCTTTGTAAATAATGTTTTATCAATGGCTCCTCTTTTAAAGTTGTTCTTCAATAAGTATGATGATAATGTGTCATACCATGCTCTTGGTGCCTGATGTAGGCCATATAGAGCTTTATCCAATTTGAACACATAATCACCATGTTTTGGATCTTCAAAACCTGGAGGTTGGCAAACATATACCTCTTCTTCAATTTTCCCATATAGGAAAGCACTCTTAACATCCATTTGATAGACTTTGAATTTCTTGAATGAAGCATATGCTAGAAATATCCTTATGGCTTCAATTCTAGCAACAGGAGCATATACTTCATCATAGTCTATTCCTTCTTCTTGAGTGTATCCTTGGGCTACTAGTCTGGCTTTATTCTTGATCACTATACCTCTTTCATCTTTCTTGTTTCTGAATATCCATCTTGTTCCAATGGCTCTTTTTCCTTTGGGTAGAGGTACAAGTGTCCAAACAGCTTGTAATTTAAATTGAAGGAGTTCTTCTTGCATTGCCTCAATCCAGTTTGAGTCCTTCATTGCTTGTTGAATCTTCTTTGGTTCATCCTGAGACAGAAAGCATTCATACATACATTCATTAGCAATTAAACTTATATTACACATATTGGCAGTTAAGCTTTTGTTTAATTTGCTTCTTGTTTGTAGTGGTGAGTTGACATCACTTAGAACAAGGTCTAATGGATGGTTCTTTTGAGTCCTTGTAGTTGTAGCTTTATCAACCACTAGTTGATTTTCAAGATTGGACTCATTTGTCTCAGGCAGTTGTTCATCTTGTGATTCTTCATTGTCATGGATGTTTGGTTCATCATCATCTTGGTCAGAGTTACTACTGGAATTATCTTCATTAGGATCAGTAGTATTGTTGTTGTTACTGGTGTCAGTAGTATCATGAGAATCTAGGTTATTGTTGGGACCAGTAGTATTTTCAGTACTGTTACTGGTACCAGTAGTATTGGAATTACTACTGACCTCATTCTCAGAGTTACTACTGCTTTCAATATTTGAGTTATTACTGATATCAGTATTAACTATGGGAGCAGTATCAACAATTATGTATCTCATCTTTTCTTGACCAGTATTAACAGATGATGTTCCTTCTTTTTGATTAAGACAATTTGAATTACCTGCATTGAAATTCATATTAGAATTAAAGGATTTGGTTAGATTGTCTATGTTGAATAGCCAATCTGGACCATTTCCTTGTTCATTAGCAACATTTTCATTAAAGGATACATTGATGCTTTCTTCAATTATCCTTAATCTCTTGTTGAATACTCTGTATGATTTACTTTGAGTAGAGTATCCCACAAATATTCCATCATCAGCTTTGCAGTCAAACTTACCAATTTGTTCTCTTGTAATCAGAATAGTACAAGGACAACCAAATGATTTTAAGAAACTTATAGAAGGTTTTCTTTTATTGAAAAGTTCATATGGTGTTTTAAAATGTGGCTTAACTATTAATACTCTGTTCTGAACATAACAAGCAGTATTAACAGCTTCTGCCCAAAAAGTAATTGGTAATTTTGAGTCTGCTAGCATTGATCTTGCTGCTTCAATGATGGTTCTATTTCTTCTTTCAGCTACACCGTTTTGTTGTGGAGTTCTAGGTGAGCTGTATTGCCTGTCAATACCTTTAAGATCACAAAAGTTAATTAAGTTAGCATTTTTAAATTCTGTGCCATTATCACATCTTATGGCTTTCACTTTTTGATCAGATGTGTTTTCCAGTTTGACAATTAAGTTCTTTATGAGTTCACTTGTTTCATCCTTTGTCCTGAGAAAGAAAACCCATGTATATCTGGAAAAGTCATCAGTAATAACAAGACAATATTGTTTCTTTCCAATACTCATTACATTTGTAGGTCCAAAAAGATCCATATGTAAGAGCTGTAAAGGAACAGAAATAGAGTTCACAGTTTTGGACTTATGAGAAGTCTTGTGTTGTTTACCTTTTAGGCATGCAACACAATGATGATCACACATGAATTGTTTTTGAGGTAGTCCAATTACCAGATTTCTTTTTACTAAATTATTCATGTTTTTAAAATTTGTGTGACACATCCTTCTGTGCCAAAGTTCTGATTCAGTGGTGTTTGCCTTGGATATAAAACAGTTGACCTCATTTGTAGAAATGAGTTCTCCCCCTATATCCAGGCAATACACATTGTTTCTCCTTGGAGTTCTTAAAACAACATATTTTTCATCTAAAATAAAATCAGGAGAAAGAATGATGCACTCAATGTCTGTGAACAGAATCTTGTTCTTTTTATCACAAACTTGAGACACACTGACAAGATTGTATTTTAGTTCAGCTACATAAAATACATCATCAAAGGTAATTTTTCCATTAGTAACAGTACCTTTACCTGTAATCTTACCACCCTGGGGATTCTCACCAAATGCCACATATCCTCCATCAAATGACTTGAAATCTTTAAGAATTTGCAGATTTCCAGTCATGTGCCTTGAGCATCCACTATCAATATGCCATGTTCTTCCTTCTTCTGGGACCTGAATGCTCTGCACAAGTGAGTAAAGGATTAGTTAAGTTTGGGAACCCAAGCTTTATATGTCTTGGGTTCATCCTTTGAGAAATAGGCTTTGGGAGTTTTATCTTTAAACACTTTTGGTAACCATACTTGTTTAGTACTGGTGTTTTGTTTTACTACTGCCCTTTTGAAGTTATTACTGGTGTGAGAGTTTCCTACTGATCTTGGTTTATACCCATTGTTTTTAGCTTTTGAATAATTTACTACTGATGGACCAGTAGTATTTGGGTACTTACCATGTTTAAAATGACCAGTAGTGTTTTTAGAGTTAACACCAGTAGTGTTTTTGAAATTTGTTTTGGGAGCAGTAGTATTTTTGAAATTAGGGTTTTTACCAGTAGTATTCTTGTACTGGTACCATACAGCATTATAATTAGGGTTAACACCAGTAGTAAATTTGTTTGAGTTTCTACTGGTGTTGGAAAATTTAAAATATTGTTTATTTTGATTAGATTTTCCATTGTTCTTGAAGTAATTGCTGTTCTTTGGGCTGCCAACTCTTCTGTTTTGCACAAATCTTGGTGCACTTCTTCCAAATCTTGGAGTTTCAGCAATTGGAGTTTTTATTGTATTTACTACTGAAGGACCAGTAGTATCTTTTAACCTTTGAGTTTTTGCATTTTCTTTAAAAGCTTTAAATTCCTTTAACTCCTTGCAATTTATTGGATTGAAGTGACAATCCTTTGCTAAATGGTTCACTTTATTGCAAATAACACATTTTAATTTATTTTCTTGAGCCTTTATTGTTTTTCTTTGTTCTAAGAGTTGGTTTCTATTTCTTTGGTTTCCTCTTTTTAGAATTTTGGGTATATTTTCTGCATTATATTTAGGAGACTCATTTGGACTTTGAGCTGTGTGAAAACTTGTATCAATTGATTTTGGTGATTCAGTTTGAGATATTGTAAATTCAATTGATTGCTCATCATCAGAAGAATCATTTGATTCAGATGTTTCAGTATTAGATTCAGTTTGATTTTCAGTTCTTAATTCATTAATGATTCTTTCTGAACTGTCTTTAAGTGGAGGAATGAATTTATGTGGAGGTGGTACAGCATGATATCCCACCCCATGAACAACCTTTTCTGTAGTTTGATTATTAGTTAATTCATCTAGAATTTTAGTGCTTCTTTCAAACTTTTTAATTGTTAATTTATTTTGTTCAATTTCAAGCTGACATTCTTCTAATTTACTTGTTAGTTCTTTATTTTTTGTTTCATAGAACTCTTTCTCATCCACAGCTTGAAGCAATTCTTCCTTGATCCGTTGATCAATCATCTTGTACACCTTTATTTGATGTTCTTGATCAGCAATCACACTATCAAACTCATGATTTCTTCTGATTGCTTTTGCTAGATCTTCATTTAATTTAGTGTTTTCTTTTTCTAGATTTTTAATAATTTTAGCACATTCAGGGGTACAAGGTTTAGATTTTACCTCAGTTTTGTTGTCAGTAAAGGCCATGAGAGCTTGATTTTGAGTATGCTCTTCTGCTTGGAAGCTCCAGTCATAGCCTTGTCCTTGTTGTGACACAAGAGCAGTTGATTTTGATCTTTTGTCTGGTTGAGGACATTCTTTTGCAAAGTGACCAAGGTTGTTACAGTTGTAACACTTGACTTTAGTCTTGTCAAATCCTGCTTTGTCACCTTTGTTGAAACTGAGACTTGTCCTACCAGTTCTTTTTAAGAATCTTTTGGTCCTTAGGCTCAGCATAGCCATCTGCCATTTAAGATCCATCTCCTCAAGATCATCTGGATTCAATTATTCCAAGTCATCACTAATCAATGCAGTATGCACATGACTAGTGAAGAAAGATTCTCTTGCAGTATCCTCAGAATCTGCAGCCTTTCCTGTGGGGGTTTCTTGTCCTTGACCTGTACTAGACACAAATGCAGCATTGTTAGAAGAAATAGAAGGGTTTTTGTGATTTACCTCAGTTTCAAACACTCTGAGATCATTATAGAGTTCATCTAACTCCTTTTCTTCTAAAGCATCTCTTTGTCTATACACCACTGTATACATGGCCCATTCTTCACTAAGAGACCTTAGAAACTTCATGTTGACATCTTCTTGATCCATCTTTACACCAACTTGGTTGAGTTCACCAATTAGTTTGTTGAATCTGTCAAACACTTGAGTGAGTGTTTCATTGGGCTTTCCTTTGAAATTTTCAAAGTCTTGTTTGAGAACAGACTTCATGTTTCTTTTTGTACTCTTTGTCCCAACGAATCTCTTCTCCAGTGCTTCCCAAAGTAACTTAGCATCATCATATTCAACAAAGAGATGTTGATAATCATTAGGAATGGCCAGTAGGAGAGTGCTTAGAGTTTTGAGTTCGATGCCTTTATCTTTCTTCTCCTTCTCACATTTAAGTTTGTCTGCCTCAGTTACAGAGCTGCTTGCTTGAAGTTGACCAGTTTTGTTTCCTTCACAAACGACTTCCCACATGGAATAATCTGTAATAAGCATGTATTGCTTAATACGATTCTTCCACATTCCAAAGTTATTGGGAGTGAGCATAGGGATTTTGTTGGCCTGAGTGCTTTCATTATTATCAGTCATGATTAATAATGTGTGTGTGTTTTAAAAATTAAAACTTTTTGTTGTTCTTAACAAATAGTAGATCTAGAACCAATACGCTCTGATACCACTTGTCAAGATCGATTAACTATAGACAAGTTAATAAACACCTTAGATCTAATTGATGATAGAAGTTGCAGCGGATCAACACTATATCAATAATTAAGAACAATGAACTGTATGAACAATATGCAAGAATATTAAGAACACAGTTTCACAAAAAGCTTCAATGTATATTATTGAGTTAACAATACACACGTACGTTTACAATTCGTAAGGAACATACTTATAGTAGTCCTTGAAGCTAAACTATTTACCCTAGTTATTCTAGGACTTGATTTACATCGAATAATAATAATATACATTGATTTACATTCTATAACTATCTATACGAAGATCTCGGACTTGATATCTTCCAAAAACGCGTATCAGTAGTAACTGCAATCACCAGTAGTAAATAAGTAACATCAGTAGTATACTTGGTGATCAGTAGTAAGTCCATAATCAACGTCAGTAGTAACTACAATGATCAGTAGTATCTTCAATAAGCTTGATCAGTAGTAACTTTAGTTATAGTTTACACCAGCATCAACTTCATCAGTAGTAATATGTTCTGCCCCATCAGTACTAAGTATGTCAGTACTAACTGCAGCATCAGTAATAAGTTGATCTGTGTTTTGCTCCAACAAAATACACAAAGGTAAAAAATTTAGGCATAAAGAAATCTGACTCTATTCACAAACACCTCTTGAATTTGCACGTGGCCGGTTTGCAATATGAATATTTTTTTTATCATGTTATAAATTACCTATTGTTGTGAAACGATCCAGCTGACCAATGACTTTGTTATACTTTCAGCCACGCGATGTTTATGTTATTTAGCCATGTGAATCATAACGTATGATTTTTATTTAGCAATTGCCTACTTATTAAATTAACTAAACTTCCAATTGGAGCCAACCAAGAGATTCCTTTTTTGATTCACGTAAAAAATGAATATTTTGTTAAGTTACTCGTCTGTATTTAAGTAAACGCTTGAATTTAAGTTACTTATATGTTCGGTGCTTGTGACATATAGTATATAAATTAGTAGGGTATGTGTCCAACTCGGCGGCAGATACCCTATGCAACTACATTGCGGCGAACAGATATTGTTCGGTTACAATATGTTCTAACAATAGTAGGGTACCCATGAAATCAAATTTGTTAATTTGGCGGGAAACAGGGAATAACAACAAGGAAAGGGTGTTTAACATCGGTGTTAAACCTATGTTAAAGCCCCCATAACTTTTTAACATGTCTTTAACATCCTTACCAAACATAATGCTTGGTATTATCTATAACCTAAAGTCATGGATTCAAGTTCCATTATGGATAAAATTGTCGGAGATTTAAAAGTGGTCTTAAAAGAAAACCTTTTTCCACAAACTCTGCTATGGGACAAGACAAAGACGTATATTCTAGTATTTTGGCAACTTAGAGAAGCATGAAATTTGATAATATCAATTTGTGTTTGTTTATCTCATATTTATAGGTTTCTTACAAGTTGTGAAGTTTTAGACAATTATTGTTTCTTACAAGTTGTGAAGTTTTAGACAATTAAAAGTTGGGTACGGACTCTAAATAGGTTGGTAATTAGCTGAAGACATCACAATCTGAGTATTCTGGAATTTGTGAAGCATTGGTTAGAAGTTGAAGCTAAATCACAACTCACTAGGACTAGGCTCTCCCTCGATTATACACGTAAAATTTCGCTACATAAATGTACATCACAAACGCCCCTGCACTAATCCCAGCAAGAAGGTAGTAAAAATAGTCGATATGGCCTAGATTCATATTATTAGATATCCAACAATTTCCACCTGTCGTTTTCTCAACGATCGAGATCACAAAACTGCTCAAAAAGCTACCGATTCCCAACACGCTAAGGTAAAGCGCTAGACCTATACTCCTGAGATCGCTTGGCATTTGGTCATAAAAAAACTCTTGCATACCCACAATTGTAAACACATCACCAGCTCCAGCCAACAAACATTGAGGTATTAACCACCATATCTTCATTGGAACCGTTGCAGTTGGATCATCTAATAATCCATACTCACGAGCTGTTTTGAGTCTTTTTGTCTCAACGATTGCTGCAACGACCATTGAAACAATAGATACGAAGATGCCCGTTCCAATTCTCTGAAGCATTGTTAGGCCTGAAGGATTTTTTGTTACAGCTCTGGTGAGAGGGACCAAAATGGCATCGTAAATGGGAATGAGAATGATAATACAGAGACCGATGAAACATTGTAGTGTGGCGGCTGGAATCTTGAAACCTGAACCTATTGATCTGTCCATGGTGGCTCCTTGCTTGTTAAGAAACGTGGGAATTTGAGCGAGTACAATTCCGTACCCTAAACAAGTAACCCATATTGGAACTAGTCTAAGAATTGCTTTCGCTTCTTCCACGTCATCAATGCTGCAAGCGGTTCTGTCTTCATTTGATCCATGACGGGAAATCAATGCTTTGTTGAGAAATCTAACATTAACCCAAATTAATTAAGAAGTTAGAAATCTACTCCACTCCACTCCATGATATAAATATTTATTGTTGTGTTGTGTAAGTTCATTTAGGGGTCTTCAAAACCGGGTATCCAGATTTTTCAGATATCCGGATTTCAGATAGTGATTTTTTACTATTTGGGATCCAGTGTCAAAAATTCGGATATCAGAAATTTGGATATCCAATATCTGGAAAAAAACAAGTTATTCAAATATTTCTCGGATATTTTTTGGATACCAGATATCCAAATTTTTTGAAAACCCTATTCGGATATGGTATCCAAAATTATGTAATCTGGATTTTTAGATATTCGAATTTCGGATATCGGATATTTTTTTCCGGATACCTAAATTTCGGATATTTTTATAACCCCTGAGTTCATTAGCATACAAGCACATAGATCCATCTTTTAGGTTATCCAGTAGGCTTATGCAAATTGGAATGAGTACCAACTGGAACCATAGAACCGGACCGAACCGAGCTACATCGGTTCGATTCTCGGTTCTAATTTTTATGAAAAAACGGTTCTCGTGTTTTTAATACATACAACCTTTTACATCCTTTTGTTTTAAAAAATTGGACTTTGTTGTAATAATACAGTTTTATCGTCAATCATAATTGGGAGACTGAGACAGAAACTAAAACTACCCATTTTGACTCATTGTTCAATGAGTCGAGCCCGCCCATTTAACCATCTCTAGCCCGGATCATATATAGCCATGTGAGTTTATTTAAGAATACGGAGTTCATCTAATCTTACCTAAAATGGTCAGAACTGTCAGGATCGATTAACTATATAGAAGTTAATAAACACCTTAGATCTAATTGAATATAGAAGTTGCAGCGGATCAACACTATATCAATGTAATTAAGAACAATGAACTGTAAATAATATGCGAAAGTATTAAGAACACAGTTTCACAAAAAGCTTCAATGTATATTATTGAGTTAACAATACACACGTACGTTTACAATTCGTAAGGAACTATTTATAATAGTCCTTGAAGCTAAACTATTTACCCTAGTTATTCTAGGACTTGCTTTACATCGAATTAATAAAAGATATACATTTAATTACATTCTATAACTATCTCTGCGAAGATCTTGGACTTGATATGCTTCCAAAACGCGTACCAGTAGTAAAACCATTCACCAGTAGTAAATGTGCATCGTCAGTAGTAACTCTGGTAACCAGTAGTAAGTCCAAAACCAACATCAGTAGTAACTACTATTGATCAGTAGTATCTTCAATCTGTGCATGATCAGTAGTAACTTAGTTATAGTATTCACCAGTATCAACTCATCAGTATTAAGTGTTTCTGCCCCATCAGTACTAAGTTGATGATCAGTACTAACTGCAACATCAGTAATAAGTTGATCTGTGTTTTGCTCCAACAATCTCCCCCTAAACTTATTGATTATCTTTTAATCAATCAAGTTTCTTTTGTTCTTCTTGTTCCCTTCTTCTCTTCTCAAGGGTTCTTTGATTCTGTTGAAGCCTTTGTTCAATAATATATTTGCTGTTCCTCTTTGTAAAGTAATTTAATTTGTTTTGGAACATAACAGCATCATAAGGTTTCATCAAAGTATTTATGAATATATGATACATAGTCTTCTCAGAATGTGGATATTCTTTTTCATATAAGTACAATTCACATACTTTGCCTGATTTCTCAAAGAAGTACATATTAGCTGTAGGAATGACATTCCAAGCATACACATTTCCTGGATCTGTAAATTGTTCTGGATAATTATCTGGATAAAATGCAGCATCTATCATTTTTGTTAAGTATCCAGCACCAGACTCTTTCCATGATTTCTTTGTCATTCTAGGTTTTCCAATAATCAGAAGCTTGATTACATCACTTCTAGAGCATGATCTGATCAATGGTAACCATCCAGTGAATCTCTGTACAACTTTGTCTTCCCTTATGACCTCTATAACATTGTTCTGCATAACCCTACAGTTAATAATTGGATTGTTCTGCAATGGAGCAACAGGCATTTCAAGAACAGGTACAATTTGTTTTGATTTCTTTTTAGAGCTTTGTTCTTGATCAACGGGTTTTCTTTTCTTTGATTGAGGAGTTGAGGTATCACCAGTAGTTGAAACACTACCAGCTTTGATTAAGTTTGGACTGATTGGGATTAAAGTTTTGGCTTTCTTTGTTTCTTCAGCTTCTTGTTCAGCCAAGTCTTTCTTCTTAGCAGTGCAGTATTTTTCAATTATAGTCATCATCTTCATTCTTCCTAATGACTTTGCACTATGCCCTTTTGTTTTTAAATACTCAATCATATTGGCCTTATGTTCAAACACATCATCGGTTAATTCACTTTTAGTCTTTTTACATTCAGAAACCAAATATTCAAGGCATTGTATGTGTTCTTCTTCTACTTTTCTGAGCCTTTTGAATTCTGCCTGTTGAGCTTTTATCTGAATGTCATCTGTTTGAACAGGTATTTGAGCAGGAATTTTACTTTGAACTTTCCCTTTCTTTTCCTCTATTGCTTGATACATTTCCACTTTCTCCAAAAATTTTCTGTGTTTTATTCTCCATCCGGATTGCTTTTCTGCTCTGACATGATTTATCTTGTTTACCATGTGATGGCCTAATGCTCTATTTGGATAATCATCATCATATACTTCTTTTCCTTTTCCAATGTGAGCAGATGGTGGAGGTGGAATGTATTTCATATCAGGTATACCCATCATCAGAAATTTTGGATAAAATAGACGTAGTTGACCTTCTGGTAAGATTTTAGGATGTGGAGGAAGTGTACATTCATCTACCTCAAACCAATTCACATTATCATCAATGTCAGGTATGATAAGTGGTTGATCAGGTGTTGGTGGTTTGGAGATAATGACATGTCTTTCTCTTTCAATTAGCTCTGGCAATTGTAGTTCTTCCTCTTCAGTAGTAACCAGAGTAGTTGCTACTGGTGTGACTTCAGGAGTTACTACTGATAGGGCATCAGTAGTATTTGCTGCTTTTACTTCCTCTTCTTTACTTACTACTGCTATTATATCAGTAGTAATTGGTTCATCTTCTGTAACCATTATTTCTGGGCCTTCATCAACTTTTGTTTCTTTTAAATTTAGGAGAGAGGATGTTGCTGCTGCAATTGATTCATCAATCATGGTCTGTATGTTGTCCTTCTCCCCCTTAGTGAGCTCAACTGGTGGAGCCTCACTATCATCAATTTTCTTCTTCAATTTCCTGATGATTTTAGTTTGTTGATGAAGCCTTTGCTCATAGAATCTCATTCTCTTGTTGATGGTATTGACATGCCTTTTCATGGCAGCCATAGTTTTTCCTTGGTTTGTAAGATATGTAAGACAATTTTGTACAGTGGATTCAAGAGAATCCACTTTTTTCGTCAATTGGTTGATTTTAATACTGCCCTCACTCCATCTAGCAAGATCATCGGGCTCACTAACAGGTACATTGGCTTTGAGGTTTTCCATCCTATCCATCAATTCAAAAGATCTGCCCTCATCACTTCTTGTTGATTCATTGGGTCTTTTAGACATCCTCTTCTTCCTAGAAGAAGCAGAGATGCCCCCCCTTGTGGTTTCTTGGCACCGGGGTCCTTTGAGTAACTCCTCAAATGAGTCATCACTCAAAGTTGCCGAGGTCTGGGTCCTAATGATGTTTTCACTGTCCTGTGCACCCACCTTTGGGGCATCAGTAGTGAAAGCCCTCGCCTCATGTCCTCTCTCCTCCTTGGAGGACAACTTTTGGAGCCTGGGGTTTGACTCAATGTGTCCCCTGGTGTCCTTTAAAGATTTCTTTCTTTTGAAAATTGTGGAAATATTTTTGGTTTTATCTGGTAGGTCTTCCACAGAGTGAAGAGTAGCACTCTGCAGATTTATATCAAGTTCCTGGGACACATTCAGGACTTCTGTTTGGGCTGGTGATTGAGTGGCTAGTTGGGGTGGTGTTTGGGCTGTATTTGGGGGTGATGGAGTGGGTTGAGGTTCAACTTGGGGTGTAGCAATGGTTGAACCCTCTCCAATAAGAGTTTGATCTTTGATCATGTTAGGAAACAAAGGGGTTTCCTTGCCCGAAAATTTAAATTGTTTTCTCATATTTGAGAAAACTTTCTTGTTCAACTCAGGTAGTATGAAAATGTTTTTAGGAGTTGACAAGTTTTGTAATTCACAATTTATGATATGTTGCAGAAATCTGGGATACATTAAAAATTTAGAAGAACTAAGATTTCCCAACATACCTTCAAAAATCATTTGAGAGAAATTAAATACTTGGTCTGTGGATAAACAGACAACAGCAGAGGCTATTGCCTTATTAAACTCATTCCAAGTACTTCTTTTTGGAGAAATACAATGCTGAATAGTATGTACTAAGAATTTCCATTGTGGGGAGAGAAGACCCTTTTGAAAGGTTACTATATTCAGTCTTCCCTCATAACCCATTTTTTATAAAATTTCAGCAATATATTCCTTAGGAAGAGTAAACATACCTGAATCGTCATGAAGTTGTAGATGGTGTCTGATTGATTGTTCTGTTACTGTGATATGCTTTCCATCTACTTTTGATTTGATCATTGATATGGTTGTTCCTTCTGTTTGTTCAGCATTGGTCCAGAAATCCACCAAGTGCTGTTGATATGATTTTGGTTTTACAATTAAAGCAAACTGTATATAAGAATTTCTCAAGCATTTGACGATCGGACGAAAATCTTTTGTGCCGTCGGGATTCTTTAGAAAGGCACACATGTTGTGAAATTCTGAGTATTTGAGATCGGTTTGAACATTCAAAGATTTTAGAGCTGCCATTTTTGTTGAATTTTGAGAAGAACAGGAATGAATTTTGTTGTTGACGAAGGGTTTTTGATCGTAAACTAGGGTTTATCGAGAGAATTTAGCAAATCGAAGTGAAGATAATGCTAAACTAATCGACTGCCGCCTTTTATATCTTTCGATTTAACCTGCAAAACTACTAAAATGCCCTTCGAATCATAACATAACGGTTATTTTCATGGGGGTTAGTTTGGTAATTGTGTTTCTGAAAGACCAGTAGTAAATAAGATATCAGTAGTAAGACGTCAGTAGTATCTACCAACATCAGTAGTAACTAAGGATTTTGCCATCAGTAGTAACTATGGACATCAGTAGTAACCACTAACACACAAGACCAGTAGTATATGTGAATACCAGTAGTACTGACCACCAGTAGTATTTATGTATACCTAATACACACCAGTAGTAATATACTACCAGTAGTATTTTGTGTACATGCCTACAATCAGTAATACAGATCTACCAGTAGTAAAACACTTTAAATAAATAACTTTTTACAACAAACTTTACACATGAATTTAAGAGAGATTTTAATTTATCAAAATCATTCCAATACTGCTAACCAAGAAGTTGAATCTTCCTACATCAAATGCTTTTGTAAAAAGATCTGCTAATTGATCATCAGTATGAATTTTAACAACTTTGATTAATTTCTTTTCATTACAGTCTCTTATAAAATGAAATCTTATTTAATGTGTTTGGTTTTAGAGTGTTTTACTGGATTGTTCACAATACTAATAGCACTTTGATTATCAATAAAAATAGGAGTTTTAAGGATAGAGATACCAAAGTCTAGAAGCTGGTTTTGAATCCAGAGTACTTGAGCACAACAAGCAGATGCAGCTACATACTCTGCTTCAGCAGTTGATGTTGATACATTTGTTTGTTTCTTGCATTGCCATGACACCAGTCTTGATCCAAAGAATTGACATCCACCAATAGAGGACTTTCTGTCTTGACATTCACCTCCATAGTCACTATCTGTGTAGGCTATGAGTTCAAAGGGTGAATCATGTGGATACCATAGACCTAGTGATGGTTTGCCTTTCAAGTATCTGAAAATTCTTTTGACAGCTTGCAAGTGTAATTCTTTAGGTCTTGCTTGATATCTTGCACACACACAAACACTATACATAATGTCAGGTCTTGATGCAGTTAAGTACATCAAAGAGCCTATCATTGATCTATATAAGTGTTCATCTACATCCTCCCCCTCAGCATCAGGATGTAGGTGTTTGTGTGTTTCCATTGGTGTACTTGCACTCTTACTGTCTTTCAAATCAAATTTCTCCAAGATGTCTTTGACATATTTTGATTGATTTATCAAAATACCATCTGTTCTTTGATTGACTTGGAGTCCAAGGAAGAAGTTCATTGGACCCATAGAGCTCATCTTGAATTTAATCTGCATCAGTTCTTCAAATTCTTTGCATAATAAATCATTGGTTGAGCCAAAGATGATATCATCTACATAGATTTGTACCAGTAGTATACCATCTTTGACTTTCTTTGTAAACAAAGTTTTGTCAGTGGCTCCTCTTTTAAAGTTGTTCTTCAATAGGTATGATGATAATGTGTCATACCATGCTCTTGGTGCCTGATGTAGGCCATACAGAGCTTTATCCAGTTTAAACACATGATCACCATGTTTTGGATCTTCAAAACCTGGAGGTTGGCATACATAGACCTCTTCTTCAATCTTCCCATATAGAAATGCACTCTTCACATCCATTTGATAGACTTTGAATTTCTTGAATGAAGCATATGCTAGAAATATTCTTATGGCTTCAATTCTAGCAACATGAGCATATACTTCATCATAGTCTATTCCTTCTTCTTGAGTGTATCCTTGGGCTACAAGTCTGGCTTTGTTTTTGATCACTATACCTCTTTCATCTTTCTTGTTTCTGAATATCCATCTTGTTCCAATGGCTCTTTTTCCTTTGGGTAGAGGTACAAGTGTCCAAACAGCTTGTAACTTAAATTGAAGGAGTTCTTCTTGCATTGCCTCAATCCAGTTTGAGTCCTTCATTGCTTGTTGGATCTTCTTTGGTTCATCCTGGGACAGAAAGCATTCAAACATACACTCATTAGCAATTAAACTTATATTACACATATTTGCAGTTAAGTTTTTGTTTAATTTGCTTCTTGTTTGTAGTGGTGAGTTAACATCACTTAGAACAAGGTCTAATGGATGGTTCTTCTGAGTCCTTGTGGTTGTAGTTTTATCAACTACTAGTTGATTTTCAAGATTGGACTCATTTGTCTCAGGCAGTTGTTCTTCTAGTGATCCTTCATTGTCATTGAAGTTTGGTTCATCATCATCTTGGTCAGAGTTACTACTGCTATTGTCTTCATTGAGATCAGTAGTATTGTTGTTGTTACTGGTATCAGTAGTATCTTGAGAATCTAGGTTATTGTTGGGACCAGTACTATTTTGAGTACTATTACTGGTATCAGTAGTATTTGAATTACTACTGTCCTCATTCTCAGAGTTACTACTGGTTCCAGAACTTGAGTTATTACTGACATCAGTATTAACTATTGGAGCAGTATTAACTAAAATGTATCTCATCTTCTCTTGACCAGTATTAACTGATGATGTTCCTTCCTGTTGAGTGTGACAATTTGAATTTCCTGCATTGAAGTCCATGTTAGAATTAAAGGATTTGGTTAGATTGTCTATATTAAATAGCCAATCTGGACCATTTCCTTGTTCATTAGAAACATTTTTATTAAAGGATACATTAATGCTTTCTTCAATTATCCTTAGTCTTTTGTTGAATACTCTATATGATTTGCTTTGAGTAGAATATCCCACAAAGATTCCATCATCAGCTTTGCAGTCAAACTTACCAATTTGTTCTCTTGTAATCAGAATAGTACAAGGACAACCAAATGATTTCAAAAAGCTTATAGAAGGTTTTCTTTTATTAAAAAGTTCATAAGGTGTTTTAAAATGTGGCTTTACTATTAATACTCTGTTCTGAACATAACAGGCAGTATTAACAGCTTCAGCCCAAAAAGTAATTGGTAATTTTGAGTCTGCTAGCATTGATCTTGCTGCTTCTATGATGGTTCTATTTCTTCTTTCAGCTACACCATTTTGTTGTGGAGTTCTAGGTGAGCTGTATTGCCTGTCAATACCTTTAAAATCACAAAAGTTAATTAAGTTAGCATTTTTAAATTCTGTGCCATTATCACATCTTATGGCTTTAACTTTTTGATCAGATGTGTTCTCCAGTTTGACAATTAAGTTCTTTATGAGTTCACTTGTTTCATCCTTTGTCCTGAGAAAGAAAACCCATGTATATCTGGAAAAGTCATCAGTAATAACAAGACAATATTGTTTCTTTCCAATACTCATTACATTTGTAGGTCCAAATAGGTCCATATGTAAGAGTTGCAAAGGAACAGAAATAGAGTTCACAGATTTGGACTTATGAGAAGTTTTGTGCTGTTTACCTTTTAGGCATGCAACACAATGATGATCACACATGAATTGTTTTTGAGGTAGTCCAATGACCAGATTTCTTTTTACTAAATTGTTCATGTTTTTAAAATTAGTGTGACACATCCTTCTATGCCATAGTTCTGATTCAGTGGTGTTTGCCTTGGATATAAAACAGTTGATCTCATTTGAAGAAATGAGTTCTCCCCCTATATCCAGGCAATACACATTGTTTCTCCTTGGAGTTCTTAAAACAACATATTTTTCATCTAAAATAAAGTCAGGAGAAAGAATGATGCACTCAATGTCTGTGAAAAGAATTTTGTTCTTTTTATCACAAACTTGAGACACACTGACAAGATTGTATTTTAGTTCAGCTACATAAAATACATCATCAAAGGTAATTTTGCCATTTGTAACAGTACCTTTACCTGTGATCTTACCTCCCTGTGGATTCTCACCAAATGCCACATATCCTCCATCAAATGACTTGAAATCTTTAAGAATTTGCAGATTTCCAGTCATGTGCCTTGAGCATCCACTATCAATATGCCATGTTCTTCCTTCTTCTGGGATCTGAATGCTCTGCACAAGTGAGTAAAGGATTAGTTAAGTTTGGGAACCCAAGCTTTATATGTCTTGGGTTCATCCTTTGAGAAATAAGCTTTGGGAGATTTAACTTTAAACCTTTTTGGTACCCATACTTGTTTAGTACTGGTGTTTTGTTTTACTACTGCCCTTTTGAAAGTATTACAGGTGTGAGGATTTCCTACTGATCTTGGTTTATACCCGTGATTTTTTGCTTTTGAATACTTTACTACTGATGGACCAGTAGTATTTGGGTACTTACCATGTTTAGAATGACCAGTCGTGTTTTTAGGGTTGACACCAGTAGTATTTTTGAAAGTTGGTTTGGGAGCAGTAGTATTTTTGTAATTAGGGTTTTTACCAGTAGTATTCTTGTATTGGTACCAAACAGCATTATAATTAGGGTTAACACCAGTAGTAAAATTGTTAAAGTTTTTACTGGTGTTGGAAAATTTAAAATATTGTTTATTTTGATTGGATTTTCCATTGTTCTTGAAGTAATTGCTGTTCTTTGGGCTTCCAACTCTTCTGTTTTGCACAAATCTTGGTGCACCTCTTCCAAATCTTAGAGTTTCAGCAATTGGAGTTTTAATTTTATTTACTACTGAAGGACCAGTAGTATCTTTTAACTTTTGAGTTTTTGCAATTTCTTTAAAAGTTTTAAATTCCTTTAACTCTTTGCAGTTTATTGGATTGAAGTGACAATCCCTTGCTAAATGGTTCATTTTGTTGCATATAACACATCTTAATTTCTTATTTTTAGCACCTTCAGGTATTCTTTGATCTAAGAGTTGTTTTTTATTTCTTTCATTTCCCCTTGTTAATATTTTTGGTATATTTTCTGCATCATATTTGGGAGAATCATTTGGACTTTGAGCTGTGTGAAAACTTGTATCAATTGATTTTGGTGATTCAGTTTGAGAGATTGTAAATTCAATTGATTGATCATCATCAGAAGAATCATTTGATTCAGATGTTTCATTATGTGATTCAGTTTGATTTTCAGTTTTTAATTCATTAATGATTCTTTCTGAACTGTTTTTAAGTGGTGGAATGATTTTATATGGAGGTGGAACATCATGATATCCCACCCCATGAACAACTTTTTCTGTAGTTTGATTATTAGTTAGTTCATCAAGAATTTTAGTACTTCTTTCAAATTTTTTAATTGTTAATTTATTTTGTTCAATTTCAAGTTGACATTCTTCTAATTTACTTGTTAATTCTTTATTTTTTAGTTCATAAAATTTTTTCTCATCCACAGCCTGAAGCAATTCTTCCTTTATCCTTTGATCAATCATCTGGTACACCTTTATTTGACGTTCTTGATCAGTAATCACACCATCAAATTCATGATTTCTTCTCACTGCTTTTGCTAAATCTTCAATTAATTTAGTGTTTTCTTTTTCTAAGTTTTTAACAATTTTAGCACATTCAGAAATACAAGGTTTAGGTTTTACCTCAGTTTTGTTGTCAGTAAAGGCCATGAGAGCTTGATTTTGAGCATGCTCTTCTGCTTGGAAGCTCCAGTCATAGCCTTGTCCTTGTTGTGATACAAGGGCAGTTGATTTTGATCTTTTGTCTGGCTGAGGACATTCTTTTGCAAAGTGACCAAGGTTGTTACAGTTGTAACATTTGACTTTAGTTTTGTCAAATCCAGCTTTGTCACCTTTGTTGAAGTTGAGGCTTGTCCTACCAGTTCTCTTTAAGAATCTTTTTGTCCTTAGGCTCAGCATAGCCATCTGCCATTTAAGATCCATCTCCTCAAGATCATCTGGGTTCAATTGTTCTAAGTCATCACTAATCAATGCAGTATGCACATGACTAGTGAAGAAGGATTCTCTTGCAGCATCCTCAGAATCTGCAGCCTTTCCTGTGAAGGTTTCCTGACCTTGACCTGTACTAGAGACAAATGCAGCATTATTAGAAGAAATAGAAGGGTTCTTTTGGTTTACCTCAGTTTCAAATACTCTGAGATCATTGTAGAGTTCATCCAACTCTTTTTCTTCTAGAGCATCTCTTTGTCTATATACCACTGTATACATGGCCCATTCTTCACTAAGAGATCTTAGGAACTTCATGTTGACATCTTCTTGATCCATCTTAACCCCAACCTGGTTAAGTTCACCAATTAGCTTGTTGAATCTGTCAAACACTTGAGTGAGTGTTTCATTGGGTTTTCCTTTGAAGTTTTCAAAGTCTTGTTTGAGAACAGACTTCATGTTCCTCTTGGTGCTCTTTGTCCCAACGAATCTCTTCTCCAGTGCTTCCCATAGCACCTTTGCATCATCATACTCAACAAAGAGATGTTGATAATCGTTAGGAATGGCCAGTAGGAGAGTGCTTAGAGCTTTGAGTTCGATTCCCTTGTCCTTCTTTTCCTTCTCACACTTAAGTTTGTCTGCCTCAGTTGCAGAGCTGCTTGCTTGACCAGGACCAGTTTTGTTTCCTTCAAGGACAACTTCCCACATAGAGTAATCTGTAATAAGCATGTATTGCTTAATACGATTCTTCCACATCCCAAAGTTGTTGGGAGTAAGTATAGGAATTTTGTTGGCCTGAGTGCTTTCATTATTATCAGTCATGATTAATAATGTGTGTTTTAAAGATTAAAACTTTTTGTTGTTCTTAACAAATCGTAGATCTAGAACCAATACGCTCTGATACCACTTGTCAGGATCGATTAACTATATAGAAGTTAATAAACACCTTAGATCTAATTGAATATAGAAGTTGCAGCGGATCAACACTATATCAATGTAATTAAGAACAATGAACTGTAAATAATATGCGAAAGTATTAAGAACACAGTTTCACAAAAAGCTTCAATGTATATTATTGAGTTAACAATACACACGTACGTTTACAATTCGTAAGGAACTATTTATAATAGTCCTTGAAGCTAAACTATTTACCCTAGTTATTCTAGGACTTGCTTTACATCGAATTAATAAAAGATATACATTTAATTACATTCTATAACTATCTCTGCGAAGATCTTGGACTTGATATGCTTCCAAAACGCGTACCAGTAGTAAAACCATTCACCAGTAGTAAATGTGCATCGTCAGTAGTAACTCTGGTAACCAGTAGTAAGTCCAAAACCAACGTCAGTAGTAACTACTATTGATCAGTAGTATCTTCAATCTGTGCATGATCAGTAGTAACTTAGTTATAGTATTCACCAGTATCAACTCATCAGTATTAAGTGTTTCTGCCCCATCAGTACTAAGTTGATGATCAGTACTAACTGCAACATCAGTAATAAGTTGATCTGTGTTTTGCTCCAACAAGAACCTTGATGAGGCAAGACTCCACAAGTACCCTCTTCCGCCGATATTTCTAAAGTTGTGGTTCTCCAATTCTGAGCTGCTCTATAAAACACACGACCGATTCTAGCAAAAGCTCTTTTATCCTCTGTTTTCTCTCCAAAACGATAAGTCATGGTTCCGATCAAAAATATAATAAGGGCAAAACCCATGATGATGCACGGAATCCCAAAACCAAGACCCCAACTAAGGTTGTCTTGAACATAACTAAGAACAAAGATCCCGACTGTAGGGCCATCCGAAATACCACCAATTGAAAAACAAGCTTTTGGCTTTGCGTTCTTGTGGATTGTTTGTGTCAAATTGGTCAGCCCCAAAAGCTTGAACACATGGTTTATGCCCACCAAGTGCCAATGCCACAAGATATAGAGGAATGAAAAACATAATAACTTGGAGAACATGATGAACAAGAAGGAAGCAAAGTTGAAAATGCCAGCAACGCAAGTGCCTGTTAATCATCAGGCTTGAGAATAGAATTAACTATAAGTTTAAACTTATCAATTACTCTAATTACATTATACAGAAAACGATTTATATTTTTGGAAAAATTAAACTAAACTTATTATGCACTCACGTTTACTATTTTAATTTTAATGTATTTATAAACGAGATGGAAATGGGCCGGTTTGGAAGCAGTAACCATAACCCACCCTATTTATTAACCGATTTAATTAATCATGTTGATCGGTTTACAAACCAACCCGTTTGACTCAATACACTAAAATTAAGAAAATTGTCATGTAAGAAATTATAGAGTTTAATCACACAAAAATCCTATCATTCAAAGTAGGAGATGAACAGACATCGTACCAGAATATAGAGCAGAGAAGCAATTATAACTGTTAGGTAGAAAAGCATCAGCAATGAAACCGCCAACTACTGGAAGAAGCGACGCCGTTCCAGACCACAAGTTGACATTCTGTGCCGCTGTTGCTGTCGATTGCCCCAACTTTCCGGTCAAGTAATTGATTAAATTTGAATTAATTCCATAATAAGCAATTCTCTCCGCCACTTCAACACCTGCATGCATAAAACATTAAAAAGCTAAAAACCTTGCTATTTTGATTAAGTCTGGATGTTACCGATGATGAAATATGCAGATCTCCAGCAACCGGATTTGGATCTGAGAACCGGCCGGCCTTTGTAATTAACGAAGTTGTTGACCACCGGAGACTCCACTCTGGTGTCGATGCCATCCATGTCAACGTCAAGTCACAAACTTTATAAGTTTCACTTCAATCCGTGCGGTGTTTGTTTGTCAAGGGGTTTATAAATTATTTTTTACATCACTGATTCTCAACGTGTCAAACTAAAACAAATAACTTAAAAGTGCGCATTTGTATGGACCTTAAAAAAGTAAATAATAAATTATATTAATTAAATAGGGGGTGATTTTTCCACCACATATTTTAATGCATCTACCACAATAGTTGCATCACATACTTGTACAGTATGCAGAAATACTTGTACAGTGTGGTATAAATATCAAAAAGTGTGGTAGCAAAATTAATTCCCTAATTAAATGAATAAATTGCATTAAAATTGGGTATCTTAGATGAAATACACTCGTAACTTTTTTTATTATCAGGTGTTTTATGCAAACCACCACCACCACCCCTCCCTCCAATTATGTAACGAGAATGTACTTATTAAAATATTATTAAAGTAATTTTTTAACTATAAACAATCATATGCAGAATTTTGAGGTAAAATTTAGGAATCATCCTTTAATTTACTCTCATAATTATTATGTTTGAAATTCAACGGTAGTTTTTGTCGTTACTATTTTGTTTTTGTAAGCTGAAAACTTTAAATTTTACAAAAGAGGGAAAATTTTCATAAAGAAAGAGGACAACGTACACGGAATAAGAATCATTGGCTTTTGACAAGGGGAACGGGTATGACCTCTATTTAAATTGGCACTTTTATCCTTTCGGACAACAAGTGTCTTTTTTACGTCCTTCGTGTAATAACAGGGAATCTATATAAGGAAGGTGATTGTAACATCTTATTCATACACACATAAAGCGTAAATTGTGATAATTTATACTATAACTAAAAGGGTACGCGCGCAATGCGACGACAAGTACCCCTAATTATATTTTGTAGTGATCAATTGGTGGATGATGGTGACAGTAGTGATGATCCATCTGCAACAGTCCCAATGAAGATATGGTGGTTACTATGGCGTTGTTTTTACAATTGTGGGTATGCAAGAATTCTTCTATGATCAAATGCCAAGTGATCTCAGTTAGATATTTTACTATTAAGTCGTGTTTTCACTATCAGATCAAAGTATTTCGAGGGTACTCTTGAAATCTTTAATCGGATAAAATCACAGTGTGATCAAGAACAGAGAATATGTGTGTGTTTCTGAGAATTCGTACCAGAGAAGATGACCAAAACCAGTGTTATTCCACTTTCTAGAAACAGACGAAAACTGCTCAAAACTGCCGAATTGCAGTTTCAAAACTGCCAAAAACTGCCCAAATATGGGTCGGATTCGGGTCTGATTCGACGGGTCGGAAAACCGGGTTTTGAACCCGAATTCGGATTTTCCATGCATTTTCTACAAAGGAATTTTATCCGAATTCGGATTTTTCAGCCAGGGGCTCTGCCCCTTGGACCCCGACCAGGGCGCTGCCCCTTGGAACCCCGTTATCAGGGGCGCTGCCCCCGAACCCCCGTTAAGTCAGTGTATTTTAATCATAACAAATTTAAACAAGCGTGCACTCCGCACCACCCTTACTTGTTCAATATTTATTAGGATTACATTTGGTCAACAAGTTTATCCCATTACACTTAAATAATATTAGTGATACAAATCACCAACAATCTCAAGAGTATAGATCTATCACTTTTCCTCAGTATCATTGGGATCGGTAGCTTCTTAAGTAGTTTTTTTATCTCAGTTGTAGAAAAAACGACAGCTGGAAATGGTCGAGATGGTTGGATATCTGACAACATGAATCAAGGTCATATTGATTATTTTTATTACCTACTTGGTTGGATTAGTGTAGGGTTTTTTTGTGGTGTACATGTACGTTGCGAAATCTTACGTATATAATTAATCGAGCAACAGCCTTATGATGTTGCCATATTATGTGCTTGGGCAGTAAATGCAGATGGTCTTTTTAAAATTTATAAATAATTAATGTGTTAAAGTTGTATGAATTTATCTTTGGTGATTTCAACCTGTGTGACCCATTTGTGCAAATCCTGAGTTGTTTTTTCTTTATTGTTTTACTAGCTTGACCCCTCATAATCAATTAGTGGACCCGGTAATGATGGTGGGTGTGGGTAATGGACTATGGCATGGTATTGGGCTTTATACTTGTGATTCGGCCCGAATTTATCATCACTTAAAGCATAAGCCTTTTCCTCTTCTTTGTTGGATCTCTAGGGGAGTAAGGGTTTGTTTGTTTTTTCCCCCATTAAGTGATGTTTAGATAAAGTGTCTGTCTGGATATATGATATCTATCTAGAAATAATAGTCTGTTGTTTATTTTTTATGTTGAATCAAATATCTAAATAAAAATAAATTACTTTTATAACCTTTAGTGTAGAATAATACTTAATAAAAAGTAAGTGTTTGAGAAACTCAAAACAAAAAGACTAAATGAAAATTCTAAATTATAAATAATGGTACAACGAAACAAAGAATAATGTAAAAATTTACACCAAAACCAGAGAATTAATTATATAATCTATATAAGCAATTGAAATTAAACAAATATAAATGACCTCGGTTATTGAAACAATGAGAAAAGACATACAATAATTTTAAAAGGTGACGAATTTACAGAGACAAACACATATGAGATCTATGGCTATAAATAATTATGGGGGTGTTTGGGAAAGCTTATTTAAGGGGGCTTATGGCTTATTAGCTTATATAAGCCTTAATAATCCCTTTTCAAAGGGATTATTAAGGCTTATATAAGCTAATAAGCCATAAGCTCCCTTAAATAAGCTTTCCCAAACACCCCCTATATACAGAGAGAAAGAAAAATGGCGTCAAACATATAGCGAAAGGAGAGAAATTTTTCTTCTTGGCGCCAAAGAAGAATGGATGTACGTGGGTTTTATGTGCAGAAAATGGAAGGGTAAAAGTGGAAAAACTGGTGACTTAGGGAAACCCTCAACTTTACCACTTTTTGTATTCAGCCAACATTTCCCCATTAAGTAAAAATCAAACAAATGATAATGGACTTAATGTACTTCCTCCGTATCAAAATAAGTAACACACTTTTTATTTTGGGGTGTATCAAAATAAGTGACACATTTTTAAAACTTTCCTTATTTAGTAAAAATAGTGGGACCCAAACCCACTAACTATCTACTTTAATAAAATGAAATTACCCTTATACCCTTACTTTTAATTTTAAAACTAATTAATTTCACTTTATTCAAGAAAAGTGGGACTCATTCTCCACTAACTATGTACTTTAATGTATTTTAACTACTACTTTAATCTTTTACCTCAAAAAACGTGTAAGTTAATTTGTGTCACTTATTTTGATACGGAGGAAGTATTAAACTTTTTATATATTAAGTCAATTAAGTTCAAATCAAACACCACCTAAGCCTGTGAAAGGTGTAGAATCCAATCGTTTGGGTTGGATCCATCAGATTGGGAGATATCTAGCCGGATCGGTCTCGGTTCGAATGGAAATCAGGGTATTTTTGGATTTGGGTTTGTGTCTGAAGGAGGCCGGGTTGCATTGAACGACTTGTTGATTGATTCTGTGATTTTTGTGAGTTTGTAATTGTTTGTTTCGGATTATTGAATGAGTTCAGCGACTGTTGCATCATGGCCTTAGCCTTGAGGTGTTGAGGCCTTGAGGGTCCTTCGAGAAATATCTTATAAAAAACATGTTCTCAAAGTTTTGATTTTATTCAGTATTTTAAAATCTGGTTGAACCGCGAAATGAGTAGGTAGCTGGTTGGACTGAGTCAGTTAGATCGGTGATTATAACTCGGTCGGAACCGACCGACTGGACATGAAATTCCGGTTGAACTGACTCGTCAAATCGGAAAAAGTCGATTTTTCTAAAGCATTAAGTAAAATAGAATATGAAGTTTTTTTATATAGTTTTTGGATATTAAAAGTTTTTTATTTTATTTTTTATAATATTTATTTTGTATCTTTTTAGTTTCTTTACATTTGTACACCATTTAATCATTTATATAATTCATACATCATAAATTATTAGTTATATCACCATCCAATCCAAATAATCCGTATTTAAGGTATGAATAATGATATTAATTTCTACCATTTATTACTACTTATAGTACTAATTATTAAATGAAGATATGTATCAAAATAATAAACGGATAATATTAAATGAAAGAATTAGTGAATTAGAGATATCATCTTATTAAGTGAGTACAAATTTTAACAAATGACAAAGATTAAATATCATTTCTCCAAAAACTAGTTTTAAAACAATAAAAACATTCTTAAAACAACAAAGTATAAGAGATAACGGTTGGGGCCAACGTAGGAATTTAGGATGAAAATATCTAAGGTATTGTTTGTTTTTTGACAAAAGGTCTTTCTGGGGTCTTTTGTCTTCGCGGCGTAGACCACGCGCATAAAAAGGCTTGCGCAGATGTTTGTTTTTTGGAAGCTCGTAGACCTTATATTATCTGCCTAAGGTCTTCCCCAAGAATACTTGAGCATTAGCTTCTTGGGTCTTCCAAACTTAAAAAAAAAATCTCCAAACTTAATTAATATTATTATTATATTAATATATATTATTATATTAATATATATTATTATTATGTTAATATATAATATTATTATATTAATTATTATTATTATTATATTAATTAATATTATTATTATATATTAATTAATAATATTATTATATTAATATATTTTATTATTATGTTAATATATAATATTATTATATTAATTAATATTATTATTTTATAATTAATATTATTATTATATATTAATTAATATTATTATTATATTAATATATAATATTATTATATTAATTAATATTATTATATTATTAGATAATAATATATATTATTAAATTTAAATTATCTATTATTATATTAACTAATATTATTAATATATTAATTAATACTATTATTATTATATTAATATATACTATTATTATATTAATGTATTATATTATTATCTTAATTAATATTTTAGTTTATTTAAGCAGTCTGCAGATGTTAAAAAATAAATAACAGTTTTCTTGCAGACTGCAGACCTTTGGTCCATATTAAAAGCTACAGCAGCTGGCAGATGTGGTCTGCAGACAACATATCTTTTGCTTTGAAAAAACAAAGAGCACCCTAAGGCTATGTGATAACTTAGCTCTTCCAACATCTTGATGTTTGCAAATGACATTTTACAAAGCATCCGGCCAGCCATTTATGCAATCAGTCTGTATGGCGTAAAAACGTCTGAACTCTCAGCCTGAAACTTCACATGGATTCCGCCGGAGTTGGATCTCCGATGCTCAACAACACCATCGCCGGCGTGGTAGACTACAAAGGTCGTCCAGTGCTCCGATCAAAATCCGGCAGCTGGCGATCTGCATATTTTATCATCGGTAACTTCAATTACTCTCGAAATCTACCTCCAATTCCTAAATTAGGTTTTCAACTTTGTGATATTTTATCATTTATGCAGGTTTTGAAGTGGCGGAGAAATTTGCATACAATGGAGTGAGTTCAAATTTCATCACATACTTGACCGGACCGTTGGGGCAATCAACGGCTACTGCCGCCGAGAATATTAACGTGTGGTCTGGAACGGCGTCGTTACTTCCCCTGATTGGTGCTTTTATTGCTGATGCTTTTTTTGGTCGATATTTAACAATTATATTTGCTGCTCTGCTTTATATACTGGTTTGCTTTCTTCTCATTATAATTTTGAATTGTATCGATTTGGTGTAATTATTACTAGATTTAACAAATAGGAACAAATATTTATTACTACTAAATAAAGGGTAAAATTGTCATTTAACATGTTTGATAGTTGTTGACTAAGTTAGTGCTGATTGAGTTAGTTGCTGACTAATGTTGTCTAATTATATGTTTGCCTGATTGTGCTGAATAATATAAATGACCATATTATCCTTATGTTTTCTCTTGTACTGGATAAAATGTATGTGGTTGATGGAGTTAAATAATTATAAAACATTATTGTCATACAAAATCTAAAGTAAAATAAATCATTTAAAATCAACTTATAAATTGTCACACAAAGTCTAGATTAAACATATTAAAATTAAAAAAATAACAATAATCTAATGTGAACCATTTGAAAGTAGTTAGTCACGCAAACTAGCCATATATGCAATGGCTTTTGCCTTGTATGTTTTCGCCATTATGTAAAGAGGTAACACATTCGATTATAATGCAGCACGGTCCATTTTCATTGAAGATACCCGTTTGGCCTTTCCCTTATAAGTTTTGTTACTTGTTTGACCCGGTAAAGATAAAACACAACCCACTTTTATAGGAAAACCTGAACAACGAAAAGCTGTATTAAATCTCAAACTCAACTTTCAATTTTAAAACTAAGTATTCAACTGAAATTGAAAACATATAAAAATACATCTAAATATGAAAAAAAATTCAGTTGAAATTGAAAACATATGAACATGTTTTTACACGCATACATGATATTATAATGTGTGTCATATATGACAAATAGAATTTGTTTCATGTCTGTAACGAGGACCGGTAGAGTGTTTACATTATTGCAGATCATAGACAAAACATATATAGTATAAAAGATTTTATAGGATTAGAATGCCTCTAGAATATATAGTTTTTCTATAAGATAATGCTGCACACTGCACAATAATAACCCAAATTTCATTTTCCTTAGTTAGATAGACATAATTACATAACAGAAATGATATAATTATTATAAAATTCTTGATGTTCGTTTTTAGCATTTCGTCGAACAGGTGGTGTGCGATACCAAATTGAAGACTTTAAATATCCAAATGCTACTCTTCAAATTTAACCTTTGTGTCGATTTTGTCTAGTATGCATGTTGAATGATCTGTTCCAAATCCCTTATAACATTAAATATATATGAAGGTGAAAATTCAAATTAGACACCTGATATTTCACCCACTATATCGACAGGCACTTGCGTTGCTGGCTTTATCAACTTTGCTTCATTCGGACTGTGAAAGTGTCATTGGTTCATCATCATGTTCTAGTCAGCTCCAAGTTATCGTGTTCTTCGTTTCACTATATCTTGTAGCAATTGCAACAGGCGGATACAAGCCCTGTATTCAAGCTTTTGGGGCTGACCAGTTTGATGCAGACAACCCTGAAGAACGCAAAGCCAAAAGCTCGTTTTTCAATTGGTGGTATTTTGGATTGTGTTGTGGGTCTACAGTGGGGATCTTTGTTCTTAGTTACATTCAAGATAATCTTAGTTGGGGTCTCGGATTTGGGATTCCTTGCATCGTCATGGGTTTTGCACTGTTCATATTCTTGCTTGGATCATCCACTTACCGGCTTCGAGAGAAAACCAAGGAGAAAAGTGCTTTCATTAGAATTGGTCAAGTTTTTATTAAAGCAGCTCGGAATTGGCCTACTACGTCTTCAGAAACACCTACACAAAATTCCCAACAATTCAAGTAAGAGTAAATACAACTCTGTATTCCTTAAATTCACATGGTTAAATTATCTCTTAGTGACCAAAATTAGTAAAAAAAATAAATTAAAAAGAAATATAATGATATCGGGCAGATTTCTGAACAAAGCTTTACTTTCACCTGACGGATCGAACGAAGATGGAACGGCTTGTAGCATCGATGAGGTGGAAGAAGCAAAAGCGGTTGTTAGACTAATTCCAATATGGGTTAGTTGTTTAGGGTATGGAATCGTATATGCTCAAAGTGCTACGTTTTTCACAAAACAAGGAGCAACAATGGACAAGTCAATCGGTCCAAATTTCAAGATTCCACCTGCCACACTGCAATCTTTCATCACCCTCTCCACTATCATCCTCATTCCCATCTATGACGTCATTCTCATTCCTCTAACTAGATCTATTACAAAAATACCCTCCGGAATAACAATGCTTCAGAGAATGCATCATCATATCGATTGTTTCAATGGCCGTTGCGTTGAGACTCAAAAGGGCTCGTGAGTATAGATGATCCAACTGCAATGAAGATATGGTGGTTATTACCTCAATATTTCTTGGCTGGAGCTGGTGATGTGTTTACAATTGTGGGTATGCAAGAGTTTTTCTATGACCAAATGCCGAGTGATCTCAAGAGTATAGGTCTAGCGCTTTACATCAGTATCATTGGAATTGGTAGTTTTTTGAGCAGTTTTGTGATCTCAGCCGTTGAGAAAGCGACAAGTGGAAACGGTCAGGATGGTTGGATATCTGACAACTTGAATAAAGGTCATATTGATTATTTTTACTACCTTCTTGCTGGGATTAGTGCAGGATTTTTTGTGATGTACATATATGTAGCGAAATCTTACATATATAATCGAGTAAGAGCCTTGTGACGTTCCCAACTTGGGCAGCAAATGCTGGTGGTTTCTATGAAACGGTTCAAATTGTATTAGGTACAAATCGAGCAGGGAATGGTCTTGGAAACAGGGAGATACTTGGATTAGGTCGCGCCTCGGGTAACATGGAAAGGGAAAACCCTCATCCGTTTAATTGTTGTATATATGTGTTAAAAGATGTAATTGTTGTAAATTGTAATGGTTGTTGCATTGGTTATAGATGTTGTTCCATCATAAACTTGATTTATTGAACTATCCGAATCATTTGATTATATAATTGTTAGGTTTAAGTCCATAACGATGCCTCCATCAAGCATGTCCTAATCCTTTTATGTTTTAACCACTAGTTTTACTTATTTGTTTTGTTTTGATCACCAAACAATCTGGGGTTTACAACTTTTAAACAAAAAAACACTCGATTAAGCAAAGTTGATAGCCCCTATTAATGCATTTATATTTCCGTGGCTTGAAACTTTTGCAAAATTTAATAAACTTGTGATACCTTTAAAACCAAATGAAGTTTGGAATGACGATGATAATGCCAAAGTCTTGTATTCCATAAAAAAAAATCGTGTAGAAAGGGAAAGGAGATGAGAGAGGACTCTAGACAGGGATTAGGGAATAAAAATGGTGACCACTCCCCGTCCCTACGTGGATACCTGACCCCACCGTTTCTTACAACCAAATTTTCCCCAAATTAACATTTCAATGTTGATAGAACAGTAATATATCCATACAAAAATTTATACGTCTTTTCTTTTCTTTTTTTCATACAAAAATTTCAATGTTGATAATTTAAATCTTGAAATTTAAGGAAATTTTAAAAATATGCGTCACAATTAGTTATAGAAATGGAACTTTTTTTTTGTTTATTTCATGTATAGTAATATATTAGTAATATCAACTCTTGTAAATTTAAAAAAATAAAATGGAGTCTATAAACCATAGTTTTATTTTACATTATAAAAATTTTACAACTAAATAATACTGTAGTACAATAATAATTGTGCAAAAATGTATACGTGTCACCACCATTTTATATTAAAATGGAGGCCCGAGTATATTAGTAGACATATTATATGGACGATTTTTATTCGGTGATATTATATGGACCAACGTTTCGGCATGTTCGATCCGTACAGTCTCTACGCGAATGGAGTCATAAGACTCATTTGTTTCTTTCCAATTAATTATCAAAAAGAATTTTGATTTTTGTCTTGTAATCTGACACCGCATGTTGGTCCCTTTTGTCGATTACTTCTCATCCTAATCGATTCATTGTTTATTAATTTCTTTAATCGAGTGATCAATTACACAGTTTCCACCTCTACCACTCTCAGCTTTTCATAAATTCGCCAACCAGCGCTGTCCGCCACAAACTCCTCCGTCGGCCGGTGGTTTTAATCATGTCACAGAAGCGGCAGAAGCAGGACGACGTCAGTATTTCACCGCCGGAGGAACAGGAAGCCGGTGGCCGTCGAAAACGTCCTTCTTTTAGAAAGTAAGCTCGTCAAACCCTTATTTACCCTCAGATTGCTATTGTTTGGTTTTGGAATTAATATTATTTGGGGCAAAATCATACTTCAATTGAACAGTGCGGTGCTGGAGGTGATGAAGTTTTGTACGATCCACAAATATGTCGAGCCCGTTTTGGAGCCCTTGATCCGAAGAGTAGTATGTCAAAATGTTTTATTCCCTTTAATATTATAGAAAATATTTATTTTTAAATAAAATTGCAATTGATTATTAGATGAATATAATTGATGCAGGTGAAAGAGGAAGTTGAAGTGGCATTGGAGAAATATATGGCTAACATGAAATGGTAAGGTGTATGAATACTACTTTATGTATGCAGCTGCTTACTTAATAAATAGATCGGTTTGGGTTGTATTGTGTTTTATCTCAAACGGGTTAAAATTCACCCAAAGTCTATATTTAATTCATAAAACCTCCTAAACCATATTTTTATAGATCATTATTATTGTCAAAATGTTGTTTTTGTAATCATAATTAATGGTTTAATCGTAGTTACCTCATATCAAACTAACACATTCTTTCTACACAGGGATTGTGACAATGAGAATGAATCTTTTCTCCCAAAAAGCTTCCAATTACAATTCCTAACTGCTCTATCTCTTCCGGTTTTCACGGGCACCCGTATCGAAGGACAAGATTGCAATACATTAAAAGTAGCATTAATCGATTCCCACACGGGTAAAACCGTTTCATCTGGTACCGAATCTTGTGCAAAAGTAGAAATAGTTGTTCTTGAAGGAGATTTTGATGATGATAATGAAAGTGATAGTTGGACACTTGAAGAGTTTAATGCTAATATTGTTAAAGAAAGAAGAGGGAAGAAGCCGATTCTTCATGGAAATGTGTTTTTGAATCTTATAGAAGGTGTTGGTGTTGTGGGCGATCTTTTTTTTACAGATAATTCGAGTTGGACGAGAAGCCGTAAGTTCAGATTGGGAGCGCGGGTTTTGGATAATTTTGATGGAATTAGGGTTAGAGAAGCGAAATCGGAGTCGTTTGTTGTTAGGGATCATCGTGGGGAACGTAAGTTTTTTTATATGGGAAAAATGTCATGCAGTATACTTTAAGCCTGTTTTGGTAATTACAAATTTACAAGGTTTGAGTAGCCTTCTTTGGTAACTAAAGAAAACTTTTTTGGCTCGATTTGGTTATTGTTTTTCTTTATGTTATTTAGTGGTATAATTAACAAAGTAGGCTAGCTCAAAATCTTGTAAATTTGACTGTACCTGAAACTTTCCTATTTTAACCCGTACTGAAAAATTAACCATTTTTATGCCCAATAATAAAGAGTGATTTTTTTTTTTGGTTTTTTAGTATACAAGAAACATCACCCACCGTATCTGTCCGATGAGGTTTGGAGACTTGAAAAAATCAGTAAGGATGGAGCTTTTCACAAGCGGCTTAACAAGGAACGGGTCAAAACGGTCAAAGATTTTTTAGTCCTTTTATTCCTCTACCCAGAAATGCTTCGACATGTAAGATATTGCATCACTTTTGTAGGGCTCTCAGTTTGTGTCGTGTCCACCAAACACGACCCTTTTAGAAACCGGGTTGAATGGATTATAAACAGGTTGGCAAGTTCAATTTAAAGTGGAAAGTGATTTGTACACCACAACTTTTACTTCATTCACCATATTGTACAAATTTTACAACAAACTGTACAAGTATACCAAGCAATGATTGTGGTGATTGAAGTAAAAGTTGCGGTACACAAATCACCTCCCAAGATTTATATATGTTTTATTCCGGTTGGGTAATGTGTCAATATGGGTCTCGGGTCAGTTTGGACTTTGGACCAATCCACCAAGTTGTGGGTCCAATTTACTCAATGTTTTGAACAAGTAGGTTTTGCCCGCGCGCTGACGCGAGGGATTTTCATATGATACCCAAATTAATGTTTACGTGTATTTGTATAACTATAAATTTGTATTCTCAAAATATAAGTGTTCAAAACCTAAATGTTGATTGAATAATTTATTAGGCAACGTAAGGACAATTAAATAGCAAGAGTCAATTTTAAAGTAATAATAGATTAGATCTATTTCGGCGCAGTTTAAGAACGGAGGACTAATGTTCAAAAACATTAGTTAAACTTTTAAATAAATTAACAATGTTCAAAAGTTGAGGGAGCTTTCAAAAGAGTGAAGGGGGTCAACATTGAGGGGCTGTTTAGGAAAATGAGAAAGTATCATTCAGTTAAGGGTAAAATGGTAAATCAATATCCCTTGGTATATATTATAGACTTAAGGGTAAAATGGTAAATGTTACAGATATAATATGATCACAAAAATATATAATGAGAATAATTACTATTTACTATTTTTCAAGTTTTGAAATTTGCAGATTCTTGGGCCCGGGATGTCTAATAAAATGTGGGAAGTTGTTGTGGAACACGCAATGGGATATGTGTTGGATGATAACAAGTTATATTTATATTGTCCTCAATCTCAAAAAAGGGATGGTGTTGTTTTTAATGTTGTTGGACAAGTTCTTGGAATTCTTTCGGATTGCAAGTATATTGTTTCTGACAACCTGTCTCAAACCGACAAGGTTCTTTTTCTTTCTCATACGAACTCGAAATTTTGGCCCGTTTACTCATGAATGGGTCAATTTGGGTTGTGTTTTGACCCGTTTATCTATCACTAAGCTTTACCCTATTTTTCTTATATAGATTGAAGCCCACAAATTAGTGAAATGTGCATTTCAAAATGTGGACAAAGTTCTCACGTATGATGATGAAGATTCACTTAAAACCGGTACTCACTCATTTACTGAAGATTTTTACCCGTTACACACCCAAATAATAACCGCAAATCCCGAATCCAATAACTCCCTACCAGAAGCCCGTTTTACCTACCCGAACATGGACCCCACATACCCAGAAACCACCTTCAGTGAATACGGGTTGACCCACACAGGTCAAGGAGATGTTAGGTTTGACCACCCTGTTGACTTCCAATGCCATGTGGACGACACTTTGATTTGTGACCCGAGCTCATCAATGCATATGCAGTATCTTGGTGGTGATTTGCAATGTGCGGTTGACGGGTTTTTGTTTCCGTGTTCGGGGATGGTCAAAGCGGTCAAAGCTCAGAGAAGATGGAAGATTGTGTCGAGTGTTGTGAAATGGTTTTCACTTATGTTAGAGATACGCAAAGGAGATTTGTCAACAAATGATCGAATGATGGATGGAAGTATGCGGTTTGAGTGAAGATAATATTTGGTGTACATATTCAAAATATTTATTATTTCTGTTTACATTCTTTTGTATGTAGTTATTGTTATTTCATAACTTCTTTAATTCATGGTTTTGTCGGTTTGTTATAAACGAAATATGGTTGCACGATTGTCAATGCGACCTCAAGGTCTTTATCAGGGGTGTCTTTGAGGAGGTGTAGGCGCACAGGACCCATATTTTATAGGAGCCCAATTTTTATATATATGTTATATATATAATCTTATAATTTAAGAAATTTGATAATTTAATAGAAAAAAAAATTAGAAAGTCCAATTTTTTATAAAAAAATCATGTATTTAGGGGGCCCATTTTCGTGTTTTCGCACTGGGCCTTCAAAATCTCAGAGACGCCCCTAGTCTTTATCATGAAATATTACTGAAAGCTTTGTGTGTTACATCGTATATAAACTAGTACGATAATATGATATTAACCATCTTGCAGTATTTTGGATCCTCTATTTTTGTTTTGGATTTTTTATAATGATTTTTATACCTATCAATTACACATGTTAATTATTTTTCAATTCTAATTGTCTCGTATAAAATGTTATCCATGGATTTTTAGTTTACGGAAATGAAATCAACCATAACATGATAGCAAATGGGTTGTGTTACATTAGGTGACACCATCATTACCTTAGTTTTCTCTTTTCATTTATCTCAACTCATCCCTTCTCACTTTTCATCGTTATTGGTTACACAATTTCATCTTTTAACTTATTTTCTAAATATACTTAACTAAAAAGAAAATATATTTTTATTCATAATTAAAAAAATACATTAAAAAAATCACATCTATTAAAAGTATTAAAAAGTTGAAGTTGTGTATAAAAATTATGAGTTATGAGAATATTTATAGGTAAAAATGGTTAGTTTGTCAGAACTCGAATGCATTGAAATCGATATTTTTTTAATCCCTTTGTGTTCCTTAAATCTAAGTTAAACATTAATCAATAGATAAGAGGCGTTTTAATTCATTCCTCAAAAATGAATTTAAAAAGCCATTACTAATACCCTAATGATTTTTTTTGTTTATTAATATTCTTATGAAGTCTTCGTCAATAACACGCGGTTATAAAGTGTAGTTTATCAACTGCTAGGAGTAGGACACGTTTTGGAAGTGTGAGGATAAATTACGTATATTTTATGGGTTTTGTTAATGGCTGTCAGTAAGAGGTGGTTACGTGCATAAATCGTTTGTACTTTCAGTAGTGGGGGTTGATTCTTAAAATGCAGGGGGCGGTTATTGATTATTGTACAAGTTCTTGATGCATGTATTGACGTCTTAGTGACAGCTCTTAGGGCTGTCATTATCATTTTCCATATTTTATCATGTATTTAATAATGTGATTTTGAGAATATCCTTTTATTTTTATAATGGTGGTATTTTATGCCATTGGTGGTTAAAAATAGCTTCATGTATAATATTTCGCATTATTAAATTGTTTGGTTTCATCAAAAGGTCCAATTTCCATTTTAAATTGTAAACCACATCGAATAAATCGATTTGGTAAATTTTCCCAATCAGCCAACCAATTAATGAAGAACAAATTAATTGTTTCCGGTTTAATCTAATAAAAATAGCAATAATGATATTTAATTTTGTCAAATGCAAAGTGTGAAAGAAGAGAGATGTAGATCGTAATATTACTATCAAAACTCAAAGATAAAAATATTTAGTTTCTGAAAAATACTTACAATTAAACCATAAACATTTCATTCATGTCATTATTACACAAAACATTTTATAAGATCTTATAAATTCTCTTATAGATATAACAAAATTTTGATATATTTAAATATATTTTCAGTTTGATAATGACAGTCCTTAAACTGTTAATAATAAACCAAAATCAACATCCCCTCCGTTTTAGGATCACTACTATATCAATAAATGTACAATCATTTTACGCATGTTAAAGACAACTCTTATGATTGTTAATCAACAAAACAAAAAAAATCAAATAGTTTTATAAAGATCCGATTTTTTTTTAGATTTTTCAGTCCGGTTCAAAAAGTAAAAGCACCCACCTAACTCCTGTGCTTATCCAAAAAAGTTCCGACAATGATTAGATTCTCTAACGTAACTGCTTATAACGAACCCAAACGCTTCTCCGTTTACCCACACCTGTTTTTAAATTTGGTGACTGCGAATGATATCAACACGGTATGGTGGGCCACATTTTTCGATTTAGCCGGGTTAAAAATCGGGTCACAAGCAAATCGATTGTTCACCCAACAACACACACACACACACACACACTTTGAGCTTGAGAAAGGTGAATAATGGCGGTGGTTAATCAGCAGTTGGAAGATGTTAACAACCATGAATCAGGGGGAAGTACAAGTTCAGTTTATCAAATTGGAAGGGTTAATGCTTCCAACGAGTAAGATATTTTGTATTGTTTTTCCTAAATTTATAAATTAGTTCGATATGATGAATTACACTGAAATAAGTTACATCAGATTTTCATCTATTTCTTCTGTCATTGGAATCATAGGGCGGAAATGCAGCGAGTAATGATCCGCTTATACAAGGAAACTATGTGGCCTATGATTTCTGCAGATGTAAGTCTCTCTCTGTTAATTTTATGTTTGTGGGCGTTTTGAGTCTGAAGAACTTGAAAATGAAATTGAAAATGAAATTGAAATTGAAATTGAAACTGAAAATGGTGATGGTTTCAGCAGCTTGAAGATGATAACAGCCATGGATCAGAAGGAAGCACAAGTTCAATCGATGAACTCGCAATGGTCAACGCTTCCACAGAGTAAGAAAGATATTTTGTGTTTCTTCCTACTTTAATATATGTGTCCCGCGTAAAGCTTCATTTAATACATTTTTCCATATTAAGGGGGTGTTTGTGAAAGCTTATTTAAAGGTGCTTATAGCTTATGAGCTTAAATAATCTATTTAAAAAGGGATTATTTGAGCTTATATAAGCTCATAAGCTATAAGCACCTCTAAATAAGCTTTCCCAAACACCCCCTTAGTATTGTACAATTTTTTTTGTCTAATTGAGTAATTATAATATGGTTTTTTGTCCCGATTGGATCATTAGAAGATGTTTTTAAAGGCGTCAAATTTTGGATGAATTAGAAACATTTTAGGTTGATTTATTAGGGGCATCTCAATCATTTCTCTTATAAGTTATATTTTCGATGCTTACATAATACACTAGAAATAGATACATGAATATGCACGCTTTATTTATGAACTACTGTCCTAAAATTTGCTGAAAGTAAGTATTATAAAATACAAATATGAATCGTGAAAACCTGTGTTAAATATGAATAAGATAATAAGCAATATATATAGTACACACTACAAATATATTGTACACATTATATAAACAGTCAGTACTCTTGAAAAATTTGCTTACCATTCATGCCATTGTTTTCACAGGGCAGAAATGGAGCTAATGAAACGCATATACAAGGAAACTATATGCCCAATGATTTATGCAGAAGTGAGTCTCTCTAATTTCTATCTCTTTCTTTATGTACAAAGATAAATCGATGACGTGTTTAAAATATGCCTGTGTGTACCATTTGTGTCATACACTTACTTACTGCCACATCATCGATCTGTCAGTTAGGTTATCAGGTTGTCTTTCTACATTCCGTTACAGGGGATTATTTGATTGAAGGCTTGTTTTTTAGATTATCTTGCAATTATATTATCACTCCACTGTTGCCCCTTACTGACTTGTAGCAATTTATTTTCTCTCATCATATATATCTTCTTAGAAATGTGAGATCGAGTGAGTACTCAAAATTTAGTGAGTACTGTTAGGACTAATAATGATGTAAAAATTTTCTGATAATGATCCATATTTTTGAATAATGATCCAATTTCTCTTTATAAAGAAAAAAATAAAGATCCCAATATAATTAATAATGATCCAGTATTTCATGAACGATTGGTTGAGAATTGTGCTCGGCAGTTACCAACTTTTAAGTCCTCACTGGATCCTAACCCTATCTTCCTATTTGGTTATCCATTACGAATGTCTTCATGTATCCCAGATCAACAACAAGAAACAAAAATTTATTTCCGCGATAAGTGACAAGTTTGGCTTGGATTTGTTGACGGGCATGACACGGTATGTTTAGAAACATAAAATTTATCTACACTTTAAATTGTAGAGATTTACTCCATAATTATGTCAAAAAAAGTGTTTTCAAATCTCATAACTGTGTTTCCCGATCACATGCTATGTATATTATCAGGAAATTTGGTAACACTACAAGTACCTCCGGATCACAAAATATGAAACTCGAGTTCTTAAACGGGATCTCGACACCAGTTTCTACAGGAAACGACATTAAAGGAAAAGACGGTAAACCTTTCGTTTTAGCTTTAATCGATGTAATCTCAAGGGAGATTGTGAGTAGTGGGCCAATGGAAGTCGAAATAGTCGTTCTTGAAGGAGATTGTAGTAACAAAGAAACCGGAACTTTGACTTCAAATGAATTTATTGATAAGATTGTGAGTGAATGGAATGGAACAAAAGTACTTCAAGGAAATACATTTGTCAAGATGAGAGAAGGTATTGTTATTCTTGATAAAATTTCAGTAAGTACGTTTGAGATAAAAACACGCTTTGGATCCGCAAATCAGCCCTTTCCGTGGGTTATTTTCTCAACGAATAAGTAATTTTAGGAATGAAATCTAAGATCAAGGTCTTTGTTTTTACTTTGCAGTGTATAACAAGCACCCGATTCCATCATTGTCCGACAACGTGTATCGATTATACATGATTTCCAACCGTGGTGATTGCTTTAAACGCTTGTTTAAAGAGAAAGTATCAACTGTCATGGACCTCCTTACTCTCAATGCTATCAATCCAAAAAGGCTCAAACAAGTAATTATTTACTTTTTTGGCCATACAACATAATTTATCCAACTATACACGTTTTATTATTATATATATCGCATTTTAAAACTTACATTTGATGTCACAAATTTTCAAAACTTACCTCTTTAAAGTAATTAACTTTTTTTTTTGTGTAACCAATTTACATCATTTTTTACTATTCCCTCCGTCCCACAAAAAAGTTCTCATTTCTCTTGTACACAAGGTCTTAGGAGATGTTAGTGGTGTGGTCTTTCGTAATACTTTTGATTAAAATATAAGGTTAAATTAGAGAGAGAAAATATTTTAGTGGTGGAATCATTGGTAATAATATTATTTTATTAAGTGGGCACCTCAAATTTGAGAAATAAGAACTTTTTTGTGGGACAAAATTTTAAGGCCAAATGGGAACTTTTTTGTGAGACGGAGGGAGTATTTGATATAACATAATTACGTCAATCTGTAAGTTTTGAAGTACGATACATACGATAGCAAAACGCATGTAGTTTGATATATTATGGTGTAGTCTACCTTTACATTTTTTCATTACTAGTGTTTTCTAATCGTCACTACTAATAATATCATGGTTTTTGTATTTTAGATACTCGATGTTCACACTAACACATGGAAGGTTATAATGGACCATGCTCACAAGTGTAAGGATGATAAGAGTAATGGGTTATACTTGTACTATCATCCAAATGATGGTCAAAAGAGTAACGGTGTGGTTTTCGGGATCTCTGGAAATCTGGTGGGATTAATTTCGGAATCTCAATTCGTTCCTTGTGATAATATTCCCAATGAAAAACAAGTATGCTTTCTTTAGTTGATCTAGTTTATATATTAATGGGTTAACCAACCCTACCCAATCTATTTGGCCCGACTCTGTTTTGACCCGTTGCCCTTTTTTCTAAATTCCTACAGGCTGATGCTCAGAAGCTGATATTGATTTCATCAGAACACTGGAAGGAAGTAATCTCTTTCAACGACCTGCCTTCTCTTCTTAACCATCTTAAAAATTGCACAACAATAAACTCGTTACGTAATAACCTCAACGTTATGATTCCAAACACCATCAACCAACATGATCACACAATCCATACCTCTCCTCAGGCCACTACACCAATCTTTCACATAGAAAATATTGGTCAAAGTCAAAGTCAAAGTCCCAAACGTCCTGCATCTGAACACACCATAACAAAATCTCCCAAAAAACCGAGAGATGGTCATTCACAAATGAGTCCATCTACACCAAGTATTGGTAGTTGTACTAGTAGAGTGACTAATACATATGTTACTAGAACATTCAATGAGTGCCAAAAGCCGAACAACTTGTTAATTTGTGAAGTTACTGATGACAATGATTGGTTGCAGTATATCAATTTTTCAGAGTTTGATGTACCCCCTGCACAAAAATGGAATGTCGTATGCCGTGTGATAGGATGGATTTCAGTTTTGTCAAAATTACGCAAGAGGAGAATGAGCTTTTGCGATCATGAGGCACTAATCGTTATGTCAACCTCAATCCACCAAGATGTTCGAAGTTGAATGTTTTGAATGGTTAATTGTAGCTACTGAGCTGCTTTACACCAAAAAAAAGAAAAAAAAAAAAAAAAAAACTTGCAGCTAGTTAGCAAGAGTTTATTCTTTTGTTATCGAACGGGCATGAGTTGTAACATAAACAACATGTTTGTAAATAAATAATGAAATGATGTACCAAATGGCTTCTAGCCTAGTAGTATGTAAGTGACATATTAACCGGGAGATTGTGAGATAGTAAGTTGTATAGGTGTGAGAATATTTGGCGTTATTGAAATTTTGTGTAATTGTATGTGTGTCAAGTTTTGTTATTCTCTGTTGTTAATCAAACACTTACTAAAATGTTTTGTTTTCTTTAGTCTAGATACTTATTTTATTTTGTTAATTAATATAACCCTTCCGATTATTTATACATATTTTTTTTTATTAAATCACATAAAAGTCAATTATATATAATTTTACAGTATAAAATTTAATAAAATAATTACATTATAAATTTGAATGAAATAATTTCACATTATAAAGTTTCATTCGCCAAATGAGAATTGTCCACACACATTCACCCCTTTTAAGTTTTAAACTTTTAACCCATGAATTTGACACGTTCATAATATACGGAGTATATGTATTTCTTCTCACCACGTGCAAAAAACTTCCAAATAAATGTCGATAACACCTTCAATTCGCCATTGTTTTCTCTACCCAGTTTCACAATCTTCATTTCATACTCTGTTTTGATCCGGAATCGCCCTCAAATTCACAGAATTAAATCACTCAAATTTCAGGGTTTGTATCTTTTCCTCTTTCATTCCCAATTTCTTCTGTAAATTACTGTTTTCGCTCGCTCGATGATGCTTCTTACGTAAAATTTGGGGGGAAATGTTTAGGGTTTGATTTGTTATTTCTGCAATATGGTTCTCATAAATCCATTGCTCCCAAAATTGGAATTCTTTCTTGGCATTCAAACATTTTAAATTATAATTTGTAATCGAAGTATGTGTTATTAGTTTTCTTTGTTTCCTAATTGTTCTTATTGTTATACTTGTTTTCGATAGTTAATGTCAACATCAATTTATTCCATGCAAAAAGCATAAATTTTTACTAATTTTGAAGTTGTAAGTAATTTATTTGACTCTTAAAAAGTCAAATGTGGACTTACTAAGGATGCAGAGTAATCACTTTGTGGATATGCTTTTTGTAAGTGGCTTAGTAATTACATTTTACATTATTAACCAGATTAAAACGGGTCGTAAAAGTTAGTCTCTGGATGTGCTTCAAATTGTATGAAGTTAGTATAATTTCCTTTTGAAGTGTTTGCTTTTTTTTTTTCCCGGATTATTTGAGAAATAAATAGATAAAATGACTAAAAAGAAGATATTTTGATGTATCAAATTCTAGTTCAATCATTAATGGTAATACTCCAGAAACCACACCTAAAATGACGGTTTATTGTCCAATTTTGTTAGTGAATTCTGATTAATATGACCTTAATTTACCTTTTCAAGTAATTGTCTGTAATATTTTCAACCTTATGACAATTTTCCCTAATAATTTTCTTAAACTTAATAGTTTGTGACTTGCTTTCGTGCTACCAAAATGTCTTCCCCAAGCAAGAGGAGAGAGATGGATGTAATGAAGTTGTAAGCATTTCTTTTTATTTTATGATTATAATAATATATATTCTGTGCATTTATATAGTTGCTTTCATCTCGTGTCTAAATATTCAGGATGATGAGTGATTACAATGTGGATACACCAAACGATAGACTCAATGAATTTAGTGTCGAATTTCATGGTCCAAAAGAAAGTATGCCTCTTATTTCATATACTTATTATCTAACCCGTTTATGGTTACAATTGAGCTCTCAATTTGTAAAATTTTATTCACATTTTTAGGTTTTTATGAGGGCGGTGTGTGGAAAGTTCGTGTTGAGCTGCCGGATGCTTATCCATACAAATCTCCCTCAATTGGATTTGTGAACAAAATATTCCATCCCAATGTCGATGAGCTGTGAGTCAATTTCGACCCGTTTACGAGTGAATGGGTCGATATGGATTGTGTTTTAACTGTTTTTTTTTTTTTGCCTGTTTTTATTATATGTCCAGGTCTGGTTCTGTTTGTTTGGATGTCATAAACCAATCTTGGAGTCCAATGTTCGGTATTATCCCTCCCTTAATTTTTATTTTATTTAATTTTGGTATGTATATAAGTGTGGATTGTGTGAAATTGCAGATCTTTTGAACATATTTGAAGTATTTCTTCCTCAGCTTTTGCTTTACCCAAATCCTTCTGATCCACTCAATGGCGATGCTGCTTCATTGATGATTAAGGACAAGAAGCAATATGAAGAAAAAGTCAAAGGTTGTTCTTTTCTCGTGCTTCATATTATATAATTTTCATAATTTATGTTCAAAATTTAAACTTAAATAACCATTTTTGTTGCGACATGTAAAATTGACCCTCAAGTAATCACATAATTATAACCAGAATCTGTTATTAAAAAGGTGATTACTATTTAACAGAATATTGTGAGCGTTATGCAAAGAACATTAGCAAATGTGAAGGTGAAGGAGAGGAAAGTGGGGATGAAGATATAAGTGACGGGAATTACACTTCAAGTGATGATGAGATTCCGGGCCGTACAGATTTATAAGCAATGAAAAATTATATATCGGTTAGGTTTCTTCACAATGTTTACGAGTTATATTATAAGATTTCAAAAACTGCAAATATAGAATTCATACGTAGTTATAATATATTCAAGTGAATTTAATGGTGTGAGAACATTGGTGATATAATTAATGACAACTTATGGTGATGGTTAAGTTAGTTTCCATTTAGTACTTATGAATAGGTAGATTAGGATTTTGTTTTTATGTCTAATGGGTCAAACTAGTGAAATACACAAGATAAACTAAATGGAAATGAGTTATAAAGGCTGAAAGTTGCACAAGGAGTATTTCTAATGGGTATAATGTATATGCCCAATTCCAATTATAGCAAAACTGGGAAATAAAAATGTTGGATGACAAAGGTAGTTATAAATTTTGAAAAGAAAACAAAAACATCATTGGATACTTTGTCTATTCTCAAGGAAAAGTAATTCTAAAACACTAATAAATCTGAAGAGATTTTTTGTTACCAAAGCTAGTATAAATAAATACCTGAGTGACACTAATGAAAAAGGTTGAAGACCTCCATATACGATATATATTTTTAATGCATAAACCTCTTAAATGATTTATTCACTTATTTTTATTATTATTGAAAAAACATAATTTCATGATGATATATTACACAGTAATATTTGAATAATATAACATCGTACTCATACTAAACATAGTATATTTCAGGTCAACACAACCCAACCTAACCTACACAAAAATTCCACCGTTACCCAACCTGTGCGACTCACCTATTTTCATGGTTGTGTACATGCAAGTTATTTTTAAGATAAAGCAAAACTGAGTTTCATGATTTCCAGTAAGCTTAAAACTTATGAGTTCTTCTTCACTAATCTTTACATTCATTCACATTGTATAACTTAATTAAAACCCATGCAGTTATCTCGGCCAGAAAACGAATATCGGTCGAGGTCCTAGATCTGCGATATCGTTTATCTCAGGGAGATATCGGTGGGATATCGGTTTTTTATATTGTACTGAAAAATTTATATATATTATATATAGTTATATATAAAGAGTTAAAGACATGTTTTAAGTCCCAAACATTAGGGGTGTTCGTTTGGACGGTTTGGTTTTATCCGAACCAAATAGATGAAACCAAATAAAGTCCGGTTTTCAAAAGTTCAAACCGAACCGTCCAAACTAATTCGAAAACCAAACCGAACCGAACCAAATAACAATTTGGTTGGTTTGGTTTTATCTATTTGGTTTTTCCCTAAAATTTTCAAAATACTACAAAAGTATATAACATAAATAATATTAACTTCGATATGTAAAATTCCAAAATGATAAACTACTTCGTACATAAAAACAAGTCTAATCATAGCTTGTGACATTTACAATCATATATGTAAAAATCTTGACATCAACTTTATCAAAAACTCCAAAAAGATTGGTACATCGTCAATTGATACAATATTAAATGCAACAAGTGTTAGTATATAAATCAATTTACTATCTACTACAAGAAATGTAAAGAAAATGAGTACCATAATTGCTTACAATGGAAACCAACAAGTGTTAGTATATAAATCAATTTACTATATATTACTATTCGGTTTATTTGGACAATCCGGTTTTCACAAGAGAAACCAAATCCAATCCGAAATCCAAACTATTAATTTGGTTCAAGTCCAAACCGATCCAAAAAACCAAATAACCAATCCAAATAGTCCGATCCAAATTGTCCAATTGGACAATCCGGTTATATCCGAATAGTGAACACCCCTACCAAACATAGCATAAAAAGTCCCAAAATCAGTGAGATATCGGTGTTCAATGGATTTACAGAACCGTGTGAAGATTGACCTTCCATACTTTGAACAAATCACTAATAGTAATCACAAAATGATCATTGATCAGTTAATCGGTAACTAATCAGTAACAAAGAACAATGAAGAAAATCAATTTATAAGAAATCCTAAACAAGATTATACGAATGAAGAATGAAGAATCAGGAATCAGTTACAGTTGGTTGAGTTGATCGTGAAGTAGAATGAAGAATCTCTGATGAATCAATCGCCGACCATGAGGAAAACGTAAGAATCGAATCGGCGGTAAGAAACGTAAAATGACGTAAAAGGTAAAAGGAGGTAAATTTAGGTTTTGGAGTGGAGCGGGCCTTTTTTTAATGGGTTGGAACAAAAAACTAGGTTAAATATTATTAAAATTGGTGCCCAAGTCCAGCAACAGATCCAAAATAAATACAGGAAAAAAACCGAGATCCCGATTTCAAAATCTCGGTGAGATCTCGGTCGATAGCGCCGATATTCTCGGGACCGATATTTGGGACCTATATTTGGGACCTATATTTGGGACAAGTATTATTTTGATCTCCGAGATCTCACTGAGATCCCAGTGAGATCCCACCGATATTAACTGCCCAGATTAAAACCATTAAAAAGAGAATCATGTCTTGTTGTCGCAAAATGGATCGAATTCGATCCATTTCATGGGGTTCCTTCGTGTTGTTTTTAGTTTTTTCAGGTGTAAAAACCGAAGATTAAGATGTAACAGAAGCACTCGTTGTTTTCATGGATAAGCTTGTTGTAACATCCCGAGACCCGACCTATAATATTTTATTACTTTTGGTAAGTAATATTTTATTGTTTATTATTTTATTATTTTATATGATTTTATTTGATTTAATTGAATTAATTGTATTTTTAACCATGGGGTTAAAAACTAGTAAAACTGAGATATTTAAATGTTAAAATGATTTTTACATATTGGGTTCATTTCTGAACCGGGGTTCTAAAAATATCTTCGTTGTAAAAATTGGAGTTAGTTAGGTCTAAATTAATTATCTGCGAACCTAATAACCTGTACTGTGTTTAAATGAAAGTATCTGTGTGGGAAGGATGGGTGTATGTGTGATGTTTAGAGGCAGGTGTCAAAATTGTTTCTTTTCCCCTCTTCTCCTTGCCAGTCGACACAAACACACACACAACACACACTTGGAGTTTTCTTGCTAAATTGAAGAATTGGTGTTAAAACCCTTTGATTCCTGCTGTGATTTCGTGATTAGAAGCAAGATTAAGAAAAGGGAAGGAGTCTCAGTGATATAAGATTACTGAGCTCGGTACCAAAAGGAAGCTAAGGTGAGTGGATTTAACCTTCTTCTTGTGTGATGTACAAAGGTTTTGGTATGGTAGGCTTGTAGGAGAAAAATGCAGCATTTTGGCTGGTCTGGGGGAGATAGCGGCGCTATCTCTAAGATAGCGGCGCTATATCTGCTTCGTATTTGGAAAATTTGAACATCGACCCGAAATAGCGTTTGGTATTTAGATAGCGGACGCTATCTTTTGGTGGATAGCGGCGCTATCTCCATGAAAGATAGCGACGCTATCTAGGATAGCGGCGCTATCTTGGCTGGTTTTGGGAAAAATTCATTTTTCTTGGTTTTTCGTAAATTTTCCGGTGGTACCATTAATTGTGGGATTGTTAATGGTAGTATGTGCACATGTTTTCTAGAGGTTAGCTATGAGTGGGTTTTGGCTAGGCTTCGTTACTATTGGATGGGGTGCTCGGACTCCTACGAATGTGTTCCGTCAGGGTGAGTACCGTGCTAATAGTAAAGTGGCCATCGGTAAACTGTTGTTCGGCCAACAACAGTTGTAGGTACTTTGCAAGTCCGCCGATACTCTCATAACGTCCAATTGCTTGTGGAAGTTTGGACGGGTTTCCAGATTGATTTCTCTTGTCTTTAATTTGTTGTGGTTATGCAAATTGATTGTTATTTCTATTCACTTAGCTTTGTGCTAATCCCTCATTTGTTGACTCTTTTCAGGTTGTGGATTTAGCTTGACTAGAGTCGGGTTTTGGAGGTCTGACCGTACTCTGATTTTGTAAACCAAGTCGAGCCTGTTTTAGTAACACCTTTAAATGTTTTATATATTTAGTTAATATGTAAAGTTTTTATGATGTGTAATAATTTAGGATTTATGGTTTCTTAAATCGCTTCCGTATGCATTTAAAAAAAAATGGCTCTAGTTTGTGGTGTTACACTCGTCCTCGGGAGCATAAAAAACACCACATTTTGGGTTGAATGTTTCATCGGATCCTAGCAGGAGTAAATAGGTCGGGTTTACGTGCGATAATGACGAAAAATGTTAAAAAAAATAATATTCGAGAAACTAAATTTTCGGGAATTCTGGAATTCGAATCCTGTTTGTAAAGTGAGTAATCTTCTTGAATTGAGTTTAAATTTCACAACATTACCAGGAACGTGCAGCCCAAGATATCAAATTGTGAGAAACTTACTCATTTATATATACCTAATTGGGGAATTCATTTCTACACCACAACTTTTAATGTCTACACCACACTGTACAAGTTTGACAGCATAGTTGTACAACTAAACAAAGCAATAGTTGTGGTAAATACAATAAAAATTATGGTGTAAAAATCATCCTCTAATTGGGAACCATTTTTCGGGAAATCTTCCCAATTCTATAACGGATTTACCGAATATGAAAAGAATCGTTATATCCAACAATGAGTTCTGTGAGTTACCCGATTTTTCAACAACTACAAGTTTGTTAATGTTTTTGGGTCAAAACAACGCTTTCACGGGCCAACTTCCAAGATTCAATTAAATCCAACTTCAAGACTTTAATGTCGCAAATAATGATTTTAGTGACTATGCTCAATATAATCAGTTAACTACTTAACCAATTAAAAATTTTAATATACAGTAATGGTGACATGGAGGATGAATCCAGAAACAAAATTTAATTAAATAAATAAAATACAAGCGTTCACGTTATCTTACACCTTTCACTTCCCCTTTCCTTTTATTTATTCACAAACAGGTCTCATTCATGTTCTAGTGCATAACTGGAAAACAAATATCTTGCTAAAACAATCTACCAATTCAGATTTAAAAATTCAATCAAACAAAACCTAAAAAATTACCAAACCACTAATAATTCAACGCTAATCATACGAAAATCGGTCGTCTTTGGAAATGATCGGAATAATTCAACGCTAAATACGTTTCACGACGAACAAATAGCTAAAATCACACGAAATTCGATCCAATTGCATCCTTACCGAGATCCGACGTTGTTTTATAGCTGATCGGAGCCACCGTCCGTGGCACGTAACGCGACGAGAAATTACGAACCATATACTCGTTCTCCATTTCCAAATCACCGTGTTCCAATGGTCCTTCATCAAAATTCAGCGCGTAATCGAGCGGATCGTACTGAAATTTAGACGATTGCATTTGTTTACCGAAACTTTTGTTTCGATTGAACCGTCGGATGAACGTCTTCCATCGTGGACCGGCGACGATCTCCGACCACTCACGAATCTTCATCAAAGCGTCAATTCCTCGTTTCCAGAGAGTTTTTTCTGAATTGTAATCGGACGATGATGATGAACGGACTTTCTGCCATCGGTAGGGTATGCAGAAGCAGCAACGGCGGTCAATGAAGAGTGGTGACGGTAGGTCATGGTTGGATTCTGTGTCTTTAGGGGAGAATTCAGTCGCCATGGAAGTACATGAAGGATTTTTATGGATAATGTGAGTTTTTTTTGTCTTTTTGAGTGTTGTGGAAAGTTAAAATCCTTTTTTATATTGTGTGAAAGAAATGGCCATTGCATTATAGACAGTGAGAGAAAAACAAATTATGATAAATTATTTTAAAAGAAATTATATATTTAAAATCTTTTATCAAGAACATAATTATTAGGCGAGCCCGCATGGCGCCGATGAGCACATTGAACTATCCATGTGCTAGGCGAAGCCGTAGACGAAAGTCTAGTAGTCGAAAACTCGAAAGCATCACCTGGGCTGTGAGGGCTCTCAGCCACATGGATAGTTCAATGAAGTATGCAGTCCGTAAAATACGGCGCCAGGTATCTTACAATTACACCTATATTTTTGTGGCGGGCTAAGTGATTACACACTTTTTTCTAACAATAAGTATATAAATGAATAATACTCCCTCTGTCCCACAAAGAAGTTTACATTTCTATTGGGCACAAGATTTTAGGTGATAGTTAGTGGTGGGGTCAATAATAATACTTTTGATTAAAATATAAGGTTGGATTGGAGAGAAAGTGTTTTATTGGTTGAATGATTGGTAATAATATTATTTTATTAGGTGGACCCCCCAAATTTGAGAAATGTAAATTTTTTTGTGGGACAAAATTTCAAGGAGAAATGTAAACTTTTTTGTGGGACGGAGGGAGTAATTTAAATTAGGATATAAAGGTAACTGAAATATAAGATGTAGTAATAAGGGCAAAAAAGTAGTTAAAATTACTTCCTTAATCGATTTACTCGTATTAAATTGTATCGATATCATTGATAACAATAAATGTAGTCAACAAGGAAATTAATATCCCGTGCGTTGCGGCGGGGTTATTTTAGAATAAAATTTTACATCGTGATATTATAAATAATTTATATCGACAATAAACTAATATAAGCTCTAATACTTTCAATAAAAGAGTAAGTTTTTAATAAAAAAATGTTAATTTATAAATTTGATGTAGATCTTTGCAACCCGCCCGTGAAGCTCGGGCCGCAACTCCTCGTTACTAACATTGTAGGCAACTTTTTATCTAAAATAAAATTTATATAAAATATGCTTTCCGCATGTTGCGGATTCTCAAATACACGTATTTTACGTCCAACTTAAGATTTGATGTTGATTGGATTTAATATTTTCTTTTTGTTTCCATGACCAAAATAAATATATTGTAGTTACAACAATAATAACAATTATTATGAGTAATTTCTTGTATAAAAAAATAAATTTTCAGTTTTGTATAAATAGATGTTTAATTAATTTAGTAATTATAATTCTTTATTATTAATAAATATAATTTAGAAAATAAATGTTTTTATATCGTATGGATAGATGTTAGATAATATAATATTTATAATTTTTTATTATTGATAATTAGTTGGAGGACAAAAATTAGATATTTAATAAATATTTACAAAATCAGCCTTAAATATTTACAAAATCAGGCCTTTTTTAAGGGTGGCTTTTTGAAAGTTTTTTAAAATCCCTTTTCTTTTGATGATTCTTTAGACACTTGCTACACGTCAATTGCCAAATTTCAATTTCAGTTTTTTTAATTAACTATTTTTAGCCAATATAATTTAAATGAACAGTTAAAATTGAATCTCATTTGTATTATAGATAGAATTAATAATTATCTATACTAGTAGCTCAATTGATTTGAGCTCATTGCTAATATCATGTTAGATGACAAAAATGTCTTACAAAATTCAAAAAGTAAAATAGTTTTCATGGGATGTCACTTGAAAGTGTTGTACAGACATACACATGTTTCCGGTGTTGTAGAATTTTATATATTCGGTGATTAAATAATTAGATAATTACGATATTAAAACCATATTTGATATTGATAATTCAATATCAAACCCATCAAATAAGAAAGAACCTAACTGAATGAACAAACCTGATTCTTAATGAAATAACGAATCGCACAAAATTATCTTGTCCTTTAAGGTTTTTACGCTCTCTATATAGGGGTGAGCAGAAAAAGAGGGTAACCGGAATCGGAACCGGAACCGTCTAGGAACCGGAGGTTCCGAACCTGGAACCTGCTAGGAGGTGCCGGTTCCTAAGATCATGGAACCGCCCTAAGAGGTTCCGGTTCTCAAAATTATGGAACCTGGAACCGGTGGATAACCTGGAACCGGTGGCTCCACGGTATACTTTTATTAAAATATATAATATATAATTTATTATACATGATTAAATTAAATAGATTTATGATTTATCTAAATGTAAAATATTAGTCCAAATAAAAATATAAAATTGACCTTACTCGTTATAATTGAGTCAGAAATTGGGTGAGAGTGAGACATTCACTCGTCGTGGGGTTGTGTCTTTGTGACTGACTTTCAAATGAATCACACATTTACTATGTTTTTATCATTCTTATTCACTTATTTCTATTTTTAACAATATTCGTAATCGTTGAACTATATATAAAATCGTTAGTTTGTGTTATTTAGTGTCTTGTTTATTCAGTAAGTAATACTAAAATTTTTTGAATTTAGATACAGGGTAACCGGAACTTGCCCTGGAACCGGCGGTTCCGGTTCCGAAAATTTAGGAACCTGTATTCCAGGTTCCGGTTCCTATATCTCAGGAACCTGCGGTTCCAGTTCTGGTTCCGGTTCCAGTCGGAACCTGCGGGTACCCTGTTATGCTCACCCCTAGCTCTATATGCTGCAAGCCTCAGCGTAGAACCCCAAGATTTAATGCAGTTTATCGGTATTATTCTACAACACTAGAATTACCGACAACACAAAGTGATTACTTGGAAACACATGATGAATATCATAAACATAGCATCATGAGAGGAGAGCTTATGCTTTTTGGTTTTGGTGTGCTTGAACTTCCACCTAAATGTTTCTTTTATAGGCTCAAGCCTTTAGTCAAATTAATGAGAGCAAATAATAACTCTTATTATTTTAATGTAACATTATTGTCAACATTAGTGTCAACATTATTGTCAACATTATGACTTTTCAAGAGGCTCAACCAAAAACAAAGCTCCACAACTCCCCACGACAAATAGGAAATTTGCCAACTTACAAATACCTTTGTAATTTCTAACATCTGGTTCCAAAGTTGGATAATATCATATTTACGTACCCACCTACAACAACGCTACCCAATTTCGGCAAAAACGAGGTATGTAAAGGTGAGATATAGACAATTATATTTCTACCAAAGAGTAGAGAGACTACTTTCTGATTACGTCCCCACTTAGACTTCATATCATAAAATACTAAATGCAATTGCGCAAACTATCATATTTACCCATTTAAAAATTCACAATATTACGTTTATAACAGTGTTACTATGCATCAAGGAAAACTTTCAACCAATAAAAACACTCAGATAGGCATACAATATTAACAAAAGAAACCATGTTAGAACAGATATATCATTCCAATCTCAATCATGCTACCAGGGCATTAAAGACATCAGAAACCACTACATTTGCATAAAACACACAAATTACATGGAAATATATCTAATTTGACACACATTGCTAACGTATATATTGGACTATAAAACATACCTTTTGATTCCAACTTTTTAAACTTACCTTTTGATGTATTTCAGTTAAATTAAACAGTGAAAACTTACAAATGTTAGTTGCATTAAAATGGTAAAAAAAAAAGGTAAAGTTAATTACATAACAAAATAAGTTCAAAACTTTGTTGCATCAAAAGGTAAATTCTAAAAGTTTGTTGCATCAAAAATTAAGTTTCATAGTCGTATACATACAATAGCAATTCGTGACAAGTTGCAATAAAAACACTCGAATAAGCAGATAATATTAACAGAAAAAAAGCATCCTTGAATTAGATATACATTATTTTGAGTCTCAAAGTAAACTAGCAGTGCATTAAAAATACTTCAGCAGGAGTAATCATCAAAGAGCAATTTACAAACACCAAAAGCAAACATCAAGTGAAATTAGTCCTTACATCGAAACCGCACCTCCAGTACCACCATGAACAGTCAAGAACACATTCCCAGCATCATCAGACTTCCCGGTATCAAGTGCAATAGCCCCAAAAATCGCTCTAAAAGCACCACAAACAATCGAAGAGGTTGAAGAATCTGTACTCGTTGAAACCCTAACCACATTCTGCAATCCTAATCTCGTTCCATCAACCGCACATGATGTATCCACTTTCGATATCTCAATAATCCGAGTGTTCAGATCCTTTGATGATATATCAACATCTTTGATTAATGATTTTAAAGCAACAGTTGTTTCGATTATGCTTTCACCTAAAATGCTGAAAGCTTTATTGTTCTCTTCTGAGTAAGATGAATGTGTCATCGCACGGCGGAGAAGACCGATGTTCTGAAATTCATAACTGCACAAAATATTTTCGAAATTAAAGCGATAATATGATTTGATTTGTTTGCTATTTTCTCCGATTACTTACTTGAGATGCTTCTGAAGAGTTTCTAGAGCAACGGAGAACGATGAAGACGATCGCGATCGAGCTGAAACCTAGCGATTATCGATTTTGAGAAGTTAGGGTTTTACTTTTTAGTTATACGGACATAGAGTAAAGTTAACGCTGTAAATTGTAGTGTAGGAGTGAAATGTACCGGCGGCGGAGAGAAGAAGACGGCAGCAACGCAGATGATGAAGAAGACGGAAAGGTATGATCCGAGATGCATTTTGCAGGTGGAGTTTTGCAGATGACGAATTTATTGTAAAAGTTCAAATATTCAGAACGCGTGAGACTGTGAGAGACTGTATTCAGGTGTTGCTTAAGAATATTTATACTTCCTCCGATTCAAAATAAGTGATACACTTTCCTTTTTGGGGTGTATCATAATAAGTGGTACATTTTGAAAAATTACCTTATTTGGCAAAAAATAGTGGGACCCACACCCACTAACTATCTACTTTGGCAAAGTGAAAAGACCCCTTTACCCTTACTTTTAATTTTAAACATCATTAACTCTACTTTATTCAAAAAGTGTGGGATCCATTTCCCACTAACCATCCAATTAATCTAATTTAACCATCATTATAAACTTTTGCCTCAAACTCCGTGAAATACAAAGTGTATCACTTATTTTGAATCGTAGGAAGTACTAGAATTTTTTACTTTTTTAACATATCAATTTAATTTGTTCATCTATGTTGTACTTTACTCCGTTTATTATTATTGCCTCAGAGCTCTCCAACCATAAATTCTATAAATCTCACTCTATCTCTATAAATGGTGAGTCCATTCACTCTAAATATAACCTCAACTCCAACCATAAACTCTATCAATCCCTTTAAAACTAATGGGACCCATAGAAATCATATATTTAATTAATTTATTATACATTACAAAAGAAATTAGAGTGAAGGATATGTGTGGTCCATGGATAGAGGCATGGATAGAGTGGATACTCTCTCACTTCATATATAGAGGGAGTTTTTCTCTCACTCTATATTTAGAGTGAGGGATAGAGGTGGGTTGGAGAAGATAAAACTTCAAATATAGAGATAGAGGGGATGATAGAGGTTGGTTGGAGATGCTCTCATAGGTAGGATTCATGCAATACAACGGCCATAATGAAAATAAAAAAAAATTATTGGTTAGCAAGATATCGTCTTCAATACTTGAGTTTGAAGATAAATACTACCCCGTATAAAAATAAGTGATACATTTGAGAAAATACGGTTTTTGAAGCAAAACATTAAAATGTAATTTGAGATAGATTAAAATGGATAGTTAGTGGAGATTGGGTCTCACTTCTTTTGAATAAAATGATATTAATGATGTTTAAAAATAAAAGTAAAAGTAAAAGAGTTTTTTCACTTTATTAAAGTAGATAGTTAGTGGAGAAAGAGTCACATTTATTATCAAATAAAGTAAATTTTAGAAGTATATTACTTATTTTGTTCCACCTCTAAATAGAAAGTGTATCACTTATTTTGATACGGAGGGAGTATATCATCTTCGTTAGTCAACGAGTCAAAATCTTAATAATCATGTCAAAATTCATTAGGATGTCATCTTTCTTTTTTTCTTTTTTTTAAAAAAGGTCAAACTAAGGAAGAGCTTCGGCATTGCCATCACCCTTCACCTAGCCAACCACGAATATATATATCAAATTAATAAAGAGTCACATACAAGCAAACAACCAATCAACCAAAACAGAAACAAACATTCAACACCAACAAAAGCCTACTCCTTGACCTTCATTTTAACATTCCAGTCCTTGGCCACTTTAAGCACCTGCTTCGAGCTTTTCAATTTAATTGACATTAGTCGGATTCTCACGTTTTCAACAATAATTGAAACAAGACTCTCAGCATCCATTCCCCATTACTGAACAATCTCATATTCCTTTCTTTCCAAATAAAATAAACAGCAGCTGCCAACACCATTCTCCTCACAACACTATAAATGCTATTATTACATTTCCATCCACACATAATAATCACAATACTGTCCCAAACATCAGGGACATTCTTCACATACAACATACCCTTCAATTTACTCCACACTATTTTAGAATAATCACAACCAAAAAATATATGGTTATGAGAGTCATAACCCTTTTTGCACAGAGGACACATCAGGCTAATACCGGTACACCAAGGGCAAGCCCTCATCCTATCCTGAGTTTGTAGCCTACCCTGCATTGCTAACCACATTATAAACGAAAGTCTAGGATTACGTACCCTGATTAAACCACACCACTTCATTCCAACTAACATTATTATTAGTTGGATTCAAATCAGACCAAACATTCTTCACAGAGAAATCAACCAATTTCCCATCTCTCATTCAAATTAGGAACATTCAAATTAGGAACATTCAAATTAGGCCAAACATTCTTCACTGAGTAATCAAATTAGGAACATTCAGACTTACAAGACATGGGTACAACTGAACCCAATCATTAGGCCAAACCCACTCTCCGTTTCTAATCATCATATCCACACTGATATCATCACTAAGATTAGCATTATATAGACTTCTCTTAGATATAATTTTGTCTAAAGGCCTAACATTATTCCAACAGTCGTGCCACATTGAAGTTGACCTACCATCACCCAACACAGTGGGATGTCATCCTTAAACCAACATAAAAGGCAAAGAAGATGACAATTAAAAAAAATAAGTTTAAGTCAAAAACACTAAGGTGGTGTTTGTTTTTTTATCAAAAAGTCTTTTTGGGGTCTTATGTCTGCAGGCGGGAAGACATTTTAGGAAAAGAACGTTTGTTTTTTGGAAGTCAGAAGAGGAGAAAAAGTCTTTTTTATGTCTGCTTGGAGAAGACTTGGACCATAGTCTTCCAAAGTTGGAAGACATTTTACTTAAACAAAAAAAAAAGTTTATCCACCACCACCAACACAACCACCTACTACCACCACCTACCACCACCACCCATCGCCGCCGCCACCACCTGCCGCCGTCGCCACCACCTCCCGCCGGCGCCGCCACCTCCCGTCGCCACCACACCACCTACCACCACCCATCCTTCCACCACCACCTATCACAACCAACTCTACGCCACCTCCACCGCCACCCATCCTTGCCACCACCACCTATCACAACCAACTCTACGCCACCTCCACCGCCACCACCGCCACCCACGCACCGTTACCACCCACCGACGCCACCCCCACCACCACCACCACCACCACTCACCGCCGCCGCCACCACCACCCTCAGTCGCCACCACTCACCACGCCTCACCACCACCACCAATACCGACACTAAAAATTTCTCTCACTCTGCGGACATGAAAAAACAAACAGTCTTTTTCTTATAAACTGCAGACATTTGGTCCATATCTTTTCTGCAGATGTGATCCGCAGACCGCAGACATTTTACCTCTTAAAAAACAAACAACACCTAAGTAACTAAGCGAGTCCAACCTTTAAAATACAAGTTTGGAAGGAAAAAAGTTTTAATTGTCTACAATTACACACAATATACACGAAGTACTACATCATGCAAGACACACGTTTGACTCCTTAACACATAGAGTAGGCTGAATTTTTCTAACGTTTTGGGTTGACAACCAGGGCCGGCTCAATGAGCTGGGCAAGCTAGGCGACCGCCCTGGGCCCCCAAACGTCAAAGGACCCCCCTATTTTAATAATTCTCTATATATTTAGCCCAAAAAAAAAAATCATACCTTGTTATAAAGGCCCAAACTTAACCCAAAATAAAAGTTTATTGATATTAGGGAATGACCCCATTTTATATTTTGAAAATGAAGTTTATTTAGAGTTTTATTTAGTTGTTATTTTTATGAATTATGATTCGGAGCATGTTAAGGGTCCCGTTTTATATTTTGCCCCGGTCCCCAAACCGGATTGAGACGACCCTGTTGACAACATTGTCGGCGGTGTCCTCTCACTCTAGAACGACGTTCTGGACGGCCTGTGGCGAGAGACGGTGTTCTGAAAATTGATGTTTTGCAAAATTGTCGCATTCTTGTTAGTAACTTTTATACTCAAATGTTGCAATTGTAAAGTTTGTGAAAGTCAAAGGACTTATATTGACACGCAAGGAAAATTAAAAAACAATGAGAACTCATGTGTTGAAAATAGAAATCTCAATCGCCATTTATACTCGCCTCATATGTGAAATTGGAGCATTTCCATACTTTTCGCTACCCGATTTCTCAACTAAAGCGAAAGGTTTTCCACTTTCAATTACAGGTTCAATTCACTTTCTTTCTCATGGATTTTATACATAATTGTGAGGGTTTCCCCTTTTATTTACTTATGTGATTTCAATCATATTAAATTGAACGATCAACACTCTTTGCTAAAATTACTTTTAATGTCATTGCATAGTTGGATTGCGTTCGGTTTTTGTTAGTATATGCGTTAGTTTGGATCTGGATTCTAGATTCTTACTGTTTAATTTGAGTATTTGGATCTCCAATTTCATGGTTGTGAATATTGGAAGCCCTAAATTTACAGTTTTTAGCTTGAATTTTGGAAATCTGGTTAACATATGCTAGTGTTTCACCTGGATTTGATAATTTGATTCTCATTATTTGTTTGATGAGACCTGTTGATACTTTGCTTGAGGCTATTATAATAAAAAGTCTTGAATTAAAACATGACTCAATATTGTACAGTAAGGTACATAACTCAATATTGTAATGAAGTAAGAAAATTTTGTGAAATTGCCAAAAATATAGGGCAAACTACATAGGAGTGTATCCAACTATAGATGTTTTATTAAGGTATGTATTGAAATCTGCATCGAGTGGCTGAACATGTCTATATGCGATTCTCGTGTTTTAAGAGAACACCACTTGCAAATACTTGTGATGTTTTCTTCATTTTTTTGCAGTTTTTAATTATGTGTTTCTTATATTATTAGGTCTGGTATTATGTCAATGAATTGGGCTCAACGCAAAATCTACCTTTACAATGTTACTTTTGGACTATACATGTTGGACCCATGGGAGCGCTATTTGTTCAGTATCCTTTTAATCAACTATCAAATTTTCTATTTTGTATTATTTATTTTGCTAGTTCTGATCTAGATTTTTGAGGTTCAGTTTCAAGTTTCGACCCATTTACTTATAAAACGGGTCAATTTGGATTACACCTTTGAACCATCCATTTTGCCACCTCTAGTAGATATACAAAGTTCAAAACTTTAGAATATTAAGAATCTACCCGTATGGCCCCGATTTTTTTGGTTATTTTAACTGGTGATAGATGCTTTGGTGATTGTGCTGAAATGGTTCATATTCTATAACGGATATCGGAACCTTAATGATATCTGCAAAAGGTATCATCTTTTCTCCTTCTTTAAGATTATTTCTGGGTCTGGGTCCAAACTGGTAGTTTTGTCTTGTCTAATTTTCCTAATTTCTTCATTTGCATGTCTTTAGGTATATATGGTGAATAAGAACAACATTCGTGAAGTTGAACCCACAAGAACCTAGTCAAATGGTACATCGTTTGTTAACCGAGACATGCTGGCTGATCTTTTGGTCATGTGTACAATTTTAGCCTTGTTTGAACATTGTTTTTAAGTTGTAATTGGTCTAATTACTAATTAGTGAGATAATGATTTCAGTTGTTTTGTGTTTTAAGTAAATTGTTTCTTTTGTGTACTTTTTAGTTAAGAGAAACTTTAGTTATACATGATCCTTAGTGGCTATCTTGAATTATTTCTTAGATGTTGTAGGTGTAGATGAATGCGTCAATTCGGGTTTGTTTTATCTCTAACGGAGTTAAGGAGAGTAAATAAAAATCTTGTAGGATAAAAGTAACACATCATGTGAGTCGAATGGATTGAAAGTCGTTGAAAAAAGTATATTTAACTCAAAAAAACTCATTCATTTTATTTGAAGTTTTTTTTATTATTATTCAAAAAAATATATACTTTTGCAACTTTGGTCGACCTATTCTACCTATAATACACATGAGATTCAACTTTTACTGTTCATTCAAATTCTATTGGTTAAAAAATAGTTAATTAAACAAAATTGAGATAATTACTTTTATATCCTTGTAAAACTCATTAATTGTTTCTATATTCTTCTCAAATTCATTAATTTTCTCTATATCCTTCTAAACTTTATAATTACCTTCATATCCTTCCAAACATTTAAAACTATTTTTTATGTCCAAAAACCTATTTTATTATTTATTAAATCATGATAATATCAATAATACATGCAAATAAACATGATTTCTAGTACATAATCAATAGATATATTGCATACTTATTTGATAATTAGTGATATTATAATGATTTAATAAATATTAAAATAAGTTTTTGGACATAAAAGCGATTTTTAAAGATTTAGAAGGATATATAGACAATTACAAAGTTTAAAAGGATATAGAGATAATTTATGAATTTGAGAAGGATATAAAAATAATTAATGAGTTTTACAAGGATATAAAAGCAATTATCCCAAAAAAATTAACGTGTCTTCAAAGAATCATCAAAAGAAAGGGGATTTTAAAAAACTTTCAAAAGTCACCCTTAAAAAAGGGTTGATTTTGTAAATATTAAAGGGTTTTGATAATGACAGCCCTTAGGGCTGTCATAAGACATGCATAAAAAGCTTGTACATTCATCCGTAACCGACTCCTGAATTTTAGGAACTACCCATTTGTACAACTTTTTATGCACTTAATGACAGCCCTAAAGGCTGTCATTATCAAAACCCTTAAATGCTGATTTTATAAATATTTATTAAGTATCTAATTTTATCCTCCAACTAATTATCAATAATAAAAAATTATAAATATTACATTATCTAAAATCTATACATACGAAATGAAAACATTTATTTTCTAAATTATATTTATTAATAATAAAGAATTATAATCAGTATATTAATTAAACATCTATTTATACAAAATTAAAAATTTATTTTTATACAAGAAACTACCCATAATAATTATTGTTAATGTTGTAACTACAATATATTTATTTTGTTCATGGATGCCACAATTAGAATATTAAATTCAATCAACATCGAGTCTTAAGTTGGACGTAAAATATGTGTATTTGAAAATCCGCAATAAAGTGTATTTTATATAACTTTTATTTTAGATAAAAAGTTGCCTACAATGTTAGTTTGACGAGGAGTTGTGACCCGCATTTCATGAGGGGTTGCAAAGATACACATCAAATTTATAAATTTACATTTTTTTTATTAAAAATTTACGCTTTTATTGAAAGTTTTAGAGCTTATATTAGTTTATTGCCGATATAAATTATTTATATTGTCACGATGTAAAACTTTATTCTAAAATAACCCCACCGCAACGCGCGGGATATTAATTTCCTTGTTGAAATACAATGTACATAAATTGTTTGATCTACTCAATTTGCCATCTCTATCTAACATTGAAAACCTTATTGAACAAACGAGTTAGAAAGCATACTTGTTATAATGTGCAAAAGATTGTTTAGGATGCATTCTTATTTAAACAATAAATTATATTTTATTTTTGAGTAAAATATAGAAGTTATTAATGTGGTTTTCGATTTTCTACGATATCTTTCCTAGACTTTTTTTTTTCTTGTCCTTATTATTTTTGATTTTTTATCCTTTCGTCTAAATTCCTCAATCCTCCCTTAGACTGTGGGGTATGGATACCACACTCACACCCATTTTTCTGCCACATCCACCTCAGCAATCACACCACCCCACACCACATCATTCGGTGAAAATACCAACCATAGTTATATAGAACGCGGTACACTCTGGTACGGGTACACGGAACGGGTACGCGATTCACTAGTTTAGGTGTATCCGGTACAAGGGGGGTAGGTTCATTTCAGTACGTGTCCGGTACAGTGTACCTTACGTTTTGAAACGATGTACCAAATAATATGATATGATGTACCCTTAAAATCATTTTCTTATATATATAATTATAATTATAGTTTTAAAGTTGAAACTTCAAAGTTCAAAAACAAAAACATACCATAAATACTTCAAAGACATTAACGAAAATACTTGAGCATTTACAAAAAAGATATTAATCCTATACCAATAACTTTAATGACAGAAAGCCAACAAAAATACTTTTCTAGTGATCGGGAACTCCAATATGCCGTACCATATCGCGATCACGACAGCGTTCGGGACACAAATGTACCGTGTTTCGGCACACGGCGTCCGACACGCAGTTCATGGCCAAATTGGTGAATCGCGTTTCTATGATACCAACCACACCACACTACAATACACCATTTTAATTTCCATCTCATCATTTCATTTCCATTTATTTCTTAAACATAAAATTAAACTTCCATTAAAATAACAATACATAAAATTAAAAACTACAATACTTAAAATTAAAAAAAAAACTACAATACTTAAAATTTAAAAACTACAATACTTAAAATTTTAGAAAGACTAAAATTATATTAAATCGTTCATGGCCTCCCGCGCCCTTGCCTTCGATGCTAGTAGAAAATCAAGATCTTCTTGCCGCATGTCATCCTCTTTCATATTCAAAATATTCAAATTATTGACCAGTCTTTGTTCGATTGCAAGCGCCCTATCTCTTTCATCTTTCTCCTTCTCTTGCTAAAGTCGTTCTTGTTCCATTTGAACTTGTTAACGACGCATCTCTAGCCTCTCTTTCGTTGCCTCAACGTGATCGCTTAATCGTTTTTGAATTTCTTCCCTATGCTTGCTCTTCGTTTCCTTTTCCGCCGCATGCCTACTCGCTCGTTTAGCCCTGTCTCTTCCAATTGGTCGTTGAGGAGGTGGGGTTTCAGCAAGGTCATCGAATATGTCATATGGGGTTTCACCAATTGTTGTGAAGATTGGTTTGGTGTTTGTGGAGGGTTGTTGTGTGGATTCATTGCAAGTAAAAGTGTGGTATGAATATTGGAGTTTGTAGAGATGTTTGTAAAATTTGTGTGTAAAAAAGAGTAAAATGTGTAAGTATATATAGGTAAAAATTTAAAAGGTTTAATTTTTTTTTATTTATAAATGTGACGGTTATATAGCCGTTGGGACCTCCAACGACTCTTTTTTTCCATCGAACGCGGCGTCCTGCCCCGTTGCGCGTTGCCTTCCACCTCCACGCCCATCCCCCACGCCGTCGGGGGGGGGGGGGGGGGGGGGTGTTCGGTCCCTTGCACGCCGTGGCTTAGACTACCCGTAATGGGTGACCAAACTAAGTTTGGTCACCCCTGCCACCTCTGCGCCACATCGGCCCGAAAAACATATATAAAATCCCGACTAAACTCACGTAACCAGGCGACCAAATCATTCCCCTTTGAAAAAACCTTCCCCCTTTGAAAATTGATCGGTCGTCTGGACGACCGATACGCACCTAGGACGCGTCGGGTTGGTGTGGGCGTAAGGGGGACGCGTCGGTTGGTGGGGATGTGGAGGTCGCGACCGAACCTTCGGTCACCCATTACGGGTGGTCTTATAGCCACATCACCACCCACGCCCACGCCCTAAGCACCATACCGAGTAGCCTTAGCTGCTCCAGACGTATTCAAATCGTGTGATAATTTCCACAATGTGCAAAACGTTATTGAAAATCTACAATGTTATTTTAACAAATTAACAATAAAATTTAAAATCATATTTTTATGTGGGGAAGCCCTTTTAACCTAACCCGTATTACCGATTGACCATCCCCAAATTTTATTCATTCTTCTGAAGTCATTCACCATTTTGGTCGATTAATCTCTCGTAAGTTGATTTCCTTAGCATTTTCGTCGACTTTATACGGATTCCTTGAATTCATACACATTATTTTGCAAATCATGATTTAGAGTTGATTCTACTGCGTTTTTGTTTTTGTTGAGATTTAATCGTGTTTCCGTCAATTTTTTCCGTTAAAATTACTGAAAGGTGCTTGTAATTGAGACGATAATGGCAACAACGGAGCAACCAAAGGTACCGACTGAAGAAGCTAAGATCGATCTGTTCGAAGATGATGACGAATTTGAGGAATTTGATATCAATCGAGGTGATTTATTGATAAGAACCAAATGGGAATCAGGTAACAATTCACACAAGAACAGCTCGTGGAATCCAAATAACTTGAGAGCAACTCTCTAAGTTGGTATTCTATTAATTTGATCTAAGATAATTGTTCATACATCAGTGAAGGACAATATATCCTCTAACAAAATAGGTACAACCTATAATGCATAAAGTACTACTCTAGGCTAACCCAATGAAAACAAGACACGTGGCAGTTAATAATAAAACTAATAACAAACTACTATATAATGAAAGTATGATAAAATGAATCCTAACATTTATTATCCTTAAATTGCTCATCAAGTTTCCTATTTACCACATACAATTTCGTTGTTCCTTTTGCTTGCTCCAGAAGTAATTTTAAATTGAGAATAGATTGATGTTGAATTGTACATGATGAGAGCTTTGAATAATGCGTAGGGAATTGTTTAACTAGGAACCTCCTTTTAAAAGTTTTAACTTGGACAACAATTTTCCTATCTGCAGTACAATTTCGTTGGTCGTTTACATTGATTCTGATGATGAAAGCTTAGATATATACACAAACCATAGCTGCAGTTTTGAATTTTTTTTTAAAACACCGTTTTACAAATGCAGAATCTGTTTTGCAGACGTAATCCCTAACACCAAGGGTGTTTGGGTGGAGCTTATTTTAACAGCTTAAGGGCTTATTAAAATTTAAAAAATCTGATAAGCTTATTTTTGAGAGCTGAAGGCTTAAGAAGTTGTAAGCAACTAAGCATTCAAATGCGCTTTAGACATTTTTGACCTGATCCCCTGCTTAGCACCAATTCGTTAACTAGATGGGATAACAGAATGTATATCTTACTTTTTTGAAGTTTTTTAAGCTTTTGGTCACCATTTTGATCCATAATTGCTGCGTATATAATGAAATTTAAGTGTTTCTTTTGGCAATGACAAATTGACAGTGTGGGATGGCAAGGAAGAAGGAAAAGAAATCAGTCAACAATGGGAAGATGTTTGGGATGATGATGATGTGAATGATGATTTCTCTTTGCAACTAAAAAGAGAACTTGGAAACAATATTGAGAAAAAGTAAGTGATATTTACTTACTCAGGACCGTTTCTGGACTTGAGTTTGTTTTTCAGTTTATGTTACATTTTTCTTCGGTATAGAAATATTGAGACTTTTGCAGTTGTCTGCTATCATTATTTTTTTAAGAATTGCAGTCGTTTTAAATCGTTATTTAGTGGTACTTGCATAAATGTGTCAGTTTTGACTATATGAATCAGTTGATTTTGGTAAATTTTTTGTCTTTAACGTTTAAATGGGTTGTATACCAAAAACCAGCTAGTAAGAAAACACGTTAAACGGTTAAGAAGTTGTCCAAAGCGTTCTTAATGTACAAGATCATCTAAATCGTTTATTGAAAGACACGTATATTATTGTAGTAATTTAGTTTTTTTAATCATATTTATCATACTAGTTGTTCATAAAAGCAACTAAAACACATCACCCTCTTGTTTTGTTGGAGCAGATCACAGTTCAACTTATTACTGATGCTGCAGTTAGTACTGATCATAGTTATTACTGATGAAGACTATGGTTGTTACTGATGGGGCAGAAACACTTACTACTGATGAGTTGATACTGGTGAAGACTATAGCTAACTTACTACTGATCATGCACAGAATGAAGATACTACTGATCATAGTAGTTACTACTGACGTTGATTTGGACTTACTACTGGTCACCAGAGTTTCTACTGACGATGCATATTTACTACTGGTGATTGGTATTACTACTGGTATACGTTTTGGAAGCATATCAAGTCCGAGATCTTCGCAGAGTTAGTTATAGAATGTAATTCAATGTATATCTTTTATTATTCGATGTAAATCAAGTCCTAGAATAACTAGGGTAAATAGTTAGGCTTCAAGGACTATTATAAATAGTTCCTTACGAATTGTAAACGTACGTGTGTATTGCGAATCAATAATATACATTGAAGCTTTTTGTGAAAACTGTGTTCTTAATATTATTGCATATTGTTCTTACAGTTTCATTGTTCTTAAACATATTGATACAGTGTTAATCCGCTGTAACTTCTATCATCAATTAGATCTAAAGGTGTTTATTAACTCATTCATAGTTAATCGATCCTGACAAGTGGTATCAGAGATTATTGGTTCTAGATCTACGAATTTTTTAAGAACGACAAAAGGTTTTAATCTTTTAAAACACACAGATTGTTAATCATGACTGATAACAATGAAAGTACTCAAGCTAATAAAATCCCTATACTCACTCCAAATAACTTTGGGATGTGGAAGAATCGTATTAAGCAATACATGCTTATTACTGATTATTCCATGTGGGAAGTTGTTATTGAAGGAAACAAAACTGTTCCTGGTCAAGCAACAAGTTCTGCAACTGAAGCAGACAAACTCAAGTGTGAAAAGGAGAAGAAAGACAGAGGAATCGAACTCAAAGCTCTAAGCACTCTTCTTCTGGCCATTCCGAATGACTATCAACATCTCTTTGTTGAATATGATGATGCAAAGGTGTTGTGGCAAGCACTGGAAAAGAGATATCTTGGCACTAAAAGCACCAAAAGAAACAAGAAGTCTGTACTGAAGCAGGACTTTGAAAACTTCAAAGGCCAAAAGAATGAATCTCTATCTCAAACCTTTGATAGATTCAACAAACTCATTGGTGAATTGAATCAAGTTGGTGTGAAACCTGACAATGATGATGTCAACAGAAAATTTCTCAGATCTCTTGGAGAAGAATGGTCTATGTACACAGTCATATATAGACAAGGTGATGCCCTGGAAGAAAAGGAGCTGGATGAATTGTACAATGAGCTTAGAGTGTTTGAATCTGAGGTAAGTTCTAAAACTCCTAATTTGTCGTCAAACAATGCTGCTTTTGTGTCTAGCACAGGAACAGGTCAGGAAACTGCAAAGGCTGCAGATTGTGAAGATGCTGCAAGAGAATCCTTCTTCACTAGTCATGTGCATACTGCACTAATTAGTGATGATTTGGAACAACTGAATCCTGATGATCTTGAAGAGATGGATCTTAAATGGCAGATGGCTATGCCGAGCCTTAGAACCAAAAGGTTCTTGAAGAGGACTGGAAGAACAAACCTAAACTTCAACAAAGGTGACAAGGCTGGATTTGACAAGACTAAAGTCAAATGTTACAACTGTAACAACCTTGGACACTTTGCTAAAGAATGTCCTCAGCCAGACAAAAGATCAAACTCAACTGCTCTTGTTTCACAACAAGGACAAGGTTATGACTGGAGCTTTCAAGCAGAGGAGCATGCACAGAATCAAGCTCTCATGGCTTTCACTGACTCTCCTACTAAGGTACCTTCTAAATCTTGCACTCCTGAATGCATTAAAGCTTATAAAGATTTAGAAAAACTAAATAAAGAAACACTTGCAGAGATGATTCTAAATAGAAACAGAAGAATTGAATATAATGGTTGTATAGCTGATCTTCAAAATCAAATTAAAATTTATAAAATAACTGATCAAAAGATAAAAGAAGAATTGCTACAAACCACCTATGAAAAAGAACATCTTGAGTTAAAATTAAAAGAAACTTTAATCAAATTAGAAGAATTTCAAATGGAATTAGAGCAAAACAAATTAACCATTAAAAAATTTGAAAGAAGCTCTCAAATTGTAAATGAATTAACAAGTAATCAAACCACTGAAAAAGTTGTGCATGGAGTGGGATATCATGCTGTAACACCTCCTTATAAATTCATTCCTCCACTTAAAGATAGTTCAGAAAGAATCATAAATGAATTAAAAAATGAAAATCAAACTGAATCTAATAATGAAACATCTGAATCAAATGATTCTTCTGATGATGATCAAACTACAGACTCAATTGAATTTACAATTTTTCAAACTGAATCTACAAACTCAATTGATACAAGCTTTCACACAGCACAAATTTTAAGAAGGGGAAATGAAAGAAATAAAAGTCAACTCTTAGATCAAAGAAAACCTGAAGGTGCTAAGGATAAGAAATTGAGATGTGTCATTTGCAACAAAGTAAACCATTTAGCAAAGGATTGTCACTTCAATCCAATTAACTGTAAAGAGTTCAAAGAATTTAAAAATTCTAAAGAAAAAGCAAAAACACAAAAGTTAAAAGATAATACTGGTACATCAGTAGTAAATGAAATAAAATCTCAAAAATCTGAAACACTAAAATTTGGAAGAAATGCACAAAGGTTTGTGCAAAATAAAAGAGTTGGAAGCCCTAACAACAGCAATTATTTCAAAAATAATGGAAAAACGAATCAAAATAAAAAATATTTTAATTTTTCCAACACCAGTAGAAACTTTAACAGGTTTACTACTAATCCTAAACCTAATTACAATGCTGTTAGATATCAGTACCAAAACACTACTGGTAAAAACCCTAATTTTGAAAATACTACTGCTGCCAAACCAAAATTTAAAAACACTACTGGTCATTCTAAACATGGTAAGTACCCAAATACTACTGGTCCATCAGTAGTAAAGTATTCAAAAGCTAAAAACAATGGGTATAGACCAAGATCAGTAGTAAACTCTGAAAAATCCAAAAGGGCGGTAGTAAAACAAAACACCAGTACTAAAAAGGTATGAGTATCAAAAATGTTTAAAGTTAACTATTCTAAATCTGATTTCTCAAAGGATGAACCCAAGACATATAAAGCTTGGGTTCCCAAACTTAACTAATCCTCTACTTACTTGTGCAGATCATTCAGATCCCAGAAGAAGGTAGAACATGGCACATTGATAGTGGATGCTCAAGGCACATGACTGGAAACCTGCAAATTCTTAAAGATTTCAAGTCACTTGATGAAGGATATGTGGCCTTTGGTGAGAACCCAAAGGGAGGTAAGATTTCAGGAAAAGGTACAGTTACTAATGGTAAGATTACTTTTGATGATGTATTTTATGTAGCTGAGCTAAAATACAATCTTGTCAGTGTGTCTCAAGTATGTGATAAAAAGAATAAAATTCTTTTCACAGACATTGAGTGCATCATTCTTTCTCATGATTTTGTCTTAGATGAAAAATATGTAGTTTTAAGAACTCCAAGGAGAAACAATGTGTATTGCCTGGATATAGGGGGAGAACTCATTTCTTCAAATGAGGTCAACTGTTTTATATCCAAGGCAAACACTACTGAATCAGAACTTTGGCATAGAAGGATGTGTCACACAAACTTCAAAAACATGAACAATTTAGTAAGAAAGAATTTGGTAATTGGACTACCACAAAAACAATTCATGTGTGATCATCACTGTGTTGCTTGCCTAAAAGGTAAACAACACAAGTCTTCTCATAAGTCCAAAATGGTAAATTCTATTTCTGTTCCTTTACAACTCTTACATATGGACCTCTTTGGACCTACAAATGTAATGAGTATTGGAAAGAAACAATATTGTCTTGTTATTACTGATGACTTTTCCAGATATACATGGGTTTTCTTTCTCAGGACAAAAGATGAAACAAGTGAACTCATCAAGAACTTAATTGTTAAACTGGAGAACACATCTGATCAAAAAGTTAAAGCCATAAGATGTGATAATGGCACAGAATTTAAAAATACTAACCTAATTAACTTTTGTGATCTTAAAGGTATTGACAGGCAATACAGCTCACCTAGAACTCCTCAACAAAATGGTGTAGCTGAAAGAAGAAATAGAACCATCATTGAAGCAGCAAGATCAATGTTAGCAGACTCAAAATTACCAATCACTTTCTGGGCTGAAGCTGTTAATACTGCATGTTACAAAACAGAGTATTAATAGTTAAGCCACACTACAAAACACCATATGAACTTTTTAATAAAAGAAAACCCTCTATAAGTTTTTTAAAATCATTTGGTTGTCCTTGTACTATTCTGATTACAAGAGAACAAATTGGTAAGTTTGACTGCAAAGCTGATGATGGAATCTTTGTGGGATACTCTACTCAAAGCAAATCATACAGAGTGTTCAACAAAAGATTAAGGATAATTGAAGAAAGCATCAATGTATCCTTTAATGAGAATGTTCCTAATGAACAAGGAAATGGTCCAGATTGGCTATTTAATATAGACAATCTAACCAAATCCTTTAACACTAACATGGATTTAAATGCAGGTGATTCAAATTGTCATACTCAAAAGGAAGGAACATCATCTTTCAATACTGGTCAAGAAGAGATGAGATACATAGTAGTTGATACTGTTCCCACAGTTAATACTGAGGACAGTAATAACTCAAACTCTGGAAGCAGTAGTGAGTCAGAAAATGAGGACATTAGTAATTCAAATACTACTGAGACCAGTAATAGTACTCAAAATACTACTGGTCCTAGCAATAACCTAAATTCTCTAAACACTACTGATCCCAGTAACAACTTAAATACTACTGACCCCAGTAGTAACTATGAACCAGCAAATGATGATGAACCAAACATTAATGACAATGAAGAACCTCAAGAGGAACAATCTCCTGAAGCAAATGAGTCAAATCTTGAAAACCAACTATGTGTTGATAAAGTTCATGGCACTAAAACTGAAAAGAATCATCCTTTGGATCAAGTGCTTAGTGATGTGAACTCAAGCATGCAGACAAGAAGCAAATTACACAAGAGTCTAACTGCAAACATGTGTAATATAAGTTTAATTGCTAATGAATGTATGTTTGAATGTTTTCTGTCTCAGGATGAACCAAAGAAGATTCAACAAGCAATGAAGGATTCAAACTGGATTGAGGCAATGCAAGAAGAACTCCTTCAATTCAAATTACAAGCTGTTTGGACACTTGTACCTCTACCTAAAGGAAAAAGAGCCATTGGAACAAGGTGGATCTTTAGAAACAAGAAAGATGAAAGAGGTATAGTGATCAAAAACAAAGCCAGACTTGTAGCCCAAGGATACACTCAAGAAGAAGGAATAGACTATGATGAAGTATATGCACCTATTGCTAGAATAGAAGCAATTAGGATATTCCTAGCATATGCTTCATACAAGAAGTTTAAAGTCTATCAAATGGATGTAAATAGTGCTTTCCTATATGGGAAAATTGAAGAAGAAGTATATGTATGCCAACCTCCAGGTTTTGAAGATCCAAAACATGGTGACTATGTATTCAAACTAGACAAAGCTCTATATGGCCTACATCAGGCACCAAGAGCATGGTATGATACATTGTCATCATACTTACTGAAGAATGGTTTCAAAAGAGGAGCAATTGATAAAACTCTGTTTACAAGAAAGGTCAAAGATGATATACTTTTGGTACAAATCTATGTAGATGATATCATCTTTGGATCAACAAATGATTCATTATGTAAAGAATTTGAAAATCTCATGCAAATCAAATTTAAAATGAGCTCCATGGGTCCAATGAACTTCTTCCTTGGACTCCAAGTCAATCAAAGAACAGATGGTATTTTGATAAACCAATCAAAATATGTTAAAGATATCTTGGAGAAGTTTGATATGAAAGACTGCAAGAGTGCAAGTACACCAATGAAAACACACAAACACCTACATCCTGATGTTGAGGGAGAGGATGTAGATGAACACTTATATAGATCAATGATAGGCTCTTTGATGTACTTAACTGCATCAAGACCTGACATTATGTACAGTGTTTGTGTGTGTGCAAGATATCAAGCAAGACCTAAAGAACTTCACTTGCATGATGTCAAAAGAATAATCAGATACTTGAAAGGCAAACCATCACTTGGTCTATGGTATCCACATGATTCACCCTTTGAACTCATAGCCTACACAGATAGTGACTATGGAGGTGAATGTCAAGATAGAAAGTCCACTAATGGTGGATGTCAATTCTTTGGATCAAGACTGGTGTCATGGCAATGCAAAAAACAAACAAATGTATCAACATCAACTGCTAAAGCAGAGTATGTAGCTGCATCTGCTTGCTGTGCTCAAGTACTTTGGATTCAAAACCAGCTTCTAGACTTTGGTATCTCTATCCTTAAAACTCCTATTTTTATTGATAATCAAAGTGCTATTAGTATTGTGAACAATCCAGTAAAACACTCTAAAACCAAACACATTGAAATATGATTTCATTTTATAAGAGATTGCAATGAAAAGAAGTTAATCAAAGTAGTTAAAATTCATACTGATGATCAATTAGCAGATCTTTTTACAAAAGCATTTGATGTAGGAAGATCCAGCTTCTTGGTTAGCAGTATTGGAATGATTTTAATAAATTAACTTCTCACTCAAAATCATGTGTAAAGTTTTTGTTGTAAAAAGTAATTTATTTGTTTAAGTGTTTTACTACTGATAGGTCTTCTTTACTGGTATGTAGGTGTGTGCACAAAATACTACTGGTGTGTAGTAGGTATACACAAATACTACTGGTAAGACAGTACTACTGGTATCCACATATACTACTGGTCTTGCAAGTTAGGTCAGTAATGAAATTCATTAGTTACTGCTGATGTCAATAGTTACTACTGATGTCAATATCCTTAGTTACTACTGATGTTCTTAGATACTACTGACGTTTTCTTACTGGCATTTAATTTACTACTGGTCTTTAAACTGTCAAATTAACAAACTAACCCTCATGAAATTAGCCGTTGTGTTATGATTCGAAGGGCAATTTAGTATTTTTGCAAGATAAATCGTAAGATATAAATAGATGAAATCGATTAGTTTAGCATTATCTTCTCATCGATTTGCTAAATCCTCTCGATAAACCCTAACTCACGATCATAAACCCTGCATCAGTAACAAAAATTCTTGCTTATTTCTCTCAAATCAAACGATCAAACATCATAACATCAACAACAATGGCAACTCTACAATCTCTCGATGTTCAAACAACTCTAAAATACTCCGAATTTCATAACATGTGCGTTTTCCTAAAGAATCCAGATGGAACAAAGGATTTTCGTCCAATAGTAAATTTCTTGAAAAACTCCTATATAAAGTTTGCTTTAACCGTCAATCCGAAAGCATATCAACAACACTTGGTGGATTTCTGGACAAATGCTGAACGAACCGAAGGGTCAACCATGTCCATGATCAAATCCACGGTGGATGGCAAAACTGTGACTATAACTGAACAATCCATCAGACACCATCTGCAACTACATGATGATTCAGGTATGTTTTCTCTTCCTAAGGAATACCTTGTTGAAATTTTAAGTAAAATGGGTTATGAGGGAAGACTTGACATAGTCACTTTTCAAAAAGGTCTTCTCTCCCCACAATGGAAATTTCTTGTACATAACATTCAACATTGTATTTCTCCCAAAAGAAGTACCTGGAATGAGTTTAACAAATCAATAGCATCTGCTGTTGTTTGTTTATGCACAGACCAGATATTTAATTTTTCAAATATGATTTTTGAAGGTATGTTTGGAAATCTTAGTGCTTCAAAATTTTTAATGTATCCCGGATTTCTTCAACATATCTTAAACTGTGAATTACAAAACTTGTCAACTCCCAAAAACATTTTTATAATTCCTGAGTTGGACAAGAAAGTTTTCTCCAATATGAGAAAACAATTTAAATTTTCGGGCAAGGAAACCCCTCTGTTTCCTAACATGATCAAAGATCAACCACACATTGGAGAAGGTTCAATCCAAGCTACAACCCAAATTGAACCTCAACCCACTCCATCACCCCCAAATGCAGCCCAAACACCACCTCAAACAGTCACTCAATCACCTACTCAAATAGAAGTCCTGAATGTGTCCCAGGAACTTGAAATAAATCCTCAGAGTGCTACTCTTCACTATGTGGAAGACCTACCCAATGTAACCCAAAATATATCCACTATTTATAAAAGGAAGAAAACTTCCTTCAAGGACACCAGGGGACAAATTGAGTCAAACCCCAGGCTCCAAGAGTTGTCCTCCAAGGAGGAGAGAGGACATGAGGCGAGGGCTCTCACTACTGATGCCCCAAAGGTGGGTGCACAGGATAGTGAGAACATCACTAAGACCCAGACCTCGGCAACTCTGAGTGATGACTGTTTTGAGGAATTACTTAGAGGACCCCGGTGCCAAGAAACCACAAGAGGGGGGCACTACTGCTTCTTCTAGGAAGAAGAGAGTGTCCAAACAACCCATTTCATCACCTAGAAGTGATGAGGGTAGACCTGAAACTGTTGAATTGACGGAAAGGATGGAAAACCTTAAAGCCAATGTACCTGTTAGTGAGCCCGATGATCTTGCTAGATGGAGTGAGGGCAGTATTAAACACAAACAATTGACGGATAGGATGGAAAACCTTGAAACCATTGTACAAGATTGTCTTACTTATCTCACGAATCAAGGAAAAACAATGCCATACATGAAAAGGCACATTAACACAATCAACAAAAGAATGAGATTCTATGAGCACAGGCTTCATCAACAAACAAAGATTATAAGAAGATTGAAAAAGAAGGTTGATAATAGTGAGGCTCCACCAGTTGAGCTCACTAAGGGGGAGAAAGACAACATTCAAAGTATGATTGATGAATCAATTGCTGCAGCAACAACTTCTCTTCTCAACCTCAAAGAAACAAAAGTTGATGAAGGCCCAGAAAAGATGAATATTAATGATGAGCCTACTACTACTGCTCCTATGGAAGAACAAACTGAACAAGAAGTATCAGTAATAACTCCTACTACTGATATCATAGCAGTAGTAAATCAACAAGAGGAAACAACTACACTAAACACTACTGGTGCCCTATCAGTAGTAACTCCTGAAGTCACACCAGTAGTAACTACCTTGGTTACTACTGAAGAGGAAGAACTAGTTTTCCCAGAGCTAATTGAAAGAGAACGTTTTGAGATCATCACCAAACCACCTACACCTGATCAACCACTTATCATACCTGACATTGATGATAATGTGAACTGGTTTGAAGTTGATGAATGCACAATTAACATACCTGACATTGATGATAATGTGAACTGGTTTGAAGTTGATGAATGCACACTTCCTCCACATCCAAAAATTCTTCAACAAAATGAACTTACATTATTTTCTCCTTCAATAATAATCAGAGGTGTACAAGATATGAAATACATTCCACCTCCACCTTCAGCTTGTATTGGAAAGGGTAAAGAAATTTATGATGAAGATTACCCTAACAGAGCACTAGGTCACTACATGGTGAACAAAATTAATCTTGTGAGAGCTGATAAACAATCAAGATGGAAGGTGAAGCACAAGAGATACTTGGAGAAAGTAGCTAAGTATCAAGCTCTTGAAGAGAAGAAAAAGAAGGCTCAAAATGAAATACCTGTTCAAGTACCTGTTCAAATAGAAGATGTTCAGATAGAAGCTCAAAAAGCAGAATTTAAAAGACTCAGAAAAGTTGAAGAAGAACATATAAAATGTCTTGAAGATCTGGTATCTGAATGCAAAAGAACAAAAAATGAATTAACAGATGATGTATTTGAACAGAAGTCAAATATGATTGAATTTTTAAAATCAAAAGGGCATAATGCAAAGTCCTTTGGCAGAATGAAGATGATCACAATTGTAGAAAAATATTGTGCTGCCAAGAAGAAGGATTTGGCTGAACAAGAAGCTGAAGAAGAAAAGAAATCAAAAGCCCTAGTTCCAATCAGTCCAAGTTTATTTAAAGCTGGTAGTGTATCAACTACTGGTGAATCCTCAACTCCCCAAACAAAGAAGAGAAAGGCTATTACTCAAGAACAAAGTGCTCAAAAGAAGTCAAAAACAGAACAAATTATTCCTGTTCTTGAAGTACCTGTTGCTCCCTTGCAGAACAATCCAATCATCAATTGGAGAGTTATGCCTAACAATGTAATAGAAATTATAAGGGTAGACAAAGCTGTACAAAGATTTACTGGATGGTTACCATTGGTTAGATCCTGCTCAAGAAGTGATGTAATCAAACTTCTGATCATTGGTAAACCAAGGATGTCAAAGAAATCATGGAAAGAGTCTGGTGCTGGATATTTAACAAGAATGATTGATGCTGCATTTTATCCAGACAACTACCCAGAACTATTTACAAATCCAGAAAATGTTTATGCTTGGAATGTAATTCCAACTGCCAATATGTACTTCTTTGAAAGGTCAAGCAAAAGATGTGAGCTTTATTTGTATGAAAAAGAATATCCACATTCTGAAAAGGTTATGTATCAGATATTCACAAACTCTATGATGAAACCATATGATGCTGTAATGTTCCAGAACAAATTGAACTATTTTACAAAGAAAAACAGCAAATACATTATTGAGCAAAGACATCAACAGAATCAAAGAACCTTAGAGAAAAGAAGAAGGGAAGAAGAAGAACAAAAGAAACTTAGTTGATTGAAAGAGAATCAATAAGTTTAGGGGGAGATTGTTGGAGCAGATCACAGTTCAACTTATTACTGATGCTGCAGTTAGTACTGATCATAGTTATTACTGATGAAGACTATGGTTGTTACTGATGGGGCAGAAACACTTACTACTGATGAGTTGATACTGGTGAAGACTATAACTAACTTACTACTGATCATGCACAGAATGAAGATACTACTGATCATAGTAGTTACTACTGACGTTGATTTGGACTTACTACTGGTCACCAGAGTTTCTACTGACGATGCATATTTACTACTGGTGATTGGTATTACTACTGGTATACGTTTTGGAAGCATATCAAGTCCGAGATCTTCGCAGAGTTAGTTATAGAATGTAATTCAATGTATATCTTTTATTATTCGATGTAAATCAAGTCCTAAAATAACTAGGGTAAATAGTTAGGCTTCAAGGACTATTATAAATAGTTCCTTACGAATTGTAAACGTACGTGTGTATTGTGAATCAATAATATACATTGAAGCTTTTTGTGAAAACTGTGTTCTTAATATTATTGCATATTGTTCTTACATTTCATTGTTCTTAAACATATTGATATATTGTTAATCCGCTGTAACTTCTGTCATCAATTAGATCTAAAGGTGTTTATTAACTCATTCATAGTTAATCGATCCTGACATGTTTATTGACAAAAAAACTGATAAGTTCATCCTAGTAATATTTCTTACTTCTCTCTCTACATTTCCTCCTCTATCTCTCTAGAACAATTCATCGAAGAGATGTGTAAGTTGTTGGATTCCCGGCGAGTATGGGGAAAAAGCAAACTGACAAGTTTGAAGACACGTTCGTGCCAACGATGTCTTTCACCGACGAGGTCCAACAAAGCAAACTAACGATATATGTGTCAGGGGTTGGGAGGGGCCTTAGTATTATGTGGTTATATGATACCCAAACTATAAAAATATACTAATACACTAAAAGAGAGGCACAAACATTTTCTATCTGCTGATTTTTTACTTTGATTTTGCCTATTAGACTGCTCCTAATGGTTAGTCAGTAGCTCATTGGTAGGTGATGTGGGACTTATCGATCTATCGACACCGACGAGTTCTCAAACTCGTCTGTTTGTATGGGAGGGGATATACCTCTGTCCAGGACTACTTCAGCGAGAGAAGGGGAAGGGGTGGGTTGGGTTTTGTGAGTTTTTATTTTATTTTTCTTTTTTATTTATGATTTTATAATTAATGATAATTATAAAATAAAAAAAATTAGTTTTTGGTTTTTGGGTTGTTCTTTTAAATTTTAATAAATATAATTTATTTTTTAATCTATTGTCCTTATTGATTTATGTAATATTTTTTAAATTAATATAATTTATTATTTTATTATATTATTTTGTTTAGTTAAAAATGGTGATGTGACAAAAGCAATGAGTTAGGGATGAGTTATTGTTTTGCACAAACTTGCTAGATTCTTATCAGTAAGGAAGAAGGTAATATAGCGCTAAGTTAGGTTCAAATCCAAGATAGGTATGGAATCTTAGTCAGTTGATAGGCAATATGGAAAGAAATCGGACTATTTGCTATATTCTAAAAAAAGTGTAAGCGCTTATCAGCATCACTGGTTTTATTAATTCACCAAGTACTTTAGTTAATTTTGGCAAAACTGTCGAGTTTATGAACTTATCACTATTGGAAGATGCATTACAATTACATTTTTAGCAAGTGTACTAATAATTTTTTAATTGTTTTGTAGTACATAAATATATTTTGAAACATTAGATGACTTTTGATACATCTATGGCTTTTCTATTTGCTCACTTAATGAAAACATCAATTACATATTGTGATTTTCATAATGCTAATGGTTACACTTCTAAAATTAACTAACATTTGATATCAAATTCTATATATTCATTATTGGCAGACGGTTTTTCCAAAATTCATTTATTATATGTAGTATATAGAATATTTTCTTTACTTTTTGATGCATAAAACAATATAATCCATATTATTAGTTGCATACTTGCATGCAAGCTTGATTGTAGAAATGAGTATAACTGATTGTGATTATATAAGAAATTAAAGAGTTTGTAATGTAAGGTTTTATTTATATGGTTTACTTGTATTTCATCGAACTTATATGCATGATCTTAGAATTTTTTTAAAGGGTGTTCCTGATGTAAGTGCTCCACTAGGATGGTTGAACTTATACTCATAATTTACGGGACTTAACCATTGTTGTTTCTATTTTTTAATATTTTCTTGTTCATCTGGTAATATTACCAAGTGATGAATAAAATACATAAATTTTAGAAAGTTACTAGCCTATAACCCGTGATAAATCACGGGCGACTTATAAAAATTATTATAATATTTTCAAAAGAATTAACTACTTAATATAGAAAAAGGAATAATTGTGTAAATTGTGTTATGATCATTCACAATATAAAAATTTTAAAGTTAAAACTTTAAAAATAACTCAAAACTGTAACTTTTAAGTTCTATTACATTACTCAATAACAACAAAAGCTTCAACAAAAGCCACTTGATTATCAATAATTTCTTCTTGAGTTTTACAGGGGATTTTTGCTAAAATTGAAAATTCTTTAGCCTAATTTCTATGTTCATGTTGACCATCTCTTCCTTATCACCATCATTTCCTCCTTAATGAGGTATGGTACGAACCTACTCGCATCCGGACGTCCGGGCGTCCGAATGGACGGAGCGATTGGTGTGTCGTCCAAAGAAGGAACCTGAGCAACATCATCATTGGATTGCAAGTCCCAAAGCCCTCTGTTGGGTCATATTTAGTTGTAATCAATAGTCTAGGGACTAGTTATGTAACATTGTATATATGTTAAGTTTTATTTAGGAAATGGTCCTAACTAACAAGGAATTAAGCCATGGTATAAATACCAAAGTGTAAGGCTTAATTCCTTAACTTTTGCACAATTATCATTTCAATTTCTCTGCATTTGTTCACTCTCTCTCTCTCTCTAGATTTCTCTCACTAAAACCCTAATCCATCTTCTTCACTTTTCTCCTCAAAATCATCATCAAACACCATTTTATGGATTGAATCAGTGTTATTGTGCTTTTCACCCTCTTTAGGCGTGGCCGGATTTTAGGGAAAAGTCACCTCGAGCTAAGGGCGCATTTAATGAAGGTAAGGCTTGAAACTGACCGGCGGTATTATCCGGTGAACACAGGGTGGTTGTTAGGGAAGGACCAAAGGATAATGAGGGATACGGACCAAAGGCCGGTTCCCATTTTCCCGCTTCCAAGGATTGCTCCTTTTTCCCGCCCAATCGATTGGTCCATAAATAGGTGATGGACCTCAACGAAGAAGGCATTCAATGCACTCACCATTTATTGCTCATATCCAGTATTTATCGCTATCGCTTATATAGACCTTACGTCGATCAATATAGCTTACTTAAGCTTCGGAGTGTCCTTCCGGAAACCCCTTCCGGAGGACTTCTGACTTAGGGTTGCCTTTGTTTTCAAGTTTCCAGCATAAAGGACCGTCCGGCTCGGAAGCTCCGAAATCAGGACGCAACACTCCTCATATTCATCTTCAATCGGAAGAGGTGGAAAAAGAGATGGATTTTGTGCAACAATTTGGGGTACAGCTTTTGTGGAAGCAATTTGAGGTAGAAATTTCACTCCAAAAATAATAATTAAAGAATGGCACTCATTTTATGGAAGCAACAATTGTCATTGGCTTCCCGCTGCAAACACTTACATGCAAATTAAACAATATATTCATGGAGCTCATATTAGTGGTCCGTGTAAATATAAATAGACATATTGTTATCAATGTCATTAACAGTGGGACGCCCGTGAGTATAAATACTAACCCCATACTTATTCACCCTATTTTGAAGTATCTTTCCCCCTTAAAAGAAATTTAAAATTAATTATAAAAGATTAATAAAAACAAATTTTACTTTAAAGAAATTGCAAACTTTAATTCTTCAACAACAGAAGATGTTTGAGCTTTTGAAATCGATGGTTCTTCATCAATCACCACGACATCATCAGTCCTAACATTGATATTTATAATAACTCCTCCGTTGCACAATCGGTTTGTTCTAAACATTGATTGTCTTCTTTCCTTTGCAACCGAAACTGCATGTACGTTGTCTTGTTCTTTGTACAACAACACAACATCAAATTTCCTAATACATTTTGAATAATATTAATGATTCTTAATTCTTACCATTTTAGATAATACAATAAATATGATTTTCAATTAAAATGGTAATTTAATGATTCATTGATTGCACCTAATGTATGCCTCAGGGATGTACAATAGGAAAACTCTTCTAAATTATCTAAAAGGATTTTTTGTTATTACTTTTTTATTTACACAAAATTGTATTTTGAAAATTTTAAAATTAATCTCAATGGCATATGTTAAAATTCTAATTATGGAATTCATAATGCTTTTAGGTACCTCTTAACCCTTTTATTAAAGGTCTGTTATGATTCAATATCGATCTAATCCGTTTATAATTTACACCACCGCATTTTATTTTAGAATAAACTAATTTATATTTTAAGCAGCAACAAAAATTAGGACTTAAAGGTTAGAAATAGATGAGTCATTTGATATCTATATATTTTTATTTGAAATCACTTAATATTCACTGTTACATGCTTAAATTTATGTATTTACTTAGTAAGTTGATCCGTCATATTCTTCAAAATTTTAAAAATGCATCTCGATATCTATATTTTACTCAAGCACGTTTCTATAAATGACATAACATCCAACAATATGTTGAAAAAAATATCAAAATAATTAAGCATGATATATTTTATAAAAATAAAATTTGAAAGATATAACTGGTGGGTCGAAACGGTTTTTCCTGCTCGATTTGTTCTCTTAAACATGTCTAATGGGTTACATACTTATGTTCACTTTTTAATTTGTAGCAAATTTGTAGCTCAACAATATGGTGAACGTTTCATTTTCATCAGAACCATTTGCGGCTGGAAATTTGTCATATTTTCTGGACAACACGATTCGTAAAAAGAGAGTTCAATACGAAAAGATCTTGTTAAACATCGGTGGGTCATATTCAATTCTTTAAAAACCGATTTAAGAAGTGAAGAATTCCTTTGAATCTGAACAAATATTTTCGCTATTTGTGAAATCAAACGCGTGAAATCAAAATCAAAAGTTTGTTCTTTGACAATTTGAGAAAGACACCTCTTTAGTATTGAAGTTGTCACTGTGGCAACACGTGCTTCCTGCAACTTTTTACTGTGGTTGCTATATTATGTATGAGTTAAGATGTAACTATATAATTGTTTATTAAATTAGATGCAAAAATTTTATAAAAAAATTAATAAATAAAGTTATCTTTAAGGAAGTAAGAGATTATGTATATTATGAAAATATTATTAAATTTTTATAATTAATTCGTGATTTATTGCGGTCTATATACTATTATAATTATATATTCCATCACAAACTATCTTCTAGAAATATTTTTTTTTAATAATATTATATTTTAATCAAATTTATTAAAAAGGACTAAGAGAAATGATAACATTTTTAAATGAAGCACATATTAGTATTCAATAAATGCAACTTCCCGATTACAATTTACAAAACTACCACTTCACCTTCTATAAATCCAATCTCCATGGCCACCATAACCTGCCACCGGAACTAAAAAATGACAGTTTCTTCACCTCCACATTTCGTCGTATTTCCGTTCATGTCACAAGGCCATACCATCCCCATCCTCCACCTCTCCCGCATCCTCTTCGACCGCCACATATCCATCACCATCATCACCACCACCGCCAACTACTCCACCGTCAAAGCCACCGTCAAGAACGACTCCATCTCCGTCATCGACATCCCCTTCCCGGAAAACATATCCGGCGTCCCACCCGGAGTGGAAATCACCGAAAAACTACCGTCCATGTCATCTTTTGTCAATTTCGTGGAAGCCACCGAACAACTTAAACCCCAGTTTGAAGAAGTCGCCCGGAGTCTCCCGCTGTCAGGATCGAATAACCAAAACAAGTTATTGTCAACCCAGATCTACTAATAACAAGAAGTTGCAGCGGATCAACACTTGTATTAATATCTTAAGAACAATAGAATACTGTATATTGAATGAAAAATAAACAATAATATTAAGAACACAGTGATTCACAAAAAAGCTTCAATGTATATTATTGATTAACAATACACACGTACGTTTACAATTCGTAAGGAACTACTTATAGTAGTCCTTGAAGCCTAACTATTTACCCTAGTTATTCTAGGACTTGATTTACATTCGAATTATAAAAGATATACATTGAATAACATTCTATAACTAATTCTGTGAAGATCTCGGACTTGATATGTTCCAAATACGCATACCAGTAGTAACTGCAATCACCAGTAGTAAATATGCATCGTCAGTAGTAACTCTGGTAAACAATAGTAAGTCCAAAACCAACGTCAGTAGTAACTACTAATGATCAGTAGTATCTTCAATATGTGCATGATTAGTATTAAGTTAGTTATAGTTCACTAGTATCAACTCATCAGTATTAAGTGTTTCTGCCCCATCAGTAATAACCATAGTCTTCATCAGTAATAACCATGATCAGTACTAACTGCAGCATCAGTAATAAGTTGAACTGTGATTTGTTCCAACAATCTCCCCCTAAACTTGTTAATTCTTTTTGAATTACTCAAGTTTCTTTTGTTCTTCTTCTTCCCTCTTTCTTTTCTCTAGGGTTCTTTGATTCTGTTGCTTTCTTTGTTCAATGATGTATTTGCTGTTTTTCTTTGTAAAATAGTTCAATTTATTCTAGAACATTACAGCATCATATGGTCTCATCATGGTGTTTGTGAATATCTGATACATGGTCTTTTCAGAGTATGGACATTCTTTTTCATATAAATAAAGCTCACAGTGTTTACTTGATCTTTCAAAGAAGTACATATTTGCAGTTGGAAGTACATTCCAAGCATATACATTTTCTGGATTTGTAAATATTTCTGGGTAGTTATCTGTATAAAATGCAGCATCAATCATATTTGTTAAACACTAATAAAACCAGTGATGCTGATAAGCGCTTACACTAATGATCAGCATCAAGATTTCTTTGTCATTCTTAGTTTTCCAATGATCAGAAGTTTGATTACATCACTTCTTGAACAGGATCTAATCAATGGTAACCATCCAGTAAATCTTTGAATAACTTTGTCTTCCCTTATAATTTCTATTACATGATTAGTCATAACTCTCCAATTGATGATTGGATTGTTTTGAAGGGGAGCAACTGGTACTTCAAGAACTGGAATAATTTGTTCTGTCTTTGATTTCTTTTGAACACTCTGTTCTTGAGTAAGAGCCTTTCTTTTCTTGGTTTGGGGAGTTGAGGATTCACCAGTAGTTGATATACTACCAGTTTGAATTAACTTTGGACTTATTGGGATTAAAGCTTTTAGTTTCTTTTCTTCTTCAGCTTCTTGTTCAGCTAATTCTTTCTTCTTGGCAGTACAATATTTATCTATAATTGTGATCATCTTCATTCTGCCAAAAGTCTTTGCACTGTGCCCTTTTGACTTGAGAAAGTCAATCATAAGTTTCTTCTGTTCAAATATATCATCTGGTAGATCACCTTTTGTTCTTTTACTTTCAGCTACCAGATCTTCAAGGCAGTTTAGATGTTCTTCTTCTAATTTTCTAAATCTTTTAAATTCTGCTTGTTGAGCTTTTATCTGAACATCTTTTATTTGAACAGGTATTTCAGCTTCTTGAGATTGTTGAGTTTTTGATCTTTCCTTTTCAGCCTTTTTCTTTTCTTCAAGAGCTTGATACATAGCCACATTCTTCAAGTATTTCTTATGTTTCACCTTCCATCTAGATTGTTTTTCAGATCTGACATGATTGATTTTGTTCACCATGTGGTGACCTAATGCTCTGTTGGGATAATCATCATCATAAATTTCCTTTCCCTTTCCAATACAAGCTGGAAGTGGAGGTGGAATATATTTCATATCTGGGATACCAGGTATTACAAACTTTGGATAAAACAAATGAAGTTCATCTTCTGATAGTATTTTGGGGTGTGGAGGAAGTGTGCATTCATCTACTTCAAACCAATTCACATTATCATCAATGTCAGGTATGATAAGTGGTTGATCAGGTGTTGGTGGTTTGGAGATGATAACATAACGTTCCCTTTCAATTAGCTCTGGGATCTCTTGTTCTTCCTCTTCAGTAGTAACCAAGGCAGTTACTACTGGTGTGTTTTCAGGATTTACTACTGATAGGGCATCAGTAGTGTTTGCTGCCTCTTCTTGATTTACTACTGCTATGATATCAGTAGTAGGAATTACTACTGGTTGTTATACTATAGGAGCATTAGTAGTAAGATCAACAGTAACATACATGTCTTCTAGGCCTTCATCATTAACCTGGCCTTCATTAACTTTTGATTCTTTAAGGTTGAGGAGAGAAGTTGCTGCTGCAATAGATTCATCTATCATGTTCTGTATGTTGTCCTTCTCCCCCTTAGTGAGCTCAACTGGTGGAGCATCACTACTATCAACCTTCTTTTTCAACCTTCTTATGATCCTTGTTTGTTGAAGAAGCCTGTGCTCATATAATCTCATTCTTTTGTTAATGGTATTAATGTGCTTCTTCATATAGGACATGGTTCTTCCTTGAGTGTTTTCAGGATTTACTACTGATAGGGCATCAGTAGTGTTTGCTGCCTCTTCTTGATTTATTACTGCTATGATATTAGTAGTAGGAATTACTACTGGTTGTTATACTATAGGAGCATTAGTAGTAAGATCAACAGTAACATACATGTCTTCTAGGCCTTCATCATTAACCTGGCCTTCATTAACTTTTGATTCTTTAAGGTTGAGGAGAGAAGTTGCTGCTGCAATAGATTCATCTATCATGTTCTGTATGTTGTCCTTCTCCCCCTTAGTGAGCTCAACTGGTGGAGCATCACTACTATCAACCTTCTTTTTCAACCTTCTTATGATCCTTGTTTGTTGAAGAAGCCTGTGCTCATATAATCTCATTCTTTTGTTAATGGTATTAATGTGCTTCTTCATATAGGACATGGTTCTTCCTTGATTTGTTAAATATTTCAGGCAATCTTGTACAATGGTTTCAAGGTTTTCCATCCTATCCGTCAATTATTTTTGTTGAATACTGCCCTCACTCATTCTAGCAAGATCATCGGGCTCACTAACAGGTACATTGGCTTTGAGGTTTTCCATCCTTTATGTCAATTCAATAGTTTCAGTTCTACCCTCATCACTTCTTGGTGATGAAATGGGTTGTTTGGACACTTTCTTCTTCCTAGAAGAAGCAGTAGTGCCCCCCCCTTGTGGTTTCTTGGCACCGGGGTCCTCTTAGTAATTCCTCAAAAGAGTCATCACTTAGAGTTGCCGAGGTCTGGGTCTTAGTGATGTTCTCACTATCCTGTGCACCCACCTTTGGGGCATCAGTAGTGAGAGCCATTTCCTCATGTCCTCTCTCCTCCTTGGAGGATAACTCTTTGAGCCTGGGGTTTGACTCAATGGGTCCCCTGGTGTCCTTTAAGGAAGATTTCTTCCTTTTATAACTTTTCTGGATTGATTTGGTTAAAGGCTGGTCTTCTACAGAGTGAAGAGTAGCACTCTGCAGATTTAATTCATGTTCCTGGGACACATTCAGGACATCTAATTGAGTGGATGATTGAGTGACTGTTTGGAGTTGTGTTTGGGCTGCATTTGGGGGCGAAGGAGCGGGTTGAGGTTCAGTTGGGGTTGTATCTTTGATTGAACCCTCTCCAAGATGTGGTTGATCTTTGATCATGTTAGGAAACAGAGGGGTTTCCTTGCCCGGAAATTTAAATTGTTTTCTCATATTAGAGAAAACTTTCTTGTTCAACTCAGGAGTTATAAAAATGTTTTTAGGAGTTGACAAGTTTTGCAGTTCACAATTTATTAAATGTTGAAAAAATCTGGGATACATTAAAAATTTTGAAGAAGACAGATTTCCCAACATTCCTTCAAAAATCATATTTGAAAAATTGAAGACTTGGTCTGTGCATAAACAAACAACAGCAGATGCTATTGACTTGTTAAACTCATTACAAGAACTTCTTTTAGGAGAAAGACAGTGTTGAATAGTGTGTACAAGAAATTTCCATTGTGGGGAGAGAAGACCTTTTAGAAAAGTGACAATGTCAAGTCTTCCCTCATATCCCATTCTGTTTAAAATTTCAACAATGTGTTCCTTAGGAAGAGAAAACATACCTTCGTCGTCGTGCAGTTGTAGATGGTGTCTGATAGATTGTTCAGTTATGGTGATAGACTTTCCATCCACTGTTGATTTGATCATAGACATAGTTGCACCTTCGGTTCTTTCAGCATTGGTCCAGAAATCAACCAAGTGTTGTTGATATGATTTTGGATTTACAGTTAATGCAAACTTTATCTAGGAGTTCTTCAAAAAGTTGACGATTGGACGAAAATCTTTTGTTCCGTCTGGATTCTTTAGATATGCACACATGTTGTGAAATTCTGAGTATTTAAGATTTGTTTGAACATCAAGAGATTATAGAGTTGCCATTGTTGTCGATTTGATGATGTTTGATCGTTTGATTTGAGAGAAACAAGTATGAATGTTGTTACTGGTGCAGGGTTTATGCTCGCGATTTAGGGTTTTATCGAGAGGATTTAGCAAATCGAATGTGAGGATAATGCTAAACTAATCGACTTCAGCTATTTATATCTTACGATTTGATCTGCAAAAAGACTAAGTTGACCTTCGAATCATAACACAACGGTTATTTTCATGGGGGTTAGTTTGGTAACTTTGACAATTTAAAGACCAGTAGTAAATTAGAAATCAGTAGAAAACGTCAGTAGTATCTATGAACATCAGTAGTAACTAAGGATTTTGACATCAGTAGGAACTATAGACATCAGTAGTAACTAATGAACTTTAATACTGACCTAATTTACAAACCCTAGTAGTAGTAATCACCAAATTTGAGACCAGTAGTATATGTGAGTACAATTATTTACCAGTAGTAATGACCTACCAGTAGTAAAACACTTAAAAAAAATAAATAACTTTTTACAACAGAAAAACTTTACACATGAATTTGAGTGAGAGATTAATTTATTAAAATCATTCCAATACTGCTAACCAAGAAGCTGAATCTTCCTACATCAAATGCTTTTGTAAAGAGATCTGCTAATTGATTGTCAGTATGAATTTTAACTACTTTGATTAACTTCTTTTCATTGCAATCTCTTATAAAGTGAAATCTTATTTCAATGTGTTTAATTTTAGAGTGTTTTACTGGATTATTCACAATACTAATAGCACTTTGATTATCAATAAAAATAGGAGTTTTAAGGATAGAGATACCAAAGTCTAGAAGCTGGTTCTGAATCCAAAGTACTTGAGCACAACAAGCAGATGCAGCTACATACTCTGCTTCAGCAGTTGATGTGGATACATTTGTTTGTTTCTTACATTGCCATGATACCAGTCTTGATCCAAAGAATTGACATCCACCAGTGGTGGACTTTCTGTCTTGACATTCACCTCCATAGTCACTATCTGTGTAGGCTATGAGTTCAAATGGTGAGTCATGTGGATACCATAGACCAAGTGATGGTTTGCCTTTCAAGTATCTGATTATTCTTTTGACAGCCTGTAAGTGTAGTTCTTTAGGTCTTGCTTGATATCTTGCACACACACAAACACTGTACATAATGTCAGGTCTTGATGCAGTTAAGTACATCAAAGAGCCTATCATTGATCTATATAAGGGTTCATCTACATCCTCCCCCTCAGCATCAGGATGTAGGTGTTTGTGTGTTTCCATTGGTGTACTTGCACTCTTGCAGTCTTTCATATCAAACTTCTCCAAGATGTTTTTAACATATTTTGATTGGTTTATCAAAATACCATCTGTTCTTTGATTGAATTGGAGTCCAAGGAAGAAGTTCATTGGACCCATGGAGCTCATCTTGAATTTGATTTGCATGAGATTTTCAAACTCTTTACACAATGAATCATTTGTTGATCCAAAAATGATATCATCTACATAGATTTGCACCAGTAGTATATCATTTTTGACCTTTCTTGTAAACAGAGTCTTGTCAATTGCTCCTCTTTTAAAATCATTCTTCAGTAAGTATGATGATAATGTATCATACCATGCTCTTGGTGCCCGATGTAGGCCATATAGAGCTTTGTCTAGTTTGAATACATAGTCACCATGTTTTGGATCTTCACAACCTGGAGGTTGGCATACATATACTTCTTCTTCAATTTTCCCATATAGGAAAGCACTCTTTACATCCATTTGATAGATTTTAAACTTCTTGTATGAAGCATATGCTAAGAATATCCTAATTGCTTCAATTCAAGCAACAGGGGCATATACTTCATCATAGTCTATTCCTTCTTCTTGAGTGTATCCTTGGGCTACAAGTCTGGCTTTGTTCTTGATCACTATACCTCTTTCATCTTTCTTGTTTCTAAAGATCCACCTTGTTCCAATGGCTCTTTTTCCTTTGGGTAGAGGTACAAGTGTCCAAACAGCTTGTAATTTGAACTGAAGGAGTTCTTCTTGCATTGCCTCAATCCAGTTTGAGTCCTTCATTGCTTGTTGAATCTTCTTTGGTTCATCCTGAGACAGAAAACATTCAAACATACATTCATTAGCAATTAAACTTATGTTACACATGTTTGCAGTTAGACTTTTGTGTAATTTGCTTCTTGTCTGCATGCTTGAGTTCACATCACTAAGGACTTGATCCAAAGGATGATTCTTTTCAGTTCTGGTGCCATGAACTTTATCAACACCTAGTTGGTTTTCAAGATTGGAATCATTTGTCTCTGGAGATTGTTCCTCTTGAGGTTCTTCATTGTCATTGATGTTTGGTTCATCATCATTTGCTGGTTCATAGTTACTACTAGGATCAGTAGTGTTTAAGTTATTACTGAGATCAGTAGTATTTGAGGGATCAGTAGTATTTGAATCACTACTGTCCTCATTATCTGATTCACTACTGCCCCCAGAATCTGAGTTATTACTGTCCTCAGTATTAACTGTGGGAACAGTATCAACTACTATGTATCTCATCTCTTCTTGACCAGTATTGAAAGATGATGTTCCTTCCTTTTGAGTGTGACAATTTGAATCACCTGCATTTAAATCCATGTTAGTGTTAAAGGATTTGGTTAGATTGTCTATGTTAAATAGCCAATCTGGACCATTTCCTTGTTCATTCGGAATATTTTCATTAAAGGATACATTGATGCTTTCTTCAATAATCCTTAATCTTTTGTTGAACACTCTGTATGATTTGCTTTGAGTAGAGTATCCCACAAAGATTCCATCATCAGCTTTGCAGTCAAACTTACCAATTTGTTTTCTTGTAATCAGAATAGTACAAGGACAACCAAATGATTTTAAAAAACTTATGGAAGGTTTTCTTTTGTTAAAAAGTTCATATGGTGTTTTATGATGTGGCTTAACTATTAATACTCTGTTTTGTACATAACAGGCTGTATTAACAGCTTCAGCCCAAAAAGTAATTGGTAGTTTTGAGTCTGCTAACATTGATCTTGCCGCTTCAATGATGGTTCTATTTCTTCTTTCAGCTACACCATTTTGTTGAGGAGTTCTGGGTGAGCTGTATTGCCTGTCAATACCTTTAAGATCACAAAAATTAATTAAGTTAGCATTATTAAATTCTGTGCCATTATCACATCTTATGGCTTTAACTTTTTGATCAGATGTGTTTTCCAGTTTAACAATTAAGTTCTTGATGAGTTCACTTGTTTCATCTTTTGTCCTAAGAAAGAAAACCCATGTATATCTGGAAAAGTCATCAGTAATAAAAGGACAATATTGTTTCTTTCCAATACTCATTACATTTGTAGGTCCAAAAAGGTCCATATGTAATAGTTGTAAAGGAACAGAAATAGAATTTTCAAGTTTAGACTTATGAGAAGACTTATGTTGTTTACCATTTAGGCATGCAACACAGTGATGATCACACATGAACTTTTTTGTGGTAATCCAATTACCAAATTCTTTCTTACTAAATTGTTCATATTTTTAAAGTTTGTGTGACACATCCTTCTATGCCAAAGTTCTGATTCAGTAGTGTTTGCCTTGGATATAAAACAGTTGACCTCATTTGAAGAAATGAGTTCTCCCCCTATATCCAGGCAATACACATTATTTCTCCTTGGAGTTCTTAAAACTACAAATTTTTCATCTAAAATAAAGTCAGGAGAAAGAATGATGCACTCAATGTCTGTGAAAAGAATCTTATTCTTTTTATCACATACTTGAGACACACTGACAAGATTGTATTTTAGCTCAGCTACATAAAATACATCATCAAAAGTAATTTTACCATTGGTAACTGTACCTTTGCCAGTAATCTTACCTCCCTTTGGGTTCTCACCAAAGGCCACTGTAACGCCCCAAAATTTATGGTAAATAAATATTACTTTCATTTAACTAAATACAAATTAATGGTCACTTATTCTTATTATTATTATTATTATTATTATTATTATTATTATTTTGTAAAAAGTGGGTAACCTGATAAATGAGTGGATATATGGTCAAAATAATCAAGAGACATTTTAAATTATGTAAAATCTGTGAAATAGATTAATAAGGATCATTAGACCGGGTGAATTAGGAATCATTATTTAAAATATTATGGAGAAATCACTAAATTTAGTGGAATGAGTACCTATTAAAAAAGTGTTAAGTGACAAGATTATTTGTTAAAGTTAATTAGAGGTTTATCAAAGTCAATAATATGCAACCTAATAGAGTAAGATATTGATAAATTATTAAAGAAGAGTTAAAAGGAGAACCAATGATGCTGATTGAGAGAGAAATTAGCAGTCCAAGTATTATTAATTAGAAAATTTGAGCACGTGAGGAGTCACGAGAATGAGTAAAATGCATCTATTATTGAAATAATGTTGTTTTGTTATGGGTACATATTTTAATTATTAATAAGAAGCGAGCCTATAGGATGACTGGTGAGGAGGCCAAAAGTGTTCCTAATGCTATTACTAGTAAATACTATTACTTTTCGAGTTATATTTAGGAGTTTACTTCCGAGTTAGATTTCTGAGTTATATTTCTGAGATATATTCCTGAGTTATATTTATGAGTTATACTTCTGAGTTATATTTCTGGGTCATATTTCTGAGTTATTTTCCTAAGGAATGTTGTAATGATATTTCTGAGTTAGACTTATGAGTTATATCTATGGGTTATATTTCTGAGTTATCTATCTGAGTTTATGAGGATTCTGTGTGATATGTACATTCGTTGTGAATAAATTGTCTGTTTTTGTACTAATTGATAGTTGGGCGACCTACTCATTTGTTTCTTATGCCTTAAGCAAATTGATGTCCCATATAGTATAGGACCTTCCTGATAGAGAATCACCAATAATATAATTTTATTTGTTGCTAAAGTTTACCATGGGAGTCTGATGGAGCTGTGCGAGGAGAAATTTCCCATAAACTTTATCCCTATCGCCATGAGAGAGTCGTGTGTGGTTGTGAGTGTGGATTGGATGGCCGAGTACCACGCCGAGATCATCTGGTATCAACAAACCAGTAGCAAATTTCCAAGTGGAGTTGAATCGGAGATTCAACGCGACATTAAACCCTGGGTGCAGGGACCGTGTCCGGCTGTGAGAACAAGAAGACATTTTAGCATTGTGTCGTGGGTTATTTCGCGTATGTATCGACACCATTTTCGACATTAAACCAAGATCCTTAGAGAGCATTCCAAAAATTTTTGGGGCTCTTATCGTCTTGCGCCGCTAGAGATGGAAGATTTGTGTTAGCAGTTGCGAGAGTTGGAGATTCATCCTGATCGAGTAGGTCACCCTGAAGAACTTCTTTCTGTTTATAACATTTTTCTTTCTTTCTTTCTTTCTTTCTTTCTTTCTCTCTTTCTTTCGCGTCTTCCTATTTGAAAAGGTGTATCGTTGGCGGACCTGAGTCTGTGATGCGAGATCGCTACCCTGAGCTTCTTCAATGTGATGACTTCGGGGACGAAGTCTATTCCAAGTGGAGTTGAGTTGTAACGCCCCAAAATTTATGGTAAATAAATATTACTTTCATTTAACTAAATACAAATTAATGGTCACTTGTATTGGGGATCTAATTAGTGAATTATATGTTTTGTTTGTCTAAGTTAAATTACCAATTAATTAATAAATGTCGGTTGTGGGTTTGAGTGAAAAGGTGACCGATGGAATATTATAGTTTTGGGCTTACATTGAGTTAGATGGACTGGCCCATGTACACAAGATTCGGATTTTAGGGTGCTGTGTTTTAGGGTGACATAAAGCAGTAGTATTTCAATGGAAAGTTATCTACTCTGGTAGCCGCCACCTCCATTATCTCCATTTTGGCCATAACCTTCTTCCCAAGAAAACCTTGCTTTCCTTTTCGATCTAGCACAAAAGCAATTCACTCATTCGTTTTATCCAGCGATTAATAGACTCTCGTTTTTCTGTTTTACCCGGCGGACAACGACGAGCTTTACTTTGCTTATTTGGTGGTCGATCGATTTGTTTCCTGGTTCACTCGGTGTCGTTTCCGGCAAGCACCGTCCTTGTTTCTGTTTTTCGGCGAGCTGTTCTCCGATGAGTTTTGCTTCCGGCTAGCCTTGTTCTTCTCATTCCCGTCCAGCCGTAGAAAAAGCAAATGATTTTCTGAGTTGTACGGTGTGTTTATCGAGCAGTGTTTCCCAACGTTGGTGTTGGTGTTTTCTCCGTGTGCTCGAGCAATAGGTGTCTCGAGGGTAGTGATAAAGAAGCAACAGGGTCTACAGTTGTGTGGTAGCATTCTCCCTATAATCTTTTGGTTTATCTCGTTTTAGAAAGTTGTTTATCCTATTGTTCGGGGGTGATGTTTTCTCTAATATTTTATGGAAGGGTTGCTGTCAACTTTTACTCCTTGTCTTTTGCATGATTTTGTCGAGTGATGTAGACGAGTTCACAGCTTAATCGTTAGGCCACAAAATGTTTTCTTAAAAGTTGTTATTAAAGAAAATGCTTTTATATGGTTATTAAAAAGATGTGTTAAATTGTTGTTAAGGAAGGACGTCTTTTTATCATGAAACTTCATGCATATTTAAATTAGAGGGTAAATGTTTTAAGTATGAGCTTTTGCATGAGAAGTCATAGTTTGGAGTATTGAAGTAAAAGGGGTCATTCTTTTCATAACACGAAACTGATTTCCAAACAAGATAACGGTTACCTTTATTGAGTTTTGAGTGGAGTCTAATTTGGGTTATCTTGCGTGCTTTAGGACTATCTAGGCGCTAGCTGAGCAGTAGAGGAGACCGCTGAGAGGTCTTCGGAGCTTACGTTTACCGAGGTGAGTATTCTCACCGTGTATTCAGTTTTAACGTTATACATGCATGACTTACGTGTTATATTACTTGCACCTTAATTGTTATCTGAGCTTGATCTGTTATCTGAGTTTGATCTGTTATCTGAGTATCTGAGCAGCTGTTGATTTATTTTAATCTGAGACATTGTGCCTGGGTAACCGAGCTCGGCACAGGGTCATTCTGTGCTACTACTTGCTAGGGCATCTGAGATAATTATGTTAAAGAGATAATAAAACATAATAACACACATCTGAGTTTTTGGCTATATGCCTGGGATCACCTCCCGTCTGAGTTTATATCTGACTTGACACCGAAGGGCACTGGTGTCAGACGTTTTGACTTGGCACCGAAGAGTACTGGTGCCAGGCCTTGTTTTTGGGATTATTCCCGTCTGAGTTTATATCTGACTTGACACCGAAGAGCACTGGTGTCAGACGTTTTGACTTGGCACCGAAGAGTACTGGTGCCAGGCCTTTTTGACTCAACACCGAAGAGTACAGGTGTTGAGGTGATGTGAGGCGGGTCGAGGTTGATCTCTCGCCCCAAGTCACACTAGCGCGCTATATAAATAAATCTGAGTAATAAAATCTGAGAAATAAATCTGAGTAATTAATCGAGTAGATTCTGAGTAGGAGTACACCGATGTGCCCTCATGTGTTGTATGTTATGATTGTTTGCATTTTGAGAATTATTCACTCAGCTTCCCCAGCTGACCCAAACTTTCCCCCACATTGTTTCAGGTACTAGCAAAGGAAAGGAGGAGGTGGACGGTTGACCGCTGTATCTTTTCATTACTGATGTGGACAGCGTTTAAAATTTTAAAACACTTTATTTTATTTTAACTATTTCCGCAATAAATACGTTTTAAATGTTAAATATTAATATCTGAGATTTATTTATGGGACCTTTTGATTTCAATTTGGTTTTCAAAAATTTTAAAAATCTTGTAAATTTTTGGGTGTTACAGCCACATACCCTCCATCAAATGACTTGAAATCTTTAAGAATTTGCAGATTTCCAGTCATGTGCCTTGAGCATCCACTATTAATGTGCCATGTTCTACCTTCTTCAGGGATCTGAATGCTCTGCACAAGTAAGTAAATGATTAGTTAAGTTTGGGAACCCAAGCTTTATATGTCTTGGGTTCATCCTTTGAGAAATCAGATTTAGAAGATTTAATTTTAAACATTTTTGGTACCCATACCTATTTAGTACTGGTGTTTGGTTTATACCCATTATATTTAGCTTTTGGATTTACTACTGCCCTTTTGGATTTATTACTGGTGTCTGAGTTTACTACTGACCTTGGTCTATACCCATTATATTTAGCTTTTGAGTACTTTACTACTGATGGACCAGTAGTATTTGGGTACTTACCATGTTTAGGATGACCAGTAGTGTTTTTAACCTTTGGCTTGGCAGCAGTAGTATTTTTAAAATTAGGGTTTTTACCAGTAGTGTTTTGATACTGGTACCCAACAACATTGTAATTAGGGTTAGTGTCAGTAGTAAACCTGTTAAAGTTTCTACTGGTGTTGGAAAAATTAAAATATTGTTTATTTTGATTTGTTTTTCCATTATTTTTGAAATAATTACTGTTCTTTGGGCTTCCAACTCTTTTATTTTGCACAAACCTTGGTGCATTTCTTTCAAATTTTGGTGTTTTAGATTTTTGAGATTTTGTTTTATTTACTACTGATGGACCAGTAGTATCTTTTAACCTTTGTGTTTTTGCTTTTTCTTTAGAATTTTTAAATTCTTTGAACTCGTTGCAGTTAATTGGATTGAAGTGACAATCCTTTGCTAAATGGTTTACTTTGTTGCAAATAACACATCTTAATTTCTTATCCTTAGCACCTTCAGGTTTTCTTTGATCTAAGAGTTGGTTTTTATTTCTTTCATTTCCCCTTCTTAAAATTTTTGGTATATTTTCTGCATCATATTTAGGAGAGTCATTTTGACTTTGTGCTGTGTGAAAACTTGTATCAATTGAGTCTGTAGTTTGATCATCATCAGAAGAATCATTTGATTCAGATGTTTCATTACAAGTTTCAGTTTTATTTGACATTTTTAAATCATCTAAAATTCTTTCTGTGCTAGATTTAAGAGGAGGGATAAAATTAGTTGGAGGTGGAACAGCATGATATCCCACTCCATGCACAACTTTTTCAGTGGTTTGGTTATTTGTTAATTCATTAACAATTTGAGAACTTCTTTCAAACTTTTTAATGGTTAATTTATTTTGTTCTAATTCCATTTGACATTCTTCTAGTTTGATCAAAGTTTTTTTTAATTTTAGTTCAAAATGTTCTTTTTCATAAGTGGTTTGTAGCAATTCTTCTTTTATCTTTTGATCAGTTATTTTATAAATTTTAATTTGATTTTCAAGATCAGCTATACAACCATTATATTCAGTTCTCCTATTTCTATTTAGAATCATCTCTTCAAGTGTTTCTTTATTAAGTTTTTCTAAATCTTTATATGCTTTAATGCATTCAGGAGTGCAAGATTTAGAATGTACCTTAGTAGGAGAGTCAGTGAAAGCCATGAGAGCTTGATTCTGTGCATGCTCCTCTGCTTGAAAGCTCCAGTCATAACCTTATCCTTGTTGTGAAACAAGAGCAGTTGAGTTTGACCTTTTATCTGGCTGAGGACATTCTTTAGCAAAGTGCCCAAGGTTGTTATAGTTGTAACATTTGACTTTAGTCTTGTCAAATCCAGCCTTGTCACCTTTGTTGTAGTTAAGGTTTGTTCTACCAGTCCTCTTCAAGAACCTTTTGGTTCTCAGGCTCAGCATAGCCATCTGCCATTTTAGATCCATCTCCTCAAGATCATCAGGATTCAATTGTTCCAAATCATCACTAATAGTGCAGTGTGCACATGACTAGTGAAGAAGGATTCTCTTGCAGTATCTTCACAATCTGCAGATTTTCCTGTAGTAGTTTCTGGAACTTGACATGTACTAGATACAAAAGCAGCATTGTTTGAAGATAAATTAGGAGTTTTAGAACTTACCTCAGATTCAAACACCCTAAGCTCATTGTACAATTCATCCAGCTCTTTTTCTTCAAGAGCATCACCTTGTCTATATATGACTGTGTACATAGACCATTCTTCTCCAAGAGATCTGAGAAACTTTCTGTTGACATCATCATTGTCTGGTTTCACACCAACTTGATTTAAGTCACCAATGTTGTTGAACCTATCGAAGATTTGAGATAGTGATTCATTCTTTTGGCCTTTGAAATTTTCAAAGTCTTGTTTTAGTACAGACTTCATATTTCTCTTGGTGCTTTTAGTGCCAACGAATCTCTTTTCCAGTGCCTGCCACAACATCTTTGCATCATCATATTCAACAAAGAGATGTTGATAGTCATTAGGAATGGCCAGTAGAAGAGTGCTTAGAGCTTTGAGTTCGATTCCTCTGCCTTTCTTCTCCTTTTCACACTTGAGTTTGTCTGCTTCAGTTGCAGAACTTGTTGCTTGACCGTGAACGGTTTTGTTTCCTTCAACAACAACTTCCCACATGGAATAATCAGTAATAAGCATGTATTGCTTAATACGATTCTTCCACATTCCAAAGTTATTTGGAGTGAGTATAGGGATTTTATTTGGTTGAGTACTTTCATTGTTATCAGTCATGATTAACAATCTGTGTGTTTTAAAGATTAAAACTTTTTGTTGTTCTTAAAAATCGTAGATCTAGAACCCATAGGCTCTGATACCACTTGTCAGGATCGAATAACCAAAACAAGTTATTGTCAACCCATATCTACTAATAACAAGAAGTTGCAACGGATCAACACTTGTATTAATATCTTAAGAACAATAGAATACTGTATATTGAATGAACAATGAACAATAATATTAAGAACACAGTGATTCACAAAAATCTTCAATGTATATTATTGATTAACAATACACACGTACGTTTACAATTCGTAAGGAACTACTTATAGTAGTCCTTGAAGCCTAACTATTTACCCTAGTTATTCTAGGACTTGATTTAGAATAACATTCTATAACTAATTCTGCGAAGATCTCGGACTTGATATGTTCCAAATACGCATACCAGTAGTAACTGCAATCACCAGTAGTAAATATGCATCGTCAGTAGTAACTCTGTTAATCAGTAGTAAGTCCAAAACCAACGTCAGTAGTAACTACTAATGATCAGTAGTATCTTCAATATGTGCATGATCAGTAGTAAGTTAGTTATAGTTCACCAGTATCAACTCATCAGTATTAAGTGTTTCTGCCCCATCAGTAATAACCATAGTCTTCATCAGTAATAACCATGATCAGTACTAACTGCAGCATCAGTAATAAGTTGAACTGTGATTTGTTCCAACACCCGCCGGTCAACTTCATAATCTCCGATGGATTTTTATTCTGGACACAAGATTCCGCCGAGAAGCTTGGGATTCCCCGTTTGTGTTTCTATGGAATCAATATTTTTTCAATGGCCATGTGTAATATCCTGGCACGGTTCAAACCACATGCGGCGGTTGTTTCCGACGACGAGCCATTTCCGATGCCGGAATTCCCGAGAATCAAGCTGACAGTGAATGATTTTGAACCTTCGTTTAGTGAGCTCGACCCAAAAGGTCCGGCGCTGGATTTTTTAGTGAAGCAGCAAAAGGCGATGATTAGGAGCCATGGTATGGTGGGTAATAGTTTTTACGAGCTCGAACCCGAATTCGTCGATTACCGGATCCAAAACTTTGAACCGAAAGCTTGGTTGGTTGGACCTTTTTGTTTCGCCAAACCACAGGCGTATACGGGATGTTCAGTCAAGGTATGCATTATTATAAACTCCCTCCGTCCCATTTTTCAGTGATAGTTAGTGGTTTGGTCAATGATAATACTTTTGATTAAAATATAATGTTGGATTGGAGAAAGAAAGATAATTAGTGGATATTAGAGCATCTCCAATGGTAACTTTTTAAAAAGCTTATTACTATTTGAATAAGTCTTTGTATGACTTTTTACCCATTAGAATAACTAGCTTTTTTAAAAGCTTATTCTAAACTTTTTTTCTACTAACCTTTTAATGAATTTTCAAAATTTGTCTTTTTTAGTCCTCTATGTTTAATAGTTTTTCATTTTAAATTTTAGATATATTATACATAAATTCTTTATTATATTTTTATTAGTTAATAAATAAATTATATAATATTTTATTTCAATTATTATAATATTTTTATATGAGGTATTTTAAAAAATATTATATGTATTAAGATGTTATAAAAAGTGTCAAATTATACAATGGGTATATATAAAACATTTAAGATAGATAAAGGTAAATTGAAAATATTGTAAAAAAAAGGCTTTTGAAAAGGTTAACCATTGGAGATGCTATTTATGTAGAGGTTTTTGGTTAGTAGATTGTTGATGTGGCAAAAGTAATAAGCTATTGTAAAGTTAACCATTGGGGATGCTCTTAGTGGTGGGGTCTTTAGTAATAATAGCTTTTTATTGTGTGGATCTCATCAAATGTATGAAATGAGAAGTTTTTTATAGATAAAAATTTAGAGTGAAATGAGAAGTTTTTTTTGTGGGACGGAGGGAGTATAAGTTTATAACAATAACAATATACTATTTCAGAACATATATACTGTAAAAAAATTAAATTAATACTAGTTAAATTTACAAACTCTTTAAAATAATAAATTTGTCCGGTCTTGACTTGGACCAATGTAAAAAAATTGAAAAACTCTATAAAATAATAATATAATAATTTTTTTTGGGACATCTTTTTATAATTTTCGATAAAAAATATCATAAATTAATAATTCGCAGAAACTCTTGTTTATATTTAGTGAACTTTAAAAATCATTATTGACTTCAATGCATATGAACACAATAGTTACTAATTTACCTTGAGTTACAAGGTTTGCTACAACGTAATTTTAAGAGGCATAGACTAATTTGACTTTTTATTTAGTATGTATAGTATAATTACTTAAAAACTCTTTAAATTAATAATGATTAATTTATCGATAAATTAATAAGTAAATTTATTCGGTCCTAATATTATTATTTTAAATAGTTTTTATTGTATTATAATATCATTTTTTATACGGTTTAAAATGCTAAAAACGAGGATTTGGGACTCTTGCTTCGTAGCGGATTTCAAATATACACATCGTATTTATAAATTAATTTAGTACTCTTTATTTAGTACACATTATTAGTCAACAAAAAAAAAAAAACAAATGCAATTTATCAACTGTAGAATGATACTCCCTCCGTCCCACAAAAAACTTACTATTTGACCTTATAATTTTGTCCCACAAAAAACTTCTCATTTCATACATTTGATGGGCTCCACATAATAATATAATATTATTACTAAGGACCCCACCATTAACTATTAACTAACTATGTTTCTCTCTCCAAACCAATCATATATTTTAATCACAATTATTACCAATGACCCCACCACTAACTATCACCTTAAAACTTGTGCTCAACTCAAATGGGAAGTTTTTTTTGGGACGGATGGAGTATTTCCTAGGGGTGTAAATGAGCCGAGCTGAGCTCGAGCTCGACTAGGTTCGAGCTCGGCTCGTTTAAGTTTTAAGCAGCTCGAGCTCGAGCTCGGCTCGTTTCGAGCCTTATATGTAAAGTTCGGGCTCGGCTCGTTTAGGTTTTCGCAGTTTCGGGCTTGGCTCGATTAGGCTCATTTAAGCTCCCATATACACAAAATATATAAACATTTTTATTTAATTATAATATTTAATATATTATGTAAGCACTTCATTTTTATATTATGTTATATACATATATATGTATAGTATACATCCACACATAAGTATAAAAATATATAATATATAATTGTATTTTTGGAATAATTAATATATATATATGTGCTCGTTTAGGCTCGCTAGCCTAATCAATCTTAATGGATCAAGCTCGGGCTCGGGCTCGTTTAATAAACGAGCTCTTAGTTAAGCTCGAACTCGGCTCATACTCGTTTAAGCTTGGCTCGTTTCGAGCTTTTAACGAGCCGATCCCGAGTAGCTCACGAACGGCTCGGCTCATTTTCACCCCTAATATTTCCTTAAAAGTTAAACGTTCCGGATAGCAAGTTATACACATTATTAGTATACACTATTAGTCAACAAAAGAAAATCAAATGTTATTCGTCAACTGTAAATGAGTAGTATTTGACAAATATTATTTAGATAATGTTTGGAATATTCATACTTCGGTCCAATCAAATTTTCATGGACATAAGTAAAATCTTTGGTTACACGTCTATGGTTAATTTGGTCCGGTTTCCCATTATTCTAAATAAGTTTTTCGAAACAACCCTAAATATTTTTGTTATTTAGAAATGATAAATTGATAACCGATTGGCTTCGGTTATAGATTACAACTATGTTTGGTTTTTTGGTTATTCAATTTTGACCAATTTTTGTTTGACTTTAGTCTAACACCGAGCAATATATTACTTGGTTTTGGTCCAAATCCATTTGTGTAATGAAACTAGAGAAAAAAATATAATATTATCTATACAAATTATTTAGTGCTCCAAAAGCTAATTAGGTTAATTTGGTCTGGTTTTCCATTTTTTTTCAAAAAAACCCCAAACTATCGGTTTTTATTTTGTTAATTCTATTTATAGTTAGTTTCCGCCCACCCTGTTAGTATTCTGTTTTTAACTTTTGGAGTTAATCACATGTCTGAATTCCCTACAACATAAAATTTTTAATCAATTTAAAGTTAGGGGCAATGTTTTAACGATCCGGTTAAACCGAAAAATATGCATGTTGCTGGCCGAATATAACCGGTTAATAAACAAATAGTACTTGTCTGGTTAGAGTTTTTTTAAAACCAATCTTATGAAACCGGTCTGGGCCGGATTTTTTTTTCTTTAACACTAGTTACTAGTGCTGTCAAAACTTGACACGACAATTATATGAAACGAAACGAAATTGAAATTTGAATTCGTCTTCGTGTCGTGTTCGTGTTGCGTAAGACAAACACGATAAAAATACATGAAACGAAACGAAATTGGGACGAAATTGAAATTTAAATTCATGTTCGTGTCGTGTTCGTGTTGCATAAAACAAACACGAAGTTGTGTCATGTCGCGTTCGTGTTCAGAGATTAACACGAAATTGACACGACAATTATGATTTTGGGAACATTTAGAAATTAATGTTTTATTTTTATCGTGTTTGTTGGTTTTTTTACATGTAATAAGTAAGAAATTTGTTATTTTTATTATTTATTTTGTGTTGTTGTGTTTGTCGTGTTTATCGTTTTTTTAATTGGTTCGTGTTAGCAAAATAAAACAGGACGTCGTGTCGTGTTGTTTTCGTGTTGAACGAATTCATGTCATGTCATCTTACTCAAAAATACGAAACGATAGCACAACTTGACAACCCTACAAATTACTATTCGACATTAGTAAATTTCAATATCTTAATTATAATCTTCATAAATCTTAACAAGAAATTGATAGAGTACTTTTATTTTAAATTATCATAATGATTCGTATATTCATAGTTATTGTGCTTGTATCTTCGTAAATAGTACTCCCTCCGTCACTAAATAAAGTTCACATTTCCCCTTCAAGTTTTGTCCCTAAATAAAGTTCTCATTTCTCAAACTTAAGGGACCCACTTAATATAATAATATTATTATCAATACTTTCACTACTAACTACTCCCTCCGTCCCACAAAAAACTTTACATTTCTCACTAAAATTTTGTCCAACAAAAAAGTTTACATTTCTTACATTTGATGGACCCCACATAATAAAATATTATTATTACTAAGAAATTCATCATTAAGAGCATCTCCAATGGTAGCTTTTTCAAAAGCTTATTACTATTCTAATAAGCTTTTGAAAGACTTTTTACCATTGGAATGCCTAGCTTTTTAAAAAGCTTATTGCAATGACTTATTCTCTACTAACCTTTTAACCATCTTTTGATGTTTGTCCTTTTTAGCCCCTTATGTTTAATAACATTTCATTTTAAACCTTAGATTTGTTATATATAAATTCTTTATCATATTTTTATTACTTAATAAATAAATTATATAATATTTAATGTCAATTAGTAGAATATTTTTGTATTAGACATTTTAAAAGATATAATATTTAGTAAGATGTCAAAAAAATTGTCAAATTATATATAGGGGTATTTATAAAACATTTGAGATAGATAAAGGTAAATTAGAAATATTATAAAAGAATAAGCTTTTGGAGAGGTTAACCATTGGAGATGTCATTTGTGAAAATGTTTTTGGTCAATGAAATGTTGATGTGGCAAAACTAATAAGCTTTTATGAGGTTAACCATTGGGGATGTTCTAATATCCACTAACTATCTTTCTCTCTCCAATCCAACCATATATTTTAATCAAAAGTAATACTAGTGACCCCACCACTAACTATCACCTAAAATCTTGTGCCTAAGAGAAATGTAAACTTTTTTGTGGGACGGAGGGAGTATCTCCTAAAACACTTTCTCTTTCCAATCAAACCTTATATTTTAATCAAAAGTAATACCAAATATCCCACCACTAACTATCTCCTAAAAAGTTGTGCCCAAGAGAAATGATAACTTTATTTAGTGACGGAGGGAGTATACAAGAAATTTATTACTACTATATATATTGAATAATATTATAATCTGGTTTAATCAGCTCTACCGTTTTTAAAGCATCAACTAATACGATTCAAAACCTGAATCTTAAAAAATGGTACTGCACAATACAATTTTTCTAACTACTCTAATCACTAAAACGTACAGACGGTGGAAAAGCCAACATGGATAAAGTGGCTCGACACGAAGCTTACAGCGAATGAGCAAGTGTTATACGTGTCATTCGGTACACAAGCGGAGGCGTCCACAGAACAGTTACGTGAGGTCGCAATTGGGTTGGAACAGTCAAACATAAGCTTTATGTGGGTGGTCAAACCAAAGCAATTGCAGTTGATCGGAACAGGGTTCGAGGATCGAGTGAAGGGTCGGGGGAAAGTGGTCACCGAATGGGTGGATCAAGTGGAGATCTTAAAACACGAAAGTGTGTGCGGGTTTTTGAGTCATTGTGGGTGGAACTCGGTGTTGGAGAGTATGTGTGCGGGTGTTGGCGATGCCTTTGATGGCAGAGCAACATCTGAATGCGAGAATGGTGGTGGAAGAGATTGGGATTGGGCTACGGTTGTGGCCACGGGATATATAGTTGAGGCGGAGGAAGTGGCAAAGATGGCGGTGGAGTTAATGGAAGGTGAAGGTGGGAAAAGGGTGAGGAATAGAGTTAATGAGGTTAAGGAATGTGCATTTCGTGCGATGAAGGAAGGAGGGTCATCGTCACGAATGTTAGACTCGTTAGTCGATCATGTTTGTGGAGTCGTGAATTCTTCGGTTTAGGGGCGTTGAATTTATGTTTTTTAAATTATTGTTTTGAGTATGTGACGGAAGCTGGGATAATGTTTAGTTTTTTGAAATTAAAAGTACTCATGAATTGAAACTACTTTACAAGCAAACAAATATACAATGTTTGATGACAAAAAGGCCTTTCATGTTTTTAACAAATCGATAGTTTTTAATTCTTATTGTACGAAATAAATCATTTTACAAACATACTTTTTCCCTTTTAAAAATTTGAATAGTATTTAATTATTGGAAATGGTATAAATAAAGTACCGCTTTGACATATTATGACTATAATAAAATAAAATAAAAAGTTGAAAGGGGAAAATAAAAGATCTCATTTGGAAAGACTATTAGAATAAGTCATAGAAAGACTACACTTTTCTTATTGTTTGAAAAAAAGTTTCTTATTTGGATTTATATTAGTAATCTGTATTTGTTGATATATTTTGATTAAGTAATGTAACTATGTTTTGTGATGATGATAATGAAAGTGATAGTGTGTTAAAAAGTAAGATATTAATTCTCTAATATAATGTTTGAGTTAGTGTTTGTAACAGGTAGTGTAGCTGAGCTTGAAGGGCTTAAAGGTAATTTCAGGTATGTGTTTAGTTTTATATTGTTTGTTATTTTTTGTATTCTGGTTGCAGGTAGCAAGTGGTTAGAAGTTCAGGGTTAGTTTTGTAATATTAGAAAGTTAGGTTAGATATTTTGTGTTATAAGAGAGAGAGTCGAGAGAAGTCTGGATTATTCATTATTCATTTTTCTGTTGTATTTTCTTCTGTCTCGTTCTCTCTCCCAAGAACTAGGGTTTCTAGGGTTACTGCTCTTAGATCGGTTGTGTTGTTTGGTCATGAGCAGATAGAGTAGATGAGTGAATGAGCGTTGTAGAAAGATTTCAGTTGTAATCTGTTCTTGTTATTTTTTAGTTTAATGCAGAGAGTTTTGATTATATTCTGAGTTTTGTTCAGATCTTTACATCTGTTGTTTTTAACATGGTATCAGAGCTAAGTTGGCTCTGATCTTCCGCTTTCTGGTGAATTTCTTCGTATTTTTCGTGGTTCGTTCTGTTGCGATTCATTTGTCAAAATCGCAGCTTTTTTGTGAATCGGAAGACGTCGATTTCTCGTCGATCGTTTTTTTTTTTTGAAGGCTAGGGTTCTATCCTTCGATTTGTTGTTGTGTTTCGAAGGAATCTCTGTAGTTAGGGTTTCTGATTTCGATTACCGATACGGAACTCCTAAAGTTAGGGTTTTTGTTTTCTTTGGATCTATTTGGCTATACAGAGACTGTTGTGTCTCTGATCTCTCTTGTTCCTGGTGCGATCTGTGATTCATTACGTACGTTTGTTCCATCTCGATTAAGGATCTCACATTAGTGATTCATCCGAGGCGATCCTTTCTCTGGTGATCAAGTGAGTTGCTCGTTTATTTCCGCTGCACATCTGTGACTTCATTTGGAGTTTATTTTGGGCATAATCACTGTAAGTCTTCTGATCCGACTCTGAGGCTGTAGCAAGTAACCTTGTTGATTGGAGGGCTCTGAGATACAAGGAGCTTGACCTACGCCAGAGATCTGTACTGGTTGTGATTATTTGTCTCTGTGTTATTTCAATTCAATATTTCTGTTTGATACTAACTTTTTCTGTAGAAGAGAGGACCTGAGTATAACATGTCCAGACCCCTATTGAGAGTCCTTGGAATCTTGTGCTCTGCTCAGTTTTCCTGTTGGGTTGTATCTATTGCTTGTTTTGTTTTTTTCTTGGTTCTTATCTTTGTTTATGTTTAATATTTTTGGTGGTGACATGGCTGATCAAAATGAAATTACTCTTATTAACCAACTTGACTTTAGTGATCCCCTGTACTTACATGCTAGTGATACGACTGGTAACCCTCTAATTGCTCTAAAATTGAAAGGAACTGGAAATTATAATGTTTGGTGTAGATCTATGATCTTGGCTTTAGAAACTAAAAATAAAATTGGTTTTATAGATGGTACTTGTGTTAAAAGTCTGACTAATGATGTATTAGCTAGACAGTGGGAGAGATGTAATTCTGTTGTGCTTTCATGGATATTAAGTTGTGTTTCAGAAGAGTTGTATGCTGGTCAAATTTTTAATTCTAATGCTGCAATAGTTTGGACTGAATTGAAAGAAACCTATAGTAAAGTAGATGGGTCTATAGTTTTTAACCTTCATCATGAAATTAATTCTCTAAAACAAAAAGGATCTCCTATTTCTGTTTACTATCATAAGTTGAATGCTTTGTGGAAACAATTTGATGCTATTGTTGAACTACCTAATTGTCAGTGTGATGTAGGAAATGTGTTACTTAATCATAATAGATTTCTAAAACTTATGCAATTTTTAATGGGGCTTGATGATCGTTATGTGACTATTAGAAGCAATATTCTATCCCGAGATCCTATTCCTGATGTTAAGGCAGCATATGCTATAATTTCTAGGGAAAAATCTCACTTAGGCATATCTAATCATGATAACTCTAATAAACACACTACTACTGCTGCTTTTGCATCTCAAGTTGATAATAAGAAAAAGTTTAAAGGTCCTAACTCTAATCTTAAATGTACCAATTGTGAAGGAATAGGTCACACTGTTGAAAGGTGTTATGTATTAATAGGATACCCTTCATATTATAAAAAGAAAAATAATTTTCAAAATAAGGGTAAAAATGTTGTTAATGCTTCTGAAAAATCTGTTTTGTCTAATGATTCTTCTGACCAATTTACAAGTGCTCAGATTCAAAAGATCGTGTCCTTAATCAGTGAAAAATCTGTGCCATCTACATCAAACAATAATATTCATTCGAACATGGCAGGTAAGCTGTTTAACAACAGTAAAATTTTTAATGAAAACTTTAATAATTTTTTCAATTCAAATAGTGTGTTTAAAAACAGTAATAAAACTTCAAATAATTGGATTGTTGACTCAGGTGCTAATCAACACATGACAGGATCTGTAAAGGATCTTGTTAATGTTGTTGATGTAGCTGATTTAAAATTTTCTGTTTGTCACCCTAATGGAACTGAAGCTTTTATTAAACATATTGGAAATTTGAGATTAAATAGAAAAATTACTTTGTATGATGTGCTTGTTATACCTGAATACTGTGTTAGTTTACTTTCAGTGCAAAAATTAGCTAGAGATAGCAAATTCTTTGTTGGTTTTGATGAGTCAAATTGTTATGTTCAGGATTTGAATGCCAAGATAACTGTGGGGACTGGTAGAGAAATTGGGGGTCTTTATATGTTAAATGTAAGTAATCAAAGTGCTAATTGTAATTATATGTCTACTTGTTACTTGTCTAAAACCTTGTGGCATAATAGGTTGGGTCATCCTGCTGATCCTGCTCTTGATTTACTTAGTGAAACTTTAGATTTTGACAAGAAGAGTTTAGTCTCTCCTTGTGATGTTTGTCATAGGGCTAAACAAATTCGTGACCCTTTTCCTCTTAGTGACCATAAAACCCAAAATATTGGTGATATTATTCATCTTGATGTGTGGGGTCCTTATAAAGTGATAAGCAGAGATGGTTTTAGGTATTTTCTCACGGTTGTTGATGATTATACTAGAGCAACATGGGTATTTTTACTAAAAACTAAACTTGAAGTTTTTAATCAAATTCAAGAGTTTTATGCTTTACTTAAAAATCAATTTAATGTTTCTGTTAAAGTTTTTAGAACTGATAATGGAACTGAATTTGTTAATTCTAATATGAATCAGTTTTGTAAAAATAATGGGATAATACATCAAACCTCTTGTGCTTACACTCCTCAGCAAAATGGGGTTGTTGAAAGAAAACATAGGCATCTTTTAAATGTGTTGCTAGGTCCCTTATGTTTCAGGGGGGGATTCCTCTCTCTTTTTGGACTGAATGTGTGTTAACTGCTGTTTACTTAATCAACAGGACTCCCTCGTATGTTCTTGGTGGTAGGTCTCCTTTTGAACTTGTTTATAATAATAAACCTTCTCTGTCTCATCTAAGAAGCTTTGGTTGTTTGTGTTTTTCTGAAATTCTAAATGATAGTGATAAGTTTAGTAGTAAGTCTGAAAAATGTGTGTTAATTGGTTATATCAATAAAACTAAAGGTTACAAATTGTGGAGTCTTGATAATAAAAAGATTGTTTTTTCAAGAGATGTAAAATTTTATGAAACAGTTTTTCCTTATAAAGAAAAAAATATGGATCAAGACTCAATTATTAATGATAAATCCGGTTTAAATCAATTGAATTTTTTTGACATACAAATTTTTGAAAAACATGAAAATCAACTTGTGCCCAATGATGATGGGAGGGTTTCTGAGGATGATGGCAGTAGGGTTTCCTTTCCTGGCAGCTCTAATGATATCAACAGTGAATGTGTACATACTGATCTTGGAAGCTCTAATAGAGTTACCAGTGAAGGTGTGAACACTGATCCTTGCAGGCCTGGTAGAGTTACCAATGAAGGGAGAACCACTGCATCTTCCATTAATGATAATATTGAGCATGAAGCTCCCGAGGGTTAAAATGTTGATATTCTTGAAAATAATAATCTTAGAAGATCCACTAGACCTAGTGTAACTCCTAAAAAATTTAAAGATTTTATTTTAAATAATAATGTCAAACATAGTCTTGATAAAGTTGTGAGTTATTCACATTTACCTAAAGATGTTTTTGCTTCCATTACTAATTTGAATAAATCTAGTGAACCTAGGTGTTATAAAGAGGCTTTTTTGGATAAAAATTGGGTTGAGGCTATGAATTTGGAAATGGAAGCTCTTTATAGAAATAAAACTTGGGTTCTTACTAATATGCCTCCTAATAGAAAATCTATAGGTTGTAGGTGGATATACAAGATAAAATATAAAGCTAATGGTGAAATTGATAGATATAAAGTTAGGTTAGTTGCTAAAGGTTACAATCAAAGAGAGGGCATAGATTTTGATGAAACTTTTTCTCCTGTAGTTAAAATGATTACTGTTAGGTCTGTTATAAGCATTGCAGTTGAAAACTGTTGGCGTTTGTATCAACTTGATATTAATAATGCCTTTTTGTATGGTGACCTAACTGAAGAAGTTTATATGGATCTGTCTGATGGTTACTTTGATAAATCTGAAAAAAGGGTATGTAAGCTTGTTAAGTCTCTTTATGGGCTTAAACAAGCTCCTAGGAAATGGAATGAAAAACTAACCAAAACTTTACTTGAAAATGGTTTTATTCAAAGTTTAAATGACTATTCTTTGTTTATTAAACAAAACAATAATTATGTGATTATTTTACTTGTTTATGTGGATGATATAGTTGTTACTGGTAATGATATAGGTGAAATTGAAAATTTTAAGTTTTATTTAAATTCTCAGTTTATGATAAAAGACTTAGGAAAGTTACAATATTTTTTGGGCATTGAAGTTGTTAATTCTAGAAATGGCTTATGTTTGTCCCAAAGAAAGTATGTATTAGAGTTGTTAGCTGAGTTTGGTTTAACTGGGTCTAAACATATAGCTACACCTATGGATGTAAATTTAGTTGTGTCTGATATTGAAAATTCAAGAAAGGATGATTTACCTTTGACTAATCTAACTGAATATAAAAGATTGATTGGGAAACTGATTTATCTAACTATTACAAGGCCTGATATTTCTTATTCTGTTCATTGCTTAAGTCAGTTTATGCATGAACCATTGCAGTCTCATTTAAGACTGGCAATAAGGGTGTTGAGATATTTAAAAGGTTCACCTGGTAAAGGTATAAATTTTAGTAAAAGTGGTTCTTTTGAGCTGAAGGCTTTTGTTGATTCAGACTGGGGAAAGTGTTTGTTTTCTAGAAAATCTGTAAAAGGGTATTGTGTTTATTTGGGTAATAACTTGATTGCTTGGAAAAGTAAGAAACAACCTACTGTTTCTAGGTCAACTGCAGAGGCTGAGTACAGGGCTATGAATGCAGTTGTTTGTGAGGTTGTCTGGATAGAAAAACTTCTTTCTGAGTTTGGTTTGAAAAATTTACTTCCTAATAATGTTTTTTGTGATAATAAGGCTGCAATTTTGATATCTGCTAATCCAGTTTTTCATGAAAGAACTAAACATTTTGAAATAGATCTTCATTATGCTAGAACTAAAGCTTGTGCAGGTGTGGTTAAAATTGTTAAAATAGAGTCTGCTAATAATGTTGCAGATATTTTTACTAAAGGTTTGCCTGTCAAGACTCATGAGTTTTTTTGCAGAGAACTCAAGATGTTAGATGTTTTCAAACATGATATTAAGGGGGAATGTTAAAAAGTAAGATATTAATTCTCTAAGATAATGTTTGAGTTAGTGTTTGTAACAGGTAGTGTAGCTGAGCTTGAAGGGCTTAAAGGTAATTTCAGGTATGTGTTTAGTTTTATATTGTTTGTTATTTTTGTATTCTGGTTGCAGGTAGCAACTGGTTAGAAGTTCAGGGTTAGTTTTGTAATATTAGAAAGTTAGGTTAGATATTTTGTGTTATAAGAGAGAGAGTCGAGAGAAGTCTGGATTATTCATTATTCATTTTTCTGTTGTATTTTCTTCTCTCTCGTTCTCTCTCTCAAGAACTAGGGTTTCTAGGGTTACTGCTCTTAGATCGGTTGTGTTGTTTGGTCATGAGCAGATAGAGTAGATGAGTGTATGAGCGTTGTAGAAAGATTTCAGTTGTAATCTGTTCTTGTTATTTTTTAGTTTAATGCAGAGAGTTTTGATTATATTCTGAGTTTTGTTCAGATCTTTACATCTGTTGTTTTTAACATCGTGACTATAGTGAAAGGTGTGGGTGTTGGTGCATACGTACTAATGGTAGGTTGTGATCAAATACTTCATTATATGAATCATACATACCCGCCATTGACATGTTATTTAATTTAAGAAAGAAAAAAAAAACACCCTCACAAAATTTAATGGTCTACTCTCTACACCACGATCCGCCATCACCACAAGTCATCACACGATACATGATGTAGCACCACCCTTCCACGGGATGCTATCTCAGATCACCACATTCCATCACGCCACCGCATCCTATGTGCCTAAAAGGAATGCATTCAACTTGACATGTTTGATTCAAGTTGTCCGAATGATTTAACATGTTGAATTATGGAGATTGTACGTATGGTCCGCTTCCAAGAGTGGGGTATCCTAACATGTAATTGTTAGAATTAATGATTTGTTACATTTCTTTTGGGTTATTGTCTTTTTTTGTGTACAGGTCGATTTAATATATGGAAAAAAAGATTGAATTAGATTTATTAATTCGACAACATGAAACAAGTAGCATAATTGTGAATAGCGATTCTACTTGACAGTGGATTTAAGTCTGTAATCAACTCGGTAATAAATATTAATAAACTTTAATTTTTTAAGAGATATATTAAATGCCTTTTTATTTAAATAAAAAATTAAGTTTATTAACAACACTTATCATATGATTCTAAAAATATAGCACGTAAAATACGAGCCATATCGGGTGCCACACAAAACACTGATGGTCTAGTGCTATAGGCTATTTCGTAAAATGATAGTCTCGTTTCATGTCTTAGCGCCACCATATCAGGCTTTTAGAACTTTGCCTAGAAACTTTCGACAAGGGTGGCCGTAGTACCTACTAAATTAACTATCACTAGCTTCGCTAGACTACGTGAAATTAATTCTTAGACATAAACAGTTTAAAAAACAAGTCTAAATATATATAGGCTTAGGCTTAGAGAATCCGGTGTGTGGCGAGAGGGGGTGGGCGCCGGACACCACCTCGGCGCGCCGGACGCGCCACGACACCGCCCGCTAAGCGAGCGAGGTGTTGCGCCGGATGGTCGACGGATGCAGCAGACCAATGAGCGAGTGCCACGTGGACTAGCCGTTGGAAACGGCTAGTTTTCCAGAATTTTTAAATTTTTTTAAAAATTTTTTTTTTTAAATAAAACCTATTATAAATAACTCATTTAACCATAACCTTCTTTCACACCATTTCTTACACTTTCACTCTCAAAAACTCTCAACAATTTCTTACCCTTTTCACTCTCCAAAATGTCTCAACCACCACACCCCGATTGGATGAACGGTATCCTCGGATGGGGAGGTTCCGGCTCACCGGCGTCCAATCCGTCAACACCTTCGTCCCAACAATCGGTATCATCCACCCAAAACACCTTGATGCCGACATTTTCCCAAGAGCAATACAACCACTTTATGCTTCAACAACAATTTCAAAACCTTCAACAACAACCACAACAATTTCAACCCCCTCCTCAAATGTGGTCACAACACCAATGGTCACAACCACAATCTTTTCAACCACAACAATCTCAACAAAACCAACCCCCTCAAGACACCGACGCCGTTGAAAAGGCGAGAAGAAAGGGGAAAAAAGTTGCCGTCAACTTAAGTCGGAAGGTTATGCGGTGGGACGCCGCCGAAGAAGTTTTATTGGCGGAGTGTTGGGTTAGCGTTTCCGAGGACCGCGAAAAGGGCGCCGACCAATCGGATGAATGTTTTTGGAATAAAATCCTTGTTGAGTTCAACAAGGATGTTGGTACGCCGCGTACCAAAGACATGTTGACGGTGAAAATGAGGTCGACTTTATGGCCCGTGTCCGACAAGCGTACCGTGACGAGTCGTCGTCAAAAAAACAATTTAACAACGAAGGTGCGTGGGAAGTTTTGCGACATTGCCCGAAATGGGACGCCCCCGAACCCATTTCGCTCTCCGATAACGAAGAACTTTTCGGGAAAGATACGAGACCACGTCCGGCGGGAAAGTCTCGTAAGGCAAAAAAAAGTAGGTCGGAAAGTTCATCCGGCCCTAACACCGCCGGAAGTGCCGCACCGCCGGACCTTGGCGAGGCTAGGGGTGTTGATCGGGTATATTTTTCGGGTTTCGGGTAGTTCGGGTCGGGTAGTACGGGTTTTCTCATATATAAAAAATATCCAATATCCAAACCAAATTAAATTCGGGTATTTGGGTATGGGTAGTTCGGGTAACGGGTCGGGTATGGTTATATCCACTAATACCCGAGAATTGACATACTTGTATTGCCGACAACCACAATATTTATATTTCGATCTTATACACCATCTTTGTCAGTAATTTTATCAAATTCCAACTAATATGGGGCTCTATCATTGACTTTTAGATGAAATTAATGAACTACAAGTAGAACGATCATATTTTATTTATATAACTATAAAATATTACCTTAAAATAATGCCTTTTAAAAACATTCGGGTATTCGGGTATACCCGCCTAATTAAAATATTACCTTATACCCGAACCGCTTTATTTTCGGGTTACCCGATACCCAAATATTTCTACCCGATACCCGAATTACCCGACCCGTTCTACCCAAATCCGAGACGGGTCGGGCGGGTAGAACGGGTTTCGGTTATTTTCGACAGCCCTATGCGAGGCTATGATGGCCGAGTTTAGGCGGAAAAGTGAAGCCGCTCAATCGGCTTACGAAAGGTCAAAGGCGCGGGATGACGTTTTCGTGCGGTTGGAAGAATTGAGATTCCTCGGCACTAGCACCGAGGGGTTGGGGCGCGCGGATAAGGCGAGAATGATTAAGCAAAAAAGGGCGATCCGCGAAAAATACCCCATCGACGAAGATGAACTTGACGTGGATGATGACGACGAGTAGTTTTTTTTTGTTTAATTTTCGGTATTTTTTTCCTAATTTTCGGTATTTTTTTTATTTTTTCGGTAATTTTTTTCTTTTTTAGGTATTTTTATTTTGTATTGTGTAATATTTATTTTAATGAAGTATTATGGTTTTAAAAAAAAGGAAAAAGAAAAAAAAAAGAGGTGGGGTCCAAATGGCTTAAGTGATGGTAGAGAGGTACTTGAGGGTTTTGAATGTGAAATGTGAAATGGTGATGTGGCGCATAGGTGGCGTAAAGATGGCGAAGTGGCTTAAGCCACCACACCTAATGCTCTTAATAAATTCAATCAATGACACGTACTCTATTTATAATATTTCCTTAATTTTACAACGTATCGTGGCGATTTCTTAGACCCAAGTTTATAGTCACTTAATTATGCTTATTAAACATTATTCTTCAAGAAAATGCTTTATTTACTCACTACCATGGTACCGCACAAAGCAGCGGTGACGAATAAATTTCAATGATTTTTCGATTCTTTTGGCGGTTGACACTGACCAAACGGTGGTGGCTATAGGAGAGGGTACGCCATGTGTCATACTTTTATTGGGTAAGGAAAATATACTGATCAATACCAAAGTGCAAATGAGAGTATATAAGACTTATGCATAAGGGAGGGGTCGCACCCCTCCGTCCGTCTTTGGTCGTGGCCAAAGACGCGTCCCCTCCCTTATACCAAGACCGCGCGTTGCGTCCCAAACCTGGTTTGGTTGTCTGGACGACCGATGCAGGTCGTGAGTAACATGGTTGCTTGTACTTTATGTTTGGTGAGTGGTATATATATTAATTAAATTAATTTTAAGGTTTGGTCGCCTACTACGTGGTTTTGGTCAGTGTTTGTCATGTGTTTGGTCGGTTGAGAAAAAACGGTGGCGCTGAGGTTGCAGGAGTGACCAAACCGGGTTTGGTCACCACTTACTGGTAGTCTAAGTATATATATATAAATTGTGTGTGCATGCCAATAAAATATATACAAATAAAATACGTTATAAATAGATATAGGAAAATGTGTGTGTATAACGTTTCTGCGAGAGTATGATGAGTATGCAAAAACATATAAATATACATATGTGGCATGAGTGTGAAAAAATTGTACAATTATGCAAATAACATGTTTCAACTAAAAACATCAATCAAGAAAAAGAAGATATAAGAATGTAAACATAGATCATGCGATCTTATATATCTAGAGACTCCTAAGGGTATAAAATGCAAGTGTAAGTCTCCTAGCGATATTACCCTACAAAATGAGAAAATACATACAGTACCTCTCTAGACTTACATTTTCTAATACTAATCCTCCAAAAAAACCTTAAGAAAGATAATCTATTGTACTGCTAAAATCCTTTAGATCATGTAGAACCCAAAAGACTGAAAAAAACACGTAAAACCCAAAACCCAGGGCGGATGGAGTTTGTAAAAAGTGGAGTCCAACGCGATTTTTCAATTTATAGTAGAATCTATATTACCTATTGGGTTGGTTATTAGCCCAATTGTAAGGTAGCCCTCAGCCCAAAACCAGAATCCAAATTGCTTCCGGTTGCAAAATAAAGTGTAAGATTAATAAATTATCAATTCTTAAGATTTTCGAAATTGGACATGTCAAGTTCTCAACAACATCTAAAAAAATTAATATATTTTTAAAAATAAGATGTAAAATAATTTTTCTAAAAAACAAAAAATGTACATATTCCAAAGAAAGAAATATGTAGCACATACAGATGTCAACAACATCTAATATATTCCCAATTTTAGGAATTTCCATTAATTTCATGTTTGGATTTGGAAAAAAGGGTATTGATTGTAGAAGCTTCACGGGCCTCGAGTCTTGCGGAAACAAAGACAACCCTTTGGTTGATCACCCGGAATCATACCCCCGCCTTTTGACGTGTCAATGGCTTCCAACATTGTAACAACCTCCTCCATTTCAGGCCGTTTGTCCGGATTTGCATCCCAACATCGTTTCATTACATTCGCCAGTGAACTCGGGCAGCATCTAGGCATTTCCGGCCTCAAATTCTACAAAAATAAATATTTACCATTTTAAGTCACGATTCACGTGAAGTGATCAAGTGTTACAACCCTTAAAATTTTGGAAATGGTGATATCCTAAACATGCGTTGACTTGTTAAAAAAGTCATTGTGACGTGCGTTAATACTTACAAAATACCAAATTAAGTATCAAACAGCCTAAAAATGTTAAAGTTTTAAGGCTTAAACCATATTTAACCCTACAAATATCTGAAGGTTAAAACGCTAAATACGTGAAAGGTTAAGGTTAAACAATATTTATCCCTAAAAAAATTAGACCTCAACAAAAAATGACTGGTTTGGGGTTAAATAAGTAATTATAAATCTTAAATGAAAAGGGTTATACCTGGCGAACAACAGCTGAAGTGACTTCTGAAAAACTAAGGTCGGGATATGGCATATCACAACAATATATTTCCCATAAACATATGCCAAAACTGTAAACGTCACATTTCCTATTGTATGGGTTACCATTAAGAACCTGCAAAAAAGAAATCCAAATTAAATAAAAAATTATTTGGGTGTGAGAAAAATGACTATTAAGGACATACCTCAGGGGCCATATATCCAAGAGTCCCGGTTTCACCTGTCATGTCATTAGGGTTTGATGCTTCCACGCGTGCAACACCAAAATCGGCTATTTTAATAGTTCTACTTTTGTCCAATAACATATTTTCAGTTTTCACATCTCTGTGTACGATCTTTTGAGAGTGCAAGTAGCTTAATCTAGTAAATAAAACATTGATTATAGAGTTTTGTAAGCAATTAAAAAGAAAATTAAGAAAGAGAGATACACTTTGATATCTAGAGGTCAAACAGACTTATTTTCAACTTCTAAATTGACATAAACTCTTTAAGTAATTGTATAAATTTCAAAAGCTACATTAAACACCAGAATATATGTACTTAAAAGGGTTAATTATGTTTTTAAATCCTCAAACTTTTACTAATTTAGCGATTTAACTCGTAAACTTTTTTTGGACATGGTTTATCCTAAACTTTGTTGAATTAGCATTTGAACCCTTTCGTTGACTCAAAGTCAAATATAGTCAAACACATGAAAGTGGAAGATGAATACCCTCTTGCAAGATCGAGTGCCATTTGAACAACCACTTTAAAAGCAAGCTTCTTTCTTCTATTTTTTATAAGATAATTCTTCAAGGCACCCCCGGGAAGATATTCCACCACAACACAACAAATGTTACTTGGCATACCAATTTGCCCATTTTCGGTTTGTACATTCAGCTCAGAAGAACCCATTGTTGCACCTATGAACTGCATAACAATGATAGTCAGCTTTTGAAATGGCAAAGCGGCGGGTCGGGTCAAATAATGGGCCGTATTATAGTTCGGGTCAAACGGGTTTGGTTGACCCGCCAACACTTTTTAACCTTTTTTTAACTAAAAGTAATTAATGTATAATAATAAAATGTTTTAAGTTTTGTAAAAATAAAACAATTTAGGATGATTACTATAAAAACGAACACGAAAACATAGAAATATGACCTTTGTGACATTAGGATGATCAAGCTTATGCCACACGGCCACTTCTTGTGTAAATGCTGCCCTTAAAGATTGTATTTCGGCTTCTGTTCTGTGACCCTCTTCCCCCCAATCCAGCAGTTTCACTGATAATTACAAAAATAGTAATCATAAAATCGCCTTTAAAATAATCCTAATTTACAATTCTTTGTGAAATAAAGCTAAAAAGTATAACAATTGTAAAGTATATGTAAGAAAGTGATGTATATATAAATGTATAATTGATAATTAATTAATTGAGGCTGAGATCCTAATTTGTAGGCAAGAGGAAAGATAATTATATTATTATATAAAACAGGTTGGATCACATGAAAGTCAGAAAGACAACATCATCACCAATAGAAGTTACTAGTATCACCTGTTAGAAATGTTCAAAACCTTATCTGTGTAGGTCACGGATTACATGTTCAACATTTTTCACCTTTATAATTAAAAATTATGATTACACCGTCATCAACCACCAATAACCACCGTCAATTCTCCACCACCACCCAAAAAATTATCGTTATTTAAAAAATCGGGTTCCCCAATGTCAGAGCTAATTGGAAGTTTTCAATATCGAATATTTAGAATTAATTAATAGAATCTAAGCATGAACGAAAATGCACAAAATGTTAGCAGCATGAATAAAACGAGCAAAATGAAATGGAGTAAATGGATGTAAAAATAGAAACGAGAGGTGAAATTGAAGAGCTAGTGATACGGACAACTTACCGGCGACGTCGATGCCGTCGTAGACGCCACGGTGGACGGTGCCGAAAGTACCACGAGCTAAAATACCTTTGATTAAGAGCTTAGAAGGATCGATCTCCCACTCCTGCCTACCTCTACTAGCCGTGGCAGTATCCGGTAGGGTAACGGCGGCAGCGGCGGTGGCGGAATCTTCAAAATCTGGTTGTTTTTTCTTATTTTTTTCCATAGTCCATGCTCTGTTAAGATGCTTCTCAAGCTGTTCATCTAAACTCTTGAGATCAATTTGATCTGCTCTTACGAATCCATCATTGTTGTTATTGTTTTCTTTCATGTTCTCCGACCAAAATTTGGGGTTTTCCGGCGATTAATTCCCCCCTTTTTATACTATCCAAAGGACTGCAGGATATCCAATTGGTAAAATATTTAGGGAGGGAGGTCTATTTTTATTGCATTGATTGAAGTTACGAAGATAGTCCTTCCACTATGATTAAATTAACATTTTCTATCTTATAAGATTTTAAATTAAATTGGGAGCCCTATGTGAAAATTAAGGTTTAACAGAAAAAAACGGGTAATTAAAATTAGAGTTGGAATTGCCGGCTCTGGAACGGGAGTCGCTTTGGCGGTTTCGGTTCCTAAAATAAAATTATCATCGTAAGTGTTTTTCTTACACACATATACATCACAAAACTAAGAAAACACATGTAAGAAATACAAGTTTATTTTTTCTAGATTGTAAATATTCCCCCAATTAAGGATATGATCCAAGCTGTGGATACATCAAATGAAATGCCCCACCAACGGCAGGATTCCCGAACTGTATGGCATGCTTGAAATAAATGATCTCTTTTTCAATACAGCATACTAATTTTTTTTTAAACAGCTTTCAATAATTAATAAAACATATTAAATCAACTTTCTTTTTAAAGACTAATAAACAGAACCAAGCTCATAGGGTGTAATGATATATCCTTCTAAGACATTTTGATAGAATCCTGTGGTGTTTAATTTTGTATGGATGGATCATCAATCGTGACATTATGATGTCTTGGTTGAGCAAGTATCTTCACATAAAATATATAATTTATGTAAAAGTTAATACTAAATTTATTAATTAAAATATAATATAATTGGGAAATTTGACAAATATGCTTACAATGATTGAAATAAGAATATGTAAATAAAAATGAACTAACAAACTAAACGAGTCTTGGAGTCTCGTAAACTTCACGATCCCCTTAAAATAAATTCGCTGTATATTTCCCAGGGTAAAACAACCGGAGTAGTTTTATACTACTGGATATAATCCAAGCTCGAACACTTAACGAAATTCCTTGTGTTTAAGAACACTAACTATAAAGAGAGAGCAAATTTGTGATGTAAGTGAGATTATGAAATATGTGAATCATGTGTCTTACAAATGAACGACATCATCTCTATTTATAATAGAACATGGGAATAATTACATACATTAATGTCATCATACATATTCATTACAAAGAAATAAAATCAAGCATTCGAATATTATTATGACAAATATTAAAATTATTAATAATATTATTTGAATACACCCCACTAAACTGAGTGGCAAAAAATGAACCACCATGAAACCTCGGAGACGAGTGTGGATAGGTTCAGGTTCATTTGTTTGATTTCTTTGTTTCATACACCCCACTTTGAGAATCGATATCTCATTCACCACAACTCCATTTTGGATATCCCAATAATTAATTATATATAACTAGGTTATGACCCGTGAAAATCACGGGTTGTCAATAATTTTATTGAGCGTAATTTTTATATAATAAAAAACCTTATCGTTAATTGCATGATTATTACATATATGGTAAGAGAATATATAATGATTCTAAAACGCAATATATAGAATAAGAGCTTACAAATTATATAAAAAATGAGAAATTTTAATATTACATAATAATAAAATGATAAACATAGAATAACAAATAAAATAAAATAACTCAAATAAAACATTACTAAGTAAATGTTCAACGATTACGAAATAATTTCTTTAACAAAATAACGATTAAAAAAAAATCTATTTAACAAAATGAGAAAAGTTAACATAAATTTAGAAGACTTTCAAAGATTGAGGGATTTAATCGGCTATTTGTTCACTCGTCATTTAGTCACCTACTAATTTCATGTGCTTTTGGGTGATTTGATAATGTCTTGAATAGTCATTCGTTGATTATGGTTACAAACGATATATTACTAATAGGCAATCCCCCCTTTTTCCGTGATAATGTGAAAGGACTCAATTCCTTCTTTCTTCGAAAGTAGGCAAGCTAGGGAGATGTTCATACCTGGGGTAATGGTTGGAGAGGCAAACTCGGATTCAGCAAGAATCTCATATTTTGATTCCTTTGTATAAAAATGATTTAAGAGGTTGTATGCTTACAAATAGATTTTGGCGACTTTCAACCCCTTGAACCCGTTTGACCCTAGACCCGTTTGGGATAAAAATAATAATAATAATAATAACAATGTTACCAGTTAATCAGTTATCACTTAAGTTAATAAGTCAAACTTGAATAAAATAGAATACCATTTTAAGTCTAATAGTCCATGTCCTGTTTGAATTAAACATGGTTGAATTAAATAAAATACACAATGTGACTGTTTGACTTTTATAGTCAAACAATCATAATAAAACAATCAACAATCAGCAATCTGGTAATGTTTCTTGAATTTGCATGGTAAACTCTTTATTAAAAATCAATGTTAATTTATTGCCTTTTTATTATTTTGTTTGATTTTGACAAATATATCATTTTTAAATCAAATAAAAAGATTAAATAAATCTAGATTATGACCCGTGAAAAATCACGGATTATCATAATTATGTTAAACGTAATTTTTATAGAATATAAATATGAGTTATTGATTGTATGTTAATTACGTATGAAATAATAAGGCATATACATAATTATGCATTATATAAATATGAGTTAATTTGTAATTACGTAGTACGTCAAAAGATGAAAATATAATAACTAAAAGAAAATAAAAACATTAACGTTAAACACTACTATAACTAAAAGGTGTTTGATATTAAAAAATAATGTCTTTAAAATAATTTTCTGAACACTTTTTTGTATACAACATTTAACATTTTATTTGTTAGACTGTTATCCTTATATTCTATTAATAATTTCAATCCTTATATGCTCTTTACTCTAGATAACGCTACATACAAATACAACTGTCCGTGTGAAAAAATTGATTCTCTCAAATATAAACCAATATTTGACAACATTGTCCTTGAATCTTATTAATTGACATAGCAAAACAAAGAGCACGTGAAAATTGTCTTCTTTTAAACTTAAAGGAATATTGTGGTCAGTAGGTGTCAAACACAACTTGATGTAAAAGTACGACATCTGACATTATTTTCAGATATAACAATTGCTTCTATAACACGGGTACCCAAAGTGATTATCTGAAATTTGATACCATTATATAAACTATTTCCTGGTCTATGTTTCTTAATAACATAACAGGAACATCAACTTTTAAAGTATATAATGATACTTATATGATTATTATATATAGTGGGGAGTTATATAGAGAACCCATTGATTTTCAAAAATGAACTCTAAACAATTAATTTTCAAAATGAACGGATCTTAGAAGATACATGAAGGGATTTGATGAGGGACCATCAAATATAGGTAATGCATGTATGTTATTCATGCATGTATACATATATGTTACCACACATGTATGTATCATAAGTGTTATTTGTACATATATGTTTTTCAGTATTTTTGATGTTTTTTTAAATATGTCTGATTTGGGTTAAATATTATTGGTTTGCATATATATTTACTAAATTTTGATTGGGTTAAAAGGATTCTACAATATTCTACACAAAAAAATGAGTTCTATATATAACTCACCCCATTATATATATATATACGTTAAGAATTTTTAGATGTTTCTATAATTTAAATACTGGAATTGAATTTATAATAATGCTATAGAGATTAAGGTCTATGATTAAATTCTATAACAAAAAAGTTGAATTAAAATGATAAACATTTTAAAATAATAAAATTAAAACAATAATAATTAATAGTAAAAGTGTAAAACCACAAGATCAATATTGAATTAAAATATATTGAATTCACAATGAGTTTATGCGAATAACGTTAATTCAAAACTCAACCTAATTAGCTGATAGATTTAAAAAATCACGGAAATAGTTCAGATAATTATCACGGAAATTTAAATTGAATATATTTTAGGAATTTATTAATTAACATTAAATCAAATATGTTTTTAAGATTTGAATCTAAATTCGGAGGGTATTAAAGATATTATAAAGAAATATTATGAGAGTGTGCCATGTGTCATAAAGAGACCTTAAAAGAAGACATGTAGCACTAAAGACTTTGTTTTATTATAATAGTAGATAAAATATACATATAATCATATGTATGTAAAATTGATGAAACATAATTTTCCAACAATTTATAAACAAGATTCGGTAAATTATGATATTTAAACTGCTTTTGGTATTAATATATAGACGGCAAAGATGCCGTCGTATTGTTTTCAAGTCCCAGCCAAAAACTGATGGCGTCAAAGGGTTACTTACTTACTTTTCAAGATCGTTAAATATCGTGAGTAGCATATGATAGTAAACTTATAAGAACGATTGTTTTTATTTAAAACGAGTGGGTGGGTATATATTTATGGGAATATTCTAAGGATTCAAACGGTATTATAATATTAGACGTTAAACATTGCTTCATTTAACTTATCTAGAACTCGTGATTGATAAGTCGAGTTTCACTGTAACAAGAGGTGTGATGGTTACGAGTGGATATTTATTGGTCTTTTTGAAGGAAGAAACGACAAGAAGAAAATATAGCTTCAGGTTTTTTCTTATTTTCCGTAATCGTTGCATTCTAAACCTTTCTATTTTTGCTTAGACCCTTTTGATTCATGTTTTGTGTTCTCATACGTAAGTACCAACCTTCTGTCCTTCTTTGTCATTATATGAAGAGGAATATTTTGATGTGTATATGCTAAATATTTTTTAAGAATATGTTAAATACCTACAAACAATAATGTGTAAATTTACGTCAATTATTTTGTATAATTGTATGCATTTTTTTTCAGAAAAATAATCTCTCTATTTTTAAGTATATATATAATTGTCTACATCTTACGTCTTTTATACTTTTATTTTGAATGGATTGAACATTGTTATTGTTATATTCATTGTTTAGTATGAATAACTAAAATTGTAGCTCAACTAAAGTATGCACTTCGATTATTCGAATGAATTTTACCTAATAATGAATAATAGTTATATGTATAACCTTTATTTATAAATAGTTTTTGACACGATAGTAAAATGGATATTTATCTATGTGAATTGGGAATAACTCAATAAGCACCATGTGGGCACATGGATTGATGGATATGCCTCAACTAGAATATGTATTCATGGCCCACTTTGTTTCGATCCCAAAATCAACTATACTTAAGTTTATTTCTCAATTATTCAGGGACATAAATAATTGAAGAACTTTTTGAATTAAGTTTCATCATACATTTTGTACTTGTATTGTGTTTTAAATGGATTGGTTTATTGTTGCATTTTTTCTAGATATCAAAAAGGAATTACAAAGACAAGGAGCATAAGAAAAATGGAAAAATATTGTATTTTATTGACTTATAAAAAAACTGCTCTAAACCCGACCTGAACCGAACCCTACTGGTTCGACCTGAAATAGCTTGTGTTTTTAGTGGTCTAACAACTTGATTCTTTCAACATTTTGCATGTGTTTGTTAACATCCTCCGTTCGGGAATCACCATAAAGAATCTTGAATTGTTCAAATTTCAAATCTTCACACTTCAAAGCTGCAGATTTACAGGCCTTGATGTTCCCTGATTTAGAAAAACAAAAGGTTAATAGATCATCCTAAATCATTTAATTTAAAAAATTAGGTATAATTGAAATAATTATATCTGATACACTAATTGTTTACAGTAAATCAAAAAAATATGAACAAAAAGTGGCTCACCACTAAGGTCCAGTAAGTTGAAAACCACAGGGCAATTTCCTACACTTTTGACCATGGTAATTGCAGCCCAAACATTTTGATGCTCGTCTCTTGAAGATCTGATAATGCAGATTTTGGTGATGTGATTTACATATTTTACTGCAATGTGATATACATGAGATGTTAGCATTCGACTAGAAAATGGAAAAATGGGCGGGTTGGGCAGCGGGTCAAAAGAGTTCGACCGGGTCAAGTTGACCCAAAACACTACGTCTATTTACTCAAAAGTTTTCTACAAAAACTACATTTATATTGAATAAAAAAAGTAAGTTGACTAACCTTGGAATGATCCTAGTGATGAGGCAAGACCACACTCACCAAAATTGACAAGAATGCTATCTTTAATTGCTTTGGATACATTATGTTGGCTAATAATAATAGGATCGTCTTTTGAAATATCATTATTTGGATCTATAAACACCTCCATTACCATGTACCCATTTTTAAATCCCACCATGATGGTTTTCAACCTTTAAAATCAACAAACTATAGATTTAGTTACAAAAATATTTGAAATGTTTTATTGACTATGTTCACATAAAAGGTTCTACTTTGTTATACTAAAATCAGATCGAATGGCTTCCTGTACAAAATCATCACTCTTAGGCTCTACAAAAAATCCATTTTTTTTACCAATTTCCAGCATACCAAGTCAAGAACAGTTTATCACCAATACAATCCATTAATCAGAGGCAAATTACCAGGATCATGGTGTCTTTTACGATGATTAAAATGCTTAAATATGCCTAATTTTGATCTATCAGGTGTCAAATTGGGAATTTAAGAAACCAAACCAACTTGTCGTTTAAAAATCATTACAATGAAAAAGAATGCAAATAGCCCTAAATTTTTGATATGGAGAATTCAGATTTAATAAAGTTTTTATGGACAAATTTCTAAAAATTGTTAGATTTCTCAGAACATGTAGAACGAAAAGACGTACAGGGTCAATAGCAAGATGTACCGTTTTTCAGATTAAAGGACGGCGATGAAGGGAGTCGTAAAAGCAACGGTGAGGAGAACGACGGCGGCCAGGTAGTGATTATAAATAAAAAATGAAAACAATAAATAAACAAAAGGACCCGAAAGGATCAAGGGACATATCTCGAAAAATTAAAATATTTTCTGCAAAAAACTTATTAGTAGTTGAATAATCTTTCTTGTAACTGAAATATGGAAATTTTTTTATAAGCTTAATTATAAGTTAAATATACATATAAAATACTAAATAATTTATTAAAATACTTTTTGAGTCCCATCTATCTTTGTTCATTTCCTTTAGATAGCCAAAGCAAATAGTATTCTCTCTCCAATCGAAGGCATGGTGCCAACGGTTGGAGCAAATCGAAGTATCAATCGAAGGGCCACTGGATTGGTATTAAATGTCTCTTTTTCAATTTTCATATCTTTATTCAGAATGGTCCTCTCTTATTGCGAGTCTCACGCCTTGCATGTCATCGATAACACATCACAAGGTCGATGAGTGTTATGGACGGATGGGCATGACATCGACAATTTTTATTTTTATTTTTACTTTTTTCGAAAGAAAATGGGTTAAATGATGAAATTATGAGTGTAAAATTGCAAATGCTCGTGTTATTATAACTTAATCTTAATGGTTTTTTCTAACTTATGTCATACGACATGAGGTAAGAAACATTAATTGATGTTATAGTTACTATTTATATTTCATAATTATTAAAATTAAACTTTATTTATTACATTTTTCAATATGTTCTGAACATTTGGTTCAACTAATACTTCCTATCTAATGAACTGAGTTAGCTGAACTATAACTTAATAAATAAAACATACTACATATTGTAATATACACAAAACTAGAGGGCTCTGATTATCATAAAAGACTATAACGTGAGCCAATGATTGGAACGTTGTTTTATTATGTTTAAGGCCTCTCCCAACCGTTACCCATCAGCAAACCCAGTAGCGCCACGTCATCACATCCTTACTGACACGCTACTGACACGGTCGTGTCAACCCTACCCATCACTAACTCATCACTAAACACATCCTTTCCACATCATCCTTTCCACATCATCATTTTTTACTAATAAAATAATTATAAAATAAATATATTACATTAGTTTAAAAATACATTGTTTAAATTAAATAAAAATAATAGTAAATTAAAAAAATATTACATTTATTAAAATTTAAAGAACAAAAAAAATTAATTTTTTTGAAAAAAAGTTATATATTTTTATTATTAAAACAAATATATATAAAAAATATAAATTAAAAAAATAAATTAAAAAAATAGAGAAAAAGAAAAGATTTTTTATTAAAAAATACAAATTGTACAAGTAATAATGCATGTGGTACAAGTCCAGCCCCCCCCCCTCCTTTTTCCTCTTCCTCCTTCTCTCTCTCCCAGCCCTCTCTCTCCTCGCCGACGCCCTCCGCCCCCCGTCCTCATGCGGACGCGTTCGCACGACGCCAGCTACCGACGTCGGCGTGCCAACGGTGTCAAGCCGACGTGCCTTTGACGTGCTCCCGACGTGCCCGTTGGCATGGGTCTAACAGTGACGAGTTTTCAAACTCTATCAGTTTTGTCACATCAACGCCACATCACCTTCTTCTTTAATTGACAAGTTCGTGTCAACAATATTTTTTCCTCTCATCTACCCTTCCCCCTCTCTACATAGTACTCTCCAACGAGTTAAAAACACATTCACACTGTGTTCCAAACTTTTTAAATAAAAGAAGAGAGGAGAAGTGTAACACACCAATTTTTTTCAAAACGATTTAAACTTTTAATTAAAAAGTTCAACATCCAAAAATCCATAAAATCCAAAAACATAGTTTAGTTAAAACATTTGGAAGGATTACAAGTCTCAAAAACTGGTGTTACAATAATATCAAAACCAAAGTCTAGGGAATTAAATAAGTGCACCGAGCTAATCACATCCAATGCTAACTACGGGCCGCCTAATCCTTAGCTCCCGAACCTGAGTACATAGTCAAAGGAAATGTAGTATGTGAGACAAAATTGTCTCGTGAGAGACATGGGTTTTAGACCCGGTTATAAAATAATTGCGATAAAATAATAATTAAATAATTATCACATTGCACATAGTCAATCATACACTAAGGCTTGTCATAAGCCCAACACATACGTAACGGGCCTCCCCGAAACAAACTCCCCCGATATGGGTTATCTAGGTAAACTCCCCCGTTTCCGGGTTATCTATTTGCTCCCCCGATTTCCGGGTTATCTCAAACTCCCCCGCTTTCCGGGTTATCTATTTCTCGACATACTACTCTTGCGCAGGGTGGTACCGCCCCAAGTAGTAGTCACTAACTCCCCCAACTAGTGTGGGTTATCTAGGATCCAATTGATTAGCTACCACATAACAAATCATCAACTTGGGCCAATGCCCCATATCACAACTCAATCATACTAGTGGTAACTAAACAAATCAATTTACAATTCATTTCAATTCAATTCAATTCAATTCTTACTCTATCAGTTTAATCTTTTCTTTATTAAAACTATTTATTTAATAAAGACTCTAAAATCATTTCAATTCATAACACATGGTTTACTATGTACTCAGAGAATGTCACATGTACTCACCTTAGCAATGATATCCAATACTTGTGTTAATCAACACAAATCCTTACTTCTTAGTCAAAGAGGTACTCTCAATCATAAGGTCTTCTTGACCTAATATCAATATCATCACAAATACTAGTTATTATCCATCACTAGCACTAGTTAATCCATAATAATATCCCCAAATCACCAAGTTCATACAACTTGGTGGAATCTCAAACCCTAGTTCAAGATTTTCATCCATAAAACCCAAATCCAACTTGTACACAATGATTACAAGTCTACAATGAGTGTTTTACACTCATGAGAGATCATCTTCCCCAAAGATGATATGGTTGGTTCCCAAAACCACCATTAATGCCCAAGAAAAGCTTGAAATCACAAGGAGATGCATAAGCTAACAAGGATTCTTACCTTAGATCAATAATCTCCAAGGAATGTGAAGATTTGAGCTCAAGAATAGCAAAAACCGTGCACTTCTTCCAAAATAACAGCTGGTAGGGTATAGGGGGTGTAGGTGTCCAAACCCTAGCCCCAAAACTCGTTTTTTATAGCACTGACACAGTTCGCGTTCGCGAACTAGAGTTCGCGCCACGAACTTCCCCCGTCGTGAACTCCTCGCGATCGGGAACGAGCCGCGAACTCATAGCCTCAAAACCCCAAACTCACTGTTCGATCTTCGCGACCGCGAACCATTGTTCGCGCCGCGAACTCCTCCAGGCTGCTAGGCTGCAACTTTTTGTTGTCCAATTTATCCCGGTTTCGACCTTAACCATATCAAACGGTGTCCAAATGGCACGAAACCAATTCCTACGTCTTTTAAATGATTTATCCTTATTTATCATATTTTTGTACAATTTATTTATTTACAAAATTCGGGTCGTTATAACTACCTACCCCTTAAGAGGATTCCGTCCTCGGAATCGCATCATAATCCACAAAGTTCGGGTAGCGTTTCTTCATTTCATCTTTGACTTCCCAAGTCAAATTGGGTCCAAGGGAATGCTTCCACTGGACCAACACCAATTCAATCTTTTTTTTTCCTCAACTTCTTCGTTTGGGCCTCCAATATGGCCTCGGGTTCTTCAATCAATCGGTTGGGCGCATCGACCCGCAAGTCTTGAAGTGGGATCACATTCTCCACTTCACCCAAAAACTTCTTCAAATTACAAACATGGAATGTGTCATGGACACCTTGCAACTCGGGTGGGAGTTCTAACTTAAATGCTTGTAAACCGACCCGTTTCAAAATCTTAAACGGGCCAACATACCTTGGGCTCAATTTGCCCTTCTTTCCAAATCTCATCACGCCTTTCCAAGGCGACACTTTCAACATCACCATATCACCAACATCCAAATCATAGGGTCGCTTTTTCAAACCCGAATAACTCTTTTGGCGATCTTGTGCGGCTTTCATATTTGCTTGAATTATTCCAATTTTCTCATTTGTTATCTTCACGATCTCAGGACCCGTGAGTTTCATCTCACCCGCCTCTAACCAACAAGAAGGCGTCCTACACTTTCTTCCATACAATGCCTTAAACGGTGGCATTTGGATACTTGCATGATAACTATTGTTATATGAAAACTCAACCAACGGTAGATGTTCATCCCATTTACCACCAAAATCCATCACACACGATCTCAACATATCTTCTACCGTTTGGATCGTCCTTTCACTTTGACCATCGGTTTGCGGATGGTAAGCCGTGCCCAATCTCAACTTAGTACCCAACTCTTCTTGGAGTGACCTCCAAAATCTCGAGGTAAACCTTGCATCCCGATCAGATACAATCGAAATCGGTACTCCATGCAAACGAACAACCTCATCAACATACAATTTAGCCAACTTTTCGAGTGGCATAGTTTCCCGAATAACTAGGAATAACGCACTTTTCGTTAACCTATCAACAATCACCCAAATGGCGTCATGGTTCCTACTTGTCTTTGGAAGACCAACAATAAAATCCATGGTGATGTCTTCCCATTTCCCGGCTGGTACTTGCAACGATTGTGCAACACCATAAGGCACTTGGTGCTCGGCTTTCACTTGTGCACACGTGGCACACTTTGATATGTATTTTGCTACTCTCGACTTCATCCCCGGCCACCAATACATCCTCTTCAAGTCTTGATAAGTCTTTGTACTTCTGGGATGAATCGAGTACTTGGACTTGTGAGCATCATTTAACAATACTTTTCAATTCCCACCAAATTTTGGAACCCAAATCCGACCATTCACGATTTTCAACCCTTGAGAATTTTCTTCAAATACTTGGTTCTTTCCCAATCTTTCTTGTCTATACTCATCTTTTCCCATCACTTCGGTTTGTGCGGTTTTTATGCTTTCAATAAGACTAGATACCACTTCAATCCGCATCAACTTAGCCTTGACCGGCTTCTCATAAACTTTTCTACTTAAGGCGTCGGCCACCACATTAGTCTTTCCTTCATGATAAACGATTTCACAATCATAATCATTAATCAACTCAATCCACCTTATTTGCCTCATATTCAAATCCTTTTGTGTAAACACATACTTAAGACTTTTATGATCCGTGTACAATGTACACCTTGTTCCATACAAGTAATGCCTCCAAATCTTCAAGGCAAAAACGATCGCCGCCAATTCCAAATCATGAGTAGTATACCTCATTTCCGCATCCTTCAATTGTCTTGAAGCATAAGCTATCACTTTCCCTCTTTGCATCAAAACACAACCAAGACCCTTATTCGAGGCGTCACTAAACACCACGAAATCTTCCATACCATCGGGTAGTGTAAGGATCGGTGCATTGCACAATTTCTCTTTTAACAAGGAAAATGCATCCTCTTGCTTTTTTCCCCCAATCAAACTTCACATCCTTTCTTGTTAACATAATGAGTGGTACCGCCACTCGGGAAAAATCTTCAATAAACCTTCGGTAGTAACCGGCTAAATCTTCAATAAACCTTCGGTAGTAACCGGCTAAACCAAGAAAACTTCTTACTTCGGTTGGAGTCTTCGGTGCCTCCCAATTCTTTACCGCTTCAATTTTAGACGGGACAACCTTTATCCCGCTGCTAGATACCACATGACCAAGGAATTGGACTTCTCGCAACCAAAATTCACACTTTGAGAATTTCGCATACAATTTCTCTCGTTTTAACACTTCTAAAGTTTGCTTCAAATGTTCTTCATGTTCTTTTTTTGGTTTTGAAGTAGATAAGGATATCATCAATAAATACTATGAGAAATTTATCGAGAAAAGGTTTACAAACCCTATTCATGAGATCCATGAAAATAGACGGGGCATTAGTCAAACCGAATGGCATCACCAAAAATTCATAATGCCCATAACGTGTTCTAAAGGCCGTCTTCTCGGTATCACCTTCTCTAACTCGAACTTGATGGTAACCTGATCTCAAATCAATTTTGGAGAAATAATCGGCTCCCTGAAGTTGATCAAACAAGTCATCAATCCTTGGCAAAGGATATCGGTTCTTAATCGTCATCTTGTTAAGTTCTCGGTAGTCAATACACATTCTCATTGAACCGTCTTTCTTATTCACAAACAAAACCAGTGCACCCCACGGTGACGAACTAGGACGGATAAAACCTTTATCAAACAACTCTTGTAATTGAGATATTAGCTCACGCATGTAACACCTCAAAATCTGAACCATTTTTTTTACAACAAATGCGGAAGCGTTTCAGAATTACATATTTATATAACTTGTTATTCACACGTTATAAAAAACATAAGATATATAATTTTACAAAAGTTAACTTTCCAAAATAGTGTTACTTAACATTACGACTCGACATCAAAATCATTTCTTCAAGTCTTGGTCAATCATTCCTAAACTTAATCTCCAAAAGACCCGTCCAACTACAACCTGTAAAAGATTCAACATAGTGGGGGATTAGCACGAAGCTAAGTGAATGAAAATATAACATTTTATATTGTCTAAGTACAACAATCTCGATTAACAATCTTCACCGATTCACAATCTTTACAGATTCACAATCTTTATACCAAATTGTAACACCTCAAAATCTGAACCATTTTTTTTTACAACAAATGCGGAAGCGTTTCAAAATTACATATTTATATAACTTGTTATTCACAAGTTATAAAAAACATAAGATATATAATTTTACAAAAGTTAACTTTCCAAAATAGTGTTACTTAACATTACGACTCGACATCAAAATCATTTCTTCAAGTCTTGGTCAATCATTCCTAAACTTAATCTCCAAAAGACCCGTCCAACTACAACCTGTAAAAGATTCAACATAGTGGGGGATTAGCACGAAGCTAAGTGAATGAAAATATAACATTTTATATTGTCTAAGTACAACAATCTCGATTAACAATCTTCACCGATTCACAATCTTTACAGATTCACAATCTTTATAAATTCACAATCTTTACAGATTCACAAATAACGAGAGGTCCGGCGGTTTTGCAGAACCTTACAACTGTTGTGGGCCTAACAACAGCTTACCGATAGCCCTTTACTCATTAGCAATGGTAAAGCTTCCTTAAGACACAACGAATATGCCAAGGTACAATTACCATTATCTAACAGTAAACGAAAGCCCAGCCACCCAGTCAAGCTGCCTCTATACTTTTTCATGTGCACATATCGATTAATTAACACATAGCCAGTTAATTAACATATACCATTAATACCGGTCCTGAAATAACGAAGCAGTACTAATGAATCAGCACTAACTGAATCAGCACTAACGGAATCAGCACTAATGGAATCAGCACTAACGGAATCAGCACTAACGGAGTCAACACTAACTGACCAACACTACCAATCATCTTCATTTCTCATGAAATGAAAGAACACAAGAAAACATTTAATTTCAATTTATCATGGTTTCTCTTAAAGCATGCATGAGGGATTTTCTCTAATTTAAATAAAATAAGTACAGTATCGAGTTTATCAAAAACATACCCGTTATATCATCATCAGTGATGGTAGCAATATCCACCGTCATCTAGTAAGCTCTACTCCCAGGAGAAGTAGCATTCTTTCTCTTTTGCCTCGCAGATGACAATCCCCGACCACCCAGTCCTTGACTTATACCCACTTTCTTTAATGTAGGACATTCAATCAATCTGTACCTCTCACTTTGACAATTCCACCACACACTACGAGGAAGTTAACAATCCTTTGACATGTATTTGATCGTTCCACACCTAACACATCGCATAATCAACTCGGTACCAGATCTTGAATGAGAAATTCTACAGTTATTTTACCATCATACTCTTTGACTCGACACTATCTATTTGTCTTTAATTTTGATTCCCTTGTCTTTGATTTTCCCGCCCTTTTCTATTTTGTCAAAATCCAAAATATTAATATCTTGCTTTCTTTAGTGACACGTTTTCCTTATTCTTTACATCTCAGGTTTTAACATCACTCTCAACTGATTTGGCCGTCATAAAAGCCCGAGATGAGGTACTGGCTATCCTAAATGTGCCCCTATACTCTGGAAACAACTCCAATAAGCTGTCGTACCTGTGAAGTCTCATCGTATACCCACCATTATATAATTTTCAACTTCTAATTAAAAAGTTTTTATCAACTCAGCAACTGTCATTCCCTTAGTCATCTATAGTTTCATAAACTCTTTTCTGATTCGGACCGTCATAAAATACTACGGTGTGATTCATAATGCTTGTCTTGAAACTGATTCCAAGTGTTTGTAAGTATATTATTGTTCCAATACCATATGTAATGGTGTGATAGAAATTTGATGTGTCAACACTTCCAAGGTCAAGGGGGTCGGGTTCTCCGTATCTGTCATACCTGTAAACTCAATCACAACATCTCACAAATTTTTAGTTTAAATCGTTAGTACCTAACATACTAACCTCTTAATTACTAATCACACTTTTCTAATCCTCACACACTAGGAATGTTTGACCAAAATTGAGCCAAGATTTGGGAATGCTACACCTAACTGTGTACACATCGCCAAATCAAGGCTCTGATACCAAATTATAACACCTCAAAATCTGAAGCGTTTCAAAATTACATATTTATATAACTTGTTATTCACAAGTTATAAAAAACATAAGATATATAATTTTACAAAAGTTAACTTTCCAAAATAGTGTTACTTAACATTACGACTCGACATCAAAATCATTTCTTCAAGTCTTGGTCAATCATTCCTAAACTTAATCTCCAAAAGACCCGTCCAACTACAACCTGTAAAAGATTCAACATAGTGGGGGATTAGCACGAAGCTAAGTGAATGAAAATATAACATTTTATATTGTCTAAGTACAACAATCTCGATTAACAATCTTCACCGATTCACAATCTTTACAGATTCACAATCTTTATACCAAATTGTAACACCTCAAAATCTGAACCATTTTTTTTTACAACAAATGCGGAAGCGTTTCAAAATTACATATTTATATAACTTGTTATTCACAAATTATAAAAAACATAAGATATATAATTTTACAAAAGTTAACTTTCCAAAATAGTGTTACTTAACATTACGACTCGACATCAAAATCATTTCTTCAAGTCTTGGTCAATCATTCCTAAACTTAATCTCCAAAAGACCCGTCCAACTACAACCAGTAAAAGATTCAACATAGTGGGGGATTAGCACGAAGCTAAGTGAATGAAAATATAACATTTTATATTGTCTAAGTACAACAATCTCGATTAACAATCTTCACCGATTCACAATCTTTACAGATTCACAATCTTTTTAGATTCACAATCTTTACAGATTCACAATCTTTACAGATTCACAAATAACGAGAGGTCCGGCGGTTTTGCAGAACCTTACAACTGTTGTGGGCCTAACAACAGCTTACCGATAGCCCTTTACTCATTAGCAATGGTAAAGCTTCCTTAAGACACAACGAATATGCCAAGGTACAATTACCATTATCTAACAGTAAACGAAAGTCCAGCCACCCAGTCAAGCTACCCTGAATTTTTCCATGTAATTTAAATATTAAGCTAAATTAAATTTATTACATTTTATCCATGAACATATAATAGTTGAGTTATTATGTGCATTTACAGCTTTACTTAATTATGGCATACGTGTTATTTTTACGCGACGTTTTACGCTTTAAGGTGTTCCTTAATTAACTATATTAGGATATGTGTCGTTATAATTAATTTGCGGGTCGTTTTTTATTCCCAAGAGAATTTTAGCCAGTGTCGATTCCGTCCCGAGCCGGCCATAGGCCAAGGCTCGGTTAGGAATTCTCGATTTCAGGCTAGTAAGGCCGATGGGAAGCTTGGGCTCGGGGAGTGGCAGATTTAAATGTTGGGCTCACACCTTACTGCATGAAGTTTTGGGCCGTATGAGTGGTAAGCTGGACTTAAGGCCCTTGAGATCTAATCACGTCGCAGGCTTCATTAAGGAAATATCGTCTATGGTTTTTTTTCTACCCTAAATTGCCGACAGAAACTCCTTCCCTCATTATGGATTCGACGGTCAAGAGCATCTCCATTGATTCATAATCAGCAGCAACCCAGCAGTCCATTCTTTCCGTTGGAGATTGAAGGAAGCAAGTGGTGTTCGTCGTTCAGAGTTAGTCTTTCGGTAAGGGCTATCACTGTTTTTGTCTTCAATCGTTCCTTCATTAGGTAATACTAATCTGCACGATGTTTCTGGATGATGAGGAAGCAAGCAGTCGAGAACCAAGGGTCTAGAGAAGATCGAGTAGCAACCAAGGTTGATTATAACGGTGGAGGAATGGGTAAACTAGTCCCGAGCAGATTTATTCGTGCAGAAAACATTGCCGAACCTGAGTGTTGATCACTTAGTTCGATCGGGAAGAAGGAGTAAAATTCCGAGGCCATTCCTAGCCGGGTTCCATTTTGTTTCGGTAGTTATCTATCTTGTTTATTTTATTCCATTCCTTATCTTCGTTGGGATCATCAATGTCTAATCAAAATTTTTGTAGAACTCTCTTTTGTGCAGATTTGTTAACGCCTAGTGGCCGAGCCATGTGGGTTCGACTGAGTGTTTAAATGTTGTTAGTTATCTCGAGTTTGGCTCATTTGATCGTGTTGTCAAACCGTTTGTTTCAGTCTCATATCAAGTGGTTGATAGTCGTAGTCACTGATTTATAAGTGTCGGGTGTCTCAGGAATAATCGGGTGATGTAGGGATTCAAAGAGGGTTTTTAAACATGCTGAGTTTTTGACAGATTGTGTGGTCTGAGTTCGGGTCTGTTTTTACCACACTTAAAATAATTTTTAGGATTTTTGGCCCGTGCTAGGACCTTGTTTTCTGAGCTAGCTTTTCAATGCCGCGACCCTCTAGTCAATCTGAATTACGGTTTAAAAGTTATAGCCAATTTAGTATGCTGCTGTTAGGAAGATGACCTGTGCAGCAGGTCTGTCTTGCAATGCTGTTTTGAGACACTTAGAATCTGTTTTGGCCAGTGACCGTCTCACTGTAAATTGTAGTTCTTATTGTCTAGTTGTCATGGTAAAAAGATGGGGAAAATCTAATGAGCCGTTTAGGAGTTATGGCAGTTCCCGTGAGACTGACGGGTGCTGCCAGTTTTCTGAAATAAACCCTCGGGTAGAATTTTAATTCAGGGTTTCGTTTTTGGTTATAGGACCGTCTAGGAGATAACGTGCTGTACCTTTGACTGTCGGGAACCCTTTGGAGCTTACGTTTCTCGAGGTGAGTATTCTCACCGTGTATTCAGTTTTAACGTTGTACATGCATGACTTATGTGTTACATTTCTTGCACCATAATTGTTATCTGAGCTTGAGCTGTTATCTGAGTTTGATTTGTTATCTGAGTTTGACGTGTTATCTGAGTATCTGAGCATCTGTTGATTTATTTTGATCTGAGACATTGTGCTTGGGTAACCGAGCTCGGCACAGGGTCATTCTGTGCTACTACTTGCTAGGGCATCTGAGATAATTATGTTAAAGAGATAATAAAACATAATAACACACATCTGAGTTTTTGGCTATATGCCTATCTTGGGATCACCTCCCGTCTGAGTTTTTGGGATTATTCTCGTCTGAGTTTTGGGATCACTCCCGTCTGAGTTTTTGGCTTACGCCTATCTGAGGTGTGAGGAGGGGCGAGGTTGATCTCTCGTCCCAAATCACACAAGCGCGCTATATAAATTAAAATCTGAGTAATAAAATCCGAGAAATAAATCTGAGTAATTAATCGAGTAGATTCTGAGTAGGAGTACACCGATGTGCCTTCATGTGTTGTATGTTATAATTGTTTACATTTTGAGACTATTCACTCAGCTTCCCAGCTGACCCAAATTTTCCCCCACATTGTTTCAGGTACCAGCAAAGGAAAGGAGAAGGTGGACGGTTGACCACTGTATCTTTTTATTACTGATGTGGACATCATTTAATATTTTAAAACACTTTATTTTATTTTAACTATTTCCGCAATAAATACGTTTTAAATGTTAAATATTAATATCTGAGATTTATTTATGGGACCTTTTGATTATAATTTTGTTTTCAAAAATTTTAAAAATCTTGTAAATTTTAGGGTGTTACACCTAACAACAGCTTACCGATAGCCCTTTACTCATTAGCAATGGTAAAGCTTCCTTAAGACACAACGAATATGCCAAGGTACAATTACCATTATCTAACAGTAAACGAAAGCCCAGCCACCCAGTCAAGCTGCCTCTATACTTTTTCATGTGCACATATCGATTAATTAACACATAGCCAGTTAATTAACATATACCATTAATACCGGTCCTGAAATAACGAAGCAGTACTAATGAATCAGCACTAACTGAATCAGCACTAACAGAATCAGCACTAACGGAATCAGCACTAACGGAGTCAACACTAACTGACCAACACTAATGGGATCAACACTAACCACTTTCAATTGAAACCAAAACCATTGCAATTTAAACAATACAAAGGTTATAAATCCACTCACCTTTGCCAAATCATTGGCCACTCAGTTGTCTAATATCACCGAGCCTCTTTTCCTTTTTCTTGTGCTAGTACAAACTCGAGATTGAGGGCAGAAAATAAGGCAGAATCAATAGTTTCTTGTTAAATGTTCACTAAGAATCCAAAAATATATAGCTTGTGTGCGTGTGGTGTTTTTTAACGTAAAGAAGAAATAAAGTCAGGCATTTACACATACATTGACACCTACTCACACACACTAACACGTGTAAGGATAAGGTGGAGATTTTATTTCATTTAATCACATCTTGATATTTAGTTCATAGATAATTCATTTAAAATACCTAACTAAATATGATAAAGGCAACTAAGATATATTTGAAACTTTGGTCCAAAAGTGAATCTAATAACATAAAAATTATTTTTATATATGTACATCTCAGTTTTACTAATTTTTAACCCATTGGTTAAGAATACAATTGCGTTTAAACAATTAAAATTAAATCATATAAAATAACAAACAACATTTATTACTTACCGAAAGTAATAAAATGCTAGGCCGGGTTTCAGGGTGTTACAACGCATTTCGGTTGGGGCTAGACGATACAGGGCTCGGGCAATCTGCGTCGCCCCCGGAACTAAATCAATACGAAACTCGACTTGTCTCTCCGGTGGCAAACCGGGAAAGTCATCGGGAAAAACTTCGGGGAAATCCTGAATAATCTTCACATTATCCACCGTCTTCTTCTCTTTTCTCCCATCTAGGACATAGGCTATGAATGACGAACATCTTTTTGATAAACACTTTCTTGCTTTAATGGCGGTAATAAGATTTGGCATATGATGCCTCTTTTCCCCATAAATATACACATTCTCATTCTCGGGTGACTTGATTGACACCAACTTCTTTCCACACAAAATTTTGGCTTGGTGGATTCCCAACCAATCCATCCCAATAATTACATCGAAAACCTTAATTCCCATAGGCATTAAATTGACCTTGAACTTCTTACTATCGATTTCTAATTCACAATCTCTATAGACATGTTGAACCATAGAGGTTTTCCCATCGGCTACTTCTATTTCATACAAATCGTCAAGTAACTCTAGTGGAACCTTAAACTTAGCACCAAATTCATGAGACATGAAAGAATAAGTAGAACCCGAATCAATCAACACATAAGTGGGTATGGAGTTTATGAATAAGGTACCTGAGACGACATCATGAGTCTCCTTGGCTTCTTCACGTGTGAGTTGGAAGGCACGCCCCTTCACCTTTGACGGCTCCGGTTTCTTGTGAGCGGTTGACACCAACGTTTCGGTTCCTTTCTTTGGGCAAACATTACTATAGTGCCCCTTCTCATGGCATGAGAAACACTCCACCTCATCAAGGTTCTTCACCTTGCAATCTTTAGCCTTGTGGCCAAAACGCCCACATTTGAAACAACCACCCGAATCCGCCTTACATTCACCTTTGTGGTCCCTACCACACTTTCTACAACTACCAACACTTCCTTGCTTCGACCCGCTCGGGGTGAACTTGCTTTTCTTCGATGACCCCGAAAAGCTTTCAAACTTTCTCTTTTCATTTCCAACCGACCTCTCTTGAATTCTTCTCTTCCCCACTTTCTCAACACTTCGGGCAACATTAATGGCCTCATCAAGAGTGGCCGCCCGCTTCACCTCAAGTTCATACTCCCATGGTAACCCATTAGCAAACCGAACCACACGACTACGTTCGGTTGGGTAGGCATTCATCACAAACGGGAGGTATCCCGTGAACTTTTTGGTATACTCATCCAAAGTCAAATTACCTTTCTTGAAATGCAAGAACTCTTCCAACTCCCTTTCGGGACAAAACTTCTCCTTGAGTCTCCTAGTGAACTCTTCCCATGACATCTTGTAGACGACTTTCTTTCCCAACGATTCATACACGGTGACCCACCAAGTTAAAGCATCATCCTTAAGCAATCGTGAGGCATAAGTCACCATGTCTTCTTCTTTACACTTGCTACTCTCAAGCACATGTTCCGTCTCCCGGATCCAACGCATAGTATCCTTTGGTTCCATACTCCCGAAATAGTTGTCGGGTCGGCATGCCAAGAATGTCTTGTAAGAACATCCTTCACGTTCAATCTTCTCAACACTCATATTCTCATTGGAGGACTTCTCGGTCGGGACACTAACACCCGTTGTTCGGGTCCTTGTGAGAGGAGGAGTATCCTCCCTCTCTTCCCTTTCTTCTTCATCACGACCTTCCTCTTGGTCCCTTTCCTCATCATCATTCCAATTCAACCGATCGTTAATGATCCGGTTCACATCTTGTTGCATCACCTCCCTCATGTGGGTGAGCATGGATTGAATAGCTTCAATTGTTACCGGTACATTGTTATTCGCAACACCGGATACATCCCCACCATTTCCATTCCGAGGTGCATTGGGAATCATATTTGAATCCCCTTCTCCATCCGGTACAACTCGACCACTTCTTGTTCTAGCCATCTTACTAACATAAGATGTCAACCAATTAGAATCCAATTATTCGACTAAATAGTCACACAAAATATAAGAAAAGCTCGATTTAAAACAATTCCCTTAATGGTCAACCCTAATTCTCGAAGGTCAACCTAACTTCCTATAGAACATACTGTCCCAAAAGCAAAGTCTAAGTCTAGGGTGGGTAACCAACCTAATTCACTTAGACTAAAGCTCTGATACCAAGTTGTAACACACCAATTTTTTTCAAAACGATTTAAACTTTTAATTAAATAAGTTCAACATCCAAAAATTCATAAAATCCAAAAACATAGTTTAGTTAAAACATTTGGAAGGATTACAAGTTTAAAAAACTGGTGTTACAATAATATCAAAACCAAAGTCTAGGGAATTAAATAAGTACACCGAGCTAATCACATCCAATGCTAACTACGGGCCGCCTAATCCTTAGCTCCCGAACCTGAGTACATAGTCAAAGGAAATGTAGTACGTGAGACAAAATTGTCTCATGAGAAACATGAGTTTTAGACCCGGTTAGAAAATAATTGCGATAAAATAATAATTAAATAATTATCACATTGCACATAATCAATCATACACTAAGGCTTGCCATAAGCCCAACACATACGTAACGGGCCTCCCCAAAACAAACTCCCCCGATATGGGTTATCTAGGTAAACTCCCCCGTTTCCGGGTTATCTATTTGCTCCCCCGGTTTCCGGGTTATCTCAAACTCCCCCGCTTTCCTGGTTATCTATTTCTCGACATACTACTCTTGCGCAGGGTGGTACCGCCCCAAGTAGTAGTCACTAACTCCCTCAACTAGTGTGGGTTATCTAGGATCCAATTGATTAGCTACCACATAACAAATCATCAACTTGGGACAATGCCCCATATCACAACTCAATCATACTAGTGGTAACTAAACAAATCAATTTACAATTCAGTTCAATTCAATTCAATTCAATTCTTACTCTATCAGTTTAATCTTTTCTTTATTAAAACTATTTATTTAATAAAGACTCTAAAATCATTTCAATTCATAACACATGGTTTACTATGTACTCAGAGAATGTCACATGTACTCACCTTAGCAATGCTATCCAATACTTGTGTTAATCAACACAAATCCTTACTTCTTAGTCAAAGAAGTACTCCCAATCACAAGGTCTTCTTGACCTAATATCAATATCATCACAAATACTAGTTATTATCCATCACTAGCACTAGTTAATCCATAATAATATCCCCAAATCACCAAGTTCATACAACTTGGTGGAATCTCAAACCCTAGTTCAAGATTTTCATCCATAAAACCCAAATCCAACTTGTACACAATGATTACAAGTCTACAATGAGTGTTTTACACTCATGAGAGATCATCTTCCCCAAAGATGATATGATTGGTTCCCAAAACCACCATTAATGCCCAAGAAAAGCTTGAAATCACAAGGAGATGCATAAGCTAACAAGGATTCTTACCTTAGATCAATAATCTCCAAGGAATGTGAAGATTTGAGCTCAAGAATAGCAAAAACCGTGCACTTCTTCCAAAATAACGGCTGGTAGGGTATAGGGGGTGTAGGTGTCCAAACCCTAGCCCCAAAACTCGTTTTTTATAGCACTGACACAGTTCGCGTTCACGAACTAGAGTTCGCGCCGCGAACTTCCCCTGTCGTGAACTCCTCGCGATCGGGAACGAGCTGCGAACTCCAAGCCTCAAAACCCCAAACTCATTGTTCGATCCTGGCGACCGCGAACCATTGTTCGCGCCGCGAACTCTTCAGGCAGCTAGGCTGCAACTTTTTGTTGTCCAATTTATCCCGGTTTCGACCTTAACCATATCAAACGGTGTCCAAATGGCACGAAACCAATTCCTACGTCTTTTAAATGATTTATCCTTATTTATCATATTTTTGTACAATTTATTTATTTACAAAATTCGGGTCGTTACAAGAAGTAAAAAGAAACTAAGAATAAAATATTTATGTTTTTTTATGTCCCTGGGTCGGATAAAAAAGAAAAATAAATTATCATTTTTTGTGATCCTGAGGTGTAGGGAAGTGAAAATAGTTTACACATTTACAATTTTATCTTTAAAATATAAATAAATTAGATGATGTTAATGGTACCTTAGTAATAGTAAATATTTTTAACTAATTAAAACTTTTTTTCTCGCAAAATATTCTCACTTTTGGAAGGAATATTAAGAGAGAAAAAAAGTATTCCAAATTTCATTTCTCTTCTCTTCTCTTACTTTCTTTTATAAAAAAAGTTATAGAACATAATATAATTTTGAGAAATAGTATTTGTTCATACCATTTGCGCATACTTATGTGTCTACCCATCTCTAAACTTGACATGGGTAATACACTAATTCTTTTTCCTCACATCATTCTTGATTTTGACACTTATCATTATCAAATAGATAGACACATGATGAGTAAACATAAATACTTCCTCCGATTCAAAATAAGTGACACACTTTTCTTTTTTGGGTAATTCAAAATAAGTGACACACTTTGAAAAATTACCTTATTTGACAAAAAAAAATAGTGGGACCCACACCCACTAACTATCTACTTTAACAAAGTGAAATGACTTATTTACCCTTACTTTTGTACTTTTAAACATCATTAACCTCACTTTATTCAAAAAGTGTGGGACCCATTCCCTACTAACCATCCAATTAAACTAATTTAGTCATTATTTTAATTTTTTGCCTCAAAAACTGTGAAACACCAAATATGTCACTTATTTTGAATCGGAGGAAGTATTAAGAACAATATCATTTTTTTTTTTAAATTTATTTTTTTAGGTTTCCTTCTTAAATTAAAAATCGGAAACACAATGTCAATGGCAATTATGAAGAGGTCCACATAGGAAAGGACGAGTTGTCTTCCTTCCGTCAGGGGCGGAGTGTATATACGAGGAGGAGCTTTGTATATTATCCGTACACATCATTTACAACTCCCATTCTCCACATTTCACAAACCCTAGGTAATCCTTAAGAACAAGAACACACTCACACTCACACAGTGATTGATTCTATACAAAGGTATAACATTCAATTGCCACGAAATTATGGCGGCTGGGAACGCGTATTGGTCTACAGGAACTTCAGTATCATACATCCCTCAAAGCAGACCTCATTGGCCTTCATGTTTTGATTTATCTGTTTCTAAGAAATCATTCAATTTGAGATCCGTATTACGTTTGAACAATGCTATTAAATCGACATCGATTAATAATACTAGTTGCCGGTATAGCAGCAATGGCGGTTCTAATTCCGATCATGCCACGTCACCGGCTGGGATTGGAGTATGTGGACTCGCCATTTTGCTGAAATTGAGCGGTCTGTTTCTCTTTTTCAGGTATTGTGACACACGCACACGCAGTAAGTTTTGAAAGGTATACGATAATCCTTCTAAATTAGAAGTATGATACTACTTATACTAGGAGATACACAGACAATTAGCTATAGATGTACTTTTCATTTATAAGTAATTTTGATATATTACATGGATATGGTTGATAAAAAAAAGTGATATATTTTGTTTGGTTTATATGTTGTAACTAGTTTCTGACTTGCTTTCTTTGAAGTTGCAACTAGAAGAAGCAATAAAAAAGGAAGATTTCCAGGAAGCTTCAAAATCAAAAACTGCTCTAGCAGAAGCAACATCAAAAGATAGTGTTGCTGAGATTATGTATGAGTTGAAGGTCAGATTAATGTTGAATTAGCTAGAAGGTTATTTATGTCCATACATCCTGAGGACCAATTTTTGTTTTTTTTTTTTAATTTTTGTTTATTTTTTTTGTTGCAGAATGCAATACATGAAGAGCGTTATCATGATGCTTCAAAGTTGTGTAAAGATACAGGAAGTGGGCTGGTAATATCATTGAAAATGATAGATTTTGTTTTTTCTTGCTATGTTGTAGGGGGCAGGATCGGTGGGTTGAAACGGGTCAGGTTGAGAAACAAACACTTTTTGTCCATTTTTTAAGGAAGTTATAAATACATAATGCCTTAATTATGGTAACAAATACAATATTTTACAGTAATCTAAATTTATTTGATAAAATGATTTAAGAGGTCATGTGCATTGGAAATGGACTTTGGGCGACTTTTAACCTTCTGAACATGTGCCACCACTTTTACCCGTTCCCTTTTCAGTTAGTTTTATTTATTCTTTTAATTAATAATTTGACTCATTTGAAAGAAAACAAGGACTTGATCAACAAGTTTTGAAATTAATTTTTAAAGGATTAGATTATATCATTATTAATAGATGATCACTCTAATACTTGTAGGTTGGATGGTGGGTGGGGCACTCCAAAGATTCTGATGATCCATTTGGAAGACTTGTACGCATAATGCCAGGTGTAGGCAGATTTATTGGCATAAGTTATAACCCAAGGTATAGATTACAGTTACAAACATTATTGGTTCACTTTTTACAAACATTATTGATGATGTTTATTTGTTACAGACAGTTGCTGTCTGCATCTCCTGGAATTCCTTTATTTGAAATATTTGTGGTAAAAAAGAATGATAATATGTACACTATGCAGGTAACTTACAAATCTTTATTTGTTATGAATCAGTATCTTGCATAGTGTAGGGATTAATCTCATAAAATAAAATACATAATTTATCACGTCCTTTGTAATTGAAGTCTGGTGCCTTAAACTGATCTCTTATGGTCGATTCGGGCTATGTTTTATCTCTAACGAGTCAAAGTGCTAAAATAAAATTAAAAAAATTAGCTAAAAAGGAAGCAGGTCAAACGCGCAAGAAGTTTCCCAAAAGAAAACAATTTTTGAAATCATATTTGACAAGCTAATTTTATAAAAAGTACTCCGTATAATTTTTGGACAAAAAGTGTTACGGGTCAATCCAACTCGTTACCAACCCACCCATTTTTGCCACTTGTACATTAAACTAATATTTAATTTATCTTGATAGGTAGCGTTCATGCAACGGGCTAAATCAAACGCCACGTCATCAAATTCTTCATCCACAAGTTTTGATGAAAAAGATTTAGGAAAGCTTTTTGTTGGTGGGGTTTTACATAACAGAGATGCTACACCTTCAAAAGATGAATTTATTCGTGTTCCTGCTGAAATTAAGGAAATGGAAAAAGACTCTTTTATCCTTCATGTTCCTGTTAGAAGTTATGATATTGATAGTGATGAAAGTCTTGCATCAAAAGTCAAAATAGCTTCTGTTGCTAGTCAAGGTGTTTCTGAATTGATGCCCCCTGATGTGGCAAAGGGGTTATGGAGTTCTGATAAAGTTTCTCGAAAGGTAAAGATTAAAATCTAAAACAAAATTTTAATGTAAGGGGGTGGTTTTGAATTTTGACCCACTTACTTATGAATGTGTAGATTTGGGTTGTGTTTTATATCAAACAAGTCAAATAGAAAAACAGGGGAGTTGGTCAAAGTCAAACGGGGTGAAAGTTGCCCAAAGTCTATTTTTAATACGTATAACCTCCTAAATCGTACTTATGAAAGATTTAGATTATTATCGTAAATTGTAATTGAATTAACACATTTATTTTGATAAAATAATTAAACGAAACCCAACCCGGCCTGTTTCAACCCGAACCCGTTTTTACCCGATACTTGACCCACACGTCTTGCCACCTCCTGTTACTCTATTAGAGGTGACAAAATGGGTGAGCCGACTAACAATTAGTGTGTCATATATGATTGCTAAAATTTATTGTTTTAATAATAATCTAGTTTTTTGAAATGAAATGATTTTGGAGGTTTTATATATATTAGAAGTACACTTCGTGCAACTTTTGACCCTTTTTTTATTATAAAGCCATTTGTTATAAGTTTGCCCATTTGACCTATTAGAGGTGAAAACATAGCCTGAACTGACCCACTGATGTATAATTGGGTCAAATTAGGGTTTATCATGGTTTTCTGCTGTTTTGTTCATAAGGCGCTTGATTTTGTGAAGAGAAAAATACGTTCATTTTAGGACATCCATTATTATAAATCTTTAGGTCTCAAGGGATGTTCGTGGAATTGTCAAGTTTGCAGATACTCAGGCAAAAAAGCAGAAGAAATTGTCAGAGTACACAAATTTTACTCGGATCACCACATCTGGAAGGGATTTAGATCCATTTGATGGTGAGTTTTTTTTTTTTTTTTTTAATAAAATGCACAATTATTAAGATTATGAGTTTTATAATATTTTTATAGGTCTTTATGTTGGTGCATTTGGGACATATGGTACTGAGGTGGTTGAATTAAAGCGTAAATATGGCAACTGGAGTGATGCAAATGATGTTGACTTTTTTGATTATGTTGAAGCTGTGAAAGTGACAGGTGATCCTAATGATCCTGCTGGCCATGTTAGTGGTTTCTTTATTTATTAATATTTTCTGTTTACATTATAATTTTCTTCACTTTTCAGTTATACATCTTATGGCAAATCAAATTGATATTTTAGGTGACATTTCGTGCTAAAATAGCAAAAAGAGGCCACTTTTCGAACTGTGGAATGTATCCAGATGAATTGGGAGTGGTAATTGTGCATAAATCTAGTCTCTTTGCATGCATTTCTGTATGTTTGAATGTGTGTTTTTAAAGTGATTAAATGATTTTCAATAATCAGAATCAGGTGAGATGGGAGTAAAAGTTATGCAAATTAGGTTAAAAGAAAGGGTAATTAGGTAATTTTAAATGCAAATCCAAACACCGTATTTTGATCTCGTTTTAATTGGTACAAGTTTCAAAAGTGTTGTTTTTTTACAATTCATGTGTTATTGATTAGTAACTTTACTTTATGGATTCAAACAATATATGGTTTAATAATGTGTTGTTTTAGGTTGCTAGTTACAAAGGTGAAGGTAGAATTGCTGAATTTGGCCCAAAGTGGGTTGAAGGCGAACTTCTTCAACTCAATGGCAAGGTCACCTTATTTCTTTTAAGTTTTATCTTTACCTGTTTCCCATTAGAGGAAGAAAAAAAAGATAAACTGAACCGGCCCATTTTCTTAAAGAAATGGGTCGAAATTGTCACTTACAATGAATATGAAAATTCATTGATTTTTTTATTTTATAAATTTATTTAGGGCATGGGACTGTATGTTAAAGGTGCAGAGTTTGGTTTCCTGTATGTTGTCCCTAAGCATAGTTTTCTGAAGCTATTTTACCGGTTGAGACTGCCTGAATAAGCACTGATAAAGTGCTGCAAGATTTTGAAGAGAGGATATTTCTTTGTTTCTGATGCTATGTATATACTTCATATATATTTATGTAGAGAACTATGCAGTTATCTCGGTTAGAAAACGAATATCGGTCGAGGTCCGAGATCTAAGATATCGGCGGGATATCGGTTTTTTTATATTGTACTGAAAAAAATTATATATATTATATCTATTAAATATAATAAAACAAGCTTTTTAACTGCCACGTGTAACCTTCTGAGCCTTTCACGAATTCGTTTTCCCGCTCAGTATTTTCTAAATTTTGATAAAGCCCTAAATTCACGCTATACAATACTACGCAGCCCCATTTCACATACATCTTCTTAAAACCCTTAATCATTTGCGCCATTTAGTAGAAATAACCTTTCATTCAAATCTTAGTTTTGTGTTGATGATGCTAGATCGATTTCAAAAAGGTAATTCACATACATCTTCTTAAAACCCTAATTCATTTGCACCATTTTGTAGAAATAACCTTTAATTCAAATTTTCAGTTTTGTGTTGATGATGCAGAGCTAATCGATCGATTTTCGGAAAGGTAATTACACAACCTAAAAAAACGTTGTTGGTGTTTCTTATGGTTCAGTATTTCTAATTATCTTAGGGCTAATCTCTCTTTCGTTTGCAAGGATTTAAATGCTTCTTGGTCAACAAACATTTTTTGTTAGTAGCACAAAGATCGGTTGTTGAAGAAGATCAGTTTTAAGGTAAAAAGATCAATTTTTTTAGCGGATTTTCAAATGTTTCTTCCTAAATTCAGTCACCCATTAAATTGAATCTCTATTTAAGTTTGATTTTTGTTGGAATTTTTTATTCAAGTTGAACGAATTTTTATACACGCCACCTATTTGATGAAATGTCTGAATGCTTTATCTTTACTATATTATAAAGAGTTTACCCTTGCCATAATTAGCAAGGCTGGAAATTCAGCCAACACACTTGCTAATTATGGAAACCATTGCGTGTATAAAAAATTTGCTGAAGCCAGGATTCGAACGCGCGACGTATAGGTTATTTGCAATTAGCACAAACCAACTGAGACAGATAAGAACACGTTATTTGCTTTTCTTCTCCAAACTATATCTATTATCTTTTTACCCTAATGATATCCCTTGAAAAACGAACAGTCGTCTCTTTATATTCCAACGCTCACATACAACGAGTACCTCGAGTTCGTCAAACGTGCACCGCAAATCGGGCCAATCTATGATCAAGTAATCCTCGAATTAGTCAACTAATCCTCGAAGAAAGCCAAAGAGTGAGCTGAGTGTGACCTATTAAAAAACAATCGCCTTTCTGTCTTTCTTTCTATGCTTCTTGACGACCGTATATTGTGGAGATCCACAATCATCTCCGTTTCTGATTAGGTATGATCGTAACCATAACTTACATCTGGTTGTTTGAATTCGAACAGAGGCGATTGTTTCATCATCTATCACGATCATCATCGTCAAACTATTTAATTTTCGTATTTAGTTCGATTTTAATTAACCCTAGCATTTATGGATTTGTATCAATCTGTTGTCAGGTTTTAGGTTCTAACTGTTGAATTGATTTGTAGTTTAAATTCGAACAGACGCTCATAGCTGATTAAATGTGCTTAAGTTATAGACCTGAAACGTTCCATTCAATTTTCAGTATTTAAGGTATGTCTTGTAATCAAGGTTCGTATTTTAGTTATTTATTATCTTTTTTTTATTGCAGAGGCTGGTTACGGTTTTGAAGCTGAAGCAGGGAACGATTTTGGGGCTGCTACTGCTATTTTGGATGCACTAAGAGGTACTGCATGTCTGCATGAACATCTTTTTGTGGTATTTTGCAGATGAATGGAAAAACTTTCTTGCTCGAACTGGCTGTGATGAAAATACACACGAATCAATTCTTATTGATAACGAAGATGATAATCTTGAACTTGGATTTTCGGCATCATATAGTGGACAAACATTAGCAAGAACCCGTACAAAATTATATAATGTTAGTACTTTATTGCTAATTTTTTAATCATTTACTGTTTGGTTTAACCTTATCTAGTGAGAGAAGTGACTGCTAATGAAGAAAAATATACATTTTTATATTTGGAAAGAATATTTATATTTTAAAAACTTGTATTGCATTTGAAATTTACTATGAAATATGTGTAATATATATACATGGAACCACCAGTACATGCTAATGAATCAACAAAAAAGGAGAATTTGAATTTTCTCATGAAGAATGAGCTCATGCTGATTTAAATTCACGTTTTTTTGTAACATGTCAGATATATGGAAAACAAAAAGATCAAAAAAAATCATTATTAGATTGTTATTACAAAGGTCAGATTTGTATTTTTCGCTATTATGATTCATTATTTTGATAATCTGCATTAATTTTAACTGTGTTGCTTATTTTCTTCTATATTTAATACTAGTTTATATCGACCTCATTTTTCTTTTGGATTTGGATTTCAGATGTGTTCATAGATGTTTAAGACATCATAGGCATTTGATGAGGAAACCATGTGATGAGGAAACCAGGATCCTGAATTAATCAAGTGGAAGAATTTAGCTTGCCATCGAGTTATTTTACAAAGGAAAAACCTTCATCACAACTTAAGATAGCTTATGTAAATAGATGTTATCTTGTCAAATTTTAGATGTTCGTTGACTTTTTTGAAAGTAGGATTTTATACTGAAAACACGGGATCTTGAAATTTGCATTACATTCTTTCCTTGGGCTGGCAAATCTTGTGGATGACACATACCTTACCTGACTTGATTAGTATAACTACAAGATTATAATAAGCTTATGTTTTTAATCAGATTAACTTAGTATACAAAATCATAATGAAACTCTCAATCAAGTTTAATTCAAAATCGTGTACTGTTTACTTTATCTCGTACAAATCGAAGCCAGGGATGGTGGACTAGAATCAACTAAATTAGTCGAGCTTCGGAATGTGTAGAAATTTGATTTTTAGGACAGGTCAAAATGTGAAATCAAATTTGGGAATTTCTTACTTTTTAATTCTAATAATTTTGAATGGGTTGGATCGCATGCTCGAGTGGGTTGGTCATACCAAACCAACCCTGATTAGGGGTGTTGATCGGGTATAACTTTCGGGTTTCAGGTAGTTCGTGTCGGGTAGCTCGAGTTTTCTCAAATATAAAAAATATCCACACCAAATTAAATTCGGGTATTTGGATACGGGTAGTTTGGGTAATAGGTCGGGTATGGGTATATCCATTAATACCTGAAATGCCGGCGACCACAATGTTTATAATCCGATCTTAATATACTATATTTGTCCGTACTTTTACCAAACTCCAACCAACATGAGACTCTATTATTAACTTTTAGATAAAATTAATGGACTATAAACATAACGATCGTATGTTATTTTGTAAAACGATATAATTTACCTTTAAAAAATTCCTTATAACAAAATTCGGTTATTCGGGTATACCCGTCAACTTAAAATGTTACCTTATACCCGATCCGTATTATGTTCGGGTTACCCAATATCTGAATATTTCTACCCGATACCCGAACCACCCGACCCCGATCTACCCGAATTCGAAACGGGTCGGGCGGATAGAGCGGGTTTTGGTTATTTTCGACAGCCCTAACCCCGATCAATTGATATACCAGGTTATATGTTGTTTATTTTGCAATTAATTATGCACTCATATTATCATTATTAAGCGCTAAACTCATTATTCTTTTGACCTCCACCCGACATCATTACACATCACCCCGACCTACCATCACCGCCCAACATCATTACACACCACCGCAAGCCACCACCACCACCACCACAATCGGTACGCACCACCACCGACCACCATCACTGTTGTCACCAACAACCATCACTACACATCACCATCGACCACCATCACTATTGTCATCAACGGCACCTCTTTAGGCGCTATGAAATATAGATAGAGGGTACCCGCCGCCGCATTGCGCGGGTACCTGCTAGTGTAGAGTGTGAATTGAATTACTAAAGAACTCCAAGATTTTCAGATGAAGAAAATTTCTTTATGCTTAACATTCCCACAAAACTGTCTCTCTCATCCTTACTCTCCTCATAGTCGGATCCTCTGGTAAGTATTTCTTCTCGAATCCACTTTTTATAAACCAAAATTAAGAACATGAAATGTGGTTGTTTTACCAGCAACCATGATTGTCCCTAATTGTGATTTATAACTTATTTTATCTTTTCAGTGTTTGTTACTGTGAGCTTCTCACATTAAAAATTGTGATAGAAGTATTGTTAGTGCCAATCTGATAGTCTGGCATAATTTTAGGAAGGCATAATCTGATAGTATTGTTAAATGCAGATTAAAACCGAAGTTCATGAGTTGAGAGAGAAATCAAAGGGCAAAGGCTGATCTGTTTTCTCAATTGATGGTTCTTAAGGCAGAGCTTTGATCTTCTTCGTGTCGCGAAAGTCTCAGGTGGTGCTCCCTTCAATCTCTCTAAAATGTAATTTATATATCTTTTGATGTGTGAATTAGTTTATGTTTGTCGATCAGATTGATGTTAAAGGAACGTTCTTTCTCTTGCACCCTCTCCAGCTCCACTAGATCCCTCTTCATCATGAAAAATAATATGTGTTTGGAAATTATTTTAACGAGTATAAAGATTGACTTACAGTACAGTAGCAAATATACTAATTTGGAAAACATGATTTACTTCTAACAAGTATCAACAACTACAGTTTTACCTCCAAACTTAAAATTGGAGGCTGGTAATGACTAATGAATTATGCAGTTATCTCGGTCAGAAATCAAATATCGGTCAAGTACCGAAATTTGAGATATTGTTTACCGCGGTGAGATATCGGTTATTTATATTATATAGAATATTAAATATATATTATTTATAATTAAAATTATAACAAATTAAACAAAATACATAACATAAAACATCATTAGATAGTAATATAAGTAAATTATTTGTTTATAATTGATGCATTGGTAAGGTTTAGACAACTCATTAAATATTTGTTTTAAGCTTTCACCTCATCTTGGTTAAATCTCGGTCATCTCGGCGAGATTCTTCACCAATATCGGTCAAATCTCGGCGAGATTCTCGGCACCGAGATTTACCACCGAGATTCTCAACCTAGATTATTTTTGTGTCCGAGATCTGAGATCCTACTGATATCTCACCTTGACTGCCCAGCTAATGAATAAAACTTAAACTTTTCCTACGGGCCAACACAATAGGTGTCTTTAAAGACACGTATAATAATAAGTCTCTACTCTTTAAAAATACTATAGTGTTGTGCTAATCACATAATTAAATAAAGTGTTTAAATAGTATTCTTTTCTATTTAAGTATATATATGTAAACTAATTCATAATAATTAGTGTATATATAACAATCATATAGTAACTAACAATACATGTTTATCTCATATAAAAGATATATGAGTTTTGTTAATGACAGCCCTTAGGGCTGTTTCTAATGTGCATAAAATGCTTGTACATTCATTGATAGAATAGTGTTCCCAAAATTCAGGGGGCGATTTTTAACTTATTTTTGTCTTCTTATTGACAGCCTTAGGGCTGTCATTATCATTTTCAAAGATATATTCAATAAAAATATTTATCACAACCCGTGAATTTCACGGGCTATAACCTAGTATAGTTATATATAAAGAGTTAAAGACATGTTTTAAGTCCCAAACATAGCATAAAAAAGTCCCAAAAGGTCCCAAAAAGTCAGTCAAGAAACGTAAGGCAGCAGTAAGAAACGTATAAGGCAGCAGTAGCCGACCATGAGGATAACGTAAGGCAGCAGTAAGAAACGTAAAAGGTAAAAGGAGGTAAATTTAGGTTTTGGAGTGGAGGATACGGGCCTTTTTTAATGGGCTGGAACAAAAAACTAGGTTAAATATTATTAAAATTGGTGCCCAAGTCCAGCAACAGATCCAAATAAATATCGGAAAAAAACCAAGATCTCGATATCAAAATCTCGGTGAGATATCGGTCGATATCGCCGATATTCTCGGGACCGATATTATTTTGATCTCCGAGATCTCACTGAGATCCTAGTGAAATCTCACCGATATTAAGGAAAGATATAGATGGTGGGGTTTTTTTATTTATTTCCAAATGTGCATATACTATACTATTGTGTATTCAAGATATTTAATTAATTTAATTAAATAGTGTTCATACCGTAAGTGTGTTGTGTAGGTGTTTTACTTTTAGTGATAAAAGCATTAAAGCTAAAGAAGCAGGTTTTGTTGAACAAATGATCTTTATTTCATAATAAAGCAGAATAAGTGGATGCTGATGGTATCTTTACTTAGAACTCGTACTGAGCGATCAAATGTTTGAGCTTGATTTGTTAATTATCCGAGCTTGTTGTTTGGGCTCAAACCCAATAAAAGCTCGTTACTGGTGATTTTGAAGTTATTTACCTAAAAAAATCTTCAAAAATAAAGAATATATGTGTAATTTATGAAATTTAGGGATTAAATCATTACTTTTGGTTGTGTTTGTAGAACGTATATATGTTTATGGAACCGTTGTTTCCGTTCCATTCCTATAAATTTGATGTTTAACTTTTCACAGTAAAATAGTTGATGTTTAACACAAGGCTCAATAAGAACTTAAGCTGAGCCATCAAAGGCTTAAGCTTGTCTCGTTAACTTATTTCGAGTTTGTTGTTTGGACTTAACCTCGATAAAAGTTCTTGAGTTTCAAACTCGTGTAAAATACCTTTTCTGTAACGTCACCTAACAGGAGATTTCTGCATTCATGGTATTCGACTTTTGGTCCACTAAATCCAAGATGTCCGAGTTCATCAACACAAACTCGAAACAATCTTATGATAAATGTTTGTATTTTTATTATGTCTACATTACACATCTTACAATATAACTTTAAACTATGTGTGTGTGTAAGAATATGGTTGGTTGAACTAAAGGAAAAGAATAAAAAGGGTATTGTTTGTGTGTGGCTTTATAACTTGTGAAAGCTTACTCCCAAAGTAAATGTTGGAACAATGTGTACTATATCATTCTTAAAGTTGATAAATGTATGATTTCTTCTAAATGATTTGCCTATGATCAAGTGGTGATTAATTAGCGGAAAGACTTTATGAATGATTTAATAGAGATAACGTGTTCAATTCTTTATTGGGTAAATATTATTATATGGTCATGAGAAAGTTCAAAAACGATCAAGATAACAATTAGATCGTGTAAATCATGGACAAAGCCTAGGAATACACTTTCGAAAGCAGAACAATAAGCAAAAAAATTGTAATACAGGGGAGTTGGGACCAATAATAAATAGCTATTGTCTTGTCGACTAAAAAGAAATGCATAATCATTTATTTGCATTTCTTATGATGCGACACTTTTGGTTTCATGTTGATTTCAAGTGTACAATCAACATTCAAAAATGTGTGTTTTTCGATTTTTATTTTATTTTTCATATTCATTTACATCTATGTCGGCGATCATTATAAGGCATTAATTTTTTGTATGGTCTACAAAGAATTATCATGTTGGGGGTATTTGGTTATTAATCATAAACTTCATAAATAGGTTAGTTCTTTTACAAAAAGTAGATTATTTTTCGTGTTAATATGTTAGATTTTGGTCGTATAGTAACCGATTAGTTGCTTACATGTCTATTTTTTTGAATGATCTAAGTAGCTGAACCCTTACATGATCTATATTAGGGATATCTTTCGGTTTCATAATTAGACTCGAATCGAAAAACCCAAAAAACTTAAAACAGGTTAGAAAATAAAACTATATAATCAACATAAGTTACACATTAAGTTAGACTCGAAATTGTTAAATTCGGGTTTTAGAATTGAAAAAATCGAGTACCGAAAAAAAATATTAAAAAGGGAACCGAGAACGGATTCAAAAACTGGATCCAACCGGTTCCAGTTGGGTTTCAATTTGATTTTTTAGTTAAAATACACATCCTTAATCTTTATACCGAAAGATTAACACGTTAAAACGAAAAATAATTACCAAATAAAACATTGAACAATTTTTTTTTTTTTTTTTTTTTTTTTGAACGGCAAGTTAGTAAGTTAGTGGTTCGAGCCTAGACAGTGACATCCACAAGGGGCAGTATGCCTTCCCTCGAACCTTCCACCTTTTTTGTCCACGACGGGACTTGAACCCATAGGTCATGGGCAACACCTTAAATCCACCTTGGATACCACTAGGCTACAAGCCTTGGGTAAAACATTGAACAAAATACATTGCTATTTGATGATTTTTTTTAACAAGTTTTCATATGAATTTTAAAATCATATTTTATTTTTGGTCCCAAACCCACACAAAAGGATTTTGCTTTTTTCCCTCTCTCTAGAACTCCTTTCGCTCCCTTTTTAAACTTACCCACTTCCTTCAATCATCTTCCCTTCCAGCCTCCGGAGAACCACCGGATAATCACAATGGACAATCACAAAGACAACAAACGCCACCACGGTACCACCCCCAACAAGCGATCAATGTCCGATACCGACTCACTATTCGACGAATTCCACTCCCCTCTGCGTTCACCTCTCCATCCGGACGTATTTCCCTCTTCTCCGTCAAAAGCCATCGTCGCCGTCGACAAATACTACACTTCCTTCAGATCTCCCACTTCCAATCACCAAAAGCCTCCTCAGACCTACAATATCCCGCCAGAGGCGGTAACATATAACCGAACGTCAAGAGAGGAATCGGTTACCGGCGTTACAAATGTAAAATCGGACGGCGTTGAGGAAGGTAACGGCGGTTCCGGAGGAGAGAAAAATTCAGGCCTCGACGCCGGCTACGAGGAGGTCGAGAAGAGAAGTGATGGTTGATCGAGCGGTGTTAGGGTTTAGGATTTTGGAAATGGTTTTGAGTTTAATTGCGTTTTCTGTTATGGCGTCTGATAAAACTCAAGGATGGAGCGGTGATTCGTTTGATCGATACAAGGAGTACAGGTATAGTTTCGGTAATTAAAATTGTTACTTTAGAATTTGATTTTACTATAATTAGTCAAATTCGAATTCAGCTGACTAAACTTGTGATCACTGACCAATAGAAACTTAAGTAATTTATTCGTATTGAGTAGCTTTAAGAGTTGACTGAACTTGACTAGTGTTCATGGATCAAAATTAGTAGTTTCTTGACCAAATTTATAATTTTTAGGGATTTATATAGAAAAGTTAGAGATTTTAATTTAAAAGTTTGACTTCAGAAGTGATTAGGTAGAACAACTATGCTTACAAAGCAGAAAGAATCTATTCCTTTTCTTGTCTCCATAGAAAAGTATTTACAGTTTTTTTTTTTTGTTTGTTTGTTGTCATAGGTATGTGGTAGCGATAAATGCTATTGGTTTTGCATATGCGGCATTTCAAGTGATTGTTATGACGTACCATTTAATATATGGAAAATATATTATTTCATACTATCTGCGTCCTCACTTCGATTTCTTAGTAGATCAGGCAAGTACTACAAACACACAATCTATATATATTTATCTTTAGTATTAGAGGTTGAAAATCAATGGGTCAATCGGGTTGTATTTATCTCAAACGGGTTAAATAGTAAAGGCTTGTGTAGTTGTGTTTTATATCAAACGTGTCAATAGTAAAGGCTTGTGTTTGATCTAAAACGGGTCAAATAGTAAAAGCTAGGTAAAAGTGGAACAAGTCAAACGGGTATCTTATTATTCTTACATCTAGATTATAATTGTAATGTAGAAGTTTGTTATCTTAAGAGAAATGATATTGATTCCTACATTTCGTGCCTACTTATGTGTCTACCCACTTGATAAGATGACATGTGTAATCTACTAATTTTTTCTCATAATATTATCACTTGATTTTGACACATATATTGATGAAGTGGGTAGGCACTTAAGTAAACACAAAAGGTAGACACCAATACCATTACTCTTATCTTAATTATAATTAACAGATTAATTATTTATGTTCTTTTAAAATAAACAAAAATGGTTGGGTTATATTGCCACCTCAAATGGGTGAGATATTTTTTTTAGCTATATGGCCCGAATGGGTTAACCTCCTAAATGGTTTTATTGAGTGATTTAGATTAGTATTGTGTTAATTTGTTTTCTAATAATAATTAACGCATTAGATATTTATAGCTCTTTTTTAAGAAAAGGACAAAATTTGTTAGTGGGCCAATCCTAGTTGGTGCTACACGCTTCTTTCATACTAAAAATTAGGGGTGAGCAGAAAAAAAGGGTAACCGGAATTGGAACCGGAACCGCTTTGGAACCGCCGGTTCCGGTTCCTAAAATTATGGAACCGCCCTAGGAGGTTCCGGTTCCCAAAATTTAGGAACCGGTAACCGGTGGATAACCGGAACCGGCGATTATTCGGTCTATTTTTGTTAAAATATTATATATATGATAAAATTAATGTCCAAATTTAACAATAAGAGAAATTTTGTGTAATTTTTAATGAGTTTAGTCATTAATTAGTCTAAATATAGTGCTGTAACGATATAATATATAGAAAATCATATGTTTAAGTGTTTGGAGTTTATGATTATTCAAAGATTAGTTGATAAAATGACAAAAAATGATTAATATTTAAGCTTCACATCTTATTTTAATTTTACGATTTTAGAAACAGGGTAACCGGAACCGGCACCGGAACCGGAGGTTCCGGTTCCGGTTCCGAAAATTGAGGAACCGGTACAAGAGGTTCCGGTTCCGGTTCCGGTCGGAACCGGCGGGTACCCGGCTATGCTCACCCCTACTAAAAATGACCCGTTTTAAACCAAACATGTTTTGATAGTTAACCAAATTTGCCAGTTGTAATCTTTATATTCTTATGACATGTTAAATAAAAAAAACATATATAATTTCAGATATTGGCTTATCTTTTGATATCGGCATCATCTTCAGCAGCCACAAGAGTGGATGATTGGGTGTCGAATTGGGGAAAAGACGATTTCACAGAAAAGGCAACCGCATCAATAGGAATGTCTTTTTTAGCCTTTCTTGCTTTTGCATGTAGCTCTCTCATATCTGGTTACAATCTCTGTAATCAGACCTCTTTTTGAGAGGTCTATTATTTACAAGATAATGTATACATACGCCATTTTGCCTTGAGCCAAGGGTATAATAGTCATTTTACATGGGGCGTGGCGTATGTTTCCGTTATCCGGTTATATATACGATCCAAGTTATCGATTGTCACGTTTTTAGTGACAGATGACATGATTTTTGCACAATTGTAAATCTATAAAGAGTAGGGTTTTCTTTTTCTTATTCTTTTGAGGTTGTAAAAATGGGTTATTTGGGTGAAATAAAATAGCTATTTTCTTTTTCATAGTATGTTATATTATTAGTTTATCAAAGTTGATGTTCTGTAAATAAAATAAAATAAAATCAAGATTATTGTTTTAAAAGTTTAATTATGTAAGGAATTTAATTTAAGAAGTATGTAATGTGCTTAAAGAAACAATTCTTCCTCTGATTCAAATTAAGTACAACATTGTTTATTCTATATTTTTTGAGGCAAATACGTCATTTAATTATATTAAAGTAGATAGTTAGTGGATGTAAACCCCATTGTTTTTTTTTTACCAAATAAGGTAAATTATAAAATTGTATCACTTATTTTGATACGACCAAACATAAAAGGTGCATTACTTATTTTGAATCGAATGAAGTACTACATACCTCCGTATCAAAATAAGTGATGCATTTGAGATTCTAAGGTTTTTGAGGCAAAAGATTTAAATGTGAGTTAAGATAGATTAAGTAGATAATTAGTGGATAATGGGTCCCACTTTTTTTGAAAAAAGAGATATTGATGATGTTTAAAAGTAAAAGTAAGGGTATAAAGGTAATTTAATTTTATTAAAGTAGATAATTAGTGGACATTGGTTCCCACCTTTTTACCAAATAAGAAAACTTATAGAAATGTATCACTTATTTTATTTCACCCCTAAATGGAAAGTTTATGACTTATATTGATACGTAGGTAGTATATGATTTGTCCTGATAAACAAGGACCTCCACCGCATATTGTATGTGCTTGACATGCATGTGATGTCAATTAATCTAGAAAAAATAATACTACTTCTTACTAAATTTACTCGGTGGTGAAATAAAATTAAAAAAATTAAAAAAATACTACCCTGTGGGTCCCTACGGGCATATCTCCATCGACAAAAACCATATTCACTAATTCCCAATTTAATTTCGAAATCAGAAAATTTATTACTTGGTGAAAATATGTGTGTTAAATAGCGGATTTTGTTAGCTCGTGTTTAGAATCACAATGTGGGAATGCAAAAAGGATTTATGAGTACGTATGGCACCAAAAATGATTAAAGAAAAAAGGGTTTTGTTAATGACAGCCCTTAGGGCTGTCTCTAACGTGCATAAATGCTTGTACATTTATTTATGGAGTAGTGTTCCTAAAATCCAGGGGGCGGTTTTTACCTTATTTTTGCATTCTTAATGACAGCATTATCATTTTCCAAGAAAAAAAAATACACAAAAAAATTGATGTTATAGTTTTGCGATCGTTATGTGGGAGCTTTTAACTGATTTGACACCATTTGATGATATGGCTCCCGAACAAGCTGCAATTGCAATATGCCAAAAGGTAGGGGTGAGCATAAAAACCGAAAAACCGAAACCAATCCGTTAAAACCGCTAAAATCAAACCGTTAAAACCGAAACCATTTCAAAACCGACGGTTCGGTTTTAGATTTTTGAAAAACCGATGGATTCGGTTCGGTTTCGGTTTTAACTACAAACCGCCCCATTAGAAGCCGCCCTACTAATATTTAGTATTTTATATATTTTTTTATTTTATAGTTATTGAATAAAAGTCGACTCATTTAAATATTTGAAAGTCCATCTACTACAATTTATTAATGTTTATATTGTTGTTATATGCTACAAAATACGTTTATAGTTTGAATTTCGGGCTAAAAATTGTATTCATTGTGGAAATTTGTATGTAATTTTGGAAAAGGGAAGATTAGTGCATGAAATTATATATTTATGTTCAAAACAAGGTGGATTCGGTTTTAAAACCGAAACCGAACCGTTAAGGGCTTAAAACCGTTAAAACCGAAACCGTTAGAAACCGAAACCATTGGGTTTAAAAATCTTAAAACCGATATTAGTGGATTGGGTTCGATTTGAGCCTAAAACCGCCCCATACACACCCCTACCAAAAGGTATATTTTTTAGCCAATTGTTTAACTCATACAAGTTGGTAACAGGATAAGATGTGTTGAAACAAGAAATTTGGATGTGATGGTCAATACAAGTTGGGTTGAGTTGGGTATTTTGGCAATTAAGGACGTGGCTCATAGTTACTAATCACCAACCGAATGGTTGTGATGGTTCATTCATACCCGTTGGTTTGTGTATATATGTTTTGAAAATTTTGAAATAAAATACTATCTTGCGCAATTGTGTGTTTATATACACTACCATCTAGATTTCAAACTATGATTCAACTCGAGAAAACAGATACTCCCTCCGTCCCACAAAAAACTTCTCATTTGAAATGAGCACAAGTTTTAAGGTGATAGTTAGTGGTGGGGTTATTGGTAATAATTTTGATTAAAATATAAAGATTGGTTTGGAGAGAGAAAGATAGTTAGTGGATAGTTAGTGGTGAGGTCCTTGGTAATAATAGTATTTTATTGAAATGGGAAGTTTTTTGTGGGACAAAAAATTAAAGTCAAATGGGAAGTTTTTTGTGGGACGGAGGGAGTATTATTTAACGAAGACACTCAAACTCAATTTCAATTTTTTTTGAACGGTCAGTTAGTAAATTAGTGGTTCGAGTCTATATAGTAACATCCATAAGGGACAGTATGCCTTCTTTCGAACCCTCCATATATGGGGAATAAACCCTACCACCTTATATTCACGACAGGATTTAAACCCCTAACCTCAAGGTTGCCGGCGATTTCTCAAACTCAATTTCATATTAAAGTCGTCAACATAAAGTTGTTAATTTGCGGGGCCCAGAATCTTTCATCAGATAAATCACTTTCTACCTCATTCCCCCTTCTACTCAAATCAAACGGAAAATTTTCCGCCTCATTTCCCCCGCACACCGTCGCCGTGTGGCTACTTTGCCGTCAGAATTCCGGCATCGCCTGTTCATCGCCAAATTGATCTAATACGTTTCGATTTTAGCATGCTGCATCAATTACAATTATTGGATTGCAATTAAATTAACGGTCTTCTGGTACATAAACAATTTATAGATTAGTTTTAATTATGATGTTGCTTCGTTTTCTTCAAATTGGATCAATCCTAATTGATTTTCATAATATTCGTCTTTGGGCAATTTTCTGTAGTGTCTTAATCACTGATAACTTTCGAGTTTCGGCTGTTTCCCAAAAAATGTATGTAATCACTCTTAGATCTTCTTGTAACTATTATTGTGCGTTGTATTTGTGAGTTAAAGAAAACTGAGAAGCATGTTAATTTCGAGTTTGAGTTATAATATAGCAAGGAGTCTCAATTTTTCTTTATTTATATTGTATAAATTAAGTTTATGAGGATTAGTGTCTACAGGATATGGAATCATAGCATCAATATATATATGTGTTTCAGTGTTACAACTTTTTTATGAACACCAACTGTTTGATAAATGTTGAAACCGATTCTTCGTGAGTATGGACGGACGGTAGCTTCCTCCAAGAAATGGAACCTGCAATCAACCGGAAACCCTGAGTCAGTTGCTCCCCGAGGGTGATCCTCGTGGGAACACTCCGACGCTCAAGTTAGTATTTATGACGTGAGGTCTATTGAGTGATTAATGCTTGATCAGGAGAATCGTATTGGAAGTGAAGAGTAAGTAATAAATGTACCAAGTATTTGATGCCCTCCCTATTGCTTATCCATGGTTATTTATAATCATGTCGAAATGGGCGGAAAAGGGAGAATGGACGGCTTCGGACCGGTCCGTCACGGGGTCTCGAGGTTAAAGGAGATAACTCTGGGTCCCTTTCCCTTCACGTCGTAGGACAGTGCAACGCCGACATCCCCCTAGGAACTTGTTTACATTAAATGCGCTCATGTCTCGAAGCCGCTTTCCCGGGATATCCGCTTCGTCCTAGATCATTGGCGTGGGGATTCGTGGGCCCCTACCGTCCGGTATGCTAAGTGCAGACAACCTTTCGCTTATCATGACGGTAGGGTAGGATACTTCATTAAGTCCCTCACGTTAGGAAGAGCTTCATGCTTAGAAACTCTTCTTAACTTGTCAAATCACTAGCCGTCCCATCATAGGGAAGTAACCGTTGGTCTTACTTGACCGTTAGACCTTTCCGCTGCCCTGGTGGATTACCAAGACTCTTTAAATTCCTCTCCTATATATATATGTCTTTTTCCCGACTTCGTCATTACTCCTCTTCTTGATTTTACTTCTTTACTTAAGCTTCTTTACGTCTTTTCCTTCCTTAACGATTTTGCTATAATGAAGAAAGATAAAGCACCCAAGGATAAAGGCGAGAAATCCGTCCAACGGACTGCCGCCAATACTCATACCAATCTTACTCCCCCAGATCTTTCCGCCATTTATGATGACTTTCATATTGACCGATGTTACCGCTTTCTCCTTCCTGGTCCTTCCGACACTATTCGTACCGCTCCAAGTGGGTTTGAGCCGGTATACGTTCAGTATCTCTTGGGCGGTTTAAGGTTCCCCGTTGACGATTTCATCCTCACACTCCTTCAAGATCTTGGACTCCATCTAGCCCAACTCGCTCCCAACTCTTTCCGCAAGATCATCGGTTTCATAATGCTTAGTCGCTATCTTGGGATTCCCCTTTCTACTAAGGTGTTCCGTCACCTGTATGTGGTCACAGGTAGGGGAGATTGGGCCGTATTTACCCTTCGCCCTGGTCGAAGCGAGCAAATCACTGGGCTGAAGGATTCGATCCGTGATTGGAAATACGCTTTCTTCTTTGTTGATCGCTTGGCTTTTAATGATACTTCTCTTCCTTGGGGGAAAATTACTGGACGAACGTCTGAGCCCGCTCCTGAGCTTTCTGAGGAAGAAAATCGTCATGTTGATGCTCTGTCTTATGCGGGGATGGAATGGGAAGATCCTGATGACGTGTTCCTTGGTATGGCTGACTTGAGCCCTTTCTATTTCGTTCGTCAGGTTCGACCGGTTTGGCGAATTGATGGGAATGACGTCTCGCTGCTACATCGTTTAAGGATGTCAAAGCCCCCAAAAGGGGTTATATCTGTTGTCGAGGGTGAGATAACGCCCTTCCTTCCCCCCTTCGAAGAAATTCTGAGTTCAGAGGGCACTCCGGACGCTCCGGAGCGTGGTGTCGAGACTACCTCAGAGATTGCTACAACAGCCGTGGAAACTTCAACGTTTAGGACTCAGGACACAATGATCCATGACTCGCAATCTGATCTGTTAGAACCCCGAAAGGTGGGGTCCATTCGGTCTCTTTCTAAGAGGATTCGCGAGAGAGCCCCTTCATCACCCGGCAAACGTCTGCGTATCGAAGGTAATAAGTTTGACTATTTTGTCTTTCTTTATTTACTCGTCTTGCATTTACATTGTTTTTCTTTTGCTGCAGAAACCACATCTGATGTGTCCGTTACTGCTTCGCAATCTGAGGGAATTCCGGTAACCATATCGTTCACCCCATCATCATTAGTTATCCCCACCGTGGCTACCTCTAGTGTTACCATACCAGCAACCTCATTTGGGCTTACGTCGGCACCGCCTGACCCATCGGCTATAGCTCTATTTAGTAGTCTTCTTTTTAGTTCTGGTCTTCAGACACCACACACCGGAAGGTCTACCCAAACGGCTCCATCCGCTCGGCCCCAATCATCATTGCCTGTTTTTCCTTTCCGACGTAAGTATTTGTATTTGCTCGTTCTTTCTTTTTGTGTTAGCTAACTTAAGTTCGCTTTCTGTAGCTCGACAGGTTCGCACCACTATCTCAGAGTCCACGAAGGGGTTGTCCACCGGAAGCCTTCCTGGGCATGCGAGCCTTCCTGAAGCATCCATATCTCGAGAACAGAGCTTACAAGCGACAATCACCCCTACTCCACCGATCGTGCATGCTTTCGCATCTCCCTCTTCGGTCTTCCTCAATGTTTCCGATGTATCCGACGAAGGGGTTTTTATGCGTGCCCGGACGGATCTCCTCCGTGCCGTCGAGCTGCTATCCGAGCTGCAGATGCGGGGTATTCGAAATAGGCAGGCGGTGTCTCTTCACTCTGAGGAGTTTAAACGGATGGGAGAGCTAATGGGTAAGTTGAAGACTTTGCATCAACAGGAGTTGGAGGAAAAAGAAAATTTGGCAAAGCAGAATGAGCGTTTGTTGGAAGAGAACAAAGATCTTTATGCTGGTATAGAAGATATGAGGCGTGCCGCTGCTGCTAAGGATGCTCGTATCATTAACCTAAACGCAGAGCATAGCTCTCTTTCCTCTCGCATTGCCGAGCTCGAAGCGTCTCTTGTGGAGAAAGATTCTCAGCTGAACGAAGCTGTGCGTGCTCATAATGATCTGGATGTGGAGAATGACAGGTTGAAAGAGGAGTTTGCCGTCCAATCGCATCAACTCGGCACCACTCGTGAAAACATGGATTGGTTGATCCGGAAAGGTAAATCTGGGCTGTGTAGCTCTTTGTTGAACTTGGCAGAGTTTGTTGGTCGAAACTCCAAGCTTCAGATGGAGAGTGTTCGGTTCGGGTAGTATCGAGGATGCATGGATACTCACAGGGAGTATTCTGAGTTGCTTGGTGATGTTCCTCTTGTGCATGATTACCCGGAAGCACAAACCAATATCATGTCTCTCTTCGGCGAGTTGGTATCCCCGAACTATTCCCTTCTTCGGTCGATTCACTCTGGTGCCCTATCTTTCGAAGAACTAAAAAAGCTTGCAGAGAAGTCTTCTGCCAATGTGGAAGATACGGGAGAAAGCTCGAACCGGGGAGATGCTCCTCCTGCACCATGATTCTATTTTGCTAGTTTTGTTGTTTCCTCTTTTTTGAACCATTGACAATTGTACCGCCCTTCGGGCTTTTATTTTGAATGTTTATGCGTAGTTTGTTTTCCCATAGTTTGTATGTTCGCTTTCTTTTTTTCGTAATAGTTGTTTTTGAATTCATATAGAGGCGTCCCCCTTTAAGAATTTTCGCATACTTTGTATATTCGTTTGTTTATTCGTCGGAAACAGATCGTCCAACTCCTTCCGGAATCGGAGCGTTCTGTTTTGTAGCTACGGTTTACATTAGTTAACTAATGCTGCATAATGATTGTTTCGACATCAATTATTTCTGCAAAAAGACCCCTTTTTTTTCGAAGAAGGTTTTAGTATATTAACTCGCACGCATCGCTGGGTACATCGTCGATTCGATTAACAAAAGATACAAAACACAAAAACTAAGACTTGTGGGAGCCTTCCGGATCGTGCGAGTGGCCGACGCTCCCGTTCAGAAATGGAATTTGCGCAGGTTCCTCATGTTCCAAGTTCGAGGGATTGTCGATCCGCCCATCGTTTCCAATATGTACGAACCGTTCCTTCTTGCCTCCTTCACCCTATAAGGGCCTTCCCAGTTAGGAGACAACTTACCTGGCTTGTACTGTAAGCTAGCCTCGTTCTTTCGGAGTACCAGATCCCCGACCTTACATGCCACTTCTCGCACCTTTATGTTGTAATATCCCTCCGTTCTGGATTTATATGCAGCCTGGCGTAAGGCCGCATTTTCCCTTCGCTCTTCTACTAGGTCCAAATGGTACCTTAACGCCTCATTGTTGCCTTCCAAACGGAAGTTTTCTACTCTGGGAGACGGTAAGATAACTTCCAAAGGGATGACTGCTTCGGATCCATATACCAGGCTATAAGGGGTTTCTTGTGTGGCACTTCTCGCCGTGGTTCGGTATGCCCATAGGACGCTCTGGAGCTCATCTGCCCACCCTCCTTCTGCTCGATTTAAGCGACTTTTTATCCCTTTCACGATGGTTCTGTTAGTTACTTCAGTTTGGCCATTGGCTTGAGGGTGAGCCACGGAGGTGAAGTTTTGCCGAATGCATAACCCTCCGCACCATTCTTTAAAAGGGTTACTAGCAAACTGTTTCCCATTGTCGCTAACAATGGTGTTTGGAAGGCCGAAACGACAAACGATTTGTTTCCAGACGAACTTGACAATGTTTGCTCCCGAGATGCAAGATAGTCGCTTCGCTTCCACCCACTTGGTGAAATAATCTATTGCGACCACTAAGAATTTTAAGCCTCCGGGAGCTTTCGGGAATGGTCCCACTATATCGATCCCCCACTGACAAAACGGCCAAGGGCTATGAATGCTTGTGAGGTCCGCAGGTGCCTTACTTGGGACGTTAGAGTATGCCTGACACTTTGAGCATTTCCAGACGTATTCCTGGATGTCCTTTGACATCTGAGGCCAGAAGTACCCTGTCCGGAAAACTTTCTGGGTCAAAGCCCTAGACCCTGCGTGTGCACCACATAAACCTTCATGCACCTCTTCTACAGCCCTCCGGGACTCTCTCTTCCCCAAACATCGCAGCCAAGGGGTTGAATATCCCTTCCGGTATAACACTTTATTCTTCACGGTATACCTTCCGGCATTCATCATTACCTTTCGTGCCTGTCCCGGGTTGCTTGGGAGCGCTCCGTCCGTCAAATATCGCACGATTGGCCTCATCCGACAGCTTTCGTCCAACTCCACCTCTGCCACTTCTTCGTTTACTGTTGGTTCAATACTTCTCTTCGGGAGGACCTCTACGAAAACTTCCTTAGTAAGGTGTTGATACAACATGGATGCCAGCTTACTAAGTGCATCTGCTTCTTTGTTCTGGGTGCGAGGTACCTGCGTTATTATAAATTTTTCGAACCTCGCCACCCTTGCTTTTACTTGTTTCAGGTAACGCTTATGTGAATATCCTTAGCTTCATAGGACCCGTTGACTTGATTCACAACTAGCATTGAATCTGCGAACGCTTCTAGCTCCTTTATCTCCATGCTCTCGGCCAGGTTCAGACCTGCTAATAGTGCCTCGTACTCGGCTTCGTTATTTGAGCAGGCGAAGTCAAATCTCAAGGCATACATTACTTTCACATCATTAGGTCCGGACAGGACCACTCCTGCCCCACACCCGTCCGCACCAGCGGCTCCGTCCGTGTACATCCGCCATTGGGTGTGGCCTCCGTTAGGGAGTGTTCCTTTCGGAACGGCTTGCTCTATCTGCATACTTTCCCCCATCGGTTTTTCTTCTCCTGGCATCTCTAGTAAGAAATCTGCCAAAGCTTGGCCTTTGATACTGGGCCTGGGTTTGAACAATATGTCGTACTCTCCTAACTCAATTGCCCATTTGGTCATACGTCCCGACCGTTCGGGCTGTAGCAATATATTCTTGATTGGTTAGTTGGTCAAGATCGTTATCGAGTGAGCCTGAAAATACCTCTTCAGGCGCCTGACTGAATATATGAGGCTCAAAATCAACTTCTCAACAAGAGAGTAATTCAACTCCGCCCCCTGTAGCACTCGACTGACGAAATAAACCGGAATCTGCTTCCTTTCTCTTTCGGCGAGAAGGACCGAACTGATGGCTTCTTCACTGGTGGAGAGATACATGACGAGGGCTTCCCCTGTTCTCGGGCTAGCCATGGTTGGGATGGTTCGTAAATGTTGTTTAAGCTCCAGGAACGCTTTCTCGGCCTTTTCTGTCCATTCCACCTCTCCCTTCTTAGTACACCCGTGCAACGTTTTGAAGAAAGGAATGGACTTTTCGGCACACTTGGCCAGGAAACGACCAAGCGCGGCCAGCTTTCCGTTTAGGGCCTGCACATCCTTCACCGTTCGCGGAGTTCTTGCCTTCAGCAAATTATCTATCTTTTCTGGGTTAACCTGTATCCCGGAAGGGGTGACAATGTGGCCCAAGAACTTCCCCTTACTCATCCCGAACGAACACTTCTTTGGGTTTAGCTTCATATTGATATTCTGCAGCTGCCGGAGGGTTTCCTCCACGTCTTTGACTAGATCCCCATCTTCCTTACTTTTGATGACCATGTCATCCACGTATACCTCTAGATTGCGCCCTATCTGTTTCTCGAAAGCTTTATCGACCAATCGTTGGTACGTGGCGCCGGCATTTCGTAACCCGAACGGCATTTTGACGTAGCAGTACGTGCCTTTGGCTGTTTGGAAGGCCGTCTTCTCTTCGTCTTCTTTTGCTATCTGGACCTGGTGGTAACCCTTATAGGCGTCTAAGAAGGACTTCCACTTGTATCCTCCTAAGGCCTCTACCTTCTGCTCGATCTCCGGAAGGGGGTAGCTGTCTTTAGGACATGCTTTGTTAAGATCCTTGAAGTCTACACACATTCGCATGGTCCCGTCCCCCTTCTTGACTAACACGGGGTTAGCTATTCATTCTGGATATTGAGTACTCCGCAGGACTCCCGCCAACGCCAAATCGTCCACCTCTTTGTTAATTATCTTGTTTCGATCGGTCGCCATTCCTCTTTTCGACTGCTTGACGGGCGTGAACGCCGGATTAATGCTTAACTTGTGTTCCGCGACATTTCTTGATACGCCCGTCATGTCTTTAGGTTCCCACGCAAACACATGCTTGTTTTTCTTTAACAGAGCTTCCAATTCCGTCCTTATTCTGGGCGGAAGGTTGCTACCCATTCGGACTGTGGCTTCTGGGAACTTCGGATTTATGACGACCTGGACTTCCTCCTGTTCTGTCCAACTGTCTTGATGCACAACGCTACCACATTCTGCCACCGACATGGGCATGCTTTGAACGGTGAGTATCCCGTCATCTGAAGGGAACTTGAGCAACCCATGGATAGTAGAAGTTATGGCTTGCAACTGCCACATTCCGGTGCGCCCCAATATGACGTTATACCGAGAGGGAGCTTCTATAACGATGAACTCAGTTACGATAGCTTTGTTGCGACATGTGTTCCAATCCGTCAATACCAAGGGGAGGTGAATCTTCCCCCGTGGCCACACGGATCTTCCGGAAAATCCGATTACCGAGGAAGTAGCAGGTTTGAGGAACGCCTTAACGTCGGAGGGGAACAGTGATCGTACATGATGTTCGCGGAGCTTCCCCCGTCAACATAGATGCGACGAACCATTGTTCGGGCGATGGCTCCGCAGATCACGAGCGGTTCCATCCCTACGTATCCCTCCAGGATCGGTTCATCCCTTCCAAACTCTACAGTCGCACCTTTTCTTTTCCTTACAGAGATGCCGGAGGGTTCTGCCCCTTCTATTGCTAGGATCTCGGTATCATAGACAACTTCCTTAGCTTTTGGGGCTTCCGTTTGGACCTCCTTCGCCTTCCCCTTTCTCTGGGCTTCCTTTTCCCGCTTATAGCTTTCACAGGTCGCAGTGGCATGCCCCATTATCTTGTGAAACTCACAATAAGCATTAGGGTCTCTCGGGTATCTCTTCCTAGGGGCCCTTCCGTCTTTGTCTTCTCTTGTCTCGTTTGCCACGAAGGCTTCCTGTCGATACGGTTCGAACCTTTCGCCTGATGGCCTTCCGCCGGAAGGTCTTCCCCGGGAGGGTATCCTCCCGGGGAGGGGTGACCGGTAGAAACTTTTTGATCTTTCGGGATTTCGGTGTGGAGCAAAACCATAGGTTCCCTTCTTCTCTTGTGCTTCAAACCGTAGCTTCTCCGCACTTTCCTCTTCTTGCTTTAGCACCTTTTTTACGACATTGATCATGTCATCGGCTTTGTCAAAGTCTCTTTTTGATAGTTCTCTGAACAATTCTCCTTATCTCAAACCGTACGTGAATGCTGCGATGATGAGGGAGTCCTCCCTAACAGGCATTTTACGGCTTTGTTCGTTGAACCTTTTGAAATACGACTTGTTGGACTCTCCCTCCCGCTGTCTGCAAGCCATTATCGACTGAGATCGCTGTTGATACTTCTTCTGTTGTATGAAGCTATGACTGAACTGCAGCACCAATTCTTCGAAGTTAGAGATGCTCCTCTGTGGGAGGCTCGACAGCCAGTACCGTGCAGACCCCTCAAGGGTTCCCGCAAAGTACAGACACCATAACTTTGGATCCATAGGGATCATCCTCACCGCCCATCGGAAACTGGCTACGTAGGTTGTTCAATCATTTGATAACCAGAGTAATTCTTTGATAAATGATCCCGTCGTATGACTTAACTCGAGGCCCCTTCAGACCAGGCGGTATGGGCATTTCGTTAATATCGTCCGTAAAAGGGGAACGAAAATCCCTTGACCCGGACGACCTATGGTGACTATGAGCTTTCCTTTCACCTCTCTGCTCGGGGAGCCTTCTTCCTTCCACCTTATCCAGTCGTACAACCTCCTCCTTTCGGGCCTTCCTTGGGGGTGATGGGTCTTTGTACACCATCTCGACAGAATCATCGTCACTAGAATATGTTAAGTTTCTTTCCACGCCGAGTGTTTCCCCCTTGGCTTTCGCCCGGGTTTTCTCCAACTGCCTCATCTTTCTGAATTTACAAAAAAGATTATAGTCTTCCAACTCCTCCTGAGTGGGTTCGTTTCCTCTGCTTTCTGGTGGTGGGCATGTGGAGGCCGATGCTGGGGTGAGTACCCCTCCCAACGATTCGATCGGTCGGACATGCGTCATTTGATGGCGCTGAACCTCGCTCGCCGTTGTTTCTTGGACCATTTCTGTTCGTGGTCCCACGGATGGCGCCAAATGTTGAAACCAATTCTTCGTGAGTATGGACGGACGGTAGCTTCCTCCAAGAAATGGAACCTGCAATCAACCGGAAACCCTGAGTCAGTTGCTCCCCGAGGGTGATCCTCGTGGGAACACTCCGACGCTCAAGTTAGTATTTATGACGTGAGGTCTATTGAGTGATTAATGCTTGATCAGGAGAATCGTATTGGAAGTGAAGAGTAAGTAATAAATGTACCAAGTATTCGATGCCCTCCCTATTGCTTATCCATGGTTATTTATAATCATGTCGAAATGGGCGGAAAAGGGAGAATGGACGGCTTCGGACCGGTCCGTTACGGGGTCTCGAGGTTAAAGGAGATAACTCTGGGTCCCTTTCCCTTCACGTCGTAGGACAGTGCAACGCCGACATCCCCCTAGGAACTTGTTTACATTAAATGCGCTCATGTCTCGAAGCCGCTTTCCCGGGATATCCGCTTCGTCCTAGATCATTGTCGTGGGGATTCGTGGGCCCCTACCGTCCGGTATGCTAAGTGCAGACAACCTTTCGCTTATCATGACGGTAGGGTAGGATACTTCATTAATAAAAATACCCAATCAGTTTCTAAGATAAATTCTCAGGCTGCAAATTCATTCTCCTTCCAGAAGGCTTCCTTAATTAAATAATGATGAACGACAAAAATAAATCCCAATATGGTAATCACAAAAAGTTACTAGTAATGATGTAATCATGCATGTAATATTGTAATTCTTGAATTCAAATAATACTTGAGCTGTAAATGGAATGTACAAATCTAATTAATAGTTGCAACGAATTTAGCGACGATGGGTATTTGGCCACCTTTTTCTGATTTGGTTCTTGCATGGATTAATCTTTAGCTGTCGTCCATTTGTTTGGGGAAGAAGACCCTGCTTTGTGAGTTCATGGAGCTCCATTACTTGTATTCTTCGCTTATTTTTCATGTTTTCTGCCTCCTTGTAGCCTTCATGAAGCTTTCTCTTTGTTGCTACAAGTTTCTCTTCAATACTTGATGATTTCTTGATATAATTATCAGCTTCCTTATTCATATCCATTGGCTTTCTCCTAATTAATGTTATTTCTTGATCAACAACTTTTGTTTCAGGGCGCTTCATTACTTGTATTCTTGGCTTCTTTTTCATGTTTTCTGCCTCATTATAGCCTTCGTGCAACTTCCTCTTTGTTGCTACAAGTTTCTCTTCAATACTTGTTGATTTCTTGATATAATTATCAGCTTCCTTATTCATCGGCTTTATCCTAATTGTTGCTTCTTGATCAATAACTTTTGTTTCTTGAGCAGTTTCGATGGTCTTCAAATAACTCGTTGGCTGATCGGATGTTTGTTTGATAACATGATGGGTTGACTTCCTGATCTTGATGGTTTCGATCGCCATAGCTATCCACCCTTTCATTAGCGTCCTTGCAATGTGGCTGATGTTGTTTGATGGATGCTTTTTTAAAGGACGAACGGATTTTCCTATTCAACCAGAGTTTCAAAAGTTAACCCCATGTGTTGAATCTTGGTCAACAAGTCAAAGACTACAGAAAGATGAATCGGTAGTGTTTGCCTTGCTAACCAAGCTTCACCACATGGGGTTAACTTTTGAAACTCTGGAGGCAACCGGAATAGGAAAATCGGTTCGCCCTTTAAAAAAGCATCCATCAAACAACATTAGCCACATTGCAAGGGCACTCATGAAAGGGTGGATCGCTATGGTGGAACAAACGATCAAGATCAGGGAGTACTCAGGCAGCAAAAGTTACTGATCAAGAAGCAACCATTAAGAGAAAGACAATGGATATGAATAAGGAAGCTGATAAATATATTAAAAAATCAACAAGTATTGAAGAGAAACTTGTGGCAACAAAGAGAAAGCTACATGAATGCTACAAGGAAGCAGAAAGCATGAAAAAGAAGAGAAGAATACAAGTAATGGAGCTCCATGAACTCACCAAGCAGGGTCTTCTTCCCCAAATAAATGGCCGACAAGTTAAGATTAAGCCGTGCAATAATCAAATCAGAAAAAGGTGGGCAAATACCCGACGTCGCTAAATTCGCTGCAACTATTAATTAGATTTGTACATTCCATTTACATCTCAAGTTTTATTTGAATTCAAGAATTACAATATTACATGCATGATTAAATCATTCCTTTCCCCAAAAGTACTATTTGTTCATCATGCATATCCTCTCTAGTAACTTAATTATTAATATCACAAATACGAAATTTACAATTTTTGTCATTCATCTTGACCCGAGATGCTCCAATGTGATTACAAATTGGGAATGTTTGTCGTTCATCATTGTTTAAAGAAGCTTTCTTGAAGGAGAATAATTCAAAGAAATTTGCAGAATTTATCTTAGAAATTGATTGGGAATTTTTATCAAACAGTTGGTGTTCACAAAAAATTGTTTAACCTAAACATGAAAACAGAGCTTAATGAATTCTAACCTAAGCATGAAAAACAATTGCAAGTCTAAAAATGTCTCAAGTTACAGGAAAACAAAGCGCAATAAATCATGATCAAAAGCATAATATATTGGAAAAACGATGGAATAATCTTTAGTACAACTGTACAAGAAGACTAAATTTGATTTCAACATGGAACAGAAATAGAAGCGAATTAATTCGAAACTAAAAGTAGATGAATTTGGCGATGAACAGGCGATGACGTAGTAGATGATTAGAATATGGAATTGGAACGTAGTAGATGAATTTGGGCCAGCAAATTATGTTGAGGAGTTTAACTACGTACCATGATAAGATATGGGCCAAACCCTTAGACTGGGCGTAATGGGTGACCAAACCCAGTTTGATCACCCCTGTCACATCTGCGCCACATCAGCTTTCTCTCTCCTGATCAAACACACGACCAGACAGCGACCAAATGCCCGTAATGGGTGACCGTTCGGAAAATATAGCCGTTTGGGGTGAAATGTAGCCGTTTGAGGTCGGATGGGAACGGTCGAGTAGTCGACCGTTGGACACGGTCGACGCGTCGTGGGACGACCGGCGTAACGGAGGGGGACGCGTCGGGGGTGTCGATGTGGAAGGTCACGACCGAATGAAAGGTCGGCGTTACGGGCAGTCTTACATGAAATAGGTTAAGATGAGTAACTTGTCATCGTATCGTAGTCCAAATATAACATTAAACCCTTAATTACAAAGAATGTTGGATAATATTTTATAAGTAATTTTCAATGTAATTTAAACATTACATCATTGATTAGAATTGAGATCTATAAACAAATAACTAAAAATTCAATTACATTCCTAATTCCTAATATACATATTTAAAAGAAGGAGTTTGATAATAACAACCCTACAGACTCTTAATAAGAAAGATTATTTCTAGGTATATTCAATTAGCATGCAATTATTAATCCATATTTATCTTCATTAGTCAATTTTCTTCCATCTCTCTAGAAATATTCAACTACAAATGCAACTAATTCAACTAAAAACTATTCTTTAAAATGAAATATTATTTTTTATTGACAGCCCTAAGAGTTGTCATTATCAAAACCATTAAAATAAAATCGCATATTTTAGATTTTTTGGATAATTTTTTTAGATATTTGAACATTTTGAAAACATTATATGGATCTGGTATCCGAAACCCAGATATCTAAAGAAACAAATTATTCAATTTTTTTCCAGATATTTTGGATAAGTTTTCGAATTTCCGAAAATTTCAAAAATATTCTCAAGGTCCTATGTCCAAAATCCAGATATCCGATATTTGAAAGTTTTTTTTTTAAATCATGTCCTTGGCTCACACGCGCCCTCACTCGCTCATGCAAGGAAGGGTGGTCAACCACCACCAATCAGTCAAACTTGGTCCTTTTTTCTCAACCTTTTGCCTTGAATTTTTTTTTTTAATGAATTTTTCATCTTTTATTCTTTCATTTCTCCAGTTTTAATTTGCAGACCTTGTAACTTCTTATTTTGAACTCCGTTTTCCATGAATTTTATATCAGGTATCTATAAATGGTAACTTTAATACAATTGTGGTAGTGAAAAATTATTATTTTACTGTGCACTTCAAATGGATTGGTTGATTAGTTTTGTTTTTTAAAGGGATTGGTTGATTGGTTTTGTTTTTAAACAGGTATTGGTTTCTCACGCGCTTATGGTTTTCAATTCACAGTGTTCCATCGGTTCCTACAATTCTCACGCTCTTTAAATCTTTCCCATTTTCAATTCACAATTTCACATAGTTGCATGCACATTTATATGTTTTAATTCATTCCCATTTATGTCCCTATTCTTTTAAAAACTTGACATCACAACCCCTCTAACTTATTTACAAATAATAAAACTAACAAATATGTAAATGTTCCATATTTAGAAGTTCAGAACCTTTCGCTAGATTAAATATGTTATTTATTACTATTTGAAAATTCAAAATTTTAATGATTATTAGCGAATGAGAACAAATTGATTTTTTTTTTAATTTTCTAACATATATTGATAACTACTTGAATGTCTTTACAAAGTACCGAGTTAAGTTATTCAACATTTTCGGTTAAAGTTATATATAAAGATTAAATTCTTTATAATATTATAGAGATAGTTTCACAATAAGATAAATCCGACCATGCGTATAACATCTTTATTATATAACATACACAAATGTATATGAAATAAATCCGCAGCAACGTGCGGAATATTATTATGCTTGTTTATTACAAAATTGATGTTTTAAAGGTATTAAATCATGAATATGGGTCCATTGATAGTACTCACTGTCTAATGCTCTGAAGTCTGAACTAGTCATTTTCTAACAATCATAACTAAGTCTTATACTTCCTCCGATTCAAAATAAGTGATACACTTCGGGTTTCACGGTTTTTGAGGTAAAAGATTATAATGATGGTTAAATTAGATTAATTGGATGGTTAGTGGGGAATGGGTCCCACACTTTTTGAATAAAGTAAGGTTAATGATGTTTAAAAGTAAAAAGTAAGGGTAAAGGGGTCATTTCACTTTGTTAAAGTAGATAGTTAGTGGGTGTGGGTCCCATTTTTTTTTGCCTAATAAGGAAACTTTTCAAAGTGTATCACTTATTTTTAATCACCTCAAAAAGGAAAGTGTATCACTTATTTTGAATCGGAGGAAGTAGTATTTATCCAAATTTCATGATCTTTGTAGCTTTGAAAAGCGCACTAAAACTTTTATCACATGTTCCAAAGGGTTTTTAGTTTAGCGGTATAGTGTTTGCCCCACAACCTTGAGGTTGGGGGTTCATGTCCCGTCGTTAACGTAGGTGGTGGGGTTTATTCCCCATAGGTGGAGGATTCAAGGGAAGACATACTGCCCCTTGTGGATGTCACTGACTAGACTCGAACCACCAACTTACTATAAAAAAAAAAAAAAATCTTTTTATTACATGTGATGGGCCGAATTTCTGTAGATGTCAATTTATAGGGTTTCCAAGATACACTTCGGAATAGCCTAAAATTCCATTAGCAATAACTTTTTTTTTTCTCTCAATTTTGAAAACTCATAACTTGCTCATATATAACCAATTAAGTAGATTCTATTTGCATCAGTTAGTATTTCATACCCTTTTTGTTCCTATCTATTTTGCTTAATTCCTAATTCTTGCGTTTTAGTAGCTTTCAAATGCTCCAAAGTTGTCTCTTTCATCATTTTATGTAAAATTCCATTTTCATTAGTTTTCTCCATATATAAACATATATAACACATAAAACTTCAAGATTTTGTCAGTTTTAACCAAATTATCCTTTTGCACTATTATTCACATATAAACAAGTATTTTTCATTAATCTTCATAGACAATCATTTATAAAAGTCTATAGTTTTTACAAAAAAATTATTTGTGACAAATGGATTAAAAATGCCATATTTACCAAACTTCAAAGATTAACCTAACCAAATGACTTTTGTGGATGGTATGGGAAAACATGTCAATAATGGAGATTGAGTTGGCGATTCATACAAATTCAAGACATGTTGATCAGCTGCTATCATTATATGCAAGCAAAGAAGCTGCAGAGTGTCGTTTTGTAGAATTCAGAAGAATCGGGTTTTTAGGAAGTCGTAAAAGTTTTGAAATGTTAAGACATGTTTCATGGGATAACAACAGTAATGTCTATGAGTTGTTGACCCGAGCATTTTGAGTGTTTGACCTATGTTTTTTTAGTTATGTATTATGTATATCAACATGGAAGACTTAAGACTACCCCCATTCGTAGAACGGGGGTTGGGGTCATCTAATATAATATTTAGAAAAAGTTGAGAGAAGGTCGAGGACTATGTCACCAACAAGGATCACCCCATTTTTATTATTATTATATTATTTAATAATGATGTGGAATGTTATGGTTGGTTGGTTTGAATAGGTTGGGTTGGGTTGTTAATAAGTGTGTAAAATAAGGTTGGATTGGGGTGTGTAAGTGGAAGAGAGAGAAATTATTTTTTATTGAGAAAGTTGGTTTGAGTTGCTAATGTGGATAGTAAGGTAACCTAATTCCTAGTGTTTGATTATCCATTGATCTTAGGCTATAAGGAATGGGCCTCACCTTAACACCAAAATTTCTGTCACATCATCTGCCACCTCAGCCACCCCACCACACCACACCACACCACTTTTTTCAGGAAATACCCACCACACCACACCATTTTTTTTTCCAACTCATCATTTCTTTTCCATTTATTTTAAATAAAACACAAATTACATTATAATAAAAATACAAATAACAACTTAATAAAAATAATACAAATAACATATATTTTAATCTTCGTCTTCATTTGCATTGTGATTTGCGTTATTGTAGAAATGTTCCGCCAAGTCTTCTTGAAGTCTATCGTGTGTTGCATTGTCTCGAATGTCAACAACCCTATGCAAATATTCAGCGGTTCCCGGTACATACAACGTATGACGGGGGCCGTCCGACAAGTAATGTGAAATGGCGCGACCTTTGTCTTCCACAATCATGTTATGCATTATGACACATGCATACATCATGGATCTTAAATTATCTAGTTGATAGGTACGCGCCGCATTTTTAACAACGTGCCACTTTCCCTTTAAAACCCCAAAAGCACGTTCTACGTCCTTACGTGCCGATTCTTGTTTTTTGGTAAACAATATTTGTTTTGGGTTTGACGGATGCCGGTAAGCCTTCACAAATGTAGCATGACGAGGATATATTCCATCGGTAAGATAATAACCGAATTGGTATTGATGCTCATTCACAACGAATGGAGCATCTGGTGCCCTTCCTGTTAAAATCTCGTTATATATTGGTGATTGATCAAGGACGTTGACATCATTGTTCGAACCTGCAACCCCAAAAAAGGCATGCCAAAACCATAGATCTTGTGAAGCAACTGCTTCTAGTACCAACGATGGTCTTCCATGATGACCTCCAGTGTACTCTCCTCTCCACGCTTGAGGGCAACTCCTCCAGTCCCACTGGGTACAATCAATGCTACCAAGCATTCCAGGAAAACCATGTCTCTCTTCATGTGCAGCATATAAATTTTGAACATCAGTGACGGTTGGTTTCCTCAAGTAAATAGGGCCAAATATTTCTACAACCCCTTGGGCAAAGTTATACATAATTTCCCTAGCAGTCCTTTCAGACATGCGTAGGTACTCGTCAAGAGAATCAGGGGACGCGCCGTAAGCCATGGATCGGATTGCTGCCGTACATTTCTGCAATGGTGAAAATCCCCGCCTACCTCTAGCATCATATTTAAGTTGAAAGAAATGATACCTGTTTTCTAATGCACTGCATATGCGCATAAACAAACTTTTGCTCAACCGAAATCGTCGTTTGAAATCTTTGTCGTTATAAACACTGTCATCCGCAAAATAATCTCTATAAAGTCGTTGGTGTCCAGCGGCACGATTACGGTTCAGCTTTGCAGTCCGAGTGTCGAAGCGGGCATTACTAGTCTCCGCTACCTGATTCAGGCGCGTCGCGCAATACGCCAACAAAGCCGTATCGTATGTGTCGGATGATGAAGACGATGATGATGATGTAGCCATGATTAACGTAGTGATGATAAATTAAGAAAGGTGATGAAATGATATATGTATTGTGTTATAAGATGGGTATTTATATTGGTGTGTGATTGGGGTATATATATATATATATATATATATATATATATAGTGTCCGATTCAGCGCAGAACCGATTTTAGTGACAGAACCACAGAACCATTTTTTAGGCTAATCTAGAGCGTCCATCTTTTCATCTACGGTTGACATTATATAACCGAATTTTGCCATAAATTTTAATTAAATTTCGGATATTATAAATAAAGGAGGGGTATATTTGGAATTTTCTATAGAGTGGATATCCTTTAAAAAAATAACCGATCTTATTGAATCCTTAGTCAAAGCAGTCGCTAGGAAACCGGATCCACGATTTTGACTTCATCTTCCACTTATCACATTCCAAAATCACAATCGGTAAAAACGACAACTGATTCTCCGAAATCATTGACATTGTTTGATTGTCGATATAAAGAATCACGAAATTACGTTGAATTTGTATCTTTCAGCCGCTGTCGTCAAGGGTTTTTTTCAGGCGATTTTAGGGTTTCCGATTTTCAATTTCAAGGTTCAATAACGATGTCAGGTTAGTGATTCTTGCTTTTTTGTGTTTTATATGGTTCGTTTTTAGTGATTATAGGGTTTTTGATTGTGAATTTTAGGGTTTTTTTTCCCGAAATAGTAACGAACTGCATATCTATTTATTTAGCTTGTAATTCATTTTTTAATTATAAAATTAAGAATGTAAATTTTGAACAAAATTTTGATTGTTATTTCTGTGGAAAACATGTTCTTGATTTTGATTTTGATTTTAATTAACGAACTGCATATCTTAAATTTTGATTGGTATTTCTGTTGTATTTCTTGATTTCTTTATGCGATTGTGGATTATTTGGTTATGGTTCGATTGTTGGTTAGTAAACTCGTGGACAGATACATGGATTTTTGGAAGATTATGTCAATTTTGATCACATTTTTATTGTTATGAGCTATTATAATACTTGCTTGTACATTTTGATTTCCTTGATTTGTTTAGGTTACTGAAATGACATTTTTTTGGTGATATTAATTTGATTATCAATTATCATATAAGAATTATGTTGTGAAACATGTTCTATAGGATAGTATGTTTTTTTATTTAATGACATTGTATGTTTTTTCAGTTTCACATTGTATGTGTTAATGACATTGTATGTTTTTCAGTTATATAGGATCGGTTTTGACATTGTATGTTTCATTTTAGGGTTTTTGATTATAGGGTTTTTGATTATAATATAAGAATTATGATTTGAAACATGTTCTATAGGATAGTATGTTTTTTTGTTTAATGACATTGTGTGTTTTTCAGTTATATAGGAGCAGTTTGACATTGTATGTTTCATTTTGAAATTTTATTTGCAATTGCAGGTATCAGAAGAAGCAGTTTGACATTGTATGTTTCAGTTATATAGGAGCAGTTTGACATTGTATGTTTCATTTTGAAATTATGATTATAATAAAATTTTATTTGAAATTTTATTTACATTAACATTTCTTCAATTTTTTGTTTAATGACATTGTATGTTTTTGTTTAATGACATTGTATGTTTTTCAGTTTTCATTTATGTCATTTTGAAATTTATTTGAAATTGCAGGTATCAGAAGAAGCGGTAGGAAAAAACCAAGAATAGTTAATTACAATGAAAGGAGCAGGCCAAAACCTGTTGTCTTATTCGGTAAGTTTGTTTTATTTTACATTGGATGTGAATTTCGTCTAATGTATGGTATTGTTCAGATTTAGACGATGAAGAAGATCGAATTAATCGTAAAAGGAAAGGGAGAGGCAAGGTTGGTGAAACATCTAACCGAGATGAAGGAAATGGTGTCCGTGCATCAATTAAAAAAGAGTTTTTCACACTCGATATAGCCGTAAAACTTTAATGATTCAGTTGCTTCTTTGTGGTCAATTACATACGCTGTTGTTCTTAAATGATTGATGTTACCGATCGGATACATAGGTTTTTTTTGTACATGTATGTTGTTCAATGTCATTTTGTGCATGTATGTTACCCACTATTTGTAGTTACTCATGTATTTTACAGTTGTAAACATTCAATGTTTTATTTACATCCATGATTATTTTACAACACATTGTATGTTGCTGTTGTAAACATTCGATGTTTTTAGGAAAGCAGTAAATTAAAACATTCGATATTTTTAGGAAAGCAGTAAACATTCGATGTTTTTAGGAAAGCAGTAAAACCAACTTTCCATAAATTTAGGAAATCAGTAAATTACTAATTCGTTTTCCATATATAACTGATTTTGTAAAATCCCATAAATACCCTCCACCTGTAATTATAAAAAAATAAAATAAAATAGAAATTCTTGCATTCTGATTGGTCGAAAAATGGTTCTGTGGTTCTGTCGCTTAAATCGGTTCTGCGCTGAATCGCACCCTATATATATATATATATATATATATATATATATATATATATATATATATATATATATATATATATATATATATATATATATATATATATATATATATATATATATATATATATATATATATATAATATATATTATATAATTTTTTTTTTATTTCAAACGGTAATATTACCGTTGGAAATCGCCCAACGGTCAAAAATCTCGTTCTCTCTCGCTCGTTAACGCCCGTTGCCGTCACCACCCCTGCGCACCACCGCACCCCACGCCGTTAAGGGGGGCGGTGTGCTAACCTTGTTTAACGTCGTGGCCGGGTGCCATGTCAGCCCCACGCCAACGGCCAATGGCCCATACCGATCGGTCTTAACCTTATGTGGTTCCATATACGAGTATTTGTGCCAATTATTTGTGCGTACTCATATGTCTATCCAATTCTAAATTTGACATGTGTCATCCACTAATTCTCTCTCTTCATATCATCCATTGATTTTAACACGTGTCATGATCAAATTGGTAGGCACATTGAGTAGGCACAAATATCATTACTCTTTATTATTTTATTCAAGCATTTGATGATAGTCTACTGGTAAGAGCGTCTGGAATGGTCTCTTAAAGCCAAGGGTCACATGTTCAATTTGTTCCATAGGTAAACACTATCATATGGTCAGGAGAAGGTCCGGAAATAGCCATCACAACAAATTATGTTGTGTATACGGGATTACCATTAAAAAAACTTGTGTTGTTTTAATAACCAACACCTAAATAGAATTTTATTTAGCTAATTCTTACTAATAAAACCTAGATTAGAATCATGTATTAATAAAAATTATAAATCTGATGTAACTAAAATAAATGAAAAGAATATTTGCATAATTGCATTGTTAGCAGTTGGTATATAAAGAAAAATTATAGAATAGTCGTGGTTATTAAAAAGTTTATCCAGCCAATTAATTATTTAGTTTTTAATATTTGCGATAAAAAAAAAAAAATACTACGGGCATGCTTATCCTATATATATTATCAAATTTGACAGTAATTTATATGTGAAACAAATACTAAAAAATGTATTTCGGTAATATCTCATCTAACGGTTAAAAAAAGCCATCATACGCTAATTAAGGAACGTGGGAGATCTATCAAAGAAATTAAATGAAATAAGGAAATTATTAAGTCCGATTACAAAGAACTCAAATTAGGAAACTATCCTACGCGTGAAATCCGTCCGATAAGCCCTAGCCCTATAAATATATATATATATATATATCCAAGTACCCTAATAATACAATAACATAATTCTCTCTTTCTTTTCTTCTTGTTATTACTACTTTTCATTATTCGTACGTTGATCGAAATCATACATCTTGCTTTCAAAGAAATTTACGTTTGAAGAAAAACACAGATCGATGATGAAGAAGGTGAACTCAGATCAAGAAAGCATTCCAAACCCTCCATTGACTCCTCAACAACACAATGTTAAAAGTATCCAAGATGTTACTACTAACGGTATTGTTTACAGACAAGGGATTGCTGAGGTTTTGAAGATCAAACAGATTCTTGACAATAATCGACATGAATCCGTAGTCTTTGACTTGTTGACCAAGATTCAACACATGGGGTTAACTTTTGAAACTCTGGTTGAATAGGAAAATCCGTTCGTCCTTTAAAAAAGCATCCATCAAACAACATCAGCCACATTGCAAGGACGCTAATGAAAGGGTGGATAGCTATGGCGATCGAAACCATCAAGATCAGGAAGTCAACCCATCATGTTATCAAACAAACATCCGATCAGCCAACGAGTTATTTGAAGACCATCGAAACTGCTCAAGAAACAAAAGTTATTGATCAAGAAGCAACAATTAGGATAAAGCCGATGAATAAGGAAGCTGATAATTATATCAAGAAATCAACAAGTATTGAAGAGAAACTTGTAGCAACAAAGAGGAAGTTGCACGAAGGCTATAATGAGGCAGAAAACATGAAAAAGAAGCCAAGAATACAAGTAATGAAGCGCCCTGAAACAAAAGTTGTTGATCAAAGAAATAACATTAATTAGGAGAAAGCCAATGGGTATGAATAAGGAAGCTGATAAGTATATTAAAAAGTCAACAAGTATTGAAGAGAAACTTGCAGCAACAAAGAAAAAGCTTTATGAAGGGTACAAGGAGGCAGAAAACATGAAAAAGAAGAGAAGAATACAAGTAATGGAGCTCCATGAACTCACAAAGCAGGGTCTTCTTCCCCAAACAAATGGCCGACAAGTTAAGATTAATCCATGCAAGAACCAAATCAGAAAAAGGTTGGCAAATACCCGTCGTCGCTAAATTCGTTGTAACTGTTAATTAGATTTGTAATTACCGTTTACAACTCAAGTATTATTTGAATATCAATTCAAGAATTACAATATTACATGCATGATTAGATCATCAATAGTAACTTTTTGTGATTACCAAATTGGGAATTTTCGTCGTCCATCATTGTTTATGATTTCTTGAAGGAGAATGATTTTTTAAAAAAAAAATGCAGCCTGAGAATTTATAGTAGAAACTGATTGGGACTTTTTATCAAACAGTTGGTGTTCATAAAACACCTATATTGACGCTATGATTCCGTAGCCTGTAGACACTAATCCTCATCAATTTAATTATACATAAATAAAAAAAACTGAGACTCTTGGCTATATTATAACTCAAACTCGAAACATGCTTTGCAGTATTCTTCGACACACATATACAACGCATAATAAATGTTACAAGAACTGATCGAAAAGTGATTTCGATATGGAACAGAAATAGAAGCGAATTGATTACATTCATTTTTGAAAAACAGCCGAAACTCGAAAGTTATCAGTGATGAAGACACAACAGAAAATTGGACAAATACGAAAATTATGAAAAAACTATTAGGATTGATCCAATTTGAAGAAAACGAAGCAACATCATAATTAAAACTAATCTATAAATTGTTTATGTACCAGAAGACCGTTAATTTAATTGCAATCCAATAATTGTACTCCATGCAGCATGCTAAAATCGAAACGTAATAAATTAATTTGGCGATGAAAAGGCGATGCTGGAATTCTGACGGCAAAGTAGCCACGCGATGAGATGTTCGGCGACGGCTACGGTGTTTAGAGCATCTCCAACCATGAACTCTATAAAAGTCACTCTATCTTTATAAATTGTGGGTCCATTTACTCTAATAACATCTCAACTCCAAATATAAACTCTATCCATCCCTTCAAAACCCTTTAAAATAGTAATTATACTTACAAAAAAAGTATGGGGCTCATGGATAGGGTGAGTTTCTTTCACTCTAAATATAGAGTGATTTTTAAAAAACTCTATATTTCGAGTGAAGGATAGAGTCAGGTTGGAGATGAAAAAACTCTAAATATAGAGATAGAGTGTGATTGGAGATGTTCTTAGGGGAAATGAGGCGGAAAATTTTCCGTTTGATTTGGGCGGGAGGGAGGGGGGATGAAGTAGAAAGTGATTTATCTTTTTTTGGAAACGGCAAATAATATTAACGAAAGCCTACTCGCAATATTTCAACGAGCACCCCCAGGTTCGAGCTCCTTTACAGGGCAAACCCAGCCCCCATAGGTATTTCCAGGGAAAAATCCCCCATACTTGGCACCACAAAAGGTATTTACAGGAGAAAAATAAATTAATGCTTATAAATATTGAAACAATTATAAAAAAAACCAACTATAAAAAAACCAATCATCCCAAAAATCAATATCTACTAAGGATAGTTATATTTGAATATTTGTACATAAACAACATCATTAACTATTAATCAATTTTCTAGGGGTTATGGTTAGCTAATTCCTTAATTGATATGTTTCGGTCTAATGATTAAGGCTATATGTGCGGATATGAGGTCTTAGTGTGAAAGGTCATTTTTGTAACTTTGATCCTTGTCCAAAAAAACAAAGAATCACCGGCCAGATCAGGTGAGAGGCAATGACATCACGTTGGACTAAGGTTCTTCAACTACCGAACAATGACCAAACAAACAACCATAACCTTGGCCATCCTCAACTTGTTGCTCCTTCACCTGTGTTTTATACTTTTATATGAATATGGGTTTGGATATGTTTAATATGGACTTGAGTTTGAGTCAGTTCATTAAATATGAGTATCTATTTTCTCAAGGTGAATCATAGTTTGAAATGTAGATGCTTGAATATGAGTTTGAAGATGATGCTAAATTATGAGTTTAAACCTATGCTTGATAATGTTCTAATTCGATTGCAAAAATCATTGTTCCGATTTGTACAATGAATATGGGTGTTTGTCTTTTCTGAACGAAACAAGAAAAGTGTGTGTATTTGTGTAATAGAACAGTTAATTAGTGTATAAAAACTTGGATTATCACGTGAGTTTGGTGAGGGTTTGTCATATATTGGTCGAGAGAGAAAAATCTGATGTAGTGTTGATGTGCGTAACCAAACTTGAATTTGGTCGATCACACACAGTCTTACAATTAAACCCTTTGCCTTAAAAACAAGTATGTTACAATTATACCCTCTGCTACTATATATTTTATCTGTTTTAAAATTATTGTTTAGACAATAACCCAAAATTTAAAATAAAAAGTACTTTTATTTTATTATGGATCCAACAAAATTCTAATGTTACCACTTATAATTAATTTTTTATTGATAAAATTTCCAAGTGAATAATACTTTTAGAAGATGACTAAAAGGAAAAACTGATAATAAAATTAAGAATAAATTTGACCACCAACCAATAGTAAACTATTTTTAGATGCACTATATATATGATCATAATAAATAAATTACCAGGCCACGTTGATCAGCCCGAAACATGTAATTTTCCAAAAATACATTTATCTAGAATAATTGCTCTGTATAATTTAAATTTAATATATAAAAAATTATTTATAATTGTTGGTTATTATAAAACTTATCCAGCCAGTTAGTTAAAAGAATAATCTTTAATATTTGCGATAAAAATTAACTATGGCCAAGCTTATCCTATATATTTAAGGAATGTCATATATCCGTAAAAAATTTACTCTGTATTAACTACCCAAGAATTCAAATTCGGAATTTATCTACTTCAATTACAAGGAACTCAAATCCTATATATATCTAACAAATACCCTAATAGAATTAATAACATATTTCTCTCCCTTTTTTTCTTCTACTTCTTGCTTTTAACCTATTCTTGATTCGTAGTTGGTCGAAATCAAATAATACATACATCTTGGTTTCCTACGTTTGAAGAAAAACAGATGATGAAGATGGTGAACTCAGAGCAAAAAAGCATTCCAAAGGCTCCGGTGACTCCCCAGCAACACAATGTTAAAATTACCCAAGGGGTTACTATTACTACTAGTACCATGATTAATGCTGAGGTTTTGAAGATGAAAAAGATTCTTGATAATAGTGATCAAGATGAATCGGTAGTGTTTGCCTTGCTAACCAAGATTCAACACATGGGTTAACTTTTGAAACTTTGGTGGCAACGGGAATAGGAAAATCGTCCATCAAACAACATCAGCCACATTGCAAGGATGCTAATGAAAGGGTGGATAGCTACGGCCAACGAAACAATCAAGATCAGGAAGTCAAGCCATCTTATCAAACAAACATCCGATCAGCCAACGACGATCCAAACTCCTCACGAAACAAAAGTAATTACTGATCAAGAAGCAATTACAATTAGGAAAAAGCCAATGGATATGAATAGAAAATCATCAACAAATATGGAAGAGAAACTTGCAACAACAAAGAGAAAGCTTCATGAAGCCTATAAGGAGGCAGAAAACATGAAAAAGAAGCGAAGGATACAAGTAATGGAGCCTCACAAAGCAGGGTCTTCTTCCCCAAACAAATGGACGACAAGTTGAGATTAATCCATGCAAGAACCAAATCAGAAAAAGGTTGGCAAATACCCGCTAAATTCGTTGTAGCTATTAATTAGATTTGTAATTACCGTTTACAACTCAAGTATTATTTGAGTATCAATCAAGAATTACAATATTACATGCATGATTACATCATCAAAAGCTTCTTCACCATGCATATCCTCTCTCGTAACTTAATTATTAGTATCACTAGTAAGAAATTTACAAATTTTGTTCGACCCGAGATTCTCCATTGTGATTGCCATATTGGGAATTTTTGTCGTTCATTATTGTTCAAGGAATTAAGCTTTCTTGAAAGGAGAATAAATTTGCAGCCTAAGAATTTATCTTACGGAACTGATTGGGAATATTTATCAAACAGTTGGTGTTGACAAAAAAAAAAGGTGTAACATTGAAACACCTGTATTAATGCTTCCATATTTTATTGACATTAATCCACAATTTCACATAAATGCGTGCGTACTCTTCAATTGGATACTTGAATAACCAAGATCAATGATAATCATGTAGGCCTGGATTGACTCTAAAGCCCAAATTAAAATGGGCTCAGTTTAAACTAAATTTAAACAAGGCTCAAGCCTCAACGTTACAAAAGCAAATAACCCAACAAATATAATTGTTTTTTCCCTTTTTAAGTTATTTTAGGGCCGAATCTTAATCTATTTTTAAATATCACATATGTGAATTATGTGACGTAAACCCCGCACACAAGGATGAGAACAAACAGCTTAGCGATAGGCTAAAAGCCTTTTGATTTTTTTTTCTTCTAAGTAATTGTCAATCGACCAACGTTGCCAAACGCCCAAATAATAGTCATTGCACGACAAGGTCTCCCTAAGAATATCCTATGCTAGCCAATGTTTTAGTAACTGTTGAGATGTCCCACATTTGACAAGAGATGAACTTGTAATATGTTTATAAAGGTCATGGGTTACTCCTCTTACAACCAATTGGTTCTAAGATGAAACTCCATAAACTGATATGGTATCAGAGCAAGGTTCACCCGTAGTTGGTCAAACGGCCACACGGACCCCACGTAACCCATAATATCCACGTGTTAGGCGCGGGAAAAAAAAGACGCCACACGTGAGGGGGCGTGTTGAGATGTCCCACATTGGACAAGAGATGAACTAGTAATGTGCTTATAAAAGTCATTGGTTACTCATCTTACAATCAATTGGTTTTAAGATGGAACCCCATAAACTGATAGTAACTAACCAGTAATATTAGATAAATGTCTAATGTGCATTAGCAGTCCTGCATTGATCCACTCATCATTGTTCTCACATAACATGCATATGGAAGTAGTTCAAAGGACAATATGGTCGCTTAAGCGAGTTGGATACTATGTTTATAAGTATAAGAATGGATTGATGTACATACTTTTTTTCTTTATAATTTTTATAACTTTTAAAATAATTTGAAGACCAAAATGACCAAAATATCCTCGACTAATGGATGACACTTAACATCGTCAGAATGGAAGGATCAACAATGCAACAAGTTTGCCAAAATTGGTATCGCGCCTGCAATTTTGAAACCACTATTACCAAACGTGCAATTTGTTCAAACCACATGTACTATTCTTACAATCTACTCTAATTTAAATGTGTGAAATTATTAAAAATATTTTTATAGTAACCATTAAACAGAGAATGTTAATTAATAGCAACTAAAACTGATACTCCCTCTGTCCCACAAAAAAGTTCACATTTGTCACTAAACTTTTGTCCCAAAAAAAGTTCACATTTCTCACATTTGATGGACCCCACATAATAAAATATTATTATTACTAAGAACCTCATCATTAATATCTGTTAATTATCTTTCTATTTCCAATCCAACCTTATATTTTAATCAAAAGTATTACTATTGACCCCGTCACTAACTATCATCTAAAATCTTGTGCCCAAGAGAGATGTAAACTTCTTTGTGGGACGGAGGGAGTACATTATACTATATAACATTCAGCATCGCATGATTAGTAACTTGTCCAATGGTTTTTTGCCCGCTCATATATTTTTATGACATTTATAGCTTTTAGGTGAAATATGAAATAAATGGTGTTTGGCCGGAGTCGCTAGCTTGTGTGTTGGTGACCAGGAGGTCTAAGGCTCGAATCTTGCAACTCCGCTTTTTTTATTCCCTTTCAGTCGTAACACAAACTACCACGTTAGTTTTTGTTACCTTAACATCACATCAACTGACACTCCAAGTGATTCACACTTGTCAACAAAAAAACATTCACTTAATATTTTTAGGTCATACTCAAAATACTCGTACCTACATAAAAAAATAAAAATAAAAACTTGTCTTTTATTCAAATTGGCTCTATTTATTCGTGTTGTCGCATTTCCCATTAGCCAACCAAAGGAAACCAATTGATCATAGTGCTATTGGTGTCAATAAAATGAAGCTCATCCACTTTTAACTGACGCGAGGATTCGGAACTACCTTAAAACTTAACGCTCAAAATGTAAATCCTTGGAAATAAATCAAGCCTTAGTTGCACATACGATTTCCTTAAATAATGTAAACGGCTAGAAAATATTTACAATTTCAAACTCAAGAACACAAAGTTAAAAATAAGCAAGTAAAAACCATCATATCATATACCAAAAATAAAAATAAAAATACTCTCCATATAGTCTTCCATACATCCAATTACATCTACTTTCCCATATATATATTCGTTTGACAGCCCTCGCTAAGCCATGTATATTCGTTTGACAGCCCTCGCTAAGCTAACATTTATCAGATAGACCAGGCTAAGTTTCAGAAACCGTCGCAACAACAGTTAGGTCACGTACTACGTATATCACAAGTAAATTAATTGGGACATCTGATGAACCAATTGCAACCGAAATACTCTTTTTTAAAAATCGTTTGACGTTAAAAATGTTGGTCATCAATCGACACACCCTGACCCATGCACCATTACCTGAATAGGACAAACATGAAGAGGGTAATTGAAATGGTCGGCTTGTTTTGAGCTGCAATGGGCCCACCACTACACCATTAATACGACCAAAACCTTTGAAAATTTAGGTTAAACGGCTGGACCGATCATCGCCCCTTTCTCATTCTGTAGGCTACAATCAATTCAGACGTTTTTGTTTGGTTTTTTATTTCACATTCACTAGTCACTGTTTTCAGTTTTTGTCACCCACGCGCCTATAGATTGATATGGACATTGTCCTCCATCAAATTTTCTCTTTTTTCTCTCTTTTTATTAGCAAACACAAATAATTAAAAAGTAATATTATACATAGAAGGTTTTAAATAATATAAAAACTTACTACGTAATGTAAGCATTATCATAAATTTTTTTTACACAATTGTTGGTTTGATGTTATTAGTCTTAGATTTGGTGTTAAATGATCGTATATACTTATTAGTCACATATTGTATTGAGTAACTTAATTTTAATGTAGGAAAATAGTTCATTTTAACGAATATAGGGGCACTTGGCATATAACTTAGAGAAATAAATACACTTTAAGCTTTTTTAAAAGAAAAAAAAAAACTATTTAAGCATATAATTGCAACATATAAATCTTTTCACTCATATGATTGTGAGTTTGTGACACTTAGCAAAATAAATTAGGAATATAATGAGAGAAAATGAAAAAGACACATATCATCATCTCTATTATAAATAGCTCTATTATAAACAGCAAGCAATAAGAAGTGAAATAACAATTAAGAACGCATACAGACTTTCAGAAAAAACCACGAGCACAATCGATGATTTCACTATATGAGAAAATACAGAAGATTACACAAAGAAACGCAATAAATTACGTAATGAGTCGAAGATTAAAAACCTAGATCTTCAAGGGGTATTTATAGATGGGTTTGGCTAATTCATACCTTAAAGGCGTGAAGTAAGGAGCATTAAATGAACAAAATATTTCCCAACAATCCAACATATTAAAAAATATATTAATTGAAGTCTAATTTTGACAATAATTAAATACATTTTTCAACCTAAATGGTAAGTTGGTAACTGTTATGCCCTTAGGATATGAGTTAGAAAAACCATTTTATAGATAAAAAACCCAAAATTGTATTAGGAAAATTAATTGTGATATTAGGTTTTAATCCAATAAATTCCATCTCTCCTCTTATAAAACTGTATAATATGATAAGTGTAATGATACTGATTTCTACTATTTAATCCTACTCGTAGTCCTACTCATTAGATAAAGATATGCTGAAATGTGTCAAAATCAAGGGATAATATTATGAGAGAAAATTAGTGAATTATGAATGTCATCCTATTAGGTGGATAAAAATATAAGTAAGAACAAATAAGGCCAAAATGCATTTTAGTACCCTGAACTTGGCTAACTAGCTCATCTACTACCCTGAACTATTAAAAGTGCAGCATGGTATCCTGAACTTGACAAAATGGTCAATTTAGTATCCCGACTCATTAATTTGATCACATTTTCTCACTTGACTTACTTTCGTTGGGGCTTTTGACGGATTGAAAAATATAAGTTCATATCAATATATTGATATTAGAACAAATCTCGTGAGGAAACAAGATCAAATTAATGAGTTAAGGTACTAAAATGATAATTTTGTCAAGTTCAGGGTACCATACTGCACATTTAATAGTTTATGGTAGTAGAAGACACAGTTAGCCAAGTTAAGGGTACTAAAATGTATTTTGACTAACAAATAATAAAATTAAATATTTCCTCCGTATCAAAATAAGTGACACAAATTGTCTTACACGTTTTTTGAGGTAAAAGATTAAAGTATAGGTTAAAATAGATTAAAGTACATAGTTAGTGGAGAATGGGTCCCACTTTTCTTGAATAAAGTGATATTAATGAGTTTTAAAAGTAAAAGTAAGGGTATAATGGTAATTTCACTTTATTAAAGTTGATAGTTAGTGGGTATGGGTCCCACTATTTTTACCAAATAAGGAAAGTTTTGAAAGTGTGTCACTTATTTTGATACACCCCAAAATGGAAAGTGTGTCACTTATTTTGATACGGAGGAAGTATTATTTCTATATATTAATTAAGATTTAAAAGGAGAGATGTAATTTGTTGGATTTTCAGAACATGCTTTCCACGTGGATTAAAATCAAAACACGTCATCAAGGGGAATATATGCTTTGCTTGCCAGAAGCAACCGCTGGTCCCACTTAGCCGGTTGAATACCGGTTTTCTACTGAATTCCGGCTCACTGTCTGCTCTTGCAGTAATAATAACGCTTTATAGCGGGGTAAATACCATAAATTGTCCTTGTGATCTTGGGTTTTCTGGCATTTTGTTCATAAACTTTTTTTTTTCAAATTTTTTGTCCTTGTACTCTTTAAAATTCTAGTTTATCGTCCTTCCGTTCAAATTTAGCTGTTAAGTAACCCTACATGCTAAACAGTGAGGGTATTTTGATCTCTTCCACACCTTTCTTCTTCATCATCATAACACAAGGACCCTAATCCCCAATTTTGGTATTTTACTCTTCTCTATCATCATCATCCAGAACACCCAGCTATTTGAGACAACTAATCCAGGGGTGTTTGTTTCAGCTTATATGTAGTCTGTTACAACTGCTTTTGCTTTGAAATCATCATTATCTTCTTCTTCTGTTCCAATTTTATTGATGCGGAGTTGTTCAAAAAAAAATTAATAGAGGCGGTGATGATATATATCTTTGGGTCCAAGTTCGAAATCGAGCAAGTTTTTGAGATGATCTGAGCTTGGCTGGGCAAAATCAAAGGAAGGTGAAGTGCTAGAATGATACACAGATATTACATTATACTCTGTGTTCTTCATCTCCGCATTCAAACCTCTGAAATTGCAGCCATGGCGGATTAGTCCTCTTGCTCCGATTTGTAAACAGATCTGAGCCTCCTTTTTAACATCTCTTGCACATAAAACAATTATTTTACATAAATTACTCACTTTGATTTTTTTAAAGGAAATCAAACATCGAGATGAAGGAAATCAAACATCGAGATGAAGGAGAGAAAGAAGAAAAAAGGGTTTGATGTTAATGGTTTGAGTTGAGAGTTTAGATCCGGCGATTTTCAGATCTGTGGTGTTGCACGCCCCCACCGGCGGATCTATGGTGTTGCACACCACCACCGGCGATTCAGATCCAGCGGTTCAGATCCGGCGATTTTCAGATCGAAGGTGCGATTTTACAGTTTGTTCATGGTGATTTGCAAGGAAGAAGAAGTAGAATTTGGGGTAATTTGGTAAAAAGGACAAAATTTTCGTTAGTTAACGGAGGATTTTGGACGGAATGACGATAAACCAGAATTTTAAAGAGTACAAGGACAAAAAATTTAAAAAACAAATTTAGGGACAAAATACCAAAAAATCTAAGACCACAGGGACAATTTATGGTATTTACCCCTTTATAGCGTGTACATAGAATATGGCTACCGTCATAATTCAATGGACCTACTAAGCAGTGATAAGACAAATAATCAGTTTACCTGTTCGATTTTACCTTCTATTTTAAAATCAAAATAGTTTTCCGGAAAAATCAGGAATGTAGAATTTATTTAGGTATTAAATTTTGTAATCCCAAAGAAGTTGGATTTGACTTTCTTTTTATTTGGTTCTTTTTAATATTTTGATAGTTAAATTTATGCAACCAAGTATATACAAAACAAGTTTTATCATACGTAGTATTTTTGTTGCATTTTACTGTATATGTTTATTTAATATATTTTAGTTTACCATTTTAAGAGACTGAATATATAAAATTTATTTTTAGAAAATACATAATATAAAAAAAGGTTAAATAAATGATTGATGAGAAAATAATAACGATACACTTTTTCCGTCTCACGAAAGTTTATGTGATTTTATTTTTTTTCTTTTGTTTTATTTGTTTTTTTAATTTTCTTTGTAATTTGGTTAGTTAAATTTAAATAACTAACTATATACGTTAACTTAATTGATTTTTTCTACCACATGCAAGCTAATTACTGTATGCGCATCATCTTATTTTTTTTTGTTCTCTAACATAATTGTTTGCATCATGCAGTAAAGTTTTTACATTATTATACATCTGTAAAAAAAAAGAGGAGTTTGTTTAGTAGGACCCTTTATTTATTGGGAATACGGCTGTAAAAAAAAGGAATTTTTTTAATTAGCAGCTCGATCAAGTCAATCTATTGCGAGCTTAAAAAAAATAACTAGTTTGAGCTTTAACTTGAGCTTTTGATGTCTTCGCTTGAACCTTATATATGTGTGATGTGTAAATATATACTTTCTGAGTTTTCATGACAAGCTCAAATATATATATTTTTGAAGTTCGTCGACTTACCGGGCTGAGCAAGAGCCTAGCTAAAGGAAGCCAAGATCAAGTCTGAGCCCGACTTGAATCGTTTGCACCCAACACTGGGAAGTCATAATTTTTAATCCATCTGTCCCAAAACGAGTGTGTTGGATAAAGATACATTGTTATAGAAAAGTGTAATTATTACACTTGCAATAAAATTTCATATTTTCCACTTAATATAAAATGATTGAATATAATTTGAAATAGACATTTACCTTGAGACAAACTAAAATAATAAGATAGACAATTAGTTTTGGGCCGAGAGGGTATAATCAAAAAATGCAGAGTTTTATATATAAAAGGTATATAAAAAATTTAAATTACAACTGAAGTATACGATCTTAAGGTTTTAAATTAATCTCAAATGAAGTAAATGCGTTGTTTAATACGGAGTATATTGCAAACTTAAATAAGACCAAATAACATTGTATTATGCAATTTAAGACTATTGCCAACTTACTCAAGTCGGTTTTGGTAAACTGTTGGTAAAGCATTTCGGTTGGCTCGCGTGGGTTGTTTCCTTCCTCAAATTGAAATCTAAACAGATGAAGTTAAATGTAATTTTAATGGGTATTGGTATTTATTGTTTATATATTTTATGTATAAAATATTAAGTCGGTGAATATTAATGTCATGAGTCTGTCAATTGAGTATTAGTTGAAATGTTAGTTTACGTGCCATTGATTTAACAAAAACTAAAGTTTCAGTTGATATCACGGTTAAAAACAATTTAACATCTATAGATGTTGCAATCAGACTGTCTTTAAGAAACACATGTTACAATGAAATAACACCCAAAAATCTCACGAGAACTACTTTCCATTGCGATTTTTGTAGGTTATGGTTACTCAGAGTTTTCATTCCATAATTTATGGATCGGCATGTATACGGGTTGATTTACTATCTAGCATGGGATAGCCCATATAACTTTTCAAAATTTGCCAAATAGTATTAAAATAATATGGATATATCTCTTACAGAAAAATGTCAATTAATATTACTCTTAGTTTTTTTCTTAGGTCCGCTACAACAATATAGTGTGTTTTAGTTATGATTTGAATCCAATTGAACTCCATTATAATGAATCGGTTTATTTAGTATGCAGACTTCCTGTTTATAATAAGTTGTCAAAATTAGAGAAATTGAAACAAATCGTTCTGAATTTGTAAGTAAAATTTGAGTTAGTCAAGAAAACGTACTGAGTTTTAACAGATGGGTCCACAAATTGGATTATGTCACTGACGGCAGCAACAAGTGATCCCACCAGGGTGCACTTTTATTCACACTTCCTTCCTTCAATTCCAACTCCAAAACACACACTTAGATACAACTGTGTGTTTATATATCATTCCCACCAGCCTCCATTAAAACAGAAACACCGTTAACACCCATGGCTTCAATATCCTCCTTAGAATCCACCGAACTCATGGTTCAACCACTCACCAAGCGGCTTAAACCAAACCCGGAACCGGATCCGGACCATGACCTAACCGTGGTTCATTGCCCACGGTGTGACTCAACCAACACCAAATTCTGTTACTACAACAACTACTCACTTTCACAACCACGTTACTTTTGCAAATCGTGTAGACGTTACTGGACCAAAGGTGGGACCCTTCGTAACATCCCCATCGGCGGTGTTTCCCGGAAAACTAAGAAACTGTATAACCACCGCCGGCAAAGGCAGCCGGAGTATAATTTAGATGGGGATGTTGTTAGCCGGAACTCGATTGGGCGCCAATTTTCGTATCCAGTACCGTCAGTGCAATGTGAAAAATTAGCTAACGGTTTGTATTTTTAATTTTTTTTATATATTTCTTCAAACTTAAAACATACATAATTCTCAACATATATATACGCATTCTATTTTGGGTTTGTTACAATTTTTAAACATTTTTACTTGTTTATAAGTGCGAACATAAATTAATGGGAATTAATTTGTGTACTACATCTTTTAACGAATACACCATACAATACAAGTATTACTGTAAAGTGTATAAACATATAATGTAATTAATGTATTTTCTCAATCACGAAACGAATAACATGTACAATTTGTATATATGTTGTAGTGTCGCCGACGTACCAAAATCTAACAATTGATTTCATGGAAAGTGGCGGAGGCGGCGGTTGTAGTGGTGTACAGTATGAAGGTGTTGATTGTTTTCCAACAATGGGAAAAGGGTATGTAGCGGATACGGGTAATACCCATGGGCTGACTCCATTTGGAGAAATGATGTCATATTATCACGAAATGATGAATGGAGATGATGTGAAGCCAAGGCTATTTGATTTTGACTTTGATTGGCGTGATCAAACGGGTTGTCATTCGGATTTTCATGATTTGGGTATAGGGAGAAACGGGTCATCCGTGTATCTACCGGGTATTGGGCCTTCATGGGCCGGGTTGACGAATGGGTATGGATCAACATCAACAGACTCACTAGTATAGTTAGTTAGTAATGATTAATTATATGGTTCTAGCTTTTATTAAATTGAATTTTATTTCAACAAATTTAGTGTTAATTATATATGAAATATATAAAATGTTAGTTATGTGAGTTAAGTTTGATGTTAGTTTAATTTAAGATTATTGTAATTTGGGAAAAGCTGTTTTTGTTTCTTGTTTTTCCTCTAAACGAGTTTCCTTTTCTTGTGGCGTTGATACATGAGCTGCATAAGTTTTTTTTTTTTACATAAAAAAAAAACTTACCAAAAGAGCTTTAGCATTACATCACCCATCCAATAGGAATCTGAGAAAAAAATATTACTCCCTCCATCTCATAAAAAAGTTTACATTTCATTTGGATACAATTTTTTATGGGATAGTTAGTGGTAGGTCCTTTGTAATACTTTTTATTAAAATATAAGATTAGATTGGAGATAAATTGCTTTATGGGTGGAATGATTGGTAATAATATTATTTTATAGGTAGACCCCCAAATTTGAGAAATGTAAACTTCTTTGCGAGACAAAATTTTAAAGAGAAATGTAAACTTTTTTGTGGGACGGAGGGAGTATAAATAAAGCTAGCCAGGAACTAACGAACACATAAGTTCTATATCATGGCAATAGTTTATAGTACGTGTTTATGAATCATGTAATACTGATTAGAATAAGGTGTTTCAATACCAGAAAAAATCGCTATTTTTAAGTGTGTTAGAATGACATATGATAATGGTATTATAAATTTTTATTTATTTATTTATTTTTAATATGATTATTTCTTACCTTGAAAAAATAAAACAGATGAATGAATCTCTTGTGCATCTCCTTCGCATTCATGAATGAGAAAATTATCCTTGTGAAGAAAACATACCTATAAAATATGTCAAAAGTTAAAGTCTAGGCTGTCTAGCCCTTGACTAAAATTTCAAATTTTAGAAAACTACTATTTCCAAACTTTTGTACGTTATGCATAAATCTTGTACATTATTTAGATTTTAAGAATTTAAAAATACACTCAAAATTAATTAATGCAGATTCAATGCTCCCCTTAATTCCTCACCTATTAAATAACAACAAAAAACAGAAACGAAAGCAAGAAAGTGATCTCAATGTTTGTTCGTTCATGGAGTTTCAAACAATTTTCATAGAAGATCCACCACTTCCTCTCTCAAACTACCATTTAAAACCCGACCCAGGATCCGAAAATGATTTTCCAATTCAAGATTCACGCCAACTTGACTATTTTTCTCTAATAGGTCCATCTTTCCACCCAGATTATGGGATCCATGCTTCCGGGTATGACCCATTTGGCTCGTATTCATATGGGTCAACTTCAGATGACCTTGATTTTAAGCCATATGAACTAGAAAACGGTTGTGAAATGATGCAAAATTACATGGGCCGTGTGCGTTTGAGCAATACGGGCGAAAAGTTTGTGGGTCATGTATCTGAATTGGACCGTGTTTTGCATGTGGGTGGTCCGATCCAACAACTTAGACCCATGGGGATTTTCATACCCGATGAAGGGTCATGTGTGACGGGTGAAAACAGAATCAAGAAACGTAACGGAAACCCATGCAAAGGGAAAAAGAAAACATATTCATCATCAAAGGGTCAATGGACCAAAGAAGAAGATAGGTATCTCAATATATAGAACTAGCGTTATATCCTTTACAAAACCATTTTTTAAGACAAATGATAAAAATCTAACGTTATATTACTCGTAATAACTTTCATATATTGATACATTATGTGTAATTCATCGAATCATTATCAACGTAAAAATGTAACCCTTTCGAGTGTATTTGAGTGTTCGAAATAGCTACATGGTATTGTCGCAGTTGAAAATTAGAATATAGATCAACAAATTTATGGTGATGGAAATTAGACGATTATCGACGATCTTTTCATCCCGAACGTCCTATTTTCTCATATATATATATATTTGTAACTTTTTGTATTTGTAGTGTTGTATTGTATTGTATAAGATCGATGTTTGTAATTTGTAGGGTTCTAAAGCAATTGGTGGAGAAGCATGGAGGGAGAAAATGGTCATATATTGCTCAAATGTTGAAAGGGAGGATTGGAAAACAATGTAGAGAAAGATGGCACAATCATCTCAGGCCTGATATCAAGGTTAATTTTGATTTTCACTTAAAACTTTTAATACGTTAATTACACTTCATATTGCTGGTCTTTTGAAGTCAAAATACTATTAAATCGATCGTAAATTAAAACTATTAATAGCATAATATAACATTAGTCGATGCGAAATAACTAAAATTTTTATATAAGAATCCATTAGCTGTATCCTTATACAAGTACGGAGTATAATTGTTTTATTTGTATAATATTGCTTTTATATCCTTGTAAAATTCATAAATTATTTCTATATCCTTCTAAAATTCATAAATTATCTTTATGTCCTTCTAAACTTTATAATTGTCTCCATATCCTTCTAAATCTTTAAAATTCACTTTTATGTCCAAAAACCTATTTTAATATTTATTAAATCATTATAATAACAATAATTATCAAATAAGTATGCAATATATATGTTGATTATGTATTAAAAATCATGTTTACTTGCCTGTATTATTGATATTATCATGATTTAATAAATAATAAAATATGTTGTTGGACATAAAAAAGAGTTTTAAAGGTTTTGAAGGATATGAAAATAATTATAAAGTTTAGAAGGACATAGAGATAATTTATAAATCTGAGAATGATATAGAAATAAATTATGAGTTTTACAAGGATATAAAAACAATTATCCCTAAAATATAAATTCCATGGTTGTTAAAGTTTCGATCTTTCTCTTTAGGGTTTATCTAACTCATGCCCTTAGGGCATGAGATTAAAAGTGATTAATGAACTTCAAATTTCCTTTCGTGATGATACAATGTATTTATTAACCATTAATGAAGTGTATTTTTGGCATAAATTGAATGTATTTTGAAATAAAAATGGTAATTTTAAGTTAATTAAATATGTTTATCTCATACCCTTATGACATGAGTTAGTCAAACCCTTATCGTTAAGATCTCACTATTTTGATCGACGAATACGCGTGATCATACAAGGGGACTTGTTGGCGTAGGATGGTAGGATACTTATCTTGACCATATGTAGAATCCTAAAATCTTGAGCCGATCTAATATCGCTTGGGTTGAGTTAGTAAATGGGCTAAATTTGTAAAAAACACACGCAAATGGATACAGGATAAATGGGCCATAAGAGTATGAAACAAATGGATCCATTGAATTTATTGATTTTCACAGACTTTGTACAGTATTTAATTCTCATCAACTTTGGTTTCATTGAATTTCATAAACTTTGTATTTAATTCTCATAAACTTTGGTTTCACTGATTATTGATTTTCATTTTACGGGTCTTATTTCCGATATTACAGAAAGATTTTTGGACAGAAGAAGAAGACGTGATTTTAATCACAACTCATGCAAAAGTAGGAAACAAATGGTCAGAAATAGCAAAGAAATTGGCAGGTCGAACCGAAAACTCCATTAAAAACCACTGGAATGCAACAAAACGAAGACAATACACCAAGCGAAAATGTCGATCCAAATGGCCCAAACCGAGCCCAATCCTCCAAAACTACATCAAAAGCTTAAACTTACCAAACCATAAATCATCAACAAACAAGAAGCCCGACTACCCGTTGACTAACCCATCATTATCATCACCATATCAAAACCAATTAGCATTTTGCTCTAGTGATAGGATAATGATACATGATTTTGATTCCAACGAGTTGCCTGAGTTTGCCCTTGATGAAAAGTTGCTTGATGGGGATAGCATTGAGTCGTTGCTTGATATCTCCGGTCAATAGTGGTGGTGAGGAGGAGAGACAAGTTGATTTCATGGTGATGATATCACAAGTCAATTTCTAGCTACCTTTCATATATTTTATGCTTTTGGTTATCTTTATGAATAAGGAGGTGAACATGCTGTATTGCATAAAAGATTTTACATTGAGATCGACATTATTTCACAAATGTGTGTCATCTTTGTTCCGTTTTTTAGTTTCCTTGGTCTTGGTTTAGTTTTATAACTTTTTAAGCACTAGATCTTTCTAGTTCTAGATTTTTTTTTTTTTCATAAACTGGTTCTTGGTTTAGTCAGTGTGCTTCAAAACTTGTTATTTTACTTTTATGTTTCAATATTCAAATACAACTGTCATTTTATACTTGTATTTACTTTCAAATTAAGACAAACACATAATTATTCGATCTTGTTTGGGATCAAGCCCGTGAAATAAACCCAATCACACCCTAAATAAAGTTTTTAATTTACCAGCATGGTTCAGTTTTCAGTTCCAATGATTTGTATTCTTTATTTGTGTGAAATGTACGAGTCTAATACAAAATGTTGAGAGGCCATATAACCTTCAGATCACCTAAAACAACAATCGGAAGTTATTAACGGATCACCACTAGAGTCATAAGGGGCTCGAGTTTATAATGACAACTATTGTGGAACCAGAAAGCACCGAAAAATGGCTCTATAAAAATGTTCTCTACAACTTCAAATTTATTATAACACAAGTTAGTTAGAACAGCTTCATGTAGTTTTGGGGTTGATGCTTTTCACCTGTGAGTATAGAAATACTCCAGCAAGTGCAATTCCAGTGCCTGTATTCACAATTGCAATAACTTACATTTTGATTTAGTTTTTGTTTTCTCCCTAAAATAACAATCTACAATTTGTACATTTAAATGTAGATTGTTATATAAAAAAGAACTTTTAGTTTATTGTTGAAGAAAATAAATTGGGTAGGGAGAGGGGCATAATGGTAAATGGTAGTAACGAAATAAAGTTTGGTTTACCAATGGAGTTGATAAGTGAGATGGGTGTGCGAAAAAAGAAGATAGAGGCAACAATAACCACCACACGCTTCACACAGTTGCCAACAGAATGTGTAACAGGAGTTACTCTTTGTAGTATCATATAAGCAATCTGTGTAATCAAATCATTTACAATATTTATCAGCTAATTATAAATATAAGAATAATTGCTTAACATTTTCTTATAATTCATGGTATGATATTTATTAACTGGCTTGTAAACACGATTAATTACCTGCTGATATGCATGGAAGCAAATTGAAGCAAGGAGAGACTTAATGTACACGTCTTTCATGTTTAACCCCTGAAAATACAAACAATAACCATGTTATTGTTTAGAGCTGGCAAAAAGTGATGAGGACCGACCCAATGGTAAGTAAATGGTCAACATTTTCCACCTCTATAATTAGCATAAAAGCGCAGTTTCTTTTCAAAATCTAACATAAATATAAAATAACAAATAAATTAATAGCTGTTTTTTTTAATACTCACAGCAGATTGCAGGTAAGCAGGGGTAAATTTAACTCCTTCCACGAGTAATGCAACAGGGGTAAACAGGAACAAAGACATAATTGTTATAATTGAGAAGAGAGTAATGTTGTCCAGTGATTCCTGTCAAAATATAAAGCTTAGATTTACATTTAATATTAGGCTATTAGCACCAATGATTCAATAAATATGATATCAGACAAAATACATAAATTATTAGACAAGATTTTACCTCTTTCTTAACCATAAATTTTTTGCTAAGTACATTACGCGATTGATTAGCCAAATTGGATGCCATTGCACTCCAAAATCCAGGCCTATCACCCAAACACAGAACATTAAAACAGGTAATTCTTTTGTACTGAAACACTTTATGTACAAAACTTCTAATTTCTAAAAAATAACCTATTAAAAGTAGAATATTATCCTTTATTCTCGTTTTTGTAATTAGAGGGTATAATGGTAATTTTCAAATATTTTAGTGGTGTATGACTAATTTGGTGATATTATATTGATAATAATCTAATCTTTTGAGTAAAAAATTTTGGATGTTTTTAATTTTATGCATCAGAATTACAATTTGGATGACTTTCGACTTGTTTGACCTAGATGGCCCGTTTCCTTTTAAGCCAATGTTTTGGTTTACCCATTTGACTCTTTCGAGATAAAGCATAACCCAACTCGACCCGTCCATATATATTTGGGTTGAAGCATCATATTTGCTCTTTAGTTGATTTGTTTGGTCAACTAAAGCCAGTAAACACAAAGAAAATAATAATAATAAGAATCATAAAATGTATACTTTGTGTCCTTACCAATTAAACGAGACCTCAGTCAGTGATGCAAGTACAACTCCACCAACTATAGGTGCAAGGGAAATCAATATCCATGGTGTTGGCATCTGTTCAATCGAATAAATTTAATTCATAATTTATATATTTTATAAAAATGTAAATTCATAGATAATAATAAAAAATATAGGGAACAAAATAACAAACCTCTCCTAAAAACATGGTAGAGAGTACAACGGTAAAAAACGGTTCCATTGCTTTGATTGTGTGAGTAAATGAAACAGAAACTTTTCCAAGACTCATGTTAGTTGAAAGATTTCCTAAAGTGTGCATTACAGCTAATGGCAAAATTGCTACAAGCTGCAAAACAGTCATTAAATTAGCATTGAAGAAATAAAATACAGAAAATATAAAATCAGTTTGATCAAATTGTTCATACCTGTGCACGACTGATGTTGGGCCATTTATGAAGATTTAAAGCCCAAGATAAAAATATAATGAAAGTCCCAACAGCAAGCTGAACTGCTGTCATTGTTATTGGATATGGGAAAACATCCAGAACCTGTAAAGATTGATCAGGATGAACATTTGTCCATGGTTAACTGGTGAAGCAGAAACTAATCGTAAATGATATCTTCTTCACTTTCATATTAAAACTAATAATCTATTTGTTTACATCACTTCACTTATTATCCATCCTGTGGGTCCATCATCATGTCTGCTCACAATCAAGTTATTTTTTCTAGTGCCAATAAAAATCATCTCATAAACCAGAATAATAGAGCCTAAATATAATACCAAAACAATTTGCATTCAAATTACGAAGTTCAAACAAGCTTCCATGTGATGGTTTTCTTAAAGTCACGGCATAAACACATGATACGATTCTACAAATGTTCTCCAAATTATCTGAGAATTCATGATTCAGGAAAACGAGAGCGTAAATCAACAAAACCATTTCACAATTGCTTTAATATTATTTCATTTTTCATGTTAACAGACATCAATTAAACACGAATGTCAAACGAAATAAAACAAAAATCCGTAGAAGCTAGAAGAAAACGAATTGACCTGTTTATTATAGATGTTGAAATATATATTGAAAATGTACCAAAGCGCAAACAACAATCCAAGCATCACCGTCTCGGCCATTTTCGACTTCGCCGCCGCCGCCGTCGCCGCCGCATCACTATCGTCGGCACTTTCAACGGACGACGCTTTCACTTCAAAACCATCACGTGATCCACACTCTACAACCAGTGAACGATTCGAAATCCAAACCCTAGGCTTCCATAACGAATACGAACAACAAACTGAAGACGATAAACGGCCAGTTGAGTGATAATCGATTGATGATTCCGACCTAAATCGAAGAGAAACATGATTGAATCTGTAAAACGAGCTGCGATTACGTTGATTTGGAAGTGAAGGTGGACCGGAGGTATTGACGGCAGTGTGAAGCATTTTCGCCATTGAAGCGTTGCCGAAGAAGACCTTGGAAAGGAGGGAAAACAATTTTGCTTTGTGTTGTCGTTGTGTGTGTAATTGTGTATCTTTATTTTTTACTATAAAAAATATTTTGGGGTTGTTTTGGATTCCAATATACCTTATACTACTTTCCTCCGTCACATAAAAAAGTTTTAATTACATATAGACACAAACTTTTAAAATTTAGTTAGTGGTGAAGTCATTAGTAATACTTTTAATTAAAATATAATGTTAGATTGGAGAGAGAATGTGTTTTATTGGTCAAATCGTTGATAATAATATTGTTTTATTCAGTGGGTCCATCAAACTTGAGAAATGTGAACTTTTTTGTGGGACAAAATTTTAAAGAGAAACTATAACTTTTTTGTGGGATGGAGGGAGTATTAAATAATGAAAATAAAATAAATCAGTTTACAATAACAGAAAATGAGGCTAAGTGGGTGTTTGGGGTCGCGTGTGCAACAAGATTATCTGATTAACTCGATATGAAAACGCAAAAATTCAATCTGCAGTGTTTGGCAAAGCAAATTTGAAAATCATTTATCTGCTTATTTGGGGGCACAAAACGCCGATTTGCAAAAGCAGGTGGGTACCTGCTTTTCTGAAACGTGATTTTCCTCTAACATAAAATTTACGAAACTATCCTCTAGCTTTTGATCGAGCATAATATCTACATTATTGAAATCAATAGCGTATATACCAGATCATTGAGAGGAACAAGAAGAAATAGTTGTCTGATTTCGAAATTTGAGCGACGATTCTGAGCCAGATTTGAGATGCCATGAAGGATAAAGTTTGATCGGAGGTTGACTCTTGAAGACGACGTTGTTAATTTCAATTTCCAGTATCAATTTCTTCAAAGAAAAGCTTAATTTTGAAAATAGAAATCATGTGGGGGAAGATTTATGTGGCGGTTGTGAAAATAAAAAAGATAACATGCCAGATTACCATTATGTTTATTTGGACATTTTGGTAATTTTACATAATAAACCATTAGATAATCTTAGTTGTCAAACACTCTAAAAACTGATTATCTGATTATTGCGATATCAAATCGCATAATCAAATCCAAACACTATATTTCCTAACCACGTTTTCTAACAGTTGATTATTTGATTATCCGTTTTCAAAACGAATAATCTATTTTAAATAAGCAATCCCAAACACCCCCTAAATGATATTGTTTGGATAATTTGACACTTGTCGTGATCAAATTGAGTAGGGATATGGTAGGAAAAAATGATATGAAGAAATACAATTACTCTTTCTTAAAATAGGTGTAATAAAAATTTAGAAAAATTGTAATTAACTAGTTAATACGATTTCTTTTAAGATAAATACGTACATATTAATATATTAGCTTTGTAATAACCCATCATCAAATAGTGATAAACATATCATATTTATTCATACATAAATAGAAACTAGAATTATGATTTCAAATCGTAGTAAGACGAGTGTCAACCATTGCTTCAGTTGGCGTTGGCATCATGTCTCTTTGGAGACACTGATGGCACAGTGTTGTTAGAGGCTTTCATCGGTTGTCTACTTCAGTTTGGAGACGCAAAAGGAAACGAGTGTTTAGGGTATTTGTGTAGGTATTAGTATTTTTTGTGTGTGTATTTGTGTAGGTATTAGTATTTTTTGTGTGTGTATTTTATGTGTAATATATTAAATGAATACATATTATTGACATTAGCGTATCAGTTGAATGTCAGCATATTAATTTGGATAAAATTGAAATTTCAATGTTACATGTAGGAATGATTAAATCAAACCCAACCAGTCAAGTAAATAAATTTAGATTTTTATTAATGTTTCTTGAGTTATAGTCAAGGTTTTAAAAAAACGCGTCATGCGTGAGCCGCGGCATCGACGTTACAAAACAGGGCGGCTAGGCTAGGCGTGACGTGAGATAAGGTGCGATAAGGAGCACCTTATGGCGAGTTTTTTTGTAAGGCGGCTGGGAAAATTGAATTTTTTAAAAAAAAATGATACATATATAATTATAAATTTGGATTTAACACTTTTTGTGAACTTTATGTATGAAGTGTTATATAAATCAATAGATGTATAATTTTTTTTAATATGATATACGTATACATATAAATTATATAAAAAATTTATCGCGTTAAGTCACGCCTTGAAAAACGTTATGGCTCGCCATGCCTTGATGCTTGATGGTGACGTCACGTCACGCCTTACGCTTTCTGAAACCTTGGTTATAGTAGTATATAATATGTTAGGGTTATCATTTTCTCATTGAGAATCTTTAAGAATAATTGTAGAAAATGATGTTTGATTTAAATATGTGTTTTAATATAATTTTAATAATAAAAACAGTTTAACTATTTTATTTAAGTTTTTCCTATAAAGATGCAGCAAGCCACCAACTGAAAATTTCGTAGACTATTAATTGGCTTTACAATACTGGCTGTATTGTGTTTGAATTTGTTTTATTAGGTGGAATTTTTAATTTAAATGCCATGGATTCATGACTCATGTTCATTTATGAATATAGAACAAGTATAGGTCCAGAGTCATAATAGGTGGGTTATTAAACTACTAAATACTAAATGTGGTATTAGTATCGTATCAGATTTATACTTTTCATTAGACTATTCGGTATGAATCATCTAAGGTGTGGATGTATACTATGTAGCAATCACCACACTGTGGTCAACATAGGAACACCCCCCCCCCCCCCCCCCCCCCTTAAAAAAAAACCCGGTGTGGTCCAAATTCGTGAAAGGGTAGTAGCTATTGCCTCAGAGCTTCACACCCGTAAAGATGATGATTGTGAGACACAAAAGCTAATTTGGTGGCACCCTTCTACTTTTTGGACCACACTGTTGTGTTTGTTGTTTTGGGGGGGGGGGGGGGGGGGGGTTCCTTGTGGACAACGGTGTGGTGGTTGCCACCTATGATAAAATCACGGTGTGGTCACCTTGAGCAATGCAAATTCTAGTTAGTTGTTTAATAATTCAGATGAAAATGAAAATGTAAATTCCAGTCGGTTACCCAATAGCCTCCTAATATCACTTTTTACCTAAGTTAAGAAGTTATGATCCACTAAACCACCTTTGTTCTATATACAATTTTACATTTTTAAAGTAGAATTTATTTTGTTGGTTTATGCTAGCGAGTCATGGAGGCACTATTTTGTCGGTTTATTTTCTTAGACTATGCAATGTGGGCACCTCTACGCGACGTGAAGAAGTGAGTTGGATCAACTTTCACGGCGTGGAGGACTTGGAACATGCCCCTACCTAATTTCAAAGCTTTAATTAAAACCCTGGAACAGAGTGTAAAACTTGTTCTTTTGTTAGATATTATTATATGTTATATTTTAGACATTTAAATGGTCATTTAGAACTTTAAATATCCATGTGTTTACGGTTTAGATATTTGTTTAATCACTATATGTGAACTTTTACGGGTTAAATGGGTAAGTTGGTTTCACACTTTCACAGGTTTTACGGGTTCCACGGGTCGTGTTGGGTTGACACGAAGTTAACCGTGTCGTGTATGAATCAATATTTTGAATGAGTTTATTAAACGTGCTTGGGTTTAGGGGGTCTCACCTATTTAAGATCTAGTTACGACACAATCCCGACATGGCTCATTTGCCATTTCTAGTTCAAATGACCACATACACTAATTATAAATTATTATTATTATATAAAATTTAGCATTGATCTTTTAAAATATTTCAAACAATATTTTTATTCATTAAAGGGAGTAAAGTGATTCGACCAATTTAAGGGACCAGTGTGTGGGTGGCCATGGTTGAGTTGGCCACAACAACAATTGCACTAGCAAGCCCCCTTCACTATCAACGAATTAAAGTCTTTAAATTTTCCAACTTGTGTAGCGTTGGAATCCCTTGATAATTTCCAAAACGAACCACACAAAGTGTTTCCTTTAAATTCCTCCCTTTTTTTGACATTTTCTAACAGTTATACGTTAATTCGAATCAATGTAATCTTAACATTTATAAGATGATGATAAATTTATGTTGAAAATAGAGTGTTTATTGCTTAAACACAAACCAGTTTGCAATACATTTATTTTTGTAAAACCCGGCGTTCAAATTTGTTCTTTACACGTGACAAAAGCAACTACTTCTGGGAGGTTGGAAAAAAACATTCAAAAAAAGAGTCATACCCAAAATTCTAAAACATGTTAAAATCGTGTAAACTGAGGCTAACTTAAAATTGAAGTTGTAAAACAATACCTTTTGGGCTCGATAGTGGGTCGCGGTAGTAGTGGGCAAAAGAACCGGTTTGTGATCTGGAATCGATTTCAAAACCATATTGGAAACGGAATGAAGATATGAGCACAAAATCTTCAAGCGTACTATCATAGGTCTCTCGATTTCAAATAAGCACAAAATCTTTAAGCCTGATTGCATGGATCGTTATAATAGTTAGGACCAATAGTGTTAGTCCAATATGCTAAAACTGTGAAAGGGTTAAATAATTTTGCTCCGCAAAGATAGCGAATGAAACCTTGAAACAACTTAAGGGGTGTTTAGAAAACCTTATTTAAAAATCTTGTAATTATAAGCTTATTAATGAGCCGACAGATACTTTGTAATTATATATCTTACATGATATACATATTTTATACTTCGTATGTCTTAACTTCCTTTTAGATCTATGCCCTTCATGTTCCACATATCATATATTTAAACGTACTCCACGTGTTTTCAAATATTTTATGTCTTACATACTCCACATGCCATATTTTTTTTTATACCTTACATGTTTTATATGTTTTACATAATATTTTGAAATTATAAGTTTACATGTTTTATCTATCTCTTTAAGAAATTCATATACTCATGACATCACACATTTTTTTCCACCACACACTTTGTCACGTGACTTTCATAAATCAGTCTTTTTACTTATAAGTAAATGTATTATTGTTTACATATCACATTCTTTGTACCCGTATTTGACAGAACTGAGTGTTATTATATTTTCCGCGGCCTCTTTTAATATTTACCGCGCGGGGAAAACCACATGTGTTGGCTTCTATCCGAGTGGCAAGAGCGCATGCTTAGTGATTGGGAGGCCACAATTCCGAACAATGGATGCATCTCTTTAATTTTTCCCATTCCAATTAACTTTTTTGAAATTAAATTTTACTCACATGAACTTTAACTTTTCTGAAATAACAATTTACTAACTTGAAATTTGATTTCCAATATTTAGATATTTTTTCAAAACATAGTGGTTTATCATTAAACTTTTATATCTCCATATAACTAACGAAATATAAATAAAAATGAAGGTTTTCTTTTAACTATTATTAATTATAATAATTTTTATTTCAAATACGATAAATATAATTAATATGTTTTCCATCTATTTCTTTTATAAGTATTATTTTTAATAATTTGTTATAAAAAGTTAGCTTCACAGGTCTAAATTTCCAAAATAAAATATATTATCTTATTTTTATCATAAATTTTTTTTTAATATGAGTAACACATATTTCTACATAAAGTAAAACTAAATAATACGAGTCTTCATAGTAATAAAGGGTAAATAACAAAATGGATAAAATTAGTCGTATAATATTAACTACACATATAGCTAGATGTTATACAACTGAAACATCTACTGATGTAAATAATATTTTGTACAAAAGATATAATTAAATGTTATACAAGTGATATAAGTAGGGGTGAGCAGAAAAAGCGGGTAACCGGAATTGGAACCGGAACCGCTTTGGAACCGCCGGTTCCGGTTCCTAAAATTATGGAACCGCCCTAAGAGGTTCCGGTTCCGGTTCTCAAAATCTAGGAACCGGTAACCGGTGGATAACCGGAACCGGCGATTATTCGGTATATTTAGTCATTAATTAGTCTAAATATAGTGTTTTAACAATATAATAAATAGATAATCATAAGTTTAAGTGGTTGGAATCTATGATTATTCAAAGATTAGTAGATAAAACGATAAAAAATGATTAATATTTAAGTTTTGCATCTTATTTTAATTTTACGATTTTAAAGACAGGGTAACCGGAACCGGCACCAGAACCGGAGGTTCCGGTTCCGGTTCCGAAAATTGAGGAACCGGTACAAGAGGTTCCGGTTCCGGTTCCGGCCGGAACTGGCGGGTACCCTGCTATGCTCACCCCTAGATATAAGGGTTCAAAAAGTTCACTCTTGACTGGAATAAAAAAAAATTAATATCAACTAAACACTTTAATTATTCATTTAATTTATTTTACCTTTTTCCAAAAAACATTACAAAAATATAAAGGGAAATGATATTGATGCATAATTTTATCTATTCACTAAAAAGTAAATAGATATAAGTTTTTCTAACGCATGCTCTTAGGACATCAGATTAGAAGCATTGATTGAAGTTATAATTGCCTTGTATATTAAAAATTATATTTAGGGTTTTTCTAACCATATGCCCCTGAGGCATACGATAAAGGCATTCAATGAAGCAGTAATTTCCTTTTAAACATAAAGACGTATTAAATGCATCTTCTAAAAATGGTAGGAGTTAGAGTTCATTAATGTTATTCAATATATATTAGGAAATTACTGCTTTATTGAATGCCGTTATCGTATGCCCCATGGACATACGTTAGAAAAACCCTTATATTTAATAGTTGTAAAAGCATCCACATTGGTTAACATATCCAATGACTTATTACTTTTGCCACATAATCTAATAACCTATTAGTTGAAAATCTCTCCAATAGTTAACCTTTCCAAATACTTTTTCACTAATATTACTAATTTACCTTTATCTATATCAAATGTTTTATAAATGCCCCTCACTTATGTAATTTAACAATTTTATAGCATTACAAAACTTAACATTATTATAAAATTTCTCTTATAAAAATGTTATAATGTTTGACCTTAAAAAGTATTGAAATATGATAAATTATAATTTATAGTTATAGAAATAATAAATTATTCACATATAAATATATATATTAGTTTAAAATGTAACATTGTTAAATATATGAACTAAAAGAATAAAACATTGAAAGTTGTTCAAGTGATTGGGGAAGATCAAATGGTTGGAGTGACCTCTTAAAAAAGTCATCCATGTCAATGATAAAAAGTCATTTTAGAGGTTATTCAAATAGTATCAACTTCTTCTTCAACCTCCCATTGGAGATGCTCTAAAAGTTAAACCTCAATTAATGCATTTTTCAATATGTTAGGAAATATTTTATTCATTTAACGATTCTAATCTTATGCCCTTAAGATATGAGTTAGCAAAAACAAAAGATCAATGCCAGCTCTTCGATTTCAATAAACTAATATCATTACTCAAAAACAAACCATAAAAATAAAAATAAAAAAATCAACCCCCTTCATCAGCAGCACACTCTGTTACAAGATTCGTACTTTTCATTCAATCACGTTTAAAATTTACTAAATTTCATCAATTTCTGCATATCAACATCAATGGCAGCTCTTCGATTTCAATATCCACTTCTCACATCTTCATCATCAATTTCATCCCCTTTTCTAAAACCCAAAATTCATAGCAACTGTTTATTCAATCAACTCAATAATGCCGGTTCGGGTTTCAATTTCAAGATTTTGGAATATGCTGCTCACTCGAATGCAAACGTATCCGGTTCGATTACTAAAACGACATCCTTCGCACAGGTTTTTTCTTCTTAATTTAACTTGTGATTTATTCTCGTTGATGAATTGAATCGTTAATTAATTGAATTGATTACTATTTGTTCTGTGTAGTCGATTGAATCGCTGATTGATAGAAAGAATTTGACGGAAACAGAGGCTGAGGAATCTCTTGATTTTTTGCTGCGTGATGCAAATGAATCACTGATTAGTGCGTTTCTGGTTCTATTGAGAGCCAAAGGTGAAACTTATGAAGAAGTAAGTTCCAATTGTTCTCTCCTAATTCAAATTTGATAATATTGACTATTTTTTGGTCAAACATACATCTTTTTATGATCCAAAATTGGTCATTAATTTATGTTTATTTTGAAGTTGAAGCTTTGCTGTTGTTAGTGTTATGTAATTTAAATTAATACTCTTGTTAGCTCTTAACTTTTGTTTACTACTTGTATATATAAGGGCTTGTTTGACCATAAAAAGTCATCTTATATTCATATTTGAACTAATGGAGTAGTTTACTGAAACTAATATCCGGTTTATCATTGGTCGAAAAATGTATAATTTTTACAACATATTTTACAAGCATATTAAACCCACGGGTTCACACCACAATGTATAACTTTTACAACAAACTGTACAATCATATTAAATCATTGGTTCTGGTGTATGAAGTAATTTATGTGGTGTACAAATCAGTTCTTTTAAGAATCGACCAATTTTCATAATTTTTTTCTAGAAAAGGGCATGTTGATTAATTAAAATCTTGAAATGATGATTGTTTAGGTGGTGGGATTAGCGAGAGCAATGATTAAACATTGTAAAAAAGTAGAAGGGTTAGGTGATGCAGTGGATATAGTTGGAACAGGTGGTGATGGTGCAAACACTGTAAATATATCAACTGGTTCATCCATTTTAGCAGCTGCATGTGGAGCAAGAGTTGCTAAGGTTTTTTATTTACTTTTTTTTATATATATATTTTATAACTTGTAGTGAATTATTATAATGATTGGAATAATATGTTGTAGCAAGGAAATAGATCTAGTTCATCTGCATGTGGAAGTGCTGATGTGTTAGAAGAATTGGGCGTTGCGATTGAATTAGACCCTCAGGTTTCTTGATTTATATAAATTTATTAAATTTTATTGAATTTATTTGATTTAATTTTTTTTATTAATAAATTAGGGGGTGAAAAGGTGTGTGGAAAAAGTGGGAATTGGTTTTATGATGTCTCCAGTTTACCATCCTGCAATGCAAATTGTTAGGCCCGTAAGGAAACAACTGAAAGTGAAAACCGTATTCAACATTCTTGGCCCGTTGTTGAACCCTGCCCGTGTGCCTTTTGCAGTTGTTGGTGTCTACACTGAAGATCTAGTTAAGTGGGTTGGGTAAAGGGTCAAATGGGTCGGGTTGGGTCGACCCGCTTGCACAAATTTTATAAAATAAAACTTGTTTTTTCGTGTTTTTTAATATGATTTAATGTTTCACAGGTTCATAAAATGGCAAGTGCACTTCAAAGTTTTGGCATGAAAAGAGCACTTGTTGTTCACTCTGAAGGCTTAGATGAAATGAGTCCTCTTGGTAACATTAATTAATTATATGTTTTTTAATTATTTTTATTATTTATTTTTTACCTTTTTAGGGCCGGGGCTTGTTCTTGATGTTACACAGAATTCAATTGAGAAGTTCTTATTTGATCCATGTAAGTTTCTTATCGGTTTCTTGTGATAATTTGGTTCAAATTGGGTCATTTTTTTGGTACATGACGAAAACGGGTTGGGTTCTTCGTTCAAATTTTAAATTTTTGTAAATAAATAATCACTGTTTTAAATATGATTACAAAAACTATTTTATTTTAGTAATGATCTAGTTTTTTTGTAAATAAAACGATTTAGGAGGTTTTATGCATTGAAAATACATTATATTGACCCGTTTCTGCTATCTTTTTCCCGTTTAACCCGTTGGTATTAAGTTGGATCTTATAACTAATTAACTGTATGTAGTTACAAAATATTTAGGACTAACGATGCCTATTTTTTTCCAATAATTCAACAAACTTGAGAATTTTTTAATTATTTTGTTAAAAAGTGGATTTCGGGATGCCACGTTGCACGATAGATGACTTGCGTGGTGGAGATTCAAAATATAATGCACAAGTTTTAAGACGTGTATTAGCAGGAGAAAAAGGATCAATTGCTGATGCATTTGTAAGTTTTTTTTTGTTGCTAAAGTTTTAACTTCTTATATATATGTTCATGTGACTTGATTTATTAATAAAATTGAAATAATATGATATTGTAATAATATGATATTTGAAATCACATTTAGACATGATTTATTGATAAAGCTGAAAGGTTCAGTTTTCATTATGTTCCCTATCATAACATATAAATACTTTAATTAGCTTTCATTACAAAGTCAAATCTACTTTATTTCCTCATACTAACTGAAAATTCAACATTTGACATTTGACTATTACATAATAAGAATTTGTTTTTATATTATTTTTAGGCTCTAAATGCGGGAGCAGCCTTGTTGGTAAGCGGATGTGTAGACAGCCTTGGAGAGGGAGTGATGGTGGCCCGTGAAACTTTAGAGTCGGGAAAGACTATCAAAACTCTCGATTCATGGATAGATATCTCCAACAATTCTATGGTAAATATCATTTTGAATTTTGTAATCTTTTTTGAGGTGGGTTAACGGGTAGATTTTTGTTTATGTTGAAACATGCATGGTTGACCCGACGCATTTTGTCCAATATTTTTTAATTCTTTTACAAATAATTAGTTTCTCAAAGATGATTACAGTAATTACTAATTATATTAAATGGTTTAGCGGTTATGGGCAAAATTTTGCTCTAGACATAGGCACCAACTCAACTGCTTAAAAATAGTGGGTTTTTTATTTTCCTTCTAAAATAGTAAAATCTCATTTTAATCCAAACATTATAACGTTTGTTTATGCAATCCCAAACACCTTTTTGGTCAACTTATTTTTTTACCCGTTTAACCAGTTATTTCTAAAACTGATAGAAATTACCATGTGTAGAAATTTGCAATTTTTATAAATTTGGTGATGCATTTTTGTAGAACGTTGAAGTGATGGCGTGAGCGAATAATGATGTTGAAAATGATAAATTGTTGTAGATCCATTTGCAGGAGGCTTAACAAACAAAAGAAGCCCCACATAAGTTTTTATTTTATTTTATATTTTTGAGTCAGTTTTAGGGTTTATGATGTTGTTTAAGTAATGTTCATGGGAAACCCTTATCCTACAAAGATGATACAAATTTTTTGTAAACTTTATTTTATGTGCTATTTTTATAGCTAAATGATACAACAAAACGAATCAGAGTTTGTCCTTGCAACATGAGAATATGAGGTTTAATGAACTCAAACTTCTCATTCTTATTTAAAAATACATTTAATTAAGGGTTTTGTTAATATATGTCTCATGAGCATACGTTAACGCGTTTAATAAACCAAAATTTCCTTAATTAGAGTAAAATGATACTCCGTATTAATGAGTCACTAATGCTTTTATGTTATACCGATTATATCATTAGGCTATTAGGTATGGGTACCACACCCCACACCATTTTTCCCTGACACATCATCTGTCACCTCAGCAACCGCACCACCTCACACCACATCATCTCTAGAAAATACCCACCACACCACAACACACCATTTTAATTTACATCTCATCATTTCATTTCCATTTATTTTACACACAACTAATATTTTATATAATTCAAAATTACAATACTTTAAATTTAAAATTACAATAATTAAATTTAAAATTACAATAATTAAATTTAAAATTATTAGTCTTCATTTTCGGCATTTGCGTTGTTGTAAAGATGCTCCGCTAAGTCCCGTCGAAGTTGTTCGTGTGTTGTCTCGTCTCGAATGTCGACAACCCTATGCAAATATTCTGCCATTCGCGGTATATACAACGCATGCCGGGGACCGTCCGCCACATATTGTGAAATCATCCGACCTTTCTCTTTCACAACCATATTATGCATTATAACACATGCATACAAAATATATCTTAATCTTTCTAGATCATATAGATGGGCGGTGTTATTGACAATGTGCCACTTTGCCTTTAAAACTCCAAAAGCCCGTTCCACATCCTTACGTGCGGATTCTTATTTTTTTGGTAAGCAAATGATCTTTTGGCTCTGATGGATGTCGGAAGGCTTTCACAAATGTCGCATGACGAGGATATATACCATCGGTAAGGTAATAACCAAATCTATATTGATTGCCATTCACCATATAAGGAGCATCGAGTGCCTTTCCTGATAACAAGCCGTTGAATATTGGTGATTGATCAAACACGTTAATATCATTATTAGAACCTGTAGCCCCAAAGTAAGCATGCAAAAACAATAAATCTTGGGAAGCACCAACTTCTAATATCAACGACGGTATTCCATGATGTCCTCCAGTGTACTCACCTCTCCATGATTGTGGACAATTCCTCCAATCCCAGTGCATACAAGCAATGCTACCAAGCATTCCAGGAAAACCATGTCTCTCTTCATGCGCCGCATATAATTTTTGAACATCGGTTATTGTTGGTTTTCACAAATAAATAGGTCCGAATAATTCCAAAACACTTTGTGAAAAGTTATACATACTTTCCATGGCAGTTCTTTCAGACATGCGTAGGTAGTCGTCAAGAGAATCGGGGGATGCCCCGTAAGCCATAGCTCGAACTGCTGCAGTACATTTTTGCAACGCAGTGAATCCCCGCCTACCTCTAGCATCATATTTCAATTGAAAAAATGGATACCTGTTTTCTAATACGCTAATATGCGTAGAAATAAATTTTTGCTCAGACGAAACCTTCGTTTGAAATTCTTCTCGTCATAAACACAATAAAGCAAAATAATCTCGATATAGCCGTTGGTGTCCTGCTGCTCGATTTCTGTTCTGCTTCGCAGTTCTAGTGTCAAAGGTGTCACTATCATCATCATCGTCTAATTCTTCGAGGAGGTCTTCGTATATTGTTAACATAAACAAATCATCCTCGTCAGATGATGAACCAAGATATTCCATTGAATTTTGGTAGTGTTTGATTGTGTTTATATATAGAAAATAAATAAATAATTTTTTTTATTAATTGTAACGACCAGAATTTTCGGTTAATGAATTAAACGGAAATATTGAGAAATAAAGATGGTAAAATGTTTAATCGAGTCTCCGTTGTGTTTTACCGTGAATTTGGATGTTTGGGACTTGGTGTAACCAAGTATGGGTCAAGACTTGGATGGAAACAAGTTTAAAAGGCAAGAAACTGACCCAAACAGACCTCGCGGCGCGAGGCAGACGCGAGACAGTCGCGAGTTCAAACAGCAAGATCAGATATCAGACGCGAAATATTCGCGTCTAGCTCGCGTTTGGTTCGCGGCGCGAACTCAGCGCGAGCGGGGCGCGAAACCTGTCCTTCAGCGGCAACCAGCAGGCGAACCCGCGTCACCTCGCGGCGCGAGGTGGGCGCGAGCGGGGCGCGAGGAGCGTCTGGAACATATAAACTTGTGTGTAAGCTAGGGTTTCATTTCACCTTCAACCCCACACTTTGTGCAGCCGTTTTCTAGACAGAAGTGGTCGATTTTGGAGTCTTGGAGCTCAAATCATCACCATCTTGAAGGATTGAAACATCAAGGGTAAGTATTCTTGATTGTCTTGCTTATCTACCTTGATTGTGAGCTTTGTATGGGTAAAAATGGTGGTTTGGGGAACCAACCATGTCATCTTTGGGGAAGATGACTAAACATGGGTGTAGAACACTCATTGTAAGCTTGTAATCGATGTGTACAAGTTGGATTTGGGTTTATTGATGGAAATCTTGAACTAGGGTTTGAGATCCCACCAAGTTGGATGAACTTGGTGGTTAGGAATGTAAATATGGATTGTTTGGTGATTAGTTATGGATAATAACTAGTTATTGTGATGGTATTGATGGTAGGTCAAGAAGACCTAAAGATTTGGTGTCATTGCACAAGATGGAAAGCAAGGATTCGTGTCAATGGACACGAATTGGAGTTAGCTTGGCTAAGGTGAGTACATGTGAACTTTTAAACTGAGTACATAGTAAAAGAGTTTTGAAAATGGATAATATCTATCGAGTCTTTATTAATACATATTTTTAATAAAGAAAGTGATTAGAAAGATAATGAAATTTGATTGAATTGCTAATAGAACATAGTTATTGAAATTGATGATTTTGCAAGTAAGTGTGATTAGATTAATTGATTAATGAGGTTATTGATAAAAAGTATTAATAATGATAATGGCTAAAAGAGTATGATATTGGCTTTTATTAGTAAGAATTAATAATTAAGCAAATGACAAAGATCTTAAAGTAATAACGTTTATTAGTAAAATATACTAATGAAAGTAGTGATATCACGTTAAGAGAACAAGTATGATTTGACTAGTATTATGTATGCGCCCTAGTCAATGTAAAGGTAACATATTTATGAATATGGATAATAAGAAATGAACCTTATTAGTAGATTTAACGATAAAGTCTATGATGATAATGATGAGGAGAGATAAATGAAATATGATTATGTTAAAAGAGACTATTATGATAAGAATAGATGTATTCTAATTTGTGTTTGATTATGAATTGGTGGGGCATAGACCCGTATTTGATGATTCAATGTGTGTAATAAAAGTATCCGGATAACGATAACCCATTTATGGGGGAGTGAGATTACTACTTGGGGCGGTACCTCCCTGCGCAAGGGTAGTATATCTATGAGAATGATAACCCGACAATAGGGGGATTATGATAACCCGATAAAAAGGGGGATTACGATAACCCGCGAGACGGGGGATTTGGTGATCTTGGTAAGTTTGGGAGAACCCTAATTACCATGTGATCTTAATGATAACCCACATCGGGGGAGTTTGCTTCGGAATTATCCGGGGCGTATGTGATAAAAGGGGTAAGCTTAAGGATAGCTTACATGTATGTGATTATGTGATGGGTAAGCTTACGGTTAGCTTACTAGTAAGTATGAATAAAGATAAGATAATAAGTTGATAATTAATAAGTGAATAAAGAAAAGAATTAAATAGGAAGGACTTTTTATTATTTTTGAGAATGGGTCGAAAACCCATGTATCTCACGAGACTATTTTTGTCTCACGTACTACTTTGTTTTTGGCTATGTACTCAGGTTCGAGATCGATGGATTAGAGGGTCGCGATAGAAGTGGCCTAGTGTTGATTAGCTCGGGAGCTCGTAGGTAGATTCCGTTTATCCTATGGTTATGATATTATAATGTAACACCGGTTTTAATACTCTGATAAATGTTTTTAAGGTTTTTGTTAAACCGTATTTTGGGAATAATGAACTTGTAATATTTTTATATAAAAATATGTTTTAAAAAGTGTTTTAAAAATTGAGGTGTTACATTAATGTTTATGACCGTTCAACGGTCATAAAATCTCGAAAAAGCAAGCCACAAGCCCCGTTTCACCCTGTTGCTGTGACCACCATTAACCAAAGGCTCCCCACCCCACACGCCGTTGTGGGGGGTGGTGTTTCCTAGCACCCCCACGTCATGCCCTCCTCCACCTCAGCTCCCATGCCATGTTTCCCCTACTCATACCGAGCAGCCTTATCATAATTAAAAATGAATTTTTGATGCATTAAATTGAGGGGCATAAAAAATATTTAACATTTAGTATAATGTGCCCTATTATATTATATTAGAAAATCTCTTTAGTTAATGCAAATAAATAGACTACATTAATAATTAATATTATCATTTTTTTGGCTTTAATATTCTTTTGTAAATACTCCGTATTAAATTGCACTTTAGTAAATTTAAGGTTATTTCTCTCATGCTATAAGTTTTTTTATGCATCCCTCCACATTTTCTATCTATAAATCTTAGTAAAAGATTTTCTAATCTTATATTTTCATGGAGTATTGATATAACAAGCTACTTCACCAACCTAAATATCAATTTTCCAAAAGGATTATAAATAACGATAATTATAATCCATGCTATAGATGAAAAATATACTATTTTTCTATTAAACACCGACTAATAAATTAACGGCAAAAATGTTGTAATGATAAAATTTGGAATTATTGATCAGCATTAATTATTTTGAATGTGAAGGGTTTAACAATTTTAACCTAAGACATATTGTCATGTTAACACTAGGGATGGGATCTAGATTTGACCCAGATCGACCTGAACCTGAAATACTCGAAATACCCAAGACCCTATTCTAGAGAATAAGTAGACCCCGAGAACCGAACTTTTTTTTACAGCATACGATTTCACGTACTGTTCAGTATAGACCCGATTGTAACCGATATAGTAGTTGGAATCGGTTTCGGATTTGTATCATATTTGTTAGTTTGTACATGTAATAATATTATTATAATGATTTACATACAAAAATCTTGTGCTAATATGAGTCAACACTACCAATAGTATTATATCAAAACACATTCCAAGTGCATAGTTAATTAAGGTTCAAGTTCTACATCCGATCCCTAGTCAATACACATCATTGATATTGAGGGGTCTGTATTGCAATTAAAGATGAAACAAGGACTGTTATAATCGTTGAATATAAAAGTTGCACTCCAATTAAACTAGGCCAAAATGCATTTTAGTACCCTAAACTTGGCTAACTAGGTCCTCTACTACCCTGAACTATTAAAGGTGCAGCATGGTACCCTGAACTTGACAAAATGGTCGATTTAGTACCCTGACTCACTAATTTGAGCTTGTTTTTTCACTTGATTTACTTTCGTTGGGGCTTTTGACGGACAAAAAAATATACGATCATCTCAATATATTGATATTAGAAGCAAATGTAGTGAAAAACAAAGCAAAATTAGTGAGTTAGGGTACTAAATCGACCATTTTGTCAAGTTCAGGGTACCATTCTGCACCTTTAATAGTTCAGGGTACTAGAGGACCCAGTTAGCCAAGTTCAAGGTACTAAAATGTATTTTGGCCATTAAACTATTCAATTTACATATATACCCTCCCTTGTATAAAAAAGACAAAATAAAGAAAGGTTAAAATAGTAAATTAAAAAAAAATGAGTGCTTACAAATCATACTTTTGTTATGCATATGGGATAGTCATTGTCACTGTTTTCCACCATTTTCTTCGAAGCTTCTCCTCTACGGATCAACGGAGTTTTTACTCTCTCTCTCGTAAGTATCTTCACCGGAGCATTCCTCCGGCCCCCATTATTGCACTCTGGCCGGCGTCCTCATTCTCCATTTTCGATTTCCCTACAGCTCATTGCATGCTTTTATCGTTACTAAAACCCTCATTCTCATTTTCATTATCGTAACGTGCACGCTAATGTGTTTCGGTTACTGATTAATGGTACGTTTATTTCATAGTTGATGCATTTACTCTTACTTCCTATCAGTTATGTTACATTTTCCCTTTCATATACAAGTTTTTTCACGTGATTAATGTCACAATTGAGGGTTATTTCATGTAATCGTGTAGTATGATTGTAAGAATTTGCGATTTCAACATTTTTTTTGTTTCTATTTGATTCAGCATTTTATTATTGGTAAAAATATAGGGTTATTAAATCCGTGAAAATATATTTACATCCACCGTTTGCATTCTGCATTTGGGGAAAATTTGTATGGTTAATCTACAACCTCGATGTGTTAAACTTAAAAAAATCAGAGCTGAAGTTAAAATTGTAGCTCGATCATAATAATATAAGTTGCGGATTTGTGTTTAAGAGCATCTCCAACCATACTCTTTTCTATCTCTATTAATAGTGGGACAATTCACTCTATGAAGGGATTTTTGACTCCCTTCGTATTTGAAGGGAGTAATAGAGGATGGTTGAGTGAAAAATCCCTTCAAAATAGAGTATGATTGGAGATATTTTCAGGGTTTATGAAAATTTGAAAAACCCGATAAGCTCATTTTAACAGTCTTATGAAATTATAAGCATAAGCTTATTTAAGTCCATAAAGCTCATAAGAGGTTAAAAACAAGCTTATTGGTTTTTCAAATTTCAGCAAACCCTGAAAATAAGCTTAGCCAAACACCCCTAAAATGGGTTTAGGGTATGAGTTAATACTCTAGAATTTTTTATCTACAAAAGGTATTTAATAGAAATACATATATGATCTATATTTCGCTAACAGTAGTATATTTTTCTAACAGTAATCTGTACTCTAAATTGTGTACACTTCGTCTTCCTCTTGGAATTTTGCATTTACAACTCTTAGAATTAGGGCTCACCTTGATTATTTTGTTAAAATTAGGGCTCGTTTAGCTCAATGTTAAATCTATATACTACTAATATTCTGCACTTTTTCACGATTCCCAGTGTTAGGCTATATTATTTAATGCGTGTGCCACTTGGTGGCCCCACATGATTTTGACGCCCACTCAACTTCCATTTATTGGTTAGAAAAAGGGTGCCCCATACCCATAGCTACGATTCTATATTTTCTCTTTATTTTAGCTAAAAAAAATTAGTATACAAGTACTCGTATCGTATATGTTATTCACATACGTTTACCTTCTAGCCGTTTTAATTCTGTTATTTTCAGTAAAATTTCATTAGTCATTATTAAATTTCATATTTTATGAGCTAATTTGCAAGTAGAAATTAAGAGAGATATTATCTATATGGTAATCATATTTTTAAGTTCTTTCTTCTAGTAACTTTTAATAATTCAAATATGATTCTAATACAGTAATAGATTTTGAATACTTTGAACGATTTTTTTCAGAAAATTGCATAAATATGGATACAGTTAAGTTCTGCTGGGGAAATGGTCCTGGAAAAATTGCTACTGGAATGATTAAACTGGAATCGAATTCAGTTGTGAAGCAACGTATGCAGAATGAGGATTTTTCTGATCAAGTTGTGATGCCACATCAGCAAAACCAGCATCTTCCTTACCCAGTTGTGATGCCACATCAGCAAAACCAGCTTCTTCCTGATCCAGTTGTGGTGCCACATCAGCAAAACGAGCTTCTTCCTGATCCAGTTCTGATGCCACGTCAGCAAAATGAGTATCTTCCTTATCAAGTTGTGACGCCACATCAGCAAAACATGCATCTTCCTGATCCAGTTGTGATGCCACATCAGCAAAACAATCATCTTTCTGATACAGACTTGAATATAAAATGCAATTTTGATGAAAGAACACAATATTTTGAAGGAATTAAGAGCCCTAGTGCATCTACAGGACAAAGTGGAACTTGTGATAATCATGAAAATTCACGAGTTGATGATACAAACCCTTGTTCTTCATCACCAATTTGTGGTACACCAATTTGTCGCCAATTTTGGCAAGCTGGTGCTTATAATGAGGAATTAACTCATGTGTCCAACATTCAAGGTAGTTATATATAAACTATAAAATAATATCCTGCTTTGTATTAAGATGATTGTAAACTGTTAAATTAGCCATACATCCAAACACTGTCTTTTACATCCATACACACAATCATTCAATAAAACATCCAAACACCCATGAATTCCAGTTTAATGCTTAAAATTTATTGGTACATGATATTTTTTGGGTTAATAATTACTGCTGGTGTAGATAAATACAATGCTATTAATATATAAAAAAGTGTTAAACTATTTATGCATCTTATATAAATCTCTAATAAGTTGTTACATAATCAACAGCCGGTTCAAGAATTAATATACACCCGAAGTTTCTTCACACAAATGCTACTTCACATAAATGGGCCTTTGGTGGTATGTTAAAAACTTCATTTTTTTATATTATTTTTTTCATTGCTAAATATAATTTTAGTATAATTATTTAATTTAACACAGTCTATCGGTCTTGTATTTGCAGCCATTGCAGAACTTCTTGATAATGCTGTGGATGAGGTATTGATGTTAAAATTATAATAAAAAGGATTACTCTTTATTATTTATATATATTTCTGAATTTAAAGTCTAAAAAACATTCTTTCATGCATCACACCTTTAGATACAAAATGGGGCAAAATATGTATGCATAGACAAGATCTTAAACCCAAGAGATGCAAGTCCAGCATTGTTGATCCAAGGTATATATATATATTTTTTTTAAGGTTTCCAGTTTTTTACATTCAAAATCTTGCAAAAATAATATATTTTTGACATTTTTCTTGATTATTTAAAAATTAGATGGTGGCGCTGGGATGGATCCAGAAGCAATGAGAAGGTGTTTGAGTTTTGGTTTTTCAGATAAAAAATCAAAATCTGCAATTGGAAAATGTATGAAAATTGTCTTCTCATTGTACTAAAGTTATCATTTTTGTTCTTTTTTTACTGATTGACTTGTTGACTTTTAGATGGTAACGGATTTAAGACCAGTTCGATGAGGCTTGTACTAAAGTTATCATTTTTGTTCTTTTTTTACTGATTGACTTGTTGACTTTTAGATGGTAACGGATTTAAGACCAGTTCGATGAGGCTTGGAGCAGATGCCATAGTTTTCAGCAGAAACTTAGTTGGCAGGTATGAAACTAAATACAAAAAATAGGTTTACTATTTCCAGTAATAAATTATAAGCTTTAAAATTTAATTTAATATATGGGTTTTTGTTAAAATGTGGTGGCTTGACCCAAACTGACCCTAAGTGGCCCATTCTGACCCGTACCCGTCTCAACCGGTTACCCAAACCGACCTGTCTTGCCCATGTTTCCACCTCTATATGTTAATATAAAATATAAGAGAAATGCAAAAGTTTGACTTTATGGAAATCAAACATAAGCATTGCATGTTGATTTTGAGCCCTCCTTTTGTTTTCCAATTTCTCATCTTCAGTTTTATTTTGTTGTTAACAGCAATTCAACACAAAGTACTGGTCTGTTATCATACACATTTTTAACTCAGTCAAACTATGACCGGATAGTTGTTCCAATGGTGAGGATTAAAATTCCTTCTAATATTATTATTTATTTATTTATTAATATTAATTTAAGTCTGCATTGTTATTGGTTTCTTAATTACTTAATCTGACTCATATTAATTTTTCAGTTTGATTAGTTGATGATTGAGTAAAAAATGTGAGGTTTTTGATTTCCTTGTAAACTGCAGGTACATTATGGGCTCAATTTTGAAACAGGTTGTTATGAGTCACTAAATCAAGATCCATCTGATCAAAATCTTTCTGTGCTCTTGAAATGGTCTCCTTATTCAACAGAGAAAGACCTGCTAAAACAGGTAAGCATTCAAAAAATTTATATGGGTCAAATCGGGCTAAGTTAACCCAAAACCCAAAATTATATTTTCTGTAAACAAAATATGATTACAAAAGTTATTTTCTTTTATTAATAATCTATTTTTTTATATTTATTGACCCGTTAGAGATAAAAACATAACCTGAATCTAATTTTTCATCTTATTGTTTGGTCTGCAAAACTACATGACTAGAATATAAGAAGATTTAGCACTATCTATTTGTTATACAACAAAGTAGCACAGATTAACTCTTTTATGCTGACAGGAATATATTATGATCTCATAATTGACTTTTATCATATAATGATATCATTATTGACTTTTATGTAGAATGTAATGAGCGTTTTATGATCTATGTAGTTTGATGATATTGGGTATAGTGGGACGAAAATCATTATCTACAATTTATGGCTCGATGATGAGGGCAACATGGAGCTTGATTTTGATTCAGATCCCGAGGTTTTGACTCTTTTTTTTGTTATTATTTTTTCTTGCAATTTATATATTTATTAGTATTATTATGACGCGATTTGCTGCAGGATATTCTTATCAGATGTCGTGAAAAACCTAAAGCAAAAGAAGATTCTTTCAAGGCAATAAGTGAAAATCACATTGCTAATCGCCACCGGTTTTCTCTTCGTGTGAGTTCAGATTTTTCAATTCTATTCTTATCCACTTGTTAAAGCCGGTTCAGGTCAAATTTTGACTTTTTGATTACAAGTTGGGTTGACCAGAATTACGATTAGTTACAAATATTTAGCATGTTAAAAATATCATATTTTACACAGTAGTTATATTTCATGGATTATACGGGTATACCGCAAACACCTGCAGTTAAAGTTCTACGGGTTTGACTAGTTTTTTTATTCAACCCATCTGACCCGTGATATAAAAACCCATATTTACCTTTTCATAAGTAAACGGGTCAAATTGTCATCTCTATGATATAATGCAACTTTTCCTAAAACTTTTATATCTGACCCTGTTTCAGGCATACTTATCGATATTGTACCTGAAACTGCCCGAAACGTTCTGCATTTCATTGCGCCAACAAGTTGTTGAGTATTATAATATTGCAACAGATTTAAAGTATCCAGAATTTATACAATATAAAGCTCATAGTGGTGGATCTCTTGAGGTTATTATTAATTTATATTTATGTATAAGTATATTTATTTATATATCTATATATTTTGTTATTAGCAATATAATGATCTCCTATTTTTGTATTTGATAAATTTTTAGGGGTCAGTGGTTACAACAATAGGGTTCCTTAAAGAAGCCCCAGATGTAAAAGTGCATGGTTTTAGCATCTACCACAAGAGACGTTTGATATTGGTGATTTTTTCGTTTTTAATTTTGCTTTTTTTTAGTTTGTTGAAAATGAGAAATCCAATAGTTAACACAAATATCTTTTTTGTTTATTTATTTATTTTCAGCCATTTTTAACTGTCGTTGATTCCTCTAACAACAAAGGACGAGGTGTTGTTGGTAAGTTTGGAGTGATAAAACATACCCAAATTCGACCCATTTCCTAAGTGTATTGGTCAAAATAACAACTTTAGTTAACTTAATTGTGGGTTTGTGTAGGTGTTCTAGAAGCAAATTTCATCCAGCCAACTCACAACAAACAAGATTTTGAAAAAACACCTGTTTATCAAAAACTTGTGAACCGATTGAAGGAGATGACAAGTGAATACTGGTGAGCTTAGCCATTTATTTATTTAATACCAAATATAACCCTGAATTAAATTCCAACTTTTGCAGGGAGTATCATTGTGGATTAATTGGTTATAAACCAACCACCAAACGGGCTAGAGCTAAATTAGACTCCCCTAGTTTTACAACACCATCTGAACCCTCAAGAAAAACAGTTAATGGTGGTTGCTCTAAAAGTGCACCAGTAATTACTAATGTTAACTGCAGGGCTGTTTTAAGTGCTGAATACAAAGATGGTAAGAGGTGGCAAAATTCCTGTTAATTCAGGCTCAAATTATTGTTATTTTCTGTTTCCATGATTATGTTTTGTTAATTCAGGGTCAAAATTTAAAAGAAAATTTCCTGATCAACCCAATTCTGGCTCAAATATGGTAAAAATACAGTTTTCTTAAAATTAGAAAATGTATGTATGCATCTACACAATATTTATATATTTAATTTTGTTTATTGTGTGAAGCCACATTATCAAAAGAAGATTAACGTGATGCAACAAAATACAAAACTCCGTCACGAGTGAGTCTATTGTTCTTTATATATTTCATGTATTTTAGTTTTTTTTTTCTTTTTTCTTTTTTATTAAAAGGTAATGTGACTCTGGTTTAGTTGGTTATCAGTTTTTTTTATTTTATCTTTCAGATGCTTGGAACTGGAGAAATCAGAGGAACAATTAAAGCTCAAGGTATTTCAATAATCCTACTTCATTAATCCTGCATTTTAATTAATTATGCAAGCTTTTAATAATTTTTATCCTTTTTTGTGAATTTCTTCCCAACTTTCTCATTTTGGTAATTTCGAAGTTGATACAAAATTAATTTTGGATTTATTAATATGAAAGTGTAATTAACTGAATGTTAATTGAAAATAATTAAACAAATGGGCAACTTTTTAGTAGGGGTACAACACTTTTTTTGTTCATTTATATAAAAGGTGGTTATTGTTGTTGGACGAATTGAAGATGTCAAGTTTTGGAAGACGTGTAAATTCATTTTTTTAATTTATTATATTAATTATTAAATGAAATGGCAGGCAACACATCTAAAAACCGAGTTAGAAGAGGCTCAAAGAGAATATGCTTCTTTGTTGAAAGAATTGCAGCGTTTGGAGAATGTCAACTCATACGTATACATGTAAAAAAGAAATATAGAAAATTAGAAAGTGTTAACTGTGTAGGGGGGTAGGGAAGGTGTAAAAGTCAACTGAAAAAAGTCAACTTTTGATGAATCAAGATTATTAGAGATAAGTTAAACTGCTAGAAATTACAATGTTTTGTATGGTAACTGGTTTTTGAATATTTGCACCAAACAAGCAATGAGATAAATATATTTAGGACCACAAAATGTACTTTGCAAAAATAAATAAATATTTATTTGATTTCTCACTATCTTAATCAAAATAATATTTACATCCGACAAATATTTTAATTTCCCATCGATTCAAAGATAGCAACCGTCTACTGACCAACAAAATCATGCTTTGACTTTCATTGACTGGTTTACGTTACAGTCATTGTTGGGTAATTGTAGCAGATGGTAAAAACCGCATAAGAAAACTTGAAAGAGACCAAATGCAAATAACCCCAAGAAATTGAAGAACATTTAAAAGCATGCCCAATGAAGAATTTATAGCCAAATTATGTGGTGTTGACTCAGCACCCCTAACTGTAAATGACAGTGCAGTTACAAGCTGTGCTGCTCGATTCAGTTGATGTAATCTATACACCTGTAAAATAAACCCATTAATTGTACAAAACTTAAAAAAGTAAAAGAAAATGATTTTAAATATGTATTTACTTGAAAGATGACTGGAATAAGAGGCGAAGAAGGCGACTTTATGTATCTTGCATACTGCTCAAATGCAAACTGCACAACAATCCCAACAAGATAAGGTGCAAGTGTAGCGGAAGCAGCTGGACCTGTCCACGGCCAAACTAAGCCCATTGTCACCATTGGAATCACTAAACTGAGAACCAATGCAGCCACTGATGTGATTCTGTAGACCAACTGTGGGGCCCCAATTGCAGCCTTAATGGGCTCGTTGGGCCTACGTAAATGGTCCACTATGGAAAGGAATATGGCCACCCCACAGTAGAAAAGAGCTTCTGTGAAGAATAATATCAGGAAATCTGCAACAAAAAAAAAAAATATACCCCCTAAATCATTTCATCAAATAAAAAGAAAAGATTATCATCGTATTACTTTAGTTTTTGCTATCATATTCAATACATAGAGTATTTAGATAATTTTGAAAATTGACCAAAAAAAGTGTTGGTGGGTCGTAAGTCAACCCATCGCAACCCAACCCGGCCCACATAACCCATTTTATACCTGTCAATAAAGAGTCCTCAAAAACAGTAGAAAGAATCTTGCGCATATAAAGTGACGGGAAAATAAACGAGGCTACAAGAACAGCGGGACCCACAAACCACAAAAGATTGCTCTGATTCTCCGTGGCGATTTTAGATACAAAAATTTCTTCGGGCTCTTTTTTATAAGGTTGATTATAAAAAGATATAAAACCGGGCCTTCCTCCACTTGTTTCAACGGGTTCAAATCTTTTATCATCTTCAATTGAAATATCATCATCTGATTCTATCTCACTCTCTGACATTAAATCATCCACAGATGCAAATAATACAAATTTTCCTCTCTGGAATGTGCGGTTTGTGTTCAATCTTCGATAAAGGGAACATCTTGTATTAACTATAGACCATGATTAAAAAAAAAGTAAATTGTGAAATTAGATTCTGCATACACAAAAGTCAAAATTGGTTGAGAGTAGAGGTGGCAATTTTGGCCCACTTAGTTATGAATGGGTCGATTCAGGTTATTTTTATCTTTAAAAGGTCAGATGTTTTGAATATAAAGTTTCAGCTAAGAAGGGAAACAGGTCAACTTGTAATAATATAATTTTTGTAATCATATTTACAACATAGTATTCATAAAAAATAGGGACAATGAGGGGTTTGGGTTAACCTATAACTAAAAAATAAGTTAGAAAATCACCTCCAATATTCAGTCGCCTAGAAATAGAATCATGTAATCTTGGGGGTAAGCTGACCTGAGAACAAAAGTTGCTCAATTACAAAAATTATGGAAAATTTAGCAACAAGAAATATTGAAACTCAGTCAAAACTCGGTCAAATTTTCCAAAATGCTTATTTTCCCACCACTCTACTCTCCAAAATACATTTTAAGTTATTAGTCTTATTATAATATTATTATTATTACTAGTATTCCTTATATACAAGGTTGGTGTGCTACATTTTACTTACAGAGTTATAGGTTTTAAAATATGTTATATTTTTTAGTAGGAAAATTATATATATAAATATATACAAACTCATATATAAAAATCCCAATTTGAGTACTCGTTGATTACTCACCAAGTAACCGCTCCAGGGTCCTCGAACGAACGGCTACCGAGTTTTTACATATATGATATTTGTAAACCCTAGAAAATCTAGCATAACACAAATAACTAGGGGTGTTTGGATGTGCATTTAAGCTGATTATTGCAACTCATATTGAGCATTTGGGTAAAAGTGATTATGATTGTGATTTTTCTGTTCAATTAGGGTAAAAAGGATCATTATGGGTTTAATAAAAACAAACCTACATTGGATATCCACAAAGACTAAAAACTAGGGAAATTAGAGATATACATAACCTAAACTTTTTTTTTTATAAATGACACAAACTTATTTGATTTAAGTTGCATAAAACTATTGAAACTTACACTAGAATTGATAGTTCTCAAAGTAATTGATTTAACTCGAACCCTAAATATGTCGCAACAAATTAAATATAGAGAAGTATTGGGTTACTAATGAATTGTATTATGTACCTGAGGAGCTTTTCTGGACTGCAATGAAGAAGATAAAGATGTTGAAACGCATGATAATGAAGAAGAAATTTTGACTGCCATTGTTAAAAAAACCTATAAACTTGAGAACTCAAAATCGAAATCTACAGGAAACCCATTTGAAAAAAACGGAATTCGAAGAAACCCAATTGAAAAGGAAAAAAAATCGTTGATTTTGAGGAAATTGTAAATTTGGGCGTTAGATACAAGCAAGAAAGCTGCTGACTTCTTGTGTTAGATAGTTTGTGAGGGGGTGTTTTGGATTGCTTGTTTAAACGGTTTTTATTTATTTATTTATTAGCAAATAATGTCTAGTCCAGCTGGATTGATGTATGGGTTTACTCTTAGGGGGTGTTTGGTTCGCGGAATGTTTTCCACTGGAATTGGAATCTGGGATGGAACTGGAATCTGAAGGAATTTGAATTTGAATCCAATTCCTTGCCTTTTGTGTTTGTTTTGTGTCATTAGGAATTGGAATTTAAATGTAGTTCCATCACTCCACAACCACCTAGGGGTGTTGTTTGGTCGAGTAATTTGGGTTTCAGGTCAGTTAGGTCGGGTTTGGTTTTGATGTATAAAATTATTAGGGGTGAGCTTGGTCCAAAAACCGAACCGAAACCGATAGAACCGAAAATGAAAACAATGAATTTTTAAAACCGAACCCAAACCGATAACATCTTATCGGGTTCGGTTTCGGTTCGGGTTTTTAGGCCAAATGTTCATCCTTTTCCGAAGACCGAACCGAAACCGAAAACGATGATTTTTCAAAACCGAAACCAAACCGATAAAATCTTATGGGGTTCAGTTTCGGTCGGTTTTCGGTTCGTTCGGTTTTTTCGGTCCAAATGCTCACCCCTAAAAATTATACTCGATAACCGAACCAAATACGGTTCATGTTTCAGCTCGAACAAATTCGATTTTTTTTCCCCGTCAACCGAACCGAATGATATAACTATAAATCAGGTAACCCGAACAATACACCTGAAACCCATATAAAATACCCGATTAACCCGAACTTGAATCGGGTTGGTTGAGTTATTCGGGTTCAGTTGTAACCCAACCCTATAAACCGGAAATCCAATTAACACCCGATCAGGTGAAGGAGAGGCATGGTAGTCCGAAGGAATCCGAATTCCTTAGGGCGTGGGAAGGAATGTGAATTCCCTCAACTGAAGGAAAGTTTTGGTGCCATGGATTCCAATTCCATCCTGAAAATGGTGAACCAAACGCAGGAATCTCTGGAATTAGATTCCAGTTCCCACTAATTCCAGGAGATTCCGACGAACCAAACGCCCCCTTATATGAGGCGTAAGGTCTGGAGTATGAATCCTGTAAACACCTCTTGTGGTGCCAAATATGGAGGATTTTTCCTATATAGGAGCTCGAACCCTGAGTTTGCCCTATATAGGAGCTCGAACCCGGAGTGCTCGTTGTAATATTGCGAGTAGACTCCCGTTGTTATCATTTGCCGTTTCCCAAAAAAAAAACGTTTCTTATTATTTTTATTATCTTATACTTCCTTCGTTTCAAAATAAGTGATACAAATTAGTTTTCAAATATTTTTAAGGCAAAAGATTATAATGAAAATTAAGTTAGATTGAATTGGATAGTTAGTGAGTGCATGGTCCCACATATTATGACTAAAATGAGTTTAATGATGTTTAAAAGTAAAAGTAAGGGTAAATGAGTAATTTCACTTTATTAAAAGAGATAGTTAGTGGGTATGAGTCTCAATATATTTTACCAAATAAAAAAAGTTTCAAAGTGTATCACTTATTTTGAGACACTCCAAAATGAAAAGTGTATCAATTATTTTGAAACGAAGGAAGTATAAAAGATGGTTTTTGGATTTACCATTTATTTATGATGTAAATTAGGACTGGGATCCGTTTTCGTTTCCGTAAGATCGATATTGTAAGATTGATCGATATCAGAAAATATTATGTAAAGGCAATATACCTTTTCCGTAAGATCGATATTGTAAGATTGATCGATATCAGAAAATATTATGCAAAGGCAATATACCTTTTCATAAAAAGAAATGATATTCCTTCTCACTATTTATTTCTATTAATCCTCTTATTTATCAGATGAAGACAAGTCTTAAAATTAAGAATTAATATGAGGAAAGAGAATAAATGATATACACATGTCATCTTGTAGTGAGTATGAAGATGAAGTAGGAACAAATAGCTATTTCTCTTTCATAAATATGATACATTCTTTTTTTTCGGACAAATAAACGGAGAGAAATCTAAATTCAGACTAGTTAGTAAAATTGAATGACTTTGATATACATAGTCTAAATGGTATTTTTGTGATGGGTTTTGTTTATGTGTGCCCCATGAGCATACGTTAACGAGTTTTTAATAAACCAGAATTTCCTTAATTAGAGTAAAATGGTATTGATGAGACATTAATGATTTTATATTATACCGATTTTATCCTTACCATAATTGAAAATGAAGTTTTTTATGCATTAAATGCATGAGCATAAAAGGTACTCCCTCCGTCCCTAAATAAAGTTCTCATTTCTCTTGGGCACAACTTTTTAGGAGATAGTTAGTGGTGGGGTATTTGGTATTACTTTTGATTAAAATATAAGGATTGATTGGAGAAAGAAAGTGTTTTAGGAGATAGTTAGTGGTGAAAGTATTGACAATAATATTATTATATTAAGTGGGGCCCTTAAGTTTGAGAAATGAGAACTTTATTTAGGGACAAAACTTGAAGGCGAAATGGGAACTTTATTTAGGGACGGAGGGAGTATTTAGTATTTCTATGATGTGTCCCTGGGTACAAAATCTATTTTGTGATTTTTTCTAAATATTTTTCGTAAAGCATCCAAAAATATCAGCCAGTGAATTTATAACCCCGATCTCTTCATTGACTATTTTTCTATTAAGCCCGAATGTAAGCATTTCTTTTCGTGGCCCAATAACACTTGGGCCAAGCATAGTCTTATGCAGTAGTTTTCTAGAAACATTAATTATGTTAGAGCCTTGGTTCGTGCATTACAATGCTAGGGTTTTTTTTTTTTAAACGGCAAATGATATCAACGGAAGATTACTCGATATTTTCCAGCGAGCACCCCGGGTTCGAGCTCCTATATAGGGCAAACACATCCCCCATAGGGATTTCCAGGGAAAAATCCCCCATATTTGGCACCACAAGAGGTGTTTACAGGATTCAAACTCCAGACCTCACGCCTCATATGAGAGTAAAACCCATGCATCAATCCAGCTGAGCTAGACATCATTTGCCAATGCTAGGTAATTAAAAGTTTAAACTAATCAAGCTCGATAAATAAAGTCATTTCACGATAGAAACCCGCATCGTTAATAGTCATTTCCATTTGATCAGCATCATAAACTTTTCTAGGAAAACTTGAGACGAGTTTGTAGTTTCTACCAATACCCGACATGCCTAGCGAATCAATGAATATGAAAACACGTGCGAACGTTTCCTCCTCCTTTTCTCTGTTCGGAAACCGTATTAAAATCTGAATAAAAAACATGTTATTATGTACAAGTTAAAAGTTCACAAGCCAATTGTATAAGTATACCCCATGACTTAGTTTTCAACCGCACAAAACGGAAAGATGGTTTGTCGGTAGGAACATTTGGTGGCGGGAAATAGTGATGGCTGCTCCTTCCTCCACTAACTCTCATTAGGTGTAGTCCTTGATCAACGGCTCTTGAAATGGTTCGTGGCAGGTTAACCATTATGCGCACTAGTCCGGTGCATGTGGCTTCCAACATGTCTAGTGGTTTAGGCATTTTGGCTCGAACCACATATTCTGGGCTAGAAACATATGTAGCAATTGATTGAGTGATCAAAAGTTTCAACCCAATCAAATAATTGGAAATCCAATTTAGTAAAGACGGTTACTTTTTGACTATTAGGATCAATTAGCAATAGTTGTTATTGTCATCATCATGAAGTTTTGTTCTTTAATCGACCTTTAAACAAATAAAATATATGTTATTGATTTTATGGGGACATTTAAAGATCATGATTCATTTACATGAATTTAAATTTTTGTTCTTGAGGGTAATCGGACTTTGATTAATTAAAATTTACATAGTAATCAAGCTTCAAGATATTGTTTTTGTGCTTTAGAGTCGTCATAGAAAAGTTGGACGGCAGGTCAAAATGGTTGAGGTTCAAATAGCCAGATTTTTAAGAGGGATCAAAACTGGTTGAGTGAGGCTCACTACCAACGTTTTTTCGTCTAAATTTTATTAATTTTAAAATAACTAAAATTCTAAATATCGATACAATAACTAATATTTTAATAATAACTTACATTTTATATGTATAAATCAAAAAAACTATGTGCATAAATCATTTCACATTATTACAAAAACGATCCATTTTAGTTCCAAGACCACTATCAAACTTCACAATAAATACAAATTAAGCGCATACACGACCATGTTTTTCAAACCTCATTTTCCTTCCAATTAAAGGCAGTTTTCGACTTTTAAAATCACTATACCTTTTAAAGATAAAGAACATAATTCCCACCTAGGCCATCAACCACCGCCACTTCCATACCCTCAAACGAGCGTTACGGTGGTGCGAAGACGTGGCGTAACGAAATGGCTCATAATGATGGTGTTAGACGTAACGTAATCGCAAGTTTTTTGTGGCTATTATGAGTTTTGGTTATTTTGGTAAAAAAATATGATATATCTAATTATAACTTTAGATGTAATATTTTTGTGAACTTTATATATGAATATAAATCAATAAATTTTTAAATTATATAAAAAATTTGTTGTTTTAAGTCAAACCTTTGAAAAATATTATGGTTTACTATGGCTCGTATGATTTGAGACCAAATGGTAACATCATGCCAGACATTAAGGTTTTTAGGACATTGGTATATATTGAGCCTTTTATAAATTAATAAACCAACTTACACTAAATGATACACCGCCAACCAAAGAAGAACCAAGACGTTCCGGAAGAAGATTCGTTGCTCCAATATGGCAACAAGACTATGTTATGGATAAAGGCTAAAAGACTTGGTTGAGGATAAGGATGGCTTTTATTTATATTAGTTTATTTGGTTTTGTTTTTGTTTTAGGATTTGTGTTATTTACGTATTATTAGGATATTGTTTAGGAAGTGATATACTTGCCATTGCAAGTATAAATATGATCAATAGAAGCCATCAATCGCAAGTTGAATTTTAAACAAGTTTCTCTTCTCTCTTTTATTGCTGGAGTTTGTGTTCACTCGAAGAACACGGGAATAACCCTAGTTGATCGTATCAATTGGTGCTTTCATTGCCAATGGACGAAAACGCTATACGTTTGCTGTTGAAAGAACAGGCCGACGCCTTTACACATCAGCTTGAACTTTTGACGCAGGAGTTACAAACTACCCGCACCTTGGCATTGACGAATAACCGCCAGGGAAACGGGGGAGGTGACAGAGACGGGATCCCACGATCTATGCGTCTCGACGTACCAAAGTTTCGAGGCTCTGATCCAGAAAGTTGGATCTTTGCTATTAACGAGTACTTCAACCTTCATGCAACCACAAACGAGCACCGTCTCCGGATCATTGGTTTTAATTTAGAAGGCGATGCATCCGAATGGTTTCGTTGGATGACTCGTAACAATCTGATCACAACATGGGCGGAATTCATATCAAGTGTTCGAAATCGCTTCGGACCATCGAAGTATGAAGATCCACAAGGAGCACTATCCAAACTCCTCCAAACTGATACGGTGGCACATTACCAAGGAGAATTCGAAAAGCTTATGAACCGGGTCACAGATGTTCCAGAAAATCTACTCATCTCGTTTTACATATCGGGCCTTAAACCTGCCATTCAACGTGAATTTTTGATCTCTAGACCACCCACCTTAGGTGATGCCTTCGCCCTAGCCCGCATTACCGAGGCCCGCTTCGGCGACCAATGTGCCAACAACGCACCGACCAAACCCAACTCGTCCACTAACACCTCATGGGCTAAACAGTCGAGCCCATCTGCTCGTGCCAATACATCCGCCAGCGACCAATCACGACAAGGGCTGCTGCCCACACCCGCCTCCAAACCTGTGGTAAATACACCTAAAACCCTACCAATTAAATGGATCTCAGCCGCGGAAAGACAAGAACGCATGAACTTAGGCTTATGCTTCAACTGTGATAGTAAATGGGCAAAAGGGCACAAGTGTCCCGGGAAATTTATGCTAATGATGGCATCTGATGACGAGTCTTTGGATACCGGACAGGGTGATACAACAACGGAAGCGACAGATCCAATTGAGACCGGCGACGTATCGTGTTTAAACTCGCTCATAGGGCATGGCAGCCCCCGATCTCTCCAACTGTGGGGTAAGATTTCGACAACCGAGGTACATATACTGATCGATAATGGTAGCAGTCATAATTTTGTACAACCATCACTGATCGAACAATTGAAATTACCGATCACGGCCACCAAACCATTTAATGTATATATTGGAAGTGGAGAGACATTGCTTTGTGATCATGTGTGCGCACAAGTCAATCTCACATTGCAAGGGCTAAATGTGACTGTTGATTTATTTGTACTTCCCATGCAAGGAGCTGAGGTAGTACTCGGGATTCAATGGCTTCAAAAATTAGGCAAGGTAACCCATGACTATGCTCACCAAACTATGGAGTTTTCATTTAACAACAAGAAACATATGTTGAAAGGAGATGATGCACTACGTTTTAAGAAAATTGGGTTCCATCAAATGCAAGCCTTGTTGGACACTGATGCAATATATGGTGTCTATGAGGTACACGAGCTACAATCAGATCAAGTGAAACACCTAACCACTACAACCGAGACAACAACACCGTCTCATCCTGAAATCGATGACCTTCTTGACCGATACCAAACGCTTTTTGCCGAACCAACCAGTTTACCACCACATCGGTTAATTGACCATAGAATTCATTTATTGCCAAATACCAAACTTGTGAATGTCCGGCCATATCGCTACCCGCATTACCAAAAGGCTGAAATGGAGAAGTTAGTCAAAGAGATGATGGACCAAGGAATCATCCGATTTAGTCACAGCCCCTTCTCGTCTCCGGTATTGTTGGTTAAAAAGAAGGATGGTAATTATCGTTTTTGCGTCGACTATCGCGCGTAAAATGCAGTGACCGTTAAAGACAAATTTCCCATACCAACCGCGGATGAAATGTTCGATGCATTAGGTGGAGCAATTGTGTTTACTAAATTGGATTTGCGAGCCGGGTACCACCAAATCCGCGTCCATGACCGTGATATATACAAAACTGCATTTCGAACACATGACGGTCACTACGAATTTCTCGTAATGCCTTTTGGGCTTACAAATGCACCATCAACATTTCAAGCTACCATGAATAGTATTTTTTCACCTTATTTACGTAAGTTCGTTGTTGTTTTTTTTGACGACATACTAATCTATAGCGCATCTCTTACAACTCATGTTGAGCACTTGCGTTGTGTGTTTCAGTGTTTACAGGAATATCATTTTTATGTGAAAAGATCCAAATGTGTCTTCGGGGCGACCTCACTTGAGTACCTCGGGCATATTATCTCGGGTCAAGGAGTAGAAATGGACCCCAAAAAGGTCGAATCGGTAACAACGTGGCCGGTCCCTAAAACTCATAAACAAGTACGGAGTTTTTTAGGACTAGCGGGTTACTACAGGCGTTTTATCCAAGGGTATGCATCCATAGCTGCCCCGTTATCCGACTTACTCCAAAAAGATGGCTTCCGATGGGGGGAACGTGAAAACAAAGCTTTTCAAGACTTGAAACACCGGTTGTCCGTCGCCCCGATCCTAAGTCTACCAGATTTCGAAGACACTTTTATCGTCGAAACCGACGCGTCCGGTGAGGGTATAGGGGTTGTTCTATTACAAAAGGGCCGACCCATTTGTTTCTTTAGCCGGAAATTGGGCGCGAGAATGAAGGTGGCAGCCACATACCAAAAAGAATTATACGCCATTGTGGAAGCAATATATAAGTGGCGACAATATTTAACTGGAAGACGGTTCATAATACGAACCGACCATAAAAGTATTAAAGAACTGATGCAACAAGTGATCCAAACCCCGGTTCAACAACAATATGTTCGCAAGCTAATGGGATTCAATTTCGACATTGAATATAAACCGGGCGCCACCAAAATCATAGCCGATGCTTTGTCTCGCATTCATAGCGACGAAGACATGGAGACATCAGCATTCATGGCCCTTAGCCACCCCCTTAGTGAATTTTTGGCGGACCTTAAGAAAGAGCACCAAACACTTGAGGAGGTGACGACCTTAATTCATCGTTTGCAACAGGGCGAAACCTTGGAAGGGTTTAGAGTTCAAGACGGGTTGTTACTGTTTCGGGATCATTACTACATCGGAAATCAGTCTCAACTCAAACGCCCACTCCTCACCGAGTTTCATGAAACAAAAAGTGCGGGTCATTGTGGTACAAAGAAAATGATGGTCGGATTATCCACAAGCTTTTATTGGAGGGGTATGAGAAAAACAGTGGATACGTTTGTAAGAAATTGCTTGATATGTCAACAAACAAAATATTCCACCCAAGCTCCCGGTGGACTACTTCAACCCTTACCGATCCCCGAGGCGGTATGGGAAGACATATCTATGGACTTCATCACCGGCTTACCTATATCAAAGGGAGCAACGGTGATCTTTGTGGTGGTCGATCGACTCACTAAGTATGTCCATTTTGGTGCACTTCCCACCAGTTATAATGCACACCGAGTCGCCGAGCTATTCATCGATATTGTGGTCAAGCACCACGGGTTCCCTAAAACAATAGTGTCCGATCGCGATGCTATTTTTGTTAGTCAATTCTGGAGTAGCCTGTTCAAGCTAAGCGGTACTCAACTAAAACATAGTACTACCTATCATCCGCAGACGGATGGACAAACGGAGGTGGTTAATCGGGGATTAGAACAATATTTACGTGCCATGGTATCGGAGCAGCCTAAGCAGTGGCTCAAATACTTGGGATGGGCTGAATTTTGCTACAACGCAAGCTACCATAGCAGCATCCGCATGTCCCCTTATCAAGCGTTGTATGGGAAATTGCCTCCATCACTTATTCCGTATGCACCGGGAAGATCCAAGGTAGCGGTCCTTGACGAAATGTTAGTTGAACGCGACAAACTGGTCCATCAACTCAAAGAAAACTTGGCAATCGCTAGAAACCGTATGGAAACCAACGCTAATAAAAAAAGGCGGGAGGTGGAATTTGAAGTTGGAGACAAGGTGTTGGTCAAGCTACGACCTTACCGGCAGATTTCCGTTGCTAAGCGTCTCTCCAATAAGCTGTCTAAACGTTTCTATGGACCATTTGCGGTTATCGAGCGCATCAGTAAGGTGGCATATCGGCTAAAATTGCCTGAAACAAGTAAAATTCACCCCGTTTTTCATGTGTCTGTGTTACGACAATATAAAGGAGAAGCCGGAGAAATTCAATCGCTACCGGCAGATTTCGAGGAAGGTTGTCCCGTCGAGCAACCTTTGGCAATTTGTGAGGTTAGACGAGTCTTATATCGCGGGAAGCCAACCACCCAGGTTTTGGTGCAATGGACCAATAGTTCACCCGAAAATGCAACTTGGGAAGACTTGCGTGAATTCCAAATAGTTTATCCTGATTTTCACCTTGAGGACAAGGTGATATTTGAAGAAGAGGGGAATGATACACCGCCAACCAAAGAAGAACCAAGACGTTCCGGAAGAAGATTCGTTGCTCCAACATGGCAACAAGACTATGTTATGGATAAAGGCTAAAAGACTTGGTTGAGGATAAGGATGGCTTTTATTTATATTAGTTTATTTGGTTTTGTTTTTGTTTTAGGATTTGTGTTATTTACGTATTATTAGGATATTGTTTAGGAAGTGATATACTTGCCATTGCAAGTATAAATATGATCAATAGAAGCCATCAATCGCAAGTTGAATTTTAAACAAGTTTCTCTTCTCTCTTTTATTGCTGGAGTTTGTGTTCACTCGAAGAACACGGGAATAACCCTAGTTGATCGTATCACTAAACCATGTACATTATTTATTACACGAGTTACAACTTTCAGTTTTGAAACTATTGCTTTTGGTAAAGGTACTTAAATTACCAATATTTCTTTGATGCCATGATGGTCTTTGAGTGGAAAACCTTATGATGGTCATGATATGGTCACTCTGTAAAATCAATTTATCCAAATTTCTGCCACAATCAAAGCCAATTTGAATCAATATCTGTAAAGTGAAAATACTTGTCAAGACAATATTTGTAGGAGATGTGATTTATGTGAAACATATATCATTTTGCATTCTTATTGTTGTATCATTTGTTAAAGTTGTGCTCTTTGAAATATTACGTACCGATCACCTTAAAGTTGTGCTTTAAGTACCCATATAATCCACCCCTTTTTCCTAAACCAAGTTCTCGTCTACAAAAATGTATATCAATCTCACTACCTAAGGTCTAAATCATCGTAACAACTAACACACGTTGATCTAGGTTACAAAATCCCGACGGTAAAGCAACTAACATTTTTACGTCATTTGTCCAAGACCTTGTAGCCTAGTGGTATTGAAAATTGGTTTAAGGTGTTGCTCATGACCAATAGATCATGTGTTCAAGTCCCGTTGAATAAAAAAAGAGTAGATTAGGTGCCGTTAAAAAAAACTAAAATTTAACGATTCAAATGATCAAATTGGATGAAATCGAGCACTAAGAACCTTGTGTATTAAAAATTTGAAAGTAGTTTATTGCTCACTTCCTTAAAATTGAAAGTTCTCAAATCCAAAAAAAAAATAATAATAATAATAATAAAAAAATCTCACCACATCATGTCCAAGTCATCCTAACAAACCAAATCCAGTTTAGATATATTCCCGTTATGATAGGCTCCCTATGATGGCTGAGTTTTGCTCGTGATGTACGTGACCTAACCGTTGTTAGAATCATTTTCAAACATTTTCTTGATTATCTGATAAATGTCTACCCAAAAAGGGGTTGAAAATATGACCTCAATGTTATTCGGAAGATCTTACCACTGGATGGTTAGTCCAGATTACATATTCCTGACTCCTAAACCTAAAAAGAAGCCAATTTTTATTTAAGTATAAATAACCGAATCAATTCTAGCAAAGGGAATGCGACCTTTACAAAAAGCATGAGTAAATGACACTTTATGTGCCAATTGCCAAATATTCTCAAAGATCACCATTTTTCTTCTTGAAGCATGGGGTCTTTTTGAAAAGAATAGATACCAAATAAAGAAGAGCAGAACTCAAAGTGGGAAACACAATTGCCCCCCTTATTTAAAGTTATTTAAAATTTCTAATCATTAACTTCAAAAGAAAGACAACTATGCAAAGAACCCTTCTACATTACGCATTGTATGTTGTGCATTGTTTTGGATTCACCATTTTTTATCTTAACAAGATGAATGGTTTAAATGTAAGAACATTTTACTTTGTGTTTTTATTACAAGTGAACCGTTCGTTCTTGTTGGAATGTGAAATAGGAACTAAGTTTTGTAACAAGGGATAATTATTTGAAAAAATGCTTAAGTATGATTGTTTATCTTTATAAAAACACTAGATTATTGAGGTTTTCTCATTGATTCTCTGCATTGGCATTATTGAGGTTTTGCATTGGTATATTCTCATTTGTTCTTGTTGGCCTTTTGCACCTACTGGTATGTAATATCCACCGGTTTTGGTATTTGCTACGATATTGAGTCAATTAATCAGTTTACGGTCTTTTAGTTAACTAACAAATTTGTATATTTTGTATTTGATTTTAAAATAGTTCAAAAATATTAAAAAAATTTAAAATTTTAAAAAATTTTAAAAAATAAAAATTTCAAAAAATAAAATAAAATAAAAAAACAAAAAAATAAGAAAAAATTTAAAATAAATAAATAAATAAATAATAAAATTTAAAAAATTTTTTTAAAAAAATGCATAAGTATTGATTTGAATTTCAACTCAAAATTTTGGTAGCCAAACGCATAACCGTATTCAATTACAACCGAATTCAGTTACAACGAAATTCAATTCCAACTGAATTCAATTACATTACGGAAGATTACGTTGAGACAAAGGCTTCCTTAGGGTATCCTGGAGTTTCTTTTCTATCTACAAAAACACTCTATTTATCTATCACTTAATAGTTAATATAATCTTGTTGTAGTTTTCTCCGAATTCAACGGTAACAATATGTTATAGGTCTAAATCTCGTTGAAAACCTGCGTGAAGAGATGTACTTGGTATGTATTAAGCGTGTTAGAAAGGTTTTGCAACAAACTATTTTTAGCTTGTATTGGGAAAAAGAAGCTTGGAAAGGGCAATTAACATATGTTCTCTTCTCTGATAGTGATAGCAGCAAACCACTGCCCAAAAGAGTTCTTTTATTCTGTGAAATAAAAAAGTTGTGAATTTGACAAGATAATGTACGACTACGCGTGCACAATGTACAACCATGAACACCACCATGTTGGTTGGAATTGAACAGGGGTTAAAGAAAGTAAAAAATATACTTCTATAAAAATACTAGAAAATTTTATGGTTGTGCAAATAATATTTATTTTTGTAACTATTATAAAAAATGATATTTATTCTAATTTTGTTATAATCTAATTTAGTTTTACTTAACAACTTTTCATCTAAATGTATATGGAAAAATAATACTTAAGAAATTCTTTTGATTTAGCGAAATGTGAGTGATACCCTTTAATTTAAAAAATTGTAGGTTAAAGTCTCTTTGGAAACATATGAGTTTTAAGAAGTTAATTTAACTTAATCAAGTATATTAATTATTAATAAAGTGGTAATGACTTATTTTAATTACGAAGTAATTTTAATTATTAATGATTAATATTTTAATTAAAAAATTGTCTCAAAATAATTTAAAGCGAAACTTAAATGATTTGTAATTTATTTTAAAGGGATCCATGTGTCATTATATAAAGGTAGGGATTGTTTTTATATTCAAAGAAGGATATTTTGTTAAGACAAAAAAGATACATACGAAGTATAAATCTTTCAAGTACATTAAATTAATAAACTAATAATTATTACATAAATACAGTATTAGGTTTAATAAATTTTGCATAAATACAATATTAGGTTTACATAAATAATATTTCTCAGTCTTTGTAATTTCTTTTTTCCGGTTTCTGTGTTTACCGGTTCTGGTCCGGTTTCGGAACCGAGCACACCCCTAGTATATTCTTAGAATCAACGTGATCAATTTTTGTTATTGTTTTTGAGTCTATATTATTATTGCTGACATGTATGAGTCAGTTGAGATTAAGTTGGAATGTCAGCTAACGTAACACTGATTTTGTAAAAAACTGAAGTGTCAATGGTTGTGACGTATTAAGGGCCTTTTCCACTATGTGTTACTGACTTTTGACTTCTATTCATAGCTTCGTTTCACTTCAGATCCTAATCATGAAGCCCGATGCGTGTAAAACATCATATTGGTAAAATTACAAACATAAACTAAATTATTATATTTCACTTTGATAAATTAGGACCACGAAAATTAAAAATGAACAATTGTGATGTTACTAAAAATAGAAAAAGGTCTCTGACCATGTTTGACCATGACATACACATTAGTTGTTACCCATGCTGTCATGGCAGTCTAAAGAAAAATAGGAATCATTTCAAAACAAATATTAATATGAATAAATTATATATTGAACATAAGAAGGAAAAATGATTAAACGTTGTATTTTCCATTAGTAACATGAGTTAGAAGGTTTTAATTCTAGGGAATAAATGAGTTTAAAATGAACAAACTGATTTTAATATAATGCATTTTTGTTGGACTGAAATTTAACGTACTTGTATCTTATATAAATATTTGTAATAGAGGGTGATAAGGAACCAGTCTTGTTGAGGACGCGTCCCTCACTACAAACACCAGTCTCATTGAGGACGCGTCGCCCACTACAGACCTCCTGCTGAACATGATCCTCCCAAATGGCTTGGTTTTGTCAGTAAGACTATTCGTAAGGGATTACTAAATCCAGTTTGGTCACTCCTGCCACCTATGTGCCAGATCAGCTTTTTCTCTTCCGACCAAACACATAAAAAAATCCCGACCAAACCCACGTAGCAGACGACCAAACCCACTATCAATCTTTATAAACTGATTTTATTAATACATGTACAACTTATCAAGCATTAAGTACAAACAACCAATGCACAAGGCCTCACGACCCCCTAGGTCGTCCAGACGTTTGCCAGATTGGCTTTGGGACGTGTCGTGGACTTATGTTGTAAAGGGAAAGGACGCGTCGTTGTGTTGGAGACGGAGGTCGCGACCACTGACTTGGTCGTCCTTTACGGACAGTCTAACATTTTTGTACGAGAAATGACTTTTGTACGAAGACTGGTTTGGTCATGCATGTGGTCACCATTAGGGCATTTGGTCGTGTATTTGGTATTAGAAAGAGAAAACTGAGGTGACACTAGTATCCCGATTCCCGTGTGAGTCTAATGGATGACAAATTGGTTTCTTGTATCTAGCTAGAGAGCCTTGTGTTATTAGTGTCTTTGATTTTCAAATATATGAATGGATATTTACGAGAAGTGATTTCAACACCACAAAAATTATCCTATAAACTATAATGTCAGGATCGATTAACTATAAACAAGTTAATAAACGCCTTAGATCTAATTGATGATAGAAGTTGCAGCGGATCAACACTATATCAATGTATTAAGAACGATGAACTGTAAGAACAATATGTAAGAATATTAAGAACACAGTTTCACAAAAAGCTTCAATGTATATTATTGAGTTAACAATACACACGTACGTTTACAATTCGTAAGGAACTATATATAATAGTCCTTGAAGCTAAACTATTTACCCTAGTTATTCTAGGATACGATTTACATCTAATTATAAACGATATACATTGATTTACATTCTATAACTATCTCTGCGAAGATCTCGGACTTGATATGTTCCATAAACGCGTATCAGTAGTAAAACCAATCACCAGTAGTAAATAAGTAACATCAGTAGTAAACTTGGTGATCAGTAGTAAGTCCATAATCATCGTCAGTAGTAACTACAATGATCAGTAGTATCTTCAATCTTTGTATGATCAGTAGTAACTAAGTTATAGAGAACACCAGCATCAACTTCATCAGTAGTAAATGTTTCTGCCCCATCAGTAATAAACATAATTATCACTAACTGCAGCATCAGTACTAAGTTGATCTGTGATTTGCTCTAACAATCTCCCCCTAAACTTATTGATTATCCTTTAATCAATCAAGTTTTCTTCTGTTCTTCTTCTTCTTTCTTTCTTCTTTCTAGTGTTCTTTGATTTTGTTGAAGTCTTTGTTCAATTATGTATTTGCTGTTCTTCTTGGTAAAGTAATTCAATTTATTTTGGAACATAACTGCATCAAAGGGCTTCATTAGAGTGTTGATGAATATCTGATACATTTCCTTTTCTGAGTGAGGATATTCTCTTTCATATAAGTACAACTCACAATTTTTACTTGATCTTTCAAAGAAATACATATTGCAAGTTGGGAGAACATTCCATGCATACACATTTTCTGGATTTGTAAATAACTCTGGATAGTTATCTGGATAAAAAGCTGCATCAATCATTCTTGTTAAGTATCCAGCTCCAGATTCTTTCCAAGATTTCTTTGACATTCTCGGTTTTCCAATGATCAGAAGTTTAATCACATCACTTCTTGTACAGGATCTGATCAAAGGTAACCATCCAGTAAACTTTTGAATGATTTTATCTTCCCTTACAACTAATAGAACATTATTGGGCAAGACTTTCCAGTTTAGTATTGGGTTATTTTGAAGTGGAGCAACAGGTACTTCAAGAACAGGTATAATTTTTTCTTGTTTTGCTTTCTTTTGAAAACTCTGTTCTTGAATTTCATTCTTTCTTTTCTTTGTCTGAGAAGATGAGGATTCACCAATAGTAGACACACTACCAGCTTTGAGCAAATTTAAGCTGATTGGTACTAAAGTTTTGGCTTTGGCTTTCTTTGATTCTTCAGCTTCTTGTTCAGCCAAGTCTCTTTTCTTTGCAGTGCAGTATTTTTCAATTATGTTTATCATCTTCATTCTTCCAAAAGATTTTGCACTGTGACCCTTTGTCTTTAGAAAGTCTATCATAAGAGACTTCTGTTCAAATATATCATCTGGTAAATCACCTTTTGTTCTTTTGCATTCTGCTACAAGATCTTCTAGACAGTTTAGATGTTCTTCTTCTACTTTTCTAAACCTTTTGAACTCTGATTCTTGGGCTTCTATCTGAACATCTTTAATTTGAACAGGTAATTTAACAGGAATTTCTCTTTGATTTTTCTTCTTTTCAAGAGCTTGATATTTAGCTACTTTCTCCCAATATCTTTTATTCTTCACCTTCCATTTATCTTGTTTATCAGCTCTCACCAGATTAATCTTGTTTACCATGTAATGACCAAGAGCTCTGTTAGGGTAATCTTCATCATATACTTCTTTACCCTTTCCAATATGTGCTGTAGGTGGAGGTGGAGTATACTTCATGTCTGGCACTCCTCTTATTATAACAGAGGGAGAAAATGATCTAATTTCATTTTGTTGAAGTATTTTTGGATGTGGAGGAAGTGAGCATTCATCAACCTCAAACCAATTCACATTATCATCAATGTCAGGTATGATAAGTGGTTGATCAGGTGTTGGTGGTTTGGTAATGATGACATGTCTTCTAGCATCAATGAGTTCAGGAAATTGTAGTTCTTCCTCATCAGTAGTAACCAGAGTAGTTACTACTGGTGTTATTTCAGGAGTTACTACTGATAGGGCATCAGTAGTGTTTAGTTCAGTTAATTCCTCTTCTTGACTTACTACTGCTATATCATCAGTAGTAGGAGTTACTACTTGTATCTCTGTTTCAACTTGTTCTTCCATTGTAGCAGTAGTAATGGGCTCATCTTCTGTAATCATCATCTCTGGGCCTTCATCAACTTCTGTTTCTTTTAAATTCAAGAGGGAGGAAGCTGCTGCTGCAATAGATTCATCAATCATTGTCTGTATGTTATCTTTCTCCCCCTTAGTGAGCTCAACTGGAGGAGCCTCACTATCATCAATCCTCTTTTTCAATTTTCTGATAAGCTTTGATTGTTGATGAAGCCTAAGTTCATATTGTCTCATTCTTTTGTTGATGATATTGACATTTCTTTTCATAGCAGCCATAGTTTTTCCTTGATTTGTTTGATAATAAAGACAATCTTGTACAGTGGATTCCAAGGAATCCACTTTAGCCGTCAATTGTTGGATTTTAATACTGCCCTCACTCCATCTAGCAAGATCATCGGGCTTACTAACAGGTACATTGGTTTTAAGGTTTTCCTTCCTTTCCATCAATTCCACAGATCTGCCCTCATCACTGCTTGGTGATTCATTGGGTCTTTTAGACATTCTCTTCTTCCTAGAAGAAGCAGAGATGCCCCCCCTTGTGGTTTCTTGGCACCGGGGTCCTTTGAGTAATTCCTCAAAAGAGTCATCACTCAAAGTTGCCGAGGTTTGGGTCCTAATGATGTTTTCACTGTCCTGTGCACCCACCTTTGGGGCATCAGTAGTGAAAGCCCTCCCCTCATGTCCTCTCTCCTCCTTGGAGGACAACTCTTTGAGCCTGGGGTGTGACTCGATTTGTCCCCTGGTGTCCTTTAAAGATTGCTTTCTTTTATAGATTGTGGATATATTTTTGGTTTTGTCTGGTAGGTCTTCCACAGAGTGAAGAGTAGCACTCTGCAGATTTTTAACAAGTTCCTGGGACACATTCAGGACTTCTGTTTGAGTTGGTGATTGAGTGGCTATATGGGGTGGTGTTTGGGCTGTATGTGGGGGTGATGGAGTGGGTTGAGGTTCAACTTGGGTTGTAGCAATGGTTGAACCTTCTCCAATATTGGGTTGATCTTTGATCATGTTTGGAAACAAAGGGGTTTCCTTCCCTGAAAATTTATATTGTTTTCTCATATTTGAGAAAACTTTCTTGTTCAACTCAGGTAATACAAAAATGTTTTTAGGAGTTGACAAGTTTTGTAATTCACAGTTTATGATATGTTGTAGAAATCTGGGATACATTAAAAATTTAGAAGAACTAAGATTTCCCAACATACCATCAAAAATCATATTAGAAAAATTGAATACTTGGTCTGTGCATAAACATACAACAGCAGATGCTATTGCCTTGTTAAACTCATTCCAAGTACTTCTTTTAGGAGAAATACAATGCTGAATGGTATGAACCAGAAATTTCCATTGTGGGGATAGAAGGCCTTTTTGAAAAGTTACAATATTAAGTCTGCCTTCATACCCCATTTTATTTAAAATATCAGCAATGTATTCCTTAGGAAGAGTATACATACCTGAATCATCATGAAGTTGTAGATGATGTCTGATTGATTGTTCAGATACAGTGATGTACTTTCCATCTACTTTCGATTTTATCATTGATGATGTGGTTCCTTCTGTTCGCTCAGCATTGGTCCAGAAATCCACCAAGTGCTGTTGATATGCCTTCGGCTTTACAGTTAAGGCAAACTGTATATACGAATTTCTCAAGAATTTTACGATTGGACGGAAATCTTTTGTTCCGTCGGGATTTTTTAAAAATGCAACCATGTTGTGAAATTCTGAGTATTTGAGATCGGTTTGCACATCGAGAGCTTGTAAAGTTGCCATTGTTGTTGAGATTTTGCAAGAATTTTGTTAAAGATGAAGGGTTTTTGATCGTAAACTAGGGTTTATTGAAAGGTGTTTAGAGAATCGAAGTGAAGATAATGCTAAATTAATCATCTGCCGCCTTTTATATCTTTCGATTAAACCTGCAAAACTACGAAAATAGCCTTTGAATCATAACATAACGGTTATTTTCATGGGGGTTAGTTTGGTAATTGTGTTTATGAAAGATCAGTAGTAAATAAGATATCAGTAGTAAAACGTCAGTAGTATCTACTAACATCAGTAATGACTAAGGATTTTGACATCAGTAGTAATTATAGACATCAGTAGTAACCATTACCACACAAGACCAGTAGTATATGTGAATACCAGTAGTACTGACTTACCAGTAGTATCCGTGTAAACCTAAAATACACCAGTAGTAATGAACTATCAGTAGTATTTTGTGCATACACTTTCACACCAGTAGTACAGCAATACTAGTAGTAAAACACTTAAGAAAATAATATTTTACAACACTAACTTTACACATAATTTGCAGTTAAACTTTTGTTTAATTTGCTTCTTGTTTGAAGTGGTATCAGAGCAAGGTGGCTCCAGATCTGGAATGAAACAAAGATCTATCAATGATGAATCAATATATCAAAGGTTAGTAATGCATAATAAATCAATTGGTGTGTTTCATGAAAAATTCAAATATTTGTTCTTATCATCAAAGTCGTAATGATACATGCTAAATCTTGAATGGGTTTTGAAGTTGAATGTATGAATGAAAAAAGATGATGAATCTATTATAATTCACACGTGTACTATTGGTTTTATGCTGACAAATTTTGGTGAGATGGTAATATGTAATTCCAAAATTAATTCATAAGGTGAATATTTGGTGAACTTGGAACGATGTGATAATTTAAAAGGAGGTGAAATTTTGTAATTGCCACGCCTTAAAAAAAAAAAAGAAAAGAAAAAAAAGGAGGCGGCAAAAGTACGAAAGTTTTTTTTTTTTTCTTTTGGACGCACAAATTGGCAGACAAGGGACGAACACAATTATAGAGAAGATTTAAGGGCAACATTATTTGGTTACTTTTGCTCGCCACTTGTTCCAGTCAGTTAACGATATTTATTTCTTACTGCTAATCCATGCTGATCCATTATTATTACTGATCTTAGTCAGCTCCCTCTTGGTCTTCTTGGAACGGGTGCCTTGAGGAGCAAGTACCAAGTATTAAAACTCATTTATCTTAATATAAAGCCTCGTGGGCTGTCACTGCTGTTCTAGCTACTGCCATGTGTTTGCCCCAATTATCACATCTTATGAGCAAACAACTTTACTACTGATTTTCATGCCAACTTTACTACTGGTATACTTTTCTACTGCTCCTAATTCTAGTTTACTACTGATCCGTCTACAAACTTTACTACTGATCACAATTTGAAGGCAAACACTACTGCTCTATCAATGGCAGTAGTATATCTTGTTACTACTGATTTATATTTTTACTACTGATCAGTACTAAACAGTACGGATACACATTTTTTTACTGATCAGTACTAACCAAAGAAGAATCAGTACTAATCAGTACCAAACGGAAGAAAATTTTGAAGAAATTTTTTTTACTGATTTCTTTCTTTGAACGATACATCATACTTTGGAAAGCATGACACACACCATGTTCATTCCATACCACGGTTTATTGATCGTATCTGATAATAATGTGAAACGAATCACATTATTCACACACACAGGTTGAAGGCATGATGAAGATAAAGGAAAATTTTATTTGTTACATATTTGATCTTTATCAATTGATTACAGAAGATAATTGATTATATTTTATTTGAATAAGAAGTGAAAAGTCTTACTACATAAGATGTTATGTAAAGATGTAAATGCAATTCAACAGAATCTTAACGAAAAGATCTGATTGAAGACCAAGATGTCCCTCATACAAGATATGACGTTGCTAATTACTATATTTAGATGGAATGTGATGCTTAGTTTGAGTTTCTACTTCAACTTCAAATAGAAAATAGTTAGTTTTCAATGTAATTAATATAGCCTTGAAGAACACAAGAATGATAGCACACTTTTAGGGGAAGAAAAAGTGTTGATCATTCAAGGGGAAGTTCAAGTTTCTAGGATTGATTTGATTATGTCAAAAAGGGGAAGAGACTTGAAGATTCCTAGCTAATTCTATAAGTTTTGTCAAATCAAATAGGGGAAGATTGTTAGGAATATTTTAATTAATATTCATTATTGATTTGATATGTCAAAACTATTAAACTACAAGGACCTAAATTGATGATATGAAGTTCAAGATTCAAATAAAGATTTAGGAGATAATCATTAATGTAAAAAGATATAGTATATCTTTATTAATTTAAAAGATTTAGTATTATCTTTTCCTTGTAAGTCTTGGGTTTTCTAGTATATAAAGAAACCTAATGACATAGAATTAGATGTTCTCAGAACCCACGTTTTAACGTGTTTTGTGTGTAAAACCTAAGCCTCAAGGTCGTTTGATCCTGTTTAATGAAAAACCGTTCTATGTATTCATACATAGAATTGGGGCTTTTAATGATGAAAACTTGTTTAGCTATACATTTATGTTCAACTAATTCCGCAATTTTATGTTTTGTATATGCTTATTCCAGATAAGAACTAACTATTCTTGAGCCTAAAGATCTACGGTTATATAGAGTTGTTCTAAACTCAACATATAATCATTATTTTACTTATTTGTATAGTTTGTTTTAAACTTTATAAAGCGTGACGTGTGAAATCACAACAATAAATGGGACCTCCATATTCCAAAATAATAAAGCTGCATCTAGAAAAAGATTAGTACTGCTACTGCACCACTTAATATAATTTCAATAATTATATTTTTATTTAAAAATAATTATAAAATTTATATATTCCAGTTTTCCACCATTATAAGTAATTTTATTAATGTTTACATTTTCTAAAATAAAGGTACCATAAAATATTCCAAAAAAAAAAAGTTACAACTAGAAAACGAGTAGTACTGAACCTGAGGTGTCATGCAAGTTCAGATAATCAAAAAATAGTACTTGAAAACTCATATGTGTGTTTTGTGTGTGTGTGTGTAAGGTCCAGAATTTTCACATTCAAATCATAACTCTTTACCGGGCCCTAATTTATCTAAAGGGAAGTACTCAAAACACGCAAACATCAGAGGATATGATACTCATCTCAAAATAGAGAGATTGTGTTCATTTATTTCGTTCCATCATTCAAGATTTTAATTTTTGCAACAACCGCCATAAACGCGTTGTACAATTCTCTAGTATGAAGTTCAGGACCGAACCCGAACAATTAATTTACAACGCAATGCATTTATAATAGTCACTTTGTTGTGTGTTGCAAAAGAGATATAGTTAGTATGATCTTAGTGAAATTATATATTGGTCTAAAAATTAATCCAATGCGACGTAATATGCATTTATAAAGGCTATTAATTGGTTTACTTCATTACAAACTGATATATCATGCCATGTGACATTCAGTTGATCTTTAAACTACTATATCATCTCTATAATATTATAACATTATGTTGTTTGAGGTAAAAAAAATATAACAAGATTTGAGTAGGCATATATAGCCTAAAAGATAGATCTACACGAAAATTTATCTTATTTAAAACTAATTGTAACAAAAAAAATGTTTAGAACACCTACAATTAATTTATCAATGCACATATTATAACACTATAAATGCATGTGTATGATGTATAGATTATTTTATATAGTGTATAAATTACTTTTTCATTTGAAAAATTACCCAACAAGCTAGATGCTAAATGCACATAATAACAACATATTTTGAACTAATACTTAATTTAGGTAATTTACTTTTTTATGTAAAATAATAATATACATTAACTTTATATCATTTTAGGCAATGTAAATATGTAATATTGTCATCACTCAAAATGACAACATACTTTGATTTTCTTAGTTCGCAATGATTTTCTAATAGTTTAATTGTTATAATACATACACTTTTCATGATAAAACCATTTATGATGTTTTTGTCATGACAAAAATAAATTAATTTAATCCTGTAATGTATAGTTAACTAATGATATATTCTACAATAAATTTAGTAAGATATCATAGTTTATATCATTAGTTTATGTAAAAGTATATAATTTAGTACTCAAAATATAAAATCACATAAATTACAAGTAATTCGTATTACTTTTATGTCTGTGAGTGTTTTCTCCACCACCAACAGTATGCAGAGACCAACATTGAGGGTGTCATTTAGTAAAAGAAAAATAATATAATAAACAAATTAAATTAAATAAAAATTGACTACTGGGGTGCTAATGGGTTCCAAACCCCACATAATATAGGCTGGTTCTGCGTGTCAGAGCACAACACCAAGGAATCTTGATTTATTATTTAATTATTTTATATATATATTGGAGCTAGAAAATGTGTGTATTTATCTCTCCATTTTACTCATTAAAAACTAGATTCATAAAACTCACCAACTCTTGTCTTCCAAGTGTTGTGATTTAGACAAAAATTTGGAATAATCCAATTGTTTTCTTCTTGTTGTTTGTTTTCTTGTTGATCATAATATCTCACTTACACTTGATGTTATGTTTAGTTCATAATACAACAAAACACAAATATTATTTCTTAAATACAAACGCAAAAATGTCATCTTTATATTTCAAATCTCCAATTATTTTCATATTTGTTTGTATCTTGTTATTTGTTTGTGTTTCTGAATCCATAACGTTATCGATAAACGAAACGAGATTCAAACCAATGGAAGAGTTGAAGAAGTTAAAGAGAATTAAAGTTCATTTAAAGAAGATCAACAAACCTTCAGTCAAGACTATACATTTTTTCACTTCTTGTTATATTGACTCTTGTTGACTTATTCTAAATTTTGATGTGAAACAGAGTCCTGATGGTGATTTGATTGATTGTGTTATTTCTCATCTTCAACCGGCATTTGATCATCCTAAACTTAGAGGACAAAAAGCATTGGTAATATTAGTTATAACTTTATATGCAAATTTTTATTAAAAATTGCTTTTTGGTATTAGGAACCACCATTTGAGAGACCAAAGGGGTATAACTCAAGTGATGAAACATTTGATACAATGGGCAGAATTGGAATTTTGCCCAAAAGGGACTATTCCTATCAGAAGAAAAAGACGTTTAGGTCGATAAGAAGATTTGGAAGGAAGACACTATGAGCGGGAGGTTAGTTTCGTCATTTCACAATATTAATTTGAAGAGATTATGAGTTTTGAATTGTAGCATGCAGTTGCATTTGTAAATGGAGATGAATACTATGGAGCTAAAAGCGGTTACAAATTCAAATGAATTTGGGTCATATCCGGTTCATTTGGAAATGATCTTAATACCATAGAAGCCGGTTGGCAGGTAACTTTCCATTTATTTCAAATTTCGACCATGTTTTATCTCTAATGTCAAACCCCATCTTAAAAGGAAATAAGTCAAATATATTATGCATTCAAGTAATGTAGTTGTAAAACAATAAAAAAAAGGTCAAAATGTATTTGGGTCAAAACAGGTCGAGGTCTAGTTATGTTACATATTTGACACACTTATTTGGGGAAAAAATGTTTAACCCAACTAGATATCTAACCATTCTCACCCCGAACTGTGTGACCCGCCACCTCTGCATTTCACATTATACCAAAGAGAAAGGCAGTAATTTCATTCACATGGTTTTCAAGACTCTGACCAACAATTCATAATTCTTCAGGCGGAGATGGTTTTCCTAGATTTTTCACTTATAAGTAACACCACAATCTTTTTTTTTTCCTCCTCAACTGTAGTGTGTGTGTGTTTCTTCAGCTTATTTTATGTTAATAATTGCAGACAGATGCATACCAAGCCACAGGATGCTATTACTTGTTATGCTCAGGATTTGTTCAAACAAAATTGCAATTGGTGCAGCAATCTCTCCTAAATGGCAAACAATTTGATATCGGTGTCATGATATGGAAGGTAACCCTAAAACACATTTTTAGTTAAAACATAAGTTTGACCCACCCATATAACGGGTCAATTTTTCATCTCAAACGGGTCAAACAGATTGACACTCACCCAAAGTTTATTTAATTGCATACAACCTCGTGAATCACTTTTTACAAAAAGAGTTTGTGCCTTTCAACATGTTCTAAAAGATGACCCGGCCCGTTTCAACCTATACTCGTTTTGACATGTTTTATAAAGAATTGGACCTACCGTCTTGATGACACCTCTACAAACGGGTAACATAAATCTGTTGATTTTATAGGACCCGAAACACGGACATTGGTGGCTCCAATTTGGATCCGGGGTATTAATCGGTTACTGGCCATCATTTTTATTCAGTCATTTACAAAAAACATGCAAGTATGGTACAATTTGGGGGTGAAATAGTGAACTCAAGATCAAACGGATATCACACATCCACACAAATAATGAAGGTTTCGGGAAAGCTGCATATTTTAGGAATTTGCAAGTTGTTGATTGGGATAATAGTTTACTTCCGTTAACAAATCTACATTTGTTGGCTGATCATACAAATTGTTATGATATAAAAGCAGGAAAAAATAATGTGTGGGGGAATTATATTTATTATGGAGGTCCAGGAAGGAATGCACGTTGTCAATAGTCAAAATTGCATTTTTTTTTATTATCATTATTAATATTTTTGCTTAGAGTTAGAGGATTTTTGAGTATTTTTTTTAGAAAAGATCCTTTTATTTGTGTTAGGTTAAACGGGTATTGTATATTATGATCAGGGTTTGATTTATGATATATTATGGTTTTGTATTATTGACCATTGACCTTGGTTTTCTATGTACTTTTGTACATGTGAAACTATGATAATTTTGAATAGTTTGGTTTTCAAGGAATCTTAGTTTTTAACGGATCATGTTCTTCTTAAACTATGTGTTGTAAATAGAGGATGTTGAAGAAAAACCATAACTGGGTAATCCGGACAAACCAACTACATATTATTTTTAAGCTTTTATATTTCAATATTTTTCTTCAACATAATACGTAAGTTAATTAGAGCATCACGTATTCTTAAACATGTATATGGGTAGCCAATTCCGAGAGGAAAATTTGGAAGTAGTTATACTTAGTACAATATTGATTGTTCAATAATGTTTAAGACTTTAAGCTATTGATGTTTTGTTCATTTAACTAAAATTTTATAGGATGATTTGACTCGATTGTACTTTAATCAGTTTAATAGTAAATAAGGTTTTTAGTGAAAAAATAACGACACATTTACTCTATAAGTATGAATTACACTATGGTATAGCCATAGGGAAATAATGTGGACTATGTTTTGTGTAAATTGATAATTGACAATGTTTTATAAAATAAGTTTTTAGGGTATGTTTAGATGTGTTTTTCAAAATTGTTTATTGAGAAGAGGTGCTTTGGTTTCCCCTTTTTGTACTTGCGATTTCCTCAGCCTTCAAACCCTCAAATCAACCGAATTTCAAATTCATACAAAATTAGGGTTTTATAATCCTTATCAACCCCAATGGCATCTCATTCTCATATCGACGACGTAAGTATAGAATTCTAGGGGGGATTTCGATGCACTATTTATCGTATTTCATTATTTGTAGATCAAAAGCTGATTTGTTTTCTGATTAACGGAAATTGTAGGATGATGAATTCGGTGGTGATTTCCCTGGATCCGACCGTACGAGGTTGGCAGGTTTGAATCAATTTTCGAAATTAGAGCTAGTAATGTATTTGAATTTACTGTAAGTATTTGCGTTTACGGTTTAGCTTTTGTATTGTGATTCTAGGCACTAAGAGAGGGTTTGGAGACCTTGATGACGATGAAGATGATATCTTTGGCTCCAAAAAGGTCTGTTATCTTAATTCTCCGATATTCACATGTTTGTTTTACATATATTTGTACTTTCTCCTTCCCACAACTATAAAGTGCATTATAATTATTAATTTGATTGTTAACTTGTTGTGTATTTCAGTATTTGATTGTTAATTTGTTGTTTGTTATTACATCTCAGGCTAACATTAAAGTAGAAGAAACTGCACCAGGTGTAGCAACTGGGATGATTTTATCCCTTCGCGAAAGGTATCATCAATTGATTCTTATTGGAAATCTGTTACTTTTTTTAATACTTCCATTTGAAAACAAACATAAAGTTGCTTTTTGTTCTTTGACTTTTGTAGTCTTCAGAGCTGTAAGGATTCTCTTGCAACATGCCAAGTATGTATCAACTTTGTTACTTTCATATCTTCCATTATTATGATGCAACAAGTTTTGTGTAGCAATTTGACCCATCTACTTATAAATGGGCTGTTTGGGTTGTGTTTGATCTCTAACGGGTGAAATGGGTATAAAACAGTTATCTTACTGGAATCGGTTCAAAGGGTAAAAAATGACCAAATATAATATTTTATGCATATAAGCTCTTAAGTAATTTTGGTATAAAAAAGTTAGATTATTATTAAAATACTATGTATTTTGTAAGACTTCATTTATAGAAAAAATTAAGATCCGGGTAATAAGTGTTTAGGGTCAACCCAACCTGTTTTGAGTTTTGACCACTATTCACTACATGGTTATCTTATATTTATGATAGTATGTATTGATTTTTATGGTTATAGTCAGAGCTTGAAGATGCAAAGTCAGAAGTTCAGAAGTGGCATTCTGCTTTTCAGAAAGAGTCCTTCATTCCATCAGGCTCATCAGTTGGTCAGTGTTTTTAAAATATAATGTTTTATCACTTTAAAGATAATTTATGATACGAAGTATATTATATTTTTGTTTATAATTAGTATCATTATTGAGTTAGGATTACTGATACTTTTGCTATCTGTGCAGAACCTAGAGTAGTTGTTCATTACCTTCAAAACTTAAAATTATCTGAGGACTCATATCGAGAGCAGGTTTGTCATCAAAATTTCAAACCATTTGCTTATGAATCGGTCGATTTGGGTTATGTTTTATCTCTAACGGGTCAAACGTGTCAAATGGGTCAACCCGACACGTCTCATTCAAAAAGTATCCTTTTTATATTGACGTATGCTTATTTTATTACTATGCTCAGCTTGAAAAAGCAAAGAAGAAGGAAGCTGCATTTATAGTAACCATTGCAAAGCGAGAGCAAGAAATAGCTGATTTAAAGGTGCTTATTTTATCCTCAATTATACACATGTCATGTCAGTTGTTAATAGTTAATACTATTAATTCTTTTATTTAATTCCTTATATATATGTATATATATGTGTATATATATGTGTGTGTGTACTGATAAAATTCATTTTAAAATGCTTTAGTCTGCAATTCGGGATCTAAGATCACAATTGAAGCCTCTATCAATGCAGGTACACTTAATGAAAGATCTGAATTTATTTGAACCAATTTGTTGCATATGTGATTAGATGTTCCTTAATTATTAATATTTGCAGGCAAGAAGATTATTACTTGATCCTGCAATTCATGAGGAATTTATGCGTTTGAAGGTATGGATATGCAACATTTCTTATTATTTGAATTGTTTGAGCAATTTATTTGTATAAACTGCAGAATTTGGTAGAGGAAAAGGATAAAAAGGTAAAAGAGCTACAAGATAATGTTGCTGCTGTAAATTTCACCCCACAGAGCAAAATGGGGAAGATGTTAATGGCTAAATGCAGGACTCTTCAAGAAGAAAATGAGGAAATTGGAAATCAAGCCAAAGAAGGAAAGGTTACTAATTAATTCATGCTTTTTTATTCATTTGTATGCAAATGGGTCAATTTGGGTTGTATTTTGTTTTCTAATGGGTCAAATTAGCTAATGGGTCTAACCATTTTAGATTTGTGATTTGCAGATACATGAGTTGTCAATGAAACTTGCTTCACAAAAATCTCAAAATGTACAACTCAGAACCCATTTTGAAGGTTGAATTATTTATGTATTAGTATATATTTATTTTTTTCATATTACCATGTCTGTAATTTACATTCTATTGTTTTTGTCATTACTTCATGCAGGATTATGCAAACACATGGAGGGACTAACAAACGATGTTGAAAAATCAAATGAAATGGTATTTTTTCTTTAAACTGTCACCTGTCAAAAACATATACTAGTATTTTTTTATCGCAAGTTTCAAAATTATAAAAAATCTGATTGTTTTTTAAATTTAATTGGTTTTGTTTAGGTGTTAATTTTGGAAGAGAAGCTTGAAGACAAAGAGGCTGAGATCCGGAGATTAAGGAAACAATTGCAGTTAAAGAATACAACAACTGATGATAAAAAGGACATCGACGAGCAAGTTTTCGTGTCAATGGAAAACCAAGAATGAGATTTTCTAAGAATTTAATGTTGTTTAACATATCAAATATTTTTTATGATTTTGAGCAGCTAAGCTCATACTTGCAGGTCTCTCATGTTCTTTGTATTTACGCAGTGTACTTTTTTGGCATAAATAAAAACCTTTTCTGGGTTGGAAGTTGATGGTGTTGTGTTAATTGTTAAATTCGTAGATCAAAGTTTACAGCAAATTTATGAAGTAAATCAACCAATATTTTAAGTAAATTTCTTTCTATAGGTTTCAAAACTCATCGGTGAAAAGATCTTTCATCACTTTAGTGTGATTTAAGATGTAAACGACACCAAAAGGTAATTAAGGATAAGGTGTCCTTGGGTCTTGAAGAAAATTAGAATCACAAGAAAAAGAAAAAGGCAACAAGTAAATAAAAAACTAAAAAGATAGATGGAGTAAAAGCTCACATACATACATAATCCTCTTATGATATGATAATACAAGTTATTATTAAAATTTCAGGATATCATATTATATCCCTTAGAGACTTGATATTGGCCGGTATTATTTGGAACACAATGTCATTCTTGTTATATCGCCCTGAGTTGGTAACTTAATATCGATCTGTTGCTAATCCAAGCATCTCAAGAAACTTGATGACCTCGTCAAATTGCCACCATTCCGAGCAGATTTTGGAAAAGCATGGTGCCAACCATCCCCAAAAACCAACATTCCCAGCACCCTAATTTTATAAAATATATACGTTATCCATCTTGCATATATATAAATCACTGATATATATGTTAACTCACCAGTTATTTGTGGAAGTATCTCGAGTGTTCCATGGTCACTGAATTTACAAGGAAGGTGAGGTGGGCATGCATGAATTTACACAAATCAAAATCAATTAATTAAATGATTAAAAAAGTGTACATATGTCTATATATACCAGTCCCCAAGCCAAATAAGGAAAGCCTCCATAAAGATATAGCAAGTGCAATTGGATGCCTGTTTGATGAAGAAACCTATAAAACCATTGAGTAAACGCCACTTCCTGATTCTCCACACTAATTTGATTATGATGATGGAAGTAATTATATATGTGGAAATAATTAATCCATTAATTAAACATGCACCTTTGCAGCCATATGACTGAACCTTGTTTTGGGGTGTGAGGATCTGTATCAGCATATTTATGGTGGTACTTGTCCAGAATATTGGATCTTTCTGCACAGTTAATTAAATAATAACTAAAACCCAGTAATTAAAAGAAATAGCATACCTGGCCGGCACAATAAGTACTCGAGCCATTTTGGGATGTTGAAACTCGAGAAGTCTATGATAACCAAAGTTAAATTCAGTCGACAGAGTGTAGCAACATAAAAGGCTCCCCAATCGAACACAAGCAGCCAAGAAATGCTCTACCATAAAAAAGCAAAGATTAGCCACGAATCCCATTTCCTCAACCAAAACCCTCCATTTTGCTTCTTCTTATTCAACTCTTCCATGCCCTCCATAGATTCTAATTAATTACTACGTTTTTGCAATAGTATATATATAGAAACTCAAAAATATATTCGTTTTTGCAACTACCTGGTTTATCAATGGTCAGTTTATAACTAAGTCTAGAAAATACGAAAAGGTTCATAAATTTGTGGAGCATAATGAGCATATTAAATGTGATTTGAAACTAGTATGACTATTAAATGGAATGATAGGGTATTAAAGTGGTTAAGTGGGCTTTTGACCCGTTTGGTCATACAACTTTAAAAACGGGGTTGTAAGCATGTTGGGTATAACTTTGACTTATACAAGTCAAAGATGGTAATTACCAAATGTATGAATACAAATAAAAGGTTAAATAACTTTGTGTATTGGTATTGTGACATTAAGGTAGTAAAATGCACATTTCAAATCAAAATGACATTAATTGTCGAACTTTGACTTTGGTAAGTCAAAGTGGTAAATTCTGATTTTTATAAATGTAAGTAAGGGTTAGTTAACTTATAATCACGAATTTATATGATTTGGAAAGTATTGCAAGGTACTAAAGTGTATTAATCGGTTTCTGACTCGTTTGGGTATTTTAGTTTAAAATTGATTAAATGTGCATAAATTGGACGGGTTTGACTTTAGTGAGTCAAAAGGTCAGTGTGCAGGTTTCTAAGTGCAAGTTTTGAGTTTGTACACTTATTGTTATGTCCTTATAGTGTATTGTGTAGTTTTACACATTTTCGGGTCAAACGGTTACTAATTCGGATGTTACTTGTGATTGTAGGATAGGGCAAAGGGACTCAGTGACATTAGACTACTGAGTTAAAGGAGCTTTTGCTAAGGTGAGTGGATTTATAACCAATAAGGTGTACTACTTGCAATGGTTTCGGGTTCCACTTCTGTTTGTGCAGAAAATGCAGGATTTCAGTATCTGCAGACTCTTCGCGGCGCGAACTTGGCTATTTGGTTGCAGAATTCGTTTTTCGATTCGAATATTAATTGGGTGTTAGTTAATTAGCTGCTATGTGTTAATTAACTACTATATGCGCATGATACACGGAAAGAGGTCAGCCCGTGCAGTTAGAGGCTGAGCATCGTTTGCTGTTGGAAACAATACCAGGACTCCTTGGGCACGGGTAGGTCGAGGAGCACTGGTATTGTACCAAGTAGCATAGGGCTAACGGTAAACTGTTGTTGGGCCGACAACAGTTGTAGTTCGGCCAAACTGCCGTTCCTCTGGTTATTTGTTAGTTGCAAAGGGTGTTATTTGAAAAAGGGTGATATCTTAAATTGTTGTGGTTGTACAAATTACTATTTATGAATTCATTCACTTAGCTTTATGATAATCCCTCTCTTGTTGACTCTTTACAGGTTTGACTGGGTGACCAAAGAGTCGGGTTGGAAGAATGTTTGTCGACACTATGATATTTTGAAAATGGGTCAAGCCTTGGGTTAGTAACACCGGGAGTTTTAAAAATAGTTTAAATTTGTTTTGAAATTATTATTGGTTTGTAAGTATTTAGTAACTTGTAATAGTTTGGAAGTTCAGAAACGCTTCCGTTAGGTTATGGTTTGTTTTTTTAAAAAAAAAGTGGCTTAAATTTTGCGGTGTTACAATTTAGGGTTATATTTGGGGTGAAACACACATGATGGGTCTAGTAGATATCCACCATAAGCTTGTATAAAAACTAACTCTCTACCACTTAACTAATACTTAAAATTTCATCAAGAGGACTTTTTAGGATAAGGAAAGGCTTAAGGGGTATAAGGGTAGAAATATTTTTGGGGGTATATTTATGGAGTGCTAATGGATTTTTATTGAATATTATAGATTTTTTCACTACTACTTTGGAACTTCTTTTTGTTGGAACTTTTGTTATTTCTTGTATCTAAGATTGATCACTTCTTCAATCGCAAGGGTGATGAGATACTTTGGGGATCATCACACAATAAACTTCCTTTTTCTTCATTTTTTTTTTTATTTTGAATTAACTTTTATGAATCGTTGAGATATCTTCAGTTTCCTTTCGACATTTTAGTTTGAGGTAAAGGATTTCGATACATACTGCTAACAATCTTCAAATGTGAAAGAGTAAGGTTGAGGTGTTACTTCAAAAGGACACGTGGCAGACAGCGGTGAGAATCCGGGTACGAGGTACCCGGTAGCATTTTTTTAAAACTGAGAAGAAAACAGAATGTTGCAAATTTCTCATTATCTAAAAGCTCTCGAAAGGACAAGACCAAATTCAAAAGTTATACATTCATACGCACATAGATAGATAGTTAAATACATACATAATCCTCTTATGATATGATAATACAAGTTAGTAGTTCATCCGATACAAAATAAGTGATACATTTTGAGTTTTACGGATTTTGAGACAAAATATTATAATGATGGTTAATTAGATTATATGGATGGTTAGTAGGAAATGAGGCCCACACCTTTTGAAAAACTGGGGTTAATGATATTTAAAAGTAAAAAATTATGATAAATGAGTCATTTCAATTTGTTAAAGTATATAATTAGTGCGTTTGGGTCCCAGGGGCGGTATCAGAACAATTTCTAAAGGTGGGTAAAATTTTAGATTAGAAGCCAGCTTTTTTAGTGATGTTTTTTTAAGGTCAAATCGTAAACAAAATCAAATCAATTTTAGTTTGAAGAAAGTCTAATCATAAACTAAATCAGTCAAAATCAAAATTTGCTTATTAATTAATTCAAGAATAAATTTTTTAAAATTTAGCAATATAAAAATAGAATACAATTTTTTATTAATGGTAGATTTCATATATAAAATCTGTATTGTTAATCCATATTTGTATTTAATTTTGTTACAACAATGAAGTAAATTCTTCAAAGTGTTTATATATGTCACTATTTAATATACACGTGTAATCAAATAAATTGCAAACATAATATTTTTAAACTAAGAAAAATAAGGAGGAAATTAGTCAAAAGAAAACACAATTTTAATAATAAATAGAGCAAAAGAAACATTATAAAAGAAATAAGAAAAAATTAATTTAAAAAAAAATGCATATGAAAAGGACTTGGACGGAATGTTCTATGTTTTAAGATTAATGAGTTAACCACTAAGCTAATATATGACGTGAATTAGTTATCGCTCATACATAATATATATTTTAATGAGCAGAAGCTAAAAATAAGCTAACCTATAAAAAATTTATACTAATCGGAAAAATTTTAGGGTGGGTAGATGCCCACCTTGCCCACCCTTTAGAACTGCCACTGTTGGATCCCACTATTTTTTGTCAAATAAGGTAATTTTTTAAAGTATATCACTTATTTTAAATCACTATAAAAAGGAAAATGTATTACTTATTTTGAATCGGAGGAAATATTAAAATTTTAGGATTCTAATACATACACACGTAGATGCGTTCATAAATGCATACATTCAATATCCTCTTATGATATGACGTCATATTATGCTTTGATATTATTTTGTTTGTTTGGAGCTCAATGCTGCCATTCTTGTTATATCGCCCTGAGTTGGTAACTTAATATCTGTTGCTAATCCAAGCATCTCGAGAAACTTGATGACCTCGTCAAATTGCCACCATTCCAAACCATGACGAGCAGATTTTGGAAAAGCATGGTGCCAACCATCCCCAAAAACCAACATTCCCAGCAACCTAAATATTTTATAATTAATATGTCATATATATATATATATATATATATATATATATATATATATATATATATATATATATATATATATATATATATATATATATATATATATATTTTGCATATAATTAAATTATACATATATATCATATATGATGAATTAATTTCACCAATTATTTGTGGAAGTATCTCGAGTGTTCCATGGTCTCGGACCCCATGTATGGCCCACTGAATTTACAAGGAAGGTGAGGTGGCTTGACAACACTTGTCGCATACCCTGCATGAATTTTTACACAATCAACATCAATTAAATAATTCTTTATGTGTGTACATATCTTATATCTATATCTATATATATGTACCATTCCCCAAGCCAAGTAAGGAAAGCCTCCATAAACATATAGCAAGGTTCCAAGTGCAATTAGATGCCAAATGTATGTTTCATGAAGAAACCTATAAAACCATTGCTCCTTCAGCTCCACTACGTTCGAGTAAGCACCACTTCTTGATTCTCCACACTAATTTGATTGATTTGATATTACATGTGGAAGATTATGATCGAAAGTAATTATGTGGAGAAATTAATTAATTAACTCAATCATTAAACACGTACGTACGTACCTTTGCAGCCATGTAGTCGCTGTTAAACAACCAACCCATATGACTTAACCAAAATCCTTGTTTTGGGGTATGAGGGTCCCTATCCGTATCAGCATATTGGTGGTGGTACTTGTGTACGCTCACCCAGAATATTGGATCTCTCTGCATTTTAATTTATTCACCTTAAAGAGCACCCCCAGTGGTTAAGTCATTACAATGACTTATTGTAATTAACACATACACTTTCCACTCAAAATTTATAATAAGCTTTCAAAAGAGCTTTTGGTCCAATGCATGTAAATGTAGAAAAAACTTTTTGTGTGTCTTGAGAATGACTTATGGAAGAAAAAACTTTTGAAGCAAAAGCTTTTTGCTAGAAGGTCATTTACCTTCAAATGATCTAGACAAAAGATAAAAAGCTCCCATTGGAGATGCTCTAATGATAACTAAAACCCAATAATTAAAAAAAAAAAATTGTTAAAAACAACCTTAAAACTGTCTTTAAGAGGTAGTTGCATGCATAAAAATTTTACTTTCATTAATGATGGATAATTCCTAAAATGCAGGGTGTTAGTTATTGGTTGGTGTACAAATTCAGGATGCATATTAATGACTGCCCTCTGTCGTTATCATTTTCCTTAAAAGAAAATAGCATGTATTATATATAGGGTCTGGATCCGGTGAGGACTCAAAAACTAGTGAGGACTGCGAGGACAATTCTCATTCACTCATCTCGTGAAGGGTATAAAGGACTTTTTTGAAACCCTCATTTCCCTCATTGTGTCACTTGTCATCCAATGATTGGATGTGAGTTTTTTCCCCCACTTCGTTTTCCGTCCATAATTTTTTCTTTTGTTTGTAAAATAAAAAATCTAAAAATGCCAAAAAATTTAAAATTAAATTTTCTACAAAATGAGTATAGTTATAAAAATTTGAAAAAAAAAGATCCAAAATTGATAATGATTCATAATTAACAAAATGATCTCAAAGTTAACAATGATGCAAAGGTAAATAAAATGATCCTGAACTAATAAAATGATCAAAAATTATGTATGATATATTATTTTGACTAATTATTTATTCAAAATTAGGTTTATGCAAAATTCACAATTATCCAATAATAACAAAATAATCCAACTTTTTTCTATTTTTTTTTTCAAATTTTCATGATTATACTAATTTTGTAGAGAATTTAATTTTAAGAACTTTGACATTTTTATTTTTTTTTACAAAGAAAAAAAAAGTTATGGCCGAAAAACGAAGTTGGGGGTAAAAAAATCCACCAAATCAGAAATTGACATGTGGCGGGGAGAGAAAGTATGTATGCGCAAATGACCATTTTAACCTCCCCAATTTTCATTTTTTTCCCCACACTTTTGTTAAACTTTACACAAAACCCCCTTGAACTTCTAATGTTGTTTACATTCTTCACATTAAATCCTACCAATTTATTTTCTTTGATCAAAAGTACAGATTTGTCTTCACAGTCCTCACCTAAAAAAGAATTCTCGCTCGATCTCACTTTAAGTATAAAGTACATTTTTAATAATAATCTTATCTGAAAATTTTAATTTTTAATATTGTGTAGTTATTTAACTTTGAAGACTTAAATCTTTATATATATGCTTTATTGAGTTATTAACAAAAAAATTTATTCAATATACATACTCAAGAATATTTGATCACATTTTCAATCCTTGATACTAACAACTATGTTAATGGAATATAATGTATTATTATATTCTGTCACTCATTATTTTACATACATCCATTCCATTCATTTATCAATCTATTCTATCCAACCAAACAGAGACTATTTAAAATAAGGTACCTGGCCAGCAAAGAGAGCACAATAGGCGAAGAAGTACTCGAGCCATTTTGGGATGTTGAAACTCCGATGTGTAAGAAGTCTGTGATATCCTAAGATCACACTAAATTGAGTCCACCAAAACAATACTGAGGCAACGTAAAAGGCTCCCCAGTTGAACACGAAAGGTCCACAATAGGGATGCACACAAACCGGTTTTTGACCAAACCGGTTTCGGGTTTGACCCAAACCGGTTTTGGTCAAAGCCGGTCAAAACCGGTTTTCGGTTAACCGGTTTCTTTGGGGACTCGAAAACTCTAACCGGTGTAATGGGTATTGTAACCGGTTCGGTTTCGGTTACAAACCGGTTAACCGGTCAAAACCGGTGTGTTGACCAAATTTGCGGTCGGTTTCGAGTCAAAACTGGTTCGGTTAACCGGTTACTAACCGGTTCGAACCATAAAAACCCCAACCGGTTACTAACTGATCGGTTAATTACTCAATAACCGAACCGGTTATGGTCAAAACCGGTTTTGACCGGTTTCGGTTGCGGTTCGGGTACCGGTTTCGGTTTCGGTTATTTTGTGCACGGCTAGCCCACAAGCAGCCAAGACATGCTCTACGATAAAATAGCAAAGACTAGCCACGTCTGATGGATCCCATTTCCTCAACCAAAACCCTCCATTTTGCTTCTTCTTATTCAACTCTTCCATGGTTTTGATTCTAATTACTACGTTTTTGCAAGTACCTGGTATGGTATATATATAGAAAGTCAAAAATATATTCGTTTTTGCAACTAGCTAGCTGGTTTGCCAATTGTCGGTAGGTTCATAGATAAGTCTAGAAAAGACAATAAGGTTGAAATTAAATTGTGTGGAGCATAATGAGTTTGTACGTATGTTTATGTGGCATGAGGAGGTCCAAAATTATGACATCACCAACGTACTAAACCTTTCTAAAGGTTTATATATTTTCCATTGTTCTAAAATAATGGCGTTTGGCTTCAGGCATGATTCACGAATGCTAGAGGATTGCCCATACCGCCATGCCATGGTCCTATTCTTATACGTAAGGTTTGTATATGTTGAAGTCCAACTTGTCTCACATTTACCCATGGTAATATATTTTTTTAGGCGTATTAAAGCATATGAACTATATGAGCCAGATATATACATTTAATTAATTAAAAGAATTGTTGGATACGCCGAAATAAAGATAATGATTGATGAACCATGTGCCAATGATGGCCAGCCTAGCTGGTCTGAGGTACTGGGTTAATAATCATGTGGGCTGCAGGTCGTGAGTTCGAATCCTTTTGGGAGCGTTGCATTAGCGTAATTTAACTCATACCTCACACGGGCACATATGGGGAATTTTCCTTGGAAATCCCTTTGGGGGCTGGGTTTGCCCGCTTATGCGGAGCTCGAACTCGGGGTGCTCGTTGAAAAATTACGAGTAGGCTTCCGTTATTTCATTTGCCGTTTCCAAAAAAAAGATTGATGAACTATGTTATAAATTTATAAATATTTTTTTTTCATCTTTATTTGTATAATTGTATATATATTATAAGTTTTGTACAAAATTATCGTTCATGCATCACGCCTTAGGAAATGTCATGACCTCCGCATGACTTTTAAGATTTAAAGTTTAACCATGTCACCACACCAGGTGTAACGTTATTTAAAACCTTAATATTTTCAATATCATTCCACTTCATCAATCTATATATTAACCTTTACATATACCATGGTACGCAGACAAAAAAAACATCTTCAAATATTTTTGAAACTATTCTTAACCCTCTCTTAAGAGATCTTACAAAAATCTTTGTAACTAATTAATTTCTTTTGGCTTCAAAATTGAATGCATATAAGTTTTAAAGCTTTTAGAAAATTTATGCATAGTAAAGATATATTTATAAAATAGAAAGTTATGTATATTATTGAGATTAGGGGTGAGCATAACAGGGTACCCGCCGGTTCCGGCCGGAACCGGAACCGGAACCTCTTGTACCGGTTCCTCAATTTTCGGAACCGGAACCTCCGGTTCCGGTGCCGGTTCCGGTTACCCTGTCTCTAAAATCGTAAAATAAAAATAAGATGCAAAACTTAAATATTAATCATTTTTTATCATTTTATCTACTAATCTTTGAATAATCATAGATTCCAACCACTTAAACATATGATTATCTATTTATTGTATTGTTAAAACACTATATTCAGACTAATTAATGACTAAACTCATTCAAAATTACACAAAATTTATCATATTGTTAAATTTGGACATTAAATTTCTCAAATATATAATATTTTAACAAAAATAATCTGAATAATCGCCGGTTCCGGTTATCCACCGGTTACCGGTTCCTAAATTTTGAGAACCGGAACCTCTTAGCGCGGTTCCATAATTTTGGGAACCGGAACCGGCGGTTCCAAAGCGGTTCCGGTTCCAATTCCGGTTACCCACTTTTTCTGCTCACCCCTAATTGAGATCACATGCATGAGTGCGTTTGTATTCTATGTTGTATAGAAGACATAACACGAAGCATTTATGCATGTCCCAACCGTGACGCCACATCATCACATCCTTATTGACACGCTACTGATACGGTCGTGCCAACCATAAGACGGTCTTTGCCAGTAGTGCCATCCTCCCCACTGGCTGTATGGGCGGGTTGTCCCTCGCTGATGCGTTCTGTTAGGCTATGGATTACAGGAAAAGCTGTCGTAAAGTTTCGTTGTTCGTTCCGTCGTCGACCCTATCTATGTTTCTACGATGGCCCAAGAACACACTCATTCTTTAGCCCATCACTAACTCATCACTAACACACCCTTTCCACATCATCATTTTTAATTAATAAAATAATTTTAAAATAAATATATTACATTAATTTAAAAATACATTGTTTAAATTAAATAAAAAAATATTAAATCAAAGAAAATTACATTTATTAAAATTTAAGAAACACAAAAAAAAACTAATTTTTTTGTAAAAAAGTTATATATTTTTATTATTAAAACAAATATATATATATATAATTAAAAATAAAAAATAAATTAAATAAAAAACTAGAGAAAAAGAAGATATTTTTATTAAAAAATTAAAATAGTACAAGTTTTTATGCAGGATGTACAACTCCAGAAACCCCCACCCGTCCCTCATTCCCCCTTTCTTCTCCAGCCTGCCCCATCACCTCCCCCGATGCCATCCTCAATCCCGTCGTCCCCACGACGAGTTTTACCGACGCCAGGCCACGACGGGGGCGTGCCAACAGCGTCCTTGGCCGACGCGCAAGAAAACCCTACGACGGGTGATGTCGACGGAGCGTTGTCACCGGTGTTAGTTAAAATCAACATTAATATGCTCTAATTAAATTTGAAGTTTGGCAAAGAAATTGACGGCTAGGTCAAAAGTTGGCGCTACATTTAATATTAGAGATTTTATCTTTTAATTCATTAAGCTTGTAAAAGAAGATTAAAAGTCCGCATTTGCACTCCAATTTTATCTTTTAGTGAATTTTATAGCATCATAACTAGTTCTTGGATTTTTATTTTGAACGGCGAATTATAATCTACATTTATTTTCCACATATATCTATAATGGGATTTGAACCCCTAACATCATGAAGCAATACTATACCATTAAACCAAAGGTCATTTGATATTAGTTCTTTGGATATTAAAAATCTTCAACCAATAAATGATTTGTTTTTCAAATACTTACGATTATCAGATATAGACCTCAAATAGTTATCAGATACTTTAGCTTCAAAATGAACAAGTTATCTTACAAAACCTAAGTTGTAAATATAGGGGCGAGCATTTAGTCCGAACAAATTGAACCGAACCGAAAACCAACCGACACCGAACCAAATCGAACCCGAAAAAATATGTAATCGGTACGGTTTCAATTTTAAAAATTTATCGGTTTCAGTTCGGTCTTCGGATAAAATGAGCATTTAGGCTAAAAAATCGAATCAAACTAAAACCGAAAACATGTAATCGGTTCAGTTTCTGTTTTGAAAATTCATCATTTTCGTTTTCGGGTATATCGGTGTCGGTTCGATTTGATTTCTGGACCGTGTATGTAAATATGTAATTTTATTTCATTTTTTTCAATCACACTAAGCACAAAATGAACATGCTATCTTACAATACCTGAGTTGTAAATATGTAATTTTATTTTATTTCTTGCCATTACATGACTAAGCACAAAATGAGCATGTTATTAATTTATTGAATCTGTCCCCCACACTTGACAGAATTGGTATTATTGTACATCTTAACACTCTTAAAGTGGCAAATTACAACCGACTACTGAAGTCGAGGAGTCGCCACAACTAGTAAAGGATACTTTCTGATGGTGGTAATCCCGTTGATCTCACTCATGTCCAATTCTTCCCCTTGCTTTCCATTTGGCAGTGCCAAATCATATTTGTATACTAAATTCGCTATAGCAAGCTCATTAACGGATATAGCAAACCGAATCCCTGGGCACCGTCTTCGGCCACCACCAAAAGGAATAAGCTCATAATGGAACCCTTTATAGTCTACTGAACTGTTCAAAAACCTCTCTGGTTTAAAATCCTCTGGTTCTTCCCACACTAAAGGATCTCTGGCTATCGCCCACGCGTTGATCATGACTGGTGTGCCTGCTGCAACGTCGTACCCCATTAGTTTGATATCTTGTGTTGTTTCTCGCTGAATGAGTAGTGGGAGTGGCATATGGAATCGAAGGGTCTCTTTTATGACAGCTATCAGGTACTTCATTTTGTCTAAATCATCCTCAGTAATCGTGGATCTTCCATTTGCTATTTCAGTTACTTCTTGTTGTAGCTTTTTCATCACGTGTGGATGTTTTATGAGCTCGCTAACTGCCCACTCTATAGTTGTTGATGTAGTATCAGTTCCGGCAGCAAACATGTTCTACAAGTACAAAATGTTAAAAAGAGTTTTGACTATTAGTGAAATTGTATTGGCAAATGAGATATAATATTGCTTCATACTAAATCTACTTACTAATTCGATCAATACAAATGTCTAAATCAAAAGATAAGATTAGGACAGAGAATTACCAGGATGACGCCTTTAATACTATCCCGGTGAAGGACAAATCCGTTTGCATTTTCTCTTTGAACATCAAGCAAGATGTCTACTAAATCTTGACCTTCACCACTTCCACCACCTCTTTTCTTATTAATATGTTCCTCGATAACACCCTCAAGAAGGTCATCCAATTCTTTAGCAATTTCATTCGTTTTTCGTTGTAAACCACTCAACCGATCCACCCACGACAACCACGGTATATAACTCCCGACACTAAGAACACCCAAAACGCCCATTAACCTCACCATCAAGTTCTTAAACGTCAACCCACGGTACGTTTTTCCCAAAGCCACCCTACAAACCACATTATTCGTAAGTGAAATAAACAAGTCGCTTACATTAACTAAAGAACCGCAACTCTCTCCAATCGCGTCAATCATACGAGTGGTCTCTTCTTCCCTCACATGTCGAAATGATTGAACACGTTTAGTATTTAAAAGTTGTGACACTGCAATGCTTTTCAAGTTTCTCCAATGTTCACCATAAGGAGAAAATGCTATGTCCTTAGACCCATAAAATATGGCACTCGGGATTTTTTGTTCGGGTCGATTACAAAAGACTAAATCTTGGATTTTTAAGATTTGTTGTGCTACTTCGGCCGAGGAAGCTACAAGCATTGGTACACTTCCAAGATGAACCATCATGACTTGACCATGTTTCTCTGCCATGCCCAACAGAGACCGGTGAAGGCTCGATCCTAACTGGTGGAGGTTCCCAATGATTGGGAGCTTCCATGGACCCGGTGGTAAGTTTTTTTTGTTTTTCGATTTGGACGAAATCCATTTTACGAATATGGAAACCGCTAAAACCGAAAATGAAAAAACAATTGGGGGTGTTTGTATGAAGGCCAACATTGCTAGGTATCAGTATTCGATCACTTGGAGAGTTGGAGGTGATTGTTTGGTTTATGGCAATCACAATTCAGAAGTAGGACATATATATAGGTGTTCATCTTTCATACAACTTCTTCGCGTTCACGCCATTGATCTTATTTACGATAATAAAAAAAGAAATGAATCATGTGTAAATTATGATGTTACTAATAAATAAATATAAATATATATACATATATAGATAAGAATTGGTAATATACACATGTTTTTCATAACTGAACACAATGTTATACAAATATTTCGAAAACAATATGATGTTTTTACATATATGATTATAGTTTTAGTTAAAATTTTACCATAAAGTGTGGGTAAATACAAAATAGTACTGTAAAATAGTAGTAATTTACTTTACATGCTAGTCTACTTTAATAAATGTAAATGGAACATAAACCTGAGATTATAAAACCATGTATAATGGTACATGAGGGGGACACCGGACATGTAGTTTTGGATCACAACAATCCTGATTTCTAGTATGATAACTATGATTATGTTAATAGCAAATACTGTAAATTAGAACTCGTTAAAATCAAATGAGTTCACTAAGTGAAGTTGTTGCGGACTTCTTATCATAATTAGGGAGGGATGGGATATAAAATCGAAAAACCGAACCCGAACCCGGAACCGTACTGAACCGGAATCGGTTGGAACCGGATTACTAAAAACCACTTCGGGTATCGGGTCCAACTTTTACATAAAATCGGGTCTTGGGTATTTCAGGTCTGGGTACATCGGGTATAGAACAAATCAAGTATAGACCCGGAACCGAAATTTAATTAACTTTTTAATAACCCTAATTAATAGTACCCTAATTTAGTTAATTATATACTTGTCCATTCAAGCCCCAATATGATACTTCTTTTTCGATCGGCAACAACTTAAGTTTCAAAATATTAGAAAGTAAAAATCATTTGGTCTATGAGCAATCGAGAATTTGTTTTGTCATAATGCCATAGGTAGCATTCGGTTTATCTTCATTACACAATTGTTATATGTAAAATATTCTAATATTAAATGTATAAACTAACAAATATGATGTAAAACAGTTCGGTTCTCGAGTCTACTAATCCTCTAAAATCAGGTCTCAGGTATTTCAGGTCCGGGTCCATCCGGGTTGGTTCCGGACCCTATTCCATCCCTAATCACAATGTTACAAATAAGCACACTAAGAACTTAGTCTTTGATCTCTATTTATAAAATATAGAGGTTTCACAAAGTGTCCAATTATGTAACAGCAACTAACTATCCGCAATCCAATAAAGAGATAAGCGAATCAAATGGATTGATCAGTTACTCAAATCATGGATAGCAAGAATCACAGACTGAACACTCAAATCATGGAAGTTGTTAGAGATAAGCATTTGGTCAAGCTTGTTGAAAGAAATGCTGACCAAAAGAGGTACCACCCATCCTTTCCTACGGACCTCACCTCATTGAAATCACCAAAAATAATCAAGTAAATTTTGACTTGTATTTTTTTATTAAATGGAGCAAATGTACAACATAGAAAGAAAACAAGTGCTACAAATCTATAATTGCTGATTAAGATACGGATGAGTATCCGTCACATTCTGCCCACCACCCAAATACCCGCCAACAGCTCCCGCCACACCGCTCAACCATGACCTACTCCTGGTCAACCAACCACCACCACCACCTTGTGCCGCCTGCTCATCCTCAACAACCTTACTTTTCTCCACTTCTTCCAGCAACAAATCAAGCCACCTTTTAGCCAAAAACACCTTCACCGCCTCAACACTGCCATCCACCACCTCTTTAGGCGGCACCACCAACGGATTCTCCTCCAAATTGAGCCTCACAACATTCTCAAGGCGGCCCATGGTGGCCGGCAGTTCACGAATCTGATTATGGCTAACGTCAAGATCTTTCAGATTGGTTAAATCACCAATTGTGTAGGGGAGTGATGTAAGATCACTAAAATTGCCACTAAGATTGAGGATTTCGAGACATGAAAGCCGCCCGATTGATGGCGGGACCACCCTGAGTTCATTAAAGTGGGCATCTAGAAATTGGAGTGATTGCATTTCACCGATTGATGTGGGAAGTGACCGGATTTTGTTTAATGAGATGGAAAGTTTCTCTAGATTCACGAGTTCATACCCAATCTTTGTTGGTAGGTATGTTAGTTTATTAAACCCTGCATCCAGTTCTACCAGTGACCTATAATCACAATCACAATATCATATAATCAAAACCTCAGAAAATCAGAAGCTGGATCTGCTTATCCAGACATTAAAAACAGAGTCATTTTAAAAACGAAAATCCAAATACATACGCTAATTTACATATAAAGAAATGTACCTGCAGTGACAAATGCTATCAGGCAGGGATGTGAGCTTGTTGCCAGAAACATCTAGAATCTTCAATTTCAACAATAAGCCAATGGAATCAGGTAATGATTCCAAAAGATTGGAAGAAACATAAAGCTCCTCAAGACTCTCGAGTCCAGTAATTGAATCGGGTAAGACCTGTTACAATACACGAATGCTGATCAATAATGAAAAATATTGATAGCAGAGACATTACTCTTTTACACAAGCTAATAGCAAGGATTCAAGGTCATTGACATCTAATATTTACAATTAAGCAAGCAATTCAATATCAAGATCGTGAAATCATTATAATATATGTAATGAATCAGATAATAATAACAATATGACAATGTTGATGAAATTATTAAACAAACCTCAAGATGATTAGATGACAGATTAAGAGAAACCAACATTCTCAGCTTCCCAATCGCTTCAGGAAGAAACGGCAGCCGTCTCTCCGATAAATCGATCTTTTTAACATCAATTGCTGATGCACTGTTCAGAATTGCAATCAGTTCATCTTTAACATCATCATCAATAGGAATCTCGCTAGAACTCCCCTGATTAACAACCACGACCGATTTCCCATTCTTTTTCGCGGCCTCATAAAGTTTCTCAAGCCTCTTCTCAGCGTCACTCAATAACTTCTCATACGATTGATGCATCTCAAACAAAGAAATCACCGCCTTAAACGACTGTCTCTCCCTCTCCTTCTCTTCCTCCAACGCAACCTTACCGGAAGGATCAACATCTTGAAGTTGATTTGAAACAATTTCTTCGATCTCTGCAAGTCGTAATCTGGCGATATCAACAAATTCATGATCGGGACACTCGCCAAGGGTTTTGAGTACAGATCGTGTGTGCGATACATCGGCGACAGCTGCACGCATGGAAGCAATGAGTTCGGGATCGTTTAAGTGCGGCATGCGTTCAGTGATATCGAAGTAAGGTTCCGGTTCGGATGTTCCCGGCGCTGGTTGTTCGATGTCGAACTCCGGCGATTGTGAGCGACTGACGCTAGGGAGTTTGGCTATTACATATGAGAGAATTGGAAACTTATTAGGGTTTGGATCCATTGGAGAATGATGAATTGAACGTAAAATTTACAGATCTGTGAAGTAAAATCCTGATCGAATGTGAAATGAGTGACGAATTGAACGATTTCTACTAGGAGTCTATCTTGTGGACTATTCGTTGAGTATATATATTCCGCTGTGGGTCCGCTCTCCTTTGGACCATGAACCGTTATAAATTTTTTGTTAAAACTTAAAAGTATATCTTATCCGGTCCAACCGGATATGGATCACATCGAAAAAATTTTGACTTCACCACCACTACCTTGAAAACGGTTAAATTATTGAACAGGCCGTTGAAACAGATTATGATAAATTGAATATTTATAACAAATTAGTTATTTAAAAACATACTGTATTATACATACTAAAAAACCCTGAAAAATAGTCTTGTTAATTGACAAGAACAAATTCTTTGGCCAATTCAACACGATTGCTTGAATGTGAATTAAACACTTCAAAAATTTAAAACTATTTAACTCACTGAGAAACAGATGAGTGTTTATGTACTAATTCTACTCACAGTCCAGCTCGAGACCAACATATAAGCAATTTAGGAAGAACAAAGAAAGAGATAATACAATTTTACGGCTGATAACAGCAACAAACATATCATACACAGTTTTAACCGGAAGGAATCTTAAGTTTTGTAGATGGAAGGAACTTCCAATACTTTGATTCCAAATTAGTATCGATTTAGTTTCACAAAATTCACCAGTTATGATCTATATCTCGCGTCAATCTGCAAGTGTTTATTCAATTCAATTATTTGACTGTCTGTTGACTTTTTGCAAGTGTTGACTTATTGGGCTTGTTGATTCGGGTCTTATCATTTTCTCAAAATCGATTGTTTATTCCCGCTTTACGGAAACACTTCTCTCTTTTTTTTATAGTCTATCTAAACGAGAAGCTAGTCTGTTAATTTGTTGAAAAAAGAATAAAATCATGTACTACCTCCGTATCAATATAAGTGATACATTTGAAGAAAAATGGTTTTTGAGGCAAAAGATTATAATGTAGTTTAAGATAGATTAAAATGGATAGTTAGTGGATAATGAGTCGCACTTCTTTTGAGTAAAGTGATATTAATGATGTATAAAAGTAAAAGTAAGGGTAAAAGGGTAATTTCACTTTATTAAAGTAAATAATCAGTGGAGAAAAATTCCCACTTTTTTATCAAATAAGGTAAGTTTTAAAAACGTATCACTTATTTTAATTCACCCATAAATAGAAAGTGTGAAGGTAGTATATGTTTTTTCAACTTTGAAATTTGTTTATATGCTAAGTTGGACACATATAAGCCGTTCAACAAACAAACAACAAGTTGGACACATATAAAACTAATTTTCACTGACATTTATATTTACGTTACATTATTACAACAATTACTCTAAGAGATGAGGAATCTATCATATCAATCTTGTCGCCATCACCACTACATCCAGTGAATCTTCAGGTACCCATATGAAAGTTATGAATGTCATTTGAATGAATGAAATCGTTGAACTATATAGCATCAGAAGCATTACATATGAACCAATTCTCTTCTTGACACAACTACAAGCAGTGTTCAAGACTCGTTGGGTACAACTAATATAATAACACAAGTGGCGCATTGGTCGTCGTATGAAAATCCACACAACATCGTGCGGGATATATCTTACTAGTTACGATACATGGTTGGTAACGATTATTCAAATACCTATGGAAAGATAATGTACGCATGCACACGGCACACCACTCCACCAACCTCATGCAGCAGCCATTTAAACAATAAGTACCTAAAAATGGTAACGTTTCCATTTTAATCCACAAGGTTCTGTTGTTTTGCTAGAATTAGAGTGTGCTTTAGATAAGATAAAAAGACAAAAAAAACTCATTCGTGAAAATGGGTCAGTATCGGTTGAGTTTTTATAATTAACGGGTAAAATAGTTTAAATTGTCTATTAAGAAATCGGGTGTCGAAATTCACTTACTGAAATGCTTACAAGTTACAACCACTTGTGTCGTTAGGGAGAATATTTTTGGAAGCGACCCAAATATTCAGTTTTTATCATTAAGGCCACAAATATGTATCGTCATGTCATTTTATATCAATTTAACCAAAAACTTGCCAATAAATGGAAATCACCATAAATTTTTAAAACAAAACCACAGTATATTTGATGAGTTGTCGGCATAATATATGTTAAATTTATGGCCATTTTAGTGATTTGGTATGTTTTTTTATGATTTAATTTAGATATTTGTATTTATTAGAAAAAAGATAAATATTTGAACAATATAATTGGCATGGGTCAACGTCAATAGTTGACGTCTTCTACGAAGTGATAGTGAACAAATACACGAAAAATCATAAATTCATTAAACACACATCAAGTCATCAACATCCTAAAGAAAACTTGGTGGAATCAAACTCTCAAAAAATATTATTCACTGTATAAAAATTCAAAACCAATGTATGTGGAGTTTTAATATAAATTCAATTTCGGTTTCAATTTCTATCCATTGCCACGTTTAGCTCAACTTTAACCAACCACCACCAAACCCTTTCCAGCGCGCACTTCTGTCGCTGAATTTATCAGGTAATTCGCACCGATTATTATACCAATCATTATTCCTCATTTGATCCGTATTGCTTTTGGTAATCACTTGTTTTCTGCTGTTAATTAGATTACAATTGCATGTGTTTCGATTGATTTAATCGTAAGTTTCAATTTGAATCACTGTGTGTGAGTGTGACTTCTCAATTTTATGTTTAATTTTGTGTTTTGTGTGAACACATGATTGAACAGAGAAGAACGAAGACCTTGACTTTTCGAAAATAGAATTTGCATCAAATTAAACATTATTTTTCCCTTCATGATCTGATTCGCACTGTTCTCCATTAAGCTTGTTTTCTACGGTTAATCCAATTTCATTTGCATGTGTTTTGTTTGATTCAATCGGAAACTTCAATTTGGATCAGTGTGCGTGAGTGAATTCAAACTGGTTTTGCTGAAGTGTGATTTCTTAATTCTGTGTTTTATACACACACATGTATGTATAATATCTCTAAACAATAGAAAAGCAAAGACCTTGACTTTTATACTGACTTTTCAAAAGTAGTCTTTACTTCAAATTAGAGTATCATTTTCCTCCTTGTTGATCCGATTCACACTACTGTTGATTAAGCTTGTTTTTAGCAGTCAAAATCTATTTGATTTGCATGTGTTTTGTCTAATCCATGTGTGTAAATGAGTGCCAGTAAATGTTGCTAAAAAGTGATCATGATTCTGAATTTCATGTTCAATTTTGTGTTTATGTCTGTTTTAAATTGCAGAATTCATGGGTGGAAAAAGTTCAAAAAGGGCTGTTTCAAGTAAGTATTCATCATACGGTTCGACTTCAAATTCATGGAATTATCAGCAATCACCATATTCTCAACCACAAGTTAGCCAACCATATCCACAAACCTATCTCGATCAGTCTCCTGCAGTTAAACGGAAAGTTGAAAGAAAATATTCAAAAATAAATGATGATTATATTAATTTAGAGCAGGTAATATCATTCGTTCTCTATGTATTTAAACTTATAAATATCATTCTATAGTACTTATGAATGGGTCGATTTGGGTTGTGTTTTATATAAAATAGTTAAAATGTGCAGAACTAATAAGAAGTAGCGGAACAGGTAAATGGGTTTAAAGTCACCCAAAGTGTATTTTTAATTTAGATATGACACAACACAAGCTCTTAAATTGCTTTATTCTAATATTATATTATTATGTTAAATAATATAACTTTTGTTGTCATAATAAATGTGTTACTTATCTTTTATAAAGGGTTTACTGCATGGAAATGTATTCAACTTATCACTTAATAAACTTTCAATTATTGCTAATGTATGCATCGGGTGACCTCTTTATCAATTAACCGGTAATTTTTTAGAAAATTGATGACGTTGCAACCGTATAAGCTTCCACGTCATCAGTTTACAACTTATAGGAAAATATTGTTTATCAAATTGTTTTTTTACTTTCCCTAGGTTACTGATGCTCTTGCACGTGCTGGTTTGGAATCTTCAAATCTGATTGTAGGTGTAGATTTCACAAAGAGCAATGAGTGGACCGGTTTAACTTCAATCTTGATTATTTTTAAATATTTATATAAATTTTGCAGGCCCTTTTGAAATAATACTTTAATAATTATTAATATTAGGTGCAAGATCGTTTCAAAGAAAAAGCCTTCATCACATTGGAAGCAATATGAACCCTTACGAAGAAGCAATATCCATAATTGGAAGAACACTTGCTTCTTTTGATGAGGATAATTTAATTCCTTGTTATGGATTTGGAGACGGTATAAAAATTTTAAAAATTTGTATTTAAATATTTTGAGATTTTTTAATGTTATTTATGTGATTTTGTCATTTGACAGCTTCAACTCATGATCAAGAAGTTTTCAGTTTTTACCCAGATGACAAATTTTGTGACGGATTTGAGGATGTTTTGAGACGGTACAGAGAATTAGTACCTCAACTACGGCTTGCAGGTCGAAATTACTTTTTATCATTTTTTTTTTGCTTTTTTATTTATTATAAATTAACTTTTCTTTGGCATTTATAGCCATAAGAATTTGGATTTCTGTTGCAAACAACCCATAGGAATTTGGAACATTTTCAAAAATGACCCGTTATGACCCGCCCATTTTCAAAATGGATAGTTAATTTGCAACAAAAATTGACTTTAATTTAAAATCATAACATATTATGACCCACCCGTTTCTTGATGTACCTTATCGAAAGGGCAATTACAATTGTGGAACAAAGTGGTGGTCAATATCATGTCTTGCTGATCATTGCTGATGGGCAGGTAATTTACAAAAATAAATTCTTGATCTTAAATTTACAAACTCTTACCTATTTATAATTCATGTTTTCACTCAGGTCACCAGAAGTGTTGATACTCACCGTGGTCAACTAAGTCAGCAGGAACGAAGAACAGTTGAAGCAATTGTGAAAGCTAGGTAAATTTTTTAATGTCTAGGTTTGAAGATTTTTACTAGTGTCGGGAAACTTCGACCCGTTTACTTATATATGGGTTGTTTTTGGGTTTAACGGATCAAATAATAATAATTGCTTAAAAGAAATAGTTTGAACGATGGAAAATCTCCCAAAATGTAAATTTTATATTATAAAATCTCCTAAATCATTACATTCAAACAAGTAGATTATTATTGAAATAATATAAGTTTTGTAATTATATTTAATAGACTAATTTTTTTTATTGCTAATTTTTTTTATAGTGAATATCCATTATCAATAGTATTAGTTGGGGTTGGAGATGGACCATGGGACATGATGAAGGAATTTGATGATAATATCCCTGCTCGAGCTTTTGACAATTTTCAGGCACGTTTTATTCATATTGAATAACATTAATCTAATTGGGGTCGGGTCAAAACGGGCCGGGCTGGGCTGACACAAAACACCGTATTTTTCAGATATTAGATTATATTATTTAAATAATAACCAATTTTTTTTGAGCAAAATGATCTTGGGAATAAATTAAAAGTACACCCGTTAGAGATAAAACATAATCTGAACCAACCTATTTAATTTAATAAATATATATTTTTGTTTTTGTTTTTGTAGTTTGTAAATTTCACAGAAATAATGTCAAAGAACATGAATACATCTAGGAAGGAAGCAGAGTTTGCTCTTTCAGCACTGATGGAAATACCTTCACAATATAAGGCAACACTAGAACTCAACATATTAGGGTAAATTTTCACTTAGTTTTTGAGTAATTAACATTTCAAACAAATGTAATTTAACATTTAATTATAATAAATAATGTTTCAGTGTTCGTAGAGGGAATGGTATAGATAGGGTTTCTCTCCCCCCACCATGTTATGGTGGGCCCAAGCAGCCTTCACGATCAACTAGTTTCCAACCAATCAAACCTACTTTTCAGAAATATGAAACATCGCCTAACAACACACGTTTTCATGGGACCTCAGATAACAACGTAAGTTAAAAAAAAAACATAAACCGACATTTTGACACAAAATGAGAAACTTAAACCTTTATTTATACATATATATTTTTTGCAGCTTTGTCCCATCTGCATAACGGACCGCAAGGATATGGCTTTTGGTTGTGGTCACCAGGTACGAACCCTTTACTGAGTTAATTTAAGTTATGTTTTATCTCAAACGGGTTAAAAGTTATCCAAAGTGTTTAATGCATTCAACCTACTAAATCACTATTTGAAGATTATGATTATATGGGATTTTTCCTAAAATTAAAACATGTAAAGTTTTTGTCCAATTCGATCATTTGAAGATGGTATTTATTTCTTCTTTTCTTTCTATTTTTTCAGACATGTTGTGGATGTGGCACAGATCTTCAACTATGCCCTATTTGCCGAAGTCACATACAAACCAGAATCAAGCTTTACTAAACGCGATGCGTGTATTTATTCTGTTAATATTATTCTCCTTCATTGTACCTCGTTAAACCATTTTGTTCATTGATCGAATATGTTGCAATCACTTCACCTAGACACCTTTTTATCCCAAAAAATTGTTAACATTTTTAGGCTAAATGTACTTTTTGTGATCTTGTAAAGTAGTACAAAGATTTAGGATGTATCATATGCATTTCTTTAACACAGTAATCGGAACAAATTATATGTTTGCATGAAATCCCGTACGGTTCCTCAACTATCAACTACAAATACCTGACATTCATCCTTCTAAATTATAATTTTTTTTCTATCAAATTCTCCTGACGGTACACGAGCCCGTTGTAGGTTACTCGAGTTGTAAGTAGCGAATGGAATTGGAAGCTTCTTTTAAACAACACGGGTGTTGTAGCTATGCACAAGGTGATTACCCATCATAACAACGTTATAATATGAAAAATATAACCTAATATATACTACTAGCTTCATAGCCCGCCCGAATGGGCGGGCATGCTTCGAGAAATAAAAAAGAAAATATTAACAATTTTTTTTTAGGAAATCAATATAGTAATATATTATTGAAATGATGTAAAACGTGTTTTGATACATATACAAATGATAAACATAATTTAGAGACGAATTAATATTTCTTTGTATACGACTTTTGCTGTTGAGTTAGTGTAATTATCATCTTAGTCGCAAGATATAACTTTCAATTTACTATGCCATACCATAATTGGATACATGTACACTTTGAAAAATCTTCAAATAAAGTAAGAAATTTACTCACCCACAGATACATGTTCGGAAGTACGCACTTTAGTATCCAACAAATTATGGAATGGCTCAAGCACCAATCCAAGTGTATTGTTGTCAAAAGGATCAATCTTTTTGCAAAAAAACTATTTTGTATTTATGCGGTAATAGTGGAAATCTTCCACCATTTTCAAGGATTGTAAAATTTGATATAAGGTAACACAAAATAGTAATTAAAAAACCTGAATGTCATGCAAAATCAAATCAAGTGCATAAGGATTATGAGCCTCGTTCAACCTTAACTGGAAATTAATATTCTCTATAACCGTAATTAATTAACCATCCGTGATTTTTCACGGGTCATATAGAGATACGTTAAGAATTCACTTAGTTATTGTTAATTAGTTAAGTAAACTTCCACAATTTGAGCTTTGAATTTGAATTTAGGTAAGTATAATTTCCAGAAATATTAGATTTGACCGTTTAAAAATTTTCAATTATTTTGTAAAATGAATTATATAGAGAGCTAGGTTTTTGATTTGAAATTTGAAAATTTTGATAAGTTTCTTAAATTAAATTGGCAGATTATTAAATTTCCACCAGTTTTTAAATTAAATTGTGAAACTAAATTGGCTGGTTAAAAAATTTTTCGGAAATATTTAAATTGGAATATTTCTAAAATATCGGCCGTAATGATTTTTCAAGGTTTTGTCAATTTTATCTTCGAATAATATTGATTTGTTAATGAATTGTTCCCAAATCTAGTTGTTGAATACTGATAGAAATTGTCCCATGATTATAGGGAAAATTTGAAACCCAAAATGATGCTTATTTGTAGGCATAAATAGATTGTTTTCAAAATCACATATATGTATAGGTAGATGACATGTGGCATTTGTTGTGAATTACATGTTATCAATGATAGTCAATGAGAGTGCTTTAATTGGACATGTTGGCAAATTGGAATCAAATTTAAGCCTCATATATAGAGGTAGATTTTGTTCATGAGATTCACAATGTAAGATGAGTTTAACTGAGTTTTTACGTAACATCAATCCTTTAACTATATGTAGTTACACAAGGATAACTCTTATTGAGAGTAGTCAGCTCATGGTAATATGTCTATAACTCGTATGTCAAGATTTACCATTCTTTGTCGTACTGTCAACTTTGCTATTTGATAATGCGCAAACTAACCTAATTTTGGGCGCATTATCACTTACATTTTACCCTTTATTGTCAAGATTAATTAAATAAATACCCAAAATTAAGATACTTTTTTCAATTAGGACCTTCAAAGCACGGGATTTGTAAAATTGTAAGAAAACGAGAGGATAATTGCGACATTTTAGGGTAAATGTATTTTTTGTGATCTTGTAAAGTAGTACTAAGAATTAGGATGTGTCATATGCATTTCTTTAACAAAACAATTGAATCAAATTTATATATTTGCATGAAATCCCTAACGGTTTCTCAACTATAAACTACAAATACCTAACATTCATCCTTCTAAATTATCGTTTTTCCATCAAATTCTCCGATGAACGGTACACGAGCCCGTCGTAGGTCACTCGAGTGTTTTATGCTCGTTCTTCTATTATTCAACCGAGTTGTAGGTAGCCAATGGAATTGGAAGCTTCTTTTAAACAACACGGGCGTTGTAGCTATGCACATGGCGGTTACCCACCACAACAATGTTGTCATATTCGATCAAACCGGTTCAGGCCCATCACAATACCGTCTACACAAGTGCAAGACTCGTGGTCACGATGACTCATCATGCTATGCACATTCTGTTGAGTATAACGTGTTAAAGAATGAAGTGCGGGCTCTACATATTGCAACCGACACTTGGTGTTCATCGGGCTCGTTTTTAAGCAACGGGAGTCTACTTCAAACAGGCGGTAGAGGGTCGGGCTCGAGAAAAATCCGATATTATACACCGTGTAGTAATCGTAAATGTGATTGGATAGAAACCGATAGGCAATTGTCGGTTAGACGGTGGTACGCATCGAGTCTATATCTCCCACATGAAAAGGGTGTTATAGTTGTTGGTGGACAAAATGTTTTTAGTTACGAATTCGTGCCAAAATTGAGATCGGGTAAAGATTACGATCTCCCGTTTTTGCATCATACGTACGAGCGAAACTCAAAAGGAAACAATTTGTATCCGATTTTACACTTATCAAGTGACGGAAATTTGTTCATTTTTGCCAACAAGGATTCAATTTTATTCGATTATAAACGAAGAAAAGTCTTGAAAAAGTTCCCGACAATCCCGGGAAAGGGGGGTCGTAGCTACCCGAGCTCCGGTTCTTCGGTTATTCTTCCTTTAGACCATAACGACAACTTCACTAAAGTTGAAGTCATGGTTTGTGGTGGTGCGGCCCGTGGAGCTTATGGTGTGGATCAAAGACATAAATACTTGCCCGGGTTAAGATCGTGTGGGAGAATGGTCATCACGGGGGACCACCACCAATGGCGGATGGAAAACATGCCCGGACCACGAGTCATGAGTGACATGTTAATATTACCAACGGGTGACATCTTAATTATAAACGGTGCAAAACGGGGTTGTGCGGGATGGAATAGTGCATCATCTCCCGCTTTCGAGCCTTACCTCTACCGGCCCAAACACCGAACGGGCCATCGGTTTCAGGTTTTACGAGCAACGAAAATAGCCCGTTTGTATCATTCATCTGCAGTTTTATTACACGATGGTAGAATCTTAGTAGCCGGTGGGAACCCAAATAATCAGTACATTTCACAAGCGGTGGCTCACCCGACCGAGTTGCGGCTACAAGCTCTAGTCCCGGACTACATGAGCCACCAATTCGACCATATTCGGCCCGCAAACGTGACTATCGTTTACCCACAAAATGAAACCGGTGTACAAAACGGGCACGAGTTTAGTGTAGGATTTAGTATCAGGACCGAGATGAATAATTTAACTATAGTGGTGTATGCACCGCCTTTTACGACTCACTCATTATCAATGAATCAAAGAATGGTGAGATTTGAGTGTTTGAGTGCGGAGATTGTTAGTGACGGTAGGATTTGTTGGAATATGCTTCACGCGTATAACATATAGTTATATGGCTAGTTGTTTGTGAGCCTAAAGGGTCACACACTTAAACACTAAACACCATTATATAATTAGTGTAATTAGTGTAATTACATTAATTATTAATATATAAGCTATAAGCTTGTGTATAATAAGTTTAATATTAATTGTTAATATTGAAACTTTATTGTGAGCAAAATGGAAGAAACAAATGACTAGGGACTAAAGTGCAAATGGAACAATGGTTTATGGAAATCATTGATGGGTCTTTATGGCACCATTAAGAGTGTTGAATGGCTCCATAAACTCATCCTTGACCACCCATTTTGGCCATCCCCAACACACACTTGTATGGGTTTTTTTTGTTTCTTTTTGCTCTCAAGATTCAAGGACTAGCATCCTCCATTGGTGTTCTTGCTTGTGTTGTGTGGATTTCTTTTAGAGGTATTCTAATTGAATACTTGGTTTCAATCCATCATCAAATCCATCCGAATCCGCAACAAGATCAAAGGCTTCAAGGGTATGAAATGTTCATCCAATCTCTTTGATTTTATTATAGTTTAATTGTATGATTGATATCAAGATCCGTTCATGGTGATTAAATCTTTCCGCTGCGTTTTGTTACTTGTAATAACCGAAAATCACCATTAGTGGTATCACGAGTCATTATATTAATCATATAATTAGCTAGATTTTGTGAAAAGTGGCAAAAACCAAAGTATTTTGGTGTTTTAAATTCCGATTTTTAATTTTTTTTTTTTCGGTTTTTTTTATAAATTAATGGGTTAAAATATGGTATTTTTGGAACCCTATTGTCACTTGTTACAAAATCGTATCAATAAAAATTAATCTTGTTATTGTATTTTTTTGATTATTTGGCTTGGAATTTATTTTTTAATTCCATGTTGTTGATATGGCAAAACATGTATTTTTGCCATATCCCAAGCCAAAGCCTTGTCAATTGTTGCTTGTTTGTGCAAACCGATGAAAGCCTAGACCATTTGTGAATGAATGTGGTTGATGTTTGGTTGTTTGGTTGTTTGGGAAAAGCCTTGTTTTTTTGGCTAAATTGTTGTAATTTGTTTCATTTATTTTTCTTTTATTTTTGGTGCAATTTTTGGGGCAATTTGTAATGTAAAAGTAATAGAATAGATTGTATTTATTTTATCTTTTTATTGTAAATTGTTGATAAAAAATATTGAAGACTAATGAAGAAAACAACAAATTTCCGTCACAAAAGCGAGGGCTGTACGAAAATAGGTTTTCCAGAGGCATACGGACTCCGTTTTGAGCGATTCAAAAGCATAAAATGCTTGCAAAGTCGTGGGCTACAACTTTACAGAAGGCCGGGAAGACCAACGACGACTCCTTCAGTGACTTTTCGGGCTTCAAAGTCTGCTGGAATTTTCTGGCAGATTACACTTTTTCACAATTTTGGGTTCTACTTGCTCAAGAATGTCTTGGAGCAAGTGGGAGCCCATTGGGTTTATGTAGGCCCGTTTGGGTTCATGTTGGCCCGTCCCCTAGTTTGACCCTTCGGTCCGTTGTGATGACTCACGTGACCGAACCTAGGATTTCATCGGTCGAGGTTTGCACAAAATTTGTTGCATGTTTTATTTATGTTTGTGGTTGTTTTCTTTTCCTATTAGATACAAGTAAATAAAACAATTAAAAACGGTTTTTTGACACAAACATTAAAACATCCAAACATTTAATCATCGATAATTACTAGTTAATCATTGATGATTAAACCTTTAATCTAAAATTGTTTTGAGATTAAACTAAGTTTAAATATGATTTGAAACTTAAAATAATAGTTAATCATTGATGATTAAACCTTTAATCTAAAATTATTTTGAGATTAAACTTAAACTAAGTTTAAATACGATTTGAAACTTAAACCTTAATAATCGTTAAATGTTTTTACCGTTTATTAAACGACTTATGAAGTGATATGAATGAAGTACATGATTCATTTATATCTTAATAAAATTTTATTAATTAAAATTTAACATACCTAAAATTTAAGTCACGCCGTCCAATCGGTTGTAAATCACTTGCTTCTATTTTTGCATTCACGTGAGACGTGGTTTGAATCTAGATCCGAGGTCATTATTCTCTACGCGTGAGACCTAGAGCTATTTTGACATGATTTCACATTGGATGACTTAATCGAGTTAACGGTGAGACCTTGACTCGAGGCGACGATGCGACAAACATGCCACTTGACCCTAGATGCTTGTTCACTAGGTGCCATGAAGTCCCATACCTCTAAGAGTTGCACTTGTAATGCAATTGTTGATCGTCACCTACCTATTGGATCTATCACCTCTAGCAGATCAACTGATGCGGTGATAGAAGCTCAATGGGATCTTAGCTTTTAATTAAAATTAATTGGGTAGTTAATTGATTAAAAGAAATTATTATTGAAAATACTATTTTTTGAACTTTGGTTGTTATACAGATAACAACAACATCAAAACCTAAGTATCTCCACTCAAAAATCAGTTCTTGAAAACTGAAACTGACTAATATCAACTTTATCTTCTGATATCGAATTCTAAGGATTGTCCTTAGAGATGAGAAAGTTGATACACCTATAAGAGGCCTTACCTGAGGCACCTCCTGTCAGTGATTCTGCTGCTGTTCGTCAAGCCTTTACCGAAACGTTTAACGAACACCAAGAAGTTGCTACTCATATGCTTGTGAGCATGAACCCCGAGATTCGAAAGTACTTCGAGGAACTCACAGCATATGACATGATAAGCGAGTTGAAAATGATATTTCAACAAAAGGCAGAACTTGAATTGTTCAAAATAGTTAAAGCATTCTATGCTTGCAATCAGGAGGACGGCCAATCAGTTAGCACTTACATCTTGAATATGCAATGCTATCTTGATCCAATGGAATGTCTTGGTTACCCCTTACCACAAGTTCTTGGAATGAGCTTGATTCTTACCTCACTATCCAAGGACTATGACCAGTTTGAAAAGTGTTTTAAAAGTACATAGCATGGGGAAGACAATCGTTGAACATGCTATGGTAAAACTGGTTGAGCAAGGGTTACCCAATACTTTTCTTGCAATCAGGGAAGGTAAACCGCAAGCACAAGGCAAGAGTCTAGGTAAGGGTAAGCTAGTTTACTTTTCCAAACCTACGATTCCCCCACCTGCTAAAAAGGAGCACCCTGCAAAGGATATTTCTTGCCATCATTGCGATGAAACTGGCCATTGAAGGAGGAATTGTCCTGCCTACGTGGCAGAGTTGATGAAGGACAAATGTGTTCTAGTTAGCACATTAGGTATCTTCATTATAGAACTCTATACTTTTCGTGATAAATCTTGAGTGTATGACACTAGTTGTGGAACTCACATTTACACAAATGTGCAAGATTGAATGTGAAGTAGAAAGCTAAATGAATGGAAGCTGTGATCTTATCCTTCCTAATGCGTTAATTATTGTTTTGAACAATTGTCAATTATGCATTGTTTAGCTTTATCGTTTGTTGAATAATGGATTATGATATTTTGTTTTATGAAAAAATAACATTTTTATAACTATTCATTGTAATAGTATGTTTGAAATTAATATGCATGATCCTAATTCAAACGATAGTTCTATATACAAATGTAGCACTCAAGAATCCAAATTGGTTTGGATTCTACTTACCTAGAGCATCGTCATCTTTTCCACATAAACAACTCGACGGGCTTCTTTACAAATGATTATGAATCATTTAAAATGCCTCTCTTGTATATTATGGAAAGATAACAAGAAAGCTTTTCTCCCATGTTGGCGAAAGAGTTAAAAATCTACTTGGACTCATACATACTGATGTATGTGGCCCTTTTAGAACTAAGACTAGGGAATGTGCCACCTACTTTCACTGATGATATCATTCGATATGGTTATGTTTACTTGATTAAACATCAACATGGAAGCTTTAATGATATCAGTCGCTATGGTTATGTTTACTTGATTAGACATAAACATGAAATCTTTGAAACGTTCAAAGCTTTCTAAAGTAAAAGTAGAAAATCAACTTAGCAAGACAACAAAGGCTTTCAGTCCTGATTAAGGATGAAAGTACATGAGTCAAGAGTTTCTGGATCATCCCTCACATCGTGAGATTGTCTCACAATTCACTCTTTCATATACTCCACAAGATAATGGTGCGTCTGGAAAGAGATATCGGACCCTGTATGACATGGTGCGATCTATGATGAGTCCTACTACTCTTACACTATCCTTTTGAGGGGCATGCACTGAAGTCTGCTGCTCGAATACTTGATATGGTTCCGACCAAAAGGTTAAAAAGACACCATATGAGATATGGCGTGGGAAAGTCCCTAATTTGTCTTACTTGAGGATCTGGGGTTGTGAGGATCTCGTGGAACGAGACATGCCGAACAAACTTGAGCCCATATCTATCAAGTATATCTTCGATTACTATTTTACTTCCCAACTGAGAACTAATGGTTGTTACTCGGTATGCTGAGTTTCTTGAGAACAATCTCATTTCACAAAGCAAGTGGGAGCACTATAGACTTTGACAAGATTCAAAGTGAAGATACACAACCTTCTGGTAACACTAGCAAATATCATTCTGAGGCTGGACATATAGATGTTGGACCACAGGATGATGCTGTTCCCATTCATAAATCCGCAAGGACACTTCATGCACCTGAACGATATAGATTTATGTCGATGCTGAGGAGCAAGTTTCGAGGATCATTATGAACCCCCTAACTATCAAGTTGCATTATCGAATTTTGAATTCGAAAAATGACTTGAAGCTATGAATGCGAAAATAAAATCCATGAGAGACAATCAAGTTTTGAACTTAGTTGATCTTTCTCAAAACAGTAAGACTGTTGACATGGATGAAAATATACACACCTATAAATCTCTCATAGTAGCAAAAGGTTACACTCAATCCTACTGGATTGACAATGATGAAACCTTCTCGTCTGTTACTAAAGACATTAGGATTCTTATAGCCAAAGTAGTGTACTATGACTATGAAATTTGGTTGATGATGAAATCAAAACGTTTGTTTCACCTAAAACCCAAACTGAGTATGTGTATATATGAAAGCTAGTGGGAGCGTTGTCGTTTCTCAAGTCATACATGTTGATGACATGTCACTCATGTGAAACAATATACCATGCTACAAGATGAAAATCCTGGCTTGGAAAATGTTTCGACATGATGGATTGTAGGGACACGACATACATACTTGAAGTAAAGATCTATAATGATAGATCAAAGCGGTTATTTTGGTTTAAGTCAAAGTGCTTACATTGACAAAATTCTAAATGGTTTAGAGTGGTACTCCCAAACGAGGAAGTCCTCGTATGCCACACAATGTAAACTTGAGTGAGACTCAAGGACCTTCCACACCTGATGTGGTGAAGCGGATGAATGTAATCCCCTATGAATCGGCTATTGCATTCATCATGTACGCTGTAAGGAGCACTAGGCCAAATGTAACGTCCTTAGGGGACCTTACTAGAAAATACCAACAGAATTCATGAGAGGTCACTGGATTGCTGTTAAGAACACATTGAAGTATTTTAAAGTACTGGAGATATGTTTCTTGGTCATGGTGGAGATACTGAACTGAAACTAAGTATACTTGCTATACTTATGTTGGTTTTGAAGTAGGGCGTGATGACGCTAGATCCTATTTACGAAGGTTCACTACATTCGAATGATTTATCGAGATATGTGAAATTCGTACACTTAAAGTTCAAACAGATAACTAACTAGCTGACGCTTTATCGAACTCAATGTCTTGTACCAAACATCTTGAATATGAATGGAACATTGGACTTCGACAAGCTAGTAGTTTCATGTAAATCTGTTTTAGTATTTGGATAATGGAACTGTGAGCAGTTTATATTGGAATAAATTGATATATTTGATATGATCGTTTTTATATGAATATCTACTGTGTTCTATATTTGCATGTTTATATCCTTGAATATTTACTGTGTTTTATATTCTAAATTGTCCATTGTCATATTGATAATATGGGAATATTATTAAGACAAATCTGAGGGCATTGATGACATTATCTTAGTATGACTAAGGATGATGAAATCAAACTCACATGTCGCTCATAACGATGCACGATTGGACTGACCCAAACTATGAGAAATCACTTCTTGGATTTATGTCACAAGTGAATCTCACAAAGGCTTTGTCACTTATCCTCTGACTTGAGACGCAAGTTGGTTTGTGTATGTAGAGGGGCAAACTTTGATGTGGTTAAACGCTGACCTGAATAAGGCTGCTATAACAACCATTATCGGGTTTATCATTAAGCATATGACAGACACGTGCAGTCAATATAGAATTTGTTCCTCCACGTATGTGGATTAGATACTACTGGGCCCCTCGATGATTTTGAATAGATGTATGTGTGGCCACACCCAAAAGGTAATCAAGATGAATCTTGATTGGTTTTGGTAATCTATTTCATTATATAGATCGAGAAACAGAATCGTTGAAGTTTTAGATTGACATTGATCCTTGTCTAAAATTCAACATAGTATCAGTAACAAAAGGATAACTGCTTGAAAAACTTTGAACAAAGATTTTATGAAACTCCTCATATACTCCTAGGGGCATTGGCGGGTTGCTAGACTCTAACCTTTGCTTGTATAACTACTTGATGTTATCACGTGCGCAAGTGGGAGCTGTTGGAATATGCTTCACGCGTATAACATATAGTTATATGGCTAGTTGTTTGTGAGCCTAAAGGGTCACACACTTAAACACTAAACACCATTATATAATTAGTGTAATTAGTGTAATTACATTAATTATTAATATATAAGCTATAAGCTTGTGTATAATAAGTTTAATATTAATTGTTAATATTGAAACTTTATTGTGAGCAAAATGGAAGAAACAAATGACTAGGGACTAAAGTGCAAATGGAACAATGGTTTATCGAAATCATTGATGGGTCTTTATGGCACCATTAAGAGTGTTGAATGGCTCCATAAACTCATCCTTGACCACCCATTTTGGCCATCCCCAACACACACTTGTATGGGTTTTTTTTTGTTTCTTTTTGCTCTCAAGATTCAAGGACTAGCATCCTCCATTGGTGTTCTTGCTTGTGTTGTGTGGATTTCTTTTAGAGGTATTCTAATTGAATACTTGGTTTCAATCCATCATCAAATCCATCCGAATCCGCAACAAGATCAAAGGCTTCAAGGGTATGAAATGTTCATCCAATCTCTTTGATTTTATTATAGTTTAATTGTATGATTGATATCAAGATCCGTTCATGGTGATTAAATCTTTCCGCTGCGTTTTGTTACTTGTAATAACCGAAAATCACCATTAGGATTGAGGCAACGGTGGTGGCTCCTTCTTCGGTATATGTCGCACCACCGGGTTTTTACATGTTAACGGTGGTTAATCGCGGGATTCCTAGTAGATCTTCGTGGTTAAGGATCTTGTAGATTGTAGGTAAATTGTTGTTATCGTTGTAAAAAAGATAAGTAAATATAACGAAAATTAACGAGTTATTTAAATGTGGTGTGAAGGAGACTTGTTGATTATTAAAGGTCGTATAGTCATCTTTGTGGGTTATAAACTTCGAAATGCGGTCAGAATAAACCTTAGTAATAGATAGTACACGATATGACTAATATGTATTTAAAATGTAATCTTCAAATTCTATGGCATGCAGCCCCTATAGCTCAGTGGTAGAGCGCCAGTCTTGTAAACTGGAGGTCTGTAGTTTTTTTTTTTCCTTCCAAAAAAAGGAACACTTTAGAATAGAGCTTCGGCAATGTCATCACCCCAACTAAAGAGACCCGCAATATATATATATATATATATATATATATATATATATATATATATATATATATATATATATATATATATATATATATATATATATATATATATATATATATATATATATATATATATATATATATATATATATATATATAACTAAAAGATCAAACATACAGCCCAAACAAGTTCGAAACCTCAAAAACACCAAACCAAACAAAAAAACACATTCATTAAAGACCATACAAACTAAATCACACACTATTACACTATCTGCATATTAACACTCCATTCCTGTGCCACTATTTTCACGTTCATGGAGTACTTCACTTGCAAGCACTGCAGCTGGGCTTTAATACTATCAGAGATACCAAGCATAATAGTCTTCTCATTCTTGGAAGTATTTTTAAACAACTTATCATTTCTTTCCTTCCATATGTGATACACAATAGTAGCCACTTCAATTCTTCTGAGCACACTCTTAATATTATTCCTACATTCATAAGGATTAATATTCAGGATAATACTGTCCCAATCATTCTGAAAATGAGCTGCATATATTCTGTTCTTCAGCTGAGCCCATATAGCTTTAGAAAAATCACATTCAAAAAATAAATGATTGTGGGAATCAGGGCACTTCTTGCAAAAAGGACAAGTCATAGAACTTTTAGGATCCCATTTCAAAATCCTATCTTGTGTTAGTAATCTGCCTCTAACTGCCAGCCACATAATAAAAGTATGCCTAGGGTGCCCTTGAGAAAACCATACAAATTTATGCCAATTTACTGCACTATTAACTGGGAGAGCATTTTCCCATACCTGTTTAGTAGAGTAATCCACTAGTTTACCATCATTCTTCTTCCATTTAACCAGGTCTTTTTGATCAATATTAATCAAGGGAACATTAATTGTTTGGAGGCTAGGATATTTAGTGTTCCAAGTATTTGGCCATTGCCAAACACCATTACTGATCATATTATTTACTGAAGCATCATCAACAAGCCTATCATCATAAATTTGCCTCTTATTAATAATTCTGCTAAGAGGCCCTAAATTGCACCAATTATCATACCATATGGAAATGTCTTTACCATTTCCCATAATATGAACAATAGAATCTCTAAATTTTTCTCTCAAACTGAGCAGAGATTTCCACATCCAACTGTCATTATTTTTTGGGATCACATCCCAGAAGTTTCTGCCTTTAAGCTTCACCCTATTGACCCATTCCACCCACAAAGATTGTTTCCTGGACACAATGCTCCATATATGCTTACTTAAAAGGATTTCATTCCAGAAACCTAAATTTTTTATACCAAGTCCACCTTGGTCTTTAGGCACACATATATCTTTTCAAGCAACTTTAGCTTTATTTTTACTCATATCCCCTTGATTCCATAAAAAAATTTTAAGCATCTTTTCAATGCTTTTAATGACTGTTTTAGGCAGCAAGAAAACAGTAGCCCAATAGACATGGATTGAGGCTAAAACCGAGGTAATAAGTTGAAGCTTACCAGCATAAGACAAGTACTTATGCTTCCAACTTCCAGTCTTGTCTTTAATTCTGTTAAGTAGCTCACGACAATCCTTTAGCCCTAGCTTTTTATCAATTAGGTGCACCCCCAGATACCTCATAGGAAGTTTACCAATGGCAAAAGGCAGCTCATTACAGATCTTTTTCTTATCATCTTCTTTAACATTACCAAAAAAAATGGTACTTTTACCAATGTTAGGAAGCAGCCCAGAAGAGTTACTGAATTCAATGAGAGCAGCCTTAATAATTAAAATACGATAAAATGAGATGGAACGATAAAAAAAAAAGTGAAGACGGAAATAATTAAAATAGGTCGGTGGAAATCAACATGTGGGTTCGATAAAAAAAAAAGTGACCACCCCATTTTAACAATGGAATGCATTCTAGGAAGTTCACCTCTTTACACACTAAAAACCTATGTGTATATAGACAAAAAAATACGATAAAATGAGATGGAACGAGGGCCCATTGATTTCTCGTTAAAATAGATTTTCCACTGCGGATGCTCTGATTTAAATAGGTCGGGCTTAGCCCACTTGGTTCCAGAAGTGAGAACTTCGCGAAAATAATTACGTTTAGAAAAATGGGTGAGAATTCTACTTAGTTGGCCGCTAACCTGAAACATATAATTATAAGTGTGTTCCATATATTATAGAGCGAGTCGTAGGTTGGATAACATTTCCACTTATCAAACATTTTAAAGTATACCTAAGGGTTAAGACTCCTTTTAAACTACATGGTTAAGAGTTAAAGTCACAAGATATATAAAGCTTCGCTTAGCGATTAGTCACTTCCTAAATGTCTCTTTCCTTAGCTACTTGGAGAGTCTCTAGCTTGCTTGCATTTTTAGTAACATAAAAGTTTTTTTTTTTTTTTTATTTTCTAAAAAAAGTGTATTCCCATTCTAAGAGAGTTTATACACGTGATGGAGACAACCAACAATTAGGGGTGAACATGGTACGGTACCACGTATATTTTTCTCATACCGCGTACCGTACCAACTATAATTGGTACACTGATTTATCTACCATTACCATACCAAGTTTACTTGGTACCAATTTGTTTGGCTACCAACAATCTTGGTTGGTACAAATTGGTAATGGTATATACCAACATCACTAACTCATATGAAATTAAAAAAATTAATAACAAAAGAACAAAGATATTTTATCATTATCGACCAGTTAAACATATTAACAAGTGTTCCGAACATAGAAACAAAATAAGCAAAATGATATAATATGTTACGTGCTATATAAACATAATCTAGTACGATAAAGTAACAAAAGATGTAGCTATCTTGTCGTAACTGAATCACTGATTTGTGTGAATGTACATATAAAATATTATATTTTCAAAGATGTTTTTAGTTTTAAAGTTAAAATAAGTATGTCTTATTATATTATATTAGTTTCAGAGATATTTTTTGGGCACATCTATAATTTAAATAAAATATCGTATATGTAACGACCCGAAATTTTGTATTAAATAAATTATGTAAAAATATGATAAATAAGGATAAATCGTTTAAAAGACGTGGGAATTGGTTTCGTGTCATTTGGACACCGTTTTATATGGTTAAGGTCGAAATCGGGTCGAATTGGGTAACAAAAAGTTGCAGCCTAGCTGCCAGCATGAGTTCGCGGAGCGAACTATGGTTCGCGAACGCGAAGATCGACCAGAGATGTTGGGGTTTTGAGACATGAAGTTCACGACCAGGATCACGACGCGAAGAGTTCACGACACGCGAAGTTCGCGACGCGAACTTGGGTTCGCGAACGCGAACTATTGTCGAGCAGAATAAAATCGGGTTTGAGCTAGGGTTTCTTCATTTTTCACCCAACACTTGTGCAGCCGTTTTAGAGAGAGAAAGTGGGCGATTTTGGTGTTCTTGAGCTCAAATCTTCACCATCTTGAAGGATTTAAACATCAAAGGTAAGATTTCTTGATTGTTGATGTTATCTAGTTAGTTATGATCTTTATTTGGGGGAAAATGGTGGTTTGGATAACCTACCATGTCATCTTTGGGGAAGATGACTAATCATGGGTGTAGAACACTCATTGTAAGCTTGTAATCGATGTGTACAAGTTTGATTTGGGTTTATTGATGGAAATCTTGAACTAGGGTTTGAGATTTCACCAAGTTGGATGAACTTGGTGGTTAGGAATGTGAATATCGATTGATTAGTGATTAGTTATGGATAATAACTAGTTATTGTGATGATATTGATGGTAGGTCAAGAAGACCTAAAGTTTGGTGACATTTCACAAGTTGGAAAACAAGGATTTGTGTTGATAGTCACGATTTGGATTTAGCTTGGCTAAGGTGAGTACATGAGACTTTTACTGAGTACATAGCAAATGATTTTGAAAACTATGATGTTTAATGAGTCTTTATTAATAAATGTTTTTAATAAAGATATGCCTGAAAAGATAAGAAAATGCAAATATTAGACTACCTAAGTATGTCTAAATGCCTAATGATTTTTGAAAGAGATTATGATAATGAAAAATAATTAATAATTTTTATTAATATGATGTTTGACTAAGAGTAATGATTAAGAAAATATGATATTTGGCTTATTAATAATATGTATTAATAAAGCTAATAACAATGATTTTCAAGTATCAAGAATTGATTAGTATATTATACTATTAAAGGTAGTGATTGAATTGTTAAGAGAATAGATAGAAAGTGACTAGTAATAAATATGCATTCTAGTCAAAGAGAAGTTAAAGTGATATAATTTTTATAAATGATAAATATGTTTTATTAAATAAAGGACTTGGTAAAGTCAATATTGAAATTGAATAAGAAACGAGAATAATATGATAATTAGAATAGATGTATTCTAATTTATGTTTGAGTATGTATTATTGGGGCATAGGCCCGTATTTGATAATTTCAATATGTGTGGAGAAAAGGATCCGGATCACAGATAACCCACACAAGTTGGGGGAGTTAGTGACACCTACTTGGGGCGGTACCACCCTGCGCAAGGGTAGTGTGTCGAGAAATAGATAACCCGGAAAGCGGGGGAGTTTCAGATAACCCGGAAATCGGGGGAGCAATAGATAACCCGGAAACGGGGGAGTTTACCTAGTTAACCCACATCGGGGGAGTTTGCTACGGAGAGGTCCGTAGCGTATGTGATAAAGATTTAGTAAGCTATGGATAGCTTACAAGTATGTGACTACGAGATGAGTAAGCTTACGGTTAGCTTACTAGTAGATACGAATAAGCGGTAAGAACATAAGATAAAAATTAATAAGTGATTAAAGAAAAGAAATGAATAGTAATGACTTTTATTATATTTGAGAATGGGTCGAAAACCCATGTATCTCACGAGACTATTTTGTCTCACGTACTACTTTGTTTTTGGCTATGTATTCAGGTTCGAGATCGTTGGATTAGAGGGTCGCGATAGAAGTGGCCTAGTGTTGATTAGCTCGGGAGCTCGTAGGTAGATCCCGTTTATCCTATGGTTATGATATTATCTTTGTAACACCGGATTTTATAACTCTGATAAATGTTTTAAGTTTTTTTGTTAAACCGTATTTTGGGAATATTGGACATGTAATATTTTTATTCAAAAATATGATTTAAAAAGTGTTTTAAAAATTGAGGTGTTACAACTTGGTATCAGAGCTATAGTTTAAGTGAATTAGGTAGGTTTGACCTCCCTAGTCTTAAGCTATGCTAAGTAGGACCATATGTTTTCCATAGGATGTCCATGATTTGTCTTTTGAGACCGTAAAGTATGGGTATATTAGGGTCGAACCCTAAGAAGGAAGATAATGTTTTGAGCTTTATGGGTTATGGTTGACTAATAAGTCAATCTTTGAATTTTTATGGTTTAATATATCGGTATAACAAAAGGGTGAACGCGAGAAGAGTACAAGCTCCTCTAAGACAAGAAGAGAAATTATAATTGTGTTTTGTCATGTCGCGGTGATGATGGTAGTGATTCAGAATCAGAAGAAAAGGAATGATGTTCATTCAAGACATTGATGGCGTGTAAAGTTGGATGTGTAATTGAGAAGTACGGAACCGGAGGCCGTGATTCGGTGGATTCGTGAAATGGAGCAAGTGCTAAAGATTAGCAAGTGTTAGGAGGAAGATATGGTGACTTCTACAGCTCGTCTACTGGGAGAGTGGTGTGTGGTCGCGGCGGAATGCGATGTTCGAAGCATTGGAAAAGAGAATATGGTACCAGATGTCGTGGAAGGAGTTCACGATTAGATTGATAGGGAAGTTTTGTCCCGAAAGAGTACTTGGAAGAAATTCTAAGAGAATTTATTGCTAGGAATGTGGAGAAGGTAATTTAACGAAAGATCAATGAATCGTCATCAAGTGGAGAAAAGAGGAAGTTCGATGGTAGCTTGGAGTCAACAAAGGAAGAAAAACTCGTTCAGAGTTCGTCAAATCATGTTGATGTGAAAGGTGCAAAAGTGTGGTGAGTTTCCTCAATTATAAAATTGATGGTATGAGGTTCGTGGTTTGTTGGGTAATTGTTGCACAATTTGGTGCTTAAGTGAAATGGTATGTATAAGTATGGGTAAATCGTTTGGTGTGGAACTGTACACGGGGGACGGTTTCCCCGGTTCGTTATGTGTAAAGAAATAATATGCCTAGGTGAGTTGGCGATTGGTACGTCGCGGATAATTAGGATATTAGAAGATATATTATCACGGGAATATTAAATATTCCAATGAAAGGGTGGTAGTACGCGAAAGTACTAAGACTCGGTGAGAATGATATATGGATGGGAAACCATGTAAGGAAAAAGTTCAAAAGTAAAATTGTAGCACTTGGCGGGAACAAGGATAAGTGTTGTGGTATTACCATATAATAACGGTAAGGAAGAGAATGATGAAAAATATAGTGAAGTTTCAAACTCGTGAATAGAAAATATGTTGGAAGGGATAAGCATCGGGGATGACATAATTTAGTATTCGAAAATGGTTGAGTAAACAAATTGACAATTAGTCATGACAAAAGTTTGTACATGGATGATAGATTCGATGCTAAGGGTAAAAGGTTAATTAATGGTAAAATGTCCTAGAAATGGTATGCTAAGTCAAGGGTATTAATTATTGGAAAAAGGACATGTAAATAATGTGATAGGTTATGTTTGGATTATGGATTGGAGTCAATTAGTTGACTCGAGTTGACCGGGTGATTCAGTAAAATATGGATAATAGAATGAAATGGTGGTTACCTAGGTGGTGAAAGAAAGATTGAGAATTTTAATAATGAGAAAATGAATCGACTAAAGACGATTGGTAAAAGAGTAGATTGGTGGAAAGCATGAGAAATGTTATGTGTATACCGGGTGGTATAAAGGGATAAGTGGGAGTAATGATCTATAAATATATATATATATATATATATATATATATATATATATATATATATATATATATATATATATATATATATATATATATATATATATATATATATATATATATATATATATATATATATATATATATATATATATATGATTTTAGGAAGGTAATATTATGTGAAATGTGGGGGAATGTAAATTGGATAGAGAATGTGATTAGTTATGAAAGAAAATGATAGCATGATGCTAAATGAATGATGCATACACGAATCGTATGCAAGATAGAATGGTATTGAATGGTTCTTGTTAGATTGGAGGCTTTCCGGTTAACGAGATTTGATGAGTCACTATGGATTGGAAGCTTTCCGATCATTGTGACAGTTGGAATCGTGATGGATTGGAGGCTTTCTGATCATCTCGATAAGATAGTTAAAGTATAATTTGTTATAAGGGATATGATGTTTGTATCTGACGTATGAAGAACCGTATGGTTAGTTGTTGTTATGATTTTTATGGCAAGTGAGAACTTGGGTTGAAAACACGAGTGGTGTTTAAGTATAAATAGGTGTAGGAGATGCCTACAAGTTCATAGTTTATGAAAAAGGAATACTTTTAGGAAGCAAAGTTTGTTAGTAACCAATGAGTGGTGAAAGAGGTATAATGAGTGGTTAGACGACAAATTGGATATGATTGAGGCTCTAGAGCCGGTAATCGGAAATTTCAAGTATGGTATAAGCATGTTTGAAGGAGATTATAAATGATATAAGTAATTGGATGAAAGTTAAAAAGGTAATAGAGATTTGGTATTGCCTTAAATGAAAATTGTTAATCGATTGTGGAAATTGAAATCGAAGAAAAGAGGAACAATTGAGAAAGGAAATTTAGATATTGGAATCGGGAATGAAAGCTTGAGAAGCGACGCCTTAGTAATAAAGAATATGGAAATTTTGCAAAGTAAGTTTGACTTTAATCATAAGTCAAGGTTGGTCAACTAGTGGATTGTTGACTTTAGTCAAAATTGGGTTTTTACTTTCGTTTAAATTGGTTAGTCACGGATAAGGGCGTAATGTATCATCTTCATGTGTAAGATAGTGGGTAATGGATTAATGGAAATAATAGTAGTCAAAGGGTGCGACTTTAACCGTTGGGTATTTCGAGTTGAATTTAGGAACCGAGTATGATTGTTGTTGGACCATGAAGGTAAGGTCGATTGTTAAGGAATTTATGGTTAATGGAATCACTAGTGGGTAAGGAAATTGTCAAGAAATGGTTGACTTTGTGCTAAGTCAAAGATGGAACAATGTTGACAAGTTGGTCAAAGCGAGGGGTTGACTATCATTTTGGTCAAATGGTTATTAGTAGTGATTGGGTCATATCATCCCAATGAGGATAAAAAGTTTGGTTAAATGATGGGAAATGCTAAGGTCGAATTGTGAAATTTTAACCGTTCGGGTATTGGAAACAAAAGTTGGATTTTTGACCCGTTCGGGCCTAACGGAATTAAGTGAATGTTTAAAGGTATATTGTTGATTTAATTGTAATGGGAAAAGTTCGATTGTAATAACCACGAGAGAACGAGAACGGAATGTTCGGTCGAATGTGGATTGGAAATCTTCGAGTTGATTCCGAGGACGGAATCCTTTTAAGGGGTGGATAGTTGTAACGACCCGAAATTTTGTATTAAATAAATTATGTAAAAATATGATAAATAAGGATAAATCGTTTAAAAGACGTGAGAATTGGTTTCGTGTCATTTGGACACCGTTTTATATGGTTAAGGTCGAAATCAGGTCGAATTGGGTAACAAAAAGTTGCAGCCTAGCTGCCAGCATGAGTTCGCGGCGCGAACTATGGTTCGCGAACGCGAAGATCGACCAGAGATGTTGGGGTTTTGAGACATGAAGTTCACGACCAGGATCACGACGCGAAGAGTTCACGACACGCGAAGTTCGCGACGCGAACTTGGGTTCGCGAACGCGAACTATTGTCGAGCAGAATAAAATCGGGTTTGAGCTAGGGTTTCTTCATTTTTCACCCAACACTTGTGCAGCCGTTTTAGAGAGAGAAAGTGGGCGATTTTGGTGTTCTTGAGCTCAAATCTTCACCATCTTGAAGGATTTAAACATCAAAGGTAAGATTTATTGATTGTTGATGTTATCTAGTTAGTTATGATCTTTATTTGGGGGAAAATGGTGGTTTGGATAACCTACCATGTCATCTTTGGGGAAGATGACTAATCATGGGTGTAGAACACTCATTGTAAGCTTGTAATCGATGTGTACAAGTTTGATTTGGGTTTATTGATGGAAATCTTGAACTAGGGTTTGAGATTTCACCAAGTTGGATGAACTTGGTGGTTAGGAATGTGAATATGGATTGATTAGTGATTAGTTATGGATAATAACTAGTTATTGTGATGATATGATGGTAGGTCAAGAAGACCTAAAGTTTGGTGACATTTCACAAGTTGGAAAACAAGGATTTGTGTTGATAGTCACGATTTGGATTTAGCTTGGCTAAGGTGAGTACATGAGACTTTTACTGAGTACATAGCAAATGATTTTGAAAACTATGATGTTTAATAAGTCTTTATTAATAAATGTTTTTAATAAAGATATGCCTGAAAAGATAAGAAAATGCAAATATTAGACTACCTAAGTATGTCTAAATGCCTAATGATTTTTTAAAGAGATTATGATAATGAAAAGTAATTAATAATTTTTATTAATATGATGTTTGACTAAGAGTAATGATTAAGAAAGTATGATATTTGGCTTATTAATAATATGTATTAATAAAGCTAATAACAATGATTTTCAAGTATCAAGAATTGATTAGTATATTATACTATTAAAGGTAGTGATTGAATTGTTAAGAGAATAGATAGAAAGTGACTAGTAATAAATATGCATTCTAGTCAAAGAGAAGTTAAAGTGATATAATTTTTATAAATGATAAATATGTTTTATTAAATAAAGGACTTGGTAAAGTCAATATTGAAATTGAATAAGAAACGAGAATAATATGATAATTAGAATAGATGTATTCTAATTTATGTTTGAGTATGTATTATTGGGGCATAGGCCCGTATTTGATAATTTCAATATGTGTGGAGAAAAGGATCCGGATCACAGATAACCCACACAAGTTGGGGGAGTTAGTGACACCTACTTGGGGCGGTACCACCCTGCGCAAGGGTAGTGTGTCGAGAAATAGATAACCCGGAAAGCGGGGGAGTTTCAGATAACCCGGAAATCGGGGGAGCAATAGATAACCCGGAAACGGGGGAGTTTACCTAGTTAACCCACATCGGGGGAGTTTGCTACGGAGAGGTCCGTAGCGTATGTGATAAAGATTTAGTAAGCTATGGATAGCTTACAAGTATGTGATTACGTGATGAGTAAGCTTACGGTTAGCTTACTAGTAGATACGAATAAGCGGTAAGAACATAAGATAAAAATTAATAAGTGATTAAAGAAAAGAAATGAATAGTAATGACTTTTATTATATTTGAGAATGGGTCGAAAACTCATGTATCTCACGAGACTATTTTGTCTCACGTACTACTTTGTTTTTGGCTATGTATTCAGGTTCGAGATCGTTGGATTAGAGGGTCGCGATAGAAGTGGCCTAGTGTTGATTAGCTCGGGAGCTCGTAGGTAGATCCCGTTTATCCTATGGTTATGATATTATCTTTGTAACACCGGATTTTATAACTCTGATAAATGTTTTAAGTTTTTTTGTTAAACCGTATTTTGAGAATATTGGACATGTAATATTTTTATTCAAAAATATGATTTAAAAAGTGTTTTAAAAATTGAGGTGTTACAGTATATTTTAATATCTAATTGGAATCTTGGGCAAATAGGTTGCTAGTTTGTTATAATATATTAAACTAAAAATCATATAATATATATCTTGGTTGGTACAGTATACCGTGGTATTTAAAATTTGTGTACCATTACCGTACCATGATTACACAATTGGTACGGTACTATCAACCAAACATGTTGGCTACCAACATATTGGCTACCAACTATACTTGGTATGGTTGGTAACATGTTGGCTGATTTTGTTCGGTACAAATTTGACACCCCTACCAACAATGGTATGTTTTAGTGAAATAAAAATAATAAAATTCAAAGTTTTGGATAAGGCTGACGATTTAAATAGTTTCCACTTGTCATTTCTTCATTGGCAGATTGGAACATTATACTAACCGGCACGTCACCCTAACTCTTCTTCTTCAAAAAATTTCATTTTTACCTGGAGAAAACCTTCAAATTATTAACACAAAAAGCCCTAAAACCTCAAATTAAATCAATTCCTCATTTCTGCGATCGCGATTGCCATCCAACCATCAGCATCGTAATCATGTAAGTAATCGTTTCTTTAGGGTCTAAACGAACATTTAATTCCGTAAATCTCTTGCAAAATTCCGATTTGACGAATTTTCATATACTGATTGTGCTCACACTGTTTCTTAATGATTGTTAGTTGATTTAATCGAGTTTAATTTTTAGGTCAGAAGATGAAATTGCGATCCAAGCAATAAAACATGCTTTAAAGGCTCTTCGAAAGCGGCATTTGCTTGAGGAAGGAGCTCACGGACCGGCTTTTTTAGCTATTTCTAAACCTATTGCATCTCAGGTCATACGTGAATTATATATATGTATTCAGATGTATATCAGTTATCATCAATTTCATAAATCTTTTGTATACTTGCTGGAATTTCACTTGTAAATTAATTTGTAAAAAGAACTCTGTGGTTCTTGTATCAGAATCTTATCATACATCATATATATGTTATATTAGTTATAAATTACAGTTATTGTTGTTATTAGGAAGGAAATTAAACAAGAAGACGTTGAATTGTGGAAAGTGAAAGTGATTTTAGTATGCCAAAATCTGTCTATTTTTGTACTTTTCCTGTGTATTTTAGTCTATTTAAAAAAAATTCAGCTGATTTAACATCTATATGCAACATGAAGGGTTCAGAATGGAAGGAAAAAGCCGAAAATCTTGAGTTAGAACTTCAACAATGTTATAAAGCTCAATCTCGATTATCTGAGCAGCTTGTGGTAGAAGTTGCTGAATCTAGAGCTGCAAAATCTTTAGTTCAAGAAAAGGAAGCCCTAATTCCTACTCTTGAAAATGATCTATCTCAAGCAAGGTTATAACATTTTTTTTTAATAAAAGTTGAATAAAAATTATAAATTTTGATGAGTGTAAGTATGGTTATTCTGCAGGGATGAATGTTGTCGTTTGGCATCACTTTTAGAAGAAAAAAGTAAAGCTGTAGAATTGCTTATTGGTGAGAATAAGGATTTAAGAAACCAATATGAAGAAATGAGAAGTAGAGCTATTAATGCAGAAACTGAAAATAAAACATTGATTGATCGATGGATGTTACAGAAAATGCAGGATGCTGAACGCCTTAATGAGGTATACTTCACTATTAATTGCTTTATAAATAGACGTTTTTACTACTATACCCTTGATTTATTTGTAAGTTGAGGGCATTTTGGTAATTTTACCCAAAAAAGAAACATGTCAAATTAGTTAAATGGGTCAAAAGTCACACAAAGTGTAGTTATAAGGCCTGAAAACTCTCAAATCAATTTATTCCAAACATTTGATTCTTGTTGAAATAATATAGATATAGTAATCATGATTTATCTGTAACGGGTAAAAGGGTAATGTAGATTCTTTTACCTAAACAAGAAATGGGTCAAAAGTCGTTCGAAGTGTAGTTTTAGGGCCTAAAACCTCCTAAATCAGTTTGTTCAAAGAATTGATTCTTCTTGAAATAATATAAACTTTGTAATCATGATGCATCTCTAACAGGTCATATGGGTACATAAATTGTCTTACCCAAACAAGAAACGGGTCAAATTGGGTCAAAAGTCACACACAACCTAGTTTTAAGTAAATCATTTCATTATTGAAATAAAATAAATATCATAATCATTTTGAGACTCCAATCATTCATATAAAAATACTTTTTTTTTTGGTAAGAGTGTTTCGGGTCAACCCAAACCTGTTACAACCTGTTGACCTGGATTCATTATCTATATATATATATATTTTTATCAGGCTAATGCTTTATATGAAGACATGCTCGGTAAACTCAAAGCAAGTGGTCTAGAACAACTCGCTAAACAACAAATCGACGGTGTAGTTCGCCAAAGTGAAGAAGGTGCAGAATACTACATGGAGTCCACCATAGTACCCAACACCTGCAAACACAGAATCCCAGCCCACGATGGCGGTTCAGCTGCCATCGTGTTCGAAAACGGTTCAAATCGCTTACTAACTGGCGGTCAAGACCACACGGTCAAAACATGGGACTCAACCACGGGCCACCTAACCCGAACCTACACTGGTTGTTTAGGTTCAGTTCTCGATCTAACCATAACTCACGATAACAATTCCATCATCGCAGCAAGCAGTTCAAACAATCTTTACGTATGGGATGCGAATTCTGGTCGGGTCAAACATACGCTCACGGGTCATAAGGATAAAGTGTGTGCTGTTGACGTGTCACGGTCTTCGACCCGCCACGTCATCAGTTCGGGTTATGACCGGACTATTAAAGTTTGGGATTTAAATAAAGGGTATTGTGTTAATACAATTATTTTCCCGAGTAACTGTAACGCTTTATCGTTTAGTCCCGATGGGTTGACTATTTGTTCGGGTCATGTTGACGGGCATTTACGGTTGTGGGATGTACAAACAGGTAAATTAGTTAGTGAAGTTGCTGCACATTCACTTGCGGTTACATCTATCTCGTTATCTAGAAATGGTGAGTACAGGTCGGTTTGGTAATTCTTTGGTTATTTCAGTTAACATGATTCTGTTTCTTGTCATCCGTAGGTAACACGATACTTACAAGTGGGAGAGATAATTTGCATAATTTGTTTGATACACGAACACTTGAAGTGTTGGGTACGTTATGCGCGAGTGAGAATCGAGTTGCATCTAATTGGAGTAGATCTTGTATTAGTCCCGATGACAATTATGTTGCTGCGGGATCGGTTGATGGTTCGGTTCATGTTTGGTCAATATCTAATGGGAATATAGTTAGTAGTCTTAAGGAACACACAAGTTCGGTACTATGTTGTTCTTGGAGTGGTTTAGGAAAACCGCTTGCTACATCGGATAGGAATGGAGTCGTTTGTATGTGGACATGATTGATACCGTGGTTTTATTGATCGATGTGTGATTTGGTATTAGTTTGTACATTTTGTTAATTTGGCGTGTGTTATGTGAACAAGGTGTTCGTTTTGTTTTTTTTGATTCTTAGTTGTAACATAACTACCTCCAAATTCCAGTCATTCTGTATTTCAACGAATAAAATATCATTCGGGTTGAACATAAACTTCATAAACTTGGTGTCAGATTTACTACAAACTCACCTTTTATGTTTGTGTAGGCTTGAAGATGAAAACAGGGAATGAAGAAATTACATAACTCATAAAAACACTTCTCTATTTTTCCTATTCAAAACCGAACAACATTGATGGCCATATTCGTATCACCATCCATACCCTTGACTCAATCTCAAGTTCCCCTAAAACTAAGTGAAAAAGGTATAAGTTTTCTATTTTTGGACCAAAAAAAGAAGCACTATTTCGAAGTGTAATGTGTCTTAACCTCCATGTTTATTGCTTGAGTGTGTGGCATGCCCATAAGTCGCTAGTTATATGATCTCACTTGCTATCCATGACACATATTTCATCCCAAATTCCAAGAAATGAAAATCAACAAGTTCATTTTACTCCCACTTTCTTTGGTTTTGATCGCAAGCATTGTGGAGAGCTTCTATTACCATGAGAAAGAACTTGAATCGGAGGAAGGCTTCCGGGGGATGTACGACAGGTGGAGGACACACCATAATATGGTGGAAGTAAGCGACAGTGAGAAAGATCAACGATTCAATGTATTCAAGACCAACACGAGACATGTTCACCGATCAAACCAGATGAATAAGCCATATAAGTTGAGTGTGAACAAGTTTGCTGCCATGACTAATCACGAATTTAGGAGCTCGTATGCTCGCTCGTATACCCGCTCAACCCATTCTCGGGCGCTCAAAGGAATGCGTGAGAGCAACGTCACTAGTTTCATGTACAAAAATGCCGTTAATCTCCCACCATCGGTTGATTGGAGGACTCTTCATGCCGTTACTCCCGCCAAGGATCAAGGCCAATGTGGTAACACCTTTTTTTTCTTATCTAGATCGACTTCTCAATGTTTTTTAATGTTACGACATTTACATCCATAATATTGTTTTCAAAAGAATTAGTTATGTAATAGTGTCAGCCTTGGAACAAGTTATCATAGGCCCAAGATTATACTACAAATTTAAATTGGGGCCCATAATTTTTTTTATTACATATCATTTTTTTTGCTACAAGTTATCTAAAAAAAACTCTTATTCCACATCAAGATTAATGAGGATTACATATTTTTATATATTGACACCTTATGTTCCATAAAAAAACGTTAAAAAGCTACGCAAACATTTAAGTATAAATATATAAATAATTCGTTTAATCCAATAGTTGGTTAGGGCTTAACGCGTTATATTTAAATGAACAACTAATTTGACAATTTTTTTATACTTTTGCATTGATACTTATTTGTATAATTACGATAGGGGCCCAAAATTAGTGTTCGCCTAGGGCCCAGACGATCTCAGGGTTTGTAATCTAAAAAGGACTAGCTAACGTGTTCATTTGTGTTCCTCCTAGCTCTTTGTAAAAAACAATCTTTTATTTATTTCGGAATGCGTTTACATTTTCAGCACCAGTAATTTTGGGTTTCAACCAATATATATCGATCTTGACTAACGGTTTTGGTTTGTCAGGAGGGTGTTGGGCGTTTGCTACAGTGGTTGCAGTTGAAGGAATAAACGCGGGTAAACTAGTATCATTATCGGAACAACATCTTATCGACTGTAACAACATTTCAAACTTGGGATGTGACGGAGGGCTAATGGAACCGGCATTCGAATTCATCAGGATTCAAGGAGGTCTAGCTACAGAGAAAGACTACCCTTACATATCTAAACAAGGAATTTGCGATGAAGCTAAGGTACAAATTAATTACAATATTGGATATTTGTAATCGTTTTTGAAATATATAATCCAGGTGGGCAGCCAATTGGTAAGAGTTGACGGATACGAGGATGTACCTCAATTCGATGAGGATTCACTTATGAAAGCAGTTGCACACCAACCTGTATCTATCGCCAACGCTCTTGACGTCCAGTTGTATTCAAATGTACGTAACACATGCATGTGAAAACATGATCTGTTATGATTAATACTTTTACAGGGAGTTTTTACTGGAGAATGTACGACACTTGTTAATCATGGTGTAGCAGTTGTGGGAGAGTGAGGAGGGAATGAAGTACTGGATCGTGAAGAACTCATGGGGACCGGATTGGGGAGAGGAAGGATTCATTAGAATACAACGTGGAGTTCCAGATAAGAACGGCCTTTGCGGTGTAGCCATGCAGCCTACTTATCCTCTTAAGAACCCTAATTCATCCACCAAGAATCATGAACTCTAAACTGACCAGCCTACTTGTTGTTTAGTCATTGTAGCCACCGATTTTGAATTGCTTGTTTAGTCATTATCTTGGCTGATCGAGAGGTTTACTGATTTTTTCTTATTTTCTTCTGTACATTTTGGCACAACTTTAGTGTATTTCTTGTTAATTCATCAATAGATCTAGACGTCTGAGATGGCACTACAAGAAAAAGACCGTGGGGCAAAAAGTCGTTTTAGAGACCATTTTTTAAAGTTTCATTTGACACCAATGCTGCTCTGTTCTTTAAAAAATACTCCTTGCCTCCTAATATTATCGACAAAAATACATCATTTAAGAAAAGTACTCCCTCCGTCCCAAATTTATTATCCACTACAAAAGACATACAGTTTAATAAAATTTTATTAAATATATTATGTCACCAATTAAATTTTCTCTTTCCCACTTAAATGTTTTTTGATTGGTTGAAATTTAGGAAATACATTCTTTGTGAGACAAACTAAAATAGTATACTAGACAATAAAAATGGGACGTGGGAGTACATTAATTATACTATGTCACCAATTAAATTTTTTCTTTTTCACTTAAATATTTTTTGATTGCTTGAAACTTGGGAGTACACAATTACTTTGGGACAACTCAAAATAGAAATGTGGATAATAAAATTGAGATGAAGGAAATAATTAATTTTTGATAGAACACATGGTCTCTAAAAGTAATTATTAACGTACATTATTAATTACTTTTTGCCACGATAATTTATGTCTAAAATCATGTTTTATTCAGAGAAACTTAACATGGTCCGTAAAAGTAACGTTTTTTTTAGTGTGGCGGTGGTTCATGAAAGGGAGGGGTGTCGTAGGAAATGGAAGAGGTAAGCGTTATAATTTTTGAAAATCGGATATCTTTTCTACACGACAGTTTATAAGCCATCGCACTATGTAACGATCAATCATTAATAACACTACTACAATTAAGGTTTTTTTGTAACATCAAAATTCATTACATAAAAGCTAAAATTCGTTACAATATGTCTATTGTTAACGACAGTTGGTTCATCACATTCGCGGTCATTACAATAGGTCTATTATAACGTCTTGGTAGTGATTTTGTAACGCTATTTTGTCCACCAAAGGTACCGTTACAATATGTGTTTTGCTTGTTACAATATTTGTATTGTAATGACATTGCCAAATGTAACACCAGATCTACCAATCTGCATATTGTAACGTCATTCTCAAATATTGTAACACAAATATCCCAATCTGCCTATTGTAACGTTATTGTCAAATATTGTAACACAAATATCACAATCTGCCTATTGTAATGTTATTGGCAAATATAATTAAGCAATGAGACACGTTTATTCTATTAGGGTGAGTTTTAGTTAATTACGAGGAGTTGAGTCCGCGTTTCGCGACGGGTTGCAAATATACACATCATATTTATAAACTAACATGTTATCAATTTCGTTAGAGTAACTTGAACAAATGTTATCATAGTTGGCATTTAGAAAATATGTAAACACACTGGATTAGTTGCAAAATTATTTAACGTGTACATTATAATTATATAAAATAATTTAGATTAATTGCAAATATATTTAATCTGTACACTACAATTTATATATAAAATAATTTTAAATAATAAAATAAATCAAATAAAAGATATCATAAAAAACTATTGTTATTGTATAAAAAGACACAACTTAAATACCATATAAAAATTAATGATAGAGTAACATGAAAGGTCAAAAGAAATAACCGACAACATCATAAAAACAGTTTAAATGTATTCATAAATAGTGTAATATTTGGTAAATGTTATATAACAAGGATTATAAATCCGCGCTCCGCTACGGTGGTTTATAATTCTTTTTTTAATAATTTTCTCATATTGGGTTATTTATATCAACTTTTAAAATATCCATTTTTAATAAAAAAAATAAGAATTAAAATATCAATATACTTCCTCCGATTTAAAATAAGTGATACACTTTCCATATTTAGGTGTATCAAAATAAGTGATACACTTTAAAAATTTACCTTATTTGGTAAAAAGTGGTGGGCCCCACATCCACTAACCATATACTTTAATAAAGTGAAATAACACATTTACCCTTACTTTTACTTTTAAACATCATTAATTTTACTTTATTCAAAAATTGTGGGACTCATTCTCCATTAACCATCTAATTAATCTAATTTAACCCACATTATAATATTTTTCCTCAAAAAGCGTGAAATCAACAATGCATCACTTATTTTAAATCAGAGGAAGTACTAAGCTAACATTTTTTTAAATGGATAGAGACAACATATAATAGTTAAATTGTAAAAATGGGTGTTATTATTAAGATATTTAAAGTATTGTGATATTAGCATCATTTGTATATATTCTCATTATTAAAAGTTAAATTAAAATATTAGTTGTGCTATTGTAGTCGTTAGGACTTAATTTAGGAGTAAAAAATGAACATTTTATACATATTTACAAAATCAACCCCATTTAAGGGGATGTTTTTGAAAAAAAAAATTAACATTATGTTTGTGTCTCCGTTTTGTTCGGTATTTTAAGCTATACATATTTATAAAAGCAACCTCATTTAAGGGGATGTTTGTGAAACTATTTTGACATATTTACAAAATCAACCCCATTTAAGGGGATTTTTTGAACTTTTCTGCACTCTATTTGTCTATCTCCGTTTTGTTCGGCCCCTTAAACTCCGTTCCGTTTCAATATTATAATGAACAGTAATCCTTGAATGCAAATTGTATATATAAGGTAATACGTAATATGTTTTCTAGCTATAATTGTTTTGATAACTAAAAAATTATTGTTTGATGACTAAAAAATCAGTGATCTAACATTATGAACCACGTACTCATTCGTTGGTGACCAGAATTTATAGATAAATTATTAAACGAGCAAATTACACGGAGAATTTATGTGCTATATTACTTATAAGAGTATATTACAGTTTTTGTCTGTCTTAAAGTGGCCAAGGAAGTATATATTATAACAATCGCGCTTAAAGTATAAATGAAAGGAGTGAAACAAAGTGTTAGCTTTAGGAAACATGGGTATTGAAAATCTTAAAAACCCATAGATTCCCAATTTTAAAAGAATTCCCGCCAAGATGACGGATCCTGCCGTAGGCGGTAGGTGCCTGTGGTTTTCCCGATTCTACGTTTTTGTCCCCGTACTTTTTATTCCGTATTTTTTGTCCCTATGCTATTCCAAATTCTATGATTTTGTCCTTCCGTCCACCCACCGTCTCTTTTTGGCCGTTAAAGCCCTCACGTGCTGAAAACGTGAGAGTACATTCGTCATTTCCCCAATCTTCTTCTTCACACTTAAGACCTGCAAATGGTTGACTTTTTGGTCTTCAGAAATCCCTCATCGATTAAATTATTGTTAATTTCATCTGATAACGGATGTGAAGAAAGATATTTTTCTGCTAATTGTTGATAAACCACTAATCTTGGAGATGAAGATTGAAGAGTGAGAGATAATTCAAAAACTGATGCTAAATCCCAACCGAACAAAATAAAAAACCTAACTTAACAAACTCAAGGTTACCATTGTTGTTCTTGAGGTTTAGAAGTTTCGATTACAAAATCTGGAGGCTTGCACCTCCTGCTCCCCTACCAATAAAATCAAAATTAAACAATCAGGTTCCTGAACCAACGCCTACCGACGAGTTTCTCCGACGTAATAGATGTGGTTTTCCCGATTCTTCTCCAACGAGTTTCGTCTCCGACAAAACCTGCAAATCACCTTCACCGGAGAATCATCTTCTCTCGCCAGTTTCTCTTTCATCGTGTGTTCCAGATCTGTTACGGGATGACGAACCAGTAGTAAGTTTGGAAGGAGCAGTAGTAAATTGATGTTTCATAGGAAATTTAGTGAATTTCGATCAGTAGTAAAAATTGTTGATATGTTACCATGGAGCAGTAGTAAACCATGGAGCAAAAGGATCAGTAGTAAATCACAATGAAATCCGCCAACAGTAGTAAAAATTAAATGCCCTCTACTACTGATGAAATCAAGAAATACCCTAAACACCTCCAAACGTGATTTATATTAAAATAAAGGATTATGTTCGGTTGAGTCTTGTTGTATATTATGTAAATCTTCAACATTTAGCATTGCAATCAAATATTCACAGCCACTCTTGTTTCATCAAATATTCAACTCCCTTTTTTTTATTAATTATAAGCATAGAAATCTATACCTTATTTTGCCGCCACGTTCACCAATCCCAATAATTTATTTGTAAAAAGGATTGACACAAAAATAATTTGTTACCTCCAAATCGTAGATATGCTTGTAAGAACGTAAACAATTAAAATCCATCTTCAAATATGCTAGTTTTCTTATATTCCTCATGTGTAGGATTTCAATAATATATTCTGATCAGCTCTACGAATTGCAAAATCTTGATCCTTATTTCATTCCAGATCTGAGCCACCGTGCTCTGATACCAATTGCTGAGTTTAGAATAACTCTTCATAAATGTAGATCTTTAGGCTCAAGAATAGTTAGTTCTTGATCTGGAATAAGCATATACAAAACATAAGATTGCGGAATTAGTTAAACATATTTGTATAGCTAAACAAAGTTTTTCATCATTAAAAGCCCCAATTCTACATATAAATATGTAGAACGGTTTTTCGTTAAACATGATCAAACGACCTTGAGGCTTAGAGAATACACACAAACACGTTAAAACGTGGGTTCCAAGAACATCTAAATCTATGTCATTAGGTTTCTTTATATACTAGAAAACCTAAGACTTACAAGGAAAAGATAATACTAAATCTTTTAAATTCAAACAAGATATACTATATCTTTTACAATTATCATTATCTCCTAAATCTTATTCAAATCTTGAACTTCATATCACCGACTTAGATCCTTGTAGTTTAATAGTTTTGACATATCAAATCTTTAATGAATATTAATAAAAATATTCCTAACAGTCTCCGACAAAACCTGCAAATCACCTTCACCGGAGAATCATCTTCTCCCGCCAGTTTCTCTTTCATCGTGTGTTCCAGATCTGTTACGGGATGTGTTCTAGTCACGGTGACGGATCATCTTCTTCAGCTAATCTCTTCTCTGGTGATCAGATCTACGGTTTTGACCAAGAACAGATCATCTCGTTCAACAGATCTAGAGTTTTGATTTTGTTGGGAGATAATTGATGGCATGAAACAAGTTCTTCAAGAAGAAGGAGATGAGGTGAAAAATAAATTAAAGGTAAATATGAATGTACAAACTCTAAAGCACATGGTATAAGTAATTTTAGGAAAAAGACATTAATACCCTCACGTTTTCAGCACGTGAGGGCTTTAATGGCCAAAAAGAGACGGTAGGTGGACGGAAGGACGAAATCGCAGAATTTAGAATAGCACAGGGACAATAAAAAACGAAAAAAAAGTACGGGAACAAAAACACATAATCAAGAAAACCACATGGACAAAATTTGTAATTTACTCTACTTATTAAAAGCTTACGTCCGTCCAATTTGGAAGTTAAAATTCCCAGGACACATGATGGGCAGAAAAGTAAGTTCCCATCCCTTTTTAATTAATCTCCCTCTATAACATCGATTAGTCAACAAACATCAATTCGATTACAAACAAAACTCTAGAATAACACTGATCACTGTTAAGGAAGATAGCGATCGGAGGAAATTTAAACACAATTGTTTGAAGTCAATTTTTAAATTTAAGTCAAAATTATCATCGGTTAGTCAACAAATTAAACATCAATTCGATAACAAACAAAACTCTAGAATAACACTGATAAAGGAAGATAGCGATTGGAGGAAATTTACATGAGATCTTGTTTCGAGTGGCGCATCAAAATGCTACGGTACGTACCGGCGTGCTTTAATTTGTAACTCCATTCGTCCCACAAAAAACTTTTTAGACACAATTTTTTAAAAGATCGTTAGTAGTAGGGTCCTTGATAATACTTTTGATTAAAATATAAAGTTAGATTGGAGAGAGAAAGTGTTTCAAAGCTTCTCCAACCATAAACTTTATAAAACTCACTCAATCTCTATAATTGGTGGGTCAATTCACTCTAAACATAACCTCAACTCCAATCATAAACTCTATCAATCCCTCTAAAATTAGTGGGACCCATAGAAATCATATTTTTAATTAATTTATTTTACATTACAAAAGAAAATTAGAGTGAAGGATATGTGGGGTCCATAGATAGAGGCATGGATAGAGGGGATACCCTCTCACTTTAAATATAGAGGGACTTTTTCTCTCACTCTATATTTAGACTGAGGGATAGAGGTGGGTTGGAGAAGATAAAACTTCAAATATAGAGATAGAGGGATAGATAGAGTATGATTGGAGAACTCTTAGTGGTGGAATCGTTGATAATAATATTATTTTGTTAAGTAGGTCCCTCAAATTTGAGAAATAAGAACTTTTTTGTGGGACAAAGTTTAAAGAAGAAATGAGAATTTTTTCTATGTGACGAAGGGAGTATTTCAAAAGATTGCTCAAATTTATTATAATTGAAGGGTGTAAAGGGTGTATGTTTTTTTTCCTCATCTTAAAAGGTTGCTAGGTGCTTTATAATTATAACGGTTGTGATATATTCAAGGAGGTCAATGATTTTTATAAAATCCCAATGAACAAATCTCACCTATTGGATTAATTAACTCCCAAATCACCACCACCACCAGAATCACAGATGATTCAACACATCAACACCACCACCACCTCATGTGTATTAAATTACATGTGATTCACACCGCCGACCACCACCACCACCACCACCACCCCATGTGTATTAAATCATATGTGATTCAACACGGCCGACCACCACCATCACCACCACCACCAACCTCTGCCGGCCACCGTCTCCACCATCGGCAACCCCTCGCCAGTGTCGGCTGTTTGTAATCACATGTGATTGCGTATACAATCACTTGTGATTGCGCCGGCCGGAGGCGGTGGCGACCGGTGGCGGACGGCGCTCGAAGGTGGTGGTCGGTGGTGGTGGCCGACAGTGGTGGTTGTATATTGAATCACATGTGATTTGACGATGGTGGTGATTATGTATTGAATTATATGTGATTTGATGATGGTGGTGATTAAGAGATCTTTTAATCCAATAACTAAGATTTATTCCTTGCGACTTTATAAAAATCAAGGATCTCATTTAACGCAACTTTGTAACGGTTATTGTCATAATTAAGTGTATGTTTTTCTAATTTGTCGTTTTTTATTTGTGTTTCTAAGTAAGTGTATCTTTCTTGTTGAAGATAGTTTATAGTTTTAATACAATAGACGTTCAATACGAAAAAGAGAGTAAGAAAACACAATCTAAAATCTTTTGAATAAGATTGATAACATGATTAAAAACAATCCTCTTGATTAGATGTTGGAGCTAGAGACATGTTATCTTAATTATTATTCCAGATGGATCGATGATGCGATGGATGTTTTATGTAGCTAGCTAGCTAGTAACGTTAACTATTGGATCTAGAGCTCAACATTACATGTATTGGGGCTCTTGAGTGGATATGTGCACATTAGATTACAGCCGCATAATCCTCGTTGTGATCCGTCGCGTAAAAGTCTAAAGTACCCCTTCTCTCCCCAAGCTTCACCCCAAGAGTTCTTGATGATCCAGTACTTCATCCCTTCGGGTGTTTCATCGTATCCCACAATTAATCGCCATAGCATGGTCAGAACTGTCTGTTACACAAGGTCCCGTATAAACGCCCTGCAATGCATGCAACAAATTCAATCAAACATGAATTAATTACTGTATATGACAATTAATTGTACGTAGGTAGGTAGGTATAATTACCGATGAGTAGGACATGAATTCGTCAGCAGTAACATCCATGGAAAAAGCAAGAGGCTGGTTTGCAACAGCTTTCATGACGGAACATTCGTCGGCAGGGACATTCTCGCCGCCGTCAAGGGTGACGGCATGATGGCCAAACTTTTCAGTTTTGCAGGGCTCTTGTACGGCTTTGTAAGGGTAGAACTCGTCTGTAGCAAGACCACCGTGGTCCCTGATGTAATCGAACGCTGGGGCCATCCACCCTCCGTCACACCCGTCATTTCCGGCATTGTCACAGTCCACAAGCTGCTGTTCTGATAACACTAGCAGTTTTGTCAGGATCGATTAACTATGATGAAGTTAATAAACACCTTAGATCTAATTGATTATAGAAGTTGCAGCGGATCAACACTATATCAATATATTAAGAACGATGAACTGTAAATAATAAACGAAAATATTAAGAACACAGTTTCACAAAAAGCTTCAATGTATATTATCAAGTTAACAATACACACGTACGTTTACAATTCGTAAGGAACTATTTATAATAGTCCTTGAAGCTAAACTATTTACCCTAGTTATTCTAAGACTTGATTTACATTCGAATTATAAAGATATACATTGATTTACATTCTATAACTATCTCTACGAAGATCTCGGACTTGATGTGCTTCCAAAACGCGTATCAGTAGTAAACTGCAATCACCAGTAGTAAATCCATATCATCAGTAGTAAGTTTGGTGATCAGTAGTAAGTCCAATATCAACGTCAGTAGTAACTACTATTGATCAGTAGTATCTTCAATAAGCCTTGATCAGTACCAGCATCAACTCATCAGTAGTAAACAATTTCTGCCCCATCAGTACTAAGTATGATCAGTACTAACTGCAGCATCAGTAATAAGTTGATCTGTAATTTACTCCAACAATCTCCCCCTAAACTTATTGATTATCTTTCAATCAACTAAGTTTTTCTTGTTCTTCTTGTTCTTTCTTTCTTTTCTCTAAAGTTCTTTTATTCTGTTGAAGTCTTTGCTCAATGATGTATTTGCTGTTTCTCTTTGTGAAATAATTCAATTTGTTTTGGAACATAACAGCATCATACGGCTTCATCATTGTGTTTGTGAATATCTGATACATAGTCTTCTCAGAATGAGGATATTCTTTTTCATACAGATATAGTTCACAAACTTTGCCAGATTTTTCAAAGAAGGACATGTTGGCAGTTGGAATCACATTCCAAGCATAGACATTTCCTTGGTCTGCAAATTGTTCTGGATAATGGTCTGGATAGAAAGCAGCATCAATCATTCTAGTTAGGTATCCAGCTCCAGATTCTTTCCATGATTTCTTTCTCATCCTTGGTTTACCAATGATCAATAGTTTAATAACATCACTTCTTGAGCAGGACATGATCAAAGGTAACCATCCAGTAAACTTTTGAATGATCTTGTCTTCCCTTACAACTACTATGACATTGTTGGGCAAAACTCTCCAATTGATGATTGGATTGTTCTGTAAGGGAGCAACTGGTAGTTCAAGAACAGGAATGACTTGCTCTGTTTTTGACTTCTTTTGAGCACTTTGTTCTTGAGAGACCATCTTTCTTTTCTTTGTTGATGGCTCACCAGTAGTTGAGATATTATCCTTCTTGATTAAGTTTGGACTGATTGGGATTAAAGTTTTGATTTGACTTAAGGCTTTGGATTTCTTTTCTTCTTCTTCTTCTTGCTCAGCTAAATCCTTCTTCTTAGCAGTGCAATATTTTTCAATTATAGTCATCATCTTCATTCTTCCAAATGACTTTGCACTATGCCCTTTTGTTTTCAAATACTCAATCATATTGGCCTTCTGTTCATATACATCATCTGTTAGCTCAGTTTTAGTTTTCTTGCATTCAGAGACCAAATATTCAAGGCATTGAATATGTTCTTCTTCAACCTTTCTGAGACTTTTGAATTCTGCCTTTTGAGCTTTTATCTGAATGTCATCTGTTTGAACAGGTATTTCAGCTTGTTGAGGTTTTTGAACTTTTGATCTTTCCTTTTCAGCTTTCTTTTTCCTTTCCTCAATAGCTTGATACATAGCCACTTTCTCCAAGAATTTTCTATGTTTTATCCTCCATCTTGATTGCTTCTCTGATCTGACATGATTGATTTTGTTCACCATATGGTGACCTAGTGCTCTGTTTGGGTAATCATCATCATAGACTTCTTTGCCCTTTCCAACACATGCAGGCAGAACAGATGGAGGTGGAGAGTATTTCATGTCTGGAATACCAGTAAGTAGTAATTTTGGATAAAACAGTTTGAGTTGATCTTCTGGTAATATTTTGGGGTGTGGAGGAAGTGTACATTCATCTACCTCAAACCAGTTCACATTATCATCAATGTCAGGTATGATAAGTGGTTGAGCAGGTGTTGGTGGTTTGGAGATGATTACATGTCTTTCTCTTTCAATTAGCTCTGGTAGCTGTAATTCTTCCTCTTCAGTAGTAACCAGAGTAGTTACTACTGGTGTGGCTTCAGGAGTTACTACTGATAGGGCATCAGTAGTATTTGGTACATTCATTTCCTCTTCTTCATTTACTACTGCTATGATATCAGTAGTAGGAGTTACTACTGATACTTCTTTTTCAGCTTGTTCTTCCATATGAGCAGTAGTAATAGGCTCTTCTTCAGTGACCATCATTTATGGGCCTTCATCAACTGTTGTTTCTTTTAAATTTAAGAGAGAGGATGCTGCTGCTGCAATTGATTCATCAATCATTGTTTGAATATTATCCTTCTCCCCCTTAGTGAGCTCTACTGGTGGAGCCTCACTATCATCAATCTTCTTCTTCAATTTTCTGATGATTTTAGTTTGTTGATGAAGCGTGTGCTCATAGAATCTCATTCTCTTGTTGATGGTGTTCATATGCCTTTTCATTGCAGCCATTGTTTTCCCTTGATTTGTGAGATAAGTAAGACAATCTTGTACAGTGGATTCAAGAGAATCCACTTTATCCGTCAATTGTTTGATTTTAATACTGCCCTCACCCCATCTAGCAAGATCATCGGGCTCACTAACAGCTACATTGGTTTGAAGGTTTTCCATCTTATCCATCAATTCCACAGATCTGCCCTCATCACTTCTTGGTGATTCATTGGGTCTTTTAGACATCCTCTTCTTCCTAGAAGAAGCAGAGATGCCCCCCCTTGTGGTTTCTTGGCACCGGGGTCCTTTAAGTAACTCCTCAAATGAGTCATCACTTAAAGTTACCGAGGTCTGGGTCTTAGTGATGTTCCCACTATCCTGTGCACCCACCTTTGGGGCATCAGTAGTGAGAGCCCTCACCTCATGTCCTCTCTCCTCCTTGGAGGACAACTCTTTGAGTCTGGGGTGTGACTCGATTGTCCCCTGGTGTCCTTTGAGGAAGATTTCTTCCTTTTATAAATTGAGGAAATATTTTTGGTTTTGTTTGGTAGGTCTTCCACAGAGTGAAGAGTAGCACTCTGCAGATTTTTGTCAAGTTCCTGGGACACATGCAGGACTTCTATATTTGAGGGTGATTGAGTGACTGTTTGGGGTGGTGTTTGGGCTGTATTTGGGGGTGATGGAGTGGGTTGAGGTTCAATTTGGGTTGTATCTTTGATTGAACCCTCTCCAGTATGTGTTTGATCTTTGATCATGTTAGGAAACAGAGGGGTTTCCTTACCCGAAAATTTAAATTGTTTTCTCATATTTGAGAAAACTTTCTTGTTCAACTCAGGTATTATGAAAATATTTTTGGGAGTTGACAAGTTTTGCAATTCAATGTTTATGATATGTTGGAGAAATCTGGGATACATTAAAAATTTTGTGGAACTAAGATTTCCCAACATACCTTCAAAAATCATGTAAGAAAAATTAAATACTTGGTCTGTGCATAAACAGACAACAGCAGAGGCTATTGCCTTATTAAACTCATTCCAAGTACTTCTTTTTGGAGAAATACAATGCTGAATTGTATGTACTAAAAATTTCCATTGTGGGGAGAGAAGACCCTTTTGAAAAGTTACTATATTCAGTCTTCCCTCATAACCCATTTTATTTAAAATTTCAGCAATGAATTCCTTAGGAAGAGTAGACATACCTGAATCATCATGTAGTTGTAGATGATGTCTGATTGATTGTTCAGTTACTGTTATATGCTTTCCATCTACTTTTGATTTGATCATCGATGTGGTTGTACCTTCTGTTCTTTCAGCATTGGTCCAGAAATCAACCAAGTGCTGTTGATATGCTTTTGGTTTAACAGTTAAAGCAAACTGTATGTAAGAATTTCTCAAAAAATTTACGATTGGACGAAAATCTTTTGTTCCGTCGGGATTCTTTAGGAATGCACACATGTTATGAAATTCTGAATATTTAAGATCGGTTTGCACATCGAGAGATTGTAGAGTTGCCATTGTTGTTGATTTTGAGAGAAAGATGTAAGAATTTTGTTCTTGATGAGAGGTTTTTGATCGAAAGCTAGGGTTTATCGAGAGGATTTTGTAAATCGAAGTGAAGATAATGCTAAATTAATCGACTGCCGCCTTTTATATCTTTCGATTTAACCTGCAAAAAGACTAAAATGCCCTTCGAATCATAACATAACGGTTATTTTCATGGGGGTTAGTTTGGTAATTGTGATTCTGAAATACCAGTAGTAAATAAGATATCAGTAATAAAGATTTTGACATCAGTAGTGACTAAGGATTTTGACATCAGTAGTAACTCTATACATCAGTAGTAACCACCAACATGCATGACCAGTAGTATATGAGAATACCAGTAGTACTGACTTACCAGTAGTATTTATGTAAACCTAATATACACCAGTAGTAATGACCTACCAGTAGTATTTTGTGCACATGCCTACAACCAGTAATACAGATCTACCAGTAGTAAAACACTTAAACAAATAAATAACTTTTTACGACAAAACTTTACACATGACTTTAAGTGAGATTTTAATTTATCACAATCATTCCAATACTGCTAACCAAGAAGTTGAATATTCCTACATCAAATGCTTTTGTAAAAAGATCTGCTAATTGATCATCAGTATGGATTTTGACTACTTTGATTAATTTCTTTTCATTGCAATCTCTTATAAAATGAAATCTTATTTCAATGTGTTTAGTTTTAGAGTGTTTTACTGGATTGTTCACAATACTAATAGCACTTTGATTATCAATAAAAATAGGAGTTTTAAGGATAGAGATACCAAAGTCTAGAAGCTGGTTTTGAATCCAGAGTACTTGAGCACAACAAGCAGATGCAGCTACATACTCTGCTTCAGCAGTTGATGTTGATACATTTGTTTCCTTCTTACATTGCCATGACACCAGTCTTGATCCAAAGAATTGACATCCACCAGTAGTGGACTTTCTGTCTTGGCATTCACCTCCATAGTCACTATCTGTGTAGGCTATGAGTTCAAAGGGTGAATCATGTGGATACCATAGAACTAGTGATGGTTTGCCTTTCAAGTATCTGAATATTCTTTTGACAGCTTGCAAGTGTAGTTCTTTAGGTCTTGCTTGATATCTTGCACACACACAAACACTATACATAATGTCAGGTCTTGATGCAGTTAAGTACATCAAAGAGCCTATCATTGATCTATATAGGTGTTCATCTACATCCTCCCCCTCAACATCAGGATGTAGGTGTTTGTGTGTTTCCATTGGTGTACTTGCACTCTTAGTGTCTTTCAAATCAAATTTCTCCAAGATGTCTTTGACATATTTTGATTGATTTATCAAAATACCATCTGTTCTTTGACTGACTTGGAGTCCAAGGAAGAAGTTCATTGGACCCATAGAGCTCATCTTGAATTTAATCTGCATCAGTTCTTCAAATTCTTTGCATAATACATCATTTGTTGAACCAAAGATGATATCATCTACATAGATTTGTACCAGTAGTATATCATCTTTGACTTTCTTTGTAAACAAAGTTTTGTCAATGGCTCCTCTTTTAAAATTATTTTTTAATAGATATGATGATAATGTATCATACCATGCTCTTGGTGCCTGATGTAGGCCATATAGAGCTTTATCCAGTTTGAACACATAATCACCATGTTTTGGATCTTCAAAGCCTGGAGGTTGGCACACATAGACCTCTTCTTCAATCTTCCCATATAGGAATGCACTCTTCACATCCATTTGATAGACTTTGAACTTCTTGAATGAAGCATATGCTAGAAATATTCTTATAGCTTCAATTCTAGCAACATGAGCATATACTTCATCATAGTCTATTCCTTCTTCTTGAGTGTATCCTTGGGCTACAAGTCTGGCTTTGTTCTTGATCACTATACCTCTTTCATCTTTCTTGTTTCTAAAGATCCATCTTGTTCCAATGGCTCTTTTTCCTTTGGGTAGAGGTACAAGTGTCCAAACAGCTTGTAATTTGAATTGAAGGAGTTCTTCTTGCATTGCCTCGATCCAGTTTGAGTCCTTCATTGCTTGTTGGATCTTCTTTGGTTCATCCTGAGACAGAAAGCATTCAAACATACATTCATTAGCAATTAAACTTATATTACACATGTTTGCAGTTAAGCTTTTGTTTAATTTGCTTCTTGTTTGCAGTGGTGAGTTAACATCACTTAGAACAAGGTCTAATGGATGGTTCTTCTGAGTCCTTGTGGTTGTAGATTTATCAACTTCTAGTTGATTTTCAAGATTGGACTCATTTGTCTCAGGCAGTTGTTCCTCTAGTGATCCTTCATTGTCATTGATGTTTGATTCATCATCATCTTGGTCAGAATTGCTACTGCTATTGTCTTCATTGAGATCAGTAGTATTGTTGTTGTTACTGGTATCAGTAGTATCCTGAGAATCTAGGCTATTGTTAGGACCAGTAGTATTTTGAGTACTATTACTGGTACCAGTAGTATTTGAATTACTACTGTCCTCATTCTCAGAGTTACTACTGTTTCCACAATTTGAGTTATTACTGACATCAGTATTAACTATGGGAGCAGTATTAACTACTATGTATCTCATCTCTTCTTGACCAGTATTAACAGATGATGTTCCTTGCTTTTGAGTATGACAGTTTGGATCACCTGCATTGAAATTCATGTTAGAATTAAAGGATTTGGTTAGATTGTCTATGTTAAATAGCCAATCTGGACCATTTCCTTGTTCATTGGGAACATTTTCATTAAAGGATACATTAATGCTTTCTTCAATTATCCTTAGTCTTTTGTTGAATACTCTGTATGATTTGCTTTGAGTAGAGTATCCCACAAAGATTCCATCATCAGCTTTGCAGTCAAATTTACCAATTTGTTCTCTTGTAATCAGAATAGTACAAGGACAACCAAATGATTTTAAAAAGCTTATAGAAGGTTTTCTTTTATTAAAAAGTTCATACGGTGTTTTAAAATGTGGCTTCACTATTAATACTCTGTTCTGAACATAACAGGCAGTATTAACAGCTTCTGCCCAAAAAGTAATTGGTAATTTTGAGTCTGCTAGCATTGATCTTGCTGCTTCAATGATGGTTCTGTTTCTTCTTTCAGCTACACCATTTTGTTGTGGAGTTCTAGGTGAGCTGTATTGCCTGTCAATTCCTTTAAGATCACAAAAGTTAATTAAGTTAGCATTTTTAAATTCTGTGCCATTGTCACATCTTATTGCTTTAACTTTTTGATCAGATGTGTTCTCCACTTTGACAATTAAGTTCTTTATGAGTTCACTTGTTTCATCCTTTGTCCTGAGAAAGAAAACCCATGTATATCTGGAAAAGTCATCAGTAATAACAAGACAATATTGTTTCTTTCCAATACTCATTACATTTGTAGGTCCAAAAAGGTCCATATGTAAGAGTTGTAAAGGAACAGAAATAGAGTTCACAGTTTTGGACTTATGAGAAGACTTGTGTTGTTTACCTTTTAGGCATGCAACACAATGATGATCACACATAAATTGTTTTTGAGGTAGTCCAATGACCAGATTTCTTTTTACTAAATTGTTCATGTTTTTGAAATTAGTGTGACACATCCTTCTATGCCATAGTTCTGATTCAGTGGTGTTTGCCTTGGATATAAAACAGTTGACCTCATTTGAAGAAATGAGTTCTCCCCCTATATCCAGGCAATACACATTGTTTCTCCTTGGAGTTCTTAAAACAACATATTTTTCATCTAAAATAAAGTCAGGAGAAAGAATGATGCACTCAATGTCTGTGAAAAGAATTTTATTCTTTTTATCACACACTTGAGACACACTGACAAGATTGTATTTTAGTTCAGCTACATAAAATACATCATCAAAGGTAATTTTGCCATTAGTAACAGTACCTTTACCTGTAATCTTACCTCCCTGTGGGTTCTCACCAAATGCCACATATACTCCATCAAATAACTTGAAATCTTTAAGAATTTGTAGATTTCCAGTCATGTGCCTTGAGCATCCACTATCAATATGCCATGTTCTTTCTTCTTCTGGGATCTGAATGCTCTGCACAAGTGAGTAAAGGATTAGTTAAGTTTGGGAACCCAAGCTTTATATGTCTTGGGTTCATCCTTTGAGAAATAAGCTTTTGGAGATTTAACTTTAAACATTTTTGGTGCCCATACTTGTTTATTACTGGTGTTTAGTTTTACTACTGCCCTTTTAAACGTATTACTGGTGTGAGAATTTTCTACTAATTTTGGTTTATACCCATGATGTTTAGCTTTTGAATGCTTTACTACTGATGGGCCAGTAGTATTTGGGTACTTACCATGTTTAGAATGACCAGTAGTGTTTTTAGGGTTGACACCAGTAGTATTTTTGAAAGTTGGTTTGGGAGCAGTAGTATTTTTGTAATTAGGGTTTTTACCAGTAGTGTTTTTGTACTGGTACCATACAGCATTATAATTAGGGTTAACACCAGTAGTAAAATTGTTACAGTTTTTACTGGTGTTGGAAAATTTAAAATATTGTTTATTTTGATTTGATTTTCCATTGTTCTTGAAGTAATTGCTGTTCTTTGGGCTTCCAACTCTTCTGTTTTGCACAAATCTTGATGCAGTTCTTCCAAATCTTGGTGTTTCAGCAATTGGAATTTTATTTTTACTTACTACTGAAGGACCAGTAGTATCTTTTAATTTCTGTGTTTTTGCCTTTTCTTTGAAAGTTTTAAATTCTTTGAATTCTTTACAATTTATTGGATTGAAGTGACAATCCTTTGCTAAATGATTCATTTTGTTGCAAATAACACATCTTAATTTCTTACTTTTTGCACCTTCAGGTATTCTTTGATCTAAGAGTTGAATTTTATTTCTTTCATTTCCCCTTTTTAAAATTTTTGGTATATTTTCTGCATTATATTTAGGAGAATCTTCTTCACTTTGTGCTGTGTGAAAACTTGTATCAATTGATTTTGGAGATTCAATTGGAGAAATTGTAAATTCAATTGTTTGGTTATCATCAGAAGAATCATTTGATTCAGATGTTTCATTATGTGATTCAGTTTGATGTTCAGTTTTTAATTCATTAATGATTCTTTCTGAACTGTTTTTAAGTGGAGGAATGAATTTATATGGAGGTGGTACAGCATGATATCCCACCCCATGGACAACTTTTTCTGTAGTTTGATTGTTAGTTAGTTCATCAAGAATTTTTGTACTTCTTTCAAACTTTTTAATTGTTACTTTATTCTGTTCAATTTCAAGTTGACATTCTTCTAATTTGCATGTTAATTCTTTATTTTTTAATTCATAAAACTCTTTCTCATCCACAGCCTGAAGCAATTCTTCCTTTATCCTTTGATCAATCATCTGGTACACCTTTATTTGATGTTCTTGATCAGCAATCACACCATCAAACTCATGATTTCTTCTGACTGCTTTTGCTAAATCTTCATTTAATTTAGTGTTTTCTTTTTCTAGATTTTTAACAATTTTAATACATTCAGAAGTACAAGGTTTAGGTTTTACCTCAGTTTTGTTGTCAGTAAAGGCCATGAGAGCTTGATTTTGAGCATGCTCTTCTGCTTGGAAGCTCCAGTCATATCCTTGTCCTTGTTGTGAAACAAGAGCAGTTGATTTTGATCTTTTGTCTGGCTGAGGACATTCTTTTGCAAAGTGACCAAGATTGTTACAGTTGTAGCATTTGACTTTTGTTTTGTCAAATCCAGCTTTGTCACCTTTGTTGTAGTTGAGGCTTGTCCTCCAGTCCTTTTTAAGAACCTTTTGGTTCTTAGGCTCAGCATAGCCATCTGCCATTTAAGATCCATTTCCTCAAGATCATCTGGATTTAATTGTTCCAAGTCATCACTAATCAGTGCAGTATGCACATGACTAGTGAAGAAGGATTCTCTTGCAGTGTCCTCAGAATCTGCTGCCTTTCCTGTGGAGGTTTCCTGACCTTGACCTGTACTAGATACAAATGCAGCATTATTAGAAGAAATAGAAGGGTTCTTTTGATTTACCTCAGTTTCAAATACTCTGAGATCATTGTAGAGTTCATCCAACTCCTTTTCTTCTAGTGCATCTCTTTGTCTATATACCACTGTATACATGGCCCATTCTTCACTTAGAGACCTTAGGAACTTCATGTTGACATCTTCTTGATCCATCTTAACCCCAACCTGGTTAAGTTCACCAATTAGCTTGTTGAATCTGTCAAACACTTGAGTGAGTGTTTCATTGGGCTTTCCTTTGAAATTTTCAAAGTCTTGTTTGAGAACAGACTTCATATTCCTTTTGGTGCTCTTTGTCCCAACAAATCTCTTCTCCAGTTCTTCCCAAAGTACCTTTACATCATCATACTCAACGAAGAGATGTTGATAGTCGTTAGGAATGGCCAGTAGGAGAGTGCTTAGAGTTTTAAGTTCGATTCCCTTGTCTTTCTTCTCCTTCTCACACTTAAGTTTGTCTGCCTCAGTTGCAGAGCTGCTTGCTTGACCAGGACCAATTTTGTTTCCTTCAAGGATAACTTCCCACATGGAATAATCTGTAATAAGCATGTATTGCTTAATACGATTCTTCCACATCCCAAAGTTATTGGGTGTGAGTATAGGGATTTTATTGGCCTGAGTGCTTTCATTGTTATCGGTCATGATTAACAATCTGTGTGTTTTAAAGATTAAAACTTTTTGTTGTTCTTAAAATCGTAGATCTAGAACCAATATGCTCTGATACCACTTGTCAGGATCGATTAACTATGATGAAGTTAATAAACACTTTAGATCTAATTGATTATAGAAGTTGCAGTGGATCAACACTATATCAATATATTAAGAACGATGAACTGTAAATAATAAACGAAAATATTAAGAACACCGTTTCACAAAAAGCTTCAATGTATATTATCAAGTTAACAATACACACGTACGTTTACAATTTGTAAGGAACTATTTATAATAGTCCTTGAAGCTAAACTATTTACCCTAGTTATTCTAGGACTTGATTTACATTCGAATTATAAAGATATACATTGATTAACATTCTATAACTATCTCTACGAAGATCTCGGACTTGATATGCTTCCAAAACGCGTATCAGTAGTAAACTGCAATCACCAGTAGTAAATCCGTATCATCAGTAGTAAGTTTGGTGATCAGTAGTAAGTCCAATATCAACGTCAGTAGTAACTACTATTGATCAGTAGTATCTTCAATAAGCCTTGATCAGTAGTAACTTAGTTATAGTCTTTCACCAGCATCAACTCATCAGTAGTAAACAATTTCTGCCCCATCAGTACTAAGTATGATCAGTACTAACTGCAGCATCAGTAATAAGTTGATCTGTAATTTACTCCAACAATTTTCCCCGTTCTGATCGCGTTTATTCCTTCCACTGCAGCAACCGCCGAAAACGAATAACAGCTTCCTGTAAAAATAACATACTTCACGTCTCACTCAATCTTACTTTTGTTTTATCTAACCCAAAAATATAACTATATGAGTTAACCAAAACCTACTTTTAGCGTTTACTGTGTTCACTTAAGTTGTGTATTATCTTAAATGTAACAAATCGTGGTTATTTCAAACGTATAAAATTTACAATGATGAATAAGTAGAAATTATGAAAATTAAGAAAATATTCTTCCCTCCGTCCCACAAAAAACTTTACATTTCTCCTTCAAATTTTGTCCCACAAAAAAGTTTACATTTCTCAAAATTTAGGAGGCCCACCTAATAAAATAATAATATTATCAATCATTCAACCAATAAAACACTTTCTCTCTCCAATCTACCCTTATATTTTAATCAAAAGTATTACAAATGGCCCACCACTAACTATCTCCTAAAATATTGTGCTCATGAGAAATGTAAAGTTTTTTGTGGGACGGAGGGAGTATAAATTATCTACAAGTCATCTGGATTATAGAGTAGCTAAAAGTGATATACTTTCTCCGATTCAAAATAAGTGATACATTGTTGATTTCACGGGTTTTGAGGTAAAAGTTTGTAATGAGGGTTAAATTAGATTAATTTGATGGTTAGTGGATAATGGGTCCCACAATTTTTGAATAAAGTAAGGTTAATGGTGTTTAAAAGTAAAAGTAAGGGTAGAGAGGTCATTTGACTTTATTAAAGTAGGTAGTTAATGGGTGTGGGACCCACTACTTTTTACCAAATAAGGTAAAATTTCAAAGTGTATCACTTATTTTGATACACCCAAATATGGAAAGTATATCACTTATTTTGAATCGGAGGAAGTATTAAATTTGTAATGGATTGAATATGTAAATAAAATATAGATATAAGTTAAAAGTTTAATACTTCCTCCGTTTTAAAAATAAGTGACACAGATTGGGTTACATATTTATTGAGTCAAAAGATTGTAATGAAGATTAAGTTAGATTAAATTGGATAGTTAATGAGTTATGGTCCCATATATTATGATTAAGGTGAGTATAATGATATTTGAAAGTAAAAGTAAGGGTAAAAAAGTAATTTCACTTTATAAAAGTAGATAAATAGTGGAGAAGAGGCACTACTAGAAAAAGGTCCCTGTTCCTACCGATTTTTTCCTAGGGGTAATTTCCCTCGGAAATTCCTACACATTTCCGAGGAATATCCTAGGAAATTCGAATAAATAAACTTCCTCGGAAACCCCTCGGAAATTCCGAGGGATTTCCGAGGGAATTCCAAAAAACTCATTTGAAAAAAGTTTCCTCGGAATCCCCTCGGAAGTTTTCGAGGGATTTCCGAGGGATATCAAAAAATAGGGTTTAAAAAAAGATTCCTCGGAAATCCCTCGTAAACTTCCGAGGGATATCAAAAAATAGGGTTTAAAAAAAGATTCCTCGGAAATCCCTCGGAAACTTCCGAGGGATTTTCGATGGAATTCAAAAAAGACCGTTTGAAAAAAGATTCCTCGGAAATCCCTCGGAAATGTTCAAGGATTTTTTTTCACTTTATATACTTCATTTTATACTTTGTATAAAATAAATGTCCTTCGTAAATAATGATATTGCGAAAAGTATGAAACACGAAAATGATTTATAAACCCTTAAAAAACAAAAAACTAATTCTATTTATTAGAAATTCGTAGGAAATGTGTAGGAAATTCCGAGGAATTTTCTAGGGAATCTCGAATCCCTAGGAAATGTGTAGGAAGTTCCGAGGGATTTCCTAGGGGATTTTATCCTTTTAAGGTTCAAATGTTATTTTTCGTTCAATATTTGTAAAACTTGGTGACACACTATATTGTTTTATATCACCAAGTTATACATGTGTACGTACATATATATACACATAAATATATTCACACATATACATCTTGTTATATTAGAACGAGATAAACACGTTTAGAGTTTAGGTTCAACAATGGATATGTATGCACGTAAGTATATATTATTTGTAACGTGAGAAAACGAATCTGCTTCATGTATAATGATGTTGTGAAAAATATGGAACAATAAAATGATGTATAAACCCCTAAAAACGGAAAAGTAATTATATTTGTTGGGAATTCGTAGGAAATGTGTAGGAATTTCCTAGGGATTTCCTAGGGAATTTCTATATCCCTAGGAAATGTGTAGGAAGTTCCTAGGGATTTCCTAGGGAATAAAATAATTTTTTCATTTTTAAGGTTCACATTTCATTTTTCGTTTCATATTTTTGTGAAACTTGGTGACATACTAAATTATTTTACAACACCAACTTATATATATGTACATACATATACGTATACATAAACATACACATACACATCAAGTTATATTAAAACGAGATAAACACGTTCAGAGTTTAGGTTCAATTATGGATACGTATGCACATAAGATATAATTTGTTACATGATAAAATGAATTTCCTTCATGTATAATGATGTTTTGAAAAGTATGAAATAAAAAAATGATGTGCGAATCCTTAAAAACGAAAAACTAATGTTTTTTGTTGCTAATTCGTAGGAAATGTGTAGGAATTTCCAAGGGATTTCCTAGGGAATTTCTAAATTCCTCGGAAATGTGTAGGAAGTTTCGAGGGAATTCCTAGGGAATAAACATATAGACACATATATATATATCAAGTTATGCTACGAGGCCTAGGCACATTAACTATTAAAAGTTACATAAACTTTTTATGTTAGAGGAAAAGTAAATTAGGACGTAACTAGTATATTTTGTTAAATAGAGGGTTATATAGGACTACCATTTATTAAAATATGGCATTTTCAACAAAAAAAAAAGAAAAAAAACTAGTTATAATCGTGCTTATTAACAAAACTAGAGATTTCTAAATTCTAAATTATGAAGTTCCGAGGGATTTCCTAGGGAATTTTTATATCCCTAGGAAATGTGTAGAAAGTTTTAAATTAAAATAGCTGTAACTTTTCATAGGGATTTCCGAGAAAGATGTATTTGTTAGGGATTTCCGAGGACAATAAGGTTTTTTCATTTAACCCCCAAATATTTTGAGGCTTTTCCCCCTTTACCGTTTACATCATCTAGGGCTTTTTTTACTTAGCCCAAATTAGCTTCATCTCCCGTGTGTAAACCATCTAGCAACATCAAGCGACGGTCGACTCTTTCTCCTCACCGGCGACACCAGCGACACCTGCTCTTCTCCAATCAGACGCCAGCGGCGGAAGTTTGCAAAGGTAAACCAGCTATTACGTTCGTATCACAATCTTTGACTGTATTTTCTGAGTAAGTATTTCTAACACATGTTAGTTGTAATAATATATAATATCGATGTTTAATCTGTGGCCAGTGGACTTCAATCGGTGGGATATATATATTTTATATGTTAGTGGTATATATAATATATGTATATATGTATTGTCGGCCATTTGGGTGGGTATGAGTAAATTGGTAATTACAATTTTTAAATTTTCTTCCCATGTGACAGTAATCCAACATTTGTTTTTTTGCTTAACAATAATCACAATATTATGGAAAATGGACATCTTTTGTTATGAATTTGATGGTGTATAATGTTTTAGGAGGTGGTGAGATCATTTATACGGAACAGAAGGACCATTGTGTTTTTTTTTTATATAATTTTAATGTTGCTATTGTTCTTGTACTCTATTTGTTGCTAAATTACCCCTTACAAGTAAGAAATGTGCTCTTTAAACTAATTTATATAAGTTATAAACATTGTAGCAGTCAAGAACAAAACTCAAATGTCTTGTGTACATCTCATATAACCATCCAATTTTAAACATTTAAGATACTGAATGGTACGTATGCATAATATTAGATTTGGTTGTAAGGGGTAAAGTTAGGGGTAAAGTTAGGTTTCAGTTGGTTTTCGGTTCACTTTAGTTTTTACATGTTAGGTTATTTTGCAAAGTTTTTAACAAAATGTGGAATTTTAGTTATAGATTGAAAAATGTCGCATAATAGAGAATGGATGTACACCATGAGAGCCACTGAAAGTGGAAGTTTTAATCCGGCATTTACACAACATGTCAGTTATTTCTTGAATTTCGCATACACCAACGCAACTAACATTAGACGTACAACTATAGAAGGGGTGGAGGTTTTACAAATTAGATGTCTGTGTTCAAGATGTGAAAATCGTTTTTATGGAGATAGAGAGTCCATTCGATATCATATATATACCAAGGGATTCATGCCTAATTATCAGTTATGGTATGTTCATGGTGAATCATTTGGTACACAAGACGTGGGACAAAGTTCAAATCCCGTACCAGTTCAAGAAATTGATGGCGAGCATGGTGAATATAATGGATACACTCAGATGGTTATGGATAGCATGTACCAAAATCATCATCCTTATTATCAACAAGGACCACAAAACCCAAACCAAACAGCCGAGACATGTTATACCACGTTAAGGCAAGTTGATAAGCCTTTGTGGGTCGGGTCTACCAAAGCCACCACGCTCTCCACCACTTCAAGATTATTGAACTGGAAAGCAGAATGCAATGTTTCTGACTCATCATTTGATAAACTACTTGCAATATTCATAGACAGTCTACCCGATAGCGAGAACCTACCTACAAACTTTTACGAGACCAAGAAGATGTTGAAACCACTAGAGTTACCGTTGCATCAAATTCATGTATGCATAAACCAGTGCATTATATTTGATGGACAAGATTCTGATATGGATCATTGTAGAGTATGTGGTGAGAACAGATACAAGTCTAGAGGGAATAAGGTGCCTAATTTGGCCATGTTCTACATGCCGGTTGGACCAAGACTTCAAAGGTTGTTCTATTCCAAGGATATAGCCCAACAAATGACTTGGCACGTAGATCATCGTATACAACCGGAAAAGATGATACATCCTAGTGAAGGTCGAGCGTGGAACCATTTTGACTCAGTCTTTCCAGAGTTTGCACAAGAAACACGCAATGTTCGTCTTGGGTTGTGTACGGATGGCTTCAGTCCAAGTAATTCAACAGGGACCTCGTATTCTTGTTGGCCGGTGTTTATTACGGTTTACAACCTACCTCCTTGGATGGCCTTGAAAGAGCGGTACATACAAATTCCATTGATAATTCCCGGTCCAAGGAGTCCAGGACAAAATTTAGACGTTTTTCTCCAACCTTTAATAAATGAGTTGAAAATGTTGTTTAGTGATGGCATTGATACTTATGATGCATGTCGAAGGAACAATTTCCAAATGAAAGCCGTACTGCTATGGACAGTTAGTGACTTCCCTGCTTATGCAATGTTGTCCGGATGGAGCACACATGGTATGTTAGCTTGTCCATATTGCTCGGCCGAATCCGGATCATTCTATCTTGATTCTGGAGGGAAACCTTGTTGGTTCGACTGTCATAGACAACATCTTCCCTCTGGACACAAGTTTGGGAGCGATAAAATAAACTTTAGGAAAAACGTTACGGCCAGGAGAGTCAGACCAATTCCGTGGCCAACTGGAGAGGATATTTGGAGCTTTATCCAAGATTTTCCTACCGTTTACCAAGGCACTCCCTTTAGTAAGACCTTTAAAAAAGCGAATGGTTTCGGGACACAACATAATTGGGTAAAGAGAAGCATCTTTTGGGATCTTCCGTATTGGCGTAAATTGTTGATTCGACACAACCTCGACGTCATGCATGTCGAGAAGAATGTTTTCGACAATCTGTTTCACACGATGATGGGTACCCCCAAATCCAAAGACAATATGAAGGCGAGGGAAGACATTCAACTTTATTGTTACCGACCTCAATTAAACCCTATTCGTGATAACAATGGGAAGATGACCAAAGTGAGGGCACCTTACACTCTGAAAAAAAAAAGACGTTAAAAAAGTATGTGTATGGTTGAAAAAGCTTAAAGTTCCAGACGGTTATGCGTCAAACATAGGGAATTGTGTAAACGTCAAAGATGGAAGTTTTTATGGGTTCAAAAGCCATGATTGTCACGTGTTTATGCAACGATTGCTTCCACTTGCTATTAGAGGGTTTGTTTCAAAAGAGATATTTGAGGCTGTAACTGAGCTATGTGTGTTCTTTCGGGTCTTGTGCTCGAAAACGTTACATCTACATGACTTAGGGAACATGAAGCGTACTATTGTTCAAACTGTCTGCAAGTTGGAGAAAATATTTCCTCCTGGTTTCTTTGATTCCATGGAACACCTGGTCATACATCTAGTTGATGAAGCCATTCTTGGTGGTCCTGTGCAATACCGATGGATGTATCAATACGAGAGGTAATAACATTGTTTGTAAGTTTATAGATCAAAATATTTATAAACATATTTTCAGTATCTTAACACAATCTCATTAATGCAGAAAGTTGGGTTTTATAAAAAGAAGAATTAGAAACAAAGCAAGGGTTGAGGGTTCAATCGCAAAGGAACATCTAGTGAATGAACTCGCTACTTATTGTTCTTTATACTTCCCCGCGACCATTCAAACACGCCACAACCAAGAGCCGCGGAATTTTGCACCGCAACATCCCAAGTCTTCAAGTGAACACTCTCAACTAAGCGTGTTCATCTTTCCATCGAGAAGATTATATGAAAAAGGTGGAAACAAAAGACTCATGAAGTCTGACGAACTGCACAAAGTGCACACATATATTTTACTAAATTGTGCAGAAATTACTTCTTACATTGATGATTTTGATGAGGTGGCGCCACGATTGTATCCAGATGACCAAGAATCGTGTCTGAGAGATAAATATTTTTCAGAATGGTTCAAAGATCGCGTAAGTAAAACAAATTATATCTTAATGATTGACATCATTAACCAATACAATGAGTGTGTCTTCTTCAATTTAGGTATTGAGGGACTCATATAATGGAGACAATCGTGCAAAAAGTATGGAAATTTTAGCAAGGAAACCATCGCGACACGCTACATCTCACAAAGGGTACTTTGTAAATGGTTATATTCCTTTGTTCACAAATTCCGAAATGAAATAAGTTCCCACTAGTACAAAAATCATCAATCGCCACTACCAAAAACCGCGTCCATACATCATTAGCCATGGTTTTATTTTACATCAAAAGCGTAGCCTATACTTCCGCGTTTTAAAGTGCATATATGGCTACGGTAAATTTTAGTGGCCATATCATATGGAAAAGTGTAGCGATAGCATACAACCGTGGCTAATGGTTACCATATAGTCATATGTAATTAAAACGACGATAGTTGTAATCCTACTTTTAGAGACACAATCTATTGTACATTGTGTCTAATGGTTACCATATAGCCACATATCGTTATATTGGTGGTGACTACAAGCCCGATTTTAGACACATAGTTTTATATACATTGTGAGTAATCTATTATGTATTGTCACATGTAGTTATGTTGAGGGTGGCCGTAGAGTTCTTATAGATACATATGGTTTTTGTAATTGTGGCTATAGTTTAACCTATAGCCACATTAAAAAAAAATTAAATCTGTGACTTTTGATATCATTTGGCCACACTAAAAAAAATTATCAACATGGTTATTATTTCCTTTTTGACTTGTCAAACCCGATTGATAATAGTCAAACCCTAGTAGAAAACCGATTTAAACCGTTAAATTGTCGGCCAAAGAATTGCACTGCACCGAGCCTTAAGTCAAATGGCACACAACGTGAAAGGCATATGTGACTCAATCTTTAATTGCTTCAATATAGTTGGTGCACACTTCTTTTTATAGTGAAAGTAATTCCCCAAATTTTATACAAATAGCAATGTGGGATAACATTTAGCCACATTTAAATCAATTAACGTGACAATTGGTTGTATTTAGACACATAATCAATTTATCTGTAGTCGTAATCTTGGTATAGCCACATGAAAAATTGAGTGACTATTTTTTGTCCTATTGCCACATGACACACAATAATGATCGTGATTGTATACTAGCTTTCAACAACAACGACTTCATGTGGCTTATAAACACATATGCCCACAAATACTGGTATCACACTTAATCATGGCTGTTGTTTTCCCTTTAGCCACATAAGTCGTTATTACATATATGTGACCCTTGATAATATTTAGCCATATTTAACATTATTAACGTGACAATTTGCTACTTGTAGACACACATTTATATACAATTAGATTGTGATTATAAACTAATTTTAAAGACATAATTTTAATTTTACCTTTACCATTGCTATTATTTAGGTTATGGCCACACACAATTTTAGTTTTATCTTGATTTGATTTAGGGTATGACAAATATCCATCATATATCCACACAGACAAATAAAAGTTTTTAGTGACTATTGTTTATTGTAAAGCCACATAACTCACACAATAATGACCGTGGTTGTATACTTCTTTCAACAACAATGAATTTCATGTGGCAAATGAATACCAATTTTTGGACACACGAGTAGTTGGTTCATGTGGCTAAATATGTGTCTTTCGCCTCACGTATTAACCGTCACAAAATAATGTCACCTTTTAAAAAAAAATCATGGCGAAAACTGTGACATACGGCCACGCTACATGACCGTGGCTAGCAATGGACATGTTTATCATGTTAAATTGTGGCTAAAGTGTTCAAATCTAATCTGCATTTGCCACAATAATTTAGTTAAAATGTGGCAAAAACAACATTCGAACATTATTTGTGATATTTAGCCACACGAACATGTTAACCTGTGGCGATGTTGTTTAAAAAACCCATTGCTAAAAGCTATTTTTGTACTAGTGTCCATACCCAGAAATATTGTGAGGGACTTGTGACGAGCAACTACGGAGTATGCGTGAGAGGGGAGACGTATAACGCCCAAGAGTCTGACTACTACGGGTTATTGGAAGAGATACTAGAGCTTGAGTATTGTGGAAACGTGCGTTCAACTGTTGTAATGTTCAAATGTGTTTGGTTTGATAACAACAATGGTGTAGTATCTAACAAGAATAAGTTGGTTGATGTCAAATACAAATCACGTCTTCAAACTAACGACCCTTTTGTCTTGGCATCACAAGCTGAACAAGTATTTTATACATCATACCCTGCCATGAAAAAGGAAAACAAAAGATTTATGGGCGGTTGTCAAGATAACACCAAGAGGGGTGTATGAAGGCATCGAGCTTGAAATTGCAAACACTGGAAACACAGAAGTGGTAGATGGGTTATTCCAGATGGATGAACGATTTGAGCTACCAAACGAAGTAACTAGTGAAGATGAAGAATTTGAAGATGAAGAAGATACAGACGATGATGAAGATGAAATATTTTATTCAGACCACTCTTCAGATGAAGATGAATTTTGATTGTGAGGAACATTGTTTGCTAAAATTTCACTTTCAGTCATTTATGATTATAGATTTGTATGTTTACATTAAAAATTTACCATTGTAATAGCGTTGTGTCAATATTATATTATTATCTATCTAACAATTCATGTTCTATTAAATGCAGGTATACATCATGGCACCGAGTTCCCGTGGACATCCTAACCGAAGAGTTTCATCCGCTTCTGGACGTGGCCGCGGCAGTCATCAGAGTGGACCAGATGACTCACATCCTTCTGGACATGGTCTTGGTAGTCATCAAAGTAGACCACGTAATAGACCACAGGACTCGCATCCTTCTGGACATGGTCACAACAGTCCTCAGAGTGTAGCACAGAGTGTAGCACAGAGTGTAGCACAGAGTGTAGCACCGAGTGTAGCACCGAGTGTAGCACATAGTGTACGACATGACTCACTTCCTTCTGGGCGTGGTCGCGGAAGTCCTCAGCGTGGACAACATGATTCTAGTCCTAGTCATTGCCACGACACTCCTACTAGTGTCCTACAGAGACAAAACGAACATCTGGAACATTTGATTGATTCCAATGCCAGGAATAGTACGAATTTGAGTGATGCTGAGGAATATGACTCTATATTCGATGATACGACTCCTCAACCTGGCGATAGGCCATTTATAGTACGGATTGGAAAGAAGTATGTATTTTTAACATTAAATTTATGTTTCTTCATTCACGTTATAATTATACTTATTTGGTTATTTCAATATTTCAGGTTTGCAAACGGTACAATCCACCGTCGGATCAGACGTATATTCGATCAGTTTTTTGAGGGAGCGTGGCCTACCTATCAGGCAGTCCCATTGGATGTAATCCAAAATATATTTGATAGTTTTAGGGTAATTTATCAATTAGTTATTTGCATATTTTATTCTCATTTGTTTTAAGTTTTAATTTTTAACTTTACTTTTTTTTTTTTCTTCAGACTTACTATCAATGGATTCCAGCAAATGAGGGCACAATAAGAGAAGCTTTTGAGTTTGTGTTGTCTAATCGGTACCCTGATTTAATGTGTCATTATAGGAAAGAGAGTGCAAAATTAGCTAGGTTAGCGGGTCATCCCAATGTCACCGAAAATGACTTCTCAGTAATCCGCAATTATCCTCCAGATTTGCTCAATGGTGCACAATGGCAAAAGTTGTGTGATGTAAGCAAGTTGATATATTATTGCTTTTTGTTATATTTTATTAACTACTTAATCTTACACATAATTCTACTTCTTAAAGGAGTGTTGGAACACACCTGCATGGTTGAGGAAGTCCTCAGTCGGGAAGGCCAACCGTGCTAGTAGTGATATATCTGGCAAAGTGTCTAGGCATACAGGTGGCCGATGGGAAATGATGAGCATAGACGCAAGCTGGTAACTACTAAGCTTATCACATTTCTAAAACTTATTAGGTTCTTACTTTAACACTAGTTACATTTATGCTTTATGTAGCAAAAAAAGTTGGGTGTTGACCCAACATTAGAACAAGTCTATTGTGATACCCACCTTACAAAGAAGGACAAAGAAAAATTCTGGGCTGGAGAGTACGATAGCTTAGAAGGGTTAGATTTTTGTACATCTACGGCAAAAGAGGTGTTGGTAAGGCGTCTTGTTTATATCCAAATTATCTTCCGAAGTTTTAGCATTTATAACTAACTAATAATTAATCATGTTATTTTGATGAATGCTAGGTGGCGTATAAGAAAGGCATGTGTGAAAAATATGGGGAGGACCAAAGTCAACATCCAGGGGATGATACTGATGTGTTTGTGCGTGCACAGGAAGGAAGAGGTCCAGGCTGGCGTATATACGGGGTAGGAAATTCAGATCTCGATTTCGTTGTAACTGGGAGATCATCTACATCTTCACAGGGAGGGAGCTATGCATCAAATGCGGACTACGAACGGTCCCAAGAACGGGTATGTTATGATACATTAAAAATAAAGTGTGTTGCAAGCTTTTGGTTATATTTAAAGTATGTGTATATGTTACTATATACTTGTTATTATGTTGCTATTGATCTAAAAGCATTATTCTATTAAGCGACTAATATTTCAAATATGTTGATTGCTATTTGAATATTTAAAGTTGTTAAAATATTTTTTAGGTCCGGGAATTGGAAGATAAACAAGCCGAAATGATGGAAAGACAAACACAAATGGAACCACAATTGGCCGAAATTATGAAAAAGTTGCGCTCGCCTTAAGTTTATTTGTTGTTTAGACGGTTCTAAGACAATGTCTTTTGTTGATACTTATTTTGGATAGTTTTAAGATTTATTGTAGACTAATTTTGGTATTTGTATTTTCTTTTTATGTATTTTGAGCAGAAAAATATGGATATTTTAATGCATATTTTGTTTTTTTACAGCTTTAATTTTCCCTCGGAAATCCCTAGGTAATAAAACTCCACAACTTCCCTCGCAAATCCCTCGCAAAAAATTCCCTAGCAAATCACTAGGAAATAAATTCCCTAGCAAATCCCTAGGAAATAAATCCCCTAGGAAATCCCTCGGAAATAAATTCCCTAGAAAATCCCTAGGAAATAAATCCCCTAGGAAATCCCTCGGAAATAATTCCCTCGGAAATCCCTAGTAAAAAGCTCCCTCGGAAATCCCTCGGAAACTATTATCCTCGGAAATGTCACGCGGGGTGGTTTTCTCGCAAAATTCTCGGTATTTCCTACGCAAGCCATCTCCTCGGAATTTCCTCGGAAACTTTCTCGGAATTCCCTCGGAAAGTTTTTCCGACGAATACTTTTCCGAGGAATGAAAATCCCTCGGAAATCTCTCGGAAACAGTCGTTTCCGAGGGATTTCCGAGGGATTACCTCCTAGGAACAGGGCCCTTTTTCTAGTAGTGAGGTCCCATTTTTTTGCCAAATAAGGAAAATTTTAAAATGTGTCACTTATTTTGAAACACAAAAAAATAAAAAGTATTTTGAATCGGAGGAAGTATATAAAAGATAAGGGGTTAAAGTATACGTACCACATTGTTCTTGATTCTTCATGGGGGTGACTGCGTTGCATTCCCTCAAATCTTTCCTTTTTGGGAGATCTGTGACATCTTTATACATGAAAGAAGTCAAGTTTGGCTGGCGCATTCCTCGGAGCTGCATATGATGACGAATCTTTGAGCTGCCGTACGTTGTTGTGAACTCGTGGTTGGTCAAATCAGCAAACTTGTTCAACTTCAACTTATACGGCCTGTTTTCCTTGTTTACGCTGTGGACAAGACCCACGGTGGTTTTGAAGACGTTGAATCGCTCCGGACCTTTTGCCTCCACGTTATGGTGGGTTCTCCACCGTTGGTACAGCCCTTTTAATCCTTCTTCCGATTCCAGTTCTTTCTCATGGTATTCGAAGCTTTCTGCGACACCTAAAATCAAAACTACTAAACAAAGCGAAAGTAAACCAAACTTGTTGATTAATTCCATTTTTGAAACTGAATTGTTCCCACAATTGGACGTATCCATTGCATTTAAATACTGTTTTTCTTCCGTCTAAACATAGAAACTATAACTTTTTTCTCGCTGCTTAGTTTAAGGGTTTGAATGCGGACCGAGTTTGAGAATGAGTAAAGCGCACATGGTTCTGGTTAGTTAGTTTAAGGGTTTGAATGTTTATGTGGCCATGCATCTTCTTCGCTTTTTAATGGGAAAAAAAGTGAGATCGAGTTTTATGCTTTTATATGTGGAGAGAAAACGAGGGTACCTCAAATTAGATATTCATTTTGATACCCTAAAGTTTGCAAGTTATACGATCATAGGCGTTAGAGAGAAACAAATACGGAACCTTATGGGCCAAGTAGTTAGTTAAGACCCCTTTATGCATTTTGTAACTATCAAAAGTAGCAATTCAAATAATATTTCGAGTTTTAAAGTCTATTTTTTATTTGAACACAAATTAGTGGATAGTATCTTAAAGTACCCAAAATATCACTTTTTGATATTATTAGGTCACTAAAAATAACTCTAGCTTATAATGAATTTGATAAAAATAAGTAGAGTTAAAAAAACAATCTGAAAAAGGTGTTTTATTGTAGGTAATAAAAACTTTTTGATATTTTATTGTAGGTAATCTTACTATACATCTAAATAAACAATATACATTAAAGTGTTTTCAAGTCTCATTATCCTATTATTATTATTATACTATATAAACAATATTAAAGTGTATGTGGGACATGAAATTTAGATGTATATTCAATCAAATGTTTCTTTTTCCATATCATCATAGAATAAATAATCAACAACCCTTCAAAACATAAAACAACTGAAAACATTTCTTAATTACAAAACTACTATCCACATCATTACCTATCGCTACCTAAAAAACAAAACATCCCACATGCCACACATGTACATGTACAAACAACACAATTTCTAACCCTTGTATTCAACTAAACCAATAAAATCCAACGGCCTGGTTGAGACCTCCAACTCTTGAATGGTGATACAGTTTCAGCATGCCACACTTACATGGCAATTTACGGCTTCTCTAAACGATCTTTTAGGTAAAGATAAAGAAGATATAGCTTTAGCCGCTACAACTTTTTTAACTAGTAATTCCCATCTTGCTTCTTCTTTCTTGTTTTTCACTTGTTGCTCTTTCGTCTTAAACCGCCTATATATAAACATACAATATAATTAAATTAACAACCACCCGCATACTTATTGTTAAGCATAAATACACAACTACCTGCATAAGGGAACTCTGCAGGTCAAATCGGGTAATTCACACATGGAAGAATGGAGTTTGAAGATTTGCCACATGCGTTTGCACCGAACACAACCTCCACCAATTACTCGCTTTTTACAATTGGCGAAATGGTGAATTGAGTGTTGAAGACCTTCACATGTGGAGAATGTGTTGCAACGTATTTTGTTCTTGATTGGTTCCTTATCATATGGTCCTACATTTGTGCAACCTTCTGTGCAAATATGTTGTAAACAATCCATTGCTTCACTTAATTTGAAATACAAACTTTGTTCTTGCATATGCTTTCTAGTCCTCTTTCTCCTCTGCACATTCAATCATTACCAACACTTAATTGGTATTTAATTAAATCTTCCTATTAATTAATTTACATACCGATTCGGTTTCATCCATGAACTTGAGGATTTCGAGTTCAAGGTAAGGATCATTGTTTTGAAGGAACGTCCAACCTTCTGTATCTTCGACTGATTTGAATCTGTTGGAAATCAGTTTCATACATTTTAGGTAAAGATCTGGTGCATCGCAGAGTCTGGCAAGTTGAAGTACATCCACTACGTTCTCAATCGTCAGCCGTCCGATCAAAGCTTTTGTACATCTCGTTTTCAGCTGTGGTACTGAGTAAACATGAGACAGAGCTAGTAGATGAATTCCGAAATTTTCCATTTCTTCTTCGTTGCATCTGAAAACTTGATTAATAAATACATTAAGATTATGCTTATTGTAATTTAATAAAATAAATAATATATTAAAAAGTGTTGGCGTGTGTTTATTACTGACTTGTTGAAATAGAGGAACCTAATGAAAACTTCTACAGCGTCACACGGAACTCCGACGATCGGAATAGTTTTCTCGGAGCTCCGGTGATTTCTCCGCCGATCAATTAAGCTTTCCAGCACCGGCGAAGCTGATGCCTGAAATTTTGTATTGCAAAAAATACAAATAAATATCAGTTGATTCAGCTAAAGATTTTAAAGATGAAATCCGCATTCAATTTCACAGGAAAACATATCAAAAATTGTTTTTTTATTAAGTTTTCCGGTCGAGCGATATTATTCAAACAGATTAAATCCGACGAATTCATATAGCAGAAAATTGAAAAATAAATATCAATTGATTCATCTTGACATTTTCGCCACCGGATAACTGAAAACTAAGACGGATTATGCAATCAGTTTTCAGATAGATCGATGTTGTTTGATACAAGGTGATTAATTACCAGGATTTTAGCGTGAGCCGGAATCCTACAACCACCGGAAGTTAAAATATATACAGTAGTCTCAACAGATTCACCGGAAACATGATCGGTTTCATGAACCGGAGGTGATACAGGGCTTCTACACATTGCCGGTAAATATCAAAAGTTGCCGGAAACTATTAAATCGTTTTAGTAAATTATTAACAGAAATAGAGCCGTAAAGATTATTCTTGTTATTGTATTTCACCTGCACACCCTTTCACGTATTTATAGGCAATTTATTCCAAAAAAGTGTGTTGTCATTGTAACCCATTGTAAGTTTGTAACCCACACACAATGACTTTGCGCGTGAACCACGCTCCAGAAAAGATGAATCATCGACCGTCGATTTTTCGCACGCAAGTTGGATTGTAATTTCCTAATATGACCCTGTGAATACTGAATAGGATTGAGGTGGCACTTTGGATAAACCATCTCGTCAGGATATGGAAGGGCGTGTTTGGAATTAGAGCATCTCAAATGGTTAACCTCACAAATACTTATTGTTTTTGTCACATCAATATTTCACTAATCAAAAACTTTTTCATAAATAGCATCTCCAATTGTTAACCTTTACAATCTTTTACAATATTTTTAATTTATCTTTATCTATCTCAAATGTTTATAAATAACCCTTATATATAATTTTGACAATTTTTTAGAGATCTTACTAAATATAATATTTTTTTAAATGTGTTATACAAAAATATTATAATAATTGCCATTAAATATTATATAATTTATTTATTAACTAATAAAAATATAATAAATAATTTATATATAACATATCTAAAGTTTAAAATGAAATGTTATTAAACATAGGGGACTAAAAAAAGACAAATATTAAAATATGGTTAAAAGGTTAGTAGAGAATAAATCTTTGTAATAAGCTTTTCAAAAAGCTAGGTATTTCAATGGTAAAAAGTCTTTCAAAGTTATTGTAATACTAATAAGCTTTAGATAAAGCTACCATTGGAGATGCTCTTAGCAATAACTGGCCTTTGGTGGAATAGTGACACTCAGGGCCGACGTGTTATTGTCGATGTGGTCGCCATACACGTGGCATATGATTTTGTTCTGATCTTTTTCCTCGTGGATGAAAACTAGTGTGACACGTCGATCATGTGGAACTTAAATAAAAAGATGGTGAAATTCTTTGTCCTAGTGTGTAATAATGAAACAAAGAGTCGATTACATTAACTGATTTTGGGGATATTTTTTGTTAGATATTTATTTATTTAGATATTTTTTGGTGTTATATTATCTTCAAAGTTTTCAATACATATATTATATATTTTTTTTAACGTCTTAATCTAATCCTAAATATCACATATGTGCATTATTAGATTCGAACCCCCAACCTCATAGATGGGGGACAAACACCTTACCATTAGGCCAATGACCCTTTAGTCAATCAGTGGCGGACCCAGGAAAAAATTTGAGGGGTTGCACAATTTTTTTATTCATACTATATAAAAACATAAAAAGGAATTGGAAAGTATGATTTCATTACATATGTAAAAAACCGTCTATAAATTACATTTTAAAGTTGACCTCATTGTTCTTTCACTTTTCTAAAAACAATTGGCTACACTTTTAATTGTAACATCTTAAAGCGTTTTTTTTACTACACAAAACAACGTTTGGTTCAAAGAATCATCACTCATTTTAGTGCGCAAATCGGTCTTTAGAAGCTTCATTGCGGATAACATCCTTCAACTGTTGCAGTTGAAACCAGCAAAACCAAAACCAACTTTAATAACTTATATAACAAAAGGAAAAACCATGTTCTCTTGTTTCAGAATCAATAAAAAATAGAAACTTAATAAATAAGGAGTAATGGGTTTTACTTAATTTTTATTGGACTTTAATTATATTTTTCTTTAGCTATCTTTTTAGGAAATATTTAAATAAAACATATATTATTATTATTATTATTATATTATTTCTACTACATAAGAATATTCGTTGCATTTTTTTCTTAGGGGTGTCACTTACATTAAAAGAAAAAAATTAACACTAATTCGAAAAGTTTAAGGGGTTGCCTGGGCAACCCCGTGCACCATACTAGGTCCACCCCTGTAGTCAATCATTTTAGAGTTAACTTAGATAATTTTCAGAAAGGAAAAATGGTAATGATGTGTACTAAAAATTTATATTTATATTTATATTTATTTATGTGTTTACTCATTTAAATAAAAATTAGGGGCTTCCTTGGCTCGACCTAGTCAGGGGTACTCTGCCCTTTGGACCCATTATGGTGGGCGTTGCTTCAGACCTCCGTTGAGTCAGTGTAGTTTAATCATAATAAATTCAAAAAATGTATATTATGTTACTTATTCACCATTACTAAAATTACATTTGATCAATAAGTTTATCATATTACAATTCATCATATTAGTGACACAAATCACCAATAAAAATCTTTGATAAAGTGATTGACATATAAAAATTACTAATTTACTTTTTTAATCTCTATCATTCTATTAGAAACATTTATTCTTTATTAAATGAATAATAAAATCTAATAAGGAATAATATAATATTTAAATAATTAATTATCAAACGACCACATATTAATGTGCACCATACATATTATTTCCACATCACACGCATTCTTGTGTGTTGTTAGTTGTCATCACATTTAATATTGTATCACGACTTTTTTTTTTGAACAAATATTGTATCACAACTTGATGAGGTGTAATTTTATAATAAATGAGTGTGAATTTGAGAATCGTATACGTACATCATGATGTTACAGATAATTGGATACGTTAAGGAACTAGCTTTTCTTCCTTATATAATTTCTTTTATGTATAATTCATTTAAATTTAAATTTATGTATAAACATGAAACTCATATGTTGCATCTTGTTGAGTTATGGCAAGAGCAACCTACTATGTAACATGAGATAACTCATACTTCCTCCGTATCAAAATAAGTGACACAAATTTAAATTTATGTATAAACATGAAACTCATACTTCCTCGAAGTATAATCTTTTAAAAAATTTTAAATAATGTTAATAAACTATTAAAATAATTAGTTTAGGTGATATCCTTAAATATATATATATATATATATATATATATATATATATATATATATATATATATATATATATATATATATATATATATATATATATATATAATACTTCTTAAGTTTTTTTATTAAGTTTGCCACTAATTATGGTCACTATGTTGTTTACACATACAAGATCAAACAATTGTAAATTATGATTCAAGGTTGACATGTGGCGTGGGGCTTCACTATGACTATCACAACCTCAAGGTATGAGTGGTGCTCACACCGCGTCTTCCTCTGCGGTGGTTCGTAGTGGGGGTCTCCGTAATATATACCGCGAGCGTGAGCAATAGTTTTTTAGGAGTGATTTTTTTCATATTTCTAATTAGATAATGGGTCAGTGGTATGTGCGTGTAGTCCTAATAAAGTATTTGTGATGGTTAATGATGTCAAATGAAAATCTGATTTGATGGGTTTTACCACATCACGTGCTCTAAGGTAAAACTATAAATTAAATTTCATATGGTACCACTAGAAAGTGTGCGGATAAATTACACAATATGATTTTACGTATTTCTAACATAGCACTTATGATAATGGTTAAGAAGAAAAAAATCAAATTTAAACTTAATGTATATTTTATCATTAATAATATCTCTATCATGTGAGCTTCGGAACTTCTCGATGGTAACTAAGTTATAATTTTATATATTTATGGCATATAAATCACTTGTCTATTAAAATACCAATTATAAAAACAACTTTCCATTATTTAATAAAAGGAATATATAATCATAAAATTGGTACATGTTTAAATTACACATATTTATTGAATGTATGGTTGTAATACTAGCTAGTTTCTAGATTTGAAATCGACTTTGAAGTTTTCAAATCGAAACTATTTTTGTTTTGTATAATAATTTGACTCGTCTAATATTTGTAAGAATTGAAATTCAAAGTTATAAGCTTCCATCTCATAAATTTGACTATGAATTTTAAATCCTATCAGATAACGTAAAATAATTATCTTAATTTGAGAGGTGTCAAAATCGTAATCTTAATATTGGTTATATTTAATTTCAAGGATTGGTTCCTTATTATTTAATTTTAGATGTCAGTAGCGATTCCAAAATCATAATCCTTATACATGTAATTAAAATAAATTGATTAATAAAAGCAATTATATAATAAACATGAATCAGATAATATTATATCATCATTAAGCACTTTAATTATTATAAGTTACAACATGATGGTAAAGATCCACTTGCTTATACAAAGGACGATGACAAATTCTTAGTTTATAAGTAGAGAAATTCTTAGTATTACTAATGGATTAATTATTGTAATTGCAAGTGATACATTACCTAATACATTGTTTAATTACTAAGATATATCCCATGTTCTTAGAGTTACTTGGTTAGAGTGGCTTATTATGCCTTGTAATTATTGATTTGTTTTTCTTGCTTTTGCTAGTTTTTTATATATGAAAGCTGTTTTCAAAAAAAGATATATCCCATGTTCTACGTACAAGAATTCAATGGAAAACATAAAACGGATATTTCATAACCTTCAAGTTTCAAATAAAGGTTTTAGCCTTTTAGGTTATATTATATTTAGGGGTGTTCGTTTGGATAATTTGGATTTATCCGAACCAAATAGGTGAATCCAAATTACAATTTGGATGGTTTGGATTTGTCCGAACCAAACCGTTTTTTTCTTAACATAACTACTTTATACAATTTCAAAACGATAAACTACTTTATACATAAAAATAAGTCTAATTCATAGCTTGTCGAATCATCGTAGCTTGATACGGGTGTGCTGTGGGCGATTCACGTATTAAATGAGAAGGGACAAATTGGGATTAAAGTAAGAATTGATAGGTTTAAGATTGTGTTTGGAAACTGGACAGTCGATGAGATCACATGTCATGTATTAAGTTTTTCGGAATTGGATTTAGAATGGGCCAATTAAAAAGTTAATTGCTTTAGAATTATTTTGGGTCATAGGATATTTCGTTAATTTCAATAGTCTCTATATTTGGTTTTCTAGAAAATATGATAGAATTGTTTTATATACATATATATTTTATATATTTATTTATATTTGATATATATATTACTATTTGGATTTTTTGGATAATCCGGATTTTACAATGAAAAACAAATCTGTTGGAGCAAAACACAGATCAACTTAATACTGATACTGCAGTTAGTACTGGTCATACTTAGTACTGATGGGGCAGAACATGTTTACTACTGATGAAGTTGATACTGGTGAAAACTATAACTAAGTTACTACTGATCAAGCTTACTGAAGATACTACTGATCAATAGTAGTTACTACTGACGTTGATATTGGACTTACTACTGATCACCAAACTTACTACTGATGATATGGAATTACTACTGGTGATTGCAGTTTACTACTGATACGCGTTTTGGAAGCATATCATAGAGATAGTTATAGAATGTAAATCAATGTATATCTATAGAATTCGAATGTAAATCAAGTCCTAGAATAACTAGGGTAAATAGTTTAGCTTCAAGGACTATTATAAATAGTTCCTTACGAATTGTAAACGTACGTGTGTATTGTTAACTCGATAATATACATTGAAGCTTTTTGTGAAACCGTGTTCTTAATATTTTCGTTTATTATTTACAGTTTATCGTTCTTAATATATTGATATAGTGTTGATCCGCTGCAACTTCTATAATCAATTAGGTCTAAGGTGTTTATTAACTTTTTCATAGTTAATCGATCCTGACAAGTGGTATCAGAGCCTATTGGTTCTAGATCTACGTCTTTAAGAACAACAAAAAGTTTTAATCTTTAAAACACACAGATTGTTAATCATGACTGATAACAATGAAAGCACTCAGGCCAATAAAATCCCTATACTCACTCCCAATAACTTTGGGATGTGGAAGAATCGTATTAAGCAATACATGCTTATTACAGATTATTCCATGTGGGAAGTTGTCCTTGAAGGAAACAAAACTGGTCCTGGTCTAGCAAGCAGTTCTGCAACTGAGGCAGACAAACTTAAGTGTGAGAAGGAGAAGAAAGACAAAGGAATCGAACTTAAAACTCTAAGCACTCTCCTACTGGCCATTCCTAACGACTATCAACATCTCTTCGTTGAGTATGATGATGCAAAGGTACTTTGGGAAGCACTGGAGAAGAGATTTGTTGGGACAAAGAGCACCAAAAGGAATATGAAGTCTGTTCTCAAACAAGACTTTGAAAATTTCAAAGGAAAGCCCAATGAAACACTCACTCAAGTGTTTGACAGATTCAACAAGCTAATTGGTGAACTTAACCAGGTTGGGGTTAAGATGGATCAAGAAGATGTCAACATGAAGTTCCTAAGGTCTCTAAGTGAAGAGTGGGCCATGTATACAGTGGTATATAGACAAAGAGATGCACTAGAAGAAAAGGAGTTGGATGAACTCTACAATGATCTCAGAGTATTTGAAACTGAGGTAAATCAAAAGAACCCTTCTATTTCTTCTAATAATGCTGCATTTGTATTTAGTACAGGTCAAGGTCAGGAAAACTCCACAGGAAAGGCTGCAGATTCTGAGGATACTGCAAGAGAATCCTTCTTCACTAGTCATGTGCATACTGCACTGATTAGTGATGACTTGGAACAATTGAATCCAGATGATCTTGAGGAGATGGATCTTAAATGGCAGATGGCTATGCTGAGCCTAAGGACCAAAAGATTCTTAAAGAGGACTGGTAGGACAAGCCTCAACTACAACAAAGGTGACAAAGCTGGATTTGACAAAACTAAAGTCAAATGTTACAACTGTAACAACCTTGGTCACTTTGCAAAAAAATGTCCTCAGCCAGACAAAAGATCAAAATCAACTGCCCTTGTCTCACAACAAGGACAAGGATATGACTGGAGCTTCCAAGCAGAAGAGCATGCTCAAAATCAAGCTCTCATGGCCTTTACTGACAACAAAACTGAGGTAAAACCTAAACCTTGTACTTCTGAATGTATTAAAATTGTTAAAAATCTAGAAAAAGAAAACACTAAATTAAATGAAGATTTAGCAAAAGCAGTCAGAAGAAATCATGAGTTTGATGGTGTGATTGCTGATCAAGAACATCAAATAAAGGTGTACCAGATGATTGATCAAAGGATAAAGGAAGAATTACTTCAAGCTGTAGATGAGAAAGAGTTTTATGAAATAAAAAATAAAGAACTAACAAGTAAATTAGAAGAATGTCAGCTTGAAATTGAACAAAATAAATTAACAATCAAAAAGTTTGAAAGAAGCACTAAAATTCTTGATGAACTAACTAACAATCAAACTACAGAAAAAGTTGTTCATGGGGTGGGATATCATGCTGTACCACCTCCATATAAAATCATTCCACCACTTAAAAACAGTTCAGAAAGAATCATTAATGAATTAAAAACTGAAAATCAAACTCAATCACATAATGAAACATCTGAATCAAATGATTCTTCTGATGATGATCAATCAATTGAATTTACAATTTCTCAAACTGAATCACCAAAATCAATTGATACAAGTTTTCACACAGCACAAAGTCCAAATGAATCTCCTAAATATGATGAAAAAAATATACCAACAATTTTAAAAAGGGGAAATGAAAGAAATAAAATTCAACTCTTAGATCAAAGAATACCTGAAGGTGCAAAAAGTAAGAAATTAAGATGTGTTATTTGCAACAAAATGAATCATTTAGCAAAGGATTGTCACTTCAATCCAATAAATTGTAAAGAATTCAAAGAATTTAAAACTTTCAAAGAACAGGCAAAAACACAGAAATTAAAAGATACTACTGGTCCTTCAGTAGTAAGTAAAAATAAAATTCCAACTGCTGAAACACCAAGATTTGGAAGAACTGCATCAAGATTTGTGCAAAACAGAAGAGTTGGAAGCCCAAAGCACAGCAATTACTTCAAGAACAATGGAAAATCAAATCAAAATAAACAATATTTTAAATTTTCCAACACCAGTAAAAACTATAACAATTTTACTACTGGTGTTAACCCTAATTATAATGCTGTATGGTACCAGCACATAAATACTACTGGTAAAAACCCTAATTACAAAAATACTACTGCTCCTAAACCAACTTTCAAATCTACTACTGGTGTCAACCCTAAAAACACTACTGGTCATTATAAACATGGTAAGTACCCAAATACTACTGGTCCATCAGTAGTAAAGTATTCAAAAGCAAAAAATCATGGGTATAAACCAAGATCAGTAGAAAATTCAAACACCAGTAACATTTTTAAAAGGGCAGTAGTAAAACTAAACACCAGTAATAAACAGGTATGGGCACCAAAAATGTTTAAAGTTAAATTCCCAAAAGCTTATTTCTCAAAGGATGAACCCAAGACATATAAAGCTTGGGTTCCCAAACTTAACTAATCCTTTACTCTCTTGTGCAGAGCATTCAGATCCCAGAAGAAGGAAGAACATGGCATATTGATAGTGGATGCTCAAGGCACATGACTGGAAATCTACAAATTCTTAAAGATTTCAAGTTATTTGATGGAGGATATGTGGCATTTGGTGAGAACCCACAGGGAGGTAAGATTACAGGTAAAGGTACTGTTACTAATGGCAAAATTACCTTTGATGATGTATTTTATGTAGCTGAACTAAAATACAATCTTGTCAGTGTGTCTCAAGTGTGTGATAAAAAGAATAAAATTCTTTTCACAGACATTGAGTGCATCATTCTTTCTCCTGACTTTATTTTAGATGAAAAATATGTTGTTTTAAGAACTCCAAGGAGAAACAATGTGTATTGCCTGGATATAGGGGGAGAACTCATTTCTTCAAATGAGGTCAACTGTTTTATATCCAATGCAAACACCACTGAATCAGAACTATGGCATAGAAGGATGTGTCACACAAATTTCAAAAACATGAACAATTTAGTAAAAAGAAATCTGGTCATTGGACTACCTCAAAAACAATTTATGTGTGATCATCATTGTGTTGCATGCCTAAAAGGTAAACAACACAAGTCTTCTCATAAGTCCAAAACTGTGAACTCTATTTCTGTTCCTTTACAACTCTTACATATGGACCTTTTTGGACCTACAAATGTAATGAGTATTGGAAAGAAACAATATTGTCTTGTTATTACTGATGACTTTTCCAGATATACATGGGTTTTCTTTCTCAGGACAAAGGATGAAACAAGTGAACTCATAAAGAACTTAATTGTCAAACTGGAGAACACATCTGATCAAAAAGTTAAAGCCATAAGATGTGATAATGGCACAGAATTTAAAAATGCTAACATAATTAACTTTTGTGATCTTAAAGGTATTGACAGGCAATACAGCTCACCTAGAACTCCACAACAAAATGGTGTAGCTGAAAGAAGAAATAGAACCATCATTGAAGCAGCAAGATCAATGTTAGCAGATTCAAAATTACCAATCACTTTTTGGGCAGGAGCTGTTAATACTGCCTGTTATGTTCAAAACAGAGTATTAATAGTGAAGCCACATTTTAAAACACCATATGAATTTTTTAATAAAAGAAAACCCTCTATAAGTTTTCTAAAATCATTTGGTTGTCCTTGTACTATTCTGATTACAAGAGAACAAATTGGTAAGTTTGACTGCAAAGCTGATGATGGAATCTTTGTGGGATACTCTACTCAAAGCAAATCATACAGAGTATTTAACAAAAGACTAAGGATAATTGAAGAAAGCATCAATGTATCCTTTAATGAAAATGTGTCTAATGAACAAGGAAATGGTCCAGATTGGCTATTTAACATAGACAATCTAACCAAATCTTTTAATTCTAACATGGATTTCAATACAGGTAATTCAAATTGTCACACTCAAAAGGAAGGAACATCATCTGTCAATACTGGTCAAGAGGAGATGAGATACATTGTAGTTAATACTGCTCCAATAGTTAATACTGATGTCAGTAATAACTTAAATTCTGAAACCAGTAGTAACTCTGAGAATGAGGACAGTAGTAATTCAAATACTACTGGCGCCAGTAATAGTACTCAAAATACTACTGGTCCCAACAATAACCTAGATTCTCAAGACACTACTGATACCAGTAACAACAACAATACTACTGATCTCAATGAAGACAATAGCAGTAGTAACTCTGACCAAGATGATGATGAACCAAACATCAATGACAATGAAGGATCACTAGAGCAACAACTACCTGAGACAAATGAGTCCAATCTTGAAAATCAACTAGTTGTTGATAAAGCTACAACTACAAGGACTCAGAAGAACCATCCATTAGACCTTGTTCTAAGTGATGTTAACTCACCACTTCAAACAAGAAGCAAATTAAATAAAAGCTTAACTGCAAACATGTGTAACATAAGTTTAATTGCTAATGAATGTATGTTTGAATGCTTTCTGTCTCAGGATGAACCAAAGAAGATCCAACAAGCAATGAAGGACTCAAACTGGATTGAGGCAATGCAAGAAGAACTCCTTCAATTCAAGTTACAAGCTGTTTGGACACTTGTACCTTTACCCAAAGGAAAAAGAGCCATTGGAACAAGATGGATCTTTAGAAACAAGAAAGATGAAAGAGGTATAGTGATCAAGAACAAAGTCAGACTTGTAGCCCAAGGATACACTCAAGAAGAAGGAATAGACTATGATGAAGTATATGCTCCTGTTGCTAGAATTGAAGCCATAAGAATATTTCTAGCATATGCTTCATTCAAGAAGTTCAAAGTCTATCAAATGGATGTGAAGAGTGCATTTCTATATGGGAAGATTGAAGAAGAGGTCTATGTATGCCAACCTCCAGGTTTTGAAGATCCAAAACATGGTGATTATGTGTTCAAACTAGATAAAGCTATGTATGGCCTACATCAGGCACCAAGAGCATGGTATGACACATTATCATCATACCTATTGAAGAACAACTTTAAAAGAGGAGCCATTGATAAAACTTTATTTACAAAGAAAGTCAAAGATGATATACTACTGGTACAAATCTATGTAGATGATATCATCTTTGGTTCAACAAATGATGTATTATGCAAAGAATTTGAAGAACTGATGCAGATTAAATTCAAGATGAGCTCTATGGGTCCAATGAACTTCTTCCTTGGACTCCAAGTCAGTCAAAGAACAGATGGTATTTTGATAAATCAATCAAAATATGTCAAAGACATCTTGGAGAAATTTGATTTGAAAGACAGTAAGAGTGCAAGTACACCAATGGAAACACACAAACACCTACATCCTGATATTGAGGGGGAGGATGTAGATGAACACCTATATAGATCAATGATAGGCTCTTTGATGTACTTAACTGCATCAAGACCTGACATTATGTATAGTGTTTGTGTGTGTGCAAGATATCAATCAAGACCTAAAGAACTACACTTGCAAGCTGTCAAAAGAATATTCAGATACTTGAAAGGCAAACCATCACTAGGTCTATGGTATCCACATGATTCACCCTTTGAACTCATAGCCTACACAGATAGTGACTATGGAGGTGAATGTCAAGACAGAAAGTCCACTACTGGTGGATGTCAATTCTTTGGATCAAGACTGGTGTCATGGCAATGTAAGAAGCAAACAAATGTATCAACATCAACTGCTGAAGCAGAATATGTAGCTGCATCTGCTTGTTGTGCTCAAGTACTATGGATTCAAAACCATCTTCTAGACTTTGGTATCTCTATCCTTAAAACTCCTATTTTTATTGATAATCAAAGTGCTATTAGTATTGTGAACAATCCAGTAAAACACTCTAAAACCAAACACATTGAAATAAGATTTCATTTTATAAGAGATTGCAATGAAAAGAAATTAATCAAAGTGATTAAAATCGATACTGATGATCAATTAGCAGATCTTTTTACAAAAGCTTTTGATGTAGGAAGATTCAACTTGTTGGTTAGCAGTATTGGAATGATTTTGATAAATTAAAATCTCACTTAAAGTCATGTGTAAAGTTTTTGTTGTAAAAAGTTATTTATTTGTTTAAGTGTTTTACTACTGATAGAACTGTATTACTGGTTGTAGGCATGTGCACAAAATACTACTGGTAGTTCATTACTACTGGTGTGTATTAGGTTTACATAAATACTACTGGTAAGTCAGTACTACTGGTATTCACATATACTACTGATCGTGTGTGTTGGTGGTTACTACTGATGTCTATAGTTACTACTGATGTCAAAATCCCTAGTCACTACTGATGCTAGTAGATACTACTGACGTTTTATTACTGATATCTTATTTACTACTGGTCTTTCAGAATATTATCTTATTTACTACTGGTCTTTCAGAATCACAATTACCAAACTAACCCCCATGAAAATAACCGTTATGTTATGATTCGAAGGACATTTTATTCGTTTTGCAGGTTAAATCGAAAGATATAAAAGGCGGCAGTCGATTAATTTAGCATTATCTTCACTTCGATTTGCAAAATCCTCTCGATAAACCCTAGCTTTCGATCAAAAACCTTTATCAGTAACAAAATTCTTACACTTTTCTCTCAAAATCAACAACAATGGCAACTCTACAATCTCTCAACGTTCAAACCGATCTTAAATACTCAGAGTTCCATAATATGTGTGCGTTTTTACGAAATCCAGACGGCACTAAAGACTTTCGACCAATAGTGCAATTTTTAAAGAACTCATACATTAAGTTCGCGTTAACGGTGAAACCGAAAGCCTATCAATAGCACTTGGTGGATTTTTGGACCAATGCTGAAAGAACAGAAGGAACGACCACATCGATGATCAAATCAAAAATAGATGGAAAGCATATAACAGTAACTGAACAATCAATCAGACATCATCTACAACTACATGATGATTCAGGTATGTATACTCTTCCCAAGGAATTCATTGCTGAAATTTTAAACAAAATGGGATATGAGGGAAGACTGAACATAGTAACTTTTCAAAAGGGTCTTCTCTCCCCACAATGGAAATTTTTAGTACATACTCTTCAGCACTGTATTTCTCCAAAAAGAAGTACTTGGAATGAGTTTAATAAGGCAATAGCCTCTGCTGTTGTCTGTTTATGCACAGACCAAGTATTTAATTTTTCTTACATGATTTTTGAAGGCATGTTGGGAAATCTTAGTTCCACAAAGTTTTTGATGTATCCCAGATTTCTCCAACATATCATAAATATTGAATTGCAAAACTTGTCAACTCCCAAAAATATTTTCATAATACCTGAGTTGAACAAGAAAGTTTTCTCAAATATGAGAAAACAATTTAAATTTTCGGGCAAGGAAACCCCTCTGTTTCCTAATATGATCAAAGATCAAACACATACTGGAGAGGGTTCAATCAAATATACAACCCAAATTGAACCTCAACCCACTCCATCACCCCCAAATACAGCCCAAACACCACCCCAAACAGTCACTCAATCACCCACAAATATAGAAGTCCTGAATGTGTCCCAGGAACTTGAAATAAATCCTCAGAGTGCTACTCTTCACTCTGTGGAAGACCTACCAGACAAAACCCAAAATATTTCTACAATTTATAAAAGAAAGAAATCTTTCTTAAAGGACACCAGGGGACAAATCGAGTCAAACCCCAGACTCAAAGAGTTGTCCTCCAAGGAGGAGAGAGGACATGAGGCGAGGGCTCTCACTACTGATGCCCCAAAGGTGGGTGCACAGGATAGTGGGAACATCACTAAGACCCGGACCTCGGCAACTTTAAGTGATGACTCATTTGAGGAATTACTTAAAGGACCCCGGTGCCAAGAAACCTCAAGGGGGCATCTCTGCTTCTTCTAGGAAGAAGAGGATGTCTAAAAGACCCAATGAATCACCAAGAAGTGATGAGGGCAGATCTATTGATTTGACGGATAGGATGGAAAACCTTCAAACCAATGTACCTGTTAGTGAGCCCGATGATCTTGCTAGATGGAGTGAGGGCAGTATTAAAATCCAACAATTGACGGCAAAAGTGGATTCTCTTGAATCCATTGTACAAAATTGTCTTACATATCTCACAAACCAAGGGAAAACTATGGCTGCAATGAAAAAGCATGTTAACACCATCAACAAACGAATGAGGCTATATGAACACAGGCTTCATCAACAAACCAAGATAATAAGAAAATTGAAAAAGAAAGTTGGTGATAGTGAGGCTCCACCAGTTGAGCTCACTAAGGGGGAGAAAGACAACATTCAAACCATGATCGATGAATCAATTGCAGCAGCAGCATCCTCTCTCTTAAATTTAAAAGAAACAGTTGATGAAGGCCCAGAAATGATGGTTACTGAAGATGAGCCTATTACTACTGCTCATATGGAAGAACAAGCTGAACAAGAAGTATCAGTAGTAACTCCTACTACTGATATCATAGCAGTAGTAAATGAAGAAAAGGCAGCAAACACTACTGATGCCCTATCAGTAGTAATCTCTGAAGACATACCAGTAGTAACTACCTTGGTTACTACTGATGACATTATTGAGCTGCCACCACTACTAGAACCTACAGTGATACTTCCACCATCTCCAAAAAGAAAAACAACACAAATGGTGGTAAAAGATATTGATGATGATATCAACTGGGTAGAAGTTGATGAATGCTCCCTGCCTCCACATCCTAAAATACTTCCTATGTCACAGATACAATACTATGGTCCCAAATTTGTTATTGAATCTGAACCAGATATAAAGAAAGATAACTACATAGGAAAGGGAAAGGAAGTTGCTGATGAAGACCAACCTAATAGAGCACAAGGTCATGAAATGGTCAACAAAATCAACTATGCCAAATCAGCCAAACAGGATAGGTGGAAGGTTAAGAGAGCAAAATATTTAAAGAAGGTTGAAGTCTCTCTAGCAAATGAAAACAAAAGATTAGCAGAAAGGGCTAGAATATTGAGACAACCATTCACAGAAATTAAATTGGCAGATATAGCAGATATATCAAAACTGCCACAATTTCAACAAAAGGTCAAAACCAAACAAGTTGCTGAAACAAGAAAAGAACTACAAAGAAGAGAACTAAAAAAAATAAGGCAACTTGAATATGAAACACTAGAACTTCTTGAAGCACAAGTACAGGAATGCAAAGAGCGGAAGGCTGATATGCCAGAACAATTTGCAGAGAAAAAGAAAGAAATGATCACATTCTTGAAATCAAGGGGTCACAACACAAAGGCCTTTGGAAGAATGAAGTTGATCAATTTAATTGAAAAGTACTGTGTAGAGAAGAAGAAGGATCTCACTGAACAAGACATTAATGAGAAATATTCCACTAAACTTGAACAGATAGACTCCAAAGAAATTAAAGAAAGAAAAACAATAACTGGAGAATCATCTGGTGTATCCTCTCAAACTTCAAAGAAAAGGAAGACAGTTACTTCTGAACTTGAACAACCAAAGAAGAAATTACAAATGGTTCAAGTTTATGATCTTCCCATTGCTCCCCTACAAAATAATCCAATCATCAACTGGAGATATATAGATGATATGATTGAGATTGTCAGAGAAGATAAGGTCACTCAAAGATTCAGAGCTTGGAAACCTTTGGTCATGTCCCTAACCAGAAGTGACATTATCAAGATGTTGATCATTGGTAAACCAAGAATGACTAAGAAGATCTGGAAGAATTCAGCTGCAGGTTATCTTACTGAAATGATTGATGCTGCTTTCTATCCAGAAAATTATCCAGAGAAGTATACAAATCCAGAGAATGTTCAAGCCTGGAATGTGCTGCCAACTGTCAACATGTACTTCTTCGAATATACAAGTAAGAAATGTGACTTATTCCTTTATGAAAAAGAGTATCCTCATTCTGAGAAAACTCTTTATCAACTATGGTGCATGAACTTCATTAAACCTCATGATGCTGTAATGTTACAAAATAAGATGAATGAATTTGTGAAAAAGATCAGCAAATATATTATTGCACAAAGGAATAAACAAAACCAACAGACATTAGAAGGTGATAAAAGAAGAACAAAACTGTTGGAAGAAAAGGAAAAAGAAAAGAAGAAATAAATAGAAACTTGATTGATTGAAAGAGAATCAATAAGTTTAGGGGGAGATTGTTGGAGCAAAACACAGATCAACTTAATACTGATACTGCAGTTAGTACTGGTCATACTTAGTACTGATGGGGCAGAACATGTTTACTACTGATGAAGTTGATACTGGTGAAAACTATAACTAAGTTACTACTGATCAAGCTTATTGAAGATACTACTGATCAATAGTAGTTACTACTGACGTTGATATTGGACTTACTACTGATCACCAAACTTACTACTGATGATATGGAATTACTACTGGTGATTGCAGTTTACTACTGATACGCGTTTTGGAAGCATATCAAGTCCGAGATCTTCGTAGAGATAGTTATAGAATGTAAATCAATGTATATCTATAGAATTCGAATGTAAATCAAGTCCTAGAATAACTAGGGTAAATAGTTTAGCTTCAAGGACTATTATAAATAGTTCCTTACGAATTATAAACGTACGTGTGTATTGTTAACTCGATAATATACATTGAAGCTTTTTGTGAAACTGTGTTCTTAGTATTTTCGTTTATTATTTACAGTTTATCGTTCTTAATATATTGATATAGTGTTGATCCGCTGCAACTTCTATAATCAATTAGGTCTAAGGTGTTTATTAACTTTTTCATAGTTAATCGATCCTGACAAAATCCAATCCGAAAACCAAACTATTAATTTGGATCAAGTTCAAACCGATCCGAAAAACCGAAAAACCAATCCAAACGATCCAATCCAAATTGTCCATTTGGACAATCCAGATTTATCCGAATAGTGAACACCCCTAATTATATTAACTTATCCAACGAAACTTTAGCTGATTTTAAAAGTGCAGGAGGTTGATATCACATCAAAAATGTAATTACAATTTACAAGTAGTGTAACCGCAAGTTTATGGCGTGCTAAAAAAGTATAAGTAGAAGAAATTTCTACATAAAGATAATGCAAATGCGTTATTCAACTAATTGAATGATTCATCAAATGTAACAAAGATCAGTATCTTGAAGAATGGTAACATAGTTGTTTAACAAATTCGTTCAAGCGAAAATATATTAGATTTACATACCAATACGTTTGCAAATTAGGTAATTACAAGGTTTGAAAGGTTAGATGTTATATTATAATTAAATGTAATTTTCAAATTACAATATATAGGTGTAATAATAAAATGTAATTTGTTTAATTGAAAGTGGTGGTAGACCATGAAAAGACCAAGGTCTTGGATGGTGTTGGCGTCATGGGGTACGTGGTGTACGAGTGCGATGATGTCAATGGGTTTCATGGAATGTAAGTGGAAGGTGTAATTATTGCATGTGTTCTATTTTGACACACCTTCATTTGAATAAAGCCTACACTAGTCAAGCTTTGTATACCAACCCAGTCAACAACAAATAATACTTGCGTGCCAATCATAGGTTGTAAATTAATTGGAAAAATTGTCATATTAAATTTTTCTATATCTATCCATCATAAAATATTAATATATAAAATTAATTAATTATTTTTTTTAATATTATCATTTGATTTGAACATTTCTATTGATCAAAATGATAAAAAGTTTAATGAAACGATAGCATTTCTCAGTTAAGTGATTAACACATTGGTAATGATTTAAAATACGAGTAAGGATATATGGAAATTGTTGTAACCCTTGTATGCAGATCATTTTGCGTGCATTATTAATCATGCATTTTTAGGTTAATCCTCTATTTTATAAACATGAATTTATTTTAACAATAGTAAGTCTAGCACAAGCTCATTTTTGCATATTAAAGTGCACATATTTTGCATGCACGAGTTACTGCATGTACGTAATTTTTGTGAAAATACTTGAATTTCAAAATTTCAAAAATAACTAGAAATAAGTTACTTAACTAGATATATTAATTATATATTATCATATGCAATGATATAATCATAATCCAATAAATTATATGAAAAACAAAACGTGAAACGGTGAGTACGCCGGATTGAGTACTTACAAGAACTAAAACATGTAAGGATAATTTAAGCTTACGTAATCAATGGAAGTATGGAACAAGGAATAATATTTTTTTTAGGTCGATGAAGATGAATAGAAGCTCTATTTTTTATGTTATTGTGTTAAATTCCCTTGAGTGGCGTTCGAATAGGAAAATTTTTGTTCTAGAAATTGATGTAATTTTTGTTCTAGAAATTGATTGTTATGGTTGCAAAACCTGCATCTTTATATTTTGTAATTTTTTTTAAGCTCATTGCTAGCTATTAATAAAAGTTTAGCCGTTCAAAAAAAAATCAATAGAACAACGAATAAGTTAGTATACAATTACGTATATCTAATCAACTAATAACATTATCTAAATACCTAATATACTCCTAAAGTCCTAATACACCCTAATCATTCTTATTCCTAAACTAAGGTTTAAACTAGACATCAAAATATCTACACCGATCGTCTAGAAGGTCAACTAACTTTTAAAAACTCATTTTGGTCCCCACTCTATAGAGCATGAAAACCGGCCTCATGGCCCTTCCCTCTCCTCGTGAGTGCAGGGGAGAACTTAGTATGGTACACAGGGTTGTCCGTGTAACCTCTGATATTTTTCTGAATAATGTTACAATAGTGTTAAAAAAATTTAAATTTCTTTTGTTAGTATATGTGACAACACCCCTGGGAACAAAATGTGCAGCAGGTGACACCCCTCAGTTTTATTCCTGGGTCCGCCACTGCGTGAGTGCCTTGTAATCCTAATTATCAAGAACAATCATGGTTTTTATAAAGAGTTTACCCCTTCCATAATTAGCAAGGCTGAAAATTCAGCCAACACACTTGCTAATTATGGAAACTATGGCTTCTATTAAAAATATTAACAGAGACAGGTCTCGACCACGCAACCTTCAGGTAACAGGAACTACGCCATACCAGTTGATCTACAAGCGGATTTGTTATCTTCCTAAACTTCCATCTATTAAACACTAATTATGTGGACGCTTGGGCTCATGTCAACACTAAAAAAACGGGACTTCACAGTGACCCATCTAGGCTTGGCACATGGCAAAACACCGGTGTCCAGTCTGTCTATACTCTATAGCACTGTGAATTCAAACAGACCATTTGAGTTCTTCCTGCCTCCTCGATTCCTTCATCTCACCGTTCAATTCCTTCATCTCTCTCCACCCTCATATCAAGTCTCCTCGATTCTGCAAACGACTCTTCGGTTGCTTCACCCATGTGTAAACTTCAATCTTCACCCCCAACGCATCGACCAAAGCAGATCTACAACTTCATACGATTCAAAACACAGATTTTCGGATTCGAAACCCAGATGTCCAACAACAATTACGAATTTGAGGTAAGTAATCGCCATTTACCTTAATTATTTTTCGATTTTTTACTCCAAACATGTACTGTTCTTGTGTAAATGTTGCCCAGGCAAGACATGCATAGTTGATTTGTAGTAGATTTTGAGATTTGAGATTATGGGTGAATTGATTTGATTTGTTGATGTAATCTCTGGATTTTTTTTGTTTTGTGTTGGTGAGTTCGATTTTGTTTTTAGGGCTTTTTTTTGCTAGATCTGTACTACAATGGTTTATGTGTATCCACACGCAGTTTAGTTAGCTTATGATTACGGTTTCTTCTATAGACGTATGTTGTTAAAGTATTGAACAACTTAAATACTTAATTCTATTGTTTGTTGTGTTTTTGCTAAAACTGTAACTAATTTGAATTACGAATTTTGTTGATACAGGTTGTCGAAGATGGAAAGAAGGATTGATCCTGATAAACAACATGATTATGTTGAACTTCAGAACAGGTTTTTCATTTTTTCATCTTTTATTTGATTGAAACTTTGCTTGCTTAGAAAAAAGCCATCAAATCGCTTAAAATGATTAATTAAAGTTCAAGACAACCTTTTGCTGAAAAAATCAAAATTTTATATGTGTGTTAATTATGCAATTTAATTATCAAGTTTGATGTTTCATTTCCACAACAATTATTAAATGTAACTAAATGGCAATTGCATTTAATCCCAGAAAATGCCAATTGAATTTACATAGATTGTTCCCTAATTTTGACATATCTAATTATGAAGGCACCTAATGTATGCCCCATTAGAAAAACCCAATTATGAATCTTAACTTATAATATTAATGATGGAGATATAAAGTGGTTTTGATGGTCAGATTGTGTTTGTCACTTAGCTAATTTGAGTCTAAAAAGGAAATTGTTTTTTTTATAACTAGACTAGACTTTATTTTAATTTAAGAGAGTTACTTTCTGACTTTATGTAAGTAATTCTAAAAAGGGTGTTACAAAACAAGACAGTTATGAGAATCTTCAAGCCTGAAAGTGATAATTCATTTTCATTGAGTTAATACCTTCTAATTCTTTTGCATTCTGTTAATTATGTTAATACTAATTAATATAATTTATTACTCCGTGCATCTTTATAGGATATGCACAAGGAGGCACCCACCGACCCATTCAAGCATAACTTCATGAAATTTGTATAGATGTTGGGCTTTCAGAGCGTGAGAAGCAGAAATATGTAGTTGGTTTGTTTTATCACTTGGATTTGCTGATGCCAAAATGATTTTTCTGCCCCATGTAGAGGATTTTGAGAATAGTTAGGCTGGCTCATGTAGAGGATTTTGAGTCAAATAATGATCTGGTCAAACGGCAGATATTGGACTGTGGTTGAAATGCTCGTGATTTTGCTACAAATGTTATGAAGAAAGAAGAAAATTTATTGATGTTTTTTATGCTATTTTTATTGCTCAATAGTTCAATTCTTTATCTTTCTATTTTCGTCTTGAATTGCGTTTATTAAAAAGATAAATACCTGCCTGGATTTGAACAAACAAAGGAGAAAAAGAAAAGAGCATTCTCTGTGTGTTGGATTTTTATGAAGATGTGAAAAAGACAATTAATAAGTTATACTTAAAATCACTTGCTACTTTATTTATTAGTTTTACTGATGGAACCATTTGACATGTACTTGAGTTTAAACCAATTTCTGTACACTTTGATGGTCGTATAATCGGTTTTTCTGCTTTGTACAAAATATTAGTCACTCGCTTTGTTAATTAATAGAATAGGCATAGAACGAGATTCCCGAACATGGATCAAGTAAAATATTTGATTGTCTTTGATAAAATACATTTTTTTTTCTTTTTTAGTTGTCTTTATCCATCAAAATGGAAGATAAGTTATATTGTTGCAAACCCACGGATCAATCACAGATGCCAAGTCATAATCAAGAAAACTAGCCGGGGGAAACCCAGCAAACCTCAAAATCATTGTTAAAGACCCAAATATGATTTATATAGTCAAAAGACCAATATCGTTGTTATAATTTCTAAAATTAGTAGGACTTGAACACCCCGGAACTTAAACATGATTTATTTGCATTTATGAAAACATTGACAATCCAGGACTTGAAAACATGCGGTTATGAAGGTGATGAAGGTGTTATAATCAACTGAGTAATTAGGGCATACGTTAACTATTTGACTGCAGTTTCTTATGTACTCTTTTCTTTATTAATCTTTAATCTATATCATCCTATTGATCATCACAACCACAATTATTACTACTCATCACCTCCACCCACCAGCACAATTACTACCGGTGCCGCCCACCATCATTGTGCACCACCAGCCATCACCAATGATATCGTCACCGCCAGTGGCGGACCCAGAAAAAAGTTTGAGGGGTTGCACAATTTTTTATACATACTATATAAAAACATAAAAAGAAATTGGAAAGTACGATTTCATTACATGTATCAAAAAAATATAAATTACATTCTAAAGTTGACATCTTCGTTCTTTCATTTTCTGAAAACGATTGATTACACTTTTAATTGTAGCATCTACTAGACTTAATAAATAAGGAGTAATGAACTTTACTTAATTTTCTATTGAACTTTAATTATATTTTTCTTTAACTATCTTTTTAACAAATACTTATATAGAACATAATATTATTATTTTTTCTACTACATAAGAATATTCATTACATTTTTTTCTTAGGGGTGTCACATACATTAAAAATAACAAAATTAACACTAATTCGAAAAGTTTGAGGGGTTGCCCGGGCAACCCCGTGCACCATACTAGGTCCACCCCTGGTCACCGCAAAATATAGTTATAGGGTACCCGCCGCCGCATTGCGCGGGTAACTGCTAGTACTCCTAAAATCCTAATACACCCTAATCATTCTTATTCCTAAACTAAGGTTTAAACTAGACATCAAAATATCTACACCGATCGTCTAGAAGGTCAACTAACTTTTAAAAACTCATTTTGGTCCCCACTCTATAGAGCATGAAAACCGGCCTCATGGCCCTTCCCTCTCCTCGTGAGTGCAGGGGAGAACTTAGTATGGTACACAGGGTTGCCCGTGTAACCTCTGATATTTTTCTGAATAATGTTACAATAGTGTTAAAAAAATTTAAATTTCTTTTGTTAGTATATGTGACAACACCCCTGGGAACAAAATGTGCAGCAGGTGACACCCCTCAGTTTTATTCCTGGGTCCGCCACTGCGTGAGTGCCTTGTAATCCTAATTATCAAGAACAATCATGGTTTTTCAGGAAGTCTGTACCCCAAGTAAAAATATGATTATCTACATTTCACCTCCCTCATACCTCTCTTTTGGCATCGTTGTTATTGTAATAATAACGACACACAACCATCATAGTGGTGTGCAAAGTAATCTTGGTAGTTACAACTTACAAATCACCTCACTAACATATCTAATTAGTATGCTCAAAGCAATATAAGTACAGGTGCAAAATTCTACCCAAGCAAAGCAAACATTTTGAAAACATTACTATTAAGAAATGGACTGGACTACAGTTCCTTTTTGCAATGGGCTAAATTTTCAGTTAAATTACACCAATCCAATTAAGGTTCCCCTTTTACATTGACTGAAGGACAAACGCTGTAAACCTCTTTCAAAATCAACATAAATTACAAATTCAAGGGGCAAATTCCTTCCTAAAACCCTGGACGTCATTTTGTTAATCATAATTAGAAACAAGTTATACTTTCAGCCTCTTAACATTACATTCCCTAATCCTTTTCACCTTTCTTCAACTTGTTTCTTCACCGAATGCCCCGTTTTCCGCTTATGCCGACTAAAATCCGACACAAACCTAAATGTTTGACCACACCCGTCTTCAATACAAACATACGGGCGGGCCCCCGTGTGAACCCGAATGTGTTCGGTCCGGGCCCAAGCCCATTTGAATGTCATTTTACACCCTTTCCATGGACATTGTAACGGGCGATCATCCACGTGCACACGTCTATGTTGCACGAGATATTTGTGAGAAAAAAATTTCTTCCCACAACCTTTTACGGGACAAATATTCTTTTTATGAACCGTAAGTTCTTGTTTACTATCAAAACTCATATTGCAACCTTCAATATCACAACCGAATTCGCCTTCTTCTTCTTCTTCATTGTCATCTACTTCACTCGTTTTAATAAAAACCGGTGCTTTTTTCTCTTTCTTGGTGTCGTTTGACTTTTTTATTCTCGGTTTTGACTGGATTGTGACCCCGAATTCTTTATTCGGTGGTTTTACAATTCTTTTTCTTAAACGAGTGCTCAGACCACCGCCACTTTCTCGGTCAGAATCCATGTCAAAATCTTCTGATTTTTCATCAAGAAAACTGGTGGTTGTTTCGTTTCTAACTTGCTTCTTTCTAAGGTTTGTCCTCGGCTGCCGCCGGAAACTGCCACACACTGGCGGCGATGGCGGCGGTGATGGCGACAGTGATGGCGGTGGTGATGGCAAGGGTGATGTCTCCGATTTAAGAAATTTAGTTTTCACACTTGTTCGCTTATTTTCTACTCTAAAAACATTCTTCCTTTTTCTTGAACTTCTACTGATAGCCATTTGGGTTGTCTCGATTTCAAATCGTTTTTCGTGTTTTTCGTGTTTTACATCAACCCATGATGATAAACCCGAACCGCTTACATCATCTTGTTCTTCAGGATCTCGTTCTACTAACAACGGGTGAGCTTGATTTGACATCCATACTTTCCCACACCATTTTCCCGCCAAAATATTTTTTTTCTGCCTACCCGAGGATTTAGGTTTTATGGGGCTACTATTACTAGGAGAAACATGTCCAAACGCGTTATAAATAACTAAATTATAATGCATTTGTTTGCTGTAAAGTGGTAATCGACTAAGGCTAGCACTGTAAAAAAGGTTAATTCCTAATTTTACGGCCCAGTCACGGTTACCGTGACTGGCTTCTTCACTATCGAGAGCTGATTGTATCCATTTTTTATCATCTTTGTTACTTTCTCGAAATTCAAGATCGGTCCAGCTATGATCGGTTCCTAATTCTTTTGCAACTAATTTTGCTTCAAAATTTAAAAAGGAATAATCTGCAAATGATGTAAAAATAATGTATTCTTAATGCATGATATGTCAAAAAATCATTTGAATAAAAAGATTATATTAATATTTTATAAATATAATTTTTGTTATCATATTTAAAACACTAATTATGTAAAATTAAGAAAAATGGAAATTATGCCGACCTGCCACAAAATTAACCTTTTCGATCCAAACTCATTTTGTGTCCCAATTAGATCATTAAAAGATGTTTTTTACAAAAAATTGTTATTTCAAAATGATAACAATAATATCAACAACAAATAAATAAACAAATAAATAAATATCAAATTAGTATAAGGAAGAATGTACCTTGATGACAAACGAGCAGCATATTAACACCACCAACTGAACATAACCGCTGTTCAACTTCAAGAGCATGTTCAAGACAGAAAATATGCATTCTACAAGAATCTTCATCACACCCCATATTCATACGCATTTTCCCCGATTTACATGTATTTATTGAAATATCAAGAGATGAATCTATCTCATTTTCAAATCCACCCCCCGAACTTTCATTTCTTTCAAACTCAACCCTGCATTCAAAAGTTTGATCATTTCCATTCTCACGATCATCATCATCATCAGAATCCGAAGAATCACCATAGGCTAAAGCCAGGAGACCAAGTGAAGAGTTGACTTTCTGGTCAACTGTAGATGAAGTTTTACCCAAATTATTTACGATCCGTATTTGGTCGGTAGTTGAAGTTATGCCCAATTTATTTACCGTTTGTATTTGGCCAGTAGATTTTACTGGAACATCAAACAAACCGTCACGAGTTCTCTTTGGTATTGGCCCTGCATTCACACGGGTACATAAATAAATAGTTACTTAAAAAATTTGACCTCAAATCTCGGGTCAAACAAGATTCAAAAAGGTACCTGAAAAAGATGTATCTTGATTAACAGCAGCAACAAGATCACTAATTCCTTTACAATCAGCCGACATTAAATAATTTGCAGCTTTTTCAGTCGGTTGAACAATCGCGACACATGCATAACATAAAATCCCACAAGTAACACATGAAAATATTCCCCGATCAGCTTTTTTATCACATTCAATACCCGTACTATTTTCTAAGGATGAAAATGAATTAAACTTTTTGTTTTTGTCGATGATGACATCATCATTGAAAGCTGAATCGTGCGTTATTGATTTTAAAGGAATTCGTCTATCGATGAATTCTTCTGGAAGAACAACGATTGAAGAACCATTTCCTAGAATATGAAGAAGTTGATTGTTTTGCATAATATCTTGTAAAAATAGTTTCTTGACTAATGATTCTCCTTCGACTTTTAATTTATCTTTTAATCGGGAACTTCGTGGTTCGGGTTTCATGCTTGTTGGTACACTGTAAGGAATGAAAGAAGTTTTTTTATTAGGTTTTATTTAAAACATGTAGTTAAAGGTGGAAAAACGGGCGGGTCGTTTCGGTTGAGTGACGAGTCAAAATGGGTTCGGATTAAAACAGGTTGTTTTGGTACGGGTCGGGATATGTTGTAAATCTTTTTTGGTCCATTTTTTATAATAGTTAATGCATTAATACAATTTCAGCAATGAAGAAATGTGTATGCGGGCCACCCAAGTATTTAACTTTTTTCGTTCATGTATCTTGTTTACTAAATACCCAATTTCAACCAAAAACATGCTCAATGACGAAAATGCCCTTAAGTTTTTTGGTGAAAGAAAAGTATATATGATTAAGTATCAACATATTATAGGTTCAACATTCTGTCTTTTCAAAAACCTAAAGGGCATTTTCACCATTTGACATGTTTTAGGTCGAAATTTGTATAAAATGAAACAAGATACAAACTTGGGCTACCTATGAATCAGTTTTAATACATGGGTGGCCTTGATGCAAAATGTAGAACACTTGAATGGTCTTCACAAGCATTATGTCTTACAAAAACTATGTTTTTACAATAATAATCTGATTTTTTTAAATAAAAATAATGTAAGCGACTGTAAACAATTTACAACTACAGCTACCCTGTTTCCAATTTAGCTCATTTGACTCGTTCATAAACGGGTCAAAATTACCACCACTGTAATAGAAATTTCAAGATTCACATGTAAGATGAAATTACAAAAGCAAACCTTGAAGAAAATGATACTGCTAAATCATAAAGCAATTGAGAGTGAGAGACCATAGGAGCACAATTAATTGAAGCCCTGCGAATTGCAGCATCTCGTGCAACTGTCAACCACCCCGGTGTCGCAATATTTGCAGCTTCCCCAACATTAAACCCTAAATCACAAAAAAAAAAACATATTTTATACTATTATCATGAACACACATTAATAATAAGATAATGAGAAATAATAATACTTTACCATGACTAAATCCTGAGTGATAAGCTCTTGGGAAAGTAACAACAAATTCTCCAGTATTTTGTACCAATCTGATTAAATCATAAAAAAGATCCTATATTGATTAGCTTTCAGCATATACATACAAAAATTATGGGTTAATCACCTGCAGCAAGGAACACCGGCCTTAAGTAATACTTCAGGGGATATAATTGTGGTCTTTTCACCAAGAGTAGCAAAAGTGACTGAAAAAAATAACCGAATATATATATATAATCACCCATAATGGAAGTAAATAACACATTTCTAACTGAAACAGAGAATATATATACAACTGGAAAAACAGGGGAAATTTGAATAAATGTCAATCATAACTCACCAATTGGGTTAATCTCACCACCATAACCATAATTTCTAATCACATCTTCAAACGCAACTGCAGCATCTTTCGGTACACCGTACCATGTTTTACCAGCACCAAAATGCATATAATTCAAACTATGAAAATCATGATCTTCAACATGCCAAGCAAACCAACTAAATAACATAGAAATGTAAACCATAGGTGAAGTAACACCAGGTATTTCCTCTTTCATAAACTTTAGTAATGACCCTTTTGCCCTTGAAACACCTCTCATATTCCATTCACTCTCACCAACTGTAGTCAAACCCTCCCCAATTTCCTTTTTCCCCAACTTTTTCCCATGCACACCAACTGTTTGATCAAATGCCGAACCGGGCATATCATTTGCATACTCAACATTAAACGGTTTATCAACCTGTGCTTTCCAGTAAAGTGTTTCAGCTTCTAAAGCCGATAACCCCTTTTTCGAATTCGATGTTTTCTTCAAGTAATTCTTCTCGAAATTTCTTGCTTTGACTTCAAATTGGGGGACTGTGTATACCTCACCGCTTTGCCAGACTGGTTTCTGAACCGGTCGGTGATGCTTACGTGGACAAAAACCGATCTGCTGTTGTCGAGTAGTGAATGTAGGTGACGAATTAGGGTTTCGAGCAGACAGAGAGCGGTTCAAGTTAGCAATTACGGTTTTCTTCGGTGAAGCAGAGACAGGTGGTATGATTTTACAGATTCCATATTGTGAAGCTTCTTCTTCGATCTTGAAAATATATGCAATTGGATCTTGAAACTCAGCTAGGGTAGGGTGGTATTCTGGTGCTACTGGTAGTGATTTCAACCATGGAAATACCTCCTCACCCATTAAAACAATTAAAAATTAAAGAAATTAGGGTTATGGTAGATCTGAGGAAGCTCAAAGGATGTTCATGGCGAGCAGATTGAGCAGAGAGAGAGAGATAAATGGAAAATGAAGGCTACGAGAGTGTGAGATTCCTCTGTTTTGCTTTTATATGTAATATTTATTGTATTGATTTTGTATGTATTTCCTCTGTTTTTGCTTTTGGGGATGTGGGTTTTTCTCACAGAGGAAATAGTGAAAAACTAGGGGCAGGGGAAATGGGGGTTTTAGGGGGTGTTTGGGATTGCTTATTTAAAATAGATTATTCGTTTTGAAAACGGATAATCAAATAATCAACTGTTAGAAAACGTGGTTAGGAAATATAGTGTTTGGATTTGATTATGCGATTTGATATCGCAATAATCAGATAATCAGTTTTTAGAGTGTTTGACAACTAAGATTATCTAATGGTTTATTATGTAAAATTACCAAAATGTCCAAATAAACATAATGGTAATCTGGCATGTTATCTTTTTTATTTTCACAACCGCCACATAAATCTTCCCCCACATGATTTCTATTTTCAAAATTAAGCTTTTCTTTGAAGAAATTGATACTGGAAATTGAAATTAACAACGTCGTCTTCAAGAGTCAACCTCCGATCAAACTTTATCCTTCATGGCATCTCAAATCTGGCTCAGAATCGTCGCTCAAATTTCGAAATCAGACAACTATTTCTTCTTGTTCCTCTCAATGATCTGGTATATACGCTATTGATTTCAATAATGTAGATATTATGCTCGATCAAAAGCTAGAGGATAGTTTCGTAAATTTTATGTTAGAGGAAAATCACGTTTCAGAAAAGCAGGTACCCACCTGCTTTTGCAAATCGGCGTTTTGTGCCCCCAAATAAGCAGATAAATGATTTTCAAATTTGCTTTGCCAAACACTGCAGATTGAATTTTTGCGTTTTCATATCGAGTTAATCAGATAATCTTGTTGCACACGCAACCCCAAACACCCACTTATTGTGGCTTTGGGAAGATAGAAAATAAATTTCCAATGAATGATTTCGTAAAAAGTAAAATAAAAAGACGACATTACTTTTTTTAGGCAATAAAAGATGTTCACTATAAATGAACTAACAAGAGGTTAAACAAACAACACCTCAAATAAGATAAACAAAGAGAAAATAGGTCGCAACACCAAATAGACTAATTAAAACTACACCAACATAATTTCAACATATACTTAATTTAGAAAAATGATTGGGCATGAGCCATTGACAAGATTAACTTAGACATTGGATCATTGTATTGGAAGATAATATTGTTCCTATTCATTTTCAAATATACAGTAATATTGTTGAAAGAAAAATAGATATTATGTCGTCTTTCTTTTGTAAGTTAACTATTTTTCCAAATCCAGAATGTGATCCAAACTATTATTACCAGCCCAAGAAATGTTCCACCATTTACAGAATTTTGTCCAGACTTCATGCACCCAAGATTAGACCTGGAATAAACGATTTTCATCTTCGATTTGTGTCTCGCACATGTTACAAACAGCCCACTGCATAGACAATTTGTGTTACTAGAAAAAATAACAAATTGTGTGTAACGACAATTACTATCATGTGTTGCAACGAAATTATAAATTTTACATTAGTTTAGGAATTAAACTATTATTAACTCTATAAATTTCAGGAAAAGTTAGTTAAATAACCTTTCACTCATATATATTTGTCACAAAGTTCATTATAAAATTATCGAAAATTGAAGTTACATTTCTTTTAAATCTTGATGAAAGAAAACTACTACACCCAATATGTACAATTTGAAATAAATAAATAAAATAAATTTTTTGTTAATATGTATCTTAAGGGCATATGATACCGTACATTTAATAAACTAATTTTTCATTAGTCAATGTAAAATGATATAATTACACTAATGAATCCTTTATGGTTTTATGTTAACCCTATTTTACCTTTACTATAATTAAATAGTATAAGTTATTTTTATAAATTAAATACATGGGCACAAAAAGTATTTAAAATTTATTATCATGTGTCTTTATAATAGAGGTCAGAAAAACTCATAAAATAATATCATATTTAAAATTTATTATAACAGAGGTTAGAAAAACTCATAAAATAATATCGTATTTAAAATTTATTATCATGTGTCTTTATAATAGAGGTCAAGAAAACTCATAAAATAATATCGCGTCTAATATAAAAAATGATACTATCAACTATTTGCAATGATGACAATTAAGAAATATAATTATATAAAATTAATGTTTTTATAGATTGTTTTAATTTTCATTACACCATTCTAATAAAATTTACCCAAATGAAGAACGATTAATACATTTCGTTTATTTTCAGTTGTTTTTCACAAATCAGGTAAACATCAGGGGTGCATTTTGCTATTCATCAAAATACAAGCCCAAAAAACAAAAATTAAAAAACAATTTCATTTTAATTTAATTCCATCTCTACCCTTTACTCTATTTGACCGAACGCTTCTTCCCTCTTCTCCATCTCAGACCACCGGATTTCGATCAAACGGAGACGTCCAGGAAGCAAACTCGTGAACGGAACATATTAGCTCGAGGTATCGGTTTTCACTTCAGGCCCTCTCTATACTGTGATTCATATAATTTTGTTTTTGATTTTAAATGAAATCGAAAATCAATCGCTTCGATCTTTTAGCTATAGGTTTTCATTTTGTACGATTGAGCTGTTGAATTCATTCGTCACAAGATAAATTTTCAATTGCTTAGTTTTTTGCAATTCTATTTACCGGAGAGTTTAAATTTGTGTTTTTTCAAAATTTTCTAGTCAATTTGTTAGAACTTAGAAGAAGATGTACGTACATTCAGATTTAAGGCTTTGATAGAGACTTCTTTAACAAATTTGATTTTGAAGTAATTTGCAGTCAGGTGTTGATGACAACTCGAAGAAGTATACATCTCAAATTTTGTGTTTAGATTAAACGAGTGGAGCTTTTATCTAGCTCAAGCTCAGCCATAGAAGCTGAGTTTGAAATATATAACGACTGAGCTTGAGCTTTTAAGGGCTTGGATCAAACACTTATAATTCATCTTGCTATTGTTTGTATGTGTGTTTGACTGTTTGTTTGGGTCGGATTTTCTAACACACTCGGCTCCAGTCATTCATTATGACCAACATTGTATAATTACATGAGGAATTTCGATTTTCCGATGAAATATAAACAAAAATGATCTGAATCATCAAACTTCATACTTCCAAATATGAAAAATGCATAAATATGAAATCTTACTAATCTAGATCTCTGAAAATAGGGCATTTTTTTATAAATGCCCTTCTAAAAGTTTATGATAAAACATAACCCCAAAAACCGACTCACTCATAATCAGGTCAAAATTTGCAGAGATTATGGAAGCAATGCAAGTGAGTACAACTTCTAGAAAACCCCGAATTCTAGTTGCAGCAAGTGGAAGTGTAGCCGCCATAAAATTTGGGAATCTTTGCAGTTGTTTTACAGATTGGGCAGATGTAAAAGCAGTTGCCACACAAGCGGCTTTGCATTTTATTGACCGAAATACACTTCCTAAAGGTGTTACTCTTTATACAGATGAACATGAATGGTCAACTTGGTCAAAGATTGGAGATAATGTGCTTCATATTGAGCTTCGTAAATGGGCTGATATTATGGTCATTGCCCCATTGTCAGCAAATACACTTGGCAAGGTAACATACATTTTTTTTCGGGTAATTAATTTTTGGATAATAAACAAAAAACCATGGTTTATTTTATCATGATGAATATTTATTTGGATATATTAATTTAGATTGCTGGTGGACTATGTGACAACTTGCTAACAAGTGTAATTCGGGCATGGGATTATGAAAAACCGATATTTGTGGCCCCCGCTATGAACACGTACATGTGGACCAACCCGTTCACTGAAAGGCATCTTATGACAATTGATGAGCTTGGAATTACACTTATACCCCCGGTGTCGAAAAGGCTTGCTTGTGGGGATTATGGAACTGGTGCAATGGCTGAACCTTCACTCATTTTCTCTACTGTAAGACTCTTTTTGGAGTCCAGACAAAATGCAAGTGGTGGTAGGATACATTGAGTTTTGGTGTCGGTTTTCTTGGTTCTTGTGTTGTCAAATTTGTTTAATGACGGTTTCCTTAAGGGAATTCATTTACCTACCACAACTTTTACTTCGTATACCACACTGTATAAGTTTTACAGCTAACTGTACAAGCATGTAAAGCTACAGTTGTGGTAGATGAATTAAAATATGTGGTATGAAAATCACTCCCTTTTCCTTAAAACCTTGTTTAATGATGTAGGTAGTAGTTTGTCAAATTATTTAATCTTTGGGTATTTGTTTTTTTTTTTTTTTTTTTTTTTTTTTTGAACAGAGTGTTTGGGTATTTGTAGTTTGATATTTGGAAATCGTGTTCCTAGAGTTGTGGAATGAAGGAATCAAAATGTGTAATTTTTTGGTATGGGTTGAATCAGGTTCGCCCAAAACATTCTCTGTCAAAATTATTTTACTAGTTTGTCAAATACAATTACATAATTATATCATTTTATATTTTAGTGATAATTAGATCTTTAAATCGTATAATGGTAAGAAATACACTCTTGGTCAACTTTTAACATGTTTCTCGTTTTTTCATTGATTTTCTTGCTTTATTTCCACTATTAACATGGAAGGGAAAAGCTATCACTAAACACAAACTTAATCTATCTTTTTTAAGCTATTATTTTAATTTGACCCATTAAAGACAAAACATAACCTAAAACGACATGTTCGTAAGTAAAGCGGTTGAAATTGCTAATTATCGTAAAAAAAACTCGACACCTTTCTTGTATTTGTATGTTTAACCCGTTTGAGATAAAAGAAACCTCCATCAATACAAGACATAACCGATAACTTCACGTACAAATTAACATGTTTGAATTTGGTTACGATGACAAAAGAGCTCAAACCAAATCTTCGTTGATACAAGAAAACCATGATACGTTCTTATTACCAAAAAGATATGTATGTGCTAGACAAAACAAACCAACAAACAAGTTAATATGTTCAAATATTAAAATATAAAAATAGGGCGTTATTTTAACCCTAACTAACATGCACTGTAGCTCGATTTAATCATCTTTGGGTAAATCTTTCTTCGGTAGCTCCTTGGGTTTTGCCTTCTCTACTTCCCTATAAAATCAAAATACGTTTGATAGAAAACTCGGTTAACATGAAATTATGAAATGAACAATGTTTTCTAAGGTTAGATTACCATAGTAAGTTTGTATATATAGTTTTCCTAATCATATTTATCACATCTTATGAAACTATCTTTAATAACAAAACTCCTTTCAATTTTCAAACATTAATAAAATGTACCGTACGACAAAACATGTCTTGAGTAAAAAAAAAAAACCTGCATACGAGTTTAAAAATAATAAAATCCAACAAAAACATCATTTGCAAATCCTACCCTATATATGAGGCCTAAATTTGAAGAGGGTTTGACACCATGGCAATTCCAAGCATTCCTATTCGTCCATAATGCCACTTGGAATTCCCTGATTGGTCCACGTCATTTGCACTAATACAAACGAATCTGGTACGGCTTACGGTCTACATTCATATTCATATGCTCCATATACGGCAAACGAATCTGGTACGGCTTACGGTCTACATTCATATGCTCCATATACGGCAACCGAATCTGGTACGGCTTACGGTCTACATTCATATGATCCATATACGGCTTCCTACATACAAGGAAACAAATAACTATTTAAAAGATCGTACATACAAATAACTATTTAAAAGATCCTACATACAAGGAAACAAATAAATATTTAAAAGATCAATCAGCGAAGGAAACAAATAAATATATGTAACATTTATATGTAACATTTCTTCATTACCTTTTTTTGTACAAAATCATCATCACATCTATCGATTATTATGTCATTTAGAAGTATATAAAGTTTTTGGACATTTTTCTACATACTAAAATTTACAGCATATCCGCCCATCGGGCGGGTTTTGTAGCTAGTTCATACTTATATGTATACATTTATACATACAGCTAAATGCTACATAGGGCTTGAAAAGCTGCATAAGATCTCGCTGAGCTCGGTAAGCTCATTCTTTATGTTCGAACTCAATAAAAACTCGACTTGAATGAGCTCAAGTAGCTCGATAAAAGCTAGACTCATTTGCAGCTAACTTATGCAAAGTGGACTCTAATCGCATACTGATTTTGACTCCAATTTTGAAACCCTATTTTATACAAAGTGGACTCTAATCGCAAAACGAATGCAAAGTTACCTATTTTCTACAGCAAAATAATTAGTATATGATATATACGAAGTTTACCACGCATTAATTTTATAAAACCAAGAAATAATTACTCAAAATTAATGAAATTATTCGAGTGTTCAGAAAACTGAAAACGTACTTCGCCGCGGATGCAGATTCTTCTTCTAGCCAGTGACGAATCTGACGAACGTTTCGTTTGAAAATGGAAGCTGATTGCTTAACGTCGCTCCTCATCAGTAAAAACACGGCGCTCACTCCGGCCACCGTCAGTATGAGATTCGTTAACGCCATACGCTCGATCGAATTCAATATACGAAATGAAGTTGGAGAAGATGATGATTGAACGGGAAACTATGATTTCGGTTGGGTAATTGGATTGTTGGTTAGTGGAAATTGTCGCCGGAGATTGATTGGGGGAGAGTTTGAGTGTTGGTCATACGACGGCGGTCAAGGGCTTAAATCTTAATCATATCTGAATTTCAAATTTAATCCTTCAGATATAAATTTTGCAGTTGAGACACTAATGCTATTCAATTATCTAGAAGGACTAAATTAGAAAGTTTCAGTAATAATTGTACCAAAAATATAATCGCCCTGCCAAAATCATTTCTGAGGGTGATAATATAGCTCATTTCGTACGAAGCAACTTTTATCTATATAGATCAAATTCATTCAAAATGACAATCATGCCCTTCCTTTACTTTTATCACATTTTGCATTTCACCCCTCTCATTAAAGGCATGATTGTCATTTTAAATGAATTTACTCTGCATAAATAAAAGTTGTTATGTACGAGTCAACTCCCTAATAGAATCTCCCTTATTGTTTGACATAATAATGTCAAATAAAATGCTAAGAAAAACAGTTCAACAAAATTTTGCTGGAAATTAAAATCTTGGAAATGCATGTAAATTTTTAAATTGAAAAAAAGGTTTTTTTAACATATACCGTATAGGCATATGTTTACATTAACTAACTTCAACTTTCCACTAAAACAAAAAAAAGCATTTAATAAATCACTTGAAAATGTAAATTTTGAACTTCATTAATGTGTACTGAGACTTGATTAAGAAACTTTGAGTGAATTAATGTATCTTAACATGTGCCTAGGGGTCACATGTTAGAAAAACCCTTAAAAAATTCTTAGATTTTAGTGTCATCTGACGTATAGTGGAATTATGATTTATTAGGAGACTAATTGATTTTAGGTTAAGTTCAAATACATGTTCAGAATTACAGTATGTAACTCGATTGAACTAACTCAATTCATTAAATTGAAAGGTTGTGTTTATTAGTTATTGATTTTATGTTTGTAAGTTGGTGTATTTTCACCAAAAGTCACATATATTCACCCTCTATTCTCAAAGTTTTGGTCTCATTTGTATATACGAAAAATATACAAATTTCTCTCTTGTTTGAGCTTTAGATTGCTTGTCTGGAGTCAGAGTTATTACCATTGTCATAATATTTATTTCGTGCAATTGGGAATTGATATACTTAATTACGAAAGTGATTTCAATGATCATTGTAAGCAACTAAAAGTAATGAATCAGAGGAACTAACAACACAGTAGAAAAATCAGCACAAGATTTGAAAATGAAACTAAGGCGATCAATTAGCTCGTGAGCTCCAAGATAAATAACCGCAACCAAAATTAGTAGAGCATGAAACTGATTTCCTCAGGCATTCCGGATCTTGTTAAGATCGATTTGAGAATTTGTTTTATGAGATTTTGTTTAACAATTATTTATCAAATGGTTATGACAATGATGGATGATTGATTCAAATGATTTTTCTTGACAATTGGATGTTTGTAAATTAATTTTTGTTTTTGGAATTCAAGTAATATAAACAGTGGGAAAGAGTTGGTAGAATGCATGATTCTTTAACAAACTTACATCCCGTTTGACTCAATCACCCAAACCGATTAAGCGTTAGCATAAAAGAATTTAACCGTCTTGACCGCTAATTACTAGGCAGGTCGGTTCACAAAATTGTGTTACTCGTACATCAGAGTTAAATCATACATCACCACATATTAGGTCAGAAATACAATGATAAAAAGATTCAAACAGTGCAATCAAGGTTGTTAAGATCAAAATGTTAGTAGGAATTGTTTTTATCTTTAAAAGATCTAACTTGACAAATTATATAACAAAATTATGCACAGTTTAAACACAAAAAATTTATATAGATATAGATTTAGATTAGTAAATGTTTTATTAAGAATTCAAATTTTAGATGATCTTATAATCAGGATCAAGATCCTACATAGGTCATAAGATCCGATGCACGTTTTTGTGGATCATGATCGTAAGATTTTAAGATCAAGATCGACATCTTAACTATGCTTGTAACGACTAGTGACCAGGTTAATTTTTTCAAACTCCTTGTTAGTAGTAATACAAGATATCTAAATATGATTTCCAAAAGTGAGGCCCACACGAGTACAAATCTTGAAGAATTGAAGGGCTATTACCGAGATGGATTCTACAGCCCTTGAATGGTGTCTGACATTTAATCCACCAGATTCACCTACAAAATCAAAAGAAATGTATATATATTATGTAGTCTTCTCTGGAAACTATCAACTTAACTAGAGGTGCCAAAACGGGTGGGTCGACCTATTAACACTTTTATGTCCACTGTTATAAGAAACTAATGTGTTAAAAACCAAATTACCAACTAAGATGGCTTTTTCTTTAGACCCGATTTTGATATACGTCTCAGTGCCTGTGTGCCCTTCTTCATTTCTCTGCAACAGCTCGTATTAATATTATACTTTTTATTAAATAATAATAAGTAGAAAACGAGAATAAACTAATGTATGTGTCTGTCACCTTTGGTACAAAAATACTATGAGATAGAATAGTGGGAGTAGCATCATAACCAGTATTGAAATAGCCAAGTAGAATATGCTTGTATGCTTCTGCAACAGAAAAAAAACAAGAGATAAAACACAACCCAAACCGACCCATACATAAATAACCGGGTCAAAGTTTCCATCATAAGTTCAATGTGGTCATTCTATAATTTATTTAAATAAAATACATAAAATATTATAGGAATGAATGATTACCTTGCCTCCCCTACCAAAAGGCTTGATGCTGCCTGAACAAGTGTGGGCATCACAGAATTGGCGCAAAAATATTTCTGCAAGAAAATCATAAAATTGTAGTTAAACTTTTTTATTTGATCCGTTTGAGATAAAGCACAACCCATTTCGACCCATTAGTAAGTAAACGGGTCGAAATGGCCACCTCTAAGATCCATTTCCATTCCATACAAACATCAAACATTACCATGAAGTCGGCTTGCTGATGGACCCTGATGAATAGGAAAACAACTGTCTGCAAGACTCTGCATTAAAACTAGTACTTTAAGCCAAAAAAATTGTAATAAAATATTAATAAAATCCAGTAATAAACAACCTCACATAAATGACGGTTTCTTGCTGCAGCTGCAGGATTGCACTTTATTTTTGGAACAATGGAATTTGCTACATGATTACAATGCAATGCCCCACATAAATCCGCCAAACAATTATTGTGAGTCTGAAATTTTTAAGAATGTATATTTATCTTAGAATACAATAAATTTATGGAAAAAAAAGTTTTAAGAAAATTTTCAGATTTTCAATATAATTTGTATACATCCTTGAAAAAATCCAAAATTACATATATTTTATCCATGTAAACTCATGATTTCATATATGTCCTTAAATCCATAATAATAAAAAATAATAAATGGTAAAACAGAACGCACATACGCCATTTAGAAGATTGTAATGCCTGTTGTCAAAATGTTGATCAAGAAATTTCTCAGCTCGAAAACTTTTTTTACAATATCCACAACGCCATTCATTAACGTCCACATGAATCTTGTGTTCTTCTTGCTCTCTAAATATGTCATTTCCGGGATGAAGTTTACACTTATTTGGCATCTGATAATTTTCTTTTTCAACAAATGGAATCAAATACTGCATCACAAAACGGAATATATATTTTATGCATTATAATTGGTGCATAGATTGATAAAATTTAATATCAATTGCAAATACCTCCTCAATAATTTTGTATGCAGCCCTACTTCTTTCTCACAATGAATTTCGTGAGCATGTTCTTCTGAACCCTGGAGTGAAAATATTAATAATCAATTTATGGGCAGAAAATATTCATTTATAATTGGACACTCTTACAAAATTCTATTAACAGATCAAAATCAAAATATCTCAAAAGAACACAATCAACAACATCAAATAGGATTTGAATCTCAGCTTAGAAATCCAACAACTAATATTATTAATAAAATTAAGTTTACGAATCGCACAAATCGCACTCTAACTTCAGATAAGCAGTTCAAACTAGAAATTCTGGACGAACAACATTTCGGTATAATTCAGCTACAGTCTCATCATTGATGCTCGTGTACTTCGCATATATAAACAATTATTTGCGATTAAACTGATACAGCATAAACTTAAAGCACGATTTTGCAGTCAAATTCGGATACATAAAAATATAATTAAGGGAAAACAGACCTGTGAAATTGCGAAAACTCGAATCGTTGATTGTAAGGAAATCAATGCGATGATGAATTTACATGCCCTAACTTTCGGTCTCGTCATCTCTTTGTTGAGATTCAAACCAAATTCTCTATTCTTCCTTTTTGCTGGATTTTGGCAAATTCAATAGGAAGGTGAAATTTTGTTCAAAGAATAGGGAGATGGAAACTGGAAAAGTAGAAAGGGATCTAAATAGGAAATACTTAAAAGTTGAAGAGTTAAAATGAAAGTTTGTAAGTTACATTTAACCGCCATATGTTCTGAATATTTTCTGTAAGGTCCTTTAGGTTGTAAGAAATGTTCAAAGACTTTAATTGTTTCACTAGTCATCGTTTTGGATTTTTATATTTTTTTGGTTACTTTCAAACCAGTTTTCGAGTCAATCGCACTGTGCAAATGAATATCGTATTAAACTTTAACCTCATATTCTCGTATGCATAAATGAGAGGTGATCGAGCATGCGTGACCTGTTATACAACATTAACGATTACACAATTGTTTCGCTCTCAGGTTTGAAAGAAAATTAATCATTTCTAAGAAAATAGAGATTCAAGAACAAGAAATTTCCACATTATTCGCTTAATAAACTAACTTTAACATGATTATATCATTATCAAGCATAACGTTGCTGTAGTATTTTTCTTACCAAAACATGGCACATATGTTAGAAGTACACGTAAAAATGTAAAACGGTAGATAAACTTGAAATAATATACAATCAAACTAAAAATTGGTCGAATAATCTAAAATACAAGTACTATTAAGCATACAAAACTGCGGGTTTTTTTCTTTAAAAAAAATTTGTTAGATGAGATGCTTCATCATATAAGGGCCTTCAAGCTCGTAACCTAATTTCCTATAGTAATGTCGTGTTCCAACACCTGAAATAACAGCTATTTTTGTGGATCTGTGTTCCCTACGAGCAATTCGTTCTGCTTCCTCCATAAGTAGTGTACCATAGCCCTGTAAAACACAATAAAAGGATATTAACATTTTTTTAAGTGGAATTTCAAAATATTCATAAAAATTATAGGTGGTAATTTCAACTGGTTTACTTAAATAAGTTTAAATCAATTTTATTTTGTACCTGATGTTGCAGTTTATCAGAATCACGGCCATGAACTGGAACAGCAGTTCCATAAACATGAAGTTCACGAACAATCGAGCATTTTCCAACCAATTCTGGGCACGTAACGTTCTTCCCACATCTCCGTAGACGTAGTAATCCAACAAGAATATCCTGCATTTATATAAAAATTAAAAGATATATATATATAAATAAGATTAATAGTTGAAGAGAATATATATATATATATACCTGTCGTGTGTCTTCATATGAAAGAAAAGTTTCCCATCCCTGATTAGCAGTATAGTCTCGCCTAACAAGCTGAACTTCATCTGGCCTAATCTTGTGGTGGATATCCTAAACAAGTTATAAATTAAAGAAAAATATTATAATTTATGTTCAGACGCTCGTATTAAAAAATAAAAATAAAAAATGGTTACTTGAATGCCAGCTTCACGTGTACGGACATCCCTACATTTGAGACCTAAATCATCCATACGGGCTAAAGCAAGCTCTCTAAGGTTCCCTTTTTCAACCCCAGAGGTAACCAAAGGCATAGGGATGTCTCTCTGAACCCTGTAAACACGGGTCCATGGGGGCACCAGGGCCAATATCCGGGCCACAATATCTACAAGCTGCTCTGGTGGGTAGTTTCTATACCTGAAAATCATTAAAAGACGTATTTTACAAATAAATAAAGTAATAACATAAATTTATGTATTAAAATGTTATAATAACTATCATATACAAAAATATTTTATTTGAAGAACTTTTGGTAATCTAATTGGGACGCTAAACAAATTTAGTGACCAATTGGACAAAAGTTTGTAAATGACTAAACAGGGACATGTAATATTGTATACGTTAAAAATAAACTTTGGGCGAATTTCAACACATTTGATCCAATTAAATTGTTCGTCTTTTGGCTTAACTTTTTCATTTGACCCGTTTAAGATAAAACAACCCATTCATGAGTAGATATATTGGAATGATCATAATATTTCAAAATGATATGCTATTGAGAGTATAAAAAAACAATACCTGCCAGTTTTCCAGAGCTCATAAAGACCCGTTCCACGAATAACAAGTGTTGGATAAATTTTAAGCCCATCGGCCCGAAAGGAAGGACTCTCAAAAAACTCTTTAAAACTTTCCATATCCCTCTCAACACCAACATTTGGAAGATCGGGCATCATATGAGCAACCACCTACAACAATTTCATTAAAATTTAAAATATTATTATTCCAATTGACCCCCAAAAATAAAGGACCCGAAACATGGGAGAAAATTGGAACATCATCATCATGAAGTCATACAATGTTTATTCTGATTTGAAAAGAAAGATAAAAGAAAATGAAGGATTTAAAATTTAACAAAAAGAATCGATTTTAAGCAATATTAATATTTATATCTTAATCCTCAAACGTTCATTGTTTTGGTGTTTAAGCCCTTTAAACATTTTTGCAACAGTTTTATCCTAAAATTTGGTTGAGTTTGTGTTTAACACCTTAATTATTTTTTTTTAACTTTTTTGATCCTATAATATCTTGTACCTATTTGGTGGTTTAAACTTTAAACCCAAACTTTTAAGATTAAATATGATTTTTTTCCTTAAACTTTGACATAATTGGTGGTTTAAATGTTTAATCCTTAATTTGGCATTTTGTAAGTATTAACATGTGATAACCGATCACGATGGCTTTTTAAATAAGTCAATTAAATTTAGGTAAAATCATTGCTAAAATAAGTTAAACAGCTAAAACAGACAATCAGTGAAAGTTTGAGGATTAAAACATCTAAACAAAATCAAGATAATAATATTTGATTAGTAATTTAAATTGGAAATATAATCACCTTAAAACCAGCATCTTTTGCTAGAGAAAAACAATCAGCAACAGCTGCTACTGTATGCCCTCTATTAGTGTCACGAGCAACATCTTCATATGTGCTTTGTACACCAATTTCCAATCGTGTACAACCATAAGAAAGCATTTGCCTCAAATGAGGTCCTAAACAGTAATCTGGCCTCCTAAAAAAATGAAACAGGACAGCCCAGATTGGCCCATTGATATGTAAACGGGTCAAATTCGGATCGCGTGTCAAACAAGATTTGGATTAAAACGGGCCTTTTAATAGCAAGGGTCAGAACAATATAATTATTCATTACAATATAAATAAAACGCTTTAGGAAGTTGTAAATACTAAAAATAGACTGTTATCAACTTTCAACCCGAGCTCATAATTTTTATTTTGGCCCATTTATATGTAAACATATCAAAATTGCAACTCTCATCCAATATGAGTTAAAAGATCTTAACCAAATAAATAGATGTATTGGCATCTAAATATAATATGCAATTCTTGTAAGTAACTTACGTTTCAATAGTCATCCCAATACATTTAGTTGCACCATGTTCAGAATAAGCAACTGCTTCTTCAACATTTGCAGATGTGTGGCCCGATAAAGCATCATGAAGATTCCTTATAAAGTAATCTCGATATTCAGCAGGCAATGACATAAAAGTGCCACCCATTAAAATAAATTCAACCTATACCAACCAAATGAGTAATACAACATCACCAATATTTACAAGTTTCATAAAAACCAAGAATATATATTATATACATAATTGCATTGTGCCAAACCTTATCTACACTGTGACCCAATCGCTTCAGTTGGTCAATCCTGCTCCTGGCTTGGACATATGGGTTATATCTAAAAAAGTAAAAAATAAAATAAAAAATTTAATAAAAGAAATGTAATTGATTAGCCCTAGCACATAATTTCTAAGATGACTTCAGTTCAATCTTATTAAGCAGCTAATGTGCAATTGCGAATCTAAATTTTAGCTTAGGGTAATCTGTACATGCTACGAACAATAACAATAACAATAATCATAATTTCACATAACACAAATCCAAATCGGAATAAAATCAAAATGGATCAAAATCGGTAACTACAAACTTACCTTGCACGAATTGCTCGCATGCTTGTTGGCTCATATCCAGTATACGACTGTGTACTATACTCAAAATCCGAATCAGGACCACCAGGACAATAAACACATATATTACCAGTTGTAGCTATATGCGGACACCGGTGCGGTTTCGACATAACCGCCACAACGGCAATTCCAGAGGCGGTTCGAACCGGTTTTGCTCGGAGCTTCGGCAGGAGGGCTTCGCGCTCGGAATCAGGGAGAGCGGCGATCATTTCAACGAGCTTCGGTGCACGTGATAGACCGTACTTCCGGCATGCGGCGGATTTTAGGGCATTTAGGTCGACGTTTTCGCCGTTGCGAGAGAGTTCTACCATGTTGTTTACAATCTCGGCTATGGCTCTAACTCTAGATTCTTCCTCGGAGAGACCTTGAGATACTACGCCGCCGCGGCCTGGCCGTGGAAGCTTTCTGGTGACGGTTGCTACCATCGCCGTCGCCATGTTTTTAGTGCCCGGCGAGTTGCGGATGCGGAGAAGGATGAATGTTGAGGGTTTTGACTTTTGATGACTTGAAAGTGGTGGTGTTTAGGGATGGGCAATCAACATCCGCCCCGATGATCATCCACCCGATCCGATCCATCGGTGATGGATATGGACGAAGTTAAATGGGTGAATATCGGATGTGGAGCGGATGTAGATGTTTATTGGAGCGGATATGGATGCCGATTTTCAATCCATGGATGAATCCACTTAACCTGAAATTAAATTTTTTATATTATAATTTTACATAATTAAGAATATATATCTACACATTTTCTAGATTTATAAAATTTATACATAACACAATATTAAAAATAACGAAATTTATAAACATTATAAGTCATGCTCTAAGCTTTTAATTATATCAAGTCATACTTTTTTGTATCTATCAACATTTGAAGATTAACTACAAATTAACAATGCTCTATGAATCGAATGTATATTCATCGTTATGTTTTAATTTATATCTTCTTTTGAAGAAATTATGTATGTATAAAATAAAAATCGAAAATTATCTATAAAATTATCGTATATCCTTTAAGAATCAAAATTCTTTCGAAATCCTACGGATGTCCATTTACCCGCTCTAATCCAATGGATATGAATATGGATGGATGAAACAATTTTAAATGGATATGGATATGGATGGTGCAAATATAAATGGATATGGATGTGGATATGGCATCACCCGATCCATATCCGATCCATTGACATCCCTAGTGGTGTTTGGGAATGTATGTTTAGTTGTTTACTAAATAAAATGCTCGGATGAGCATACACCGGTTTTTAATTAAAAAGAACTGGATCATGATTTTTATTTCATCTATTTATTACGTTTCAAAATAAGTGATACAAATTAATTTTCACGTTTTTTAGTGTAAAAGATTGTAATCAAGATTAAATTGGATAGTTAGTGAGTTAAGGGTCCCACATATTATGATTAAAGTAAGTTTAATAATGTTTAAAACTAAAAGTAATGATAAATGAATAATTTCATTTTATTAAAGAAGATAATTAGTGGTATGGGTCACACTATAGTTTACAAAATAAAGAAAGTTTTAAAGTGTATCACTTATTTTGAAACACCCTAAAATGAAAAGTGTATCACTTATTTTGAAACAGATGAAGTATCATAATTATTATTTAATATATTTATATAGTTAGCTGTAAAACTTGTATAGTGTGATATAATAAGTAAAAATTATGGTACAGAAATAAATTCCCTTAATTAAAACCAAATTTCAAATTATTTTGGTTTTTTTTATTTCAGCCTTTCTGTTTTTTTCAATAAAATCAACTTGATTTCAGTTTTTTCAACTTTCTACAAAATCTACTGATTTATTAACTTACAAATTATAATTAAAACTTTAATTCATTTTATCTATAAATAAAAGAAATAATTAATAAGTTTTCATGCAATGGACATAATGAACACATGGTATCACTAGAATGAAACAGAGTTGATTTTGGTGGTGATAGTTGATGGCGACGGTGATGGTCGATGGACAAAGGTGGGGGTTAGTGGCGATGATCACCGGTGATGATAGTTCAACACTGATCAGAGGAAGTGTAAAGACGAGTGTGTTTGTGTGTTGTAAGAAAAAAAATATAAATTAATAATTAATAAAAAGTAAAGGATATACAAAAAGATAATTATACGCTGATGTGCTTTATATACGGATTTGACATCAATTTTTAACGGATTTTCATGTTAAAGATGATTTATGTTAATGTTGTTTAAGGTTAAAGATTGTTAGTGTAACTTTTGAAACTGAAGAATGAAAATTTTGTCATTTCACAAGCATAAGTTACTAAAAAAAACAATAATAAATATATTTTAATTACATTTACATAGGTCGGTTCCTAGTTATCTTTAAATCAAAAAGATCTAACTGTTCTCTAATAAATATAGTGATTAAATCGTAACAATATAAATTCGAAATATGTATGTATGCTTTTAACTAAAGTCCGATAATTATTCTTTTTAAAACCTTTAAATAATTATTATGCTCATCTCATGGTATATACTTCATCCGATTTAAAATAAGTGATACATTTTTGATTTCACGGTTTTTGAGGCAAAATATTATAATATGGGTTAAATTAGATTAATTGGATGGTTAGTGGGGAGTGGGTCCCACAATTTTTGAGTAAAGTAAAAAAAAAATTGAACGGCTGAGTAAAGTAAAATTAATGATGTTTAAAAGTAAAAGTAAGGGTAAATGTGTCATTTCACTTTATTAAAGTATGTAGTTAGTGGATGTAGGTGTAACACCTCAATTTTTAAAACATCATTTGAAACATATTTTTAAATAAAAATATTACAAGCCCAATGTCTCAAAATACGATTTAACAAAAACCATTTAAAAGTTTATCAGAGTTATAAAACACGGTACAAAACAATATCATAACCATAGGATAACGGGATCTACCTAAGAGCTCCCGAGCTGATCAACACCAGGCCACTTCTAACGGGACCTTCTAATCCATCGATCCTGAACCTGTGTACATAGCCACAAAAATAAAGTAGTACGTGAGACAAAATAGTCTCGTGAGATACATGGGTTTTCGACCCATTCTCAAATATAATGAAAATCATATTCATTACTTTTCTTTATTCACTTATTACTTATCAACTTATATTCTTATCGTTTACTCGTATTTACTAGTAAGCTAACCGTGAGCGTACCCATCACATAATCACATACATGTAAGCTATCCATAAGCTTACTCATCACATACGCAACGGGTCATCCCGAAGCAAACTCCCCCGATGTGGGTTATCATCACAAGATCACATGGTAATTGGGGTTCTCCCAAGCTTACCAAGATCTCCAACTCCCCCGTCTCGCGGGTTATCGTAATCCCCCTTTTTATCGGGTTATCATAGTCCTCCTATTGTCAGGTTATCGTTCACATAGATATACTACCCTTGCGCGTGGAGGTACCGCCCCAAGTAGTAATCTCACTCCCCCATAAATGGGTTATCATTATCCGGATACTTTTGTTACACACATTGAATTTCATCAAATACGGGCATATGCCCCACCAATTCATAATCAAACATAAATTAGAATACATCTATTCTAATTATCATATTATTCTCTTTTCTTATTCAATTTCAATATTAACTTTACCAAGTCCTTTATTAAATAAAACATATTTATCATTTATCAAAATCATAATACTTTAACTTCTCTTTTGACTAGAATACGAATCTAGTCACTTTATACTTATTCTTCTAGTAATTCAATCACTACTTTTATTAGTATAATATACTAATCAATACTTGATACTTGAAAATCATTGTTGTTAGCTTTATTAATACCTATTATTGAAGGATTTATGTGCACAGTTAGTCAACCTATGATGTCACGTCCATGTCTATATATGTAATGATACTTGGAAGAGGATTGATTCATAATAGTCATTTATGAATCAAGTTAAGTATTAAGTTAAGTTCAACTTATTACTAGATTAGTTTATCTAACTAATTAATACAAGTATTTGTACATTTACTAGTTGAGTAAATATACAATATTTTAATTATAGATTATCCATAATATGATTTAAGGTAATTAAATCATATGGTGTTGGATAATATTATTGTCTAAATTATATAAAGTTTATTATATAATTAATTATTAAATTATAATATAAATGTATATATATTTCGGTGTTTATACCGAAATTATATAAGTGTATTATACATAGTATTTAATAATTAAGTGTAACAATAATAACTAGATAAACTATAAGGGTTAGAAGTGTAAAAGGAAAAGTTTAATTAAGAAACATTTCTTAATTAAACTAGAGGGACTTAAGTGAAAGATCTTCCATTATAAATAGAAGATCTAGGCTTCACTTTATTCCTCTTACTCCACCACTATAAGCCACGAATTTTCCCCCTCCCTAACCCTAGTTCGGCCGAAACACATCCCAAGAACACAAGCCTCGTGTTCTTCGTTCGTTCTTCGTGTTCTTCAAGTGTTGAAGAACAAGTTTCATTACAAGAGCTTATCTAGAGGGCTTCTCGTTGTGTTTATCACTGGTGGATTAATCTTGAGCAATCTAATGTATGTTTTGGGAAACCCTTTTCCCCCTTTCTCCCTTTGTACGAATTCGGCACTAAGAACCCTAGGGTTCTTGGTGATTAGTCGAATTACACACAAGTATGTGTGTGTGTTCGAGTTTTTCGTACAAGGCTTCTTTTCTTGTTAATCTAGTTTATATTTCCAACATCCCCAATCATTTAGGGTTTAAGGATTAAGTTTAATCTCAGTTCCGCTTTTAGGGATTAAACTAGCTAGTTGGTTTAACCGGCAAGAACAAGTTCATGTTCTTGTCAGTATGGTTCGAACCAAGTATACTAGGAGGTTGACCCAAGTGGTTAATTAGTTACAATGAAACCCTTCAATTATTAATAAGCCAAATATCATACTTTCTCAATCATTATTATTAGTTAAACATCATCTTATTAAAGAATTATTAATTACTTTTCATTTTCATAATTTCTTTAAAAAATCATTAGTCATTTAGACATACTAAAATAGTTTATTACTTGCATTCTCTTATCCTTTTAATCATATCTTTATTTAAAACATTTATTAATAAAGACTCATGAAACATCATAGTTTTCAAAATCATTTGCTATGTACTCAGTAAAAGTCTCATGTACTCACCTTAGCAAAGCTTACTCCAAATCATGTTTATCAACATGAATCCTTGCTTCCCAACTTGTGGAATATCACCAATCTTTAGGTCTTCATGACCTACCATCAATATCATCATAAAATCTAGTTATCATCCATAACTAGACACCAATTAATTCATCATAATACCCTTAACCACCAAGTTCCCCAAACTTGGTGGAAATCTCAAAACCCTAACTTGAGGTTAACCTAACAAATCACAGATCTAACAAGAACACAAGATTCTCATACTACCTTGGAGTGTTTTACACTCACCATTACCCTTTTCTAACAAAATCCCAATATAACCCTTCCAAAATCACCATTTCCCCCAAATCAAGTTTATAAACTAACTAGGAGATGAAATTTACCTTTGATTCTTCAACTAGAAGATGGATCTCCAAGATTTGAGATGAAATCTCCTCAAGAACACCCAAATTCGCCCCATTCTCTCTCTAAAACGGCTGCACACTTTGGAGAGGAGAGAAATGAGCAAAAACCCTAATTTTCACGTTTTTATTCTGCCCAGACATAGTTCGCGCCGCGAACTCCCTGTTCGCGCCGCGAACCTCGATCCCGCGATAAATCGCGTCGACTGATCGCGTCGCTATCTTAGCCACTATCTCAGATTCGCGTTCCAGCATGTCGCTATTTCGGGTCGCTGTATCATCCGAGCACGGTTCGCGTCGCGAACCCCTAGATCGCGTCGCGATCTCTCTGCTTCAGACATACTTCTTTTTTTCCAACTTAATATAACCCACTCTTGACCCGTTTCCGACATCACAAATCAAAACCGATCATTTACCCAATTTAGCACCTTCAAGGCTTCCATCTAAACATTTTCCACATTTAATTAGTAATATTTCCATTTAAATTATGAACCGAAATTTACGGTCGTTACAGTAGGGTATACCAATTTTTACCAAACAAGATAAATTTTCAAAATATATCACTTATTTTGATACATCCAAATATAGAAACTATATCAAGGAGGGAAGTATTTGGATAAACTAAAAAGGTATGAAGATAACTTCCGGGGCCATCTCATTGTAGCCACATTCCGCATTTCTCTAAATCGAATTGAAGATTTTTTTTTTTTTTTTTGAAACGGCAAATAATTACATATAAACCTCCTATGCTTGGGATTGAACCCAAGACCTCTTTGTTAGTTTTACTCCATGTTAGCCAAGTGAGCTAGCCCCACTTGTAAATCGAATTGAAGATCATACCAAAATGCTGACCACTTGAATCAATAAATATACAAAAATCGCTTTCTTTTAATTTATTAATTCATTTATTTCCCATTTTTGTTCTAATTTCAGGATTCTTTTTAGGAACCCGAGACACACAGATACACTCGTTTGGGGCAGTAGAGATTAAAAAATGCCTAATGAATTTCAAGAAAGGTTATCGAATGGTTTAAGACCATGGCAACGGTCTTTCGAATTTTGGGTTCGAGCTGTTAATATCTACACTGGTTATAAGGTAAACAAGAATTGTGGTTTCTTTGTCATTTTTTACCCAATTTGAAGTCTTGATGGATTATTTTTGGTATGTTTTGGTGTTTTCTTGGCAAATTTTGCCCCAATTTGAAGTTGGTTACTTTTTGCTGTTTGTATTATGTAATTAGGTATTTCAGGTTAGAGTTAATTTTGTGAAAGATGTGGAGAAGAAAGAAGCAATGTGGGAAAGACAACATGAACATGCAGCTGAAAAAGTTTATTCCATGTGCTCTGACATGGGTGGCTTCTTTCTCAAGGTTACTTTCTGACAGTTTGATTGAAAAAGTTTCAATCTTTATTTGATGGGTATTGTTATTTATGCCTTTTAAGGTGTCATTTAATTTGGGTTTTAATCGTATGATGAATTGAGTTAGGTAATTGCCTAATTGGTAAGTTTTTAAACCAAGAGTAATTTTGTAGTATAAAGTTTGAATCTTTATGCCGTATTGTATTGTTATTATGCCTTTTTATGGATTCTTAAGGTGTCATCGTTCGGGGTTCTTACGATTTTTATCATATGCTTAATTGAGTTGGGACATTTGTACATTTTCAAGAAACCAAGAGTAGTTTGAAGTATAAAGTTAGAATCTTTATATGATAGGTATTGTTATTATGCCTTTTTATGGACTCTTAAGGTGTCATTCAATTAGGATTCTTACGATTTCTTTTTATGATGAATTAAGTTTTGGGTAATTGGTATATTTTTAAGAAACCAACTGTAATTTGATGTATAAAGTTTGGATCTCTATACGATATGCATTTTTATGGACTCTTAAGGTGTAATTCAATTAGGATTCTTACAATTTTTTTATGATGAAATAAGTTTTGGGTAATTGGCAAGTTTTTAAGAAACCAAGTGTAATTTGATGTATAAAGTTTGAATCTTTATACGATGGTTATTGTTATCTATGCCTTTTTATGGATTCTTAAAGTGTTTTGGTCAACCCAACCCATTTCAACATGTACAAAAAGTTACCCATTTGACCCGTTTCCCGACCCGCCCGTCCCACCTTTTTGCCATATCTGTTTATTATTTAATAATTAATGGATGTTATTGATATAAATTTGGGAATTTATTAGGTTGCTCAAATTCTCGGGAAGCCAGATTTAGCACCAACTGCATGGGTTAGAAAGTTAGTTACTCTATGTGATCAAGCTCCTGCAACACCATCGAAAATGGTGCAACTTGTTATTGAAAAAGAGTTGGGTAAGACCGTTGATGAAATATTTGAAAGATTCGAGTGGGACCCAATCGGGTCCGCTTCAATTGCCCAGGTATTTAATAATTAATAAAACTCAAATATTGTTTAGTTAAATGTTTTTTTTTTTTCAATATAGGTTCATCGAGCTAGGCTAAAAGGTGATAAAAATGATGTTGTTGTCAAGGTTAGTCTACAAATATTTTTATTATTATTATTTTTTTCTTTTATGATAGTTATTTTAGTTATGGTTTTATTTAACTTTTTAACATGTCTACTAATTACTACGTAGTATTTTTTTTGAAAAAAAAAAATAATTTTGTAATTGTTATGCATATATTATATTTGTAGGTACAACATCCTGGTGTTCAAGATTTGATGATGACGGATCTTAGGAATTTGAAAGCTTTTGCATTATGCGTACAAAAAACAGACGTCAATTTTGATTTCTTCTCGGTGTGTAAAGAAATGGAGAAACAGGTGAAGACCAATCCAAATATAATCATTTTGGGCTTTTGGCACTTAAAATTAATTAAAAATATTATTTCAATAATAGTCCAATTCTTTTTAATTAAAATGATTTTGGATTAGGATGTTGCTTTGATAATATACTAATTTTGTTCTGTTCATGTCATTCAAGATAGGGTTTGAATTCGATTTTACAAGAGAAGCCGATGCGATGGAAAGAATTAGAATTTTTCTGCATAAAATTAATAAAAAAACGCCCGTTAAAGTGCCACGGGTTATAAGGAATATGATTACCAGGTATGTCATTTTGAATGTTATTTTTAGGGGGTGTTTGCATTAGCTTATTTTATGGGCTTACGGGCTTATTGTAATTTTGAAAAGCCCACAAGCCCGTTTTTATGGCTTATGAGCTTTTCAACTTAAGTGTATGGGCTTAAATTAGTCATAAACTCAAGTTGATAAGCTCATAAGTCGAATGTCTAAAATACCCCTCAACCGTGCATAACCCATTTTTAATGTTTTAAATTGCACAGGAAGGTTTTGGTGATGGAATATATTGATGGGGTCCCAATTTTGAATCTTGGAGATGAAATTATCAAAAGGGGCATAAATCCAGATGGTAAGATGGCAGCAGTAGCAAAGCAGTAAGCACCATAGACTCAGAGAATATGAATATATTTTCATTTACCATTGTTTTAATTAAAATAATATATTAATAACCCCAAAATCATATTCCAGCAGTAGCAAAATTACCTATGTGACTACTTGATTTTATAATTGAGGATTGCAATTATGTATACTAGTTGTTAAGGGCAGTAACGTAATTTTAACTAACACTATTATTAAACACAGAAACATTTTAAAAAGCCTTACTCTTGCATATGGACAAATGATACTCAAGAGTGGATTTTTTCACGCGGACCCGCACCCCGGAAATATTCTCATTTGTAATGGCTCAAAGGTACGTGTATGAACACAACTGATTTTCTTTTTCTTTTTTGTTTGATAATTTAAATTACATCTTAATATACTTATTACTTTTTTTTAGGTTGCCTTGCTTGATTATGGACAAGTGAAAGATCTTCCAAACCCTTTGAGGCTCGGTTATGCAAATCTAGTTCTTTCTATAGCCGATAACGATCACACGAGGGCCTCAGAGGGATTTCGGTAAATATATTTACACAAATTGCCATTGGAATCAACATAATTAATTGTTTTTATTTATATAATTCATGAAATAACAAATGGCTATAATTATATTTCAGGGAACTTGGGATTGATACTTTAAGTTTGTGTTCGGATGAACGGGCTGAATTATTTAAGTTGGCCCAGGTGATGTTTGATACAAAGCTTCCCCCGGGAGTTAAGGTCATGACACCATTCTCAGAAGAAGCTTCAATAAAAAAATTTGCCGTTCGGGTACGAGTTTTTTTTATTTTTAAATAAACATTAAATGAAGAAAAATTGTTAAATGTCTATAATGCCCCTCAATATGTTGCACATGTTAGACAAACCTTATTTATATAGTTGATGTGTTAGATATGATTACAAATAATCTATTAATAGTTAAATTATGTTTTTGTAGGCTTTCCCAGAGGAACTATTTTCTGTTCTTCGTACGGTACAGTTGTTGAGAGGGCTTAGTGTGGGTTTAGGAATTAATTACTCGTGTGCTGAACAATGGAGACCAATTGCAGAAGAAGCTTTATATCTTGCTGGCAGAATAAAAGGTGGATTTATATATATTATATTAAAATTAAAATAATACATGTTGAGTAGAGGTGGCAATGTGGGTGGGTTTGGCAGGTGGGTTGGGTAACGGGTCAAAACATATTTGGTCGAAATCTGTAGTTTTTTTTATTGGGGATGATGGATTGGGTCGACTCATATTCACTTTCTAATCCACCCATTTCCTCTATATTTAAGTATTTTAACTTGACTCATTATAATAACCAAACATAATTTATTTTATTATTTTCAGCCGAAGATATGAAGACAAACGAACGAAGTAAACGTGGGCTTTTGAGAAGAATATTTTGGTGGTGAAATGAAGATTGTTATAGAATCCATCCATTTATTAATGAACTTCAAATGTGTATTCTAATTTGTAATTTGATTTCAGGAATTGTACCCCATAAAATGGTAAAGATTCAATAAATGGTTTTTATTCTTTAAGTCTTTCTGTAAATTCGTAAATTCTAAAAAAGGGTATTCCCATTGTTTTCCGGTAGAGATGTTGCTCGTGGGGTACACGACCTAAGAGTTGTCGCGTCCGTTTCTAAAACCTTCATTTGGCAATCTAGTAAATATTTATCTAGGGAAATGACTGAACTCGTGATCATTTCAGGTGTCCTTACTGTTAAGCAATGACTAGATTGGATTTTATAAATTTGTAAATAATATAGATATATCAAATATATACACATCATGTGTAACATCCTAAGCTCAAAGTTGTAACATAGCTCAATAACTTCAAATCTAAATTTAGAACTATGATAAAAAGTTATTAGCAACCCACAATTTGTAGAAAAAAAGAAGCATATTACTCATCTTTGTCTCTGGGTGCTAAAATGGTCCATCGAGTGCATATAGCGGTTTTGTTGGTTAAGTAACTCACCTAAACAGGAGCACGTGACTTACAAGTGCCCCATACATGTAAACCATTCATTCAATGCATTGCATGCACCCCATGATATTAAGTTTTGTGTTTTTTTCCATCCCCTAAAACATCGGCACGTGAGTTACTGGATTCACCATGTGCCTCATTTTTCTTGGCCACATCTCATTTCGAGGACAAGATTATTGCTTGCATTCATTGCATATGATCTCACTTCTAATTGTCTAAGGCCACAGCACGGCCACCACAAAACAAAATGTATTCATATGGCCGGTATACTTTTTAAAAGGAGTTAATTATATTTTAAGGTCCATATACTATGTTAAAACAGTTACGTAACTCGGTTTAAATATTTTTTTAATTGTTGGCATGTAGAAAAGATAATAAATCAAAATATAAATTATGAATTGCTCGAAATATTACAAAAATTGAAACCATGGACTCTCAAATGTTAGACAATATAATGAAGTAACGTGAACCAAAATATCGATTTTAAAGTATGAAATAGTAAATAATAACTACAAATGAGTTTATATTCATTATTTGGATCTAATTTGCCAAATAGAAACTAGGCAAAAAGTTACAAAATACTAATATGCTTTCGTTTATAGTTTGATTGTTTTAGCAACTTTGAGTTCAAAACAGTCGATATGGCTAATTAAAGGTTCCCCCTTGTATATTTGTTTTTTACGCTATAATTACCAAAATGAGTTGATTTGGAATTTATAATTAGCAAAATAGATCGAATTTTTTTAATAAATACAAAAAACAAAGGTATATTTGCTATAAAAGTTTCCCTAAAAATAATTCACATAATATTGTTAGTATTTAGGAGTTTTACACGAGCCCAAATACCCGATGACAAAGTTTAAAACAAAGAGAGGAACATGAAGTAGTTAGTATTCACGACTTTAGACATCAATTGAGTCAGCTAAGTTACTAATCAATTATTGGAAGTTCTGCATTTTCAAGGTAGTATTTTATAAATTCGTAACTTGATAACTCTTAATAACTGAATAACTCCTAATAAGCGCCTTATCCGTTTTTGGTTTATAAAACCAAAAAATTACAAATGTCTTCGACATACTCTATGTGAATTGAATACGAATTCTCTCTATTTATGAAAACATAAACTTGAAATTGTGTCTGATTTCAAGTTTGATTCATGCAACCTATGCATTAAAGTCGAAATATCTAACTTAGAAAGTTGGTTACCAATTCAACCCGTGAATCTAGAAACCACCATGTTTGTTTATTCACAATAATATTTTGCAAATCTCACTTCTTAAATTCTGAATAGAAAACGACTAATTTCCATTCTATAAATGCATTTTCCCACAACATACATGCATCTTTCATATGCAAGTTTAAGTGAATGCAACCAGAAATTTGTACAATAGATATTGACTTATTTACCTTCTGAAACGTAATATTGCAATAAATAATACATCAAATCTAGTAAAAACTTACAACTATAATCATCTTAGAACTAAACAATATATGAAATATATATATCGAACTTATTGTTGATTTGGAATTTACATAATCGGATCACGGGCTGCATGCAATGCAGGCTAGCAAGAGAATAGCAGAAGAAACGCCATCGTCTTCAAGATGGGAAGTGCTTCTCTTGAATTTGGTGGTGTTGCCTTTGTTACATTGCATTACCATCTCTTTTTGGATCACCAATTGCCGGTTATGGTGGTGATTTTGACTTTTTAGTTGACTTTCTTTTGATTGCTCAACCTTTGAAACCATCTTCTCAAACACTTGATTTATTCAAATACTATGAGATTTTTGTTTGCATGGTGAATGAGCATCCAATGAGTTGGTTTATATAGTCAATGAGGCTAACTATGCTTTGGTGTAAAATTACCTTAATGTCCTTTTGGGACCATCTCAATTTTTTAATAGATATATGCTTAGATTTGAATGATGGATCATGTGCTTGGAGGATATCAATGCACCATTATTTGATTCCCAATAATTATTTATTCTTATCCTACGGATGGATGGCCCATGGAACATGATTTTTATGTACATTAAAACTATGTTGATCATATATATCGTGGTTGGTTCAACCCGACCCGACCCTACTCAAATGGCATGTGAAGAGACGTATATTTGGGCCAAAACAAGTGTTGTGATGGGAAACGACAAAAGGACGGGTGCGAGGAGACATAAGACCATCATTCTTTATGCAAGCCTCCATTGTCTTAGCAAATGGGATGTTGGCCTTTCCAATGACAAACCCATTTTTTAAACATTGGTCAATATTATTACTTGATTATGACTATTTTGTCACTACTTATCGGCAAAATGCTCATTATAATCTTTTATTTGATGATCATACGTGACCTACATATAAGGATTTTAGAATGACTTATTAGAGGTTGTGAGTTCGAATTATCCCGGGTAAACATTTACTAGATAGTAGGAGAAGATCCGAATACGGTCACGGCAACGGGTAGATCACATACTTCTAGAGCTAATCGCAGCCACCTCAAGGAACCTTATCACGGGAATATCCTTTTTCATACAGATGAATATATAAATATGCTCATTATAATCTATTTTTGTGTAAATAAACATGTAGATGATTTATTATTTATACATTGTTAACTTTATTAGTTGGGCTTAATTTACATTTTAAGAAAATCCGCTTTCTTTGGAGAGACTAAAGACATAGATTTGGTCCATTACTTAATCTCAACTTCTCAAGCATTATACTTTCATCAGTTATAACATTGCAAAGGATCAATGAAGCCTACTAATTAATATTTTATGACTTTTTTTTATTCTATTTATAAATAAAAGTAATTTATAATCATTCGACATGACGTTAATTTAGCAAAAATTAAAGGCGTAAGTTGTTTTACGGTTCATAACTTGACACCAACCTAAACTAAAATGTACTCTTATATATGATAGGCTAAAAAGTGGTTTTGATGATCTGATTTTAATGGAAAAGGCTGAATAATTTACTAGTAATTACTCCCTCTGTCCCACAAAAAACTTCTCATTTGACCTTAAATTTTTATGCCACAAAAAACTTCTCATTTATTACATTTGATAGGCTCCACATAATAATACTATTATTACTAAGGACCCCACTACTAACTATCCACTAACTATCTTTCTCTCTCCAGACCAATCATATATTTTAATCAAATTATTACCAATGACCCCACCACTAACTATCACCTTAAAACTTGTGCCCAAATCAAATGGGAAATTTTGTATGGGACGGATGGAATAATATGTTATCCATTGTTTTTCAAGAAACCTTCCCAAAACAACTCATTGAATTTAAAACCATCCAAATACCATCACAAAATTCTAAATAACCCGCATAAAATCATTGTTGACATATAAGCCCAATCCAAAACAAGATCAATTTCCGGGCCCATGATCTCTAATTTTGACTTTTATCCAGTCAACGGATAGCAAAAACTGCCAATCCAAAACAAGATCAATTTCCGGGCCCATGATTCTCGAGTGTACCTTTGACATGCTATATTTTTCCTGCTAAAGTTCGTTTATTTCTTCATTTCGATATTTATATGTAGTGTACTATATTTTTTGATTAATAGATTTAACTCTATATAAATAAAATGATTAAAAATAATGCTATCGTGTACACTTTAGATATTATATGATTTTAGATATTATATTAATTACAGCTTAATAAACCAATTAATCGTAAGTTTATGTAAGAAAAACCTAGTTGAAAAATATTTACCGACAAAAAGTGAGCAAGATATTTTAAATGAGGTAAAAATAATTTTTTTGAATTTTATGGATCAAGAGTTTTAATTTTAGAAAGTTTTAGGGAATAAAATGTTTGCTAAGAATTCCTAAGAAATATTAAATGTTTCCTAAGAATAAAAGTGTAATTATAAATGTTTAGAGTAGAAAGGTTTGTATTACATTAAAATATAAATTTTTGGCTTCATGGGAATTTCTTGTATAATAGTAAAGGGATAGTAGTCAACTATTAGACAAAAAAGAAGTTAGTTGGTTTCGAACACAGGCAACCTAGCTCCTTTGGATGGATGATAGCCACTCTGGCAGAGAAGTATACTTGTAAATACATGCGTATAGCAATATATATTCATAAAAATTAGAAAAAACCCACCAATCACAATAAGGTGAACAATAACTTTCCTACCATAATTGTATAATAGGTAGAATTCGATTATATGTTGTTAAATTAAGGGTTGAACCTTAACCAACTACAAGCTCAATAGTAAAAAATATATTATTTTATACAAAATCTAATTATTTCATCTTGCTACCTATAAATTAATTAACACGTGGAATCTACTAATTATGTTTCGTAATCTTTTTTTTTTTGTTTTAATTTGGACATTTATATTGATTAAATTAGTAGGAATATAAGTAAAATGATTTAATAAAAACAATATTATCATATATCTAATGCGATTATAGTTTCCCGGTTAGTTGAGCGTGAGCTTACCTACCTACACTTAATGACCATAAATGATCTTTAAGACTATGCGTAAGGTGTGACTAAATTATGTTTGGTCACCGCTGCTACATCAACACCATATCAGATTTTTCTCTTCCGATCAAACACATAATAAACCAAGACCAAACTCACGTAGCAGTGACCAAACTCTTCTCTTTTTAATTCAACCTCTTTCCCTTTCGAAATTAGGCGACATCCAACAGTCGCTGGTACGACCAAACCTCCTTTGGGAACGGGTCACAAGGACGCGGTCGGATTGGTATATATTATGCACAATAAACAACAATAATTATACTTTATCCATTCAATGAAGATATACATAAATAGATAGATTGCTTCAAAAGAGATTCGATTGAAATGCAAATGAAAATATATAAGTATATGTGAACAATGTATATGTGCCTAAACATAGGTAAATAAAATGGAAGGTGATTCATACAAAACAATATTTATCCACGCAGGGCAATATCATTACAAATGACAGTTATGTCCTTCCTTTCCTTTTATCAAATTTTGCATTTCACTCCTCCCTTTAAGAACATATTAATTACACAATTGTTATTTGTAAATCATTAGAATATCATACGTATTAACTAATAAATATGATAAAAATACCCAAAACCGCCTCCAATTACTATTTTGATTCCAATCGGATCTATACTCGATATACCCGGAACCAAACCGAAACCGTGTTATGTAAAACGTCTCGGTTCTCGAATCTACTAATCCTCCTAAATCGGGTCTCGGGTATTTCAGGTTCGGATCCATCGGAATCGGTTTTAGACCCGATTCCATCCCTACTTACAAACACTAAATAAATCAAAATATTAAAAATCAAATTAATTCATTTTCAAACTTCGAGAGTTACAATATTTTTCAAATTTAAATTGATATTCAGAATCCTCATGTTATCCGCCCCTTTTGAAATCTTCAGACATCTTCGTCATCTCCATCAAACCCTTGCTCGTGACTTGTATCTTCACCATTTCCATGTGATACCAGCTCCGAATTGCTACAATTAATGTTCAATTTCATCGATTAATTGTGAAATTATTGATCCGATGGCTACATCGGCGTTCAAATCGACCACCAGAAGAGCTCCAATCGGTACTTCATCTCCGTCGACGGAGGACTCGCCAAATTCGTCTTCTTCTAGGACTCAACGCCGGTCTAGAAGCTTAAGTAGATTCTCGCGCCAGATTCCGGCAGAAATTGAAACATGTGTTCTACCTACTCCGAGAAAGAAGTTCGTTAACACCGTTAGGGGTTCTGATTTTCCGGAAATTAGTCTCGATGATCTCGCAATCGAGTTTTTCTCCGGGAAGGAAAATAGTTCTGAGGTGGATAATGAGAGTGTAAGCAGTAGAAGCAGCCGTAAAGCTGATACGACGTCGTTTCAGAGGCGTTCAAGGTCTGTGTCGAGGCATCCTAGTGGAGCTAATTCTGGTTATGTTAATGGTGCCAGCGAAAATGTTTCAGCTCAAAGGCGTGGGAGGTCTGTTTCTAGGAGGAACGATGGTACTGCTTCTAATGCTGGTGGTACAACTAGGGTTGTATCTAATGCTGATTCTAGAAGAAGGCGTTCTGTTTCAGTTGCTCGACATCAGATTAGTGACTCTGAGGTACATTTTGGTTTTGAGTTTGTTGAATGTTGTTCATGTATTTGAAGAGTGTTTTAGATGAATTCTCACTGAATTGAAATCTATTTGCTTAACTGTTATTAGCACATTGATCAAGAAAAATGGCATCCAGAGGCTATGATTTCTTAAAGTGTATTGATTGAACACCTAGACAAGGATAGTCAAGAAGCTGAGATTTTGTATTAGATATTTCTGTGGGTAATTAAATATAGGGCAAACTACACCTGAATGCATCCAACTATTTTATGTATCACTTTAAAACTTACATTCTGATGTAACAAACTTATAAAACTTACCCTTTCATATAACAGACTTTCAAAACTTACCTTTTAAGGTAGTTAAATTTGATTCTGTTAACCTACATCAAAAAGTAAGTTTCGGAAATTTAGTGCAGCAAAAGGCAATCTATGAAGTACGATAATGTACACCATTTTTTACTCTTTGATGTAGCCAAATACATCATAAGGTAAGTTTTGAAGCACAATACATACAATAGTAAAAGGTGCATAGTCGGATACTTCATGGTGTAATTTTCCCTCAAATATAAAACTGATGCCGAGCATAAAAACTTTATATAATTTCCATTTTTTTTAGCTGTGGTGTGGTGTGCATTCCAACTAAGAAGTTATATATATTAAGGTTCTGCCATTCATTTCTTGTATTTGATCAAAAAATTTGTATGATTAACAGAGCGATATAGATCATTCCCGAAGTTCTGCTGGTCAACCCAAGTCAAGGAGCATTAATAACAGAAATAATCAAGTTGCCTCTTTTCAAAGACCAACTGCTTCAAGCCATCGAAGACTAACTCGGTCTATGAGCCAAGCACCTCAATTGAGGTCACACGATGACTATGTGGTAACAAACGTTTCATGCAAATATGAGTTACTGGTTTTTTAATATATTTCTCAGTATCTTTTTGCTTGGTTAGTTAATATAATCAAGGGCAAATGTCATAAAATAGCAATATACTTTAGGCACTTTTAGTCCATTTTGGTAATTATTATTACCAACGTAGCCAAGTAGGTTGGCTTAAAAACATGTGATTATCCAATCGGGCTTTAAGATTTTATAATTACTAAAATGGACCATCACATGAAGTATATTACTATTTTATGATATTTTCCCATAAACAAACCTTAAAATACCCATTTTTAATGTTATGAAGAATTGAAATTTCTTATTTGTTCTGAGATTTAGTAGTTTCAAGTTTAAACTAAATTTTACAATTGGGTATGTTAGAGCCAGTCTTCAGCCCTAACTGATGAGGATCTGAGAGATGCTAGTTATGGGAGAAAGGAAATTGAGAAGACTATTCGAGCTGTTTATGCACAAAAAAAGGTTTTTATCTTTTATTTTTTTGCTGTTGTCTGTAATAGTGTATCTATCTGCATATCTAAGAAACAAAATGTTATAATGTAGATTGATCACCCTACTGGGGATGATATTGATGGTAATAATGGGCTTTATGAAGTAATGAGGAAAGAGCTTCGGTCTGCTGTTAATGAAATCATGATAGAACTTGAACAGGTCTAATTTAATTTAATACTATTTTAAATATAATTTTAATTGTTTTAATACTTAAATATTCACTTAATTAATCCAGAACAAATCTGATGCTACAACAAGAAAGAACTATACAACAAAGTTAAAACAGGTAATATTCTATTCTACTTGGACGAAATTTAAATTAAATAGTTTGTATTCCTCCCTTTATAATTATATAGTCTGCTTCATGATTATAGTTGAACATTTTAAATAATCTGAAGTATTTGATGACCTAATATTTTTATTTTTTTATTATAATTTATAGCCCGATAAGCGTAAACAAGATCTATCAATTGAGAGGACACTCGAAGAGCAACAGGGTCAAAATGGGTACAAAATTGTTAGGGAGGTCCTTCCCGAGCCAAAAGGCAATGCTAATGCACATAGAGCCTCTTACTCCCGAAAGGTGTAGCTCCATAAATTTTCTATCTGGCCCATTTTAAATATGGGTCGTTTTGTACATTTTATCTCAAACGGGCCAAGTTAAATGTGTCAAATTGGTCTAACGGGCTGAAAGTTATCATAAGTGATAAGTCTATTTAAAAGCATAAATACCTTCTAAATCGATCTATTGGAGAATAATTATATTTATAAAATAATTTCAGAGAAGCAATGATAGGAACAGAGTATCAAAACGGTTAAATGAAGAAGCAGAAAAATACTTTGAAGATTTCATATCAAACATTGAAGATACTACAGATTTTTCTTCTTTTGATGGTGAAAGAAGTGACACAAGTTCAAGTTTAGTCGGACCCACCAAACCAAAAGACGTTAATTTACCATTACCGACCCAAAATGGTATTAATTCTATTCCAGTTGAAATGGAAGGTGTTAATTTACCATGGTTAAAATGGGATGGAAATGATGGTGGGCCATCTACAAGCCTGAATACAATACATCCACCTACAACTCCAAAACCAAAATTGTGGGACCCATCTCAGGTACTTTTCGGTTACCAGTATATTCAAAAAAAGTGGCAATTTTTGCCTGTTTATTATGATCTTGTCGGTTTGGGCTATTTGATGTTTGTAATTGGCCGAATCGGTAAAACTAAAAGACAAAAAAAGGAAACTTGTCAAATGGGTTGGGATCACATGAAGTGTGTTCATGCTCCTAAATCGCTTTATTTATATAAATCCTGATTATTTTGTAATCTTGCCAAAATTGTCTAACTTGCTATCTGTTTGTCATTATTCACTCATTGTACAAAATTTTGTCAAATCAGGTCCCTAAAGAGGTGTTCTCTACAAAAAAAATGCTATTTTTATCTAATAACGTTATATTTATGTGTAATATTAAGTGTTATACAAAAAACAACTAACTCGGAAAGCTTTTAATAACCCAATATGGCAACTTTGTACAATGACTATGAAAGACAGAATGAGAAGCATGTTCATATTTTAGATAAATAATAATTAGGGCAAATGGGTCAAATAGTCACCTCTATGTATCACGTTTGTCTTTTTTCTTTTTTAAGTTAACAATAAATGGTGCAGGATTTGGAATTAATTAAAGAAAATGGCAACCGATCCATTAGCAGTCAGGGAAGTTGGAACCCTGAACATACAACCGCCAATTCAACAAACACAAGAACAAATAAATTAAAAGAAACGAAAAACCCGCGATTTGATATCAACAAATATTTAGAATTGGAAAAGAGTGAAGAGCTTTTATACGATAGTTGGAGGGAAAAATGCATGATCAAGTCTGGTGGTGTTTTGCTTTGTGGTGTTGTTGCCCCCCTCAAATCATATTTACATTTTTAGCCCAAGGGTTTTTCAGTTTTCATTTTTTTTTGTATTTAGGTTTCTTGTTTGTCTTCATGTTGAATGCAACTTACTCCTAACTTATTATTCAAGAGAAAGAAAGCTAACTGCGCAATGTATTCAACTTTGACATTGTTATACTACAAAAACCTTATTATAACCAAGTAAAGATGTCTTTTCAAGGGTTTACTTCGACATGATTTGATAGTCTAACTTGTTAAAATTAAACATTTATTAATTAACTTTTTTACTTTTTGCAACTACTTATTTCGAGTGAAGATGCCTGAAATTTACATTAATTTCACGTATAGTCCTTTATTTTAAAAAATTATACATAGTATAAATATTCTTTTAACTTGGTTTCGTCAAAGTTTTTTGTTAAAAAATTATATTACTAGTCCCTTTTCAGTCAAAATATTCAATAAACATTAGATTAAAGAATTGTACGTGCAGAATATTTCTACAAAAAAATACCACCAAAATATATTTTAAAAGTAAAGAACAATTTGTGAAATCTAAGGTTAACATCACGAATCATCCTTGTATTTTATTGAAGCTACTTGTAGCAGAAGTTTAGTTTTTTCATCAACACTTGTTTAACGTTATCAAATTGTTTCTGTAAAGAATGCAAAAACAAGAAGAAAAGGGAAAAATAGATCTAAGCCTTAAAACCTGAGCATCATGCAATTTTTGCAAGTGCACTCCCCTCACTACCAACTAAAAAAACTACTCATATTTCCCTTTCGGTTTAAGTAAAGAATTATCAAAAAAAAAAAAAAAAACCATTTAGTCAATCTCTCCTTCCTCTGGATCGTACCGGAGCAATCTGAGGCTCAAAATCTTCTTCATCATCATCATTTTTCATGTATAAACCGAGTTGTTCTAATGGATTACCTTTTCCTTTAAAGTTAAAACTCCCTAAAGGATCTTCACAACAATCTACAATATTTTCATCTATTAAGTTTTGTAATGGTTCAGTTGGTGCAACAGTTAACATTTCAAGATCTTCTAGAAACCGCGAATTGTCATTTATATCCACCATTTTTTCCATCTGATAATCAGTATTAATAAAATAAATATTCTGTAATAAAACATATACAATTAACACAAAGACAGTACCTTTTGTATAGCCTGACGTGCTGCTTCCCTGTCGAGTTGGATTTTCTTTTTAGCTTCAGCAGCTGCTTGTATTTCTGCATTTCGTTTTGCCTCTTCTGCAGCCCTTGCTTCTGCTTGCAATCGACCTTTTTCTACATTATAATAACCAAATTAATAACAAAACTTAAAACTAATAAAAAAATTATTATATATAAACAAAAACCTTCTTTTCTTCGCTTTTCTACTTCCTCCTTCTCAAGCCTCAGTCTTTCTATATCCTGCTTCTCAACCTAAAACTTACAAAAAGTTATCACATTCACCAACTACACAATAACAGTAACTAAAATGGCAAATTTTATACCTTTCCAACGGTTTTCTCTTGAGCTTTAAGAATTGTATCAGCAAAACGGCTTCTCAATAAAGCTGCACGATAAAGTTTATCCGGAGAGACTTGCCTCTCAGATGGACCATTCTCACCCTCTCCTACGATATATATGTGTAATCACACCATTACTGTGTGCATGTGTAACAAGAACATGATGATGTGGCAAAACTAACACCACACAACATTATTTTTTCTTCATTATTATTTATTATTCATTTCTTACCATCTTGACGCCCATTAATTTCACTAGAAATAGGGAAAGACTCAGGTTTCTGCTCAACGGGGCCCACCCCATTCACGCCCTCTGTAAAATATATATAAATAAATAACCGTAAAAGAATACTGAAGGGCATAACTGACTCAGTGACTCATATGATTTTGTCGAGGAGTCAAAAACAGGTTCGGGTCGGGTTGAGCCACTAACACTTTTTTGTCCACTTTTTATTATTTCTATAAAATCATGATTCCAATTATTATTATTACAAATAAGGGCCAATGTCAATAAATAGCAATATAGTTTAGGTAGAGGTTCTTTGTGGTAGTTCATAATTGTAAGCTTTTAAGGTCCATTACTCCATTTTGATAATTAAAAGGGTCTACTATGTAATTATAGTGTTACAAACGTAAAAAATAATTAATAACCAAATAAGGCCAAAAAACTTTCTTTAATCACTAGAAGTGGACAAAAAAAACCTTAATTATCAAAGTAGACTCTTGTAATTACCAAAATATACCTTAAAAAAGTTATATATTTTAAGGTTTTTACACATTAAGCACAATAGTCACCTTCTGCATCACGAGGAACAGCAGTTATTTGCTCCATATTTACTTCAGAGCCCAACGTGTCCTAAGATGTAATAAAATACCAACACACACTATTATTCACACACTTAGGGTTTCAAAGCCCGATTTCAAAGTGAAAATATAAACTGGGTGCAGAAAATACTTTTTTAAGTTTTTAACAAATTTGAGTAATTAATCGATAAAATCATAGAAGGACCAAGTAAAAGTAACAACAATTTAGGTTAAGAAAATGGAATAGATAAATAGTAAATCTTTATTTTAACCTTAGATTAAAATACCTTCACATTGTTCGCGGTGGCTGAAACCTTTTTACCGTGTGATTCACTGCCTGAAGAATTATCCGAATCTGAATCTGCATATACCAATTTTTATTTTAAATTATTAAAATCATAATCATAAACCGTAATGAATTTGGAAATTCAGAAACACAAACCACTAGATGATGATGATCCAGAACCACTACTGGAGCTACTAGAACTACTGCATTTACTGTTTCTGACAGCTGTATTGTCTTTCTCTATTTCTACTGGAGGAAAGCTTGAAATAGGCAAATCATCTGCACCAATGTCTATTTCTTCCTCATTTGCATCATTAACTGAAACTAACAACAAATCACAAACCAGCCACCAAATCTCAACAAAAAAAAAAAAAAAAAAACAATTTTGACCAGAAATACAACCTTTGCATGCTTGCATAGATGAATTGCTGAATCCTGATTCATTGCGAAGCTGCAATAACACATAGAAAAGTCAAAATAAACACAACCCGAATTAACCATTTCATATAGTATAAAACGGGTCAAAGTTGCCAGCTGTAATGTATAAAATTATACCTCAATTTCACAAGTTTCAGCCTTTGCCATATTTTTCTGTTTATCCACCAAAAAATCATCTAGAAGCTTCCTCAATTTGAACAATGTATCATCACCAAGAGCATCAATATCAATCTCAATTTCATCATCCATTGCTGCATTCCCATTTGAACTATTTTCCTTCAAAAAATCAATAATACTTTCAGGTAAATCGGCTATTGAGGACTCTAATTCAGCACTCAATTTCTGTTTTTCAGCAACACTCATAATTTTCTTCACCAGTTCTTGCTTTATCTCATTTGTAAAAGATGCTGTTTTTTTCGTTTTAAAAGGAGGCATATTATCGGGTTCAGTTTCTAGAACCTTCTGTTTCATAGGAATTACTGATTCTGTAGTTACTGATATCTTCTTCTCAATTGGTTTCCATCTAACTTCAAAAGACTTACTCAATGTTTCAGCCATAATATGCACATCATTTCCACGTGGATTATAAGTCATTGCATTTGAAAAAGTCAACCTAACATCAGTTGCAAAACCCCACGGGTCAACATATTTCCCTGAATTCAGCTTCGTTTTAACCGTCCCCAAATCCATTGGATGTTTAATAACCGTATAATAATCCGGAATCTTCAATGCAACTACATCAACGGGTGTATTAAAAACCCAACCAAAATTATGACCCATTAATCGAGTCAACAAGGTTTCACATTGTTTCATCAACATTGCATTCCCAGTAGTCGGGGGCAATTGTGTCTTTTTTGTATTCCCATTCCGACCCGGTGGACCCCGTTTCTTGGATGGCATTGACCGAGGAAGCTCGGGAACGGGTTTCCTTTGACCAGCACTACAACTATGAACATCACTTGATGATGATAAAGCTTGCTCCATATTCTTCTGGAATGTTCTAACTTGTTCAAGCTCAAGTTTTAATCTTGCTCCTAATTCTTTCCTCTCAAAACTTGACATCTTTGATAAACATAGAACTTGAATTGGAACACCAAATGGTTGATAATGATCGTTATCAAAGTTACCTGATTTCCTTCTTGGTGCACAAGAATCTTCTGAAGCAGTCATCTCAGTATCAACCCGACCCGAACTACCATATCCTTCTGACTCAGCCATTGTTTCAACAGCATGACGGTAATCTGGAACAAAACCGTATGAATAACCCTTTGAAACTTTTCTTGTTTTCCCCATCATTTGATTTGAATTCTTTTGTGATGTATTCTTAGAAACTTTCTGTCCAGTAAGCTCTACAGGAAAACCAGGTGCCATAAAACTCAATCCCCAAATACTGTGAATTTGAACTCCTGGTGTTTACAAATACCCATAACTTCCAAACTCAATCAAAAAATTGAAAATTTAGCTACAAATATGTAATATGCCACGTAAGAACCTGAGAAAGTATGATTTTACAACGGCCAAAGGTTATATAGACTAATATAGATTTAGGTTATGCCGTTACAGCAATTGATATGTCAACGAATTGAATTAATAACAAATAAATCGAATTGAAAACCTGACCCGAATCCAATCAAACGAGTCACTGATTCATCAATCAATCGAAATCAACATAAGTCGAAAGAATCAACAAAACCCTAAAGTTAGAGATTTCAAAAATTGGAACCCTACATTAACGATTCGAAAGAGGCGAACGTACAACAAAACGCGGTGAATGATTAACGATTGAGAAAAGAAAAGAAAATTGAATTTTGAATAGCGATTAGAGAGGGTGTGTATCGAAACCCTAGAAAAACCCCTATCGGTTGTTCAAAATTCGACAAAACGTGCGCGAGATGAAGAGAGAGATTTGGAAGAGAGAGAAAGATAGGGTAAAAATAAGAGAGAGAGAGAGATTGGGGAGGAGAGAGATTGAGAATAGAATTGAGGGTGATTCGGTTATTGCTCCAGTTAAAAAGCCAATGATGATGGCGGTGGGTGGACTCGCCTCTTTACGCGCCGCTCTTTAAGCAAATCCTTGCCGTTCATCATTTTAATTCGTGGTTAATCGCGTGGTCCCTATTTGTTGATGATTTTAGTTCCAATTTTTACCATATTTAATACTAGTTTGTTTACAAAAATATTCCCTCGTTTCGAATTAGGTGATACATTGTTTATTTTGCAATTTTTAAGATAAAAAATAAATTTTAAATTAATGCATTTGAAATCATATATTAAATATCAATTTCACATAGAGAAAGAAGGCAAACGGGCAACAAGCTATGTCGCTATCTCTTTTTTAAATTGTAAAACTAATTCTTTTAAAAACAACATTTGTTGATCTAGATGTCATAACATTGCTATGCATAACACGCTGGACTCTGTTGAGAAACTCCACCACCTCAGGTGCAAGAAAATCGAAAGTATCAAATGCAAAAGGAATAAAAACGTGCTGATTTTCAATGCATATTTTCTCGTGCTTTGTCACTTTGCACGAAGCGGCTTTCAAAGCATATAGTCTGAAGGTTAATAATTTTTAAAAATAAAAAGTAAGGTAAATGATAACCACATTAAAGGATACAGCTATTGCGTTTGAAATTGTGAATCCACTACCTTTACCAAATAAGATAAATTATCAAACTCTGCTAAAAATGAAATTAAATCATTTATTTTAAAACGAATGTAATATAAAATCTATATCCACTTCCTAACCCTGAGATTTTTATTAAAAAAAAAAAAGAAACAATTCTATCAAACATATAATATAAACTGATTAATATACCAATAGATACAGCCGAAGATGTTGATTACTTTGTAGCTACTAATGAACTTACTTTGGAGAACTTTAACAATGTTGATGATATTCCATTTAATTATCCAACGGTTATTTTCACCAGAGCAACCTTCACAAACCACGGACCACCAGATATAAAAGTAAAAGAAAAGCTATATCTGAAGATTATGAGTTCTCTGCATGTGAGGCTTCTAAATTGGTTATTTGGCTCTAAATTTATTCGTCTGACCAAACATTATACCGAAAACGAATATTTTTTGTAAGTTTATAACTGTTTGTCTACCAGTACAGTACGGTATAATTTGTGAGATTGTGCGTAACCGGTGACCCGGAGGCCGGTCGCGTCCTCCACATCCTCGGTCCGCGACGCGTCCCCCGCGTTCCAACCTCCCACCCGCGACGCGTCGACCGTGCCTAACGGTTGACTATTCGACCGATAAAACTCGACCGTTCAACGGCTCCCCCCCCCCCCCCCCACCCCACCCACCCACCCACCCAATGGCTCTTTTAAAATTAAACCAAACTCATTTCAAACTTAATTTTTACCCATTTTTTTACCCTATAAATACCCAATTCTTTTACCAAACATTTCACACTTCTCATTTCATTCTAATATATTCAATCACACACTCTATTCTCTCAAAAATATCTTCCAAGAATAAATCCAAAGCTTCAAAAGTAGCTTCAGAAATGTCTTCCAAGAACACACTTCTCATTTAGTAGTTTTAATTTATTTATGTAATGTTTTTTTATTATTAATGTAATGGTTTTTTAATTATTATTAATGTATTGTTTTTAATTTAAATTAAATTTTTTAAAAAAGTTACCGGTCACCCATTACGTGCTATTGATCGCTGTTTGGTCATGTATTTGATCAAAAGAGAGAAAGCTGATGTGACGCAGAGGTGACATGGATGACCAATATATTATTGGTCACCCATTAATCTGAGTATCACAGTTTTGTCTGGATGTTTTGCACATTTCCACCTAACAGAAGTGTGATACTACCCACACAGGATGTAACCCCTCGAATTTCTTGTATGATAATTATCGATCCATACATTTACTAATCCATATAATACGTGTGTGTATATATATACATACACATACATCCAATAATGACAAAGAAAAATTCAACATACAACCGTGCTGTTATAACTTCAACAACAATTGTAAATAGGGAAAACATCGATTTTTTAACGAATCAAATATCAAAGAAACGATTTATCGAGATTTATAAGGAGTAAAAGAAAAGGCAGTAACACCAATGATCAATTCATCACTCGTATCACTAACAATAGTGAAGCAGCTGCCCAAATTTGCTTAATTTCAATTTCAACAATTACATTAAACCTTAATAAAACCAAAAATACCACACGAAGATAAGATCGAAAGATAATGTTTGGTTCAAGTTGATTGAGCCTTGTCTTCCTTCTGCTGCAAATACCTTTTGTACAAAACAAAAAGTAAAAGATGTAACCATATGTAGAAACAGTATATTAAAAATATAAAATACTGGAACCGAAAAGAAGACAGATTTGATTTTGGTTTGGAGCATGTTTGGTCTCAAAACAGACGGGTCAAATGGGTAGGGTTGAACCGACAACACTGTTCTTATTTATCCTTCTAATTTCATTAAGAATTAAGGTACAAGTTTTTGAGTCAGCCTACTTTGGCAATAATAGTGTTTTTTGTCCCATTATAAGTAGGCCGGCTATAAAACCTGTAATCACCAAAACGGTCCTTGTTTGGTTGTATTCCATTTAAACCCTGATAGATTTAATTTACAAAAATAATGACCCAACTTTTTTATTAAAAACATAAAATTTAAATAAAAAACTCAAGTATACTTCGAGTGGGTTTTAAGCCGTTTACCAGTTTCCTTTTAGCTAATATTTTTATACAAATTGTCAAACAAATGAGTCAACAACTTACCCTTGACTTTTTGCCCAACGTGAAAATTGATAAAGCTGAACCGATTCATTTGATGCATGACATGCTAAAAGTAGATAGTTACGAGGCTTCACCATCCACGCAAACCTCATGAACAATGCAGAATACACACACATTGCTGCACCAAAAAGTATGGGGTCAAATGACAATTTTATCCTTTGTAATCAGGTTTGTATAAATGCGGGTTGACCATTGACCAACCTGCACTCATGTTGCCAGATATCATCTCTGGAGGTTTTTGCATGTCCACTAGCCCCTGACATGTTTCAACAACCATAAATTTTTAAAAAAGAATATTCTTGAAAATCTGACCAATTTACTTATGATTGGGTCGTGTTAGCCTGAATTGGATAATGTACAAGGAGGCCACCTACCTATATTCAGCTTATTTTCATTAAGGCGTTTCGTTTATACCAGATCTGGCTAAAAACATGCTTAATGACGACAATTTTCTTCAATTTTGTACTGTTCGATAACGTATTACTTTACATAATAGAAAAACGTAACCAATAATATTTTTGTTTTTTCAAAAAATAATCTGTTCTGACCCGTTACTCAACCTGTCTGACCCGCCCATTCTTCCACATCTATTAAGTTACAAATGATCAACGTACCGCAACAACAAATCCCCAGTTGGCTACAGGGCCCCAGAAATGAGTAGTTTTAGGTCCAACAGGACTGTTCAAGAATGCTCGAAAGGAAGCCATATAATATCTTGCTGTAATAAACACCTCTGAAATGTTCAATTTAACACAAGTTACACCAAGTGCATTGATTGTACCACATTTGATGATCATGAAATTATATATTGGAACATCAATATGATACCATTTGATGATCAATACAACATAACAACAATCATACTGAAACTTCACTGAAATAAAACTTAATCTGACCCTAATCCATTTAACACAAAGGCCAATTATCAAACAACAAATTTCACATAAAGCAACTCACTTCTGAGATCAAAGAAACTGTGACATGCTAATACACAAGCAAATTCAAAAGTTTTCAGAGTAAAAATTTCCTACTTTATAACAATCAACCCAAGCACAACACAGCATATCATCATTCATCACCAAACAGAACCCTAGAAAAAAAAAATATCTACAATCATGTATTCAAAACCAGTAACTTTAGCCACTATCCAATAATATTATAATAGAGCACCATACTCATCTACGTGACTACATTGATTTTGACAGTAACACATCATACAAACCGAATACATCAACTCGCGTGACCGGAGTCGAACTACATATATCAAAAAGTAATTAATCATATACGAACAATCACGGTATGTAACAATCAGAGTTGAATAATAATATAGGTTGCTAATAGTTTGCCCTAGCTTCCATAACAATTGAATAGAACACCACAGACGTAAAATTGGAATAGCATAAACCTATAGCAATCGATCGATAAAAGATGAACGGAGAATAGTAAACCCTAACCGTCGCCGGCGATTAGACGGCAGAAGATTTAAGACCTTCTGGTCGGAGACCCACCTACTCTGGAATATGATTGGGTGTGCTGTGTGCACTTGCAACTTGCAAGTTCTTTTCCACTTAGTTATATATGTTAGCATAAAACCCCCAGAAAGTTTTGTTGTTTACAATAATAGTCCCTATACGTTTATTAGTCAAGCATGGGAGGCACCTACAATCCTCCGTGGCTACATAAATTTACAATTATTTTTTGATTATTCGGAAAAATATTTTAAAGAATATTCACTTGTAGTACCTTGTAACTTTAGATTATTGTCTACTTATAGATTATTTTTTTATTTCCCTTCCAATCACTATTGTCTACTTAGATTATTCACATATGGTTCGTGACAAATTGAACTAACATTTTCTGGTGTGTTTTCAAAGCCTGTAAGTTTCTTAGTTTCTCGACAAAGCTTAATCGATAAAATTTTGTGATAACTTATGTCAAAGAGTCTCATGTTTGCTACATGACTACCAGGTTGGAACTACAACGAACTGCAATGTGTTGCAACACCATTGCTTATTAATGGCCAAACAAGTATTTATTTGATTGGGTGAAATGAGAAGGAACAATTCTTTCAAGTGCAATAATGTGATATATCCACCATCATCATTAGTTACAGAAGCTCGAACCATATCATGGCTAGTCCTAATTACTCGTGAACCACACTTTACAATAATTAAATTGAGAACTGGATCTTTAATAATAGTATGTGCGCATGCCACAACATCCTGCCACAATATAGGATTTATATTAGTTAATTTTATATCAAATTATTTTTAGCATATTGACATGTAGATCCTACAACCATCAAATGATTTTTTAACATATTGACATGTGAGTGATCCTACAACCAAAACCAAAAGATTATTGATTCAAATCTTGATGTAGTATATAATTGCACTAGTTTCTGACCCGTGAAAAATCACGGGCTGACGTATGTAATATTAAATAAAGGGAGATGATTTATACTTCATTCGATTCAAAATAAGTGATACACTTTTCAAATTTGGGTGATTCAAAATAAGTGATACAATTTAAAATTTTACCTTATTTGGTAAAAAGTAGTGGGCTCAACACCCACTAACTACCTACTTTATAAAGTGAAATGACCATTATACCCTTACTTTTTATTTTTAAACATAGTTAACCTTACTTTATTCAAAAATTGTGGGACTTATTCCCCACTAACCATCCAATTAATCTAATTTAACACTCATTATAATCATTTGCCTCAAAAACCGTGAAACCCAAAATGTATCACTTATTTTGAATCGGAGGAAGTATATCACATAAATTACTTCTCTCACCATAGTATACAAAAAGTAAAGCAGGCAGTTCAAGCATACCAAAACACAGGTTGTGGTGGAGAAAGTAATTTATATGGTACATAAATCATCTCCCTTAAATAAAAACTTTAATAACAACTAAAAGGAAACAAAGCATGAAAAAAATATTTCAAAAAGGTATTTAATATTAAAAAAATCATGTAAACTTCAAAACACTTCTTTGAATACAACATTTGATGTTTTATTTGTTAGATCTCCATCTTTATCTTCAATTAAGATCGCCAGTCCTTGTTTGCTTCTTACTGTGGATAAGGCTACATACAGTTGACCGTGTGAAAAAACGGGCTCTCTAAAATATAGATCAACTTTTGACAATGATTGTCCTTGACTCTTATTTATTGTCATGAGTTGTCTTCAACGAGGTCCACCAAAATTTTAAAATCCCAATGAACAAATCCTAGCCATTGGATCAAAATGATCAAGATCAAATCACATGTGTTTCAAACACATGTGTTTCAAATCACGACCACCACCGCCGGCCGCCGACAACCGTCGCCGAACAACGCCGTCCGCCGCCATCTGTGATTCAAAAATATATTATTTCGAAGCACCTGTGTTTCAAGCCACGAAACACATGTGATTCACTAAAAAAAGGAGTTGTAAAAGCAGGAGAGCATACGAACTACGAATCACATGTGTTTCAAAAGGCGAAACACATGTGATTCACTAAATCACAGAGGTTTTAAAAATACAGACGTTCATATTACTTCGAAGCACATGTGTTTCAAGTCACGAAACACATGTGATTCACTAAAAAAAAGGAGTTCTAAAAGCAGGAGAGCATACGAACTACGAATCACATTTGTTTCAAAAGGCGAAACAAATGTGATTCACTAAATCACAGAGGTTCCAAAATATTGTCGAGCATATTACTTCGAATCACATGTGTTTCAAGTCACGAAACACATGTGATTCACTATAAATTGAATACACAACCACCACCGCTGGACACACCACCACCGACCACCTCCGGCCGCCGTCCGCCGCCGCCGATCGCCGCCGTCCGCCGCCACCGATCGCCACCGGCCGCCGGCAGTGGTGGTGGGTTATTGATGTATTGAAACACATGTGTTGGTAGTGTTGGTGGTGGTTTGAATCTTGATCTTGACTTTTTCTTGATCAAAGGGCTAATAATTGTCACTTGAGACTTGATAAAATCGTTGGATTACCTTGAACAAACCACTAATAGTCATAGCAAAACAAATAGAAAGTGGAAATTGTCGTCTTGTAAACTTAAACGGAATATTGGTGTCAGAAGGCGTCAAAGATAATCTAGATACTTCCTCCGATTCAATATAAGTGATACACTTTACTTTTTTGGGTGATTCAAAATAAGTGATTCACTTTGAAAAATTACCTATATGGTAAAATATAGTGGGACCCACACTCACTAACTATCTACTTTAACAAAGTGAAATGACTCATTTACCCTTACATTTTACTTTTAAACATCATTAACCCCACTTTATTCAAAAGGTGTGGGATTAATATCTCTAACTACTTCATTTTTAGGTGTAAGTATTGCTCTTTCTTGAAAATAGCCAGAAGTATTTATATTTTCGAGCAAGGAAGGATAAACAAAATCAAGGTTCTAGAAAGCGTAAGGCGTGGCGTGGCGGCACTATCAAGCCTCAGCCAAGGCGAGCCATGGCGGGCCATTGCGTTTTTCAAGGCGTCGCTTAAGGCGGCAAATTTTTTATATAATTTATATATATACGTATATTAAATTAATTTTTTTTATAAATCTATTGATTTATATAACAATTCATATATAAAGCTCATAAAAAAGGTTACATTTAAATTTATAATTATATATGTTAATTTTTTTTAAAAAAAATTCATTTTTTACAGCCGCCTTTAAGAAAACTCGCCATAAGGCGCGCCTTATCACGCCTTATCTCACGCCACGCCTAGCACAGCCGCCATTGGTCTGTTTCGTAACGTCGACGCCGCGCCTCACGCCTTGGCGCCGCCATGGCGCGCCTTTTAGAACCTTGAACAAAATCAATCAACGAACTTAACAGGTCTGCTGATTTAGTAATTAGAAGATCATGATGAATATCAATAATTGCATTTCCATCCTTTGGTCCACCAATTTTTGCCTTCTCCAATATCCAAAAACCAATTTGCAAATAAAGTGGTTTATTCAATATCAGTTATATCACCTCCTACTGTCAACCTCATGTTTTTTGTTAATTTTTTCACTTTGCAATTTTCCCATATATACGAAGAATTCAACAATGCATTTATTATATCTTGTCTACTCCCATTTGATACAACCAGTAGAATCTGTCTAAAATCACCTCTAAACACAATTACTATTCCTCCAAATGGGAGCTCACTGTTCACATTAATACCATCTCTGAAGATATCCTTAAATGTTCTATCCAACGCTTCATGCGTTATAGAAAAATTGCATATCTTCATCGACTAATCCAAGTACAGTACCAACGATAATTACTTGTTTAGGCTGTTATTAAAATTGAACATAATTATTAATGAAATATGTTTAAGTTGTAGATAAAAAAACTGAGAAATAAACAATGGTTAAAAAAATTATACCTCAACACGAACCAAAATGTCGGCAATATTAACAAATTCTTGATTTTTTTAAAAATCATCATTGATATAGTATGATTTGGTATGCACTTTACTAATGGTAGTTGTGAGGCTTTGTACTTCTGATTTTGCTGGTATTCTGTAAAAAATAAACAAAATGTAATTAAATAGAAAAATAGTAAGTATTTTGAAAGAAACTTACTTCTCTTTGAAATCTCTAATTTCTTGCAGATCAATATCGATAAATAATCTAGTTGCTCTGAAGTAAGTTGTAATGTTGATTACACCTAATTGAGAATGATATCATTAACTTATACTTGTTTATATATAATTTTAGTTATTAATTAACAATGCAATAGTTAAAAAAACATACCATTACACCAGTTTAATTTAGCAAATTGTACAATGATGGTTTTTGAAGAATTGTTCTTTGTCATCAGTGATGTATTTATCCATCTTTATACGCATTGTCGCCCCATGGAGTAAGCTCTAATTTGATAGACCTATAATATTTTGAAAATTGTATATTTATATATTTATAATATTTATTTTAAATATTATATAGAAATGTTTTTAGAATAAGAGATGCATACTCTGGTTTGTGGAGAAAAAACATTCAGTAGATGTTATTTTTATCAGGGTTTGATTTCTGCATATCTTCAATTTTCACGATCTTTCGGATTACGTCTATAAGATACAATGTAAAAATTAATTTTACAATATATAAAAAATAAATATATTTTTGAAGTAGTAATGAATCTACCTAGTGATTTATCAAGGTTATACTGGTTTGACAAAATTTTATCATAATCAGCAAAGTGAAAACCATGCCCCACTTGAACAAAGTCTAAACATTCCTCAAATTTTGTGCTAGGTGCAAAACTAATCTTGCGGTGGTGTTCAGTATACTTGAAAGTATATCTATTTTCACATATAGAAGTTCCAGATATGTAATAAGGTTTGTCTTCTTTAATTGTTTTTTTGGAATTTTGACATAATCCTCTTTGTATATAAAAGTGTGGATTTTTGAACCCTGATACAGGAAATCGATTGACAAAGTTGATTAGGTTTAATTATAATAAGTTTAGGTAAAAATATATTGAAGTAGTAGAATAATAAATACTATTATAGTTATAATACCTCCTCATCCATTAAGAGCATATCAATGGATGCAACTTTGGTTCTATACTTGAGGTCGTATTGAACCCACATGCGAATACTTTTACTTTTAGTGTAAAAGAGTTTTTGTTATCATCGAGCTTATTAATAAGAACAATATTGTGCGAGGTCATTTTTATGTACTTAAAAAAAGTCAAACAACAATATAAAACCAGCATTGAAACAGATTACACAAAACAATTTCAGTATAATAAGTTCTATATCTTTTATTACAATTGAAATTATTTAAAAAATAGCTAAAATATCATTGTTATTATTCCATATATGAATGATTTCAATTATTTAGAAAAAAAAAAAATTGAAAAAAGAATGATAATCTACTCAAATATCAGGTCATATTAAGTTGCCAAAATTCCAGATGCTTATACATAATAGACATGATTGTATATTAAAAAAAGTTTATAATTTTGAATAAACAGTATATTATCAAATTAGGGATTTTAGTTATTATTATTCTGTATATGAATTATGATAGAAGTCGAGTTCGAGATGGTCAATCTCCCAAGAATATAGCCAATTCGAGATGGCTAATCTCCCAAGAAACTAAGAAAGAAACTAGAAACACTTTAACAATTTTTTCTTCTCTACTCATTAATCAAAACACAATTACAATTTATAATGCATCTAAAATAACCAATTATCCTACCCACTAACCATGATTTAAAGTCATGGGAAACAAACACATACATGCAATGTAAAACTACCCACTAATGGTAAAACTACCTTTTGACTTGGTTACAATTAAGAAACTAAACATGATTTAATTAAGTAAAATATTATAAATTAAACTAAATGAAGATATGCCTTCTAAGTGTACGCACACGTAATTTATAAATGTCAAAACCTTTGATATAGTTATGCACGTATCAAATTATTTCAATTCTTTAGAAAAAAATAATTGAAAAAAGAATGATAATCTAATCAAATATCAGGCCATATTAAGTTGCCAAAATTCCAGATGCTTATACATAATAGACATGATTGTATATTAAAAAAAGTATATAATTTTCAATAAACAGTATATTATCAAATTAGGGATTTTAGTTATCAAGTTTAGTGCAAAAGTTAAAATACGATTTCTCTCAATCGTTACAATGCTGAAATCATATAATAGCAGAATATTCGAAAATTACCTTGACCAAAAAAAGTGAATGCTAGAAAAAACTGTATTCAACACAATGTAATTAAAACTCTTTGCATCAAAGTTGCCGGGTTTTGATTGCTAGAAAGTGTTTATGCGTATATGGTTTATTATTTATTCTTTTAACATGCTATGTATTTTAATTATTAATCCATATAGCAACTTTTCTTATATATAATCGTAGTATAATAATTATATATATTATTAGATTATTAATTATAGATATATATAGAAATCTATATTATTAATAATCGTAGTAATTATATAGATATCTATAATTATAATTTGAGCGGGAAATATAAGAGTTAAAATACTGACACGTGGCATTATGGGGTTTGTTTTATTATAGTAGTAGATAGATAGATAGATTATTTGGGTCTCGAAAGTTATTAGTTAATTATAGTTATTGTTAATTTGTAACAAGTTAATTAAGGTTACACAGTGCAACCGGACACACACCAAGGCTGCCGCAAAAATCGTCCGATCAAATCAATGGCAAAGGAAGAAAGCTCAGTAGCCGCCGATCTCATCGACTTACGCTTCTCCACGCCGTCGGTAACTCACCCTCTCTCTATTTCTTCCTCGATTGATTCGAAATTTCGAAAAAAACAACAAAATAGCGAACTGAAATCCTGATTGATGCTGTTCTCAATTTTGAAGCAAAAGGTTATCAGCTGATTCCAAAAATAAATTAAAAAATTGAGATGTATTTATTGATTTGATTTGTAGATGAAGCCAAGAGGCGATTGAAAGCTGCAGGTTATGAACAAATTTTTGAAAGGGGAGATTGGAACTTACAAGCTGGAAAGAAGTATTTCTTCACCAGGAATTACTCTACTATTGTTGCTTTTGCAATTGGCAAAAAGTATGTGTTGACATTTTCATATATACTTGTGACTTAATGGCTAGTCAACTTGTGTATTTGATACCTCAGCATCCATTATCTCTTGGCCATTTTCCCTTTTCAAATTCAGGCGATTTATATTTTTACTTAACTGATCTTAGCATAATCAAAGGTCAATTGGGACATTATAATTGTTCAATTATTCATTTTCATTTTATTGCTTTAGATACGTTGCTGGAAATGGATTCCACATAGTTGGCGCTCATACCGACAGTCCTTGTCTTAAACTAAAGCCTGTTTCAAAGGTAATTTTGTATTTGATTTTTCATGAATTCTGAATCTCGTTTTTGGTTTCTTTTATTGTTGATGTGTCTTTATTAGGTATCAAAATATGGTTATTTGGAAGTTGGTGTTCAAACATATGGTGGTGGATTATGGCATACATGGTTTGACCGTGATTTGACTATTGCTGGAAGGATGATTATTAAAGAAGGAAAAGGCGATTGTGCATCTTACTCACACCGTTTGGTTAGAATTGAAGAGCCTATAATGCGAATTCCAACCCTAGCAATCCACCTAGACAGGTAGTCTATCTTCGCCTGCAGTCGGATAACGGGCCAAACGGGCTAATATTTAATGCGGGTTGAAACAGGCCGGGTTGGGCGACCCGCAAGCACTTTTTTATCCATTTTTTATATTGCAAATAAGAGAAAATGTCATAATATAGCAATATACTTTAGGAGGTGGTCCGTTTTTTTATATTTATGACTTTTCAAGGCCGGTCTATTTTGGTAATTATAGCATTAAAAAATGCAAAAAATAACCACATAAGGCCAGAAGAACTTCTTTTAATTATCAGATAAGGACGTAAAAGAACTTTAATTACCAAAATAGGCCAACTAAAAACTTGTAATTACCAGAACCGACCTTAACAAGTTATAATATCAAAATGGACCACGCCTAAAGTATATTGCTATTGTATGACATTTGGCCTAAGTATTATTACAATAATAGTTTAAATCAAAACGTATGAATAAAATGATTTAAGAGATTGTATGCATTAAAAATACACTTTGGGCGAATTTCAACTTGTTTAACCTGTTCGAGCCATTTTAGCCTTTTTTCATTCTTAACTAAGTTTTTGGTTTGACCCGTTTGGGATAAAAACATAACCAATCCGTCCCGCTAATGAATAAATGGTTTATGTTGGCTTTGTTTGGACAGGGGAGTTAATGATGGATTTAAGGTGAATGCACAAACTCATCTTGTTCCCGTTTTGGCAACATCTGTTAAGGTAATAATTTATTTAATGACACATGTCTGTTAAATAATTGGTAATTTCAGTTATATATATGTTTTATAGGCTGAGCTCAATAAAGCGGTTGCTGAGAATGGCCCAGATGGAAAGCCCATTGAAAGCCCAAGTAACCAGAAGCATCATTCTCTTCTTTTGCAGGTTTATCTATTTATTTATTATTTTTGCATTTTAATCTTTAATCATTTTTCATGATGTATTAATTGTTTTTTTTTTCCGTATTTATAGCTTCTTGCAGGTCAAGCGGGCTGTAAACCAGATGACATTTGTGATTTTGAGTTACAATTATGCGACACTCAACCAAGTATAATTGCTGGTGCAATGAAGGAATTTATATTTTCTGGAAGACTTGATAATCTTTGTATGTCTTTCTGCTCTTTGAAGGTAACAAATACCATTTTGCCCTTTGCATGTTTCCAAGACAAATAACTTTCTACAACTAAATAGCCCCTAATAATTTGTTTATTAATTATTTAATTTCAGGCGTTAATCGATGCAAATGTGTCAGAAAAAAGTCTTGAAGATGAAACTGGTGTTAGAATGGTGGCATTATTTGATCATGAGGAAGTTGGATCGAATTCTGCACAGGGAGCTGGATCTCCAGTAATGTTTGATGCTTTATCCCGCATTACAACCTTCTTTTCCTCAAATTCCCAGGTAAATATAACGGGCCAAAACAGAAAAAGATTCTCCAGTAATGTTTTGGGTTGATAACAGGTGGGTCAAAATGTGTCATTTTTATATGGGTCAAGACGAATTTGGTTAGGTTGACAGTTGACTTGAAAACTCCTTTATGTCAATTTTTTATTTTATTTTTTTTAATATTAAAATTTGTGTTCATTGATATAATTTTTTGAATAATATGAGAGTTTGGGTGACTTTCGACCCTTATGATAGCTTCCTTATTAGCTAAATGTTTTGATTCTACCCATTTGACCTGTTAGATTTAAAACATAACCCAAGTCTGGTGACCTGTTGATTTTTATACGTGTTTTGCATTTTATGTAGTTACTAGAAAAAGCAATCCAAAAAAGCTTCCTGGTGTCTGCTGACATGGCACATGCCTTGCATCCAAATTATATGGTTTGTGTTTAACCACCTTTAACAATTTTACTAATAGAATCGTTCTTATTCGCTAATAAATATAGTTTTTCTTTTTTTCTCAGGACAAACACGAAGAGAATCATCAACCGAAGTTGCACAGTGGGCTTGTGATCAAACACAATGCAAACCAACGATATGCCACTAATGCTATTACTGCCTTTATATTCCGGGAAATAGCAGCCAAACACAACCTTCCTGTTCAGGTTGGCCCGTTATTTATTTTCTGGTTTTCATTTGTAAGGTTGTTTCTGTTTATAGTATAATGGGCGGGTCAAACGGATTGGGTAACATATTATAACAGGTCCGGGTCAAAACTCAAAACGGTTCGTTTAGGCACGTCAAGTTGGGTAGACCTGTCATCATTTTTTTTAGTTGTATAATATTTTGAAGTATAGATATGATATAGTTAAAATGATAAAATGATTTTTTAATTAAAAAAATATAGGAGTTTATAAATCACAGTACTAGAAACTTAAAATACAGTTTAGACCTAAGTCCTCGTTTCATTCTTAGCTAATTTAAATGATTAAAGTTGTGTTCTGGCTATGAATGCGCTATCTGTCAATGTAATAAATATAGTTATAAAAAACTATTTTGTTAAAATATAAAATGTAATTAGTGGGTTAATATCACCCAACTTGAACACAACCCATTTAGCTAATCGGGTTAGTGGATACGGATTGACTGGCTGGTTTCATCTATCCCGAACACAACCCCGCGTAGTCCATTTATATAAACCAGTCAAACGGGTTGGCCATTTGAACTTAAAATTTATATTTTTTTATTTTTATTAATTAAACGGGTTGGCACATCAACTTATTTACTACCTGAACCCATTTAGACCCAACCATAACCCACTTATTTTCGTGTCATATCGAGAATTGTTACCCCTAATAAAACTTAACCCAAATTGACTACCCTTTTTAAGCAAAACGAGTCAAAATCATTGACTCACAAGGTTAATTACGAAAACTTGAATGTAAAACAGGATTTTGTTGTTCGAAACGACATGCCATGTGGCTCAACAATCGGGCCAATTCTGGCAAGTGGGACGGGTATCCGAACGGTTGATATTGGGGCCCCACAATTATCCATGCACAGCATAAGAGAGATGTGTGCAATTGATGATGTCAAACATTCATACGAGCATTTGAAGGCATTTTATCAAGAATTCACACGTCTTGATGCCAAAATTGCAGTTGACGTTTAGGTGTTTCTTTCATCAACTGGTTTGTTTATGGTTAAAATCGTTGTTTCAGTTACTGATCTAATGCACCGTTTCAGAAATTGTAGTTTGCTTTTGTTGACTCGTAATGAATTGATGGAGTTGGTTTAAAGAAAAATCGATGCCTTTTTTACATATTGTCCAAAAAGTTATGACACATTATTAACAAACGGTATATTTTAAGGTTAGGGGTTTAGATCTGGTTTTGAACTAACAAAACCGGATCAGACTAGTTTCGGTTGTGGTTTTGTTAGGTATGACTTTCACAGTTATATTTACAACCTAATTCTTATATGACATTCTCATTATTATTTGAAAATTAAATTTTAGATTTTCATCAATATCTTTTTTATGATTTTCAATGTTCATGTGTTTGTTAATCTTCAATTACAATGGTTATATGTAGTAATATGATACATTTTACAGTTTAACTTTTTGTTACCATCATTCAATAAAAACATGTGTATCCTAATTATACCTTATAACTCAATTCATTCCAACATTATATAAAAAAAACAAACACTTATATAAACTGTACTACAGTATTCATATATATTTACAAGTAGAAAGAAAACCAATTTGTTTCTTTGTATAAACTTTAGATACGAAATGTGAACAGAATTTGCAACAAGTGATGTTTTAATCCCACATCGGTTGTGTTGTAGAAGCAAGAGGGAGGAAGGGTGTTATATAATAGAGGCAGTGAGAATGTTAGAGGCCACGCAGCCATGCAATGAGCACAAAGCGAACTATTCTTTCGCCTTTTACTAAAGAATACCGTGTGCTCGTTGTATAAAAATGGCATACGCCTGTTTTTGGAGAGTCCCTTCCTTTATTGGTTGGGCTCCATACAATTTTTAGTATAATGTTTTTGTATCTTATGTGTTGAGTAAGATCGTCAGATCCAATTTTTCGTGTAGGCTTTGGTATAAGTTCAAATAATGACATGCCATAAGTTCTGTAGGAAAGTTTTAAGTTTTCACAGGGTGCGTTTAGTACAGAGAATGGAATTGCAGGGTATAGAGAATGGAATTGCAGAGAAAGAGAAATAGTCTGGGAATGAGAATTGATTCTTCTGTTTGGTAGCATAGAGACTTCAACAGTCTGGGAATGAGAATTGATTCTTCTGTTTGGTAGCATAGAGACTTCAACAGAGAATTGCAACAGAGAATCATTTCTCTTGTTTGGCACAACAAAATAATCAATAGAGAATTGTACCAACTTTATAATTAGAAGACATAATTTTTTTTTTCACAAGAATCATTATTAGAATACAAAACATAAAAATATATGGATAAACTAATAATGAAAAATACATTAATAAAATCAATAATAATATCCAAAAACCCAAACCATGGTCACATTCAAATACATCACTTCAGTCATAATATAACAAAAAAAAGGAATTCAAAGTACTTCAACCATAGTGTAACTCCATTAAAGCATCAAGAAATAACCTAGCATCTTCATCATTTTTGTCCAAGTATGTTTGCTCCCCATTAATACACTATGAAGCAGGAAGATCAATCACATTTAATCATTAAGTTGGCAAACTTATACAACAGCAATAAAGGGTCTCTGATGGATTAAACACTTTTGTGTATCAATTGGTTAAGAATCATGAGAGAGTAATTGACTGCAGCAAGATACGATCTCTTATGCCGCCTTTTGCTACCTTAAAAACAGTCAATATAATTATGTTATTAGAAAAAGCGTAGCTAATATGTATTACGTTTGTGAATTAGAGTAGATTCACATAAGTTTTACAAACAAACAAATGTACTTCCAAAATTATAGATGTGAATCTACTCAGTTTATAGAATCTAGCTACAGTTTGATACTACATAATTGAGTTAATCAGCTTCGACATCCAAATTCATAATTGCATTTGAAAGACTTTAAATTTTACTTGAGATATATGATTTGATGAGTGACCGCAAAGTGTGTTACCAGTCAAGTCTGTTGTTATTATCAAATTACAATTTATTTCACATAATTCTATCTTCTACCCTTTAGGTGATAATAGTAAGCAAATCACTCTAAAAATGTCTTCACAAACATTAGTAAGAAAATTGATCAATTAGTAAGCAAATCATTGTACCATTGATCAATTATCATAAACCCCACCCTGCATCACACCAAAGCAACACATTAGTAAACAAATGAATGCATAAGTGAAATAGAGATCAGATGCATTCATCAATACTCCTATCTAATAAAAACTAATTTTTAACAAATTGAAAAGCTAGATTAGAAATTAATTGCCAGAAAACAACAAAATCAATACCGCAATAGAAAAATCCCGCTTTTTGCCCTTTGAAAACAGAGTAATCGAGATCATTGTTTCTCAACTCAAATTAACTATAAAACCCTAATCCAAGGTTTTTCTGTTGATTCGTGAATAAAATCAACCAAACAGTGTGAAGAACACCTACGGAGACGAAGAGAGAGAGAGAGGGGGGCATACCTTGAGAAAAGTTGTGGAGAACGAAATTGTGGAGAAGACAGACATGTGGTGAACGAACAAAACAAAGACGTGCGAACGAAACAAGAAGGAACCAGAGATTTGAGAAGTCTCCGTGTTTTTTTTAGAATCCTCTACTTTTCAATTCCCACCTTTTCTCTTCAATATAAAGAGAATGAAATTTAGAGAATAGGAATTGACAATTCTCCTCCTCTCCTTTTCTCAATGCAACCAAACAAATGATTTGGATGCTAATTCCATTTCTCACCTCTCAAATCTCTGTATCAAACACACCCTTATTGTATATAAAGGGTAGATCTAAACTTTAGATAAGATGGTAGAATTATGTACGGTTTGGAGTAGGGATGGATGTAGAACCGGATATTTGAACTCGTACCGAACTAGAACCGGATTACTAAATTTTGGTTCAGGTATCGGGTATAACTTTTTTGTGAAATCGAGTAACGGGTGCGGGTACATCTGGTATAGAACAAGTCGGGTTTAAGATCCGGAACTGAAATTTAATTAACTACATATTTGGAATTTATTTTGGTATAATACTATTCGCAGTCGTTGGTTCATTTATGTAATTTACTCTTTTATTTAACAACTTTTAGACATACCTTCTTACATGATTTTACTAGACGAAGGCTTTACTCAATTCCTCGATCACACACATACACGAGTAAATTGCAAAAATAATGCAAAACTCACCTAAATTTGCACAACTAATGCAATTTTTTCCCCTTTGCAAATATAATGTTACCGGGGATGGCATACCCGGTTCCTCTCCCCTGTGCGCCACGTGTCCTTCTTCTGCTCGCCAAGTCAGTCAGGTCAAAGGATATGTGACGCACAGGGGTGAGGTGCAAGGTATGCCATTCCCGATAGCATTTTTATAAAGGGGGAAAAATTGTACTAGTTGTGCAAATTTGAGTGGGTTTTGCATTATTTTTGCAAATTACTGCACATAGACAAAGCCTTATGTATTCACTTTTATGTATGTACTCGTAACATGCATATTTAAAAGGGAATTCATTTCTGCATCACAATTTTTACTTTTTATATCATAGAGTATAAGTTTTATAATAAAGCATTAATTGTGAACCTGTGGTAGATAACTTAAAAGTTGTGGTGTGAATATCATTTCCTTATTTCAAAATATATTATTTATTTTGAAACTCTAAAAATAAAAAGTATATTAGGAGGAAATAATAAAAATAATCCATGTCCTATCTAAAATTATCATCTATTTACATATTTGGTTCAAAATTTAGCATAGTGAGTAAAGCTGCTATGTTAAAACATAGAAGGATATATGTTGACGCTAGATTAAATACTAAGGGGGTAACTGTAATTTTAGTTACCATAATCATGACATCACCTAGCTATATAGGACAGGTGTTCGAGATCATCAGTCATCACTGCCGATTACTCACTTCAGCTCACGAGCGAGACCAGCTAACTATCTTCTCTATAGACTGTAGATATATTCTCTTGAAATCGCTAAATTAGGGCTTGTAACTATTATATAATTGTGCAAATTGTTGATGAATTTTTGAATCTAGAGCAATAATATGTTAGTTCGCTAAATTAGGGTTTGTTATTACTATCTAATTGTTCGAATTGTTGTTCGCTTTTAAAAATCTAGAGCTATAATATGTTAGCACGCTAAATAGGGCTTATGATGCGAAACTTTAATTACTGTATTATGTTATCGCTTGTGTAACTAGTTACTAGTTGCAATTTTTATGTACTGATATGATGCTTGATTTCGAGTTCATGTAGCTCAATTGTTGAATCTAGAGCAATAATATGTTAGTACCCTAAATTAGATATTGTGATGGGAAACTTAGATTACTGTATATGGATATCTTAAGTAGTGTGATGGAGTTTGAGGTTTATTATAATGATTTAACTAGTTTCCAGTTGCAAGTTTTATATACTGATGTGATCATGTAGTTTAATTTAAAATCAATCTTTTGGTTAGGATATTAAAAATGTTATTAAGTATCTGAAATAGTTCGTTAATACTACGGAAATAGTTATATGTTCATTAATATACGCAATGCCCCGTGTGGTTGCACATGGTATGGTTCCAAATCGAGTTATGCTTTAACAGTTTTGAAAATATAAATATGTCAAATTTGTGATTTTTTTTTTATTTACATATTTTGTATTTAAAAATATAAGCGTTTTAGCATTCTTATTTTTTTTTTTAATATTAACTATCTATTTACTTGCAGAAGAGATTAGTTAATTATATAACAATGGCTCCCACATTTTATGTTGGTTCTGAGGCTGGCATCAAGAAGCTTGATGAGTACCTTTTGTCTCGCAGTTACATTACTGGGTGAGTTTGTTAATGTTGTTCGTTAAAGTGGTTTCAGTAATTATTTTGTTTTTTATTGGAGATTAAATTTAGGGCTTATTTTTTTCAGGTATCAAGCTTCAAAGGATGATCTAACTGTTCATGCAGCTTTCACACAGCCTCCATCACCCCAATATGTGAATGTATCTCGTTGGTATAATCATATCACTAATCTTTTGAGGATTTCGTAAGTTTTTATATCCAATCTTGCTATTTATTCCTTATTTGAGATTCAAAGTTGGCACCTGTAATCAAGATAACTAATGTATTTTTAATTTTTATTTATTTATTTTCAGTGGTGTATCTGCTGAAGGCAGTGGTGTTGTTGTTGAGGGATCTGCTTCTTCTCCAGAAGAGGCTACTGCAACTCCTCCCGTCTCTGACACAAAGGCATGTTTTATTGTCTTTATAAAAAAAATTCTTCTAATTTTTATTTCTATTTCCTGAAATATGGAATTTTATTTTGTGATTTTATTTTTCTAACTCAATATGTGACAAAATATATAAAATTCAGGCTTCAGTAGATGAGGATGAGGATAGTGATGTGGATCTTTTTGGTGAGGAGACTGAGGAGGAAAAAAAGGCTGCTGAAGAGCGTGCAGCTGCAGTGAAAGCATCTGGAAAGAAGAAAGAATGTAAGTTCTCTAACTAATTTTAATACTATATGAGCACACACATGTCGCTTATATATACGTGTGTGTGTATGTATACATATATGTATATCACGAGTTTAGTGAATTAAATTTTTATTGATTATATTATCAGCTGGAAAGTCTTCGGTCCTATTGGATGTGAAGCCTTGGGATGATGAAACCGATATGCAAAAACTTGAGGAAGCTGTCAGAAGTGTGCAAATGGAGGGATTACTGTGGGGTGCATGTATGTTGATCCCTTTTTATTATATAAATTAGACTTTATTAATTTCAGTCAACTTAAAATGTTGTTAATTTTTATGTACGACAATTAGAGGTGGCAATTCGGCCCATTTACTTGTAAATGGGTTGATTTGGGACTTTGGGTTGTGTTTTTCTCTCAGACGGGTCAAATAATAAAATTTAACTTAAAAAACATTTGACATGTTAACCACCCCACCTGAAATTATTTTATTTTTTGAGAAAATAAATACTAGTATGTGATTTTCAGCAAAATTGGTACCGGTTGGATACGGTATTAAGAAGCTTCAGATTATGTTGACCATTGTTGATGACCTTGTGTCTGTTGATGACCTCATCGAAGAAAGACTTACAGCTGAACCTATCAATGAATACGTTCAGAGCTGTGACATTGTGGCCTTCAATAAGATCTGTAAGTTTAAACTCATTTCAACATTTTTCTCCTGCAAATTTTATGATTAAAGTTTGGGTCAAATGTCATAAAAAATAGCAATATATACTTCAGCGGTGGTCTGTTTTGGTAATTAGAATCTGTTTGGTAATCACAAGTTTTTAATCCAGCCTACTTATAGTGTCATAAAACATTAAAAATAATAATTACCCGATATGTCAATCTCAAAAACTTGTAACTACTAATTACTAAATTGGATCTTAAAAGGTTAAAAGTAATCAAAACAGACTACCGACTAAAATAACATTTGCTATTAAAGTTGTATGATGTTTGAATTTATTGATAATGCAGAATTCGTCAAGCTTGATCTGATTTGCTGAGATGGGTGTGTGATAGTTTGGTGGGGTGGGTATAATATGTTCAATTCTGTTGGTGTACTTTTTGATCATATGTTGTAATGTTATATTCATATATGTGTGTGTATGATGTGTCATTTATGTGTCAAGTAGAGTTTTTTGAGTTGTATTATGGGTATGATTTTGTTTGTTTTATCGACACAAGCATGCATAATTAGGGCTGCCCAATGTTCGTGTTGGAAGGTTCATGTATCCAAACCTTAGCATGACCCGTTTTCTTAATCATGTTGAATAGTTCTGGACCCATTTGGTACCTGGCCCGTTCATTAACTGAACTAGAATCAAAAGGTACACAATAATTATTAGGAGGTGACTAAAGATGCATCGATAAATATCAAGCCAAATTAACAATCGTAAAATAATAACTTGAAGGTATATGACATTTTATTTATAAACCTGTAAAACTTTGTAATTAATGTGACTATGACTATAGAAGACAACGTTTTAAACTTATTAGTAGTTTTGTTTTTACAAATCCCTATGTCTTTGCAAACTTGTCGCGGACGTCCTATCATATCACGTTTGGAAAAGGATTTTTTGGACCTTTCTGGGACTTGAACTTTTAGTTATTGTAAGTGTGAAAAGGTTTTGTTTTGAACTTTTAGTTGAGAGTCTTTTAAAAATAAGCTTCTGTTAATAATAAATAACAATTATTGTTTAGGATAAAATAAAATAAAAAATATTAATTATATTATAAATGATTATCTCATGTTGTTTTCCATGATTCAAATTTTTGACTTTTAAGAAACATGATTCTCTTCACCTCATCAAACCCTTTTGCCAACTTCAGATTCTGAGATATTTATAGAATTTATTTGCTTTAAAAAATTGTGTTTTATTTGCTTATTTAATCTTCATAATACATTTAAGTTGCTTTTAAATTGTGTATACGATTAGTAGGGGTAAAGATAACCATGTTTCCTAAAATATGGATATTGAATCATGGAGATATGATATAATCATTTGGAATTTAATTAATTTTTATTTTCTAAAATAAATTATCTGTTATTATTATCATAGCCTTATTATCGAAACAAGCTTTTGGTTTGAACGAGGTTACTTTGGTAATTAAGCGCTTATTGAAAGCCACAAAGAACTCCACAAACGAAGAACAAACGAGCGGAAAACAGATTCAGGAGAAGAAGGAAAACAAAGAAAGAAGAAGATTACCCAACGCACTTCATCTCACAACTCAGAAATTAAAATCACCAAAAAACAAAACCCAATTGCTGTAAGTTTCAAATTCCCCCTTTTTATCACTCAAGCTTACTAATCTAGGGTTTCAAATTTATACGCACCATATTTCCTCAACTCATATAGTTCAAATTGCATCGATACATCTCTTATTATCGTTAGCTTTTCAATTTTTGTGTATCCGTTTACGTTAATTAGCGATTTGAATGAAAACAAGTTGTGAATTTCCCCCAATTTCGTGTCTCAGGAAGGGTTCTGTAACTTCTGCTTGACTAAAATTCGGAGGAGTAATTAACTAATGATCGAATTCTGATTAGGTTTTCTGGTAAATTCGATACAATAATGGCGGGTGGTAGTAATAATTTGAATAATTCAATGAAAAATATTGGGGGTGTAAATGTACCAACTGGATTTGGTAATTCAGGTGTTACAGCAACACCACCACAATCTATGCAACCACCCATGAACCACCCGCACCAGTTGTCTGACCCGCAGGCCCATTCGTTAGCCCAAGCTCAATATGTTCAGGCTCAGGCTCAAGCCCAAGCTCGGGCTGCACACGCACGGTTTCAAGCCCAGTTACAAGCTCAAGCTCAAGCACAATCAATGTCCCAAAAGCAAAATTTGTTAGGAGGGATTAATAGTAATAATAACAGTAATGTTGGTGTTTCATCACCGTCATTTGTTACTCCTATGAACGCTAAAAGATCGGGCCAAAAACCGTCCTCCCGACCCCCGAGTTCTTCCGGTGGTGCGGCCGGGTCGCCTCTGAAAACCATGGAACTTACACCCGCGGCCCGTAGACGAAAACGGGCCCCGCCCGAGAACAAAATTCCCGAAAAGGTGGCTGCCCTTTTGCCCGAATCGGCTCTTTATACTCAATTGTTGGAATTCGAGGGTCGGGTTGATGCGGCTTTAGCTAGAAAAAAAGTCGATATCCAAGAAACGGTAAAAAACCCGCCCCGTTTGCAGAAAACGCTCCGGATTTACGTTTTCAACACGTTTGCAAACCAAACCCAAACGGGAGTTCAAAAGGAAAACACCGAGTCACCTTCGTGGTCTCTCAAGATTATCGGGAGGTTATTAGAAAACGGGCTGGAACCCGACCCGTTACCCATGTTACATAAACCCACCTCAACGAACCCAAAGTTTTTATCTTTTTTCAAGAAAATTACTATTTACTTGGATCAAAATCTTTACCCAGATAACCATGTGATCTTGTGGGAAAGTTCTCGATCTGTAGCATTAAACGAGGGATTTGAAGTAAAAAGAAAAGGGGATAAAGAATTTACTGCTATAATCCGATTAGAAATGAATTACACACCCGAAAAATTCAAACTTTCGCCCGTTTTAAGTGAAGTTCTTGGACTCGAAATCGAAACCCGCCCGCGAATTATCGCTGCAATTTGGCAATATGTAAAATTAAAAAAATTACAAATTTCAACCGATACTTCGTTCTTTAACTGTGATCCATCTTTAAAGAAAGTATTCGGTGAAGAAAAAGTGAAATTTTCAATGGTTTCTCAAAAGATTTCACAACACTTAAGTCAACCACAACCGATACATCTTGAGCATAAAATCAAACTTTCAGGGAATAGTCCGGTTGGAAATACGTGTTATGATGTTCTTGTTGATGTACCATTCTCTTTAGATAAAGATATGTCTAATTTTCTGGAAAATATGGAAAAACATAAGGAAATTGATGCTTGTGATGAAGCAATTTGTTCTGCAATTAAAAAAATTCATGAACATAGGCGTAGACGGGCCTTTTTTCTAGGGTTTAGTCAGTCACCGAGTGAATTTATTGATGCGTTTATTGGGTCACAAAGTAAAGATTTGAAAACAGCAGTTGGTGAGGCTACTCGTATTGCTGAGAAAGAACAACGGGCTGAGTTTTATAATCAACCATGGTTAGTTATTTATTTTCTGTAATTAATAATTATATGATTATTTATTGTTTTTTTAAATTTTGAGTAATGGGGTAACTCTACAATGTCTATCCGTTTACTTATGAGTGGGTTGATAATTTTGAAATTAGATTATATATTTTTAAATTATTTTTTTTGCATTCGATAGGGTCGAAGATGCTGTTATTCGTTACTTGAACAAAAAAACCGACCGATGCACCTGGAAGCACGTAATGAATTAGATTTGGATAGTTAAGAAATAGTTGCAAATCTGGTAATCGGAATCATTTCTGTTTTAAATATTGTATCAAACTGCTTGAATTCTAGGATCTTTTTATGAAACGCCTACATTTTTATGAGTTCTCAATCATTTGTATGAAATAACAATTTACTTTTTACATTTATCCTGTTTAATTATTGTTCAAATGTCTGTCCAATTGGTTCATTAATGTCTCCTTTGGTTTAGCAACCTGATTTCCTGATAAACGGATGATGTGACGCTAACCTTGGTAACCTGTTGATGTGCTTATTGGGTTGAAAAAATTTGAACTATTAAGCCTTTTTTAAGGTGAGAGAATTTATTTTACAACTTTTTAAGAAAAAGTTGAATATTTACTCTTTCAAGCAATTTTCTCTTATATCATAATTATTATTTCCATTTTACATTTTTTTTATTTAATATATTAATGTAATTCACAAAATATAAAAATAACAATTTATTTTAAAAAATCAAATCAATAAAACCTTATTGACAATACGTTTAAAAATAGTCCAATATGAATTATTATTGATGTGTACATTATTTTTAATTTCATATAATTTGAAAATCAATAGAAAGTTGCATGATCTAACAAACTTGATAGTCAAAATAATTGAAATGCAAGTGTCACATACAGTATATGAATAATAGATTTTATCATTTCTAAATATGATATACAGAGTATATCTTTGCAAATCTATTGTAAATTATGGACAAATTGTCCTTGTTATTTAGTTTTTTAGAATCTTCTCTTTTTAAAGAAGTATAAAGTAACAATTAACTTATAAAGTTATTAATTGTAATCAAATTTCATAGCTCACTCAATTATCATACATTTTCAAAATAATTACACAGGATTAAAACATGAATTTTTTAAGTTAAAAAATGTTTTTGACACGTGATAACAATATTAAAGTTTGTTTGTTACTTAATATTTTTGCCTTAAAAAGTAAACACGCATGTACTATCCCTCTACTTCATGAGTTCAAGGTCACAAATTTAGTGACAAAAACTACATTAATAAACTGGTCATGATAAAAATGATAAATTATGATGAGATGAATTTGTAATAACAAAAATTATCAAATTCACAACTTTTTATACACAATGTATACCACAAAATTAAGCTGCGGACATATATGTACTCCCCGGCCATTCCTTCTAGAACACTTGAGATGTACGTATTCATTTGTGTGTATGTACGTATACATGCATGAAATGGAGATTTTTAATTATGTATTCAATTGAACACCTTAGTTACGGGTTGGTTTTGAACTGTAACGTAAATAGTTTTTAATTGATAAAGTACAGAAAAACGGTAGTTTACAACTAACATTAAGAAACTAGAGATCATTGCAATGAAATTAGTGTCAACAAATATTTAATTTGGAGCAAGATAAATAAAATATATATAGAATCAATGAAAAAGTATTAAATGATTAAAAACCAATAATAGCTAGCGAATATTATTACGTCGTTACTATAACGAATATATAAATGTTATTATATTTGTAATTTGTCCATGTGTTTTTAGCTGTTCAAATATTATTTAATTTCACGTTTCTCAACAATGGATGCCGTTTATGATTTTCTTTCTTAAGTTTAACCCTTTAGATTCTTTTAAATCTTTTTATTTATTTATTTTTTTAAAAACAAATATTATAATTAACTCATATAGTATGTAATCACATATCATGTATCTTCAACGAGATTTGAATAAAAAACTGGCATCATAATTGAATAGTGACTTACATCCCATATTAGACTAACCGATTTTTCTTGTACTTTTTGTTTTTCTGTTTCATCATAAATCTAAATTTTTTTTCATTTTAAATTCGAGTCTCATTTTCCATTTTTGAATTATTGCTTGATTTTTGTTGTCTTAGCTAGATATTTTTATCACTTATATTTTAATGTATAATGATTTAGTTCTATTGGCAACAAACGTAATAGCTTCCTACGACTTTCTATTTGACAACAAAAAATCAGAATATCTACAGATATTTTTCAAGGTCAATTAAGTGATGGTAGAGAACATACTACAACAACCACGACGATACATAATCCGTTCAAAGAAGAAATTATATATATAAAGTAAGATGTAGACAATCATATCTCTGCTCGTAGGTATAGAGACTGATTCCTAAAGAGACATTCGATAAATGTATGTGAAAGTGAATATATTAATTAATGTATATGAGATGAATTTGAGTGCCTAATAAAAACATATTATACATAAAAAGTGTTTTATTCCAATTTATTGATATATATAAATATATAAAAATTTACAAACAATACACCCAATATTATATTGGATAAAAAAGGTAATTAAACACATAAAAAGGGAAACATTATATAACACAAACCGTTGGATTAATTTGAAGCAATCATCCCACGGCAAAAACAAACTATAGTATTTTTTAGACTTCAATAAAGCCACTCCTTCTACGAACCCTAACTTTTAGCCCACCATCCATATGAGCCGTTAGCATCGGAACAAAACCCGGTTCACCTGAAAAAACGGGTACAAATTCAAACCGTTTTAAAATGGAAGCCATCACATACTTCATTTGCAAAAATGCCATCTCTTTCCCAAGACAAACCCTTGGACCACCTTGAAAAACCGGAAATTTGTACGGACTTTCCATTTTAAAAAACCCCGGTTCACTAAACCACCGGTCCGGTTTGAACTCCAAACAGTCTTTCCCCCACAGTGTTTCCATTCTCCCCATACCGTACGGAAAGTACATCACCCTGTTTCCTTTGTACACCGGCGTACCGTCCGGCAACACGTCATCATCTCCGGCGTGTTTGGAGTCCCACACCACCGGTGGGTATAACCTCATTGATTCACATAGACATGCTTTTAAATAATCCATATTTTTCAAATCATCAAAGTTTAATGATGATTTATCAAAGGTGATATCTTTTATGACATTTTGTTCAATTGTTGGGTGCCATGTCAGCAACCAAAGAAGCCACGTCATCGCTGCCGATGTAGTGTCTCTTCCGGCCATCATAAAGCTTATCACCATGTCTCTCACGAGCTCATCACCGTGACCAGCGGATATAAAACGTGATAACAAATCTCTTCGGGTTTCATTTCCAGCCATTTGTTCACGTCTTTCACATATTATTTCGTTAACCGTGCAATGTACCACACCGACGGCTTTTTTCAATTTTTGTTCACTTCCAATGTTAAAAAACCGCTTTGACCTCCATATCAAGGGAGTTAGCGCGATGCCACGCATCGCGCTAGCTCCTGCTGCTGCATCAAAAGCTGATGCTAGCGGTGGGATAGACCTAGTATAATCCAGGAAACACGGGTCCCACCCTAGTGAGATTTTACATATGGTATCAAAAGCTAACCTTCTAAAAACATCTTGCATGTCCAAAACTACGTCGTTTTGAACCGCATTTTCAAGTAATGGAACGAGCCTAGTTGTGATTTCTTCGTCAAGAATGCTAACAACGAACTCACGTAACGATTTCGTGCTAAACTCGTGGCTTGCTAACTTGCGCTGGGTGGTCCATAGTTCACCATCCACGTTGAATATTCCCATTCCGAGGAAGTCTCCAAGGAGATCGGTGAATGGTTTTCCTTTCGGATAGTTTTCAAAGTTTGTTTTGAGAATGTGTTCGATGTTTTTAGGGTTTGCAGTTACGATCATTCGATTTTTCCATCCAAATCGATTTAAAGTAATCGTTTGTGATGACGAGGCACGAAGGAGGTCGGTGAACCAATGGATTAGCCGGTGGCTATTTTGGTGGAAAGATATAAAAGATCCGGTGGTGGTGGAAGAAGTTGACATTATCAAGATTGTAAGCAATGAAAACAAGTAAAGAATCACAAAAAGTAGAGCGAGAAAGTGGAGGAGAGATAGAGTAAACATGGTGGTTGATGGTAGTAGACGATGGTTGATGGTGGTGGATGGAGGGTGCCGATATTTATATATACAAGGGTAGTGATTAATTGCAAAGGAGCATATATGGTTACAACTTATAACACGTGAGATACTTGTTATTTACACTTCATAAGTATTGATAAAAAGTCACGTTTTTCATGCAAGCCGCAAACTTTATAATTTTGTCACTAGAAACACGTGCTTAAATTTAGCGAACATGGGACATTTTAATTTCTTTATTTTTGCATATGAGTAATTCTTTTAACCTTTTCATTTATTAATCGAAGATACTTCCCTTCCCGACCAGTTGTTGGTTGACAAATTTATGTATCCGAAAGAATAGTACGAATTATATATAATAAATTTTTTTATAGTTTTATTATCCAATAGTATATGGTGAAAGTATATATTTTTTAAACATTAATAACAAATAATAATATTAAAGATAAAATATCAACGATCTTAAGCACATGATATGATTTATCCTTGGAATCTAAAGTAATGACCGTTATATAACCACTAATAATCTCACGGTGGTCACTGTATAAAGAGAAATAATATTATTTTCTATTAAAAATTTCTATTCATTTGATCAATATAAATATACAAATTAAATAATATAACTAAAAAAGATAATTATTAAATTCTATATGATAATAATTTTATAGATATAGTGATAGAAATAAAAAGATTGGGTAAGAAAACAATAACTTTCCACTAAGAAATTATACAAGCCAAAATTATTTTTAATGGTTCAAAAATCTATTCAATTAACTAAAAACAATATAAGCACTAATTGTACTTTTTCACCTACCCTTTAAGTATGATTTGAAGATGAATTGCCATTTTGAATTGTTTACTAGCCTAAAAACAAAAGAGTCACCCCGTGATATATATAGTTCTTAAATATGTACCATCTGTAATGGACGGTGCGTCCTCCTAAAGCCTAGACATGTCCTCCACATTACATGAATTCCGGTTAATGCAACCTCCACTTTTGCGATTGGTTTGCACGTTCTCGAAACCAGACTTTTGTAAGACAATTGTTTGATCGCTCTTTTTAGTTTGACTAGGCTAATACCCGCGCGATGCGACGTCTGGAAAGTATATATTTATGGCGATTAAAAGTCCATTGGTTACATATTTTTATAACGAATATAATACATAAGCATGAAAACTGTGTATAAAATAGAGGAAAAAGGTAATAATTAGCATTGGCGTTGAAATGTTGTTCGATTACATGTTTTGATATATAGTAGGGTACCCGCGCAATGAGGCGGCGGGTACCCTGATACATCTTTTTCGCGACGATGTTGATGGTGTTCGTTTACATGTTATTTAATAACGATTATTATACAAATGACTGATAGTTGGGAATGAAATATGGATAAAGACTATTATACAAATGACGATTATTATACAAATGACTTGGTCTCCCACAACTTACCTCCTCTGATATAGTAAACACCGTCTTCCTTCAATATTTTTTGAAATCTACTCATCAATTTAACGTAAATAGAAGCTTGAATCTTGTCTCCCTACAAAAGATGGATAATACATATGATTTTAATTAATAGTTAATTTAGTAAAAATAATATCTATACCTAATGATCATTTATCGAATATGATTAAGTGTAATACCTCCTCGTCAATTAACAGCATCTCAAGTGATATTATCTCATTTTTATAGTTGAAGTTCGTGTGGGGCCACATTCGTAGAACCCTGACCTTGAGGTGAATTTTGTCCTTGAAAACATAAATGTTTCTTATAAAGGGCAATCCGATTGTTGACATGTTAAGGAATCCTTGCATAAAAAGATTACGAAAGTCATACACAATAGGAATAAAATTTGTATCAAAAGTTTAAGAAATGAACCGAGAAATGGATTGAAAACTAACCTTGTTGGTGAATCGAGTGATGGTAAGGTGGTATGTGTTTCGTATCGTGAATACAAAGGTTAAATGATTGAGTCGTCAATTTATATACATAAAAAACGTATATATATATATATATATATATTAACTGTAATAATTCGTAATAAACACATTTAATGACAAATAAATTTAAGAAACGTTTTTAATACTCTTGATACAATCAAAACGTTTAAAGTACAACTATTGTAAGTTAAACCATTAAATGGTCTTACTATAAAAACGAGTCAACCACAATAAAACCGTCATTTAATGAGTATCGAAAATAACTGTCAGTCAAACCATTAATGACAAATTAATAATCTAAAAACGTTTATATTAATTCATATTAATTGTCATATTAACACTCATTTAATTGTTTCCTAAAACGTATAACTCTTACGGATTTACACCTCTAGATATTAATAGTAATTGTAATAAAACGTAATTAACACATTAAATGACAAATAAAAAAAGTAAGTATCTGAGCAACAAAAATAATTGTAATTCAAACCATAGAATGACAAATTAGCACTCTAAAAGCGTACATATTAATTCATATTCATTGTCATATTAATACACATTTAATTGTGGACTAAAAACGTATAAATCTGACGGAATGTAAGCATCTATTCATATTACTTTTAATTGACGTCATATTAACATGAAAAACGTATATATTAACCGTAATAAAACATAATTAACACATTAAATGACAAATCAATTTAAGAAACATTTTTAAAACTTTTGATACAATAAAAACGGTTAAAGTACAACTATTGAAAGTCAAACCATTAAATGGTTCTACAATAAAAACGAGTCAACAAATTTAATATCGACAGGTTTTAACGTAATTAAAAGATTTAAAGAGGGAGGATTTTCGAATTTGATTCGGGTTTTTAGGAGCTTAATAAAAACGTAATTATTTGAGCACACAAAATAACTGTAAGTCAAACCATTAAATGACAAATTAACACTTTAAAAATGTATATATTAATTCATATTAATTGTCATATTAACACTCTTTGAATTGTGGACTAAAAACGTATAACTCATACGGATTTACATCTCTACATATTAGTATTAATTGTAATAAAACGTAATTAACACATTAAATGACAATTAATAAAAACGTAATTATTTGAGCAGGAAAACTAATTTTTAGTCAAACCATTAAATTACAAATTAACACTCTAAAAACGTATATATTAATTCATATTCATTGTCATATTAACACTCATTTAATTGTGGACTAAAAACGTATAAATCTGACGGAATGTAAGCATCTCTTCATATTAATATTAATCGTCATATTAACACTCATTTAATTATAGACTGAAAGCAGTAATTGACTGTTTTTCTGAAATCTTATATAAATTAGGGATGGAATAAAAGCATTAATTTTTGACGTCATATTAATTTGACAAATAATATGAAGAGATACTCCTTTACAACTCACCATTACCAATTAACTGAAATATATTTAATTGGTGTTTTGAAAATCCAATCCAATAAAACCAAGTAATTTAAAACGCATGTTCAAATTTAATATATTTCTCTATTTACATTAAGTGATTATGGTTTCGATAAATAAAAGTTAAAAAACGTAAAATTTTAATGGCTATATTGAAATTCGTCCCCACATGAAAGCATAGTGTGTAAGTGTTACGAATTTGTAACCAAAGCTGTGACTTTGACCAGTGGTAAGAGCTTCACCTATGGAGCACTACCACCCGAGTTCGAGCCTCGTCCAAAGCAGTTTTTTTAATTATTTATGATGGGCCGGTTTAAATATACTTGGGAAACACCTTGGGTATAAAGTGTTACGAAGTTGTAACCAAAGCTATGGCTTTGGCTAGTGGTAAGAGCTCCACCTCTGGAGCACTCCCACCCGGGTTCAAGCCTCGTCCAAAGTAGTTTTTTAATTATTTTTCAGGCAAATTGAACATTGTTAAATATGGCAGGTTTGAATTCAGACCTTCCTTATTTAGAAATGTCTAATCTATAATTATAATAAAAGAAGCATTTAGGGTGCCACGTGGCACTTTTTTAGACACCAGCATTCCATGTGGCAACTTTTAATTGGCTGCCAAATTCGTTTTCCCGCCCATTTGTTAGGTTCGTTTTGTAAAAGCAATGAATTAATTTGATTAAATGTATTATATTGATTCCAAAAAATAGCTATTTTATAAGGAAACTTTATCAAATTAGGCTTTAATTACCGATTCTCTCAGCAACTCCTCAATTTTAAACCTATTTTACCCTCACCATCGGACGGAGTATCTTCCATATCCTTTGCCGCCAGTGACGAATTTCTTGTATGAGGTTAGTATAGTATTTGATAAAGAAATTAGTTTCTTCAGCACCCCACCATCGAAATTTCTTTATACATTCCATTCATCAAATAAATTAGTTACTCGATTAATAAAAAGGAAAGAAAAGGTGAAACACATGATTTGGTTCTTTGTTGATCAAAAGTCTTCTGAGTTGAGTTTTGATTGAAATTGAAGATGGGGTAAACCTTTTGAAGACTGTATCCTTAACTGGTCAAAATGGGTAATCCTTTTGAACACACGGTGACCCTTTTGAATTGTACTAAAAAAGGGACCACAATTCTCATCAAAAGGAAGAATTTTATAAATTCATTTGATTGTGATGATTTATATGAATACACGTATGTTGGTCCCAATCAAACGGCTGATTTTGTTAAAGCTTGCAGGTATATTTAGCTCTGCTTAAATTGCTAAACTTAATGTTATTCATGTATTTTTTTTTTTAATTTTTGTAGGCTGCAGATTAGGGATCACGACTGTTATATCAACAGATTCAATACGACATATGATCAGAAGTTTTGTGGATGAAATCTACTTCTCTGGTCTTCTACATATCATGCAAGAGAACAACTTGATTGCAGACTTGCATTTTCAGAAGCTAAAGTCAAAAGAAAAGTTAAAAGTCAATGGTGTATTTGACTCTTCAACATCTCAGACGCCACCTAAGCAAGGTTCTACTATTTCTTAAGGTAATTTCATTAACTCTACCATTTCAGGTGAGAAGTTCATCCTTTTGAATTGTAACGATGTTGATTTTAACTATTTAAGAAATTTTTTTGAATGGCTGCAATTTAAGTAATTAGAGATGGCTGCAATTAAGGTAATCGTCAATGGCTGCAATTTAGAAAACCGTTAATTGATGCAACGTCAATGACTACAATTTAGGTAACCGTCAGTGGATGTTCATCCTTTTAAAAAGTTTTGCCTATTACTTTGATTTTTGGGTAACTGCCATTTAGTTCAATTAATTCTAAAGATAATCTATATCTATATACATAATAAACCAATGAATTTTTTACACCTCATCTAATGGTGAAGATAGTAACCCATCAACTCTGGGCTGACTAACAAAAAACACCCGTATTTCGACCCAGAGATAAGTAAACGGGCCGAATTAGTGACCTCTACATTTGACTTTGTACTTATGGTTAAATTTGTAAAAAAATTGTTGCATCTCAACATTGGCCTGAAGTTACAAAGTATGCAAGGTTAGTTAATGCTCAACCTCGGCTCAAAGGCAATAACTTATTCAGGATTTGTTTAAAACTTGGCAAGATCACTAGAGGAGTACTTATGATCGGTATGCTTTGCTGTTGGTGGAAGAAGGGCGGCAGAATGGATATTCAATATATTTTCAAATTGTAAGATTATGGACTCTGTACTTAGCCTAATCATTCATTTGCCTAAATTTATTATGTTTTAGACAATTATGCATTTGATAATATATATTCACTGTTACATTATAACAGTTTTTGTTATTAGTAATATTCTTAGATTATGAAATTTAGGCAAATAATTATGATTTTGGTTTTGCTTCAAAGGCTAAACGAACTCTTTTAGTGTAATCATAATTCCAACGATTTATTTGGAACTTTTGAATTTAATTAGTTGTATATTTGATTTTAGAACACATTAACTTTTGTATACTCACAAAAATTACCTTCAACATAAAAACTGGCCACCCATGATTTTTCACGAGTTTTAACCTAGTTTGCATAATAAATAAGTATAGATAAATATATTTGGTAATTAGTCATAGTGATAAAAGTAGTTAAGGTGATACCGATGTGACAATGGTGACAATAATTGCGTCTGGTCACCGTTACGCCCACTCAGGGACGGACCCAAAAAGTAGCACACGGACACGTTCCACTACTCAAATTTTGTTGCGTACTATAAAATTTTAATATTTTTTTTGATATTAGGGTGCTCCTATCAGATTAAAAACTACTCATAACCCAAAACAACATTAAAAAAAAGCCCGCAAATATTAGCAATAGTCCAATCCAAAGCCCAATTTGAGATATATCATCACTCTTTGCATAAGATTATCAATTCGCCACTTTGAAGGGAATTGCCGACCTTTCTCGTATGATGGTGATAATGGGAAAACATCGTCCCTATCCTTTGGCTTATAGGTTATTAAAGTTGGCTTCGTTTTACCCGTCGTGACTGCATTGATTAGTAATGTTAAAAAAGAAACTCTTTGTTAAATTTGGTGCAATCATAATTTTAAAACATATTTTTATATTATTATATTATATCCGAAAAAAATTAATGTCCTACTACTAGTAAAAAATTCTAGTTCCGCCACTGTCCCTGATGAGATATATCTAGTTATAAAATAAAGCTCCAAATACCACTAATCTAGATTACCACATTCATAGGCAAGTATACCTAATCGTGGGTAATATAGCTTAGGCAAGTATTCGGGTTATCGATCCTCAGGGAGCAATTTATGTAATCCAGTAATCAAAAGTTAACAAATTAATTATTTTGATTAAAAGTTTCATTGTTTGAATTGTAAAGATTAAATGAATTGAACAAATACTTAGAAAATGTAGTGAGAATTGGTTTAGAAAACTTGTTTTTCAAAAGATTAAAGTATATTCACTATGTCTGACTTCATCTAGGTTTATGTTTGGTTATTAAGTCCCGATTACTTCCAATGTTCTAGAGGTCACGGTACTAGATTCCTCTTAATTCCATTTAATAAACTAGACACAACTAATAGGAATTCTTTCTCTCAAAAGTTGTAATCTAATTACACCTCGGGTTGTTAATTTTAATAGGTTTGGATCACCTAAACCCTCTAACCTAGAACTCCCGTCACTACGGTTAGACTTTCAATTTACCCTAACTTATTGGAATCTAATTTCAATCCCTATTCCTAGTAAATTGCCATCTAGGTCACTTGGGTGAAAAGATGAGGGTAGAAATAACTATTCAATTGTTGTCAATAATCAACTAGTTACCTATAAACAAAGTAGACAACAAAGATCAAAGTGTAAATCGAAAGATTAATGCATTAATTAACAATTGTTCAAACACAAGATAGAAAATCCTAAAATTTAACCAAACATAACCCTAGAATCTGTCAAACATAGAAAATATTAAGATTATTAGCCCATGGAAGTGCTAATAATCATCAAACGTACAAAAGATATCAAAATACAGAACATTGTTTTGATCGAAATGATAAAAATCCAATGAATTGCTTGATTTGATGAAGAATTCTCCTGAAAACTGCTGTATTTCGTCGCCCAACCGTCCAAAAACACAGTCACGTTCGAAGTCCCCTTTAATTTTGACTAAATCTGATATAAAAAATGAATTCCCGGGCCGACTCGCGCCGATCTCGCGCCGAGATCGCGGCGCGAGAACTGGAAAACTGCTTCGATTTTTTTTTGACGCGAGAAGGAGTCTAAACGCGAGTAAGAAACGCGAGGTTAAACAGACTGTCCCTAAGCTCGGCGCGACATTCTCGCGTCGAGCTCGCGCCCAGACTCGCGCCCAGAAGGCTTGATTTTCACGCGTTGTCCGTTTTAGCTCCTTTTTTTCGCTCGTTTTCGCCATATATTTCCTCTTTGGGCCTGAAATACACAAGAACAAGTAAATTGAGTAATATCAAATGAAATTTATTAAAAACACGCTCAATTTACGCGATATTGACGACAAAGAATATGTATAAAGACGTCAATATCAAAATCCCCACACTTAAACTTTGCTTGTCCTCAAGCAAATCATCATGTAAATATATTTCACTAGCCTCTATAAAGATCTATTCTTGACATTTCTTTCAACGCCCGGATTCTAACAAATTTCGGAAAATTATTTGTTTTAGCGGATAGAATTTGTTAAAGCTTTTATGCCAAGATTTGTGTACAGTTTTACCCAACTTTTCATCATTTTAATCTCCTTTTAATTAACTTATTCAATTTTTATTAGCCTAAGGTCTACTCATTCTTGCATAATTCAAAATTTTTACTTTTGCGAAAACTCCCAACTTGAAGATATTTTGAAATGAACACAGTTTAAACTTTTTTGCCAATGTGCCTATTTATGATTGTTATGTACATTGTACATCACATTTATTCAGCTTTATGAATTTTTCGATAATTAACACCAGAACCAACCCTTACTTCGACTTTCCAACGGACCCCTTATTGATTTATGATATATATTGGACATCCAATTGGGCCGAAGGGAGCTGAAACTGATGCAACATCTTAGTTCTTTGACTGCTTTAATTCTCGGCTTTCGCCGGCGTATTTCGTACACAAAGGGATTTTTTTAAACTAAGTACCCAGTCTCAACCTTTTGGGTCAAAAGTTAACTTAAGAAAAGATTTTGGCTTATGCAAGACCTGTTGTATTACTTAGGCCACTAAAAATTCAGTAAGCTAATAGAAAGGATTTTAAAATAATGGAAAGCCACAAATTTTGAACATAAAAACTAAAATAAATTTTATCGTTTAAATCAAATAATTTTCCTAGTTTGCTTTCCTCGAAGCCTTGAGGAGAAGTGTCTAAAAAATAAATTTTGGGCTAATGTTAATTAGAATTATATTGTTAATTGAATCATTAAATGTATTTTGATGATTCTTTTAAGGATTCACAATTTTAGTGGTGGAATTATTTTAATTCACCCCCTCCCCACACTTGAAATTTGCATTGTCCTCAATGCAATGAATTTAACACAAATGGGGAATTAAAAAGTTAAAAGAATAAATACGACCTGGGGGTGGTGTGCAATTTTGTTCCGAAATCAACAATCTTCAAGAATTTCAATCTTCAATCTTCAATCAGCAACCGACCTGGGGGTGAATTAATTTTATTTATTTATTTATTTATTTTTAATTTATTTATTTTAACTACTGCTGCTTATTGTGGTGGGTCCCGACGATACCCATCAGTGTAATGCTGGTTCCAAGCGTCATAATCTGGGTACCCGGGTGGAAAATTTCCGGATGTCCAATCCGGCATAGGTTCAAATCTATCGGGTGGAAGAACATCGTTATACAACAAGCTACTAATGCCACGAGTTTGCCAATTTGTTTCATATCGTTGTTGCATATTCTCGTAATAAAAGCGTTGCATGCGCGAATGTATCGATGCATTTGAAGCTTGGAAATCAACCCGTAAGGCATTCATCGACTCATTTAATTGTTGATATGAGTAATATGGATCAAAAGTCGATGGGCCCACACTGGGTCCCGATGGTCCGGCATGAGCCGTACCCGAACCGGAAGCACCCGCAAAAAACTGATCTTGCCCCGTAAATGGTGGCATTGAATCCATCATCGGTTCATCACCCATTTCATCACCTAATCGTGCATCTTCTTGTTCCTCTCCGTCAGATTGTGGAGGTGGTACGCGCCATTTTTCGGCCAATACAAGATAGTCCACCCATTGATATTTGTTATTTTGATCGCGGTTTAGAACTTTCATTCGGGCCAATAAGGTCGCATCGATATAACCCATCTCTATGGGGGTCAAAGTGTCTAAAACTCGGGGTGGAAGGCCACCGTGTGCCATAGCTAACCTCGTGATGTAATGGCCACCACATAAACCACTCTTGGGTCGAAAACCCTTGGCACCGTCACTTAAAAATTCAGCCAATACATAGGGTATGTTAGTGAATTTATGGGAGTGTCGGAGTTGATCGAGTAACCACATTTCGTATTTGTTCACTTTTTCCGACCCGTCTTTTCGTTGACAAATCGTATTAGAGATCATACGATGTAAATACCGGTAATCACTAAAGAAGATTCGGGATTCGGTAGTGTCTGACCCATCATATCCACCCGCACCAATTTCACTCCATAACGTATCAACATCCTTAGGAGCCTCCCAATCACAGCTTCTTAAATAATGCATGAAAGACGAATCAGTAATTTCGTGTGCCGTGTACAAACCCACGTTAACGGCAAAATCAGGTAGAGAAGTGTTATACCAATTCCCCGCGATTCGGTATTCCAAAGAAAGTGCATTTGGATTATTTAATGCTAGGGTCGCTTTGAATCGTATTGTGGAAAGAAATTCGAAAACCAATTCACGATAAACCGGTTCACGCATGGTGAGAACCCGTTTCCATGCATGACACGTAAATAAAATATCCCCGTTGGCATCTCTGAATTTACGTGAAAGATATTCCATAATGTCGTCTTTCTTGTCATACTTGGCTAATAATCTCCAATCGGGGGTTTTCCCCGCTTCTACCGGTTTGCCAGTGAAATCACTGAATTCTTTTTCTGCATGTTGTCTTTGCTCTAATGATGGTGCATTTGAGAAATCTAAAAAAACATGTGTGCCTCTGATTTCAAGATTAACAGGAAATCCATCATCAGCCATTGGTGGGGGCGATGGTGGTGCATAAGGTCGGGATGATGAACCTTTAGTTCTCTTTGTACCCTAAAAAAAAATTAATCAAGCAAACGTGTTAAATTGTACAATATAAAATATAGAAGGGTGTTAGACTAATAAGTGATACAATTAAAATGAACATTGCCCTTTCCCACACTTAGTTTTTAAAGTTATGTAAAATTTTTAAATTAAGTATAATTAATCCATTTCTATTTAAAAATTTACTTATTAAAACTAAGTGGTGTATGTATTAACACTTTTGAGATGATTAATTTGACATAAAAATATGAAGTACCAATGTTACCCAAACCACCATTTTGAACTAGTTGTTCTAAAAAAAAAAAACTTTTAACAATAAAATCAATTGCACTAGTTCACAGATATCCCATTTATGTTTCTTCCCAAAATTCTTAACCAATTTCTAAGAATCAACCCAAATAATCAACAAAAATCTGAAAATTGAAAGATTTTGACAATGTGAGCTATGATTTCCAAACTCAAACTAAGGGTTTGTCTAAGAGCAACTAGAGACTAACTTAAATCTAGAATCAACAACAATTTCTTCAAAAAGCCCTAAATTTTTCGGAATAAGAACAAGCAATCAAAAAAAAAATGAAGAAATTACCAAGAATCTTACCCTAGGAGGCATCTTAGCACGAGATTGGAGAGAAAGATGGAAGAAATCGGCCGGAAAAGCTTGCAAGAAGGAAGAAATCGCCGGATATGGGGCTGGCGTCGAAGTCGCGTTGAGAGGTTAGGGTTCCAAATTTGAAATGAGCAGAAAAAAAACGATCGGTTTAAATAAACCAGATCTCGCGCCGAGATGAAACGCGACCCAAACGCGACCCAAACGCGACCCGACACGGAAATGGGTCGAAACGGCTGAAACGCGACCTTAAACGCGAACGAAACGCGAGATTCTCGCGTCGAGTTTTCAGACCTGCTGTTCGACTTCACGGAATACCTCGCGTTGATCTCGGCGCGAGCTCAAACGCGAAACAGCCCAGAAATGGATTTTTTCCAGAATTAAGCATACCACAGCAGATAAAAGAACCTAAACAACTAAAAAAATGCAGAAAGGAAAAGGAAACAAACCACAATACACACGGGTTGCCTCCCGAGAAGCGCTTCAAAGATTTACGAGTCTAGAGCTTGACTCGGATTTTTCTTAAAAATCAAAACTCACCAACCGAGGTGAAATTAATCACCTCCACCTCATCACTTCTCATATTCTCGACTTCGTCCCCAAAATAATGCTTCAAACGGTGACCATTTACTTTAAAATGATCACGGTAACCAATGAGTTCTACATACCCGGACGTGTATTGTTGAAAAACGGTAAAAGGACCAACCCATTTAGATTTCAATTTTCCGGGAGAAAATTTATACCGAGATTGATAAACAAGAACTTTATCTCCCGGATTGAAGCATTTTTGAGCTCTCAATTTCTTATCATGCCAAAGTTTGGTTTTTTCCTTATAAATTTTGGAATTTTCATAGGCAAGAAATCGATCTTCATCGAGAATATTCAATTGATACTTTCTTTCGGTACCCGCAAGATTCACATCCATATCACACTCCTTAATTGCCCAATAAGCTTTATGCTCGATTTCTAACGGGAGGTGACATGCTTTCCCGTAAACCATGCGATACGGGGTATAACCGGTTGGATTTTTGTGAGCGGTTCGGTATGCCCAAAGAGCATCATCTAACTTTTGAGACCATAATCTCGGATTTCTCTCAATAGTTTTTTCAAGAATTCGTTTTAGTGCTCGATTTGTATTCTCAACTTGTTTGTGGATGATATGAAGTTGAGAATCGGTGATGGACACCATATCGCTGTAAAGTTTTCTCCATGAGGTGATTAGCGAAATGTGTACCCCGGTCACTAATGAGAGCACGGGGACATCCGAACCGACAAAACAGAGATTGCACAAATTTGACTACAACCCGGGCATCATTTGTTGGGAGAGCTTTTGCCTCGGCCCATTTTGATACATAGTCAACGGCAACCAAAATATACCTATTACCTTGGGAATTCGGGAATGGACCCATGAAGTCGATACCCCATATATCGAAAATTTCACAAACTTGGATGCCATGCTGAGGCATTTCATCCCGTTTGGAAATACTCCCTGTTCTTTGACAGGCATCACAAGTCTTGACCAAACCATATGCATCTTTAAAGATTGTAGGCCAATAAAATCCCGCATCTAAAACCTTTCGGGCTGTGTAATTAGGACCAAAATGACCCCCGGTTGGTCCCTTATGACATTCGTTGAGAATGTCATAAGCCTCCTCACCGGATACACATCTCCTATGCACAAAATCTGCACCGACCCGGAAAAGGTAGGGATGTTCCCAATGGTAATGCTTCAAATCAGAGAAAAATTTCCCTTTTTGTTGATGAGTCATGCCTTTAACAAGAACACCCGCTGCCAAATAATTAGCCAAATCAGCGTACCACGGGTCATTTGTGTCTTGTAAGGCATTCACTACTTCAAAGAACTCATCGGGAAATTTATCATTTATCCCGTTTTCATCACATTCCTCCAAATGAGGATTTCAAGCCGGGATAAATGATCGGCCGCAAAATTCTCCGCCCCTTTCTTATACTTGATCTCAATGTCGAATTCTTGCAAGAGGAGAATCCAACGTATGAGTCTCGGTTTGGCGTCTTGCTTAGAAAATAGATGTTTTAATGCGGAGTGATCGGTGTACACAATGGTTTTAGACAACACGAGATATTGTCTAAACTTGTCAAAAGCAAACACAACAGCAAGTAATTCTTTTTCGGTAGTTGTGTAGTTTACTTGAGCACCATTTAGTGTTCGGCTAGCATAATAAATGGGTTGAAAGTGGTTATTCTTTCGCTGCCCTAACACCGCACCGAGTGCATAATCACTAGCATCACACATTAACTCAAATGGTAATTCCCAATCGGGGGAAACCATGATGGGAGCTTCGGTGAGTTTATCCTTTAACAAATTAAAGGACTCCACACATTCATTTGAGAAAATGAATGGTGTATCCTTCTCTAACAAATGGGTCATCGGTCGGGTGATTTTAGAAAAATCTTTTATGAACCGACGATAAAAACCCGCGTGCCCAAGGAAACTTCTCACGGCTTTAACATTTGTAGGAGGAGGTAGCTTAGATATAACATCGATTTTAGCTTTATCAACCTCCATTCCCTTTTCAGAAATTTTATGCCCTAACACGATGCCTTCACGCACCATGAAGTGGCATTTCTCCCAATTCAACACCAAATTGGTCTCCTCACACCTCCTTAAAACTTTTTCAAGATTTACTAGACATGAATCGAATGAATTCCCGAATACCGAGAAATCATCCATGAATACTTCCATACAATCTTCTATCATGTCTTGAAAAATAGCCGTCATGCAACGTTGGAATGTAGCCGGAGCGTTGCATAAACCAAACGGCATTCTCCTATAAGCAAACGTGCCAAATGGGCATGTGAATGTGGTCTTTTCTTGATCAAGGGGGTCTATCGGGATCTGAAAATAGCCGGAGAAGCCATCGAGGAAACAATAGAGGTTGTTTCCCGCGAGTCTCTCCAACATTTGATCAATAAACGGTAAAGGAAAGTGATCCTTACGGGTGGCATCATTTAGCTTGCGGTAATCAATACACACACGCCAACCCGTGACAGTTCGAGTAGGGATTAATTCACCCTTTTCATTTGTGATAACTGTCATACCCCCCTTTTATGGCACAACTTGTACCGGACTCACCCACGGACTATCGGAGATAGGGTAGATAAGTCCCGCATCAAGAAGCTTAAGCACTTCTTTCTTGACCACATCTTTGACATTGGGATTTAACCGTCTTTGCCTTTGTACACTTGGCTTGAAATTTTCCTCCATGAGGATTTTATGTGTACAAAAAGCGGGGTTAATTCCCGGGATGTCAAAAGTTTTCCAGGCTATGGCCCGTTTGTGAGATTTGAGGATGTTAATTAATTTGAGTTTTTCGGTGGAAGAAAGTTTGGATGAGATGATAACCGGAAGATCGGATTTACCTTCTAAGAAAGCATACTCTAAATGATTAGGTAATTGTTTAAGCTCTAGAGTAGGTGGATCTTCTAAAGATGTTTTGATACGAAGATTATCATTAGGGTCAATTTTTTCAACTTCTACATCTCCTACCTCGGATTCCACACCATCTACATGAAGCAAATCCTCGAACTCTTGGAGATCGCGGATTGTATCATCGGAATCAAATGTGAAATCACCTTTTTTGGTGATTTCATCACAATCGAGGTTTAAAAATGAAGTAACCTCCTCATCGATACATGAATCGATAACATCAATGACATAACAAGCGTCATCAGATTTTGAAGTATGTTTCATGGCTTTTTCTATAGAAAAGGTGACCCTATCATCATCAATTCCCAGACTTAGTTGTTGTTTTTGCACGTGGAACATGGCATCCGCCGTGTTCAAAAAAGGTCTTCCTAGAATTAATGGGATTTTGGGGTCCACATCCATTTCTAGGATAACGAAGTCTACGGGAAACACGAATTTATCTACTCTAACCGGTACATTCTCCGCAATGCCAATGGGATATGTGTAAGAAAGGTTTGCTAATCTTAAAATCATCCTAGTCGGTTTAAAATGGGTTAATCCTATTTTAGTGGCTATCGACAAGGGCATTAAACTTATGCTAGCACCTAAATCTGCTAGACCATTGCAAACCGGTAAATTATCAAAAAGACAAGGGATTATGAAACTCCCTGGGTCTTCTAGCTTTGGTGGCATCTTTGCTTGTATAATCGCCGAGCACTCTTCACTCAACACAGCTGAAGATGCTTCTTCCATTTGAGCTTTGTTTGACACCAAGTCTTTGATGAATTTCCCATAATTTGGCATACCTGCCAACATATCAACCAAAGGCACGTTAATGCGTACCTGTTTAATCATATCCACAAATTTACCGTATTTTTCTTTGAGTTTTTCCTTTCTCAACCGTTGTGGGAAAGGAACTTTAGGTAGGTAAGAACTTGTTGCTTCCTCTTTCTTTGACTCGATCTTTTCTTTTTGCTTCATCTTTTCCGGTTCATCCTTCTTTACTAACCTTCTCTACAGAACTTACCTCTTTACCACTTCGTGTGGTGATAGCTTTTAGATCCCTTGTATCGTTAAATTCTCCTTTTGGATTTGCTTGAGTGGAAGGAGGTAGATTGCCTTGTGGTCTATCTTGTAAGGCTTGTGAAATTCTTCCTATATCTCTTTCTAAGTTTTGTATGGCTGCTTGTTGGTTTCTCAAGTTTTGTTTCATTTCTTTGGAGTCTTGTTTATTCTCCTCATTTGTTTTGGCTTGACTAATCAAGAACTTTTCAATAGCACTTTCTAAAGGTGACATTTGATTTGTGGGTTTTGAGCTTGATTCGGGAATGTTGGGGTTGTTTCGAGGAGGGTAATTTGATTGGTTATTTTGGATATTTTGGGAAAAACCAGGTGGGTGTGTTGGTCTAGGGGGATAGTTGTTATTATTGTTGAAACCCCTATTGTTATTGAAATTATTGTTGTACCCTTGGTTTTCACGTTGGTGATTATTACCATAACCTTGGTTTAGATAGCTAACCTCCTCTTCAGTTGCCATCGGTTGATGTTGTAGACACTCTTTGGTAAGGTGTGGTCCGCCACAACTGTCGCATCCAACCTGTATTGCATGTAAAGAAGATGTTATTTTGTCTAATTTACGTTCTAAAATAATTTGGTTGTTTTTAATGGATGCCACTTCATCGCTTTGTCTATCATCAACCGCGTTCAAAGCACTCGTTAGTTTCCACGCTCTTCGATCGGTCGCCCATTCTGCATTGTGCATGGTCATATCCTCCAAAAGTTGGTATCCTTCCGTAGGGGTCTTATACATGAATATGCCACCACTCGATGAATCGAGGGTGGATCGTGCATTGTTGGACAAGCCCCTATAGAAGAGATGGACAATATCACTCTTCTCAAATCCATGATTTGGGCATCTTCTTAGCATACCTTTGAAGCGTTCCCATGCTTCCGTCAATGTTTCCACTGTTTCCTGTTGAAAAGCCATTATATCAGTTTTCATTTTATCCGCTTTCGCGGGTGGAAAATAACGGTGAATAAATCGACTTCGGAGTTCTTCCCAAGTCGAAATGGAGTTTGGCTCAAGAGACTTGACCCAAATTTTTGCTTCTCCAATTAGACTAAAAGGGAAGAGTCGAAGTCGTATCGCATCTTGCGAAACGTTAGGTATTCTAAACAATTGGCAAATATCATTAAAACACTCAATATGGTGATTTGGGTCATTTGTGAGTCTACCATCATAACCCAAATCACGAACCATACTGAGGAATTGGCTTTTTATTTCAAAATTTACGCCATTTATTTCCGGAAGTCTAATTGCCGGAATGGAATCAACTGGGGCATTTTGCCTCGTTTGCCACATCGGACGTTCCGGTGGTGGGTCTCGATCACCCATTTGGTTATCAAGAATCGACTCTTGATTTTCAATAAAATGTTCCTGATTATCATAAATCGGCTCCTGATCTTCAAGACTTTGTACTTGAACTTCAAAAAGCGGATTTTGATTTTCAAGAATTGGTTCTTCAATACTTTGAGGTTTCTTGATTGATGCTAAATAATTTGTTTGCAATTGAGCTCTCTTTCTCCTTCGAAAATATTTTTCTGGATCAGAGGATGGTGAAGGTTGATCAGGTTTAGACTTTTTACCTCTAAGATTAATCTTATTGTTCATGCACCTGCACACTCAATACAAAAAGATCAAACGCAACTAATATTCAAAGTAAAGAAAAACAGAAAATATAATAAATAACTTGTCTAAGAATGAATTCCCAAACAAGGATCAACTAACAAATTAACTTTCAATTTTTAAACACATAAAACTGGTCCCCGGCAGCGGCGCCAAAAACTTGATGAGATATATCTAGTTATAAAATAAAGCTCCAAATACCACTAATCTAGATTACCACATTAATAGGCAAGTATACCTAATCGTGGGTAATATAGCTTAGGCAAGTATTCGGGTTATCGATCCTCAGGGAGCAATTTATGTAATCCAGTAATCAAAAGTTAACAAATTAATTATTTTGATTAAAAGTTTCATTGTTTGAATTGTAAAGATTAAATGAATTGAACAAATACTTAGAAAATGTAGTGAGAATTGGTTTAGAAAACTTGTTTTTCAAAAGATTAAAGTATATTCACTATGTCTGACTTCATCTAGGTTTATGTTTGGTTATTAAGTCCCGATTACTTCCAATGTTCTAGAGGTCACGGTACTAGATTCCTCTTAATTCCATTTAATAAACTAGACACAACTAATAGGAATTCTTTCTCTCAAAAGTTGTAATCTAATTACACCTCGGGTTGTTAATTTTAATAGGTTTGGATCACCTAAACCCTCTAACCTAGAACTCCCGTCACTACGGTTAGACTTTCAATTTACCCTAACTTATTGGAATCTAATTTCAATCCCTATTCCTAGTGAATTGCCATCTAGGTCACTTGGGTGAAAAGATGAGGGTTGAAATAACTATTCAATTGTTGTCAATAATCAACTAGTTACCTATAAACAAAGTAGACAACAAAGATCAAAGTGTAAATCGAAAGATTAATGCATTAATTAACAATTGTTCAAACACAAGATAGAAAATCCTAAAATTTAACCAAACATAACCCTAGAATCTGTCAAACATAGCAAATATTAAGATTATTAGCCCATGGAAGTGCTAATAATCATCAAACGTACAAAAGATATCAAAATACCGAACATTGTTTTGATCGAAATGATAAAAATCCAATGAATTGCTTGATTTGATGAAGAATTCTCCTGAAAACTGTTGTATTTCGTCGCCCAACCGTCCAAAAATACAGTCACGTTCGAAGTCCCCTTTAATTTTGACTAAATCTGATATAAAAAACGAATTCCCGCGTCGACTCACGCCGATCTCGCGCCGAGATCGCGGCGCGAGAACTGGAAAACTGCTTCGATTTTTTTTTGACGCGAGAAGGAGTCTAAACGCGAGTAAGAAACGCGAGGTTAAACAGACTGTCCCTAAGCTCGGCGCGACATTCTCGCGTCGAGCTCGCGCCCAGACTCGCGCCCAGAAGGCTTGATTTTCACGCGTTGTCCGTTTTAGCTCCTTTTTTTCGCTCGTTTTCGCCATATATTTCCTCTTTGGGCCTGAAATACACAAGAACAAGTAAATTGAGTAATATCAAATGAAATTTATTAAAAACACGCTCAATTTACGCGATATTGACGACAAAGAATATGTATAAAGACGTCAATATCAGTCCCACTCTAATTCTTTTATGTGACTTACCTTTGGTTTTTCTTTTGAGTAAATTACATGGAAGGTCTCTGTGGTTTGCCACTTATTACAACCACAATCCCTGGTCTTTATTTATTACACTAGAAGTCCCTGGTGTATTCAATTTGTTACACCCGACGTCCCTGTGTCAAACGGACGTCAAAAAATTCCATTAAGTGACCCATGTGCACCTCACATGATGGGCAAATTCGTAATTTCCCTTCTCCTTTTAAAGAATAAATTACACGGAAGGTCCCTGTGGTTTGCCACTTATTACAGCCACAGTCCCTGAACTTCGTTTATTACACTAGAAGTCCCCGGTGTGTTCAATTTGTTACACTCGACGTCCCTATGTCAAACGGACGTCTAAAATATCTGTTAAGTGACCTCTGTGCACGTCACATGATGGGCACAATAGTAATGCTCTGTAAATAAGTGATCATGAAGTTCGGTAAGAAAAAATTTCAAAAAAATCATAAATACACAAAACACATACTGTACAGTTCATTGCAGTCATTTTCTTCATTATACGTACCTCTTTTACTGCTCGATGGGCCCGTCATTGCTAGAAAATAAGGGTTTTTTGAAGAACAAATAGAGTGGAGAGAAGAGAAGAGAGAGAAAGATGGGAGGGAATAAGTGAAGGGACAACTGGTGTAAATTGGGGAAGACACGTTTGAGGGGGGGAAGGAGATCTAATTACCATTGTTCACATCATGTCAGGTGCACATGGGTCACTTAACAGACCTTTTAGACGTCCGTTTGACAGAGGGGCATCAGGTGTAACATATTTAACACACCAGGGACTTCCAGTGTAATAAACGAAGTTCATGGACTATGGCTGTAATAAGTAGCAAACCACAGAGACCTTCCGTGTAATTTACTCTTTAAAAGGAGAAGGTAAATTACGATTTTGCCCATCATGTGAGGTGCACATGGGTCATTTAACGGAATTTTTTGGCGTCCGTTTGACAGAGGGACGTCGGGTGTAACAAATTGAATACACCAGGGACTTGCAGTGTAATAAACGAAGACCAGAGACTGTGGATGTAATAACTGGCAAACCACAATGACCTTTCGTGTAATTTACTCTTTTCTTTTTGATTACTAACCCATTTTTTTACCACTAGATTAAGCCATATTGTTAATTTTGGTAGAAAAACAAAAAATTATATCTTTTAATTATCTAAAGGGTTACTAATCACGCTTGCCCTCAGCTTTTGCAAAGTTTAATAATCTTTACGTCTCACACTTTGTGACAAAAATTTTAACAGTCGTCACACATTATAAGTAGAGACTTTTTCTATTTTATTACTCCCTCCGTCCCTAAATAAAGTTCTCATTTCTACTTCAAGTTTTGTCCCTAAATAAAGTTCTCGTTTCTCAAACATAAGGGGCCCACTTAATATAATAATATTATTACCAATACTTTCACCACTAACTATCTCTTAAAACACTTTCTCTCTCCAATCAAACCTTATATTTTAAATCAAAAGTAATACCAAATACCCCACCACTATCTCTCTCCCAAAATGTTGTGCCCAACACAAATGGGAACTTTATTTAGGGACGGAGGGAGTATAAACTTAATATTCAACTAGAGTTGCGTTCAAGGAGGTCCATGATTTTTACAAAGTCCCAAGCAATAAATCTCAACCATTGATCAATATGATCAAATGGTCAAGATTAATCACATATTTTATACGTAGAGGGGTATTTTGGTCATTTGGCACTAAAAAAAAATTATTTTATTTTATTTTTTATTTTTTAATTTTTAATTTTTAACTGAGGGGTATTTTGGACATTTTGAAAAAAAAAATTAATTTTAATTTTTTATTTTAAAATTTTTAATATTTTAAAAAAAAATTAAATTTTTTTTTTATTATTATTTTTTTAAAAATTATTAAATTTTCATTAATGACATATAATATTATTTCATAGTGAATCACATGTGATTGCATTCTGAATCACATGTGATTTAACTAAAAACTGATTTTACACTAAAATCACATGTGATTTTCATGTGATTTTACACTAAAATCATATGTGATTAAGTTATACACGTAATTATCAAATAAATATTATTTTTTAATAAAAAAATTAATAAAAAAATAAAAAAAATAAAAAAAATTTAAAATAAAAAATAAAAAAAATTGAAATTTTTTTAAGTGCCAAATGACCAAAATACCCCTTCATAATAAATAAAAAAAAATAAAAAATATAAAAATTTTAAAATAAAAAATATAAAAAAAATATTAAAAAAAAATTTATTTTTTAAAAAATGACCAAAATACCCCTCAATATATAAAATATGTGATTAATCTTGACCATTAGATCTTATTGATCAATGGTTGAGATTTGTTCCTTGAGACTTTCTAAAGATGATGGACCTCCTTGAACGTTTCCCTATTCAACAAATATAATAGTCAAATTATATTTTACAAATACGCTACTAAACCTCGGAGTATTTATAAATAAATATAGTTTATATACATCTATTGCATTGTATTCATAGTAAAAAAAAAGTTTGCTGATGCAAAATGGGCGAGCTATAATGAATGAAAATGAGTTTATGCTACAACGAATAAATTTACATGTTTGTTGAGTTTGGCTAGATTGTTTTTTGAACGGCTTCATTAAATACTAACAAAGAGCTAGAAAATTATAAACAATTAAGTTTGGCTAGATTGACTCACCAATATTTTTTCCCCCAACCTTTTTAACCAAGTTTGAATTTAGATTAACTTAATTCTAAATTAAGTGACACCTTTGTTACGTAGTATAAGAATGGCAAAGAATACCAAGAAACGTAAATAAACATAATCTTAATTGATTGATGCCGACGATATTGCGGCGCCAAAAGACGGTACTTCGGCGCTAAAAGTAAAAATGGAGTCATTCACCGTCCACAAGGCTGCATTCTATAACCTCTTGTCTTTGTCAAAACCAATCCCCTTCGATTGCTAACTCGTAACTTGGCCACATGTTTTAACTTTTTTTGTTTTTCATAATTACGTCGTATTTTTTTTCCTTTTTTTTTTTTTTTTTTGAATCTCAAATACCTTGCCCTTAAAATTAAGGCAATGCCATCCGAATCTATATTTATGCTTTATTACACATATTTTTCCTGAGATAACCGATAGACCTTTTATATTTAAATTCTATATCGTCAATATTCTATTTTTTTCTCTCATCCTTACATTTATCCATAACTCTTCTTTTTTATTGACAATTTAAAACCAGATTTTAAATTATTCATTAAGAAAATAAAATATCATATAGGTGAACAAATTCAAACCTACAGATTTACTCATTCGAACATGATAACTAGTTTACCTACATATTTTCTTGTTTAACCCTTCCATTTTATCACATTAAATTTTATTTTTTAAGACATTACCATGTATAAATTAGTAATACTTCCTCCGATTCAAAATAAGTGATACACTTTGAGTTTCACGCTTTTTGAGTCAAAAGATTATAATGAAGATTAAATTAGAAAAGTTGGATGGTTAGTGGGGAATGAGTTACACAAATTTTGAATATAATAAGGTTAATAATGTTAAAACGTAAAAATAAGTGTAAAGAGGTCTTTTCACTTTATTAAAGTATGTAATTAGTGGGTGTAGATCCCACAACTTTTTACCAAATAAGTTAATTTTCAAAGTGTATCACTTATTTTGAATCAACCAAATATGGAAAGTGTATCACTTATTTTGAATCGGAGGAAGTATATAGTTTCACATGTCTTTCTATATTTTGATCTCAAACATTAAATTTTTTTTTAGCTTGCCAGTCACTATAATACTTCCTCCGATTTAAAATAAGTGCAACATTTGCATTTTCACGGATTTTGAAGTAAAATAGTGTAATGGAGATTATGATAAATTAAAGGGATAATTAGTGAAAAGGGTCCCACCATAACTTTTATCTTTATTGAAGAAAGAGAAATTAATGATGTTTAATAAAGTTAAGTAGGGATAAAATGGTAATTTTATAGATAAAAATATGCCAAATAAGGAAAGTGTTACACTTATTTTGAATCACCTCTTTTTAGAAAGTGTTGCACTTATTTTGAATCGGAGGAAGTAATAAGAATTGACGTCTTTGAAATTTCGGCTTCGTGGACTCGCATATTGGCCCATAATCATCCACAAGTTGTAAAAAAGATATTTTGTGTGGGAGGGTATTAAAGTCTAGAAAGTGAAAGGAAGTATAGAAGATATGGCATTTAAGGGCAATCATAGAATGTGACCAATAATGATACCAAACCGACAACTGAATTTGATCCAAAAATAAGTCAAAATAATTAAATTAAATATTAATTACGTAGCAGTAGGACCCACATGCAACCAAAAACATAAGAAAATACAACATATTGATAAGGGGATGTTACAATTGCTTAGGTGGGCCTACTTGGCTGCAGATGAACTTGTTGAACCGATATTAGCTCTCAAACGTGCAATCAGTTCATCCTGAACATAATATATTAATCAGAATAAATTTGAGGATTTATTACATCTTACGTGGACATTTATTGCTGACGTGTAAATTTAATAGAAAAAGGTACCTTTTTCCCTCTTACAGAAAGACCTCTCTCCTTCAAAAGTGCACGAAGTCTCTCCACAGTCAAACTTTGAAGATTTTCAGGTACTCGTGATTTCAATCCCTCTACAGTATGCAAAAAATGGAATTAATTATATTAATTGATTCCATGGATTTTAAATCATATAATTATTAATTAATTACAATTACTAACCATTTTGGGTGGTAGATGCTGCCCTCTTAGCAGAAGCCCTACCATCTGCAGCTCTTTCTGGGGCCCTAAAGTCATAAATAACTGATATCAGATGTGGCAATTTCGACCCGTTTACATATAAATTAATTCTAATGGATCAAGCCAACTGAAAAAATAATGGGTTGATCTCTTAAATAGTTAAATTGCTTGCTAAAATTATCAACTTCATAATAAAACCCTAATAAAAATATAAACTCTTTTTTATATAAAATGTAGCATAACTAAGAAATACCTCTTTCTTGAGGTCTCATTTGTAGCTACACCTTTTGCACCCTTTGAAGTCTTTTGTTGTTGCTTAAGCAGAAGAGATCTGATCAGTATGTTCACTTGATCAGTCTTTATAACCTGATTTTCTGAGTACACAAAACATCAAGTCAACTCTTATAGTTGACCAAAAAAAACTTCAACATTTCTTTATTGTTGTTAGAGATAAGTTTTTAACTTGTTTTCATCAAGGCTAACCAACTACTAAAACTACTTTACAGGCCACCCAAATATGTATCCGGTTTCATTAATACCTAATCCAATGGCAAATACAACCTTAACTATTTTTTGAAAAATAGGGTTTTTGTCTAAAATAACAATTTCGGACATCCTTCTACATTTGTCCCTGTTTAGTCAATTGAATTTTTTTTTGTCCAATTGGGTCACTAAAAGATGGTTTTGCGCCCCAATTGGATAATAGAATACATTCTAGATCAATTATGTAAATATAATAGTTATTATAAAACTATCATTTTTGAAGAATTTTATTTTTTTGCAAAGAAACATCTTTTAATGATTCAATTGAGACCAATTTTATTTATAATAATCTAAACCGGACACAGAACCATTTCTTCAGGCCCAATTGGACAAAAGTTTGTTTTATGACTAAACAGGGACAAATTTATATAGTACATTTTTATTTTAGGCAAAAAAAGACCCAAAAAAATAATACCTTGATTACCTTTTCTATTCTATAAAGTAAAAAAAGGGTAAATTACAGTTTTTGTCCCTGAGGTTTTCTGGATTCGGGGTTTTTGTCCCTAAACTTTTTTTTTCTGTTTTTTTGTCCTCGAGGTTTTTAAAATTCTGCATTTTTGTCCTTCCGTCAATTTTTTGCCGTTAACTGACGATTTTTTATCTATTTACCCAAATTACCCTTGCATCATCTTCCTCATTTATGTGTTCTTCCCCCATCAAAATTATCTTCCTAAATTAAACCAAGATTTCCCCTTTCTTCTTCTGTGCGTTGCCGCTCATCACCAAATTGAAGAACAAGATTCCATATCTCATTTACTCACCCTTCTCTCATCACCAAATTGGCACAAAAACCCTAATTTCACAACACTGATTCCATCAATTTCCCCATCGCAAATCACTTCCGTTTTCAACACTAACTCTAATTTGCGCCCACAAAAAGCTCTCACCTTTTTCAATATTTTATCACAGAGATCCAATTTTAAACCCAGAACAATCATAATCAAGAATGAGTTTTTAAATGTAGCTGAAAGATCCGGATTTCGATGGTGAAAGCTTGCGTAACAGACGGTGACGTAAGGTTTGTTTTGGGTTTTTTAAAGCGTGCTCGTGGATATATCATATATGGTGCTTGATTTCGATGGTGTGTATGCCCTTCCACCACTGCCGCCATTTCCGTCACCGCCCTCTCTGCTAGACATCAGATCCGTCGCAACATTGTGGTCGCCGGAAACGTCGGGAGTGTACGACATCTGCTTCGAGGAAGATTAGATCAGTATAAAGAAGGAAGAGTGGAGAGAGAGAGAGAGAGAGAGAGAGAGAGAGAGAGAGTGATCGAGGTGCAGTTGGGTGGTGGTCACGGTGGTGGCCGGCGGTGGTTGTGGCGGTGGAGTTGCTGTGGTGGCGGAGTTCACAGAAGGTTTAATTGGGGAAGAACACCATAAATGAGGAAGATGATACAAGGGTAATTTGGGTAATTAGACAAAAAAATCGTCAGTTAACGGCTAGGGATAGACGGAAGGACAAATATGAAGAATTTTAAAAACCTCAAGGACAAAAAAACGGAAAAAAAAAAGTTTAGGGACAAAAACCCCGAATCAGGAAAACCTCAGGGACAAAAACTGTAATTTACCCTAAAAAAAATTACCGAAAACAATCAAAAACTTCATTTTTTTTCATTTTTACCATTCAACATGTTTTTTTTAATCAGATTTTGCATGAACCGTTGTGTAATGTGTATTGCAAGTAAAATATGGTAACCCAAAGAGAGTATATATAATATGTTATTTGCATATAATTAAGAAAATTAGTTGAAGATTACCTGGGGGTGATGTGTCATGATCAGTTACATAGACCCGCATTCCACCCTGTGTAATTCCAAAAAATTCAAAACAGCTGATGAAATCCAATAAGATGCTTCGAAATGCATAATAATATGATGGAACAAATATTCTTATCAACTTTATGCCACAACATTATAATCATGAAGAACTTGAGAAATAACTTTAAAAGACTTTATAATCGTTAATTAATATAATTTAATTGTTGTAACTTTCTTAGCCTATACAATCGTAAAATAAGGCTTATGATGGTTTCCTAATTGATTTAGGTTTGTTCTTGAGTAATTCTTGAACGGATTTCCTTGTATGATTCAGTAATAATGTAATATAACCATCTTAGGGGCTGTTTTGTTGTAAATGTGGAAGAAAACTTGAAAGTCAGAAAAATTGTTCAAATCGAACTTTTTAAGGAAAAAAAATTCCGTAGAAGAGAGAAAATCATGTTTTCAGTTTTATTACTAGATTTCTGAAAAACCGACCTTCCTTTCTAGAGACAGAGAACTCATCTTGTTTACAAAACCTGATAACTACAACATGTGAGCAGGTTTTTAAAAAAAAATCAGGTGTTTTCTAAAAGAATGAAGATGAAAAATTACAGAAAATTTCCTATAACTAAACACACCCTTAATTTTCTAGTTTCTTACTTCAAATTCAAAATACAAACAGAAATTAGCATCTAATGAGCAAAAGTCTCACTCTTTGAAGCTCAATGTTCCATCAATTTCTCCTAGCACAGTTCACATTTTAATGCATGAATTTAGAAACAATTTATAATTAATCACAAGTTTGAAATGCTAGATCGTTAACTACCAACCAAAAAACAGGATTAACAACCAGAACATGATGAACTCTATGAAATATAATAAAATTTACAGCCACGATCATAATCAACAAACCCTACTTCACGGAATTCAATTTATTCTAACTTCATCGGTCAAAACCAAATTTAAAAAGAAAACGCATTTAATTTCTTCGAAAGAGGAAAAAAACAACAACAGTGCAATCGAGAAGGAATGACGGAGGATTACCAAATTAAAAAAAATAGGGTTTATGAAAAATTACCAAATTGGAAGAAATGACGGAGGATGAGAAGAGGCCTTTTGAGGGGAGATCCAGAAGGAACTTAGAAGCCCCGTTAGAGTTCTTCGACGGTGCTGTATGGTCGTCCATGGCGGCGAAGGACGACGGTTAATTTTGCACCGTCGAGAAGTGTGGGATGATGCGATTGAAATTTGGCTCGCGAGAAAATAGTAATATTACCCGGGAAAGGAATTTTCGGATTTATTAAATATAAATAAATAAAACTAAAATATTGAAATTACCACCACCTACCATCACTCACATCACTCACAAGGCCACAATCACTAATAGGGGTGTTCAAAACCGGGTACCTAAAAATTTGGGTACAGGTATCCGGTTTTCAGGTACCTGTAAATCTGGATACCCGAAAACCGGGTACCTGATACCCGAAAATATAATATCTTTATCACAAAAATTAACATAAATGAAAGTCGTCATTGTTTATATATATTTAAATTCTTTAAATCTTATTACTAAATTTGTTAATAAAAATTCACGTTATGATTTTCTTTAAAGAAAAATCGTCACTAGTAATTAATCTGACCAAATATTTAAAGATATCCAATGATTCAAAACCATGGTTCAACGACGGAGGCGAGAATGAGATGGTTTGTACGTGAGAATTGAGATAGAATTTTAGATTTTGGGCATTTGTCAAAAGGAGCCAAGCATATGGTCATATCTAATGATAATTAATGTCTACTAATCTTTACTATATTATAAAGTATTTACCCCTTCCATAATTAGCAAGGCTGAAAATTCAGCCAACACACTTGCTAATTATGGACAATATTACTTTAATAAAAAAAATATGAGGAGGCAAGTTTCGAACGTGCGACCTCCGGTTAATATCGCTATGACCAAACCAGCTGCTCTGGTACTAGAATGCGTATATTTTCCTAAACTTATAACTATTAAAGAATTGTTAGGTGACGTGGGCTTCAACCTAACACAACGAAGTCTGATATGTTAAGTGGCCCATCTAAAGTCCAGCTCTAACCACCGTCAATTCGACCATTGAACAAAATCGGACTCCTCGATTCCTTCTCTCTCCCCCCTCGATTCCTTCATCCCTGTCCTAAGCCTCTTCGATTCTACTACTCCTCGGTAATTTCAACCATGTGCATCCTTCTGCAAATGCCTCTTCGATTTCTTAAACTTGCACAAATCACCCTATAAGTACAATTCAAAACACAGATCTACTAATTTGAAATCTCAAGCAACTAACGAATTTGATGCAAGTATAATTGTTTTATATTTGGTTACTGATTGGACTCAAAGGGTTTATAATTTTTAGTTTAGTTATCGAGGGGGTTACCGTTTCATATGTGTTACTGTTTCATATCGTCATCGAGGAGGGCTTTTAATATGTGTACAACTTACTACTGATTCGCTTTGGTTACTGGTTCGTAATCAAGTTTGGAGATGGTTATCAAATTTGATACGCCTTTTCTTTTGAATTTGTAATAACTTTGAAATTGTTCATTTTCTTAATAGGTCATTGGTTTCATTGACAATATACTCCTACTATGACGTTTTGCTAATTTCCGTTCTTAAATCTTTTTCATGATTAATGGTACATTTTCTCTCAATGTTACCCTCTGCGTAACTATATTTGAATTGTGATTTTGCAACATGAAAATGTAGATGCCCAGATGTGTATCTCCCTGATAATTCATCACCCTGATAATTTTTAAGCTCCACTGCTATCAGCATTAACTTCAGATCGATGAAGCTTCAAATACGTACATAAATGTTTTGCGACTGAACGAGGAAAGGGTTGGAGATAAAATTACCGTTTACCTTTGTGAAGGCGCTAACTTCAAATTTTGTGCGACTCGGTTAAAATCCATAAACACGTGTTTTTCATATTCAAATCCTTTTCAGATGTTTGCACTCGAATTAACATATATTCTATAAGCTATTATGTCGGGTTGTTTCTTTTTTACACAGGTGAAGAGCTTTTTGAAGAAACAAGTTCAAGAATCTACAATTAGGAAACTACAAAATTAATATGTTGCACATGTTCTTATTATACATTTAAGTTTCTACTTACTTTATCCTAATGACATACTTTTGTTAACGATCTTTACAAAAAATCATCCATAATTGTCATTAGTGGAGAGTTTAACTTTCTATTTATTTCTTATTCTTTTTTAACAATTTTCAGATTAAGGAGAACAAAGTGGAGAATTTAAAAAGGAGAAATAGCCATAGGTAAGCTACCAGAAATAATAGAGAAACATATTTATTTAGAGAAACAACTGAAATTGCAGCAAAAAACATTATTATATGAGCTTGATAAACAGAACTGAGCTTGAGTATTGCTTCAATTTGGTCAAAAAAGACGAGTTTGATAGCTACATCATTTCTGTTTTATTTGTAAAATATTCCCTAGAATAATAGGCAGGGAAGATCAGCAATTCCTGCTCTATGACCTATATTCCATAGGCTTAGTAAAGACTTCACTGTTGCATTTGAAAATTGGATTTAGTCAATTTCAAAGTTAACTTCACTTTTTCTAAGGTTTTTAAGATAAAGTTGTACTTTGTAAAATAAGATGGTTCATTTCAACAAGTTTACTATGAATAAGTTATCATGAAGTTCCTCATGGAAAATGTTTGCTTGTTTATAATAGTGATGCTTGAAGTGCTACTTACCAAATAGTTTGTTTGTTGGTTGTTTACATGAATAATACTTTTGTACATAAATTTAAATAGTTATTTTTGCCCAATTAACACTTCTGTGCATGAATAACATTAGTGCTCATGTATTTTGTTGAAATTCTGGGATGAAGGTTTGTATCTTTAAGGTATTAAAAAAGTGCTATTTGTTAGAGGTGGCAGTATGAGCGGGTTCGGATTCAGTAATGGTGTCAAAAATACTCTGATTAAATATCACCTATTAAATATCTCTGATGTTTTAAAACTGGATTAAATATTATGTTATTGCCTAATTAACATAAGAAAAAATATTACATAAATTTACTCTGAACGTCATGCATCCTTAAAAGTATAAACATAATCTTGTTGATTACCAATCACCATGATGATCTGGATTAACCAAAAGAAAGCATAGACGTTGTATTTGCAGATAGAGGTCCTTAGAGCATTAAACGAATACGCTTATTTTTGCAAATAATTCATATCATTACAACATGCGGTTTTCATTTATTTTCTCCATTTTGTCATGTTTGATTTTGAAATCGCCTTATTTTTAAGTAAAGGTTATCTAACATATCTTATTTCTTAAATTACTAATTGAAATGCTTATTTTTTTATTTTTATTTTTTTTTTTTGAACGGCAAGTTAGTAAGTTAGTGGTTCGACATATGCAGTGACATCCAAGCGGGCAGTATGCATTCCTCGAACATCTCCTTTTGTGGGGAATAAACCCCACCTCCTTTATTCTCCTAAAGAATGCCTCCAACAAGTCTTGAACCCAAGACCTCTTGAAGACAAACTCCCCAAGGCAACCCTTGGTGGCCAATTGATCTAGACCAATTGGTTAATTGAAATGCTTATTTGATAAGAGTGGTTTGTGTTTCAACCTATTGTTTTTCTTTGTCAATACTATCAAGGACCTGTAGGTTTGCATCAATTAATTTGTGCTACCAACAACCATCACTACGGCCAACATCGACCAGCATTACTATTGTCTCAGGTACTCGCCGCCGCATTACGCGGGTACCAGCTAGTAATATAAAAAAATATATAAAAAAGGTTGGAAAAATAAAATTCGGGTATCGGGTACCCGATTACCCGGATTTTTAGAAAAACACTACGCGTATCCAATACCCGAAAACCGGTTACCCGAAATCTGGGTACCCGGATTTTCGGGTATCCGGATTTCGGATATTTTTTCGGATACCCGTTTTTTCGGTTATTTTTGAACACCCCTAATCACTACCACCCACTAATTGACCTCCATGAGGTATAATTATAGTGTACCTGCCACCGTATTACGCGGGTACCCTTTTATTTTATAAACGCAAATAAATCTTTTATTGACGTAATTGTTTAAAAGGTTAAGAGAATATGTATTATAACCAGAAACGAATTGGGAAATCCTTGTTATCCATTATTTTAAGCAAATGATTACTTGATTATGATCCGGATCCTAAAAAATCGGTTTTTACAAGCTAATCATCTTACATAAACAAACAACATATACTCAGATGTCTACCATCTATCAATCTTCATTCATCAAACAACAAGTTTCGTGTTTACAACATGACTAACCATATATAAGCTTTATTAACCCATGAACTAACCTTAAAAGGGTTCTAATAACAATAATAGCACAAATAATTCGTAAATCCATTGAACATTCTAACTTGCTAAAGTGGTTGGTTCACAACCATCATGCACACAAGCCAAAACATCCCGATAATCTCTCCAAATTGTAAAATTATCATAAACGAGTCCATCTCGACTCTTTTTATACTCAAAAAGAAGTGAAGAATGATTAAATGCAGTAAGTTTAACAAACCCCCAATCATGATCTTTATATAAACTCCAAATTGTATCGATTTCAGTAAAATCTGATAAATGACTTCCTCCACCACCAACAACAACATGAATTGTCCCGTTTACGGTCCCGGAATACGTATATCTTTCCGGGTTCACACATACGTTCTAGATCATAAAAATAATACTAAATTAGTAAATAATAATAATTAAATTAAAAATAATAATAGTATTGGTATACCTGATATATAGGGCAAGTTCTTTCGTAATTATGAACATGTCCATAAAATGCAATATCCACTTTATATTTCTGCCATAATTTCTGCAAATGTTCTCGACCCATGGGTTCTTCAAACGAGCCCTCCATTGCATACCAACTGTTTGATGAATACCCAAGCACACGATGAGTAGCAAAAATTAACCATGGTTGACTTTTTCGGTCAACTGATGCAAGACATTTTTCGATCCATTTGTATTGTTCTGAACCTTCTCTCCAATCGTGCTCTGAATCCGCTATGCAAAAGTGAAACATCCCATAATCTGTTGAATACCTGTTTAAAAAAAAGTATGCAACTTCTAATAAGTTTTAAATGGTTTAAAGTAGGGAAAATGTCATATAAAATTAATATACTGTTGGTGGTCTGTTTTGGTAATTATTTTTTAAGGTCTATTTTGGTAATTACAAGTTTTTGAGATTACAAAATTTAATTGGTGATAACAAAAATCATATTTGTTACCAAAATTTAGCTCGATTATCTGCAGGAACGTAGTACATGGTCTCAGCAGGCACACCACACTCCCCACCTGAATCTTTGGTATTATAAAAACCTCCAGAATTGGGCCAGGATCGTTCATGGTTGCCACTGCAAAGGTAATCAAATAAAATTAAAATTAAAATTAAAACTTTCCATTGCAATTTGCAAGTGAATTATTGAATTTATACTTTGTTCATACGGGTTTTGTTTTAATTCTAACATGTCAAATAGGTAAAATACAAAATATATCTAAAAGTGGCCCAAGCTGTACATGTAATTTATAAAACCTCCTAAATCAATTTAGGGAATTTTCAAAAACAAAGGATATTTTAGGCAAATTTTTCATAAAAAGGTAACCAAAGATCCCAAATTTTGGTCCCTGAATTTGTTAAAATTAAACTTCCACTCCAAAATTTGTCAAAAATTAAAATTCCACTCTTAAATTTGTCAAAAATGAAAAATTAAACTTCCACTCCTAAATTTGTCAAAAACTAAACTTCCACTCCAAAATTTGTCAAAAATTAAACTTCCACTCCGAAATTTGTCAAAAATTAAACTTCCACTCCAGAATTTGTCCAAAATTAATCTTCCACTCCGAAATTGGTTAAATTTTAAACTTTCACTCTGGAATTTGTCAAAAAATGAAGTTTCTTTCATGAATTTGTCAAAGATTAAACTTCCACTCCTTTTAACTCGTTTTCATATTTGACACACTAACTATATAATAGAAAAATAAAATAAATTGGACAAAAATTGCTTTGGGTCGACACGTTTTGACCCAATACCCAAACTGCCTGACCCGCCCGTTGACTACTAATACACAAAAAAAATCAAACCTTGCAACCATGTAAGGCTTTATTGATGCAATGGGTTCCACTTGTGCTGTAAATTGGTCCCACTGTGATAAATATCCATTGGCGTATGGCATATCTCCTATATGGAAAACTATATCATAATTATCAATATCACTAATCAATTGGTCTGTTGTAATTAGTGATCCTGGTTGATAAGAAGCATATTCATTTGACCCATCACGTTCTGCCTGAAAAGTGTACCATAAATGTCATTTTTTTTTTAATTTGGGTCCCATTTGGGTCATTCAACAACCTGATGATGTGGCGAGACCCAAATGATTCAAATGAGACACACACAAAAATGACATGTTATTTGCCACCTCATCAGGTTATTACCGCCACGACATAAGTTTTATCAGGTCAACCGTTGTCAATGACCCAAAGAGAACACAAAGTCATCTTTTATTGACCCATTTGGACATAAATTTGTATAATAACTAAGCATGGGAAAATGCATAAGTACTTTGTTATTTTAGGCAAAAAAAGCCTTTCTAATTTAGTGAGATATTTTATTAATAAACTAATAAAAATTCATTATGTATAAATCTAACGTTTTTATATTTTGTTTTAACATTCTTCAGTTATATTCTTATTTTGTAAACAATAATTTTTTGAAAAAAAAAAACATCTTTTATGATCCAATTGGGACACTAAACCATCTTTTACGACCCAATGGGATGGAAACTTATACAAGGGTTAAACAAGGGCAAATGTAAAAGTAGATTGTTATTTAAGCCAATAAAAAAAGCCTTGTCTTATTAATGAAATAATAAAATATTAAATTTTGTAACTAAAACTACCTTCCCCATGTCTCCAAAAATAATAACACGTTGCAATGAATTTTGTCCCGGATAAGGAGATGATTTGAATGAATACTTTTTACTCCAAACAATCGACCCGTTTAACAGTTTATGCCCAATTCTATAATCGTACCTGCAAAATTGTTGTTGCAACAAAATATGGGTCAGAATATAATACGATAAAAAGAAAAAGAAAAAATAGATTTTTTATTAATTATAAATACGAATAAATACATAGTGTTTGGCCACAATTCCTTCAAGAAACTAGTGTGTATAAAACCAGGATCACGCCATCCAACAGTACGTGCAGGTGGACCTGCAGTGCAATTATTAATCATTATAAATGCCAAAAAAGAATTTATAAAAAAACATAATAATTATAAGAATATAAAATCAGGTGTTTGAATTGGTGTTTTGAAGCTGATTATCTAATTATTGGATTCGGACCTCCTGGATTTAATCGGGTAAAGGTCAAACACCATGATAACCATAAAAATAATCACTTTTTAATGTTTGTAGTTTAAGAGTTATTTGTCTAAAATGTCAATATACTTCTTTATAGGGCCCGAATCAGGGCTGGGCCAGGACCAGTCTTGGGTTTGTTGATCTCTGATATTTTCAGTAATTTTAACATTTGAAATTACTAAGGACATTTATAAACAAGCCACATAGACATAATATATATGGATAAGCTATTCTTTTATATATATAATTTGATAAAAAAAAGTTGTACCACACATGCTTCCACGAGTAAATGTCAATGTGCCAGCTGGCGAAAGTTTTGGGTTATTATGGCCTGTCCAACCCCACTCTACAAATGGAACAGCTTCATCAATGTTGTAGCCACTTGTCCATGTAACTGTCATCTGCACAAAAAAGCAGTATACTTTAGTTTTGTAACTTTAATTAACTAATTTATTGTTGTAATTAACATTTTACCTTATAATCAGGCCAATTTTGTCTTTTTTTCTTTTTATATTTTATTTTTTAGCGAGTTTTTTTTTAAGTACAAAAATTACTGAAAAATAATAAGAAAAGAATTTTCATTAAAAAAAGACAAAACCAACCTGGTAATCAAATCAAATGTAGCTATTTTTGCGAAAAAAAATGAGAGTTGGTTGCTAATTCTGGTAATTTTTGTAGTTGGTTGCTAGAATTAGAACTAGGAATTAGGATATTATATACGAAATTCACTCTTCTTAAAAGAATTTAAAATATGGACACAAGTACTTTTTGGTCAACCCAGCCCGGCCCATTTCAACTCGTCAAAAACGACCCATTTCAACCTGAACCATTTTGACCCGTATTACCCGCCCACCCATCTTTCAACCTCAACAAAAAAATGTACCTCATCCCAAGCCTTCCCTTGAGCAAGGCGTGGATAAACAGGAGCTTTAGGGTTTGCAAACGAAATAGGATCTGAAACAGCCACCAATTTTGGCTATATTCCAAAACAACTTAATTAATTAATAAAATAGCATAAATAAAAAACATAATATAAAAAAAATTAAATCACTCACATTTTCCAACCCACTGGTAAATAATGCAAAAGAGAAATCTGCACGTTGATTGATAATCTGGAAACTTAATGTAGTTTTTCCTGTTGTCATATAATTAGAACTCGAATGATTCGCAAACATGTACTGCATAAAAATATTAAAAAAAATTATTAAAAAAAATCCTTAATTCTGAAATCTTTAGTTACATTATGTACAGGTGGAAGATGGGTCGTTTGGGTAATGGGTTGAAACGGGTCATTTATTAGTATGGGTCAGACCAGGATTAATTGGGTTGAGTTGACCCGCATACACTTCTTGTCCATCTTTTTAATTAGTTTTATTATTAACGAATGTGTTAATTATGATTATGATAAAATGTTACTACAATAATATTCTAAATCTTTGAACAAAATGATTTAGGATGTTGTATGCATTAAATATAGATTATAGACTTCGACCGACTACTTTTCAACATGTTTGACTCATTCAACCCATTCCCTTATAGTTAAAAAAATTATTTGACCCGTTTGAGATAAATGCAACCCAAATCGACCCATTCATAAATAAGTGGGTTGAAATTGCCACCATTATTATTCAGTATACCTTTATTGGGGCTGTGCAAATGCAAGGAGCCTCATGCGATTTACCAGACTCAAAATAACAATCTGATGCACTGCCATATTCACACATTTAATCAGAAATCTCAAATTAAAATTAATATTATTAAAAGTAGACTACTAAGTTCCAATATAAAGCAGGTATTTAACATATATGGAGATAATCACTAAAATAGCCAATTTTATATGAGACCCACCTGAATTTGACACTTTTTTTTAATTTTGTTACAACCAAAACAACTTATTTTGCGAAGATCCACTTTATTTCGTGAAATTATAAATTTTAATGAAACGAATAAGGTCATAAAATAGCAATATACTTGAAGTGATGGTATGTTTTGATAATTGAACTTTTTAAGGTCCAGTTTGGTTACAAGTTTTTAGCTGGTCTATTTTGGTAACTAAAGTTTTTTTTCATCCATATTTGGTAATTAAAAGAAGTTTCTTTTGGCCCAATATGGTTATTAACTTTTAGGTTTTTTTAACGTTATAATTACCAAAATAAGAAGGATAAAAAGTCGTAATTACCAAAATGGATCACCACCTAAAGTATATAGCAATTTTATGACATTATCCCTTAAGGAAACGACCATATGTATGGATTTTACGAAATGAGTGGTTATTTTGTAACAAATCTATAAAAAATCGGCTATTTTTGTAATTATTCCTGATATTAATAAATGAATATTACTTGAAGTTTGCTGGTGAAAAAACTCCAACCCAATCGTTCTCAGATGGGTCTGGGTACTTGAGCTCCACATTGACCCATGCAGTATCTTCACCCTATTATTATATAATATAATAATTAAAAATATATTTAAAACAAGAAAATCACATAAGCTAATAAATTTTTTGAAGACACTGCTATATAATACAGAAAAATAAGATATGCCATTTATTAGGTCTACAAATTGCAAAATCACAGATTTATTATGTTTTTGGCCAAACTAAAAGACTAACAAACTTTGGCCTACCCTTTGGCACATATAAATCTTTTGGGGATCCTAATCTAATCTAATCTAATCTAAACTCTAAAGAGAGAAAGATAAAAATGATATGAACTATGTTAATAAGTTACAAGTTTACCATAACGAGAGATTACAAGAGGTTAACTACGTAACTTAACCCTTAACTAACTAACTAACAACTATTATTGTATTTTATTATAACAACGGTGCTAATGTAAATCAAGAGTCAAAAGTACCTGAAAGTATGAACTTTAAGCATAGCTATTATATGAAGGGAAAAAAAACAATTTGTACCTTCAAACCAAGAAGAACAGGATCCGCTTTAATGGAAGCTGATTCATGAAGATCAATAAAAGCCTTATGGATTGCAATCTTCGATATTGGTTGTTCATCACTAATACGTCCATTAACTCCAAAATCGCTGCGTATAAGTGGCGAATAATATGAAGCAGCAGAAATCTTCCAAAAAAACGCCAGCAATAACACTGTAACTAAAGTGTTCACCATTGGCAATTCATCAAACAGATGGTGTGCACGTGCTTGAAATGGAAAATCTTGATGTGATTATGAAAATTGAAAGACGCAAATTGCTACCTACTTCACCCTTGTGGTTGATAAAGGTCCAAATTAAATTCGAAACTGAAAAACGCAAATTGCTAACTGCCCCATAAAATTAATGAAGTTAAGCAATTTGATTTGGGTTTTTGATATTTATTAAGTTGAATTGAATGGGCGTTACATGTGACACGTAGTATTTTAATAAGTTGAAAGTCGGAATAAAGTGGTACCTTGATATAATAATCGTCTTGTTGACATGATTGGACGATTAGTAAAAATGTGGAATTAGGAGGTCGCTAGGGATTATACGCTCTAATCTTTATTTATTTATTTTGACAGTTATTCTTTTTTTTTTTTTTTCATGACAGGATTTGAACTCATGATCATTTAATCATAACAACACCTTATATCAATCTTCATAATCACTAGGATACAAGTCTTGAGTTATACACTCTGATCTTTATAGTTTGCCTAGTTGGTTAATGTTATTTGCACTTCTAATTTTGTATGGGTTTGGTTAACTCATGCCTTAAAGGCATGAGATAAGAGCCATTTATTAATCTTGACATTCCTAAAAATGTATAAATAATCACTAATGAACTTCATTTTTTGTTTTTTTGGAAACGGCAAATGAAATAACGGAAGCCTACTCGCAATTTTTCAGCGAGCACCCCGAGTTCGAGCTCCGCATAAGCGGGCAAACCCAGTCCCCAAATGGATTTCCAAGGAAAATTCCCCATATGTGCCCGTGTGAGGTATGAGTTAAATTACGCTAATGCAACGCTCCCAAAGGGATTCGAACTCACGACCTGCAGCCCACATGTGTATAAACCAGTGCCTCAGACCAGCTAATTCATGAAATTCATTATATGCAATTTCAATTGTTTAAGGAATGTGTAGTTCATTAAGAGTCTCTAATCTCATGCCCTTAAGGCATAAGTAAGCATGGTTTACACTTTTTATTATTTTTTATTTCTACTTTTTTAGAAAAAATGCCTTAAAATAATGTATTTATACTATAAAATTTATGGACTTTAACGTGTAAAGTAAATTTTCATTTAGGTTACACTTTGTAAAGTAAATATGTTGTTTAAGTATTACAGAAAAGTGAATCGTATGTTTTTTTTTTGTCAATGTGGTATGCTTGAAGTTACGATATAGGCGTGGTTCGATACGGTTTAGAACTATAGATAGTTGACATCCCGATTCGGTTTAGATAGTTGACATCTTTTTATCCACATTGTAATTAGGTGGTTCCCGATTCAGTTTAGCTCTATCATTTTTGTCTCAAACACTCGATCCAAACACAATAATCATCAAAACAGGTATGAGTATCCATCTAACCCTCAATCCAAACACAAGAATCATCAAAATGGGTATCCATCACACCTTCCCTATAGGCTATAGTACATTACATGTAGAATTAGGCATCATATTTTCTTAATCTTAAAATAATAAAGTTCAATACGTAACAAAAAAACCATTAACATTACCGTCTTCTAAATGCTAATTTTCCAAGATGTTTGTGTGTGTGTGTGTGTGTGGGGGGGGGGGCATAATTACAGTTGTTTCGTTAATTAGGTTATGATAATTAGGGAATCACGGCTAATTAGGTTATGATAATTAGGGAATCACGGCCCTGTTACAACATTTGCAGCTTCTTGGTTTTGGAAGATGGTAGTGAGTTGTTTTTCCATTTCTACCAAACTGTATACAAAATTAATGCAAATTGTAAGCAGCCAAAAATTGAGTAAAATTTATAGAAAAGTAAATAGCTAAAGTGGAAACATGTCAAACGGGTGCAAAGTCGCCCAAAGCATAAAAAATCCTAAATCATTTTAGGGTTTGTAATTGCCTAAAAATAACAAAGTACTTTTACATCTGACCATGTTTACTTATTGTTCAAATTTTGTCCAATTGGATCATTAAGAGATGGCTTTCTGACCTAATAATGACCTGTCATATATAACCCGATGATGTGAGGGTAGCTTGCTGACGTGGCAGGCAAGTGACATTTCATTTTCTTTGTCCCATTTAAGTCATTAAAAGATGGTTTTTGTGTTCCGTTTACAAGGCACAAAGCCATCTTTAAGTGACCCAATTTTTAAGATAATAATATAATTTTGTAATCATATTTGTTTTTTTTTTTTTATCATAAAAGGTTTAAAAATGTTGGACAAAAAGTGTTAAACATGTGCCAAAAAATGACTCATTTGAACCCATTACTCAATCGGCCCTACAAAAATGAGAACTACATGGAAGATTATAAATAAATAAAAAAATTAAAAAAGAAAACTCACATCTCATATTTTCGGAAAGCTTCATTTCGTTTCACCATGTATATCGGGCTATCCTTTGGGAGCTTAGTCATACTACTACCTGCAAAAATGAGTGATATATAGTGCCCAAAATGAACTCTTTCGAGCTAAAAAGTGCAGAAAAATTAAAAATAATTATATAAAGAATTATCAAGTTACATACTCGGAAGCGTATCTAGTGATTTGTTATCCTCAATCGTATGAGTTCTTGGAGAACTTATTTTAATTGTAGTATGCAATCCCTGCAAAACAGAAAGAAAAAAAGAAAAAAAAAACAAAAATAATTAAACTAACTTTTACCGAAACCGAACGATTATAATTAATTGAAAGTTTTGGTTTTGGGCCATAACTGACCCATACTCACCCCTAAAACATATCGAGTCCCAAGTATAAAACCTATGTGCATCACATGAATAGAAAATAAAGAAATATTATAAGAATATAAATTTACCTTCTTTTTCTCTTTTCTCTTGAGTATTTTCATGTGACATTTTTTAATGTAATGCATTAAGTGATAACGGGAATGTCTTGCAGACAAATCATCCCTGACACCTGGATTTTCGGTAAGCCAATCGATAATTTCTTTTGATTTAATTACTTCGTCTGTTTTCAAGGTTTCTAACCATGAATATATTGGCATCCATTGATCAGATCTCTGGAAACGAGCATGATTAGGATCCTTTTCCTAACATAAACAAAAAACCACAATCAATACAAATTCAATAACAATAAAATATACTTTGAATATGCCACTGAAAAGTGAAAAATGCCCTAAACACGTAATTAATTATTAGGGGTGTCTGAATGTGAGATTTAGGGCTGTTTGGTGCGTTCTGAAAATGTATGTAATATTTATACGGTTATTTGCCTAAAAATCTTGTCATACTTTTCTATTTGTCTTTGTTTAGTTATTGTACAAATTCTTGTATTAGGTCATTAACAGATGGTTTTGTGTCCCGTGGGTCATTATACTTCTTAAATCAATTATTTTTATATAATACTTACAATTATATATAAATCGAACATTTTTTATTAACATTTCCTAATAAAAAGCCGGTCTTAAAACCATCATTTTTTTTTTGTAAAAAACGTCTTTTAATAACCAAAATGGGACATAAAACCAGTTTTAGTGACCCAATCTGGCAAAACTTAGCAGGATTACTAAACAAAGACAAACGTAAAAGTAAGTTTTTATTTTAGACAAAAAAAAAAACTTATATATATACATGTACACTACATAAGGCTCGAAAAGCTCAAAAAGAGCTCCATTATTAGCTCGAGTTCGACTTGGTTATACATTTGGGGCTCGATTTTATGCTCGAGCAGATAAAAGCTAGACTAGTTTGCAGTACTACTAGTAACTACATCCAAATCTAACGAATTTGAACATAAATTCATATCCAATGCTGGATTTCACCATTTTGAATTCATAAAACATCAAAAGCCCTAATTATAATCATACAAATTGTTGACTAAAAACTGATAAAAAGTGTTGAATATGCAGATAGTATATACCTCATTGGACAAATTTCCATCGTTTAAATACGACGTAAACATCTGGAATACATCTGATGGCGTCATCAATTTGATGTGATCGGGCAACGATGAATTGTTGGATTGAAGCCAGATTTCGACGTCGGAAGGGTTTAGTGATTTGTCTGGTGGCAGAGTGGAGAGCCATGATCGAGCAAGTGTTTCGAAATCATGAGCTGCATCGATGTCGTAATTAGGGTTTTGACGATCGTCGTCGTTTTGGTTGTCCTCTAGGGTTTGGGTTTCCACCTGCATATCCATTGAATTTGGCGATTTGCAGTTTGAATGAAGTCGAATTGATAGCAGACTAGCAGTTTACTCGATTTCTAACTTTTATGAAAACATTTGATAGCTAAAAAAAAAAAAATTATTAGTGCCCATCAGCTTATGATAACGAAATATTAATAAGCTAAAATTTATTTAATTAGAGTAAAATGATATTTATAACTTATTAATATTTTTGTATTCTATCAATTTTACTTTTATTATAATTAAAAATGAAGATTTTTGATGATTTAAAAGTAAAGATATTTAACATTGTTATGATATGTTAGTGTGGTACATTTAAAATATCCCAAAAGAAATATATAGGCATATTATGTCGTTGATTTTAACCAATTTTAATGTTATGACTACTAAAAATATGTCATACGATCGATTATAAAATTTAACACTTTAAAATTGTAAAAACTTTATACTTAAAATTTCACATTGTAGCTACAAAAATTATAAAACTGCACGTTTTTATATAAAATTTCACATTGTGATCAAACAACCTAAATTTATACATCTTCAGTTGTGTTCAATTTATATAACATGACATGGTATTTACGTAAAATAGTGGCATATAATTTTTTATTTTTTATTTTTTATTTTTTATTTTTATTTTTTGTAGTTTCTAGAGGTAATTGAACGTGATTAAGATTTTTGACGAATTTTTTGCTTGGGTTTCTGAGAACAAAAAAATGTCTTATGATGTTAAAAATCAATTTTGAAAAAGCACTTAGACTTTTTAAGTTGAGATTTTTTAAATTTGATGTTGGCTCAAATAAAATCTAGTTAAACTTAGAGAAAATATCTCAACTAGGGTTGTGCAAGTAGGACTGAGAACCGATCAGAACCGCATAACCGAACTGAATTGAGCCGAACCAAACTATAGTAGTTCGATTATTAGTTCTAATTTCATTAAAAATCGGTTCTCGTTCCGGTTCCGCGCGATTCGGTTCGGTTCAAAATCGAGAAAAACTGAAAAAATTGAATAAATTTCCTGGGTTCTCGGTTTTGTTTGGTTCGGGCAGATCACGGTCCAGCTCGGTTCAGTTCCGAGCCTTATTTATTCGGTGTTCAGTCCGTCCGAAACCATTTTCTCTATTATTTGTTTGGATAACCTAGAAATTTAAAATGACTGCTGTCATTATCTTTCCCATTATCCCAATATTATTAGAGCATCTCCAATTGGAGCTTTTGAATGAATTTTTACCATTGGAATTACAAGCTTTTTTAAAAGCTTTTTGCAATGACTTTTTTTCTACTAACTTTTTAACACACTTTCAATGTTTGTCTTTTTTGGTCCTTATTTTTAATAAGTTTTCATTTTAAACCTTTTAACACACTTGCAATGTTTTTTTTAATATTTACAATGTTATATTTTTATCTATTTAAATATTAATGTCAATTATTATAATATTTTTGTATGAAATATTTTTAAATATATTAAGTTTTATAAGATGTAAAAAAATTTGTCAATTTATATATAAGGGGTATTTATGAAACATTTGAGATAGATAAAGGTAAATTAGAAATATTGTAAAAGAAAAAACTTTTGTAAAAAGTTGACCATTGGAGATGTTATTTAGAAATAGCTTTTTGGTTAGTGGAATGTTAATGTGGTAAAATTAATAAGCTTTTATGAGGTTAACCACTAGGGATGCTCTTAGTCTACTAATAAAGTAAGCCCAAACCAAACAGGTAAACAACGATTTAACCGTTAGGGCAAGTACCAATTGAATAGAGTACCAAATACTAAAACCCTAAAAACCTCACGAGCTCCTAACATAGCATACTCAATCGAATAATCAATCGAATCGGAAAAATTTACAGACGCCGATAACTGTTACGAATTTCACCATGGAAGAACCAAAAAACGAAATTGAAGATGAAAAAGTATTATTAGATGATATTGACGACGATGAAGAGCTTTCATGGTCATCGGATTCTGAAATCGGAGAAGCTTTGGATTATTTAGATTCGAAAGACGATACCGGAGCTGTTGACGGAGCCCTTGTACTTAATGCAAGACGGCCAAATGCTCATGGAGGAATTCATTCTCGACCTAATGCTTCTCCTCTTCAACCGCTTTCAAATCGGAATCAGAAGTTTACTAATCATATTAGAGCTTCTCCATTAGAGGTATATTTTCTTCCCTAATTGGTTGTTAGAGGTGTTTATAAACTTGTTAAAATTTATAAAAGCCGATATTACATCTTAGCTTACTGAAGTTTGGAAAATCATTAAGCTCATTTTTAAGCTCATAAGCAAAATTAGCTATAAGCTTAAGCTTATTTACAGGGTGTTTGGCTAAGTTTATTTCCCAATTTTTAATACGCGCATAACCAATAAAATTAGCCAATGGTAAGCTCATGATCTTCAATGGTCTTTTCAGCTTTTCAAAATATTAATCAACCCAGAAATTCTGAAAGTAAGCTTAAACAAGCACTTAGGTCTGCAAATGATCGGAGTCTGAGTCTGGCTTGAGGTCTTTAGACTAAAGCTTGGATATTTATATATATAAAGGTTGTTTTTAATAACAATATATATTTCAAATACTAGTATATTTTTTAAATATTCAATAACAGAACTCGTTTCAAATATATGTAGAACTTATACCAAAACTTGACCATAAGTCAAACATTTTTCTTGAAAAGTCATAAATTATAAAACCAACAATAAGATCATTTGCAAATTAGATTTCTTTTTTACATTATACACTGAAATAAGGATTTAATGATTATTGTGATACAGGAATGGGAAGGAAGGTGTACTGGTATGTCAAACTCAGTGACAACTGCAATCCGTGAAAGCGTGCGAGGGATGGCAATTGGTAAAACTAAAACTACTGAAAAAGCTGACAGGGCTACCGTTGAACAGGTGATTTTTATTTTATTTTTTGAATGATTGTTTGGATATAAATATATAATAAGACAAGTTTTGAATATTGTTAAATGTATTGCTAATTATATCTATCTTTAATTTTTTAAATTTTTTCAGGCAATTGACCCGAGAACTCGCATGGTTTTATTCAAAATGTTGAATCGAGGTGTTTTTCATGATATCAATGGTTGCATTTCAACTGGAAAGGAGGTATGTTTATTTGTCAATTTTAGGTGTATTTATTAAGATTTGGAAGATAATTAATTTTTTCTTATTTTATTAAACAGGCAAATGTATATCATGCTACAAAATCTGATGGCCAAGAACTTGCAATCAAGGTGTACAAAACCTCTGTTCTTGTGTTCAAGTATGTTAAACCTCAAATCTTCATTATTAGATTATGTATATTTTAATGATGATAGATAGATACGTGAGTTTGATTTTAAAAATAGTGTGACAATATTCCATTATACATTCTTGATTTTTTGTTAAATTTTATTTTGTGATTAACCACTTCAGGGATAGAGATCGTTATGTACAAGGTGATTATCGGTTCAGACACGGATATTGCAAGCACAACCCAAGGAAAATGGTGAAAACATGGGCTGAGAAAGAAATGAGGAATCTTATGCGGTAACATAACATTATGTCTTTTTCATTTTAATTTTATTGTTATTTCATATGATCTTATAATGATATGTGGCTAAGGCTTTAAGTTTGACCTGTTTGACTTTTTAGGGTTAAACCTTAACCAAAATCGACCCATTCACAATTAAATTCTAAAGGTCCAATTTCCATAATTTATTGGGCTGTAATGATTTCTACTAACTGTTTGCAGATTGAAGGCTGCTGGAATTCGTTGCCCTACTCCAATTCTTTTAAGACTTCATGTTTTAGTTATGGAGTTCATAGGTACCGTACCTTACATGATATTGATGCTTAATAATATTTTTAACCAATATATTTATAATATATGCTGTAATAATATTTCTCAGTTATTGAATTTTCTTGGTATTTTATATTTTCAGGCACAACAGGATGGGCTGCGCCTCGACTTAAAGATGCTGCATTGTCTCTAGACAAGTTACGGGAAGGCTATGTTGAGGTTGTTTTTGAGATTATTTTATAAAAAAGTTAATGTACTTTAAATTAATTATTGCCACTTGAAAAATCAAAAATCAGAATCAAATAGTTGATCAAATCTTGAGATATTTATGTAATTTTCCATTCTTTCTATGTAGATGATAACTTCAATGCGAGTTCTCTATCAAAAGTGCAAACTAGTACATGGCGATCTTAGTGAGTATAACATACTTTACCATGAGGTGACTTATTAATTTATTTAAAATTTTAATTTTTACTTATTTGATCATGTTTAGGCATGTGATTATTATTTCTATTTTTTTTAATTTATTGACAGGGTCATATGTACATCATTGATGTATCTCAATCAGTCGATCTTGATCATCCTCATGCACTTGATTTTCTCAGAGAGGATTGTGTTCACGTATCTGTAAGTTACTTATGAATGAGTCGATTTGGGTTATATTTTATATCCAACGGGCCAAATAATAAAACTGAGTTACATACTCAAATTGTTTGAAAGGGTCGAAATGTTCCCAAAGTGTATAATTAATGTATACAACCTTCTATATCACTTCATGCAAAAAAATAAATTAATATCGTAATAATACAGTTTTTTAATCATATTAGATACACTAATCAAAATATAATATTATATCAAAATGTGCTAATTATAATATTATATCTAAATATAGGATTTTTTCAAGAAACATGGAGTAGCTGTTATGACTATCCGTGAATTGTTTGATTTTATTGTTGATCCATCAATTAATGAGGATTCTGTTGACAGTTACTTAGAGGAGGTATGTTACTGTTTTCAGCTTTTTTAGGAATCACGTTGCATTATTAAATTAAATATTATATTTTATTAACCAATATCTAAACTTTCAGGCTCAACAAAAAGTTTTGGCCCGAGGACATGAAATTTCTGCAGAGGATGAAATTGCAGATGCTGTTTTCATTCAGGTATTTAAAGCTGCTCAAAGCGTCTAATTTCCATCTCTATTTTTTCTACCATATATTACGTGTCTAATTTTTCTCTTTTTTTAAAATTACTTTTTTATTGATTTATGTTTTGTTTGGATGTGTTTAGTCATACATCCCAAAGACATTGGATAACGTGAAAAATGTGGAAGCAGATGTAATCCGTCTCACAAGCGGTCAAGACACCAACGACATGTACTACAAGACCATAACCGGACTCAGTCACTCACTTTCAATCCAACAACAAAATCAGGAAACAAATCTTGAACAAAACTCATCTGCTGATCAACCACAGCATTCTAACTCACAAGATCATGAATCACAAACTGAAACCGATGAAGAAAACTCAGATGATTCACAAGATGATGATGATGAATCGGGTTATGATAGTGAAGAAAAACCGACACTTTTGGATAAAAAGGCGGCAAGGAAAGAGAATAAAAAGAAAGTAAAAGAAGAGAAACGAGAAGCGAGAAAGACTAAAGTGCCCAAAGCGGTTAAGAAGAAAAAGAAGAAGTTGGCCAAAGCAAAGAAATGTCGGTAGGACATGTAACCGATTAGGGCTTTTTTTGTGATGGTAGACTCGGGTTTCGTCATCAGCCGATATGCGAGAACTGAGACGTATATAATCTGGTTTCTAGTTGTTTTAAAGTGAGTTTTGCACGATCCTACTTCTTAAAACACTGTTCATTAACAGATCTTTACTAGAAGGGATAATTAGAAACATAATTATGATGATTTAAGATTTCTTTTCAAACTCTATTATTGGATTTGATACTCAACAATTCATATATGTTGGTTAACAGTTAACAAATTTTGAATGCAAGATTCTTCTATTTGTTGTAATTAAACTAGGGATGTGCACTGCCGCGAAGTTTAAACCAATATTTTAAAAACTTGATTTTTGCATTTCACCAGATTAGAGATGATGATAATGTTGAATATTCATGATATACTTATTATGCACATCATGTACAAATACCCTAAAAGATATAAACATACAAAATAAATATCATAAAAATCAAAAAATTTCAAAACATAATTTTCAACTAAATTTATTATTCTTATTCAAAAATCTTATAAAAAAACCATATGTATGTATTTATTATATAAACGTCTTAAATCAATAAATAAATATTCATTAATTTAGGTTATGTGTTGCATGTTTTCCAATTCGAGCTATATTTTTTTTTTTGTACATCAAATCATAATCTACTCCTAAATACCACCTAATGTTCACAACGGGATTTGAACCCCCAACCACAATGATATGGGGCAAACACCATACTGCTTTGTCAAAGGCCCTTTGGTAATTCGGGTTATATGTACCCGATTTTACGAAAATTGGTATGCATCATTGACTCTTGAAAAACATTTATCATCAATAGTTGCACTAATACAAACAACACACATTCAACATAACACAAGTACAATGCTTTATGCCTAATTATTCTATTGATGTCTAATTTTGATGGAATGTTATGTCTCCACAAATCTGAGTAAAATCTGTTCCATCATTGGCCGATGTCTTCTAACCTTTAAATAGAAGAACAAGAGTGGGTTAAGTAACGGGTCAAAACAAGTTCAAGTCAGATTGACCCAAAAGATTTATTGCCCGAATATTTTATTTTTTAATAAACAATTAGTGTGTCTAATATGATTGCAAAAACTATATTTTTAAAAAAATAATCCAATTTTTGTAATGAAATGACTAATTAGGTTTAACACATTTGACTAAACGGGTCATTTTTAATACAGTATGAAACGGGTGGGGCGGGTTAAACCGCAAATACTACTTTGTCCATTTTTTATAACTTTTTAGGTATAATGTATACATAGGCCACCCGAGTATTTAAAAGGTTAAATGACGGTCACATAAATATCAAAACAATAAAGGCCCTTAACATTAAATCTCTGCAGAGATGTAAAATAACAAAATGCCCATGCTCTACTCAAACAAATTTTGGTCATCTATCTAGAATTGATTCAGGGTATTTTGGTCATTTTACAATGATGTGAGAACTTTAAAATAAAAGGCATTTTTGTCATTTTACTTTTGTCCAAATTGGCATAATCAAAACCTTTTTGACATGTTCCCCTTTCACCTAAAATTTTCTTTTTGTTTGACCCGTTTTACATACAACACAACCCAAAGCGACAAATTCACACGTAAACGGGTCAAAATAATAACCTCGACAATTGACCCATTTCTATTTTATATATTTTTTTGCTAATTTCGTACTAAAGAATATTAGGTATGACTTACTTTTACGCCTGTCATTGATAAAAGCTTGTGAGAAGCAACGTAAATAACATCAGAGTTCTCCAAACTCTTTTCCACAAAATAGATAACTTCAGAAACCCCTGACTATATTATAATATAAAAATTCAAGATATTTACTGTTTGAAAAAAATGCAATAGAAAAATCACAAGTAGGAAATATTAAAAAAAGGTCTTTAAACTAACCTGAATGATAACTTTTGCACACTCATTGCAAGGAAACATTGTAACATAAAGCTTCTGCAAAGTTATAATACAACAAATTATAAGTCATTTTTTGACACTAACTATTTATAAAAGATAAAATTTGTTGGACACAAACTGTTTCGGGTCAACCTGACCTGACCCGTTTACCCAACCCGCCGACCCTATTGTGCAGCCTGTATCCTAAATAATACTAACGAAACAATTATGAGACTAATAAAATAAAGTTGGAACAACCTGCCCTGCAGCAGATGCATGATTTGTGTTCAGGATGCAATTAACTTCAGCATGACAAACATAACTACAAAAATGAAAACAATTTAGAAAACAATAGCAATTTTGTGTATAACTGTATACATTTCCATATAGTTTGCCCTAAATTCTGTAAGAAACTTGTAGACTTGTAGTAGTAGTAAAGTTTATAAAAATGTAATTACGATACTTACGGATATTTGGTCTCTAAAGGATCATTATATTTGGATTTCTGAAAGCAAAAAGAAGTTAGTGGTAAACAATTAGTAATAAACGTTAGTACATAACTAAATTAATACAAATACCGACTTTTGACCATGGAAGTTTGTCGTCAGAGCAACCACGTGGAAATCCATTGTAACCAATGCCTGCTTATATGGCATGAATATACATGTTAAAAATATAAAAAATAAATAAATTAAACGTGTAGGCAGGTAAAATAATAACAAAAGCCAGTAAATCATCTAAATTCATCTTGCATAATCACTTTACACAGTGGTCGGATTTGATAATTTAAACCTTTTGTAGTTACCAAACTGTATACCAGCTAAAAACCTTGTAATTACCAAAACAGATTTTACAAAGTTATAATTAGCAAAATGGACCACCGCCTAAAGTAAATTGTTATTTTATGAAATTATGACACTTGAAATATAACATTCCTTTATGAATTCATACCAAGTATTATATCATCTTGACTCACCAAGCATGCTCCAACCTACAACAAAAATAATGCAAAATTAGCAACAAATCAAAGTTTTCCACCTCATCATGTTGCAACCACATCATTGCTTTATGAGGTCATCATGTTGCTATAACTTGAGAAAGAAAAAATAATAGTATTTCATTTTATTGATTAAATGATAGAACAAGTGAAATAAATAGAACTCAAAATCTCAAATCCTAAGACCTTATAATTGCAAATCTATCATAATTAATACTATACGAACCTATAGATTATGGAATCAAACTTTATAATTATCTAGAGCATAGGATAATCATGAAGCAAATAACAAGAATATGGAAAGTAAATCCCAAAACTTGCCAAACGACACAAAATTAAAATTGTTTGACTAATTTAGATGCAGTAAATACACAAAGCAAATTCCAACCTGCCTGTTTGGATCCTTGGATCTCTCAGCTGATAGAAATGCAATTGCCATAAAATAGTCATCCCATGATAAGTATCTGCATTACAATTCATACAATTTCTCTGATAAGCAAAAACAAAAAGAAAAAAAATAAAAACAAACTCTCGGAACTAATTAACTTCACCCTTTGCGTTTGGATGGATCGTAAGGATCATTAGAAAATGAACTCCTCTGTATCACGTCTTCTGAAGCAGATGAAACGGCGAACAGCTTCTTTCTAGGGTTTACTAAGAAACGAAATGCAATTGCGGTGGCAACAGCACCAGCGACGGCTGCCGCAGATATGAGAGTCAATTCTCTTGAATTCATGGCCGGAATTCGAATATGCTCTAACGAAGAAGACGAAATTCACCGAGAAAATGCATCCTCCATTGAAGAAATTTTGCCGCCAAAAAAGTTAGTGATAGGTAAGAAGATAGCGGGAAAAAGAGTGTTAGGATTTACGTTTTGGGCCCTTTTTAACATTTAACTTGGGCCTATTTGACTTTGATATAATTACCGATTAATTAGAGTATAAGGTACATAAGATTTACGTTTTGGGCCCTTTTTAACATTTCAGACGGGTAGTGATTTTGGGACCACACAAATTACTTCACCAACTACAATGTATAACATTTAAAGCATCATGTACAACTACTGTAAAGTAGTGATTGTGGTAGGTGAAGTAATACATGTGCTCCTAAAATCACTATCCATTTCATAACCTCACTTTCACGTAAGAATGCGTTTTTTTAAAACTTATAAAATGATATCTAAATTGGTGTGTTTTATAAAAAATATAGGATAATATATATAATAAGTGAATTGGCTTAAAATTAAGGTTTCTAAATTGAGGAATATCCTGTAACATACGAGTTTTAAATTCAAGTATTTTAAATGTTAAGTTCTTTATTAATTGATAAATGATAAGGAATTAAGTCTTGATAGTTAGAATTTTGATGAAAAATATGTGTTATGGGTGTTTGATTAAGTGGGATAAGTTAAAAAGGACAAAAAGTTGAAAATTGCAGCATCTGGGTAGATAGCGGCGCTATCTTGAAGATAGCGGCGCTATCTTGGCTGGTATCCAACAGCGACCCGTTTTAGCGAAGGGGTAAACGCGAAAAATTGAGAGATAGCGAGGCTATCTTGGAAGATAGCGGCGCTAAAAAGCGCGGGGTCAAGATAGCGGCGCTATCTTGTAGATAGCGGCGCTATCTTGTGCAGATCAGACATAAAAACGGGATTTTGACCCATTTCAGCTCAATTCTTTTCCAGAACTTTCTCTCGACGGGTGTGGGCGATTTTTGGTGATTTTGGGTGTTCTTGGGTAGATTTTAGCTGGAAATCAAAAGGTTATCATCTATTGTGTTGATAACTAAGGTAAATCATCATCCCTAACACCATGCATGTGTATAAATGGATGTAGTGAGTTAGTAGGTCATGAACCCTAGTTAGGGTTTGAGTTATAAGACTGAAATTGATGATTGTATGTTATGTATAACAGATAATTAGCTAGGAAACTTGAAATTATCATGTGATTATGCACCTAGATGGGTAGTTAGTAGATTAGGGTTTTGGGTCATCACCATTTAGGGAGAATTGGAGATTAGGGTCAATTTTAGTTGTATTTATGGACTAGAATATTGATTTAAACATGTGTGATTATATTAGGTAAATCATTGGGAGGTTGTGATAACTCCGTTGATCGGTGACGTTGAAATTTGCTCGGTTTGACATTGAAGTTGCTTAATCCCAGGTGAGTTCACTATGTGCAATGTGTATACTTTTAATTATATAATATATTTATGTAAAGTGATTAATTGGTACTTGTTTCAATTGGTAACCTTGAATATTGACTTGGACTTCGAGATTACCTTGTTGAACCTTAACATTTCCTTGACCCGTTTGAGTGGATTTCCTTGAGTGATATTTCGTTTCGTGAGGACCCATGGCGGCTCGAGTATTACTTCGTGTGATATGTCGGGCGGTGGACGCGGGAGTACCTGGCGGAGGAGTGGTATGGACCGTGGTGGTGAAGCTGGATCATGGACTCGGTTAGGGGTGCCATGGTCACCTTCATCGGCCTCATTCCCTAATTGCCTAAGGGGGAATGCCGCACTTTGTTAAATCTGAATATTGTACTTTGATCATTGTAGACCCGGTATGGATATGTGATACTTTGTGAGGATGTTGTTGTGCTAACCCGGTACTTTGACCCGTTACCATTTATTTATTCATTTATGTTAATTTATATAATTAATTAGTATAACATTATACATTGTGGAACTCACTAAGCTTTATAGCTTACACGTTTAGTTGTTACCATTTTTCAGGGATAGACAAAGGCAAAGGCAAGTGTGAATAGGTACTTGAAGTTGGATTTGCTTGAAGCTTGGGAAAGCTTCTCTTTTGGTATAGTTTAAAATTTTGGTGCTTGTCTTTTGGGATTGTTTAGTTGGTTTGTATCCGGAGTAGTTAGTTGGTTCATGACATGTATATTTTCTTTTGGTATTTATGTTTAAAACTTGTATTTTTGGTTTGGTTTGGTTAAGTTGGTTGTATTTGATGTTGAAAATGGTTGTTTTTGAGATAGGTCCTTACAAATATGGTATCAGAGCATTGATTTGAGTGAACTAGGTATCATTGTGGTACTAGACTCAAACTTAGGCATTGATGGTATAGTGTATAGGCTAAGAGCTTAGGTCGGATACAAACCATAGGTTGGACATGTATGTATGAGTCTAAAGAAATGTTAGGGTGAGTGTTATTTAATATATTCTTTATCTTTTCATAAAATTTCAGTTAGGGATGGATCAAGGAAGTAGTAACAATGATAATGACGGTTCGAGAAGTGCGGAGCACCCTGAGTTAACTCCTTCGGGTCCTCGAACCCAAGGAACAAACCCTAGTAATCGTGAAGAAGAAGAAGAAGTGGTATCACCGAGGGAGGAAAGGTTGATGAATAGGATGGCGGACATGGTCCGAGCAACCTTTGAACAATTTAGACGCGAGGAGAAAGAGAAGTTGAAAGAAAAGGAAAAGGTAGTAGATGAATCCCCGAGTAAGAAGTCGGGAACGGTTTCGTTCAAAACTTTTCGAAGTAGTGGGGCCACGGAGTTCTCGGGTGTGTCGAACCCCGTTGAGGCGTTGTTATGGGTTGAAAATACGGAGAAGGTATTTCGTATTTCTCGTGTGGCCAAGGATGATCAAACGGTGTATGCCACCGCTATGTTTACCGGGAAGGCTTTAACTTGGTGGAATAACACGTTTAAGATCTTGAATGAGGAAGAACAAGATCATATGAGTTGGGATTCGTTCAAGGCCCGATTCCTTGAACAATATTGCCCAAGTGATATGAGAAGAAGGTTAGAGAAGGAGTTTTTAGAACTCAAGCAAGGAACTTTGTCGGTAGATGAGTATGAGACATTGTTCAATCAAAAGGCACAGTTTGCCACGAAGTACATCCCAACCGAAGTTGAGAAGATTCAAATGTTTGTAGAAGGGTTAAGATATGAGATACAAGACTTTGTAAGCAACCGTGATATCCCGTCGTTTGCTAAGGCGGTGGAGTATGCTCGAAGAAGAGAGCACGATTTGAGTCTTCGTGGGGAATTGACTCCCGAATCTAAACGTCAAAAGGTTGAACAAACTAATTCGTCTCCTTCCGGTCATATTAATCGATTTATTCCTAACCGTCGAACCCAATATCAAGGGTCATCTCGGCCTCGTGGCCAATCCCAATCGTTTTCTATTCAAGTAAGATTGAAATGAAAATAAATTCTATGATATATATATGTTTATGAATTTCTGGTCATGCCATTTGGTTTAACAAATGCCTCGGCCGCCTTTATGGATATGTTGAATCGGGTATGTCGTCCTATGTTGGATAAGCCGGTTATTGTTTTTATCGATGACATCTTAGTATATTCTAAATCCGAGAGTGATCATGCTTCGCACCTTCGTGAAATCCTTAATCTGCTACGAAAAGAGAAATCGTATGCCAAGTTTTCCAAATGTGAATTTTGGTTACGCCAAGTTCAATTCCTTGGTCATGTGGTATCAGGTGAAGGTATATATGTCGATCCTTCAAAGATTGAGGCGATTAAGAATTGGGAAGTGCCCCGAAATGCTTCCGAGATCCGAAGTTTCTTAGGTCTCGCGGGTTATTACCGCCGGTTCATTAAAGATTTTTCTCGATTGGCCGTGCCCCTCACGAGTCTTACCCGAAAAGATGTGAAGTATGAATGGGGTGAAGCACAAGAAAAAGCCTTTAGAATGTTGAAAGATTGTTTGATGAATGCTCCTATTTTGTCATTACCCGAGGGTGAGGAAGATTTTGTTGTTTATAGTGATGCATCAAAAATGGGACTCGGGTGTGTTCTCATGCAGCGAGGAAAAGTCATAGCCTATGCATCCCGTCAATTGAAAGAGTATGAAAAGAATTATCCAACTCATGATCTTGAGTTATCCGCCGTAGTGTTTGCATTAAAAATTTGGAGGCATTATTTGTATGGGATTAAGTTCCAACTCTTTACCGATCAAAGAGTCTCAAATATATATTTAGCCAACAATCACTGAATATGCGACAACAACGTGCTATGGAACTCATTAAGGATTACAACTGTGAAATTTTGTATCATCCCGGTAAAGCGAATGTTGTTGCTGATGCTCTAAGCCGTAAAACTTACCGTTCGAGTATGTGTTATGCAATGTCCTCCACTACATTGAAGTTTATTTTACTTGATGATCTTAAGAAGTGGCAAGATGAGGCGTTAGAACCCGAAAATATTAAGAAGGAAAGGATGGTGAATTATGAGAAAGATTTAGAAGTAGATGGCCGAGGTGTCAGAGTTTTTTGTAACCGATTATGGATACTGAAGATTGGAGAATTGAGAAATGATGTGTGTAACGACCCGAAAAAGCGTAAATGCAGCCTTTAATGCTCATTCAAAACCCTAAAATTCTCTCTCAAAGTGTGTGTACGGATTTCTGGAGAAAAGTGTTGAAAAAGGTTGAATCTTCATCAAATCTTGGTGATTCTTGCTCCTAGTTGAAGAACAAAGGTAAATCTTCATCTCTTTTGGGATTTTAGCCATAGATTCAAGTAGGGAAAGCTTGAATCTCAAACCCTAGTTTTGGGTTTGTTCATGAATGTTTGAATGGAAGTTGAATAACTTAAATCTATGGTATTTTATCAAGGAAAATGTGTTTGTGAAATGGATTTAGGAAAATATGAAGGTTTTTGGAATTAGGGTTTGGTAATTTGGGGAAATATGATGCTAGTAGTTAACTAGCCATGGATTATGTAGTTAGTATTGATGTTTGATGTAAACCATTGTATTGGTTTTGGTATTAGGTCATTTGGTGGAAGGATTTGAGGTTCAAGTCTTGGGAAGAGACACTGTGTTCAAGAAACACATCTTTTGGATAAGCTTGATTAAGGTGAGTACATGTGAACTTTCAAAACTGAGTACATAGTTAGTAAATGTTTTATGTTTTCATGCTTTATCGAGTCTATAAGTAATTTGGTCAATTATGTGATTACTAATGAATTGCTTATGTGATAATGAATTGATTAATTGATTAAGAGATGATGGAGCTATAAGCTCATGGTGATAAATGAAAATGATGATGATGATTATGATGTCCCTAGGGCCATGATAGATTGGAGGCATTCCGATTATTATGGTTCCTTAAGGTTAGTGATAGATTGGAGGCATTCCGATTACCCAATACCTATGAGTACCGGTAGATTGGAGGCATTCCGGTTACCGTGGATATGACGGTCTTGATAGATTGGAGGCATTCCGATTATCTTGACATTGGCCAATGATGAAAGAAATGAAGTGACCCGAATGGAATTAATATTATTATTATGATATAAATGACATTATGTGACTAGTTGTTTATCGGGTCTAAAACCCATGTATCTCACGAGGCAATTTTGTCTCACGTACTATGTTTGTGTTTTTGCTATGTACTCAGGTTCGGGATCGAAGATCTAGGAGGCCCGTTTAGGAGAGGCCTTGTTGAGATTAGCTTGGTGTGATGATTAGAGCTCTTGTCCTGTGGCTAAGATATAATTTGTAACACCGTTTTTGTAAACTCTGATAATCTCAAACAAGAAACCTTTTTAGTTTTTGTAAAGTCGGTATTTGACACCGATATATTATTACTTATTTTGGGATGAAATGTTGTTTAAATATTATTTTGAAAAATGAGGTGTTACAATGTGTTGTGAGAGGCACATAGTTCAAAGTTCTCAATTCATCCGGGTATGAATAAAATGTATCATGATTTAAGGTTGGATTATTGGTGGCCAGGAATGAAGAAGGATATCGGGAAGTTTGTGCAGGAATGTAATGTTTGTGCACAAGTTAAAGCCGAACATCAGAAACCCTACGGGAGTTTGCAACCACTTAGCATTCCTGTTTGGAAGTGGGAGGAAATTTTCAGGGATTTGATTACTAAACTTCCGAGAACCGCGCGTCAACACGATTGTATTTGGGTGATTGTCGATTGTTTGACCAAAAGTGCGCATTTCCTTGCTATGAGAGAAACGGCACCAATGGATTCTTGGGCACAAGTGTATTTAGATGAGATAATTGCTAGACACGGTGTTCCATTGAGAATTGTGTCAGATAGGGATTCCCGGTTTACTTCTAATTTTTTGGGAAGTATGCAGAAAGAGTTGGGGTCGAAAGTAGCTCTTAGTACCGCCTATCACCCTCAGACTGATGGGCAGACCGAGAGAACGATCCAAACTTTGGAAGACATGCTTAGGTCGTGTATTCTAGAATTCGGGGGAAATTGGGATAAATATTTGTCATTAGCTGAATTTTCTTATAATAATAGTTATCATTCATCGATTGGTATGGCACCGTATGAAGCTTTATATGGAAGAAAGTGCCGTACACCTTTGTGTTGGCGAGAAGTAGGAGGAAAGGTGTTGGTGGGGCCTGAATTGATCCAGGATACTAATGACAAAATTCGGATAGTCCGAGAAAGAATGAAATCGGCTCAAGATCGTCAAAAGTCTTATGCTGATAAAAGGCGAAAGCCGATAGAATTTTCGGTAGACGATTTTGTGATGTTAAAGGTGTCGCCGTGGAAGGGTGTCATGAGATTTGGGAAGAAAGGTAAATTGAGTCCTCGATTTATCGGCCCATTTAAGATCATAGAACGGGTCGGAAAACAAGCTTATCGACTAGAATTACCGGAAGAATTGGCGGGTATCCATAATGTGTTTCATGTTAGTTATTTAAGGAAGAGCCTTGGAGAACACGTGGAAACAGTACCGTTGACCGAAGTCAAAGTCAACGAGAAATTGAAGTATGTAGAGGAACCGGAAGAAATAATTGACCAAAAGTAGGTCAATCTCAAGAACAAAGAAATTCAGTTAGTGCTAGTCAGATGGAAACATCATAGAGGCCCGAATTGCACGTGGGAAAGAAGGGAAGATATGATCGAGAAATATCCTGTAACGACCCGAAAATTTGAATCAAATAAATTATGGAAAAAATATGATAAATAAGGATAAATCGTTTAAAAGACGTGGGAATTGGTTTCGTATCATTTGGACACCGTTTGATATGGTTAAGGACGAAACCGGGCACTTGAACAAGAAGGAAAACGAAGTATGGCTGCCAGGCCAAGTTCGCGGCGCGAACTTGGCAGATAGCGACGCGAAGTATCGAGCAAACCAACAGCGATCTGAAATAGCGGTGGGGAAAACGCGAAGTTGAGATAGCGTTGGAGTTCGCGGCGCGAACTGTTGACGCGAATTAACGCGGGTTCGAGATCGCGACGCGATCTCTGGGATGGCGACGCGAAGTTTGCCTGGAACAGGTTAAAATCGGGATTTTTGGGTTTTTCTCTCATTCTAAACCCTAGAACCTTTTCTCATAGTGTGTGAGTGCGTTTTGAGTGGAAAAGAGCTGGTGGATTCGATTATCACACTCAATCTTGAATATTCTTGCTCTATTGTTGAAGTATAAGGTAAATCTCTACTCCTATTTGTCATAGATGGTGTTTTTGTGTGAAAATGGTGATGTATGCAAACCCTAGTTGGAGGGTTTGGCATGGGTGATGAAATGGAGGTAAGGTAACTTAGATCTATGGTATTTTAACAAGGAAATCATGTTCATAACATGGATTTATGGAGATCTTAAGATCTATGAAAACCTAGGGTTTTATGGGTTGTCAAATTTGGGGAAAAGTGATACTAGTGGTAACTAGTGATAGATTATGTAGTCAATGGTGATGTTTGATGTTAAACCTTGTGTGGTTTCATGATTAGGGCATTTGTTGAAAGGCTTGGAGTTCACAAGTCTTGGGAAGTGAAGATTTGATTCAAGAAGCTCATGAGGATTAAGCTTGGCTAAGGTGAGTACATGTGACTTTTAACTGGGTACATAGCAAAAAGGATTTTGAAATGAAAATGATGTTATGGAGTCTTTATAAATATTTTGATAAAGATATGGATTAGAAAGATAAGGAAAATATGTTATTATGATATTAAGATATAGTCTATAAAATTGGCTACTTTGATAAGTAAGCATGATTATATAAATTGTTAATGAGTTTTTATTAATAAGAAGTATTAGTAAAGATAATGATTGAGAGTATATATGATATGGAGTTTTATTAGTAAATATATTAATAAGACTAATGATGATGATTCTCAAGTAATAAGTAGTTATTAGTAAGATTTTTACTAATAAGAGTAATGATTGAAATGCTAAGAGAATAAGTATAAAGTGACTAGTAACAGATAAGTATTCTGGTCAAAGTAAAGCTAAAGTAATATGATTTTTGATAAATGATAAATATGTACATTGTTTATTAAAAGACTTGATAAAGTCAATATTGAAAATGAATGAGTAATGAGAATGATGAGATAATTAGAATATGTGTATTCTAATTAATGATGAATTTGATGAATGGAGCTGAGGCTCATATTGTGATGAATAAGATATCCGGAATAAGACCGCCCAGAAATGGGGGAGCATGAGACATCTACTTGGGGTGGTACCTCCCTGCGCAAAGAGTAGAATGTCACAGTTTACGACACCCAGTGTTGGGTGAGCATGACGACCCGGTAACGGGGAGAGCTTATGAATCTCGGTAAGATGGGGGTTCCCAATTACCTTGATAGTTTACCTATGACATCCCATATCGAGAGAGTTGGCTTCGGAGAGGTCCGTTGCATATGTGATAAAGAAAGAGTAAGCTTTGAGATAGCTTACATAGTTGTGATTATGTGATGAATGAGCTTATGGTAAGCTTGTTAACTAATACGAATAAATGATTAGAAAATGAGATAGAGGGTAATATATGAGTTAATAAAGTTGATAAAGATGAGTATTTATACTGTTATAAATAGTGTTTATAAATCTTTTGAGAATGGGTCGAAAAACCCATGTATCTCACGAGACTATTTTTGCCTCACGTACTACTTTGTTTTTGGCTATGTACTCAGGTTCATGATCGTTGGATTAGAAGGTCCCGTTAGAAGTGGCCTAGTGTTGATCAGCTCGGGAGCTCGTAGGTAGATCCCGTTTATCCTATGGTTATGATATTGTTTTGTAACACCGGTTTTAAACTCTGATAAACTTTTAAATGGTTTTTGTTAAACCGTATTTTGGGATATCGGACTTTGTAATATTTTTATTTAAAAATATGAATTGAATGATGTTTTAAAAATTGAGGTGTTACATATCCGTTCTTGTTCAAGTCAACCTAATTTCGGGACGAAATTCTCAAAAGGAGGAGGTAATTGTAACATACGAGTTTTAAATTCAAGTATTTTAAATGTTAAGTTCTTTGTTAATTGATAAATGATAAGGAATTAAGTCTTGATAGTTAGCATTTTGATGAAAAATCTGTGTTAGGGGTGTTTGATTAAGTGGGATAAGTTAAAAAGGACAAAAAGTTGAAAATTGCAGCATCTGGGTAGATAGCGGCGCTATCTTGAAGATAGCGGCGCTATCTTGGCTGGTATCCAACAGCGACCCGTTTTAGCGAAGGGGTAAACGCGAAAAATTGAGAGATAGCGAGGCTATCTTGGAAGATAGCGGGGCTAAAAAGCGCGGGGTCAAGATAGCGGCGCTATCTTGTAGATACCGGCGCTATCTTGTGCAGACCAGACATAAAAACGGGATTTTGACCCATTTCAGCTCAATTCTTTTCCAGAACTTTCTCTCGACGGGTGTGGGCGATTTTTGGTGATTTTGGGTGTTCTTGGGCAGATTTTAGCTGGAAATCATAAGGTTATCATCTATTGTGTTGATAACTAAGGTAAATCATCATCCCTAACACCATGCATGTGTATAAATGGATGTAGTGAGTTAGTATGTCATGAACCCAAGTTAGGGTTTGAGTTATAAGACTGAAATTGATGATTGTATGTTATGTATAACAGATAATTAGCTAGGAAACTTGAAATTATCATGTGATTATGCACCTAGATGGGTAGTTAGTAGATTAGGGTTTTGGGTCATCACCATTTAGGGAGAATTGGAGATTAGGGTCAATTTTAGTTGTGTTTATGGACTAGAATATTGATTTAAACATGTGTGATTATATTAGGTAAATCATTGGGAGGTTGTGATAACTCCGTTGATCGGTGACGTTGAAATTTGCTCGGTTTGACATTGAAGTTGCTTAATCCCAGGTGAGTTCACTATGTGCAATGTGTATACTTTTAATTATATAATATATTTATGTAAAGTGATTAATTGGTACTTGTTTCAATTGGTAACCTTGAATATTGACTTGGACTTCGAGATTACCTTGTTGAACCTTAACATTTCCTTGACCCGTTTGAGTGGATTTCCTTGAGTGATATTTCGTTTCGTGAGGACCCATGGCGGCTCGAGTATTACTTCGTGTGATATGTCGGGCGGTGGACGCGGGAGTACCTGGCGGAGGAGTGGTATGGACCGTGGTGGTGAAGCTGGATCATGGACTCGGTTAGGGGTGCCATGGTCACCTTCATCGGCCTCATTCCCTAATTGCCTAAGGGGGAATGCCGCACTTTGTTAAATCTGAATATTGTACTTTGATCATTGTAGACCCGGTATGGATATGTGATACTTTGTGAGGATGTTGTTGTGCTAACCCGGTACTTTGACCCGTTACCATTTATTTATTCATTTATGTTAATTTATATAATTAATTAGTATAACATTATACATTGTGGAACTCACTAAGCTTTATAGCTTACACGTTTAGTTGTTACCATTTTTCAGGGATAGACAAAGGCAAAGGCAAGTGTGAATAGGTACTTGAAGTTGGATTTGCTTGAAGCTTGGGAAAGCTTCTCTTTTGGTATAGTTTAAAATTTTGGTGCTTGTCTTTTGGGATTGTTTAGTTGGTTTGTATCCGGAGTAGTTAGTTGGTTCATGACAGGTATATTTTCTTTTGGTATTTATGTTTAAAACTTGTATTTTTGGTTTGGTTTGGTTAAGTTGGTTGTATTTGATGTTGAAAATGGTTGTTTTTGAGATAGGTCCTTACATATCCAAATGCTACGAACGTGTAAACGTTAAAAGGAGTTGAAAAAAAAAAGAGTGACAGCAATTCCTTCCCTCAAAACAAAGCATTAGCAAGAAAAAAGAATTCAAAGACAAAAGGCTAAAGTCATCCATTTCTTTCAATTCCAGTACAACTAAACTGACCCCCCACCCACACATATGTTATGACCAAAATGCCCTTCATATCTATATCATACATAATACTAAATACATTAGCCAACGGGCTTAGTCGTCAATTTGCAGCCCCTAGTTGGGTTTGGAAATATTGCATGGACATCAAGGGCATTTTCGGAACTCCACTTGCTAGAAACAATCTATATAAAGATGTGAAATAACTATACGTTTGCAAACTGCATCCCTCCTAAGAAAAATGGAAGATGATCAAATGGAATTACAACTCCTTCATACACCAAACACAAGACCCTCCCAATCACGTGCCTCATCAAGAGCATTCGATTCGATAATGTTTCAATCTGACGGCCAAATGAATATTGTAGGTCCGTCATTGGACCTGCAATTATCCAACAGTACACAGCCAGTTAATCCCTCCCTTGACAACTGCATGTTGGGGATGGATCATGATCGTAAAGGCTCTACAAATGAGTTACAATGGCAAGAATCGGATCAAATTCAAATCACAACAATGGAAAAAGCGTATGTGGAGCGGATACGAGAGATGACACAACGAGAGATGGAGTTGGCACAATCAGAGATGTCATGTGCGAGGCACATGTGGGACAGTGCACGAGAGGAGATTGAGAAGGTGGAGAGAATGAAAGCACAATCAACGCATTGGATTGATTCGACTTGTATGGAGATAACTTGTCAAGCATGTAGACAAGTATTCCGGCCCTAATTGGTTTTAAGAACACCAAATCATTAGTAAGATACTTAATTAGTTAATTATGAGAAAATTTGGTGGTTAATTCCAATATATATGGTCGAGTTTATATAGTAATAAAATTTTAAAAGTTTATTTTAGATTTGAGATTAATTAAATTACAACAATAATAAACGGTATATGGAATACATTCATGTACACATAAAATCTTATGGCCATTGTGTGATATTAATGTGACATTTAGGTTGAGGCCATCCATATATGGTGAAGTATTTGGTGTTCATCCTTTCCTGATGCAATATTTGGAACAAATGATTTGGACACTTTGGCATGGGGTGCAAGTGAAATCAGGAAGGGACAAAGGATGGTGGAGGGGTGTGTACCATGTGATTTGCCGTTTCTTTTCCATTTCAAAGTTGATTAATGATGAGTTCGTTAACCTGTCCAATTATTAAGTTTTATAATAATAATGCTATATTCAATACAGACACTTATTTTGGGGAGAGAACAAATATAGTAAGGAAGAAGGAATTATTAAACAACATTTACTATCTCAATCTTAAATTGTGACAAACAAAATAAGGCGTAACCATCAATCAAACCTCTCGCAGCTGCCACCCACCGGTCATACTGTCAGTGGTAAATCACCACTATTAAAAAGACATAAACAAGTGGAATCAATGTACATAAAAATTAACCCTAATCCATTGCACTAAAACTTGGGGCATCCCACCCTAATTGGTCCACAATTTTCCTTATTCTTTCTTTTGAATCCCCTAAAGCTGTAGTGAAATCAGCGACAACTAAACTCACACTTCAACTGAAAATAAACAGATACATTCATTCCAATAATACTCCTCACTAGATATTTTGTATATTTAATCCACACACAAAATTTCAATAGATACAATCTTGTTGCCTTCTACGTCTCTAAATCGAAGTCATTTAACCGATGCTCCAATCGACAACATCGTTCCAATAGTATCGGTTCAAGGAAGAGAAGTGATGGGCAACTGAAAGTACCGTTGATACTAATCTAAGGAATTACTTTGGTGTGAATAAAGCTCCAAAGTAGGAAGTACATATATAAAATCTTTTAATCATATTTTTAACATCTTAAAAGCCATATTATACATTTGATCAATTACTGAACAGTTGAACATGTTTATAAAATACATAATGCTTCTCCAAATTACAAAAATAGTCAAAGTAGACAAGTTAATTATGTGCTCCGGACAGGCAAAACACGAAAGTCGATATGTCCGAGTGGTTAAGGAGACAGACTTGAAATCTGTTGGCCTTCGCCTGCGCAGGTTCGAACCCTGCTGTCGATGTTTTATATTTTCTGACACATTTAATAACTGTGAAATGATTTTATATGACTTCGAATAGGCCACTCAAGAAATTTATAATTTTACTTTACCTGGGAAGAATTGTTTGATTAATGTGGTCAATAATGGCTGCTATCAAGGAATCACTATTTTATACGACATGCTTTCAATATAATTTATACCATTTTCTACAAAAGAATATGCATTAACCTCGATTACTCTTTTCCTTTCAATGGTTCAAGTCAACATAAGTCAGCCCGACTCAACTCATTAACAGGCTCTTCTTAAGAAATATCTAAATGGGTTAAACGGTTTGCCGGGTTAAACAGGTTTGAAATTCTCCATAAAATCCCTGCAGATAATTTCAAAATTGGAAACGAGGCGAATTTTAATCTTCAAAAAAATATTAAAAAAAGAAATTTCCATTGAACAATGATAAAATTTCAGAGGAGGTGGTCGTGGGATTAGTGGGCTTGCAAAACGAGTCGTCTATGAATAAATTTCGAAAAAAAAGAAGTTCAAACTAATGTTTTTTTTCTTTCTAAATAACAACAATTTAACATTATAATATGCCAAGAGACTCATAAAACATACTTTGAATGTCATATTTAACCATCAAACTTCAAATACAATTGGATAGCTTGAACTGACATTCAGCAAAGATCGATAAAAGTCGCAATAAAACATAATCATATTAATTGAAGATTAGGTAGAAGTAATAATGTTCCTCAAACACAACATTACATCAGGTTTATGCTGGCTAACCCTGCATTTGATGGTTCATGCTTGTAGAGGTCACTGCTGACATTTGTTCATTTTGGTACCTAAAATTTCATCAAAAATATGCATAAAAATCTCACCTTTTTCAAATCTTGTAAAAAGATTCAAAACTATCCCAATAATAAAAATACCTTACACGTTAGCAAAGATGTGGGTATGAATAAAAAAGTTCAAATATCTATTACCTCATTCTTTTTGTGTCATTATAGAGTTTTAGTTACTGGATTTTTACCCAAAAAAAAAAAAAAAGTCTTCTGAAAAAATCATGTTTTATCCAACCTTTAGTAACTCTTTTTTTTTTTACTTTTAGTGACACTTTAGTGTTGACACTTTATATGTGTCACTAATGAATTTTTTCTTGTAATGATTCTTCAAGATTAGTTATAAATGGCGTTTTCATACCCGATTTGCAATGTAGTTTCACAACCAATTGGGTGATAAAACCCGTCACGTGTGGTTTGAGACATTTGGTGTTGATGATGCCCATAAACCATTCCATTCGTATTTGCGTGTGGGTCCCACTGGAGTGCTTCTACTTGGCTTTCTTCATCTAACTGTCAACACAAAAAGTTTCAATTTTTGAATCATACAACAAAGAAATTATAAACATCAGATAAAAACGTGTATTATATTACTCTGAGTCGAAGGGTCTTGTTGGACTCATAAAGTTGTTCCTGAAAATCAAGAGAAACGGGTCATAATGGATTCATGATGAAATGGGTCGGGTTGACCCACAAACAATTTTTTGCTCATTTTGTTAAAAAAATATATTATAAATAATGTTGTGTTAATCTTGATTCTTGAGTATAATAACACTTTTACTGCAATAATAATTCAATTCTTTGAATAAAACATGTTTACGAGATTGCGTGTTTTTTTTATAGATGTTGGTCTACTTTTCTATTTGACCAGTCCCTTTTTAGCTAATTTCATTTAATATGACCCGTATGACATAGAAAAACGACCCATTCATAAGTAAATGGGTTGAAATTGACAATTCTTGAAAATATGGTAAATCCAAGAAATTGTTCGTACCATCTTTTGTTGTTCATAGAGGTTGTCGAGCAATGTGTCAACAAGATCATAATTAATTGCAACCAACACAAAAAGTAACATTTTTACATTTTTATTCCATTTTTTAGATAAAGAAACATGGGTTATATCCATAAATGTGATCCCGATATCGGTTTTTGTTGAAATCATATAAGGTCGAGGTGTTGACTTTCAAGAGTCAAACTAACAAAAAAAGCCGAAAGGTAACATTTTAATGCTGTTTTTTAAATAAAGAAAAATGGGTTATGCTGGGTATATACGTATATCCAGAAATGGACTTCAGTTACGGGTTTTTGTTGATTTCCTAAAAGGTCAAAGATGTTGACTTTAAGGAGTTAAACTGTAATATCTGAAATGAATTATAAGCCTCTAATTAAGTAAATGTGCCATTACAGTTCTAATATGTGTCAATGAAGAGTGAAGCTGCCTTTCAAGTGACTCAAGCTCATTAGTGGTCAACGAGTCAATCTTCTCTCCATAGTAATTCCTGAAAATTACAGCAGTGAAAAAATCAAGTTAATAACTGAATTAGAAATTAATTGTAATTAAGAAAAAAACTGAATTCTTGCTTTTCGAGTTGTTTCAGGGCATCATAGCGTTCTTTAAGCATCATGTATTCGTGGTAGCAGCTTTGTTCCTAATCACAATTAAAATAATTTCATTAAACTATACAGTTGACTTTTTGTGAGTCAACAAGAGTAACAAATCCGACTTAATACTCCCTCCATCCCACAAAAAAGTTTACATTTCTCTTGGGCACAAGATCTTAGGTGATAGTTAGTGGTGGGGTCACTAGTAATACTTTTGAGTAAAATATAAGGTTGGATTGGAGAGAGAAAGATAGTTAGTGGATATTAATGGTGGGGTTCTTAGTAAAATAATATTTTATTATGTGAGGTCCATCAAATGTGAGAAATGTAAACTTTTTTTAGGGACAAAAATTTAGTGAGAAATGTAAACTTTTTTGTGGGGCGGAAGGAGTATTTATATAACAAATATACATTTTACTTATTTTTCATAATCGGTATTAGTTCGGTTTAATTTTTCTAACTCAAATGATCATCCCAATCTGAGGACCGAAGCGAACCTATAGGACCGAAACCGTAAATCATAAAATTACAAAACCGAAACCGGGTTCGATTTGATTTCGATCAGTTTTTAGTTCAGTTTAAAATTTTCAACCCAAATTGCTCACCCCTGATAAAAACATAAAAAGAGAAAAGAACTACTAATAGTCTAGCGTTGAAGACACTTGAAATCTTAGAAATCACAGGATCACGGGTACGATCATTTTTATAGGTAAACATTTCTTAAATTGCCAGAGAATGGTTCGAAGACAACCACAAGAATGATTAGGTTGTGTAGATCACAAATAAATACGGTCCGCACTGGGGAGTCTGTTATTAACGCAATTAGCGTTTAAAAAAAAACAATATACTTCCTCCGATTCAAAATAAATGCTACATTTTGGGTTTCACGGTTTTTGAGGCAAAAGATTATAAAAGGTTAAAGTGGATTAATTGAATGGTTAGTGGATAATGGGTCCCACACCTTTTGAATAAAGTGGGGTTTATAATGTTTAAAAGTAAAAGGTAAGGGTAAATGAGTCATTTCACTTTGTTAAAGTAGATAATTAATTAGTGTGGGTCCTACTATTTTTTACCAAATAAGGTAATTTTTCAAAGTGTAGCACTTATTTTAAATCATCCATATAAGAAAAGGGAATTAGTTTTCCTACCACAATTTTTGATTCCCCTACCACAATGTACATATATTAATGTAAACTGTACAAGTATATAAAGCAGTTATTGTGGTACAATGCTTAAAAGATGTGATAGGATAATGACCCCGTATAAGAAAAATGTATCACTTATTTTGAATCGGAGGAAGTAATAAAAAGAAAAAAGAAATATTTTTGAAAGCCAAACTGGGCCTTTCAAAATTGGGACGGAGTGACGGGTTGTTCAAAATCCCGCAAGAATCTCACAAAAACGGCTTTCAAAAAGTAATCTCATCATCAATCTTTAAAAAAAATCAAAACCACCACCATGAACACACTTTTCAAATCAATTCATGACAATAAACCCCCACTTCAAATCCAATTCAACACTCTTGAAATGGAATGGGATTCCTACAAGCACTCAATTCCTCCATCAAACCGCCACCGTCTCCTGTGTCACCTCCGGCGACCACCGTTTCTTACGATTGTATGAAATCTCCCCTAAAAAACTCATGTCATTGTTACAAAACGGCCAAATGAACACCATGGTGGAGCTAAGATCGAAGTAATCGAACAACGGGTGGCTGATTTTGATGATGGTAGGGTTAAGGGGAGAAGATTGTTTGAGGAATCTGATGAGGGTTCCAATAATGGTGGATTAAAAAGTGAATCTGTAGAAAGTAGTGATCGAATTCTTGTGGATTTATTGCCGCCTGATGTGGCGGTGGCGGTGGTGTTCGGAGATGGATGATTTGGGTAGTTGTAATGTTACTTGCACTTCTAGTTTCCTATAACTGTAGTGGCGAAGATGAAGGAAGTTTAGCTCCAACATGAAATTAATTTTCCATTGATTTTTTTTTTTTTTTTGTTGGTTTCTAGTTTTTTTAATAAATTTTCTTTTTACTTATTGTTGGTTTATTTGTATTTAACGAGTGTTTCGATTTGGGCTATATGATTATTGCCAAAATCACATGCCCATATAGCTACACATATAACTTACATCTTTGAAAAATTTACTCACTAGAGAGTCTAAACAAAGCCGACAAATGAGACATTATTTCAACTAGTAAAGAAAAAACTAAAAAACAAGCAGCAAATCAAGATAAACGTTGTCCAATTTCTACTTGGGTTTAAAAGGCTTAATCTTATCCATGACGGGTTGAGCTCATCCCAAGCATCGATCCATGTAACCATTGCCTACATGAGCTTAAGGTAACACGGTTTTTAACCATTGCCTACATCGATCCATGTAACCAAGCAGCTTCAAGTCTGATTTCGATAGTCTTCCAGTGGTTAAATGAGTGATTTAAGAGTGGAATGTTGTAGAGAATGTTCCTATGGTGATTTGGAGCTTTGAATCACTTAATTTGGAGTTAAAATGAGGAAGTTATGGTCTTTTGAAGTTTGTTTTGTGGGTGAAAATAAGATAGCCGGATTTTGCTTTCTTGAGAGAGTTTCTCGAATTGTTTTGGAGTTGTGGAGTGTAAATGAAAGAGAGAGATGGATATTAGATGTTAGATGGAAATTAAGATCTCTTGGACAATTACCTAGATACTTGGACTTCCTTGTTTGTCTTAAAAGTGTGTAAGAAAAGTGATGTGTAAGAGTAAGGTGTTGTAAGGATAAGATTTGTGCAAGATTTTTGGTGTTGTGTGCAAGCAACATGTGAGTGTATGTGTGATTGTGTGCAGCCAATAATGCTCTAAATATGGGGACACAAAGTGGTTAAAGGGGCTAGAACACATTGATTATTAGCATGGGGAAGATGAGGTTGCTTTTGGTGGTTCCCATGTGTACATGCTAAATTTCAAAGTCAAATAATTAAATATTTTGTATGTGCTAAGAGGGTGAACGGTTTTGAGAGGGTTTTAGGGTAACTTTTGTTGTTCAATTAAGGGTTACAAGTTGATTAGTGCATACATGCATCGATGCAAAACTTAGTGTTTTGGAAATTACGATTTTCTTTGCATAATTAGAATTTCTTGTGACTTTATGGTTTTATACATTATATTTAATTATCATTGTGTGTCACCGAATGATTAATGTTGTTTGGGATAGTAATTAATACTTAGATCCATTAAATGAATATGTTGGACTCGTCTTTACCCATTCTAGGTCAAAAAGACGTCGAATTTATGAATTTTGGGTTTCCGACTTGATCTCTAAATAAATGACTGAGTTTAGTTTATGTTGTGTCATGATGATGTAGAATTCATGATTTAATTGAATATTTAGCAATTTAATTTTAAGTTATCTGTGAGAATTTGCTTATCAACTAGTGAAATTACGAATTGCACCGATGGTACGCGGGTTGATACTTCTATGCAATTCTAGATAGAATTGTGTTATATAATTGTGAATTGAATGATAATATTGTACTAGTGATGAATATATCATAATAAATTTATTCTCTTTATTGAATAACAAATAACTCGCACTAAAGTGCACGTGTAGCGAATACGAGAGGTAGGTCGTTTCCGAGGGTTATCACAGAAACCAAAGTTCATCTTACACATAGGGAAAATTGTGTCTTTCAGTATGGTTAAAACAACATCCACACATATGTGTATTTCAAAATTTTCAATCATACTGAAAACATAGTGTTTAGGGTTGAGTTGTAACGTTTACTAGTTGCAAATGTTTTAAGTTGTTAATAAATAGTTAGTGTGTCAGATGATTACAAAAATCATATGAGTAATGATATTTCTTTCCACTCATATGTTTACCCATTTGATCATATTGATAAACGTTAAAATTAAAGGATGATATGAGGAAATATAATTAATGGATTACACATGTTAACTTTATAAGTAGGTGTCTTATATATGAATAGGAATAAAATATATAAAAAAATATTATTTGTCAAATTATATTATTTCTATGATGATCTAATTTTTTTGATTGAGATAATTTAGGAAGGTTTTCTAAATTTGACTTTAAAAAAATATTTTAGGTAACTTTTGGCCCGTAACCTTTAAGCTACGCTTTCCTTCTCACCCATTTAACCTTTTCTTATTAAGCTAATTTTTTTATTGAGTAAATTACAAGGATAGTTTTTGAGGTTTACCCTAAATTTTATGTATGGTTATTTATTTTAAAAAATCACATTAATAATCTTTCTTTTGGAAACCTTTTCCATTGACAGTTTTTTAGTCTAACCGTGTGTTATATATTTTAAGTTTTAACATAAAAAAAGTACCATTGTAATTTTAAAGGACTGTCAGCATCATTTTGTAACATTAAAATTTAATGAACGTTATGCTAAAGGATTGTAAGTGCAAAAGTTTCCTAAAAAATAACTATTAGTATAACTTTTAAAAGTAAAGGACTATACGTAAAATTTGAGATAAACCTCAGACAATCCTTGTAATTTACTCTTTTTTATTTGACTAAAGTTTTTGTCCAAATCAAAATTTTCATGTATAATTATTTCAATAATGATCTATTTTTTTTTTTAAATTAAATTTAATAGTAAGGTTTTATTGGCCTTTAATACCCGATTTCGCTCCTTGTCCATAAAATACACGTGCTTCATCATCTCTCTATCTAGTTACTTTGATTTCAGGCAATTGAATCAATCACGTGCCTACTTTTGCCAAATTAACACGCAGTATGTGAATTTTCTTGGCATCCATGTCGAAATTACTGATATTGTAATCATTTATTTTTTTTTTTCTTTTTAATTTACTTTTACTCTAACTTCTTGATAGATTTTATGTCAGTTTTCAGTCTCTTGTTTAGGATGATAGCTTTGCCAAAATCTTTTTTCTTGAATTTCCTTTTGCCTTTTCAATAAAACAAAAATATATACTTGAACTATTTATTTGATTAAACTTAAAGCTATTATAAACGTCAAGATCCTAACCCATAAAGTCAAATTAAAAATGTGTGTTTGCTTGCATTCATAGATTAATATGCTTTACACACCACAATTTATATTTTGATACACTTATATAATTTTCTTTAAAATTTGTCTAGATATATAGTTTTTTAACCTTCCAACTCAGTTTCCACTATTTTTTAGCCACTAACCTTTTATTCACTATCTCCCAACTCAATGGCCACTAGCTACTTCTTGATCACCAACCTTAGCCACTAACCTTTTATTCACTATCTCCCAACTCAATGGCCACTAGCTACTTCTTGATCACCAACCTTCCAACTTTTATTTTGAACAACAAATATATTAAACAAACACCAAATAAAAAGGGAAGAAAACCCCATACAATGACATTATAGAATTTTAAGGAGCAGATAAAAGGAAATACCAAAATGCATATAGTAATGCATAACAAAAGACCCAGTTTTTAGCGACGACTCAAAATTTGGCCACTATAATATTAATTAGTCACCACTCACCATAATAAGTCGTTGCTAAATTTTGGTCATGGTCATTGCTGCAGAAACAATGACCAATACTAGACTGAGGTCACAAAATGATGTTACATGAAAATATTTTTTTTCTCAATAAATGATGACTATATTAGCTACCAACAAATGGAACAATAACATAAGTACGTTATTATTGTAAACGAACTTAAAGTGGTTTACTATTAATGTTTTAAAAACCGATTTTTACAATGAAATGTTGTAAATACGGTGGTACTGAATGATAATAATGTTAATTGTTAAGTATTTATGAAATAATAATTATGTTGATGGGTGTACAATACACAAAAATTAAAAATATACAAAATATATGTCATAAAATGCAATTTTTTTTCTTCCAAAACCTATCTTTTAACTAAATTCATCATTTTTAAGTTACAAAATATATACCCCTCTGTCCCACAAAAAACTTCTCATTTCACTCTAAATTTTTGTCCCACAAAAAACTTCCCATTTCCCATATTTGGTGGGATCCACACAATAAAAAACTATTATTATTAAAAACCCCACCACTAACATCCACTAACTATATTTCTCTCTCCAATCCAACCTTATATTTTAATCAAAAGTATTATCAATGATCCCACCACTAACTATCACCTAAAAACATGTGCAAAAGCCAAATGGGAAGTTTTTTGTGGGACGGAGGGAGTATATTAAAAAAATTATGTCTATTATTAATTTTTTTTAGAGAAACCGGTATTTTGTATTTCGAACACACAGTTCAACCAGAGTTTTATGTTCATTCGGCCGGTTCCGACCGAGATATAACAACCATTGATCTTTCCGGCCGGCTACTTTCGGTTTGACCAGGTTTGACATGTCGGTTCAACCAAATTTTTAAAACATTGGAATTCATAATTATCAAAGAAATTAAGTTAGGGAATACACCTAAATGCAACGTTCCTTGTTGATTACGTTAATGATTTTTGTGTGTAATACAGTAATACTTAGAGATTTCTCTTACGTATTGGTATCGAAATCAGTTGCAATTAAAACTTCTAGTCTATTAGATATATGTTGGCAAGTGATTAAGGATGACAACTAACATCCGACCCGATGATCATTCATCCGATCTGATCCGTCGGTGATTGATATGAATGAGTTTAAGGGGTTGAATATCGAATATGGAATGGATATGGATGTTTAAGGGAGTATGGAAGACGTTTTTCAATCTATGGATGAAGCACTTAAACTCAAATTATTATTTTTATATTACAATCTTATATAGTCAATAATATACGTTTACACATACCCATCACTTTTGAGATTTTTATGTTATTTGAATGTGAGAATCAGTAAATCACAAAACATGCAAGTATGCAACTAAGGAAGAAGTCAGCTAAAGAATCAATATTTTGGGATTAGCTATAAAATATGATCTAAACTTTTAAACATCAAATTAATTAATATTTTGGGATTAGCTACAAAATACATATGCTCTACACATCGGATGCATGTTCGGAATTATTTTTCATTTTTATCTTTTGGAAGAAACTATATGCAATAAAAATCGTAAATTTTATTTATAAAACCATCATTCTTTTGTAGGAAACAAAGTTTTTTATATATCAATGAACGTCCATTTACCCGCTCTAATCTGATGGTTATGATATGGATGGAATGAATGAGTTTAAATGTATACGAATATGGACGATGTAAATATAAATGAATATAGATGTGGATATCGCATTATCCGGATGCATTGTCATCCCTACATGTGCCCCGAGTATGTTTTTATGGGTAATTCTGTTATAAGGGCTCCCTTGGGGTGGCCGAGCTTATGCTTGTGACGTACACGATCTAAAGAAACGTCGTGACTGTTTTTGAACCTTCCACTAGAGGAATCAAACGTGTGACATCTTATTCGATAGTCCTTATCAATAGGTTACGACCATATGGTTACCATATTCCTATATATAGAGTAATTAACGTTTGTCACAATCATTCATTCTAAAACTATATTGTTGATCATACGCATTCATTTTTCAGGTCACAATCCGACGAACACACGCTTATTTAGTAGCATAGCAGTAAGAAGTGATGGATTCAGTTCACAAATTTATGAACATTTTCATACCGATTATAGTTTTCATCTTAGTCGTCTTGCTCTTGCCGTTTTTTATATTGCACCGTTTCTCGAGGTTTTGCATTAGAACCTTGTATCGTGAAAACCTCGCAGGAAAAGTTGTACTTATCACTGGAGCTTCTTCTGGTATCGGTGAGGTAAATAATAAAAACAGTAAATTACATATATTGCCTTTGTAGTTTTTCAAATGCTACGATTTTACCCTTGAACATTCTTTTTCTGAATTGTTTTAATTTCTTTCCTTTTTCTGGTCATCTTCCGGACGAGTTCTAGCGAAATTATGGCGACCTCAAATCTCATATATTTCTAGTAATTTCCTACTAAATTGAGTACGTCACTAGCGTAAATTAAAAAGGGAAACATGGTCGGAAAAAGGAAAGCAATCAAAAAATTCAGAAAAAAATTCAAATATTGATATTTTGATTATTTTAGGTAAAAATAAATGAAAAAAATGAAGTTGGTGTTTAATGATAAAATTATAGAATCTGAAACATCACAATTTCTTTAATTTACTCTAAATAATAAAATTACAAACATTTTTAAATTCATTCAAATTGTGGGCATATGTTAATATATGTATGTTTGACTCGGTACTATTGAAGCATTTGGCGTATGAGTACGCAAAACATGGAGCGAATCTAGCGTTGACTGCCAGAAGAGAGGAACTTCTTGCGGTAGTGGCGAAGAAAGCGAAGGAATTGGGATCGCCAGATGCGATTGTGATTAAGGCTGATATTTCAAAGGTGGAAGATTGCAAAAGATTTGTTGATAAAACAATTGAACATTTCGGTAAATGTAAGTTTCCTTGACCAACATCGTAGGAAATTACTTTACTTAATGCATTTCTCTATCACTAACGAATGATTTTGATCATATCTCTCTCAAATTGTTGGTTAAAGATTTCATGAACTTGATTAAACAGTGGATTGCCTTATAAACAACGCTGGAATCATGACGATGAGACCATCTGAAGAACAAGGAGGCATTGCCGAATATTATACTTCAAAAATGGTACTCGTCACGATCTATCATCACTTTTCGTAGTATAGAACTCACATATATAGATGGAAAAATGTAGGAGTCACAATTTACTTCGGGTTCGGATTGACGGGTCTAAAATATTAAACCTGAACCCGACTTGTTTATATAAATTAGTCAGATATATCGATCAACCATAATATGTTTACTTTCAACGTGAACACGGCTCATATAACTTATTTAATGTAATGAGTTAAACATGTTAGCAGTATGAGTAAGTCAAATACGTCAAATAATTCGACTTTTTTAAATATGCATACAAAATCTACTAAAGTATATCTACTTCTAAAATATATCCATTGGTCAAATTTGTCTATAAACTACTAAACCATAAATATAAAACTATAAATATATCAAATACTTCATCTGTTTCAAAATAAGTGACACAAATTAGGTTACACGTTTTTAGGCAAAAATTTTTAATGAATGTTAAATTGGATAGTTAATGAGTGACGAGTCCAACATATTATGATTAAAGTGGGTTTAATAATGTTTAAAAGTAAAAGGAAAGGTAAATGAGTCATTTTACTTTGTTAAAGGAAATAGTTAGTGAGTATGGATCCCACTACTTTTACCAAATAAGGAAAATTTCAAAGTGTGTCACTTATTTTGAAGCATCACAAAATGGAAAGTGTGTCACTTATTTTGAAACGGAGGAAGTATTAAACATAGTTTAAAAATTAATCAGGTTGGCTGGTCTAACACATTTAAACTATCATCAATCCGAACCAAATTCGTTTAATAAACGAGTTAGTTGAGTCGACTCAAAATTTACCTGAAACTTGTTTGCCTTAACTATATTATTTTCGTGTCGATATCAAGTCGAATTTTATATCGGGTCAAAAATTTCCGCTCTAGAAAAATGTAAGAACATAAAAGAAGTGAAGACCTTAATTGTTATTTATTTTCCTAGGACGTAAACTTTTGGGGGTCAGTTAACGCCGCACAATCTGCACTTTCACATCTCAAGAAGAACAAAGGTAGGATAGTCGTGATCGGTTCTTCTGCTGCATGGTTTAATACGCCAAGATTAGGCATCTATAATGTAAGTATAAACGTCGACGTTTTTTTTGTTAATTTCTCTTTCTTGTATCTATATATAAATTTAGAACCATAAGAACCTCAAGATACATATAAATTCCACACGTATTCATATATGAACAATAATGTATGTTCAAATGAGAACGAAAAAAATAAAAAAATAAAAAAAATACGTTTTTAGTTTAAAAATATTTGATCCGTTCACTAATACGTGAATTAAAATGTATATACTTGTGCTGGTTACATGTTTTTTAAGCTTTTTATTTCAACTTTCACAATATTCACATGTGAATGGACATAAATTAATACTATTAAAATGTGCTTATTTGGTTCTCATGGTTCTTCACTTGTTTGTAGTAAGTATTATTTTGGTCTCATTGATAAATGAATCTCTAGGCAACTAAGGCTGCACAACAAAGCTTCTTTGAAACACTACAAATCGAGCTTGAAAAAGAAATTAAGGTTACAATAGTAAACCTCGGGATTATTAACACGCCATTAGCTAATGATGATATGTTAACTCAGGTATGTAACGTAGTCAACTCATTTAATTACTATATATCTATTAAAGACTATGTCTATTTTACGATTCACTTTCATATTTAAGGGATGAGGATAATATTAATACCACAAAAACTTAAATTACACATCACATTAATTGTACAACTTTTAAAATAGATTGTACAAGCTAGTATATTAAAATATATGTTTTGATGTGTGAATACGTATTTGTGGTTTAAATATCACAAACTTGAATTGGTTTAAAATATATGTTTTGATATATACTAAATAATTGGTTTATTGGTAGTCAAAATTGAATTGGATACCCCGTAAATCTGCGGAAGGGTGCGCTAAGGCGATTGTGAATAGTGTGAGGCGTGGAGATGAATACTTGTTCGAGCCTAGATGGATGAACACGGGTTTCTTAGTAGCGATGGTTTTGCCAGAGATATCTAGAACAATTCGTCGCATGATGACTGCCGCACATAAAAATAGCTAGGTTACAACTTACAATATTAGATACACAAAAATCATTCATATTAACCTGGATGTCTCAAACACGACTTATATATATTGTGAAGATTACAAAGATTTGTATAAATGAATGTGTCCCTTAAAAGTAAAGGTGTTGATATGTTTGTAAAGTCTGCAATAATTAATATTTGTACAATGTAATACATGTATAAAAAATGTGGTTTAGAAATTAGTCTCCAATTGGTTTGTCATTATAGTTAAGGTGACGTTGAAAAGTTAGTGGGAGATGAGTTTCACACTATTTGAATAATGTAACACCTCAATTTTCAAAACAACATTTAAATAACGTTTAATCCAAAATCAAGTAGTAATATATCGGTGTCAAATACCGATTTTACAAAAACTAAATAGGTTTCTTGTTTGAGATTATCAGATATGTCATTTATATCATAATAATAATATTAATTCCATTCGGGTCACTTCATTTCTTTCATCATTGGCCAATGTCAAGATAATCGGAATGCCTCCAATCTATCAAGACCGTCATATCCACGGTAACCGGAATGCCTCCAATCTACCGGGACTCATAGGTATTGGGTAATCGGAATGCCTCCAATCTACCACTAACCTTAAGGAACCATAATAATCGGAATGCCTCCAATATATCATGGCCCTAGGGACATCATAATCACCATCATCATTTATCATTTATCATCATGAGCTTATAGCTCCATCATCTCTTAATCAATTAATCAATTCATTATCACATAAGCAATTCATTAGTGATCACATAATTGACCAAATTACTTATAGACTCGATAAAGCATGAAAATATAAAACATTTACTAGCTATGTACTCAGTTTTTTTGAAAGTTCACATGTACTCACCTTAGTCAAGCTTATCCAAAAGATGTGTTTCTTGAACACAAATGTCTCTTCCCAAGACTTGAACCTCAAATCCTTCCACCAAGTGACCTAATACCAAAACCAATACAATGGCTTACATCAAACATCAATACTAACTACATAATCCATGGCTAGTTAACTACTAGCATCATATTTCCCCAAATTACCAAACCCTAATTCCAAAAATCCTCATATTTTCATGGATCCATATTATAAACATATTTTCCTTGTTAAAATACCATAGATATAAACTATTCAACCTCCATTTAACCATTTATGAACAAATCCAAAACTAGGGTTTGAGATTCAAGCTTTCCCTACTTGAATCTATGGCTAAAAACCCAAAAGAGATGAAGATTTACCTTTGTACTTCAACTAGGAGCAAGAATCACCAAGATTTAGTGAAGATTAAGCTTCAATAGTCACTTTATGCTCAAAAATCGCCCACACCAGCTGGTAGGAGAAAACTAGGGTTTTGGGTTGCATTTAATGAGTCAAATCCGACTTTAATACAGCTGGTCGGGGAAGTTCGCGCCGTGAACAAGAGTTTTTATGTGTAACGACCGTAATTTTACATTTTTCATTTCGTGTAATTATTCGGGATTTATGTGAATTTTCGTTATTTATGTTAGTTTTCATTTCGGTTTGTGTTTTATCGAATGATTGAATGCTTGGGACTTGGTATAACCAAGTATGGGTCAAAACTTGGATGGAAACAAGTTTAAAGGCCAAGAATCTGACTGGAACAGCCCTCGCGGCGCGAGGCAGGCGCGAGCCAGACGCGAGAGCGAACAGTAGGTTCAGAGCTCAGTCGCGAGAGACTCGCGCCGATCTCGCGTTGAGATTCGCGGCGCGAGCCAGGCGCGAGCGGAGCGCGAGTTGGGTGTTCCTGCGGCGACCAAGAGGACAACCCGCGTCACCTCGCGGCGCGAGGCAAACGCGAGCGGGGCGCGAGGTCTGTCTGGAGTATATAAAGTTGTGTAGAAGCTAGGGCTCATAACACCTACGAACCCTAGACTAAGGGCAGCCGTTTTTGAGAGCTTTTGGTCGGTTTTTGGAGCTAAGGAGCTCAAATCTTCATCTTCTTGAAGGATTTAAGCATCAAGGGTAAGAATTCTTGCTTATTTCACTTAGTTACCTTCATTTTGAGCTTGGTATGGGTAACAATGGTGGTTTTGGGAACCCACCATATCATCTTTGGGGAAGATGAACTTTCATGAGTGTAAAACACTCCTTGTGGACTTGTAATCAATGTGTACAAGTTAGATTTGGGATTGATGATGGAAAATCTTGAACTAGGGTTTGAGATTTCCACCAAGTTGTATGAACTTGGTGGTTGGGAATGTTTAGATGGATTACTTAGTAGCTAGTTATGGATTATAACTAGATTTTGTATTGATATTGATGTTAGGTCAAGAAGACCTTGAGATTGGAAGTACTTCCTCAATTTGGAAGTAAGGATTGTGTTGTTGAACACAATTGTTGGATAGCATTGCTAAGGTGAGTACATGTGATCTTTTATGAGTACATAGGAAAATGATTTCAATGACTAAAATGATTTAAAAGAGTCTTTATTGAATAAACGTTTTGATAAAGAAATTGATTGTAATGTTTATATGCCATGAAATGATTTGTGACATTGACCCGTTAAATTGATGATTGAATTGGAGCTAAGGCTCATGTTGATGACCAATTATGTGTTAGTCAAATTATCCGGAAACGATAACCCATTCGTGGGGGAGTAGAGATTACTACTTGGGGCGGTACCTCCCTGCGCAAGAGTAGTACATCTAAGTGAACGATAACCCGAAATTCGGGGGACTATGATAACCCGATAAAAAGGGGGATTACGATAACCCGCGGGACGGGGGAGTGATGATCTCGGTAAGTTTGGGAGAACCCCAATTACCATAAGATCTTTTGATGATAACCCACATCGGGGGAGTTGCTTCGGGATGACCCGTTGCGTATGTGTGAGCTTAGGGAAAGCTCGAGATTATGTTGGACTTATGTGCAATTTGATGATCATTTTACTATTATTACCTAATTGCATTTAATTATGACCGGGTCTAAAACCCATGTTTCTCACGAGACAATTTTGTCTCACGTACTACGTTTTCCTTTATGTCTATGTACTCAGGTTCGGGAGCTAAAGATTAGGCGGCCCGTAGTGATAGCGTTTGGATGATTGGCTCGGTGTACCATTTGATTCCCTAGACTATAGTTTTGATATATTTGTAACACCGGTTTCGATACTTTCCAATTGTTCCAAATGTTTTGTTTAATCCACATTTTCGGATATTATGGATTTTAATGTTAAACTTGTTTATTTAAAAAGTTTTAATTGTTTTGAAAAAAATCGGTGTGTTACAACTTGGTATCAGAGCATTAGTCTAAGTGAATTAGGTTGGTTACCCACCCTAGACTTAGACTTTGCTTTTGGGACATTATGTACTATAGGAAGTTAGGTTGACCTTTAAGGATTAGGGTTGACCATTGAGGGAATTGTTTTAATTCGAGCTATTCATATGATTAATTTTGACTTTTTAGTCAACTTATTGGATTCTAATTGGGTTGACATCTTATTATAGTAAGATGGCTAGATCAAGAAGTGGTCAATTGTTGGATGAGGAACGAGCTTCGAATTTGAATCAAGATGGGAATGGATTGGCCAATTCGGGTATCGGGAATAACCATACTCTGGTAACAATGGAGGCCATTCAATCCATGCTCACTAATATGAGAAATGTGATGCAACAAGATGTTAACCGGATCATAAATGATCGGTTGAACTTTGTAGGTGATGATGAGGAAAGGGAGGAGGAAGAGCGACTTTTTGAGGAGGAGAGGGAGGAAGGCGAAGATTCCCCTCAACTCACTAAGACTAAGTCAACGGGGAACACCAACCCGACCGAGAAATCCTCCAATGGGGAAAGTGGTGAAGAGAGAAAGATTGAACGTGAAGGATGTTCATACAAGACATTCCTTGCATGTCGACCCGACTTCTATCTCGGGAGTACGGAACCGAAAGTGACGGTTCGATGGATTCGAGAAACGGAACGTGTGCTTGAAAGTAGCAAGTGCAAAGAGGAAGACATGGTGACTTATGCCTCACGTTTGTTTAAAGATGATGCTCTTACGTGGTGGGACACCGTGTATGAAACTTTGGGAAAGAAAGCCATTTACAAGATGTCGTGGGATGAGTTCACTAGAAGACTCAAGGAGAAGTATTGTCCCGAGAGGGAATTGGAAGAGTTGTTGGAAGAGTTCTTGCACTTCAAGAAAGGAAATTTGACCTTGGATGAGTATACCAAGAAGTTCACGGGTTATCTCCCGTTTGTGTCAAGTACTTACCCAACCGAACGTAGTCGTGTGGTTCGGTTTGCTAATGGGTTACCATGGGAGTATGAGCTCGAAGTGAAGAGGGCAACCACTCTTGATGAGGCGATCAATGTCGCCTGAAGTGTTGAGAAAGTTAGTAAGAGGAGAGTTCAAGAGAGATCGGTTGGTATTGAGAAAAGGAAGTTTGAAAGTTTTTCGGGCCCATCAAAGAAAGGAAGGTTTACCCCAAGCGGGTCAAAGCAAGGAAGTGGTGGTGGCTATGCAAAATGTGTGTAGTGTGGCAAGACACACCAAGGAGAATGCAAGCTTGAAACGGGGAGTTGTTTCAAATGTGGGAGGTTTGGCCACAAGGCTAGAGATTGTAAGGCCAATAGCCTAGATGAGGTTGAATGTTTCTCATGTCATGAGAAAGGGCATTATAGCAATGTTTTCCCGAAGAAAGGAACCGAAACGTTGGTGTCAACCGCTCACAAGAAACCGGAGCCGATGAAGGTCAAAGGTCGTGCCTTCCAACTCACGCGTGAAGAAGCCAAGGAGACTCATGATGTCGTCTCAGGTACCTTATTCATAAACTCCATACCCACTTATGTGTTGATTGATTCGGGTTCTACTTATTCTTTCGTGTCTCATGAATTTGGTGCTAAGTTTAAGGTTCCACTAGAATTACTTGATGAATTGTATGAAATAGAAGTAGCCGATGGGAAAACCTCCATGGTTCAACATGTCTATAGGGATTGTGAATTAGAAATCGATAATAAGAAGTTTAAGGTTGATTTGATGCCAATGGGGATTAAGGCTTTTGATGTAATTATTGGGATGGATTGGTTGGGAATCCACCAAGCCAAGATTTTATGTGGAAGGAAATTAGTGTCGATTAAATCTCCCGAAAATGAAAAGGTGTACATCTATGGGGAAAAGAGGCATCGTATGCCAAACTTGTTAACCGCAATTAAGGCGAGAAAATGTTTAGCGAAAGGTTGTGCATCATTTATAGCCTATGTCCTTGATGGAAGAAAAGAAAAGAAGACGGTTGAAAATGTGAAGATTATTCGAGATTTTCCCGAAGTTTTTCCCGACGACTTGCCCGGTTTGCCACCGGAGAGACAAGTCGAGTTTCGTATTGATTTAGTCCCGGGAGCGACGCCAATTGCCCGAGCCCCGTATCGTCTAGCTCCAACCGAAATGAGAGAGTTGATGGCTCAACTTCAAGATTTACTCGATAAAGGTTTTATCCGTCCTAGTTCGTCACCATGGGGTGCACCGGTTTTATTTGTGAAGAAGAAGGATGGTTCTATGAGAATGTGTATCGATTACCGAGAACTAAACAAGATGACGATTAAGAACCGATATCCTTTGCCAAGGATAGATGATTTATTTGATCAACTTCAAGGAGCCGATTATTTCTCCAAGATTGATTTGAGATCGGGTTACCATCAAGTTCGTGTTAAAGAAGGTGATACCGAGAAGACGGCCTTTAGAACTCGTTATGGGCATTATGAATTTTTAGTTATGCCATTCGGTTTGACGAATGCCCCGGCTATTTTTATGGATCTCATGAATAGGGTTTGTAAACCTTTTCTCGATAAATTTCTCATAGTATTTATTGATGATATTCTTATTTTCTCCAAAACCGAAGAAGAACATGAAGACCATTTGAGGCAAACTCTAGAAGTGTTGAAACGAGAAAAATTGTATGCTAAATTCTCAAAGTGTGAGTTTTGGTTGCGGGAAGTTCAATTCTTAGGTCATGTGGTATCTCGAAGCGGGATAAAAGTTGACCCGTCTAAGATCGAGGCGGTGAAGAATTGAGAAGCACCGAAGACCCCGACCGAAGTTAGGAGTTTTCTTGGGTTAGCCGGTTACTACCGAAGGTTTATTGAAGATTTTTCCCGAGTGGCGGTCCCACTCACTAGACTAACGAGAAAAGATGTAAGGTTCGAATGGGGGAAAAAGCAAGAGGACGCTTTTGCCTTGTTGAAAGAGAAGTTGTGCAATGCACCGATCCTCACTCTACCCGATGGTATGGAAGACTTCGTGGTGTATAGTGACGCCTCGAATAAAGGTCTCGGTTGTGTTTTGATGCAAAGAGGGAAAGTGATAGCTTATGCCTCAAGGCAATTAAAGAATGCGGAAGAAAGGTATACAACACATGATTTGGAGTTGGCGGCGATTATTTTCGCCTTAAAGATTTGGAGGCATTACTTATATGGCACAAGGTGTATCTTGTACACGGATCACAAAAGTCTCAAGTATGTGTTTACACAAAAAGACTTGAATATGAGGCAAAGAAGGTGGATTGAATTGATTAGTGACTATGATTGTGAAATCGTCTATCACGAAGGGAAGGCCAATGTGGTAGCCGATGCCTTGAGTAGAAAAGTTTATGAAAAACCGGTTAAGGCTAAGTTAATGCGGATTGATGTAGTATCTGGCTTCATTGAAAGTATAAAAACCGCACAAATAGAAGTGATGGGAAAAGACGAGTATAGACAAGAGAGATTGGGAAAGAACCAAGTGTTTGAGGAAAATGGTCTAGGGTTGAAAACCGCGAATGGTCGAATTTGGGTCCCGAAATTCGGTGGAAACCGAAAAGTGTTGTTGAATGATGCTCACAAGTCTAAGTATTCGATTCATCCCGGTAGTACAAAAACTTATCAAGACTTGAAGAAAATTTATTGGTGGCCCGGGATGAAGTCGAGGGTAGCAAAGTTCATATCAAAATGTGCCACGTGTGCACAAGTGAAAGCCGAGCCCCAAGTGCCTTATGGTGTTGCACAATCGTTACAAGTGCCGGCCGGGAAATGGAATGACATCACAATGGATTTCATTGTTGGTCTCCCAAAGACTAGTAGAAATCATGATGCTATATGGGTGATTGTTGATAGGTTAACGAAAAGTGCGTTATTCCTAGCTATTAGGGAAACCATGCCACTCGAGAAGTTGGCAAAATTGTATGTTGATGAAGTTGTCCGTTTGCATGGGGTACCATTGTCAATTGTGTCCGATCGGGATGCAAGGTTTACCTCGAGATTTTGGAGATCACTCCAAGAAGAGTTGGGGACAAAGTTGAGGTTGAGCACGGCTTACCATCCGCAAACCGATGGTCAAAGCGAAAGAACGATCCAAACGGTTGAAGATATGTTGAGGTCGTGTGTTTTGGATTTTGGTGGTAAATGGGATGAACATTTACCGTTAGTTGAATTTTCGTATAACAATAGTTATCACTCGACCATTAAGATGCCACCGTTTGAGGCTTTATATGGAAGGAAATGTAGGACGCCTTCTTGTTGGTTAGAGGCGGGTGAGACGAGACTCACGGGTCCCGAGATTGTAAAAATAACAAATGAGAAAATTGGAATAATTCAAAGGAATATGAAAGTGGCACAAGATCGCCAAAAGAGCTATTCGGGTTTGAAAAAGCGACCTTATGATTTAAATGTCGGTGATATGGTGATGTTGAAGGTGTCGCCTTGGAAAGGCGTGATGAGATTTGGAAAGAAGGGCAAATTGAGCCCAAGGTATGTAGGCCCGTTTAGGATCTTGAAACGGGTCGGCTTACAAGCATTTAAGTTAGAACTTCCACCCGAGTTGCAAGGTGTCCATGACACCTTCCATGTTAGTAATTTGAAGAACTTTGTGGGTGAAGTGGAGAATATTATTCCACTCCAAGATTTGCGGGTCGATGCACCCAACCGGTTGATTGAAGAGCCCGAGGCCATACTGGAGGCCCAAACAAAGAAATTGAGGAACAAAGAGATTGAGCTAGTGTTGGTCAAGTGGAAGCATTCCCTTGGGCCAAATTTGACTTGGGAAGTCAAAGATGAGATGAAGAAACGCTACCCGAATTTTGTAGATTATGAGACGATTCCGAGGACGGAATCCTCTTAAGGGGTAGATAGTTGTAACGGCCGTAATTTTACATTTTTCATTTCGTGTAATTATTCGGGATTTATGTGAATTTTCGTTATTTATGTTAGTTTTCATTTCGGTTTGTGTTTTTATCGAATGATAGAATGCTTGGGACTTGGTATAACCAAGTATGGGTCAAAACTTGGATGGAAACAAGTTTAAAGGCCAAGAATCTGACTGGAACAGCCCTCGCGGCGCGAGGCAGGCGCGAGCCAGACGCGAGAGCGAACAGTAGGTTCAGAGCTCAGTAGCGAGAGACTCGCGCCGATCTCGCGTTGAGATTCGCGGCGCGAGCCAGGCGCGAGCGGAGCGCGAGTTGGGTGTTCCTGCGGCGACCAAGAGGACAACCCGCGTCACCTCGCGGCGCGAGGCAAACGCGAGCGGGGCGCGAGGTCTGTCTGGAGTATATAAAGTTGTGTAGAAGCTAGGGCTCATAACACCTACGAACCCTAGACTAAGGGCAGCCGTTTTTGAGAGCTTTTGGTCGGTTTTTGGAGCTAAGGAGCTCAAATCTTCATCTTCTTGAAGGATTTAAGCATCAAGGGTAAGAATTCTTGCTTATTTCACTTAGTTACCTTCATTTTGAGCTTGGTATGGGTAACAATGGTGGTTTTGGGAACCCACCATATCATCTTTGGGGAAGATGAACTTTCATGAGTGTAAAACACTCCTTGTGGACTTGTAATCAATGTGTACAAGTTAGATTTGGGATTGATGATGGAAAATCTTGAACTAGGGTTTGAGATTTCCACCAAGTTGTATGAACTTGGTGGTTGGGAATGTTTAGATGGATTACTTAGTAGCTAGTTATGGATTATAACTAGATTTTGTATTGATATTGATGTTAGGTCAAGAAGACCTTGAGATTGGAAGTACTTCCTCAATTTGGAAGTAAGGATTGTGTTGTTGAACACAATTGTTGGATAGCATTGCTAAGGTGAGTACATGTGATCTTTTATGAGTACATAGGAAAATGATTTCAATGACTAAAATGATTTAAAAGAGTCTTTATTGAATAAACGTTTTGATAAAGAAATTGATTGTAATGTTTATATGCCATGAAATGATTTGTGACATTGACCCGTTAAATTGATGATTGAATTGGAGCTAAGGCTCATGTTGATGACCAATTATGTGTTAGTCAAATTATCCGGAAACGATAACCCATTCGTGGGGGAGTAGAGATTACTACTTGGGGCGGTACCTCCCTGCGCAAGAGTAGTACATCTAAGTGAACGATAACCCGAAATTCGGGGGACTATGATAACCCGATAAAAAGGGGGATTACGATAACCCGCGGGACGGGGGAGTGATGATCTCGGTAAGTTTGGGAGAACCCCAATTACCATAAGATCTTTTGATGATAACCCACATCGGGGGAGTTGCTTCGGGATGACCCGTTGCGTATGTGTGAGCTTAGGGCAAGCTCGAGATTATGTTGGACTTATGTGCAATTTGATGATCATTTTACTATTATTACCTAATTGCATTTAATTATGACCGGGTCTAAAACCCATGTTTCTCACGAGACAATTTTGTCTCACGTACTACGTTTTCCTTTATGTCTATGTACTCAGGTTCGGGAGCTAAAGATTAGGCGGCCCGTAGTGATAGCGTTTGGATGATTGGCTCGGTGTACCATTTGATTCCCTAGACTATAGTTTTGATATATTTGTAACACCGGTTTCGATACTTTCCAATTGTTCCAAATGTTTTGTTTAATCCACATTTTCGGATATTATGGATTTTAATGTTAAACTTGTTTATTTAAAAAGTTTTAATTGTTTTGAAAAAAATCGGTGTGTTACAACTTGGTATCAGAGCATTAGTCTAAGTGAATTAGGTTGGTTACCCACCCTAGACTTTGCCAACACGAGGGAGTCCTACATTTCCTTCCATACAACGCCTCATAAGGCGGCATTTTAATACTTGAGTGATAACTATTATTGTAGGAAAACTCGACTAACGGTAGATGTTCATCCCATTTACCCCCAAAATCCAACACACAAGATGTTAACATATCTTCAACCGTTTGAATAGTTCTTTCACTTTGACCATCGGTTTGCGGGTAGTAAGCCGTACTCAACCGCAATTTTGTTCCCAATTCTTCTTGCAACGACCTCCAAAATCTCGAGGTAAACCTCGCATCTCTATCGGACACAATCGATAACGGGACCCCATGAAGTCTTACCACTTCATCCACATACAACTTTGCCAACTTTTCGAGTGGCATGGTTTCCCGGATCGCTAAGAACAATGCACTTTTGGTCAACCGCTCAACTATGACCCAAATGGCGTTGTGGTTCTTGCTCGTTCTCGGCAACCCAACAATGAAATCCATTGTTATATCTTCCCATTTTCCGGCCGGTACTTGAAACGATTGAGCTACCCCATAAGGTACTTGATGCTCGGCTTTTACTTGTGCACACGTGGCACACTTAGAAATATACTTGGCCACTCTTGCCTTCATCCCGGGCCACCAATACATCTTCTTCATATCTTGATATGTCTTTGTACTTCCCGGATGGATCGAATACTTATACTTATGGGCATCATTTAACAATTCCTTTCGGGTTCCACCGAATTTGGGGACCCAAATTCGACCACCCACGGTCTTCAACCCTTGATTATTTTCTTCAAATTGTTGATTTTTACCCAAACGTTCTTCCCTTAACTCTTCTTTCTCCATCACCTCTTGTTGGGCATTTCTAATTCGTTCCACAATACTCGAGATTACTTCAATCCGAGTCAACCTCCCTTTAATCGGTTTCTCATGAATTTTTCGGCTCAAGGCGTTGGCTACCACATTAGCCTTTCCCGCATGGTATACTATTTCACAATCATAATCGTTTATCAACTCGATCCATCTTCTTTGTCTCATATTTAAATCTTTTTGGGTGAAAACATATTGAAGACTCTTGTGATCCGTGTACAATGTGCACCTTGTACCATACAAATAATGTCGCCATTACTTCAAAGCAAACACTATCGCCGCCAACTCTAAATCGTGTGTGGTGTACCTCGTTTCCGCATCCTTCAATTGTCTCGAGGCATAAGCTATCACTTTTCCTCGTTGCATCAAAACACAACTCAAACCTTTATTCGATGCATCACTATAAACAACAAAGTCTTCCATGCCTTCGGGTAACGCGAGAATCGGGGCGTTACATAGTCTTTCCTTTAACAACGTGAATGCCTTCTCTTGCTTTTCTCCCCACACGAACTTGCTACTTTTTCGGGTCAACAATGTGAGTGGGGTCGCCAGTCGGGAAAAGTATTGGATAAATCGGCGGTAATAACCGGCAAGCCCGAGAAAACTTCTCACTTCGGTTGGAGTTCGAGGAGGTTCCCATTTCATCACCGCTTCAATCTTTGATGGGTCAACTTTGATTCCTTCTCGTGACACGACATGACTAAGGAATTGGACTTCCCGAATCCAAAATTCACACTTGGAAAACTTTGCATATAATTTCTCCCGTTGTAGTACTTCCAAAGTTTGCCTTAAATGACTTTCATGCTCTTCTTCGGTCTTCGAGTAAATGAGAATGTCGTCGATAAACACAATAAGAAACTTGTCGAGGAATTGTTTGCAAACCCGATTCATAAGATCCATAAAAATAGCCGGTGCATTAGTCAACCCAAACGGCATTACCAAAAACTCGTAATGCCCGTAACGTGTACGAAACGCCGTCTTCTCGGTGTCTCCTTCCTTCACTCGAACTTGATGGTAACCCGATCTCAAATCGATCTTTGAGGAATAATCGGCCCCTTGGAGTATATCAAATAAGTCGTCAATTCTAGGCAACGGGTAATGGTTCTTAATAGTCATGTTATTCAACTCTCGGTAATCGATGCACATCCTCATCGAACCGTCTTTCTTCTTGACGAATAATACGGGCGCACCCCATGGAGACGAACTAGGACGAATAAATCCTTTGTCGAGTAATTCTTGCAATTGTGACATCAATTCTCGCATTTCGGTGGGAGCCAATCGATATGGAGCACGAGCTATTGGTGTCGCTCCCGGAACTAGATCGATACGGAATTCTACTTGCCTCTCCGGTGGCAATCCCGGTAAATCATCGGGGAATACCTCGGGAAAATCCCGAATCACCTTCACATTTTCCACCGTCTTCTTTTCCCTTCTTCCATCTAACACATACGCCAAAAAGGACGAACACCCTTTGGCTAAACATTTTCTTGCTTTAACCGCGGTCATAAGGCATGGTAAATGGTGTCATCTCTCGCCATACACATACACTTTTTCATTATCGGGAGTCTTGATCGAGACTATCTTTTTCCCACATAAAATCTTTGCTTGATGTTCACCCAACCAATCCATACCAATGACTATATCAAATCCCGCAATTTCCATCGGTAATAAATTTACCTTAAACTTTCTCCCGTCTATTTCTAACTCACAATTTCGACACATGTGTTGAACCATGGAAGTTTTACCATCCGCAATTTCAATATCATAAATCTCATCAAGAAGTTCTAAAGGCACATTCAATTTCACAACAAAATCATGGGACACAAACGAATAAGTAGCACCCGAGTCAAATAAGATCCGGGCGGGAATAGAATTTACGAGTAGGGTACCTGAAACGACATCATGGGCTTCCTTGGCTTCATCTCGGGTAAGTTGGAAGGCTCGTCCTTTGACCTTTGTCGGCTCCGCTTTCTTTTGTGCGGTCGACACCATTGTTTCACTTCCTTTCTTCGGGCATGAGTTACTATAGTGCCCTTTTTCGTGGCACGAGTAACATTCGATTTCATCCAACGGCTTGGCCCGACAATCCCTTGCCAAATGCCCCGGCCTCCCACACTTAAAACAAGCTTTCGAATCCGCCATACACTCACCCTTGTGGTCCTTGCCACACTTCTTACACGTGCCTACACTTGATTGCTTAGAGTAGGTCGGGGTGAATTTTCCCTTCTTCACCGACCCCGAGCTTCCTTCAAATTTTCTCTTTTCAAACTTTGGCCTTTCATTGATCCTCCTTTGGCCAACTTCCTCAACATTCCTCGCCGCACTAATAGCTTCATCTAGTGTGGCGGCCCTCTTTACCTCCAACTCATACTCCCACGGGAGTCCATTGGCATAACGAACAATCCGGGATCTCTCATCCGGATACAACTTGATCACAAACGGGATCAATCCCGTGAACTTCTTAGTGTATTCATCTACACTCATACTCTCCTTCTTCAAGTGCACAAACTCTTCTTGAAGTTTCTCCAAATTTCTTTCGGGAGAAAACTTCGCCTTCAACCATTTCACAAACTCTTCCCATTTCATCTTATACACCGCCCTTTTTCCCAAAGATTCATACATAGTGTCCCACCATACGAGGGCTTCATCTTTCAACAATCGGGAGGCATAGATCACCATATCCCCTTCCTTACACTTACTAGCTTCAAGGACTTGTTCGGTTTCACGGCTCCAACGGATCGTGACCTTCGGTTCAGAGCTACCGTAGTAATTATCGGGCTTGAAAGCCACAAAGTTCTTATAAGTACATCCCTTTCTTTCCCTTGGCTCGGGGTCACTTTCTTCCTCAGTTGAAGACTTTTCAGTTTGAGCAACACTACTTGACTTGCTCTTGGTACGGGGTGGAGATTCCTCCCGCCTTTCACGATCCTTATGCTCATTGAGGATCCGATGCACATCATTATTCAAGACATCTCTCATTTGGTTGAACATAGCTTGAAGATGTTCCACAGTTATCGGGGTGTGGTTCCTATCGGCACCCGAATTCTCCTCATCGATTCGATTCTCCGGGCCAAACACCGGATTGCTAACACGATTTGAATCTTGTTCTTGATCATGTGGACCCCTTCCACTTCTAGTTTGCACCATCTTACTATAATAAGACATCAATCATTTAGAAGTCAATTCACCAAAATAACGGTAATATAGACCGTTCCCAATCAAACATGACCTATTCCTTCAAGGTCAATCCTATTAAACTTACACTTAAGATCTCAATAGACAATTCATACTTATCTTATGGAACTTATGGTCCTACTAGCTCAGTCTAAGTCTAGGATGGTCAACTCAACCTAGTTCACTTAAAACTATAGCTCTGATACCAAGTTGTAACACCTCAAATTTCAAAACAACATTTAAATAACGTTTAATCCAAAATATAGTAGTAATATATCGGTGTCAAATACCGATTTTACAAAAACTAAAAAGGTTTCTTGTTTGAGATTATCAGAGTTTACAAAAACGGTGTTACAAATTATATCTTAGCCATAGGACAAGAGCTCTAATCATCACACCAAGCTAATCTCAACAAGGCCTCTCCTAAACGGGCCTCCTAGATCTTCGATCCCGAACCTGAGTACATAGCAAAAACACAAACATAGTACGTGAGACAAAATTGGCTCGTGAGATACATGGGTTTTAGACCCGATAAACAACTATAGCTCTGATACCAAGTTGTAACACCTCAATTTTCAAAACAACATTTAAATAACGTTTAATCCAAAATCAAGTAGTAATATATCGGTGTCAAATACCGATTTTACAAAAACTAAAAAGGTTTCTTGTTTGAGATTATCAGAGTTTACAAAAACGGTGTTACAAATTATATCTTAGCCATAGGACAAGAGCTCTAATCATCACACCAAGCTAATCTCAACAAGGCCTCTCCTAAACGGGCCTCCTAGATCTTCGATCCCGAACCTGAGTACATAGCAAAAACACAAACATAGTACGTGAGACAAAATTGCCTCGTGAGATACATGGGTTTTAGACCCGATAAACAACTAGTCACATAATGTCATTTATATCATAATAATAATATTAATTCCATTCGGGTCACTTCATTTCTTTCATCATTGGCCAATGTCAAGATAATCGGAATGCCTCCAATCTATCAAGACCGTCATATCCACGGTAACCAGAATGCCTCCAATCTACTGGGACTCATAGGTATTGGGTAATTGGAATGCCTCCAATCTACCACTAACCTTAAGGAACCATAATAATCGGAATGCCTCCAATCTATCATGGCCCTAGGGACATCATAATCATCATCATCATTTATCATTTGTCATCTTTATAGCTCCATCATCTCTTAATCAATTAATCAATTCATTATCACATAAGCAATTCATTAGTGATCACATAATTGACCAAATTACTTATAGACTCGATAAAGCATGAAAATATAAAATATTTACTAGCTATGTACTCAGTTTTTTTGAAAGTTCACATGTACTCACCTTAGTCAAGCTTATCCAAAAGATGTGTTTCTTGAACACAAATGTCTCTTCCCAAGACTTGAACCTCAAATCCTTCCACCAAGTGACCTAATACCAAAACCAATACAATGGCTTACATCAAACATCAATACTAACTACATAATCCATGGCTAGTTAACTACTAGCATCATATTTCCCCAAATTACCAAACCCTAATTCCAAAAATCCTCATATTTTCATGGATCCATATTATAAACATATTTTCCTTGTTAAAATACCATAGATATAAACTATTCGACCTCCATTTAACCATTTATGAACAAATCCAAAACTAGGGTTTGAGATTCAAGCTTTCCCAACTTGAATCTATGGCTAAAAACCCAAAAGAGATAAAGATTTACCTTTGTACTTCAACTATGAGCAAGAATCACCAAGATTTAGTGAAGATTAAGCTCCAATAGTCACTTTATGCTCAAAAATCGCCCACACCAGCTGGTAGGAGAAAACTAGGGTTTTGGGTTGCATTTAATGAGTCAAATCCGACTTTAATACAGCTGGTCGGGGAAGTTCGCGCCGTGAACAAGAGTTCGCGCCGCGAACTATGCGGGTCGCGAACTCCTCGCGATCGTGAACAGCCCGCGAACTCAAGTCTCCAAAATACCAACTCACTGTTCGAAGTTCGCGATCGGGAGCCCCAACCTCGCGCTGCGAACTCCCCAGGTAGCCCAGGCTGCACTTTTTCTTCCATGTCTTGACCCGGTTTCGTCCATAACTTTGTCATACGGTGTCCAAACGACACGAAACCAATTCCTACGCGTTTTAAATGAATTATCCATATTTATCGTATTTTTGTACAATTTATTTATTTACGAATTTCGGGTCGTTACAAATAAAGTGGGTTAATAATATTTAAAAGTAAAAAAATAATTTCACTATGTTAAAGTAGATAATTAGTGTGAATCTCACTACTTTTTATAAATAGCGTAAATTTGTCATCTAAAACATATATATAACGTAAAGAGTAAATTACACGGAAGGTCCCCGTGGTTTGCCACTTATTACACTCACAGTCCCTGAACTTCGTTTATTACACCGGACATCCCTGATGTTTACAATTTGTTACACTGGACGTCCCTCAACCTAACGGCCATCCAATTTGGACGTTAAGTTCGCCATGTGCCAGGCACATGATGGGCAATAATGTCATTTTACACTTGGATCAACATTATATTAGGGCATCTAGTATTCCTTGCATTAGTACTTGTACAATACAATCTCATTCTCTCTCATACCCCTCTCTGCAAAATAAAACATGTAATCTCAAAACCCAAAATCTAAAATTAAACAATCTATCAAGAACAAACCAAAATTGAACAAACATGATACAAAAATTCTCTATTTTTTGGGTTTTTAGAGAGAAAAGTGGTGGAGGTCCACCGGAGTCATCCACTACCACCTATTGCCGGAGGGACCTTAGCGAGTTTGCGGTGGTGGTAGTGAAAACGGGTTTTAAGTTCGCAAGGCTCTCGCCGGAGCCAGAGAAGAAATAGACCATTAAACCTGCAAATTCATTTCTGATTGTGCAGGACTTGAAGCAGCAACTCAAATCGATCAAATTAGCATCAACTAACCTGCGGGAATCGTCCCCTACCTGAAACCGAGTAGCCACAACATCTACTGCACCTTGATTGTCGCTGGCAGCCGGAGAAACAACCGATTGCGGCGGAGGAGCTCTGTCGGAGAAACCAGGTGAAGGACCATTCAATATAATTCTTCAGTCGTGCTTCTTCCAAACACCGTCAGCTGACCATAGCCACCACCATCGGTCGACCAACACAACCACCACCTCGTATTTAACACAACCACCATCGTTACCACCTCCACATCCACCATCCTCATTGCCATTTATGGGTTTCAGATTGGGGATTCGATTTTGGAAATTAGGTTTTTCAAACCCGATTTTGATATGAGCGAGTGTTTGAATTTCAAATCTAGCCGGATCTTTCTCTTTCTCTCCGGCTTTCTCTTTCTCTCGCCGAATCTTTCTCTTTATCCTTATCTTGTCGATCTCTCTGTTTCTCTTTCTTTTAGATCTCACGAGTATTTGTCTAGCTCTTTGGGTTTTTGTTTGTGAGTTGTAAGAAAACATAGCAGAAAAAAGAGAAAATAAATAAAACGAGGTGTAAAATGACATTTTTGCCCATCATGTTCCTGGCACATGGCCAATTTAACATCTAAATTGGATGGCCGTTTGGCTTAGGGATGTCCAGTGTAACTAAGTGTAAACATCAGGGACGTCCAGTGTAATTAATGAAGTTCAGGGACCGTAGGTGTAATAAGTGGCAAACCACAGGAACCTTCCGTGTAATTTACTCTAACATAAATTTGTCATCTAAAACATATAAGTAACGTAAATTTGCCACCCTTCATTTTTTTTTACATCTTATTTCTTATCAAATGGTTTAAAGTACTACATAACCAAGTTATTTGATTAAAAATAGTTATATATCAATGATTTCAACTTCAACATTTAAAAAAAAAATAAAATAAAATAAAAAACTCAAATACAATTTTACATATTTCATCGAACAAAAAATATAAGATGATTTTTTTTCTTTGAGTTAGGACTTAAAGAATTAAGTCATCCTTAGAGCATAAGGTGTGAGATGTTAAACCCTCACCAAATATACTATAACACGGGTTATGCCTGAAAATACACTTTAATATGAGTTTAACATACTAAGAGCATCCCCAATGGTTAAGTCATTGCAATAACTTATTATAATTAACATATAGACTTTCCACTCAAAATTTACAATAAGCTTTCAAAAAAGCTTTTGGTCCAATGCATGTAAATGTAGAAAAGCTTTTTGTGTGTCTTGAGAATGACTTATGGAAAAAAAAGCTTTTGAAGCAAAAACTTTTTGTTAGAAGGTCATTTACCTTCAAATGACCAAGACAAAAGGTAAAAAGCTTTCTAAAAAGCCCCCATAGAGATGCTCTAACATCATACTAGGCGTATTTTAAAGTCATGTTCAGCCCATGTTGAAACCCAAAAAAACTCTATAACATGTACTTCCTCCGATTCAAAATAAATGACACACTTTCCTTATTGTGGTGATTCAAAATAAATGACACACTTTGAAAAATTACCTTATTTGGCAAAAAATAGTAGGACCCACACACACTAACTATCTACTTTAACAAAGTGAAATGACTCATTTACCCTTACTTTTTACTTTTAAACATCATTAACCCCACTTTATTCAAAAGGTGTGGGACCCATTCTCCACTAACCATCTAATTAATCTAATTAAATCATCATTATAATCTTTTGCCTCAAAAACCGTGAAACTCAAAGTGTGTCAGAGCATCCTCAATGGTTAACCTCTCTAATGACTTATTACTTTTGTCATATCATCTAATAACCTATTAGTTGAAAAACCTCTCCAATGATTAACCTTTACAAAGACTTTTTCACTAATATTACTAATTTACCTTTATCTATATCAAATGTTTTATAAATGTCACTCACTTATGTAATTTAACAATTTTTATAGCATTACAAAACTTAACATTATTATAAAATTTCTCTTACAAAAATATTATAATGTTTGACCTTAAAAAGTATTGAAGTATAATAAATTATAATTTATAGTTATAGAAATAATAAATTATTCATATATAAATATATACATGGGTTTAAAATGTTAAATTATTAAATATAGGGACTAAAAGAATCAAACATTGAAAGTTGTTCAAGTGGTTGGGGAAGATCAAGTGGTTGGAGTGACCTCTTAAAAAAGTCATCCATTCCAATGGTAAAAAGTCATTTTAGAGGTTATTCAAATAGTATCAACCTCTTCTTTAACCTCTCATTGGAGATGCTCTTATTTTGAATCGGAGGAAGTATTTTACATGTTACCACACCTTATGCTTTTATAATAATTCCTAGAACTAAATAAACGGATCGTAAATCCCGCAGCGGAACGTAGTATCCTTCATCCTCATGAGCTTTCAATGACTCATGATTCCTCAGCGACTTATGGTTTTTCAGCGACTGAGTTTGCTTTCAGCAACCTTCATCATGATTGTAAATTAGTCTTTGCAATTGTCTTCAAGATTTAGTGTGTTATTATCAGACACACACTAAACATATTACAACCATTTGAAATGTCGATCAAACTCTAATTACACATGTGATTGTACAAAAACAATCACATGTGACGAAGTATACAATCACATATGACTACACAAAAATATCACATGCGATTAATTATAAAATCGCATGTGATTATCACATAATATTGTTTTTGTAACAAATAATTATTAACTAATAAAAAATATATAAAACAATACATAATTTTAAAATAAATAAAAATAAAAATTTAGATTAAATTTTATATGGGTATTAAATGATCAAAATACTCTCCATGTATAAAAATATGATCAATCTTGATTATTATTAATTATTATTGATCAATGGTTGACATCTGTAATTAACTTATTTTTCAACAATAAAAGGGGGATTTTTTAAGTGCATGAGTTAATTTTTTTTAATGTAACTTTTTTTTAATGCAAGGGTTTTTATTATATTGTCTTTGAAAAACTATTATTATGTTACCTAAAATTCAAAGGATAATTATTATTTATTAACTCACTAGCGGGGTACCCGTGTGATGTGTAATTATATTTAGCGCCGAGCAAAATGTCGCATAGTTATGTTTATTGTGTGATCAAAATATTGTTTCTTCTAATCCTCTATCCAAACGCAATGTTTTAAAACCCGGATTTTAAATCGGACCGGCCAGTGTCTAAAAAAGGGTCGGACCGGTCGGAGCGGTTGAACCGGATGGCTGAACCGGATTACATAAACACGTAACAATCAAGTAGTTCTTATACTAAACACTTAACTACTAAGGAATAGTAATCAACTACATCAATATAATCAAATATTTTTGCATAAATAGTAACATATATCTTCAATTGTATATAGTTTAATCTGTATATATTGCAACCAAATATGGATTAACAATACAGTACAATGCAAATTTCAAGGAATGAAAATAAACTTGTTGCAGTGCTCCCATGTCGATGTGAAATTATATAATAGAAAAAGGAAGGAAAAAAAAACTTTACTTCTTGAGTCCTTTCATCTTATCCCACATCGTCAAGGAGAAAAAGGTAGTAGCTAGGAAGAGAGTATATATACCATATGCGTGTAGAGTATGCTGACACAATTCCTCAATTCGAGTATTGCTTTTTGGGGTCGAACCCGGTTTTGATGCCAGTTTAACCCGGTTTTGTAGTGAAAACCGCCGGTCCAGTCCGGTCTAGTTTTGGCTAATTGGCCCGCTATGTCTGGCCGGTGTGTTTTTTCCGGTCCGACCGCATGTTTCATAAGTGTGGAAAGAAGTAACCAACACACATATTATTATTACAAAAAATTATATAAAAGGTGTTTCCCTTTGGCCAGAGGTTAAGGGTTCGAGTCCCGTTGTGAATAATGGTGTAGAATTAGGAGTAGTGTAGAGGGTGTGTGTTTGTTGTTCAGGTGCATATAATTATATAAACGCATTAACCTGCTGTGGTGTTACCTATATATCCCTAAAAACTATTTGGACAATTTGGCAAACGATTTCAATAACGAAGAGTTACAAATTTGCAAACATTGGGCCTCTCTAAGGGTCAAAACCAAGATTGTTTGTTTGTCAATCTAACGGCTAACAGCTGAAGCAATAGGAGTTAGTGGTGTTGCTACAGCACTACACATCTGATATGAACATGGGAAAAAAAATTGTAGAGAGAGACGTGATAATAGTTAACATAAAAAATCATAAACTTAGAGATAGAGAGTGATTTTCAATATTCCAACTTTTATGAGTCAAGGCACAAGTTCAAATTTTAGGATTTTGAATCATGAGTAAGCAACTACAGACTCGAGTAACAAAATGTATCAATTTCATTAAGTCAAACAAAAAGTCAAAATGTCAAACTTCTGCATACAAAAGTAAATTAAGCATTATGATCTTGTATAAACCAGAAAATACCATGAAAATATCAATAATTTTGGATAAACGGCTCATAGAAAACCCACAAGAACAACAAACATTAAGTTAATACTCCCTCAGTCCCACAAAGAAGTTTACATTTCTTTTGGGCACAAGATTTTAGGTGATAGTTAGTGGTGGGGTCAATAATAATACTTTTGATTAAATTATAAGGTTGGATTGGAGAGAGAAAGTGTTTTATTGGTTGAATGATTGGTAATAATATTATTTTATTAGGTGGACCCCCCAAATTTGAGAAATGTAAACTTTTTTGTGGGACAAAATTTTAAGGAGAAATGTAAACTTTTTTGTGGGACGGAGGGAGTAAATCGCAAACAAAAATCATAAATTCACTTAATTAAAGAAACCCAAAAAAAAAATGCTAACCAACAAATCTTGATGTGGTTTCAACAATTCAGTTTCAGAGGTAACATGATCCCAATCAAGCTCATGTTCTTCAGCAATTTCCTTCAACTTATCAAGCTTTACATCAAGAGCAGGAACATGAAAAGAGAGGTGTTTGATTACCTGTAAAACCCAAAAGTAGAACAATGATTAGCCAACATTGATATTGTTCGATAAGATTCGTTTAAATATCAAATGTTGTAGGTTGCATTTAATTTAATGAAAAATACTTATTGCTTTTATTAACACCTGTGGATTAACATCACATTCTGGCATGAGTTCGGTAGCAGCAACAACAAATGTTTACCAAATTTACCAGCAAAATCCATTTGGACCTGAATTATTGATCAATAGAAAACTGTTATTGAAACATTATTGATCAATAGAAAAACTGTTATAACAAACATGTGAATTAACGAAATTTCCTGACCTTCATGTTGCGTTCGATACATGGCAGTCCATGTGAGCTTTGAGGGCTTCATCTTATTGTGGAAATACCTCTTGCATTTGGAATTTGCAAACAAGAACACCTAAATTGACAACACAATGACACACAATACATATATATTAATTAAAATGAAAAAATGACACAAAGAGCATAATCATAATCTAATCATATACCTGTGAGTCGGATCTAATGAACCTAATACCCCTTCCAGGATAAATCTTCTGGACACTGAATCGATAGTGCCCAGTCCTAAAATTACAGATAAAAAGGTCAATTTCTACAACAACCGAATAAGAATTCCGCATAAACATTTAGACAAAATACAAATCGTAACTACTTTCATTAGCCTACAAGGAAACCGGTCAAAATCACGAAGAACCCTGAACAGGTAAAAAAAAATTAGAGCAATAATGACAGATATTTGGACCATCAAAATGATTATATAGCGTAAAAGATTCTATTTATAAAAACAAACCGTAAGTTCGAATTTCCATCGTTGAATCTGTTGGTTAAGTAACGAATTTGATGAAGAATTAGAGATTCGGAAGAATGGTCTTCAAAGCGTGTGTAACAGCCTAATAGGGAGCAACGTTATAAAACTATGTAAAGTTGATTTCAAATCTGAGTTATGGATGTGATTAAGGGCAACTTCAACTTCTGAAGAAAAGAACCGTTCACATGCCCTACTTAATTTCTGTATTTTTTTAAACCTAAATTTAAAAAAAAAGTATTTGACTGAATTTTCAATTTGCTAATTAAGGATATTCCTAACTATTTTATAAATAGTAGAGATAGAGATATATAAGTTTCTACTAGATAATATTTTAACAGCAACCCCTATTATCATTTTTCCTAAAAGTAAAAACCATTGCAAAAACCAAATTCACTAACCCTCAGACTTGTTTTTAGTGTACAAAAACTTAATCTTCTTTCCGCGTATTCGGTGATGGGTACTGTAGAAGGTTATAGGATCAAACCACACATTATTGGTGTGGGATCGTACTTGTATATATAATGAATAAGTACAAGGTATATCTCCTATACTATGGAGAGGAGATAATTACAAAATATACAAGATTTGATCTAACTATAATACAAGTTTAAATAATAGAAGATCACGATAATATCTTCACTCGATATTATCTTATATCCCCCCTCAAGCGAACTGGTGGTGGACGAACACGTAGCATTGCACGAAAGTGTTCGAATTGAGTGCGCGGAAGACTTTTAGTAAAGATATCTGCCACTTGGAGCTTGGTTGGTATGAATTTTGTGTAGAGTTTACCGGATGCCACTAATTCTCTCACAAAATGGTAGTCAAGATCAATGTGCTTGGCACGCTTATGAGATACCGGATTCTGAGTCATAAATAATGCACTTTTGTTGTCACACAATAACGTTGGATGTACGGCAGGTAAGGCATGAAGCTCACGTAAAAGATGGGTTACCCACACGATTTCAGCTGCAGTAATCGCCATTGCTCGATATTCTGATTCACAGCTGGACCGTGATACCGTAGGTTGCTTTTTAGCACTCCAGGATACCAAGTTACCACCAAGAAAGATGGAATAGCCATAAGTAGATCGTCGAGTTTCTAGACATCTTGCCCAATCAGCATCAGAGTAACCCAAAATGGTTTGGGTTTGAGGTCAGCGGAAGGTAAGTCCCAAGCTGATGGTGCCTTTGACATAACGAAGAATACGTTTAACGGACTGAAAGTTGTCAATAGTAGGGGCATGAAGATGTTGACTTGCTTGATTAACTCGGGTCTCGTGATGGTAAGATATTGGAGTGCACCAACAAAAGAACGATATAGGGTGACATCGTTAAATAAAGTGCCAGTACTCGAGAAGGATTCATGAGTTGCTAAGGCCGTAAAGACCGGCTTTGAGTCTAATAGATTGGCACGAGTGAGAACATCAGTAGCATATTTTGATTGTGCAAGGAATAAGCCATCATCGGTATAGCTTACGTCTAAACCAAGAAAGTAGCTCAAGTCACCAACGTCTTTAATAGCAAATTCACTATTTAATTTTTGAGTGAAGGAGGTGATAATATGCTCCCGATTTCCGGTCAAAATAAGATCGTCTACGTAAACAAGCAAATACATAATACACGAGTCGCGTGCAAAAATAAAAAGTGAAGTATCGGCACGGCTGCATACAAAACCATTCTGAATCAAGAATGTGCTAAGACGATGAAACCATGCTCGGGGGGCTTGTTTCAAGCCATAAAGTGCCTTCGAGAGTTTGCAAACATGATTGGGAAAACGCGAATCAACAAATCCCGGGGGTTGTTCCATGTAAACCGTTTCATTCAGGTGACCGTGCAAGAAGGCGTTCTTGACGTCTAATTGGTGAAGACGCCATTTATTTGTAACGGCAAGAGATAGTACAATCCGTACAGTTGAGGCTTTAACTACTGGACTGAATGTGTGAGAATAATCTAGACCCGGTATTTGTGTGAAGCCTTGAGCAACCAGTCGGGCTTTATACCGTTCAATTGAGCCATCTGAGTTGTACTTCGTTCGATAAACCCATTTAGAACCAACAACGTTTGAACCGGGTGGCCGTGGTACTAATGTCCACGTACCATTTTGCCGTAGAGCCTACATTTCATCGTGCATTGCAGTCATCCATTCATCATGTTTAGCTGCAGATTTATAGCCTTTTGGTTGAGTAATAGAAAAAAGAGCTTGGTGCAGTTTTGTTACCGTAAGGGTGGCGAGATCCACCCGATGTAAAGGCTTGAAACCCCCATTTTGGGATCGAGTGACCATGGGATGCGATGGAGCTGCAGGAGGTGGTGCAGCAGCCGGCTCGGGCTGCGGTATGGGTGGCTCAGGTGGCATAGGAGGTGCGTCCGGTTGAGGTGGTTCGGGAGGAATCACAGGCTGCGGTACTGTGGGGGCAGCAGCATGGACATAATCATCAATAATAGGCTCACTGTTGATATGACAAATATCACATGGAGGAGCAGAATGTTTATCAACTTGTGCATGTGAAGTGGTGGCATCATATGGAGCCAAAGAAGCCAAACCATCATCCAAGAAGGAACTTAAGTCCAATTGTGAAAAATCCTTGTGAGTTGTAGGATTGTGGAATGGAAACACAAGTTCATTAAAACGTGCATGGCGAGTGATGTACATGCGTGATGAAGTGGGATCGTAACACTTGTAGCCTTTATATTGGGGATTATACCCAAGAAAAATGCACGGAATACTTCGTGGAGCAAGTTTGTGAGCCGAATAGTCACGCAGGTAGGGATAAACTTGACATCCAATACTCTGAAATTGTCATATGTAGGCAATCGAGCATAGAGTAGTTGAAACGGTGAACAATTATCAAGCACTTTCGTAGGTAGCCGATTGATAATATAAGTTGCTGAGCTAAAGGCATCTACCCAAAAAGAGGCCGGAACATGTGCATGAAAAAGCATGGCTAGCCCAGTTTCAACTATATGTCGGTGTTTACGCTCGGCACGCCCATTTTGTTGAGGTGTATAAGGGCAAGAGATCTGATGAAACGTGCCATTTTCGTCAAAAATATTTCGAACCGTGCTATTAAGAAATTCTGTACCACCATCACTTTGAAACACTTTAATCTTTCTTGAAAACTGAGTCTGCACAAGTTTGATAAAAGTAAACAGGACATTATAAAATCCAGATTTAGTTTTTAAGGGATAAAACCATGTAAATCGAGAATAATCATCGATAAAAATAACATAGTATAAGTAACCGTTTGACGATATGGGTGAGGGACCCCATAAATCGCAATGAATTAAATCTAATGGATGCAAGGATCGTTTGTGATTTATATCAAAAGGTAAACGTTGTCTTTTTGATAATTGGCATGGTTCACAAATAGTGGGTTTAGGCAAAATAGAAGTAACATTCAAAATACCCAATTTATTCAAAATAGAAATAACATCAAACGAAATGTGTCCTAAACGATTATGCCATAATTCAAAAGAAACTCTTTTAGACGTGTTAGAGACAGCAACCAATGCAAGGTGATTGTCTCTAAGCACATATAAGCCATCCTCACACCGACCTTGAGCTATCACTTGTTTGCTTGCCCTGTCCTGAATATGCAAAAAGGTTGGGAAAAAAGCACATCAACCGGATGATCAGTAGTGAGTTTGCTAATAGATAATAAATTCTTTGATAAGTGAGGTATAATAATGACATCATTCAAGGTCAGTTTTTTTGAAATTTTAGAATGTCCAATATGAGAGATTAGAAGTTGTGAACCATTACCAAAAAGAACATTCATATTACCATTGTAAGGCGTTGATGCGGCTACATTATTTGTAGATGATGTCATGTGAGCGGTGGCGCCGGTATCAACATACCAGTCCGGATTATTTTGATTAACATGACACTGCGAGTGGAAGGCTTGAGCCAAGTGAGCATCGTTATGATGCAAAGCCGGAGTATCATGCTGCCGAGATGCGTATGTCTGAAGGCTGGGGCAAGCCGACGCATAATGTCCATTGGTCCTGCACAATTGACAGTGTGGGGGACGCCGTTCACGACCCCTACCACTATTTGATCCACCGCGAGAATGACTGCCACGAGAATAAGTGTTGTTCGAGCGTCCACAACCATTGTTTGAGACGGACTGTTCAGCATTAAAAGCAACCGGAGGAGCGGTGGTTCCGTGCAAGGATTGAAAGAAAAGCTCATGGCTTTCGGCCTGTGCAAGAAGATCTCTGAACGATGGCGGCGGCTTGGATGTTCGAATTGCAACCGAGAAGGTCTCAAAAGAAGCACCCAAACCACGAAGGAACCAATGGATCTTATCAATTTTATCGACCGGCTGACCTATGGCAGCCAATTGGTCACAAATACCTTTGAAGGTTCGACCAAATTCCGAGACCGATGAAGTTCCCTTGGTGATTTGCCGAAGGGAATCCCGAAGGGAGTGAACCCGTTCGACTGAGCAGTTGCTATATGCAGAGTGCTGCCCAGATTTTATGAGCAGTAGGAAACCCTAATACCTCAGCAACAGCCTCCTCGGTTAGGGAGGAATTGAGGATGATGACTGCTTGCTGATCACGAGCAGTCCAGGAGGAAAATTCGGGGTTTGGCTCGGTTTTGGTGTCAATGACAATAGTTTCCGGTGGAGCCAGAGAAACACCATTGATGTGGGTAAGAAGCTTTTGATAAGAGAAAAGGGGAAGCGTTTGATTTCTCCATAGGAGATAGTTGGTAGATGATAGCTTAATAGGTATCATATGTAATAGTGTGTTCATCGGGAATGTGGAGTCGGTTGAGGAAGACGACGCCATGAAGAAATCCCGGAAAAAAAGTCGAAGAACAGAGGAAGGGTGAAGGGATCGGAAGTTTTTGGAGAGGGGAGAAAAGTTAGGCTGATACCATGTAGAAGGTTATAGGATCAAACCACACATTATTAGTGTGGGATCGTACTTGTATATATAATGAATAATTACAAGGTATATCTCCTATATTATGGAGAGGAGATAATTACAAAATATACAAGATTTCATCTAACTATAATACAAGTTTAAATAATAGAAAATCACGATAATATCTTCACTCGCTATTATCTTATAGGTACAAAGTCCGGTCATAATTCCGAATAATACTATGGTGATTTAAATCTCACTCACAAATTTCTAAACATTATTTTTCAATCATTTTTTTCATCTTGCCGGTACAATGGAAACTTAAACTTCTTCCACGTATTCGGTTATCGGTACAAACTACAAACTTCGGTTATAATTCCGGATAATACTAGGGCGATTTAACTAGTGATGGATCTGATTCACAAATTTCTAAACAGTATTTCTTTAATCTTATCAATCATTTTATTCATCTTCATCTTGCCGGTTCTTCCATCGTACCGCTTTTTGAGGTTTTGCATGAGATCTTTAACCAAAGAAAAACTCGCCGGAAAAGTAGTACTCATCACCGGAGCTTCTTCTGGTATCGGTGAGGTAATTAAATCTAGTAATAATAACTTCATGAAAACTGCATTTGTTACTATTGAATGTGTTTGATTTGGTACTAAATGTTATAGTATTTGGCGTATGAGTATGCGAAACATGGAGCGAGTCTATCGTTGGTTGGCCGAAGAAAGGAAATGCTGGCGGTGGTTGCCGGCAAAGCGATGGAGTTGGGATCACCGGAGGCGATTGTGGTTCAGGCGGATGTTTCCAAACTCGAGGATTGTAAGAGATTTGTCGATGAAACCGTCAAATATTTCGGAAAATGTTAGTACAATTACGGACCCCGGGAGTCTAATTTAAGCCTAATTCCAGACTCTAAGAGTCCATAAACTTTATTTGTGGAAAAAAAAAGTACATTATTTGTGAAAATTTAAAAAAAATGCATTATTTTTGAAAAAAAATCTCTTAAATCACCAAGATTCATCTCAACCATCTATTTATATATGGTGTGTATTTTTGCAAACCGTCACGAAATGCAGAGAAATGTTCCTCGTTTGTGTTCCTTACACATTAAGATTACGTGACCTAATTTTTGAACAGTGGATTGCCTCATAACACAATGCCGGGATCAGAATAATTGGTCCGTTCGAAGAGCAAGAACGCATCACCGATCATACTTCAATTATGGTACTCGTCTCAATCATAATATTTCATTTTATGGAACTTAAAAATATAACAAAATAATGAGCAAAACAACAACTTTACATGTTATGTTCGTTTTCAGGACATAAACTTTTGGGGATCGGTTAATGCCACACATTTTGCACTTCCACATCTAAAGAAGAGCAAAGGTAGAATAGTCGTTATCGGTTCATGTGGCGGATGGTTTAATACGCCGCAACTAAGCGTATATAATGTAAGCATACAATCGGCTCTCTTTTCTTTTTGTTAATGTCTTTTTATTTTTGCGTATGTAGTTGTGAATTCACTTGAGAACACCATATACTTCCTCAATATCGAAATAAGTGATACTATGTGAGTTTCACGTTTTTGAGTTAAAGATTATAACAGGAATTAGAATAAATTAAATTAAATAGTTAGTGAGAGATGGATCCCACACATTTTAATTTGTTCTGAAATTGTTAAAAATAAAAACTATGTCACTTATTTTGAATAAGAGGAAGTATATATATGTATATATTACATACATACATAGCCATACACATATATGATTATGTTCTTATGGATGAATGAATGTTTAGGCAAGTAAGGTAGCACAACAAAGCTTCTTTGAAACACTACGAATCGAGGTTGCTCCAGACATTCAGATAACAATGGTAACCCTCGGGATGGTTGAGACTCCGTTAACTAATGTTGAGTTCTTAAACAAGGTAACGACCACATACATATATATATATATATATATATATATATATATATATATATATATATATATATATATATATATATATATATATATATATATATATATATATATAGCCCGTTAATGTATTATTATATCTTACTAATATGATCCAGTATTGTGCAAACTAATTAAATAAACTATTTGTTGATAGACAAGTTTAAAAAACTTTCCAATGGAATCGGTGGAAGAGTGTGCTAAGGCGATTGTAAATAGCGCGAGACGTGGATACGAATACTTAACGGAGCCTCAATGGATGCATGGTCTCTTTTTGTGGGTCATATTTTTTCCCGAGTTCATAAACATGTGTCGCCGTATCCTTATGATCATTGGGGTGAAGTCTAGGTCACAAAAGCACAAATCGCACAAAGATTCTATTCAACCCTTTGGTCTCAAACATGATTAAAATCGTGAATAATATAAAACATTGTTTACAAATTAAAACAACAGAGCGGTAAACTCAAACGGAAGTAATTGGTTTTTTCACGTATGACAGGTAATATTAGAAATAAGAGTTTGTTCCATTTGTAACCTGAGAGCGTAACTTAATTAATGTCAGTTTGTTTGTTTGTTTGGTACTGACCCAAATTAATTTACATTTTTTTTGGATCGATTATTCGATTTATATTACTTAGTAGAGGTCAGTGAGTCGTGGCATTATCACATGTCACCTCTTACGGATTGCAGATACACAATATTTCCGATTACGATATGCACTCTGATTAATGTTGGATTATAAAATTGATTAGGCTCAGTTTAATTAAATTTCATTATATCATATACGGAGTACTTCATATCTTTCATAAACTTAAAAAAGATAAGAGTTTTTTTGTAAAAATAATGCTAAATTTAAAAAACTTGCATAAATAATGCCTTCCCTCGAGAAACCCATTACCTATGTACCAATTTTACCTCTCGTTTTTCAACAAATTTCAACCATTTAAAGGGCAATTTAGTCATCTACTATGTTTGTTTCTCGAGCCCTTAAATTTTCCTACTCTGTCAAGTGACATGCAACAAGTCAAACATCCATTCATTCATTATTTTATTAATATTTATCTTCTTGAAAACAACACAACTTGACCAAACTCACTATTGTTCTTTGAATTTATTACTCCCTCCGTCTCATTTTTATTGTCCATCTTACTATTTTAGTTTGTTTTAAAATAAATGTTAACTTCAAATTACAACTAATAATATGAATTTTAAGTGGGTAAATATGAGATTTTATTGGTAGACAATGTAATAATTACATTTTCTTAAAATTGTGTGTCGTTTGTCTAGTAGACAATTAATCTGGGACGGAGGGAATATTACATAATATAGCGTAGTTTTCATGATTTCAAAGTATCCGATGGAAGACGATGAAGAATATGATGTTGTTGATGATGATTTAAGGAATATTTGACGGAGGAACGAAGAGATAGACCATCACAAATTTACATGGTATCAGAGTCACGGCTCACTTATGGTTGGTCAAAGGTCACACGGATTTCACGTAACCTATAAATATCCACGTGCTACACGTGAAAAAAAAAAAGACGCCGCGCGTGAGGGGCGTGTTGAGTAATGTCCCACATTTGACAAATAATTTACATGTAATGTGCTTATAAGGGTGCTGATTATTCCTTTTATAATCAATTAGTTTTAAGACGAAACCTTACAAATTTATAATTTCCATTAATTAAATAATAATTTATATAAAAGTGGAAGACACGACCAACAATACAATAAGGCATTAAAAAATAAAGTATAAAGGAAACAAAAAATCAGTCTCAATCCTGTACCATATTGAAACCAAAGTTGCTATAATTGATACCGTATAGCGTAAACTAGCCTATAACTCGTGATAAATCACGGGTGGTCTATAAAAATTTTCATAATATTTTCATGTGTATCTTCATAGTATTTTACTTCCTTAAGAATACTTTAAAATATTTAAACCGTACTTTTTGACCAAGCTTATATACCTGGAACAAATCACCTTTCGAAGCATCTTTTTAGGGTTAGAACCTTTGAGTTCCATTTGAAGCCGAAGCGTATCATTATTAGTAGCACCTGAGAATAAAACTTTCCCTGTATAAAGCTCAAACAAACAACAACCAACCGACCACATAATAACAGGATGATCATAACTCAACCCAGAACTCCAAAAGTCAACAATCACATTATCCACAAATATTTTTAATCAATTAATAATTAAATTAATAAAGGGCTTACTAATTTCGGGAGCACGATAAAAACGGCTCACGAGATACAGTGTGATCTCGTTCTTCCCGGCAAACATAGCATTTCCAAAATCACAAAGCTTTTAAACATCATTTACTTGATGATTGTGCAGGTTAAAATGTATGAAATTAAAGACTTTGTCCCTTGACTTAGTTAACTATACACAGATAGTACCTATTTTTATATCTGGAAGTTGTCTTACTATTTTGGGCCATAAGATATATTTTAAATCTGGAAGTTGTCAGCATATTAAAGAGTATTCCACGCAATGAGAATTTATACAAAAGTGATAGCAAAGTCCATGAAGCAGGTTTGCATTAATAGCTTCACTGCAACACTATCTTTTGATTCAGCCAATTTAACACACAAGTGGCCAAGCATAACATGCTTTCACTGCTTCTACCAATTGCACAATGATGCTCCTCAACAAATACAAATTCAGAAACCGTTAGAGCTGAATTTCAGAATGTGGTGGTAGATTTTCAGGCAGGTCACTGGTTAAGCACTCAGTATCAGCTACAAATAAAAATAAAAAATAAATAAAAGGAACAAATATAAATTTTTATAAGTTACAATTTCTACCCATTATTTAGTAATGGGTGAATACAGGTAATGCTTAACGGTTCAAACGGGTCAAATAAAAAGAATATAGAATAGGACAATGGGTAATATGTTATGAATTGTCACTACTACAAAATGAGCCTAATGCAACCTTTTACAAGCAACCTTTTTAAATAAGTTGCATTTGATTACAAAATCACTTTGTTTAATATAAAGGTTGCATTAGAGTACCATATGCAACCTTTTTATAAAAAGTTGCAAAATTTATTAAAAAGTGCAACTTTTTTTTTTTGAAAGGTTGCATTATTATGACTTAAAGGCAACTTTTAATTAAAAAGGTTGCATAATCAAGATATTATTTAAACTTTGTGTTTTAAAATTTAAATAAATTATTACTATATACTTCATATTATTATAATTAATTTATTTAAAGTTATAATAGTATATAATATGAATAAATTATTGTATATGTATAAATAAACTGCATTTGTTAATTAAATTTTATGTTTTACTATAATTTTTTTTGTAGAAAATTAAAATTTTAAAGTAATTTTTTGAATTATTTCAGAGAGATATTAAAAAATTTGGTTTAGTTACCCCTTTTTACCCCCTGTTACCTACGTTTCTATTACTACGTTAGGTCTAATATTTACCGATTTTCTCGCTACACTACCTTTCTCCTTGCAAAAGTTAGGGCTAGTACCGATTCACTCCCTTCGTTCGTTTCTCTCTTGTGCCCTCTCATCATCGGTTCTCTTACGCTGTGTTCCAGAGAGGGAATTTAGAAAGAAGAGAAAAGAATTGAGAAGAAATGAAAAGAAGTTTGTGTTCCTGAAAAAAATTGTGAAAGAAGAGAAGGGATATGGAAAAAATTTTTGTCCAATTCTTCCTTCTTAAATTTCATCCCGGAAGATTTGGAGAGAAACAAATCAAAGCTAGTTACAAAAATTTTTACCAAAATATCCATACGTAAGTTTTTCTTCAACCGTATCATTCTATTCTTTTTTTTTCTCACAGTGAAATTTCAATTCGTTTGTTCAACCGATGTAATCTTCATTTATATTTCTTTTTCGTTTTATTTTACTCCTTTTTTTTTTCTCGAGCTAAACTTTTAAGATTTAACAAGATTGTTACTCCCTCCGTCCCACAAAAAACTTCCCATTTCACCATATATTTTTGTCCCACAAAAAACTTCCCATTTCACATTTGATGGACTCCACATAATAAAATACTATTATTATTAATAACTCCACCACTAACTATCCAATAACTATCTTTCTCTCTCCAAACCAATCTTATATTTTAATCAAAATTATTACCAATGACCTCACCACTAACTATCACCTTAAATCTTGTGCCCAAATGAAATGGGAAGTTTTTTGTGGGAAGGAAGGAGTATAATGTAAATATAGTGAATTTGTTTTTTGAATAAATATAAAATAATAAAAACGTGTTTAACGTAAAGAAAATAAAAAATTCTCAATGATTTGGCATTTTATTATTATTATTATTATTATTATTATTATTATTATTAGATAATGCTATTTGTCTAATTATAAAATGTCATTATTAATTCCCATATTAAGGGTAAATTTATAATCTGACAATTTTCATTTCTTAGTTTCTTTTCTCTTCTTCCTAACTTAGGAACACAAAAAATTTAAAATATTTGTCCTTTCTTGTCTCTTCTTTTCTTTTCTTTCCTCTCCTTTCTCTTCTCTTCTTTTAATGAAAATCTCGGGAACACAGTGTTACGGAATACCAAGTTCGTTCATCACCAGGTCGCTTTCCTCCATCACCAGCTCAATAGCCGGCGACAAGGAATTCGTCCATCATCAACGATTTTATCTTTTAAGGTTAGTCAAGAACTGATTTTGAGTTCCAAATTTGCTTTAAATTGTGACTTTGATAATGCTTTTTTAACCAAATACTTTGATAAGTGACTTCGTTAATGCTTGTTAACCAATTACTTTGATAATCGTGACTTGGTGAATGCTTGTTTAACAATTTAGACGATGCCCTATTTTTAACCACCAGCTTTGTTAATGATTGTTTACTGAAATGGAAATTCAATATTTACGAAAATCATCTTTTTTAACCATTTAGATGAACCACTGAAATTGAATTTTGGGATTGTAATCAAACTCAAGCTTGTATACACAAATGTCAATAACAGATTAGGGGTGAAGGTTTTATAAGCATTTTCGTTATTAATTGACCTGAATATTTAGGGGTGAAGGGTTTATAAGCATCTTCGTTACTTCTATACATGAATTTTATTAGCATTTTCTTTATTAATTGACCTGGTTATCTACTCAGGTTTATAAGCATCATCGTTAAAGCTTGAATAAATCTCAGGTAAGAAACTCAGGTTTATTGAAAAAATTATCTACTACTGTTTTGACGCGAACCTGCTGATCTGATACTGTTTTGACTCGAACGATACTGTTTTGACGCGAACCTGTTGATCTGATACTATTTTGACTCGAACTTGCTGACCTGATACTGTTTTGACGCGAACGTGATACTGTTTTGGCTCGAACTTGCTGACCTGATACTGTTTTGACTCGAGCTTATAGCCGGTAAGTGGACTTTCTTTTTAGTACTCTTTTTGTTTACTCAGAAAGTTAATTGTCTCTGGTTGCAGGCTCGTTCTCCATCCCTATATATCAAGTGCCTATCTTTCTTCAAAATTTATGATTTTTAGTTGTATATTTTAATTAATGATGTTTTGAGCCATATTTATAGCCAAAATCCCTGTTGTTCCGGATTATCTGGGAACGGTCATTGAGGTAGCTACCTTTATTGAAAGGTAAACCTAGAGAACACTTAAAGAAGCTAGTCGTTCAGTTTCATAGCTTGGGAATATTTAAGGTAGACTTTACAGTAATTTAATATTGCTTTTTGGTGGCTTAGTTATTAAAAAGAAACTACCTTTTGCGAGTCAGACAGCAGATTGTATGCTTGATATGGGATTTGAACGACAAGTTAGATCTATACTTATTAGCAAACAACAAGTACTCATAAGTCGCCATTTTTGGTTCCAAGTTTAGATTTTATTGAACACCAATTTTTAGTTTTGTATATGATTGCTCAATTTGACTTAAATGTCAAACTGTATCTCTTGTTATATCTATCTATTTCATGCTAACTATAATTTATGCAGATGATCAAATTGAACAACCATAGTGGACGAAAGAATGGACAAGTGTACGAGGGTTTCAATACTTTTTGTGATTGTAATTGAGAACCTTGTAGACTAATGATTCAAGGTTTTTGTTTTGAGATTTTTATGACATAATACAATTAATCAGTAGAATTAATATTGTGTTAGTGGTTGAAAATTAAGTTTATTTCTTTATATTAAAACATGATTCATACGCTATTAAAAACCGTTGTGTTGTGAATTCGTAAAAGAAAGTTAGCATTATTGGTAAAAAGGTTCAATTTATTTATTAAAAATAAAATGATTAATAATAAAAACGGTTGCATTTGTTTATGTAAAAGGTTGCATTATTCTAAGTAAAACTATAACAAAGGTTGCAATTATGTTTAAAAAAGGTTGCAATTAAGATTATAAAAGGTTGCATTTCCATATGAAAAAAGGTTGCTATAAAAAAAGGTTAGCATTTGAATTCTAAATGCAACTCCTTTATAAAAAGTTGCATTAGTTATTAAAAAAGTTGCATTAGGTCTAATGCAACTCCACCTAACGCAACCATTGCTAAAAGTTGCATTAGGCCTAATGCAACCTTTTCAATGGATAATGCAACATTTTATGGGGGTTGCATTAGCTTCATTTTGTTGTAGTGTGTCAAAGTCGATCAAAGTGTAATTTCAATGTATGAAACCTCCTACTTCATTATATAAAAAAAATTCAGATTATTGTTAAAATTTGAAAGTATATGATTTCTCTAATATAATGTAATGCAAATAATTTTCTATTTTTTTGTGTTTGTGGTCGGTCAACCTAACACGACCATTTGAAGAAATATCCATTTTGACCAGGACCAACTTTGACCCGTTTTCTACCTCTATGAACCACAAGAATTATGATGCAAAACACTATACTAATGGCTAAAATCTCTTAAATAATAAGAGAACATTTCTAATAATAATAGTAAAAATCACCTATTTGTTCATTAGGAGTCACTTCAAATTCACTGACTTCAAAATTAGCATCATTTATATCCTTATCACAAGATGCATCAGCCTGAGACATTAACAAATCACTCAATTTTTTTACGAAACCCAACAAATACGTAATAAAACGAAAAAGAAGAAAACAACCGAAAATCAAATTCTAATCAGAATAAAATGGTAAACTATTAATACAAATTAAGGGTAAAATTGTTCTTCTGATTTTGTTATAAAACTTAGATGTGGCAATTCTGGCCCATTTATTTAAGAACGGGTCAAATGGGGACGCCCAAAATCTATATAAACCTAAGAAATTATGTGTGTTGTTATTATTGTGTACAGATCTCCAGCACTACTCAAAACTTCTCACTTTTGGCCCGTTTTGACTCATACCAAAAACAACTTGTTTTAATCCATTACTGAGTTATGTACAGATTAAATGAAAATAAAAGAAAGTAAATACAAATAATATGAATTAGAGGTTTAGGTTGAAGAAAAACACCTGTACATAAGCCAACTTTGTGGGAAGCACTAACCGAACATCATCTCCATGTGTCATGATTATATCACCAACAAATCAAGTACTTATAGCCCAAGACGTTTGTCAAACATGCTGCATTTCACCAATTTTCATCAGCAAACTGTATGTATCGACAAGCTTTTATAATCACGGATAAAAAACCACTGAATACGATACATTATATATACAACAAATTATATATGGAAGGGCTCTTGAAAGCTGGTTGGCTTCAAGGTCCTTCACCAAGATTTTGAACTAAATAAGTAAATGACACCAAAAGAAAATGACCCATATGGTAAAAAGTCAAATTTGACCAAAGATTAACAACTGTGACAGTGGTGATATTGCTTAATTCTCGTGGGATTTCTCCAGTTGTACGGTTACCCTGAAGACAACTGAATATGTAAGTAATGCGGTTAAATTTTACAACGTTTAACAACCCGCAATTATCATACAATTCATTGGTTATGCATTTGAAAAAGTTTATAAAAAAGTATGAATACTAATACCTTGTAAATTTATTGTCCCAATATGTAAGTGATTTCATTTTTCCTGGTTTCATCATTTGACCCATTAGGGATAATATATCTTGTCCTTATTGAGGTTGTGCATTTGCAGCATCAAGATCATGAAGTGTAACACTCCTACCTGTTGTAAATTCAATCAAATAATGAAAATCTAAAATTATAAAAAATAATTAATAACTGTTTACCTTTTCCATAATCAAGGCATCATAAATAGTTAGGTCCAGCTTCAATTGTTTTGTTCATATGATATGCTATACAGATCTGTAGGTTTTTAACCTCTTTGGCCTTGAGTTCAAAATTGGCTATAAACTTTACAAACATGTAGGTTTTTAATCTCTTTTACCTTGAATTCCTGAAAAGTAACTAACTAACAAACCTCTATGAATGCAATGGAACCATGAAGTTAAAATGGGTGTTTCTCAATGTCTCGTTTCCACTGCCACCTAAAATTAGAACATGATAAGATATAAATGAATCATCATAAGACAATTAAATTAAAAACAACATTTATAAATGTCCTAAACACTGAAACAATAAAACTGAAGAATGGACGATGAGAAACAATAAAATTACTCCAAATTAGTCGCCTTTGTGCAATAGTATCGTAACTCTGATTCAAATTCTTTATCATTAACAACTTTTAATTTATTCCTAACTGCATTTAAACACGCTAATGAACAGAAAGGGTAATTACATTTAACAGAACCCATCATTACAGAAAGATACTACATTTTTTAACATGGCAAAAAAATCATATTCACAAACACTTTGTATCATAATTCAAGTTCAGGACTTGCATCAAACAGTTGGTGTGCATCATGAATTATTACAAATATTGAAAATAATACCAAAAATCAAGTGAGCAATAGTTTAATGATAACCAAGTTCCCAAACCTTAAATTGGGGAATCGAAGTAATTGGAGAGCAATAAATTAGGAAGAACTGAAAATGAAAAACTGATATTCGGGCACTCCAAAAAAGATGTAACCTCCGCCTCTACAGATTTAGACTAATTACCTCCAAGGCTCCAACTATGAACTACAAAATGGAATTGAGTAGGAAATAGCTGCTCTAAAATCCCGTATTAGGGTTTCAATTTGAGGAACCATTAAGGTGTCGATTGATATAAATCAGAGGAAGAGATTTGGAATTGAGAACAAATCAGAGATAAAATTATGGATGAAGATTATAGTTTCAAACGGAGGGGAAAGATTGGAAATAAGAAGTCGGGAACTGCATTCCCTATAAATCCGGATTAGGCGTATCTTCATAAATTCTGAAAACCATGGCACGTAGTATAAATTGCTTGCATTTGCATTGCTCTGTTCACGGTTGGCATGCAAATGTGGCATACAGGTGGCATGAAAAAAACTGAAAATGCAAAGCTGAATTAAATGTGGTATTGAGTCAACAATGAGTCAGCAATGACATGGAAGATTTTCAAAAAAACTTTCTTTTATTATATATAAAGATAAAGATACGTCATGCGTTTTGAACAACAAATACTATTTTTGAAGTAAGGATATGCCCGTTAACCATCTAGTACATGTAATTTTGTTTAGATGAAACTTTTTATTTGTAACATCGAATAAAATGTCCCATACATGGAAGAGTAAATTATAAGAATGTTCTTTTATGTTTTCCTAAAAGTCACGTACATACATTTAATCTTAATTAAAAATGACATTGATAGGATTTTTTGGAAATATGTTGCAACTATAATACTTTTAACGTCAATAGTCAATTATTAAACAACTGTTTATAAATTAGAATTAATTTCTACACCATAACTTTTAATTCATGCACCATACATATTTTAAATTTTATAACTATATACTTACTCCGATTCAAAATAAGTGATACACTTGGGGTTTCACGGTTTTTGAGGCAAAAGATTATAATGATGGTTAAATTAGATTAATTGGATGGTTAGTTGGGAATGAGTCCCACACCTTTTGAATAAAGTAGTGTTAATGGTGTTTAAAAGTAAAAAGTAAGGGTAAAGGGGTCATTTTACTTTGTTAAAGTAGATAGTTAACATAATAATAAAATATAATTAATATAATAATATTATATATTAACATAATAATAAAATATATTAATATAATAATAAAATTAATTAATATATAATAATAATATTAATTTAAATAATAATATTATATATTAACATAATAATAATATTAATTAAATTTGGAGATGTTTTTTTTTAAGTTTAGAAGACCCAAGAAGCTAATGCCCAAGTCTTCCTGGGGAAGACCTTAGGCAGACAATATAAGGTCTGCAGGCTTCTGAAAAACAAACATCTGCGCAAGTCTTTTTCTGCGCGTGATCTGCGCCGCAAAGATAAAAGATCTTTTGTAAAAAAAAAAAAAAAAAAACAAACAGTACCTAAAACTTGCACGCAACGATTTGACTGTTCATATCATTTGAACCGTGAAAAAAGTCAAAATTAAAAAAGCTTTTCAGACAAACGGATTTCCATATAGTTAGTCATAATCTCTGCCACCGATCGGAGGTATTAAACCGCCATGGCCGGAATTCCAGTTAAACAAGAGTACATCGAAGTAACCAACTGTAGTAACACTGATTATACTAAAACTAAAAAGAAAAATGCTGCGGATATTCCCGTGATTGATCTCGAGGGTTCCGATGATGACGATTCTTCTTCTAGCGACGGAATTAGTAAAGGAAAGAGATCTAGGGTTTTGAATCGTTGTGATGAAGTTCATAGTAACAAAAGGAAGAAACCTGCTGATGATGTGATTCTTCCGGTAGGGTTTCTAGATCCTTTACCACCTAAAAATGCCGCATTGCAACATGCAAAGTCGAAGGGGAATACTAGTTTGCCGGAACGGAATTGTAAGCAGTTTTGGAAAGCTGGTGATTTTGAAGGACGTTCGTCTGGTAGCGATTGGAATACATCATCTGGTAAGTTTATTTATGTTTGTTTTTTATTGTTAATCTAATTAATTTTAGGGTTAGTTTGTTTAATTGCAAATATTGGGGCTCAATTATGATTGTAGATTTGTATTATTGATACTTTTACTTTATATGGAAAACTCTGTATCTCTGCAATAGATTCTTTAGGGACTAGGGTTAATAGAGGCATAATAGTAACGTATCTTTTATTTTTTGGTCATTTATGTGGTAAATAATTGAAATTATAAAAGCATTAAATGAATTCACTTTTTTATATGTATAGGTGGTATGGATCATTTGAGAGTTCATCCAAGGTTTCTTCACTCAAATGCAACTAGTCATAAATGGGTTCTTGGAGGTAAAATGTTACTCCATCTATTTAGAAGTCCTTGAGTTTTGTTATATGTCTGTAGTTTGTTTGTTGTATACAGTTAAAACTCAAATTTAGGGTTAGCAATTTGCATCGGGTTCAGGTTGGCGGGTCGGGTTGACATCACCCAACCAGAAGTCCAGAACATGACCCATATTGCTACCGGGTTGGTATCAATTACCCGAACATGCCTCGTCACTCTAACCCATTTATCTAGACAGGTAAAAAAGCTTGGTGGGTTAAGTGACAGGTAAATGTGTTGTAATTGGCTTAAACTGGTTGGATATAAATTTTATTTAATTCTATTTTATTAATTAAACGGGTTGACCCATTTATTTACAAGGCAACATGAAAAACGGACACAGTTATTAAACGGGCTAGGCAGGTCGACCCGTTCACCCACAATCTAACCAGAACATGAAACATTTAAAAACGAATAGGCGGGTCGACCCATTTATGACCTAAACCCCATTTAGACTTTAGACCCAATGCTAATCTGTTTATTTTCGTGTTGGGTTTGTGTCATGTTGAAAACCACTTCTTATCTTCATCATAGTTTGTATACTTACGTTTAATCTGTCTATATGTACTCATGTAGCTTTTGCTGAACTTTTGGATAATTCACTAGATGAGGTACATTTCTTTGTTTATATATATAATACATATACACACACGCACACACAGACATCTATAAGTATTTTAATGTACCGTTTTTCATCTTTGTTATTAGGTTTGTAATGGAGCTACATATGTCAAAATTGATATGTTAAGAAACAAAAAAGACGACAGCAGAATGTTGTTAATTGAAGGTATGTGTGGCTTAATAATCTATTGCAGGATCGGGGTTGTTAATCGGGTTGACTTGAGTCCTGACACAATAAGCATGTTTGTTGGGTCGGGTCACAAAACCCTGATTAATGCATTAAAATGTATAGACCCGACCCTATCAGACTTAATAGGGTTCGGGTCGGGTCGACCCTGGCAACCCGGCCCATGATTATATATAAGTTAACCATTTTCATCCACAATCGTTTTGTAGATAATGGTGGTGGGATGGATCCAGATAAAATGCGACATTGTATGTCTCTTGGATATTCTCTAAAAAGCAAAGTTAAAGATACTATTGGGCAATGTAAGTGGTCTCTCTATCACTCTTATCAGAGGTGGAAATTTCGACCCGTTTTGCTTATAAATGGGTCAATTCGGGTTACGTTTTTATCTAATGTGTCAAAAGGGTCAAATGTAAAATGTAAGTCGAACGTAAATGGGTTGAAAGTTGCTCAAAGAACAGTTTTTTAATGCATAGAACCTTCTAAATCAATTAGATTATCGTGAGATAGTAAAAGTTTTGTAATCATATTTGACATGCTAGTTATTCATAAAAAGGTAAAAATTTGGACAAAAAGTGTTTTAGGTCAACCTAACCCGCCCATATATCTACTTTAGTTTTTTATGTTTATTTATATATTTATAATATTTTTAATAGATGGAAATGGTTTCAAGACAAGTACCATGAGACTTGGAGCTGATGTTATTGTATTCTCTCGGTGTTGTGGGAAAGATGGAAAAAGGTTGGTAACAATTTCATATCCAAGCTAAGTGAAATGACGAAAGTACCCTTGTCTTGTCCCGCTTTTGAATTTCTTCTTGATTATTTTTCTTAAAACTAAATTCGTGAACCTCAAGAACACCTAAAACACACTAGGATCTGATTGCTACAACTTCATACAACAAAATCACATTCAAATAGTATTTTCATAAAACCTGATTTTCTAACAATAGCATTTGATTAATATTGCTTTGAAGGTCTACACAGAGCATTGGTTTGTTATCCTACACATTTTTAAGGAGCACAGGGAAGGAAGATATAGTTGTTCCAATGGTAATTAACACATATCTTTTACACATGCTTGCAAAATCTACAAACAAATTTTATATTCTAAATTAATTTAAGTTTATCCTGCCTAAAATAACAACTTAATTTTGTCCAGTTGTTTATTAATAGTTGGTTTTGTGTCCCAATTAGAACATTATAAGATGCCAAATTTTCTTGAAAATGATAGTGTTGGTAAATAAATGTTAAATTTATACGTAAATAACTAAATACGTTAAATTTATAAATAATGGTACTCTTATATAAAAATATTTTATTTAAAAAGTTTTTAATGAAAACTCAAAGCCATCTTATAATGACCGATTTGGATACAGTTACTAAACAACAAAAATGTAAAAGTGTGTAGTTATTATAGATTTATATACAATAAAAACGGATTATTTATCTTTTCGTAACATGGATTATTTATTTATTTATTTATTTTTGGTGGTGGTTTTACGACAACAAAAAGCTTGATTATGAAAAGCGTGTGCAAGAATGGAAAAAGATGAATCGAGTATCATCCGATGATTGGGATAAAAACGTTGAAGCAATCATACAGTGGTCTCCATTTTCAAGTGAAACGGATCTCTTGAAACAAGTAAATTTTTTTTAATTTTTTTTTTTTTTATATCATAGTTTATATATGTTGATAGTGGATTCTTTATTGCCTTAAAGCATACATATGTGATTAGCAAGTTTTCGAGGTGGTCATATTGGCGGGTCAGTAATGGGTCCTAATATGGGTTTGGGTCAAAACAAGTAGATCATTGGTACACGTTGAATATGTCTAGTCTGGGTTGGGTTGACCCAAAACACTTTTTGTCCCATTTTCTCAAAATATTAAAATATAACTAGTATGTTGCTATTTTATGCAAATAACCCTTAAAAATGTATACACCATGGGCTACTTTTGACCCATTCAACCCGTTAGAGATAAAACATAACCCAAATCGACTTATTTATAAGCATGTAGCTCAAAATTACGACCTCAAATAAATTTTAATACTTGTTAACTTTATATAATCAGTATGCTATTAATTTCTTTTGTTTCTTTTATTTTTTATTTTGTAGTTTGATCATATGAAGGATCAGGGTACACTCATAATCATTTACAATCTATGGGAGGATGATCAAGGACAATTAGAGCTTGATTTTGATACCGATAAACATGTTTGTCTATTATGTCAGCCTTGAAATCAATAGTTCAACACACTATTTTATGGGTAGGAAATTAATTTTCTAAATTTAATTTAAATTTTAAAATTCCGTTTTGCAGGATATTCAAATTCGAGGTGTTAATCGTGACGAGAAAAATATAGAAATGGCACAACTTTATCCGAATTCTAGACATTTTCTGACGTATCGCCACTCACTAAGGGTAAATTTTACTTTGGTTGCCATAAAATGTTATTAGAATTACATAGTTTAGAGAATATTTTATCATTTTGTTGGTTAATCATGGTTTGTTAATGATGTTCTTTTAATTTGTGTTAGAGTTACGCATCGATTCTCTATTTAAGAGTTCCTCCTAATTATCGCATGATTCTTCGTGGAAAAGACGTTGAGCATCATAATATTGTAAATGATATGATGATGACAAATGAGGTCACATATCGTCCACATCCCACTCAAGAAGGGGTCCCTAAGGATTCTAATGTAATCCTCGTTTTAATCAAAGTTTTTTTTAATAATTTATATTTATTTATTTTAGAGGTGCCAAATTTTGGATTGATTCAGGTTATATTTATCTTTAAATGGTCAAACACACATAATAGATAATTTTTTTGCCGAAAATAATAACTCACTTTTACATTTGTCTGTGTTTAATCAATGTAGAATTTTTCTGTTCAATTGGGTCATTAAAAGATGGCTTTGTGTCCGTTCGGGTCATTCGGCAACCTATGACCTGATAAATAACCTGCTGAGTTGGCAAGTGATATGGTTAATGCCATGTCATCGACTTATGTGGTCATCTTTTAATGACCCAATCGAACAATAATTTGTACGATGACTAACATGGTCAAATGTTTTATGTTGGTATTTTAGGGAACAAAATCCTAAAAAAGGTTAGTAAAAAAGCTAACTGGTAAAATGGGTGTATTTTAATGCTTAAAACTTTCTAAATCATTTTATTAAACCTAAATGATTAACACTGAATTTATTTGCTTTTTGTAATCATATATGACAGACTGGCACTTTGTAAATTTGGGTCAACCGAACATGGCCCATTCTAATATGTATGTTGTGTTGAAGTTATCTGGTGTTAGTTACAGTCTGTTTTAATGAACAGATGGTTGCTACAGTTACTGTGGGGTTTGTAAAGGATGCAAAAGCTCATATTGATGTACAAGGGTTTAACGTTTATCACAAAAACAGACTTATAAAGGTTTAGTCCCCAACTTTTATACCAATTTTTTGTAACAATAATACAATATTAAGTTAAAGATAGGTGAAACATTGAGAAAACATAATACTTCCTCCGATTCAAAATAAGTGATACACTTTGGATTTCACGGTTTTTTAAACAAAAGATTATCATGATAGTTAAATTAGATTAATTGGATAGTTAGTGGGGAATGGGTCCCACACTTTTTGAATAAAGTAGGGTTAATGATGTTTAAAATTAAAAAGTAAAGGTAAATGGGTCATTTCACTTTGTTAAAGTAGATAGTTAGTGGGTGAGGGTCCCACTTTTTTTTGCCAAATAAGGTAATTTTTCAAAGTGTATCACTTATTTTGAATCACTCCAAAAAGGAAAGTGTATCACTTATTTTGAATCGGAGGAAGTATTTTTTTACAGCCATTTTGGAGAATTTGGAATGCTGCAGGAAGTGATGGTCGTGGGGTCATAGGTTGATATACACGCCTTTAAAACTTCAATTCTTTTTTTTGGGTACCATTTTACATATTTTTAAGTAATTGTATTATTTTGTTACCTTTTTTGCTGATAATTAGGTCTGTTAGAGGCTAATTTTGTTGAACCAGCTCATGACAAACAGGGGTTTGAACGCACTAATGTTCTTCAACGACTTGAATCACGGCTTGTTCAAATGCAGAAGACATATTGGTTTATAACATTTTATTTATTTATAAATTATATTTATTTATTTTGATTTTTGTAACATCGGCACTTCCTGATTCAGGAATTCACACTGTCACAAAATTGGCTATGCTCCACGAAGACACAAAACTACTGATGATGAAGGTACATAATGTTTTAAAATTTTATATTTTTATGTATATATTTTGCTTTTGTTGCGAGAGTTTTGATCCATTTACTTATAAAATGTGTTGATTGGGGTTTTTGTTTTATATCTAACGGGTCCAATGGGTAACATAGTTGGTCAAAACGGGTCAATTACATCCATGCATCATCTTATTATATTTTCCTAATTATTTTTTAATATTATATTATAACATATATAAATTCTTCAACATCCATACATCTCTTTTTGGCTATTCTAGAAGCTTCTCCTGATTACGTTCCTGAAAAACGTTCTACAAGGACTCTTGCATCAGATAGAAAAACACGTGTTCCACATTCAGACAAATTTTCTTCACAAAAACATCAAAATTCAACTGTCAATGATAACAACAACAAGATGTCAGGTGTTGGTGCAAGTTCTTCTGAGTCAACAGCACCTTTGACCGAAAATATCCGTGATGATGATGATGATTTACAAACTGCAGCAAATGGAAATTCTCAAAAAGAATTATCGGTTCGTAAAACTCGTTCGGTTTCAGCACTAGAAACCGAAAATCAAAAATCGATGCAACTTGTCACACGATCTCAAATAATGGTAATATCTCAATCTTTTAGGGCTAAATGTGTGGAAATGTATCCGATTTATCACTTATTGTTACCGTATGTAAAAAATTTTGATTCTTGCTATTGTGTGGATCTGATGACGTGGCGGCTTATATGGTTGCCATGTCAGCAAAAATATAAAAATTTATGGTGTGTTTAGTTGTACAAAAATGTGGCGGTTACCTGATGACGGTACATACAATAGGAAGAATTTGTGGTGCGTTTATTACACTGTTTGGAAGTACGTTACATACAATAACAATAAAGGATAAGTTAAATACATTTTCATTACAGTAAACGAATCTTTTTAAATTGGCAAATCATTTTAAATAATCATTCATGTGTAAGTAAATATGTTTTTTTTTTTTAAAATTGACAGTCTCCTGTTATTAATACGAATCCCGAGTTAAACGAGTTGATTGAAGAGAACCGTGAGTTGAAGGAAAGGTGTGTAATCTTTATATTTATTATATTTATAATAAAAATGTATTGTAGGTAATTTAATAATGTGAATAATAATTTATTCTTGTGATAGATTGAGAAGGAGAGAAGAAGAGATATTAGGTAATCTGTTGCAGGATCTAGAATCTGAAAAGAATCGTTGCAAAGAACTTGAAGCTCAGGTACTTATAGTCTCCTATTTCATGGGCTATGAAAACCGTCTTTTTGGGCGTATGTTTTTCTCTATGCATATAACCTATAAACTAGAGGTACCCTAAATTATAAAGGAATTTATTATAAAAATAAATAAATATTATCAATGTTGACCGATGCTGATCGACGTTGACTGTTTTTTACTGATTTTGACCAATATTCACCGATGTTGACCGATTCTGACCGTTTTGACCCAAATTTGAACTATTTTTGGGTACATAAATTTGTCAAAATTTTGAACTTTAACCCTTATAATATTCCCTTATAAAAGTTGTATATTTTTCGAAAGTAAAATAATTTACGATCATTTAGTGATGATATCTTTCATTTTATTAATAATTAATATTATTTTGTATTATCAGCTAGCAATTGAGAAACAAAAATACGAGGATTTAAATAAGGAGCAAGATAGTATAATTTCAATATTTTCAGAGGAGAGAGAGCGTAGAGATAAAGAGGAAGAAACTTTAAGAAACAAGTTGAAGGTTTGTTTGTTTTTTCTTTTCTTTTGGTAACTTGGGTTCCTGACCCGCTTTGCGAGCACACTTTTGTGCAAATGGTTTCAAGAAAACTTGAAAAACAGAAAACATGTTCAAATTGGAATTTTAGTAAAAAAAAACTTTCATAGAAAAGAGAAAATCCACTTTTCAATCCAATAACTAAATTCCTGAAAGGTGGCACTTTTCGAGATAAAAAATTTCAAGGAAACTAAAAGACAGAGAAAGTGTTCAAAATTGGACTTTACTGGAAATTATTGCATAGAAAAGAAGAGGACACACTTTTCAGTTATATGACTAAATGTCTAAAAACCAACCTCTAAAATTTTTGGCAGAAAATGTGGCATTTGTCTAAAAACGTTTTCGAGAAAACACGAAAAATAGAAAACATGTTCAATTTGTGTACTTCTCTAAAGTGAAAACAATTGAATGCATTTTTTAAACTTTAGTAGTTTTCTAGGGATATAAACACAGAAAAACGGATATGAAAAACTAGATAAATCTTCTACTAGTAAAACTATATATTCCCAGTTTTTGTATTGAAATATACGGTTGTTTATTTACTTGTGTGCAGGAAGCAGAAGTTACAAAAATAAGCTTAATGGAAAAAGTTACACAGTTACATTTAGAGAAGATGAAAGCTATGGGCCACAAGTGGGCCCAGTAGGATAATTTGGTATTTTTCTAGTGAAGGCTGGTCCACTGTATATATATCTCTGGCTGGATAGAGTTGAGTTGAATGACAAAAGAATATAATAGACATGGTAATAGAACAAGTATCAGAATTCGATTATCATGTTTTTGGTTAGCATGGAAAATATTATCAAATGTTTTTGAGTATGTAGTTTATATAGATGATTAGGTCTTGAAAATATTATCAAATGTTTTTGAGTATGTAGTTTATATATAAATCAAACTTATTAATAATATGCATGACAAAACAATGCTTACTTAAGATGCTCCATACAAAATAGAGTAAATGGCCAGTTTTCTTCATATAGCATGCAATTTTAGTTCATAAAATAAATTAATTACACTACTTTTTCTTGAAATTGTTATTCATAAACAGTATAATCTTATTGCTAGTAAATTCCCTCGGATTATAATAAAAATGAAAACATTACCGATTCATTTGGATTATTCAGTTACAACCCGAACCCCGAGTCTAAAAATCATGTTAAAACCCGACCCGGCCCAATTAAAGCATTTGTTAAAGCGAAAATAAAATAAGATTTATAGTATAAACGCGAAAAACTGAGTTTTTATCTATGAAGAGGAACAGAGAAAACATGGAGATCGTATGGCAAACTCCGGCAAACCCACCGGAGCGCCATGATTACATCTTTCGTAACGGTAATATAAGTTATGCATACTCACAGCTCAGCTCAACATTGATTCATGATTTGTTTGTGTAATTTTAACTCTAAATATTTTTAGGGATTCGATATGTTAAACCCTACTACTTCGAATTCATTTCTCATGTATGTATCTCTCTACATTCCTGATTTGATGATCGCTTGATTGCTTACGATTGTCTTTCTAAAATCCTAATTTTAAGCACTTAATTGCTGGAATTGGTTGATGTGAATTACAGGCCAAGAATCGGTGGGCTGGGAAGACCAGCGTTGACCTGTTTACTGATGAATTCAAAGGTCGAAACCGTGATTATTATGTAAGAATGTAGAATTATTCTGTCAAAATTAGCATGTTTAGCTAAATTTACTCTCTTATCTCTTAAAACTTGTAGGATTCTGCTGTTAAATCTGGTCGTATACAAGTCGATGGGAAAACAGTGCCTATTTCATACAGAGTTCAATCATCACAAAAAATTAGTCACTTCTTACATAGGTGTGTTGTACTCGATTATTCGTGTTCTTTAACGAATTTTATAAAAAAAATAAATAATGTATAAGGATGCCACCCAAGTAGTATACAGTTTCATTTACACCTGACCTAACAAAAAAACATGTTGAAATGGTCAAAAAGGTGAAGAAAATTTTCGTCATTCTGAGTGTTTGTAGCTAGATTTGATATAAACGAAAGTGGATACATACTTCTTAAAAATGAATTAAATTTTTTATTTTTAATGTTTATTTAGAATGCATTTTTAATTATGTATATTGTTGCAAACAGCAAAAGTGCTAGCTAGTTACATTTTTTCCGGGTATAATGTATACAACACCACTCAACTATTTTACCTTTTTTTCCATTTAGGACATCCAACTATCAAAATTCAAAACCTCTTTGTAGGCCACCCAAATATGTATCTAATATTGTTTATGCTAAATCCGTCAAAAAACATGTTGGATTACGGAGATAACCTTAAAATATTTGAAAAAACGAAAAATAAAAATTAGTTACTTTTTTTACACTTCAAAGTAAAAAAATTATCGAACAATCACAGGCATGAACCTCCTGTGATGGCATTGGATGTTGAAATTCTTCACAAAGATGAAGACGTGGTTACTGTTTGTAAGCCTGCATCAGTTCCAGTAAGTTGAAATGGCAGTTTTTTTTGTTATAAATTATTATTACAAGTTATTGTTTTTGTTTACTTGTTACATTACTGTACGAGTATTAAAGTTTAAACTATGTAATTAGTGTTAATATATTTTTGCTTATAATTCTAAAGTTGTCATGCTCTTGCTTATATCTTGGAATCCACAATTCTAGAGGTGGAAAAATGGGTGGGTTAGTTAATTGGGTCAAAAATAAAAAAAACGTTAATCTTTTAGTACAATTTGAAATGGGTCGGGTCAGGTACTCAGGTTGACTTGTAACGATATCTTTTCAAAAAACTAAAATTTTCTATAGATAATTAGCACATCAAAAATTATTACAGAAATTACACTATTTCAATTATTATCTTATTTTTAGAATAAAGTAATCTTGGAAGTTTTATGCATTAAAAATTCAGTTTGGGCTACTTTCGACCTGCTTATCTGTTTATTATTTACTTTTTTGATTAATTTTATCTTTTTGATGTGTTAGACATAAAACATAATCCGAATCTGCCCATTTATACAAAAATGACTCAAAATTGCCACCTCTACTGAATTACAATACCTGTGAATTAGATATAAATATCTAATTTATTTTTTAATTTTAATGTTTTTATTTTTCCAGGTACATCCATGTGGTCAATATCGTAAGAACACAGTTGTTGGTATTCTTCAGGCAGAACATGACTTGTTCCCTCTCTTTCGTATCCAACATTTATCAAATTATTAAATTACAATCCTGCACAGTTTTCATCTCTATTCTCTTAGTTATTATTTTTACATTTAAAATATTTTTCAATTTTATTTCTTAATTATACAAAAGCTATTCATCGGTTAGATCGATTGGTCTCAGGACTTCTTATTCTCGCGAGAAGTGCTTCTCAGGCTGATATTTTCAGGCAACAGGTTAAACTTAAACTACTCACTCTTTTTTGTAATAAATTTTTGGTAGTGCTTTACAAATAATGTTAAAATAAAACTAAATATTTGGTTTGAGACATTTTATCGTTTAAATAGTTTGTTTCTCTTCAAATGTGTACTTTATCATTTGTCTTGTCTTGATTCAGTCATCGTACTAGTAAATTAGTGATATCAACAGATGACTTTGTGTCCTGTTTGGGCCATTTTGTAACCGGAAAATTGGTTTTAAAAGTATTAAATTTATGTATAAAAATGTTAAGAATACGGGTTATCAAAATTCCCCAAACGTGACAAATGTAAAAGTCTGTTGAGATTAACTTATAAATTTTTTAAGAATTGGTGCATTTTATATTTACTTCAGATTGAATCTGGGATGGTGCAAAAACAATATATTGCAAAAGTCATTGGTGAATTTCCCGAGGAGGTATAGTTTTATCTTTAATACATCAAATAGTAAATATAGAGAAAAAAATTGAAGTAAATAGGAAACTTGTAAAATGTGTGTTTGTGTTTTATTATTTTTTATTAATTGATTAATTTTAATTGTGCTCTAGGCAGTTGTCAATTTGAGGGTAAATTTTAACGCTCGAGCAGGAAGGAGTACAGTAGAGGTAAATAAAAAGTCTTTTTATCCAAGTAACACTATTTGATATACATTATTACGAGTTTTTACAGTCATTTTTTTTTTTATATTTGTATTTATTAATTATTATTCCCTATGCAGGCAGAGGAAATTAATGAAAAAGACAAAAGTAGCTTAAACGGGAAAGCTGCATGTACAAAATTTACAAGAATTTATACTAACGGGAAATTTAGTATCGTATCATGTCATCCAATTACTGGAAGAACTCATCAAGTAAGAGATAGATACATTATTTATTATACATGTTTGACCCATCACAGATAACACTTAACCCATTTATAAGTAAATGGGTCGAAACTGACGGTTTTCCATTAATCTTGTTATATTCTTTTCCAACTCTAGAAAAATTGGATTTTAATTTCTTCCTTATTTTCATAAATAGATTCGTGTACACCTACAGTCAACGGGTCACCCAATAGCTAATGACTCACTCTATCTTCCCGATTATGTGGATGATGGGTCTAGGAGAGCATTTACCGCTCATAAAACCGCAATTAAGTCAACAAATTACTCTAATGATACTATAGTCAATGAATCTGAAGATTCTATTGAAGATTTTGAAATCGATCCAATGTGCACAAATTGCCCTAATTTGGCTCCTATCGGGTAATCAACCATTTCCCCTTTTCAAAGAACCCTATTTTTATAGCAATTTCAATGCATCGAATTTTGATTTCATGTTTGCCAAATTGTAATCCAGATATGATGGTAGTGAAGAAGGTTTGTGGCTTCATTGTGTTCGATACAGCGGGCCTGATTGGGTATATGAATGTCCATATCCAGATTGGGCTTCTTTAAGTTAATTTTTTTTTTAATTTTTTGGCTCAACATTTTTATTTAAATTCAGTATTTTATACAATATACCGGTGTTATTAGGTTAGCAGCCCAATTTTATTTGGTTGTACAATATTGTACTATTGTAATGCAAATGTTTTTACTTTTTCAAAAGATAATTTTGTTCTTAATGAGCTTCTATGGGGTTTACTCGTGATAAAGGTAAATGGTTTTACATTTACTAGGTCTAGATTATTCATCAAGTAACTAGTAATATTTAAGGTATTTTTGCTGATGTGGCAGCCATATATGCTGCCACGTCATTGACTTACAGGTTATTAGAAGTCAGATACAAGTATAACATGAGCTGAAAGTTTATTTCAGACGGTATTGTAATTCAAATGTATTCATATTTAATGTCTAAAGAATCAACTTTACTACTTTAGGGACGTAATGATAATTTCCTAGAAAGAACAAAACTTGAAATCATTTTTTGCATGATTCCTTGAACAAATCCGGAAACTGTTTTTCTGCTTTTATTGTCTAACAATATTTACAAATTTGTATATTTTATTAAATAGTACAAACAGAAAGGAAACTAAAACAAAAGACACGCATGAATTTCAGACTTTCGTCGATCACTTTAATAAAAGTATTAAATTATGGTGTATATAAATAGGGAAAGTACACACTTTAAAATAAATTACACATTAAAACGTACTTCGTACTAGAGTTTAAGTCGGTTTTAAAAATGAAATTTAACTTTTAAAACATTTGGGGTAAATAAAAAAATCATCCTCAGGCTATTTTTAAATTTGCGGGTTTAATAATTAGCCAACGTCAAGACGTCACATATATACTGTGTCAATTTGATATATATCGTCTAATTAGTAATATGTAGAATATACATTACTAATTATGATCCAAGTGCCATTTGTTTGTGTCTATGATCCAACTGCTCTTTGTTTGTGTTTATGTTACGTGTGTAATGTGTTTGGCATGTATACATGTATCTATATGTACATGTAGTGTAGGCTCGTGCATGATCCAATAACGGTACTCAATCGCTCGAAACCGAATTGAAGCGAGAAAATAATTTTGGTAGTACTGAAGACTGAACCATTGACGTCTTGGACCTGACTAAGAACCATGGTTTTCCAATTTTTTTCCAGTTTTGTACTGGACCAATAACCGATTTTATATGAAAACTAAAATCGAGAACCGGATTGGTATAGCTCGGTCCGGTTTGTTTCGCGGCTCTAGCAAGTTCTTGGTGAAGTTTACACATAGCATTTTATCTAGAAAGAATCAACTTTATAAAAAGTAATGATAATTTCTTAGAAAGAACAAAACTTAAGACTTAGATTTATATGATTCCTTGAACAAATTGGGAAATATGATTTTACACTCGAACTAAGTTTTGAACTAAAAATGGCTTTCAGTGGGGTTCCTAAATGACTATGTTGTATACTTGTATATAATTAATAAAAAAAACTTTGTTATAGATATATATTATTCTTTATGATTTTTAACCAATACCATAATGTGGAATTTAAATTTATTGTTTGCGGATTGTTTTATAAAAATCGTTCATTTGATAAGTTCGAAACACGTACTATGAACACTAATATTTTATTCTTTTTACAGAGTATTCCCTTCAGGATAGTCGAGCTTATGCTTGTGATGTACGTATCTAACCGTTATCGTGACCTTTTCGAACTTTCTCTGACCATCTGGTAGATGTTTATCCATGAAGGCATCGAACCCGTGACCTTTAGGAAGTCATTTGGAAGTCCTTACCGGCCACTAAGCAATCACTAGATGGTTAAATACTATGAACTCTCTTAACATTATTTACCGATGATCTTGGGGGAAAAACCCAAAATACCCTTATTTTTGGGGTATATAATGAGTTTTTATCTAAGTAAACAAGTAAAAAGAAGAAAGTTGGAATGTAAAAATGGTGAGTTGAGAATGGTCGTTTTGCTTGGTAACTGGCCTACAAGTTTCATATTTCATTATCAAAATGGTTAGAAACCTACTTATAATTTCATAAATGATGAATCTGATTTCCTTAAAAAGATTCAAATAATTATAAGTGGAGAATCTTTGCTACAAGAAACAACACAAATCCCTTTCTCTTCACCCTTTCCATGTTTCTTGACTTTACTTTATTATTCATACACGAATACGTATCTAAGTCGTATACATAATGACAGCTGTAAAATGCTAAGACTATTCTGAGGGCCGGCACTGAGTTCGTCAGGGTCCTAGACGAACACTGATTTTGGACCTCTGTTACAATTATAAAAATTAATATCAATGCAAAAAGTATAAAAATATTTGTTGAATAAGTTACTCACTTAAATGTGACATCTAATGTTTTTAGAGGCAAAAGTACAAATCAAATATTTTGTTATTTACTCCCTCCGTCCCTAAATAAAGTTCCCATTTCACCTTGAATTTTTGTCCCTAAATAAAGTTCCCATTTCACAAGTTGATGGGTCCACTTAATAAAATAATATAATTACCATGGACCCCACTACTAACTATCCACTAACAATCTTTCTCTCTCCAAATCAACTTTATATTTTAATCAAATTTATTATCAATAACTCCACCACTAACATTCTCCTTAAATATTGTGACCAAGAGAAAAGGGAACTTTATTTAGGGACGGAGGGAGTACTTCACAGTCATTGTTAATAAGGGTATAAAACTTATGGCTTAAAAGAAAAATAAAGGGTTTAGAATATTATGGGCCCTTTTACATATTTAGCATAGGCTTGGGCCTACCATAACTACCCTTAGGGCCGGTACTATTGTTCTTAACGGTGACCAAAACATGAGTTTGGTAATCAGTGCCACATGAGCAACACATTAGCTTATAGTGGCGAATAAACTCCAAAACTTAAAATTTATTTAATTAATACATCCACTATTAAACATGGATAATGTACTAGTCACCATGCATAATGTACAAAGCGACCACCATCGGTCGTCTGTATGACCAAATTGAAGGAAAAAGGGTCACGGTCGCTGGTTGTCACGTAACGCGGGGAGGCATGTGTCCTTGGAGGTTTCCGTCACTAAGCGACAACCCATTACGTTTAATCTGAGGGATGTTTCGTAAAATTTGGTGGGCCCGCATCATAATTATAAACTAATCCTTAATTTATAAGCATACCTGATTTTGCTAGAATTGTAATTTGATTTTTAAACAACATCAAGTTGTATATAATATTTTAATTATCATGTGGTATCTTAAGTGGTTAACTAAAACCAAATGGCCTTTGGCTTAATGATATGATGTTTGTCTTACAACCTTGAGGTTGAGGTTCAAGTCCGGTCGTGGATATATATCGAAATTAGGTGTAGATTAGGATTTTTTTTTTAAAAGAAGTGGTTAACTAAAATATGTACATACAAGACTCTAGTAGGCTAAAGGAAACATGTATTCTAACGTTAAATAAAATGTAAATATAGCCGATAAATAGTTGAATTCTTATGCAATTTGGGTTTTATGTTTTCCATAGATAAAAAGAAGGAAATGAAAGAAAAAAGAAAGAAGAAAAAGATCCATTAAGATTTTGGGGATGCACAGACATAAACAAGTTGCATATTCCACTCCACAAATAACAAATGATGTGTAAAGTTGATATTTGTTACCTTCCAATTTCGTGAATTTGACTTCCGCCCCCCATCTATACATCCCACTAGACCTGTGGAAACTATACCGAAAACAGCTTGGAACTGCTGAATTGAACCGGATAAGATTAAATCAAGCTATACGGGTCTTGATTTTAATTTTTATGTAAAATCGGTTCTCAGTCTCATTCAGTTTGGTCCAGAACCCAAAAATTTTGAAAACGAACTTAAGATGAAAAGAAAAGAGAGAGAAATTTTGGACACTTAACGTAGGTGGGTTTCGTCACCACACTTCGATTTCTTTCATTATTTTCCCTTTTCGATTGCTTTTTCTTCAAGAAGCCTTTTTATCTCTACAAAAATTATTTGGTGTGGGCACATATATAAGACGTAATATGCTAATCTTAATGTCATTCTCCACATTTATAACGTCTCTTCTTTATAGTATTATAAAATAGTTAAACGCCCTCGTATTTATTTGTACAGAAAAATTAAGTTTCGATTAAAGTTTTATCTAAGGGTCGTTGTTTTAAGGGATGTGATATCAATGCCAAAAAACTTATTCATAAATCACAATATATATTTTTGTATACTTATACGGTAACATATAGAAAATCAAATTCATTCATATTGATAAAACGTTTAATACCGAAACAATACAAGGGTTACGTTAGCTAAGAAGGATACGGTGTAAGTAAATTAAGGTAAAAAAACATATAATCAAGGAGTGTACAATTATTTATAGAGAAGGTACACTTGACATCAAACCAATATATCAATTAGGATCAATCTCAAGCTCCGACTTGAATGGCGTGATTAGCCACAATTGGACTACCAACAACATGTGTATTTGGAACAGTTTCAGATTGTATGAACGCGTTTAACTTCACCATATCGATCGTGTTATGATCTTTTACTTCTCGGGCTCTTGGTTCATCCATTTCATTCATTTTCTCTTTGAATTCTGTGATTTTATCGTCAATTACTGGCTTCTTGTTCTTGTATACAAAGTAAAGTATAATTTGAAGGATCCCGAAGGTGAATCCAAGCGTATTTGGAATCTGTAAACAAGTAAACATTAAAATTTGATAATAGATTTATAAATATATATATGATATTGTGTGAATTATTTGTCGTACCGCAATGTTAAAGTCCCCGAGAAGTAGACCATAAAAAAACCACATAACGGCACTAAGTGTGAGGGCGAGTGACAATAGAATTGGCATGTACTCGACACTTTTTGTCTTGATCACTTGTCTCTACAAAAAGAAATCCAGTAAATAATAGATACAAAACCTTTTCCCATTGTTACAAGATAGATTTTATTATTATTAACCTGATTTTTGTAGAATAAATTTTGCATGTACGTGCATACCTTAATTAAAAACCATAGAACCACCAATACTTAAAAGATGTTTTATAACAACATTAAATAAAAATAACATTCCCATCAACAACTATCATCTTTACTAGTGTTTATGGATTTTTTTTCCCCATATATTTTGTACTTACCAAGACACCTAGAGGGGCGACAAAAACGCACAAAGAAAATATGAGGCAAATCCATCCAACTATCACACCACGCTTAGCTCCTTTTGCAAGAAATTCAGTTAGGAGAATAATCAATCCGAAACCAACAATTATGAACAACGTGATTAGCTTCAAGCTTTCCATCTACGCATGAAATTAATAAGAATTTTGAATTAGGGTAAGATCGAAAAATAAAAATAAAACCCGAAGAAAATATAAAAAGTGTGTACCCTAGCCTTCTTTGGCGCATAGACGACGAAAACACAGAGATAAAAGGTTTGTATGAAGATACCGACGGAGTTGATGGTGATTAGAAGCATGGCATTTCCCTTGAGCAATGCGTAATAGATCCAAAGCATTGCACTAAACAACCCGATCACATAAGGTACCGATTGAAACCCTTCTGTTGATTTCTTCTTGTAAACTTTATAGAACGTTGGCCTATATATATATATATATATATGTTTTCATTGCATAATTAATTAATGTTGAATTTTTACAAATATAGGTATAGTTAATTAAGATAAACTTACAATGGTGAAAGAAACACCATGAATGAGACAACATTGCCTGAAAAAAGATCAAGTATATTACAGTAATTGTTAGCTAGATTTAGACTTGGGGTTAATTATTTGTTACGTGTGCATGGAATGTAACATGTTGTATATATATTTGCATGCATGTGTAGATTATATAGAGTAATATTAATGATCATGGTGAGAGAGAGAGAGAGAGTACCCATAAGGCCAAAAGCAAAAGTGAGGTGAGGGTATTGACCAGCAATCACCATTTTTACAGCTCTTTGAAATGATCACACACTCAAATCAACCACTTACAAGATCCAACTGCCGCTGCTGCTGGTGGCCGGTGGTGGCTGTTCTTGTTGGTTGTTTGTGATGAGTGGTGCATTTGAAATGGTGAAGTGAATGGTTTAAATAGGGAGGATCGAGGGTGGTGAACAGTGGGGCCACCCATGATCATGAACCTATGTAAATTATTGCCTTTATATCTTAATTTTATTATATATCTTGCTTTCTCTTTTCATAATTTTCTCTTTACCATGCTATATATCACATACTTAATAAAATTATATATAGTTACGATTTTCTTTAAATTGTGTTAATAAAAGGTTTAATTTTTTTTTTAGAAATTGATAACGTACACTTAATAAAACTCATATTTAAATATACGTAATTTACTACAAGCTAGTTATATACAATGTTTGTGATAACGGATTAAAATGATACAAGTAAATATTAAAAGGTAGTTATTAAAAAGCCGCCAATGATGGCCAGCCTAGCTGGTCTGAGGCAATGGGGTTATACACATGTGGGCTGCAGGTCGTGAGTTCGATTCCCTTTGGGAGCGTTGCATTTGCGTAATTTTACTCACACCTCACACGGCCACATATGGGGAATTTTCCTTGGAAATCCCCTTGGGGGCTGGGTTTGCCCGCTTATGCGGAGCTCGAACTCGGGGTGCTCGCTAAAAAATTGCGAGTAGGCTTCCGTTAATTCATTTGCCGTTTCCAAAAAAGTTATTAAAAAGCCGGATGAAATGAGTTGAAAATGTTAAAAATCATAGTGTATTAAAATACCTATAATGTTATAAATTAATTTACTTAGAAACATTATTTATTGTTATGAGTTGATACGATATATATTTACAAAAAAGAAAAAAAAAAGAAAAAGAAAGCTCATAGTCTAAGCAGGAAAGTTGGCCATTTCATTTTTATGGGTACTTGATTTACTTTATTTGACCTTGGTTTGCAAGCGATTTGAACCAAGTGATCAATAACTCAATGAGTCTCATAACCTAGCTTGAGCTCTACAGAGTTTTTTTTTTCTGTAAAAGTAGGGTATTTGAAAAAATTGGGTAAAAATAAGGATGTTCTAAATTGTTTTGTAGATATAAAATCAGAATTTTAAACAATTACACTTTAACCTTTATGTTTCATATATTAAACTTTTAACTTATATCTATATTTTATTTACAAATTTAATCCATTACAATTATAATATATCACTTTTAGTTAGTCTATAACTCGTAATAAATCACAGATAGATTATAAAAGGTTTCATAATATTTTCATAATATTCATAATTTTTACTTCTATAAAAGTACTTTAGTCATTAAAAAATTTTGTACATTTGAAATAATCACGACTTGTCCCTATAAGAATGGTTTCATAATTTAGAAGTAGGTTTTAAGTGGCTTTCACTCTGATGGGTCGCTGAAAAGCATCCCCCACTGAAGGAGATTTAATGAAGACAAAAAAGCAAATAGTTAGAAGACAATCTGAGATCAGTTCCCCAGGTTGTGAGTAACTGAATCTGATTAGTTCGGATTTCAATTACCCAGATACAATCTGATCAACCATCTGAAACAACGATTAGTTACCAGTGCGGAATTAGATACTGATCAAACGATCAGATTGTTGTAGCAGGTTCAACGCACATTTAACAATAACGCTGAACCATATGAACAGATACCTCTCTAAGCAAAACTCTTAGTAAAGGTCACTGAAGATGAATGTCATCTAAAGAAGCATGAGTATCCGAAGACTCATGGCAATCTGAAGCGCACACAGGCCTGAAGTTTCAGTGTCACAGAAAGACACAAGTAAAACACAAGTGTGTGTGTCGCCGACAAAGGGAATCCTATGCAAATCTTCTAGAAGATATCGGTGATTACAAGATGACAGAAAGTATTGTCAGAATTCCGTTAGTATTGTTCGTCGCATGAAATATCCTCTGCACCAACGGAATTCTCACCCGTGGATTCGATCGATCATTCCTTTGGCACCACGTTTCCCAATGCTATAAATTGAGGACTTAGCGATCGAATTCTGTGTGCACCCAACAAGTCTACACGCTGCTAAAATCTTACTGTAACACCTCAATTTTCAAAAACAATATTTAAATAACATTTCATCCCAAAAACAAGTAATAATGTATCGGTGTCTAAAACCGGCTTTACAAAAACGAAAAGGTTTCTTGTTCGAGATTATCAGAGTTTACAAAAACGGTGTTACAAATTATATCTTAGCCATAGGATAAGAACTCTAATCATCAACACCGAGTTAATCTCAACAAGGCCTCTTCTAAACGAGCCTCCTATATCTTCGACCCCGAACCTGAGTACATAACAAAAACACAAACATAGTACGTGAGACAAAATTGCCTCGTGAGATACATGGGTTTTAAGACCCGATAAACAACTAGTCACATAATGTCATTTGTATTAAAATAATATTATTAAATTCATCTGGGTCACTTCTTTTCATTCATCATTAGTCAATGTCAAGATAATTGGAATGCCTCCAATCTATCAAGACCGTCATATCCATGGTAACCGGAATGCCTCCAATCTACCGGGACTCATAGGTGTTGGGTAATCGGAATGCCTCCAATCTACCACTAACCTTAAGGTACCGTGGTAACCGGAATGCCTCCAATCTACCTGGACTCATAGGTGTTGGGTAATCAGAATGCCTCCAATCTACCACTAACCTTAAGGTACCGTGATAACCAGAATGCCTCCAATCTATCACGGTCCTAGGGACATCTTTATCATCATCATTACTTTGTCAATTATCATCATAAGCTTATAGCTCCAACATTTCTCGATCGATCAATTATTTCATTATCATATAAGCAATTCATCAAAATCACATAAATAACTAAATTACTTATAGACTCGATAAACATTTAAGCATAAAACATTTCTTAACTATGTACTCAGTTTTGAAAGTTCACATGTACTCACCTAAACCAAGCTTACTCCAAGATTAACAATTCTCAAGATTTGAATACCTCAAGTCCTTCCACCAAATGACCTAATATCAAAACCAACACAACGGTTTACAGCAAACATCAATACTAATCATGTATTCCATGGCTAGTTAACTACTAGCACTATTTTCCCCAAAATTACCAAACCCTAATTCTCAAAAACCTTCATATTTTCATAAATTCATTTCATAAACACATTTTCCTTGTCAAATTAAATATCATAGATCTAAGTCATAAAACTTCCATTTAACCATTTAAGCATAAACCCAAAACTAGGGTTTGACATTCAAGCTTTCCCAACTTGAATCTAAGACTTACAACACAAGATGGATGAAGATTTACCTTCAATCTTAAACTATGAGCAAGAATCCTCAAGATTTGATGAAGATTAAGCTCCAATCTCCACTTTATGCTCAAAAATCGCCCACACAGCTGATAGGAGAAAAATAGGGTTTGTTTTTGCATTTAATGAGCCAAACCCGACTTTAATGCTGCTGGTCGGAAGAGTTCGTGCCGCGATCCAGAGTTCGCGCCGCGATCTCAGAAAAACGCGCATTCTTCGCGATCGGGAACGGTCCGGGAACTCTTCACGATCTACAATCAAAATCTCTGCCTCGACTTCGCGAACGCGAATACAAGTTCGCGCCGCGAACTCGTCACGCAGCCCAGGCTGCACTTTTTCATCTATGTCTCGACCCGATTTCGCCCATAACTTTATCATACGGTGTCCAAATGACACGAAACCAATTCCTACGTGTTTTATATGAATCATCCATAATTATCATATTTTTGTACAATTTATTTATTTACAAATTCGGGTCGTTACACTTACCAGACTTTATTCTTTGAGCAGAGTGTAAACAACCAGTAATACCTTAGTTACTTGATTTGAGAATTGAATCTCTGTAACGAAGGTATCTGGTCTTGTGCCTCATCATTTGTTGATCAGAACTTGTCTTATATAGTATCTGTTATTGTCTATCTCTTGCAAGTAGTTTAGTTAAGATTTGTTCTTAGCTATTTCGCAAACTACTTGTAGCTCTGTTATATCATTATTGATTAATAAATAAAAGTTTAAAAAGTGTTGAGTGTTGCCTTAAATTTTATTTGGTCAGTGAAAGCGTATAAGTACATTAATTCACTTATTACGGGATTAACACAGTCCATTTGATAAACTTAGCTAAATTTTTTGGGTTTATTAACCCGTTTGAGATCAAACACAACTCAAATCAAACCATTTTTACAAAGCTTCAGTACTGGTGATAAAATTTTATTGAAAATACGTTTTGTTTAGGATAAAAACATATATATGCTAACAAATTTTAAAATGCTTATATCAGGTACGTGGCAATCAGAGTTTGTTTTATTATATAGTATATCTATCTATAAAAAAACATTTAAATGAGAATCGCTTAAAAGTTAAAACCCGCCGAAACAATATAAGGGATTAAATCGATAAAAATTGTACTTGATATGTAATCTCTTAACATTGTGATATATTCATTTTCTAATTTAAAATTTGTATTTTTTTATTGTAATTCATTTATATTGAAATATATTTGATTCATAAATATCCATTTTAACTCGTGTTATCATTCATAAAATATAATACTTCCTTCATATCAAAATAAGTGACACAAATTGGTTTACATATTTTTTGAGGCAAAAGATTAAAGTGGGGGTTAAAATAGATTAAAGTACATAGTTAGTGGAGAATGGGTAACACTTTTCTTGAATAAAGTGATATTAATGAGTTTTAAAAGTAAAAGTAAGGGTATAAGGGGAATTTCATTTTGTTAAAGTGGATAGTTAGTGGGTATGTGTCCCACTATTTTTACCAAATATGGAAAGTTTTCAAAGTGTGTCACTTATTTTGATACACCTCAAAATGGAAAGTGTGTCACTTATTTTGATACGGAGGAAGTATAATAATACTCCCTCCGTCCCTTAATATAGTTCCCATTTCAATTGGGCACATGTTTTTAGGAGTTAGTTAGTGGTGGGGTCTTGGTAATAAATTTGATTAAAATATAAGGTTATTTGGAGAGAGGAAGTGTTTTTTAAAAGATGGTTAGTGGTGAAGTACATGGTAATAATATTATTTTATTAAGTGAGTCCCTCTAATTTGAGAAATGAGAACTTTATTTTGGGACAAGTATTTTGATAGAAATGAGAACTTTATTAAGGACGGAGGGAGTATCTTATAAGAGTTAAATTATAAAAAATGATTTATTTAAATTGTAACGGATTATATCTATAAAGAAGATTGAGATATAAGTTAAAAAAAAAATGTAAACATAAGGGGGTAAAGTGTAATTATTCAAAAAAATGATTTTTCAAACACTTCTATTTCTATAAAACAACTTAAAACATCCTCATTTCTACCAAATATTTTCAAAATGTCCCTACTTTTACAAATGACTCAGGTCTATATATAAATTTTGAACTGAAAAGCTCGATAAAAGCTCATTCCGAGCCCTTATAAACTCAAAAAAAGAAGGTTGCAATCATAAAACAATTTGAATTTTTTTATATATTTTGTAGGAAATGAATGATTTTGATCACAATATCTATTCTCCTTTATATCTTTCAAAAATATTTTTAATTGTAAGTTCAAGTTTGCTATTTATTATATATTTATTGTGTAAAGTGTATCCCAATATGACATGTTACTGCCATTTTACAATTTGGTATCTTTAAAATCAATTGCCTAATAAAATGTGCCATTTTTGGGTCCCAAAATTAGAAGGTTTCTTAAGCTTAGGATTATGATCCACTTGACCCACACCAACACTTGCTCATACCTCCCATTTTTAGGGTATATGCCCGACCCCTTAACCAATGGGACCCACAAACGCCACTTTCCTACGTGTCACCCACCCATCCAATTGGGTTTAAGGCTTACAACTCATATTTTTTCCTTATTTTTCCACTGTATTTTTTGCTTTATTTTTTTTCTATCCTAGGCACACAAATATGCTTCTATGAACCCAATCCACAAGGTTGCAGTTCCACCAATAAGCTATAGACACGTCGGCACCAATAATATTAGGTGGATCCAACATATATACCCACCTCAGTGCGTTGATTAAACATGAAAGAAAAATCAAGATGTGCTTTGGTAAGCTTATCTAGCTTTGAGAGGTGTGCTACGTATGAATTATCATATATTCATATCATGCATTTCAAACTTTCAACTCTCAAGGGTATTATAGTAATTTTTCCTTTGATAAAATGATCCTTTTGCTAATTCTTTATTATCATGTTTTTTTAGATGTCACGTTTAAATTAGAAAGCAAAACAATGTATTAATTTTAAAGGTGTAGATATCAATTTGTACATTTTACTTTTCACATAAATAAGAAGCGTGAAATTTTTCTCCTTACACTTTTACATATCTTTACAATAATAATGATATCAAATCCCGCCAAAAGTAAAATATCTGAAATATCAGATTTAGAAAGTCATAACTTTATCTGGGACTAAAGAGACTGGTTTTGGCAAAAGACAAAATTTAAGGTCTATTTTACATATCTTTAATTGATCACACTAAATACACACAAAAAAGACAATTTATAATTGCTTTCCAACCCGTACACGATCTAAGATTGATTAATGGTCTTTTTAACAAAATGAATATTGTTCGTTTTCACAACAATATATGTTATAGAACAAAAGGGGCTTTAGAATGATTGTTAATTACTTAAATGAACGATTAGGTGGCGTTTTTGTGTTATCGAAAGCGTCACGAGATGTCTTTGGAGTCGATTTCGATGTATGATTAACTGGAAGCAAAAGCGAAAATGGTAATGATAAGATGTGTTGCAAAAACAATCTGCTTTATATTTGGTGATTTATTACTTTATTTTTGTAGCTTTTTGTCAATTTGAGGTCTGAGATGGTGCCTGCTCTTCGTATAAAGTTTCAGGGTATACCTGTAAACACTATTTGCATCACTGGGGCCTACACGCAAAGATTATGTAATCATGGATTTAAGGACAATTTTTTTTGTGTTTAGGAGCTCCATTCAAAGCGTTAACTGCTTAATCGGTATATAATAATAATAGTGTTTTGCTATATTCCTAGTGCATATGATAACAAATGTTAAATGGAACAAAATCTTCATTAATCAATATAAAATGACATTAATGAATCGTTAATTGAATCGTTAATGTTTTTGTGTTAAAACTAATATTACCCATATTATAACTGAAGATAAATTGTTTTGTATGAATTAAACACTTTATCCTAAAAAAACTCATAATGATAGGAGTTTTTATGACATATATTTGACTTAATTAATGGTGTATATCAAGATATATTTATTTTCAATTCAAGTTATCCTAAGTTCAAATTTTCATTTTGTATGAAGAGTTTTTTCAACATGAGCTCATACTCATACGTTTAGATGCATTAATTTATTCAAAATTTCCTAATAAGCCACATGTTTAAAAAAATCATTTTATCAAAAGCATTCAATTCTGAAAGGTATGAGAAGGTACACGAGATATAAACAGCCATATCTCTACCCGAGGTATAGAGAATGCTTCTAGGGGAACCTCTAACGAAAATGCTATTGTTCACGAGTTAATAAGTAATGTAATATTTGAGGAACAGAGTGGTCATGTAAAGTTCAAACTTAGGACACGTGAAATTCAAAACTATGATGAGATATAGAGGGTGCAAGGTTACATGATGTTATTTTGTCTATGTATAAATGTTATGTCGACGTTGATCAAGCAAACATAGATTTTAAGTGATACAAAGCTCCAATACACTTTGTTTATGGTAGATTTTATAAGGTTTTAAAGCTCGAATATTAGAAGTTGTAGAATGCTATAAGCTCACGTTTTGTTTATATATCGATCATATAGTCAGTGAAAAATGAGCTCTTAGTAGCTCTAGTGGCTCATGCTCAGGACCGGACCTAGGAAACAAGTAACGAACATGCATTCACAAAGCGTTGATAAAGAAAAGGTGAGAACGCAAAGCGCAATTTGGAAATTGAAATGAGTAGAAAAGGTGACGGCAAAAGGGCACCACATGTAATTAAAGAAGAGATGGTGATTAAAACACTGTTATTTTTGTCTATTCTGTTTCTTTTACTCCTTGATACAAAAAATAAATAAATAAGATCAAACAAACAACGCAACTGAACTAAGTGCTATAGTTTTATAGATAGATATTTATGTAAAATAACAGTTAATTATTATTTTGCATATCCTTATATAAACGATTTAAATTAAATTTGTATAAATTTAGTAGTTTGAATAAAACATTCAACTTACTCTACTTTAATTTATAGCAAAAGTAATACAAATCCTTCTGTAATAAGCAACTGTTAGCTGAATTTTTAAGCCTTTTTAATTAAGGAAAGTAACAAGTTCTCAAATTGAAAAAATACAAAATGATTTATACTTGATATATAAAAAAAATTAATACATTAATTCGATTTTTTTTAAAGACACTAATTTAGAATGATTAAATTACGAAGAAGTCATTACCGTTTAAAAGTATACCTCTTCTAAGGGAGGGTCTTCACAAAAAGGGGGAATCAAGCTCAAATTTATATTAGATGATTGGAGTCTCCCCATCTTGAATCTCGTATCCAAATTACACATAGTTGCTCTAGCATTAAATAAACATTTTCAGTGTATTTGACAATGACTTTGCTGATATGCACAGTTTGAATTCATACTTGAAACATTACCATACTTCCGAATTATTATGAGTAGGTATGTCAATTGGATTATCGGGTCTGATTAACACTCTTATCACATCAGGTCCTGTTGAGTTTGAGGTAAAAAAATCTTAATTTTACCTCGCCCCAAAAGGAATCAGGTTTCGAGTTGGTCAGCTTAACCCGATCAGGTTAGTCAGATTAGTTAAGATTCTTTGTTCTATTATATACGGAGTATTTACTAATAGTAATTACAGTCAACGTGTTTTGATATTACATAGCATTATTATTCAAAATACTTCCAAATAAACTAATGTTAACATTAATATACAAAAAATATTATGTATATTTAATGGTATAAAATATCTTAAATTTTAAAGGAAAAATATAGTTATACTTCAACGGAGTCTAAATGGGTCAATCCACACTTCAATAAACGTAAATAATTTTAACCCAATACTCACTTAACTTAATGCTAATGTCAAAATTTTCAGATCCTTTAGTCACCCCTAATTATGAGATCAATCATCAATTCTTCTTAATTATTTGGTTTTTTATTGAGTAATAAAATGTTACACTTCGGTACCTAAAGTTCAAAGAAATGTGGTCATTGACTCAGACGGGTGCCATTGATTGCGTTAGTCTACCGTGAGTTTAGTGTGAGTTTGGGGACACCATTGGCACGGGTCCGCCACTGGTTCCGCCGGTTTGCACAAGCCGGTTTGGAGACGGAAGAGAAGGCAGCGTTAGTTTTGGTGGGTGGGCCCAAAGGGGTATTTTGTGTGTGTGAGTTTTCTAATGGTGGGTCCCAAAAAATTAAAGGGAATTGGTATTGTTGGCATGAGTACGTCAGTTTAGTGTCGGTTGGAGAGTAAGCTGAAGTGTCACTGATTTGGCAACAACTGACAGTATCAGTAACCACCACAATTGGGAGCAGTCTCTTTGCCTACTTTTAGTACAAGTTTTACACAAAAGTGAGTTAGTCTTAGGTAATTGATTGGTATGGATTTTAATACTTAAATTGATACAATAAAGGATGGCCCAAGTAATTTTGAACTAAACAAAATAGAATAAATAAAGAATGAAGCAACTTCTTGGGAGCTTCGCGATTATAGAGAGGTGTTATGTAGGGGCTAAATTTTCCGTAATTTACTCTTGGTGTTCGGTGATAGTGTTTTAAAAACCGACTTTTCCATTGAAGTGACCAATGTCTTAAATATGATTGAACTGGTCGGATTGGATTAGACGTCCGGTTAAATTGGATGACAATACTACTAAGTATTTATGATGCATTAATTAACGTACAAATGTGAAAAAAGTTTGAAAAAAAATAAAATGAAGACCATATAAAATCAAATTCTTTTTTGAAATATATTTTTTTAGCTGAGTTTATCAAATTTGAATTCCAAACCTGTATAAAAATCCATACGTATATTTTTATCTATTTTTTAGAAAACTGATTTTTTGAGCTTTGACCGGCTGCTCAACTAGGTTTCTATGTCCAACTGATCATTTTTGAACAAACTATAACTTTCGATCTAAGATGCTCCTTCTGACCAACTATTTTTCCAATTATGGGTTCGACCACCAAGTTCAACCAGGTTTTAAAACATCGGTTGCCAATACTCGTTTTGAAACTAAAGTGTACTATGCATTATAGATTTTTGAAATTTAAAAAGAAAGAATACATGAAAGTATCAGTAGGAGAACATGAGTTAACCGTTATTTGTCAACTAAAGCATTAAATGGAACATAAAGGATGGTGATGAATTGATGAACCACTCTAAGATATGAGAATTGGTTCTTATAGAATAATTTTTATTTATAAAAAATAATTTTATGACAAATGATAATAATGTCTTTAATTAGAGGGGTAAAATGCAAAATGTGATAAAAAGAAATAAATAATATGATTATCTTTTAGCATTAAATTGCTCGGGATAATTAAATAATGTTCTGTAAGAATCAATTTCCATAATCCCTCCATGCACACCCCTAATCGAAAGTCTTCCTGATTATGTTTTATCATTCGAATTTCGAAGGTTGGATCATATAGGTTATCGTTGGAGGAGAGGCCCAATGGACTTGGGTATGTTGGACATTGTAGTTTGTAGAGTGGCGGTCCTAACTCCTAACATGGTTAACTATTTATCAGTTAACCGTAACCAACCATCCATGATTTTTATATATTTTAAAAGGTTTTGTTAATGATAGTCCTAATGGCTGTCTTTAATATGCATAAAATAATTTTACATTAATTGATGGAGTAGTGATCTTAAAATGCAAGGGTAGTTTTATATTGATTTAACTTCTTATTGACAGCCCTAAGTGCTGTCATTATCATTTTCCTACCTTCAAAAGTGAAGGATATGAACAATCTAAAAAATAGTGTATTAATTTTAATGTGATATAATGAATATTGAACCATTCATGCTTATTTTAAAACAATATAAATATATTACTATAAAATACACAATTATTCAGGATTTTAATTGCATGCAAGTGAATATTGAATAATTGAAATGAGATGGTCCGTTGATTTTGACAGCAGAAATATGAAGGGAGTAGCGATAAAAATGGGGCCATGACATGTACGTTGTCGATGGGATGGTAGTGACGATGATCGTGGAGCATACGGATGGATAAACTATACAAAATGTACTTCCATTTAACAATAGGGATGATAGACATAATGGGCTTTTGTTAGAGCAAATCACAGATCAACTTAGTACTGATGCTGCAGTTAGTGATAATTATGTTTATTACTGATGGGGCAGAAACATTTACTACTGATGAAGTTGATGCTGGTGTTATCTATAACTTAGTTACTACTGATCATACAAAGATTGAAGATACTACTGATCATTGTAGTTACTACTGACGATGATTATGGACTTACTACTGATCACCAAGTTTACTACTGATGTTACTTATTTACTACTGGTGATTGGTTTTACTACTGATACGCGTTTATGGAACATATCAAGTCCGAGATCTTCGCAGAGATAGTTATAGAATGTAAATCAATGTATATCGTTTATAATTAGATGTAAATCGTATCCTAGAATAACTAGGGTAAATAGTTTAGCTTCAAGGACTATTATATATAGTTCCTTACGAATTGTAAACGTACGTGTGTATTGTTAACTCAATAATATACATTGAAGCTTTTTGTGAAACTGTGTTCTTAATATTCTTACATATTGTTCTTACAGTTCATCGTTCTTAATACATTGATATAGTGTTGATCCGCTGCAACTTCTATCATCAAATAGATCTAAGGTGTTTATTAACTTGTTTATAGTTAATCGATCCTGACAAGTGGTATCAGAGCTTATTGGTTCTAGATCTACCATTTGTTAAGAACAAACAAAAAGTTTTAATCTTTAAAACACACACATTATTAATCATGACTGATAATAATGAAAGCACTCAGGCCAACAAAATTCCTATACTCACACCCAATAACTTTGGGATGTGGAAGAATCGTATTAAGCAATACATGCTTATTACAGATTATTCCATGTGGGAAGTCGTTTGTGAAGGAAACAAAACTGGTCAACTTCAAGCAAGTAGCTCTGCAACTGAGGCAGACAAACTTAAATGTGAGAAGGAGAAGAAAGATAAAGGCATCGAACTCAAAACTCTAAGCACTCTCTTACTGGCCATTCCTAATGATTATCAACATCTCTTTGTTGAATATGATGATGCAAAAATACTATGGGAAGCACTGGAGAAGAGATTTGTTGGGACAAAGAGCACCAAGAGGAATATGAAGTCTGTTCTCAAACAAGACTTTGAAAATTTCAAAGGAAAGCCCAATGAAACACTCACTCAAGTGTTTGACAGATTCAACAAACTAATTGGTGAACTCAACCAAGTTGGTGTAAAGATGGATCAAGAGGATGTCAACATGAAGTTTCTAAGGTCTCTTAGTGAAGAATGGGCCATGTACACAGTGGTGTACAGACAAAGAGATGCTTTAGAAGAAAAGGAGTTAGATGAACTCTATAATGATCTCAGAGTGTTTGAAACTGAGGTAAATCACAAAAACCCTTCTATTTCTTCTAACAATGCTGCTTTTGTGTCTAGTACAGGTCAAGGACAAGAAACCTCCGCAGGAAAGGCTGCAGATTCTGAGGATACTGCAAGAGAATCCTTCTTCACTAGTCATGTGCATACTGCATTGATTAGTGATGACTTGGAACAACTGAATCCAGATGATCTTGAGGAGATGGATCTTAAATGGCAGATGGCTATGCTGAGCCTAAGGACCAAAAGATTCCTAAAAAGAACTGGAAGGACAAGCCTCAATTTCAACAAAGGTGACAAAGCAGGATTTGACAAAACTAAAGTCAAGTGTTACAACTGTAACAACCTTGGTCACTTTGCAAAAGAATGTCCTCAACCAGACAAAAGATCAAAATCAACTGCTCTTGTGTCACAACAAGGACAAGGATATGACTGGAGCTTCCAAGCAGAAGAACATGCTCAAAATCAAGCTCTCATGGCTTTTACTGACAACAAAACTGAGGTAAAATCTAAACCTTGTACTCCTGAATGTGCTAAAATTATTAAAAATCTAGAAAAAGAAAACAATAAATTAAATGAAGATTTAGCAAAAGCAATCAGAAGAAATCATGAGTTTGATGGGGTGATTGCTGATCAAGAACATCAAATAAAGGTGTACAAGATGATTGATCAACGGATCAAGGAAGAATTGCTTCAAGCTGTGGATGAGAAAGAGTTTTATGAAACAAAAAATAAAGAACTAACAAGTAAAATAGAAGAATGTCAGCTTGAAATTGAACAAAATAAATTAACAATTAAAAAGTTTGAAAGAAGCACTAAAATTCTTGATGAATTAACTAATAATCAAACTACAGAAAAGGTTGTTCATGGGGTGGGATATCATGCTGTACCACCTCCATATAAAATCATTCCACCTCTTAAAAAAAGTTCAGAAAGAATCATTAATGAATTAAAAAATCAAACTGAATCATCTAATGAAACATCTGAATCAAATAATTCTTCTGATGATGAACAATCAATCGAATTTACTATATCTCAAAGTGAATCACCAAAATCAATTGATACAAGTTTTCACACAGCTCAAAGTCCAAATGAATCTCCCAAATATAATGCAGATAATGTACCAAAAATTTTAACAAGGGGGAATGAAAGAAATAAAACACAACTCTTAGACCAAAGAATACCTGAAGGTGCTAAAAATAAGAAACTAAGATGTGTTATATGCAATAAAATGAACCATTTAGCAAAGGATTGTCACTACAATCCAATAAACTGCAAAGAGTTAAAAGAATTTAAAGTTCTTAAAGAAAATGCTAAAAAGTTAAAAGTTACTACTGGTCTTTCAGTAGTAAATAAAATTAAAAATCCAATTGTTGAAGATCCAAGATTTGGAAGAAGTAAACCAAGGTTTGTTCAAAACAGAAGAACTGGAAGCCCAAAGAACAGCAATTACTTCAAAAATAATGGAAAATCCAATCAAAATAAATAATATTTTAAATTTTCCAACACCAGTAGAAACTCTAACAAATTTACTACTGGTGTTAACCCTAATTATAATGCTGTATGGTACCAGTACAAGAATACTACTGGTAATAACCCTAATTTCAAAAATACTACTGCTCCCAAAACAAATTTCAAAAACACTACTGGTGTTAACTCTAAAAACACTACTGGTCATTCTAAACATGGTAAGTACCCAAATACTACTGGTCCATCAGTAGTAAAGTATTCAAAAGCTAAAAACAATGGGTATAAACCAAGATCAGTAGGAAATTCTCACACCAGTAATAACTACAAAAGGACAGTAGTAAAACAAAATACCAGTAATAAACAAGTATGGGTACCAAAAGTCTTTAAAGTTAAATCCCCAAAAGCTCATTTCTCAAAGGATGAACCCAAGACATATAAAGCTTGGGTTCCCAAACTTAACTAATCCTTTACTCTCTTGTGCAGAGCATTCAGATCCCAGAAGAAGGTAGAACATGGCATATTGATAGTGGATGCTCAAGGCACATGACTGGAAATCTGCAAATTCTTAAAGATTTCAAGTCCTTTGATGGTGGATTTGTGGCTTTTGGTGAGAACCCAAAAGGAGGTAAGATCACAGGTAAAGGTACTGTTACAAATGGAAAGATTACCTTTGATGATGTATTTTATGTAGCTGAGCTAAAATACAATCTTGTCAGTGTGTCTCAAGTATGTGATAAGAAGAATAAAATTCTTTTCACAGACATTGAGTGCATCATTCTTTCTCCTGATTTTATATTAGATGAAAAATATGTTGTTTTAAGAACCCCAAGGAGAAACAATGTGTATTGCCTAGATATAGGGGGAGAACTCATTTCTTCAAATGAGGTCAACTGCTTTATATCCAAGGCAAACACCACTGAATCAGAACTTTGGCATAGAAGGATGTGTCACACAAATTTTAAAAACATGAATAATTTAGTAAAAAGAAATCTGGTCATTGGACTACCTCAAAAACAATTCATGTGTGATCATCACTGTGTTGCATGCCTAAAAGGTAAACAACACAAGACTTCTCATAAGTCCAAAACTGTGAACTCTATTTCTGTTCCTTTACAGCTCTTACATATGGACCTTTTTGGACCTACAAATGTAATGAGTATTGGAAAGAAACAATATTGTCTTGTTATTACTGATGACTTTTCCAGATATACATGGGTTTTCTTTCTCAGGACAAAGGATGAAACAAGTGAACTCATAAAGAACTTAATTGTCAAACTGGAAAACACATCTGATCAAAAAGTGAAAGCCATAAGATGTGATAATGGCACAGAATTTAAAAATGCTAACCTAATTAACTTTTGTGATCTTAAAGGTATTGACAGGCAATACAGCTCACCTAGAACTCCACAACAAAATGGTGTAGCTGAAAGAAGGAATAGAACCATCATTGAAGCAGCAAGATCAATGCTAGCAGACTCAAAATTACCAATCACTTTTTGGGCAGAAGCTGTTAATACTGCTTGTTATGTTCAGAACAGAGTATTAATAGTGAAGCCACATTTTAAAACACCATATGAACTTTTTAATAAAAGAAAACCTTCTATAAGTTTCTTAAAATCATTTGGTTGTCCTTGTACTATTCTGATTACAAGAGAACAAATTGGTAAGTTTGACTGCAAAGCTGATGATGGAATATTTGTGGGATACTCTACTCAAAGTAAATCATACAGAGTATTCAACAAAAGACTAAGGATAATTGAAGAAAGCATCAATGTATCCTTTAATGAAAATGTACCTAATGAACAAGGAAATGGTCCAGATTGGCTATTTGACATAGACAATCTAACCAAATCCTTTAATACTAATATGAATTTCAATGCAGGTAATTCAAATTGTCTTAATCAAAAAGAAGGAACATCATCTGTTAATACTGGTCAAGAAAAGATGAGATACATAGTTGTTGATACTGCTCCCATAGTTAATACTGATGTCAGTAAGAACTCAAATATTGAAAGCAGTAGTAACTCTGAGAATGAGGTCAGTAGTAATTCCAATACTACTGGTACCAGTAATAGTACTGAAAATACTACTGGTCCCAACTACAACCTAGATTCTCAAGATACTACTGATACCAGTAACAACTTCAATACTACTGATCTCAATGAAGATGATAGCAGTAGTAACTCTGACCAAGATAATGATGAACCAAATACTAATGACAATGAAGGATCTCAAGAAGAACAACTACCTGAGGCAAATGAGTCCAACCTTGAAAATCAACTAGTGGTTGATAAAGCTACAACAACAAGGACTCAAAAGAACCATCCATTAGACCTTGTTCTAAGTGATGTTAACTCACCACTTCAAACAAGAAGCAAATTAAACAAAAGCTTAACTGCAAATATGTGTAATATAAGCTTAATTGCTAATGAATGTATGTATGAATGCTTTCTGTCTCAGGATGAACCAAAGAAGATTCAACAAGCAATGAAGGACTCAAACTGGATTGAGGCAATGCAAGAAGAACTCCTTCAATTCAAGTTACAAGCTGTTTGGACACTTGTACCTCTACCCAAAGGAAAAAGAGCCATTGGAACAAGATGGATCTTTAGAAACAAGAAAGATGAAAGAGGGATAGTGATCAAGAATAAAGCCAGACTTGTAGCCCAAGGATACACTCAAGAAGAAGGTATAGACTATGATGAAGTATATGCTCCTGTTGCCAGAATTGAAGCAATAAGAATATTCCTAGCATATGCTTCATTCAAAAGGTTTAAAGTCTATCAAATGGATGTGAAGAGTGCTTTCCTGTATGGGAAGATTGAAGAAGAAGTTTATGTTTGCCAACCTCCAGGATTTGAAGATCCAAAACATGGTGATTATGTGTTTAAATTGGATAAAGCTCTATATGGCCTACATCAGGCACCAAGAGCATGGTATGACACACTATCATCATACTTATTAAAGAACAAATTTAGAAGAGGAGCCATTGATAAAACATTGTTTACAAAGAAAGTCAAAGATGATATACTACTGGTACAAATCTATGTAGATGATATCATCTTTGGTTCAACCAATGATACATTGTGCAAAGAATTTGAAGAGCTGATGCAGATTAAATTCAAGATGAGCTCCATGGGTCCAATGAACTTCTTCCTTGGACTCCAAGTCAGTCAAAGAACTGATGGTATTTTGATAAATCAATCAAAATATGTCAAAGACATCTTGGAAAAGTTTGACTTAAAAGACAGTAAAAGTGCTAGTACACCAATGGAAACACATAAACACCTACATCCTGATGTTGAGGGGGAGGATGTAGATGAACACTTATATAGATCAATGATAGGATCTTTGATGTACTTAACTGCATCAAGACCTGACATTATGTATAGTGTTTGTGTGTGTGCAAGATATCAAGCAAGACCCAAAGAACTACACTTGCAGGCTGTTAAAAGAATATTCAGATACTTGAAAGGCAAACCATCACTAGGTCTATGGTATCCACATGACTCACCCTTTGAACTAATAGCCTATACAGATAGTGACTATGGAGGTGAATGTCAAGATAGAAAGTCCACTACTGGTGGATGTCAATTCTTTGGATCAAGACTAGTGTCATGGCAATGTAAGAAGCAAACAAATGTATCAACATCTACTGCTGAAGCAGAATATGTAGCTGCATCTGCTTGCTGTGCTCAAGTTCTATGGATTCAAAATCAGCTTCTAGACTTTGGTATCTCTATCCTTAAAACTCCTATTTTTATTGATAATCAAAGTGCTATTAGTATTGTGAATAATCCAGTAAAACATTCAAAAACTAAACACATTGAAATAAGATTTCACTTTATAAGAGATTGTAATGAAAAGAAATTAATCAAAGTAGTTAAAATCCATACTGATGATCAATTAGCAGATCTTTTTACAAAAGCATTTGATGTAGGAAGATTCAACTTCTTGGTTAGTAGTATTGGAATGATTTTAATAACTTAAAATCTCACTTAAAATTATGTGTAAAGTTAGTGTTGTAAAATATTATTTTCTTAATTGTTTTACTACTAGTATTGCTGTACTACTGGTGTGAAAGAGTATGCACAAAATACTACTGATTGTTCATTACTACTGGTGTATTTTAGGTTTACATGGATACTACTGGTAAGTCAGTACTACTGGTATTCACATATACTACTGGTCATGTGTGGAAATGGTTACTACTGATGTCTATAATTACTACTGATGTCAAAATCCTTAGTCATTACTGATGTTAGTAGATACTACTGACGTTTTACTACTGATATCTTATTTACTACTGGTCTTTCATAAACACAATTACCAAACTAACCCCCATGAAAATAACCGTTATGTTATGATTCGAAGGCTATTTTCGTAGTTTTGCAGGTTTAATCGAAAGATATAAAAGGCGGCAGATGATTAATTTAGCATTATCTTCACTTCGATTCTCTAAACACCTCTCGATAAACCCTAGTTTACGATCAAAAACTCTTCATCACTAACAAAATTCTTGCAAAATCTCAAAAAAACAATGGCAACTTTACAAACTCTCGATGTGCAAACCGATCTCAAATACTCAGAATTTCACAATATGGTTGCATTTTTAAAGAATCCCGACGGAACAAAAGATTTCCGTCCAATCGTAAAATTCTTGAGAAATTCATATATACAGTTTGCCTTAACTGTAAAGCCGAAGGCATATCAACAGCACTTGGTGGATTTCTGGACCAATGCTGAGCAAACAGAAGGAACAACATCATCAATGATAAAATCGAAAGTAGATGGAAAGTACATCACTGTAACTGAACAATCAATCAGACATCATCTACAACTTCATGATGATTCAGGTATGTATACTCTTCCTAAGGAATACATTGCTGATACTTTAAATAAAATGGGGTATGAAGGCAGACTTAATATTGTAACTTTTCAAAAAGGCCTTCTATCCCCACAATGGAAATTTCTTGTTCATACCATTCAGCATTGTATTTCTCCTAAAAGAAGTACTTGGAATGAGTTTAACAAGGCAATAGCATCTGCTGTTGTATGTTTATGCACAGACCAAGTATTCAATTTTTCTAATATGATTTTTGATGGTATGTTGGGAAATCTTAGTTCTTCTAAATTTTTAATGTATCCCAGATTTCTACAACATATCATAAACTGTGAATTACAAAACTTGTCAACTCCTAAAAACATTTTTGTATTACCTGAGTTGAACAAGAAAGTTTTCTCAAATATGAGAAAACAATTTAAATTTTCAGGGAAGGAAACCCCTTTGTTTCCAAACATGATCAAAGATCAACCCAATATTGGAGAAGGTTCAACCATTGCTACAACCCAAGTTGAACCTCAACCCACTCCATCACCCCCAAATACAGCCCAAACACCACCCCATATAGCCACTCAATCACCAACCCAAACAGAAGTCCTGAATGTGTCCCAGGAACTTGATATAAATCTGCAGAGTGCTACTCTTCACTCTGTGGAAGACCTACCAGACAAAACCAAAAATATATCCACAATTTATCATAGAAAGAAAATTTCTTCAAAGGACACCAGGGGACAAATCGAGTCACACCCCAGGCTCAAAGAGTTGTCCTCCAAGGAGGAGAGAGGACATGAGGGGAGGGCTTTCACTACTGATGCCCCAAAGGTGGGTGCACAGGACAGTGAAAACATCATTAGGACCCAAACCTCGGCAACTTTGAGTGATGACTCTTTTGAGGAATTACTCAAAGGACCCCGGTGCCAAGAAACCACAAGGGGGGGCATCTCTGCTTCTTCTAGGAAGAAGAGAATGTCTAAAAGACCCAATGAATCACCAAGCAGTGATGAGGGCAGATCTGTGGAATTGATGGAAAGGAAGGAAAACCTTAAAACCAATGTACCTGTTAGTAAGCCCGATGATCTTGCTAGATGGAGTGAGGGCAGTATTAAAATCCAACAATTGACGGCTAAAGTGGATTCCTTGGAATCCACTGTACAAGATTGTCTTTATTATCAAACAAATCAAGGAAAAACTATGGCTGCTATGAAAAGAAATGTCAATATCATCAACAAAAGAATGAGACAATATGAACTTAGGCTTCATCAACAATCAAAGCTTATCAGAAAATTGAAAAAGAGGATTGATGATAGTGAGGCTCCTCCAGTTGAGCTCACTAAGGGGGAGAAGGATAACATACAGACAATGATTGATGAATCCATTGCAGCAGCAGCTTCCTCCCTCTTGAATTTAAAAGAAACAGAAGTTGATGAAGGCCCAGAGATGATGATTACAGAAGAAGAGCCAATTACTACTGCTCCTACTAAAGAACAAGCTGAAAAAGACATACCAGTAGTAACTCCTACTACTGATATAACAGCAGTAGTAAATGAAGAAAAGGCAGCAAACACTACTGATGACCTATCAGTAGTAATCTCTGAAGACATACCAGTAGTAACTACCTTAGTTACTACTGATGACATTATTGAGCTGCCACCACTACTAGAGCCTACAGTGATACTTCCACCATCTCCAAAAAGAACAACAACAACACAAATGGTGGTAAAAGATATTGATGATGATATCAACTGGTTAGAAGTTGATGAATGCTCCCTGCCTCCACATCCTAAAATACTTCCCATATCTCAGATACACTACTATGGTCCCAAATTTGTTATTGAATCTGAACCAAATATGAAGAAAGACAATTACATAGGAAAGGGAAAAGAAGTTGCTGATGAAGACCAACCCAACAGAGCACAAGGTCATGAAATTGTCAACAAAATCAATTATGCCAAATCAGCCAAACAGGATAGGTGGAAGGTAAAGAGAGCAAAATATTTAAAGAAGGTTGAAGTCTCTCTAGCAAATGAAAACAAAAGATTAGCAGAAAGGGCTAGAATATTGAGACAACCTTTCACAGAAATCAAATTGGCAGATATAGCAGATATATCAAAACTGCCACAATTTCAACAGAAGATCAAATCTAAACAAGTTGCTGAAACAAGAAAGGAATTACAAAGAAGAGAACTGAAAAAATTTAGGCAACTTGAACATGAAACAATAGAACTTCTTGAAGCACAAGTACAAGAATGCAAAGAGCAAAAGGCTGATATGCCAGAACAATTTGCAGAGAAAAGGAAAGAAATGATCACATTCTTAAAATCAAAAGGGTATAACACAAAGGCATTTGGAAGAATGAAGCTGATCAATTTAATTGAAAAGTACTGTGTAGAGAAGAAGAAGGATCTTACTGAGCAAGATAGTAATGAGAAGTACACCACTAAACTTGAACAGATAGACTCCAAAGAAATGAAAGAAAGAAAAACAATATCTGGAGAATCATCTGGTGTATCCTCTCAAACATCAAAGAAAAGAAAGACAATTGCTTCAGAACTTGATCAACCAAATAAAAAATTACAAATGGTTCAAGTTCATGATCTCCCCATTGCTCCCCTACAAAATAATCCAATCATCAACTGGAGGTACATAGATGATATGATTGAGATTATAAGAGAAGATAAGGTCACTCAAAGATTCAGAGCTTGGAAACCTTTGGTCATGTCCCTAACCAGAAGTGACATTATTAAGATGTTGATCATTGGTAAACCAAGAATGACTAAGAAGAACTGGAAGAATTCAGCTGCAGGTTATCTTACTGAAATGATTGATGCTGCTTTCTATCCAGAAAATTATCCAGAGAAGTATACAGATTCAGAAAATGTTCAAGCTTGGAATGTGCTACCAACTGTCAACATGTACTTCTTTGAATATACAAGTAAGAAATGTGACTTATTCCTTTATGAGAAAGAGTATCCTCATTCTGAGAAGACTCTCTATCAACTATGGTGCATGAATTTTATTAAACCACATGATGCTGTGATGCTCCAAAACAAATTGAATGAATTTGTTAAAAGAATCAGCAAATATATCATTGCACAAAGGAATAAAAGGAACCAACAGACTTTAGAAGGTGATAAGAAAAGAGCAAAGTTGTTGGAAGAAAAGAAAAAGAAGAAGTAAATAAGAAACTTGATTGATTAAAGGATAATCAATAAGTTTAGGGGGAGATTGTTAGAGCAAATCACAGATCAACTTAGTACTGATGCTGCAGTTAGTGATAATTATGTTTATTACTGATGGGGCAGAAACATTTACTACTGATGAAGTTGATGCTGGTGTTATCTATAACTTAGTTACTACTGATCATACAAAGATTGAAGATACTACTGATCATTGTAGTTACTACTGACGATGATTATGGACTTACTACTGATCACCAAGTTTACTACTGATGTTACTTATTTACTACTGGTGATTGGTTTTACTACTGATACGCGTTTATGGAACATATCAAGTCCGAGATCTTCGCAGAGATAGTTATAGAATGTAAATCAATGTATATCGTTTATAATTAGATGTAAATCGTATCCTAGAATAACTAGGGTAAATAGTTTAGCTTCAAGGACTATTATATATAGTTCCTTACGAATTGTAAACGTACGTGTGTATTGTTAACTCAATAATATACATTGAAGCTTTTTGTGAAACTGTGTTCTTAATATTCTTACATATTGTTCTTACAGTTCATCGTTCTTAATACATTGATATAGTGTTGATCCGCTGCAACTTCTATCATCAAATAGATCTAAGGTGTTTATTAACTTGTTTATAGTTAATCGATCCTGACAGCTTTTGATTAATCACAAATCTATTTTAGGTTTTTCTAACAAACATGGTAGATTTAATTGCATTTAACTGAAATTCGTAATTTTTTTTTTGGAACCGGTAAATGCATTAAAAAGAACTCTAGCAAGAAGTTAGAGAACAAGATTAAACAGGAAAACAAAAACACAAAGTCAAACCATGACCCTTGTATTTCCTCCAACAAAATACCAATTCGTCCAACTAAAATTCAAACCATGACCCATGTATTTCCTCCAACAAAACACCAGCGACTTAATGGAGTCCAAAATCGTAGCCGTATTGCTAGCAACACCTCTAAAAACTCTATTGTTCCGAGCCTTCCATAAATTCGTATTTAATATATATTTGGAAATAATAAAATTAAAGTTCATTAATTTTATTCAAAAGATATTTATGAATAACAACTTCATTAAATAAAAATTAATATGTACTCCTAAAGCATACTTATATATGTTTTGAATAACATTAATAAATTCTAAAATTCATAATTTTAGAAAGGAAAATGTTAAACATTACTCTTAGGGCAATGGTTAAGAAACTTTTTTGATTTAAAGCAATTATAAATTAACTTATAAAAACCAGCCCCTGATTTTATTAACTATTTTTGAGTACTTATGTTTCCTTAATTGTCAATTAACCATCCCAACCTCCTTAACAAATGGGTAATGGTTAGCAAATCCCTTTTAGAAAATACATTAAAACAATTTTCAATTTAAATTTTATATTCATTAATTGCACGTTAATTTATACAAATATGATATATGTTAGAAAAATATTTTATATATTTATACTTCCCATAATTCCATAAAATGTAAAAAAAAAAAAAAATCATATTCAACGTGTGTGTAATGATGTATTTAGAAGTTAAATGTCACAACTTTGTGAGTGAAGAGATGATCGTCCATGATTACCACAGAATATGCAATTCCTTGCAATGATCATTCGTACACCAACATGCCAATGTCTCTTGAAACGTACTATATTCAATAATGTCTTTAAGAATTAAGATCGTTGAGTAATGTCCTAACTGGACAAATAATGAACCTATAATGTGCCTATAAGGGTCCCGGGTTACTCATCTTACAACCAATTGGTTTTAAGATGGAATCACACAAACTTACATAGTATCAGAGCAAAGTTAACCCGTAGTTGGTCAAACGGCCACACGGACCACATGTAACCCATAAAATACGTGTTAGGCGCGAGAAAAATAATGACGCCACATGTGAGTGGGCGTGTTAAGTAATGTCTCACATTGGACAAATAATAAACATGTAATGTGCTTATAAGGGTGCTGAGCTATTTTCTTACAACCAATTGGTTTTAAGATGGAACCCCACAACTTACAAAGATGTTTCTAAATCCACTTCGAGTAAATTGAAAAAAAAAAGTGATCTTGTAAACTTAAATGTGTTTCGTGAGTAACAAATATGCACTTATAAGGTGTCCCTTCAACGTTCAAACTATACGTATAACACGTGCATCCATACTTGACAGAATCGTGGTACGTACATAGGCTAGGACCCTGTGCTAACCATTAATTAACCATTGCTTTGGTTATCTTTGATGGCAAAAATGACGGGTGTCACTTAATTGGTACCGATGGCACCACTTCGTTGGTTGCCAACTTCGGTTTTTCGACGAGTGAAGCGTCGAAAAGTAAGTAGTTTATGTGGGTATTTATATTTTGTATGTGTGCGCATTTTATAATATACGCGGCCCGAAAATATTAAGTGAATGTTTATCATTATGAGTAAAGTGTCAATTTGTGTCCATTTAAGTGTTAATTGATGTGCCACTAAATTAACAAAAATTGAAACGTTTATCTAGTGTTACACTGTTACCACTTACCAGTGAGTTAGTCTCATACGCTCCACGTTTAATACATACACCACATGATAGATAGATATATAACATCAACAACATAATATATTAAACTTAAAACTTTGAATCATAAACTTTTTCTCATTATAGTTTTCTTGGCAATTTCTTATAGGTCTACCAACAAATAGAGGCATGATCCTTTATACATGAACAACCAACCATTTTATTATAAGCATCAAGAGCATTGTGTCAACTTGTTACTTCAAATAGATATAGGTTTATTAATAAAACACAGACTTCTATATAAAAATAGGAAAAAACAATGAAATAAAAAGTAGTGGAAATTTCGTATCAATCATATCCCGAATGCAACTTGCAAATATCTCATATCTCTTCAAAAAAATGGCATCTTCTTTATGTATGTATGGCGGGTACAAAAAGGGCAAGCTCGATAATGGACGGCCACCTTCGATGAACACGGATTATCATTGACGACACGGATTATGACACCGAACGTACCTTCAACACTACCAAACCATTGGTTTCTTTGGGACCATTTGTAGTTTTCTTTGGGACCAATTGTGGTTTTATGTATGGTCCAAAGGCATTTTGTGCACCTCTAGCTAGAGTACTACACGCATCGTACTTGGAACACAAATAGAGGCATATACATGCATAAATATGAGTCTAATACGTAAGTATTTATAAATTATTATTCAAATGGTCTTTGAGAAAGACAAAAATACCTAATCTTGTACTCCGTGTATGACAACGATTTGTATTACTTGTGCTACAAGTTTTTTAATTAAAACGTGAAAAAAAAGTATAATAAGACAATAGATAGTCTAAAAAGTAAAATCATTTTGATTTTGACATGTTCATTTAATGGATGGTTAGTTAGATTCTTTCATGCTAAGAATTTGTTAGATATTTGCATACCATTTTTCCCTTTTACGAAAAGTAATATATGGTGTAGCTAAATCAGTAAATCGTGGTTTAATATGTTCTATAATCGAATAACGTACACTTATAGATTGTCTTATTTGCGTATGTGTGACATTTGTCTTCTAAAATCAAAAGTTTTTGTGTATATAGTACGGAGTATTAGTTTTATTTATGTAAGAAACGTCAATCGAAAAACATAAAGGACGAGTGCACGATCATTGACCATTACCAAAATCAATATCGAAGTAAATCTAATCTTTTTTTTTAACTACTTTTGATTAAGGTCTCAAAAAACACGTGCAAGATTATATTGTCGGATAATGCTAAGTGGATCATGTAAGAAGTGGTTCCTCTTCTTAAAAATTGTGTTAGATTTAACCCATTTCATCATTTTATTGATTAACCTTGTGAAATATTTTTCTATTGTTTTATTTTTATTTTGATGATGGTGTAATCGTTGAACTCTTTTTTACTCAACAAAAAATTGCAAAAGTTTGACTCAAGATAAAATTATGAAACTAAATCATGTGAAGAAAAAGAAAAGTTTGGGGTCAACTTACCGGCTCAGAGTTCGGTTCAGAGTCAGATTTGGGAGGGAACCGGCTCAAAACCGATTATGTATGCCAACACTAAATCCGTTCAAGTTGGAAATAAATGGCTGGTATATATATGCTACAACGCCGGTATCCATATTTAGAAATTATCGGTTTCAGTAGGGTTCGTTATGATTTCATATTAGTGCACATTCGTACACAATTAGTTTCCCAACTAGGGTTTGACTAAAGAAAAGTTTCAAAAGTAGAAGTATCGAAGCAAACAAATGTAACCATTTAGCGCTTAATGTTGAATCATTCAGCATTCAGTGCGTTTGTTTAGCGTATCTAAATGAAGTATATGCTGAATGTGATAGCAAAAAGGTGTTGAATCATTTTTATATATAACATATGCTGAATCATTAAGTAGTCAGAATTCTTATAAAAAAGTTTCTCACAATAAAACTAAATTTTATACAAAACATCTTAACCATTCAGACTATTGAATCATTCTAACACTTAATAATTTTGTTACTATCAAACATTCAAACAGCACCTAACCTAAGTCTTGGAGAGAATTAAACTCTGGAGATCTTCGAATCTGATTTGGCAAGAAGCCCAAACTATTGAAACGTTAAATGGGTTATGTTTGATACAATTAGGTCCAAAACTTATGGGCTTTTAATTAGGCTATACAAGTGTAACCTTTAGCATCTTTTTAAACTACTCTCTCCGTCCCTTGATAAAGTTCATATTTCTTATGGGCACATGTTTTTAGGAGAGAGTTAGTGATGTGGTCCTTAGTAATAAATTTGATTAAAATATAAGGTTATTTTGGAGAGAGAGTGTTTTTAAGAAATAATTAGTGGTGATAATATTATTTTATTGAGTGCGTCCCTCCAATATGAGAAATGAGAACTTTATTATGGGACAAATATTTTAGGATAAATGAGAACTTTATTAAGGGACGGAGGGAGTATATTACATTGATAAAGCGGATTAAACGGCCCAACGAACAAAAATCTATATGTAAAACGGGCCAAGTGACTAAAAAGTTCGCTTAAGTAATTTTAAAATGGCCATAATCTTGTTTGATGTAAAACGACCAAATTTATTATTTAATACCATAATAACTCTACAATTAGGGGTGAGCACAAAAACCGAAAAACCGAACCGAAACCGAAAAAATCGAAAAAACCGCACCGAAAAAACCGAACCATTTGAAAAACCGATGTTAGCGGTTTTTACTTTTTGAAAAACCAAATGTTTGGGGCGGTTTTTGGGTGCATACGAAAAACCAAACCGAAAAAACCGCCCCGCCCCGCCATATATATATATTCCAAATTTTGTAATAATTTGTATATTTATAAAATATTTGATCTTTAACTATTTAAAAGAAAGTTTTATGTATATATTATTTGTTATTTTTCACATGTTTTTTTTCATTGTTTTCCGGGTCTTATAACTATATAAATACTAAAGTTTAGATCATAACTTTTAAGTTAACAAATTGGTAAATTTTAAGGAAAAAAAAAACCGGAAAAAAAACCGAAACCGAACCACTTTATTGAGAAAAACCGAAAAACCGAAACCGAAAAAACCGAAACCGAACGGTTTCTGATTCTTAAAAACCGAAGTTTGCGGTTCGGGGTTTGATTTTAGTGAAAAACCACCCCAACCCGCCCCATGCTCACCCCTACCTACAATCATAATTTAATATGTGATTTATGACTAAATTTAAACAATTTTTTTTTGAAAGTCAAAGATCCCTATTATATTGCTGAGAATTTGTGTATATGTTATGATAATTCGGATAAAATTAGTAATTAAGCTAATTTAATCTCAATTTTAACTTCTTCATTATAGAATGACTTGTAAACTAACAGCAGCTAAGCTCCAGTTTGCGGGGAGAATTGAGGGACCCGTCCTAGTGGAAGTATCAAATCCTTTAAAACCTCGTATTCGTCTCTATTTATTCGACCATCATCAAAAATCTATTTTTTTAACCAAACACATAATTACAAACAACTTATTAAATATCAATTTAATCTATACAAATCAGAAAACGTCTCACCTTTTGAAAGAAGTTTCTTCTATTTCTCAAATGTGGAGCAATTGTAGGAGAAACAGAAACAGCCTCAACAAATAAAAGAACAAACACTTTCCATTGTTTCATTCTTAAACCCGGAAGCGGATCAATGAAGGTCATCGTTTCCAGCAGACAACCCTGTCAACAAATTAAATATTAATATAAACTAAAATAATAATAATTAATATTGATATAAGTTATACCATCCCATATTCAATAGTAGAAACAGGAGTTGGAATTCTAAGATGATGAATAAGTCCGGGTAAAGCTCGTGAAAGACAACCGGCAAGAGTTTGTTTAATTTCACAAGATCGACCGTCTGATAATATTATTTTTTGTGGATATTCTCTCCCATTAATTGATGAATAATCTTGAAAAATGTCATCTTGTCCATAAACATATGCTAATGTAGACGATGAAACCCATGCGAATAATGACATGAACATTGATGCAAATGCTGATACCTACAAATTGTTATAATATCAGTAAATAGAAAATAAATAAAGGTCTTTTGTGTGAAATAATATACATCTGTCCCTATATTGATTTACAAAGCCTTGTCCCATATGGTTGTTACAAGATGGTTTTGCAACCCAGCTGGAATCTTAAAACTTTCTAAACCATTTGTTTACATATATAAATTTAACATTTTTTTAATAAAAATCATCATTTTTTAAACAATTTTTTTTTTTTTTTTTTTTTTTTTTTTTTGTAAAAAACATCTTTTAATGATCCAATTGGGACAAAAAAAACATTTTTAATATATCTTTATTGGATATAACTTAGGGACAAATGTAAATATACGTTGTTATTTTAGGCAAATGCAATAAATAAATATATAAATAGTAAAACATTAAGAATAGCCATAAAATAAATTTGAATTTATACATACATCTACAACGAACTCCTCAGGTGGGCTATCAAACCAAGAATCTTCAGAATCAAGAAAATCAGACTCTGTGATACCAGTTTTCTTGGGCCATTTTAATCGGGTTAAGTTCTGGATCAATTGTACCCTCAGATACGGGCTCATTATTTTCAAAGGGAGGTGGTAGTATCACAAGTCCAGCTTCCAAAACTGGAGTTTAAAAGCAACAGGGAAAAAAACATATAATAAATGCAATAATACTATATAAATTAAATAAAAATAACAATGTATAAGCAGGCCACCCAACTATTAATACATAAATCAAAGAAAATGAAGGTAAACTTAACCTGACCTGTTTCTGACCCGTTACCTGACCCGCCCATTTTCAACTTACCAGCATCAGATTCCCCAGAAGCAACAGCCTCTGCTGCTTTACTCAATGCTTCAGCACACGCTTCTGCTGATGCAATTCTGACATCATCATCATCATTAATGCTCTCGTTTATAATATCAAAACTGTTGTTTTTTTCTTTTTCATTTTTAACAAACTCAGGGATTGTTTTATCATCTTCAACACCATCAGTTTTTTCATCAGCCCAAGTCACGCACCGATTTGACCGAATTGCCCCTGAAGTTTTCAAAAAAGATTTGAGCGCGCTACAATTTGGTTCTTGTTTTGTGACAAATTCACTCTCTTTATTGTTTAATTTAGTCTCGGGCCCGTTTTGCGGATTATGTGATGAACCATCAGAAATGGTTGAATTTTCATTAATTACCTTACAGTTTGTTTTCTTTTTATTTTGACACGAAGGTTTCATAGAAACTGAATATCCATCATCTTGTGTAATTATGGTACTCATGAAATCCATCTCATTAAATTTGCTTTCTTCTCTCGTTTTGAGTTTGGAATCATTTAATTTAGATCCTGAAACATTATTAAAAACACTCAAAATTAAAAAGATTTATAAAAAATAATAAATAAATAATATCATACCGGGCTTTTTACGGTCATATTGTGGAACATAACCCTCAATTGCATTCAACGGGCCAACCCATTCCCCCATAGAAACAACTCCAACACTCGCATCATCCTTTTCTTTAATCGACAAATTATTTAATCCAAAATCACCATTTTCCTTCAAACCAATTTCAACTTTATCCTTCAAATTCAAACCCTCAAACATCTTCACAACTTTATCAATTTTCCCTATATCAAGATCCAATGATCGTTCATCTTGCAAACTCTCATGATACGCCTTGCTATTAACAACACAATTGGTTGAACAACACATTCGTGTTTCTAAAAGATCATAAACTTTATGTTCTTTTAGGGAAATTTTGTATGTACCCTTTTTTTTAGGTTCTGAAGGGGTGGGGTAGGTAATGAGTTGTTGCAAAGTGGGTACCCACACATTTGTGCAATTGATCGCTCTGTTACAACATCATGATAATCAGATTTTGATAGTAAAGAAGAAGCTATAAATAGTTGAGTTTCGGATTTAATTCCGTCTAGTAGATGTAATTGTATTTTGTGTCTTTCATAACTACTGGTAATGATGATGATGATGATGTATATGACATACTTGAATTCGGTTCTTTGTTTAATACCTTATTTCTGCAGAAATGAACACATTTAGAATCTGAATTTGGCAAAGTAGAACCTTACTTACAAATTTAAAAAAATTCATAATTAGCAACCGCAAATACCCTAATCACAATATAAAACATGTGGAAACTGAAATTATCAACTACAGAAAAACTAACAAATCAGAAAATAGCAGCTATATGTAAACACTCATAATCAGAAATTCGTCAAATGCGTAGCATTTTGAGCTAATAGGAACAAGCACTGTATGATTTTAACAATTAAACTCGAATTTAGGGTTTAAAATTTGTTCAGCAGAGTTATGGTTTACCGGATTCAATTCAGTTCGGAGAATGGACGCAGGGTGTCGGAATCGTGACTTGAGTAAAAAATTCGATATGGAATTTTTTTCAAAAATAGGCTCGATCGGAGCCCTATTTTCACAAATAGGCTCGAATCTTTATCCCTTTCAAAAATAGGCTTTCATGACTCGTAGAGGTCGGCTTCCACTTGAAAGCATGACTCCCCGAGGCCGGCTTTTAAACGGTTGATGTGACTGCCCCAATGCCGGTCTCCTCGAGGCCGGCTTCCCCTTTACGGCCTCCCCGAGGCCGGCTTTAGGCATCAACAACTCCTATATATTTTGCACACTCCGGCTTTAGACTTCACAAACCAACACAACAAAAAAAACTTCACCAAAAAAACACACTTCACAAATCATAAAATTAAGAATGAGTTCGTCGAATAACGAGTCACCTCCATATCACCCCGTGTATGATTCGCCTCCTTTAGATGAGGCTGAGTTAGAATGTTTGATAGCTATGGATTATAATGAGGTGCATGCGGAAGAAATTGCAGACGAGGAGCAACTTCTTTGGCTTGATCAAGAGCAAGCTCGATATGAGCGACATATTGAAGTGTTGCGTGAAATAGGACCACCGGTTGTTCATCTCTGGCAGTTAAAAGGGAGGTTTAAGAATTTTAACACGAGAAAGCAAAAGATGGTATGTTTAAAATTACAAGATAATATTTGTTCAATTAACTAAAATTATAATTTTTTGGTATTTTCAGCTTTTACCGCCTCGGTTTGTGAGGCAGCATAACCACCTACTTCAGAAAAGACATTGCGTGATACGAAGAGGTGATTCTGTTGAAGTCATGGACCTCCATGCTACTCAATTTGGGGAAGTTAAAATGAGTGGTGATTTCAAGCATTTCATGCATGAAAACGGAATTCTACCTGATGAACTTTGTACTTTTATCATAAATCATGACTATCAGACTAATGGTAGAAATGTGATTTTTACTGTTAAACGTGAGAATGAATGATATGTAATATAGTTTGATATATCATGTGAAATAAAACTGGTCTTATCATATTAAAACGTGAATTAAAAAACTATTACATATTTAATAATACATTAACTTAAGTACCAAAAAAATAACTGAAAAGCACAAAATGCTTCTACACTCTTCTTTCTCCACTAAGATTTGGGCATCTGGTTCTGTTATGTCCTTCCCGGTCGCAAATTCCACAACGGTTTCTGCCAGATTGCGTTGGATCTGCCTGGTCCATCTCCATAGGGAACCTATTCACCTGTCTCCTCCCTCTTCTTGTGGAAATTCTTCCACTTGCGGCTCTCAATTCCCAATTCGGGTCGTTCCAGTAAAAGACATGGGCTAGCGGGGTAAAGGCTTTTCTATATTGACGTTGCCAATAGTGTGTTGTGTACACCCGATTCGCGAGAAGGTTCGGGTCATCACCTCTATGACGACAAACGGCAATAGCATGTGAACACGGAAATCGCATCATTTGCCACTTCCCGCATGTACAAGAACCTTTTCCACCGTTGTAAGTCACCGTTTGATCGTTCCCACCACTTTGGCCCGGTTGAACCCTTGTCCTCACCCTGTACACGCCCTCCGCGTATTCAAAGTTAAGAATATCGTGCTGCCGTCCATATCTGTCGCGCCTGGTGAAACGATCCCACATACGCGGGGTTAGTGGCGTGTTACATTTAGACGCTTTCTCAGCACGCTCTCTGAAGAGGTTGACAGTTTTTGTGAATGTGAAGTCAACCATTGCCTTAATTGGGAGAAGCCTAGCCCCACGCAGTACATTGTTGTAACTCTCGGCGATGTTTGATGTCGTGTTCCCCCAACGTCTATGGTATGTGTCTCCCAAAAGAGTCCACTTATCAACCCCGATCTCCTCCAGATACGCCCCCGCGGACTCGTTGATAGATATGAGTTCGTCTCTGGCTACCTGAAACTTACGCAATTCAGTAGTGGCACCCATCACCCAACATAGTTGTTTCATTCGGTGGTTTTTGAAACTCTTGTGGAGGTTGCTTCTGACGTGCCTCAGACAATATCTATGAAACGCATTTGGCTCCCGCCACTCTTCAAGATTGTTCATTGCATATAGAAGCCCTGGGTGCCTGTCAGAAATGACACATAACCGACGTAGCCTGCCAGATTGTTGATTACGTTGATTGCAAACGTACTGCCGTAGGTTATTGAAGAACCATGCCCAATTTTTGTTTGACTCCTCGTCAACAATGGCATACGCGAGAGGTAGAATCTGATTATTCGCGTCTTTTGTGACGGCAGTCAACAGTTTCGCTCTGTACGAGCCTTTTAAAAATGTCCCGTCTACACAAATAACAGGCATGCAATACGGAAAGGCTGCGATAGCAGGTCCAAAAGCCCAAAAAATATGACCCATGAATTGTTCAGTTGCACCGGCAACATAGTATAATGTTGCTAAGCTTTCATCACTTGTTATTTTTGAAGTGTAACTTAAACCATTGTAGTCATAACATAAATAGTATTCTAAGTTGTATTGGTCTCTCGTGACTCGAAGATGGCTGTAAGCCAAGTTTTCAAAACTTTCGTAACTAATTTTGTTTACAAAGACAATAGAACATTGCAGGTACGAGTCACCTGATACTAAGCCGTTTGAAAAATCAAGGTTACCACCCCAATATAGAGTAGTAATAAAAGGTTTCGCCAACAAAGCCATTTGAAAGATATGTATTTAGTGGAAGGTTTGAAAGTTTGAAGTTTGAAGTTTGAAGTTTGAAGTTGATAGTGGACTGAATTAATTGGAAGGATGTATATGTTTTTATACAGGTTCCTAACATACTTGTGACATAATTTCGAATCTGTACGTTTTGATTGAGACTATACTCACTCCCCAACCACTTAATTAAAGATGCATACTTGTGACATAAATTCGAATCTGTACGTTTTGATTGAGACTATACTTGCTCCCCAACCACTTAATTAATTTTGCAGTGACATAAATTCGAATCTATGCTTTATGTCAATTTTGGGAGTGAACCCGGGCTCCAAGAGGCATGTGTCAGCTTTTAATTCCAATTTAATTCACGGAATTTATTATTCCAACCGAATCTCTGCAAACATTCACGGACTTTGTCAATTTAATTCAGATGGCGTGTCTCAGTTTTCCACCGAGTTTTTGTCATTTTCTTACTATTTAATTCACGGATTTACTTCTCTACTGAAAAGTCTACTGCTAATAAATTCGACTAATACCAATGCCGGCCTCGAAGACACCGCCTTCAATCAATGCCGGTCTCCAAGAGGCCTTCTTCAGTCAATGCCGGCCTCTAGGAGTCCTTCTTCAGTCAATGCCGGCCTCTAGGAGGCCTTCTTCAGTCAATGCCGGCCTCTAAGAGGCCTTCTTCAGTCAATGCCGGCCTCCTAGAGGCATGTGTCAGTCGTTCCACGGATTGCTGTAACACCCAAATTCAATTCACGGACTACCAACCTTACTCAATTAATTCGGTCAAAACTTACCCCAACCACCATTATTTATTGAAACAGGTCACGAGGAGGCCCTCTTCACTTATTAAAACGCACACCACACTCAACATCACTCACACTCAAATTCAATTCCTCAAACTCTACTACAACCAAATACTTAAAAAACATTATTAGCTGTTTCGTTAAGAAAATGAATAACATGCAAGTTATTCCGGTACCTATTAATCCGGAATTATTATATTTAGCTACTGAGCACAGAGCTTATAGATTATTTCAAAATCAGCTCGCTGATAATGTTTTCCATATTAGACGAGCTGATAAAACATTTTTTCGCATTCACAAAAGGGTCAAAGAGTCACTTCCCGATGTCTTCTGGAACTACATCCGTGTGTCAGGTTTTGCAGGAGTGCTTGACTGTCAATTCAGGGAAATTGATCATGGTCTAATCACAGCACTCGTCGAGAGGTGGCGGCCGGAAACCAACACATTCCACCTGCCAGTTGGAGAGGTCACAGTGACCCTCCAAGATGTTCAAGCGATATGGGGGTTGCGGACTGATGGCGACGCTGTTACAGGTGTTGAACCGCAAACCGATTATGAGCACATAATTGACAACTTTCAGCGGTTGCTTGGTTTCAGGCCGGCAAGTGGTGATTTCAGAGGCAGTCAGGTGAAAGTAACATGTCTTACTAAATTTATGGCGGAGTATACCCCGCAGAATGATTTCGAGTGGCTACAAAGGGCAAGGCTATACGTACTGCTTCTACTGAACGGTACTATATTTACGCATAACACAGACAATTACTGCCATTTGTATTTGTTACACTTACTTGAAGATCTAGAAGACTGCGGTCGATATAGTTGGGGTAGTGCTGTTCTGGCCAGTCTCTACCGAAACCTCTGCAAAGGAACTGATCATAGGCGTTTTCACATTTGCGGGCCTATGAGTTTGCTTCAACTGTGGGCATGGACTAGGTTGCCCAATTGTTCACCGATTCTTGCCGATAGAAATATATCATTAAACGGAAAAACATTTGGTGCTAGGTACGTAATCCGGTATCCTTATATAAAAATGATAATAGCATAACTAATTTTCAATATATTAACATTCAGGTGGAATCAACCGCTATCGTTCGTGCACCTATCCAAGAACTGTGTGACAGGGTATCGGACATCGTTACAACAATTGACAAGGGGAGAGGTATTTTACTAGTTAAATCTAATCTACAAATGTTATACAAAATATTGAGCTATAACAAAATTTTGCAGTTCTTGTGGACTCCCTATGAACAATTTGCCCAAGCTCTATCACCAGTGTGTACATACAACCCGACTACCTGGTTATGTGTAACATATGTTATTCATTGGGAAGTAGTGGAGCAGTACTTACCCAACAGGGTATTAAGACAATTCAACGTTTGTCAAGGTATTCCAATGGCGCCCCTCTTTACTATAGCAGATCATAGGCTTTTACGTAAAGAGAGCCGTAGAGGAAACGCAGGTCTAGATTGGCGTGTGAAGCGTGCCGTTTATGTGACACATTGGAACAACCGTCTTGATAATTCCATTACTCCACACCAATGGATGGACATGCCAACAGCTTCAAATGATTATATGCCTTGGTACTTTCAACGTACCGTAGACTTTATTAGAAATCCAAGGCCTGTTGGAGACAACTTATCACGTGGCCATAATCTGGGAGGAGCTTTAAATGTTGCGGTAATATTTCATTTTAAGTTTAAATGTACAGTTAGTCATAATATATTAATATTTGATATAACATGTATGTAGGCTGATGGGTTAGCACATCTTCAATCGATGATGCAACCGTACCTGGGACAACAGGAGTATCAGCCTGTTATAGGTGACATGTATCAACTGTCCCAGGATTACTTGTACCAGGCACATGAAGAAGAATGTCCAAGTTATTGGGCTCCTCGTGTGGCACCTATTCAGCAACAAGGGCCACAGCTGACACAAGAGGAACTAATGCCGGTACCGAGATGGATGCGGGGGGCTCGTAGGGCCCAACAAACGCAGACAGAAGATGAGGGCCCATCAAACCGGGGGGAATCTAGTGCCCAACAAACACAAACCGAATATGCTGCTGGTGCCAATTGGAACTTTCAACAGGGGGGGTCTAGTACGCAATTTCAAAACCAAAATCCACTTAATATGGATGGGATATCTCAAAATGATTTTATCTCGGATTTGTTTAGTACCCCCTCCGCGTATGCTCCCCAGCAAATGACAAACGAATTCGGTTTCACACATTCCCCTCATAATTATTTCGCGGGCCAATCTTCTGATCAGCCACCTAATAGAAACGTGAGTCCGATCCATCAGTTAGACATGAATATAGACCCAGCTCAACAAGATAATCAACAAAGGCCGACAAGAAACAGAAGACCACCGAATTGTGGGACAGGTGGAAGAAGGGGCCAGAATCATTAGCTTATATTTTTGGCCAAAGTTGTATTATGAAATTAACTTTATATATATGTTTTTGGATTACAAAAACTATTTTTTGGAATTTTCAGATTGTCATAACTCTTTCATTACTTATCTTTTTGTTATAATTCTTTTTCATATGTTTACACTATCATCAATACTCCAATTATCATTTAGAAAGTTATATCTGAATAACTTAAAAGTGTACTGTATCAAGCTCCAAATTTAGACAATTAATTTTTTTTGAATTTTTTTAATACTTTATTTTTAAATGATAAATAAACACTAATTTTGCATTTTCATGGATATGTATGTTTTTGGATTACAAAAAACTATTTCTTTGCATTTTCAGATTGTCATAACTCTTTCATTACTTATCTTTTTGCTATAATTATTTTTCATATGTTTACACTATCATCAATACTGCAACTATCATTTATAAAGTTATATTTGAATAACTTAAAAGTGTACTGTATCAAGCTCCAAAGTTAGACATTTAATTTTTTTTGAATTTTTTTTAATACTTTATTTTTAATTGACAAATAAACACTAACATCACGATTTTATAAATTAATACCAAATACAATTGAAATTTTATTCCAAATCATCAAACAAAACCTCGGATCTAAAAGGATAAATTTCGGGTTGTGATTCTAAAATACGATAGCTATACAAATCACGAGCCATAACTTGTCGATAACCCGTAGCGATCTGATTATTATCGACGACTCCATCTTGCTTGATTGATTTCCCTGTTACCAGATAATGCATAAATTTACAAACAAACACAGCAGAGTCTTCTTCCCTTCCTTGAGGTATGCCTTTGGCGAAACCAAGATTCGCCTTAACTTGGGGGTTTCTTTCTTCATAGGAGAAACTCCTTTTAAAACTGGGCAAAACATCTCGCCAACGTTTTAGGGTTGCCTTAAGCACGTCATGGTTTATGGAACGACGACAACTGCAAATTAAAGATGTATCGTTGCTAAAAAGATCCATCTGCACAAGCAACCAAACGTTATCATTTAAACGTAACGGGATGTATAAGACATCCACGTCCCCCCAAGCGGGGTAAGGTGTCAAACTGCCGTCTGCATATTTTACAGCATCTGACCCGTGAGGTGGTAAGAGTAGAGACTCAAACTTGGTAGGCATTATTGTCCATCGCTTATATTCTCCAGTATTATAGCCAAGATACAACCGATAACGCATCCATCTTCTAACCCAACAATCTATATGCTGTAATGAATATACAATTATTTACATTTGAGATTCGATTAAAAATATGGATAATAACATAATTAAATTACGTACCGCACGGAACAAAACAGGGCTGGAATTTTCATCTAACAGGGTACCCCAAAACTCCCTAGGTACCTGGGTACGACCTAAGAATACAATATAGCAAAAAGTTTCATTCCCGCGCTTATCCCCGTTCAAGTAAAATTCCTCCACACTCCTGGCCCAACCATACTCCTCAACCAAGTCGATTGTTTCTGGTTGTTGATTACGTATTGACGAGTTTTGAGTTTGCTGCTCCACAACCGCCTCCTCCAATGCCCCTTCATAAGCCAAGTTATCCATTTCACATATTGTACGTTGCATTTCGTCAATGATAATTTGAAGTTCACGGGCTCGAGCTCCTTGACTCATTTGGTCAATACTATCTTCTAACATCTCAACCTGTAGGCGAAGTTCCATGATTAAGACTTTTTGACTTTGCCACATGGTATTAGAAATGTGTTTTTTTTAGTTGTGAAAGATGTTTTTTGTTTTTTGAGATGTAAGGGGAAAATGTTTTTTTTTTGTTTGGAGGTTGTTGTTTAAGCCGGAGTGTGCAAAATATATAGGCAGCTTAAAGCCGGCCTCGGGGAGGCCGTAAAGGGGAAGCCGGCCTCGAGGAGACCGGCATTGGGGCAGTCACATCAACCGTTTAAAAGCCGGCCTCGGGGAGTCATGCTTTCAAGTGGAAGCCGGCCTCTACGAGTCATGAAAGCCTATTTTTGAAAGGGATAAAGATTCGAGCCTATTTGTGAAAATAGGGCTCCGATCGAGCCTATTTTTGAAAAAAATTCTAAGATATGCACGGTGGTCGGATTCTTTTCTTCGAGATGTTTATAGCTATGCTGCTGTCTTCCAATGCTCGGATTTTATGCATGGTTTGTTGTGTTAATAAAGTTCGGCCATTAAAAAAAAAACAATCTTAATTAGTATTAAAATAAAATTTTAATTTGTTAAAACTATTTGTGACGGGCCTCCTGTTGTCAGTGTGGGTCAGTATTAGAATTAATTAAGATTTAATAAATTAAAACTTAATTTTATAAATTGCTCTTTGACCAATAATATATTGCAATTTTTTTTTCAAAGTTATAAATTTAATATTTTATGTGTCATTCTATTGCATAGGTATTTGTTCTAAATAATACATGTAGTTAGTTAAAAATTCATTTTATCCAACCATCCATTTTAGATAATAATAAAAAAAAGTGTGTCTCCCTTTTAACGAATAAAAGTAAAATAGATGTCTTTAAATGAATTTTAAGATATACAGAGTAATGAGTTGTTTTCATTAAAAAAATTTTGAAGATTGAGAATATAAGAATTTATTCACTTACGATTATAAATATAATATTATTTAGTTTTCATACATGAATATAAACAATTTTATCTTATATAATCATATATGATTAATATATGAATATGTATAAAACAATATTATATTATATAATTATAGGTGAATTTCACATTCTAACCTTTGTTAAATTCTTAAAGCAACATTCCCTACGGAATAATAGATTACTCTTATAAGCCACTTTTTTCTATAAATAATGTCATTAATCCAATATAATATATTTAAAGTTTAAAGTTTTTATTGATTAGTTTTATGTTAATGGTTTTTCTTTTTCTCAAATTTAAATAAAGATGCATTTACAATCTTGAATTTTCTCTTAAAGTATTTCTTAGTTTTTGGTGTAGTTGAGTTTTGCTCGTATTGTGGTTATTTTTGAATCTTTCTTTAGTCATGTATAATATAGAAAACATAATATAAATTAGTTTTGATAATGATTTAATTGCATAAAAAATTATGCATTAAAGTATAAGAGAATAACTCCTAAAATTCAGGGGTTGATTATAGATTTATATACAAGTTTCTGACACATGTATTAATATTTTAATGATAATTGTTAAGACTGTGGTTGTCAAAATTCATATAAATTATTCATTTACTTGTTAATTATGTGAATATTTAATTGTTAGTGATATTATTTTTACGATTTACCTTTTGTTTAAGTAAGGAGGACATAAAAGTACAAAACTTTATGCAACAAAGAAAAAAAGAATAATAAAATACAATATAAATTTTTAGGAAGAAAAAGAAAGTGCGAGTGATATGAGCCTGCATATCACATGCTGTCACTGTTTTTCATCAGCCAAACAAATACAAAAATTACTTCCCAATTTAACAAGCTCTCTTTCATTCTCTCGGAGGAAAAAAATGGCAGAGCTGCAACCACCGGTGGACGGCCAGGTTAACGGTGGCGGAGGTAATGGGGCTCCGGCGAATATCCCGGCAGAAACCATTCCCGGTCCAACCAAACGACAACGCCGGCCAAGCGTCAGATTAGGTGAAATTGGTGATCAACATATTTACGATAATCCCAGGAGAACAAAACAACAATGGAAATACTCTTCTAAAGATTCGAAATCATCAAAGACTCGACAACTTATGAATCTATCTCACGAAACCCTAGATGCCGGAAACAAGAGCAATCACAATTTAGGTAATATAAATCAAATTCATAATAATAATAATTTGAATTCCTTGAATTGTGTTGCAATTGGTAGTTGGAAAGTTAGGGATTCAACGAAATCAAAAGGGGGGTTTTCGACGACAAAACAAATTAGGTCAAATTGGGCTCCAGATGAGAAATTTGAAGATGAAGGTGATGATTACGATGATGTTGATCGATATACCGATTATGATCCTGAAGGTTCCGGTAGTCAATTAAAGGATCAAAGTTTGAATCTTGATAATACAGATAATGGAATGAGAGTTAGGGTTTCAGATGGTGTTGAGTTAGATGGTCCTTCTGATACAGATGCAAGAAATTGGAATAACAATAGTAGTCTTGAAAGAAATGGTGTTAGGGTTTGGTTGAATCAATTAGGGTTGATTCGTTATTTTCCGATTTTTGAAGTTCATGAGGTTGATGATGAGGTTTTGCCTTTATTAACATTAGAGGATCTTAAAGATATGGGGATAAATGCGGTTGGATCAAGAAGAAAAATGTTCTGTTCGATTCAAAAACTCGGGAAAGGGTTTTCTTGATTTGATGAAGAAAAAATAGTATAAGAATGAACAATACAATCATGAATGAATGATATGTTTGAGGTCGATTGCGGGTTCAAATTGTGAAATTGAATCGGAAAGACAAAATGTCAAAAAATGGTTTGGACCTTTTCTTCTGTACTTCAGTTGTAGCGATTAAATCGTTATGTATTTTTCTTTCGTTACAATAATATATGAGTTTCAATGATTATGCAAATTTCTGGTATATATATATATATGAGTTTAAAGTTGTATTTCCTATCCTTCCGTGTGTGTTTTCATAGCAAAGATTTGATGAAAATGATGGTGCTGATTGAACCATCTTGAAAAGAGTAGTTTTTGTTCCAAAATTTATCGTAGTTTTCTGACTAAAAAGGTGTTTAAATTTGCGCATGGTAAAATATTGTAAAATAACGTATACTCCCTGTCCGACAAAAAAATTCTCATTTTTCTTGTGTACAAGATTTTTTAAGATAATCAGTGTTAGAGTCCTTGGTAATACTTTGAATTAAAATATAATGTTAGATTGGATAGAGAAAGTATTTTGTTGATGGAATCATTATTAATAATATTATTTTATTAATCAATAAAGTAAAATTTCACCGATGATCCATGTGGTTTATCACTAATTATATTCACAGTCCTTTATCTTCACATTTTTACAAAATGCTAAAAGAGTATTTTGGTAATTTAAAAAAAAATTAATGGCAACAAGGACCTTGGGTGTAACAAAATGTATACACCAAGGACATCCAATATACTCCCTCCGTCCCACAAAAAACTTCTCATTTCACTCTAAATTTTTGTCCCACAAAAAACTTCCCATTTCTCATATTTGATGGACTCCACACAATAAAAAACTATTAATACTAAAGACTCCACCACTAATATCCACTAATTATCTTTCTCTCTCCAACTCAATCTTATATTTTAATCAAAAGTATTATCAATGACCCCATCACCAACTATAACCTAAAAACTTGTGTAAAAGACAAATGAGAAGTTTTTTGTGGGACGTATGGATAAAGTTAATGACTGAGGGTGTAATTAGTGATATACCATACGGATCTTCCGTGTAATTTACTCATTTTAATTAGAGAACAAAGTATCTTACTACTTACTAATGCATTTAGGACTACCATTTTAAAAAATTTTAAGGAGCTCCTTAATTTTAAGTTTAAGGAAATTTCCACTTTTAGTAAGTTTTTCAACTAAAATAAAATCAAAAAGTGTTGCTTACAGGATTCGAACACAAGACCTCTTCTAAGTAATCACTATGTGTTAACCAACTGCTATAAATTACACTTTATTTCAAACCACCAAAACAAATTATAAGAGGTTGTACATCATCGCATTTGATCAGCCCTTTTATTTCCGTTTCATTTTATATTTCCGGAAACTATTGACTATACTAAATTGTCTTAACATCTTTTATTTCCGTTTCGGTATATATTTCCGGAAACTATTAATTGTCTTACCACCAAATTAATTGACCTTTTGACTATACTAAATCTTTTTCACGCATATCTTAACAATATAGAAAGCTTTTGTTCATAACGCCTGTAACACCTCAATTTTTAAAACATCATTTAAAACATATTTTTAAATAAAAATATTACAATGTCCAACATCCCAAAATACGGTTTAACAAAAATCATTTAAAAGTTTATCAGAGTATTAAAACCAGTGTTACAAAACAATATCATAACCATAGGATAAACGGGATCTACCTACGAGCTCCCGAGCTGATCAACACTAGGCCACTTCTAACGGGACCTTCTAATCCAACGATCCTGAACCTGAGTACATAGCCAAAAACAAAGTAGTACGTGAGACAAAATAGTCTCGTGAGATACATGGGTTTTCGACCCATTCTCAAAAGGTTTATAAATAATATTTATAACAATATAAGTACTTATCTTTTATCAACTTTGTAAACTCATATATCATTTTCTACTCATTTAATTGTACAAACTAATAAGCTTACCATAAGCTTATTCAACATTTAATCACATACTTGTAAGCTATCTCCAAGCTCACACTTTTCTTTATCACATATGCAACGGACCTCTCCGAAGCCAACTCTCCCGATATGGGACGTCATAGGTAAACTATCAAGGTAATTGGGAACCCCCATCTTACCGAGATTCATAAGCTCTCCCCGTTTTCGGGTCGTCTTGCTCACCCAACACTGGGTGTCGTAAACTGTGACATTCTACCCTTTGCGCAGGGAGGTACCACCCCAAGTAGACGTCTCATGCTCCCCCATTTCTGGGCGGTCTTATTCCGGATATCTTATTCATCACATATGAGCCTCAGCTCCATTCATCAAATTCATCTTTAATTAGAATACACATATTCTAATTATCTCATCATTCTCATTACTTAATCATTTTCAATATTGACTTTGCCAAGTCCTTTAATAAATAAACATATTTATTACTTATCAAAAATCACTTTACTTTAACCTTACTTTGACTAAAATGCTTATCTCTTACTAGTCACTTTACACACATCCTCTTACCAATCCAATCACTACTCTTATTAGTATCATTTCACTAATAAATACTTATTACTCAAAAATCATCATCATCAGTTTTATTAATACATTTACTAATAAAACTCTATATCATATACTTTCAATCATTATCTTTATTAATACTCCCTATTAATAAAAACTCATTAGCAATTCATATAATCATGTTTACTTATCAAAATAGTCAATTATGTAGATTATATCTTAATAGCATACTAACACATATTCCTTACCTTTCTAAATCTCTATCTTTATGAAAACATTTATAAAGACTCCATAAACATCATTACATTTCAAAATCCCTTTGCTATGTACCCAGTTAAAAGTCACATGTACTCACCTTAGCCAAACTTAATCCTCTTGAGCTTCTTGAATCAAATCTTCACTTCCCAAGACTTGTGAACTCCAAGTCTTCCAACAAATGCCCTAATCATGAAACCACACATGGTTTAACATTAGACATCCCCATTGACTACATAATCTATCACTAGTTTACCACTAGTATCACTTTTCCCCAAATTTGACAACCCATAAAACCCTAGGTTTTAATAGATCTTAAGATCTCCATAAATCCATGTTATGAACATGATTTCCTTGTTAAAATACCATGAATCTGAGTTATATAACTTCCATTTCACAACTTATGACAAACCCTCCAACTAGGGTTTACATTCAACACTATTTTTACCCCAAAACACCATCTATAACAAAAGGGAGTAGATATTTACCTTATACTTCAACAATAGAGCAAGAATCTTCAAGATTGAGTGTGAAATTCGGATCCAGAGGCTTCCTTACACTCAAAATCGTACACACACACTAGGGAGAAGATTTTAGGGTTTTGAAATGAGAGAAGTGGCTGAAATCACGTTTTTATACTGCAACCGGGAAGTTCACGCCGCGAACCAGAGTTCGCGCCGCGAACTAGCTCGGGTACGCCATTCTCGCGATCGGGAACCAGATCGGGAACTCCTCACGAGCCGCGAACTAGCTCGGGTACGCCATTCTCGCGATCGGGAACCAGATCGGGAACTCCTCACGACTGATGCTCGAACTCTCTGTCTCGACTTCGCGAATGCGAACAGAATTTCGCGCCGCGAACTTGCCAGGCAGCCTAGGCTGCACTTTTTCACCCATGACTTTACCCGGTTTCGTCCATAACTTTCTCGTACGGTGTCCAAATGACACGAAACCAATTCGCACGTCTTTTAAACGATTTATCCTTATTTATCATATATTTCCCATAATTTATTTGATTCAAATTTTCGGTTCGTTACAACGCCTCGACCACAACCTACACATAAACACAACCTACACATAAACACGATGCTACAAATCAGGCGACGTTATACCCGCCTGCGATTTCCGGCAACAATTTTACCCATGAGATATGCTCCGGTGTTAAGGTTTGTTTTCCGTTTAAGATCATATATGTTTTTAGTGAAACATATGTGTTTCGTGACTTGAAACACATATGTTTGAAACACATGTGTTTCACCATTTGAAACACATGTGCTTCGTAGTTCGTATGCTCCCCTGTGTTTTAGAAACTCATGTTTTTAGTGAAACACATGTGTTTCGTGACTTGAAACACATGTGCTTCGAAGTAATATGCTCGTTTGTATTTTGGAACACCTATGTTTTAGTGAATCGCATGTGTTTCAATACATCAATACCACCACCACCTCCATTACCACCAGCACCTTCACTGTCAGCCTCCACCGCCGCCGCCGGCCACCGGCGGCGGCCAGCAACGGCGGCCGGCGGTGGTCGGTGGTGGTGACCGGCGGTGATGGTCGTGGCTTGAAACACATGTGTTTGAAACACTGTGATTTGATCTTGACTATTTTGATCCAATAGCTAGGCTTAATCCCTTGAGACTATACAAAACCTTTGAAATATCTAAAACACAACTCATCATATATAATATATTGTTATTTTCTAACATTTTTACTTTTATAAAGCCAACATGTATTTGAAGTGGTTGGGTATGAAACAGCTTGTAGATTATAAAGTTGACCTCGGTAGAGGTGTCCAAAAAATTCAAATATTTGATTTTGCGCAAAAACTAGTTGAACCAGGTTCTTTTGAAACCGGTTTTTGAATCCGAAGATGATTTTTCTGAAACTAGATACTACAACTTGATTTGGATTTTGGATAATTTGAGCTGGCCAGATTCCCCCCATAAAAAACTGGTTTTACCGGTTAAAAGAATTTGGTATTAATATGTTTTGAACCTGTAATACCGGTTTCACATTTATCCTCCAAAAACCGGATAAAATCCGATATGATTTTTATGAAGATCGATTTTCTTTAGGAAAAAAACGGATTGGATAGATAGGCTGTTCACTATTCGGATATAACCGGATTGTCCAAATGGACAATTTTGAGTGGATCGTTTAAATTAGTTTTTTGGTTTTTTAGATCGGTTTGGACTTGAATCAAATTAATAGTTTGATTTTTGGATTGGATTTGGTTTTCATTGTAAAATCCAGATTGTCCAAAAAATCCAAATAGTAATATACATATATTTAAATATATTTAAATCCGGATTGGACTTTTACATATATTATTGTAAATGTCATAAGCTATGAATTAGACTTGTTTTTATATATATAATAGTTTATCGTTTTAAAAGTGTACATATTAAACTTAATATTAGTTATGTTATATACTTTTGTAGTCTTATAAATATATTAAGAAAAAAACGGTTTGGTTCGGACAAATCCAAACCAACCAAACTGTAAATTGGTTCGGATTAGTTTGGTTTTAAATTAGTTTGGATCGGTTCGATTTGAACATTTAAAATCCAAAAATCATTTGGATTCGCCTGTTTGGTTTGGATAAATCCAAATTATCCAAAGGAACACCCCTATGGATAGATTCCAGATGATTTTGTTCACCTCTTAGACTGTGTGTAACGGAGGAGGTCGCTACATGCGTCCCTCCTCCCGTCTCCTCCTATGTACGCGTCTCACCCCTTACACCCATTCGAATGGGACGCGTCCCATGTGCTTAAAAGTCGTCAAGGCGACCGATACAGGTCACCATTTTTCAAAGGGAATAGGGTTTTCAAAGGGGAATGATTTGGTCGCCTGGTTACGTGGGTTTGGTCGGGGTTTGTAATGTGTTTGGTCGAGCTGTTGTGTCAGCGGTGATTACTAAAACAGTGGTCACCCATTACGCATAGTCTTACTGTTTCGTCGTGGGTGAGAGCGCACTTTTTAAGTAACTATAGGTTCATGTTTATTTATTTTTTAAAGCATTAAATAGACTATGAAAGTTCAATAACACTACTAGAAAAAGGCATCTGTTCCTACAGATTTTTTCCTAGGGGTAATTTCCCTCGGAAATTCCTACACATTTCCGAGGGATATCCTAGGCAATTCGAATAAATAAACTTCCTCGGAAACCCCTCGGAAATTCCGAGGGAATTCCTAGGGAATTCAAAAAATGGGGTTTGAAAAAAGATTTCTCGGAAATCCCTCGGAATTTCCGAGGGATTTCCGAGGGAATTCAAAAAATGGTGATTGAAAAAATTTCCCTCGGAAATTCCTCGTAAATTTCCTAGGGAATTCCTAGCAAAGTTTAAAAACATTACTTCCCTAGGAAATCCCTCGGAAATGTTCAAGAATATTTTTTTTTCACTTTGCATACTTCATTCTATACTTTGTATAAAACCAATATCCTTCATGAATAATGATTTTGTGAAAAGTATGGAATAATAATGTATAAACCCTTAAAAAGGGAAAAACTAATTTTATTTATTAGAAATTTGTAGGAAATGTGTAGGAATTTCCGAGGGATTTCCGAGGGAATTTCTATATCCCTAGGAAAACCCTCGGAAGTTCTAAGGGTATTGCTAGTAATCTCAACAACAAAAAAATACCTAGGAAATGTGTAGGAAGTTCCGAGAGATTTCCTAGGGAGATTCTAAATCCCTCGGAAATGTGTAGGAATTTCCGAGGGATTTCCTAGGGAATATTTTGTTTATTCCGTTTTCAAGGTCAAATGTAATTTTTTCCGTCTTATATTTTGTAAAACTTGATGACATACAAAATTATTCTATATCACCAACTTATACATGTGCACATACATATACATATCAACAAATATACATCGATTTATATTAGAACGAGATAAGCACATTTAGAGTTTAGGTTCAACAATGGATACGTACGCACGTAAGTATATATTATTTGTAACATGATAAATCGAATGTCCTTCATGTATAATGATGTTGTGAAAAGTATGGAGCATGAAAATGATGTATAAACCCTTAAAAACGGAAAAGTAATTATATTTGTTGGAAATTCGTAGGAAATGTGTAGGGAGTTCCGAGGGATTTCCTAGGGAGATTCTAAATCCCTCGAAAATGTGTAGGAATTTCCGAGGGATTTCCTAGGGAGATTCTAAATCCCTCGGAAATGTGTAAGAATTTCCGAGGGACTTCCTAGGGAATATTTTGTTTATTCCGTTTTCAAGGTCAAATGTAATTTTTTCCGTCTCATATTTTATAAAACTTGATGACATACAAAATTATTCTATATCACCAACTTATACATGTGCACATACATATACATATCAACAAATATACTGTAACGACCCGAAATTTGTAAATAAATAAAATAAATAAAAATATGATAATTATGGATAAATCATATTAAAACCGTAGGAATTGGTTTCGTGTCGTTTGGAGTCCGTATGAGAAAGTTATGGGTGAAACCGGGTTGAAACCTAGACCGAAAAGTGCAGCCCTGCTGCAAAGGCAGGCTCGCGGCGCGAGCCTGGCGCGAGCAAAACGCGAGGTTGAGCAGAAGGACCAGAGCTGAATCGCGAGAAAGTCGCGTCGACTTCGCGTCGACTTCGCGGCGCGATCCAGACGCGAGCTGGGCGCGAAGTCTGGTAAAAGCGGCGACCAAGGGGCAGATCCGCGTCACTTCGCGACGCGAGCTCGGCGCGAGCGGGGCGCGAGCCAGTCCGACCAGTGCATTAAATTGGGGTTTTTAGCCATAAATGCATATCCAAAACCCTAGTTTCTTCCATTGGCGATTTTGAAGTGTAAGAGCTGATTTGGGTCGATTTCTCCATCAAAGCTTGATAGATTTCACTCCTAAGTGAAGATTAAAGGTATATCTTCACTCCTATGTAGTTGTAGCTTTAAATCTATGGGTTTAGAAGCTTGGGTTTGAAACCCTAGTTCTTGGGGTTATGGATTATGGTGATTTAAATGGTGTATACCTTTAATAGATGGTATATTAACAAAGGAAACAAGTGTATGATTATGATTTGTAAGAATCTTAAGGGTTGGTTAAACCTAGTGTTGGTAAATCACCATATTTGGGGAAAATGGATTGATGGGTGTTATCTAGAGGTAGATGAACACATTGGTAGTAGTAATTGATGTTGATCATATTGTGATAATTGTATTAGGCTTTTGGTGAAGCCTTGGAAAGTTGATTGGATTGAGAAGCAAGAGATTGGGTGTCAAGAACACGGTTTGAGCATCATATTGCTAAGGTGAGTACGTGTGGACTTTACTGAGTACATAGCCTATGAAATACATTTTATTACTTGTGTTGTGGTCTATTTGCTTATTTGTGTAGACTAGTAGTTTATAGTTAGTTATACTGATAGTTGTATTGAACTAACTTGTTTGATGATAGACGTGATAGCCGAGAGCTAGATTGACATAACCATCGAGTTATGATATGGTGAGATGATGTGATGATTCGGGGGATCCCCGGTCATGAGGTATGGAATGGGGAGCATTTGGGCGGATCCCCATCGGCCCATTCCATGATAGTAGTCTTGCTAACTGGAAGTAGTCCGGCGAGTAAGGCAGGTATTGGTAGATTGGGCGATTCCCTCTTGCCTTTACCTTGAAGCTTGTTAATGCGGGGGATCCCCGGTTAATAAGTTAATGTGGTTCTAGTTGGTTGGGGATGTCCCGACAACTGGGTATGATTGCTAGGAAAGCAAGGTATTAGAGTCACAATAGGGTGACTAGATAGATGGGTGATTGCTTACGTGTTTGTTGTTTGTCGTTCGGTTATTATTATTAACTTTGGGGTCTAAACCCATGTAGCTCACGAGACGTCTTTGTCTCACGTACTCCTTGTTTGTTTTGCTATGTACTCAGGTTCGGGATCGAAGGTTTAGGTACGCATGGATAGAGATGCGGGACCTAGAATAGTAGAACTCTAGATTGGATTTAGTCTTAGCTTGGTTATGATATATTTTGTAACACCTACTTTTATACTCTGATTTCATACCAAGGTTTTTGTAAATCCGAATTGAGGATGTTCTTATATTTATAAAATGTTTTATTTTGGCCGAATTTTTGGTATTAAAATTTGAGGTGTTACAACTTGGTATCAGAGCTATAGTTTAAGTGAATTAGGTTGGATGACCATCCTAGTCTTAGACTGTAGCATTAGGAATATAAGATTCCTTGAGATCATAGGTTGACCTTGAGACTTTATATTAAGTTTAGGGTTGAACCTAGGGGGACCGATGAATTTGATATGATTTTGGGTATTGAGTCTTATGAGACTAATGGGTTGTACACAAGGTACTAAATGTTTAATGTCTTTCGTATAGTCTTGATCGAAAGAAATGGTGAACACTCGTAGAAGTGGGAAAGCCCCGGAGAACCGGGAGGAGGAAGTACCTCCTGTTGAGAGGGTGGTTGAGCAAGAAAGTCAACCGTCGATGCATCGAGTTGATGAATCGGAGGTCGGAGCTAATAGAACTCCGGTGACAATGGCGGATCTCCAAACTATTATCGACCAAATCAAGGGAACGGTGGCCGAGGAGGTGCACCGAATTATTGGAGACCGTGAAAGGACGGGTGGAGACCGTGGATCCGAAGCTAAATCGGAAGAGAGAACCGGGGGTAGTGGCACCGGGGAGGGAAAGTCCTCCACGGGTGGCCAAAGTGATGCTAGGGCTAGGCCCGTTGTGAAAGAAGGTTGTTCGTTTAAATCCTTCATGGCTTGTAAGCCAAATGTGTATGCGGGTAGTTCGGACCCGAAAGTAACGATGAGGTGGATCCGGGAAACCGAGAGGGTGATCGGAAGTAGCAAATGTAAGGATGTTGATATGGTGACGTATGCGTCACAATTGTTAAAAGAAGATGACATGGTGTGGTGGGATATTGTGTATGAGACCCTCGGGAAGGAGGTGGTTGAAAGGATGTCGTGGGATGAGTTCACCACGAGATTGAAAAAGAAATTTTGTCCCGAAAGGGATTTGGAAAAGATGCACGAGAAGTTCGTGACCCTCAAAAAGGGTGATATGTCAATTGAAGAATATTCGAGGGAGTTCACGGGATTGCTCCCGTTTGTTGCTAAAACCTACTCGGATGAGAGGTTGAGGGTGGTCCGGTATGCTAGTGGGTTACCGTGGGACTACCAATTGGAAGTAAAGAGGGCGGTTTCACTTGATGAAGCTATTAGTGCCGCCCGGAGTGTCGAGGAAGTGAATGAGGCACGTGTTGCCGAGAGGGCCCATGTGGGCGAGAAGAGGAAAGCCGAAAGTGGCTCGAGTACGTTTAAGAAAGGGAAGTTCACATCGAACTTCTCTAAACAAGGGAGTGTTGGCTCGTGCAAGAAGTGCGGGAAGACTCATGCCGGCGTGTGCCGAGGGGAGTCGAAAACTTGTTATAATTGTGGGAAGCCGGGGCATATGGCCCGAGAATGCAAGTCTAAATCTTTGGCCGAGATCGAGTGTTTCTCGTGCCACGAGAAGGGGCACTATAGCAATGTGTGCCCAAAGAAGGGAACCGAGTCGATGGTGTCCACGGCTCAAAAGAAAGTGGAGCCGGCGAAGGTGAAGGGGCGGTCCTTCCAACTTACTCGGGAGGAGGCGAAGGAGGCACACGATGTGGTGTCAGGTATTCTATTCATTAACTCCTTGCCAACTCATATTTTATTTGATTCGGGTTCTAATTATTCGTTTGTGTCCTATGAGTTCGGTTGTAAATTGAAAATGCCGTCCGAGATGTTAGATGAGGTTTATGAGATAGAAGTAGCCGACGGGAAAACGTCTATGGTTGAATGTATTTATAGAAATTGTGAAATAGAAATAGACGGTAGAAAGTTTAAGGTGGATTTGTTGCCCATGGGAATTAGGGCGTTTGATGTGGTTATCGGTATGGATTGGTTGGGAATGCACCAAGCCAAGATTTTGTGTGGAAAGAAAATAGTGTCGATTAGGACACCCCAGAATGAGAAGGTGTATGTGTATGGGGAGAAACGACATCACATGCCTAATGTGATTACCGCTATTAAGGCGAGGAAGAGTATATCGAAAGGTTGTGCATCGTTTATTGCATATGTATTAGATGGCCGAAAAGAAAAGAAGACAATGGATAGTGTAAAAATTATTCGGGAATTCCCCGAGGTATTTCCCGATGACTTGCCCGGTTTGCCACCGGAGAGACAAGTCGAGTTTAAAATTGATTTAGTGCCGGGGGCGACGCCGATTGCTCGTGCTCCATATCGTTTAGCTCCCACCTAGATGCGGGAATTGATGACCCAATTGCAAGAATGTTTAGATAAAGGTTTTATTCGTCCGAGTTCGTCACCGTGGGGTGCACCGGTGTTATTTGTTAAAAAGAAAGACGGTTCGATGAGAATGTGTATCGACTACCGAGAGTTGAATAAGGTAACTATTAAGAACCGTTACCCGTTGCCGAGGATTGACGACTTATTTGACCAATTGCAAGGTGCTAGTTATTTCTCAAAGATCGATTTGAGGTCGGGTTATCACCAAGTTCGGGTGAAAGAAGGCGATACCGAGAAGACGGCTTTCCGCACACGTTATGGTCATTATGAATTCCTAGTGATGCCGTTTGGTCTTACCAACGCACCGGCTATTTTTATGGATTTGATGAATCGGGTTTGTAAACCGTTTCTTGATAAGTTTTTGATCGTGTTTATTGACGACATTTTGATTTATTCAAAAACCGAAGAAGAACACGAAGGTCATTTGAGACTCGTTCTAGACGTGTTGAAACGGGAGAGGTTGTATGCAAAATTTTCAAAGTGTGAATTTTGGTTGCGGGAAGTACAATTCTTAGGTCACGTGGTGACGTGTGATGGTATTAAGGTTGATCCATCCAAGATTGAAGCGGTGTCAAATTGGGAGCCTCCGAGGACTCCTACCGAGGTTAGAAGTTTTCTTGGATTAGCCGGTTATTACCGAAGGTTTATACAAGACTTCTCGAGAATCGCGATTCCACTCACAAAGTTAACGAGAAAAAGTGAGAAGTTTGTGTGGGAGAAGAAGCAAGAAGAGGCGTTTAAGTTGTTAAAAGAAAAGTTATGTAACGCGCCGATACTCACATTACCGGATGGTATGGAAGATTTTGTGGTTTATAGTGATGCTTCGAATCAAGGGCTCGGTTGTGTGTTGATGCAAAGAGGTAAAGTGATCGCGTATGCCTCGCGACAATTGAAGAATGCGGAATTACGGTACACGACACACGACTTGGAATTGGCGGCGATTATATTTGCCTTGAAGTTGCGGAGGCATTATTTGTATGGTACTCGGTGTACGTTGTACACGGATCATAAAAGTCTACAATACGTGTTTACTCAAAAAGACCTAAATATGCGACAAAGAATGTGGATCGAGTTGATAGCCGACTATGATTGTGAAATTGTGTATCACGCGGGTAAGGCGAATGTGGTGGCCGATGCCTTGAGCCGAAAGGTATATGAAAACCCGAACCGAGGAATTTTAACACGTATAGAAGTCGTCTCGAGCATTATCGAAAGGATCAAGAATGCCCAACGAGAGGTTATGGGAAAAGACGAGTTAAGACAAGAACGGTTAGGTAAGAACCAACATTTTCTCGAAAATGCACAAGGGTTGAAGACCGTAGACGGTCGCATTTGGGTTCCTAAGTTCGGTGGTATCCGAAAAGAGTTGTTGTATGATGTGCACAAATCGAAGTATTCGATTCACCCGGGAAGTACAAAGACGTACCAAGATATGAAACGGGTTTATTGGTGGCCCGGAATGAAGACGAGAGTGGCCAAGTACATCTCTAAGTGTGCCACGTGTGCACAAGTGAAAGCCGAGCATCAAGTACCGTATGCGGTAGCTCAATCATTGGTTGTGCCGGCCGGGAAGTGGGAAGATATAACTATGGATTTCATAGTGGGTTTACCGAAGACGAGTAGAGGTCACGATGCCATTTGGGTCATAGTTACCGGTTGACCAAGAGTGCGTTATTTCTAGCAATTCGGGAAACATTGCCACTTGAGAAATTGGCTAAGTTGTATGTTGACGAGGTGGTTCGACTCCACGGGGTTCCGTTATCGATTGTGTCCGATAGAGACGCGAGGTTCACCTCGAGATTTTGGCGGTCATTACAAGAAGAGTTGGGTACAAAGTTGCGGTTGAGCACGGCTTATCACCCGCAAACCGACGGTCAAAGTGAAAGAACAATTCAAACGGTCGAAGATATGTTGAGATCGTGCGTGCTAGATTTCGGTGGTAAATGGGATGAACATTTACCGTTAGTCGAGTTCTCGTATAATAATAGTTATCACTCGACTATCAAGATGCCGCCTTATGAGGCGTTGTATGGTAGAAAATGTAGAACTCCATCTTGTTGGTTGGAAGCGGGAGAGACGAAACTCACGGGTCCCGAGATCGTGAGAGTGACAAATGAAAAGATCGGTATTATTCAAACCAACATGAAAGTCGCCCAAGATAGACAACGAAGTTATTCGGGTTTGAAGAAAAGGCCATACGACTTAGATGTCAGTGATATGGTCATGTTGAAAGTGTCACCTTGGAAAGGTGTGATGCGGTTTGGTAAAAAGGGAAAGTTAAGCCCAAGGTATGTTGGACCGTTTAAAATATTGAAACGGGTCGGGCTTCAAGCTTTTAAATTGGAACTTCCACCCGAGCTTCAAGGTGTGCATGACACCTTTCACGTGAGTTATTTGAAGAAGTTTATCGGGGAAGTTGAGAATATTATTCCATTGCAAGAGTTGCGGGTTGACGGCCCGAACCGGTTGATTGAAGAGCCCGAGGCTATATTAGAAACGAAAACAAAGAAGCTTCGGAATAAGGAGATCGAGTTGGTATTGGTCAAGTGGAAGCATTCACTTGGGCCGAATTTGACTTGGGAAGTCAAGGACGAGATTCGGAAGAGGTACCCGGATTTCGTGAGCTATGATGAGATTCCGAGGACGGAATCTTCTTAAGGGGTAGATAGTTGTAACGACCCGAAATTTGTAAATAAATAAAATAAATAAAAATATGATAATTATGGATAAATCATATTAAAACCGTAGGAATTGGTTTCGTGTCGTTTGGAGTCCGTATGAGAAAGTTATGGGTGAAACCGGGTTGAAACCTAGACCGAAAAGTGCAGCCCTGCTGCAAAGGCAGGCTCGCGGCGCGAGCCTGGCGCGAGCAAAACGCGAGGTTGAGCAGAAGGACCAGAGCTGAATCGCGAGAAAGTCGCGTCGACTTCGTGTCGACTTCGCGGCGCGATCCAGACGCGAGCTGGGCGCGAAGTCTGGTAAAAGCGGCGACCAAGGGGCAGATCCGCGTCACTTCGCGACGCGAGCTCGGCGCGAGCGGGGCGCGAGCCAGTCCGACCAGTGCATTAAATTGGGGTTTTTAGCCATAAATGCATATCCAAAACCCTAGTTTCTTCCATTGGCGATTTTGAAGTGTAAGAGCTGATTTGGGTCGATTTCTCCATCAAAGCTTGATAGATTTCACTCCTAAGTGAAGATTAAAGGTATATCTTCACTCCTATGTAGTTGTAGCTTTAGATCTATGGGTTTAGAAGCTTGGGTTTGAAACCCTAGTTCTTGGGGTTATGGATTATGGTGATTTAAATGGTGTATACCTTTAATAGATGGTATATTAACAAAGAAAACAAGTGTATGATTATGATTTGTAAGAATCTTAAGGGTTGGTTAAACCTAGGGTTGGTAAATCACCATATTTGGGGAAAATGGATTGATGGGTGTTATCTAGAGGTAGATGAACACATTGGTAGTAGTAATTGATGTTGATCATATTGTGATAATTGTATTAGGCTTTTGGTGAAGCCTTGGAAAGTTGATTGGATTGAGAAGCAAGAGATTGGGTGTCAAGAACACGGTTTGAGCATCATATTGCTAAGGTGAGTACGTGTGGACTTTACTGAGTACATAGCCTATGAAATACATTTTATTACTTGTGTTGTGGTCTATTTGCTTATTTGTGTAGACTAGTAGTTTATAGTTAGTTATACCGATAGTTGTATTGAACTAACTTGTTTGATGATAGACGTGATAGCCGAGAGCTAGATTGACATAACCATCGAGTTATGATATGGTGAGATGATGTGATGATTCGGGGGATCCCCGGTCATGAGGTATGGAATGGGGAGCATTTGGGCGGATCCCCATCGGCCCATTCCATGATAGTAGTCTTGCTAACTGGAAGTAGTCCGGCGAGTAAGGCAGGTATTGGTAGATTGGGCGATTCCCTCTTGCCTTTACCTTGAAGCTTGTTAATGCGGGGGATCCCCGGTTAATAAGTTAATGTGGTTCTAGTTGGTTGGGGATGTCCCGACAACTGGGTATGATTGCTAGGAAAGCAAGGTATTAGAGTCACAATAGGGTGACTAGATAGATGGGTGATTGCTTACGTGTTTGTTGTTTGTCGTTCGGTTATTATTATTAACTTTGGGGTCTAAACCCATGTAGCTCACGAGACGTCTTTGTCTCACGTACTCCTTGTTTGTTTTGCTATGTACTCAGGTTCGGGATCGAAGGTTTAGGTACGCATGGATAGAGATGCGGGACATAGAATAGAAGAACTCTAGATTGGATTTAGTCTTAGCTTGGTTATGATATATTTTGTAACACCTACTTTTATACTCTGATTTCATACCAAGGTTTTTGTAAATCCGAATTGAGGATGTTCTTCTATTTATAAAATGTTTTTATTTTGGCCGAATTTTTGGTATTAAAATTTGAGGTGTTACATATACATCGATTTATATTAGAACGAGATAAACACATTTAGAGTTTAGGTTCAACAATGGATACGTATGCACGTAAGTATATATTATTTGTAACATAATAAATCAAATGTCCTTCATGTATAATGTTGTTGTGAAAAGTATGGAACATGAAAATGATGTATAAACCCTTAAAAATGGAAAAGTAATTATATTTGTTGGAAATTCGTAGGAAATGTGTAGGGAGTTCCGAGGGATTTCCTAGGGAGATTCTAAATCCCTCGGAAATGTGTAGGAATTTTCCGAGGGATTTCCTAGGGAGATTCTAAATCCCTCGGAAATGTGTAGGATTTTTCGAGGGATTTCCTAGGGAATATATATATTTTTTATTTTTCAAGATGTAAATGTAATGTTTTTGTTTAATATTGTGTGAAACTTGATGACGTACTAAATAAAATCAAAATCATACATATACATAAAAGTCTTAACGTTTAAGTTTTGGAGCTTAAGCAATATTATTAATTTGGTTTTAAAAATGACTAAGTGTTAATCTTTAATTTTTGAAGCGTAGATAATATTATACATATGGTTTTGAAAATGATAAGAGATACATGCACACATTAGAGACCATTTTTATAAAAACAGTGTTTATAAAATTGAATTATTTCTTACTGCCTTTTCATTACTCTTAAATGGAAATAAAATATCTTTCCTAGGGATTTCCTAGAAGATTTTATTGCTAGGGATTTTCTAGGGAAATTAGGGTTTTTTTAATTATATTGCCCTTCCCATATTATAAGACTGCGTTTTTCCATTACCCCCAAATTAGATATATAGCAGAGCTTCCCACCTTTACTCGCGACACCGTTTATATTTTTAGGGCTTTTTTTTGGTTAGCCCCAATTAGCTTCATCTCCAGTGTGTAAACATCAAGCGACGGTCGATTCTTCCTCCTCACCAGCGACACCGGCGGCACCTGCGACTCTCCATTCAAACGCCAGCGACGGAAGTTTGCAAAGGTAGACAATCTTTGACTGTATTTTCTGAGTACGGGTAACTCATATTCAAAGGATTTTTATTTTATCTGACCTAAGATGTTTCATCGGCGTTTTAGGCAACATTAAAATCACCGAGATAAAAAGTTGCAAACACTCGTAACCATCGTCAAGTCTCCAATGTTACTGATTTCATGAGCTAATTATCCATCAATGGAGGTACACTTGAAACCCTAATTTCACATTTCAATTCTGTGTTCAATCATATCAATCATCATTTTGCTGATTATTATATTTGAAAATTGAAACCCTAGTCCCATTTTTGTTCGCAGTTAGTAAGTGGTAATTTTATGGTTCTTTTCGAGCTTTTGATCAGTTTAGATGTTCATCTATATGTGGATTTGGTGGTAGTATTTGTGAGCTGTAATATGTTTACTTATCTAATTGTGAGCTGTAGTATGTTAATTAATGGCAATCAACTGTGTACGTGCAAATTCCTACTGTGTTTTTTGAGATCTAGCAGCAGGGTTGAAAAGGCAGTAAAACATTTTAGTTGGTGTTATTAAAATCATCTATGTTTTTTGTAAATTCATCACATTGTTCATAGGATTCAGAGTTATGACTTATGAGATAATCCCTCTTCTACTTTTTATTATTGTTTATAAATTAATGATCCCTTTTGCATCCACCCTTGAAAATCATGTGCAATTAGCATGTCATTTTATGAGGGAGGGTTAACGTAGTATTCTACTTTCATTCATCAATAAAAGGGACCGGTCCAAGTTTAGTTTCGATGCATAAAAGTTCTTAAATCTTCTTCAAAAAATAAGATTAAACTTTTAATAATCTAATATTCGTAGTTGTCCCTGGCATACTAATTATTTTGCCAAATTTGGTATACATCCTTCTAAATAGGCATTCCAAATTTCTAATATCACATTTGTCTTTCAAAACACAAAATACCATATCTGCCAAATGTAATTCAAAAGGTATTAAATATACACTTGTAACTAATTCGTATTTATGTAAGATTTTTAAAACAATCATTATATTTAGAGTATGTTGTTGGTGACATTTAAAGTTTGTTTAAACATTTTTTTAGGTTCGGGAATTGGAAAACAAGCTGAAATCATCGAAGAAAAATCTCAAACGGAATTGTAAATAGAATAACAAGCACTATGGGAAACTCAAATGATGGAAAGACAAGATCAAATAGAAGTTACATTTGGTTAAAGTTATGAAACACTTCCACTCGGCCGAATTTTATTTGTTTAGATGGTTCTTAGACGATGTTTGTTGTTTAAACTAATGTTGGATAGTTTTAAGACTTATGTTTATTGTGAATTAAATTTTAGTATTTGTATTTTATTTTTATGCATTTTGACCATAATGTTTTTGGATATTTTCATGTAATTTTGTTTTTTTTTTTTTTTGTGCAGGTTCATTTTTCCTAGGAAATCCCTAGGAAATGTTATAAAACAGAATTGTCATAACTTCCCTAGGAAACTCCTCGGAAACAATTTCCCTAGGAAACTCATAGCAAACAATTCCCTCGGAAATCCCTAGGAAACAATTCCCTAGGAAGTTTCTCGGAAAAAATTCCCTCGGAAACCCCTCAGAAACAGTTTCCCTCGGAAATCCCTCGGAAACAGTTTCCCTCGGAAATCCCTCGGAAATAGTTTCCCTCGGAAATCCCTCGGAAACATTACGCGGGAGACTTTCTAGCAAATTTCTCGGTATTTCCTACAAAAGTCATCTCCTCGGAATTTCCTCGGAATCTCTCTCGGAATTCCCTCGGAAATTTTTTCCGACAAGCACTTTTCCGAGGAAAGTGATTTCCTCGGAAATCCCTCGAAAACGCCCGTTTCCGAGGGATTTCCTAGGGAATACCTCCTAGGAACACCCCCTGTTTTCTAGTATGACTATAGAAAATTATTTAACTAAAAAACCAAGTAAAATAACATGAATAAAAACAAAAGCCCATGTGTAACATCAATTATTTTTTCCTGCCCATGTGATTTTTGATTTATGTCGCACAATCTCAGATCATATATCACTAATCTTTATTTAATTGCAAAATAAGCCGACGAGTAAATTTTATTAATGGTCCTTTAGTTTCAAAAATTACACCGATGGTCCTTATTTTTGAAAGGTTTTTCACCGATGGTCATTTGCAAAAAAGTTCGTCTATTTTATAAGTTAACTAACATCACATGTGATGCACATGGGGGTATTTTGGTCAATTTGTCTTTCCCCTTCTCAATTAAATTACACGGATGGTCCTTTAAGTTTATAGCAAATTTCACCAATGGTCCTTTAGGAAAGACAAATTGACCAAAATACCCCCATGTGCATCACATGTGATGTTAGTTAACTTGAAAAATAGACGGGCTTTTTCGTAAAAGACCATCGGTGAAAAACCTTTCAAAAATAAGGACCATCGGTGTAATTTTTGAAACTAAAGAACCATTGATGAAATTTGCTATAAACCTAATAAGAAACCAAAATAAAAGGCCAAATAATATTTAAGTTTGCACAAATAAATGCAAAGAATGGCAATCACCCAGGTTTATATCCTATGATTATTTTCTAAACGACGCCTATATTTACATTTTTGTCCTATATGGAGTTTAGACTCTCAATACATTTCTCTAGTGCCCCTTAGATATACCTTGGCTGAAGGTCGATTAGTACCAAGATCAACATGCTTACACATATTGATGCAATAACATGTCAATGCCAAAAAGAAAAGAGGGTCAAGTTGGATTAACCACCAACTATCATTCATAACTGGTTCTTTAAATAAAGATGCACGCAAAAAAGAGGTTACATTCTCTATCATCTCTCCTTGCACACACACTTACACTTGAATCTTGGGAAGGGGTGAAGGCATAAAAGTAAATGCGATAACTATAGATTTTGTAAAAAAATATATTTATACAGCAAATTGCATAAAATCAAAACATCTATAACAATGGGAGGGTGATTCACCTCACCTCACCTCAGCAGATAATGGAAACATAAGAGAAAACTAACCTATATATATATATTGTTATTTATTTATCCCGAGCATTCTTCATGCCGGTAACCATACATAACTGCTTAATTAGGTTTGTTTACTTAGCGGGAGGAGCAGCACCACCAGTGGTAGGCCTACAAAAAAAACACATCTCATTTTTTCCTATTTCTTTATGAATAATTAATTCTTTAATTATGATTAGAAAAAAAGGGTTATCTATCTTTTCATCCTTCAAAATTCACTGATTTAGTGTATTAACCCTTAAACGTTTCTTGGCTTGAGGTGTAATTAACTTAGGGTTAAATATGGTTTAGTTTTAAAACTTTCGCTTATTTGGCTTGGCAATTAAGGGACTAAACCATTGCAAAAAAAAAAAAAAAAAAGGCTCAGGAGTTAAAATGGTTTTGTAAGTAGTAACCTGTCAATTAATGTGGTTTTTGTAACAAATAAAAAGTAAAGTAGAAAAAACTTACAGGCCGACAAAAACTTTGAAAGCATCGTAGAGGCCCCATTGTGCACCAGTAAGAGTTCCGATCATGAAAATACGAAGAGGAAGACCACGAGTGAATAGACCAACCAACCCAAGCTTCTTAACAGCCTGCATGCACCATCACATCACTTTTAAATATATAATTTTTTTAATAATATTATTTAAGCAAAAAAAAAAAAAAAAAAAAAAAGACCAAGCCTGGTTAGGTCGAAATCAGGCTTATTTAATTTAGAATATTTTGTAAGCCCTTATGCCAGTGCCTAAAACTGTTTTTTTGCCATGTAATATACATGTATTTTTTCGTATACTGTTTAATATTTCTTAATTAATTTGATTATTTTTCCATGTAATGTACACTTGTAAATTCATTTATTTTCTATGTTCTACAAGACAATATTGAGGTATTCTATAAAAAAAATTACTTCGTATATAGTTGATAGTTTCCTTTACAAAACTTAAATAAATGTCATTTTAATTTATACTATTTTTCAAATATACTAAAAACAGTTAATAATAATTTAATTAAAATCGAAAACCAGACTAGGGCCCGGTTGGGTCATCTGGGCCAAAATCAGTTTTTTCTTAATAGGGGAACGGGCTCTTTTAAGAACAAGCCTTGTGCACATGATACGTAAAAACATCATGTGCATAAATGATAGTTAAAAAATATGTACTTACATCACCAGCTGTAGCACCTTGAGCATTATTAAGGAAAGAAACCAAATTATCAGCAGGATGAGAGACAATAGCACAGAAAACACCCGCCACATAACCGCCAGCAAAACTCACTCCAAGCTGCAACTTTTTGCTGCATTGATCCTTTGGCGTGGGGATAGCATACTTGTACAGCATTTCCACAATTGTCTCAAAAGATGCAAACTTCATCATTGTATCTGCAAAAATATACTTTTTTACTTATCAACAGGTGGGTTTGGGTAGTTAATCTCAAACGGGTCAAACTAACTGAAAAGGGAATGGGTCAAATTGGTAAATCAGGTTGAAAGGTGTGAAACTTACATGGAATTTGCCGTCCCCAAAGAGGAACTAGCCCCCTGTAAAGCCTGTAACAGAATAAATATAATATAGTAAGTCAGTACATACAGGTGTGTGCAGAAATCATATATTTTATTAGTTTTTTTTGTGCCTAAAATAACAATATACTTTTACATGTGTCCTTGTTTAGTCATCATACAATTTTTTGTCCAATTGGATCATTAAAAGATGGCTTTGTGTAATTGTGCCCCATTTGGGTCACTCGGCAACCAGATAAATCGATGATGTGGGGGTAACTAAATGACCCAAACGAGCCACAAAAAGATAACATGCCACTTGCCATCTCATCATGTCCACCACCACAGCGCCACCTCATCGGCCTCGGATGCACGGATACACCTAAAAGGAAGTCGCTCCCGTATCGGATACATGGGGGATACAGATACGCGAAGGATACGGCTGGATACGTATCGGAGATGGAGGAAACGTATCGCGGGGAAGTATCCGGGGAGTATCCGGCGCGTTTCCAAATCGTATCCGTTCTATTTTGGATGGATGGGCTTTTTGAGTCTAAAAAAGTCTAATGGGCTAAATTAAACTTTTAATAATGTCTAGAGAATCAGTCTATTCCCCATAGGTCTACAAAACAACTCGTCGATTTCATAACTCATACCCTCGTCCAGTTGTCATTTCGTTCGTGTCTTCAACGTCATTGATCAGTTGCCTTTAATTATTGACACTTAATTACCTTTGAAACATTTATTATTTTTGTAGTTTACACTTTACATCAATATATACCTATTTTGGAATTTCTTTAGCATATATATTTTTTTTATATTTTATATTTTCCGTATCTCTGCCGTATCCGTATCCTGAATTTTTTATTTTTGCCGTTTCCCGTATCCGTAGCATATCCGTTTCCCAGTGTCGTATCCGTATCCGTGCAACATAGTCATCGGCTCATTATTAGGTTTCCAAATGATTATACAGGACATGAAGCCATCTTTTAATGACCCAATTACTCAGAAAATTTTACACAATGATTAAACATGAACAAATGTAAAGACCATAAAAACCATATTTTATTTAACTGAATTCTCGAAAAAGTCAACATTAAGGTCATACCCAGAAACGCCATCAGCTTTAACAAATTTTGGAAGGCCATCTGACAGACCTTTGGCATAACCAGGCTTTGTTTGGACCCGAACCTTAACTGCCTCAAAAGGGCAAAGAGCAATATCAGCAAAGAATTCAGCAGATGCAGAACCAGCAAGAAAGATCAATGTTTTATATTTGGTTGCATATTCAGGGCCAGCTATATCTGAGTATGTTTTCTTGAAGAACTCATATAACCCGAATTTACAAGCACCTTGTGCACTGTAACCAAGTAAAGTTGGAACCCAGCCCTTAAAAAATCCTTTCATTCCTTGTTCCTTGAGCAGTACTCCAAAACCAGAAGAAATACCCTTGTACTTTGTAGGGTTAATCTGAAATATTGGATATTCACAAGATGTCAAGATTAAAGATTGAACTGCATATTTATGTAATAAAATCCTAAGACACGCAAACTATATGAAAATGTATCCTACTATAGTACTACTATATACCAAAGGGCCAATGGCCTAGCGATAAGGTGTTTGCCCTCCAACCTAGTGGTTGAGGGTTCGAGTCCCATAGTGGACATAGATGGTTATTTAAGAGTAGATTAGATTTGCCGTTCAAAAAAAAAACTATAGTACTACTATATATGAATTGCTATTGTGTGTATTAGACTATGAAAATTACCTTTATGTATCTTACATTTAAGTCTCTTAATTTATATTATTATTTCCTTATTCTTGTAATCTTAGTCAATAGAATCACTGTAATCACTCCTGTAATTACTCCTATTTTCCTGTATTTATACTCTACAATTGTAATGAAACGATCAGGCAATTCAATTAAATTACATGGTATCAGAGCCTCCTGTTCTTACCTGTAAACCTACAAGCACAGCCACGGCTGTCAAATATTATTTAATCATCATCGATGATTTTAGCCATTTTACATGGGTTTTTCCAATAAAATATAAATCCGAAACATTTGACAAAATTCAAAATTTTCACAAATTCATTCGAACTCAATTCAACATTCTTCTTAAAACTTTTCAATGTGACAAAGGTGGCGAATTCGATAACCATTTTTTCCACAATTTTGCAACCAAAACTGGTCTTCATATTCGTTTCTCATGTCCACATACCTCCCAACAAAATGGCACCGCTGAACGCATGATTCGTCGCATTAATGAACTCATGCTTTCACTCCTCACTCATGCCTCTCTCCCACCATCATTTTGGGTTGAGGCTCTTCACACAGCAACATATCTCCATAATATCCTTCCCACCAAATTGTTGAATAACCGTACACCCACTTCCGCTCTATACCTCAAACATCCTACATACGACCACTTACGTATATTTGGTTGTGCATGTTTCCCCAACCTATCAGCCACTCGCCAACATAAACTCGCTCCTCGCTCCAAACCTTGTTTATTTCTTGGGTACCCAGCTCAATACCGAGGTTATCGTTGCCTTGACATGACCACGGGAAAAATTATCATATCTCGCCACGTCACCTTTGATGAAACCATGTTTCCATATGCCAATCTCCAACCTACTACACCACACAATTACTCGTTCCTAGACTCCGACCCATCACCCATCATATTCCAACCCCAACCCACTAAATCTACCCCTACACCCTCTAGCAGTCCCGGAACCCAATCTGAACCTACGGCGACACCATCCACTAGCTCTTTACCACCAACACCTCCCACACCAACATCCAATTCTCAACCTCCATCTCCACCACTAACCTATGACCCTCTCACTTACTCCCGAAGACAACAAACACAACCTCCACCACCACCACCACCACCACCCACTTCAAGCCACCCTATGACTACAAGGTCCAAAGCTGGAATTACAAAACCTAATCCACCACTCAACCTCCTCACCACCTCATCTCCTTCACACATATCTCCTCTACCAAAATCCTACAAATACGCATGGTCTGATCCAAACTGGCAAGCCGCTATGACCGATGAACACAAGGCCTTAATAGATAACAACACATGGGAACTTGTGCCAAGACCACCCGATGCTCATGTTATACGCTGCATGTGGCTTTATCGGCACAGATTTCATGCAAACGGGACTCTTGCACGATACAAAGCCAGATTAGTTATTAATGGTAAATGTCAACAAGTCGGGGTCGATTGTGATGAAACTTTTAGTCCCGTTGTGAAACCAACCACAATCCGGACCGTTTTAAGTCTAGCCGTTTCACGATCATGGCCTATACATCAACTAGACGTCAAGAATGCATTCTTACACGGAGATCTTAAAGAAACAGTGTATATGCTTCAACCACCAGGTTTTGTGGACCCAAATCACCCAAAACATGTTTGTCGCTTGCGGAAATCTTTATATGGGCTTAAACAGGCTCCACGAGCTTGGTATCATCGTTTTGCGACTTATATTCATTCATGCGGGTTCAAAAGCACAACAAGTGACACTTCACTTTTCGTATTCCGCAAAGGGGACAAAATGGCATATCTCCTTCTTTATGTGGATGACATCATCTTGACCGCTTCTGACAACGCAACTCTACGCTACTTCATTGATTTATTATCAAAAGAGTTTGCAATGTCGGATCTCGGGTCTCTTCATCAATTTCTCGGCATTCAAGTGCAACAACAAAATGGAGGCTTATTTCTTACGCAAGAACAATATGTGCACGATATTCTTAAACGGGCAAACATGCAACATTGTAAACCATGTGCTACACCTGTTGACACCAGCTCCAAACTCAGTGAAACCGCTGGGGAACCTATGCAAGATGTCACTTTATACCGCAGCCTCGCCGACGCCCTCCAGTATTTGACCTTTACTCGTCCGGACATCGCTTACGCGGTTCAACAAATATGCCTCTTCATGCATGCACCTCGAGATATCTAAAAGGCACTAGTCATCATGGCCTCCACATCACTCCCTCCAAGTCAACAAAACTTACTGCTTACTCTGATGCTGACTTGGGGGGATGTCCAGACTCCCGTCGCTCCACATCTGCTACTGTGTATTTCTCGGTGACAACATCATCTCATGGTCGTCCAAACGACAACCTACTATCTCCCGATCCAGTGCCGAAGCAGAATACAAAGGCGTTGCAAACGCCGCAGCTGAAACTACATGGCTACGTAACCTACTTCTTTAACTTCATCTTCCACTACGCCAAGCCACCATCATCTATTGTGATAACATTTCAGCCGTGTATCTAACCCAAAATTCGGTACAACATCAACGCACGAAGCACATTGAAATTGATATTCATTTTGTTCGTGAAAAAGTGTGTATGGGTTCCCTTCGCGTACTACACGTTCCTGCAGACTACCAATACGCATATATTTTCACTAAGGGATTACCTCGCCAACTATTTACGCGCTTCCGTTCCAGTCTCTCTATTCGGCTAGCTACAGATTCGACTGCGGGGGAGTATTAACCGAAATATATCACAGTATTTTCGGTTATGTATCTTACATTTAAGTCTCTTAATTTATATTATTATTTCCTTATTCTTGTAATCTTAGTCAATAGAATCACTGTAATCACTCCTGTAATTACTCCTATTTTCCTGTATTTATACTCTACAATTGTAATGAAACGATCAGGCAATTCAATTAAATTACACTTTGTTACATCAAATGGTGAGATTACTTGGTTACATGAAATGGTAAAAATACAAATTATTACATCAAAAGGTAAGTTTAATTATTTTGTTACATATTAAGGTAATTTACATAGTTCAATACATGTAACAGTAACTTGTGTATAGTTGGATACATATCCACATAGTTTGTCTTCGTCCACCCTAAGGCTAGTGGGTATGGGCACCACATGTGGTGGTGCCCTTTTCCGCCACATCATCGCCACCTCACACCCCCACACCACCACCACACCACATCATTTGGTGGAAATACCCACCACACCACACCACACCATTTTATTTTCCAACTCATCATTTCATTTCCATTTATTTTTCAAACATAATATTAAACTTCCATTAAAATTAAAATAACAATACATTAAATTAAATTAAAAATACAAATACTTAAAATTAAAAATAAAAATACTTAAAATTAAAAATGCAAATACTTAAATTTTGTGGAGGTGGAGGTGGGACATTGCCGGAATTTAGGATGTTGACGTATTGGTCGAAGCCACCAAATCCTAGGTTCGGTGGTATATTTTGTTGTGAAGGTTGGTTGGGTGTTTGTGGAGAGTTGTTGTGTGGATCCATTGTAAGTAGAGAGGTATGAAGATAGGAGTTTGTGGAGAGTAAAATGGATGATTTTTGTGTGTAAAAATGAATGAAAATAGGTAAATATATATAGGGAAATAATTAAAAAATAAAAAGTTTTTTTTTTTTAATTTCCAACGGCATTCTAGCCGTTGCCAACGGCTAATTTTCGCAAAAAACTCGTTCCCACGCCCGTTGCCCCGCGTTGGGCGTTGCAAACTCGACCCACGCCGGACCCCCACGCCGTGTGGGGGGGGGGGGGCGGTGTTCCCATCACCCACCACGCCGTTGCCATGCCACCTCACCCCCACGCCCGAGCTTCCTCCGTCCCATACCGTGTAGCCTAAAACAGTATATCATCCACTCTTGAATATGCATACACATATTATTGTTTCATGTTAAATTAATGTATAAGAAATGAAATGCACCTTATACAAACCAGGTAAACAATTTTGATACTATTCAGTTTAGCCAATGCTTATAACAAACATAGTTGTATAAAGTCAAACATTATGAGTTGAATAGCTTCATGTAATAAATCTAAGAACAAACCAACGCCGTATCCACACCACTAGATAGTAGATGGTCATGTTTGTTATAATATCGATGTTCATCATCATGGTCATGTAATTCTGTTACAATTTGCTAATCATGTAGTATAACGATAACTATAACCAGCATCATCCGAATGACATAACCGGCCAGAGCCAAATTTCGAATGACCATGTTTATGCTTAAAGCCTTAATCAATTGAAATAGATAGCATACATCTCAGAAGTTATTAACAAATACTCCCTCCGTCCCACAAAAAACTTCTCATTTCATTTGGGCACAAGATTTAAAGTGATAGTTAGTGGTGGGGTCATTGGTAATAATTTTGATTAAAATATAAGATTGGTTTGGATAGAGAAAGATAGTTATTGGATAGTTAGTGATGGAGTTATTAATAATACTCCCTCCGTCCCTAAATAAAGTTCCCATTTGTGTTGGGCACAATATTTAAGGAAAAAGTTAGTGGTGGGGTTGTTGGTATTAAATTTTATTAAAATATAAAATTGGTTTGGAGAGAGAAAGATAGTAAGTGGATAGTTAGTAGTGGGGTCCATGGTAATTATATTATTTTATTAAGTGGACCCCATCAACTTGTGAAATGGGAACTTTATTTAGGGACAAAAATTCAAGATGAAATGAGAACTTTATTTAGGGACGGAGGAGTAATAGTATTTTATTATGTGAAGCCCATCAAATGTGAAATGGGAAGTTTTTTGTGGGATAAAAATATATGGTGAAATGGGGAGTTTTTTGTGGGACGGAGGGAGTATGTGCCTAGATTATGTATGCTCGTATTTCTAAACATCAACATTATCATACTGAAAAAAGCCAAATTATGAAATTAAATGCACATTGAAGCGAATAAAATTAAAATTAATTTCGTACATAATTTAGTTTATCAATTGCACGAGAAATCAACCTGCATATTACATTTGACGAGATCCAGCGGAGTTACGGCCATATGAGTGAGACCACAGCTGAGAATGCCTCCAGCTGTACAAGCTCCGTAATACGCCGGAGAAAACAACGCGATTTTACGTGGCTCGCTAGGAGCCGGAATCACAAAACCTCTTTTCGACGTCGACGGTGATGGTGGTGAAATCAGCGACGTAGATATAGACGAAATCGAATTCGTTTGATTCAATTTCACATGTTCAAAATCGATTAATCGATATGGAGAGTAGAGGAAGCTCGGGATGAGAGATTGCCGAGAGTTATCCATGAATTCCGTCGTGATTGTGAATAGAATTTTTATTCGAGATCGAAAGAATGGAGGTGTGATTTGAATTGATGAGGATATAGTTAGGGCTTCGTAAAGGAACTAAGGAAGTATGAAGGCGGGATCAATGGTGGAAAATGAAGGAAGAAGACGATTCGGAAATGCATGCGCATTTGAAGGCTATTCGCTTGTTGCTGAGTTGCTCTCCCCGCCTTTGAATGGTATTGAAATTGATATTTTCATAAAAATAATTCATGTCTAAATTTACGTATTTACCCCTTTAAAAAAGAAGTAGATTAGGTATCCTAAAAAAAAAAAAAAAAATTGGCGCGAGATATTAATACTTGATATTGGTTAAGGCCTTAAAGGGATTCAAACCCAGACTTTTTGCGAGTACGGATTGTGCGTTAACCAATTGATCTACTTGATACTTTGCTTTATCCCAAAAAAAACATCCAACATAACGCATAAACTTAAAACGTCCAGTCAACAATTTCTTTTTCTGTCGGACAATTAGTTACGAGTACCCGTTGCCGCATTACACGATAAGTCCCCTAAATAAGCCCTCCCAAACACCCCTTATTTAGAAAGATTTTGAGGCAGTACGGCCCTCTAACATACACATTGCAATATTTTAACACAAACAGAACATAAAAAATGGCGTGTCATTATTACCACCTCAGCTTAATATCATGTTAAAATTACGTTATCAATTTATTAAGTTGCTGCCGTTGACAAAAAAAAAAAAAAAAAAGGTTATTATTAGGTTGCTTAATACTCCGTATTAAACTCAACAAAAGGTTTACATAGATGGAGAAACCTGACTCCGTGTACCCGCATATAAAAGAGTAGTTTAAGCAGGTGCATAATATTAATATTTACAAAAGAGAAGACGACACAAGGGAAACAAAGTATACAAAAGTTACATCTCCATTAAGATTCAATAACTTTGTGCTTACATTAAGACAAGCTACAGCTATAGCTAGCAAAACACCTTTGTACATAAATGCCATACTCCCAATATCTCACCTATATATAATAATAATAATAATAATAATAATAATAATAATAATAATAATAATAATAATAATAATAATAATAATAATAATAATAATAATAATAATAATAATAATAATAATAATAATAATAATAATAATAATAATAATAATAATAATAATAATAATAATAATAATAATAATAATAATAATAATAATAATAATAATAATAATAATAATAATAATAATAATAATAATAATAATAATAATAATAATAATAATAATAATAATAATAATAATAATAATAATAATAATAATAATAATAATAATAATAATAATAATAATAATAATAATAATAATAATAATAATAATAATAATAATAATAATAATAATAATAATAATAATAATAATAATAATAATAATAATAATAATAATAATAATAATAATAATAATAATAATAATAATAATAATAATAATAATAATAATAATAATAATAATAATAATAATAATAATAATAATAATAATAATAATAATAATAATAATAATAATAATAATAATAATAATAATAATAATAATAATAATAATAATAATAATAATAATAATAATAATAATAATAATAATAATAATAATAATAATAATAATAATAATAATAATAATAATAATAATAATAATAATAATAATAATAATAATAATAATAATAATAATAATAATAATAATAATAATAATAATAATAATAATAATAATAATAATAATAATAATAATAATAATAATAATAATAATAATAATAATAATAATAATAATAATAATAATAATAATAATAATAATAATAATAATAATAATAATAATAATAATAATAATAATAATAATAATAATAATAATAATAATAATAATAATAATAATAATAATAATAATAATAATAATAATAATAATAATAATAATAATAATAATAATAATAATAATAATAATAATAATAATAATAATAATAATAATAATAATAATAATAATAATAATAATAATAATAATAATAATAATAATAATAATAATAATAATAATAATAATAATAATAATAATAATAATAATAATAATAATAATAATAATAATAATAATAATAATAATAATAATAAAGGAGCCCGATACCGCCATATAACAGCTCCAACTGTCCAAAATTTAAAACATGAGATCACACGAGACTTGCCTCCATTTCAGAGAGAATAACACTCGTCAGAAGCTTCTTAAAATCATTATTTAAGTTCTTCTCAGCTACCATAAACTATATATATATATATATATATATATATATATATATCATATACCACCTACGAACATTTCTGGAAAAAAGAATTATAGACTTTATAGGTTAAGAAACCTTATACCAGAACCATATATGAAATGCATATATACATATAAAAAATTAAAAATACCTAGATATAGTAATAAAAGCCCTATGCATGGTCAGGACTGGAAAATGACGGAAGTGCCCCTGTGTCCCTGCCATCTACACCTTCTGCAACCGATGAATTTTCCTCCCCCCTTGAATTCAAAGCCCCCAAATTCATTCTCTGAACTTCCTCACGAGTATAGATATAGATCTTACGCACCATACCACAAAATTCCCTGATACAAAATAAATTAATAATAGTTAATTATGAATGAATGAAAAATTTGTAATTACAAAAACCAATCTTAAAGGTTATAATTAGCAAAAGGGGCCTTATAATAATTACCCAAACGGACCACCACATTATGACAATAATTAATTACAGTTATCTTCTTACAGATTGTGGTTTTTCGGTTAACCCGACTTGACCCGTACCAAAAAGTACCCGTTTGTACATGTTACCCAACCCGACCCGGCCCGATATATTGTGAAACGGTCCTTACTGCCATGGATCATCTCCAACAAGCATCATGTCACCCTCATCATCTGTGTATACAACCAACCAAGTTTTGTTATGGGTTTTCAATTCTCCATTGAATTCAAATAATTCATCTAATTCAGCAATTAATTCATCATAGTTGTTGAATTTAGTAAGATCCAGAGATCTACCAAGTGCAATCCCCTGCTTATGAACCTGAAAAAACAATACACTCCCTGTAAAGTGTAAATCATATCCTACACAAGTTTTGGACAAAAGTGTTCCTGGTCAACTCGACCCAACCCATTTTGACCCATTAACCAACTTGACACACTCACTAATCATTTCTAGGCAGGTTTTTAGGTCAACCTTACCTGACCTGTTTCGACCCATACAAAAAATTACCCGTTTAAACCTGTTACCCGACCCGCCCATTTTACCACATCTAAAAACCAATACCTTCGTGCAACTTCTAGTCGAACCTCCCTGTACTTTCGGTTGTGTCTGTAAATTCTGAAACTGTTTCTCCTGTTCTTTACCAGATTGTGAATTCCCCTTAGAAATTTCAGACCGTTGATCAGATTCAAAATCCGGGTATTGTTGTAATTGTAGCCCTTGATTTCCATCAGATCCACCAACTTTATTATTACCAGCAAGTGGTACACCAAATATCTTACAATTTCCATCTTCAGGCTTCCTAACATCACTTTGCTGAACCAGGGGCAATTTTGGAATATGTAAATACGAAGAAAGTGGTGGAGGCATTAACCACTTTCCCTGTTGTTGACCAGAATAATCACCAAAAGCACCTTTTGTGGTTGGGCTCATTAAGTTGAGAGATAGATTTGAAGGCATGGTTGACCATGGGTTTGACTGGAAGTTGAATTTTGACTCGGGTTGACCGGTACTGGACCCGAAACCTGATAATAAGTCGGTGAATGAGGATTCAACGGGCCTACTCCCAAAGGGTGAAATTTTGTCATCTTCAGTTACGGGCCATTGAATTTGTCTACAAGATGAATCTGAATCGTTGTTTTCCGTAAAAGGGATTCTTGATGTTGATGATTCTTGTACTTGTATGGTTCTTGAAAAAGCAGTTGTATGTGATTGGTCTGCTGGAACGGGCCTTGATGGGCCTATATTTAAATTTAGGAGTAAACTACATTATATTATAATCAACCTGACATAATCCATACAAAAAAGTACCCATTTTGACCCGTTACCCGACCCGCCCATTTGCCACCTGTACTGCTAGTAAAGTAAATACCTTCTCTTGTAAGAACAGAAGAATCAGGGGATGTAGGCAACATGGTTGATCGGGCCCTTTTTTGCTTATGAACAGGAAGTGGATTTATTGCAGGCGGTGTGAGAGCGGGTTCTATTTTCCAAGGTGAAACTCTATCTGGACGAGGAATTGCTGATGTTTCATCCCATCGTACCTAAATATAGATTTTAAATCATTTTTAAAAATAATTTCTTTTCTTTTTTAATGAAAAGAACTGATGATAATACCTTTAGGCATCTCCATTTAGATTCAGGCCATCTTTTTGGATCAGACTCTTCAATCCCAACTACGGTTCCAGTAAATCTGCAGATTAAACAAATTATTATGTCTTAATTTACACTTCATGATATAAAAATCCAGTATTTATACCTTTGTTCTGGAGCTTCTTCACCTTCAAACCTCATTTTGAATCTCATCCCAATGGAGTAGTTGTTCTTGATAGACTCCATGTATTGATCATATGGAACAATGAACTCTGCAGGGCTTGTTCTGTAGCAATTTATATAAATTAGTGAAAATTTGGGATGATAAAGACGAAATTTACCAACAACCCATTCATAAGTGAAACGGGTCGAAATCGTATTTGACAAGAACATCAATCTTTAGCACAAACCCAAGTTTTCACAAACAAGTAATCAACTTTTTTCAAAGATTCCATTAAAATCAAGTATATTGATGACATATTTAGATACCTAGGTTTGTAATAAACTGTAAATATTGTTCCAGTTTGTATTGCATGCCATGCAGTTGCAAGCACTCCAAGATGCATGCTATGACTTGAAATAACAGATGATGGCACATTTGCTTGTTGTCTCATTGCACGTCTCACTCCAACACGAAGTTCTCCATTTTCACCTCTACACATATTTCCTTTGATTGTTAGGTAACACGGAAAAAATAAAAAAGTAAAAAGATAAAAAACAGTTATTACCTTAGAAAGATAAAGGCGTCACCAGCAACGAGCCTTTTGTTGCTAACAAAGACACTCCAACCACTTTGAAGAAGATGTCTTCGTGGTTGACCTAATATTAATGACAAACTTATTTTAATTACCGGATAGGGACGAAGAAACTAATTACCAGAATAGGTCGGCTGAAAATTTGTAATTATCAAAACAGACCTTAAAAAGTTATAATTATCTAAAAGGGCCAAACATGAATATGAAAAATTGGGAATTACCCCGAAATATGTGCCTAAAACGCCATTCATTTCCATGCAAATCCTTGGCTACAAGCTCTTGTGTTGGGGGCTGCCTTGACATGTCCTGCAACAACCAGATGGAACAAACACATAAGCCTAAGTCACATAACACAAATTAACTAATTGAATATAATTTTAATTTTAAGAAGTGTAATAAGTTACTAACCAATGGTGGAAGACATTCATCAGCATGGCGTCTAAGAACAGAAAATCCACCATGTGTGCTTGTATCAGAAGCAGTTAAAGTCTTGCAAAAAGAATGCACGTGAAATCGTGTTTGTGCAGGCGCTGTTGCTTCCTTCTTAACCGCATTTTCGTCTTGCTGTTGTTTAAAAAAATTTATAAGAAAATTGACTATCAATAGGCATTTGGAATTACCTAAATGCCCTTAAGTTGAAGTATCATCTACATGCAAATGAAGGGTATAGTTGTAAAAAAGGAGGTGATGTTTACACCAACGTACATATATTATAACAAATTGTACAACATAATAAAGCAATACTTGTGGTATGAGAACTAATATATGTTATGTAAAAATGAATTCCCTTGTAAAAAACATCAATTTCTCTCCCTTAATCTCTAAATCGGAAACATAAAAAGGATTAATTTTTTTTTCTTTCCAACTCAGGAAAATGAATAATAAAATTATTTTTCAACTCACATCAGGTTCGGGCATCAAAGTAATTTGAGCAAACACTTCATCTGTCTCTAACTCAGCCTGCAAAAGCAACGCAACACAACGATAAATAAAAATTTATTCAAATCTATAAAACGATATACCAAAAAACATTAAATTCAATAAATCTTATGCAATTTTACCCTCAAATGCACATTCATAACACGGCAAAGGATCTTTGATGGAAGGTTATACATCGGCATCTGTTGTTCAGCAACCTGATTGGTTGACGCTTCAACCTAACATACAAATTAATCCACAATAACTCCTTCAGATTCAAACAAATTTGAAGTAATGAAGGAAAAAAAAAAAAGATAAAATTAAACATGACAGCTGTACAAGTTATTAATTATATACACGAATTGATACAAATACACAAATTAGTACAGATTTCAACCTGTTCTATGTGTCCTTGTGGAAAGTAAAAAACTAGCTCATTTTCTTGAGGCACCGTAACGAGCGGACCAGCACAAGCTCGCCATAGCTCCTTGTAAAGAGCCACATCTGGATCAACTACACACAAAAAAAGAGAAAATATAGTAGTGATGACAATAATAAAAGATAATACTAATAATTAATGGTACATCAAAGAGGAAAACTAAATTTTCCACACAAAATCTCCGAGAAGTACCTTTTCCGGCACCGGAAACTGCCGGAACAGCTCTTGAATCACCTACAGCGTCGTTTTTGTCGCTAAAACCAGATAGCGAAAACGTCTCTCTCTCTCCTCTCATACCATTACCTTTACTTGAAACCTCTGAAGATGTCATTTTACCACAATAATCGACTCTCAACTCAGATCTCTAACCCAAAATCAAATAATTCTCAAAAAAATCCTAGAAATCAACCTGAAATCACCACAGATCAATTTAATTTCAGCTCAAAACACCTTTAAATTTTCATCAAATTAACCACCAAATAGCTTCGACTAATTATCAACAAAACCCTAGAATTCGACCTTCAGTCACCACAGATCAGCTCACTTTCAGTTCAAAACACCTTTAAAATTGATCAAATAAGCAAATTCAACCTCAAATAGCTTCCGAGACCATTAATTCTCAACAAAATCCAGGAATTAGACCTTCAATCACAGCAGATCAGCTGAATTTCAGTTCAAAGTACCTTTAAATTTGCATCGCATGAGCAAATTGACCACAGAAGTTCCTAAACATCTACATCAACAATCAAACCGATTTTCTCTCTCTAAATTATGAAAATTCTCAGTGAAGAAGATAATTCATCGATTGGTTGGAGGTCAAAAACTGGGGTTTGCAGTAATTTCAACAGGTGGTCCAAATTCTAACAACACCCAAAATATTACCGGTTATCTCCGGTTATTTGGACCGGGTCTTCTTTTTCTCCCGGGTGATGAACCAAATCCTAAAACGGTATCCTATTTTGGCTTTTTTGCTTCGGCATGGGAAGATGTTTGCATTATTACTTTGCTGTTAAAAAAAAAACAAGATTCCATTGTAACATATACTCCCTCCGTCCCAAAAAAAACTTCTCATTTCACTTGAGCACAAATTTTAAGGTAATAGTTAGTAATGAAGTCATTAATAATAATTTTAATTAAAATATAAGATTGGTTTAGAGAGAGAAAAATAGTTAGTGATGAGGTCCTTAGTAAGAGCATCTCCAATAGTAGCTTTTTCTAAAGCTTATTACTATTACAATAAGTCTTTGAAAGACTTTTTACTATTGGAATACCTAGCTTTTTGAAAAGCTTATTGCAAAGACTTATTCTCTACTACCCTTTTAACCATCTTTCAATATTTGTCTTTTTTAATCCCCTATGTTTAATAACATTTCATTTTAAACCTTAGATATGTTATATATAAATTATTTATTATATTTTTATTAGTTAATAAATGAATTATATAATATTTAATGTCAATTATTATAATATTTTTATATAAGACATTTTAAAAAATATTATATTTAGTAAGATCTCCAAAAAATTATCAAATTATATATAGGGGTATTTATAAGCATTTGAGATAGATAAAGGTAAATTAGAAATATTGTAAAAGAAAAAGATTTTGTAAAGGTTAAACATTGGAGATGCTATTTATGAAAATGTTTTTAGTTAGTGGAATGTTGATGTGGCAAAAGTAATAAGTCTTTGTGAGGTTAACCATTGGGGATGATCTAATAATAGTATTTTATTATGTGGAGCCCATCAAATGTATGAAATAGGAAGTTTTTTGTGGGACAAAAATTTAAGGTGAAATGAGAAGTTTTTTGTGGGTCGGAGGGAGTACTACTTAAATAAGTTACGAAATATTTTGTTAGACAAAAATTTATAAGAATATTAAAATATGGGTATTAATAATGACAATAAGAACCGATAAGAATGAGGAGTCTTGATTCTGATTGGAGGTAAAATTTCTATTTATCTCCTTTTAATTATATTAGTCAAATTATGTTCCTTCTTTTTAGCGACATCTAAATTTCTCCTCCAATCAGAATCAAGACTGTTCATTCTTATCTGTTTCTTTTTTTTGACAACTGTCCGTTATCAAAACCCTTAAATTATAAAAGTATATATATTAAATTAGATTGTTTGTATGATGAGTCACAACTTTCATTATATTAAATGAAACTGTTAGTGGGGTATAAGACTCACATATTTTACTAAATAAGAAAAGTTTTCAAAATATATCACTTATTTTAAAACATTCAAATGAAAAGTTTATGACTTATTTTGAAGCGGATAAAATATTAAATTTTGTAACTTCTACTATAAAGAGAATATGATTATAATATGATATATCATGCTTTTAACTTGTGACATTTAACATCATGTGAATAAAAGAATGACTTGATTTATTAATTTGACGTAGCAACGTAATAATTGAATAATATAATAAAATGAAAATATTAAGGGGTTTTTTTTATTAAAAATGTGAAGAAGGAGGGTGCAAACAACGTCAACATTACATAGAAGTATAGAACCTAAACTATATATACTGTAATTTAAATTAAATACATAACTAAACCCTCATAATATTGATCAAAACTTACACAAGTTTATTAATTTAATTTAAATTAAATACATGACTAAACCCTCATAATATTGATCAAAACTTACACAAGTTTATTATCGAAACATAAAATACGCATAACTTAACAAAAACCCCTTATTATAAAATATATGGTCACCAGAGTAACCAAACTAATACGAAAAATAAAAGAAGGACCTGTTGGCTTTAGTCACGGAAGAGATGTATCATAGTCGAAGGAGACACATGATCATGGATTCATGGTCATGAGCTTATGTAAAAGCGATAAATGCAGGAATCATGTCCGGACTCCGGAGTAACAGGCTTTTTTATCGGATGCAACTAGGTGTACCATAACCTTATCATGTACCAATCAATGACGGTAGTCGGCAACAGCTTTCTCTATCGCCTTTTTCTGCATACTTTTTCTTTATTTTCATTTTATAATCTAAACAATTAAAAGGTAAACGTTTAATTATTTATTGAAGAAAAGACTAATACCAATATCACCTATTTGTGGACTACTGTTAAATCAGATTTCACAATTATTTTATTATGTTTGTCAATAATCACGATATTATTGCCGTAATCTAGATGCTTTGAGCTCCAATAATATATTAAGAATTCATAACCTTGGAATGAAAATATTATCAGTTCATGTATGTTTTTATGTTTCTTTTAAAGTAAGTTTAAGATGTTGTTTTTCTGTTTGGCAGTGTATTAATAAACATTTAAATGATGTAGAAGTATGGATGATAGTTTATGTATAAATTTGTATCTGAATGATAAATTATTGTTTGGTCAAATATCTGGATGATTGCCTTTTAAGGATGAAAATGATCATTTTAATCCGCTAAACTATTTTTTGTTACAATTATAATGATTATAACAAAATAAATAGTATATGGAATTAAAATTAAACATAATATAACAAAAAGCATGTCGTATCTTAACGATTCAAACTATTGATTAAACCTTATTGATTCATACTCATATTAGTCAGATCTAATTGATTCATACTCATATTAATCTTCAAACAAACAGTCAGAATCTTACCGATCCAGATCCAGCCACTTAATGGAATCATTTAATGAAGAAACAAACAAATCTAAATCGATCGTGAGGGCATAAAGAACATATAATAAATAGGTATATATATTTGGTGATTTTATGAAAATTGATAATTATGGTTAATTGTAATAGATCTAGAAAATCAAAAATTAAATCTTGTTCAAAATGTTTACATCTAGCAAGAATGCAATCACTTTTCTCTAACGCTTACAAAATTGAATTATATGATACATAATCAAACATCGCTTCACAAATCAACACATCGAAAATATTCGCATGTACCATCGTCCTTGGACACACTTATATGTTTTACATGTGAATCCCTATCGTGCTTGTCTCGGTTTATATAAAATCTCAAAACTTTTCTTTTGCTTTTTCTTTTAGTTACTAGAAAAATATCATATCTTCCTCTATATATGAGGCTTAGATTTGAGTTTTGTTTGACAACTCATCACTTTAAAGCATCCCCATTGACTGTCAATGCCACGTGTAATTGGCCCTTAATGCCACTTGGCATCTTGCTCCATATTTTCCGCAAAGATTTGAAATTTTAAATAAAATTCGGTATTAATGGTGTTTTACGCCCATTAATATGTTTTCCTATATATGGAAGATACACTTTTCTATGTATTTGACATATTTTACGTCCAAATTTTCAAAAATTACCCCCATAAAACCGGACATTAAATAATATCTTTGTAAAATATGTTAACTTTCAAAAACTGGAGGTCATTCTCTTTGATAAATTCAAATGAATTTGTCCATTTCAAATCTTTATAAGCATGGCAATATTTTCCATATTTCGAAATCGTTTGACAATTTCGAATGAATTTTGACAGTCCCTTGCATACGTAATTTGAAATATGTCCCTTGCATACATAATTATTTGACAATATTTAAATGATTTTTAAAACAAGCCAATTTGACAGTCCCTTGCATACAGATTCATTTGAAATTGTTTATTGTACCTCCAAAATCGAAATCATTCTTGGCTAAATCTTTGATGCGATTCAAGTATGTCCCCTGCATGCATAATTAAATCACTAAATTTTCCCAAAGATTAAATACGATTTAGTTCTTATTAAATTTAACATAAATAACATACTACAATAATAGAAATCGTATATTAATAAAACATGTCCAAGAATGTATACTTTGATTAAAATTTATAAAATTGAAATTTCAAATTTAATTTAGTAATGAATAGGATTTCAAATTAAAATCGAAGACAATTTCCTATTCAAATATGTTTTGCTATGACTATAAATAAAAGTCAAGGTCAGACGTTGTCGCAAATTGGTTTGTTTCTTTTTGAGAATCAGTATTCTCACATGGTCAATTGTATGTCGCCGTCTCTAGAGTTAGAGCAACAAATGATTGAAAGTTATTTGTTGCGACCAAGGTGACAATTACGCTAACTTATAAATAAATGTCGTATACAAAGAAGTTTTATTTTGTTCTCTAAATTTTATGTACCATTTGTGATATGTATCAAAACACGTTTAGCATCATTTTAATAATATATTACTATATACATTTGTTAAGTTTTTGGTTTTATATTTTCTTTTTATTTCTCGAAGCATGCCCGCCCATCAGGCGGGCTATGAAGCTAGTTGTAGCGATATATACAAATCATTTATTTATGTTGTATGATGTAACTTGCAAATAATAGAAGAAAAAAAATGATACTCTTGCAAAGTAGTGTTATCTACGGCATATTATGTTAATTCGATAATTTTATTTGCTCATTACATAATAAGAACTACAAAAAACACAATCTATTGGGTGACAATTTAACTCTCATACATATTCCTGCACATTTTAGGGATTATAATGTAACGACCCGAATTTTGTAAATAAATAAATTGTACAAAAATCTGTTAAATAAGGATAAATCGTTTAAAGAACGTAGGAGTTGGTTTCGTGTTATTTGGACACCGTACGAGAAAGTTATGGGCGAAACCGGGTCGAGCCAAGGATCAAAAAGTGCAGCCTTAGCTGCTCAAGAAGTTCACGGCGCGAACTAATGTTCGCGATCGTGAACTCGGTACAGCTATTTGGGAAATTCGTCGTGAAGTAGTTCCCGACCTTGTAGCGATCGCGAACTATGCGTACGTGAAAAAGTTCACGTCGCGAACTTCTGGTAACGATCGTGAACTTTCGCGACACCAGCATTAAATACGGGAAAACTCATTTATTTCACACATCAAACCCTAGTTTTTCCCTCTCATTGTGTGTGAACGATTTCTGGAGTATAAGGGTCGTTTGGAGCTCAATCTTCATCAAATCTTGGTGATTCTTGCTCCTTATTGAAGAACAAAGGTAAATCTTCAACCCTCTTGTGTTATAAGTCTTAGATTTAAGTATGGAAGCTTGAATCATAAACCCTAGTTATGGATTTGTTCAAGAATGGTTAAATAGAAGTTATATAACTTAGATCTATGGTATTTTGACAAGGAAAACGTGGTCATGTTATGTATTCACGAAAAGGTGGTGATTTATGAACTTAGGGTTTGGTGATTTTGGGGAAAATGGTGCTAGTAGTTAACTAGCCATGGATTATGCAGTTAGTATAGATGATTAATGCAAACCATTATATTGGTTTTGATAATAGGTTGTTGGTTGAAGGATTTGAGGCATTCAAATCTTGAGAAGTGATATTGGGGTTCAAGGAACACAACGTTTGGATAAGCTTGGCTAAGGTGAGTACATGTGACTTTTAAACTGGGTACATAGCTAGTAAATGTTTTTATGATCTAATGATTTTGTCGAGTCTTTAAGTATTTTAGTCATTTATGTGATTTATGATGAATTGCTTGTTTGACAACGAAATGATTGATTGACTGAGAAATGATGGAGCTATGAGCTCATAACGATAAAAGATAAGTAATGATGATGATGATGATGATGATGATGATGATGATGTCCCTAGGGCCGTAGTAGATTGGAGGCATTCCGGTTACTACGGTACCTTAAGGTTAGTGGTAGATTGGAGGCATTCCGATTACCCAATACCTATGAGTCCCGGTAGATTGGAGGCATTCCGGTTACCGTGGATATGATGGTCTTGATAGATTGGAGGCATTCCGATTATCTTGACATTGGCCAATGATGAAAGTGATGAAGTGACCCAAAACAAACTTAGTAATAATATTTTAAGACTAAATGATATTATTTGACTAATTGTTTATCGGGTCTAAAACCCATGTATCTCACGAGGCAATTTTGTCTCACGTACTATGTTTGTGTTTTTGCTATGTACTCAGGTTCGGGATCGAATATCTAGGAGGCCCGTTTAGAAGAGGCCTTGTTGAGATTAGCTCGGTGTTGATGATTAGAGTCCTTATCCTATGGTTAAGATATAATTTGTAACACCGTTTTTGTAAACTCTGATAATCTCGAACAAGAAACCTTTTCGTTTTTGTAAAACCGGCATTTGATGTTGATACAATATTATGTATTTTTGGAATTAAATGATATTTAAATGTGTTTTGAAAATTGAGGTGTTACAACTTGGTATCAGAGCTATAGTTTAAGTGAACTAGGTTGAGTTGACCATCCTAGACTTAAACTGGGCTAGTAGGACCGTAGGTTCCATAGGATACTTATGAAATGGCTATTGAGACCTTAAAGTGTAGGCTCGATAGGGTTGACCTTAAGGGAATAGGTCATATTGGTTGTGGAACGGTCAATGCCACCGTTACTTTGATAAATTGACTTCTAAATGATTGATGTCTTATTATAGCAAAATGGTGAGAACTAGAAGTGCAAGAGGCCCATTGGATCAAGGGCAAGATTCGAATAACATTGTCGAACCGGTATTTGGTCCTCCACCTCGTGACGAAGTGGAGAATTCGGGTGTTGATAGGAACACTCACACCCCGGTCACCGTGGAACACCTCCAAACTATGTTCAATCAAATGAGGGACATAGTGAACGAGGATGTGAACCGAATCCTCAATGAGCATAAGGCACGTGAAAGGCGGGAGGAATCTCCACCCCGCACGAAAAGCAAGTCAAGTAGTGTTGCTCAAACCGAGAGGTCTTCAACGGAAGAAGGAGAGAGTGACCCCGAGCCGAGGGAAAGGAAGGGGTGCACGTACAAAAATTTTATGGCTTTTAAGCCCGATAACTACTATGGTAGCTCCGAACCAAAAGTCACAATCCGTTGGATCCGAGAAACCGAGCAAGTCCTTGAAGCTAGTAAATGCAAGGACGGTGATATGGTGATCTATGCTTCTCGGTTGTTGAAGGATGAGGCCCTCGTGTGGTGGGATACCTTGTATGAAATGTTGGGAAAAAGGGCGATGTACAAGATGACGTGGGAGGAGTTTGTGAGTCGGTTGAAGGCAAAGTTTTGCCCCGAGAGAAATTTGGAGAAACTTCAAGAAGAGTTTGTTCATTTGAAGAAGGGTGGTTTTAGTGTCGATGAGTACACTAGGAAGTTCACGGGGTTAATCCCGTTTGTGATCAAATTATATCCGGATGAGAGATCCCGGATTGTTCGGTATGCCAATGGACTCCCGTGGGAGTATGAGTTAGAAGTAAAGAGGGCCGCCACACTAGATGAGGCTATTAGTGCGGCAAGGAATGTGGAGGAAGTGGGCCAAAGAAGAATCAACGAGAGGCCAAAGTTTGAAAAGTCTGAGAAGAGGAAGTTTGAGGGGAGCTCGGGTTCGGTGAAGAAAGGAAAGTTCACCCCGACCTTCTCTAAACAAACAAGTGTGGGTGCATGTAAGAAGTGTGGCAAGGACCACAAGGGGGAATGTTTGGCGGATTCAAAATCATGTTTCAAATGTGTAAGGCCGGGGCATATGGCAAGGGATTGCCGGGCCAAACCGTTGGATGAAATCGAGTGCTATTCGTGCCATGAAAAAGGGCACTATAGCAATGCATGCCCGAAGAAGGGAAGTGAGACCATGGTGTCAACCGCTCAAAAGAAAGCGGAGCCGACAAAAGTCAAGGGACGGTCCTTCCAACTTACCCGATATGAAGCCAAAGAAGCCCACGATGTCGTTTCAGGTACCCTACTCGTAAATTCTATTCCCGCCCGGATCTTATTTGACTCGGGTGCTACTTATTCGTTTGTGTCACATGATTTTGTTGTGGTGTTGAATGTGCCGTTAGAACTCCTTGATGAAATTTATGATATAGAAATTGTGGATGGTAAAACCTCCATAGTTCAACATATGTGTCGAAATTGTGAATTGGAAATAGATGGGAGAAAGTTTAAGGTGAATTTATTACCCATGGAAATTGCGGGTTTTGATATAGTTATAGGTATGGATTGGTTGGGTGAGAATCAAGCAAAGATTTTATGTGGGAAGAAGATAGTCTCGATTAGGACTCCCGACAATGAAAAAGTTTATGTGTATGGTGAGAGACGACACCATTTACCATGTCTTATGACCGCGGTTAAAGCTAAGAAATGTTTAGCCAAAGGATGTTCGTCCTTTTTAGCATATGTATTAGATGGAAGGAAAGAGAAGAAGACGGTGGAAAATGTAAAGGTGATTCGGGATTTTCCCGAGATATTTCCCGACGATCTGCCAGGATTGCCACCGGAGAGGCAAGTAGAATTCCGTATTGATTTAGTCCCGGGAGCGACGCCGATAGCTCGTGCTCCATACCGATTGGCCCCTACCGAAATGCGGGAATTGATGTCCCAATTGCAAGAGTTACTTGACAAAGGATTTATTCGTCCTAGCTCATCTCCATGGGGTGCGCCCGTATTGTTTGTTAAGAAGAAAGACGGTTCGATGAGAATGTGCATCGACTACCGAGAGTTGAACAAGATGACTATTAAGAACCGATACCCGTTGCCTAGAATCGACGACTTGTTTGATCAACTTCAAGGTGCCGACTATTTCTCGAAGATCGATTTGAGATCGGGTTACCATCAAGTTCGAGTGAAAGAATGAGATACCGAAAGACGGCGTTTCGTACACGTTATGGGCATTACGAGTTTTTGGTGATGCCATTCGGGTTGACTAACGCACCGGCCATTTTTATGGATCTTATGAATCGGGTTTGCAAACCATTCCTCGACAAGTTTCTTATCGTATTTATTGACGATATTCTTATTTATTCAAAAACCGAAGAAGAACACGAGAGTCATCTAAGACAAACGTTAGAGGTGCTACAACGAGAGAAATTGTATGCTAAGTTTTCTAAATGTGAATTTTGGATTCGAGAAGTCCAATTCCTTGGTCATGTCGTGTCTCGAGAAGGAATCAAAGTTGACCCGTCAAAGATTGAAGCGGTTATGAAGTGGGAACCGCCACGAACTCCAACCGAAGTGAGAAGTTTTCTCGGCCTTGCCGGATACTACCGTCGATTTATTCAAGACTTTTCTCGAGTGGCGACACCACTCACATTGTTGACCCGAAAGAGTAGTGAGTTTGTGTGGGGAGAAAAACAAGAAAATGCATTTGCCACATTAAAGGAAAAGTTGTGTAACGCCCCAATTCTCACGTTACCCGAAGGGATGGAAGACTTCGTCGTGTATAGTGATGCTTCACATGAAGGTTTAGGTTGTGTTTTGATGCAACGGGGGAAAGTGATTGCTTACGCCTCGAGACAACTAAAGAATGCGGAAGAAAGGTACACGACTCACGCTTTGGAATTGGCGGCGATAGTGTTTGCTTTAAAGTTATGGAGACACTACTTATACGGTACGAGGTGTACGTTGTACACAGATCACAAAAGTCTTCAATATGTTTTCACTCAAAAAGACCTAAATATGAGGCAAAGAAGATGGATCGAATTGATACAAGATTATGATTGTGAAATTGTCTATCATGCGGGGAAGGCCAACGTGGTAGCCGACGCCTTAAGCCGAAAAGTGTATGAAAAGCCGATTAAGGGAAAGCTAACACGTATTGAAGTAGTCTCGAGTATAGTAGAACGAATCAAGAATGCCCAACGGGAAGTGATGGAAAAAGATGAGTTAAGGCAAGAACGATTGGGAAAGAACCAACATTTTGTGGAAAATAAGCAAGGGTTGAAAACCGTGGGTGGACGAATTTGGGTTCCCAAGTTCGGGGGTACCCGAAAGGAGTTACTAAACGACGTTCATAAGTCTAAGTATTCGATCCACCCGGGAAGTACAAAAACGTATCAAGATATGAAGAAGATGTATTGGTGGCCCGGGATGAAGGAAAGAGTGGCAAAGTATATTTCTAAGTGTGCCACGTGTGCACAAGTAAAAGCCGAGCATCAAGTACCTTACGGGGTAGCTCAATCGTTACAAATCCCGGCCGGAAAATGGGATGATATAACAATGGATTTTATTGTTGGATTGCCAAAGACGAGCAAGAACCACGACGCCATTTGGGTCATAGTTGACCGGTTGACCAAAAGTGCATTATTCTTAGCAATTCGGGAAACCATGCCACTTGAGAAGTTGGCAAAGTTGTATGTGGATGAAGTAGTAAGACTTCATGGAGTCCCGTTGTCGATTGTGTCCGATAGAGACGCAAGGTTTACCTCGAGATTTTGGAGATCGTTGCAAGAGGAGTTGGGAATGAAATTGCGGTTGAGTACGGCTTACCACCCGCAAACCGATGGTCAAAGTGAAAGAACTATTCAAACGGTTGAAGATATGCTAAGATCGTGTGTGCTAGATTTTGGGGGTAAATGGGATGAACATTTACCGTTAGTTGAGTTCTCCTACAATAATAGTTACCAATCGACTGTTAAGATGCCGCCTTATGAGGCGCTGTATAGAAGGAAATGTAGGACTCCATCGTGTTGGCTCGAGGCGGGTGAGACGAAACTCACGGGTCCCGAGATTGTGAGGTTGACCAATGAAAAGATTGGGATAATCCAAACCAATATGAAAATCACCCAAGATCGACAAAGAAGTTACTCGGGTTTGAAAAAGAGACCGTATGAATTGAATGTTGGAGACATGGTGATGTTGAAAGTATCGCCTTGGAAAGGCGTAATGCGATTTGGTAAGAAAGGCAAATTGAGCCCAAGGTATGTTGGCCCGTTTAAGATTTTCAAACGGGTCGGTTTGCAAGCTTTCAAGTTAGAACTCCCACCCGAACTTCATGGTGTTCACGATACGTTTCATGTAAGTTATTTGAAGAAGTTCGTGGGAGAAGTTGAAAATATAATTCCGTTACAAGAGTTGCGGGTTGATGCCCCGAACCGATTAATTGAGGAACCCGAAGCCATACTAGAGTCAAAAACCAAGAAACTTCGGAATAAAGAAATTGAATTGGTGTTGGTCAAGTGGAAGCATTCACTTGGGCCGAACTTGACTTGGGAAGTCAAGGACGAGATTCGGAAAAGATACCCGAACTTCGTGAACTATGATGAGATTCCGAGGACGGAATCTCCTTAAGGGGTAGATAGTTGTAACGACCCAAATTTTGTAAATAAATAAATTGTACAAAAATACGTTAAATAAGGATAAATCGTTTAAAGAACGTAGGAATTGGTTTCGTGTCATTTGGACACCGTACGAGAAAGTTATGGGCAAAACCGGGTCGAGCCAAGGATCAAAAAGTGCAGCCTTAGCTGCTCAAGAAGTTCACGGCGCGAACTAATGTTCGCGATCGTGAACTCGGTACAGCTATTTGGGAAATTCGTCGTGAAGTAGTTCCCGACCTTGTAGCGATCGCGAACTATGCGTACGTGAAAAAGTTCACGTCGCGAACTTCTGGTAACGATCGTGAACTTTCACGACACCAGCATTAAATACGGGAAAACTCATTTATTTCACACATCAAACCCTAGTTTTTCCCTCTCATTGTGTGTGAACGATTTCTGGAGTATAAGGGTCGTTTGGAGCTCAATCTTCATCAAATCTTGGTGATTCTTGCTCCTTATTGAAGAACAAAGGTAAATCTTCAACCCTCTTGTGTTATAAGTCTTAGATTTAAGTATGGAAGCTTGAATCATAAACCCTAGTTATGGATTTGTTCAAGAATGGTTAAATAGAAGTTATATAACTTAGATCTATGGTATTTTGACAATGAAAACGTGGTCATGTTATGGATTCACGAAAAGGTGGTGATTTATGAACTTAGGGTTTGGTGATTTTGGGGAAAATGGTGCTAGTAGTTAACTAGCCATGGATTATGCAGTTAGTATAGATGATTAATGCAAACCATTGTATTGGTTTTGATAATAGGTTGTTGGTTGAAGGATTTGAGGCATTCAAATCTTGAGAAGTGATATTGGGGTTCAAGGAACACAACGTTTGGATAAGCTTGGCTAAGGTGAGTACATGTGACTTTTAAACTGGGTACATAGCTAGTAAATGTTTTTATGATCTAATGATTTTGTCGAGTCTTTAAGTATTTTAGTCATTTATGTGATTTATGATGAATTGCTTGTTTGACAACGAAATGATTGATTGACTGAGAAATGATGGAGCTATGAGCTCATAACGATAAAAGATAAGTAATGATGATGATGATGATGATGTCCCTAGGGCCGCAGTAGATTGGAGGCATTCCGGTTACTACGGTACCTTAAGGTTAGTGGTAGATTGGAGGCATTCCGATTACCCAATACCTATGAGTCCTGGTAGATTGGAGGCATTCCGGTTACCGTGGATATGATGGTCTTGATAGATTGGAGGCATTCCGATTATCTTGACATTGGCCAATGATGAAAGTGATGAAGTGACCCAAAACAAACTTAGTAATAATATTTTAAGACTAAATGATATTATTTGACTAATTGTTTATCGGGTCTAAAACCCATGTATCTCACGAGGCAATTTTGTCTCACGTACTATGTTTGTGTTTTTGCTATGTACTCAGGTTCGGGATCGAAGATCTAGGAGGCCCGTTTAGAAGAGGCCTTGTTGAGATTAGCTCGGTGTTGATGATTAGAGTCCTTATCCTATGGTTAAGATATAATTTGTAACACCGTTTTTGTAAACTCTGATAATCTCGAACAAGAAACCTTTTCGTTTTTGTAAAACCGGCATTTGATGTTGATACAATATTATGTATTTTTGGAATTAAATGATATTTAAATGTGTTTTGAAAATTGAGGTGTTACATATAATTCTCATTTAATTAAGATTCAATAATTCATTTAACACCCTTATATTTACGTTTACTATCACTGTTATATGTATATAACAACATTTAGTGTCTGTTACTCTTAAAAAGGAAATATGTTCGAAGAATGCATATGACCCGTTTGGATGTCACAGCATATATCGAACTATCAACTTATTAACTTGCCGTTTTAGAAAAAAGTATCAATATACCCCTTTATTGTTAACACCAAATGTGGAATCTATTTATAAATTCAATAAAATTGGTTATTCTTTCATAAACTCACCCTCCTCGGATAACACGAATATAAAAAATCTCATATGTTATATGTAGCAGAGTCAATTCCATAACTTACTAACTTGCCGTTTAAAAAAAAAGGTATCAATTTACACCTTTATTGTTAACACCAAATCTAGAATCTATTTATAAATTCAATAAAATTGGTTATTCTTTCATAAACTCACCCTCCTCGGATGACACGAATATAAAAAATCTCATATGTTATATGTAGCAGAGTCAATTCTATAATTGCTACATGAATGTTGGTAACTAGGATAGTAACGGTCGCACGATGCTACGGGTTTTAAATATTTTATTTTATTTTAGAAGCCCGTGAATAACATTTTACAATTTTTGTAACGACCCGAAATTTTTGTGAATAAATAAATTATGTAAAAATATGATAATTATAGATAAATCATTTAAAACACGTGAAAATTGGTTTCACGTCGTTTGGACATCGTATGAGAAAGTTATGGACGAAATCAGGTCGAGATGGTTAACAAAAGATGCAGCCCTGCTGCACTAGCGAGTTTGCGGCGCGAACTAATGTTCGCGTTCGTGAACATGGGGCAGAGAGTTGGGGATTTCAGAGATCGAAGTTCGCGGCCAGTTAGCGACGCGAAGGAGTTCGCGAAAAGGGAAGTTCGCGGCGCGAACTTGTCAGACACAACATTAAAGTCGGGTTTTGGTCATAAATGCTATCCACAAAACCCTAGTTTCCTCTCTTGGCGATTTTTTAGTGCAAAAGCTGGTTTTGGGTGATTTCTTGGTCAAATCTTGGTGTATTTCACTCCTAGTTGAAGATTAAAGGTAAATCTTCACTCCTTGATCATTGTAGCTTTAGATCTATGGATTTTTAGACTTGGGTTTGAAACCCTAGTTCTTGGGTTTATGGTTAATGGTGAAATAAATATTGTATACACTTATTAGATGATATTTTAACAAAGAAAACAAGTGTATGGTTAAGATTTGTAAGAATCTTAAGATTTGGTAAAACCTAGGGTTTTGGGAATCATCAAAATTAGGGGAAAGTGTTATCAAATGGTTTCTTGTGATAATAGGGTTCATTATTGGTAGTATTTGTTGTTGAACAAGTTGTGAATAGTATGATAGGCTTTTGGTGGAGTCTTGGAAGATACTAGCTTGTTGAAGCAAGAGGATAGTGTTTGAGGACACTTTTGGAGCATTATTGCTAAGGTGAGTACGTGTGGACTTTACTGAGTACATAGCTATAGAAATGTATTTCATCTACTTGTGATTGGTTTACTTAATTAATTGTGTAGACTATTAGTGTTGAGTTAGTTGGATATTATTGTTAATAGTTAACTAACTTGTTTGATGATAGATGTGATAGTTATAGGCTTGATTGAAATAACTGTTGAGTTATGGTAAGATTGAGATGACGTGATGACACGGGGGACCCCCGGTCATGAGGTGTGGACTGAGGGGCAGTTGGGTGGATTCCCATCGACTCATCCACGTTAGTAGTCCTGCTAACTGGTCCGGCGAATAAGGCAAGTATCGGTAGATTGGGCGATTCCCTCTTGTTGGTATCTTGAATCTAGTTAGTTCGAGGGCAACCCGATAACTAGATATATACGTGATTTTGGTTAGTTCGGGGGTAACCCGATAATCAGATGTGTTGTGTTTCTAGCTAGTTCGGGGGCAACCCGATAGCTAGGTATGATTGCTAGGAGAGCAAGATTGTTAAGGTCACAATAGGGTGGCTAGAATGTATTGTCGGGTGATAATTATATGTGTTTAAATGTAATGTGATACTTATTATTTTGGGGTCTAAAACTCATGTAGCTCACGAGACTTTCTTATTTCACGTACTCCTTGTTTGTTTTGCTATGTACTCAGGTTCGGGATTGAAGATTTAGGTACGCATGGATAGAGATGCGGGGCCTAAAATAGAAGAACACTAGAGCGGATTTAGACTTAGCTTTGGTTTTGATATATTTTGTAACACCAAACTTATACTCTGATTTTCATACCAAAAGTTTTTGTAAATCCGTGTTTTGAAACCGTTCTTCTATTTATTAAATGACATATTTTGACTAAATGTTTTGTTATAAAATTTAAGGTGTTACAATTTTTTTATACGAAATTTTCTTCTTCCGATACATATAACATTAATTTTTATTTCTAATTCTGAGGTTAAAAAATACATATTTTCTAAAATCGTATGAGTATATCTCAGGGAGATGTCATACAAAAGCAATATGTTTTAGACATTGACTAGTTTTAGTAATTATCATTTTCATAGTTTATTTGATCAAATAAATGTTTTCTCACCTTCCGTCTTCTTATTAGTTTAAATATACTAAAATTTCGTAATTACTCCAATATTTCGAGTCGATGGTAGATAATATGAAAGATCAGATATGCATCTGTGAAGTGGGTCCACATGGGACACAAGATTGTTCCCTATAAGTGAGACACTTAATCTAATCTATGTCCAGTCAGACTATCAGAGACACAAGCTACAATTTTGTTCCTGCCCCCTCATCCCATTGCATCCTAACCCAACTTTATTTTATATAAACTAGTAGGGTACCCGCGCAATACGGCGGGCGGGTACCCTGTTATCTCTTTTCCGCGACTATGTTCATGGTGTTCGTTCACATGTTATTTTATAACGATTATTATACAAATGACTTATAGTTGGGAATGTAATATGGATAAAGACTACATTGATAACTTTTCAGGGTTTAAAATTTGTTAAATTACATGTGTTGACAAAAAAAAAGTCCAGACATCGCGATGAACTAACGTATATTATTCATCATGTAAGACCTCTCGATAGACCACATTTGCTGTGTAAACGCCGTCAAGATTAAACCTTTTTGCTGGAGTTACTAAGACTTTTGTCGTCTGCTGTGAAATTCCTCTTGACAGGGCAACGTAAAGTTGCCCATGCGAGAACGCTGATTCCGGGAGATACACGCCACCGTTTGGAATTGTTTGTCCTTGGGCTTTGTTGATTGTCATAGCAAAGCTTAGCCGAACCGGAAACTGTTTTCTTTTCAATTTGAAAGGGAACATGTCGGATTCAGACGGACATAAAGGTATTCTTGGCAAGAAAACCCTTTTGCCAGCATGCTGCCCAACAACTATTTCTGCATCAATTAGATTTGACTCGAACTTTCTGCATATAAGTCTTGTGCCATTACATAACCCATGTGAGGGATCGAGATTACGTAAAAGTATAATCGGGCACCCAATTTTGAGCCGGAGAACATGAGGTGGCAGACACTCACATTAAGCGAGTTTAAGAATTCCATAGGATATAATCCGTTTATGTCGTCTTCTGCTTCATCGAAACTATAATACGTTTTCACTTCACCACAAAATCTGTTGATCAACTTCTCGTTAAGGTCATCTACGTGGTCGTTTTTTATTGATAAGATTGCCCTAGAAATGATATAATCTGCTGATTTTCCATTGACATGCATAGAAGGAAATATCGCATTAATCAACTCTTCCTTGGACGCCTGATTATCCATGTACGGAATGGTCATGCCGTCTGGGATGCGAATATACTTTTCATCTATAACTTCTTCGTCGCCATCCCTCACGCGTAAAAGAAAGTCGGAAAACCATGGATCATTTCGCGCTCTCATATTGAGAGTCAGCCTAATCTTTTTAATGATTGACCATAGCGGTGACATTCTTAGGTTGGAGTCTACAATTTGTGCTCGCGTTCCACGTCTAACTACTGGCAAAACTTGCCTAGAGTCACCTCCCAACACCATAACTTTACCGCCGAAAGGGAGTCTCCTCCCCGTGATGTCTTGCAATGATCGATCTAATGCCTTTGCAGACGCCAGGGGCAGATGAAAGATTTCGAACATAACCTTTGCCAAAGGACCTCGTGAAGAAACAGAGACCATGAAGGACCTCCTCAAGAATGCAGACCCAATTTGTCGTCTCATCTCCAAGGGATAGTAGAATTCGATGGCTGTGTAGGCCAAAAATTAGGGCACGTAGGGTAATGGGAATTTTGAAAAACAGAGGGAATTGAAAGCGTGAATGATGTACATCGAATCTGGGTTGTAATTTTTAATCCCTAGAATGCCCTTTTAGTTTCTATTTTGACCCAAATTGAAGGTGGTAGTTTGGGAAATTTTATTAACTTAAAAAATTCATTTGAAAAGCAAAAAGTTCGTAAATTAGGGGTGTTTGGGAAATTTTATTTATATAACTGATCGACCAAATAGCTCAATTATTAAATAAAGTTAATAAAATAGGTTAACTCTCAACATAGAACATAATTTGTTGGCTAAAAAATAGAATCTGGATAATCAAAAGCCTAAATCACAACATTCATAAATAAACATCAACAACTTAAACTAAAAATAAAACAATTTATATGATTTTCAATTGGCCGATCATAACACGAATTTACCGGAACAATCATCTGATCCATAGAGAGATAAGAGGGTAGAAAGTCACGTGATTTTATTTAACTTCAACCGACAATTATGTCAATTTGCACATCTATAAATAACTGACTACTCATGCCAATTCATGTAATCATATTTGACTTATGGAAAGGATTATAAAAAATGGAAGGATTAAAAGGAAAACCCAAGTCACAGGTATTACATATAGGATGGAACTAAATAATTTAAAACAGAAAATAAAATAAAAAAAAACGTTAAATGATTAAAAACAATTAATATTTTGTTCACATAAAGCAGATGTTGCTACAACGAAGCAAATGGATAGTTGCGAAAACATCCAAGATCTCCCATAGTAGTCCTGGCAAGCTCGGTTTTTGTAGTGAACACTACTGTCCAATAGTTTTGAACCAAGTTGTAGTTTCCAAAACGTGGATAGTCTTTGGGTAGGTAGAAATGTCTTTCGAAGCCCTTCAACGAAAACACACCACCTTGTAATTGGATTCCGTCATATAGAGTCCTTAAATTGTGGGGGATAATGGCCATGATTTTGTGTCCCTAAGAAGAAAGGATCAGTTGGTTAAATGAGTGAGATAAATCAATGAATTGGTAATTGTAAAGTTAAGAAAATTAAAGGTACTACATGTCATTATTTAATAGCAACTTACAAATTTGTCGAGCAAAACAAGCCAGATGTTGTTTTGTTTGTCGTCCCTCCAAACATACTCAACCCGGACGTAGTTGCAGCTGTAAGTCCACTCAAGTTGGCAGAGAGAGTTAAAGCTCACTATTGGTACATACAAGGGGCATTCCATCTGCTGCAAACGTTTTAAAAATATTTTGGTGATTCAATGGTTTACTATATACCTTCTAATCGCAATCGCAATTGATATATATGTAGCAAATGTATTACGTGTAAAAAATTCATACATCTCAATCCACTTATATAATCGAACACGTGTTATCAATAAGTTTTGAATTCTATATTTTTTTCACGCTCAAGCAACAAATCCGGTTTTTATTATTACTTAATTAATTATGCCCGAAATAGATGACCAGTAAACGTTTTGATTAATTCATATTAAGTGTCATATTAACACTCATTTAATTGTGGACTAAAAATGTATAAATCTCACGGAATTACATCTCTTCATATTAATAACAGTCAATTCAACGACGTTACAAAAATAGACCATAAAATTGTTTCCTTATTTAGAAAAGTCCAAAGCTGTTACTTTGACTGTAATTATTTCAACATTTACTAAAAAACGTTTCCGATTTTGTTAATATTGATGAAGAATACGTTTTCTTGGTAATATTGATGTAGAAAACGTCCTCCTTTAATAGAAACACTTAATTTATGCGAATTACCATAAAAAGTATTGACTAATTTGTTAGTTTTGTCTATACTATATAACTTTTTTTTATGCTAAATGTCGACAACGGTTTAAAAAAACCGGTTTTAGTTAACAGAAAATTAACAATATCATTAAAAGCATTAATAGGTATCTCATACATTGAAACTTTGCAAGTTTTTCGGTGATCCAGAAAGGAAATCACGGCGAATTGTCAAAGCAAAATATACCTAATAATGGGAAAACATTAATTTCAAATTTTTACAAACAAAAGATAAGGAACCTTTAATGTTTTGAATTTAAAAATATGTATTATGTTTTACACTCAAATATATTTCGTATAAATCTATTTATAATTATTAGCTTCAAATAAAACTAATTAATCATGTAGTCTCCTATTAATTTTGAAGTGCACTAATTTTAGGAATGGTCCAAAACCAGTTGGTTGAAGGAGAAAGACGAATAATTAGTTTTAATTTTGAGTCGTAGTAGTTGGCCAACAAAAAATTAGTTGCATATATTGAATAATTAAAAATTAGATGAAAATAATTCCAAATCCAGAAAACATTGTAATAAGATATCACCAAATAGAGTAATTAAATATGCAAGAAACAAACATTACAAAATTGTTGTTCTAAAAATGAAATTGTATTATAAAAATAAGCGATGATGAGGCCATCATGAGTCAGTCTGCGTTGGCCAACTTCTGAGATTTTGATGATGTCGTGACATCATTTCCCTCTGTCTCGCAACAATCATCTAATTGCCTCTTTAAGTTCACCGGCGTGGTGACAAATCTTGTTCGAGTTGTCGATGGTGATGGGTGTACTGAAATTGGGGTGATATCATCCCCGACTTTTGAAATTACACTCTGCATAATACATTTACGTAAAGGTTATTATGATTAAAAGGGTTACAATTTACATAATATAATTTGAATTTAAAATGGTTCTCCAAGAATACCTGGCCTTCGGTCAACTTTTTTGGTAACTCTAATAATATTTCTTTATTGTTAGTCATGGTTGCAATCCCATAAATGTTACTACCCGAATCCATATTGTATTGCCTCATGTCTAGCTTGAAAGCAAATTTTTGATTTAAGAGCTGAGCAAAATCAGCAGGAATCGTTTTGAGAGGCAAATCAGCCTGATTATAATAAGAATAGATATAAGGATTGTACATATTAAAAAGACGCATCAATATTATCAAAATTAGTATAGAAGTTCACCTTTTCAACTTCATCAACGTAGTACTTAGCTATTTTCCCGAGCAAGTAGTTAGCATCCCGATCAAACATGGTTACCATGATAACTCCAGTGGTGTCTTCAACAATAACCGGAATTTTGAACCTTGGTGACATATTTAAGATAATGTTATAAATGGCTGGTTATCAAAGCGTGGAAAGTATTTGAGATCGTTGTAATCAATTTTGAAATACTTTAAAGAAAAGACACCACCTTGTAATTTTCGTCCTTGGTATGCATCAACTAACCGGGGGGGGGGGGGGAATCATCGCTACAAATTTGTGCCTCTGCAATAAATGACTATTAGTAACAAAATAAGTAAATATAGTTACGTATTGGTTCACTAAATGTAATCTATAAATGAATATCACATTTAATATTTAAGTGGACGCAAAATTGAAACGTAAATTATAATGAGTCAAACTATAAATTGCCGCCACAAAATATAGTAGTAACTTACAAATCTGTCTAGTAGAAACAAATATAGTTTGTTATGTGTTCGGTCAAGCCAAACATATTCAACGCGTACAAATTTTCATTTGTACCAGAATTGAGGACAGCAGAGGTCTTCAAAGTTTTCAATCGGAATATATCCATCAAATTCCTTCAAAAGACAAGGCGAATAATTTGTAAAGTAAGAATGATGATCAATGAATTTAGTCAAATAGACGTTACCTCTACTTCTTCATCCGGTCGTGGTGGTGCCTGGAGCACTGATGCTTCGTATTGGGTGATTGAAGCCATGAAATATTTCGTCTTTGGTTTAAGATGTGGTATATATATATATATATATTTTGTTAGAAGATAAGTTACATATAGAGGGGGGACGTTTTTCTTCTAATCTTGTAAAGGAATTTAAGTAATACGTTTAGGACGTTTTTCTTCCACGTTTTTAGTTCCAATGGTCAAATGATGACATAAACAATTAAAATTTATGCCAATAATATCTTTAACTCGAAACACAAAAGGGTTTGACTCCGAAGTTTACTAATAATGTTTCAACCAATGGACTTTATTTCAGCTATTTAAACGTTTTTATTCGACTTTATTTAAGGAACTAAAATTAGGGAGAAAATTGCATTGCATTAAATAAATTAACGTTTTTAGTCGACTCATTGGTTGACAGTAATATGGCGTCTTAAGTAGGGAGTGACCCGGAAGTGTAACCAAACCTGTTACTTTGCGTAGTGGTAAGAGGTTTACCTATGGATCAAACACACTCGGGTTCGAATCTCGTGGGAAGCATGTTTTTAATTCATCATGGCAAAGAGGACATTGCTATTTAAGGAATGTTTGAATTCAGACCTTCCTTTTTTAAAAAGTGCAATCTGCATTATAAAGTAGTAAGATATTTGATTTGATTTGACTCTTAATTACCTTAAATTGAGTTTATCTTTTCATTTATTTATTTATTATTTTTTGTTTTTATCAATGTTAACGATTATGTATTAATTAGATAAAGATCATTTTTTACATAGAGAAAGAAAATAAATGGATAACAAGTTGCGCCGCTTTTATTTTTTGAATTGTAAAACTGATTGTTTTAAAAATAACATTTGTGGATATAGGTGTCATAATATTACTATGCATAACACGTTGAACTTTGTTAAGAAGCTCCAATGCCTCAAGTGCAAGGAAACTGAAAGTATCAAATGCAAAAAAAAAAATACGTGTTGATTTTCAATGTATGCTTCTCGTGCTTTGTCACTTTACATGAGGCGGCTTTCAAAGCAACTTGTCCCACCATAACACCCCAACTTGTCCCCGGCTTTCTTGGCGGAGATCCCGGCACGTCTACATATGTCAAAAAGGATGTATCTAACCATATCGTGTCGGTACTTGAAGTATAGATACGTATATTTGGAGTGAATCTTGTATATTAAATTTAGTATTAGATTTTGTTGATAATACTCATCCCCTAAGATGGTTTTTAAATACGCAAATAATTTGAAATTAGTGTTTGGAAAAAAGTTTGAAATAATTAGTTATTTGTGTTTTGGGCTTACAAAACGGAGTTTTGAAAAATCATGTGTGGAGGTGCTTATTGTGTTTTCAAAACTGATTATTTACATTTTACTTATTAACTAAACGAATAATCAAGTTTGTCAAACACTAAAAAACTGATAATCTGATTATTGTGATTTCAAACAACATAATCAAAGTAAACACTACTTTTCATAATCACGTTTTGTAACCGATGATTATATGATTATTCAATTTCAAAATGCACGATCTATTTTTATTAAGCAATCCCAAACACCCCTGAATATAAACATTGAAACATGTCGGATAAAACCAGAAGTTGCAAAAAATTAAGGGACTAAAGTTGATAGAGAAGTATTGCATATCGAGTTACATCCAACCAACATCCAAGTCACAGCCCTCATTTGCATCCACGTGCTTTGGTGCCTTGGTGGACCAATACATATGGATTTCAAAACAGGATATCATTCTGATTTATATAATTATAGTAAAGTAATTTATGCATTATAAAATTATTTTGTATATATTATATATTATATGAACGATATAAACATATAAAACAAGGAGTGTGATGTGTAGGTAAGTTTTATTATAAATATATTGAAGCAAAGATTGTGATGTGTATATAATTTTTATGGTATACTTTGGTTGATATAAGGGAAGGACGCGTGACATACTATTATAAGTTTATAACAACTTCACAACAAACAGTTTGATTTTAGGAAGAAAAAGAAAAAAAAAACAAGTCGAGTCACTTATCGCCATATGTCAAGAGATCATTTCTTGTTACATATGTGTGGTCCCTACAGAGTTCCTTTAGACCGTTCGGTATGGGCCAAGGGCCGTGGTGTGACTTGGCAAGGGCTCAACGGTGTGGGGCTAAGGCTATTAGGTATGAGCCTCACCATAACACCACATCATTTGCCACCTCAGCAACCACACCACACCACTTTTTTCAGGAAATACCCACCACACCACACCACACAACACCACACCATTTTTTTTCCAAATCATTATTTCTTTTCCATTTAATTTTCCACATAAAATTAAAATTTCATTAAAATAAAAATTAAAACATTACAATACTAGAAATTAAAAAAATACAATACTAGAAAAAATAAAAACTAGTTTAAATTGCGGAAAGCAGCCCTCGCCTTCGCTTTCGCTTGCCTCAAAATCTCGAGATCCTCCCCATCCAAATCGTCCTCTTTGTGCTTCAAAATGGAGATGGTATTGAGCATTATTGTACCCTCTTTATCGATCTTGTCCGTCAACCGTTTTTCCTTCCTAATCTCAACTTTTTCTTTTAAAGTCACACCATGATCGGCCAATAAAAAAACACTTGATAATACCAACTAAAAAATATGAACAAAGATTGGATAGTGATGTAGATGCCACTAAATTATTCAAATATTTTTAATTAAAGTGATTTACTAAAATTTTTATCAGGACGCTAAATTAAATATCTTGTGTTTTTTTAACGACTAGTTATTAAGTTAGTGGTTCAAACCTAGATAATGACATTTACAAGGAGCAGTATGTCTTCCCTCGAACTTTGACCTATTTGTCCACAGCGGGGATTTCAATCCATGACAAATGATAGAAAATTACGATATGTATTTTAAAAAGTATAATAAAGACTTTGGTAAAGGAGAGAAATGATGATTGTTGAGGCAAAATTTGTCACATTTTCCATGTGTTTACGTAGTTTGATTGGGTAGTTGTTAGTTGAGATGCTTTACTTATGGACAAAATGGATGTAACCCCTTTTCTTTCACCAACCTTTTACTTTCTCACAATTATTATTATTATTATTATTATTATTATTATTATTATTATTATTATTATTATTATTATTATTATTATTATTATATATAGGGTATGAATCAAAAGAAAACAGTTCTTATTTGAAAAAGTTAAAGAAGTAATGCATTTTCGTAAAATATACATATATGTATATATACATATATATTCATACCAAAGAGAACCACACGTTGAATCTCGATAGGGCAAGTATATTATACTTCATACAACTCAAAATATATATCACACTTAAATATATCAGGTTAGATTCCTAGTGATAGTCTAGTCGTAAGAACTTTTGAATAACTTTTTAGACGTCATATATTTGATTCCTAACTGAGTAATCATTTGTGAGCTGGTCAGGAGAATGTTCGGAAATGGGCACGACAGCGGCCAGGTAGCATACGTCACGAGTATAAGATTAGATTGCGTGCATCATGAGCATAATTTCAAATATCATGAAGAACTTCTAGAAAAATAAAATAAAATAAAATTAGGGACTTAGTTTAAATTAAACTTTCGATATTTAATCTCAAATTAGATATGAAAAAAGGCATAATGCATCAAAAGGTATATAGATATTTAGCAGTGACCGAGACAAAGTGGATCAAGTTGACCCAAACACTTTTCATTTTGTCCGACTTTTTAGATTATTAATCCCGTACTTAAAAAATAACCACAAAATGATTTAGTGCTTGTTCTAGGATTTGATTTGTATTTTTTGCTAAACGTGTATCATTTGACACATATAGTATATTAGGGATAAGTATAACTCAACTCGACTAAACTTTAAGTAATAAGAGTCGAAATAGACATAACCGCTATATATAATCAAACGTCTAATTTGTTGGTATTTAATTCTCTCTTTTGTTTAGACCGAATCGAGTTTCGAAATTATTCTAAACTAAGAGTTGAGTTTCTAAAATTATATAACTTGGAGGCTAACCGAATATAACCGGTTTTATCTACCAGTGAATCGACTCTTCCATTATTGTTGGTTCGGGTCAATTTTTGCATATCGTTTGCATAAAAACAAGGGTGAATATTCATCCACGCTTCGTTGCGGGAATATACGACTAACATTTGGTAGCATGACTTTGTATGATTTATAGTAATAACAGTTAAGTGTGCGGGAATATTCATTTGCGCCTCGTAGCAATTTGTAAATCTAAAAAATAGTATACGTTGCAACCATACATTCCGTCCATTCCCTTTTGTGTCTATAAATAAGATTTGCAACATCTTCTAGTAGATCCAATATTAACAAATAGTTGAGAAAAATACGTATGTTTAGTTATTGAAAATGAATGTATTAAACAATCGCAGCAAAAAATAATAAAATGGTAAAAAGAAAATTTTTGAAAACTAATTTAAATTTCGTCAAGGAGGATTCGACCTATTGACCTTCCGCTTTCAAGTACTTGGTCTTACCATTGTGACGGAAACATTTTAAACTCCTAGTTTCTCTATCATATTTATATATATAACTAACACAGCAAAATAATAAAAAAAATCTGTGTGAACAGTAACTTGGTATCACTAATGTATTATAAGGGTAATATTATTAGTTAAAGTTACCAACGTTATCTATGTATTTAAAATCACCCCGTGAGGAAAATTAAAAATTATAATTTGGGAGTCAAACAAAAATGAATGATTATGTCAGTCCATTTGTGTTATTTACGTGTGTCCATATTAATGTGGTGTTATGGGTTATTTTAGAAACAGTATGGACATGTCATTACTTGTTCATGTGATCATGTTTCATCTACTTTTAACTTCCTTCAATTTTTCTATTCCATCCCGTTAAGTAACGTGATTCCGGCTGTTTTTCGGTCCAGTTCTACATGCCTAAACTAGTGTCACCGGACGTTTTTTAATGGTAAGTAAATTCATGGGTGTACCTGTATTTGAGGAGATGCAGCCCCACATAACCCACATTTTAGAAGTGGCCCAATCTTCTATATACATAATACATCTAATATATAATCTTAAAATCATAAGTTAACTTAATAATTTAATAGATTTTTTTAGAAAGTCCAAAAGTTTATATATATGTTGTATTTAGGGGCCCATATTTATCTACCCGCACATGGTCTTCAAAATTTCCAGCCCGTACTTAAGTTATTGTTGTGAGTCACGTAAATGCTTTTACGAAAGACGACTTTATCTAATTCTAGTGATAATGAGCAAACACTTTGTATATTTAATCCACATAGAGCAAAGTGGTTTTAGACGAGTTAGATAACAGGTCAAACGAGTAATCTTATAATGTGTCAAAACTAAGTAACGGTCGGGTTAAATTGGACATATACTTTTATATCTGTTTTTTTTTTTTTTTAATTTTATCAATAATAAATTTATTAGACATGAACTATAGTAGTTTTATATTATTACCATAGTAGTTTTTTTCTAATAAAGTGATTTGAGAGGTTTATACATTATGAGCATATTCAGGTAACATTCGACCCGTTTAAGAATGTATGTTTAAGCTAATTTTTTGTGTTACCTGTCTATTCAACTTTTTTAATTAAAGTCGACTAACTATTGAAATAACTTTATAGTTCATTACATTTGTATATGGTTTTCTTTGCATCAAATATCGAGGAGAGTATGTTGGATAACGAATATAACGAAAGTTTTCTTTTAAAAAAAGAACATATATATTTTAGATTTTATTATTATGTAAAGTGCAAGAGTAGCGAACAACTAAAAATGTGAATCAAATTCTTGTTATTTTATATGTTTTTCTCTCTAGATTTAATAATAAACAAAACTGTATTTGAATAAAGATATAGATTATTTTAATGATTTAATTTGAAAATATGTAATAGTTGAGTTAGATAGTTATCAATTACAATAATATTTAAGAATACTTCAAATGATATAACAAGCACCACATAACCAACTGGCAAAAGTTTAATTATAAATGGTAGGAGAGTGCTGTGTGAAATCTTTGTTACCACCATCACAAGCATATAAAATTACAGACAAATATAAAGTTATAAACTAACTAACTAACCGCCATCATACTTTAACAACTAAATCACATCATCAAGTTCAAAAGTCAACTAATCTTTCAGTGACCAGTCAACGCCTCGTTTGCACGCCCCCAGCAAATGAGTAATAAGATGAAACGGGCATACTTTGGTTAACCTCCTCAGGTCTTATAAATGGTGCGGGCTGCGTTTGCACGTATGAAGGACCACCGTAAGGAAGTTGAGCCTGAGGACGTGGAGCACCATGAGAAGGATTTGGCATAGAGTAACTAAGCCTGTGAAAGAACCAACTCGAATTATTATATTTAAAATGGCTTAAATAAAATAAGGTTTTTGTTAATGACAGTCCTTAGGGCTTCATTAGTGGGGGATGATTCCTAAAATACAGAGGGTAGTTATTGATTATTGTACAAATTTTGATTCCTCAGGGCTGTCATTATCATTTTTCATTAAAAAAAAAATATGAAAACATAAATGGGCCAAACAGTTTAGACTTTAGAGTTTCTCAAAGTATATGCTATAGTGTTTCCCACTCTCTAGAATTGTTACACAAAAAATCATAAAATAGCAATATACTTTACAAAGTGGCTTGCTTTGAAAATTATAACTCTTTAAGGTCTAATTTGAAATTACCTTTTTTTTAACGACATCTAATCTACTCCAATTTGTCCACAAAAGGACTTGAACCTAATCTACTCCAATTACCTAAATGGACATAAAAAACTTTAATTATCAAAATGGACCACTGCGTAAAGTACTTTAGTCATCATTCTTTACATTAATTACCAAAATAGGTTGGCTAAAAACTTATAATTACCAAATTAGACCTGGAAAAGTTATAATTACCAAAACTGTCCACTATCTTTAAGTATATTGCTATTTCATGACATATACTAAACAAAATAAAGTACCTTGGATACAGTTCATTAGAGATTAGCGGGGGTCGATTCTCTACAAATTGATATGGATTAGCACGAGCTAGCGGGGCTCGATGTTGGGTAGACATATGGGGATGATGTAAATGTGGATTCCGCTCGTTTTTTTGAACAAATTGTGGTCGGGCTCTTTGTTGTGAACGCTTATGCAACGGGCCAGCCCGATAAGGTCGATATCGGTTATGTGACGGTCGGGTTAATGAGGGGTTAACATTAGGTGGTGGGGCCCACGGTTCTGTAGATGCTGAAGGTTGGGCCCAGGGTTCGGGTGCATTATAGAGTGTTGTAGGGTGTAATGAAGAAATTGATGATGCATCAATTGGTTTAAACAATGATTCAAGGTCTTTTACCTGCAATTAAATGATTTATTATTTCATTAAGGGGGTGTTTAGGAGGGCTTATAAATGGTGCTTATGAGCTTTTAAGCTTATTTGAGTTTAATAATTTTTTGCAAGTGTTTGGGAGAGCTTATAAGCTTATTTAAGGGCTTTTAATAAGCTCTTTCGAGGTGGATTATTAGCTTATTTAGGAGCTTTTACATCCTTAACCTCTTATTTAGGGGCTTTAAAAAATATCCTTTTTAGTAATTTTATAATAAGATTATATAAGCTCATCCAAACACATTATTTAACAAAAGCTTATTAATTTAACTAAGCTCATACACTTATAAGCTCGTAAGCACAAGCCTTTTTAAATAAGTTTTTCCAAACACCCCTTAAATGTGAGAATAATAAGCAAATAAATCGTCTTTTTACCTGCTGAGGATTAAGTTCTGGTGTAAACTTGGAGCCTTGATAATAATTGTCTTTAATAGCAGTTCGGAAAGAATTTACAGGCAGTGGATAACAATCATTGCAGATTTTAAATTGCACCTGAGATGATTTAATAAGTTAATATAAACAATTTAATATAAGCAATTTCTCAGGTAATATTTAATCTTTGAGTAAATTACAGAAATTGTCTCGTGTTTCAAATTCTACAATTTATCCCTAAACATTTTTTGTTCGTTATATTTGTCCCTGCGGTTGTCCAATTTCATTTTTTTCGTCCATTTTTACCTAAAATGACCAAAATACCCCTATAAAAAATTTCAAAAAAGTAAATTATATGGGTATTTGGTCATTTTATTAGGTAAAAAGTAGACAAAAAAATGAAATTTGACAACCACATGGACAAAAATCATGAAAAAAAAGTTTGAGGATAAAATCATAGAATTTGAAACATAAGTAATTTACTCTTAATTTGTAAATGGAATTTGTCCATTTAAAAAGGACAACCATAACATTTACCTGTGCTGGAAAATTTCCCCCAAAAGCAGTTGGTTTCAACTTCATTCCCCCATTAGATACAGCCTCATAAACACCGTACAAAAGCTTCACATCAAAATCAAACAAAAAAAGTTTTGTTCCCGGTTTTATTTTCTCCACAATTTCCTTTCTGCCAGCTGGAAGCCCAAAGACACGGTTTAAATAACACTCGGGTTTTGTCATTCCACTACACATGAATATGAAACCGGATAATGTTTCATCATTTTTCTCGGTAGTCATTTCACGTTTGTTGCAGAATTAATTTGTGGAACAGGAGGACGCTAAACGATTTCTTTAGATATATTGTTTGTCAACTTCCTACAGAAAAAATTGTCAATATGAAAAATGTTACAATCCAAAATACAGAATACCAATCAAATGAGAATCTATAACAATATATTGGAACAATTCTCAAACAACAATTTATCATTCGGATACAGACACCTCCCTTACCTTGTAGTTACCAATATTTAACTAAATTCCCAATTCAACTGAATTTACACGATCAGATTACAGATAAACACATAGACCTAGAATTAAACCCGAGAAGAAAAAAAACGTAGAGTTATTTAGTAGCAGCGGTCAATTAATTACTCTTTTAAGTTCAAATTATGAGCTAATCTCGCTTCAATTCTTTCCCAGTACAACCTAATTGAGTCACAGAACACCTCGCTTAAACACAATTTCAAAATCAACAACAGAATGAAAATACAAGGACCAAAATACAGACATAAAATACCTATTGCAATTATCATAACCAAAAAGATGATAAAAAGGTGAAATTACCTTAAAGACAAGCTTCAAAGGATTTGAGACAGAAATAGCGATGCTAGGGTTACAAATAACGAATTAGATTTATGAGAATATTGGGTAATTTGGGCCTACTATCAAGTAACAACAGCTATTCATTGCGTTCCGTTCGTCTTAACGTTTTCGGATATGTAAAAGAAAAAAGAAATGGTATGCTTCAAAATCTTAAATAAATGTGTTCATTTCTACGTCAATCAATTAAATTAGGTATTTCCTGTGTACCACATATAAATTTTTCATTTATAATACAGTTTGATAATTTATCTTATTTAGTTAAAAGCAGTGACATTATACATACTAATTATTACTTTAAGAGTTAATTGCACGGATGGTCCTTTAGATTTATATTAAAATTTTACCAATGGTCCTTTAGTTTCAAAAGTTACATTGATGGTCCTTATTTCTGAAAGGTTTTTCACCGACGGTCCTTTATGAAAACGGCCGTTTATTTTTCACGTTAAGTGACCTCACGTGTGATGCGCGTGAGGGTATTTTGGTCATTTCATTTTCCCTTCTCATTTCTCCAGTGTAAATTACATGGATGGTCCTTTAAGTTTATAACAAATTTCACCAATGGTCATTTAAGTTTATAACAAATTTCACCAATGGTTCTTTAGTTTTAAAATTTACACTGATGGTCCTTATTTCTGAAAGGTTTTTTCACCGATTATCCTTTACGAAAATATCCGATTATCTTTAATGTTAAGTGACATCACGTGTGATGCACATGCAAAGCACGTCAATTCATCTCTTCAACAGTTGGGTAAGCGAAATGAAATGAGGGAGAATGGTGGCTTAAAAGGGAGTAAATGAGAAGGGAAACACAAATTGACCAAAGTACCCCCATGTGCATCACATGTGATGCCACCTAATGTGAAAAATAAATGGTTATTTTCGTAAAGGACCATCGGTGAAAAATCTTTCAGAAATAAGGACCATTAGTGTAAATTTTGAAACTAAAGGACCATTGGTGAAATTTGTTATAAACTTAAAGGACCATCCGTGTAATTTACTCTACAGAAATGAGAAGGGAAAACGAAATGACCAAAATACTCTCACGTGCATCACACGTGAGGTCACTTAACGTGAAAACAAATTGCCGTTTTCGTAAAGGATTATCGGTGAAAAACCTTTCAGAAATAAGGACCAGTGTAATTTTTGAAACTAAAGGATCATTGGTGAAATTTATTATAAACCTAAAGGACCATCTATGTCATTAACTCTTACTCTAATATAACAAATTCATGCATCATAACACTTATTATAATCTTTTATCTCAAAAGTCATGAAACTAATAGAGTAAATTACACGAAAGGTCCCTGTGGTTTGCCACTTATTACACCTACAGTCCCCTGAACTTCGTTTATTACACTGAAGGTCACTGGTGTATACAATTTGTTACACCCATGGTCCCTACTGCCCTTAACTTTTTCTAAATGACGAAAATACCCTTTTGGCATTTTGTAATAAAGAGAAAATAAGGGACTGTGAATGTAATAGGTGATAAACCACAGGGACCATCCGTGAAATTTACTCTATTAATTGATTTTTTTCTCTCTTTAATTCATGTTCTTCCACCACATTCAGACTCACCACTCACCTCTATCTTTTTAAATTCGAACATCAATCAATAACTATTATCGTCGTGCCACCAAACCCCCTGAAAATTTGATCCATCACCAATCCCTGCCTCCGGTTTCCTTCTCCAGTTGTTCCGAGCCGATGACGTTTTATCGACCAGAATTGAATCAGACAATTGATGCACGTCACCAGAGGATTTGGTGGTTTGCACACGCGGTGATTCAGACTAATTGATGCACGTCGCCACTCGCCAGAGGAGTTGGTGTTTTGCACACTCAGGTCGATAGAACGTCATCGGCGGTGGAACAACTCGAGAAGGAAACCAGAGGTAGGGGTTGATTACGCGACGATAATGGTTACTGATAGAGGTTTGAATTTAAAGAGATAGAGGCGAGTGGTGAGTCTGAATGTGGCAGAAGAATATGAATTAAAGAGAGAAAAGAAAAAAAAAATCAATTAATAGAGTAAATTTCACCGATAGTCCCTGTGGTTTATCACTTATTACATTCACGGTCCCTTATCTTCGCTTTATTACAAAAGACCAAAAGGGTATTTTCGTCATTTAGAAAAAGTTAAGGGCAACAGGGACCATGGGTGTAACAAATTGTATACACCAGGGACGTCTGGTGTAATAAACGAAGTTCAGGGACTGTGGCTGTAATAAGCAGTAAACCATAGGGACCTTCCGTGTAATTTACTCAAACTAATAATATATCACTTATGTAATACGGATGAATTATTAGTTTTCACGTGACCAAATACCAGATGCTAACGCTGTGTTCCAGAATATTTAAATGAAAGAAAAGAAAAGAAAGTAAGAGAATAGAAGAGAAAAGAAAAGATATTAAGAAGAAAATATTTTTCTTTCTTGTGTTCCTGAATCGGAGAGAAAAGAAAAGAAAATCATCAATCTTTGTGTTCCCGAGTTGGAGAGAAAGAAAAAAAATTAGCACATTTACAATTGTATCCTTAAAATATAAATAAATTAGCTAATATTAAGGGTAATTTAGTAATTGCAAATAGTTTTAATTAATTAAAAATTCTCTTCTCTCCAAATCTTCCCACTTTTGGGAGGAAGATTAGGAGAGAAAAAAATACCTAAAATTTCTTTCCTCTTCTCTTCCTTTCTTTTAAGAAAATATTCTGGAACATAAAAAATTTATTCTCTTCTTTCTAATTCTTTTCTCTTCCCTCTAAATCTTTCCTCTGGAACACAGTGTAAGAGAAGGGTTGAAAAACGACCATGATAAATATTAGATTGCATATATCACGAGCAGAAGCTCGACCACTAAAGGAAGAATACATTTAAAAAAAATAGACAAACGTATTACTTTACAGAAAAATGTAATATATGGTAAAAATTACCTCCTAATATATATTTTCTTCACGTAAATGTCTATACACCATATTGGTCTGTTTTGTTACCTGATTATAAGTGTTCCATTTTCATAAGTATAACTTTTTATAGTTTATTTTGTTAAGCACAAGTCTTTAACTTGTATTTTTTGGTGATTAAATTTCTCTTTCGTCCCAACATAACAACTAAGATAAGTATTTTCAGGATTATGTATTTGATTGTTTTTCTTTAGTTTGTTATGCTATAAGTTAGTAAAACATATTAACATACCTTACAGACTTAGTAATTATAATAACCAATCTTAAAAATTGTAATTGTAATTAAAATAATAAATAACATATTATAACTATAAGGGCAAAATACATTTTAGTACTCTAAACTTGGCTAACTAGGTATTCTACTACCCTCAACTATTAAATGTACGAAATGAAACCCTGAACTTGATAAAATCGTCGATTTATTACCCGACTCGTTAATTTGATCACATTTTCTTACTTGACTTATTTTCGTTGAAACATTTGACAAACTAAAAAAATACATTCATCTCAAATATTAATATTAGAGAAACGATATTTAGTCATACTAATTGGTCCTACTTATAGTCCTACCCACTTGATAGGATGACATGTGTACTTCACTAATTCTCTCTATATTATCCCTTGATTTTAACACATGTCTTCATCTAATGAGTATGACTATGAGTAGGACCAAATTGTAGGATTAAATATCACGTGAGAAAATGTAACATCCCGAGACCCGGCATGTTATTTTATTACTTTTGGTAAATAGTATTCTATTAATTAGTATTTAATATTTTATTTTATTTTATTTGATTTAATTGTATTTTAACCAAAGGGTTAAAATTAGTGAAACCTGAAATGTTTTGTTTAATTAGTGATATTTATATATCTAGATTTCCATTTAAACCAGGTTTCCGAATATATTTTCGTTATGTAAATCAGAGTTCGGTTAGGCCTTAAAATTTATCAGCATATAATTAGATAACAGGTATTTTGTACTGTGTTTAAATGAAAACTACCCTTCCCATGTATGTGCACGTGTCTTGAGTGTGTATGTGTCAAATTAGATAAAATCTCCATCTCTCCTCCCTCTTTGATCGTAACACACCACCAAATATTTGCATGCTTTCTTCTTCATCATCAAATCAGTTTAAGACCCTCTCAATCCCAGATTCAATCTCGTTTTTGAAGCTAGTATATGGTAAGAATTCTCCTCATAAAGTTAGGGTTTATGGTTCTTGTTAGTTCTTGAACTAGGGTTCTTATGTATGTTTGAATTTTTGATGATTTCTTGATGAAAGTTGAAATTGATGGTTTATTTCATGTTTATACTTGACCGTTTAAGTGTTGTATGCTTAATTGTTGGTTAAAAACTTGAATTGATAATGATGGTAAGAAATCACCATTGTAGGTGATTTGAAGAAAAGATAGGTTTTATGGATTTTTGTTAAATTTGTGAAATTGATGAATCATTTATGCTTCTAATGTTTAGTAGTGATTATATCATGTTAATGACTTGACTAGAAACTTGAATTGATCAATGTGTAAGAAATCACCATGGTTAGTAAGGTCAAGAAGATGGGGTTTTTAACCAAAAAGTGAAGTATATGATTTTGGTGTACATTATGCATATGCTAGGTTAAATTAACATGAAATTGATGATAAATGTTGATTATGAAGATTAATTGATGAAACTACTAACTTTTGATAGTGTTTGGCTAATTGGGTTTTTAGACATAAAACTAGTCAATTTTATGGATTCTTGGTTTTGGTCAAATCTGAAGTTTGACTCTATTTTAAGATGTCAAAGTATGCATAAAATTGGTATGTAAATGTTAGTTAAGATGTTGGTTATGGAATTAGAAGTGTTATGATGAATTGCATGATTTTGACCCGTTTGGGCCTTGTATGATGAAAGTTGACTAAATGCAATTCTTAAACATTTGACTTATACTTTGGATGTCTAGTTGGAAGTAAAATGATATTAATATGTTTATTGACATGCTTGTAGAGGTAATATGTAATTTTGATTTGGTTTATATAATTTTGACCCGTTTGGATAACAAAAGTTATAAGTTGGTATCAATTGGATTGCATGACTTTGGTTATGAATATGTCTAAAGTGACAAGTATGTGGAAAGTGTCAAGTTGGCATTTGTATGTGATCAATTGTACAATTACTTGTATATTGTGATTATGTAAAGTATTTTATTACTTCGGTTCGAATTGGATACTAATCGGTTGATTATTGAATGTTCAGGAAAGGAGAAGACTTAGTGATATAAGACAACTAAGTTGGAGCATTTTGCGGTGCAAAGGTGAGTGGATTTAGCCTTCAATCTATATGTGTACAATTTGGTAGATATTGTATACCTGGGTGAAAATGGATTAGAATATTTTAGAGATCTCTAATTTCTGGATTAGCATTGCGAGTTTTGGAAACCAATGGAACAGAACATTTTAGAGATCTCGAATATTAAGATTAGCAATGCGAGTTTCCTGCTTAGCATTGCTAACTCTGGAACTAGCTATGCTAATTCCCACTTTGACGCGAACTTTGCCTGGTGCAGAATTTTGTTGTGATTTTTATGGTTTACTTCTTGATGCCTAGTTGATTGTGGTAGTTTTGAGTAAGTGGATATGTGCACATAGATTAAGATTGGGGACTGCCTGGTGGTTAGGGGCTGGTTCTTAAGATTAGGGGGACAGCCTGGTGGTTAGGGGCTGGTTCTTAAGATTAGGGGACAGCCTGGTGGTTAGGGGCTGGGCATCGTTAGCTATTGGCGATAGTATTAAGACTTCTTTTGCATTCGTTGTATAAGGGGACTTAATACTATGCCAAGTAGCTTAGGGCTTCCGGTAAACCTTGTGGCAAAAAGGTTACGGTTCTGCAGTACCGCCGGTCCTCTAGGATATTTGATTACCCTTAGAAGTTGTGATTACCGTTTGTGTTATTACGGTTTATTGTGTTGGAAAGTGTGAATTTATATCAGTTGTTCTATTATATATTGTTTGATTAAGTTCATTCACTTAGCTGTTAGCTAATCCCTCCCTCGTTGACTATTTTTGCAGGTTCGGTTGATGGGCGGGTCAAGGGGTGCTTGTTAGGAATGGTTGACCAATGGTTGCTCTGATAGTATTTTGTATTCGAGCCATTTTTATAGTAACACGTTAATCCGTTTTGATGTTTTGATTAACAGTATGTTGAAGTTGTATTTTCTAAAATGACTTAACTTAATAGGGTTTGAATATTACGCTTCCGTTATTTAAAAAAAAATCGGCTTTAAATTTGCGGTGTTACAATTTGGTATCAGTGCCTTGGTTTGGCAATGTGTGCACGTTTAGGTGTAACATTCCCAAATCTTGGTTCGAGTTTGGTCAAACATTCCTAAAGTGCGGGGATTAGGATAAGTAAGGACCATTACGTGTTAGTGGTTAGTATGTAGGTACTAACGGATTAAACTAACCCAATGGTGAGATGTTGTGATTGTTACAGATATGACAGATAACGATAAAGAAAACCCTCCGAACCCACCGACCGGAAATCCATGATGTTGGGCTTTCAGGAAACAATCAGATGAGTAATCAAGAGTGCAAAAAAAAAATGTTGGAAGGTTAAATGCGAGATCTTTGAAATGGTGTTAGAGGATATGAGCATAATCAACCCAATCATATACCCATTCCTACTACCATTCCAACAACCATTCTCACGCCTAATATGTTGTACCCCGATATACTACCACACTTGTTTTACTAACCGTATCCATCCCAAGAACTTTATCCTTACTAATACCTAGTTTTCCACCACAAACCCGAACCAAACAATCAAGAACCTACAAATAACTTCTAGAGTGTAGGTTACCAGAATTTAGTGGAATTGAATATCCGAGTATTACTTTAAACCGGTTGAGAGAAATGGTAAAGGATTTAGGTGCGTGTAATTGTGAAGATGAGTTAAGTGTAAAGTATGTAACCGGATGTTGAAAAGAGTTGTTATGATATGATGGGATTTATTGACCGGACATTTGGCAAACGAACAGTGGGTACCAGATGAACTTCCTCAGATAAAACATTTTTAGAGTCTGTATTACATGAGTATCGCGTCACTTCTAGATACAGGTTAGGTTCTCATATATCAAAGTCTACTCAGTCGAGTCCCCAATAGGATGAGAGGTGGAAAGGAAATGAAGAATCGGGAGGCTCGAACTGTAAACAGTCGGGAGGTGGTACAAGTCATTGGGCACAATGGTGTGCTAGGTACATGTCAACTCATACAGATTCTTATTCGGTTTAGACGATGTGAGGTGTTCGTTTTGGATAGTGGGGGCACGATTGAAAAGATTGTAAGTTTTCGAGAGACGTATGTTAGAATTGTCAAAAAGAAGGTCATAGGGCTTTGGTGAAGAAGACAGGGTCGGATCCGGGTCGGACGGGGGATCGTTATCGTCGACGGTCAGAAAAGAAAAGAAAGAATCACCCTTCATCAGATGAAGGTTGAAGATGCTACCACTACTGACGATGTCATTACCGGTACGTTTCTGATCTATATTATCCTTACACGTGTAAATTACTTGATATTGGAGCAGATAGCTCATTTATGTTGGTAAAATTATGTGACAAGCTGAAACTGTGTACTTTTGTGTTTTTTATTCTACTTGAAGTGGAGATAGTCTATGTTATATTGATTTTGGAAACAACATTTGTGTCTAGAGCTATTATAGAAAAAAAAACGTTCAAATTTGTGATAAGATGAAATTGATTGTTTTTGTTGTTCCTTTACTTCATGGGAAGCGAAGATGATTGATGGTAATGGAATTAAGTCACAATATATGTGTCTGAAGTTCAATTTGATTTTGGGTAGTGAATGTAGTATACTTCTTGAATGTAAGCCTCTAGATAAGATTGATGTAATCTTATGCATAAACTGAATAGTCCGGGTAGGACTAGTGTTAAATATAGGAATAAATGATAATTTTTGGCCGTGACCCGTTGAATCACATGTAGTGAATTGGTAAGTGAGAACCGATAAAACCCGACCAGGCGATTGAATTAAATTCTTACCTTTGCTGTGAACGACATATAAAAGACAATTAATGAAATATATTAAAATGATTTCTTTATGATTCGAAATGTTATATGATGGGTTTACGAAAATGTCTTTTGTGTTGGATGTGTAAATGATAATTGACCTATAATAAACAAGTTGTTGACCTCCATAAATTAAATTGCGATTAAATCGATGGATAATAACCTGAGTTGCTATAAAATTGATGGAAAATTAGATTATGAAATGTGGATTCTCTGAAATTTAGTGGATTATGACCATATATTGGAGATTGTGAATGATAACTTTGCTTCAAATTTGCGAAATTATTAACTTTTGATATAAAACGTGTGAATTTCATATAGCGAAGGAGTTTATAGTGTGTAATTATTTAAAGAAATCACTATTAGTATGCGAACGTAAACGATTACTACTCAAGAGGATTGATCATAAAAAAAAAAAAAAAAAAAACTGGAAAACTATATGACTAGAAAATTTGAGACCGAGTCGAGAAAATATTTATTTCGGTTATATGTAAGTGTTGTGATTCCGAGGACGGAATCCTTTTAAGGGGGCTAGATTTGTAACATCCGGAGACCCGCCCTGTTATTTTATTACTTTTGGTAAATAGTATTCTATTAATTAGTATTTAATATCTTATTTTATTTTATTTGATTTAATTGTATTTTAACCAAAGGGTTAAAATTAGTGAAAACTGAAATGTTTTGTTTAATTAGTGATATTTATATATCTAGATTTCCATTTAAACCAGGTTTCCGAATATATTTTCGTTGTGTAAATCAGAGTTCGTTTAGGCCTTAAAATTTATCAGCATATAATTAGATAACAGGTATTTTATACTGTGTTTAAATGAAAACTACCCTTCCCATGTATGTGCATGTGTCTTGAGTGTGTATGTGTCAAATTAGATAAAATCTCCATCTCTCCTCCCTCTTTGATCGTAACACACCACCAAATATTTGCATGCTTTCTTCTTCATCATCAAATCAGTTTAAGACCCTCTCAATCCCAGATTCAATCTCGTTTTTGAAGCTAGTATATGGTAAGAATTCTCCTCATAAAGTTAGGGTTTATGGTTCTTGTTAGTTCTTGAACTAGGGTTCTTATGTATGTTTGAATTTTTGATGATTTCTTGATGAAAGTTGAAATTGATGGTTTATTTCATGTTTATACTTGACCGTTTAAGTGTTGTATGCTTAATTGTTGGTTAAAAACTTGAATTGATAATGATGGTAAGAAATCACCATTGTAGGTGATTTGAAGAAAAGATAGGTTTTATGGATTTTTGTTAAATTTGTGAAATTGATGAATCATTTATGCTTCTAATGTTTAGTAGTGATTATATCATGTTAATGACTTGACTAGAAACTTGAATTGATCAATGTGTAAGAAATCACCATGGTTAGTAAGGTCAAGAAGATGGGGTTTTTAACCAAAAAGTGAAGTATATGATTTTGGTGTACATTATGCATATGCTAGGTTAAATTAACATGAAATTGATGATAAATGTTGATTATGAAGATTAATTGATGAAACTACTAACTTTTGATAGTGTTTGGCTAATTGGGTTTTTAGACATAAAACTAGTCAATTTTATGGATTCTTGGTTTTGGTCAAATCTGAAGTTTGACTCTATTTTAAGATGTCAAAGTATGCATAAAATTGGTATGTAAATGTTAGTTAAGATGTTGGTTATGGAATTAGAAGTGTTATGATGAATTGCATGATTTTGACCCGTTTGGGCCTTGTATGATGAAAGTTGACTAAATGCAATTCTTAAACATTTGACTTATACTTTGGATGTCTAGTTGGAAGTAAAATGATATTAATATGTTTATTGACATGCTTGTAGAGGTAATATGTAATTTTGATTTGGTTTATATAATTTTGACCCGTTTGGATAACAAAAGTTATAAGTTGGTATCAATTGGATTGCATGACTTTGGTTATGAATATGTCTAAAGTGACAAGTATGTGGAAAGTGTCAAGTTGGCATTTGTATGTGATCAATTGTACAATTACTTGTATATTGTGATTATGTAAAGTATTTTATTACTTCGGTTCGAATTGGATACTAATCGGTTGATTATTGAATGTTCAGGAAAGGAGAAGACTTAGTGATATAAGACAACTAAGTTGGAGCATTTTGCGGTGCAAAGGTGAGTGGATTTAGCCTTCAATCTATATGTGTACAATTTGGTAGATATTGTATACCTGGGTGAAAATGGATTAGAATATTTTAGAGATCTCTAATTTCTGGATTAGCATTGCGAGTTTTGGAAACCAATGGAACAGAACATTTTAGAGATCTCGAATATTAAGATTAGCAATGCGAGTTTCCTGCTTAGCATTGCTAACTCTGGAACTAGCTATGCTAATTCCCACTTTGACGCGAACTTTGCCTGGTGCAGAATTTTGTTGTGATTTTTATGGTTTACTTCTTGATGCCTAGTTGATTGTGGTAGTTTTGAGTAAGTGGATATGTGCACATAGATTAAGATTGGGGACAGCCTGGTGGTTAGGGGCTGGTTCTTAAGATTAGGGGGACAACCTGGTGGTTAGGGGCTGGTTCTTAAGATTAGGGGACAGCCTGGTGGTTAGGGGCTGGGCATCGTTAGCTATTGGCGATAGTATTAAGACTTCTTTTGAATTCGTTGTATAAGGGGACTTAATACTATGCCAAGTAGCTTAGGGCTTCCGGTAAACCTTGTGGCAAAAAGGTTACGGTTCTGCAGTACCGCCGGTCCTCTAGGATATTTGATTACCCTTAGAAGTTGTGATTACCGTTTGTGTTATTACGGTTTATTGTGTTGGAAAGTGTGAATTTATATCAGTTGTTCTATTATATATTGTTTGATTAAGTTCATTCACTTAGCTGTTAGCTAATCCCTCCCTCGTAGACTATTTTTGCAGGTTCGGTTGATGGGCGGGTCAAGGGGTGCTTGTTAGGAATGGTTGACCAATGGTTGCTCTGATAGTATTTTGTATTCGAGCCGTTTTTATAGTAACACGTTAATCCGTTTTGATGTTTTGATTAACAGTATGTTGAAGTTGTATTTTCTAAAATGACTTAACTTAATAGAGTTTGAATATTACGCTTCCGTTATTTAATAAAAAAAAAAATCGGCTTTAAATTTGCAGTGTTACAGAAAACATGACTAATTTAATGAAATAAGATTGACAATTTTGTTAAGTTTAAGATAACTATATATTTTAATAGTTCAGCACAATTGAAAAAAGCCAAGTTGTAATATAGGCTTAGTTTGTACTTTGTAGTGCCTTAATTTTGCCGTTTAAAAAAGAAAAATATAGGCCCATTTGAATTGGGCTTAATCACTTATTTAAAGCCCAAAAATTTCGTCTTCACCTCCATCATTTGCGGTCGATTATCTACACTCTACAGTCCTACTCCTACACCACCTCTCAACCGGAGCTACCGGTGTTTTTTACCAACCGTCGTTCTAACTCACCGGAAAGAATGAGGAGAGAAATTATCAACCGGATTCATTTCCAGAAGCTGCGTATTCGGCCATGGCGATCGAACCGCACAGCTTCCATTATCGAGTTTTCTTCTAACGAACCTCCAGGTTACTTACCTCTCCTTCTATTGTGCATTTGCTCATGCAAATTTAACAAAATTTATTTGTAGTTGCATTTATTTCGGTTTGTAGAATTTAGTGTCTTTCAGACTTTCACAATATTCCGACGCACATACGCATTTCATTTGCTTAATTCATTTGTAACTCTATCTACTCATGTGCTGGATTTCAAGTATTTTCTGTGCAATTTCATATCGTACACATTATTTCGACGAACTTACACATTGTGTTTGCTTAATTTATTTGTAGTTCTATCTATTTCTGTGCTAGATTGCAAGTACTCTATCTACACATGATTTAGACGTACATACGCTTGGTGTTTGCTTAATTGGTTGTAATTTCATCTAAGTTTGTCCTAATTTGCAAGTACTGTTCATGGAAATTACTCACACACACCATTGCTTGGTGATAATTTATTTCTTTTTGTTTGTGGGTGGAATGTGGATGTTAGATTATAATTTTTCCAATTGAATTTGAGAATTACTACTTTTGATCTATAAATTGCACATCTATTTGGGGATTATAGTAAATTAGTAATACAGCATTTGGAGTTCCTTTTGGTTAGTGTTTTATACAGTATTAATTTCTGCTTAAGAAATGCTCCTTATTCGTCTTAAGCTTCTTTAATTTTATAACTATGTTTCATGTAGTAGTATAATGGCCTAAATCCTGTTGAAAAGACACATTTCCTTTTTATTTAATGTTAATAATTATCAATCGCTTGTTGGTTTAAATCATTTCTTCTTTATGAAACAACACTTCCAGACCACCAATTACCGGCCCGATCTCTGGAAGAATGCAAACTTTCGACAAAATTCCACAGTTATTATTAGAACACACACAAGAATCATTAAACTTGGGTACTATACATGCCCATCTCTCACATCACTTCTGGTTGCAGCATACATGTCTTTTATTCATAGTTTTGCTCGTCAATTATTTGATGAAATCCTTTACCGGAGATTATGTTATTATCGAATACTTATTGTCCGGTAAATAAATGGGAAACTGCTGAAAAAAGTAGAAATTTAATGAGAAAAAAAGGAGTTAATGAAAACAGGGGAAAAAGTTGGATCGAATTTGGTGGATTTATACACCAATTTAAATCAGGTGACAAATCACATTCCGAAACCGAATCGATTTACGTACTAGAAATGAAGGAATTGTTTCTGTTACAGGAATGGTTTTAATGGATATTTCTGAGGAAGAAAAAGAGGGAAATTTGAATTATCATAGTGAAAAATTCACTGGTTTTTTTTTTTATATTTAAAAATCAGGCCCGGGATCTGAAATTGGGGTTTCAAGGAATCTGAGGACTTGTGGTGTTGATTGTCATTTGTGGTTGAAATTGGTTTCTAAAGTATTGAAAAGAGTGATTATTGTGAGGGATAGAATCCATTTTCATCGGTTTGAAGATGGTTTGTGTAGTTGTGGAGATTATTGGTAGCTTATCAGCATAATAAAGTTAAATTCGGGTTATAAGTTATTTCATATGGGCCAAAAGGATAAAATAAAATATATTATATTAAAAGGAAACATGTCAAATACGTTGAACGGGTCATTTTTAATGCATGAAGCCTCCTAAATCATTTTACTAGAAAAGAAATATATGATATTTTTTTAATCATATTTGACACTAATTATTCAAAGAAAATTGGAAGAAACTTTTCCGACCTGTTTTTCACGTGCAAGATTGGCCCGTTACCCGATCCGCCCACTTTTCCTATAATTAATACTATGCTGATAATATCACCCGCGTTTTAAAAAAACCAACCAATTTTCATAACAATAAACATGGCAAACAACAGGAATTTTTCTCTGGTGCATAATAATCTTAGGAAGACATGAAGAAAGAAGAAGTCAAAGGGTTGACTAAACTAGCTATCTTGAATGGGAACCAATTTCAATTTGCCTCCATAAATTTCTGGAAGTTGGCTCTCATCAATGTCTTTCAGAAGTGTTGATTTTAAATGCTTATTTTCAACAAATACAATCTGCAAGGTAAACATAAATTCCATCTTACTTTAGTATTTTTTCGATTTAGTCTTAGAGGTATTAAAATGTGTGGTCAAAAAGGGCAACTTTTTTGGTTCGGGTTGGGTTGACCCAAAACACATTTGCCCTTATTTTTTATTTTACCCGTTTGACCAATTAGAGATAAAACATAACCCAAATCGACAAATTTATCAGTAAATATATAAGCTTACCTTTTTCTTTGTTTTCTCATCAATAAAAGGATAAATCATCTTCCATGCTGCCAAAAATACATAAGGAACATGCACAACAAACATTTTTGCAAGTCGTTCTGGATGATAATCCTGTCATAAACATCAATATTTTACATAAATCGTTTCGTGGCCAGTTTGTGTGAAAAATTATGGATTTCGTCCCTTGACTTTTTTTTATTACACGGATAGTCCCTAATTTTAAAATTTGTAAAATCAGCGCTCCCTAAAGTAAAAAAATGCCATTAAGTCTTTAGGGACTGTTGATGTTACAAGTTTCAAATTAGGGACTATATCCGTAATTTCATATAAACCACAAGGATAGTTTACTCCATATTTTATTGCCATCATGATTTAACTGGTATAAAATATCTTGAATAAAGGCTATTTTTTCACACATAACACCGTGACACACATAGTAAAATGTTTATAGACCTGCAAAATAGTGAGAGCAGCAAGATATCCACGTATATCACTGTTTGAATATCCCCATCATTCAATATCTGCTATAGACACAAATTTTTCTTGGCCCTGTGGCATCCTGTATTTAAATATTAAATATATGTTAATTTTTTTAAAAAAAATTTAACCCTAGAAAGTTATAACTTATAACTAGAGGTTGTAAATTTGACCCGTTATATTTTATCTATAACAGAACAAAATTAATTTAGAAAAAAGTGGGTCAAATGGGAAGCGGGTCCAAAAAATGCTTTTAATGCATAAAACTTCTAAATCATTTACTTCTAAAAGTTATACTTCCTCCGCTTCAAAATAAGTGACACACTTTCCTTTTTGAGGTGATTCAAAATAAGTGACACACTTTGAAAAATTACCTTATTTGGCAAAAAATAATGGGACCCACACACACTATCTACTTTAAAAAAGTGAAATGACTCATTTACCCTTACTTTTTACTTTTAAACATAATTAACCTCACTTTATACAAAATGTGTGGGACCCATTTTCCACTAACCATCTAATTAATCTAATTTAATCATCATTATAATCTTTTTGCCTCAAAAACCGTGAAACCCAAAGTGTGTCACTTATTTTGAACCGGAGGAAGTATCATTAATGAAACGATAGAATTGTTAGAGTCATATTCGACACGTAACTAATTATAATATTAAATTAAAAATTTGGACAAAAAGTGTTTCACGTCAACCAAACCTGACCCATTTGTCCCGTAATAAGTGACCCATTTTGACCCGTAATAAGTGACCCATTATGACCCGAATCCTTTAGTTAATTTTTTTCCAGTTAGTTAAATTATAGTGGAGAGAACTTGTGAATCAAGATGATCATACCTTGAAGTTATTCTTTCAAGTGTGAAGACCACATAACCTATGATGCATTCACAATCATTAACTCATTATAACAACAAAAATTAGAAAAAAATAATAAAATTAATTAAAATCCTTAAATATATGCAGTAAGTTTAATAATAATTAACATACGTTTGAACTCTTCAAGACCTCCTTTTTTATCAGGATAATGTCTGCCACCAAACACAACGGTTATCAAACGTCCACTTTTATCAGTTCCTTGCATGAACAACTTGTTATGAGCTATATTATTTGGGATTTCTGTTACAGAAATTGAACCGTTTGGAACAAATGTTTTTCTCCATTTAAGGTACTTTAGAAACATAGTACATGCTTTTTCTGTGTCTAGATCACGTGCACGAAGAAATCTTCTAAGTGTCAAATCGTCATAATCCTAAAATAAAATTTATTAGAATGGCGTGACACTAAAAGTGAAGTTGTATGTAAACGAGTCGATTTGGATTATATATATTTCTTTCTCTTTCTCTAACGGGTTAAATTAAAAAAAGAAAGTAGCAAAAATGAAAATGGATCAAACAGGTAGAAAGTCGGCCAAAGTGTAGTCAAAATGCATAAAACCTCCTGAATCGGACGAGTAAAAACTATTAGATTATTATTCTAATTAGATTAGTTTTTATAAAGAGATTTAGTTTAACAAATTAATTATTGGGACTTGTCGTATAATGGCAAAAAAGGGACCATAGTTTAGCCGGTGGTACGTTTTGGTAACTATAACTCTATATGGTCCTTGTTTCGTAATTAAAAGGTCTGACCGGGCCTACTTTGGCAATTAAAGTTTTTTCCCGATCCGATCTGGTAATTAAAGAACTTTTTTTTGGGTTTATTTGGTTATTACTTTTTACGTTTCTTAATGATATAAATATATAATTACCAAAATAGATCACTTAAAAACTTGTAATTCCTAAATGACCTTAAAAAATTAGAATTACCAAAATGGACCACTAAATATATTGCTACTTTTTGACATATTTTCTTAATTATTTATAGAATCATAAAGGAAAAAAGACAAAAAAAAAAGTGCCTGTTAGTCAGTTCAATCCCGTTTTGACCAATTACCCAACCCGCCCATTTTGATATACCAATCGTCTTATATTGTGTTTTAGTGTGTCCATCGATTAGATTCTTAGGTGTCAAATGTGTTGATTTCTTAACATCAGAATTGATGATAACTGTTTTGGATGGATGGAATAAAAACATTAATAGTAACGACATAACATGATCATCTAGGTCCTTTAAAAACATTAATAGGAATGACATAACATTAATAGTGACGACATAACGAGCCAAACTCGTCAAAAGTTGTCAAGAATATATTTTTAATACAAAGAACCTCCTAAATTTTTTTAAAAAAGATTCTTAATTCTAACCCTATTAACACATTAGTTCTTTACAAAGAGAAATGATAAAAAATGTTTTGGGCCAACTCCGACCTGACCTGTTTTGACCTGGGCACAGAACACACCTTTGGAAAAAATAAAATCTTGAAAATTGCTTTCCTGAATCTTGATCTAAACACTATACTTGGATCAAAACATCAAGATGACTAGATCCAGCGTAATCAGGCTACAATGACTTGTACATTATGCATCAAGACATATACGTTGACCTAGTCAAACTGTTTGATAGAATCATGGAGACAAACTCACCTTCGATGTAGGATCTTGCTTTTCAACTAATTCCCTCAATTGTAAAATCTTCTTTTGTTCCTCTTCATTGCTAGTTTGCACAACACTACTATTTCCTTCTGTTTCTGCATTATTTTTAACTTTCACTTCCTTCCCAGCCATCGGTTTCACTTTGACTTTCTTTGTTCAGCCTGAAACTTATATAATATATATATATATATATGTGTGTGTGTGTGTGTGCGCGCTTTTTTAGAGAGAGAAGAAATTGAGTTTATATAATTACCAAATAGGCCTGTGTTTACTTTCTTTCTATGTCCTGAAAATTTATACAGTATATATATCCTGTTGGTCTTTTTTTAGAGAGAGAAGAAATTGAAATTGTGAAATTACCAAATAGGGCTTTGTTTGCTGTTGCTTGCTGCTACCATTCAAAAGTTGGTTGTGATTGTTGGCAAACATAATGGCTATGGGGATGGATATTTAGGTGGATGTGGTTATCAGAATTTATTAAAATTCAATGTTTTAGCCTTTAGGTCAATTTTCATTTTGACCCTTTTATTATCATTTACTTAGTTTACATCTGTCCTCCATCTTTATCTAAAAGTCACTTAGGTCCCTACACTTATGGGAATATTCTCTAATATGCTCTTATCTTCAAATGACTACAATGCCTTTGATCACATATAGTTGCTCAAATAAGATATTGTTCTTTTTGATACTATAATTATCTATACTAATGATACTCTTGAGACTTGTATTGGATGATCGGCTAACTTTATGATGTTATTATAGCTTATTTATGGGTGCACATATGTATTTAGTAGGTGTTGTAATCGAATTAGATAAGCTGGATTGAAATATTTGTTTTGGATTTTCAGTTTTTTGGATTGATTTTTTGAACGAGAACTGAATTACTATTTGGCTTTTGGATTGGTTTTGGGTATCATAATATGAACCGAATACTAATACTTCCTCCGATTTAAAATAAGTGATACACTTTTCATATTTGGGTGTATCAAAATAAGTGATACACTTTGAAAACTTACCTTATTTGGTAAAAAGTGATGGGACCCATACCCACTAACTATCTACTTCAATAAAGTGAAATGACATCTTTACCCTTACTTTTACTTTTAAACATCATTAACCTCACTTTATTTAAAATTTGTGGGACCCATTCCCCACTAACTATCCACTTAATCTAATTTAATTATCATTATCATATTTTGGCTCAAAAACCGTGAAACCAACAATGTATCACTTATTTAAAATCGGAGGAAGTATATATTTATATCTATTTTTCATATATATAGTTGATTATATATCAAACAATTTACATGAATCTAAATATCTAATGCCATTATTTATTCTTGCTTACTAGTAATCTATAATAGTTTCAAATTTACCTTAGTCGGGGTCTACTTTTGTTCGTCTGTTTTGTGTTTATATAAAATCTTGTTGCTTTCAAGCTCCGTATAGGTCAAAAAACATAGAGAATTTTGGGTAATTCTTACTCGAAAACTTGAAATTTCTTGGTTCGAAATTGATGGATAACAATTTGGGTTAGTTTGGGTATTTTGTTATTTACTTATGTTTATTACGCCATTTTGGTAAAATGCCTTGGGTGCTTTCTAGGGCAAACTATATGGAAACTTATCAAAAGAGTTAATTGTAAGAATGGTCTTGTGGTTTGGTTAAATTGTACATTTGATCACTGTGTTTTATTAAATGCAGGCGCGGTACCTATGGTATGCATTTTTGTGCACTCGTGATCCCTCCACCCTAACAGCGTTAAAAATGTCCGTTAGTTGGAGGGCATTTTAGTCATTTAACATTTTATAATTAAATCACTCTTTTATAATTAATAATATATTTATATCTAATAAAGTAAATGTAACACTATTGATACACCATGTACCATCCCCTCCTAAAATCCTCAATTAATATTCAAACCGTGAATCCGCCATCGTGAAATCCAAATCACGAAGCTTGCTCCGCCGGCTGCTCCGCCGCCGGAAGTCAATCGATTAGGCATCATCAAACCCATCAAAACTCCAAAACAAAGCTAGTTTTCTTCATAAACATCACCAACGTTTTCTTCAAATAAAAGCTAATAGAAGTATAGAACTTGAAGCAATCTGTTATGCTGAGGTAAAAGAACACTCAAGCATTTCTAATCGTATTTTCAGACTCGAAAATTTTGTCAACACCACACGACACCATTTCTAATCGTATTTTCAAACACTAAAATTTCGAATTCGATCCAATTTTAAGGGGTTTTTTCTTAAATTGTTTCTAGATCTGAAATTGTTGCCGGAAAACACCATGACCGCCACCATCGACGACGTACACGAAACCTTCTTCTTCATCTGGGGTTCATCGAGCTTTTTGTTCGCCGTCGAGCTTAACGCCGTAGGAGGTGGATCTGGGTTTTTATGAATTTCGATTATATAGAGATAGTGGTTTACGGTGGAGGTGGCGACGAATATGGTGGCCGGGAAAGAGGTGTTCGCCGGAGACGGTGTTTGGGGGCTGGAGATTTCGTCGGAGTTGTACGTCGTGATTGTTTAGGTTTTGGGGGAGGTGGTGGCTATTGAAGTCTAATTGTGCTGAATTGTGTTGAATGTTTGAATGTTTGCAGATGAAAAAATAATTATTATTAAAAAATATATAAAGAATAACTTAATTATTAAATGTTAAGTGGACATAAAATGACTAAAATGCCCTCTAACTAACAGACATTTTTAACGCTTTTAGGGCTGAGGGACCACGAGTGCATAAAAATGCATACCATGGATACCGCGCTTGCACTTAATAAAACATAAGGACCAAACGTGCAATTTGGCCAAACCACATGGACCATTCTTGCAGTTAACTCCTTATCAAAATATAAATGAGTTACTATTGTATGTGTTTGACGAAAATTATCTAACCACCCCTCCGGTATCTATAATTACACATATAGTCTCTTCATTTTGAAAATTGTAACATCAATAGTCCCTAAAAAGGTTTTTGCGATAAAAGGTTTTTGCGATAGGAAGCATTAGTGTTACAAATTCCAAAATTAGGGTATATCCATATAATAAAAAAATTTGAGGCATAAAATTCAAAATTTCATACGAACCACAATAACGATTGTTGTGTAATTCACTCTTGATGTAAGAACTTTTAAACATACGTTTTGAGGTAAGTTTCCTTTTTGGTGATCAACCCGACCCATGTTATATAGGTAATGCTGGTGATGTCTTGGAAGACAACGATGTCCCAACTTGATACAACAAAAAAAAATTCTCCAAAAACATCCTCGTACCGCATCTTTGCCGCCGAAATTTATATGCATCAATTTCTATTATCAAACTGTTGCCTATAGGTCGTGATGTGCCTTGATCCAAAACATGGGGAACGGGTTTATTTGAGGGAAGGTGAGTGGTTTTAAATTGGACTGCAGGATCCAAAACATTGGTAGATGATAACATGTTTGTGATTGTCTTTGTTGTTCGTGTTTTGGTATATCGGTTATCAGGATTCTTGCATGTTTATAATGAAACAAACTTAATTATGAAAAATATGTTAATCAGACCACAAAATCATTAACTTATACAACAAGCGCGCGAACAACTATCGTAAGCTTATACCTACAGAGAATTGTGATGCGTATTACATAAACCGCATTATTGGATTTTATAGCTCAAATGGCTTTTATTCTTCATGCATGTAACATACAATGCAAAAACATACCAGAAAATCACGTTTAGGTAGAAATAATTACTGGTTACCAACAATGGGGCTATCACGACCTTTTTTGAAATCATCCCATCCTCTGACCCATGGTTGACCCGGTGTAGCTCGTGTTTGTGGAGAAGCAAAACTCTCGAGGTTGTTCATTACCTTACTACGCACCTCAATGAATACCTATCATACAAATTAACATACGTGCTTCAAAATGAGGGAACAAAATAACAACGTACTTTTACATTTATCATTATTTCGATATTTTACAAATTTATGTCCAATTGGATCATTCAATTTTTTAAAATCAACTATTTTTGCGCAACAATTTTATATAAATCTAACATTTTTATATATAAATTTTAAACTCACAGGATTCGTGTCGATTGCTTCAGGAGGTTGCTCTTGTCCAGTGAGCCATTTCCACAAATCTGGATTTTCCTGCATTATGAAAGTAATAATATAATAACATCTTTATGCAGTAATGCAACCAACTTACATCATATTCGGAAGTTTAATATATAGAAAGGTAATGTTGAAGTACGATACAAACAATAATCAAATGTGTACACATTTTAGTGTAGTTGTCCCGTATAAGTAAATATAGATAGATGTTAACAAAGCATAATATGATCATGAATAACGACAAAATTTGCATAATTTACCAGATTAAGGACATTGATTAGTGATTTAATCCCCTTTTCATCCAAAGATCGAATATGATTCTCCACCCAACTTCCCAAGACTAAATCCAGCTCAAGAAAACCTCTTTGTTTACTCCTATACACCAATCTGTTCAATTTATGAAAACCAAATCAGATATCAACATCGATTACATTAATTAATCTTCTAAAAAGCTTCTGTATCACTCAACAATTCATATGGAGATTATAAAAACACACCTGTTCACTAATTGCCGCTTGCTTTCTTCATTTGACAGATCGAAATCCTCTGATTCAGCACCATAATTCAAAGAATAGAAACGAGAAAATGAATTAACACAAGGCCTGAAATTTAAATAATAACATTAATAGAAAAACAAGATTAGGCATAACACACACTGATACACACTCTTTCAAAATTAGGCGAAATACAAAGCCTGAAATTTAGAGAAAAACATTGATAGGAGAACAAGATTAAGCTTAACACACACAGATACAAAATTGCATCACACGAACAAAAATTAAGCATAAAATACACACAAATAATTAGACGAAGCACAAGGCCTATAATTTACATAAAAACAACAACCGAAGAAGAAATTAGGGCAAAAAACGCACTGATACACACACTTCCAAAATTAAGCAAAACACAACCTGAAAAATACATACAAACATCGATCGAAGAACAAAATCAAGGAAAGCACACACTGACACACGCATACTTAATTGATAACCTACAATTTGTTTAACCTGTAAACATATTGATACTGAAAGACACCGTTTGCCGATGCGCCACCGTGTACCCGAGCCGGAGCTGCAGTTGAATTAAGAAAGCGAGAAATGCCAAATAATACAGTTCTTCTCAAATTCGCCATGATTTTGGGATCTCTGTCACTTTGTGATCGATTTCACTGTGAATTTTAAAGTTTGGTTCTGTTTTATGTGTTTGATTTTTGAGAATCGTAAAGTAAAGTGGTGACGTGGCGGATGGGGAGGAAGGCGGTTGTTTTTGTGAACAGATGAAAAGAACCGTGGCAATTTTGTAGCCACTTTGAAAACCAAAATACAAGAGTAAATTTCAGGGAAGAAGTCCTAAGTTGTTTACCACTTTTTGCAGTTACAGAACTTAATTTATTACACTAGCGTCTTTGGTGTATACAATTTATTACACTATGGTTCATGCTGCCCTTCTAAATGATGAAAATACCCTTTTGGTCTTTTGTAATAAAGTAAAGATAAGGGATCGTGAATGTAATAAGTAATAAACACAAGGACTATATGTGAAATTTACTCTATTAATTGATTTTTTTTTCTTTTTTCTCTATAATTCACCTCCTTCCGCAACATTCAAACTTACCACCCACATCTATCTCTTTGAATTCAAACCTCAATAAATAATCATTATCGCCGCGTCATCAAACCCCTGCATCTGGTTGCCTTCTCCATTTATTCCGCCACCGATAACGTTCTATCGACCTGTGTGTACAAAACACCAACTCCTCTGGCGACATACATCAATTGTATGAATCACCGCGTGTGCAAACCACAAACTCCTCTAGAGACGTGCATAAATTGTCTGAATCAATTCAGGTCGATAGAACGTCGTAGGCGGCGGAACAACTGGAGAAGGCAACCAGATGCAGTGGTTGGTGATGGATCGACTTTTCAGGGGGTTTGGTGGCGCGACGATAATGGTTATTTATTGATGTTTGAATTCAAGAGATAGAGGTAGGTGGTGAGTCTGAATGTGGCGGAAGAACATGAATTAAATAGAAAAAAGAAAAAAAATCAATTAATAGAGTAAATTTCACAGATGGTCCCTGTGGTTTATCACTTATTACATCCAGAATCCCTTATCTTCGCTTTATTACAAAATGACAAAAGTTATTTTCGTCATTTAGAAAAAATTTAAGGGCAGTAGGGACTATGGGTGTAACAACTTATATACACTAGGGATGTCCAATATAATAAACGAAGTTCATGGACTATAGCTGTAATAAGTGGCAACCCTAGGATCCTTCCGTATAATTTACTATATAAGTAATCAATGCATTGAAAAATGATTATTGAAATTGAAATTTTAATTAATTTTGCATATACCTCCTTAATTGTTTTAAACATGGGTTGTATACAATTTCGGGTTAATTAGGGATGTTAATCTATGAGAGAAACAACTTCAATATGAAAATAATTTTAGAGTTGGGTCTACTTAAAACACCTTACAAACTTTCTCTAAAAGGTATTCTTGTTCGTAACGAACTTTCCAAGATATTCGAATTTTGGTCATCATGTAGCACTCTAATCATTATCGTTTATACTTTATAATGAGCTTAACCTGACTCAAATAGTAAATGTTTAATTAATAAACAATTGAACTTGAACTTTAAAAAAAGAATTCGAGTCTCCTAGCCATCGCCAAATAATTATAAACATATGTTAAGCGTTCCATCCCGAACCCGTTTAAAGTACAATCAGAAAATTAAATGTTGTCCATCATAAACTTAGACTTCATTTTTTTAAATATGAATGTTTTATGCTTGTTTATATTTATCAAAGTATATTATTTATTTTAAAATTATAATAAATAGATAATACATTATTTGTAATAGCTAATTTATAATTTTTATTCATATAAATAGTTCATATTAAACTATAATAATATTCTTAGTGGAAGGGAGGAAATATAAAATGTGGTAAAAATAAAAGAAGAATATGATTATACTGTGATAAAAACAGTATAAAAATTGCTATTTAAGAATCAGTATTTTATACTGATTTGGGTCTTCGAGCATGGTCAAAGGATAGGGGCTCAATTCTCAACCCAATTTCTGGTATATGCGGATATCCCTAATGTATCTCCTTCCTTTACCAATTACCATAATCGTAAGTACCTTAACAAACTCTACCCGAAAAATACCGGAATCCCCTCAAACGGGTCACGTTATATCATCTATTCGAAAATATCCTTCAGTTATTACTTTACGCAAATTCACAAATATCTTCAAACCTAATCCCCAAATTCACACAAAAAATCGCATCTATAAACCTAGATCTCTTCACTTCTAGCAGGATCACCGCTATGCATTTAATCAATTAGCAATTTGTGTATTGATGACGTCGCCGGCGATTGAACATTCCGATCAACGGCTGGCCGGAGGTTGTAATCCGGTGAAGAAACCGGGACCAGTGTCTATGGATCACGTGTTATCAGCATTGGGGGAAACTAAAGAAGAACGTGAATCGCGAATTCGTAGTTTGTTTAATTTCTTCGATACATCAAACGCCGGTTATCTGGATTCTGTTCAGATTGAGGCAGGGTTATCGGCGTTGCAAATTCCGGCAGATTATAAGTATGCGAAGGAGTTGCTTAGGGGTTGTGATGCTAATAGAGATGGTAGGGTTGATTATCAGGAATTTAGGAGGTATATGGATGATAAGGAACTTGAATTGTATCATATTTTTCAAGCTATTGATGTTGAACATAATGGCTGCATTTTGCCAGAGGAACTATATGATGCTCTTCTTAAGGCTGGTATTATACATTACTTCACCTGTTTTTATGCTTATAATTCGATGCATTTTACTTCAAGTGTGTGAATTTGTGGCTTGAAACTGGATAACAATGATTTATAATTGAGAATTATGTTGATAAGATTTTGTGATTGTAGATATATGATCTGAATGGTATACTTTATAGAATGCTAGCATTTTAGCTTTACACAGTGACTCATAAAGAAAAATAACTTTTGTATGAAAATGTCTTCTTGGACCATTGGACCATTTTTCCTGTAGCTTGCTTATCCCATTCGTTAAATTTCCGAGCCACCTATTTTGCCACCTATTCTCATTCATGTAGTTAAACAGCTATACCATGAATGTTTATATTTATCTTTTTATTTGCTAATTTTCCAACAATATTCCTTTTAATTAAGTTGCATCTTATTAGCCATCACAGCTTTTCTTTTGCAGGGATAGAACTTGATGATGACGAACTCGCTAGTTTCGTGGAACGTGTCGATAAAGACAACAACGGGATCATAACTTTTGAAGAATGGCGGGATTTTCTTCTTCTTTATCCACACGAAGCAACAATCGAAAACATTTACCAATATTGGGAACGTGTTTCACTAGTAGATATAGGAGAACAAGCCGTGATTCCAGCTGGCATTAGTAAACACGTTCACGCCAGTAAATACCTAATCGCCGGAGGAGTCGCCGGAGCCGCCAGCCGGACCGCCACCGCACCGCTAGACCGCCTGAAAGTAATGCTACAAGTTCAAACATGTAACTCATCATTCGGGCCCGCGGTTAAGAGTATATTTAAGGAAGGCGGGATTTTATCTTTTTTTAGAGGGAATGGATTAAATGTGATAAAAGTGGCCCCAGAAAGTGCGATTAAGTTTTATACTTATGAGATGTTGAAGGACATTATTGGTGGTGGTGATAAAGATGATATTGGGACTTCAGGGCGGTTGTTGGCGGGAGGAATGGCGGGAGCGGTTGCACAGACGGCGATTTATCCTATGGATTTGGTGAAAACTAGGTTGCAGACGTATGCGTGTGAAAATGGAAAAGTTCCTAGTTTAGGAAAACTTTCTAAGGATATTTTGGTCCAAGAAGGGCCTCGGGCTTTTTATAAAGGGATTATTCCTTCACTTCTTGGTATTATTCCGTATGCGGGAATTGATTTGGCTGTTTATGAGAGGTTGAAAGAGTTGTCGAAAACATATATTTTTGTTGATAGTGGTATGCACCCCCGATATAAAATATTTAAATTTGAATTATTATTATTTTTTTAACTTTTTTATTTTATTTGCAGAACCTGGTCCTCTTGCGCAATTGGGTTGTGGGACGGTTTCAGGGGCCCTTGGAGCCACATGTGTGTACCCGTTGCAAGTTGTAAGGACAAGGTTATTATTTGTTCACTTATTTTTCTATAGGTGGCAAAATGAGCGGGCCAAAAGGTAGGTTGGGTAATGGGAAAAAAACATGTCGGGTCAAGCATGTTTCACCCAACCTAACCCAATAAAAAATGAAATGAAATAAAATAAAATAAAAATAAAAAATGATAATAATATTGTTTTGGGTTGGGTTGGTTTACAGGATGCAAGCGCACCGGCCTGAAGGAGCAGAAGCATACAAAGGGATGTCTGATGTATTCAGGAGAACGTATCAAAAGGAAGGGGCGCGCGGTTTCTACAAAGGTCTTTTCCCGAATCTTCTAAAAGTTATCCCCGCTGCAAGCATTACATATATGGTTTATGAAGCTATGAAAAAAACACTAGATCTCGAATGATCATCAAATCATGATGATGATGTTAGTGATGATGATGATGAAATGTAGAATAAGAAATTAGTTGATTAGGTGATGGTCATTATTCAAGTTGCATGATTAGATGTTAACTTCCCACTTGGAAATGGGATGCAGGATTTTTGTAAAGCGGAAAATATGTTGTTGTTCTACTACAAGATTATGTTGAAATCGAGTACATCAAACATGCCAATTTTTTGTTACATCAATACATGTTGAATTGTGATATTTTTTTTTTCATGAATTGTGCTTAGTTTTAGCTTTGGGCATAATCGGCACTTTGATTATAAAAAATAATGTTTCAATTTGACTCTACTGTTTGAAAACATAATAATCAATGTTTTAGTGTTTGATAAACCTACTGACTCATTGTTGGATTTTATCCATTTAAAGCAGGCTTCGTAACTCCATCAGTTAAAACTTGAACTTTTTTCCGGCTCATTTGTCGTTATCTCATTTCTTCATGTAAGAATCCGTTAACTCTTGAGTTCGGGTGACATCCGACTCAGTATGACTCTGAAGAATTTTGGGTTTTATAACTTTCTAAACTCTTTTTCATCTTTTGCTAAATATATTACTTCCTCCGTCCCATTTTTATTGTGCATGTTTCCTTTTTTAAATGTCCCAAAATGACTGTCCACTTGAAAATTCAACCAATCAAAAAACACTTAGGTGGTAAAGCTAAAATTTTATTGGTTGCACAATCTAATAGATGCACTTTTCTTAAACTGTGTGATATTCAAATGTGGACACTAATTTTGGGACGGAGGTACTACTATGAAAAAAGTAAAAAAAAAAAAATTTGATTTATCACAAAAGATTAAAAAGAAAATAAAAATACAGAAGAACATGCTTTTAATTTATTGGAGCTTATATGCTAATGTATTGTCCATTGACTTACAAATGTATAAATAATAATAATACATATGATAAATAAACATTTCACTAAAATGACAACATTTGCAATAAATCGCATGGGATCAATTTTATACTTCACTAGAGATCAATTTGCTATTCAAATGACAACATAAATATACAAATTTAAGAAAAATCCCTAAAAATGAGCTTAAATATGTCTCTTAATGTGATTAAACCTAACACACAATGTGTACCAGCTTCAACAACCACAACGCGTCGCATTCCTATAAAAAAATGCAAAAGTTTCAATAAACAAGTTCTACTGGGTGTTTGTTAGGGATGGAAAAAACCTCCGAACCTGACGAAGAAACCCGAAACCGAATGTTTTCGGGTCGGGTCTAAGTGTTTCGGGTCAAGGTATCCCCGCCCCGATATATATAAATTATTATTATTTTATATATTAAATATATAATATATGTGTGTTATCGGGGATTTTCTCAGGTTCGGTTCGGGTTTCGGGGACGGGTCGGGTTCGGGGTTTGTAAAATCCCCGATGGGTAAAACCCGACCCGTCGGGGATCGGGTCGGGTTCTGGTTCAGTTTTTGATTTCGGGTTCAGGTATGCCAAAACCCGCCCCGAACCCGACCCGTTGCCATTCCTAGTGTTTGACTGTTTGTTAAGTGGATATAATAAAACTGACTATGTAAAAATATAAATAATCAGAATTACATAATGAAATGTACAAAGTTTTGTCCTATTGTGTCCCGTTTGGGTCATTAAAAACTATTTAAACCAAAATTATCATTATATATGAATCTAATGTTTTGCACATAAACTTAACATTTTTTGTATAATAATTTCATTTTTGAAACAATCATTTCTCTTTGTAAAAAACATTTATCCAATCAGAACACAATACAGAAAATTTCTTTTCATTAATTATAACATTCTTACAAAAAGTATCATATATAATTCCAAAAGTGAAACTTTTGTTTTCAAAAAATATCTAACAACAAAGATGTGAGACAAAAATATTTGAAATGAGGGTATAAACGCACGAAAAATAAGTGATTTTTGCTTTTCCTCCAATAATCAGTTTGTTGCAGATGTATGAAGACCAATTTAAATAATCAATCAATTTATCCAAACATTAAACTATTATTAAATAATTCGTGAAATGACATATATGTACCTGGATCAGAAAGAAGACTGATAACTCTATACAAGGAATCGGTGCGTGTGCATATACCGTACCTAACACGAGCATTTGTATCTACAACTTGTAGTGCCTATATAACATAATGCACGAGAAAAAAAAATGAAGTTAGAATATCGTGTGATTATTTAAATTAAGAAATTAATAAATAAGATGACCAGCAATAAAATATATGTGGGATAAATAAAAGTAGAAAAATCTCTAACCAGTCATCATGTTAAAAGAAGGGTAAATAAGTAAATCTATTTTACCGTTAACAAATCAGTTATGTTTCACTTAGTATGTAATTGTTTAACCAAAATTGAATAATCATATATAATCAAGGGTAAATTTATTTATCCAAATATTAATAACTGATTATTAAAGCATTATTATTTCGTTTCAAAATTATAAAGTTCAAGGCTTACTTGGGATATTGTTGTTTGATCAAGTTGAACACGAACATATGCATTATTCTTTGCTAATGCAATGACATCACTGCAAAAACAAGGGCCAATTTCGATAAGTTTATCTCTAACGGGCCAAATTGGAAAACTTTAAAAACTCAAGAGGATAATGAAACGGGTCGATCCACCCATTTTACCACGTTTTGGAGAAGTTAGAGGTGGCAAAATGGGTCAGGTCGGTTTGACCCGTAACACTTTCTAGTCCAATTTTAATATTCTTTTTTACCTCCTGCAAAAAACATTAATGAGGGTCCCCTTATCATCAACAATGGGCACTGAGCTTATATGTTCTGTAAAAGATCACATGATACAGTGAGATTTAATATTGATATTAATTTTAATATTTTTAAGTTTCGTTTTGGTAATTATAAGTTTTTGAGCTAGCGAGTCTGCTTTAGTAATTATAGTATTAAAAAACATACAAAGTTAATAACCATATAGGACTGAAAAAAACTTTTCTTTAATTACCAAAACAGACCACCAATTAAACTATATTTCTATTTTATGATGAATATATAAAAATGAAAGAATAAAACTTTAGAAAAAATAAAGAAATCGGTACATACCGTCTATTAACAATCTATAAGCATCACTAAGAAGATAATTAGGGGAAAATGTTTTTAATTCGCGTGTACCCCCAATTTCTCTAATCCAAGTACCTAATGGAAGTTCACCAATTGAATGTTCTAGAAGAGGCAAATACCTTGTACGATGTTCAAAATGCCTGCGTATATCTATATTTTCAAAATAATAAATATAGATTTAGAACGTAATAAATAATTAATTATCAGAGGGTAAAATAAAATTACATAGTTTGAGAGACCTTTTTGGTCATTTTATATATTAATTCCTTAAAATATTAAAATTTCCAACCACTCAAAGAATTCATCATCTAATTATTACAATTTAAAAAACAAAGGTTTTTCTTGTCTTTATAACAATGTAATTTTACATATGTCCCTGTTTAGTCATTGTACAAAGTTTTGTCCACTTGGATCATTAAGAAAATTTTAAATTAATTTATTTAATACAACAATTATCATTACATATAATTCTGACATTTCTATATGCAAATTTATCATTTTGTTATTAAAATTTATTTTTTTCAAACATTATCGTAACACAAAAAGGAAAAAAAAACTTACGTTCTAAAAGTCCACTAAGGCATGCAACATGAAGTAATTGTGGACAAGTTGAACCTTGTAAAACATAAAGGACTGGAATTGTAGATATATGATTTTGCAAGATTCTAACTGCAACATTATTCAGGGAATCATCCGGATCAACCTGTGTTTGAAAAATATATTGGGGACTATATGAAAATCAATAAAAATATTAAAATATTCGATAAAAACTGTAAAACTAGTACCCAAAAACAAGTATTTTTTAAACCTCTTTTTTAACGGGTTCAACTGAGTTTGGTGGTGTTGGATGAATTAGAGGTCGTTATTTCAACCCGTTTACTTTTGAATGGGTTGAACGTTGTCCAAAATGTATTTTTAATGCATACAACCTCCTAAATCGTTTTATACTTTTATTAAAAATAAAAATAATTTATTGTCGAAATAATTTAATTTAATTTAATTAATCTAATATTACAAATTAGTAATTATTTATAAAAAATTTAAATGTGTTGTACATTAAGCATTTCGGGCCATTCCTACCCAAACCGACTTGACTCGTTATTAATTAGGTCAAAGTAATCAGATTTCAAGAAGCACATAAAGAGTAGCTTAAGAAAATTGATTATTGAGACAAAGGTAAAATTACCGAAGTACCCCTAACTAGCTTACTTGGATCAACGGCCTTCTTTGGAGTTGAAGCTTTCCTTCTTTCCATGCAGATATTGTAGAAAATTGATGTACATTATTAGTTGTCATTAAACCGTTCCTTTGAAGCTGCAAGAATCAAGATTAATAATTATTTAATGTTTGTTACCAAAAAGAATAACAAAAATTTGTTATAAAATAATAAATTTAATGAGTTGTGTTATACCTCGATTAGGATCATAATGAAATCAGAACAAGTTAACATTCCTGAAATTTGTAGGTTGGCTGCATCCCAAAGGGGCGCAACAGCAAGTCCCTAAAGTAAGAAATATATTATAATTATATACAGAATTACAAAAAAAAAATAAAAAATAAAAAAATTAAGATCATCTTAATTAAGAAAAGTTTATAAACTTTAGAATAATAGCCTACTTTTACATGTGAAAGAATTTTACCTCTTCATACATAACAAGAAATGCTTCTTCCACAGTCATATTATCATCCAATGCATAAACCTAATGTTCATAAAGCATTACAACGATAGCAATTAATTACTTTTTACTAACTAAAAAAATATATTTAAAAATATATCATAATAAATTTGTTCAAACCTTTTCTGAATCGGGAATTAAATCATAAGCTTTGTAAGATGAAAAATGTCTAAATAAACGACGACGGGTTGTCTCTAAATCATCATCAGATAATTCCACCTCTAATTCAGTAGGAACACTACCAGATGTTGAAGCCTGAAAAAAAAAAAAAAACAAACAAGAAAACAATAATGTCACTAAAACTAGTATCATACACTTACAAGTGGCAAATCGGGCAGTGGGTAACGGGTCAAAACGGTTACAAAGATTATATTAATTCATTAATGATCTAAAAATTTGAATGAAATGATTTAGAAATACATTTTGAGCTACTTTGAACCCATTCGACCCGTTTTCTTTTAAGTTGTATTTTATTTAATCCATTATAGATAATACATAACCCAAATTTACCCAATATATTAAAACATAGCCCGAATCGATTCATTCACCAAATTATAAGTAAACGGGTCAAAATTGGCACCGAATACTTACAACATGAGCATGACTTCCATCATCACAACCATCAATATCCATAATCGGTTGATTATCATTTATAGGAAACATTTGTTGTTCCACAACAACATAATTTTTAACACCAAATTCGTCTTTTGTAATCGGTTGTCTTTCATCAATTCTCCACACACCGTCAACGAAGAACTTGAACTTTATCCAATTTCCGTACCCAAAAAAGTTCAAAAAAAAAACAAAAATTAAAATCTTCGACCAAATTAAGCTCTTGTAGCTCATCACTAATCTAATTATTTCTCACAAGCAACATTATCATTAGAACATTAAACTTCAATTTAATTACCGAATAATTAAACTAATTAGTTGACTAATTTTGACAAATTACCTTATGCAAACCAGGTGGTAGATCATAAATTGTCATAAAAGTTGTAGAAGAACCCTCAACACTAACCATCTGTTGATACTTGATCCACCTTCAAATATAACCACCAATTACATTATAATTCAGTGTCTGAACTATGTTTCACAGACTTGAAGTCAAAATGAAAACCAAAATTAATCAAGTAACAAAAAACAAACTTCAATTAACGAAATTAACAACATACGCAGTGAAATCGCCACATAGATATACTTGATTTCCACCGTGAGGCCACACAAAGTGTGTGTGAACCATAATTTACCAAAATTAGGTCGCCGTAAAACAGTATCCAACAATTGGAAATTGGAAACTGGGGGAAAAGTTAGGATTGAAACAAAAATCAAATCTTGATGAAGATCCTGCCGGCGAAACTTATGCATATAGAGAGATGAAATCTGTATATAATTAGGAAACAAAATTTTGGGGGGATTAGCCTAATTAGGAAACAGAATCTCCTCGATTTCTCAGAGCTGGAAAACAGTGGAAAATAAAAAAAAGTAGGGTTTTGCTAGTGACAGCTCTTAGGCTTGTCAATAAGGCATAAAGAGTTGTACATCAATTCAAAGGATGTGGTAATTTCTAAAATCCAGGAGTTAGTTAAGGGTTGAAGTATAAAATTATAATGTATATCTATTGACAGCCCTAAGGGCTGTCATTAGCAAAACCCATAAAAATAATATTTTCTATTTTTTTTTATGTCATGTTCTTTCACCCTTTTTTTCGCACATCAAATAATTATATTTCGTGTTGTTCTATTTCAATATCCTTTTAAATGAAAGTGTCACGTTTGGAACTATGTATATATGGTTTAAAGTGATTAAATGATATCGAATCATTAGCGTTTATGTAACCTTTGCTAAAATTATAATAAAAGGTGAAACAATCATTTATAAAAACATTACACACAAAATGTTAACCTTTACATTAGTGTGGAGCCCATTTTTGTCATTGGCAACTTTTTCATGGACTCACTAATCTTAATTCAAGTTTAATTCAAGTTTGGAACTTTGATAATATAGTTTGAAGTGATCATACGATATGAAATAATTAGCGTCTACGTAACGTCTGCTAAAATTAGTAATAAAAAGTGAAACGATTCATTCGTATTTTCTATACAAAATAAGAACACTGCCATATGAAATGTTCACCTTTATATAAATGTGGAGCCTAGTTTTGTCATTGTCAACTTTTTCTTTGGATTAATGTTAATTGTAATATCTGTTTTTATTTATAAAATCATCATATATCTTTATGCATAGTGTAGATGAATTTGTAAAGTTGTGTTGTATGTTGATACATCATTCTAAAAACTTTGTGATGATGTGCGATCACAATATTTGCAAATTCATAACAACGCCGTAGTCGTATCATATCAAAGGCTAAGTATAAAGAAGGTAGAATGTAGACAGTTATACCTTCACTAGGAAGTAGAAAACATGTTTACTGAAAAATAGTCGCCAAAGGTATGTGATGAGAAGCCATAATAAAAACATTGACTATTTGACTCTAATGTGCAATGTATGATTTCTGATTAAATGATTAAAAGTATATATTACTTTAACAAATATAGTATTTTCAAATAATTTTATTTCTAATCACACTTATTATTTTTATATTAAAAAAGAAAATCAGAGTATAGAATGCATACTCATATATTATGTATAAGTGTTTAACACCATAATATTGATGTATAGAAATTACTTTGTAATTATGATTCACACTTAAACATGCATACTCAGCAAATTTAATAGTTTAGTCCCACCAATAGAAGTTACTAAATAATATTTTAAAATATTAAAGTATTTTTGTTAATTTTTGTAGAAAGGTGACTTTTTATTTTTAAACTATGAAATTTTATTAATAGTCTTATATGCTTATTTTATTTTTTAATTGATTCTTTTGGTTGGTACTAGGATGGTTGAAATAACTAAAATCTAAAAAATATACCCGATCAACAATCTTAGTTATATATATTTTAATTTGCATTCTAGCACATCTCCCCCATACCTCGTGCACACATACATTTTACATGCTTTTTGCATTCACTACACTATCATACACAGAGGTCACACATAGTATAATATTTTGTACATGTATTCATACTCATATGTTTTTATTTATGTAAATTTTATAGACATATACACACATTTGCATTTCACACATTTCATCTCTCACATTTTTGCCACATGTCTCCTAAAAGCAATATCTTTACCTTAACTTTTTTTTTTTGGAAAAGCAATATCTTTACCTTAACTATAATTAATTAATTATGATTGTTATAATTGTTGTTGTGATGTTATTTTATTAATATCTCAAAAGAGACCAAACAACATACAAGCCCAGAGGCCCAAAAGAAAGATGAAATATACAAACGCAGAGGAGAAGTGAAGGACCAAATTATTTTCTGTTGATTTTATTAATTAAAAATGTTATACATCAAACATGTTGCATCTAACATGTTTCCGATTCATTTTGCGGATAGCTTGAAGTCAGCTCAGATGAACATCCGTAGTCACAAAAATATTTTCTTTTTTTCTCTTCTTAGAAATTTCACTTAGAAACCAAATCCAATCACTAAATTGCTATCCTTATTAGTATTCACTCTTTCAAAATCATGGATACCAATGTGCATGATATCGCAACTTAAAGGTTTATTCTTTTCTAGTTCTTACTCAAACCAACTTTATTTTATTCCCATTTTGAAGGGAACAAATGCTCACGTGTTCACAAATCACAAACAACAAATATTCATATAAACAATACCAAACATACCATCAACAACCATCCATAGGCCACTTTACAGAAATGAACTCCAAAGTTCTTACATTATTCTTCCTTCTTTTAGGTGCAAAATTCATATCTTGCTTGCCTCCTCAATCTAAAGGTAAAAAATGTTGCTTTTTAAAATGATTTGTTATTAACATGATTCCAATTGTAATAGATTTTAAGATCATAGCCGTTCATTATATTGTGAAAATTAATCATGTAGACGAGAAAGATGGCGGCAATATGAATGGAAAAGTTTATGACCATGAAGATGGCGAGAAACGACATGAATTGGTTTTGTCGAAGGCAAGTAAAGGGAAAGGTTCATATGGTGGTCAGAATAATCGGCCTCCGAGTACTAAGAAAAGCAAAGCTGTCTCGATGCTCATAAAACAACCCGAATACATTTCCAACATCCGAATTGGTGTTATCATCATGTCTTTGATGTTTGTTGTTGAGTTCTAGATTGTGGGAGCATATATATGATGTAAAATATCTTTACTTCTATTCTCTTCTTCATTCGGCTTGTTTGATTTAGCAAATGAATTTTCCGAATGTTTATATGTTTTCATTCTACTTATACGTTTGTATTTATATTGTGGTCTTGATTATAGTTTATTACTCTCTCCAATCCAACCTTATATTTTAATCAAAAGTATTATTATTGACCTTACCACTAACTAATACTTAAAATCTTGTGTCTAAGAGAAATGTAAACTTCTTTGTGGAACGGAGGGAGTATAATATTATTTATATTTATACTTGTTTTTTTTATAGTTGTGATTTACCTTTTAAACTTAAGCTAGAAATTCATTTTAAATTTAAGGGCTTCAGGCTTTAAAGGATGAAGCAGAATAACTTGTACATATTTAGTCCTTATAGTTTCATCTATTGTACAATGACATTAACGTCTCAATAAAAATATATGAATAAAAAACTCACAAAAAAAATTAAGATAAAATATAGCAGCCGCGATCTTCAATTCTCTGTACAGATGATATATGATTGTAGAAGGGTTTGATTTGATCGATTTCTTGATGTCTTTTAAAGGGTCAGGGCCGTCTCAAGCCGATTTGAGGCCCGGGGCGAAATATAAAATGGGGCCCTTAACATTTTCCGAACCATGCTCCGAACCATAATTCATAAAAATAACAACTAAATAAAACTCTAAATGAACTTGTATTTTCGAAATATAGAATGGGGCCCTTCCCTAATATCGATCAATTTTTATTTTGGGTTAAGTTTGGGCCTTTCTTGCAAGGTATGATATTTTTTTGGGCTAAATATATAGAGAAGTACTATAAATAGGGGGCCCTTTAGCGTTTGGGGGCCCGGGGCGGTCGCCCAGCTTGCCCAGCCCATTGAGCCGGCCCTGTAAAGGGCAAAACAGTAAAAAACCTTCTTAGAAATTCTCTTTGTGGAATTCAAATGTGGTTGATGTCTCATGCGATAATTTCAAAGCTAGTTTTTTTTAGCTCTTTTACTGCAACTGGTGCTCCACAATAAAATACACCTGCAAATTTTCATAACACAATAATTATGACATCACACATTCACATAACATGATGCAATAATTAGAACAATATTATGTTTTCCCATTGGTTATGATATTATATAATCTATTCTAACACGGCATTCTATTGTGGAAAATAGAGTAGGGCTGAGCATGTGTCAAAGCGGACCCCGACCGAACGACCAGGGCGCTAAATGTGGGTTAATTTCTGAAACAACTCGAAGCCCGACTTGAGATCGACAAAAAAATTAATAGGTTACAGTTGAGGCAAAAAAGTTTCGGGTCCACTCAAATAACCTATTTATTAAACGAGTTAGGTTCGGGTTTTTGATAATATAAATGGGTCTACCTGCTAACCCGATTAATTATTAAAGCATGTTTAAAGATAGATACATTAATTCTTTAGTAGGTTCTACATACACAATTATAGAAGTTGACATGTTTGACTCATTCAAACCGCTAACATGTTGGTGTTGAGATATATAGTCTGTTTATATAATCAAGTCGGGTTTGAGTTCAATGTTTCTGGCACGTCAACCCGTATACCTGAACTCTTGAACCCGAACCCAACCTAAATTATCACCCCTGGACCAAAATGTAAGAAATTAATTTTGTATGTTTTTTTGGTTCTTTAATTTTCCATTTGGGCCTTATATTTGTACATTTAATTTGTTTATGCAAGTATATATGCATCTGTATGTAGAAATCAGTAAGTATATGCGTGTGGAGAGTTTCTACTAAAGTGGGTCATAATAAAGTGGGATCAATCTCAAATTGGCTATTTTTGTAATTATAACTTTGTTTTGCCTATTTTTGTAATTTTACCCTTGTATTGCCACATCTATTAGAAAGAAACAGTTAAACCAAGATAGCAATGGGACTGACCTATTTTAGAATCCAGATGATTAAGAGCAATCTGCTTGTACACATTTTCCCACTTGGGTTTTGCAAAATGAGTCTTAACCCGAGTACCCGAAACAGGATCAACCCCGTTTTTCGCTTAATTTAACGACTGAATCGTAGTAATTATAGCCGATCTCACATCACCTTCCTCAAAAACACTTGTACAATGATTATGCATCTCTATAATACCATTTTTGTCTATTTCAGCAATTTCATTCATAACACCATCAAACCAATCATACGAACCTTGTTCTCTAGCCATCCAATAGAAGTAAGCTCGGGTTTTGTTATAACTATTTGAGCCCGTGGGACCCGATTGTAATCCCGCACCAATTTCCAAATCCCTTTCTTCCTCTTCTTTTGCTTTCATGTTATTCACTATTTCTTTCACGATGCTGATCATTGGTGTTGCTCCAATTCCTAACCCTATTAGTAATACAACGTCGTATTTCTTGTAGTCTTGTGCTGGTGCACCGTATGGACCATCAATTACAACTTTTGGGAATCTGAGAAAAAAAGTTGATCTCACTATTTTCATTACTCGAAGTTTTATATGATTATATACTATCTAGAAACATTCGAATTCGCTTACATTGAATTTTCCCATTCGTATGCATATCTAATATGGATATCACTATCTTCATTACTCGAAGTTTTACATGCCTACAAAAAACCAGAAAACACATATAAACTGATACATCTCCTCAAACTTATACCCATACTAATTTCTGAATATAAACCTACGTAACATGTTATGTACCTTTTTGAAGATATCTATTAGTTTTCCGGTCCAATCACCATTGTTTTTAATATGCACACTTAAGTAGTCATCTCCAGGGGCAGAAGTAATAGAAAACGGGTGCCTGTGCACATATAAATTTGGTACAACTTTTCATTTATAAATTTAGGTCACTTTTCGTAGTTTAATGAATTAACGGGAATTTTAAGGTTGGACTCACCATTCAAATGGGGAGACAGCAGAACACTTGACAAACATGTATTGTCCACTTTGGTATTTGAATCCTTGAGGCTTTGACATATGAAGTGTCACTAAATTTTTCTGATAAACAGCCGCCTTTAACACATTAAAATATCATTAGTATCTCATCTTGTGTATAAATAGTTGGTAAAAACCGAGTTAGCAAAATATGCACGGAATATAGGCATGGTTCATATATAAACCGAATTGAACCTCTCGGAACCTAACCTTTCGGAACCGAACCGGTAACCGAGAAAATGGTTTCAGCCAGACTCAGGAACGAATTAATGATGCTCGGGACCGGACTGCGAAGCGGCCGGAACAAACCAATAACCAAAGAAATTTCTTCGACTTTTCAGGTTTGTCCTTGATTTTCGATCAAACCGTACCAGACCAGACCGAGAACCAATTGATATAGCTCGGTTTGGTCCGGTTCGGTTCTGCAGTTCTGTTGGAACAAAATCACAGATCAACTTCTTACTGATGCTGCAGTTAGTACTGATCATGTTTACTACTGATGAATATTATGTTTAGTACTGATGGGGCAGAAACTTACTACTGATGAGTTGATACTGGTGAAGTCTATAACTTAGTTACTACTGATCAAGGCATATTGAAGATACTACTGATCAATAGTAGTTACTACTGACGATGGTTTTGGACTTACTACTGATCACCAGACTTACTACTGACGATGCTCATTTACTACTGGTGATTGGTTTTACTACTGATACGCTTTTATGGAACATATCAAGTCTGAGATCTTCGCAGAGATAGTTATAGAATGTAATTCAATGTATATCTGTATAATTCGAATGTAAATCAAGTCCTAGAATAACTAGGGTAAATAGTTTAGCTTCAAGGACTATTATAAATAGTTCCTTACGAATTGTAAACGTACGTGTGTATTGTTAATCGATAATATACATTGAAGCTTTTTGTGAAACTGTGTTCTTAATATTCTCGCATATTGTTCTTACAGTTTATTGTTCTTAATATATTGATATAGTGTTGATCCGCTGCAACTTCTATTATCAATTAGATCTAAAGGTGTTTATTAACTCTTCATAGTTAATCGATCCTGAAAAGTGGTATCAGAGCTTATTGGTTCTAGATCTACTATTTGTTAAGAACAACAAAAAGTTTTAATCCTTAAAACACACACATTATTAATCATGACTGATAATAATGAAAGCACTCAAGCCAACAAAATCCCTATACTCACTCCCAATAACTTTGGGATGTGGAAGAATCGTATTAAGCAATACATGCTTATTACTGATTATTCCATGTGGGAAGTTGTCATTGAAGGAAACAAAACTGGTCCGGCTCAAGCAACCAGTTCTGCAACTGAAGCAGACAAACTAAAGTGTGAAAAGGAGAAGAAAGACAGAGGAATCGAACTCAAAACTCTAAGCACTCTCCTACTGGCCATTCCTAATGACTATCAACATCTCTTTGTTGAATTTGATGATGCTAAGGTGCTGTGGCAAGCACTGGAGAAGAGATTCGTTGGCACCAAGAGCACAAAGAGGAACATGAAGTCTGTTCTTAAGCAAGACTTTGAAAACTTCAAAGAAAAGCCCAATGAGACACTCACTCAAGTGTTTGACAGATTCAACAAGCTAATTGGTGAACTTAACCAGGTTGGGGTTAAGATCGATGGATCAAGAAGATGTCAACATGAAGTTCCTAAGGTCTCTTAGTGAAGAATGGGCCATGTATACAGTGATATACAGACAGAGAGATGCACTAAAAGAAAAGGAGTTAGATGAACTCTACAATGATCTCAGAGTATTTGAAACTGAGGTAAATCAAAAGAACCCTTCTATTTCTTCTAATAATGCTGCATTTGTATCTAGTACAGGTCAAGGTCAAGAAACCTCCACAGGAAAGGCTGCAGATTCTGAAGATGCTGCAAGAGAATCATTTTTCACTAGTCATGTGCATACTGCACTGATTAGTGATGATTTGGAACAATTGAATCCAGATGATCTTGAGGAGATGGATCTTAAATGGCAGATGTCTATGCTGAGCCTAAGAACCAAAAGGTTCTTAAAAAGGACTGGTAGGACAAGTCTCAACTACAACAAAGGTGACAAAGCTGGATTTGACAAAACTAAAGTCAAATGTTACAACTGTAACAACCTTGGTCACTTTGCAAAAGAATGTCCTCAGCCAGACAAAAGATCAAAATCAACTGCTCTTGTTTCACAACAAGGACAAGGCTATGACTGGAGCTTCCAAGCAGAAGAGCATGCTCAAAATCAAGCTCTCATGGCCTTTACTGACAGCAAATCTGAGGTAAAACCTAAACCTTGTACTTCTGAATGTATTAAAATTGTTAAAAATTTAGAAAAAGAAAACACTAAATTAAATGAAGATTTAGCAAAAGCATTAAGAAGAAATCATGAATTTGATGGTGTGATTGCTGATCAAGAACATCAGATAAAGGTGTACCAGATGATTGATCAAAGGATAAAGGAAGAACTGCTCCAAGCTGTAGATGAGAAAGAGTACTATGAATTAAAAAATAAAGAACTAACAAGTAAATTAGAAGAATGTCAACTTGAAATTGAACAAAATAAATTGACAATTAAAAAATTTGAAAGAAGTACTAAAATTCTTGATGAATTAACTAATAATCAAACTACAGAAAAAGTTGTTCATGGAGTGGGATATCATGCTGTACCACCTCCATATAAATTCATCCCTCCACTTAAAGATAGTTCAGAAAGAATCATAAATGAATTAAAAAGTGAAAATCAAACTGAATCTAATACTGAAACATCTGAATCAAATGAATTTTCTGATGATGATAGAACTACAAACTCAATTGAATTTTCAGTCGTTCAAACTAAATCTCCAAACTCAATTGATACAAGTTTTCACACAGCACAAAGTGAAGAAAATTCTCCTAAATATAATGCAGAAAATATACCAAAAATTTTAAAAAGGGGAAATGAAAGAAATAAAAATCAACTCTTAGATCAAAGGATACCTGAAGGTACTAAAGGTAAGAAATTAAGATGTGTTATATGCAACAAAGTAAATCATTTAGCAAAGGATTGTCACTTCAATCCAATTAACTGTAAAGAATTCAAAGCATTTAAAACTTCCAAAGAAAAGGCAAAAACACAGAAGTTAAAAGATACTACTGGTTCTTCAGTAGTGAATAAAAATAAAACTCCAATTGCTGAAACACCAAGATTTGGAAGAAGTGCACCAAGATTTGTGCAAAACAGAAGAGTTGGAAGCCCAAAGAACAGCAATTACTTCAAGAACAATGGAAAATCAAATCTGTTAGGTCACAACACCCCTGGTTTGTTAGTTAATGAGTAGATTGATTTATACAAAAGACAATTAAAGTGTAAAACACAGTATTAGAGTCGGTGTACAAATCCACTAAGTGTGGTATGCTGCGGAAAAGCAATACCACTGATCAATTATAAATATGTGAAAGTGTAAAGTAAATTGGTGAGTACTCCTTTGCAAGATGATCTCTATTTATAATGTTATAGAGATCTTACATGATGAGCAAAGGAGTAACCGAAGGACTAAGTAAGGAAAATGACTAAGATCAAGGGATTTGATCTTAGTCCGTTACTATACTGAGTATCACTCAGTCCTTCTACTCAGTCCTTGTACTCAGTATCACTATCTGATACTGAGTACTGATACTGAGTTCCAATACTGATCACTCAGTATCAGACCTAAACTTAGCTATATTATTCTACATATAAATCAAAGCTAGTCTAGGTTGTTTTGTTATCTTAAGATCCAAAGGGGCAAGGCTTTTTGCCTTAACAATCTCCCCCTATCTAATGATAACAAAACAATTACAAAGAGATAAACAAAAAATACAACATGATAGGTAGCAATATCTTCTTCTTCATTTGCTGTTGATGGCTTCATTCTCATAGAAGACTTCTTGTTTAATGTGGACAAACTCCTCTCTGCTTTTGAGTTCATCCCTTCTACTATTTAGAACTGCAACAATCTTCTTTCTGAACCAAGAGTCTTCTTTCTTGGTGATCATCCATTTCAGTCCAACAAGGTGACTGATTTGAGCTCTTGGTAGATCTTCTTCAGAAATGAAGCACTCTCTATCCTCTGAGTCAGTATACATATATCCAGAAGTTGGATATATGACACTCTTTTGATCCTGAAAGACAAGGTTAGGAGGAAGAGGGTACTTTCTGAGATACTTGTATGTATGAAGGCACTCTGGTCTGTTGTTTGAGTAAGCCTCAGTCATCACACTGAGTGTTCTGTACTCTATTTCATGAAGTAAATCCTTCTCATAACATACTGCAGCTACTGCACAGATCTCATCCAAGACTATTTGATCATAAGTTGATTTCTTTGGAAGCTCTTTGATCAGTCTTGTGATCTTCACCCAGTCTTGAAGACCAATTCTTTGAATATCATGAATAAATATCTTCATGGGGGGACTGGTTAAGCCAGTACAAGTGATAGTAATTCTTCCTTCTTTGAGCTTTACTTTTACTTTATTGACATCCAGATTTAACCAATGTATCCCCCTTACATTTTGAAATGTTTTGGTCCTCAAGAACTCCTTTCTTTGTTCCTTATACTGAGTCCTAGCAGCAACCATATTCCAATAATGTTGAATATGGTCTGGACCCTTTCTTGAGATTCTATGTGAAGGACCAGGAGTATCAGTATCTGGGTCAGATTCTGGTTCAGTTTTGACTCCTAACTCTTGCTCATATAAAAATCTTTCTTGCTCTGCCCAGAGTTGTTGAGAAGTCAGTCTTGGAGCCTGCTCGGTATCACTTTCCCTTGTATGAACAGGTCTTCTTTGTCTTGTTACCAAAGGAGCAGATTCCTCACTTGATTCGGAAGAAGTGAGAACAGCATTGATAGGTCTTCTTGATAAGGAACTCCTTCTTCTAATTACCAGATTTTCTGGTTCTACATCATCCGAGGATGATGATGAAGAACTTTCTTGTTCTACCAGATTTAGTGCATAGTTTACTAAATCTGGTTCTTCATCTTCATCATCAGCAATAGGCCAGATGAAAGGCCTATATACCACAATTTGTAAATTATTCTCTTCAAGAGCAGGTGGCTCAGAATAAGTTTGCTGTGGTTGGTCAGTATGAGTCTCCCCCTGAGCAGATGGCTCAAGTGGGTCTTGAACTTGTAATGCTGACCTTGTTCTTTGTCTTCTTCTCTCATACTGAATGCGAAATGGCTCAGTATGAGGGCTTTGCTGATGTTGTTGTTGTGGAGGTTGATCTTCATTCAATCTTCTTCTTTTCTCCCCCTGAGCAGAAGGCTCAGTTTGATCAACCTCAGTATCTCTTTGTCTCTTCTCCCCCCTTTTGTTATCATTTGATGAGGAGGGAAGAGGATCAGTATCACCACCCATGTCCCCTTCAGGTTGTTCAAGAGTAGGGGAGGGCATGGGCTCAGTTGCAGCATCAGTATCACCAGCACCTCCTTCTCCTTCTCCTTCTTCATTGTGGTCACCATGTGAGAATGGTGGAGTTTGTGGAGGCTGCTGTGGTTGTTGAAGTAGTGAGACTGACTGTTTGATAGAGTCAATATCACCACTCATCTTGTGCATTCTGGCTAGTATTGTATTTTGAGTTTGTTGGATGGCCAGAATGTGCTGCATGATTGCTTGCAGAGTCACTTGGTCTGCTGCAGCCTGAGATGCCTGAATGCCCTGCACAGATGGTGCTAAAGAAACAAAAATATAAAACTGGTTAGAAAGAAAGGTTTATCAAATAGAATTGTGGTGTTGTTTAATTCTACAATCATATAAACAGAGTTTGTGAAGTCTGTATTTCATCTGGTATAGGATGAAATATTGTGGACTTGTGCATAGCATGTGTAAGAAGATTTTAGTAAAAGTGAGTGTGAAAATTTAAGTAGCTCAGTATAGGATAAGTCACATTTACTAAAAGGTTTGGGTTTGGGAATTCGAAGCCTGGGATGTGCTTCTTGATATTTTCAATGTTTATCACTCGGTATTAGAGTGATAACAGAAATGTGGCTAAACCCCATGGGAAATATTTGGATTTTGTGGCTTAAGGGTTTGTGATCATTTCTTAAATGATGCTACCCAACTCAAAAATAAGTTGGACATTATTCAAGCAGCACCAGTGGGTGTCAGTATGACATCAACCACCATTGTCTCTTTAAATGTTGAGACAACTGTAGACTGACAATGATCAATTTTGTGTGCTCAGTATATGAATTTTGCATAGCAGCAGTGGGCTAGCTATGTTGGCCATAAAAGGATATATATTTGAAAGATCGTTTGAGACTTTGGTCAGTATTGAGTTGGTACTGGCCAATACTTAGTCTCTATTTGGGAATGAAATATATATATATAAGTTTAAGGGCTTTTTAGAAATTCATACCTGAGACTCTGTCAGATTCCCTTCTAGCATCTGCAGAGGTCGGTGCAGGATCATGTGTTTGTTGATGTGCAGCACCAACATCTTCAATGACTTGCTGAGCACCTTCCAGTGTAGTTTGCTCATATAGAATCTCCACATCAAGAGGAACATGAGGTTCCTCAATTGGTTGAGCAGTTGGAGCTAGTTCTGGACCTGGAAGGTCAGCGGTGGCTGCAACAAGGCTTTGGGCTTGAAGAGATGCAGTTAATGATGGAACATTTGCAGGCTGCATCTCCTCAGATGATAAGTTTCCCATAATAACAGGGGAAATATGTCTTCTTCTTCTTTGGAGGACCAGTGGTGTGTCTTCTGAGGACTCAGTATCAGAAGCTGGTTCAATATGAGGAGCATCAGGATCTTGTGCAGGTGGAGAGATATGTTGTTGAGTTGGTTCTTGGACTTGTGGAACATCCTGTATCTCAATGTCTGGACCGGCCTGTGCTCCATTACCACTATTATCATTATTATCATCATCATCATCGTTGTCTGACTCAGTATCAGACATGTCTTCTGCATCATCAATGTGTTCTTGAACAATGGCCCACATTGGAGGACTTAGAAGAGGCTCTCCTTCTCTTGACCTGTAAAAGAAAATCTTCTCACTAAGCGGAGGAAGATCAACTCTTGGACTATGAAAATCATCATAAATGTGTGTGGGCATTGAGTGTTGAAAGATGAGTGATAGAAATCTGCAGAAAGGGACATTGCATTCCCTTGTGTTAGCTCGAACCAGAGTAGCTAATTCATTGAAAATTAGGCGAGCATAATCAATATTTCTTCCATAGTACAGAGCATGTACTATTTGCATCCCAAATTCGTTTATTTGGTCCAAAGCTCCCGTCTTGTGGGTCATACATCGAATTATTGTTGTGATGAGAATACCCCACATAGGACCAAATTCATTTCTTTTGATTGTGCCCGTTGTTCCTCTTCGACCCAAAAATGGCAGTACAGAGCGTGCCTCTGATCTATCAACAAATGGGTCATACTGAGCTTGTGCTGGAAGCCTCAGTGTTTCACGAATAATTGCAGTAGAGACAAAAGCTCTTCTTTGATCCCTAATTACCCATCCAGCAATCATATCTGGAGAATCGAGTGTGGCAGAGTACCAAAACTCGCATAACATTTCTGGGTAAATTGCTCGAGGAGATAATGTCAGTGCACGAGCAATTGGGCAATGCTTCCTAAAAGTCACGATGTTTGTGAACTCTTGGCATGCCCAGGCTTGAGGAATATTGAAATTTGCTGTGATGTTGTTCCTCGCAAATCTGGGTACTTCATTATTTCGGAATTGGATTTCCGATTCAACGTCTGGAGCAACAAAAGTGTAATTCGCCATCTGTGATTTGGATTTGAAAAAGTGTGCTTGCTAATAGAAAGTGAAATCGTTAATCGCAGAGAGAATTGAAAATGAAGGAAAGAAATAACAGTTAAAAAAAATTTTGAAGTAAAAATAAGCGTTTATTTATAGGAGATTTGAAAGATAATTGGTATTGGGAAGTAAAAAACGGCTGATTTGACTGCCTTATCCTCTGCCAACGGTAACTTTCCTATTAAGAAAGGTTACCGTTTGAGCAGTATAAGGATTAAGCTCGGTTTGAGCGCCGTAATACCCCAATACTGAGTAAAAAAAAAAAAATTAATTTTAAAAAAATTTTAAAAATATAAAAACAATTAATTTACTCTTGAAATTAATAAAAAAATAAAAAATTTAAATTTTGATGATAACAGACTAGTGATACTGAGTGGTCAGTATCAACAGGAGTGATACTGAGCGCTCAGTTTTAAAGAAAATTTAAGAAAGATTAAGGATTCAACATACCTAATTGCCCTAGTAAATACATAAACCTTTCCTCAGGAAGAGGTTTAGTAAACACATCGGCCAATTGTTCATCTGTTGGTACATAATCTACTTCAACCTTACCTTTTTCCACATTATCTCGAATAAAGTGGTGTCTGATATCAATGTGCTTGGTTTTGGAGTGATAGACTGGGTTCTCTGTGATAGCAATAGCACTCTTGTTATCACAATGAATGGGAGTCTTATGAAAGTTGAACCCATAGTCTAAGAGTTGATACTGCATCCATAATAATTGTGCACAACAACTTCCTGCAGCAACATATTCTGCTTCTGCTGTGGAAGTTGCTACCGAATTTTGCTTCTTGGATGACCATCCAACAAGTCTTCCACCTAGGAATTGACATCCTCCACTTGTGCTCTTTCTGTCCAATCTACAACCTGCAAAATCTGCATCTGTGTACCCTTCAAGGTCAAAGTTTGAGTCTTTGGGATACCAAAGACCCAGGTTAGGAGTACCTGAAAGATATCTAAAGATGCGCTTAACTGCTTTCATGTGTGATTCTTTAGGATCAGCTTGATACCGAGCACACAAACATGTGGCAAACATAATATCAGGCCTACTAGCAGTTAAGTAAAGTAAGGAACCAATCATACCTCGGTATGTGGATTGACATACTGGTTTACCAGTTTCATCCTTACTTATCTTATCCTGAGTACCCATAGGAGTGTGCATGGAAGATAAATTTTCAAATTTGTATTTCTTTAACATGTCATGCACATACTTACTTTGATTTATAAAAGTGCCATCAGGCTTTTGTTCAACTTGTAAACCAAGAAAGTAAGTAAGTTCTCCCATCATACTCATCTGATACTGAGTTGACATTATCTTAGCAAACCAGTCACACATTGACTTGTCAGTGGAACCAAAGATAATATCATCTACATATATCTGAATGAGTAAAATGTCAGAACCTTTCCTTTTTGAAAATAATGTTTTATCAATTTTACCTCTTGTAAATTTATTTTCAATAAGGTACTCAGACAGGGTGTCATACCAGGCTCTTGGAGCTTGTTTGAGCCCATTAGAGCTTTATCAAGCTTGAAAACATAATTAGGAAATTTGGGATCAACAAAACCTGGAGGTTGTTTAACATAAACTTCTTCTTGTAGTTTTCCATTTAGAAAAGCACTTTTGACATCCATCTGATAAACTTTGAAATTCTTAAAGGCTGCATATGCAAGATACAACCTAATAGCTTCAATTCTTGCAACTGGTGCAAAAGTTTCATCATAGTCAATGCCTTCTTCTTGCCTGTAACCTTGAGCAACTAACCTTGCTTTGTTTCTGATGACAACACCATCCTTGTCCATCTTGTTTCTGAACACCCACTTAGTACCAATAATAGTTTTGCCAGAAGGAGGTGGTACTAAGTTCCAAACTTTGTTTCTCTCAAACTCTGTGAGCTCTTCTTGCATAGCCTCTACCCAATCTTCATCTAATAAAGCTTCATCAGCTTTCTTTGGTTCAATGGTAGATAAGAAACTTGAGAAGAAACAAAAATTTGCAGTTGCTTGGGTTGGAAATTCTAATTTTCTTCTTGTTTGGACACCTTCTTCAATAGGACCAATAATGTTTGAGTGTGGATGGTCTCTGTGTTCCCTTAAATGGTTTCCTAAGGGAGCATTTGAAATAGGATCAACAATATCTTGTTGATTTGGTGTGTTGTCTGTCTGATACTGAGTGGAATTCTGATCAGTATTAGACAGTGCAGGTTGCTGTTCATTTTCATTTTGCAGAGTTGATGTGGATTCTTGTGTAGTGTTGGATGTTTCACCTTCTTCATAGATAGAGTGGTTCAGATCATTAGTTGGAAACTCAGTATGAAGGTCCTCTGTTAAAGGAACCTCAGTATTAGTCTCATTTGAGTGATACTGAGTTTGAACTTGATCAGTTTCATTAAACTTATTAGGAAGAAAGTGTGGATGAAACTTAGGCTGTTCAGCAATGGAGTGTTCTGGATTACATAGAATATCTATGCCACTTATGTCTTCACTTGCTGAGGTAGAATGCTCATTCTGATCTTCATCGAATGTGACATGAATGGATTCTACGATCATCTTGGTTGAGATGATATACACTCTGAAAGCTTTAGAGTGTGGAGAGTAGCCCATGAACACACCTTCATTTGCTTTGGGAGCAAATTTGTTGAGATTTTGTTTTGTACTGAGTACAAAGCACTTACTCCCAAAGATGTGGAAGTATTCCACATTAGGAATCTTGCCATTATATAACTCATATGGAGTCTTCAGATGTCTTTGGACTATAGTAGCTCTATTCTGAGTAAAGTTTGCACAGTTTACAGCTTCAGCCCAGAAACTCAGTGCCAGTCCAGCATGGCATAATAAAGTTCTTGCAGCTTCAATCAGTGTTCTATTCTTTCTTTCTACAACACCATTTTGTTGTGGTGTGTAGGCTGCAGAGAAGTTTTGAATGATTCCTTTTTCCTCACAGAAATCTGCTAATACTGAGTTCTTAAACTCAGTACCATGGTCACTTCTAAGTTGCTTGACCTTGTTGCCTTTTTGAAGTTCCTCTCTTTTTATAAAGGCAATGATTTCTGTTGTTGCATCTGACTTAGTTTTGAGGAAGATGACCCAAGTGTATCTTGAGAATTCATCAACTAAGACTAGAGTATAGATCTTTTTGGCCAAAGATGGTGTGCTGATAGGTCCAAAAAGATCCATATGTATCATAGTAAGAGGTTCATTGATGGAATGATTGACTTTAGACTTGAATGAACTCTTCTTCTGCTTGCCCATTTCACATGCTGAGCATAACTTATCTTTTGAATAAGTAATTGTGGGCAGCCCTCTCACCAGTTTCTTCATACTGAGCTCGTTGATATTTCTAAAGTTGATGTGAGAGAGTTTCTTGTGCCATAGCCAATGCAATTCTGGCTTGACTTTAGAAAGCAGGCATACTCGAATAGTTGGGTCTATTTCAGATAGGTTGACCACATATACATCCTTTTCTCTTCTAGCAATGAGTACAGGCTGACCTTTATCATTGTAGATGATGCCTGCAACCTTCCTGAATCGAGCTTCATTGTCATCATCACACATCTGACTGATACTGAGCAGATTGTGTTTAAGACCCTCTACATAGGCAACTCTTTTAAAAGTTATGTTGCCTGCCTTGATCACACCATAACCTCTTGTCTTTCCCACCGAGTCATCTCCAAACTTGACAGAAGGACCCTTCTCTGGAGTATAATTGAGAAGGTACTCCATACTGCCTGTCATGTGTCTTGAGCAGCCACTATCTAAATACCACTTTCTGTCACCCTGCACAAGACACAAAATAAGAGTTAGTTCTTTTTAGGAACCCATTTTTGAATGGGACCTTTGGTTGGATAAACATATTTTGACTTGATCTCTTTATTTGGAGAGGTCAGTATCACTTCGGGGGTAACTTTAGAAGTTTTCTTTGATGATACTGACTTAGTTTCTCTCCTTTTCTTTGGTACTGAGTACCTAGGACTAGAGAGATCAGTCCAGCATTCATCTCCCTTATGACCAGTATGAAGACATCTATAACATTTTCTAGGTCTATTTCTAAACATATTTTCATAAGGTATTTTAGAAAAATGTTGCACTTTTGGTAGATCAGTATGAACAAGTTTTGCAAATTGTTTACTTAGAGATTTGACCTGATCACCAAGTGTTTTTAAAATGTTAATGTTGTTATTTCTAATTTGTGTATTAACATTGTTTTTAACTGGTTTAGGAGATGGAGGATCTGGTTGCTTATTTTTATTTGGCATAGAAGTCTTTCTAATATTATTAGTGGTAGACTTCTTGTCTTTGCCAACCAAAGACCTAGTTGAAGTTGTCTTTAGTTTATTAATTTTTGAAGGAACAACTTTAACAGGTTCTTTAGATTTCTCAGTATATGATGTTTCTGTTCCTGCAACTTCTGTATTTGATGAAACATGTGAGATAGAAGTTGTCTTATTATCATTATATAATTCAAAAGTTGTTGTATTAAATAATAATTCAAAAGGTGGAACAGCAGAAGTGTCATACTGAACTATTGGTAGCTCGGTATCAGAAATTTCTGTTATTTGAAATTCAATACTGAGTTCTTGTAGCTCAGTATAGCACTTTGAGCAGATGGAAGGACCAATAGGTTTTTCTAAAATTTCATTTTCCTCATCATCTGACTCAGTTTGACATCCAACTTCACATAAAGTTTTAGCTTTTATAAAATTAATAGGGTTCATAGTAGAAAACTCTTCAAATAAATCAGCAAAATTGTTCCTGTTTTTAAATTGAGGATCAACACCAAGTGCAGCCCTCACATTTTCTGGGAATTGTTGATTTAAACATTTATTTAATTTTATTGAAGCATTTCCCCAAGATTTACACTGTTTTTCAAATTTCTCTTTTTCAAGTTTGTGTAAATGAGCTTTATCAGCTAATCTTTGGTTAATGTCTTTTAAATCTGAAAAGTTTAGTTCTAAATCTTTATATTTTGCTAATTTATCCAAGTTTTCATTATTTACCCTTTCAAGTTCTTTAATTGTTAATTTTAAAGCTTTTTCTTTTTGTACAGAAGTTTTAAGATCAACAAGCATATACTCAAAAATCTTGGTTTTTTCATTCACTGAATAAGTTTGAAAGGAACTTACCTTGTACAACTGAGTGGAATCCCAATCAGTATGAACACTCATCCTCTCAGCCTCTTTGATGTCCTTCTCAAAGGAACTCTTCAAGTCATCTTCAGTGAAAGCCATAAAGGCTTTATTCTCAATTTCTTCTTCATCATCACTTAACTCTTCATCCATCCAGGCTTCTGAGTAAAGTGCTTGATGAGGTGCTCCATTCCCTTCTGCCCTCTTTCCCTTGCTCCAATTCTTCAGCTTGACATATTTGTCTCTATACCTTTTTGCTCGGTATGCAATCTTGTCATTTTGGTCAGTCTCAGAAGACTTGGTATGACAATTTGCAGCAATATGTCCAGGCTTTCCACACCTATAGCACAGACCTGATCTTGGGTCAGTATTAGAAGAGCTAACACCAAGCCTATTCTTCTTCAACTGATCCAGCTTCATAGACATAAGAGCCATTTGAGTTTCAAGCTCTTCTGCCTCAGCATCAGCAAGATCAACTTCTGGTTCATCTGGCTCAGTCACAGTATAGGCCTGTTGCACAACTAGAGCCATGCCAGTAGAAGACTTGTCAGTTTTCTTCCAGTTGATCAGTCTTGCAGCATTATTCTCCTCATGATTCAACATTAGACCATACAAAGTTTGAAGAGTGTATGACTCAATGTTGTTAGCAGCATTGACAGAATTTGTCATGTCAAGAAATTGTTGAGGAAGACTATCCAGGAACTTTTGAACAAGCTCTCCTTCCTCTTTTACAATGCCTACACTAATTAAATCATGGATAACAGTATTGAACATGTTATAGAGAGTGGTGATGTCTTCATTAGGAGTTGAGAAGAAGTTTTCATATTTCCTTCTCATGTTGCTTTTTCTTTGCAACTTCACCTTTGCTGTGCCTTCATAGGTGACTGATAGGCTATCCCACATAGCCTTTGCTGTTGGCAATTTCATAATTGCATTAAGTATCTCTTTGGTAACAACATTACCAATCACCCCTTTAGCTCTGGAGTCTAAAGCATACAACTGACGGTCAGTATCAGTCCAGTTGTGCTTTAGTTTAGGTACAGATCTTATGCCCTCAGGAGCATCATCAGTAGCAGCAACAGGTTCCACAGTTTGTGGAATGATGGGACCATCATTTAGCACAGTGAGCATCTCATGGTGAATAGATTCAAGATACCACTGAGCTTTGAGCTTCCATTGATGGAAGTCTTTTCCATCAAAGATGGGTACTCCCTTTCCAGACATAATTGGTGCAACAATTGTAGACATTTTGGATTTTTGAGTGTTGGAGGGATAAATGTAGGAAATGGCTGCCAGGGTTATAGATCGACTAAATAAGAGTTTATTTAGCCTGCTCTGATACCAGTTGTTAGGTCACAACACCCCTGGTTTGTTAGTTAATGAGTAGATTGATTTATACAAAAGACAATTAAAGTGTAAAACACAGTATTAGAGTCGGTGTACAAATCCACTAAGTGTGGTATGCTGCGGAAAAGCAATACCACTGATCAATTACAAATATGTGAAAGTGTAAAGTAAATTGGTGAGTACTCCTTTGCAAGATGATCTCTATTTATAATGTTATAGAGATCTTACATGATGAGCAAAGGAGTAACCGAAGGACTAAGTAAGGAAAATGACTAAGATCAAGGGATTTGATCTTAGTCCGTTACTATACTGAGTATCACTCAGTCCTTCTACTCAGTCCTTGTACTCAGTATCACTATCTGATACTGAGTACTGATACTGAGTTCCAATACTGATCACTCAGTATCAGACCTAAACTTAGCTATATTATTCTACATATAAATCAAAGCTAGTCTAGGTTGTTTTGTTATCTTAAGATCCAAAGGGGCAAGGCTTTTTGCCTTAACAAAATCAAAATAAACAATATTTTAAATTTTCCAACACCAGTAAAAACTTTAACAATTTTACTACTGGTGTTAACCCTAATTATAATGCTGTCTGGTACCAGTACAAAAACACTACTGGTAAAAACCCTAATTACAAGAATACTACTGCTGCTAAACCAACATTCAAACATACTACTGGTATCAACCCTAAAAACACTACTGGTCATTCTAAACATGGTAAGTACCCAAATACTACTGGTCCATCAGTAGTAAAGTATTCAAAGGCTAAAACTCATAGGTATAGACCAAGATCAGTAGTGAACTCAGACACCAGTACCAAGTCTAAAAGAGCAGTAGTAAAACAGAACACCAGTACTAAAAAGGTATGGGTACCAAAAATGTTTAAGGTTAACTGTTCTAAATCTGATTTCTCAAAGGATGAACCCAAGACATACAAAGCTTGGGTTCCCAAACTTAACTAACCTTTTATGTACCTGTGCAGAGCATTCAGATCCCAGAAGAAGGAAGAACATGGCACATTGATAGTGGATGCTCAAGGCACATGACTGGAAATCTGCAAATTCTTAAAGATTTCAAGTTATTTGATGGAGGTTATGTGGCCTTTGGTGAGAACCCAAAGTGAGGTAAGATTACAGGTAAAGGTACTGTTACTAATGGCAAAATTACCTTTGATTAGGGGTGCTTATCGGGCCAAAACCGAACCGAACCGAACCGAACCGATAGAACCGATAACCGATAACGATGAATTTTCAAAACCGAAACCGACCGATAACATGTTATCGGTTTTGGTTCGGTTCGGTTTCGGTCGGTTTTCGGTTCGGTTCGGTTATTTTAGGCCAAATGTTCATCCTTTTCTGAAAACCAGACCGAACCGAACCGAACCGATAGAACAGATAACCGATAACGATGAATTTTCAAAACCGAAACCGAACCGATAACATGTTATCGGTTTTGGTTCGGTTCGGTTTCGGTCGGTTTTCGGTTCGGTTCGGTTTTTTCGGTCCAAATGCTCACCCCTACCTTTGATGATGTATTTTATGTAGCTGAGCTAAAATACAATCTAGTCAGTGTGTCTCAAGTTTGTGATAAAAAGAACAAAATTCTTTTCACAGACATTGAGTGCATCATTCTTTCTCCTGACTTTATTTTAGATGAAAAATATGTTGTTTGAAGAACTCCAAGGAGAAACAATGTGTATTGCCTGGATATAGGGGGAGAACTCATTTCTTCAAATGAGGTCAACTGTTTTATATCCAAGGCAAACACCACTGAATCAGAACTATGGCATAGAAGGATGTGTCACACCAATTTCAAAAACATGAACAATTTAGTAAAAAGAAATTTGGTCATTGGACTACCTCAAAAACAATTCATGCGTGATCATCATTGTGTTGCATGCCTAAAAGGTAAACAACACAAGACTTCTCATAAGTCCAAATCTGTGAATTTTATTTCTGTTCCTTTACAACTCTTACATATGGACCTATTTGGACCTACAAATGTAATGAGTATTGCAAAAACCCTAATTACAAGAATACTACTGCTGCTAAACCAACATTCAAACATACTACTGGTATCAACCCTAAAAACACTACTGGTCATTCTAAACATGGTAAGTACCCAAATACTACTGGTCCATCAGTAGTAAAGTATTCAAAGGCTAAAACTCATAGGTATAGACCAAGATCAGTAGTGAACTCAGACACCAGTACCAAGTCTAAAAGAGCAGTAGTAAAACAGAACACCAGTACTAAAAAGGTATGGGTACCAAAAATGTTTAAGGTTAACTGTTCTAAATCTGATTTCTCAAAGGATGAACCCAAGACATACAAAGCTTGGGTTCCCAAACTTAACTAACCTTTTATGTACCTGTGCAGAGCATTCAGATCCCAGAAGAAGGAAGAACATGGCACATTGATAGTGGATGCTCAAGGCACATGACTGGAAATCTGCAAATTCTTAAAGATTTCAAGTTATTTGATGGAGGTTATGTGGCCTTTGGTGAGAACCCAAAGTGAGGTAAGATTACAGGTAAAGGTACTGTTACTAATGGCAAAATTACCTTTGATTAGGGGTGCTTATCGGGCCAAAACCGAACCGAACCGAACCGAACCGATAGAACCGATAACCGATAACGATGAATTTTCAAAACCGAAACCGACCGATAACATGTTATCGGTTTTGGTTCGGTTCGGTTTCGGTCGGTTTTCGGTTCGGTTCGGTTATTTTAGGCCAAATGTTCATCCTTTTCTGAAAACCAGACCGAACCGAACCGAACCGATAGAACAGATAACCGATAACGATGAATTTTCAAAACCGAAACCGAACCGATAACATGTTATCGGTTTTGGTTCGGTTCGGTTTCGGTCGGTTTTCGGTTCGGTTCGGTTTTTTCGGTCCAAATGCTCACCCCTACCTTTGATGATGTATTTTATGTAGCTGAGCTAAAATACAATCTAGTCAGTGTGTCTCAAGTTTGTGATAAAAAGAACAAAATTCTTTTCACAGACATTGAGTGCATCATTCTTTCTCCTGACTTTATTTTAGATGAAAAATATGTTGTTTGAAGAACTCCAAGGAGAAACAATGTGTATTGCCTGGATATAGGGGGAGAACTCATTTCTTCAAATGAGGTCAACTGTTTTATATCCAAGGCAAACACCACTGAATCAGAACTATGGCATAGAAGGATGTGTCACACCAATTTCAAAAACATGAACAATTTAGTAAAAAGAAATTTGGTCATTGGACTACCTCAAAAACAATTCATGCGTGATCATCATTGTGTTGCATGCCTAAAAGGTAAACAACACAAGACTTCTCATAAGTCCAAATCTGTGAATTTTATTTCTGTTCCTTTACAACTCTTACATATGGACCTATTTGGACCTACAAATGTAATGAGTATTGGAAAGAAACAATATTGTCTTGTTATTACTGATGACTTTTCCAGATATACATGGGTTTTCTTTCTCAGGACAAAGGATGAAACAAGTGAACTCATCAAAAACTTAATTGTTAAACTGGAGAACACATCTGATCAAAAAGTTAAAGCCATAAGATGTGATAATGGCACAGAATTTAAAAATGCTAACTTAATTAACTTTTGTGATCTTAAAGGTATCGACAGGCAATACAGCTCACCCAGAACTCCTCAACAAAATGGTGTAGCTGAAAGAAGAAATAGAACCATCATAGAAGCAGCAAGATCAATGTTAGCAGATTCAAAGTTACCAATCACTTTTTGGGCTGAAGCTGTTAATACTGCCTGTTATGTTCAGAACAGAGTATTAATAGTGAAGCCACATTTTAAAACACCATATGAACTTTTTAATAAAAGAAAACCCTCTATAAGTTTTTAAAAATCATTTGGTTGCCCTTGTACTATTCTGATTACAAGAGAACAAATTGGTAAGTTTGACTGCAAAGCTGATGATGGAATCTTTGTGGGATACTCTACTCAAAGCAAATCATACAGAGTATTCAACAAGAGATTAAGGACAATTGAAGAAAGCATAAATGTATCCTTTAATGAAAATATTCCCAATGAACAAGGAAATGGTCCAGATTTGCTATTTAACATAGACAATCTAACCAAATCCTTTAATTCTAACATGGATTTAAATGCAGGTGATTCAAATTGTCACACTCAAGAGGAAGGAACATCATCTGTTAATACTGGTCAAGAAAAGATGAGATACATAGTAGTTGATACTGCTCCCACAGTTAATACTGAGGACAGTAATAACTCAAATTCTGAAACCAGCAGTAACTCTGAGAATGAGGACAGTAGTAATTCAAATACTACTGGTACCAGTAATAGTACTCAAAACACTACTGGTCCTAGCAATAACCTAGATTCTCAAGATACTACTGATCTTAGTAACAACAACAATACTACTGATCTCAATGAAGACAATAGCAGTAGTAACTCTGACCAAGATGATGATGAACCAAACATCAATGACAATGAAGGATCACTAGAAGAGCAAATGCCTGAGACAAATGAGTCCAATCTTGAAAATCAACTAGTGGTTGATAGAGCTACAACTACAAGGACTCAGAAGAACCATCCATTAGACCTTGTTCTAAGTGATGTTAACTCACCACTGCAAACAAGAAGCAAATTAAACAAAAGCTTAACTGCAAACATGTGTAATATAAGTTTAATTGCTAATGAATGTATGTTTGAATGCTTTCTGTATCAGGATGAACCAAAGAAGATTCAACAAGCAATGAAGGACTCAAACTGGATTGAGGCAATGCAAGAAGAACTCCTTCAATTCAAATTACAAGCTGTCTGGACACTTGTACCTCTACCCAAAGGAAAAAGAGCCATTGGAACAAGATGGATCTTTAGAAACAAGAAAGATGAAAGAGGTATAGTGATCAAAAACAAAGCCAGACTTGTAGCCCAAGGATACACTCAAGAAGAAGGAATAGACTATGATGAAGTATATGCTCCTGTTGCTAGAATTGAAGCAATAAGAATATTCCTAGCATATGCTTCATTCAAAAAGTTCAAAGTCTATCAAATGGATGTGAAGAGTGCATTCCTATATGGGAAGATTGAAGAAGAGGTCTATGTATGCCAACCTCCAGGATTTGAAGATCCAAAACATGGTGATTATGTGTTCAAATTAGATAAAGCTCTATATGGCCTACATCAGGCACCAAGAGCATGGTATGATACATTATCATCATATCTATTAAAGAACAACTTTAAAAGAGGAGCCATTGAAAAAACTTTGTTTACAAAGAAAGTCAAAGATGATATACTACTGGTACAAATCTATGTAGATGATATCATCTTTGGTTCAACCAATGATTTGTTATGCAAAGAATTTGAAGAACTGATGCAAGTCAAATTCAAGATGAGTTCTATGGGTCCAATGAACTTCTTCCTTGGACTCCAAGTCAGTCAAAGAACAGATGGTATTTTGATAAACCAATCAAAATATGTTAAAGACATCTTGGAAAAGTTTGATATGAAAGACTGCAAAAGTGCAAGTACACCAATGGAAACACACAAACACCTACATCCAGATATTGAGGGGGAGGATGTAGATGAACACTTATATAGATCGATGATAGGATCTCTGATGTACTTAACTGCATCAAGACCTGACATTATGTATAGTGTTTATGTGTGTGCAAGATATCAAGCAAGACATAAAGAACTACACTTGCAGGCTGTCAAAAGAATATTCAGATACTTGAAAGGCAAACCATCACTTGGTCTTTGGTATCCACATGATTCACCCTTTGAACTCATAGCCTACACAGATAGAAAGTCCACTACTGGTGGATGTCAATTCTTTGGATCAAGACTGGTGTCATGGCAATGTAAGAAGCAAACAAATGTATCAACATCAACTGCTGAAGTAGAGTATGTAGCTGCATCTGCTTGTTGTGCTCAAGTACTCTGGATTCAAAACCAGCTTCTAGACTTTGGCATCTCTATCCTTAAGACTCCTATTTTTATTGATAATCAAAGTGCTATTAGTATTGTGAACAATACAGTAAAACACTCTAAAACTAAACACATTGAAATAAGATTTCATTTTATAAGAGACTGTAATGAAAAGAAATTAATCAAAGTGGTTAAAATTCATACTGATGATCAATTAGCAGATCTTTTTACAAAAGCATTTGATGTAGGAAGATTCAACTTCTTGGTTAGCAGTATTGGAATGATTTTAATAAATTAAAATCTCACTTAAAATCATGTGTAAAGTTTTGTTGTAAAAAGTTATTTATTTGTTTAAGTGTTTTACTACTGGTAGATCTGTATTACTGGTGTGTAGGAATGTGCACAAAATACTACTGGTAGGACAATACTACTGGTGTGTATTAGGTTTACATAAATACTACTGGTAAGTCAGTACTACTGGTATTCACATATACTACTGGTCTTGTGTGTTGGTGGTTACTACTGATGTCTATAGTTACTACTGATGTAAAATTCTTAGTTACTACTGATGTTCATAGATACTACTGACATTTTCTTACTGGCATCTAATTTACTACTGGTGTTTCACATCAAAATTACCAAACTAACCCCCGTGAAAATAACCGTTATATTATGATTCGAAGGGAAATTTAGTCTTTTTGCAGGCTAAATCGAAAGATATAAAAGGCGGCAGTCGATTAGTTTAAGCATTATCTTCACTTCGATTTGCTAAATCCTCTCGATAAACCCTAGCTTACGATCAAAGACCCTGCACCAGTAACAAAATTCTTACACGTTTCTCTCAAATCAACAAAAATGGCAACGCTACAATCTCTCAATATTCAAACAGATCTCAAATATTCAGAGTTCCACAATATGTGTGCGTTTCTACGCAATCCAGACGGAACAAAAGATTTTCGTCCGATAGTAAATTTCTTGAAAAATTCGTATATAAAGTTTGCTTTAACTGTCAAACCAAAAGCATACCAACAGCACTTGGTGGATTTCTGGACCAATGCTGAAAGAACAGAAGGTGCAACTGTACCTATGATAAAATCATCTGTGGATGGCAAGACGATCACAATCACTGAGCAATCAATTCGACACCATCTAAAACTACATGATGATGCAGGTATGTTTACACTTCCTAAGGAATTCATTGCTGAAATTTTAAATAAAATGGGTTATGAGGGAAGACTCAACATAGTAACTTTTCAAAAAAGGTCTTCTCTCCCCACAATGGAAATTTCTTGTACATACTATTCAGCATTGTATTTCTCCAAAACGAAGTACTTGGAATGAGTTTAATAAGGCAATAGCCTCTGCTGTTGTCTGTTTATGCACAGACCAAGTATTTAATTTTTCATACATGATTTTTGAAGGTATGTTGGGAAATCTTAGTTCTTCAAAAATTTTAATGTATCCCAGATTTATCCAACATATCATAAACTGTGAATTGCAAAACTTGTCAACTCCCAAAAACATTTTTATCATTCCTGAGTTGAACAAGAAAGTTTTCTCAAATATGAGAAAACAATTTAAATTTTCGGGCAAGGAAACCCCTTTGTTTCCTAATATGATCAAAGATCAACCACTACTAGGAGAGGGTTCAATCATAGATACAACCCAAATTGAACCTCAACCCAGTCCATCACCCCCAAATGCAGCCCAAACACCACCCCAAATAGTCACTCAATCACCCACACAAATAGAAGTCCTGAATGTGTCCCAGGAACTTGACATAAATCTGCAGAGTGCTACTCTTCACTCTGTAGAGGACCGACCATTAACCAAATCTATCCAGAAACATTATAAAAGGAAGAAATCTTCCTTAAAGGACACCAGGGGACAAATCGAGTCAAACCCCAGGCTCAAATAGTTGTCCTCCAAGGAGGAAAGAGGACATGAGGCGAGGGCTTTCACTACTGATGCCCCAAAGGTGGGTGCACAGGATAGTGAAAACATAACTAAGACCCAGACCTCGGCAACTTTAAGTGATGACTCATTTGAGGAATTACTTAAAGGACCCCGGTGCCAAGAAACCACAAGGGGGGGGGCATCTCTGCTTCTTCTAGGAAGAAGAGGGTGTCTAAACAACCCAATAAATCACCAAGAAGTGATGAGGGTAGATCTATGGATTTGATGGAAAGGATGAAAAACCTTAAAGCCAATGTACCAGTCAGTGAGCCCGATGATCTTGCTAGATGGAGTGAGGGCAGTATTAAAACCAAACAATTGACGGATAAAGTGGATTCTCTTGAATCCACTGTACAAGATTGTCTTACATATCTCACAAATCAGGGGAAAACAATTGCAGTAATGAAAAGGCATGTTAATACCATCAACAAACGGATGAGGTTATATGAGCACAGACTTCATCAACAAACTAAAATCATAAGGAAATTGAAGAAGAAGCTTGATGATAGTGAGGCTCCTCCAGTTGAGCTCACTAAGGGGGAGAAGGATAATATTCAAATAATGATTGATGAATCAATTGCAGCAGCAACATCCTCTCTCTTAAACCTAAAAGAAACAAATGTTGATGAAGGCTCAGAAAAGATGGTTGTTGATGATGAGCCAATGACTACTGCTCCTATGGAAGAACAAACTCAACAAAAAGTATCAGTAGTAACTCCTACTACTGATATCATAGCAGTAGTAAGTCAGGAAGAGGAAATAAAAGCACCAAATACTACTGATGCCCTATCAGTAGTAACTCCTGAAGTATCAGTAGTAACTACCTTGGTTACTACTGAAGAGGAAGATCTGAAGTTACCAGAGCTAATTGAAAGAGAAAAATTTGAAATCATCACCAAACCACCTACACCTGATCAACCACTTATCATACCTGACATTGATGATAATATGAATTGGTTTGAGGTTGATGAGTGCTCACTTCCTTCTCATCCAAAAATACTTCAACAACATGAGCTTATGTTATTTTCTCCTTCAATAATTATCAGTGGTGTGCCTGATATGAAATATATTCCACCTCCACCTTCAGCTCATATTAGAAAGGGTAAAGAAGTCTATGATGAAGATTACCCTAACAGAGCACAAGGTCATTACATGGTGAACAAGATAAATCTTGTCAGAGCTGATAAACAATCCAGATGGAGGGTAAAACACAAGAGATACTTGGAGAAAGTGGCCAAGTATCAAGCTCTTGAACAAAAGTAGGCTCAAAGTGAAATTCCTGTTCAAGTACCTGTTCAAATAGAAGATGTTCAGATAGAAGCTCAAAAAGCAGAATTCAAGAGACTTAGAAAAGTTGAAGAAGAACATATTAATTGTCTTGAAGATCTGGTATCTGAATGCAAGAGAACTAAAAGTGAGCTAACTGATGATGTATTTGAACAGAAGACCAATATGATTGATTATTTGAAAACAAAAGGGCATAGTGCAAAGTCATTTGGCAGAATGAAGATGATTACTATTATTGAAAAATACTGTGCTGCCAAGAAGAAGGATTTGGCTGAACAAGAAGAAAAAGAAGCAAAGAAATCTAAAGCCCTAATTCCAATCAGTCCAAGTTTAATTAAAGATAGTAGTTCATCAACTACTGGTTCCACATCAACTCCCCAATCAAAGAAGAGAAAGGCTGTTACTCAAGAACAGAGTACTCAAAAGAAGTCAAAAACACAAATCATTCCTGTTCTTGAAGTGCCTATTGCTCCCTTGCATAACAATCCTATCATAAATTGGAGAATTATGAATAATAATGTGATAGAGATCATAAGGGAAGATAAAATTGTTCAAAGATTTACTGGATGATTGCCATTGATTAGTTCATGTTCAAGAAGTGATGTTATTAAACTTCTAATCATTGGAAAACCAAGGATGGTGTAACACCCTAAATTTTACAAGATTTTTAAAACTTTTTAAATATAATGTTTTAATAAAAATGTCCCAATAATCCAAATATAAAAATCCCAAAATCTTTGTTTAACATAAAATGTATTAAATGCGGAAATTTATTAAATGAAATTCATAGTTTTTAAGATAGTAAAACGTTTCACATCCGCTGGTCGTACAGTTGTCAACTGTCTACCTTGTCTTTCCCCTTGCTAGTACCTGAAAATGGGAGGGAGATTTTGGGTCAGCGGGGAAGCTGAGTGAATAAGCTCAAAGTATAAACAATGACAACATACAATACATGGGGGCACACAGGTGAACTACTAATCATTTACCACTAAGTTATTTTTCTCAGTTTTGTATTTTTTTAAATTTATATAGCGCGCTTGTGTAATTCGAGTCGAGAGATCAACCTCGCCTCTCCTTACACTAAAATGCCACAAGGGCCCACACAGAATTTGCCACGAGGGCCCACACAGAATTTGCCACAAAGGGCCCACACAGAATTTCCACTGAGATTTATTAATTACTTTTATGTTCTCTATACTTAACATAAACCACACAGATAGCTCTATCACTTAGTAGCACAAAGTGACTTGGTACCGGCTCAGATACTCGGCACGTCCGTCTCAGATCAATGGTATGTAAAGAACAACAGTCATCCAGATAACAGATCAACACATAGCAAATACAACAGATCAACACACAGCAAGTATAACAGATCAACAGTTAACCATATGAGTCATGCACGTATCGTTATAACTGAATACACGGTGAGAATACTCACCTCGAGAAAAGCAAGCTCCAAAGATTCCCGACAATCAGAAGGATAGTACTTATCTCCTAGACGAGCCTAAAACCAAAAAGTGAAACCCTGAATTAAAATCCTACCCGAGGTCTTATTTCAGAAAACTGGCAGCCCCCGTTAGTCTCACGGGAACTGCCATAACTCCTAAACAGTGTATTAGATTTTCCCCATCTTTTTACCATGGCTAGAAGACAACCAGAACTACAATTTACTGTGAGACGGTCACGGGCCAAAACAGACTCTAAATGTCTCAAAACAGTGATGCAAGACAGACAATCTGCACAGATCAAATTCCTAACAGCAGCATACTAAATCGACTATAACTTTTAAACGGTAATTCGGATTAACGAGCGGGTTGCGGCGTTGGAAAGCTACTTCAAAAACCAAGGTCCCCGCACGGGCCAAAAATCAAAAAGATAATTTTAAGTATACCAAAAACAGTTTACAACAGAAGGGCAGATTCTGCTCAAATCAGTGATTTAAAAATATAACAATTCGACTCAACCCTAACCCGAAAACCCGAACACTCTTAGATGTAAAACAGTAGCATTAGCAATTCAGGTTGTCCTTCAATGATGGTTCTAAATTTAAGGCCATTAAGCATCCCCGGTTGGGAACCTAGAACCCTACGGGTTCGGTTCCCTTTCGGTTATACAACCCGATACCCAACGACAATCGATTCCCTCCAAACGACTCGAGCTTGGCAAACAACTATTTATATGCAGGCCTAAGTTCCCTATGGACGGCTGTTTGATACAAAGGTTTACGGACAACCGAAATAACCGAGTGAAAAGAGAACAAGGAAAATACCGATTTGAACGACCCTAGAATCCGAATCTCTGCTTGCTTCACCGACCGATTGATCAACAGCTTCGTCCGACCTTTGTGTGATCGAGCAGTTTCGGAGAAGCACACAAAAATCAAAACAACAATAAAGTGTCGTGATGATGATGAAGGAAAGAATAAAACTCAATGCTTACAAGAATGAATTAAAACACTCTACCCGAGATCGAAGGCTTTCAGCTCGTGCAGAATGCGATCTTCTCTGGCTTCCGACACTTCGACGATTGCACAGAAACGAGAGGGAATGGTCGGCTGTCTAGGGTGGACCAATGCAACACTCGCTTATATCCTCTCACGCAAAGACTCTCGGCCCAGCAATCAAGAACTAAAAACAAAGGAACCGGCCCTTAGCCCAATCGGTTTAAGCATGGCTTCATTTTTTTTTTCTTTAATTGGAGCCCACTCACGGATTTGGGCCAAGAAGGAAATATAAGACAGCCCAAAATACTTGTGGATCGGTTTTAGCACGAGAGAATAACAAGACTAATTAAGCTAGAAATAATCCATCTATTAAGATTTGATAAATAGCAGAAATGAATAGGAACGGGTGTCGGCCTTGGCCTACGGCCGGCCTCGTTCCCACATAAACACTAGAATTCTATATCAGGAAGGCTACGAGTTAATTGCCCCTACTTAGCACGCCACAAAATAGAAAATGAAACGTCACATAATAATAATTCAAACGTCACTTATTATTCTTTTAATAAAATTTGAACTACAATAATGTTTTACGGTGAACAAACGAAATTATAAAATTTGGGGCGTTACAACTCAATCCCACTTGAATCAGACTTCGTCCTCGAAGTCATCGCTCGGAAATAGATCAGGGTAGTTCTCACGCATCTCAGACTCGGGTTCCCATGTCCACTCGGAACTCTTACGATGTTGCCACTGCACCTTAACTAACACAATCTCTTTGTTACGCAAGGTCTTAACCTTGCGGTCTAGAATCGCTATCGGACGCTCAATGTAGTTCAACTTCTCATCAATCTGAATGTCTTCTAGTGGTACAACCACAGACTCGTCAACAATACACTTTCTAAGTTGCGAAACGTGAAAAGTGTTATGAATAAGATGGAGTTCCTCTGGTAGGTCTAGACGATAAGCGACTTTGCCCACTCTGGCGATCACCTGGTAAGGACCAATATAACGAGGTCCCAACTTCCCCCTCTTCCGGAACCTGATTACTCCCTTCCACGGGGAGACCTTTAGTAATACATAATCTCCAACCTGAAATTCTAGAACAGAACGCCTTTTATCTGCATAACTTTTCTGGCGACTTTGTGCGGTAATTAACCTCTCACGAACCATCTGAATCATCTCGGTAGTTTTCAACACGATCTCAGTACTACCCAACACTTTGTGCCCGACTTCACCCCAGCAAATGGGCGTCCGGCACTTCCTACCATATAGCATCTCAAAAGGCGGTTTACGAATGCTCGAGTGGTAACTGTTGTTGTAAGAAAATTCCGCTAACGGTAAGTACTTATCCCAACTACCACCAAAATCAAGCACACATGCTCTCAGCATGTCCTCGAGCGTTTGAATCGTCCGCTCGCTCTGACCGTCCGTCTGTGGATGAAACGCGGTGCTGAAATGAAGTCTCGTGCCCATCTCCTCTTGGAATTTCTCCCAAAATCTCGATGTAAAACGAGTGTCTCTGTCTGATACAATAGAGACTGGTATACCGTGTCTCGCCACAATCTCACGAACAAAAATATCTGCCATCTTCTCAGCTGAAGAACTCTCCCGAATCGGAATAAAGTGGGCACTCTTGGTCAAACGGTCCACGACTACCCAGATAGCATCATAACCTCCTGGCGTTTTTGGTAACTTGGTGATCAAATCCATCGTGATCTGTTCCCACTTCCACACTGGAATCTCTAACGGCTGTAACATACCATGTGGTTTCTGGTGCTCGGCCTTGACTTTGCGACAAGTCAGGCATTTCTCCACATACTCAGCTACCTCTAACTTCATACCCGGCCACCAATAGTTTTCACGAAGATCTCGATACATCTTAGTCGAACCCGGATGAATAGAAAATTTAGACTTATGAGCCTCGTCTAATAAAACCTCGCGGTTACCACCGTGTGAAGGAACCCAAACTCTACCAAGGTGTGTCAAAAGATCTCTACTGTCCTTCACAAAACTACCAATCACACCTACAACCCGTTCTTTCTTAGCCTGCTCGGCTTCTGAGGCTTCTACCTGTGCACCGCGAATAGAATCCAACAACGATGCTACTGCTGTCAACCTCATACAAACACCCCGAATAGGGTTCCTGCTCAACGCATCAGCTACTACATTGGCTTTCCCCGGATGATAAAGGATCTCACAATCATAATCCTTCAACACATCAAGCCACCTCCTCTGTCTCATATTCAGATCTTGCTGATCCATCAAGTACTTCAAACTCTTATGATCAGTGTAGATGGTGATTTTCACACCATACAAATAATGTCTCCAGATTTTTAAGGCAAATACCACGGCACCTAACTCGAGATCATGCGTAGGGTAATTTCCTTCGTGAGATTTCAACTGTCTCGAAGCATATGCAATCACTTTACCCCTTTGCATTAACACGGCACCCAAACCCTGAATAGACGCATCACAGTAAACCACAAAATCTTCTACACCTTCCGGTAAGGCTAGAATCGGTGCCTCACATAATCGATTTCTTAATGCTTCAAAAGCTTCTTGCTGCTGATTACCCCAACTAAATGCAGCTGATTTCTTGGTCAGCTTTGTCAATGGTGACGCAATTCTGGAGAAATCTTGGATAAAACGACGATAATATCCAGCCAAACCCAAGAAGCTACGAATCTCTGATGGCGTCTTAGGTACTTCCCACTTCATTACTGCTGAGATTTTTGCGGGGTCGACTTTTATACCTTCATCATTCACAACATGCCCCAGAAACTGCACTTCACGCAACCAAAATTCACACTTGGAAAATTTTGCATAAAGACCCTCGCGTCTCAACGTGTCTAACACCTCGCGAAGATGAACCTCGTGGTCCGATTTGGTCTTTGAGTAAACCAGAATATCATCAATAAACACAATCACCGAACGGTCTAACATACTACTACACACCCGATTCATAAGATCCATGAAAGCCGCTGGGGCGTTAGTGAGTCCAAAAGGCATCACTACAAACTCGTAATGACCATAACGTGTACGGAAGGCGGTTTTCTCAATATCTTCTTCTTTCACCCGCATCTGATGATACCCTGAACGTAGATCGATCTTTGAAAACCATGACGCACCCTGAAGCTGGTCGAATAAATCATCGATTCTCGGCAATGGATAACGGTTTTTCACCGTCAATTTATTTAATTCACGGTAATCGATACACATTCTTTGTGACCCATCTTTCTTCTTCACAAATAATATCGGTGCGCCCCACGGTGAACAACTCGGTCGAATAAATTCTTTTTCTTGCAACTCTTGCAACTGATCATACAATTCTTTCATTTCTGGCGGTGCAAGGCGATAAGGAGCCTTAGCAATTGGCGCCGCACCTGGTACCAAATCAATTCGAAATTCCACCTGCCTCTCTGGTGGTATTCCCGGTAGATCCTCGGGAAATACATCGGCATACTCGCTAACAATGGGAACACTTTCAATCGACCTCGGTTTTGATTCAAGAATGGTGTCGATAACATAAGCTAGATAACCCACGGCACCGTGCTGAAGATATTTTCTTGCCCTCGCGGCCGAGCACAGTGCCGGCACCAATCGGTTTATGTCGCCCTGGATTACCAATTCAATCCCACTTGGGGGTTTGATACGGATTTGTTTTTGATGACAGAGAATCTCGGCATGGTATTCAGTCATCCAATCCATCCCCACAATCACACATAATTCTCTCATAGCGATAGGAATAAGATTTATGGGAAATTTCTTCCCACACAGCTCGATCAGACAATTCCGGTAAACTTTTGTAACCGTTAGAGTTTTTTCGTTGACGACTTCTATCACTAAAGGCTCAGAAAGGTTCTCTAATTTATGAGACATCAGTTTGCTAAAAGCATGAGAGACAAACGAGTGGGTTGCCCCACTATCAAATAACACAAATGCAGGTATATCGTTCACAGAAAAAGTACCTAATACACAGAGATCACAACACGCACACAAGATTAGAATCACACAGTAGTACTCATGCAGGTTTTCTCAGATTAACTCAGATAATAGCTCAGATTATGAATGAAATAATCACTCAGAAGGTAAAATATTTACCAGCAACAGCATTAGGAGCCTTCTTGGCCTCCTCCCCAGTCATCTGATAGGCTCGTCCTCGAGCCCTAGTAGTAGCCCCCTCAGTAATTCTAAGGGTAGCTGGAGCCGGATTAATCACGGGTCCACCTCTAGCATCACCTAATATTGATTATACGAGGATATATATATATACACACAGTCAAATAAGAGAGTATAAAATAATATATGAAAATAGAAAAATAAAATAAAATGTAGGAATCGACACCTCTCCCAGCATCCTTCCTCTTTGGGCAATCGTCTCTCGCATGGCCCTCTTCCCTGCAGTAGTAACACACAAGCCCCTTTACGGAACATGCGTTCGCCATGTGCCCAATCTGCCCACACTTGTAACACATCCTCGGCGGTCTCACTTCATCTTTATCAGTTGCATTACGAGGCCCGCTCCTCGTGTCGTCTCGACGTGCGTTTCCACCACGCGCGCTACTCCCAGTCTTGCCACTCCTGACTAGACTTCCCCCTTTGTATGGCTTGAACTCGAACCCCCGTTGTTTCTTTTCATTACCCTGGCTCGTGTTTCCCTGAGACGGTGGCAATGCTCTCTTGTAGTCCTTCTTCTGACGATCTAGCTCAATCTCGCGACCGCGGGCCGCTTCAATCATATCAGCCAACGAACTACGGGGCGTCATCCCCACAAACTCTCGAATATCACTACGCAGCATATCCAGATATCGAGTCATCTTCATCTCCTCCGTCGCAGCATATTCGGGACAAAACGAGGCCATCTCCCGAAACTTAGTAGTGATGGTGTTAACAGACTCAGTAGTTTGTTGAAGACTCAGAAATTCGCGGGTAATCCGCTCTACCTCTACGCGTGGCACGTACTGTTTCTTGAACCGATCCACAAATACTTCCCAAGTCAATTGTTCATCAGTCATGGATGCCGCTAGTGGTTTCCACCATTCTTGAGCTTCGCCCTTCAGGGAGTGGGACGCATAGATGGTCTTCATGTCGGTGGGGCACCTGGAGATTCGGAAAACGCTCTCCATATCGGCGAGCCAACGTATCGCCTTTTTCGGGTCTGTTTCACCCTTAAATTCAGGGGGTGAACACACAGAGAAATTGTTGGAATATGCTTCACGCGTATAACATATAGTTATATGGCTAGTTGTTTGTGAGCCTAAAGGGTCACACACTTAAACACTAAACACCATTATATAATTAGTGTAATTAGTGTAATTACATTAATTATTAATATATAAAAGCTTCATGCTTGTATATAATAAGTTTAATATTAATTGTTAATATTGAAACTTTATTATGAGCAAACTAGAAGAAACAAATAATAAGGGACTAGAGTGAAAATAGAAGTATGGTTTATGGAAATCTTTAATGGGTCTTTATGGCACAATTATGTGTGATGAATGAGTCCATAAACACTCCCTTGACCCCTCTCTTGGACGTGCACCATAACACACACAAGAAGGTGTTTTTGTTTTCTTCCCATTTTTGCTCTCAAGAATCAAGGACTAGCATCCTCCTTTGGTGTTCTTGAAGTGTTGTGTGGACTTTCTTTTAGAGGTATTCTAATTGAATACTTGGTTTCAATCCATCACCAACTCCATCCGAATACACAATAATCAAAGGCAACTAGGGTATGAATTCTTATACCATTCTCTTTGATTTTCTTATAGTTTAATTGTATGATTGATATCAAGATCTGTTCATGGTGATTAAATCTTTCCGCTGCGTTTTGTTACTTGTAATAACCGAAAATCACCATTAGTGGTATCACGAGTCATTATATTAATCATATAATTAGCTAGATTTTGTGAAAAGTGGCAAAAATCAATCGTTTTTGTGTTTTTAAAATTCCGATCGGACAAAAACAAAAACCCTACGGGTTTTTTATTTTAATATTCGGATTTTTATAAAAATGTGGGTTAAAATATGGTATTTTTGGAACCCTATTGTCACTTGTTACAAAATCATATCAAAAAATTAATCTTGTTATTGTATTTTTTGATTATTTGGCTTGGAATTTAATTTTTAATTCCATTTTGTTGATATGGCAAAACATGTATTTTTGCCATATCCCAAGCCAAAGCCTTGTCAATTGTTGCTTGTTTGTGCAAACCGATGAAAGCCTAGACCATTTGTGAATGAATGTGGTTGATGTTTGGTTGTTTGGTTGTTTGGGAAAAGCCTTGTTTTTTTTTGGCTTAATTGTTGTAATTTGTTTCATTTATTTTTCTTTTATTTTTGGTGCCATTTTTGGGGAAATTTGTAATGTAAAAGTAATAGAATAGATTGTATTTATTTTATCTTTTTATTGTAAATTGTTGACAAAAAATATTGAAGACTAATGAAGAAAACAACAAATTTCCGTCACAAAAGCGAGGGCTGTGCGAAAACAGGTTTTCCAGAGGCATACGGACTCCGTTTTGGGCGATTCAAAAGCCTAAAATGCTTGCAATGTCGTGGGCTACAACTTTTTAGAAGGCCGGGAAGACCAACGAAGACTCCTTCAGTGACTTTTCGGGCTTCAAAGTCTGCTGGAATTTTCTGGCAGATTACACTTTTTCACAATTTTGGGTTCTACTTGCTCAAGAATGTCTTGGAGCAAGTGGGAGCCCATTGGGTTTATGTAGGCCCGTTTGGGTTCATGTTGGCCCGTCCCCTAGTTTGACCCTTCGGTCCGTCGTGATGACTCACGTGACCGAACCTAGGATTTCATCGGTTGAGGTTTGCACAAAATTTGTTGCATGTTTTATTTATGTTTGTGGTTGTTTTCTTTTCCTATTAGATACAAGTAAATAAAACAATTAAAAATGGTTTTTTGACACAAACATTAAAACATCCAAACATTTAATCATCAATAATTACTAGTTAATCATTGATGATTAAACCTTTAATCTAAAATTGTTTTGAGATTAAACTAAGTTTAAATATGATTTGAAACTTAAAATAATAGTTAATCATTGATGATTAAACCTTTAATCTAAAATTGTTTTGAGATTAAACTAAGTTTAAATACGATTTGAAACTTAAACCTTAATAATCGTTAAATGTTTTTACCTTTTATTAAACGACTTATGAAGTGATATGAATGAAGTACATGATTCATTCATATCTTAATAAAATTTTATTAATTAAAATTTAACATACCTAAAATTTAAGTCACGCCGTCCAATCGGTTGTAAATCACTTGCTTCTATTTTTGAATTCACGTGAGACGTGGTTTGAATCTAGATCCGAGGTCATTATTCTCTACGCGTGAGACCTAGAGCTATTTTGACATGATTTCACATTGGATGACTTAATCGAGTTAACGGTGAGACCTTGACTCGAGGCGACGATGCGACAAACATGCCACTTGACCCTAGATGCTTGTTCACTAGGTGCCATGAAGTCCCATACCTCTAAGAGTTGCACTTGTAATGCAATTGTTGATCGTCACCTACCTATTGGATCTATCACCTCTAGCAGATCAACTGATGCGGTGATAGAAGCTCAATGGGATCTTAGCTTTTAATTAAAATTAATTGGGTAGTTAATTGATTAAAAGAAATTATTATTGAAAATACTATTTTTTGAACTTTGGTTGTTATACAGATAACAACAACATCAAAACCTAAGTATCTCCACTCAAAAATCAGTTCTTGAAAACTGAAACTGACTAATATCAACTTTATCTTCTGGTATCGAATTCTAAGGATTGTCCTTAGAGATGAGAAAGTTGATACACCTATAAGAGGCCTTACCTGAGGCACCTCCTGTCAGTGATTCTGCTGCTGTTCGTCAAGCCTTTACCGAAACGTTTAACGAACACCAAGAAGTTGCTACTCATATGCTTGTGAGCATGAACCCCGAGATTCGAAAGTACTTCGAGGAACTCACAGCATATGACATGATAAGCGAGTTGAAAATGATATTTCAACAAAAGGCAGAACTTGAACTGTTCAAAACAGTTAAAGCATTCCATGCTTGCAATCAGGAGGACGGCCAATCAGTTAGCACTTACATCTTGAATATGCAATGCTATCTTGATCCAATGGAACGTCTTGGTTACCCCTTACCACAAGTTCTTGGAATGAGCTTGATTCTTACCTCACTATCCAAGGACTATGACCAGTTTGAAAAGTGTTTTAAAAGTACATAGCATGGGGAAGACAGTCGTTGAACATGCTATGGTAAAACTGGTTGAGCAAGGGTTACCCAATACTTTTCTTGCAATCAGGGAAGGTAAACCGCAAGCACAAGGCAAGAGTCTAGGTAAGGGTAAGCTAGTTTACTTTTCCAAACCTACGATTCCCCCACCTGCTAAAAAGGAGCACCCTGCAAAGGATATTTCTTGCCATCATTGCGATGAAACTGGCCATTGAAGGAGGAATTGTCCTGCCTACGTGGCAGAGTTGATGAAGGACAAATGTGTTCTAGTTAGCACATTAGGTATCTTCATTATAGAACTCTATACTTTTCGTGATAAATCTTGAGTGTATGACACTAGTTGTGGAACTCACATTTACACAAATGTGCAAGATTGAATGTGAAGTAGAAAGCTAAATGAATGGAAGCTGTGATCTTATCCTTCCTAATGCGTTAATTATTGTTTTGAACAATTATCAATTATGCATTGTTTAGCTTTATCGTTTGTTGAATAATGGATTATGATATTTTGTTTTATGAAAAATAACATTTTTTATAACTATTCATTGTAATAGTATGTTTGAAATTAATATGCATGATCCTAATTCAAACGATAGTTCTATATACAAATGTAGCACTCAAGAATCCAAATTGGTTTGGATTCTACTTACCTAGATCATCGTCATCTTTTCCACATAAACAAGAAACGCATTTTGATACTAAAACTCGACGGGCTTCTTTACAAATGATTATGAATCATTTAAAATGCCTCTCTTGTATATTATGGAAAGATAACAAGAAAGCTTTTCTCCCAAGTTGGCGAAAGAGCTACAAATCTACTTGGACTCATACATACTGATGTATGTGGCCCTTTTAGAACTAAGACTAGGGAAGGTGCCACCTACTTTCACTGATGATATCATTCGATGTGGTTATGTTTACTTGATTAAACATCAACATGGAAGCTTTAATGATATCAGTCGCTATGGTTATGTTTACTTGATTAGACATAAACATGAAATCTTTGAAACGTTCAAAGCTTTCTAAAGTAAAAGTAGAAAATCAACTTAGCAAGACAACAAAGGCTTTCAGTCCTGATTAAGGATGAAAGTACATGAGTCAAGAGTTTCCGGATCATCCCTCACATCGTGAGATTGTCTCACAATTCACTCTTTCATACACTCCACAAGATAATGGTACGTCTGGAAGGAGATATCGGACCCTGTATGACATGGTGCGATCTATGATGAGTCCTACTACTCTTACACTATCCTTTTGAGGGGCATGCACTGAAGTCTGCTGCTCGAATACTTGATATGGTTCCGACCAAAAGGTTAAAAAGACACCATATGAGATATGGCGTGGGAAAGTCCCTAATTTGTCTTACTTGAGGATCTGGGGTTGTGAGGATCTCGTGGAACGAGACATGCCGAACAAACTTGATCCCATATCTATCAAGTATATCTTCGATTACTATTTTACTTCCCAACTGAGAACAAATGGTTGTTACTCGGTATGCTGAGTTTCTTGAGAACAGTCTCATTTCACAAAGCAAGTGGGAGCACTATAGACTTTGACAAGATTCAAAGTGAAGATACACAACCTTCTGGTAACACTAGCAAATATCATTCTGAGGCTGGACATATAGATGTTGGACCACAGGATGATGTTGTTCCCATTCATAGATCCGCAAGGACACTTCATGCACCTGAACGATATAGATTTATGTCGATGCTGAGGAGCAAGTTTAGAGGATCATTATGAACCCCCTAACTATCAAGTTGCATTATCGAATTTTGAATTCGAAAAATGACTTGAAGCTATGAATGCGAAAATAAAATCCATGAGGGACAATCAAGTTTTGAACTTAGTTGATCTTTCTCAAAACAGTAAGACTGTTGACATGGATGAAAATATACACACCTATAAATCTCTCATAGTAGCAAAAGGTTACACTCAATCCTACTGGATTGACAATGATGAAACCTTCTCGCCTGTTACTAAAGACATTAGGATTCTTATAGCCAAAGTAGTGTACTATGACTATGAAATTTGGTTGATGATGAAATCAAAACGTTTGTTTCACCTAAAACCCAAACTGAGTATGTGTATATATGAAAGCTAGTGGGAGCGTTGTCGTTTCTCAAGTCATACATGTTGATGACATGTCACTCATGTGAAACAATATACCATGCTACAAGATGAAAATCCTGGCTTGAAAAATGTTTCGACATGATGGATTGTAGGGACACGACATACATACTTGAAGTAAAGATCTATAATGATAGATCAAAGCGGTTAATTGGTTTAAGTCAAAGTGCTTACATTGACAAAATTCTAAATGGTTTAGAGTGGTACTCCCAAACGAGGAAGTCCTCGTATGCCACACAATGTAAACTTGAGTGAGACTCAAGGACCTTCCACACCTGATGTGGTGAAGCGGATGAATGTAATCCCCTATGAATCGGCTATTACATTCATCATGTACGCTGTAAGAAGTACTAGGCCAAATGTAACGTCCTTAGGGGACCTTACTAGAAAATACCAACAGAATTCATGAGAGAGTCACTGGATTGCTGTTAAGAACACATTGAAGTATTTTAAAGTACTGGATATATGTTTCTTGGTCATGGTGGAGATACTGAACTGAAACTAAGTATACTTGCTATACTTATGTTGGTTTTGAAATAGGGCGTGATGACGATAGATCCTATTTACGAAGGTTCACTACATTCGAATGATTTATCGAGATATGTGAAATTCGTACACTTAAAGTTCAAACAGATAACTAACTAGCTGACGCTTTATCGAACTCAATGTCTTGTACCAAACATCTTGAATATGAATGGAACATTGGACTTCGACAAGCTAGTAGTTTCATGTAAATCTGTTTTAGTATTTGGATAATGGAACTGTGAGCATTTTATATTGGAATAAATTGATATATTTGATATGATCGTTTTTATATGAATATCTACTGTGTTCTATATTTGCATGTTTATATCCTTGAATATTTACTGTGTTTTATATTCTAAATTGTCCATTGTCATATTGATAATATGGGAATATTATTAAGACAAATCTGAGGGCATTGATGACATTATCTTAGTATGACTAAGGATGATGAAATCAAACTCACATGTTGTTCATATTGATGCACAATTGGACTGACCCAACCTATGAGAAATCACTTCCTGGATTTATGTCACAAGTGAATCTCACAAAGGCTTTGTCACTTATCCTCTGACTTGAGATGCAAGTTGGTTTGTGTATGTATAGGGGCAAACTTTGATATGGTTAAACACTGACCTGAATAAGGCTGCTATAACAACCATTATCGGGTTTGTCATTAAGCATATGACAGACACGTGCAGTCAACAAAGAATTTGTTCCTCCACGCATGTGGATTAGATACTACTGGGCCCCTCGATGATTTGAATAGATGTATGTGTGGCCACACCCAAAAGGTAATCAAGATGAATCTTGATTGGTTTTGGTAATCTACTTCAATGTATAGATCGAGAAACAGAATCGTTGAAATTTTAGATTGACATTTATCCTTGTCTAAAATTCAACATAGTATCAGTAACAAAAGGATAACTGCTCGAAAACTTTGAACAAAGATTTTATGAAACTCCTCATGTACTTCTAGGGGCATTGGCGGGTTGCTAGACTCTAACCTTTGCTTGTATAACTACTTGATGTTATCACGTGCGCAAGTGGGAGCTGTTGGAATATGCTTCACGCGTATAACATATAGTTATATGGCTAGTTGTTTGTGAGCCTAAAGGGTCACACACTTAAACACTAAACACCATTATATAATTAGTGTAATTAGTGTAATTACATTAATTATTAATATATAAAAGCTTCATGCTTGTATATAATAAGTTTAATATTAATTGTTAATATTGAAACTTTATTATGAGCAAACTAGAAGAAACAAATAATAAGGGACTAGAGTGAAAATAGAAGTATGGTTTATGGAAATCTTTAATGGGTCTTTATGGCACAATTATGTGTGATGAATGAGTCCATAAACACTCCCTTGACCCCTCTCTTGGACGTGCACCATAACACACACAAGAAGGTGTTTTTGTTTTCTTCCCATTTTTGCTCTCAAGAATCAAGGACTAGCATCCTCCTTTGGTGTTCTTGAAGTGTTGTGTGGACTTTCTTTTAGAGGTATTCTAATTGAATACTTGGTTTCAATCCATCACCAACTCCATCCGAATACACAATAATCAAAGGCAACTAGGGTATGAATTCTTATACCATTCTCTTTGATTTTCTTATAGTTTAATTGTATGATTGATATCAAGATCCGTTCATGGTGATTAAATCTTTCCGCTGCGTTTTGTTACTTGTAATAACCGAAAATCACCATTAGAAATCTCGATAAGTGAAGGGTTTCGGTGCAGGCGGTGGCGGTGCGACAGCATCCCTAGCTGCGAACTCGGTATACAACATATGGCTGACCTGATCCGTGATATCATTAAACATATCCTGAAACATTTCAGGTAACATTTGGCCCAACACTTCAGTCATCATGGTCCTCAACTCCTGCGCGGTAGGTCTGGCTGGCGGCATCTTGCTATATATATAAAACATACAATATATTGAAAAAATATGCCAAAATATTACTTTTGATGATACTTAGACGTCAAGTTAGTAATCCTCCCAAATATTCCCGAAAACGTAGTCTTAGGTTCGGTGCGTACAATAATAGGGGCCCTTCTATTATTTTTCGGCACCTACCCTTAACAGGTTTTCAACAAAATTTGTGATTATTACAACTCTCCATTTCCATATCAATCATAAGATGCAATTTTTCCTAAAAATTTATATATTTATATATATATATATATATAGTCGTAGCGTCAAAGACACCAACACACTCAAATTTTGCCTCACGGCGAACTTAATGTATAATATATATAACATGAAACTAATACCGGCAGCAGGAAAACGAGGGTTGACGTGACAAGCTGTACGTTTGATGTGAAACTTCTTTCATAAATTATTTTACTCCGTTCAAGAAAATAAAATTTTTCAACTTGAGTTTGAATTCGCCCCCTGCGAGTTCAAATCCCTCAAGTCAGTGCTCTGATACCAACTTGTAACACCCTAAATTTTACAAGATTTTTAAAACTTTTTAAATATAATGTTTTAATAAAAATGTCCCAATAATCCAAATATAAAAATCCCAAAATCTTTGTTTAACATAAAATGTATTAAATGCGGAAATTTATTAAATGAAATTCATAGTTTTTAAGATAGTAAAACGTTTCACATCCGCTGGTCGTACAGTCGTCAACTGTCTACCTTCTCTTTCCCCTTGCTAGTACCTGAAAATGGGAGGGAGATTTTGGGTCAGCGGGGAAGCTGAGTGAATAAGCTCAAAGTATAAACAATGACAACATACAATACATGGGGGCACACAGGTGAACTACTAATCATTTACCACTAAGTTATTTTTCTCAGTTTTGTATTTTTTTAAATTTATATAGCGCGCTTGTGTAATTCGAGTCGAGAGATCAACCTCGCCTCTCCTTACACTAAAATGCCACAAGGGCCCACACAGAATTTGCCACGAGGGCCCACACAGAATTTGCCACAAAGGGCCCACACAGAATTTCCACTGAGATTTATTAATTACTTTTATGTTCTCTATACTTAACATAAACCACACAGATAGCTCTATCACTTAGTAGCAAAAAGTGACTTGGTACCGGCTCAGATACTCGGCACGTCCGTCTCAGATCAATGGTATGTAAAGAACAACAGTCATCCAGATAACAGATCAACACATAGCAAATACAACAGATCAACACACAGCAAGTATAACAGATCAACAGTTAACCATATGAGTCATGCACGTATCGTTATAACTGAATACACGGTGAGAATACTTACCTCGAGAAAAGCAAGCTCCAAAGATTCCCGACAATCAGAAGGATAGTACTTATCTCCTAGACGAGCCTAAAACCAAAAAGTGAAACCCTGAATTAAAATCCTACCCGAGGTCTTATTTCAGAAAACTGGCAGCCCCCGTTAGTCTCACGGGAACTGCCATAACTCTTAAACAGTGTATTAGATTTTCCCCATCTTTTTACCATGGCTAGAAGACAACCAGAACTACAATTTACTGTGAGACGGTCACGGGCCAAAACAGAATCTAAATGTCTCAAAACAGTGATGCAAGACAGACAATCTGCACAGATCAAATTCCTAACAGCAGCATACTAAATCGACTATAACTTTTAAACCGTAATTCGGATTAACGAGCGGGTTGCGGCGTTGGAAAGCTACTTCAAAAACCAAGGTCCCACCACAGGCCAAAAATCAAAAAGATAATTTTAAGTATACCAAAAACAGTTTACAACAGAAGGGCAGATTCTGCTCAAATCAGTGATTTAAAAATATAACAATTCGACTCAACCCTAACCCGAAAACCCGAACACTCTTAGATGTAAAACAGTAGCATTAGCAATTCAGGTTGTCCTTCGATGATGGTTCTAAATTTAAGGCCATTAAGCATCCCCGGTTGGGAACCTAGAACCCTACGGGTTCGGTTCCCTTTCGGTTATACAACCCGATACCCAACGACAATCGATTCCCTCCAAACGACTCGAGCTTGGCAAACAACTATTTATATGCAGCCCTAAGTTCCCTATGGACGGCTGTTTGATACAAAGGTTTACGGACAACCGAAATAACCGAGTGAAAAGAGAACAAGGAAAATACCGATTTGAACGACCCTAGAATCCGAATCTCTGCTTGCTTCACCGACCGATTGATCAACAGCTTCGTCCGACCTTTGTGTGATCGAGCAGTTTCGGAGAAGCACACAAAAATCAAAACAACAATTAAGTGTCGTGATGATGATGAAGGAAAGAATAAAACTCAATGCTTACAAGAATGAATTAAAACACTCTACCCGAGATCGAAGGCTTTCAGCTCGTGCAGAATGCGATCTTCTCTGGCTTCCGACACTTCGACGATTGCACAGAAACGAGAGGGAATGGTCGGCTGTCTAGGGTGGACCAATGCAACACTCGCTTATATCCTCTCACGCAAAGACTCTCGGCCCAGCAATCAAGAATTAAAAACAAAGGAACCGGCCCTTGGCCCAATCGGTTTAAGCATGGCTTCATTTTTTTTTTCTTTAATTGGAGCCCACTCACGGCTTTGGGCCAAGAAGGAAATATAAGACAGCCCAAAATACTTGTGGATCGGTTTTAGCACGAGAGAATAACAAGACTAATTAAGCTAGAAATAATCCATCTATTAAGATTTGATAAATAGCAGAAATGAATAGGAACGGGTGTCGGCCTTGGCCTACGGCCGGCCTCGTTCCCACATAAACACTAGAATTCTATATCAGGAAGGCTACGAGTTAATTGCCCCTACTTAGCACGCCACAAAATAGAAAATGAAACGTCACATAATAATAATTCAAACGTCACTTATTATTCTTTTAATAAAATTTGAACTACAATAATGTTTTACGGTGAACAAACGAAATTATAAAATTTGGGGCGTTACAGATGGCAAAGAAAACATGGAGAGAATCTGGTGCTGGATACTTAACAAGAATGATAGATGCTGCATTTTATCCAGACAACTACCCAGAACAGTTTACAGATCCAGGAAATGTTTATGCTTGGAATGTGATTCCAACTGCCAATATGTACTTCTTTGAAAAGTCAGGCAAAGTATGTGAGCTATACTTATATGAAAAAGAATATCCACATTCTGAGAAGACTATGTATCAGATATTCACAAACACAATGATGAAGCCATATGATGCTGTTATGTTCCAGAACAAATTGAATTATTTCACAAAGAGAAACAGCAAGTACATTATTGAGCAAAGACATCAACAGAATCAAAGAACATTGGAGAAAAGAAAGAAAGAAGAAGAAGAACAAAAGAAACTTATGTGATTGAAAGAGACTCAATAAGTTTAGGGGGAGATTTTTTGGAACAAAATCACAGATCAACTTATTACTGATGCTGCAGTTAGTACTGATCATGTTTACTACTGATGAATATTATGTTTAGTACTGATGGGGCAGAAACTTACTACTGATGAGTTGATACTGGTGAAGTCTATAACTTAGTTACTACTGATCAAGGCATATTGAAGATACTACTGATCAATAGTAGTTACTACTGACGATGGTTTTGGACTTACTACTGATCACCAGACTTACTACTGACGATGCTCATTTACTACTGGTGATTGGTTTTACTACTGATACGCGTTTATGGAACATATCAAGTCCGAGATCTTCGCAGAGATAGTTATAGAATGTAATTCAATGTATATCTTTATAATTCGAATGTAAATCAAGTCCTAGAATAACCAGGGTAAATAGTTTAGCTTCAAGGACTATTATAAATAGTTCCTTACGAATTGTAAACGTACGTGTGTATTGTTAATCGATAATATACATTGAAGCTTTTTGTGAAACCGTGTTCTTAATATTCTCGCATATTGTTCTTACAGTTTATTGTTCTTAATATATTGATATAGTGTTGATCCGCTGCAACTTCTATTATCAATTAGATCTAAAGGTGTTTATTAACTCTTCATAGTTAATCGATCCTGACAAGTTCCGATCGGTTCTTGGTCCAATTTTCACATGCCTAACAAAATACAACATGCTACTTTTATATAGCATATCAAAAGAGATGTAATAACTACACCACGAAACTTATTAACACACTTAACTTATATTTTAGTATAATTGTACAATTTACTTTAAAATTTGTATAATGTAGCGTGAGAATAACTTTTTTTTGGTATAAATATTAGCTCCCATCCCATGTCAAAACGATCCCAGATATGTTGGTTCACTCGTGAACATTTTATGACCATTATATCCTAAAAAAGTTCAATACGTATCAAAATGAACGGTCTAAGTCTTGTTTGGACAGAATTGCTTTATTACCATTTCTTTTAAGGGAGTGATTTTTACACCACATCTTTTGACCCATGTACCACAATAATTATTACATTGTATAGTGTGGTATGTGAATCAAAAAATGTTCTTTCTTTTAGATAATAAAATCCCTTGACAATAATGTGCTTTTCCGTTTGACCCATTTGACTTATTTTTTTTAGACAAAAGACAACTAAAATCGAATCATTAACAAGTAAATTGATCAATATTAACTAACTAATACAATAAAAAGTTACAAAATGTAACCCGGTGATGTAAGATTGTACCTTTCGTATGTTAACTGGCTCGAGCCTTGATCGGAACGACCTTGCTAATCTCTCACAAGCATAGAGTGAAATTGGAACTGCCAAATACATTCACGTCTACACCCGATCGAAAGCATGGTTTAGTGCAAAATCTTCAAAAACATTTTCATAAAACCCGAAAAAACATAAAGGAACTTGCCGTCTTCTTGTACCATTCCTTGGTGAGGTAAAGTTTGATCCCGTGAACTATGAGCATCCCGTATACAATAACAAAGAGATGGTGGGAATACCAAAACGCGTTAAATCCCATTAATTTCATAAAACGCTTAAAAGTCTCTCGCAACCACTCTTCGCGGGCAGGATTGGCAAAAATCCTTTTCTTGGGTAGTTTTAGCGTGCGTTGTCTTAGCCATGGTGTTGCTAGAGTAAACGCTATTGTCATTAGTACCACCATTGTAATTCCGGTGTACCCTTCTACTTCCTTCACAAAATGCTAATAAGTTTTCGCTTGATCCCCGAAAAATTGTTTTAGTGGCGCATACTCTTCTTCAGTTGCGTGGATTAGCCTAGGGAAGTTGCACGCTAAATGGGAAATCGCATGTAAGGAAACCCCAATCGCAATTGCAATTGCAATCACCTACAACAATATAGTGACAAAAAGAGTTGAGTACTACAATATGGCGTGCATAAATTATTTCTATTCATGCTAACTGAGGAAGTCGAGCCTTTGACTCTGATATACCAGTATATTCAAATGTGAGAATAGTAGACTTACTTGGTGGAAAATGATATTGTCATCAAAAGGAACCGCCACACCCAACCGGGTCTTGTTCCTCAACCAAGTGATCGTGTTTCGACAAACGGTAACAACATAATCGCCATGTTTAACTTTAACGTCTCGGCTGCTCCTTTTGCTATGCATACACACGGCCCCAATACATCATACACCTCTCTCTGCTTATACTCAACGTACTTCCATGTAAACAAGCTTGCCATCGCTCCGATCCAAAGTACAAGTACCCAACATCTCTGCCAATTATCTTGTAAAAAGAACTTGAAGTTTTCGTACCATTTTGATACCCGATTACCATGTTGTGTCGTTTCCGGCTTTTGGCTCGACATTTGGCTCAAAATTTTGCTTTCTACACTCACGTAATATATTGGTTCTTGTAGCAATAGAAACTCCAACTCTTCAATCTATTCAACATTTATTAATAACAAAACATCACTAAAAATGTATTCTTTCCGAACTACATCTAATTTGGTTGTATAACAATTTAATTGCAATGTATAACAATGAACAAAAGCCACAAAATACTACTCACTCCATTCCAAAATTATTATCCACATAAAAAATCACACAGTTTAGTAAAAATATATTTATTATACCGTGCAACTAACAAAATTTTATCTATACTACTTAACTATTTTTATAAGTGAAATTTTCAAGTTGATGGTAATGTTACAACATATTAAAAGAAAATTATAGATAATAAAACTGAGATAGAGGGAGTAATATAGTTTAATAGGTGGTATGTTTTAACAATATAACTTTTAAAATAATTTTTTAGCTGATTTGCTCAGATAATTATGACGTTAAAAAACGTAAAAGATGATATATACAAATAGTGCTAAAAACACTTACTCCCTGCGTCCCGAAATTATTATCCACATTTTAATATCATACAGTTTAAGAAAAATGCATTTATTACTGTGCAACCAATAGAATTTTATCTTTACCACCTAAATGTTTTTTGATTGGTTGAATTTTCAAGTGTACAGTTATTTTGGGATATTTAAAAAAAGAAAAATGGACAATAAAAATGGGACGAATGGAGCATATATTAGCATAATATATGGGTCTAAAACTTACCATAATATAACCGAGATTATCGGGGTCTAATTCTTCCATGATCAATGCTGCGTATTCATCTAATTGTTTTTGAATATTCGATAACTTGTTGGCGGAAGCACTCAGGCTGATAATCTATACATCACGGTCACGGATATCAATTAATAATAATAATAATTAAGACAAATTATTGAAATTTAGCACTAACCACTTTTAATTTTTAAAACTTTTATTAAATTAATATGTATTGCATATTTTGGTAAAAGTCATGCCACACACGTTTATTTTCTAAAAAAATTACCTTTTATATCTATGGGTTTTTCTAACAAATCGCTAAAGACATGAGATTAAAAATGTTAATTGAACAAAATGATTCCTTACATATTGAAAAATTCATTAAATGATTCTAATTTTTACAACAATTAAATACAATTTTTAATTTAAATGATAATTATAACTTTAATTAATACTTCTTATCTAATGCTTTTATGGTATTAGTTCCAAAATCTCTTTAATTATGTATATGTATTGTAGTCTATAATACATACCAGTCTAACTTCGTCTTTTGTGATCCTACCATTTGCATCCTTATCGACCCTGCATTTATTAATTTTTGAATTATAAATTTCCCCCCGACAAAAGTATGAAAATAAAATAGTAAATCCTTACATGTCAAAGAAAGTTCGTAGACTTGAATCAAAACTCTGATCAACAATTATGTCCCAAAACTCCTCTAATTGTGTTTTGTTAATCCTGCCGCCTTTGATATTCCTCCGGCGACTAAGTGAATCAAATAACTGTCCGGCGAACTCCTTGGACTCTATATTCATGCCTGGAAAATTAAAAAAAACACAATAATACCCATTTAATAATTAGATAAAAATGATGTTAATTTTAATTATGGATTACCAAAGAAAAGCGCACGTGGAAGTAACTCATCGGTTTCTTTGGACGTAAGATCATCAAACCGCTTCTTGCATTCGATCCACTCATTTCCAATGTCCTTCTTATTAATAAACTTCAACCCTTTTAAAGCCGGAGCGGCGGCGGGTTTCGTCCGGTGTAACGGCGATTTCGAAGTTGAAGTCAACACCTGCCGGATTGTTGAAGAAGCATTTCTTACCAACGATGCACTTAAGGATCGTTTTTCTAGTCCTTTACCTAACAAAGTCAGCTCCGGATCCTCCACGTCAGCACCACCGGTGGCCTTGGCACTGTCATGTACATCTAAAGTGATTTCAATGTTATCGTTAGATTTCATGCCACCGGCACCCTACTCCCGGTTGCGTCATCGGGAAAATTAAACCTGACGCTTTTTGAACCACCTCTTTCGTTCAACGTGCCGCTGAACAACTTCATTGTCGGAGTTGTAATTTTCCGACGACGTAGTTCTTCCGTCATCGGCGCCCATTTTATGCGTTTATCTCCGATATGAACTAATTTGAAAATAAATAAAGAATGGGTGTGAATTAATGTTGTTATGAAGAAAATGTGTAAGAACAGTGGTTTGATTATAATTTATAAATATACCAGGTTTTTTTGGTTTGTTGGGGATCATGTGAAGAATGAGGAAATATGAACATAAAAAGTCAACTAATTGATTTGTTTCACCAGCTGCTGATTTTATTTTTATTTTTTCATATTTATTAAGAAATATATCATATGCACACAGAACCACCTTTACGCCATAACTGTGTCTTTGGTTGTATTTTAATTTTAAAATACAACTATTCGACAGTAAATGAATTAATAATTAATATATGTCATAATGGTGACATGTAGACGTATGACATCATAGTTGATTTATGTAATTAGCTTCTGCCTTTTAAATTGTGCAATTAGGCCCGTTACAACTCACAATGCAAAGCCATTCAAGAACTCGTAGCTTAGAAATCGTCGGTGGTTCTCATTGGCCATGGCCTCGTGTCTAACGAGTTGGGGGAAGACTCATCCCAGTTTTTGAAGGAGTTTGATGAGAGAAGGAAAAGGGAAGAGAAATGAGAGTTACCTAGTTAACTCATCTATAACTAGTTAGTATTCTCATATCAGCGTCACATCATCTTTTTCCATCATAGGTATTGCATCCTTTGGTGCTCATGCCAAGAAATTTTCAAGAATTGGTTATCGAGTTTCCGAATGTTGGCTTTTGACATTCTTGGCTTAAGGGAGGACATTTGGATCGAACCAGACCAAAATTGCTCGTTTGGTTAGCACTAACTTCTTCCATATTTTTTCCGTTGTTGTCTGTTAGGACTATTTCTGTAATAGATTTTGACCTTTAAGTCCATTAGTTAACTTTTCCTTTGTTAAGTGGTGAGGAGTATATAATGTTGTATGTTTGACTTTGGATGTAAGCTTTCCCACACTTATTGAATTACTCTTTTTGAAAGCTCCTTCCCTCCTTCATTCTCTCTCAACTACACACACACTTAATTCATCAATTCTTCTCAAATCATCATGAATTAGCTTCATTTCAATCTCATTAGATCTCTCAATTGGTATCAGAGCATAAACTCTCTAAGAGTAGATCCAAATTCGTGATGATTTGATCCAGATCTGAAAATTTTGAAGAAAAAGTTTGGTACGTCTCTGTGAAAATTAATTGTTGATTTTTTCGTTATGAATTGATGTTTTGATTGAAGATTCATGTTTCTCCATTGATTCTAAGCACAATAGAATCAAATTTCGATCAATTCCATCAACAATTGATCATGATTGAGTGATTTTAGTGAAAAAGTGAAAAACTCAAAAAGTCTCTGTAATTTGCAAAATTCGATCAAATGTGTTATGTTTTGGTTTATATGATCAGATCAAAGTGTTAGGAAATCATTTTCGAGCATTTAGGGATTGGAATCATTGAAATTGGTCAAGTATTGAGCGAAATTGGATCAAAATGGTGAGTTTTTGAAGTCACGAACAGATATTCGGCCTCAAGAACGTGTTCGGCCCGAACACAGTGATATCTTCGGCCCGAACTTCGGCTTAAGGTGTTCGGCTCAACTGTTCTCGGCTCTGCTCGAACCAATCATTGTTATCAGCTCGGCTAAGTCTTCGGCTCGAACAAAACACTGTTTCCGGCCCGAACAAATCTTCGGCCCGAACAAGTCTTCGGCCCGAACTTAATCAACCCCGAACTTCGGCACGAACAACAATCTTCGGCCCGAACTACTCTTCGGCCCGAACTACTCTTCGGCCCGAACACAGTCTTCGGCCCGAACTAGCTTACATACTTCGGCCCGAACTTAAACATCTTCGGCCCAATCACAAGTTCAGCCCGAACTTCCACAGTTCGGCCTAATCAAAAGTTCGGCCTAATCAAAAGTTCGACCCGAACTATTAACCATACTTCGGCCCGAACTACCTAGCATACTTCGGCCCGAACTGTTTTAAGCTCAATACATTTGTTAAATCTTTTTAAAAAATGACGTCAAAAGATGCACTTTCAATCGGAACCGATCTCAAACCTCCGGTTCTATACCGAGGTGAATATGCTCAGTGGAAAATACGATTTCTCCACTTTATTAAGCATCATGAATTGGCAACGGAAGATGTTCTTACTGTTCCAAATGGAGATCCTCCAGTTATTAGTGGTCGGACTCCACTTCCTCCTGCTCGATATAATGCTCAACAAAAATAACGAGCAAAAGCCGATCTATATTCTTTTACATTCATGCTTCAAAGTTTACCAAACGAGATCTACAACAGCTTAGATAGTTTAACAACCGGTAAAGAACTTTGGGATGAAATTCGGAAACAAATGGAGGGTACTGTGTTAGGGAATAAAGCGAAAATGGTTACCACTTTAAATTCCTATCAAACATTTAAAGCCAAACCCGGGGAAGAATTGGAAAGCACATATCATCGATATTGTAATTTGTTGAATGACCTCCGTCGCAATCATCTGAAAAAGGAAAATATTGAGATCAACATCAAGTTTATCCACAGTCTACTTCCCGAATGGGCTACTTTTGGTAACAGTGCAATGCAACACAAGGATCTTCATTCGATTGATGTTCATGAACTGTATGAATATCTACTTCAAAATGCCCCCATGGTACAAGAGATACTCAAAACAAAACAAGAAAATGCCAACACTGTTGATACTCTTGCTCTTCTGACAAAACAATTTCAGTCAAATTCATTAGGTAAAATGAAAGGAAAAACTGCAGAACCTACAATGGATACTATGGATGAAATGGAGAAAGAACCGGAAGAACTTAAGGAAGCTATGTCGTTCATCTCAAGGTATGAGAAAAAGTATTACTCAACCCCAACAAACAACAATCAAAGGTCTTCATCCACTTTTAAATCTGCACCATCTGCTTCAATCACATCTGACAAATTACCAATCACACCTTTGGATCCAACAAAGAAGTGTTACAATTGTGGTATTACTGGTCATTACTCACGTGATTGCAAAAAGCCCAGAGTCCGTAATTCCGAATATTTTAAACGCAAGATGCTCATGGCTAAGCAGATTGAAGCAGGAAAGGTTTTATTAGCTGAAGATTTAAGTTGGATGGATGACTCCGATCCTGAAGATGAAGAACACACGGCAAATTTATGCTTCATGGCACGAGAAAATGCTGAACTTTCTGATCGTACAAATGAAGATGCCAACAATGACATAGAGGTAATTAACTATTTCTTGTCTAACTCTTCACATTTACTTGATTCTGATAATAGTTTTGTAACGAACCAGATCCCTGAAATTAATTCTTTACAACAAACTCTTTTAATTGAACGAAATTTAAATACTGAACTAATAGAAAGGTTGACTGTTTTAGAAAACAAACATGAAAAATTTACTCATATTGGTAAACAACTTGAACATCATATCAACCAACATCAAACTATCGAACAAAAGAATCTGGAGTTACAAAATCAAGTATCAGAATTGACGGTTAAATATGAGACTGATATTAAGCATTTGTCTCATACAATCTCTGAAAAAGAAATTGAAATCACCAATCTAAAAAATACACAAAATTCAACATCAAATGATCAAAAGGATAAATATTACAAGCTGTATGTTGAAGCTTTTCATGATTATCAAATCACAAAAAACTGGTTGGAACGTAAACAAAAAGAATTTGATGATAATGAATCACAGTTTAAATCATTAAATGCTCAAATAAAAGAATTATCTGAAACCTTACACGAAAATGACATTAACACATCACGAGAATTAAACAACAAACAACATGTCATAAAAAAAATTCAACATGAAAAAATTCAATTGTCTTCTCACATCAAACACCTTGAAGAACTAATCGCCAAATGAGGACAAACTGATCAGACTATTCACTTGAACAAACCTAAAGATTTCAAATATTTCAATTCAAGAGAAGGACTGGGAGCCAACAATCCAGAATATCTTAAGAATGCTTGTAATGCGCGTCCAACATTGTATGATTTTAAATACATTCATGTAGATGCTTGGCAGAGTTTCCTTCGGATGACAGATGAGGAAGAAGAAGTTGAGATTTTCAACAGGGCCAAAAAGGAGAATGCACAAATTAGTTTCAATTACACTGAACTAAATCAAACATATGAAACTAAAAAGGCAAATTTTCAAAATGATGATTATTTTCCAATCATTAAACCTGAAGAATTTGAGATAAAGGGAAATGTTGTTCTTCAACAGAAGATAACACCAAAAATTTATGTTCCTTCTCTCATTCTTGAAAAGAAAATTTGTCAACTTGAACAGGAAATCGATGAAACTCACAAGGCATTTGACAAAGAAAAATCTGATCTACAAACTAAAATTCATGAATTAGAAGTTAATATTATCGAAATAAAATCTACTTCAAATCAAAACGTTTCTACTTCAAATGTTTCTCCAAAGCCTCCGTCTCTCAAATCTAAGATTTATTCTCTCAAAAATCCAGTTCTGTTAAGACGAGATTCTAATTCATCTGTTTTAAACTTTTCAGATCGAAATTTAAAATCCACGCATATGAAGACAGTGCACAGGAGAGTCAAAGACGTTGAGCAGTCGAAGAAGTCAAGTTCAAGTAAATCTAGTATGCTTAAGTCCAAGGAGCTTAAGAAGTCTAGATATTCTTCATTTTTAGCTTCTTCTTTTTCTAATTCCAATAAATGTAATAACTCAACAAAGTTTACTTCTCCTGCTACACTTTATGGAATTGTGTATGATTCTGCAAAGTATCGTCCTGTTAATCATTCTGTTAATGGTGTGAACTTGGTTGTTAAAATAGATAAACATGGAAACAAAGTTTATTTTGATAGAAAAACTAATCAACCAATTTCTCAATATGATACACGATATTTTGTACGAAAAGATGCTTCATGTGGTCGTCGTCATGATGTACTTCATAAAAATGGTTCAATCATTCATTCTTGCACAATTTGTTATCCAGAACCATGCAAAACCATTCGTGCTAGATCCCAAACACCTCAAACTACACGTTCTTCTCCTACTTCTTCAAAATCAATTTATCGTGTAGTTTCAACACCTAAATTGTCAAAATCAGTCGATCGCGAGGTATCTACACCTAAATCTATAAAATCCGTCTATCGAGTGGTTTCAACACCTAAATTGACAAAATCCGTTTATCGAGTGGTCTCAACACCCAAATCAACAAGATCAGTCTATCGCATTGTGTCTCCAAAACCATCCAAATTTGTTAAATATACATGGATTCAAAATGAACAATCGCATTGGATTTTAAATTCTCCAGAGAAATCATTAAAATGGTCCATCAAATCACCTAAAACAGAACTGCCTCCTTGCAGTTCCCCAAATCTCTAAATCTACACTGCTTTAAATATTCTTCATAAAACATGTATTACTAATCGTGTAGGACCCATATCTGATTGGGTACCTTTTTGTTTTAATTGTTTTATATAGAATATATGGTATCTTGATTCGGGTTGTTCACGACACATGACCGGAAACAAGACGTTGTTAACAAATTTTAGAGATAAATATTTAGGAACTGTTCGGTTTGGGAATGACCATTTAGCTGCCATCATGGGTATTGGAGATATAATTCGTCAAAATTTGATCATCCGAAATGTGACCTATGTTGAAGATCTTGCTCACAATCTTTTTAGTATTGGTCAATTTTGTATTAAAACATTGGAAGTCAATTTTCGCACAAAGAAATGTGCTGTTCGCACCTATGAAGGCAAAGAACTTCTTACCGGAAAACATGAGACGTATCTTTTTACAATTAATCTGAATGATGTGGTCCCTCTTGAAGAAGTATGTTTGTTGTCCACAGCCTCATCAGATGAATCCTGGTTATGGCACCGTCGCCTTTCACACCTTAACTTCAAAACCATCAATAAATTGGTAAAAGGTGGTCATGTCTCTGGTCTTCCGGACGTTAAATTTGAAAAAGAACATCTATGTTCCTCGTGCGAAATGGGCAAAATGACTAAGAAGTCTCATAAATCCAAACCGGTTCAAAGTACTTCAAAACCGCTTGAATTACTGCATATGGATTTATGTGGTCCCATGAGCGTTCAATCAATAGGTGGTAAAAAGTATGTCTTGGCGATAGTTGATGATTATTCACGATATACTTGGGTTCATTTCTTACGCACAAAAGATGAAGCAGCTGATATCATTATCGCCTTCATTAAGAAAGTTCAAACAAATTTGGACTTAAAAGTTCAAACCATTCGTACTGATAATGGAACTGAATTTAAAAACCAAACTTTAGATTCTTTTCTTGCTTCAGTTGGTATAACCCATCAATTTTCCGCTGCCCGAACACCTCAACAAAATGGGGTTGTTGAACGAATAAATCGTACCTTAGTTGAAGTTGCTCGTACTATGCTTTCATATTCTAAACTCCCATTATCTCTTTGGGCAGAAGCCATAAGTACGGCATGTTTCACTCAAAATCGTTCAATCATCAACAAAGCATACAACAAAACTCCTTATGAACTAATCAATAACCGCATTCCAAATGTCAAATTTTTACATATCTTTGGGAGTCGGTGCTTCATCCTGAATGATAAAGATAAATTGAATAAATATGATGAAAAAGCTGATGAAGGAATTTTTGTGGGATATTCAAGAGAATCCGCTTCCTATAGAGTATATAATCGGTCAAAACGGACGATTAGAGAGAGTGTAAACGTTAATTTTGATGAGACTTTTCCAATTGACTCACTCACTTCAACAATCGAATCTCCTTTACCTTCGTCGTCATCTCCTTCAACATCTGAAAATGATTATGATATCTTGTTTGAACATTTCTATGATGAATATCATAACATTCGACATAAATTACTCGAGGAAGCTGGCGTTCCATTTCCAAATGTCGTTGAAGTTCAATCTATTACTATACCTGATATACAAAATTCAAGTTCAACGGATTCTCCTTCTCCTACTTCTGCTAATCCAAATAACAATTTTTCTTCGTCACCTTCTGTTTCACAGAATGAAATCCCATCATCTCCGGAACATTCTTTACCTTTGCAAGATCAATCATCTCCGGACGATTACCCACCCATGGATAATCAATCATCTCCGGTCAATTTGACAACTTCTGGTCAAGCTGCTCCTACTCTAGATCTATCTTTAGTTCCAGCACAACCTCCACCTTTGGTGATTGATTTCTCAAAATTTAATGTTAAACGTGTTGATCCTCCACCTTCTACATCAAATGTTCAAACTGCAATAATCCCTCATCCTGAATTCACTAATACCTCAAATATCACTCCAGGTCAACTTCCACTTCCTCATTCTCTTAAATGGACAAGAGAGCATCCTTTACATCAGATAATTGGTGATCCTGAATCTTCCGTTCAAACCCGTAGAGCCACTGCTGATGAATGTCATTATACTGCATTTTTAAGCTCCAATGAACCAAAGAAGGTCAGTGAAGCTCTCTCCGATCCAGACTGGATTCTTGCTATGCAAGAAGAAATAAATCAGTTTGAAAGATTAAAAGTTTGGCGTCTTATTCCAAAACCACCCGGAAAATCTGTCATAGGTACGAAGTGGATTTTCAAAAACAAGAAGGATGAGAATGGGATTGTAGTTCGTAATAAAGCACGTTTAGTGGCTAAAGGGTATTGTAACGACCGGAAATTTCGGTTAATCAATTAAATGGGAATATTGAGGAATAAAGGTGGTAAAATATTTAATCGAGTCTCCATTGTGTTTTATCGAGTGTTTGAATGTTTGGGACTTGGTGTAACCAAGTATGGGTCAAGATTTGGATGGAAATGTAACGACCCGAAATTTTTATCGTATAAAATTATGGAAAAATTACTATAAATAAGGATAAAACATTTAAAAGCGTGGGAATTGGTTTCGTGTCATTTGGACATCGTATGAGAAAGTTACGGACGAAATCAGGTCAAAACTTGGGAAATGCTGAGAAGATAGCGCCTCTATCTTTAGATAGCGGCGCGATTTTGGCTGAATTGGACAGAAACTCAAAATAGCGGAGCGAAATAGAGGCGCGAATTAGCACGGGTCAGAGATAGCGGCGCTATCTTCGGATAGTGGCGCGAAATTGGTCAGATCTGCATAAAAACGTGAAAAACTAGGGTTTTCACCCATTCTTCACCCCTCACTCTCTCTAGAAAGTTTATACTCATTTTGAGTGGAAAGGAGTGTTTGGAGCTTATTTTGCACGCAAAAACTAGTGTTTTTGCTTTCATTGTTGAAGATTAAGGTAAATCTCTTCCTTCTCAACCCCTAGATGTAAAATTTGGGGATTTTAGTTGGGTTATTGCTAACCCTAGCTTGAATTGTTACTTCAAATGGTGAAATGAGACTAGATAACTTAGATCTATGGTATTTTATCATGGGAAATGGATTTTTATATGGATCTATGATAGTCTTGGGTTTTATGAAAACCTAGGGTTTTATAAGTTGGCAAATTGGGAAAATGATACTAGTGGTTAACTAGTGGTTAAGTATGTAGTCAATGATGATGTTTGATGTTAAACCTTGTGTGGTTTCATGATTAGGGCATTTGTTGAAGACTTGGAGTTCACAAGTCTTGGAAAGTGAAGATTTGGTTCAAGAAGCTCAAGAGGATTAAGCTTGGCTAAGGTGAGTACATGAGACTTTTACTGAGTACATAGCAAATGATTTTGAAAACTATGATGTTTTATGAGTATTTATTAATAAATGTTTTTAATAAAGATATGATTAAAAAGGCAAGAGAATGCAAGTAATAGACTATTTAAGTACGTCTAAATGACTAATGATTTTTGAAAGAGATTATGATAATGAAAAGTAATTAATAATTCTTTATTAATATGATGTATGACTAAGAGTAATGATTGAGATAGTATGATATTTGGCTTATTAATAATATGCATTAATTAAGCTAACAACAATGATTTTCAAGTATCAAGTATTGATTAGTATATGATACTAATAAAAGTAGTGATTAAATTGCTAGGAGAATAAATATAAATTGACTAGAATTAGATTGGTATTTTAGTCAAAGAGAAGTTAAAGTACTATGATTTTGATAAATGATAAATATGTTTTATTTAATAAAGGACTTAGTAAAGTCAATATTGAAATTGAATAAGAAATGAGAATAATATGATAATTAGAATAGATACATTCTAATTTATGTTTGAGTATGTATTATTGGGGCATAGGCCCTTATTTAATGATTTCAATATGGGTTGAGAAAAGGATCCGGATCATAGATAACCCACACAAGTTGGGGGAGTTAGTGACACCTACTTGGGGCGGTACCACCCTGCGCAAGGGTAGTGTGTCGAGAAATAGATAACCTGGAAAGCGGGGGAGTTTCAGATAACCCGGAAATCGGGGGAGCAATAGATAACCCGGAAACGGGGGAGTTTACCTAGATAACCCACATCGGGGGAGTTTGCTTCGGAGAGGTCCGTAGCGTATGTGATAAAGTATGTGTAAGCTCAGGTTAGCTTACAAGTATGCGATTTTGATGAGAGTAAGCTTATGGTTAGCTTACTAGTATATATGTATAAAAATGTTAAGATCACGAGTTAATAAGTAATAAATGAATAAAGAAGAGTAATGAATATGACTTTTATTATATTTGAGAATGGGTCGAAAACCCATGTATCTCACGAGACTATTTTGTCTCACGTACTACTTTGTTTTTGGCTATGTACTCAGGTTCGAGATCGATGGATTAGATGGTCGCGATAGAAGTGACCTAGTGTTGATTAGCTCAGGAGCTCGTAGGTAGATCCCGTTTATCCTATGGTTATGATATTATATTGTAACACCAGTTTCAATACTCTGATAAACTTTTAAAAGCTTTTTGTTAAACCGTATTTTGGGATATTGGACTTTGTAATATTTTTATTTAAAAATATGTTTTAAAAGGTGTTTAAAAAATTGAGGTGTTACAACTTGGTATCAGAGCTATAGTTTAAGTGAATTAGGTAGGTTTGACCTTCCTAGTCTTAAGCTATGCTAAGTAGGACCATATGTTTCCATAGGATGTCCATGATTAGTTGGTTGAGACCGTAAGTGCGAGTATGATAGGGTCGATCCCTAAGAGAAATGTCATGATCTGATATAAATGTGTTTTATTTGACTGTTAAGTCATCGTTTGAATTGTGATTTTGAGACTATTGGTATAACAAAAGGGTGAACTCGAGGAGAGGACAAGCTGCTCTAAGACAAGTAAAGGAATCATAATTGAGTTTCGTCATGTTGGGTGATGATGGGAGTGATTTCAAATCGGAAGAAAGGGGACGATGATCGTTCAAGACATTGATGGCGTGTAAGCTGGATGTGTATTTGGGAAGTACCGAACCGGAGGTCGTGATTCGGTGGGTTCGTGAAACTGAGCAAGTGCTAAGGAGTAGCAAGTGTTAGTAGGGAGATGTGGTGACTTCTACGGCTCGTCTTCTGATGGGTGATGCGTTGTCACGGTGGAATGCGATGTTCGAAGCATTAAAAAAGAGAGTATGATACAAGATGTCGGGGAAGGAGTTCACGAGTAGACCATCGGGGAAGTTTTGTTTCGAAGGAGTAGTTGAAAGAGTTGCTAATAGAGTCTCTTGTTAGGAATGTGGAGGAAGTGATTCATCAAATGATCCAAGAATCATCAGCAAGTGGAGAAAAGAGGAAGCTCGATGGTGGTTGGAGTCAACAAAGAAAGAAAATTCATTTACAGTTCGTCGATTCATGTTGATGTGGAAAGTGCAAAGTGTGGTAAGTGTTCCTAAATTATATAGTTTAATGTTATGTGGTTTGGGGTTTATTCGTTCAGTGGTCATTCGGTTTGGTGCTTAAGTGAAATGGCCTATAGAAATTTGGAAGAATCGGAGTGCATTCATTCCTGGCAGGTTGATTCAAGATAATCTGCTAGTGACACAAGAGCTCCTAAAAGGATATAATAGTAAAGGTGGTGCAAGGAGATGTGCTTTTAAAATAGACATAGCCAAAGCCTATGATACAGTTGATTGGAAATTTCTAAAGGAAATCTTAATTCAATTCGGGTTTCATGAGAAAATGGTGAAATGGATTATGCTATGTACTACATCTGCTTCTTTTAATATTTGTGTGATTGGTGAAAAGCATGGCTTTTTTAAAAGTGGAAGAGGATTGAGGCAAGGTGACCCGATTTCACCTTATTTGTTCACCCTTGTCATGGAAGTATTCACATTAATGATGAAGAGGCATATAAGATTAAACCCTAGTTTTAAATATCATAAAGGCTGCAAAGAAATGAAACTCACACACCTATGTTTTGCTGATGATCTACTAATTTTGAGTCATGGTGATTATAATTCTGTGCAGATTATTAAACAAGCAATAGTGGAATTTAGTAACTGCTCAGGATTAAGCCCTAATATAGGGAAAAGTACTATGTTCTGTAGCAATATTGAAGATGGAGTTAAAGAGCAGATTATGGTAGAGATGCCATTTAGAACTGGCAGATTTCCTGTCAGATATTTAGGTGTCCCACTGGTTGATAGAAAGCTGGGAATAAATGATTGTAAACAACTGCTGGATAGAATTAAAAGCAAAATTTGTTGCTGGAAAAATAGATGCTTATCATATGCTGGAAAATTACAGCTTATTGCATCTGTTCTATCATCTTTACATGTATATTGGGCATCAGTGTTTATACTGCCAAAAACAGTAATAAAAGACATTGATAGAATTCTAAAAAAATTTCTGTGGAATCAAGGGGAATACAAAAGAGGGAAAGCCAAGGTGAGCTGGAAAATGATCTGCAGACCTAAAAACCAAGGTGGGCTTGGGTTAAAATATCTTTCCATATGGAATGAGGCTCTTATGAGTAAACATTTATGGAATATAGCTGCAAAAAAGAAATCATTATGGGTTGAATGGGTTAGCTTGGTAAAACTAAAAGGAAGAAGTATTTGGGATATCTCACCAACTAACAAAGATAGTTATATGTGGAACTCCATCTTGGAACTGAGAAATAAGTTGAGAAGTTCAATTATTCATGTGATAGGAGATGGAAGAACAACATCTTTGTGGCATGATTCATGGGATAGTGTTGGCCCTCTTGACATGCTTATCTCAAAAAGAAGATTGTATAATGCCAATTTAAGAGATGATCTTACTGTACATAATATGATAAATAATGGGCAATGGGGATGGCCAATTGAATGGAATCAATTGTACCCTTGGTTAGTGAATTTGACAATTCCTAATTTGATTGAGGGTAAAAAAGATTTAATTCGATGGAAACAAAGTGATGACACATTAACTGAATTTTCTGTGAGAAATGTTTGGCAGACTTTGAGTACTAATGATAATGTAGTTAGTTGGAGTAATTTTGTGTGGTTTCCACAAGGGAACCCGAGACATGCTTTCATTCTGTGGATGGCAGTGCAGGATCGATTGCAAACTCAGGATCGGATGATGGCTTGGTGCTCGGGGAATAATTTGCTATGCTCACTGTGCAAAAAGATAAGCGATTCACATAATCATTTATTTTTTGGATGTGAATATTCAGCAGTTGTATGGGACAAAATGAAAGGGATGATGTATGTGCAGAATATCCCTAATATATGTAACAATATTATTGATGCGATGAAAGTTTGGGTTTGTAATAATACCATTTATAGTGTGGTAAGAAGAATGCTGTTGGCAGCTACAGTATATCACATTTGGAAAGAAAGAAACGTGAGATTGTTTGGAAATTGCAGCATGGATGCCAAAAGCATGACCTCCACTATTATTGAAAGTGTGCGTTTACAGCTTATGTGCGTAAAGGTGAAGAATTCTAAGCAGGTTTTAAGAGTGGCAAAAGATTGGAATGTAAAGATGCAAATCAAGTTTGTATAGGCTGATGTCTAATTTCTATATTTTGATATAGGTGTTTGTATTGTTTGGTGATTTCAGGTTTATATGTTTGTAACACAATTTATTTGATAAATATATTCATGGTTAGCTAGTTAAAAGGGTGATGGCAATGCCGAAGCTCTTTTCTAGTTTGACCTTTTTCTTAAAAAAAAAAAATAAAATAAAAAAATTTGGAAGAATCGTTGATATGGATCTGTATTTAGGGGATAATCTCCCCGGTTCGTTATGTAAATAGGAATACTATATTTTAACGAGTCGGTGTGCAACGACACAAGTAGTAAGGATAGAAAGTATTATGCTATCATGGAATATCAAAAGGTGAATCACGGGAAAGGTGAATGTGTTCAAGGAAAGGGTGGAAGTACAAGGAAGTACTAAGAGTTAGCGAGAATTGTATTTTTGGATGGGGATCCATAGAACGGAAGAATTGCAAAGTAAAATTGTAGCATTCTGTGAGAATAAGGATAAGTGATGTGGCATTACCATATAATATCGGTAAAGAAAAGAATGATGTAAAATATAGTGAAGTTTCAAAACCGTAAATGGAAAATATGTGGAAAAGAATAAGTATTGGGAATGATAAACTTAGATATTGGATATGGTTGAGTAAAAGTTGGAAATCGGTCATAGCAAAAGTTTGTGTCATGGATGATGGATTCGATGCTAAGGGTAAAAGGATAATTAATGGTAAAATGTCCTAGAAATGGTATGCTAAGTCAAGGGTAACAATTAATTATTAGAAAAAGGACATAGAAAAAGTGTGATAGCTTATACTTGGATTATGGATCGGAGTCAATTGGTTGACTTGAGTTAACCGGGTGATTCGGTAAAAATGTGGATAACTGAATGTAATGGTGGTTACCTAAGTAGTGAAAGAAAGATTGGAAATTTTGATAATGGGAAAATGAATCGACTAAAGATGATTGATAAATGAGTAGATTGGTGGAAAGCACTAGAAATGAATATGTGAATACCAGGTGGTATAAAGTGATAAGTGGGAGTAATGGTCTATAAAAAGAATATGATTTGAGGAAGTTAATAATATGTGATATTTGGGGAAATGTAAATTGAATAGAGAATGTGTTTAGTTATGAAAGAAAATGATGGCATGATGCTATGTGAATGATGCATACATGAATTGTATGCAAGATAGAATGGTATTGTATGGATCTTGTTAGATCGGAGGCTTTCCGGTTAACGAGATTTGATGAGTCACTATGGATTGGAGGCTTTCCGATCATTGTGACAGTTTGGAATCGTGATGGATTGGAGGCTTTCCGATCATCTCGATAAGATAGTTAGAGTATGATTTGTTATATCAGGGATATGATGTTTGTATCTGATGTATGTAGAACCGTATGGCTAGTTATTGTTATGATTTTTATGGCAAGTGAGAACTTGGGTTGAAAACACGGGTAGTGTTTAAGTATAAGTATGTGTAGGAGATGCCTACAAGTTCATGGCTTATGAAAAAAGGAAAGCTTTTAGGAATCAAAGTTTGTTAGTAACCAATGAGTGGTGAAAGGGGTATAATGGGTGGTTAGGCCACAGTTGGATATGATTGAGGCTCTAAAGCCGGTAATCGGGAATTACAAGTATGGTATAAGGATGTTCGGAGGAAATTATAAATAGTATAAGCATTCGAATGAAAGTTAAAAAGTAATAGAGATCGGTAATGCTCTAGATGGAAATTGTTAATCGATTGAGAAATAAGAAATCGAGGAAAAGAGAAACAATTGAGAAAGGGGGTATAGAAATTGGAATCGGGAATAAAAAGTTTTGGAGGTGATGTCTCACTAGTAAGGAGTTCGTTATTGTAACAAGTTATGGTTGACTTTATGCATAAGTAGTCAAGATTGGTCAAGATTTGTGGATTGTTGACTTTGGTCAAAATTGGGCTTTGACTTTCGCTTAGTATGACTAGGCAATGATAAGATCATAATGTAGCATCTATATGTGTATGATAATGGTTAATTGATTAATGGACATAATTATAGTCGGAGGGTGCGACTTTTAGCGTTGGGTGTTTCGAGTTGAGTTTGGGAATCGAGTATGATTGTTGATGAACCATGAATGAAGGGTCCATTGTAAAGGAAAGGACGATTAATTGAACCTTTAGTGACTAAGGAAGTTGTCAAGGTATGGTTGACTTAGTGCTTGAGTCAAAGATTTGACAATGTTGACAAATTGGTCAAAGCTAGACGTTGACTAACGTTTTGATTAATGGGCTAATAGTGATGATTGGGTCATATCGATCCTAAGTGGATAAAAGGGATTGGTTAAATGGTTGAAAGTGTTAAGGTCAAATTGTGAAATTTTGACCCGTTCGGGTATTGGAAACTAAGGTTTGGTTTTTGTCGCGTTTGGGTATAACAAAGTCAAGTGAGCATTTAAATGCATAAGTACTATTGGATCATAATTTGGAAGCGGAATGACGATTGGAAATCCTTGAGTTGATTCCGATGAAGGAATCCTTTTAAGGGGTGGATAGTTATAACGACCGGAAATTTCGGTTAATGAATTAAATGGGAATATTGAGGAATAAAGGTGGTAAAATATTTAATCGAGTTTCCATTGTGTTTTATCGACTGTTTGAATGTTTGGGACTTGGTGTAACCAAGTATGGGTCAAGATTTGGATGGAAATGTAACGACCCGAAATTTTTATCGAATAAAATTATGGAAAAATTACTATAAATAAGGATAAATCATTTAAAAGCGTGGGAATTGGTTTCGTGTCATTTGGACATCGTATGAGAAAGTTACGGGCGAAATCAGGTCAAAACTTGGGAAATGTCGAGAAGATAGCGCCTCTATCTTTAGATAACGGCGCGATTTTGGCTGAATTGGACAGAAACTCGAAATAGCGGAGCGAAATAGAGGCGCGAATTAGCGCGTGTCAGAGATAGCGGCGCTATCTTCGGATAGCGGCGCGAAATTGGTCAGATCTGCATAAAAACGTGAAAAACTAGGGTTTTCACCCATTCTTCACCCCTCACTCTCTCTAGAAAGTTTATACTCATTCTGAGTGGAAAGGAGTGTTTGGAGCTTATTTTGCACGCAAAAACTAGTGTTTTTGCTTTCATTGTTGAAGATTAAGGTAAATCTCTTCCTTCTCAACCCCTAGATGTAAAATTTGGGGATTTTAGTTGGGTTATTGCTAACCCTAGCTTGAATTGTTACTTCAAATGGTGAAATGAGACTAGATAACTTAGATCTATGGTATTTTATCATGGGAAATGGATTTTTATATGGATCTATGATAGTCTTGGGTTTTATGAAAACCTAGGGTTTTATAAGTTGGCAAATTGGGAAAATGATACTAGTGGTTAACTAGAGGTTAAGTATGTAGTCAATGATGATGTTTGATGTTAAACCTTGTGTGGTTTCATGATTAGGGCATTTGTTGAAGACTTGGAGTTCACAAGTCTTGGAAAGTGAAGATTTGGTTCAAGAAGCTCAAGAGGATTAAGCTTGGCTAAGGTGAGTACATGAGACTTTTACTGAGTACATAGCAAATGATTTTGAAAACTATGATGTTTTATGAGTCTTTATTAATAAATGTTTTTAATAAAGATATGATTAAAAAGGCAAGAGAATGCAAGTAATAGACTATTTAAGTATGTCTTAATGACTAATGATTTTTGAAAGAGATTATGATAATGAAAAGTAATTAATAATTCTTTATTAATATGATGTATGACTAAGAGTAATGATTGAGGTAGTATGATATTTGGCTTATTAATAATATGCATTAATTAAGCTAACAACAATGATTTTCAAGTATCAAGTATTGATTAGTATATGATACTAATAAAAGTAGTGATTAAATTGCTAGGAGAATAAATATAAATTGACTAGAATTAGATTGGTATTTTAGTCAAAGAGAAGTTAAAGTACTATGATTTTGATAAATGATAAATATGTTTTATTTAATAAAGGACTTAGTAAAGTCAATATTGAAATTGAATAAGAAATGAGAATAATATGATAATTAGAATAGATACATTCTAATTTATGTTTGAGTATGTATTATTGGGGCATAGGCCCTTATTTAATGATTTCAATATGTGTTGAGAAAAGGATCCGGATCATAGATAACCCACACAAGTTGGCGGAGTTAGTGACACCTACTTGGGGCGGTACCACCCTGCGCAAGGGTAGTGTGTCGAGAAATAGATAACCTGGAAAGCGGGGGAGTTTCAGATAACCCGGAAATCGGGGGAGCAATAGATAACCCGGAAACGGGGGAGTTTACCTAGATAACCCACATCGGGGGAGTTTGCTTCGGAGAGGTCCGTAGCGTATGTGATAAAGTATGTGTAAGCTCAGGTTAGCTTACAAGTATGTGATTTTGATGAGAGTAAGCTTATGGTTAGCTTACTAGTATATATGTATAAAAATGTTAAGATCACGAGTTAATAAGTAATAAATGAATAAAGAAGAGTAATGAATATGACTTTTATTATATTTGAGAATGGGTCGAAAACCCATGTATCTCACGAGACTATTTTGTCTCACGTACTACTTTGTTTTTGGCTATGTACTCAGGTTCGAGATCGATGGATTAGATGGTCGCGATAGAAGTGGCCTAGTGTTGATTAGCTCGGGAACTCGTAGGTAGATCCCGTTTATCCTATGGTTATGATATTATATTGTAACACCAGTTTTAATACTCTGATAAACTTTTAAAAGGTTTTTGTTAAACCGTATTTTGGGATATTGGACTTTGTAATATTTTTATTTAAAAATATGTTTTAAAAGGTGTTTAAAAAATTGAGGTGTTACAACTTGGTATCAGAGCTATAGTTTAAGTGAATTAGGTAGGTTTGACCTTCCTAGTCTTAAGCTATGCTAAGTAGGACCATATGTTTCCATAGGATGTCCATGATTAGTTGGTTGAGACCATAAGTGCGAGTATGATAGGGTCGATCCCTAAGAGAAATGTCATGATCTGATATAAATGTGTTTTATTTGACTGTTAAGTCATCGTTTGAATTGTGATTTTGAGACTATTGGTATAACAAAAGGGTGAACTCGAGGAGAGGACAAGCTGCTCTAAGACAAGAAAAGGAATCATAATTGAGTTTCGTCATGTTGGGTGATGATGGGAGTGATTTCAAATCGGAAGAAAGGGGACGATGATCGTTCAAGACATTGATGGCGTGTAAGCTGGATGTGTATTTGGGAAGTACCGAACCGGAGGTCGTGATTCGGTGGGTTCGTGAAACTGAGCAAGTGCTAAGGAGTAGCAAGTGTTAGTAGGGAGATGTGGTGACTTCTACGGCTCGTCTTCTGATGGGTGATGCGTTGTCACGGTGGAATGCGATGTTCGAAGCATTAAAAAAGAGAGTATGATACAAGATGTCGGGGAAGGAGTTCACGAGTAGACCATCGGGGAAGTTTTGTTTCGAAGGAGTAGTTGAAAGAGTTGCTAATAGAGTCTCTTGTTAGGAATGTGGAGGAAGTGATTCATCAAATGATCCAAGAATCATCAGCAAGTGGAGAAAAGAGGAAGCTCGATGGTGGTTGGAGTCAACAAAGAAAGAAAATTCATTTACAGTTCGTCGATTCATGTTGATGTGGAAAGTGCAAAGTGTGGTAAGTGTTCCTAAATTATATAGTTTAATGTTATGTGGTTTGGGGTTTATTCGTTCAGTGGTCATTCGGTTTGGTGCTTAAGTGAAATGGCCTATAGAAATTTGGAAGAATCGGAGTGCATTCATTCCTGGCAGGTTGATTCAAGATAATCTGCTAGTGACACAAGAGCTCCTAAAAGGATATAATAGTAAAGGTGGTGCAAGGAGATGTGCTTTTAAAATAGACATAGCCAAAGCCTATGATACAGTTGATTGGAAATTTCTAAAGGAAATCTTAATTCAATTCGGGTTTCATGAGAAAATGGTGAAATGGATTATGCTATGTACTACATCTGCTTCTTTTAATATTTGTGTGATTGGTGAAAAGCATGGCTTTTTTAAAAGTGGAAGAGGATTGAGGCAAGGTGACCCGATTTCACCTTATTTGTTCACCCTTGTCATGGAAGTATTCACATTAATGATGAAGAGGCATATAAGATTAAACCCTAGTTTTAAATATCATAAAGGCTGCAAAGAAATGAAACTCACACACCTATGTTTTGCTGATGATCTACTAATTTTGAGTCATGGTGATTATAATTCTGTGCAGATTATTAAACAAGCAATAGTGGAATTTAGTAACTGCTCAGGATTAAGCCCTAATATAGGGAAAAGTACTATGTTCTGTAGCAATATTGAAGATGGAGTTAAAGAGCAGATTATGGTAGAGATGCCATTTAGAACTGGCAGATTTCCTGTCAGATATTTAGGTGTCCCACTGGTTGATAGAAAGCTGGGAATAAATGATTGTAAACAACTGCTGGATAGAATTAAAAGCAAAATTTGTTGCTGGAAAAATAGATGCTTATCATATGCTGGAAAATTACAGCTTATTGCATCTGTTCTATCATCTTTACATGTATATTGGGCATCAGTGTTTATACTGCCAAAAACAGTAATAAAAGACATTGATAGAATTCTAAAAAAATTTCTGTGGAATCAAGGGGAATACAAAAGAGGGAAAGCCAAGGTGAGCTGGAAAATGATCTGCAGACCTAAAAACCAAGGTGGGCTTGGGTTAAAATATCTTTCCATATGGAATGAGGCTCTTATGAGTAAACATTTATGGAATATAGCTGCAAAAAAGAAATCATTATGGGTTGAATGGGTTAGCTTGGTAAAACTAAAAGGAAGAAGTATTTGGGATATCTCACCAACTAACAAAGATAGTTATATGTGGAACTCCATCTTGGAACTGAGAAATAAGTTGAGAAGTTCAATTATTCATGTGATAGGAGATGGAAGAACAACATCTTTGTGGCATGATTCATGGGATAGTGTTGGCCCTCTTGACATGCTTATCTCAAAAAGAAGATTGTATAATGCCAATTTAAGAGATGATCTTACTGTACATAATATGATAAATAATGGGCAATGGGGATGGCCAATTGAATGGAATCAATTGTACCCTTGGTTAGTGAATTTGACAATTCCTAATTTGATTGAGGGTAAAAAAGATTTAATTCGATGGAAACAAAGTGATGACACATTAACTGAATTTTCTGTGAGAAATGTTTGGCAGACTTTGAGTACTAATGATAATGTAGTTAGTTGGAGTAATTTTGTGTGGTTTCCACAAGGGAACCCGAGACATGCTTTCATTCTGTGGATGGCAGTGCAGGATCGATTGCAAACTCAGGATCGGATGATGGCTTGGTGCTCGGGGAATAATTTGCTATGCTCACTGTGCAAAAAGATAAGCGATTCACATAATCATTTATTTTTTGGATGTGAATATTCAGCAGTTGTATGGGACAAAATGAAAGGGATGATGTATGTGCAGAATATCCCTAATATATGTAACAATATTATTGATGCGATGAAAGTTTGGGTTTGTAATAATACCATTTATAGTGTGGTAAGAAGAATGCTGTTGGCAGCTACAGTATATCACATTTGGAAAGAAAGAAACGTGAGATTGTTTGGAAATTGCAGCATGGATGCCAAAAGCATGACCTCCACTATTATTGAAAGTGTGCGTTTACAGCTTATGTGCGTAAAGGTGAAGAATTCTAAGCAGGTTTTAAGAGTGGCAAAAGATTGGAATGTAAAGATGCAAATCAAGTTTGTATAGGCTGATGTCTAATTTCTATATTTTGATATAGGTGTTTGTATTGTTTGGTGATTTCAGGTTTATATGTTTGTAACACAATTTATTTGATAAATATATTCATGGTTAGCTAGTTAAAAGGGTGATGGCAATGCCGAAGCTCTTTTCTAGTTTGACCTTTTTCTTAAAAAAAAAAAATAAAATAAAAAAATTTGGAAGAATCGTTGATATGGATCTGTATTTAGGGGATAATCTCCCCGGTTCGTTATGTAAATAGGAATACTATATTTTAACGAGTCGGTGTGCAACGACACAAGTAGTAAGGATAGAAAGTATTATGCTATCATGGAATATCAAAAGGTGAATCACGGGAAAGGTGAATGTGTTCAAGGAAAGGGTGGAAGTACAAGGAAGTACTAAGAGTTAGCGAGAATTGTATTTTTGGATGGGGATCCATAGAACGGAAGAATTGCAAAGTAAAATTGTAGCATTCTGTGAGAATAAGGATAAGTGATGTGGCATTACCATATAATATCGGTAAAGAAAAGAATGATGTAAAATATAGTGAAGTTTCAAAACCGTAAATGGAAAATATGTGGAAAAGAATAAGTATTGGGAATGATAAACTTAGATATTGGATATGGTTGAGTAAAAGTTGGAAATCGGTCATAGCAAAAGTTTGTGTCATGGATGATGGATTCGATGCTAAGGGTAAAAGGATAATTAATGGTAAAATGTCCTAGAAATGGTATGCTAAGTCAAGGGTAACAATTAATTATTAGAAAAAGGACATAGAAAAAGTGTGATAGCTTATACTTGGATTATGGATCGGAGTCAATTGGTTGACTTGAGTTAACCGGGTGATTCGGTAAAAATGTGGATAACTGAATGTAATGGTGGTTACCTAAGTAGTGAAAGAAAGATTGGAAATTTTGATAATGGGAAAATGAATCGACTAAAGATGATTGATAAATGAGTAGATTGGTGGAAAGCACTAGAAATGAATATGTGAATACCAGGTGGTATAAAGTGATAAGTGGGAGTAATGGTCTATAAAAAGAATATGATTTGAGGAAGTTAATAATATGTGATATTTGGGGAAATGTAAATTGAATAGAGAATGTGTTTAGTTATGAAAGAAAATGATGGCATGATGCTATGTGAATGATGCATACATGAATTGTATGCAAGATAGAATGGTATTGTATGGATCTTGTTAGATCGGAGGCTTTCCGGTTAACGAGATTTGATGAGTCACTATGGATTGGAGGCTTTCCGATCATTGTGACAGTTTGGAATCGTGATGGATTGGAGGCTTTCCGATCATCTCGATAAGATAGTTAGAGTATGATTTGTTATATCAGGGATATGATGTTTGTATCTGATGTATGTAGAACCGTATGGCTAGTTATTGTTATGATTTTTATGGCAAGTGAGAACTTGGGTTGAAAACACGGGTAGTGTTTAAGTATAAGTATGTGTAGGAGATGCCTACAAGTTCATGGCTTATGAAAAAAGGAAAGCTTTTAGGAATCAAAGTTTGTTAGTAACCAATGAGTGGTGAAAGGGGTATAATGGGTGGTTAGGCCACAGTTGGATATGATTGAGGCTCTAAAGCCGGTAATCGGGAATTACAAGTATGGTATAAGGATGTTCGGAGGAAATTATAAATAGTATAAGCATTCGAATGAAAGTTAAAAAGTAATAGAGATCGGTAATGCTCTAGATGGAAATTGTTAATCGATTGAGAAATAAGAAATCGAGGAAAAGAGAAACAATTGAGAAAGGGGGTATAGAAATTGGAATCGGGAATAAAAAGTTTTGGAGGTGATGTCTCACTAGTAAGGAGTTCGTTATTGTAACAAGTTATGGTTGACTTTATGCATAAGTAGTCAAGATTGGTCAAGATTTGTGGATTGTTGACTTTGGTCAAAATTGGGCTTTGACTTTCGCTTAGTATGACTAGGCAATGATAAGATCATAATGTAGCATCTATATGTGTATGATAATGGTTAATTGATTAATGGACATAATTATAGTCGGAGGGTGCGACTTTTAGCGTTGGGTGTTTCGAGTTGAGTTTGGGAATCGAGTATGATTGTTGATGAACCATGAATGAAGGGTCCATTGTAAAGGAAAGGACGATTAATTGAACCTTTAGTGACTAAGGAAGTTGTCAAGGTATGGTTGACTTAGTGCTTGAGTCAAAGATTTGACAATGTTGACAAATTGGTCAAAGCTAGACGTTGACTAACGTTTTGATTAATGGGCTAATAGTGATGATTGGGTCATATCGATCCTAAGTGGATAAAAGGGATTGGTTAAATGGTTGAAAGTGTTAAGGTCAAATTGTGAAATTTTGACCCGTTCGGGTATTGGAAACTAAGGTTTGGTTTTTGTCGCGTTTGGGTATAACAAAGTCAAGTGAGCATTTAAATGCATAAGTACTATTGGATCATAATTTGGAAGCGGAATGACGATTGGAAATCCTTGAGTTGATTCCGATGAAGGAATCCTTTTAAGGGGTGGATAGTTATAACGACCGGAAATTTCGGTTAATGAATTAAATGGGAATATTGAGGAATAAAGGTGGTAAAATATTTAATCGAGTTTCCATTGTGTTTTATCGACTGTTTGAATGTTTGGGACTTGGTGTAACCAAGTATGGGTCAAGATTTGGATGGAAATGTAACGACCCGAAATTTTTATCGAATAAAATTATGGAAAAATTACTATAAATAAGGATAAATCATTTAAAAGCGTGGGAATTGGTTTCGTGTCATTTGGACATCGTATGAGAAAGTTACGGGCGAAATCAGGTCAAAACTTGGGAAATGTCGAGAAGATAGCGCCTCTATCTTTAGATAACGGCGCGATTTTGGCTGAATTGGACAGAAACTCGAAATAGCGGAGCGAAATAGAGGCGCGAATTAGCGCGTGTCAGAGATAGCGGCGCTATCTTCGGATAGCGGCGCGAAATTGGTCAGATCTGCATAAAAACGTGAAAAACTAGGGTTTTCACCCATTCTTCACCCCTCACTCTCTCTAGAAAGTTTATACTCATTCTGAGTGGAAAGGAGTGTTTGGAGCTTATTTTGCACGCAAAAACTAGTGTTTTTGCTTTCATTGTTGAAGATTAAGGTAAATCTCTTCCTTCTCAACCCCTAGATGTAAAATTTGGGGATTTTAGTTGGGTTATTGCTAACCCTAGCTTGAATTGTTACTTCAAATGGTGAAATGAGACTAGATAACTTAGATCTATGGTATTTTATCATGGGAAATGGATTTTTATATGGATCTATGATAGTCTTGGGTTTTATGAAAACCTAGGGTTTTATAAGTTGGCAAATTGGGAAAATGATACTAGTGGTTAACTAGAGGTTAAGTATGTAGTCAATGATGATGTTTGATGTTAAACCTTGTGTGGTTTCATGATTAGGGCATTTGTTGAAGACTTGGAGTTCACAAGTCTTGGAAAGTGAAGATTTGGTTCAAGAAGCTCAAGAGGATTAAGCTTGGCTAAGGTGAGTACATGAGACTTTTACTGAGTACATAGCAAATGATTTTGAAAACTATGATGTTTTATGAGTCTTTATTAATAAATGTTTTTAATAAAGATATGATTAAAAAGGCAAGAGAATGCAAGTAATAGACTATTTAAGTATGTCTTAATGACTAATGATTTTTGAAAGAGATTATGATAATGAAAAGTAATTAATAATTCTTTATTAATATGATGTATGACTAAGAGTAATGATTGAGGTAGTATGATATTTGGCTTATTAATAATATGCATTAATTAAGCTAACAACAATGATTTTCAAGTATCAAGTATTGATTAGTATATGATACTAATAAAAGTAGTGATTAAATTGCTAGGAGAATAAATATAAATTGACTAGAATTAGATTGGTATTTTAGTCAAAGAGAAGTTAAAGTACTATGATTTTGATAAATGATAAATATGTTTTATTTAATAAAGGACTTAGTAAAGTCAATATTGAAATTGAATAAGAAATGAGAATAATATGATAATTAGAATAGATACATTCTAATTTATGTTTGAGTATGTATTATTGGGGCATAGGCCCTTATTTAATGATTTCAATATGTGTTGAGAAAAGGATCCGGATCATAGATAACCCACACAAGTTGGCGGAGTTAGTGACACCTACTTGGGGCGGTACCACCCTGCGCAAGGGTAGTGTGTCGAGAAATAGATAACCTGGAAAGCGGGGGAGTTTCAGATAACCCGGAAATCGGGGGAGCAATAGATAACCCGGAAACGGGGGAGTTTACCTAGATAACCCACATCGGGGGAGTTTGCTTCGGAGAGGTCCGTAGCGTATGTGATAAAGTATGTGTAAGCTCAGGTTAGCTTACAAGTATGTGATTTTGATGAGAGTAAGCTTATGGTTAGCTTACTAGTATATATGTATAAAAATGTTAAGATCACGAGTTAATAAGTAATAAATGAATAAAGAAGAGTAATGAATATGACTTTTATTATATTTGAGAATGGGTCGAAAACCCATGTATCTCACGAGACTATTTTGTCTCACGTACTACTTTGTTTTTGGCTATGTACTCAGGTTCGAGATCGATGGATTAGATGGTCGCGATAGAAGTGGCCTAGTGTTGATTAGCTCGGGAACTCGTAGGTAGATCCCGTTTATCCTATGGTTATGATATTATATTGTAACACCAGTTTTAATACTCTGATAAACTTTTAAAAGGTTTTTGTTAAACCGTATTTTGGGATATTGGACTTTGTAATATTTTTATTTAAAAATATGTTTTAAAAGGTGTTTAAAAAATTGAGGTGTTACAACTTGGTATCAGAGCTATAGTTTAAGTGAATTAGGTAGGTTTGACCTTCCTAGTCTTAAGCTATGCTAAGTAGGACCATATGTTTCCATAGGATGTCCATGATTAGTTGGTTGAGACCATAAGTGCGAGTATGATAGGGTCGATCCCTAAGAGAAATGTCATGATCTGATATAAATGTGTTTTATTTGACTGTTAAGTCATCGTTTGAATTGTGATTTTGAGACTATTGGTATAACAAAAGGGTGAACTCGAGGAGAGGACAAGCTGCTCTAAGACAAGAAAAGGAATCATAATTGAGTTTCGTCATGTTGGGTGATGATGGGAGTGATTTCAAATCGGAAGAAAGGGGACGATGATCGTTCAAGACATTGATGGCGTGTAAGCTGGATGTGTATTTGGGAAGTACCGAACCGGAGGTCGTGATTCGGTGGGTTCGTGAAACTGAGCAAGTGCTAAGGAGTAGCAAGTGTTAGTAGGGAGATGTGGTGACTTCTACGGCTCGTCTTCTGATGGGTGATGCGTTGTCACGGTGGAATGCGATGTTCGAAGCATTAAAAAAGAGAGTATGATACAAGATGTCGGGGAAGGAGTTCACGAGTAGACCATCGGGGAAGTTTTGTTTCGAAGGAGTAGTTGAAAGAGTTGCTAATAGAGTCTCTTGTTAGGAATGTGGAGGAAGTGATTCATCAAATGATCCAAGAATCATCAGCAAGTGGAGAAAAGAGGAAGCTCGATGGTGGTTGGAGTCAACAAAGAAAGAAAATTCATTTACAGTTCGTCGATTCATGTTGATGTGGAAAGTGCAAAGTGTGGTAAGTGTTCCTAAATTATATAGTTTAATGTTATGTGGTTTGGGGTTTATTCGTTCAGTGGTCATTCGGTTTGGTGCTTAAGTGAAATGGCCTATAGAAATTTGGAAGAATCGGAGTGCATTCATTCCTGGCAGGTTGATTCAAGATAATCTGCTAGTGACACAAGAGCTCCTAAAAGGATATAATAGTAAAGGTGGTGCAAGGAGATGTGCTTTTAAAATAGACATAGCCAAAGCCTATGATACAGTTGATTGGAAATTTCTAAAGGAAATCTTAATTCAATTCGGGTTTCATGAGAAAATGGTGAAATGGATTATGCTATGTACTACATCTGCTTCTTTTAATATTTGTGTGATTGGTGAAAAGCATGGCTTTTTTAAAAGTGGAAGAGGATTGAGGCAAGGTGACCCGATTTCACCTTATTTGTTCACCCTTGTCATGGAAGTATTCACATTAATGATGAAGAGGCATATAAGATTAAACCCTAGTTTTAAATATCATAAAGGCTGCAAAGAAATGAAACTCACACACCTATGTTTTGCTGATGATCTACTAATTTTGAGTCATGGTGATTATAATTCTGTGCAGATTATTAAACAAGCAATAGTGGAATTTAGTAACTGCTCAGGATTAAGCCCTAATATAGGGAAAAGTACTATGTTCTGTAGCAATATTGAAGATGGAGTTAAAGAGCAGATTATGGTAGAGATGCCATTTAGAACTGGCAGATTTCCTGTCAGATATTTAGGTGTCCCACTGGTTGATAGAAAGCTGGGAATAAATGATTGTAAACAACTGCTGGATAGAATTAAAAGCAAAATTTGTTGCTGGAAAAATAGATGCTTATCATATGCTGGAAAATTACAGCTTATTGCATCTGTTCTATCATCTTTACATGTATATTGGGCATCAGTGTTTATACTGCCAAAAACAGTAATAAAAGACATTGATAGAATTCTAAAAAAATTTCTGTGGAATCAAGGGGAATACAAAAGAGGGAAAGCCAAGGTGAGCTGGAAAATGATCTGCAGACCTAAAAACCAAGGTGGGCTTGGGTTAAAATATCTTTCCATATGGAATGAGGCTCTTATGAGTAAACATTTATGGAATATAGCTGCAAAAAAGAAATCATTATGGGTTGAATGGGTTAGCTTGGTAAAACTAAAAGGAAGAAGTATTTGGGATATCTCACCAACTAACAAAGATAGTTATATGTGGAACTCCATCTTGGAACTGAGAAATAAGTTGAGAAGTTCAATTATTCATGTGATAGGAGATGGAAGAACAACATCTTTGTGGCATGATTCATGGGATAGTGTTGGCCCTCTTGACATGCTTATCTCAAAAAGAAGATTGTATAATGCCAATTTAAGAGATGATCTTACTGTACATAATATGATAAATAATGGGCAATGGGGATGGCCAATTGAATGGAATCAATTGTACCCTTGGTTAGTGAATTTGACAATTCCTAATTTGATTGAGGGTAAAAAAGATTTAATTCGATGGAAACAAAGTGATGACACATTAACTGAATTTTCTGTGAGAAATGTTTGGCAGACTTTGAGTACTAATGATAATGTAGTTAGTTGGAGTAATTTTGTGTGGTTTCCACAAGGGAACCCGAGACATGCTTTCATTCTGTGGATGGCAGTGCAGGATCGATTGCAAACTCAGGATCGGATGATGGCTTGGTGCTCGGGGAATAATTTGCTATGCTCACTGTGCAAAAAGATAAGCGATTCACATAATCATTTATTTTTTGGATGTGAATATTCAGCAGTTGTATGGGACAAAATGAAAGGGATGATGTATGTGCAGAATATCCCTAATATATGTAACAATATTATTGATGCGATGAAAGTTTGGGTTTGTAATAATACCATTTATAGTGTGGTAAGAAGAATGCTGTTGGCAGCTACAGTATATCACATTTGGAAAGAAAGAAACGTGAGATTGTTTGGAAATTGCAGCATGGATGCCAAAAGCATGACCTCCACTATTATTGAAAGTGTGCGTTTACAGCTTATGTGCGTAAAGGTGAAGAATTCTAAGCAGGTTTTAAGAGTGGCAAAAGATTGGAATGTAAAGATGCAAATCAAGTTTGTATAGGCTGATGTCTAATTTCTATATTTTGATATAGGTGTTTGTATTGTTTGGTGATTTCAGGTTTATATGTTTGTAACACAATTTATTTGATAAATATATTCATGGTTAGCTAGTTAAAAGGGTGATGGCAATGCCGAAGCTCTTTTCTAGTTTGACCTTTTTCTTAAAAAAAAAAAATAAAATAAAAAAATTTGGAAGAATCGTTGATATGGATCTGTATTTAGGGGATAATCTCCCCGGTTCGTTATGTAAATAGGAATACTATATTTTAACGAGTCGGTGTGCAACGACACAAGTAGTAAGGATAGAAAGTATTATGCTATCATGGAATATCAAAAGGTGAATCACGGGAAAGGTGAATGTGTTCAAGGAAAGGGTGGAAGTACAAGGAAGTACTAAGAGTTAGCGAGAATTGTATTTTTGGATGGGGATCCATAGAACGGAAGAATTGCAAAGTAAAATTGTAGCATTCTGTGAGAATAAGGATAAGTGATGTGGCATTACCATATAATATCGGTAAAGAAAAGAATGATGTAAAATATAGTGAAGTTTCAAAACCGTAAATGGAAAATATGTGGAAAAGAATAAGTATTGGGAATGATAAACTTAGATATTGGATATGGTTGAGTAAAAGTTGGAAATCGGTCATAGCAAAAGTTTGTGTCATGGATGATGGATTCGATGCTAAGGGTAAAAGGATAATTAATGGTAAAATGTCCTAGAAATGGTATGCTAAGTCAAGGGTAACAATTAATTATTAGAAAAAGGACATAGAAAAAGTGTGATAGCTTATACTTGGATTATGGATCGGAGTCAATTGGTTGACTTGAGTTAACCGGGTGATTCGGTAAAAATGTGGATAACTGAATGTAATGGTGGTTACCTAAGTAGTGAAAGAAAGATTGGAAATTTTGATAATGGGAAAATGAATCGACTAAAGATGATTGATAAATGAGTAGATTGGTGGAAAGCACTAGAAATGAATATGTGAATACCAGGTGGTATAAAGTGATAAGTGGGAGTAATGGTCTATAAAAAGAATATGATTTGAGGAAGTTAATAATATGTGATATTTGGGGAAATGTAAATTGAATAGAGAATGTGTTTAGTTATGAAAGAAAATGATGGCATGATGCTATGTGAATGATGCATACATGAATTGTATGCAAGATAGAATGGTATTGTATGGATCTTGTTAGATCGGAGGCTTTCCGGTTAACGAGATTTGATGAGTCACTATGGATTGGAGGCTTTCCGATCATTGTGACAGTTTGGAATCGTGATGGATTGGAGGCTTTCCGATCATCTCGATAAGATAGTTAGAGTATGATTTGTTATATCAGGGATATGATGTTTGTATCTGATGTATGTAGAACCGTATGGCTAGTTATTGTTATGATTTTTATGGCAAGTGAGAACTTGGGTTGAAAACACGGGTAGTGTTTAAGTATAAGTATGTGTAGGAGATGCCTACAAGTTCATGGCTTATGAAAAAAGGAAAGCTTTTAGGAATCAAAGTTTGTTAGTAACCAATGAGTGGTGAAAGGGGTATAATGGGTGGTTAGGCCACAGTTGGATATGATTGAGGCTCTAAAGCCGGTAATCGGGAATTACAAGTATGATATAAGGATGTTCGGAGGAAATTATAAATAGTATAAGCATTCGAATGAAAGTTAAAAAGTAATAGAGATCGGTAATGCTCTAGATGGAAATTGTTAATCGATTGAGAAATAAGAAATCGAGGAAAAGAGAAACAATTGAGAAAGGGGGTATAGAAATTGGAATCGGGAATAAAAAGTTTTGGAGGTGATGTCTCACTAGTAAGGAGTTCGTTATTGTAACAAGTTATGGTTGACTTTATGCATAAGTAGTCAAGATTGGTCAAGATTTGTGGATTGTTGACTTCGGTCAAAATTGGGCTTTGACTTTCGCTTAGTATGACTAGGCAATGATAAGATCATAATGTAGCATCTATATGTGTATGATAATGGTTAATTGATTAATGGACATAATTATAGTCGGAGGGTGCGACTTTTAGCGTTGGGTGTTTCGAGTTGAGTTTGGGAATCGAGTATGATTGTTGATGAACCATGAATGAAGGGTCCATTGTAAAGGAAAGGACGATTAATTGAACCTTTAGTGACTAAGGAAGTTGTCAAGGTATGGTTGACTTAGTGCTTGAGTCAAAGATTTGACAATGTTGACAAATTGGTCAAAGCTAGACGTTGACTAACGTTTTGATTAATGGGCTAATAGTGATGATTGGGTCATATCGATCCTAAGTGGATAAAAGGGATTGGTTAAATGGTTGAAAGTGTTAAGGTCAAATTGTGAAATTTTGACCCGTTCGGGTATTGGAAACTAAGGTTTGGTTTTTGTCGCGTTTGGGTATAACAAAGTCAAGTGAGCATTTAAATGCATAAGTACTATTGGATCATAATTTGGAAGCGGAATGACGATTGGAAATCCTTGAGTTGATTCCGATGAAGGAATCCTTTTAAGGGGTGGATAGTTATAACGACCGGAAATTTCGGTTAATGAATTAAATGGGAATATTGAGGAATAAAGGTGGTAAAATATTTAATCGAGTTTCCATTGTGTTTTATCGACTGTTTGAATGTTTGGGACTTGGTGTAACCAAGTATGGGTCAAGATTTGGATGGAAATGTAACGACCCGAAATTTTTATCGAATAAAATTATGGAAAAATTACTATAAATAAGGATAAATCATTTAAAAGCGTGGGAATTGGTTTCGTGTCATTTGGACATCGTATGAGAAAGTTACGGGCGAAATCAGGTCAAAACTTGGGAAATGTCGAGAAGATAGCGCCTCTATCTTTAGATAACGGCGCGATTTTGGCTGAATTGGACAGAAACTCGAAATAGCGGAGCGAAATAGAGGCGCGAATTAGCGCGTGTCAGAGATAGCGGCGCTATCTTCGGATAGCGGCGCGAAATTGGTCAGATCTGCATAAAAACGTGAAAAACTAGGGTTTTCACCCATTCTTCACCCCTCACTCTCTCTAGAAAGTTTATACTCATTCTGAGTGGAAAGGAGTGTTTGGAGCTTATTTTGCACGCAAAAACTAGTGTTTTTGCTTTCATTGTTGAAGATTAAGGTAAATCTCTTCCTTCTCAACCCCTAGATGTAAAATTTGGGGATTTTAGTTGGGTTATTGCTAACCCTAGCTTGAATTGTTACTTCAAATGGTGAAATGAGACTAGATAACTTAGATCTATGGTATTTTATCATGGGAAATGGATTTTTATATGGATCTATGATAGTCTTGGGTTTTATGAAAACCTAGGGTTTTATAAGTTGGCAAATTGGGAAAATGATACTAGTGGTTAACTAGAGGTTAAGTATGTAGTCAATGATGATGTTTGATGTTAAACCTTGTGTGGTTTCATGATTAGGGCATTTGTTGAAGACTTGGAGTTCACAAGTCTTGGAAAGTGAAGATTTGGTTCAAGAAGCTCAAGAGGATTAAGCTTGGCTAAGGTGAGTACATGAGACTTTTACTGAGTACATAGCAAATGATTTTGAAAACTATGATGTTTTATGAGTCTTTATTAATAAATGTTTTTAATAAAGATATGATTAAAAAGGCAAGAGAATGCAAGTAATAGACTATTTAAGTATGTCTTAATGACTAATGATTTTTGAAAGAGATTATGATAATGAAAAGTAATTAATAATTCTTTATTAATATGATGTATGACTAAGAGTAATGATTGAGGTAGTATGATATTTGGCTTATTAATAATATGCATTAATTAAGCTAACAACAATGATTTTCAAGTATCAAGTATTGATTAGTATATGATACTAATAAAAGTAGTGATTAAATTGCTAGGAGAATAAATATAAATTGACTAGAATTAGATTGGTATTTTAGTCAAAGAGAAGTTAAAGTACTATGATTTTGATAAATGATAAATATGTTTTATTTAATAAAGGACTTAGTAAAGTCAATATTGAAATTGAATAAGAAATGAGAATAATATGATAATTAGAATAGATACATTCTAATTTATGTTTGAGTATGTATTATTGGGGCATAGGCCCTTATTTAATGATTTCAATATGTGTTGAGAAAAGGATCCGGATCATAGATAACCCACACAAGTTGGCGGAGTTAGTGACACCTACTTGGGGCGGTACCACCCTGCGCAAGGGTAGTGTGTCGAGAAATAGATAACCTGGAAAGCGGGGGAGTTTCAGATAACCCGGAAATCGGGGGAGCAATAGATAACCCGGAAACGGGGGAGTTTACCTAGATAACCCACATCGGGGGAGTTTGCTTCGGAGAGGTCCGTAGCGTATGTGATAAAGTATGTGTAAGCTCAGGTTAGCTTACAAGTATGTGATTTTGATGAGAGTAAGCTTATGGTTAGCTTACTAGTATATATGTATAAAAATGTTAAGATCACGAGTTAATAAGTAATAAATGAATAAAGAAGAGTAATGAATATGACTTTTATTATATTTGAGAATGGGTCGAAAACCCATGTATCTCACGAGACTATTTTGTCTCACGTACTACTTTGTTTTTGGCTATGTACTCAGGTTCGAGATCGATGGATTAGATGGTCGCGATAGAAGTGGCCTAGTGTTGATTAGCTCGGGAACTCGTAGGTAGATCCCGTTTATCCTATGGTTATGATATTATATTGTAACACCAGTTTTAATACTCTGATAAACTTTTAAAAGGTTTTTGTTAAACCGTATTTTGGGATATTGGACTTTGTAATATTTTTATTTAAAAATATGTTTTAAAAGGTGTTTAAAAAATTGAGGTGTTACAACTTGGTATCAGAGCTATAGTTTAAGTGAATTAGGTAGGTTTGACCTTCCTAGTCTTAAGCTATGCTAAGTAGGACCATATGTTTCCATAGGATGTCCATGATTAGTTGGTTGAGACCATAAGTGCGAGTATGATAGGGTCGATCCCTAAGAGAAATGTCATGATCTGATATAAATGTGTTTTATTTGACTGTTAAGTCATCGTTTGAATTGTGATTTTGAGACTATTGGTATAACAAAAGGGTGAACTCGAGGAGAGGACAAGCTCCTCTAAGACAAGAAAAGGAATCATAATTGAGTTTCGTCATGTTGGGTGATGATGGGAGTGATTTCAAATCGGAAGAAAGGGGACGATGATCGTTCAAGACATTGATCGCGTGTAAGCTGGATGTGTATTTGGGAAGTACCGAACCGGAGGTCGTGATTCGGTGGGTTCGTGAAACTGAGCAAGTGCTAAGGAGTAGCAAGTGTTAGTAGGGAGATGTGGTGACTTCTACGGCTCGTCTTCTGATGGGTGATGCGTTGTCACGGTGGAATGCGATGTTCGAAGCATTAAAAAAGAGAGTATGATACAAGATGTCGGGGAAGGAGTTCACGAGTAGACCATCGGGGAAGTTTTGTTTCGAAGGAGTAGTTGAAAGAGTTGCTAATAGAGTCTCTTGTTAGGAATGTGGAGGAAGTGATTCATCAAATGATCCAAGAATCATCAGCAAGTGGAGAAAAGAGGAAGCTCGATGGTGGTTGGAGTCAACAAAGAAAGAAAATTCATTTACAGTTCGTCGATTCATGTTGATGTGGAAAGTGCAAAGTGTGGTAAGTGTTCCTAAATTATATAGTTTAATGTTATGTGGTTTGGGGTTTATTCGTTCAGTGGTCATTCGGTTTGGTGCTTAAGTGAAATGGCCTATAGAAATTTGGAAGAATCGGAGTGCATTCATTCCTGGCAGGTTGATTCAAGATAATCTGCTAGTGACACAAGAGCTCCTAAAAGGATATAATAGTAAAGGTGGTGCAAGGAGATGTGCTTTTAAAATAGACATAGCCAAAGCCTATGATACAGTTGATTGGAAATTTCTAAAGGAAATCTTAATTCAATTCGGGTTTCATGAGAAAATGGTGAAATGGATTATGCTATGTACTACATCTGCTTCTTTTAATATTTGTGTGAATGGTGAAAAGCATGGCTTTTTCAAAAGTGGAAGAGGATTGAGGCAAGGTGACCCGATTTCACCTTATTTGTTCACCCTTGTCATGGAAGTATTCACATTAATGATGAAGAGGCATATAAGATTAAACCCTAGTTTTAAATATCATAAAGGCTGCAAAGAAATGAAACTCACACACCTATGTTTTGCTGATGATCTACTAATTTTGAGTCATGGTGATTATAATTCTGTGCAGATTATTAAACAAGCAATAGTGGAATTTAGTAACTGCTCAGGATTAAGCCCTAATATAGGGAAAAGTACTATGTTCTGTAGCAATATTGAAGATGGAGTTAAAGAGCAGATTATGGTAGAGATGCCATTTAGAACTGGCAGATTTCCTGTCAGATATTTAGGTGTCCCACTGGTTGATAGAAAGCTGGGAATAAATGATTGTAAACAACTGCTGGATAGAATTAAAAGCAAAATTTGTTGCTGGAAAAATAGATGCTTATCATATGCTGGAAAATTACAGCTTATTGCATCTGTTCTATCATCTTTACATGTATATTGGGCATCAGTGTTTATACTGCCAAAAACAGTAATAAAAGACATTGATAGAATTCTAAAAAAATTTCTGTGGAATCAAGGGGAATACAAAAGAGGGAAAGCCAAGGTGAGCTGGAAAATGATCTGCAGACCTAAAAACCAAGGTGGGCTTGGGTTAAAATATCTTTCCATATGGAATGAGGCTCTTATGAGTAAACATTTATGGAATATAGCTGCAAAAAAGAAATCATTATGGGTTGAATGGGTTAGCTTGGTAAAACTAAAAGGAAGAAGTATTTGGGATATCTCACCAACTAACAAAGATAGTTATATGTGGAACTCCATCTTGGAACTGAGAAATAAGTTGAGAAGTTCAATTATTCATGTGATAGGAGATGGAAGAACAACATCTTTGTGGCATGATTCATGGGATAGTGTTGGCCCTCTTGACATGCTTATCTCAAAAAGAAGATTGTATAATGCCAATTTAAGAGATGATCTTACTGTACATAATATGATAAATAATGGGCAATGGGGATGGCCAATTGAATGGAATCAATTGTACCCTTGGTTAGTGAATTTGACAATTCCTAATTTGATTGAGGGTAAAAAAGATTTAATTCGATGGAAACAAAGTGATGACACATTAACTGAATTTTCTGTGAGAAATGTTTGGCAGACTTTGAGTACTAATGATAATGTAGTTAGTTGGAGTAATTTTGTGTGGTTTCCACAAGGGAACCCGAGACATGCTTTCATTCTGTGGATGGCAGTGCAGGATCGATTGCAAACTCAGGATCGGATGATGGCTTGGTGCTCGGGGAATAATTTGCTATGCTCACTGTGCAAAAAGATAAGCGATTCACATAATCATTTATTTTTTGGATGTGAATATTCAGCAGTTGTATGGGACAAAATGAAAGGGATGATGTATGTGCAGAATATCCCTAATATATGTAACAATATTATTGATGCGATGAAAGTTTGGGTTTGTAATAATACCATTTATAGTGTGGTAAGAAGAATGCTGTTGGCAGCTACAGTATATCACATTTGGAAAGAAAGAAACGTGAGATTGTTTGGAAATTGCAGCATGGATGCCAAAAGCATGACCTCCACTATTATTGAAAGTGTGCGTTTACAGCTTATGTGCGTAAAGGTGAAGAATTCTAAGCAGGTTTTAAGAGTGGCAAAAGATTGGAATGTAAAGATGCAAATCAAGTTTGTATAGGCTGATGTCTAATTTCTATATTTTGATATAGGTGTTTGTATTGTTTGGTGATTTCAGGTTTATATGTTTGTAACACAATTTATTTGATAAATATATTCATGGTTAGCTAGTTAAAAGGGTGATGGCAATGCCGAAGCTCTTTTCTAGTTTGACCTTTTTCTTAAAAAAAAAAAATAAAATAAAAAAATTTGGAAGAATCGTTGATATGGATCTGTATTTAGGGGATAATCTCCCCGGTTCGTTATGTAAATAGGAATACTATATTTTAACGAGTCGGTGTGCAACGACACAAGTAGTAAGGATAGAAAGTATTATGCTATCATGGAATATCAAAAGGTGAATCACGGGAAAGGTGAATGTGTTCAAGGAAAGGGTGGAAGTACAAGGAAGTACTAAGAGTTAGCGAGAATTGTATTTTTGGATGGGGATCCATAGAACGGAAGAATTGCAAAGTAAAATTGTAGCATTCTGTGAGAATAAGGATAAGTGATGTGGCATTACCATATAATATCGGTAAAGAAAAGAATGATGTAAAATATAGTGAAGTTTCAAAACCGTAAATGGAAAATATGTGGAAAAGAATAAGTATTGGGAATGATAAACTTAGATATTGGATATGGTTGAGTAAAAGTTGGAAATCGGTCATAGCAAAAGTTTGTGTCATGGATGATGGATTCGATGCTAAGGGTAAAAGGATAATTAATGGTAAAATGTCCTAGAAATGGTATGCTAAGTCAAGGGTAACAATTAATTATTAGAAAAAGGACATAGAAAAAGTGTGATAGCTTATACTTGGATTATGGATCGGAGTCAATTGGTTGACTTGAGTTAACCGGGTGATTCGGTAAAAATGTGGATAACTGAATGTAATGGTGGTTACCTAAGTAGTGAAAGAAAGATTGGAAATTTTGATAATGGGAAAATGAATCGACTAAAGATGATTGATAAATGAGTAGATTGGTGGAAAGCACTAGAAATGAATATGTGAATACCAGGTGGTATAAAGTGATAAGTGGGAGTAATGGTCTATAAAAAGAATATGATTTGAGGAAGTTAATAATATGTGATATTTGGGGAAATGTAAATTGAATAGAGAATGTGTTTAGTTATGAAAGAAAATGATGGCATGATGCTATGTGAATGATGCATACATGAATTGTATGCAAGATAGAATGGTATTGTATGGATCTTGTTAGATCGGAGGCTTTCCGGTTAACGAGATTTGATGAGTCACTATGGATTGGAGGCTTTCCGATCATTGTGACAGTTTGGAATCGTGATGGATTGGAGGCTTTCCGATCATCTCGATAAGATAGTTAGAGTATGATTTGTTATATCAGGGATATGATGTTTGTATCTGATGTATGTAGAACCGTATGGCTAGTTATTGTTATGATTTTTATGGCAAGTGAGAACTTGGGTTGAAAACACGGGTAGTGTTTAAGTATAAGTATGTGTAGGAGATGCCTACAAGTTCATGGCTTATGAAAAAAGGAAAGCTTTTAGGAATCAAAGTTTGTTAGTAACCAATGAGTGGTGAAAGGGGTATAATGGGTGGTTAGGCCACAGTTGGATATGATTGAGGCTCTAAAGCCGGTAATCGGGAATTACAAGTATGGTATAAGGATGTTCGGAGGAAATTATAAATAGTATAAGCATTCGAATGAAAGTTAAAAAGTAATAGAGATCGGTAATGCTCTAGATGGAAATTGTTAATCGATTGAGAAATAAGAAATCGAGGAAAAGAGAAACAATTGAGAAAGGGGGTATAGAAATTGGAATCGGGAATAAAAAGTTTTGGAGGTGATGTCTCACTAGTAAGGAGTTCGTTATTGTAACAAGTTATGGTTGACTTTATGCATAAGTAGTCAAGATTGGTCAAGATTTGTGGATTGTTGACTTTGGTCAAAATTGGGCTTTGACTTTCGCTTAGTATGACTAGGCAATGATAAGATCATAATGTAGCATCTATATGTGTATGATAATGGTTAATTGATTAATGGACATAATTATAGTCGGAGGGTGCGACTTTTAGCGTTGGGTGTTTCGAGTTGAGTTTGGGAATCGAGTATGATTGTTGATGAACCATGAATGAAGGGTCCATTGTAAAGGAAAGGACGATTAATTGAACCTTTAGTGACTAAGGAAGTTGTCAAGGTATGGTTGACTTAGTGCTTGAGTCAAAGATTTGACAATGTTGACAAATTGGTCAAAGCTAGACGTTGACTAACGTTTTGATTAATGGGCTAATAGTGATGATTGGGTCATATCGATCCTAAGTGGATAAAAGGGATTGGTTAAATGGTTGAAAGTGTTAAGGTCAAATTGTGAAATTTTGACCCGTTCGGGTATTGGAAACTAAGGTTTGGTTTTTGTCGCGTTTGGGTATAACAAAGTCAAGTGAGCATTTAAATGCATAAGTACTATTGGATCATAATTTGGAAGCGGAATGACGATTGGAAATCCTTGAGTTGATTCCGATGAAGGAATCCTTTTAAGGGGTGGATAGTTATAACGACCGGAAATTTCGGTTAATGAATTAAATGGGAATATTGAGGAATAAAGGTGGTAAAATATTTAATCGAGTTTCCATTGTGTTTTATCGACTGTTTGAATGTTTGGGACTTGGTGTAACCAAGTATGGGTCAAGATTTGGATGGAAATGTAACGACCCGAAATTTTTATCGAATAAAATTATGGAAAAATTACTATAAATAAGGATAAATCATTTAAAAGCGTGGGAATTGGTTTCGTGTCATTTGGACATCGTATGAGAAAGTTACGGGCGAAATCAGGTCAAAACTTGGGAAATGTCGAGAAGATAGCGCCTCTATCTTTAGATAACGGCGCGATTTTGGCTGAATTGGACAGAAACTCGAAATAGCGGAGCGAAATAGAGGCGCGAATTAGCGCGTGTCAGAGATAGCGGCGCTATCTTCGGATAGCGGCGCGAAATTGGTCAGATCTGCATAAAAACGTGAAAAACTAGGGTTTTCACCCATTCTTCACCCCTCACTCTCTCTAGAAAGTTTATACTCATTCTGAGTGGAAAGGAGTGTTTGGAGCTTATTTTGCACGCAAAAACTAGTGTTTTTGCTTTCATTGTTGAAGATTAAGGTAAATCTCTTCCTTCTCAACCCCTAGATGTAAAATTTGGGGATTTTAGTTGGGTTATTGCTAACCCTAGCTTGAATTGTTACTTCAAATGGTGAAATGAGACTAGATAACTTAGATCTATGGTATTTTATCATGGGAAATGGATTTTTATATGGATCTATGATAGTCTTGGGTTTTATGAAAACCTAGGGTTTTATAAGTTGGCAAATTGGGAAAATGATACTAGTGGTTAACTAGAGGTTAAGTATGTAGTCAATGATGATGTTTGATGTTAAACCTTGTGTGGTTTCATGATTAGGGCATTTGTTGAAGACTTGGAGTTCACAAGTCTTGGAAAGTGAAGATTTGGTTCAAGAAGCTCAAGAGGATTAAGCTTGGCTAAGGTGAGTACATGAGACTTTTACTGAGTACATAGCAAATGATTTTGAAAACTATGATGTTTTATGAGTCTTTATTAATAAATGTTTTTAATAAAGATATGATTAAAAAGGCAAGAGAATGCAAGTAATAGACTATTTAAGTATGTCTTAATGACTAATGATTTTTGAAAGAGATTATGATAATGAAAAGTAATTAATAATTCTTTATTAATATGATGTATGACTAAGAGTAATGATTGAGGTAGTATGATATTTGGCTTATTAATAATATGCATTAATTAAGCTAACAACAATGATTTTCAAGTATCAAGTATTGATTAGTATATGATACTAATAAAAGTAGTGATTAAATTGCTAGGAGAATAAATATAAATTGACTAGAATTAGATTGGTATTTTAGTCAAAGAGAAGTTAAAGTACTATGATTTTGATAAATGATAAATATGTTTTATTTAATAAAGGACTTAGTAAAGTCAATATTGAAATTGAATAAGAAATGAGAATAATATGATAATTAGAATAGATACATTCTAATTTATGTTTGAGTATGTATTATTGGGGCATAGGCCCTTATTTAATGATTTCAATATGTGTTGAGAAAAGGATCCGGATCATAGATAACCCACACAAGTTGGCGGAGTTAGTGACACCTACTTGGGGCGGTACCACCCTGCGCAAGGGTAGTGTGTCGAGAAATAGATAACCTGGAAAGCGGGGGAGTTTCAGATAACCCGGAAATCGGGGGAGCAATAGATAACCCGGAAACGGGGGAGTTTACCTAGATAACCCACATCGGGGGAGTTTGCTTCGGAGAGGTCCGTAGCGTATGTGATAAAGTATGTGTAAGCTCAGGTTAGCTTACAAGTATGTGATTTTGATGAGAGTAAGCTTATGGTTAGCTTACTAGTATATATGTATAAAAATGTTAAGATCACGAGTTAATAAGTAATAAATGAATAAAGAAGAGTAATGAATATGACTTTTATTATATTTGAGAATGGGTCGAAAACCCATGTATCTCACGAGACTATTTTGTCTCACGTACTACTTTGTTTTTGGCTATGTACTCAGGTTCGAGATCGATGGATTAGATGGTCGCGATAGAAGTGGCCTAGTGTTGATTAGCTCGGGAACTCGTAGGTAGATCCCGTTTATCCTATGGTTATGATATTATATTGTAACACCAGTTTTAATACTCTGATAAACTTTTAAAAGGTTTTTGTTAAACCGTATTTTGGGATATTGGACTTTGTAATATTTTTATTTAAAAATATGTTTTAAAAGGTGTTTAAAAAATTGAGGTGTTACAACTTGGTATCAGAGCTATAGTTTAAGTGAATTAGGTAGGTTTGACCTTCCTAGTCTTAAGCTATGCTAAGTAGGACCATATGTTTCCATAGGATGTCCATGATTAGTTGGTTGAGACCATAAGTGCGAGTATGATAGGGTCGATCCCTAAGAGAAATGTCATGATCTGATATAAATGTGTTTTATTTGACTGTTAAGTCATCGTTTGAATTGTGATTTTGAGACTATTGGTATAACAAAAGGGTGAACTCGAGGAGAGGACAAGCTCCTCTAAGACAAGAAAAGGAATCATAATTGAGTTTCGTCATGTTGGGTGATGATGGGAGTGATTTCAAATCGGAAGAAAGGGGACGATGATCGTTCAAGACATTGATCGCGTGTAAGCTGGATGTGTATTTGGGAAGTACCGAACCGGAGGTCGTGATTCGGTGGGTTCGTGAAACTGAGCAAGTGCTAAGGAGTAGCAAGTGTTAGTAGGGAGATGTGGTGACTTCTACGGCTCGTCTTCTGATGGGTGATGCGTTGTCACGGTGGAATGCGATGTTCGAAGCATTAAAAAAGAGAGTATGATACAAGATGTCGGGGAAGGAGTTCACGAGTAGACCATCGGGGAAGTTTTGTTTCGAAGGAGTAGTTGAAAGAGTTGCTAATAGAGTCTCTTGTTAGGAATGTGGAGGAAGTGATTCATCAAATGATCCAAGAATCATCAGCAAGTGGAGAAAAGAGGAAGCTCGATGGTGGTTGGAGTCAACAAAGAAAGAAAATTCATTTACAGTTCGTCGATTCATGTTGATGTGGAAAGTGCAAAGTGTGGTAAGTGTTCCTAAATTATATAGTTTAATGTTATGTGGTTTGGGGTTTATTCGTTCAGTGGTCATTCGGTTTGGTGCTTAAGTGAAATGGCCTATAGAAATTTGGAAGAATCGGAGTGCATTCATTCCTGGCAGGTTGATTCAAGATAATCTGCTAGTGACACAAGAGCTCCTAAAAGGATATAATAGTAAAGGTGGTGCAAGGAGATGTGCTTTTAAAATAGACATAGCCAAAGCCTATGATACAGTTGATTGGAAATTTCTAAAGGAAATCTTAATTCAATTCGGGTTTCATGAGAAAATGGTGAAATGGATTATGCTATGTACTACATCTGCTTCTTTTAATATTTGTGTGAATGGTGAAAAGCATGGCTTTTTTAAAAGTGGAAGAGGATTGAGGCAAGGTGACCCGATTTCACCTTATTTGTTCACCCTTGTCATGGAAGTATTCACATTAATGATGAAGAGGCATATAAGATTAAACCCTAGTTTTAAATATCATAAAGGCTGCAAAGAAATGAATCTCACACACCTATGTTTTGCTGATGATCTACTAATTTTGAGTCATGGTGATTATAATTCTGTGCAGATTATTAAACAAGCAATAGTGGAATTTAGTAACTGCTCAGGATTAAGCCCTAATATAGGGAAAAGTACTATGTTCTGTAGCAATATTGAAGATGGAGTTAAAGAGCAGATTATGGTAGAGATGCCATTTAGAACTGGCAGATTTCCTGTCAGATATTTAGGTGTCCCACTGGTTGATAGAAAGCTGGGAATAAATGATTGTAAACAACTGCTGGATAGAATTAAAAGCAAAATTTGTTGCTGGAAAAATAGATGCTTATCATATGCTGGAAAATTACAGCTTATTGCATCTGTTCTATCATCTTTACATGTATATTGGGCATCAGTGTTTATACTGCCAAAAACAGTAATAAAAGACATTGATAGAATTCTAAAAAAATTTCTGTGGAATCAAGGGGAATACAAAAGAGGGAAAGCCAAGGTGAGCTGGAAAATGATCTGCAGACCTAAAAACCAAGGTGGCCTTGGGTTAAAATATCTTTCCATATGGAATGAGGCTCTTATGAGTAAACATTTATGGAATATAGCTGCAAAAAAGAAATCACTATGGGTTGAATGGGTTAGCTTGGTAAAACTAAAAGGAAGAAGTATTTGGGATATCTCACCAACTAACAAAGATAGTTATACGTGGAACTCCATCTTGGAACTGAGAAATAAGTTGAGAAGTTCAATTATTCATGTGATAGGAGATGGAAGAACAACATCTTTGTGGCATGATTCATGGGATAGTGTTGGCCCTCTTGACATGCTTATCTCAAAAAGAAGATTGTATAATGCCAATTTAAGAGATGATCTTACTGTACATAATATGATAAATAATGGGCAATGGGGATGGCCAATTGAATGGAATCAATTGTACCCTTGGTTAGTGAATTTGACAATTCCTAATTTGATTGAGGGTAAAAAAGATTTAATTCGATGGAAACAAAGTGATGACACATTAACTGAATTTTCTGTGAGAAATGTTTGGCAGACTTTGAGTACTAATGATAATGTAGTTAGTTGGAGTAATTTTGTGTGGTTTCCACAAGGGAACCCGAGACATGCTTTCATTCTGTGGATGGCAGTGCAGGATCGATTGCAAACTCAGGATCGGATGATGGCTTGGTGCTCGGGGAATAATTTGCTATGCTCACTGTGCAAAAAGATAAGCGATTCACATAATCATTTATTTTTTGGATGTGAATATTCAGCAGTTGTATGGGACAAAATGAAAGGGATGATGTATGTGCACAATATCCCTAATATATGTAACAATATTATTGATGCGATGAAAGTTTGGGTTTGTAATAATACCATTTATAGTGTGGTAAGAAGAATGCTGTTGGCAGCTACAGTATATCACATTTGGAAAGAAAGAAACATGAGATTGTTTGGAAATTGCAGCATGGATGCCAAAAGCATGACCTCCACTATTATTGAAAGTGTGCGTTTACAGCTTATGTGCGTAAAGGTGAAGAATTCTAAGCAGGTTTTAAGAGTGGCAAAAGATTGGAATGTAAAGATGCAAATCAAGTTTGTATAGGCTGATGTCTAATTTCTATATTTTGATATAGGTGTTTGTATTGTTTGGTGATTTCAGGTTTATATGTTTGTAACACAATTTATTTGATAAATATATTCATGGTTAGCTAGTTAAAAGGGTGATGGCAATGCCGAAGCTCTTTTCTAGTTTGACCTTTTTCTTAAAAAAAAAAATAAAAATAAAAAAATTTGGAAGAATCGTTGATATGGATCTGTATTTAGGGGATAATCTCCCCGGTTCGTTATGTAAATAGGAATACTATATTTTAACGAGTCGGTGTGCAACGACACAAGTAGTAAGGATAGAAAGTATTATGCTATCATGGAATATCAAAAGGTGAATCACGGGAAAGGTGAATGTGTTCAAGGAAAGGGTGGAAGTACAAGGAAGTACTAAGAGTTAGCGAGAATTGTATTTTTGGATGGGGATCCATAGAAGGGAAGAATTGCAAAGTAAAATTGTAGCATTCTGTGAGAATAAGGATAAGTGATGTGGCATTACCATATAATATCGGTAAAGAAAAGAATGATGTAAAATATAGTGAAGTTTCAAAACCGTAAATGGAAAATATGTGGAAAAGAATAAGTATTGGGAATGATAAACTTAGATATTGGATATGGTTGAGTAAAAGTTGGAAATCGGTCATAGCAAAAGTTTGTGTCATGGATGATGGATTCGATGCTAAGGGTAAAAGGATAATTAATGGTAAAATGTCCTAAAAATGGTATGCTAAGTCAAGGGTAACAATTAATTATTGGAAAAAGGACATAGAAAAAGTGTGATAGCTTATACTTGGATTATGGATCGGAGTCAATTGGTTGACTTGAGTTAACCGGGTGATTCGGTAAAAATGTGGATAACTGAATGTAATGGTGGTTACCTAAGTAGTGAAAGAAAGATTGGAAATTTTGATAATGGGAAAATGAATCGACTAAAGATGATTGATAAATGAGTAGATTGGTGGAAAGCACTAGAAATGAAGATGTGAATACCAGGTGGTATAAAGTGATTAATGGGCTAATAGTGATGATTGGGTCATATCGATCCTAAGTGGATAAAAGGGATTGGTTAAATGGTTGAAAGTGTTAAGGTCAAATTGTGAAATTTTGACCCGTTCGGGTATTGGAAACTAAGGTTTGGTTTTTGTCGCGTTTGGGTATAACAAAGTCAAGTGAGCATTTAAATGCATAAGTACTATTGGATCATAATTTGGAAGCGGAATGAGGATTGGAAATCCTTGAGTTGATTCCGATGAAGGAATCCTTTTAAGGGGTGGATAGTTATAACGACCGGAAATTTCTGTTAATGAATTAAATGGGAATATTGAGGAATAAAGGTGGTAAAATATTTAATCGAGTTTCCATTGTGTTTTATCGAGTGTTTGAATGTTTGGGACTTGGTGTAACCAAGTATGGGTCAAGATTTGGATGGAAATGTAACGACCCGAAATTTTTATCGAATATAATTATGGAAAAATTACTATAAATAAGGATAAATCATTTAAAAGTGTGGGAATTGGTTTCGTGTCATTTGGACATCGTATGAGAAAGTTACGGACGAAATCAGGTCAAAACTTGGGAAATGTCGAGAAGATAGCGCCTCTATCTTTAGATAGCGGCGCGATTTTGGCTGAATTGGACAGAAACTCGAAATAGCGGAGCGAAATAGAGGCGCGAATTAGCGCGTGTCAGAGATAGCGGCGCTATCTTCGGATAGCGGCGCGAAATTGGTCAGATCTGCATAAAAACGTGAAAAACTAGGGTTTTCACCCATTCTTCACCCCTCACTCTCTCTAGAAAGTTTATACTCATTTTGAGTGGAAAGGAGTGTTTGGAGCTTATTTTGCACGCAAAAACTAGTGTTTTTGCTTTCATTGTTGAAGATTAAGGTAAATCTCTTCCTTCTCAACCCCTAGATGTAAAATTTGGGGATTTTAGTTGGGTTATTGCTAACCCTAGCTTGAATTGTTACTTCAAATGGTGAAATGAGACTAGATAACTTAGATCTATGATATTTTATCATGGGAAATGGATTTTTATATGGATCTATGATAGTCTTGGGTTTTATGAAAACCTAGGGTTTTATAAGTTGGCAAATTGGGAAAATGATACTAGTGGTTAACTAGTGGTTAAGTATGTAGTCAATGATGATGTTTGATGTTAAACCTTGTGTGGTTTCATGATTAGGGCATTTGTTGAAGACTTGGAGTTCACAAGTCTTGGAAAGTGAAGATTTGGTTCAAGAAGCTCAAGAGGATTAAGCTTGGCTAAGGTGAGTACATGAGACTTTTACTGAGTACATAGCAAATGATTTTGAAAACTATGATGTTTTATGAGTCTTTATTAATAAATGTTTTTAATAAAGATATGATTAAAAAGGCAAGAGAATGCAAGTAATAGACTATTTAAGTATGTCTTAATGACTAATGATTTTTGAAAGAGATTATGATAATGAAAAGTAATTAATAATTCTTTATTAATATGATGTATGACTAAGAGTAATGATTGAGGTAGTATGATATTTGGCTTATTAATAATATGCATTAATTAAGCTAACAACAATGATTTTCAAGTATCAAGTATTGATTAGTATATGATACTAATAAAAGTAGTGATTAAATTGCTAGGAGAATAAATATAAATTGACTAGAATTAGATTGGTATTTTAGTCAAAGAGAAGTTAAAGTACTATGATTTTGATAAATGATAAATATGTTTTATTTAATAAAGGACTTAGTAAAGTCAATATTGAAATTGAATAAGAAATGAGAATAATATGATAATTAGAATAGATACATTCTAATTTATGTTTGAGTATGTATTATTGGGGCATAGGCCCTTATTTAATGATTTCAATATGTGTTGAGAAAAGGATCCGGATCATAGATAACCCACACAAGTTGGGGGAGTTAGTGACACCTACTTGGGGCGGTACCACCCTGCGCAAGGGTAGTGTGTCGAGAAATAGATAACCTGGAAAGCGGGGGAGTTTCAGATAACCCGGAAATCGGGGGAGCAATAGATAACCCGGAAATCGGGGGAGCAATAGATAACCCGGAAACGGGGGGAGTTTACCTAGATAACCCACATCGGGGGAGTTTGCTTCGGAGAGGTCCGTAGCGTATGTGATAAAGTATGTGTAAGCTCAGGTTAGCTTACAAGTATGTGATTTTGATGAGAGTAAGCTTATGGTTAGCTTACTAGTATATATGTATAAAAATGTTAAGATCACGAGTTAATAAGTAATAAATGAATAAAGAAGAGTAATGAATATGACTTTTATTATATTTGAGAATGGGTCGAAAACCCATGTATCTCACGAGACTATTTTGTCTCACGTACAACTTTGTTTTTGGCTATGTACTCAGGTTCGAGATCGATGGATTAGATGGTCGCGATAGAAGTGGCCTAGTGTTGATTAGCTCGGGAACTCGTAGGTAGATCCCGTTTATCCTATGGTTATGATATTATATTGTAACACCAGTTTTAATACTCTGATAAACTTTTAAAAGGTTTTTGTTAAACCGTATTTTGGGATATTGGACTTTGTAATATTTTTATTTAAAAATATGTTTTAAAAGGTGTTTAAAAAATTGAGGTGTTACATGTATGCTCAACAGGAGGGTATTGACTTTGAAGAAACGTTTGCTCCCGTTGCACGAATAGAAGCCATTCGAATATTTTTGGCATATGCAGCACATAAGAATTTTACTATCTATCAAATGGATGTAAAAACTGCATTTTTAAATGGCATACTCAAATAAGAAGTGTTCATTCATCAACCCAAAGGTTTTGTAGATCCACACCTGCCTAATCATGTTTATATTCTCGACAAAGCTTTGTATGGTTTGAAACAAGCTCCTCGTGCGTGGTATGATGTGCTATCCAAATTCTTGGTTGATTCTGGTTTTTCAAAAGGTAAAATTGATACAACTCTTTTCATCAAACGCCAAGGGGAAGATATTGTTCTTATTCAAATTTATGTCGATGATATTATCTTTGGTTCTACAAATCCCAAATACTGCAAAAAGTTCTCTGATCTTATGGTTAAACGGTTTGAGATGAGTATGATGGGTGAAATGAATTTCTTTCTTGGTCTTCAAGTTCGGCAATTACCTACCGGGATCTTCATCAATCAATCCAAGTACATAACTGATCTCTTGAAGAAATATCTTATGGATGATTGTAAACCAATTTCGACACCGATGTCACCTGGTTCGAAATTGCATGCTGATCCTGATGGCAAACTTGTTGATATTACAAATTATCGGGGGATGATCGGATCTTTGTTATATCTTACCTCAAGTCGACCAAACATTATGTTCTCAACTTGCATATGTGCTCGGTATCAGGCTGCTCCTAAAGAATCACATCTTCAAGTCGTCAAACGTATATTTCGTTATCTGAAGGGTACTCGAGATCTTGGTCTTTGGTATCCTAAAGAAACTTCTTTTGAGTTGATGGCATTTTCTGATGCTGACCATGCTGGATGTATGCTGGATCGCAAGAGTACATCTGGAAGTGTCCAATTTCTGGGTGATAAATTGGTGAGCTGGTCTTCACGAAAGCAAAATTGTGTCTCTCTTTCAACTGCGGAAGCAGAGTATGTTGCTGCTGCAAGCTGCTTATCCCAGGTAATTTGGATGCAATCACAATTAAAAGATTATGGCTTTTCCTACAGCTGTATTCCTTTATATTGTGATTCACGAAGTGCAATTGCAATTTCATGCAACCCTGTTCAACATTCCAAAACTAAACATATTGAACTTCGATATCATTTTATCAAAGACCATGTTGAACTTGGTACTGTGGAATTGTACTTCGTTTCAACTGACTATCAATTTGCTGATTTGTTTAATAAGGCTTTAGACGAAAAACGCTTTAATTTTCTTGTGTCTAAGCTTGGTATGCTAAATCTCAAAACTTAAACCGTTTTACTGCTTTATTTTTTTTATTGTTTTTGTTTTTGTTTTCATTTTTTTATAAATAATAATATGGCTTATGCACACTTCAGTGTATAACCCGTGTTTCAAAGCAATGGCTTTCAAGTACATCTGCTTGAAACCCGTTCTTAAATGCATTCATTGGTTGAGGGGGAGAATTACTATATTCACTTGTCAAGGGGGAGAAAATTGACTTTCTTATGTCAAGGGGGAGCGTTAACTACTTTATGATTTCTGAAAAACAACTGTCGAGGGGGAGCATCCTTTATAATCGCTAAATACTGTTTCAAAGCTCCTTTCATATTTTTTTTATAATTATCAATATGGGGTATCAACTTTTGTAATATTCGTAAACGATCTTATTACCAATCTTAATTGGTACTGATTGCATCTGTTTATTACAAATTTTCTTATTATATATTGATAATACTTTTTTTTTACCTCAAACAGTTTTTCAACCTCCTACAACTTTACAATCACACAAGCTTATCAATGTTGAGTATTAGCTTTTGCAATATTCGTAAACGATCTCTTTACCAGTCTAGGTTGGTACTGATTGCATCTGTTTATTGCAAATTCTCTTATTTCTCATTGCTACCTTTGTGTTTCTTAATTGTCAAAATTCTTCAATTGTAAATCAAATTTTTTTCTCCGTTCAAATAGAATTATCATTTTTCAACTCGGTCCTCAATTGCAAATATTTTTCTCTCAATCATGTTGAGTTGTTGATATCACATTCTCATAAATTCTTTATTAATTTGTGATGATCAACATTCCAAAATCTTTATATCTCACTTTGTGCTCACAATGATGTGTTCACAACGTAGGATATAAATTTTTGTCATATTCGTAAACGATCTCTTTACTAGTCTCGATTAGTAAAGATTGCATCTGTTTATGGCAAATTTTCGTCTCTTGCGTTGTGACTCCATTTTTTAAACACCAAATTTTGCACATAAACTTTTAAATGATTTTTCAAACCTCAAACATTTACTATCATTTCAAAATCATTCTTAATACTATACTTCATTGGGGACTTTAGAATTTTAATATCCTTTCCCCATACTCAAAAGGTGTACAACATTGTGACATTTATGAGTTCGTAGTCATGTATACCCGTCGATCTTTTCTCTGAAGTCATTCAGTGACAATTGCATCTTTGTAAGTAGTATACATTGATGACTACTGGACTACCTTTCAATTGCCTTTTAGTTCTAAGTCTTGTATACTCGTCGATCGTTTTTCTGAAATCTTTCAGCGAAAATTGCATCTTTGTAAGTAGTATACATACGTGGCTTTTGGACTAATCAGATGTATTCACCTTACACTCAAATGATTTTGTGCACAATAAATTGATCTCTTTTAAATCTCAAATATTTGATTAACAATGTCTTTACTCATCGTGTTCGTCATATCCGTAAACGATCTCTTTTCTGAAGTTCTTCAGTAAAGATTGCATCTGTTTATGACTTCACGTGATTATTGACATTGCTATTCTACATTTTTCAAATATTTTTCTCCAAGATTTGTTTCTTCAACGCAAAATTTTCATCCTTATCATGAGGACCCTGTTCGTGATCCTCATGAGGGAGAGAAATGACTGAGAAATTGTGCAAATACCGAGTTTATATCAACTAATTAAGAGAAAGAGCAAATGATAATCAGTGTACTAAATGGAAAAACAAGTGAAGAACAAGAAAACCGATTGATCTATACAAATTTATCTCCAAAACCTCAACTACTTCAATTCAAAACTTAATCGTACAAATCATTCCTACCAAACTAAACACTCACATCTAAAATCTTAACCGTACAAATCATTCCTACCAAACCAAACACTCACATCTAAAATCTTAACAGTACAAATCATTCTTTCCAAAATTCGAAACAATCATATTCATAAAAAAGCTTAACCGTTTAAACCATTCTTTCCAAACTCCATAAACATTCATATCCATTCAAAAGCTTAACTGTTCTAATATGTTGTTCATACCAAACACAAATTATCCACATTCATCCAAATCTTAAATGTACATATCATTCTTTCCTACATACAAAACTTACATACATACATATCCAAAACTTTTAACTTTCAAATCATTCGTACACAAACAAACACACACATCCAAAACTTTAACTGACAAATCATTCAAAAACATTATCATTCTATACTCAATATAATCCTCTACCACAAAATTTCAAAAACAACCTCTCCATTATCTGAAAACCCAGTCAAATCCACACTTAACTGATATTCCATTTCCCAAAGTTTTCAATTCTTTAGTAAATCAGTTATAGGATTTCCTCACTCAAACATTATCAACGAAAAACTTATCCTCTTTGAGTATCTTAAACTTCCAGATTTCTGCAAATGTTTTGTTCTTGAAATGCAGAAAAACATTTTCTTGCCAAAGATAGATGATAACAAGAATCTGAAGATTGAAGACTGGGATGACGTATTAAGGATCAAAAAGGGGGAGATTGTTAGGACTATTTCTATAATAGATTTTGACCTTTAAGTCTGTTAGTTAACTTTTCCTTTGTTAAGTGGTGAGGAGTATATAATGTTATATGTTTGACTTTGGATGTAAGCTTTCCCACACTTATTGAATTACTCTTTTTGAAAGCTCCTTCCCTCCTTCATTCTCTCTCAACTACACACACCAAGACACCAAGAACACACACTTAATTCATCAATTCTTCTCAAATCATCATGAATTAGCTTCATTTCAATCTCATTAGATCTCTCATTGTCTTCTCCCGAGAATAATGGGCTCACGAGCATGCCACCTTGATCGAGTGGTCTTTCAAAAAATTCGAAACATTTATGTCAACTAACGCTTTTAATTCATTTACTTAATTAGTCCTATTGTAAACAATGACTCATCAAACGTTCGTTATTTTCACGGCTAATATGTTGTGCACAGTTGATAATAGCAAGATATTTGGAACATTTTCAGGTCAAAAGTTATCCAATTTTCGGTAATCATATCCTTGGTTTGTTCGAGCGGTGCATGGCGGTTGCATTCACTTACAACTTTGCTCTAAAACGTAGCTAAATTTTTGTTGATTCCACTTTTTGGATACTCAGATATTTGAATCCAAGTTTTTTGCCAAAAGGAGTTTTTACAATTGATGGTGGGTGACATAATTTTCTTATATTTTATTGTAGTTGTTGTGATACAAAATAGCCAAAACTCTAAGATTTCATTCCAACGATCAAGTTCATATATTTTGGTGTGTTTTCAAACATACATCTCAACCTCTTTATATAGGCCACAAGTTGGCACTATAAGAGTCATAGAATAAATGACCATTACACAAGTTAATGATAGGTGTAAATATAAGAAAACCAAAAGTCTAGTGAGTTACAATACTCCCCCTTGGTTGCTTAGATTTATATTGAACTATACATGCACTTCATCTTGTATCTTCAGACAATCCTTGAAACATTCGCCTCGTTAAAAACCTTGACGGAGAAAACCCTTTGGGACAAAACTCTGGTTGAAGGATAAAAGAGTACGATCAGGATGTCTTGAGATAGGGAAGGAACCATATATGATGTGCCTCATTAAAACCTTGTTAAGAGAAAACCATGTGGGACAAAAACTCTAACGAAGGACAAAAGAGTGCACAATGGCTAATAAGTAATCAACTCGATACTCCCCCTGAATTCAGCGATTCTTATTGAGTGTGGGATACAGTTAGTGTCTCATTAAAAAACTTTGTCAAGGTAAACCCAATGGGACAAAACCCTTGAACTAAAGAAAAAGAGCACACAAGCATTCATCGGGATGCTCCCCCTCACATGCACTCAACAGGGTGCAAAGCATACGTCAGTATGCAATTATTATTTATATACAAGTGCATGATACATGTCACTTAGGTAGCTCGGAGAGTTTCCTAAGTCCAATAGCTTTGACATGTTTCTGGAATGAATACTTTGGCAGTGATTTGGTGAACAAATCTGCATGATTCTTCTCCGATCCAATATGTTGCACTTCAATCTTTTGAAGTAACTGTTGTTCATGTGTAAAGAACAATTTTGGAGAGATGTGTTTAGTGTTATCCCCTTTGATGTAACCATGTTTCGCTTGGTCAATGACAGCAGAGTTATCTTCATACATAACAACTGGTTCATCGGGGTCATAAGCTAAACCACATGTACTTCGAATATGACCAATTACAGATCGAAGCCATACACACTCTCTAGTTGCCTCAAAGAGCGCAAGTAGTTCAGAGTGATTTGTCGAAGTAGCAACCAGAGTCTGTTTACAAGACCTCCAGGATATCGCTGTGTTCCCAATGGTAAAGACATAACCAGTTTGGGAACGTCCCTTATGCGGGTCTGATAAGTAACCTGCATCAGCATAGCCAGTAAGGGTTGCGTTATTTCGAGTATCATTAGGGTTTGATCCACTCGACGACGCGTAGGGATAGAATAAGCCCATATCCGCCGTACCTTTTAGGTAACGGAATATGTCTTTAATACCATTCCAGTGCCTGCGTGTTGGCGCATTGCTGTGCCTAGCCAGGCAGTTCACAGTAAACGAGATGTCCGGTCTAGTACATTGAGCCAAGTACAATAATGCGCCTATTGCACCCAGATATGAACACTCGGGGCTCAATATCTCTTCATCGTCCTCCTTTGGACGGAATGGGTCCTTTTTAATGTCTAGAGAACGAACGACCATGGGAGTAGAAGACAGCTTTGCATCATGATGACTAAAGCGTCTTAACACCTTTTGGATGTAATTTTCTTGATGAAGAAAAACACCATCTCTACGTTGCTCGATCTGCAGGCCGAGGCAAAAACGTGTCTTCCCAAGATCTTTCATCTCGAATTCCTTCTTCAGGATTTCAGCAGTTTCGACCAACTCTTTCGAGGTTCCTATGAGATTCATATCATCTACATAGACTGCGATAATCGCATATCCTGAAGTGGATTTCTTAATAAACACGCATGGGCATATCTCATTGTTCAAATATCCCAGTCCGATCAAGTACTCACTTAGGCGGTTATACCACATCCGTCCAGATTGTTTTAATCCATAAAGTGATCGTCTCAGTCTTATCGAGAACGTGTTCCGTGGTCTAGAACTACTTGATTCAGGCAACTTGAGTCCATCAGGGACTTTCATGTATATCTCCGTGTCAAGATCCCCATAGAGATAGGCTGTGACCACATCCATAAGCTGCATATTCAGTTTTTCGGAAACTACTAAACTGATTAAGTAGCGGAACGTTATAACGTCCATTACGGGAGAATATGTCTCCTCGTAATCAATTCCAGGGCGTTGAGAGAAGCCTTGCGCCACTAGGCGAGCTTTGTATCTTACAATCTCATTATTCTCGTTACGCTTCCTTACGAACACCCATTTGTAACCAATTGGCTTAACATTGGGTGGTGTTGGAGCAACAGGTCCAAACACTCTTCTTTTCGCTAAGGAATCCAATTCTTCCTGGATTGCTTGTTTCCATTGAGGCCAGTCCGTTCTACGTTGGCATTCAACAATAGTACGTGGTTCCATGTCATCATTGCTCATAATGTCAGTGGCCACTGCGTATATGAACACATCATCAATGACAGTCTCGTTTCGCTTTAAAATATCGTCTAAGCTAGCATACTCGACAAATATTTCAAGGTTATCGGGATGATGAGAAATTGGTGTTTCATCTGAAACACGCTCCTCCAATACACTCCCGTGATCCTTAATGATCTCATGTGGCAAAACGGATTCAGAAGAATTTCTCCTCTTTCGAGGCAGAACATCCTTGGAACCGACTGGTCTTCCTCTTTTCTTAGGAAGAGCAGCAGACTGGACAGCTGATGGTAGCGTCCTTTGCACGGTGGGTACGACCGGTGCAACATGTTCAAGTGGAACATGGCGTCTCTCAGGGACGTCTATCCTTGCAGGCACATTTGTAGCAGGTATATTTGATCTCGTGACATTTGCTAGGTCATTAAATGCGTCTGGTAGCTGATTAGCAACATTTTGTAAACCTAGAATTCTTTACACATCCTTATCACTATGTGCAGTTGGGGGATCCATATGAGACAAGTTGGGTTCATGCCACGTTATTTCACGTCGTTCCTTATCAACGTTAACGTGCAAATCTCCCCCTAACGACGGGAAGATTGCCTCATCAAAGTCACAATCCGCATGTCTAGCGTTAAAGAGATCGCCTGTCAAGGGCTCTAAATAGCGTATGATGGACGGGGATTCATAACCAACATATATTCCCCGTCGTTTCTGAGGTCCAAATTTCGAACGCTTTGGAGGTTCAATTGGAACATTTACCAAGCACCCAAACACGCGTAAATGTGAGACATCAGGCTCATATCCAGTTACCAGCTGGTACGCAGAAAGTGGTTGGGTGGCCATGGGCCTCAGACGGACCAATGCAGCAGCATGCAATATCGCATAACCCCATGCAGAAATTGGAAGTTTTGTACGCATAACTAAAGTTCTCGCAATCATTTGTAATCGTTTAATGAATGCTTCTGCAAGACCGTTTTGGGAATGAACGTACGCAACAGGGTGTTCAAGATCAATGCCCAATGTCATGCAATAATCATCGAATGTTTTCGATGTAAACTCCGCAGCATTATCAAGTCTAATTGACTTTATTGGATAATCTGGATGATGAGCCCTCAACTTAATGATTTGGGCTAGGAGTTTAGGAAATGATGCATTCCTTGTGGACAACAAAGCGACGTGTGACCATCTTGTTGATGCATCAACCAATACCATGAAATATTTAAATGGTCCGCATGTTGGTTGGATAGGTCCACATATATCCCCTTGAATTCTCTCAAGAAAACGGGAAACCACTTTTGTAGGTTTTACATGAAGTGGTTTGAGATGTGTCTTGCCAATCGAGCATGCTTGGCATAGGCTTTTTGGTTTAATCACGAAATTTTTACCTCCAAGAGGATGCCCATGAGATGCATTCATAGTTCGAAGCATCGTATTTTGACCCGGGTGTCCCAGCCGGTCATGCCATAACATATAAGTTCCCTCATCAACGGGGGCTCGACGAATGACTAGATTGCTTTCAATGTGTTTTATCGTGGTTAGATACAAACCATTTGACAAACATCTCAACTTCTCCAATATACGCTTTTGGTCGTATTTATCAGAGGTAATGTAGAGGTATTCAATACCATTTTCTGAAGCAGTTTCAATATGAAACTTGTTTTCTCGAATATCCTTAAAGCTCAACAAGTTTCGACCGGAACTTGGACAATATAAGGCTTCATTAATGGTTAACACAGTACCATTTGACAACGTAAATTGTGCTTTACCAAAGCCTTGAACAAGGGTCGACGGGCCCGAAATAGTTGTCAATGAAGTTACTTTAGGCGTTATGTTGATGAAGTAATCCTTGTATTTTAGGACAGTGTGGGTTGTACCACTGTCAACCAGACAATCAACTGACCCAATATGCATGCCTAAAAGTAAAAATAATTTAAAATCGGTCACACGTATGTAGTATTTTCATAAGGAAAAACTTTAAATTATTTCGAGAAATGCGTTCATTGTAAACAAACCATTATCCAAAAGTGAACATTATTTAAACTTGAAAGCATAAAATAACATGATCCAGGAGCTCAACAATAGCTCTAATCTTCAATCTGAGCCACAAAATCAGGTGTCTCAAAAGACTCACGTGTGTTGGTTTCAACCACATTTGCTTCAGCTCTTTTCCCGTTATGATAGTTACGAACTTCGTCGGGAGTAGCCTTACAAACTCGTTGCATATGACCATAATCACCACATTTGTAACAAAGGGTATGCTTATCAGTATGTGCCCTTTCATTGGGACGATTGGTCGTCCTGTTATTGTTCCCAGTACGAGATGGCTTAGAAGCCGAAGGCCTCCGGTCATAGTTATATTCTGAATCACGGCCTGAAGGTCTTCGGTGCGAGTTATATTCCGAACCTCGACCTGAAGGTCTTTGGTATGGATTATATTCAGAACCTCGCTTCGCTTGGTGAGGTTTACGCTCACCATAGTGCTTCGGTTTTCGGGACGACTGGCCCTTATCTCGGTTTCCGTTCCGCGATTGAGGCCCACGAACATTATTAGCATCAGGCATTGGAATTGCCTTTGTCCCAGCAGGACGAGAATTGTTATTTCTCATTAAAACAATGCTATTTTTCTCATCCAATAACAATTGGGTAATGAGCTCGGGGAAAGTTGTGAACTTGGATTGGCGGTACTGCTTTTGAAGCAAGTTGTCAGAACTAGGAAATGTGGTGTAAGTCTTCTCCAACAAGTCAGTATCAGTTAACTGTTGACCACAGTAGTGGAGAAGTGCACGAATTCTACAAACTTCAGCGTTATATTCAGTAATCGAAGTGAAGTCTTGGAATCGTAAATTGAGCCAATCTTGGCGGGCTTCAGGAAGCCAAATGGTCTTTTGGTGATCGAAACGTTGTTTCAAAGAGTCCCATAATGTCTTGGGTGAGGTGATTGATATGAACTCAGACTTCATCGTGTCTGACATATGTCGACGAAATAATATCATCGCCTTAGCATTCATTTCGCGGGTAACTTCAACCTCACGATTTTCCTCGTCATAGATGACATCTAATATGCCTTGAGTATCTAGATGGTTCTGGATATCTTGAGTCCAGTCTAGATAGTTCTTGCCGGCAGCATCCAAGATCGGGAAATCAAGTTTGATAGACATTTTCCTACAACGGGAGGAGAAATACTGGATCAATCATCATTCAAGATGATAAGTTTATATGTTTATGGTTTGTATAAGCACAAATTGTGTGTCGAATCAGCAGGTTCGAAAAAACACAATTGATATTAGGTTCTCATTTATCGAACGACAGGTCGATTATGAGACACCGATTCAGCATATGTATATAAACACATTCAGAGAAAAATTATTTAGTCAACCCTTTTCGGTAGCTCTATTCGAATACAACCAGGAAAGACGGTAAGGGTAGACAGCGCTTGTGCGTATCGGAACCACCCTTATTAGGAGTCAGAAAAACCGCCTATCTTTCCTAGACATTGTTAAGAATAGGTGAGCCTAGTTGTGGATGATTAATAACTTTTCAAGGAAGTGCATATAATGCTCATAAATCCACAAGTTCTTTAACTTTTGAAGACAAAAGAAATTGTAGTATAATCACTACATTTAGAAAAGATTAATTTTATCTTCATGATTTATTTAAGAAAACAACTTTCAACATAAAGAATCTCAAAATAATTTTTATACCAAAAACAAATAATCATTTGAGCATAATACTTCATAAATCATGGATTTTTTTAAAAATCATTCTTTTAGAAGAAAAATTTTATTATAATTTTTGGACTTGTTAGCCCAACTCATTAAAAATATTGGGCTAACTTTTAGTTGCTTAAATGTTGTGGTTTTAAAAAAAAATTCAATCTGTTTGTTAAATTTTTTTCCAAAAAAGATGAATAATCGGCCAAATGAGTATTACATTTAGAATTAGAAAAACCCATGAACTGAATTAATTTTTGTGAAAGAGTTGCAATTTTTTTTCTCTTGAAAAGTCCATATGAAAATACTACATGGAGAAGCTTTGTGACTTATCATATACAAGTATTAACTTTTAGATAGATTAAATGGATTTTTATGTGCTCAATTTAAGCATCATCAAATGAAGTGTTTTTTTTAAAAAAACAATTGACCAACCCCAAACATGATTTTCAAAACCACATATATTTTGATTTCGATGGATCTTTATCCACTATAATAAAATGATATCAAATAGAGTAAAGAGACGTTGTTTACCTTAATGTTATGAAGAATAGTTGGTGAGATTACTTGGTTCGAGCAAAGTGCCGATAACGTGTTGTGATACAAAATAGCCAAAACTCTAAGATTTCATTCCAACGATCAAGTTCATATATTTTGGTGTGTTTTCAAACATACATCTCAACCTCTTTATATAGGCCACAAGTTGGCACTATAAGAGTCATAGAATAAATGACCATTACACAAGTTAATGATAGGTGTAAATATAAGAAAACCAAAAGTCTAGTGAGTTACAATAGTAGTATCATTATTATTAATATTAATTCTGTAGTACCATTTAATAAAAACAATTTAACAAATCAAAATCAGCCTAATAAAAATTTCATTCACCGTATAAAATATTGTGCTTTAAACCCCAACGCACAAATATTTTTCTACATTGTTATCGATTTGTTAGTTGATGGCTTGATGTCACGACTTCCATCCAGACGAATGTAAACCTAAGAATTTTTTAAATTTGATAGAAGTATGAAATGTTAATAAACAAATAAAAACGAGTTTTTCAAATGTATGTTATTATTATGATATACTTAAAAAAAACTAAATAAAAACTGATCCGGTGCTTACATTCTATTCTTTTTGGTAGACTCTGATTTAATCCCTGTTATGTATGTTGGAGCTTTAATAAAAAGGTTTAATAATAAAGTTGACTGGTCAAGCAAACGTTGGAGTTGTGTTTTACCCGGTCTTTTAGTTGAATCCTATTCCTTAGCTAGTTACTAGTCTTTAGCTATTTTTGTTTTATTAGTTCCTGTTTTTATGGTAGTTTGTTATTTCCATTGTGTATTTAAACGCCTTTCCGGCCTTCTAAATAAAGCATCCATTTTTGTGAGGAACATACCATTGAGTAATTACATCAATTGGTATCAGAGCGAATATTGATGACCAAAAAAGAGAGTAACAATGATGAACGATGATAAGATGAAGGTGCCAGTCTTTGATGGCCATTATGAACACTGGAGCGAGATGATGGAGAATTTGCTACGTGCAAAGCAGGTGTGGAACCTGATTGATCCCGGAAGTAGGGAACCAACGGTTGGGGTCGCTCAAAGTGATGCTGAGAAGAAGAGATTGGAGGAATTGCGGATGAAAGATCTGCAAGTCAAACATTACTTGTATCAGGCAATTGATCGGGTAACGTTTGAGCAGATCATGGATAGAAAAACCTCCAAGGCAATATGGGACTCCATAAAACAAAGATATGCAGGCAACGAACGGGTGAAAAGGTCAATGTTGCAGAAGCTTCGAAGTGATTTCGAGGTATTAGAGATGAAGACAGACGAGACCATTCTCGATTATTTTGGTAGGGTCTTGACAGTCTCTAACCAGATTAGCAAGTTTTTTTTGTAAAAAGTAGCAATTTTTTTTATAAAATTGGGTTAAAAATTAGATTTTTTGGAACCCTAATTGCTACTAGTTACAAAAATCAAAATAAAAAATCAATCTTGATTATTGATTTTTTTTATATTATTTGACTTGGATTTTATTTTAATTGTTAATATTTTATATGGCAAAACATGTATTTTTGTCATATCCCAAGTCAAAGCCTTATCAATTGTTGCTTGTTTGTGCAAATTGATGAAAACCTAGACCGTTTGTGATTGAATGTGATTGTGTTTGGTTGTTTGGTTGTTTTGGGAAAAACCGTGTTTTTGGCTTAAATTGTTGTAATTTGTTTCATTTTTTTTCTTTTATTTTTGGTGCCATTTTTTGGGGCAAATTTCATTGTAAAAGTAATTAGAACAGTTGTATTTTGTTTCTTTGTACTTTGTAATTTGTTGACCAAAGGTGAAGAAAAGATGAGGACAACACAACAATTTTCGGCACCTCCTGCGCAGCTGTACGAAAACAGACTTTCCCGGAGATTGGCTATTCCGTTAGACCTGAAACCACCGCCAAAATTTCCGCAACTCAGAGACCTACAACTTTATAGAAGGCTGGGAAGACCACCGAAGACTCCTTCAGTGACTTTTAGGGCCTTGAAGTCAGACTGAATTTTCTGGCAGATTGCATTTTTTCACAAAAATGATGGTTTCTACTTGCCCATGAATGTCATGGGGCAAGTGGGAGCCCATTGGGTTTATGTAGGCCCGTTTGGGTTCATGTTGGCCCGTCCCCTAGTTTGACCCTTCGGTCCGTCGTGATGACTCACGTGACTGAACCTAGGATTTCATCGGTCGAGGTTTGCACAAAATTTGTTGCATGTTTTATTTATGTTTGTGGTTGTTTTGATTTCTATTAGATACAAGTAATAAAACAATTAAAATATGATTTTAGACACAAACATTAAAACATCCAAACTTTTTATCATCTATGATTACTTGTTAATCTAAACTTGTATTTGAGATTAAACAAAGTTTAAATACGATTTGAACTTACACCTTAATAATCGTTACATGTTTTTACCGTTTATTAACCGACTTATGAAGTGGTATGAATGAAGTACATGATTCATTCATATCTTAATAAAATTTTATCTTAAAATTTTCCATACCTAAAATTTAAGTCACGCCATCCAATCGGTTGAAATCACTTGCTTCTATTTTTGAATTCACGTGAGACGTGGTTTGAATTTAGATCCGAGGTCATTATTCTCTACGCGTGAGACCTAGATCTATTTTGACATGATTTCACATTGGATGACTTAATCGAGTTAACGGTGAGACCTTGACTCGAGGCGAAGATGCGACAAACATGCCACTTGACCCTAGATGCTTGTTCACTAGGTGCCATGAAGTCCCATACCTCTAAGAGTTGCACTAGTAATGCAATTGTTGATCGTCACCTACCTATTGGATCTATCATCTCTAGCAGATCAACTGATGCGGTGATAGAAGCTCAATGGGATCTTAGCTTTTAATTAAAATTAATTGGGCAGTTAATTGATTAAAAGAAATTATTATTGAAAATACTATTTTTTTGAACTTTGTGTGTTATACAGATAACAACAACAAATCAAAACCTAAGTATCTCCACTCTAAAATCAGTTCTTGAAAACTGAAACTGACTAATATCAACTTTATCGACTGATATCGAACTCTAAGGATTGTCCTTAGAGATGAGAACAAGTTGATACACCTATTAGAGGCCTTACCTGAGGCACCTCCTGCCAATTCTTCTGCTGCTGTTCGTCAAGCCTTTACCGAAACGTTTAACGAACACCAAGAAGTCGGTATCCTATGCTTGTGAGCATGAACCTCAATATTCGAAAGAACTTCGAGGAACTCACAGCATATGACATGATAAGCGAGTTGAAAATGATATTTCAATAAAAAGCAGAACTTGAACTGTTCAAAACACTTAAAGCATTCCACACTTGCAATCAGGAGGACGGCCAATCAGTTAGCACTTACATCTTGAATATGAAATGCTATCTTGATCAAATGGAACGTCTTGGTTACCCCTTACCATAAGTTCTTGGAATGAGCTTGATTCTTACCTCACCATCCAAGGACTATGACCAGTATGAAAAGTGTTTTAAAAGTACATAGCATGGGGAAGACAATCGTTGATAACATGCTATGGTAATACTGGTTGAGCAAGGGTTACCCAATACTTTTCTAGCAATCAGGGAAGGTAAACCGCAAGCACAAGGCAAGAGTCTAGATAAGGATAAGCTAGTTTACTTTTCCAAACCTACGATTCCCCCACCTGCTAAAAAGGAGCACCCTGCAAAGGATATTTCTTGCCATCATTGCGATGAAACTGGCCATTGAAGGAGGAATTGTCCTGCCTACTTGGCAGAGTTGATGAAGGACAAATGTGTTCTAGCTAGCACATTAGGTATCTTCATTATAGAACTCTATACTTTTCGTGATAAATCTTGAGTGTATGACACTAGTTGTGAAACTCACATTTACACAAATGTGCAAGATTAAAAGTGAAGTAGAAAGCTAAAAGAATGGAAGCTGTGATCTAATCCTTCCTAATGCGTTAATTATTGTTTTGAACAATTGTCAGTTATGCATTGTTTAGCTTTATCGTTTGTTGAATAATGATTTATTCAAACTATTATGGATTATGATATTATGTTTTATGAAAAATAACATGTTTTTATAACTATTCCACGTAATAGTATATTTGAAATTGATATGCATGATCCATATTCAAACGATAGTTCTATATACAAATGTAGCACTCAAGAATCCAAAACGGTTTGGATTCAATTTACCTAGAGCATTGTCATCTTTTCCACATAAACAAGAAATGCATTTTGATACTAAAACTCGACGGGCTTCTTTACAAATGATTATGAATCATTTAAATGCCTCTCCTTTATATTATGGAAAGATAACAAGAAAGCTTTTCTCCCATGTTGGCGAAAGAGCTGAAAATCTACTTGGACTCATACATTCTAATGTATGTGGCCCTTTTAGAACTAAGACTAGGGAAGGTGCCACCTACTTTCACTGATGATATCATTCGATGTGGTTATGTTTACTTGATTAAACATCAACATGAAAGCTTTAATGATATCAGTCGTTATGGTTATGTTTACTTGATTAAACACAAACATGAGATCTTTGAAACGTTCAAAGCTTTCTAAAGTAAAAGTAGAAAATCAACTCGGCATGACAACAAAGGCTTTCAGTCCTGATTGAGGATGAAAGCACATGAGTCAAGAGTTTCTGGATCATCCCACACATCGTGAGATTGTCTCACAATTCACTCCTCCATACACTCCACAAGATAATGGTGTGTCTGAAAGGAGATATCGGACTTTGTATGACATGGTTCGGTCTGTGATGAGTCCTACTACTCTTCCACTATCCTTTTGAGGGGCATGCACTGAAGTCTGCTGCTCGAATACTTAATATGGTTCCGACCAAAAGGTTAAAAAGACACCATATGAGATATGGCGTGGGAAAGTCCCTAATTTGTCTTACTTGAAGATCTGGGGTTGTGAGGATCTCGTGGAATGAGACATGCCGAACAAACTTGAGCCCATATCTATCAAGTATATCTTCGTTACTATTTTACTTCCCAACTGAGAACAAATTGTTGTTACTCGGTATGCTGAGTTTCTTGAGAACAGTCTCATTTCACAAAGTAAGTGGGAGCACTATAGACTTTGACAAGATTCAAAGTGAAGATACACAACCTTCTGGTAACACTAGCAAATATCATTCTGAGGCTGGACATACAGATGTTGGACCACATTCATAGATCCACAAGGACACCTCATGCACCTGAACGATATAGACTTATGTCGATGCTGAGGAGCAAAGTCTCGAGGATCATAATGAACCCCCTAACTATCAAGTTGCATTATCGAAATTTGAATTCGAAAAATGACTTGAAGCTATGAATGCGAAAATGAAATCCATGAGAGACAATCAAGTTTTGAACTTGGTTGATCTTTTCTCAAGACAGTAAGATTGTTGACATGGATGAAAATATACACACCTATAAAGCTCTTCTAGTAGCAAAAGGTTACACTCAATCCTACGGGATTGACAATGATGAAACCTTCTCGCATGTTACTAAAGACATTAGGATTCTTATAGCCAAAGTAGTGTACTATGACTATAAGATTTGGTTAATGATGAAATCAAAACGTTTGTTTCACCTAAAACCCAAACGGAGCATGTGTATATATGAAAGCTAGTGGGAGCGTTGTCGTTTCTCAAGTCATACATGTAGATGACATGTCACTCATGTGAAACAATATACCAATGCTACAAGATTAAAATCCTGGCTTGGAAAATGTTTTGACATGAAAGATTGTAGGGACACGACATACATACTTGGAGTAATGATCTATAATGATAGATAAAAGCGGTTAATTGGTTTAAGTCAAAGTGCTTACATTGACAAAATTCTAAACGGTTTAGAGTGGTACTCCCAAACGAGGAAGTCCTCGTATGCCACACAATGTAAACTTGAGTGAGACTCAAGGACCTTCCACACCTGATGTGGTGAAGCGGATGAATGTAATCCCCTATGAATCGGCTATTCCATTCATCATGTACGCTGTAAGGAGCACTAGGCCAAATGTAACGTCCTTAGGGGACCTTACTAGAAAATACCGACAGAATCCATGAGAGAGTCACTGGATTGCTGTTAAGAACACATTGAAGTATTTTGAAATACTGGATATATGTTCCTTGGTTATGGTGGAGATACCAAACTGAAACTAAGTATACTTGCTATACTTATGCTGGTTTTGAAATAGGTCGTGATGACGCTAGATCCTATTTACGAAGGTTCACTACATTCGAATGGTTTATCGAGATATGTGAAATTCGTACTCTTAAAGTTCAAACAGATAACTAACTAGCTAACGTTTTATCGAACTCAATGTCTTGTACTAAACATATTGGATATGAATGGAACATTGGACTTCTACAAGCTAGTAGTTTCATGTAAATCTGTTTTAGTATTTGGATAATGGAACGGTGATCAGTTTATATTGGAATAAATTGATATATTTGTTATGATCGTTTTTATATGAATATCTACTGTGTTCTATATTTGCATGTTTACATCCTTGAATATTTACTGCGTTTTATATTCTAAATTGTCCATTGTCATATTAATAATATGGGAATATTATTAAGACAAATCTGAGGGCATTGATGACATCATCTTAGTATGACTAAGGATGATGAAGTCAAACTCACATGTTGTTCATTGTGATGCACAATTGGACTGACACAACCTATTAGAAATCACTTCCTGGATTTATGTCACAAGTGAATCTCACAAAGGCTTTGTCGCTTATCCTCTGACTTGAGATGCAAGCTGGTTTGTGTATGTGGACTATCAAACTTTGATGTGGTTAAACGCTGACCTGAATAAGGCTGCTATAACAACCATCCTCAGATTTGATATTAAGCATATATCAAACACGTGTAGTCAATAAAGAATTTGTTCCTCCACATGTTTGGATTAGATACTACTGGGCCCCTCGATGATTTGAATAGATGCTTGTACGGCCGTACCCAAAGGTAATCAAGATGAATCCTGATTGGTTTGGTAATCTACTTCAATGTATAGATCGAGAAACAAAATCGTTGAAATTTTAGATTGACATTAATCCTTGTCTAAAATTCAACATGGTATCAGTAACAAAAGGATAACTGATTGAAAAACTTTGAACCTGGACTTTTCTGAAACTCACTCATGTACTTCTAGGGGCATTGGCGGGTTGCTAGACTCTAACCTTTGCTTGTATAACTACTTGATTGTTATGACGTGCGCAAGTGGGAGCTGTTGGAATATGCTTCACGTTCATAACATATAGTTATATGGCTAGACGTATGTGTGCCTAAAGGGTCACACACTTATACAACAAACACCATTTAATATATATAATATAATTAGAGTAATTATATTATTTATATAAATTATAATTACTTGACTAGTTATGTTTTAATTAATTGTTAAGTTAAAACATATTAGTGAGTAATCATAAAGAATCAAAAGTACAAGGGGCTAAGTGTCATATCTCCTAACTTGTAATTAGGGAATATATATGCAAGAAAAGATTGACTTAACCCTAATCCTCCCTCCCAAAACCCTACGGCCGTAGCCTCAAGAACAATATTGGCGTCATTGGGTTTGCTTCGTATGAAGCAAATGAAAATAAAATCATGTTCTTTTTCTTTGATTGGTTTCCACGTGCAATAAGATCAAGCTGACAACAAACTCTATTTGTTTTTTGTCCCTTGTTATGTACGAACGAAACAGATAAGATATGAGGCGCAGGATAGTTGTGGTTTGGTTATTTGATTTTTGAATTCTTGAGCAAGGGACTAGCATTCCAATTGGTGTTCTTGATATGGTGTGGTGTGGATTAGCTTTAGAGGAATTCTACATTGAATTCTTGGAGTTCTTTATCCTCATTCGTTGGTCTAATCAAAGGCTTCAAGGGTATGATCTTCATCCTAACTCTTTGATATTATTGCTTAATTATCTTGTCAATATGTCGATCCGTTATTAGTGATTTATAAATTATTTCCGCTGCGTTTTCTTTGATTAAAACCATAAATCACTAACAAAGCAATGGAGAGATGATATCAGATGTCAAGATTGTCGAAAAGGTTCTCAGAACCCTAACCGACAAATACACTTATGTGGTGGTCTCAATTGAAGAATCAAGGAATGTTGAAGAGATGACCATAGAGGAATTGCAAAGTACTCTGGTGGTTCATGAACAAAAGTTCAAAAAAGTTGAAAAGGAAGATGATCAAGCACTAAGGATAGAAGTTGGTTTCAGTCCAAATGCTCGTGGTCGAGGAAGAGGACGTTTCAATGGTAGAGGAAGAGGACGATTCAATGGTAGAGGAAGGTTATCGTTCAACAAAGAAACGATAGAATGTTACAATTGTCATAAGTTGGGACATTACTCTTACGAGTGTCCTGACACAAAACAAGTCAACTATGCTGGTTTTGATGAGAATGAAGAGGTAATGCTCATGGCTGAAATAAATGTAGAAGAGAGTGCTTTCATGGCCGATACAACTGGTGATAACAAGGGTATGTTGTGGTTCTTGGATTCTGGTTGCTCTAACCACATGTGTGGTAATAAAGAAAAATTTGTTGACCTTGATCTAGGGTTTACAAGTACTGTTAAGCTGGGAAATAATTCACGTATGACAGTGGTTGGCAAAGGAAACGTGAAACTAATTTTAAATGGAGCAACATATGTGATTAATGATGTGTATAATGTTCCAGACCTCAAGAACAATCTTTTTAGCATAGGGCAACTTCAACAAAAGGGTTTGTCCTTTCTCTTCCAGTCAGACGTTTGCAAGGTGTTCCATCAAAGTAAAGGTCTGATTTTTCAGAGTTATATGAGCTCGAACAGAATGTTTCCAATCAGTGAAAAAATAGAAGCTATCATTGAGCAAGTAGCAGATGGGTGTATGTACACCAGTGATGATGACAATGCTAAGCTATGGCATGAACGAATGGGACATCTCAGCCGTACAAGCATGGAGACACTTCAAAGAAAAGGCATGGTTCGTGATTTGCCACACTTTTCTGTCAAGAAGGATGTATGTGGAGATTGTATGATAGGGAAGCAGACCAAAGCATCGTTTCCAAAGTCAAGTAATTGGAGAGCAGGGGAGATTTTGGAACTAATACACTCGGATATTTGTGGGCCTATAACACCCGCATCACACTCCGGTAACAGATATTTTTTAAGTTTTATTGACGACTATAGCCGAAAAAGTTGGGTGTATCTGCTGACAAACAAGTCTCAAGCTCTCGAAAGCTTTAGACAATTCAAAAGAAATGTCGAAACTGAAACCGGGAAGACTATCAAGGCTCTTCGCACAGATCGTGGTGGAGAATACCTGTCGAATGATTTTAAGAATTTCTGTTTGGAGCACGGGATTAAAAGAAACCTCACAACCAGATTTTCACCTCAGCAAAACGGGGTCGCTGAACGCAAAAATCGAACTGTCATCAACATGGTAGTGTCGATGATATCTGCTAAAAGAATGCCAAAGAAATTTTGGGGTGAGGCAACAATGTGGAGTTTTCATGTTTTGAACAGATGCCCAACGAAAGCCCTTGAAAACAGAACTCCCCAAGAAGCCTGGAGTGGAGTCAAACCGACAGTGCACCATTTTCGTGTTTGGGGGTGCATAGCTCATGTTCACGTGCCCAAAGAAAAAAGAACTAAACTTGATGATAAAAGTTTTGTTTGTATTTTGACAGGGTTAAGCGAGGAATCAAAAGCATATCGACTGATCGAGCCACAAACACTAAAGGTGTTTGTGAGCAAAGACGTCATTTTTGAAGAAAATAAATCCTGGAGTTGGAGTCAAAGTAATGAAGGTCAACCAGAAAAGGAAATCACATGGGGAGACTATGATGTGCTTGATGATGAATATGAGTTTGTTAATGAGCAGTTCTTTGACCAAAACAATGATGCTATACATAATGAGCATACCGACAACACCAACTCTGAAACATCAGATTCTGGTCCTAGCAGTCCAGCTCTCGGGGAAGGAAGACCACAAAGGGTAAGAAAATGTCCAACTTACCTAAGTGACTATGTTTCGGGTGATAATCAGGTCCTAGATTCAGACGATGATGAGTTGAATATCGCCAATCTTGTTCACCAAGATCCAATATACTATGAAGATGCGGTCAAGGATGACAAATGGAGGAAGGCCATGGATTTAGAAATCCAATCAATCGAGAAGAATCAGACCTAGAGACTGGTAGATCTGCCAAAGGAATCCAAATGCATTGGTGTTAAATGGGTATTTAAGACCAAAATTAATGAAAAGGGAGAGGTTGATAAGCACAAAGCCAGATTAGTGGTAAAGGGGTATGGTCAAGAGTTTGGAGTTGATTATGAAGAAGTTTATGCCCCAGTTGCTCGGATGGATACGATTCGCTTGATGATTGCTCTAGCCGCTCAAAAAGGCTGGAACATTTATCAAATGGACGTTAAATCCGCATTTCTTCATGGAACGTTGGAAGAGAATGTATACGTACAGCAACCGCAGGGATATGAAGTAAAAGGCAGTGAACATAAAGTGTACAAACTTCAAAAGGCTTTGTACGGACTAAAACAAGCTCCCCGGGCTTGGTTTAGTCGTATTGAGACTTATTTCATTAAAGAAGGCTTTACAAGGAGCAACTCTGAATATACATTGTTCATTAAGACAACACCAGGTGGTAAATTATTGTTTGTGAATATATATGTTGATGATCTGCTATACACAGGAAATGATGAAAGAATGTTGGATGAGTTCAAGTATTCCATGAAAGGTGAATTTGAAATGACTGATATGGGAAAAATGAGGTACTTCTTGGGAATCGAAGTATTCCAATCTCCAGCTGGGATTCATGTGTCGCAGCAAAGATATGCACTTGAAATCCTCGCTCGTTTCAATATGTTGGATTGCAACACAGTTATAAACCCAATTGTTCCAGGTTGCAAGTTAAAATTGGAAGAAGGTGAACCCATAAATGAAACTCTTTTTAAGAGTTTGGTGGGAAGCTTGATGTACATCACCACCACGCGACCAGATATCCAGTTTGTAGTGAGCTACATCAGTTGGTACGTGTCCAAACCAACCGAAGTTCACTTTGCAGCTGCAAAAAGAGTATTGAGGTATCTTCAAGGAACTTTAGATTATGGTATTTGGTACAAAAGTGGAGGAAATGGCAGAATGGAAGTGTATACAGACAGCGATTTTGCTGGTGATCAAGATGATCGAAAAAGCACATCCGGATATGTGGTACTATGGGATGAGGCTGCTGTCTCATGGTCTTCAAAGAAGCAGAGTGTAGTTGCATTATCATCTACGGAAGCGGAATATGTGGCAGCATGTGCATGTGCATGTCATGTTGTATGGAACATTTATCAAATGGACGTTAAATCCGCATTTCTTCATGGAACGTTGGAAGAGAATGTATACGTACAGCAACCGCAGGGATATGAAGTAAAAGGCAGTGAACATAAAGTGTACAAACTTCAAAAGGCTTTGTACGGACTAAAACAAGCTCCCCGGGCTTGGTTTAGTCGTATTGAGACTTATTTCATTAAAGAAGGCTTTACAAGGAGCAACTCTGAATATACATTGTTCATTAAGACAACACCAGGTGGTAAATTATTGTTTGTGAATATATATGTTGATGATCTGCTATACACAGGAAATGATGAAAGAATGTTGGATGAGTTCAAGTATTCCATGAAAGGTGAATTTGAAATGACTGATATGGGAAAAATGAGGTACTTCTTGGGAATCGAAGTATTCCAATCTCCAGCTGGGATTCATGTGTCGCAGCAAAGATATGCACTTGAAATCCTCGCTCGTTTCAATATGTTGGATTGCAACACAGTTATAAACCCAATTGTTCCAGGTTGCAAGTTAAAATTGGAAGAAGGTGAACCCATAAATGAAACTCTTTTTAAGAGTTTGGTGGGAAGCTTGATGTACATCACCACCACGCGACCAGATATCCAGTTTGTAGTGAGCTACATCAGTTGGTACGTGTCCAAACCAACCGAAGTTCACTTTGCAGCTGCAAAAAGAGTATTGAGGTATCTTCAAGGAACTTTAGATTATGGTATTTGGTACAAAAGTGGAGGAAATGGCAGAATGGAAGTGTATACAGACAGCGATTTTGCTGGTGATCAAGATGATCGAAAAAGCACATCCGGATATGTGGTACTATGGGATGAGGCTGCTGTCTCATGGTCTTCAAAGAAGCAGAGTGTAGTTGCATTATCATCTACGGAAGCGGAATATGTGGCAGCATGTGCATGTGCATGTCATGTTGTATGGATTCGAGGTGTTCTGGAAGAGCTAGGAATGAAACAAGAAGATTGTGCAACGATCAAGTGTGATAACACTTCAACAATTAAGCTCTCAAAAAATCCAGTTTTTCATGGAAAATGCAAGCATATCGGGTTAAAATATCATTTCCTTCGTGATAAGGTTGGAGAAGGAATTGTTGAGTTGCAGCATGCACCAAGGAGCAGATTGCAGACATTTTCACTAAGCCAATGCATCGAGAAGTCTTTGTGAAGCTGAGAGAAAAACTTGGAGTGTGCTCACTTAAAGACAAACAAGGCACTGAGAGCAATGTCTAGTTTCGGGGAAGGTTTGTTGGAGCTTTAATAAAAAGGTTTAATAATAAAGTTGAATGGTCAAGCAAACGTTGGAGTTGTGTTTTACCCGGTCTTTTAGTTGAATCCTATTCCTTAGCTAGTTACTAGTCTTTAGCTATTTTTGTTTTATTAGTTCCTGTTTTTATGGTAGTTTGTTATTTCCATTGTGTATTTAAACGCCTTTCTGGCCTTCTGAATAAAGCATCCATTTTTGTGAGGAACATACCATTAAGTAATTACATCAATGTATTTGTTAGTTGAGGCTTGATGTGACGTTTTTCATGCCGTTGAGTGTAAACTTGAGGTTTTATATTTAACAGATGTATTATGTATAACGAATTAGTTAATGTTTATCAATAGTCAATAAATAAATAAGAATGAGCTGGTGCTTAAATGTCAACAAAATATAAAAAAATGGACTCGCGCTTACATTCTATTCTTTAATGTATAATCTAATTTAATAAAATAGAAAGTAATTTTTTTTATCAAGTTTTTAAACATTATATTTATCCAACTAAAATTATTGGTAGCATAGATGTTGTAGAAATAGTGGAACATATATTGTTGACCGGAATGCAAATATGCGAAAGAGGTACGGATCAAAATGTTTGGGTTGTACTGGTGGAAGGTGTGGTCGTGTGGAGTTCACGTAATGGTTCGATCATGAATATTCTTATGTTCGAGAGCGACAGGCTCTCACCAAATTGTAAATCAAGATTGTAGGCATACCGGTCCAATCAACTTTTGAGTACTGAGTAAAATTTTAAAAATGGGCTCCTTGAAGTAATTTTTTTCCAATTAGCTAAAAGATTTCCGTCAAACTAAAAATATAGTCCCAACCCCCAAGTTAAATGTCCGGATTGAAACATGTAGTCCGCCTATTTTCAATATTCAATTGGACTTATCTTGATTCAAATGAGTTTACACACACATATATATATATATATATATATATATATATATATATATATATATATATATATATATATATATATATATAGACTGATTTTTTTGAAAGTGAGCTCCTAAATTTTGTGGGCTCTGAGTGGCCGCCCTTGTCGCCCATGCCCAGGAACACCCTGATTGTTAGGTTTGGCAATAAGGTTTGTGACAATGGAGCTATGAAATGATTTAAAGAAGAACAAAAGAAGGTTCACTCGAGTGACTGCAATGACAATTTGATCCAAACAAACGCGTTTTCAAATTTCGTAGCGTTTTGGCTGCTAAATGTGTTGTGTTTTGCACTGTTCGTGGATAGGGCTCGGGTCCTGTTCCAGTTTGTATTTCCCTTGTGTCTCAATGTGTCGGGTGGGGTGTATCGGCTCGGGCCCAATAGTCTCGTAGGGTTTGGTCTCTATTTCTTAGCCATTTTTAGTTTTTATATTGGACTTTGAATACCAGTTAACGATTTTTTCTTTCTTTAACATTAAAATATGGCCTTTTGGAAAGGAAAAAATAAATAAATTGATGGTAGCAATTCTTCGTGTACGTCTTGTTACTTTCGTTATGAATTTCGCGGCTAGGATTTAAATATTAATATTTATTTAATTCACGATATAGGGATCAGTTCGTAATTAATTAAATAAAGATATGTCTTCTTTCATATATGATGCAGTTGCGTTTTCTAATTAAATTATCACTTGATTCTCAATCATTATACTAAAAAATTAAAAATCATATTTATGGAAGAAAAAAAATATATCTAGTCAATGCCATAGCTTTTTAATATTTTTCGTAGCTAGAAATATATTTATCTTTTGGTATTTTAGTCCCCTTCCTTGTATTTATTGGCTTTCCCCCTTTACAGTTTGTTGCTTTTTTTTTAATTTCATCTAAATTGTACATGATCTTTAGTATTTACGTTAAATTTACAAAATGGTTCAAACCCTCAAACCGGTCAAATCAACTGTTTAATCTTTCCAAACTCGTCACGAATCGAGAATAAATACTCTTCATTCAGAAAAACCAGCATAAAGTTCTTATTCCTAATAATTTTCAAACCATATGATATGAGGATGAAGACTATACTATGACACTAATTGCTACTTAATTGCCGTTCGAATTTTTTTTTTTTTTGCTACTTAATTGAATTAAAACTAAGTTTATTACATATTTGGACTGTGAAAAATTGGGCTAATAAGGTTTACATCTAAATCTTTTACAACTGGGCTATGTATTAAATATTTGGGCTATAGATTATATGGGCCAATCAATAATCATTTCCTCATGCACATACCGATTGTTTAAATTTCATATAAGGTCAAATGATACGACTGAAAATGTATTCTCTTTTAAATCTGTCAACAACCCCTGTCATTTCCCCAGTGCTAAATACAGGAGTTTACATTATTTGGATATAACTGAATTGTTTAACTGGATAATTTGAATTTGACTATTTAGATTGGTTATTCAAGTTTTTAGATTGGTTTGGATTAGAACAAAATCATTATTTTGGTTGAATTTGACTAATTAGTTTTGTTATTCAATTTCTTAGATTGGTTTGGACTAGAACCAAATCATTGTTAAATTATGTTATTCTTTCATATATATACATGGGCAGATTATATAGTATGTTAAATTTCTTTTGACATATCCACTAGTTTGTGGATTCATATTGGACAATTCAAACTTACTATCATTTGACGTTTTATATTGCTATTCAGATGTCTTGAATAAGAAGTTTACCTAGAAAGACACCCCCGTATGGATTAAATTCATTGAATGGAGATAGGATCCAAATACAAGTTTAAAGAGATAAACTAATTGTCAAAGTGAACCAACCGATTGTAATTTGGTTCGAGAATTATATATATTTAACCGAAGGTGATTTGATACAAACCAACTCATACTAGACTTGTATCACATCATAAGCTAAGTGTAGAACTTATTTTCAAAAGCTAGTTTGAAGAAAAAAGAGACACCTATATTATAAGTCACTGGATTGGAATTGTAACATGATTGGTGTTGGGATATAATGGATATATTACTGATGCTGCAGTTAGTACTGATCAAGAATTGATACTGCTACAAGAGTTAGTACTGATGGGGCAGAAATACAACTTACTACTGATCTTGGCTTATACTACTGGTCAACTTATTTACTACTGATGTTCATATTTGATACTGCTCGATCAAAGTTGATACTGTTGTGCTTATTTATGGAGTATATCGAGTTCGAGATCTTAGGAAAGTTTGTTTAGAATTAATATCTTTTTTGTAATTCAATTGTAATCGTATCCTAGAATAACTAGGATAAATAGTTAGGCTTCAAGGACTATTATATATAGTTCCTTATGAATTGTAAACATACGTGTGTATTATATTCGATCAATCAATATACATTGAAGCTTTTTGTGATAACTGTGTTCTTAATAATTCGTATATTATTTACAGTTTATTGCTCTTGATTAAATCAACATAGTGTTAATCCGCTGTAACTTCTATTATTGAGTAGATCATTGTGTTTATTAACTGTTTTGGTTAATCGATCTTGACAAGTGGTATCAGAGCTTTGTACTCTAGATCTACGAATCAAGAACTCACAAAAGTTTTCAATACTTTCACAAACCACGTTTTTATCATGTCTGACAATAATGAAAGCACACAAGCAAACAAAATCCCCATCCTCACTCCCAATAACTTTGGGATGTGGAAAAACAGAATTAAGCAATATATGCTTATTACTGATTACACCATGTGGGAAGTTGTACTGGAAGGCAATAAAACAATTCCAGTTGCCACAACCAGCACAACTACTGAATCCGACAAAATAAAGTGTGACAAAAAAAGGAAGGACAGAGGAATTGAACTGAAAGCTCTAAGTACCTTATTGCTTGCAATTCCTAATGACTATCAACACTTATTTGTTGAATTTGATGATGCAAAACTGCTATGGCAAGCCCTGGAGAAAAGGTTTATGGGTACTAAAAGCACAAAACGAAACATGAAATATGTGCTGAAACAAGAGTTTGAAAACTTCAAAGGATAAAAGAATGAATCTTTGTCACAAGTTTTTGATAGATTCAATAAACTTATTGGTGAACTCAACCAAGTTGGAGTTCAACCAGACAAAGATGATGTCAATAGAAAGTTTCTCAGATCTCTAAGTGAAGAATGATCTATGTACACTGTAGAATATAGACAAGGTGATGCTTTAAAAGAAAAGGAGCTTGATGAACTCTACAATGACTTAAGAGTGTTCGAATCTGAGGTAAGTCAGAAATCTCCTATTTTAAATTCAAACAATGCTGCTTATATGTCCACTGCAGGTACAAATCAAGATACTACAACTGGAAAGCCAAAAGAGTCAGAAGATCTTGCTAGAGAATCCTTCTTCACTAGTCATGTGCATACTGCACTAATTAGTGAAGATTTGGAGCAAATCAATCCTGATGATCATGAAGAGATGAATATCAAATGGCAGATGGCTATGCTCAGTTTCAGAACAAAGAAGTTTCTTAAAAGAACTGGTAGATCAAGCTTGAGCTTCAACAAAGGTGACAGGGCAGGTTTTGACAAAACTAAAGTCAAATGCTACAACTGTAGTAATCTTGGTCACTTTGCAAGAGAATGTCCTAACAAAGATAAAAGGACAAACTCATCTGCACTTGTGTAACACCTCAATTTTTAAAACACCTTTTAAATCATGTTTTCAAATAAAAATATTACAAAGTCCAATATCCCAAAAAAACGGTTTAACAAAAACCATTTAAAGTTTATCAGAGTATTAAAACCGGTGTTACAAAATAATACCATTACCATAGGATAAACGGGATCTACCTACGAGCTCCCGAGCTGATCAACACTAGGCCACTTCTAGCGGGACCTTCTAATCCTTCGATCCAGAACCTGAGTACATAGCCACAAAAACAAAGTAGTACGTGAGACAAAATAGTCTCGTGAGATACATGGGTTTTTCGACCCATTCTCAAATATAATAAAAGTCATAATATTCATTTCTTTTCTTTAATCACTTATTAATTATCAATTTATATTCTTACCGCTTATTCGTATTTACTAGTAAGCTAACCGTAAGCTTACCCATCACGTAGTCACATACATGTAAGCTATCCATAAGCTTACAAAATCTTTATCACATACACTACGGACCTCTCCGAAGCAAACTCCCCCGATGTGGGTTAACTAGGTAAACTCCCCCGTTTCCGGGTTAACTGAAACTCCCCCGTTTCCGGGTTAAATATTTCTCCCCCGTTTCCGGGTTAACTATTTCTCGACAGGCTACTCTTGCGCAGGGTGGTACCTCCCCAAGTAGGTGTAACTAACTCCCCCAACTTGTGTGGGTTAACTATGATCCGGATCCATTTCGCAACACATATTGAAATCATCACATACGGGTCTATGCCCCAATAATACATACTCAACATAAATTAGAATACACCTATTCTAATTATCATATTATTCACATTTCTTAATCAAATTCAATATTGACTTCACCAAGTCCTTATTAAATAAAAACATATTTATCATTTGTCGAAATCATGTTACTTTAGCTTCTCCTTGACTAGAATGCAAATCTATGTCTAGTCACTTATTACTTGTTCCCCTAGCAAGTCAATCACTACTTTTATTAGTATAATATGCTAATCAATACTTTATTCTTGAAAATCATTGTTATTAGCTTTATTAATACATATTATTAATAAGCCAAATATCATACCTTATTAACCATTACTCTTAGTCAAATGTCATATTAATAAAGAATTATTAATTACTTTTCATTATCACAATCTATTTGAAAAACGTTAGTCATTTAGACATACTTAAATGGTCTATTACTTGCATTCTCTTATCCTTTTAATCATATCTTTATTAAAAACACTTATCAATAAAGACTCATAAAACATCATAGTTTTCAAAATCATTTGCTAAATCATTTGCTATGTACTCAGTAAAAGTCTCATGTACTCACCTTAGCCAAGCTTAATCCTCTTGAGCTTCTTGAACCAAATCTTCACTTTCCAAGACTTGTGAACTCCAAATCTTTCAACGAATGCCCTAATCATGAAACCACACAAGGTTTAACATCATCATGACTACATAATCTACCACTAGATTACAATAGTATCACTTTCCCCAAATTGACAATCCATAAAACCCTAGGTTTTCATAGATCTTAAGATCTCCACAAATCCATGTTATGAACATGTTTTTCCTTGTAAAAATACCATAGATCTGAGTTATATACATCCATTTCATCACCCATGACAAACCCTCCAACTAGGGTTTGCATACAGCCCCATTTTTACCCAAAAACACCATCAATAACAAATAGGAGTAGAGATTTACCTTATACTTCAACAATAGAGCAAGAATCTTCAAGACTGAGTGTCAAAATCGGTTCCAATGGCTTCCTTACACTCAAAATCGTACACACACACTTGGGAGAAGATTCTAGGGTTTAGAAATGAGAGAAATGGCTGAAATCCAGATTTTAAGGTCTGATCAGCGACAGATCGCGTCGCTAATCCCCACTTCGCGTCGCTATCCCAAAACCCGCGTTAATTCTCGTCCATAGATCGCGCCGCGATCCTCCTCGCGATCCCGAGATCGCGTTTCACTCGACGTTATTTCGGTTTGCTGTTTGCTCCAAGAACCAATTCGCGTCGCGAACTTTCAGATCGCGTCGCGATCTCCAATCTTCAGCTATTCTTGCTTTTTCCTTCTTGTTCACATGATTGGTTTGACCCGCATTCGATTCCGACGATTGATACAACCCCTAGATTCCCTCAATATCCATATCTAACTGTTACACAAATCGATACCCGTCATATACATAGACACATGAATCATTTATTCCCCGACATAACATATATAACAATGATATTCCCATTTAATTAGTTATTCGAAATTTTCGGTCGTTACAACTATCCACCCCTTAAAAGAATTCCGTCCTCGGAATCATCTCAAAGATTTCCAATCCGTATCCATTCACGCATACCATTTTTATTCTCTTACATTTATCATAACTAATTTTTTCCAATCACGGTCCAATGACAATTATACCTTTAAAGACCCATTTAACTCCGTTATGCTCAAACGGGTCATAAATCAAACTTTTAATCCTTAACACCCAAACGGGTCAAAGTCGTACCCTTCGACTACACCTCTTTTCATTAATCAATTACCCATTCTCATATACATGTAGATGATTCCTTATGACCTTACCATTGCCTAATCAAAACCCGATTTGACCAAAGTCAACAATCCACTAGTTGACCAACCTTGACTTATGGATAAAGTCAAACTTACTTGAAAAATTTACATACTCTTACTAGTGGGACATCACTTCTCAAGCTTTTCATTCCCGATGCCAAAGTCTACATTTGTTTTCCCAATTGTTCCCTTCTTCCTCGATTTCCGTTTCCACAATCGATTAACAAGTTCCATTTAAAGCAATACCAATCTCTATTACCCCTTTTAACTTTCATTTAATCACTTACCATTTGTAATTTCCTTCAAACGTCCTTATAACATACTTGTAATTCCCGATTACCGGCTTTAAAGCCTAAGTTATATCCAATTGTGGTCTAACCACTCACCATAACATTTTCCCCACTCATCGGCTACTAATAAACTCTTGCTTCCTAGAAGCATCCATTTTCACATCCTACAACCTTGTAGGCATCACCTACCCATACCGGTACTCTAAACACAACCCGTGTTTCAACCCAAGTTCCCACTTACCATATAATTATAGCAATAACTTAACCATCCGGTTCTACATACCCCGAACATAAACATCATAATCCCGATACATCAATTCATACTTTAACTATCACACCGAGATGATCGGAAAGCCTCCGATCCATCAAGGTCCAAACTGTCACAGTGATCGGAAAGCCTCCAATCCAAAGTGACTCATCCAATCTCGTTAACCGGAAAGCCTCCGATCTAACAAGATCCATAGAATACCACTTCATCTTGCATACAATTCATGCCTGCATCATTTACTTAGCATCATGCTATCATTTTCTTTCACAATCAATCACATTACCTATCCAAATTTTTACTTTTCCACTTTCTACATAACATTATCTCTCTAAAACCTCGTGCCTTCCAAAGGCCATTATTTCCACTTGCACACAATACCACACGGTACGCACATATTCACTAATCAAATTATTTATCAATCGACCTTTATTAAAAATGCTTTCTCAACTTTGAAATTTTCCAACCTTTCCTTTACCACCGAGGTAACCACTAATACTTTCAATTATTCACACTTTATCGATTCACCCGGTCTTTATGTATCAACCCCCTTGGCTCCGATCTATAACTGAAACATAAACTATCAAACTTCTACTATAAACTTTTACCAATAACAAATTATCCACCCTTCACATCGCATACGACACCCTGACCTAAACATCTGTATTACTTATCCGGATTCCCACCGAGCACTAAAGTTCCATTTTCAAAATCATCGTTCCTATAGCTTTCCATTCATACTTTACCATTCTTACCAAAACTTAGTACTTCACTGTACTACTACCCTTTCTTTGAACACATCTACTATTCCCATGATTCACCTTCCGATAATCTATAATGACTTAATCCTTTCTACCCTTACCTCCCGCGACATACCGGTCGCCAACCCATTCAGATCTACACATATAATAAACTGGAGAGATATTCTCCCACACTTATTCTTATCACACTTTACTATCCATTTATAATTTATTCTCATACACAATTCATATAAGCACCAAAACGTGCAACAGATAAGCAAACAAATCCTAATCATATACTATTATTTTCATAAACGAATTACCTGAAGCGGCTCCATAAGTTTCCTTTATCCGATCCTGTTAGCGGTTGGTGCTGACACATCAGTCCTTTCCTTTGGACACACACTACTATAGTGTCCCAGCTCATGACAAGAGTAGCATTCCACTTCCTCGAGGTTCCTTACTTTGCAATCTTTCACCCTGTGCCCGAATCTTCCGCATTTGAAACATATCGCCGTATTTGCTTTGCATTCTCCCCGGTGGTTCTTACCGCAACCTTGACAACTTCCAACACAACCTTTCATTGATGAACTCGATCCAAATCTTTCTTCCTTTGTCGACCCCAAGCTACTATCGAGCTTCTTCTTTTCCACCCCTGACGACAACTCTTGTGCTTTTCGCCGAATACCCCTCTTGACACCTCGAGTGGTACAAAACTTTTCCTTCAATCTACTCGTAAACTCTTTCCACGACATCTCATACAGTGCTTTCCTACCCAAAGTGTTATACATGGCATTCCACCATGTCAACGCCTCATCCTTTAACTGTCGGGATGCATAGGTGACCATATCCTCCTTCGAACACTTGTTACTCTCTAGCACTTGCTCAGTTTCCCGAATCCAACGCATTGTGACCTTCGGTTCCGAACTTCCATAATACACTCCGGGGTTGCATGACATGAATGTCTTGTAGGTGCATCCTTCTCTTTCCTCCGACTCTGAATCATCAGTCTCTTCGGTCAATGAATTCTCTGTACGGATCTTGCTACCCGAAGACTTACTTCCACCGCGAGATTTAGAATCATCTCGCCTATCCACATTCAAACGGATATCGATAATCCGGTTCATATCCGCATTCACCTCATCCCTCATCTGATTAAACAAATTCCTAATCGATTCCATAATTACCGGAGTTTGGTTTGTGTCAAAACCGAAACCTGCTCCATTAATACCGGGATGAGCCGGGATTCGATTTAAACCCGCCTCATGATCATGTGGAACTTCTCCACCTATTGGGCTCACCATTTGCTATATCAATACATTAAACCATTATAACTCAAAAGATTGACTCAAAAGTCAAATATAACCCAAAATATAATCTTTCCTCTTAGGGATCGACCCTAATATACTCATACATTTATGGACTCAAAAGATCAAACAAGGACATCCTATGGAAACGTATGGTCCTACTAGCATAGCTTAAGACTAGGGAGGTCAAACCTACCTAATTCACTTAAACTATAGCTCTGATACCAAGTTGTAACACCTCAATTTTTAAAACACCTTTTAAATCATGTTTTCAAATAAAAATATTACAAAGCTCAATATCCCAAAATACAGTTTAACAAAAACCATTTAAAGTTTATCTGAGTATTAAAACCGGTGTTACAAAATAATACCATAACCATAGGATAAACGGGATCTACCTACGAGCTCCCGAGCTGATCAACGTTAGGCCACTTCTAGCGGGACCTTCTAATCCTTCGATCCAGAACCTGAGTACATAGCCACAAAAACAAAGTAGTACGTGAGACAAAATAGTCTCGTGAGATACATGGGTTTTTCGACCCATTCTCAAATATAATAAAAGTCATAATATTCATTTCTTTTCTTTAATCACTCATTAATTATCAATTTATATTCTTACCGCTTATTCGTATTTACTAGTAAGCTAACTGTAAGCTTACCCATCACGTAGTCACATACATGTAAGCTATCCATAAGCTTACCAAATCTTTATCACATACGCTACGAACCTCTCCGAAACAAACTCCCCTGATGTGGGTTAACTAGGTAAACTCCCCCGTTTCCGGGTTAACTATTTCTCCCCCGTTTCCGGGTTAAATATTTCTCCCCCGTTTCCGGGTTAACTATTTCTCGACAGGCTACTCTTGCGCAGGGTGGTACCTCCCCAAGTAGGTGTCACTAACTCCCCCAACTTGTGTGGGTTAACTATGATCCGGATCCATTTCGCAACACATATTGAAATCATCACATACGGGTCTATGCCCCAATAATACATACTCAACATAAATTAGAATACACCTATTCTAATTATCATATTATTCACATTTCTTAATCAAATTCAATATTGACTTCACCAAGTCCTTATTAAATAAAAACATATTTATCATTTGTCGAAATCATGTTACTTTAGCTTCTCCTTGACTAGAATGCAAATCTATGTCTAGTCACTTATTACTTGTTCCCCTAGCAAGTCAATCACTACTTTTATTAGTATAATATGCTAATCAATACTTTATTCTTGAAAATCATTGTTATTAGCTTTATTAATACATATTATTAATAAGCCAAATATCATACCTTATTAACCATTACTCTTAGTCAAATGTCATACTAATAAAGAATTATTAATTACTTTTCATTATCACAATCTATTTGAAAAACGTTAGTCATTTAGACATACTTAAATGGTCTATTACTTGCATTCTCTTATCCTTTTAATCATATCTTTATTAAAAACACTTATCAATAAAGACTCATAAAACATCATAGTTTTCAAAATCATTTGCTAAATCATTTGCTATGTACTCAGTAAAAGTCTCATGTACTCACCTTAGCCAAGCTTAATCCTCTTGAGCTTCTTGAACCAAATCTTCACTTTCCAAGACTTGTGAACTCCAAATCTTTCAACGAATGCCCTAATCATGAAACCACACAAGGTTTAACATCATCATGACTACATAATCTACCACTAGATTACAATAGTATCACTTTCCCCAAATTGACAATCCATAAAACCCTAGGTTTTCATAGATCTTAAGATCTCCACAAATCCATGTTATGAACATGTTTTTCCTTGTTAAAATACCATAGATCTGAGTTATATACATCCATTTCATCACCCATGACAAACCCTCCAACTAGGGTTTGCATACAACCCCATTTTTACCCAAAAACACCATCAATAACAAATAGGAGTAGAGATTTACCTTATACTTCAACAATAGAGCAAGAATCTTCAAGACTGAGGGTCAAAATCGGTTCCAATGGCTTCCTTACACTCAAAATCGTACACACACACTTGGGAGAAGATTCTAGGGTTTAGAAATGAGAGAAATGGCTGAAATCCAGATTTTAAGGTCTGATCAGCGACAGATCGCGTCGCTAATCCCCACTTCGCGTCGCTATCCCAAAACCCGCGTTAATTCGCGTCCATAGATCGCGCCGCGATCCTCCTCGCGATCCCGAGATCGCGTTTCACTCGACGTTATTTCGGTTTGCTGTTTGCTCCAAGAACCAATTCGCGTCGCGAACTTCCAGATCGCGTCGCGATCTCCAATCTTCAGCTATTCTTGCTTTTTCCTTCTTGTTCACATGATTGGTTTGACCCGCATTCGATTCCGACGATTGATACAACCCCTAGATTCCCTCAATATCCATATCTAACTGTTACACAAATCGATACCCATCATATACATAGACACATGAATCATTTATTCCCCGACATAACATATATAACAATGATATTCCCATTTAATTAGTTATTCGAAATTTTCGGTCGTTACAACTTGTATCCCAAGAGGGACTAGGATATGATTGGAGCTTTCAAGCTGAAGAACATGCTCAAAATCAAGCTCTTATGGCCTTCTCTGAATCTAAATCTGAGGTAAATTCTAAACCATGCTCTCCTGAATGCATTAAATTATTTAAAACTCTTGAAAAAGAAACAAAAGAAATCAATGAAGACTTAATTAAAAACAGAAGAAGAAGAATATAATTTAATGGTGTTATAGCTGATTTAGAAAATCAAATTAAAATTTACCAAATAACAGATCAAAAACTTAAAGATGAACTACTACAAGCTGTATATGATAAAGAATATGCTGAATCAAAAGCAAAAGAATCTATAACTAAATTAGAGGAGTGTCAATTAGAATTAGAACAAAACAAACTAACAATTAAGAAATTTGAAAGAAGTTCTAAAATAATTGATGAATTAACCAGCAACCAATCAACAGAAAAAGTAGTTCATGGAGTTGGATATCATGCAGTTCCTCCTCCAACAAATTTTATACCTCCACTAAAAGCTAGTTCAGAAAGAATTATAGAAGAATTAAAAACTGAATCTAGTGAAGAATTTTCTGATGAAGAAAATTTTGTTAAATCAAACGATACAAGTTTCCATACAACACAAAGTCAAGAATCTCCAAAATACAACTCTGAAAATATTCCAACTATTTTAAAAAGGGGAAATCAAAGAAACTTGAATCAGTTAAAAGAACAAAGAAAACCAGAATCCTTAAAATCAACCAAACCTAAATGTCTAATTTGTAATAAAGTAAATCATATAGCAAAGGATTGTCACTTCAATCCAATTAACTGAAAGAATTCAAGGAATTTAAGGAAAACAAATTAAAAATAAAAGAACAAAAATTAAAAGAATTAAATTTAAAACAACAGTCCAAACCTCCACAAGTTGAAATTCCTAAGTTTGGTAGGTCAGCCAAAAGATTTGTTCAAAATATCAGATATGGAAATCCAAAAACAAATCAAAATTTTGAAAAGAAAAGAAGATTTGGCAATTACAACAATTACCCAGCACATACAACCACAAAGAGAAACCAACAAGGATATCCTACTGATCAATATCCAAGATACAATGCAGTAAGATATACCTACACAAATACTACTGATAAGTGCAAAAAATACTTTCACAGAGTTACTACTGATCCTTCAGTAGTAACCAAATCAAAGCAGAGCAAATGGTCACCAAAACAGAAATCAGTAGTAACACCAAAGAGCAGTATCAACCAAACCACTCATAGTACATTCTTCATTAAAAAGGATAAACCCAAGATAAAACAAGCTTGGGTTCCCAACAAGAATTAACTTAATCTTATTTTGTGCAGAACATCCAGGTGAATACATGGCATATTGATAGTGGATGCTCTAGGCACATGACTGGGAATCTTCAAATTCTAAGAAACTTTGAAACTTATGATGGTGGTTATGTTGCTTTTGGTGAAAATCCTAAAGGTGGTCGCAACTGGTCAAGGGGGAGAAGTCATTTCTCCAAATCAAATCAACAGTAGATGGAAAAACAATTTTCATAACAGAACAAACTATCAGACAACATCTACAACTTCATGATGAATCAGGTATATCTCTACTCTCTAAGGAGGAGCTTGTTGAAAATTTAATAAAAATGGGGTATGAAGGAAAGCAAAACATTGTTACTTTTCAAAAAGGGCTTCTTTCTCCCCAATGGAAATTTTTAGTGCATACTATTCAACACTGCATCTCTCCTAAAAAGAGCACTTGGAATGAATTCAACAAGTCAATAGCCTCTGCTGTTGTTTGTTTGAGCACAGACCAAGTGTTCAATTTTTCAAAAATGATTTTTGATGGTATGATTGGAAATCTATCATCCTCTAAATTTTTAGTGTATCCCAGATTTATTGCACATATTTTACATTGTGAGATCCCAGATCTTACTAAACCAAAAGAAATTTACACTGCACATTCTCTAAACAAAAAGGTTTTTTCAAACATGAGAAGGTTATTCAAATTTTCTGGAAAGATAACACCTTTGTTTCCTAATATACATGATCAACCCCCAACTGGAGAAGGTTCAAGTCAACCCCTTGAACCCCAACCCACTCCATTACTAAATATGGCAGCCCAAACACAATCCCCAATAGCCACTCAAACAACCACACCTCATGATGTCCTGACTGTGTCCCAGGAACGTGATATAGAACCTCAGGGTGCTACTCTTCACCCTTTGGTAAACAAACCTAAAAGCCAAATTATTACCTCCAAATATAAAAGGAAAAGAATTTCCAAAAAGGACACCAGAGGACCAACTGAGTCAGACCCCAGACTCCAAGAGTTGACTTCCAAGGATGAGAGAAGTCATGAGGAAAGGGCTCTCACTACTGATGCACCAAAGGTTGGTGCACAAGCTAGTGAGAACATAATTAGGACCCAGACCTCGGCAACTTTGAGTGATGAATCATTTGAGGAAGCACTCAAAGGACCCCGGTGCCAAGAAACCACGAGGGGAGATACTACTGCTTCTTCTAGGAAGAAGAGAGTATCTAAAACTCCCAATGAATCACCAAGCAGTGATGAGGGAAGAATGGAACCAACTGGATTGATGGAAAGGATGGAAAACCTTAAAGCCAATGTACCAACCCAACCCGATGATGTTCCTAGAAGGACTGAGGGTAGTATGCAACAAACTGAATTGATGGATAGGATGGAAAACCTTGAAACCACTGTACAAAACTGCCATACACTCATCAACAATCTGTAACGCCCTGAAATTTCTGGAAATAAATTAATAATTTAAATTAAATTAAATTACATATTTTTGGGATTATGAGGCGAGCGCATATTAATTAAGTGTTAATTATTTTATGTGTGATTATGTGATCATGAGTATTAATTATGTGACGTTTTAAATCCCGAGGCCGAGTCTAGTTGGTCTATATTAAGTGGCGCTCTGGTTAATGAGAATCGCTTGAGTTTCCGAGATTCTAATTTCCGTGTGAGCCCGAGATTGAGTATTTGACTATTTGTGCTTTGCGGACCAAGGCCGGCCAAGGCCTTGACATTTGCTGGTTTCGAGTATTAGACTTTGGGCCAGACCAAAGCTAGCATTTGATTTAATTTGGGCTAAGATAATCAGTAAGAGGCCGAAGCCCAAATCCCATTGTGTAGGGCGTGTAATAGCAGTCGATTAGGGGAGATTACTCCCAAATCATGACCTCGTGATTTGTCCAAAACTCCAGCCGCTATTCCTCCTTCGCTCACAGCCGCAAGATCATCTTCAGTTGTCGTTTTTTTTCCAATCGGCAGCCTTCTTCATCTCTAATCTGTCCAACCATCGTAAGCATCTCTTGTTGATTCCTCATGTTCGTGATCGAGTAGAGAAGCAAGCAAAGATTTCAAGCTGGTGATTTTATGTGGTAAGAACTGTCCCGTTTTTTTCTTCTTGGTTCCCTAAGCCGGAATAAATTTCTAAATAAAAGACGAGATAAATAGTAAACATGTTTCTGAGATTAAAAATGATTTTCGGGACAGTCGGGTGTCTCGGGAGTAAACCGGTTGATGTCGGGATTCAAAACGGGTTTTAAAATACATGCTGAATTTTGGGCAGATTCTGTTGGTTATGTTCAGGTCCGTTTTTACCACACTTGAAATGCATTTTTGAATTTTTGGCCCGTGTTGGTCACTAGTTTTCTGAGTCCTCTTTCCAATGCCGCTAACGGCTCGTTAATCTGATTTACGATTTAAAAGTTATTGATGCTTTAGTAAACCTTCGCTGGATAGTTTTCGGTTCAGCTATTCTGTCTCGCGAGCCTGTTTTGAGCCTTTTCTCTTTGGATCTAGCTTCCGAAGCCTGGTGTAAAATTGTAGTCCTCTGAGTCATTTAACTACTGTAAAAATTTGATTAATATCTAGTGAGCGATTTGAGAGTTATAGCCGTTCCCGCGAAAGTGTTGAGTGCTGTTTAGTTTCTGCTGAAACAACCTTTCAGCCTAATCCTAACCCGAGCTTCCTTGTACATTGTAGGACCTTCTAGGACCGGTTAGAGACGCTCTTCAATACCGAGGATATTTAGGAGCTTACGTTTCTCGAGGTGAGTATTCTCACCGTGTACTCAGTTTTAACGTTATACATGCATGACTTACGTGTTACATTACTTGCACCATATTTGCTATCTGAGTTATCTGTTATCTGAGTTATCTGTGATCTAGCATCTTGTGTTCTGAGTTTCTGAGTTCTGAGTTTCTGAGTTTTGAGTTAAACATTAAACATAATATATCTGACTTGACACCGAAGAGCACTGGTGTCAGACGTTTTGACTTGGCACCGAAGAGTACTGGTGCCAGGCCTTTTTGACTCAACACCGAAGAGTACAGGTGTTGAGGTGGTGTGAGGCGGGTCGAGGTTGATCTCTCGGCCCAAGTCACACTAGCGCGCTATATAAATAAAATCTGAGTAATAAAATCCGAGAAATAAATCTGAGTAATTAATCGAGTAGATTCTGAGTAGGAGTACACCGATGTGCCCTCATGTGTTGTATGTTATAATTGTTTACATTTTGAGATTATTCACTCAGCTTCCCCAGCTGACCCAAACTTTCCCCCACATTGTTTCAGGTTCCAGCAAAGGAAAGGAGAAGGTGGACGGTTGACCGATGTATCTTTTCATTACTGATGTGGACATCATTTAATATTTTAAAACACTTTACTTTATCTTAACTATTTCCGCAATAAATACGTTTTAAATGTTAAATATTAATATCTGAGATTTATTTATGGGACCTTTTGATTATAATTTTGTTTTCATAAATTTTAAAAAATCTTGTAAATTTTAGGGTGTTACAAGTTGGTATCAGAGCTCTGACTTGAGGGATTTGGGTTCGCAAGGGGCGAATTCAAACTCAAGTTTGAGTATCGAGTTTTTCAAACGAGAAAAGAGTCAAATATTTTTCTGAGAAAAGTTTCCACATCGAACATACAGCATGTCACGTCGACCTCTCGCTTCCTACTGCCGGTAATATTTAAGAGTATTATTTAATTGAGATTTTGCTATATTCTGAGTATAGACGAATAGCACATTCTGAGAATTTTCGGTTTATATCCTGAGAGAATTACTTGTGATTGTATGGCTAAACATATATGTATATAGATATATACTATAATGAAATTCCATAATTTTGTGAATAATTTAGAGCTTAATTTGAGCATAATTTCGATTTTAATTCTTAGAGTTCTATATTTATATATATGAAAAATATATACTGGAGAAAAGTGAAATTATAAATACTAATGAGAAAATAATAAAAGTTTCAATTTAGAGGAACACCTAATAGGGTTTGGGTGAAATTTTATAAATTCTGAGAAATTCGAACCAAAAGTGTAATAATGGGATATTAATTTATTATATAAGACCCATAAGCTGTGTAATGAGAAACATGATTTGAGTAAATGAGAAATGAGGAAATTATTAACATTAAAGAGGAGTACTTAATATTCGTATTGGGAGAATATTAAAATCTTTCATATGGGAGAAAACATTTAATAGACTGAGTCAATTAAAACGAGTAAATCAGAGATTGGTAAATGAAATTGATTAAGAATATTTTTAAGAGGATTTACCAAGTTGAGTAAAAGAAAGAATTATTAAGTCAATAAAAGGGGAAATAATTACATTTAGCTAAACGAGAATTATTAGCAGGATCTAAAAGAGAATTATTGATCAGGGTTAAAAGAGGAGTTATCTAGATGAGCAATTAAAATTTTCGTGAATACAACGAATCACGGGATATAATAGTTAAGCAGATTCCATAATAAGGTCAACAAGTTAGTATTTATTTAAGAATCATTAACTTGAGATAAAATGGGAAAAACATTTCGAGTAAGTAGGTTAAATTGCTGAGTACAAAACTAAATGTGGATGACAAGTTAAGTGACAGATTAATGAGTTCACACTGATAGCTTAAAATAAACTATGTAAGTTTAATAGACTAAATAAATGAGAAATTGCTGAGTCAAATTAATCAGATATTATTGAAGCTCATCTTAAATCTTAAAGAGTAATTATATAAGAGGATTAAGAGGAAGCTAACGTCATCAATTTGATGATGATTTATTTAAAAACGAGTTAAAAGAGCGGTAAATTGAATCAAATTAAACGAGGAACGCAATAACTGAGAACTCTGATCAAAAAGATATTAATCGACATGCTCACAAATTACAATAAATTTAATATAATGGTGAAGAGGATATAAGTTATATTTATGAGGAATGATAAATGGCGTATCCAAATGAAAAGTTTAAAATGAGATTTGTATTGTGAAAATAACTAAGTGAAAATATTTCTATGAATCTGAGTTATCCGAGTATCGCGTACGAGACTAAATGTACGCATGATTTTCTGAGTAATGGTTATGAGATTTTGAGTATGCACTGTTGAGTGCATATCTGTATTTATCAGATATTGAAAATAAACTTCCTTTCTCCTGAGTGTGATTAAAATTCCTTTCTTCTGAGTGTGATTTGTTGGTGGGTTTATATGTGGGAAGTTGTAAACTTTGGGATTTACTCGTGACCAAACAAAAGTAGGTGTCGAAAGTAATAGAGGGCCCCTATTATCGTACACGCCGAACTTTTGGATGGTTATGGGGAGATTTTGAAGGGAACGATGGACCAATGCTTGTTATTGTGAATTTAGTATGTGTATCCTAATTGTTTGTGTGACTACATACTTGCTTGTTTATTTTGGTAGACAATACTAGTTCCAAACTCGAGGACGAGTTTTCTCCAAGTGGAGTTGAGTAGGGGTATAAAAGGGAAATTGTCAAGAAATAATTATCATTAATTATTATTTATAAATATTATGAGCATGATGCTTATGCAGAGATATTTTATTGGTATGAATTTAAAGTGCGAAATCTAGATACATATAAATGATCAAATAAATTATAAGAGTAACTATCAAATCAAGCAGTCGAGAATAATTAAATTTATTCTATGGGTAATTATAGAGTTTATAACAAACTGATAGATCGGGATTACTGGAGAAATTAACAAATCAAGTTAATTGGGTTGAATGAATATCGTGCAAAAGGGAAGTAGTAATACTACAATTATATACAAAATAAGATAGTATACTTATTCTTGTGTGATTATAATGAGATAATGATGAATTATTAAATTAAAGTGATGAAAATTTATTAATGAGTCTGATATGAGAAAATAATTACAATGAAATTTTGAAGAAATGAGTTAAAGGATAAAAGTTTTGAATTAACGGGAAGTTTTATTCAAAATTTTAGAGGTATTATAATGTATTTATGAGGAAATTGTATTTGTGAACAATATATTTTATTTAGAGTTATTGAATAATATATTTGATTATTAATTATTGAATACTTAATTATCTTTTTGTGGTGTTATAAAATTTTTATGATAAAACTTTATTTGTGACTAATATGTTTTAATTAGAGTTATCAAATAATATATATTATTATTAAATTATTAAATAATTAGAATTTCTAGGGTGTTATAAAATCTTTATGGAAAATTTTATTTGTAAGTATATAGTTTATCAAATAATATATTTATTATTAAATTATCGAGTAAATGAGAGTTAAATTCACAAAGTTGAGCAATGAGAAATCATCAAAAAAAATAAGTGTATGATGTTTAATTGATTCTTATATATAAAAAAATGGGTAACCAGGGTTAATGGGTAATATGTGGTCGAAGTAATCCAGAGAAAATTTAAAATTTTATCAATGGGAAGTTATTAATCGAGGTTTCAAATAAGTTGTCAGTATAGACTGCGATAAATTAAAGGCTGATTTATGGAAAATTTTAATCGAGTGTACTTGGAATATATGAAAATGAGAAATTTGGGGAGATATATTTAATATTAAAATAATTTGTACTAATTATTGGTTCATATATCTTAATTATTAACCGAAGATGACCTAATATATATATAAGCAAGTATATTTGAGATGAATCAGATGCGCGTAATTATGCATGTTCATGATTATATATGAGATTTACGTGTGGTACGTAACGCTGTTACTGATAAATGTTGCTACATTCTGAGTTCAAATTTCTGGGTTTTTTTTTTCTGAGTTAAAATTGTTGAGATTAGATTCATGGGTTATACTTCTGAGATATATTCCGAGTTAGACTTCTGAGTTACATTCATGAGTGACATTTCTGAGTAAATTGCATGAGTACTACTGAGTGATATTAATTTCTGTGTGCATCATCGGAGAATTCTGTGTGATATGTATATTCTTTGTGAATTATTTTCCAGTTTTATATTAGTTGAGTGCGGTGTAAACAACTCAATTAATTCGTGTCTTAAACAAAGTAATGTCCCATTGAGTAGATAATCTTCTGAGCCGTTTTGATAAGTGAATTGTCAATAATGAGATTTCACCTGTTCTAAAATATTAAATGATCATTTGGTTGAACCGTGCGGGGAGAAATTCCCCATAAACTTTATTTCTAACGCCATGAGAGAACCGTGTGTGGTAGTAAGTTTGGATTGAATGACCAAGTTCCACGCTGAGATCATCTAACATCATCAACAAACCGTAACAATTCTCCGAGTGGAGTTGAATCGGAGATTCAACGCAACGTTAACCGCTGAGTGCAGCAACTGTGTTTGACTACTAGAGTAAGAGGACGCCTTTAGCAGAATATCGTGGATTATTTTGTACATCAATCGCCTTTCTTTTCTTTTGTGATAATTGTCGTCACTCTTTTTGAGACAAACCAAGAATCTTAAAGAACATTTTTATTTTATTTCTTCCAGCTTTATCTTTTGCGCCGTTAGAGACTAGAGATTTGTGTAAGAGCGGGCGTTTATTCTGATCAAGTGGATCATCCAGACGAGTTTCTTTATTTCATAAGCTTATCATTTTTTTCCCTCCATTCGAGGAGGTGCGTAATTGGCAAGCATGATTATGAGATTTGAGACCGCTACCCTGAGTTTCTTCCGGGCCATGACTTCGGGGACGAAGTCTATTTTAAGTGGAGTTGAGTTGTAACGCCCTGAAATTTCTGGAAATAAATTAATAAATTAAATTAAATTACATATTTTTGGGATTATGAGGCGAGCGCATATTAATTAAGTGTTAATTATTTTATGTGTGATTATGTGATCACGAGTATTAATTATGTGACGTTTTAAATCCCGAGGCCGAGTCTAGTTGGTCTATATTAAGTGGCGCTCTGGTTAATGAGAATCGCTTGAGTTTCCGAGATTCTAATTTCCGTGTGAGCCCGAGATTGAGTATTTGACTATTTGTGCTTTGCGGACCAAGGCCTTGACATTTGCTGGTTTCGAGTATTAGACTTTGGGCCAGACCAAAGCTAGCATTTGATTTAATTTGGGCTAAGGTAATCAGTAAGAGGCCGAAGCCCAAATCCCATTGTGTAGGGCGTGTAATAGCAGTCGATTAGGGGAGATTACTCCCAAATCATGACCTCGTGATTTGTCCAAAACTCTAGCCGCTATTCCTCCTTCGCTCACAGCCGCAAGATCATCTTCAGTTGTCGTTTTTTTCCAATCGGCAGCCTTCTTCATCTCTAATATGTCCAATCATCGTAAGCATCTCTTGTTGATTCCTCATGTTCGTGATCGAGTAGAGAAGCAAGCAAAGATTTCAAGCTGGTGATTTTATGTGGTAAGAACTGTCCCATTTTTTTCTTCTTGGTTCCCTAAGCCAGAATACATTTCTAAATAAAAGACGAGATAAATAGTAAACATGTTTCTGAGATTAAAAATGATTTTCGGGACAGTCGGGTGTCTCGGGAGTAAACCGGTTGATGTCGGGATTCAAAACGGGTTTTAAAATACATGCTGAATTTTGGGCAGATTCTGTTGGTTATGTTCAGGTCCGTTTTTACCACACTTGAAATACATTTTTGAATTTTTGGCCCAAGGGGGTCACTAGTTTTCTGAGTCCTCTTTCCAATGCCGCTAACGGCTCGTTAATCTGATTTACGATTTAAAAGTTATTGATGCTTTAGTAAACCTTCGCTGGATAGTTTTCGGTTCAGCTATTCTGTCTCGCGAGCCTGTTTTGAGCCTTTTCTCTTTGGATCTAGCTTCCGAAGCCTGCTGTAAAATTGTAGTCCTCTGAGTCATTTAACTACTGTAAAAATTTGATTAATATCTAGTGAGCGATTTGAGAGTTATAGCCGTTCCCGCGAAAGTGCTGAGTGCTGTTTAGTTTCTGCTGAAACAACCTTTGAGCCTAATCCTAACCCGAGCTTCCTTGTACATTGTAGGACCTTCTAGGACCGGTTAGAGACACTCTTCAATACCGAGGATATTTAGGAGCTTACGTTTCTCGAGGTGAGTATTCTCACCGTGTACTCAGTTTTAACGTTATACATGCATGACTTACGTGTTACATTACTTGCACCATATTTGCTATCTGAGTTATCTGTTATCTGAGTTATCTGTGATCTAGCATCTTGTGTTCTGAGTTTCTGAGTTCTGAGTTTCTGAGTTTTGAGTTAAACATTAAACATAATATATCTGACTTGACACCGAAGAGCACTGGTGTCAGACGTTTTGACTTGGCACCGAAGAGTACTGGTGTCAGGCCTTTTTTACTCAACACCGAAGAGTACAGGTGTTGAGGTGGTGTGAGGCGGGTCGAGGTTGATCTCTCGGCCCAAGTCACACTAGCGCGCTATATAAATAAAATCTGAGTAATAAAATCCGAGAAATAAATCTGAGTAATTAATCGAGTAGATTCTGAGTAGGAGTACACCGATGTGCCCTCATGTGTTGTATGTTATAATTGTTTACATTTTGAGATTATTCACTCAGCTTCCCCAGCTGACCCAAACTTTCCCCGACATTGTTTCAGGTTCCAGCAAAGGAAAGGAGAAGGTGGACGGTTGACCGCTGTATCTTTTCATTACTGATGTGGACATCATTTAATATTTTAAAACACTTTACTTTATCTTAACTATTTCCGCAATAAATACGTTTTAAATGTTAAATATTAATATCTGAGATTTATTTATGGGACCTTTTGATTATAATTTTGTTTTCAAAAATTTTAAAAAATCTTGTAAATTTTAGGGTGTTACACAATCAAGGAAAGACCATGAGCTATATGAAGCATTACATCAATGTTCTGAACAGAAGAATGCAAAGAATGGATCAAAGGCTTCACAGACAAACTTCAATAATTAGAAAATTGAAGAAGGTCAATATTAGTGATCCACGACAGGTTGAGATCACTAAGGGGGAGAAAAATCAAATTCAAGAGATGATTGATACATCTATTGCAGCAGCAGCAGCCTCCCTGTTGAATCTCAAAGAAGCTCATGGTGAAACAGGTCAAAGTGATGATGACTTTGACAGAGGAGTCAAAAGTATGGAAGATGTATTTGTGTCTGCACAACAATCACCAACAGCAGAACAAGTACCTTCTCAAATTGCTACTGAAGTCATGGGTACTACTAATCCCATGGATACTACTGAAGTCATTCAAACAACTGAAGTGATTATTACTGATCCAACTGAAGAAGAAACACAAGAAGCAACATCAGTAATAACTCCTTCACCAGTAGCAGACCCCTCTAATCTACAACTGGTACTTTACAGACCCTTTAACATTCTAAATTTAATACGAGTAGTAACTACATTGGTTACTACTGAGTCTGTAGCAGAAACAACCGAAGTACCAGTTACTACTGATTCACCAGTAGTAACCACAACACCAGCAACAACAACAGAATTAATTATTCTAGATTTTGATGCAAATGTAAATTAGGAAGAGGTAGATGAATGTGCACTACCTCGACACCCAAAAATTCTGGATGATGATGAAGCTCATACCTTGGCACCAAAGATACAAATAAATGAGGTACCAGATATGAAATATACACCTCCACCTTAGTGCATAGGAAAAGGTAAAGAAAAATTTGATGATGACTATCCACACAGAGCTCTTGGTCACTATATGGTGAACAAGATGAATTTAGTCAGGCCTTTAAAACAATCTCATTGGAAAGTCAAGAGAATGAGATACCACAGAAAATGTCCCAAAACTCTTGCACTTGAAAATAAAAGAAAAGCTGAAAAGGAAAAGGCTAAGTCAAAAGTGCTTCAACTAGAACAACAACCTACAGTTGAAGAAATTCAAGATATAGATGAATCTGTTATAATAGGTCAACAGAAGGAACTTGATAAGATAAGAAAATTTGAAGAAGAAAGACTGCAACTTCTTGAAAATGAAATCAATGAATGCAAAAGATGCAAGATTGACATGCCTCAACCATTTGATGAAGAAAAAAGAATGATGGTTGAATTTTTTAAGTCAAGAGGTTACATTGCAAAATCTTTTGGAAGAATGAAAGTTATTACATTAGTTGAAAGATATTGAAATGAGAAAAAGAAACAATTGAATGAAGATGTACAAGCAGTTCAACCTTCAAATATAATAAGAATTGATCCCAAGATTGTATTAAACTAGAAAAACTGTAGTTGGTGAATCTTCAGAGCAAGGTTCAAAGAAAAGGAAAACTACAGAAGATGATGATTCAACTACAAAGAAACTAAAACAAACTCCCCAAATCATAGATGATCCACAACCAATCCAACAAAACAATCCTATTATTAACTGGAGAGAAAATCAAGGAATCCATGAAATTATCAGAGCAGATAAGAGTGTTCAAAAATTCAAGGCATAGAAACCTATGATATTTTCTTTTAACAGAAGTGATGTTCTTACTATGTTGGAGATTGGAAAACCTAGAATGAAAAATAAAAGGTGGAAAAACTCTGGAGCTGGATACTTAACTGAGATGTTTGATGCTGCATTTCATCCAGAGAAGTATAAAGAAAAGATTGAAAGTGAAGATAATCTTTTTGCTTGGAATGTTCTTCCCACAGTCAATATGTATTTCTTTGAAAGAACTAACAGAAGATGTGAGCTGTATTTAATGGAAAGAGATTACAATCACTCACCAAAGACTCTGTATCAAATTATATGCTGTGCATTTGTAAGACCTAATGATCAAGGTATGTATACAGAGAAATATAGATAATTGTTTAATAAGAATAATGCATATGTGGATGAACAAAGAAGATTGAAAGCATTAAGAGAAAAAGAAGGAGATGAAAAAAGAACAAAGGAAGAAGAAGAGAAAAGAAAGAAACTTGATTAATTCAAACTGAATTAACAAGTTTAGGGGGAGATTGTTGGGATATAATGGATATATTACTGATGCTGCAGTTAGTACTGACCAAGAATTGATACTGCTACAAGAGTTAGTACTGATGGGGCAGAAATACAACTTACTACTGATCTTGGCTTATACTACTGGTCAACTTATTTACTACTGATGTTCATATTTGATACTGTTCGATCAAAGTTGATACTGATGTGCTTATTTATGGAGTATATCGAGTTCGAGATCTTAGGAAAGTTTGTTTAGAATTAATATCTTTTTGTAATTCAATTGTAATCGTATCCTAGAATAACTAGGGTAAATAGTTAGGCTTCAAGGACTATTATATATAGTTCCTTATGAATTGTAAACATACGTGTGTATTGTATTCGATCAATCAATATACATTAAAGCTTTTTGTGATAACTGTGTTCTTAATAATTCGTATATTATTTACAGTTTATTGTTCTTAATTAAATCAACATAGTGTTAATCCGCTGTAACTTCTATTGTTGAGTAGATCATTGTGTTTATTAACTGTTTTGGTTAATCGATCTTGACAATTGGTGTACAAACTTTTCATGTTGTGATGAATTGGGAAATAGTTGTAATGTATTATACTTTATGTGTAATAATCAAAGTGCAAAGACAAATAACCTAAATCTAAACATCAAATGAGTGCAAGTTGCTCAACTTGGATAATGAAAAGCTTAGTGCCAAGAATCATAGTTTAATTAGAATTGCTAATGCCCTCAATATAGAAGTTATGCACCTTTTCTAAGTGGACTTTTTTTTCTAGAATTAGTGTTGTAGGACATTGGCAAAAAAATGATATGATTGGTGAAAAAGTTGTGATGTTTGATGATGAAAGGTCTTGTCAATCATGACAATTATGATTGTGGCTCTTGACTTTCTAGTAAACTCATGAGAATATGTTTGCATAAACTTTAAATTATGGTTTATTGTATGTAAATATACGTAACTTATTATGTACCGTTATTATATATACTCCACATTTAAATATTCTTATGTGGTAAACTTTCAACAATTATGATTGTATCTAAGAGATAACATCTTCAACCGGTAACCGAGTAACTAATATATTTCTAAGTTTTGGATGCAACATCATCTTAATTGTAGTGTCACTATCATCTTATTTAACAAGATACATGTAATGGCAATAACTACAAGTTTATTACTCGCTTAAGATCGTCTCGAAGTAAGTTTTAGTTATCATCAAAATAACACAAACACTAGTTTTTCAAAATATATAATTATAACTAGGGGTGTGTTTGGTTTCGGTAAACCTAAGAACAGAATTTCTGGAAAAACAAGAAGTAAGTACCATTCGAAAAGATTATTTGTTTTGGCTTTTTTAAATTCGAAGAATTATAGTGAATAAAAAATTAATTTTTTAAAGGTTTTTGTACGTATCATTGTAAAGGTTAATGGTGGAAGAAAAAAAAAAAATCTCCTTTTCAATGGCTAGAATGTTGTGGTCATATATAGTGTCCAACCATTGTGCTTATGCACGCAATAACATTGGATGGGTGGGTGGGGAAGGTCTTTTCAAAAGCACTTTCTTATTCCCTCTTGTCATTTGTGTGTGGATTTTGAATTGCCTTGTGTGGTTTGTAATAAAAAATCATCCTATGTGTATATTTGACGGCATGTTATAATGTGTATTTTTATCGTTATTTAGAAACTTTATTTAATTTTGTTGTGGGTTTGGTAATTTTAACAAATGATATTTCGTTTATTACTCACATCACAATTCTCCTCCCATGAGGGTATTGGAATGAGAAACGATAAGATTTCAACTTACCCTTTCCATCAGCTATTTAGTTCGAATGATTCTCATATATCGTGAAATATTACTATTAATTTTCATTCTCCACAAATCAAACACATCTATTACCATTATTTAAATCCTCCATGCCGACTGTCCCAAAGGATCCAGACCAAACTTCCGATTGATTAATTAAATGGGATGTAGCAGTATAAAAGATATGTAAAAAAACTCTAGTGGACTTTTATCTATTGTTTTGGCCATTTAAATTGTTGACAAGAAGACGGATGTACTATTCGATTCTTCTTTTAACATAAAGGTTGGTAATGGTGAATCGAATCTCTTGGTGATAATAGGAGATTATGTGATATTGTCCCATTAATTCTCAATCTTGATCAAATTCCTAACGCCATTGTTAAAGATAGATTACAAGTTTCACGAGATGGTTAAACAGAAATTGGTTTAGGCCCCGTAGGGGGAGAGAGATCAACTCATGAACTCGGTACTTCAATCGACATGTTGAAACATCAGAAGCCGGATCAGTCTAAATCGGATTAGTTGCAATGGGTTCACTATAAGAAAAATGACTTTTAGAGACTATAAAAGTGGTGAAAAAAAGTTTTGAAAGTCTCTCTCAAAAGGTTTTTAGAGATTATTGTTGTCTCTAAACATTTCGTCTCATTAACATCAATTGGTCAAACTGGATTGTTGACCCGGAATTTTGACCCAGGCTAATCACTTGAATTTCCATGTTTTCGACTTTTCGTTTATGTATCTGGTTGTTTCCTTCTTGCTGTCTTTGTGTTTTAGTTTGGTGCCTTTAATGATTTCCTTGTATTCATAAACATTTTTGGTGCGGTCGTGTGCCTTTTGTTTTTTTTTGTTTTGTTTTGTTTTGTTAGCGATGATTTTAAGGGGTTGTTTTTAAAAAATTACCACATGTATAAAAAATGTGTATTTTATTAGCAAATCCTAAAATTATGAAGTTGGTTATTATAAGTTCATAATTCATATATTAATGACAGTGATTAGTGTAGTGTTATTATTAATCTATATTTATATCTATATCTATATATCTATATTAACATAAAAATTGAGTTACAAAACTAAAGTTGCATTAAATTCTTATTTGAAACCATGTATTTAATACTAATTCTTACAATGCAGTGTGACCTTTCAATACTAATTCATTCGTGCATGCAACATGGCACCTCTTTCTGCATTACATTAAAAAATATTAAAAACATATGAATACATAAAGGGAGTTACTGAACATGTATGTAACTCATTCTCTGCTTTATAACTCAATCGGCTGCTTTATTAAATTTTATAACTCTAGGTCTTTGAATTTACCAATCATTAATTTGTAAGTTGTATTTCATTCACATTGTAAGTTGTATTCATTCACAATAAAAACATATAAATACATAAAGGGAGTGTTATAAACCCATGTACCTATGGGTCACCGAAGATTCATGTTATAAACGTGTTGAGTCCTTCGATCACAAAAAAAAACCGATTCCTTCCTCTGCACCAGGTATATTTTGGTCTGATAACAACATGTATATTGGGTTAACTTTCTCATTTTAAGCCGTAGATAAATGATTTCCTGCATAATATAATGCACAACCATTATCATATAGAGTAAGATTTTTTTTTGACCTGTTTTGTATTAGCATTATATAGTATGTGTTTTTAAACGATGCGGGAAATCGAAGTCTGCGTTTGATACAATCCTCCAGAATCAACAAGTAAGTTAAATTATTAATTAAATTATTATGTTTTAAATGTACGTTTAGTTTTTTTTATTTATTTATTCTCACACTTACTCTAAATCCATGCTTCCAGAAGCTCAATTTAGTATTATACATATGATGTTCAGGTTGGTGCAGCCCATTTCAACTTAATTTCCAGATTCTTTTATTAAACTACTCTTCAGTTTGAGATTTTGAAATGAGCCTTATGTTGATGCAGCCCAACAAATTACATTTATTTTATTCCGAACAAGCAGCATTTAAACTTAAATTTAGGGTATGTTCAAATCAAACTCACTTAACCTTTAAAGCATAAACAGAATTTACAATTTATTTAACAATTTATAAATCATATGCATATTAGGGTTACTACACCTAAGAACCGGTGAAGTGTATATTTGGAATTTTTCTTTATTCTTTAAATATTTACAAAATTTACTTAACTTTTTTACCCTTTTTACATACTTGATTACATATATGATTTTCAGATTACAACAGTTCAGTTAGTTAATATTTGTTTATTAATATTTAGGCTATATATTTTTGCTGAAGGTTTGATTAACATTTGATCTATATATGCAGATACATGCCATGTGCAACATATTTGCTCTATATATGCATATTCATATATTTGATCAAGTTTTGACCTCTATATGCAGATATATGCATATGTGTATAAACAATAGCTATTTATATAAACAGTAGCTGTTCATTGGCTATGTATATTGACTTTTTAATAATTCCAATAATCCTATTAACTAACGTTAGCAATTAAAAGTAGACTAAGACAATCAATCTATCTTGATTGAAAAATCATTTTTACTTACAATCCCGTAATTTCTAATTTCTCTATCATTTAAGAAACAATGAAATCTGGAACTTTCCCACAATTTAGAAAGCTTCATGCTTTGCTGGCTGGCGATGACTCTTTACATAATCGCGTCAGACCACAAGTCGTCAAACTCGGGGGCTGCTTTTGCAAACACGCAACTTATCAAAGGGATATGGAACATACAATCAATCGATAATACTAGCAGTGTTGATATTTAGTGTCCGAAAGAAGAAAGGGATTTGGTGAAAATTTCAGTCATTTGTCTTCTAATCAAAAGAGAAATAAAAATCTTGATGAAAATAAAAAGGGCATTACTAAATTTCCTTAAATGAATAAAAATTTTCGTTGAGCATATCAATGTAATGGAACACCTATATATGCATGAATTCATATATTATAATTTCAAAATCCATAACAAATTTATTTAAGTACACTTAGAAACATATTTGCAATAGAAACTCATGATGGCAATAGAAAAATCATCACCAAATTCATGTATTCAGTTTAAACACCAAACATGTTATAATTTTAAAACCACTAAGTGTAATACCTAAGCACGAACATTGTTGTTTCAGTTGAAAATGTGACATTAACAGTAACTATTAACATGTTTTATGTTATGCTAATTTAAGAACTCATGTTTATTTACTTTACATTATCCTCCGACGCACGTTACTTTGTTCGTACTTTGTGGTTTACACCAACAACGCTTTATCGTGAATATAGCCTGTGCATCGCACAGGCCATGCTGCCTCGTATAACATAAAAAATTGAGTTCCAATTTGAAGTTGGAATTAAATACATGCTTAAATATGGTGTTAAGTAACTTACAATAGAAAGCATGTGTTTAAGTAAAAATAACGTCCACATGACTTAAATGTGGTGTTAAGAAACCACTGCCTTTAATGTGGCATTTAACATCTTAAAAACCTTACATCTATCAACAAATGAAGCAAACGAAAGATGCAAATTCAAAACGGTTTCCTTTCACCTCCATTTACACGTGACGTAATTTCAACATGGGTTTCGCCCCTTAACTTCAACTAATTAAAAGAGACTCATTAAATTTCCGTTATGTTTCTACACATTTATTAATACAATTACAATTACCTATAATTGTTTTATGACGCCCCTTAATATAAGAGGGAATGACGCACCAATTTCCTAAAAGTTAGAAATATAACGGAAATTGAAAGGAAGGTTGCCAATTTATATTTAATGTAATTAATACAATTGCAATTGCCTTAATAATTTTTAGGACGTTTTTTAAACTTTAAATTGATTTATAGTATTTAATGCATATCACAAACGTTTTTCAAATTCCCTTATAAATACCCATTCGATAATGATCTTAAGTACTCTATTTCCTTCGGAATAAACGTATAGTATTTTCTTAAGTAGTCTAAGTGAACACTTTGTTTTGCATGATGTTTAATTTTTGTAGTTTATTATGTTTGGCAGGAGATACACAAGAGTAATATATGATGACTATGTTTGGCATCGTTGAGGTAGGTACTATATGGAACACTCACATAACTGTATTAAGTATCTACTCTATTGTTGTATGCAATTTCTCTATTTGTGTCACTTCAAATCGAGTGCTGAAGAAATGTCGTTGCCGTCAAGACAAGAGGAGACCGACACAATTTTATTAGTTGTGGTCATGTAAGATTGATTTATTAGAAGTTGTCTTTTGTATTATTATCGTTAGTTGATGATAATTTCTGAATGGTTTGGGTTAACATTTGGAAAAGGCGGTAGTTTAAAACTAACCACACCAAATGTGATTTCTTAGTGGTTATATGGATTTGTGTTAATTATCTTAATTTGTTAGTATTTACTTCGTATTAGTATTTAATTTAAAGATTAATTAATTGAGTTTTATTATTACTCAATTAAATTCAATTTTGTGTTTTTTATGTGCTATGAATTTGACTCTCATCTGGGTTTATATTATTTATTTGTGTTTCTATTGATTTATTGACTATTATTAGTCTGCATGACAATTCAATATATACTAAAAAAAAACTTCAGTACATACCTTTAATGAAGAAGAAATGTATATTCATATGAAATAATAATAGCCAATACGATTCTGGAGGTTTTATTTTTATTAATACTTGTATATGTGACATGTTTGACCATTAGAGAGAGTACATAACTCAAATGTATCCATTCTGAGTAAATGAATTTGAGATTGTCTACTTAAGATTTGTGATTGCAGAACAAGTGATTAATAGATTAGACCGAGATTAATTGTAGGTTAAATTTGTACATATGTCAAATTTTAAAAACTTTGACTTTTGTAAAAGTCAAATCATGCCCTTTATGATTATTATTTAAGAATAATTAACAGTCAATCGAGTTACATTAAATGATTTTTATGTACCAAAGTGTTTTTCACATGATGAGTTAAAAAGAGAGGTGAAATAGCTAAGACTTTTTAAAAGTCAAACTGTCTCTTAGTGTATCCAAATTGAGATTTAGTAAGATTGATCTATAAACTTCATGGCTGGGTTTATTTCAAGTATTTTAAAATGTTGTAATAATCCGAACATTAATTGATATTCATTTTCATTCTTTTTTCCTTCAAACAAAGCTATTTTTGTTTTGCTTCAACTTAAAACTTATAGCCAGTAACTCATAAAGTGAATGATGACATAAACATATAAATGATCACACTTTTCGTACTTTCCAGGTGATAAAACAAATGTACATGATTTGCATTCAAAATAACTTTTTATCATGAACAAAGCCCGTGCATCGCACGGGCCATGCTACCTCGTATATATAAAAATTGAGTTTCAATTTTGAAGTTGTAATTAATATCATGCATTTAATATTAATAATAATATTATATAAACTCAATTTTAAAAATAAACTCATTAAATTGAAAGGCCAAGAGTTTTGAAATAAATATAAATATTTATAATAATAAAAAGTTCAATAAATAAGAGACTTTTCAAATTACATGAATCTTACACATTAGCATCTATAAATACTCATTCTAATATTATAAAAATTTTAACACTCTAAAGTTGCATACAAAAGAAAGGTCTAACAAGTGGAGTCAACAATAAAGATCTATAGGGTTTTTTATTTATCGTCGCTATTAATTGGTAATCAAACATAATGTTTATTATTTGTATTTTTTGAAGAAAAAAATCATAGAGATGAACTCTTTATAATTTTGTTTTAGAGAGAGTATGTTAGTTGTTTTCGTTTAAAATTACACATACTCTTTTGTATATATGTATAAAATTATTATTCGTTGTTTATGTACATTTTGTATAAAAATTATATTTGAGATTGTCTATGATATTATTACAATTATTTAAGATGGATATCTTATCATGTTAATGGTCACAAATTGTTGTTCATTTGATGGTTGTTAGATTTATGCTTAATTCTTTGTATATGTATAAAATATAAAAATTGAGTTCCATTTTGATGTTATATTGGTTGTTTATATACATTTTGTATAAAAAAATTATATTATATAATGATCTAAGAGTTATCATTATAGTATATGAGATTGTGTATGATATCATCACAATTATTTAAGATGGATATCTTATCATGTTAATGGTCACAAATTGTTGTTCATTTGATGGTTGTTAAATTTATGTTTACTTCTTTTGTATATATCTATAAAATATAAAAATTGATCGAGTTCCATTTTGATGGTTTCTTCTTTTATATTTATGCTTACGAATTGTTGTTCACAAATTGTTGTTCATTTGATGGTTGTTAAATTTATGTTTACTTCTTTTGTATATATGTATAAAATATAAAAATTGATCGAGTTCCATTTTGATGTTATATTTATTATAATAATAAATAAATCATGTTAATAAAGATTGAGAAGCTCATATTTATAAAATCAAGAGTTTTAACATCTATATATATATATATATATATATATATATATATATATATATATATATATATATATATATATATATATATATATATATATATATATATATATATATATATATATAAATTGAGTTCCAACTTTGAAGTTGCAATTAATATCATGCATTTAATAATAATAATATTATTATATAAATTCATTTATAAAAACAAACTCATTTTGTAAGATCAAGAGTTTTGAAATAACTATAATAATAAAAGGTTCAATTAAATAAGAGACTTTTCAAGTTTTATGAATCTTACACATTAGCATCTATAAATACTCATTCTCATATTGAAAAAAAATTTAACACTCTAAAGGTGCATACAAAAGAAATACATAACAAGTGGAGTACACAACAAATACCTATAGGGCTTTTGTTATTTGTCATCGCTATTAAGTGGTAATTCAACGTAATCTTTATTATTTGTATTTTTTGAAGAAAAAAAGTCATAGAGATGAATTATTTATGATTTTGTTTTAGAGATAATAAGTTAGTTGTTTTTGCTTAAAATTACACAACCTCTTTTGTATATATGTATAAAATTGTTATTTGTTGTTTATGTACATTTTGTATTATGAAGTACATGAGATTGTGTATGATATTATCACAATTATTTAAGATGGATATCTTATCATGATGTTAATGGTCACAAATTATTGTTCATTTTCATGTTGATGTTGCATTCATTATAATATTATATAAATCATGTTAATAAAGATTGTGAAGCTCAATAGTTGTAAAATCAAGAGTGTTAACATAAACTTGCGATTTTATAATTAGTAGGAAAGTATTAATTAAATATATTGATGGTTGTTAAATTTATGTCTACTTCTTTTGTATATGTATCTATATATATATATAAAAATTGAGTTTCAATTTTGAAGTTGTAATTAATATCATGCATTTAATATTAATAATAATTAATATATAAACTCAATTTTAAAAATAAAATCATTAAATTGTAATACCAAGAGTTTTGAAATAAATATAAATAATTATAATAATAAAAAGTTCAATAAATAAGAGACTTTTCAAATTATATGAATTTTACACATTAGCATTTATAAATAGTCATTATCATATTGCAAAAATTTTAACACTCTAAAGGTACATCCAAAAGAAATATCTAACAAGTGGAGTCAACAACAAAGATCTATAGGACTTCTTATATTTATCGTCGCTATTAATTGGTAATCAAACATAATGTTTATTATTTGTATTTTTTGAAGAAAAAAAATCATAGAGATGAACTCTTTATGGTTTTGTTTTATAGAGAATATGTTAGCTGTTTTCGTTTAAAATTACAAAAACTCTTTTGTATATATGTACAAAATTATTATTCGTTGTGTATGAGATTGTGTATGATATTATCACAATTATTTAGGATGGATATCTTATTATGTTAATGGTCACAAATTGTTGTTCATTTGATGGTTGTTAGATTTATACTTACTTCTTTTATATATGTATAAAATATATAAATTGAGTTCCATTTTGATGTTATATTGGTTGTTTATGTACATTATGTATATAAAAATATATTATATAATGATCTAATAGTTATCATTATAGTATATGAGATTGTGTATGATATTATCACAATTATTTAAGATGGATATCTTATCATGTTAATGGTTACAAATTGTTGTTCATTTGATGGTTGTTAAATCTTATGCTTACTTCTTTTGTATATGTATTAAAATATAAAAATTGAGTTCCATTTTGATATTATATTTATGATAATATTAAATAAATCATCTATATCTATATTCTATATATATATATATATATATATATATATATATATATATATATATATATATATATATATATATATAATTGAGTTTCAATCTTGAAGTTGTAATTAATATCATGCATTTAATATTAATAATAATTAATATATAAACTCAATTTTAAAAATAAAATCATTATATTGTAATACCAAGAGTTTTGAAATAAATATAAATAATTATAATAATAAAAAGTTCATTAAATAAGAGACTTTTCAAATTATATGAATCTTACACATTAGCATTTATAAATAGTCATTCTCATATTGCAAAAATTTTAACACTCTAAAGGTACATCCAAAAGAAATATCTAACAAGTGGAGTCAACAACAAAGATTTATAGGGATTCTTTTATTTATCGTCGCTATTAATTGGTAATCAAACATAATGTTTATTATTTGTATTTTTGAAGAAAAAAATCATAGAGATGAACTCTTTCTGGTTTTGTTTTATAGAGAATATGTTAGCTGTTTTCGTTTAAAATTACACAAACTCTTTTGTATAGATGTACAAAATTATTATTCGTTGTGTATGAGATTGTGTATGATATTATCACAATTATTTAAGATGGATATCTTATTATGTTAATGGTCACAAATTGTTGTTCATTTGATGATTGTTAGATTTATGCTTACTTCTTTTATATATATATATATATATATATATATATATATATATATATATATATATATATATATATATATATATATATATATATATATATATATATATATATATATATATATATATATATATATAATATATAAATTGAGTTCCATTTTGATGTTATATTGGTTGTTTATGTACATTATGTATATAAAAATATATTATATAATGATCTAATAGTTATCATTATAGTATATGAGATTGTGTATGATATTATCACAATTATTTAAGATGAATATCTTATCATGTTAATGGTTACAAATTGTTGTTCATTTGATGGTTGTTAAATTTTATGCTTACTTCTTTTGTATATGTATTAAAATATAAAAACTGAGTTCCATTTTGATATTATATTTATTATAATATTATATAAAACATCTATATCTATATTCTATATACCTATAAAAATTGAGTTTCAATTTTAAGTTGTAATTAATATCATGCGTTTAATATTAATAATAATATTATAGTAACTCAATTTTAAAAATAAAATCATTAAATTGTAAGACCAATAGTTTTGTAATAAATAATTATAATAATAAAAGTTCAATAAATAAGAGACTTTTCAAGTTTTTATGAATCTCACACATTAGCATCTATAAATAGTCATTCTCATATTGCAAAAATTTCAACACTCTAAATGTGCATCCAAAAGAAACATTTAACAAGTGGAGTAAACTACAATGACATTTAGCGATTTTGTTCTTTCTCCTCGCTATTAATTTATTTAATTGATTTGTATAACTTATTGATATCTGAACATCTATATCTATATCTATATATATAGATTCTGGAAAATTGAGTTTCATGGTTTATGTTGTATTGAATTCTATGTTAAAAAGTTAAGTTTTTGTAATAAATGATGCTCATGAATAAATGTAATAGATTATACAATGTGTTAAACATAATAATAGTAGTAAATTCAATTAAATAATAGCCTTTTCATTTAACTAGAAGTTACATATTAATTAAATAAGACAAAAAATTTAACAGAAAAATAATAGTAGTAAATTTAATTAACTAATAGTCTATTCATATAACTAGAAGTTACATATTATAAGAAAACTATCATAATGCAAATAATGTTGAGTTTTCAAATGAAATTATCTTTTACCCGAACATCTATATATATATATATATATATATATATATATATATATATATATATATATATATATATATATATATATATATATATATATATATATATATAAATTGAGTTTCAATTTTGAAGTTGCCTTTATTACCTTGCATTTAATAATAATAATAATAATAATAATAATAATAATAATAATAATAATAATGTATTATTATAATATTAAACATATCATCATGTTATTAAAGATTGAGAATCTTAAAAGTTGTAAAATTAAGAGTTTTAACATAAATTATAATAATGAATTCATTTTAATAATAATTTGATAAACTCACTAAATTGTAAGACCAAGGGTCTTATAATAAATTTAAATAATGATAATAATAAAAAGTTCAATAAATTAAGACTTTTCAAGTGTTATGAATCTTACACATTATGCTCTATAAATACTCATTTTCATCTTGTAAAAATTGTAATACTCTAAAGGTGCATCCAATAGAAACATCTAACAATTGGAGTTAGCAAAAAAGAGATGGATTCTTTATGATTTTGTTTTAAAGAGAGTATGTTAGTTGTTTTTGTTTAGAGATGAAGTCTTTATAATTTTGTTTTAAAGAGAGTATGTTAGTTGTTTTTGTTTAATATCACACAATCTCTTTTGTATTTGTATAAAATTGTTATTTGTTGTCTATGTACAGTTTGTATAAAAACTATATATATTTAACTAGAAGTTACATATTAATTTAATAAGATAAAGAATTTAACAGAAAAATAATAGTAGTAAATTTAATTGAATAATAGTATTTTCATATAATTGGAAGTTACATATTATAAACTATAAATAGCGCACGATCATGATATAAATGATGTTGAGTTTTCAAATGTTATTATCTTTTACCCTAACAGGACATCCATTTATAAAAATTGAGTTCAAACTTTGAAGTTGCAATTAATAACATGCATTTAATATTAATAATAATATTATATAAATTTATTTATAAAAAATAATAAATTAATCAATTGCAAGATTAAAAGATTTACCATAAATAATATTTAATAAACACAACAAAATTATGTATTTTTAATCATAAAAATAGTTGAATATCTAGATATTAAATATTAATTACATAGCAACAAACTATATAGGTTTATTAAAATCATTCAATATATATAAAAAAATGCATGATGACAAATATTTATTAAAAAAAACAGAACCGAATGAAAAAATGGTTTTGGACGGACCGAGAACCGAACAGATGATGCTCAGAACCGAACCGAACCAAACCGAGAACCAGTCGGAACCAAACCGAAACGAGAATCGTGGCAAATATCTTCGACTTTTTTCTCGGTTTTGGACTGAATCAGACCGGTCGGAACCGAGAATTAATTTTTTCATAAAAATTAGAACCGAGAACCGAACCGATGGAGCTCGGTTCAGTCCGGTCCGATTCTGCGATCCCAATCGGTTCTCGGTCCAATTTACACATGTCTACTTACGCATACGAAATCTATTTCAAGCTAAAGAAATAATTGCAGTTAACATACACAATCCATATGATTCAATAAAGAACAACAAACCCTAAACATCAATACACATAAAGAACAACTTTGCTCATTTAGTAGAATATCCGCAATCAAAGTTAAACACGTAACCGATCACGCTTTTCATACTTTCCATGTGATACCAGTAAACTGTACACGATATGCACTCAAAATAACTCATCATTGTGAACGAAGCCCGTGCATCGCACGGGCCATGCTGCCTCGTAAAATATAAAAATTGAGTTGCATTTTGATGTTGCATTTATTATAATATTTAATAAATCATGTTAATAAAGATTGAGAATCTCAATACTTATAATATTAAGACTTTTAACATAAATTATAGTAATGAATTTATTTTAATAACAATTTGACAAACTCATTAAACTGTAAGACCATGAGTTTTGTAATAAATATAAATAATTATAATAATAAAAAGTTCAATAATATAAGAGACTGTTTCAAGTTTTATGAATCTTACACATTAGGATCTATAAATACTTATTAAACAACAAAGAAACATCTAACAAGTAGAGTAAACAACAAAGACCTTTAGTGTAACATCCTAAAACTGGCCTAGTAGTTTTAGGTATATATTGATATTTGATAAATGTCTATTTGACTTTATGTGAAATGAATTGATTAAATGTTAAATGAATTGTTTGGCATTTTGTCCATTTGTGATATTTTAATCAAGGGATTAAAATATCAGGTTTCTGAAATGTTTGAATGATTTTATGATTTTTATATTTTTGAATTCTCCTATTTATTTCGTTTCTGAAAATGTATTCGTTTTTGAAAACAGAGTTCGTTTGGTATTTTAAATAAATTAGCTACGAACCGGACTTTTGTATTGTATTGCTGAAAAACTGAAAAGTAGAGGGGGGGCCCACCTCCCTTCTCTTGACCGGCCCGTAGATGGGGATTGGCCCCATTTTCCATCTCATTTTCTTATCCCCTCTCTCTCTCTAACCTCTCTCTAAAATCTCACTTTAAACTCTCTCTAGCTTAAGTGTGTGTGTTCTTGGTGTGTTCTTGGTGTGTTCTTGGTGTTCTTGAAATTCTTTGAAGATTTCTTCCTCCTTTCTCACTTGAACCACGTTTTTGGTGGTAGCTTTGGGTAAGATCTTGTTCCTTTATCCTTATTCTTGAAGTTCTTGCAAAATGTTAAATTAGGGTTTATGTTCTTGAATGATTCTTGTTAATGTTGTTGTGGTTTGTTTTACATGCTAAATGGAACTTTTTATATGCTTTTATATAGTGAAAACATGTTCTTGGTGGAAGATCCATAAATCACCCTTGTAGGTGATTTTGTAGAAGGAAGTGGGTTTTTTTACTAAAATAGTTGGATCTTGTATTTTTGTGGTTGTTGTTATTAGTTTAGGTTAAACTAACATTTTGGAAGTATTAAATATTGATTTTGAAGATTTTTACTTGATTGGGTAAAATCGTTAGTTAAAAGATTGTATGAGCTTATGACTAAATTATAAACTAATTATTGTGTTAAATGACTAGTTGGTGAAAATATGTCATTTGTATGTTAGTTATGGGTTATGGCAAGTTTAGGTGAGCTTCAGAAACTTGATAGGTGAGCTTGAGAAACTTGATAGGTGAGCTTGAGAAACTTGATAGGTGAGCTTGAGAAATTTAAGAGGTGAGCTTGAGAATATGAACTAGTAATGGAAGTTGTTGATATTAGTGAAGAAATGGAGTTTTGATCTTGCAAAGATGTCTAGTTAGTTATGAATTACTAAATGGTATGATTATGATTATGATTATAATAGTGATAAATTGAAGGTTATGATTAAAATATGTGGTTTGACCCGTTTGGATGAATAAGGTGTAAAATGGTTAGTTGAGTAGGTGGGGGAACCTTTGGCTTGGGCTTGTAAACTTGCTTTCCCTTGCCTTGGCCCTTAGCTACTACTTGCGGTTTTGGTTTTTGGATCTTTCCTTGCCTTATGGCAATGACAGTAGGGGTAGGAGGTTTCTTGGGTAGCCCAGCTTCCGTTTGTTTCAGCATAGCATGTAATTCGGCGAAAGTCTTCCCCATACTATGCATATGATAAGTCATGACAAACGGTGCATAGTCCTTGTGAAGTGAGGTTAGAATTAACCCAATTCTAAGGATATGAGGCATAGGGTAGCCAAGTTTCTCCATTCGGTCTAGGTAACTCTTCATCTTCAAAAGATAAGAGCTAACAGACTGTCCCTCCTCCTGCTTGCAAGCATGGAAGGCTTTGACCGTGTCAAAGAGTTCCTGATCAGCTTGCTTTTGGTATGATGTTTTAAGTTCAGCCATCATATCGAATGCTGTGAGGTCCTCGAGATTCTTTTGAATCTCAGGGATCATGCTCACCAGCATGAGCGCGGCGACCTCTTGCTGTTTGTTGAACCTCTTGGTATAGGCCACACGAACAGCAGGGGTGGCGGTAGCAGCAGGGGCAGGGGGCAACGCCTCCTCCAAGTGGTGGTAGTTGTGCTCGGCCCTAAGGACAATCCTTAGGTTACGAGCCCAGTCCACAAAGTTCGTTCCATCAAGTTTCTCTTTTTCGAGAACGGAACGAATGGTGGTGTGAGTTAGGGTTTGATTAGTAGAAGTCGTCTACAAAATATCAAAATTCATTAATTAGTATTTTCGATAATAATTTCTTTTAATCAATTAACTACCCAATTAATTTTAATTAAAAGCTAAGATCCCATTGAGCTTCTATCACCACATCAGTTGATCTGCTAGAGGTGATAGATCCAATAGGTAGGTGACGTTCAACAATTGCATTACAAGTGCAACTCTTAGAGGTATGGAACTTCATGGCACCTAGTGAACAAGCATCTAGGGTCAAGTGGCATGTTTGTCGCATCGTCGCCTCGAGTCAAGGTGTCACCGTTAACTCGATTAAGTCATCCAATATGAAATCATGTCAAAATAGCTCTAGGTCTCACGCGTAGAGAATAATGACCTCGGATCTAGATTCGAACCACGTCTCACGTGAATTCAAAAATAGAAGCAAGTGATTTACAATCGATTGGACGGCGTGACTTAAATTTAAGGTATGTTAAATTTTAATATAATAAAATTTTATTAAGATATGAATGAATCATGTACTTCATTCACACCACTTCATAAGTCGTGTAATAAACGGTAAAATCTTTTAGCGATTATTAAGTGATAAGTTTCAAATAATATTTAAACTTAGATTTAATCTCAAAACGATTTTAGATTAAAGGTTTAATCATCAATGATTAACTAGTAATCATCGATGATTAAGGGTTTGGATGTTTTAATGGTTGTGTCTAAAAACCATTTTTAATTGTTTTGCTACTTGTATCTAATAGAAAAGAAAACAACCACAAACAAAGAATAAAACATGCAACAAAATTTTGTGCAAACCTCGACCGATGAAATCCTAGGTTCGGTCACGTGAGTCATCACGACGGACCAAAGGGTCAAACTAGGGGACGGGCCAACATGAACCCAAACGGGCCTACATAAACCCAATGGGCTCCCACTTGCTCCAAGACATTCTTGAGCAAATAGAACCCAAAATTGTGAAAAAGTGTAATCTGCCAGAAAATTCCAGCAGCCTTGGAAGCCCGAAAAGTCACTGAAGGAGTCTTCGTTAGTCTTCCCAGCCTTCTGGAAAGTTGTAGGTCTCTGAGTTGCGGAACTTTTTGCGGTAGTTTCAGGTCCAACGGATTTGCCAATCTCCAGGAAAGTCTGTTTTCGTGCAGCTGCGCAGGAGGTTCCGAAAATTGTTGTTTTTTCTTCATTGTTTCTTCATCTTTGGTCAACAAATTACAATAATACAAAGAAATCAAATACAACTATTCTAATTATTTTTACATTGAAATTGCCTCAAAAAATGGCACCAAACATAAAGGAAAAAAATGAAAGAAAATTACAACAATTAAGCCAAAAAACACGGCTTTTCCCAAAACAATCAAACAACCAAACGACAACACATTCATCACAAGGTCTAGGCTTTCATCGGTTTGCACAAACAATCAACAATTGACAAGGTTTTGGCTTGAGATATGGCAAAAATATATGTTTTGCCATATCAACAAAAAAGTAAATGAAATGTAAAATCCAAGCCAAATAATCAAAAAAACAATAACTAGATTAATTTTTGATTAGGGTTTTTGTAACAAGTAGCATGTAGGGTTACCAAAAATCATATTTTTAACCCTTGATATTTAAAAAAAAAATCGAAAAATAAGAACCCTAGGGTTCTTAATTTTTCCGACGGCTAGGTTTAAAAAACACCAAAAATCGAATTTTTTTGCTACTTTTACAAAAACAAGTTAATTATATTATCAATATAATGACTCGTGATACCACTAATGGTGAATTTAGGTTAAAACAAGAACCAAAACGCAGCGGAAAATTATAATCACCATAACCAGATCTAATATTGATAAATACAATTAAACTATAAAAGAAATCAAAGAGAATGGATGAACAATTCATACCCTAGTTGCCTTTGATTAATAAATTCGGATGGATATGATGAGAAGCCGAAACCAAGAACTCCAATAGGGAATTCCTCCAAAGCTAGTCCACACCACACTATAGCAAGAACACCCTTGAAGATGCTAGTCCAATGCAAGCTTGAAAGAGGCAAAACCAAGAACCCTACTAGGGGATGCTCACGGCCGAAAAGAGTAGGGGATGGAGGAATTAGGGTTAATTTCTTGCTCCCTAATCTAAGCTTTATATACGCTAAATAAGTTTAGAGAATATCCACTTAGCCCCTTGTCTTTTCTTTCTTTCAATTAATTCCACTAGATAACTTAAGTTTAAACAATTTAAACTTAATTACTTAATGAATTATTTACATTATTATATATATAATATAATTACACTAATTATATTATATATAACAAGGTGTTTAGTGTGTAAGTGTGTGACCCTTTAGGCTCACATACAACTAGCCATATAACTATATGTTATACACGTGAAGCATATTCCAACAACGTACGCACATACATTCATACATACATACATACATACATACATACATACATACATACATACATACATACATACATACATACATACATACATACATACATACATACATACATACATACATACATACATACATACATACATACACATACATACATATATACATATGTACGTATGTACGTACATACATACATACACATACATACATACATACATACATACACACATATATACATAAACATACACATACATACATACATACATACACATGCATACATACACACATACATAAACATACACATACATACATATACACATTCGTACATACATACATACATACATACATACATACATACATACATACATACACACATACACACATACACACATACACACATACATACATACATACATACATACATACATACATACATACATACATACATACATACATACAGACATACATACATACATACATATATACACACATACATACATACTTACATACGTATATACATACAAAGACATGTACTAATATTCACATATATTTGTGTGAACCAAGCAACATCAGTAGCTAAAGGAATACTAAGGAATACGCATTGCATTCCTTAGTATTCCCTTTACCTTTCTCTTTCCTATTCTTTAATTTGAACCAAGCGCCCCCTTAGTGATATCTTAACATCTATATCTATATTCTATATCTATATCTATATATATATATATATATATATATATATATATATATATTATAAAAAAAAATTGAGTTTCATGGTTTATGTTGTACTGAATTCTATGTTAAACAAATAAAATTTTGTTATAAATGATGCTCATGAATAAATTTAATAGATTAAACAAAGAGTTTAACATAAATAATAGTAGTAAATTCAATTAAATAATAGTCTTTTCATTTAACTAAAAGTTACATATTAATTAAATAAAACAAAGAATTTAATAGAAAAATAATAGTAGTAAATTTAATTAAATAATAATATTTTCATATAACTAGAAGTTACATATTACAAACTATAAATAACACACTATCATGATGCAATTGATGTTGAGTTTTCAAATGATATTATCTTTTACCCTAACAGAACATCCATTTATAAAAATTGAGTTCCAACTTTGAAATTGCAATTAATACAATGCATTTAATATTAATAATAATATTATATTATATAAATAAATTTATAAAAAATAATAAATTAATCAATTATAAGATCTAAAGTTTTACCATAAATAATATTTAATAAACACAACAAAATAATGTACATGCACTTCTGAATCACAAAAGTAGTTGAATGTTTAGATTATGGTTAAATATAAATTACATAGCAACAAATTTTATAGGTTTATTAAAATAAATTAATATAAAAAAATGCACGACGACATATATTTATAAAAAAAAAACCAAAATTTGAACGAAAAAATGGTTTTGGACGGACCGAGGACCGAACAAATGATACTCAAAACTGAACCGAACTGAACCGAGAACCAATGCAATTTCTTCGGTTTTTTCTCGGTTTTGGACCGAATCGGACCGCTCGGAACCGAACCGCTTCGAAGCAAGAACTGATATTTCATAAAAATTAGAACCGAGAACCAAACCGATGGATCTCGGTTCGGTCCGGTGTCCAATTTGCGCAGGCCTACTTACGCATACGAAATCTATTTCAAGCTAAAGAAATAATTGTAATTAACATACACAATCCATGTGACTCAATAAAGAACAACAAACCCTAAACATCAATACACATAAAGAACAACTTTGCTCATTTAGTAGAATACACGCAATCATGCTTTTCATACTTTCCAGGTGATACCAGTAAATTTTACACGATATGCACTCAAAATAACTCACTATTGTGAACGAAGCCCGTGCATCGCACGGGCCATGCTGCCTCGTATATATAAAAATTGCATTTATTATTTATTATAATATTATATAAATTCATTTATAAAAATAACTCATTAAATTGTAAGACCGGAAGTTTATATATATATTAGGTGAGAATGTGAGAATTAGGCAAAAAGACGCGCGGTGGCATTTTTGTAATTAAGACCAACTTTTCTGTCCCACACGCGGTGGCATTTTTGTAATTAAGTCCAACTTTCTCTGTCCCAGACGCGGTGGCATTTTTGTAATTAAAACCAACTTTTCTTTAATCATCGATGATTAAACTGGGTGTAGTGTTTAATCATCAATTATTAAACTTTTGAGATTGTTTTTAATCATCGATGATTAAACCCAACCCCAGGTTTAATCGTTAATGATTAAACACATTATCAAGTTTAATCATCGATGATTAAAAGAGCATCTTATGATTATTACACAGATAAAGTTTAATCATCGATGATTAACGTTTAATCATCGATGATTAAAACGTTTAATCATCGATGATTAAAGGAGCATCTTATGATTATTACACAGATAAAGTTTAATCATCGATGATTAAAGTTTAATCATCGATGATTAACGTTTAATCATCGATGATTAAAACGTTTAATCATCGATGATTAAAGAGCATCTTATGACTATTACACAGATAAAGTTTAATCATCGATGATTAAAGTTTAATCATCGATGATTAAAGTTTAATCATCGATGATTAAAGTTTAATCATCGATGATTAAAGAAAAGTTTAATCAAATAATAAAGAAAGCAAACACGCTAATCATCGATGATTACACAACATCTTACAAAGAATTAAGAATCTAAAAAACGGAGACAAGTTTAATCATCGATGATTAAACAGCATCTTTGATTTTAAAGACAAAATTGTTCTATTAATCATTGATGATTGAACACTACACCCAGTTTAAATCATCGATGATTAAAACAATCTCAAATGTTTAATAAAACCAAGTTTAATCATCGATGATTAAAGAAAAGTTGGACTTAATTACAAAAATGCCACCGCGTGTGGGACAGAGAAAATTGGACTTAATTCCAAAAATGCCACCGCGCGCGTGAAAGAAAGTTGGACTTAATTACAAAAATGCCACCGCGCGCGTGAGGGCTGGAAGGAGATGAGTGGCTGAGATATATTCTCACATTCTCACCTAATATATTAATTCTCAATGGAACTCACTTATATATATATATATATATATATATATATATATATATATATATATATATATATATATTGAGTTCCAACTTTGAAGTTGCAATAAATATTATGCATTTATTATTTATTATAATACTATATAAATTCATTTATAAAAATAACTCATTAATTTGTAAGACCAAGAGTTTTAAAATAAATATAAATAATTATGATAATAAAAAGTTCAATTAAATAAGAGACTTTTCAAGTTATATGAATCTTACACATTAGCATCTATAAATATTCACTCTCATATTGCAAATATTTTAACACTCTAAAGGTGCATCAAAAAAAATACCTAACAAGTGGAGTCAACAACAAAGATCTATAGGGATTTTAGTATTTTATCGTCGCTATTAATTGGTAATCCAACATAATCTTTATTATTTGTACTTTTGAAGAAACAAAAGTCATAGAGAAAGTCATAGAGATGAACTTTGTATGATTTTGTTTTAGAGAGAGTATGTTAGTTTTTTTTTGTTTAAAAATTTCACAACCTCTTTTGTATATATGTATAAAAATTTTATTCGTTGTTTATGTACATTTTGTATAAAAGATCTAATAGTTATCATTATAGTATATGAGATTGTGTATGATATTATCACAGTTATTTAAGATGGATATCTTATCATGTTAATGGCCACACATTGTTGTTCATTTGATTTGTTATTTTACTTTTAATCCAATTAATAGGTTTCGATCGTCATTTTTCACAACTTGTTATTCTCTAATCAGTAGGAAAATATTAATTAAATATATTGATGGTTGTTGAATTTTTGCTTATTTCTTTTGTATATGTATAAAATATATAAAATGAGTTTCATGTTGATGTTGCGTTTATTATAATATTAAATAAATCATGTTAATAAGGATTGAGAAGCTCAATAGTTGTAAAATCAAGAGTTTTAACATAAACTTGCGATTCTCTAATCAATAGGAAAATAGTAATTAAATATATTGATGGTTGTTAAATTTATGTTTACTTCTTTTGTATATGAATAAAATATAAAAATTGAGTTCCATTTTGATATTACATTTATTATAATACTAAATAAATCAGGTTAATAAAGATTGAGAAGCTCAATACTTATAAAATCAAGAGTTTTTACATAAATTATAGTAATGAATTCATTTTAATAATAAGTTCAACAAAATAAGAGATTTTTCAAGTTTTATGAATCTTACACATTAAGATCTATAAATACTTATTTTCATGATGTAAGATTTTAACACTCTAAAGGTACATCCAAAAGAAACACCTAACAAGTGGAGTAAACAACAAAGACCTTTAGCGATTTTATTCTTTCTCATCGCTATTAATTTCTTTCATTGATTTGTATCAAGTATATAACTTACTGATATCTTAGCATCTATATCTATATTCTATATCTATATCTATATATATAGATCATTAAAAAAAACCGAGTTTCATAGTTTATGTTGTATTGAATACTATGTTGACATATTAAGTTTTCGTTATAAATGATGCTCATGAATAAATGTAATAAAGTATACAAAGAGTTTAACATAAATAATAGTAGTGAATTTAATTAAATAATAGTCTTTTCATTTAACTAAAAGTTACATATTAATTAAATAATACAAAGAATTTAACAGAAAAATAATAGTAATAATTAAATTAAATAATAGTCTTTTTATATAACTTGAAGTTACATATTATAAACTACAAATACCACACTATCATGATGCAAATGATATTGAGATTTCAAATGATACTATCTTTTACCCTAACAAAACATCTATATATATATATATATATATATATATATATATATATATATATATATATATATAAAATGAGTTTCAAACTTGATGTAGCATTTAATTCCATAGCATTAAATTCCAAGTTAGATCTAAAACCCAAGTTTGAGACTACCATCATTGAACGGCTGGAATAGAAACCGAACATATTATCTTATGAATTATTTGTAACGTACTAATTAATCACAACAAAACGTTTTCATATACCACCCTTTATTAAATTATTTATTGTTTTAAATGCATTGTATTCATTCGGTGGCTTGGTGGCAAATTGAAACCAAACCAAGCGACCGCAATTCATAAATTGAAACCGTCCATTTAATTATATAGTGAATTCATGTAATTGCAATGTAGATATGAGTTGGTCTCATAGTATTTATCTTTGCCTATTAAGCTCAAAACTTGATGAACTCATGGTTTGTGTAGATTCTATGTCTGCAAGTATAACTTAATTTCACTAATCTTCAATTTCGCTAATTTATTATCTTATTTGCTCGATTTATGTAGTAACTATCTTTGTCTATCAATCTCAGGATCAAGCTCCGTTATCAATTCCGGTGAAAATGTATGGTTGAACGGGTGCACGTTTGCATGTGAGGTGAGATTTATTTATTTACTTAAGTTTCTAGAAGCATATGTGATACATGTTCAATTCATTTTTAGTTGTTTCGTATTATGGCCTGCATTTTTGGATATCCAAAATGGTTTGTTATATATATTCATGTACTAATTGTTTAATGGTTGTCTAACATGGTAGTATAAATAGGAACAAAGTAAAGTCATGGCTCGAGAAACCCAACAAACATTTTTGCTTGCGATGGATTGAGACCTTCATCTAATAAAGTTGCAAGCTTATGTATTATCTTTAGTGTTTTTAATTTAGGTTTAGAGATTGCTTTTCTCGGATAATCCAATTGTGGTGTTATTGGATTTATTAGTATATTGTATGATATGGAACATAAGGTTTTATCTCGAAATAATTATGAGCAAAATTTATAACTTATGGTTTTATCTCGAAATAATTATGAGCAAAAAGAGACTTCTGTTTTAGAAATAGTACAACTTTGAGAAGGCGTCAATATTTTTTTTTTATCTTTTTTCTTATACCTCATTGTAGAGTCAAACATATATATTGATTCCAAAAACAATTAATTACATGCTCGAATATAATTCGAAACACAATTAATTACATTAGCAAATATAATTCAAAACCGTCCGCAAATATAATTCTAAGTTTAAATGCAACAATTCCAACGCCACTACTCGATTAAAAACTGAAAACTAATTCTTATATTCCTATAATTCATTTGGTTGTTGTTCATGTTGAATTAAGAAAAACTCATTTCTATATGTTCACATTTTTAACACGTTTTAATCCTAATTTAATATCGTGTGTGGTTTTGTTTATATAATATAGAGAGGAAGATCCGTTTTCCGTTTGGGTATCGTGAAAAGTAAGGATAAAAATATAATTAGGTGTAGGTAGCCATTTTTTACACTCAACAGAATTATTATTTTCTGAAAATATATAATATAACTAATGTTGGTTATTTTATCTTTTTTTAAAAATTTCATGATGGGTTGTCGCGAGAAAAAACGTGTTGGGTTAGAAAGCTTCTAATTGTAAGTAAACTTTTCATTTTAATTTGAATACTATTTATTATAATTATATGATTAAGGGGCTATAGTGGTTAATTTTTAGGTTACAATGCTATTGAATCAAATATTTTACCAATAAGCCTGTGTGCCTCCCTTAAGGGTTCTCCATCTATGTCGGTGGGCCCCGAATAAACGTCAAGAAATGGTTCGCCTAACCCACGTTATACTCAACCAGGAAACACTACATCAATATTATCGTGTACATATATTTCATATTCATAGTCTCTATTCTTATCAATTTTTTCATGGTCATGTTGTAATATGTTTTTGTTTTGCCCATTGCAATTATACAATCATGTCACACGAGATGCGTTCATGAACAAAGCTCGTGCATCGCACGGGCCATGCTGCCTCGTCCGTTTATAAAAATTGAGTTCCAACTTTGAAGTTGCATTAACACCACGCATTTAATATTAATAATAATATTATATAAATCCATTTATAAAAAATAATAAATTAATCAATTGTAACATCAAAATTTTTACCATAAATAATATTTAATAAACAAAACAAAATAATGTCCATGTATTTATGAATCACAAAAATAGTTGAATATTTAGATTATGGTTAAATATTAATTACATATCAACAAACTTTATAGGTTTATTAAAATCAATCAATATTAAAAAGGCACGATGACAAATATTTATTTAAAAAAAAAACAGACCGAACGAAAAAATGGTTTTGGATGGACCGAGGACCGAACACATGATGCTCAGAACCAAACCGTACCGAGAACCAGTCGGAACCGAACAAAACCGAGGCAATTTCTTCGCCTATTTTCAGTTTTTCCTCAGTTTTGGACCGAATCGGACCACTCGGAACCGAACCAGTTGGAACCGAGAACTGAATTTTCATAAAAATTAGAACCGATCGAGAACCGAACCGATGGAGCTCGGTTCGGTCCAGTCCGGTTATGCGATCCCGATCGGTTCTCAGTCCAATTTTCACAGGCCTACTCACGCATACGAAATCTATTTCAAGCTAAAGGAATAATTACAATTAACATACACAATCCATATGACTCAATAAAGAACAACAAACTCTAAACATCAATACACATAAATAACAACTTTGCTCAATTAGTAGAATACCCGTAATCAAAGTTAAACATGTAACCGATCACACTTTCCGTACTTTCCAGGTGATACCATTTGATTGTACACGATCTGCACTCAAAATAACTCATTATTATGAACGAAGCCCGTGCATCGCACGGGCCTTGCTGCCTCGTATTTCTAAAAAAGCACTTTTTGTGATAGAAATCATTTACTTGTTAACCAATCTTGCATATGAGGTGACAATTCAGGACGCATTAGGGTTCGCAATTTTAGGTTGGCGGATCAGAAATGTTCCACCTGAAACTTCTCTGTTTATATATGTCATATATCTCAACCCTAACATGTTACTTTCAACTCGAACATGGCCCATATAATGTGTTTAATGAAACGGGTTAAACATGTTAGCGTGTCGAACTCGAACATGTTAAACGGGTCAATCATGTTGTGTTATTCAATAAATTCATAACAAACTAACAAAACACCAATATTAGTAAGTGACTCTTTTAGTTTTTATCTAGCTATTCTATTCTACCAATAGTACAAATGTGATACAAGATTTGTTCACTCATGGCTAATTGGTTGAAGCTTTCTTCACTCATTGCTAATTGAGTAATTGGTTGAAGCTTTAATTAATAATCTCTTTTATTGTTTTTCCAATTGTAAAGTAGTAGTGTAATAGGAAAGAGAGAGGAAACATCTCTACGAAATAGAGAGAAAGATATGCAAAATGAGATTTAATTTTTCAAAAAGTCCCCTTAAAATAATAGGGTGTTATTTGTAAATATTTATTAAAAGTTTTATTCCAACCTTTAACTATTTCCTATCTACAACATATTATAACTATTATTTTTATTTGATCTTTTGCTTATACTAAATAAAGATTTTGTACTAAAAAATGTCTAAGATTAAACAGATTATTAAAATGCGATAACAACGAGTATAATATTAAAGTACTTACGATATTTATATTATTTATAAAGCATAGTTATAGTTTTGTTTTTAAATTGGTAACTTGATGGACAATATATGCACATCAACTAATACAAAAGCTTATTAATTATATACATTCTATAATGTAAAATTAAAATAACTTTAAGAAAATTGACCATATTCTATTTCTGCACAATAACAAAAACTAAAATTATGAAATATTTTTTTCTTTCTAATAAAATCCATATTTATTACTCCCTCCGTCCCTTAATAAAGTTCTTATTTCACTCAAAACATTTGTCTCAAAATAAAGTTCTCATTTATCATATTGGAGGGACCCACTTAATAAAATAATATTATTATAATATACCTTACCACTAACTATCTCTTAAAAACACTTTCTCTCTTCAAAAAAACTTTATATTTTAATCAAATTTATTACCAATGACTCCACCATTATCTATCTCATAAAATATTGTGCCAATGAGAAATGAGAACTTTATTAAGAGACGGAGGGAGTAATTCTTATATTTTTTTAATAATAACTAACTGATTTTATAAAGTGAGGGGAAACATAGCATGTGATGTCACAAGAGCGAGGCGAGATTTGAAGTTCTACTGTCATATTTCTTTTTTTTTACTCATAAATTTATATAAATTATACTTTCAACTCTATTTATAAAACTTATTCAATTTTAGTTATAAAATACTTTTACCTTTTTTAAAAAAAAATTTACTTTTAGCCCATGCACTTATATAATATATTTAAATATTAAGTAGTGAGAGGTAAAGCTGAAACATTACGTGATTTAATTATTTAATTTATGGTAATTATGTCACAAATAATCAAATAAATATATATATATATATAATTGGGTATTTTGACGTTTGTATAACTAGAAATTGTGCAAATGAATTATCATCTCCAACTACATCGATTATATATATATATATATATATATATATATATATATATATATATATATATATATATATATATATATATATATATATATATATATATATATATATATATATATATATAGTTAATAGAAATATAATCTATAGTTTTCTTAAAAATGTTTGTTAAACACAACTTTGTTATAATGTATAGACATATTAAACAAAATTACTTGAATTGATCATATAATAAATTTCATGTTTTTTTATACAAAGGTTTAAATTTATGAAAACTAATGTCCAACTGATATTTATATAAAAAAAATAATTACAAGAGTTAATTACACTAATGGTCCTTTAACTTTATACCAAATTTCACCAATGGTCCTTTAGTTTCAAAAATTACACCGATGGTCCTTATTTTTGAAACTTATTTCACCGATAGTCCTTTAGGCTTAACAGTGTTAAATTTTTCTGTTAAGTCTCCCATGTGAGATGCACATGGGTGTGGGTGTGTGCAAGTGATGTGGTACTTTTTGCCTTAAAAGTTGTAAATAAGCTTGTTTTTTAAAAAAAAATCAAAAAGTGAAATGGGAAAAGACTATAATGCCCTCATGTGCATCTCACATGGGAGACTTAACATAAATTTTAACATCATTAAGCCTAAAGGACTATCGGTGAAATAAGTTTCAAAAATAAGGACCATCGGTGAAATTTTTGAAACTAAAGGACCATTGATGAAATTTGGTATAAAGTTAAAGGACCATTCGTGTAATTAACTCTAATTAAAATAATCTATATATTATATCAGAAAACTTCGTCAAATAATGCAAAAATAGTATATTCATAAATCATGAAAAAAAATGTTAGTAAATTATACTCGCAGCAACGCGCGGACATTACAACACTTGTTAGTTACATTTGAATTAGTAGACTATAAAATAAGTATAAATATATATTTTTTAATATATTCTAATAATTAAACGGGTTGACGGGTCGACCATTTAATTTATTAACAACACAAACCTAACCCGTTTAATAAAAATGGTCAGTTGACTCGACACAAAACTGAACCAAAACTTTTTATTTTCGTATTGGTTTCAGTTCGGATTTTGTGTCGGGTCAGAATTTATCACCCCATATTCCATATGCTAATTTTAACAAAATTACGGTTTGGCATATAACGCGTATTTTTTGTTTCACTTCCCACATATCTTTAAATTTTAGAATTTAAACTTTAAAAAGATTTGAGCTTGGTGATGTGACCTAAAAGATGACGTGTCACTAAATTGAGGAGAAAAATGAAGAAATATTTTAAAAAATAGACATTAAAACAGAAAACAGAAACGAAAAAGAAAAGTGTCGGATGAAACGTCCTTTTCATTTCCATACTCTCACCGACGACATCCTACTTTACTCCTTACCGACACTTTGGTATGCCTCTAAATTAATTCAAATTTCAAATCAGTCATAAACTCATAATAGCATAGGGTTTAGTTAGTTTGAAACACTAAACTACCGACTAATGCATATATCAGATTTTTACTTAGCATTACTACAAGTCTACAACCACACATATTATCCACAGTCCACACCCACCATTAAACCACTTTCTCCTTTCAAAAAAAAAAAAAAAAGAAAAGTTATAAATATATATACCATCTTAAAACCAACTAGTTGTAAGATGAATAGCTCCGGACACTTATAAATACATTACGAATTCATTTGTTGTCCAATGTGGGACATCACTCAACACGCCCACTCATGTGTGCGCTCTTTTTTTTTTTTGCGGCTAACACTGGATATTTATGGGTTACGTGGAGTCTGTGTGGTCGTTTGACCAACTACGGGTGAACCTTGTTCTGTTACCATGTAAGTTTGTAGGGTTCCATCTTAAAATCATTTGGTTGTAAGAGGAATTCATTTGTTGTCCACATCACTCAACATTAATAAACTATAATAAACTATAGTTCCATCTTAAGATGTACTCCCTCCGTCTCACAAAAAAACTTCTCATTTGACTTTTGCACAAGTTTTTAGGTGATAGTTAGTGGTGGTGTCATTGATAATACTTTTGATTAAAATATAAAGTTGAATTGGAGAGAGAAAGATAGTTAGTGGATATTAGTGGTGGGGTCTTTAATAATAATAGTTTTTTTATTGTGTGGAGCCCATCAAATATGGGAAATGGAAAGTTTTTTGTAGGACAAAAATTTAGAGTGAAATAGGAAGTTTTTTGTGGGACGGAGGGAGTATAATTTTATGTTTAAATGAAATTTTAATATTCAGTAATTAAACGTTATTGTTTGCTCAAATACCATAATTGAAAAAGAGTAATGGTATTTAGGCGTACCACTTGGTCCTACTCATAGGCCTACTCATTAGATGAAGACACATGTCAAAATAAAGAGATAATATTAGGAGAGATAATTAGTGGAATACACATGTCAACCTATCAAATGGGTATGACTATGAGTAGGACTAAATGGTATGACTAAATATAACTTCCTCTGTCCCACAAAAAACTTCTCATTTAGCTTTTATACAAGTTTTTAGGTGATAGTTAATAGTGGGGTCATTGATAATACTTTTGATTAAAATATAAGGTTGGATTGGAGAGAGAAAGATAGTTAGTGGGTATTATTGGTGGGGTCTTTAGTAATAATATTTTTTTATTGTGCGGAGCCCGTTAAATATGGAAAATGAGAAGTATTTTGTGGGACAAAAATTTAAAGTAAAATAGGAAGTTTTTGTGGGACGGAGGAAGTATTTCTCTTTGAAAAAACCCATAGTTGAAAAATATTAGATCACAAGATCCAAAACTTTGACACAATTGAAAAAAGAGAAAAATTGTTGTAAAAGTAATGTGGTTATCACTTGTCATAATGTATCATAAATATCGCATATGGATTGCAATGGATTTGGGGACATAATGAGGTACCAACATAATAAAAGTCAAACGATCAAACCGGCTGGTAAGTAAAGGCATAATGTCCCCACCAGTGTTGTAAAACTTACCTAGGTTCTTTGTCATGACACCTTACATGTATTTTCGGTGCATAATCATTATTTGATCGAGCTAGAAATTTTTTCCAAATATTTAAGCTCTTATTGATCTTTTTTAACTAGATTGATCCTATACAAAGACGGCTTGTTGAATTATTGAAATTAGTTGATCTTAGTCCAGTACGTATCTTAAACTGTATGAGTTTAAATCGTCTTATTTGTAACCCTATTCTCATTAGTAAGTTTGATCAATCATTTCAGTTATTTAGTTAATTAGTTTAATATGTTTTCTCGTTAAATCAGATACCAAAATATAGTTTAAGCTTCTTGCAAACTGAAAATGGATCATGATACTTGAAAGACGGCCATCTATATAAAAATTTTGACACTTCATATATAATTACACGTTTAACGTATATTTGAAAGGCAAAGAGTGCAATACCACACGTATTATATAAATCTTGCATATATTCGATGAAATTTGTGTAGGAGCTAATACCAATTTTATTAATTAAAATACAATATAATTGGGAAATGACTAAAACAAATACAAGATTGAAACAAAATATGTAGAAACAAAGATGAAAAGAGTTTTGGTTGAGTCTCGTGAAATTCACGATCCCCTTAAAATAGATTCGTTGTCTATTTCCCATGGTAAAACAACCGAGTAGTTTTACACTACCGAATATAATCCAAGCCCGAACACTTATCGAAAGTTCTTGTGTTTAAGGAACACTAAAAATTGAGAGAGCAAATTGTGATGCTTGTAAGTGGGTGTAGACAAGTTGGTGAATGTGTGTCTAACAAATGAACCACACCATCTCTATTTATACTAGAACATGATTATGGGTATAATGACCTTCATTAATATCATTATGGTCATTATTTCAATTCAATACAAAGAAAATAAAACCACTAATTCAAATATATATTTTAATGACAAACATTAAAATATAAATATTATTATCAATAATATTATTTGAATACACTCCACTAATTAAACCAAATGGCAAAACCGAGTGGCAAACCCGAACCCCTATGAAACCCGGGAGACAAGCGTTGATAGGTTCAAGTTCCCACTAGTTCATTTGTTTTATTTCTTTGTTTCATACACCCCACTTTGAGAGTCGATATCTCATTCACCACAACTACATTTTGGACATACCAACCATTAATTATATATAATAAAATATATAATTATAAGTGTCCAAAATTTTCCAACAATCCCCACATGAATAGAGATCGATCGAAAACACAATAAAATTTCGATAAATGTTCAGCAGTTAAGTCTTGCAAAGGATAGGTAGGTGTTAGCCTTTGAAAATTCCCTTGAGAAGAACACTTAGTCTCCTAGTAGTCAGTAGACGCGATGTCCTTGAACTGAATCCGCCTTTTGTGTAGACGACAGTATACATTCTCACAAGACTCTCCCTGACTTGTTCATATCCTCTTATCGTGCCCGTCTTGGTCATGAACACTGCCTGGTTCTGCGAGAGCTACTAAGAATTGTGCCCCAACAATTCCATTCGAAGCGACCCCACTTCTCCCTCACATAGGTGATTCTCTACAAGGAATCATTAAAAGTCATAGTGCTTATCCTCATTGTCACTGAACTAGGAATGGACTAGGAAGTAGTACAATCTACTCCCTTTAAAGAATGTTTGGAGGAATTCCGTTACCCCACAGTGACATCCCTTCGTTTATACAATTAGGTTGTCCTATTGAACCTAGATCTTGGGATCTCCAGTCAATTAGGTTAGGTTTCCTTCGCATAAACTTTATTCCAAGGGCTTTAGTCTCATTCCACAATAACTAACTCTACACTTAAGCATTTTATCATAAGCGGATCCGCGATGTTATCATTTAACTTTTAAATAGTTAATCTTGATAACTTCAATTGAGAGTAGTTTTCATATCGTATTATGTCTTACCATTATACATTGTACACTTGACTAATGTAAATGTAAAACAATGATATATACCAATTTATACATCAATTATTTGGAACATCCTCCTTAATTGATGTAACTTTAGAAAGATGAATGAGTACCTTAGCAAGGTACCCCCACATTTGTAGGTATTTATAAGACGATTTTCTTTCAAACCAAATTCGTACGATGTTTCATCTATCCTTCACGAGGTATCTTATATAAAAGATAAGTAGTCGACCTACGACATACCCCCACATTTGTACGTACTTATGATACGGTTTCTTTCAAACCAAAGTTTGTACAATGTTCATTTTAACCTCACAGGGTATCTTAAATAAAAGATAATTAGTCGACGCATGACGTACCCCCACATTTGTAAAAATTAATGTATCAATTACTTTCCATTAAGTAAAATTACACATTTCCGTGTATATCAAGGAGTTTTGGTTATTTCTTTCAACCAAATGGAAGGATGAATTTGTTATGTTTGTGAGTTGAATCAATAATGAATGTTGGTGGTATGCAATTCAATTAATTAAAACAAATTTAATTAAATTTATATGGCATAATCAACCATGTTAAATATTTAACAATTAAATGAACAACTTTATTAGCATTTTATCAAAATCGCGGTTACAAGTTGTCACATTTAATTTTAACATTTTTACCAACAACACTTCCACATTTTGATAACACAATTCCATTGGATTCAATCACAACCCGAATAACAAACTTAGTAAGCAACAATCCGGGCAACAATCCGGACCCAAGATTTTTATGAATCCCCGGAACATACAAGATGTTGCTCAACATGACATCATTTCCGAAAGTCATCCTTAAGATAACATTTCCTTCACCTTTGATATATGTGGTAGCTGAGTTTCCCATAAAGAGTTTTTAATCATTTTTCAACATCTTTGAAAATGATAAACATATTTTTATCGAAACACACATGACGGGTAGCACCCGTATCGACATACCATCCACTTGAATCGGTTCGCACCAAATTTACTTCCGACAAATCGGAAATCATGGCCACATTATGCACATCTTCCTTCATGTACATTTCCATGTTAGGCATTGTACAATATTTGTCATTTTTATCAAATAAAAAATGCAAATTTGACCAATAAGCCTCAACAATCAAAATGTTCCAATTAGTAGTGAGATATATTTCAAGTATCATCTTATCAAGAATCAACTCAAGAAGCCAAATACTATTTCGTATCTTACTCACTAATTTAAACCAACATTATTCCCAAGTCTCACAATTTGAAAGTAAAATTTTAGATGCCAGAGCAATCCATAGATATAAAATCCGAAGAATTTAACTTTTACCAAATTTGAGAAAATTCAAGTAACCAAAGTTATCTTGAAATTTTAAAGCAACACAACCTTTTTATTTCAAAAATCTTATAATTTCCAAATATCTCACATTATGAGACTATATTCAAGAAACCAAAGTAATCTTGATATGTATAAAATGGAAATTAAAAATTTTCAAAGAAAAATCTCTATAATTCAAGATAACAACAATAATGTAAAATTTCAATCCAAAAACATGTAATTTCCAATTAGTTTCACAAATCGAAACCATATGCCATGAAGCCAAAGCTACATTGACATGAAGAAAAAGGAAATCACTTGAACATATATTATTTTCTAAACTCAATAACAACCAATCACAAGTTTCATAAAGAAACCCCAATAATTATCAAACTTTGAAAGCAAAATTCTAGATGCCAAAGCAATCCATAGATAAAAATCCGAAGAATTTTAGCTTTTACGCAAGTATGAGAAAAATCAAGTATCCAAAGCAAACTTGATCACCAAAAATTTTAAATCCAAAATTGTTTTAAACAATATATCAAGTTATTCAAAATCAAACTTTGAAAACTTGATATAATAAACTTTAAATCCAAAATTTTGATTTAACAATTTATAATAAATTTAACCAAACATCTTGTTTTACATAAACATTTCAATCAAAACTTTTTCCGAATCGATGCTATTAAAAAGCAAAAATCGGAAAAAAAATATATATATGTATTTTCCAACCGGTATTAGCAAGAGAAGAAAAATATATTTTAAGTTTGTAGGAACTAATACCAATTTTATTAACTAAAATACAATATAATTGGGAAATGACTAAAACAAATACAAGATTGAAACAAAATATGTAGAAACAAAGATGAAAAGAGTTTTGGTTGAGTCTCGTGAAATTCACGATCCCCTTAAAATACATGCGTTGTCTATTTCCCAGGGTAAAACAACCGATTAGTTTTACACTACCGAATATAATCCAAGCCCGAACACTTATCGAAAGTTCTTGTGTTTAAGGAACACTAAAAATTGAGAGAGCAAATTGTGATGCTTATAAGTGGGTGTAGACAAGTTGGTGAATGTGTGTCTAACAAATGAACCACACCATCTCTATTTATACTAGAACATGATTATGGGTATAATGACCTTCATTAATGTCATTATGGTCATTATTTCAATTCAATACAAAGAAAATAAAACCACTAATTCAAATATATATTTTAATGACAAACATTAAAATATAAATATTATTATCAATAATATTATTTGAATACACTCCACTAAACCGAATGGCAAAACCGAGTGGCAAACCCGAACCCGCATGAAACCCGGGAGACGAGCGTTGATAGGTTCAAGTTCCCACTAGTTCATTTGTTTTATTTCTTTGTTTCATACACCCCACTTTAAGAGTCGATATCTCATTCACCACAACTACATTTTGGACATACCAACCATTAATTATATATAATAAAATATATAATTATAAGTGTCCAAAATTTTCCAACAATTTGAACTCACAATATCTTAGTTGAATGAACACTCCAATACTACCATGACAAATCAAAGTAAAAACCAAGAAAGTTGGCGGTCGTCATACCACACCTCTTCATACCAGGGGCGGAATTGGTATAGAGCACACGGTGGCACGTGCTGTACTCGAAAAAAATTCGGTACGGTAAATTTTCGGGACTTTTTTATTGTTATAGTATTTTAAATACATTAATATATATCCGAAAAGGCGAAATAAGATGCATCCATCTACTAGTGCAGCTGGCTAGCACTCCTTGTATCTATATAAGGAGGTCATGAATTCGAATCTTATTGTTGCTATTTTTTTAAATCAACTTTTTTTCCTTTCTAAGCTCTATATTACAAGGGTTTTTCTTTCTCAACCTATATATTTCAATTTTCTTCTTTTTTTACCTTATATATTTAAAAAAAAATTTAGACCAAACATTTCAAATCATTTTCCTTTATTGTCCTTATTCAATACTTTAATTATAAAAAATAATATAATTTTATAAACCAAAATTTTTATAGATTAAAAACCTATTTAATATCTCAAATCAATCTTAAAAAACCCTCTAACTATTAATTAATAGTTCACACCCAAACACAACCATAACATTTGAACCAAATAAAAAACATAAAGTGTGTATTTTAGATTTTGTAATATGTTTATAAAATTAATAATTCTTTTGTAGGTTAATGAAATATATTATTGAAGATTTGTTGGTGTATATAACTAAAAAGGGTGATATGTAATATAACTTTTTTTGTGTTAAATTTGTTTTTGTTTCGGGGCGTTGTCACTGGGATCCCATTAGATGTCGTAGTCCCCTTAACCCCGTTTTTTTATCACCACAAGGGTGCTACCGCTGATGAAAGTTTCTAATTCCGCCACTGCTTCATACCATACAGTGTGGCTGCCAATTGTCCGCCAAACGAAAATCACCAACGCAATGACGATCGCTAAACGAAGGGAAGGCAGGGTTTGCAGCGGGTAACATTAATCCATTTAACTAGTGTAAGACCCACTTAACACCCATCCGACTTTAACACCAAAGAGGCAACAAAATAACTAAGACTGTGCGTAATGGGTGACCGTTCGCAGTTTGGTCACCCCTGCCACATCTGCGCCACATCAGCTTTCTCTCTCCTGATCAATCACACGACCAGACAGCGACCAAATGCCCGTAATGGGTGACAGTTCGGAAAAAAAAATTTAATTTAAATTAAAAACAAATACATTAATTATAAAAAAAAACATTACATTAATAATTAAAAAAAACATAAATAAAAATAACATTACATTAAATACTAAAAAAAAATAAACTATCAGTCCAAATTATATTTGGCCCTGATTTTCGCCATCTTTGCCAAAACCCACTCAAGATTTCTGCTGGTGAGGTGATCATGGGACGAATTGTAGAATTCCATGTGCTTGAGCTCTTGGGTATCTTTTTGTATCTCCATGAAATCAGATATGTTCGCTTTGCGGAAGTCAAAAAATTCGTCTGTGGCCTCTTTCCAATGCCCGACTAATTCCTGAGCCGATGATGGCGGGGGGTACCGTAATCCACATTTAGCCCTGGAGTTCGACTTGATGACATTTTCGGAAGTGTCGATCCAAGCCTTGCATAAGCCTATCTCTTCAAGCTTCGTCCATGACGCGCTTCCGCCGGTCACCCCCTTTGTCGGTGGTTGACGCCTTTTTGGTACCTTTTTTGGCGCTACAACGGGCTCGGGCTCGTCGGACGACTCGAAAGACTCGACGTCGAGGGGCGCGGCTGGAGTGGCGGGGGAACCACTTTGTGTTCGTGGTTGGTAGTCGTATTGGTCGAGCCCGGCGAAAGGATCAAAATTTTGGTGGTCGTATTGGTCCCCACCAAAATAATTTTGATAACCTTGTTGTGGTACTTGTTGATATTGTGGTGGTTGTTGTTGTGGTCGGTATGGTTGTGGGAAGTAGGGGGGAGCAAATGGATTATTTTGATAACCTTGTGGGATTTGGTGACTTGTTTGGTGTACGAAACCGGGTGGTCGAAAGTTGATCGAGGGTGATTGAGAGGGTGTAGTAGAGGGTGCTTCGCGGCGAGATTTTGTAGCCTTTCCTTTGTTCTTGGAGGAAGACATTTTTAGAGATGATGATTGAGAGAAATGAGTGTGTGTTTGAGTTTTAGAGAGAAATGAAAGTTGTGAATTATTTGGTAGAAGAATTGGGTATTTATAGGGTAAAAAAAGGGGTAAAAATTAAATTTGAAGGTGTAAAAGAGCCGTTGGAGGGGGTGTTGTTTACGTTGAACGGTCGAGTGGGAACGGTCGAATAGTCGACCGTTGGAGGAGGTCGACGCGTCGGGGAGGGCCGGGTGTAACGGGGGGGACGCGTCGGGGGTGTCGAGTTGGCGGGTCGCGACCGTTCGTTTGGTCGCCCGATACGCACGGTCTAACACTCATGTTAAAACTTAAAAGGTCAAAAAGTCTTTAACATAGCTATTGTAACACCCGTATTTTTAAAACATCATTTAAATCATTTAAAATACATTTTCCCAATATCTGACATATTGTCCAAAATACAGTTTAACAAAAACTTTAAAACTTATATCAGAGTTTACAAAAATACGGTGTCACCAAGTATATCAAAACCATAGGCAACGGGATCTACCTAATAGCTCCCGAGCTAAGCATCTCTAGGCCACTTCTAGTGCAACCTTCTATCACTTCAAACCTGTACCTGAGTACATAGCCACAAAACAAACATAGTACGTGAGACAAAATAGTCTCGTGAGATACATGGGTTTTAGACCCCAATAATAATACTCGTTTCATAAATATATAGACATATATAAAAACTATCTCACTACCATCTAGTCACCCTAATGTGACTCTATCATCCTTGCTTTCCTAGCAATCATATCTAGTTATCGGGTTGCCCCCGAACTAACTAGAACCACATTAACTTATTAACCGGGGATCCCCCGCATTAATAAGCTTCAACCATATCTAATACATAAACATATACGTACTAGAAACATACCGGGGATCCCCCGCATTGCTCAAGATAACGGCAAGAGGGAATCGCCCAATCTACCGATACCTGCCTTACTCGCCGGAATACGTCCAGTTAGCAAGACTACTAACGTGGGTGAGTCGATGGGAATCCACCCAACTGCCCCTCACTCCACACCTCATGACCGGGGATCCCCCACGTCATCACATCATCTCATTCTTATCATAACTCATCAGTTATTCCAATCAAAGCCTTCGGCTATCACGTAATCATCAAACAAGTTAGTTATCTAATAATAACTATATATAACTAGTTCAACATAGTGTGAACGTACCTGTATGGTCCCACGGACCCGATCATACCCACATTTACTTCTACCTCTATGACCCTAGGAGGTCCATACTTACTTATCGCATAAGATACATTTCTTATATATCGATATCATAATACTTTTATCTTTCCATTGACAATAATACATAATTATTACTAGTCACATCATAAGCATTTTCATATATATATTCGTTCTTTACTTCCATTAGTAAATCTTACCAATAGATACTCATTACTACAAAATCATTTCCAATTGCTTTACTAATACATATTTATTAATAAAGACTCAATATGCACTCTTTTACTCATTATCTTTATTATTATAGCACATTAATAAAGATTCAGTTATTACTTAGTTTAGCGTACTACTTCCAATATCATCAATCATACTAGACATATTCTAGTATCACAATATACCTATTTTCTCATCTTTTCAGTCAATATCTTTATCAAAACATTTATTAATAAAGACCCACGAAATATCATATGTATTTCAAAACCATTTACTATGTACTCAGTTTTTAAAGTCTCATGTACTCACCTTAGCAATAAGATGCTCCAACCGTATTCTTTCCGCCAATTTCTTTGCTCCAACAATCAATCAGCTTTTCAAGACTTCACCAAAAGCCTAATACAATAATCACAAGATTAGTAACATCACATTCCACTACCAATGTGTCCATCTATCTCTAGATAACACTTACTAACTCATTTCCCCCAATTATGGTGATTTACCAAACCCTAGGTTTAACCAACCCGTAAGATTCTTACAAATCATTATCATACACTTGTTTTCCTTGTTAATACATCATCTATCAAGTGTATACACCATTTATATCACCATAATCCATAACCCCAAGAACTAGGGTTTCAAACCCATACATCAAAATACATAGATCTTAAGCTACGAAGATCAAAGAGTGAAGATATACCTTTAATCTTTAACTAGGAGTGAAATCAATCAAGATTCGTGGAGGAATCACTCAAGAACTGCACTAGAGCTCCAAAAATCGCCAAAGAGGTATCTAGGGTTTTAAGATAGCACAAATGGCTGAAAACCCGATTTAAAGCTGCTCGACCAAAGTTCACGGCGCGAACTAAGTTCGCGTCGCTAACTTTCCCCATCGTGAACTTTTCCCGATCGCTACCCAGTCGCGAACTCGATTAACCAAAATGCCCAAAATCCCTGTTTGATGTTCCCGATCGGGAACCATAGTTCGCGTCGCGAACTTGCCTATGCAGCAAGGCTGCATTTTTCGTTCTTTGTCTCGACCCGGTTTCGCCCATAACTTTCTCATACGGTGTCCAAACGACACGAAACCAATTCCTACGTTCTTTAAACGATTTATCCTTATTTATCATATTTTTATTCAATTTATTTATTTACAAATTTCGGGTCGTTACAACTATCCACCCCTTAAAAGGATTCCGTCCTCGGAATCACTAAAATCTCCAACCTATATTCACCCGAGCATTACGCCCTCATTTCCTTGTGGTCATTACCACCAAACTTTCCTCATTCCTATTCCTTCAACATTACATATTCAAACATTCACTTAACTTCGTTAAGTCCGAACGGTCAAGACCCAACTTTAAAAACTCATAATACTCAAACGGGTCAAAATTTCACAATTTGACCATAACACCGTCATTTTCTCGACCAATCCTTTCATTCTCATAACAATGGTATGACACAATCATACCATTAACTAATTGATTAAAACGAATGTCAAACTCTAGCCTTGACCAAGCCGATATATCCCGACATTGGTATATCCCCACATTGTCTACCCTTTGACTTAAGCACAAAGTCAACTATACCTTAACATTTTCCCTTCTCGTTAAGGGTTTCATAAATCCTCCTCTCCTTTACAATTTACCTTTAATTTATGATTCAATTACAGTCTTACACTCGATTCCCAATTTCAACATTGAAATCACCCAAACGGGTCAAGTCGTATAAACCGACTACGATTCAATCAACCATCTCATCAACTTTTTCACAAACACATAATCGACACATTATGCTATCAATATTCATTAGTAAATCAAAACGAGTCAAAGTCCATCTTAGACCAATTCAACCAATCACGGGTTGACTAACGTTGACTTTTACATAAAGTCAACCATACCTTTTCCAAACTAGCAATTTCCGTACACACGGCGTATCATTACCAACCCATCACTCTCAGTTCTACCCATTACTACTTTCTCAACAATCGTCCCCGTTAATCCAAGGGTCACACCTTAACATAAGGTCACAATAACATTTACCGTTTCTTGGCCTTCACTTGGTCACTCATACTATCACTTAGTATTCTTTCAACCATCTTTGTATCACATTGATCAACTTACATCATCGGTACTAGGCCCCCTACCATAATACGTCCCGCACCCTTATACGGTGTACTATGTCTTGGTTACCACATGGTAATTTGCTCACTAGGAGTTTCTCTTTCCTTCTATTCTATAAATCGTAGGCATCCCCTACATTTACATGACCTAAATGCAACCCGCATTTCAAGCCCAATTCTCATTTACCATAACATAATGGCAATACTCATTAACCACATGGTTCTACATTCATCATATTAACACATAAACATATACATACATATATATATATATACATATATATATATATATATCACGCCAATTCAATATAAACACCTCTATTGTGCACATATACAAACATATGTATATGTCACACCAATACCATCTGGTATCCATCCTTTCACATCACGTAGCTTTGCTACTTTCTCACTCGTTCAATCACCCAATTATTCGTCATGCATTCTAGCACCATTCAAATAATATCACATTATCGTTTTCTTTCATATCTAACATATTTCTCACTTGACATATTACTCTACACGATCCACATGACACCACCTTTTCATTGTCATATGCCTTTGAAGGCCATCATATAATGCACATGCATTGCATCTCGCGGAAAACTAGTAAAATCTCGTTTCACTTACACATTAACCACCATTGATCAGTTCATTTCATTTTTACCACATCTCCAAATCTTTTGTTACTACGGGAGTAGCTATCATTCCATTCCATTAATCATAACTCGCCGGTCATCCCGGTCATCTTTGAGTCAACCAATCGACTCCGGTCTACACTTGTAACCCATGACTTAGCACCCAATGGCCCAACACTCGATTTTTCTACTTTCATACATCGTGGGACTTAGGACTATTCCTTTCCCAATCGTAGTCTTACACTACACTACGTCATACATTATCACGCTATTGCTATGACACTTTTACCGACAACCTTCTTCTCACCTTAGATTATCGAATCCATCAATCCTGTCACATAACTTGCTATGGCTACGCGTCAACTTTTACTCAATTGTTTTCAACGATTAAATTTCGTCGTCCCCGACGCTTATTCTTTTCCACATATTTTCCATTTATAAATTCTAAGGTATCACTACACCTCAGTCATTCTTTCCTTTACCATTCACATATAATATTACATTACTTATCCGGATTCCCGCCGAATATCCAAATTCCATTTCCAAGGATCCTATTCCAAAAAATTTCATCCATACTAACAATTCTTATCAAGACTTAGTACTTCATTGTACTACTACACTTCTGTTAGAAATACTCACCATATCTCGTGTCTCATCCTTTTATACTACATATTAGTATCAACCCTTATATCCTTACTACATGCGACACACTTGTCTATAATCCTTTCCAATACATACTTCCACACACATCACTAACCGGGAAGACTATTCCCAAAAATAAACCCCCATGTCGTACGACTCGTCTCCAATTTCTAAAAGCACCAATTCGTGCAACAACCAAACAATTAAGCCATAATCACATAACATCAATCTTCACCTAAGATCTCCGAGGTTGCATCATGAACCCCCCTCTAGATTCCCTCCCGGGAAGACTTCCCCTTTTCAACTCACTCGTGAGTTCCTTTCACAACATATTGTACCGCACTCTCTTTCCCAAAGTTTCATACTACACGTTCCACCGTGTCAATGCCTCACCCCTTTAATTATATGGATGTCAAACTCATCATATCTTTCTTTCTTCGCTTGCTACTCTCTAGCACTTGCTCAATCCTCCGAATCCACCAATCGTGACCTCCGGTTCAGAACTTCCGAATTACTCAACGGTTTTACATGCTATGAAAACCTTATACAACATCCTTCCATTTCTTCCAACTAGGTCTTGCTACCTCTTTACGTAGCTACTTATCACTACGGACTTTGCCATTCGATGACTCTTCCTTCCTACGGGTATTGGAATCATTCCGCCCACCCTCATTCCTAACTCTTTCCAATCTAGTGGAGCTCGTCCACTTTCCACATTCATTCATTCGCCATACCAACATAACCAACCAACAAGATACAAACGGTCAACTCAACAGTTGAAAACAACACAGTTAGATCAAATCATGGCATTTCTCATAGGGGTCGGCCCTATCATACTAATGCCTTACGGTCTCAAAAGACTTCACATTGCACATTTCATAACAACTTCTATAGGTCCCCTAGGTTCAACCCTAAACTTAACATAAAGTCTCAAGGTCAACCTATCGATCTCAAGGAATCTTACATTCCTATTGCTACAGTCTAAGACTAGGATGGACATCCAACCTAATTCACTTAAACTATAGCTCTGATACCAAGTTGTAACACCCGTATTTTTAAAACAACGTTTAAATCATTTAAAATACATTTTTCCAATATTTGACATAATGTCCAAAATACAATTTCACAAAAACTTCAAAACCTATATCAGAGTTTACAAAAATACGGTGTCACCAAGCATATCAAAACCATAGGCAACGGGATCTACCTAATAGCTCCCGAGCTAAGCATCTCTAGGCCACTTCTTGTAACGACCCGAAATTTGTAAATAAATAAAATATGTAAAAATATGGGACCGGAGCTGGAACGCGAGTATGTCGCGTTGACTTCGCGCCGACTTCGCGTCGACTTCGCGGCGCGAGCCTGACGCGAAGTCTGGTAAAAGCGGCGACTAGGGGGCAGATCCGCGTCACTTCGCGACGCGAGCTCGGCGCGAGCGGGGCGCGAGCTCTTCCGACCAGAGCAATAAATTCAGGTTTTTAGCCATAAATGCATTTCCAAAACTCTAGTTTCTTCCATTGGCGATTTTGGAGTGCAGGAGCTGATTTGGGTCGATTTCTCCATCAAAGCTTGGTAGATTTCACTCCTAAGTGAAGATTAAAGGCTTTTGGTGAAGTCTTGGAAAGTTGATTGGATTGAGAAGCAAGAGATTGGGTGTCAAGAACACGGTTTGAGCATCTTATTGCTAAGGTGAGTACATGAGACTTTTAAACTGAGTACATAGTAAATAGTTTTGAAAATACATATGATATTTTATGGGTCTTTATTAATAAATATGTTGATAAAGATAGTGACTGAAAATGTATGAAAGTATGTAGAATGTGATACTAGAATATGTCTAGTATGATTGGTGAATTTGAAGTAAAATATGATAAATTAAAGTAATTATGGAATCTATGTTAATGAACCATAATAATGAAGTAATTGATTAAAAGAATGTATACGGAGCCTTTATTAATAAATATGTATTAGTAAAGCAATTGGGAATGATTTTATAGTAATGAGTACCTATTGGTAAGATATACTAATAAAAGTAAAGAACGAATATATATGAAAAGGAATATGATGTGACTAGTAATATTTGTGTATTATAGTCAAGGAAGAGATAAAAGTATTATGATACCGATAAAATAAGAAATGTATCTTATGTGTAAAGTGAGTATGGACCTCATAGGGTTCATAGATGTAGAAGTAAATGTGGTTGCTTACGATCGGGTCCGTGGGCCATACAGGTACGTTCACACTGTGTTGAACTAATTATATGTTGTTATTATTAGATAACTAACTTGTTTGATGATTGATGTGATAGCCGAAGGCTTTGTTTGGAATAACTGATGAGTTATGGTAAGAACGAGATGATGTGATGCTAGTTAGTTCGGGGGCAACCCGATAACTAGACATGGTAGTGCTTCTAGCTAGTTCGGGGGCAACCCGATAGTTAGATAGAATAGTGCTTCTGGCTAGTTCGGGGGCAACCCGATAGTTAGATAGAATAGTGCTTCTAGCTAGTTCGGGGGCAACCCGATAGTTAGATAGGGTAGTGCTTCTAGCTAGTTCGGGGGCAACCCGATAGTTAGATATGCTTGTGATTCTAGTTGGTTCGGGGGCAACCCGATAACTATATATATATGTATATATATATATATATATATATATATATATATATATATATATATATATATATATATATATATATATATATATATATATTGGAGTTCTAGCTAGTTCGGGGGCAACCCGATAGTTAGATATGTTGAGATCCTAGTTAGTTCGGGGGCAACCCGATAACTAGATATGATTGCTAGGAAAGCATTGGAACGATAGGGTCATTATAGGGTGGCTAGCTTGTAATGATGTAGTATATGTATATATATATATGTTCATATACATCTATTTATGAAACGACTATTGTTATTTGGGTCTAAAACCCATGTATCTCACGAGACTATTTTGTCTCACGTACTACGTTTGTTTATGGTTGTATACTCAGGTACAGGTTTGAAGTGATAGAAGGTTGCACTAGAAGTGGCCTAGAGATGTTTAGCTCGGGAGCTATTAGGTAGATCCCGTTGCCTATGGTTTTGATATGCTTGGTGACACCGTATTTTTGTAAACTCTGATATAGGTTTTGAAGTTTTTGTTAAATTGTATTTTGGACATTATGTCAAATATTGGAAAAATGTATTTTAAATGATTTAAACGTTGTTTTAAAAATACGGGTGTTACAACTTGGTATCAGAGCTATAGTTTAAGTGAATTAGGTTGGATGTCCATCCTAGTCTTAGACTGTAGCAATAGGAATGTAAGATTCCTTGAGATCGATAGGTTGACCTTGAGACTTTATGTTAAGTTTAGGGTTGAACCTAGGGGACCTATAGAAGTTGTTATGAAATGTGCAATGTGAAGTCCTTTGAGACCGTAGGGCATTGGTAAGATAGGGTCGACCCCTATGAGAAATGCCATAATTTGATCTAACTGTGTTGTTTTCAACTGTTGAGTTGACCGTTTGAATCTTGCTGGTTGGATATGTTAGTATGGCGAAAGAATAAATGTGAAAAGTGGACGAACTCCACTAAATTGGAAAGAGTTACGAATGAGGGTGGGTGGAATGATTCCAATACCCATATGAAGGAAGAATAATCGAATGGTGAGTCCCGTAGTGGGAAGTGTCTACATAAAAGGTAGCAAAGCATAGTCGGAAGAAATGGAAGGAATTGTGTAAGACTTTCATAGTGTGTAAAACTGTTGTGTAATTCGGAAGTTTTGAACCGAAGGTCACGATGTGGTGGATTCGGTAGAGTTGGCAAGTGCTAGAGAGTAGCAAATGAAGGAAGAACAATATGGCGACTTTGACGTCAACATTATTGAAGGATGAGGTGTTGACACGGTGGAATGTGTTGTATGAAACTTTGTGAAGGATAGCACGATAGAAGAGGTTGTGAAATGAAATCTCGAGGGAGTTGGAAAGGGGAGTTGACTCGGAAGGGCCACCTCGGAGATCTTGGGTAAAAAGAATGATTTGAGATTATGACGTTGTTGTTGTTGTTGTTGCACGAATTGGTGCCTATAGAAATTGTAGATAAGTTGTATGACATGGGGGTTAAATTCGGGAATAGTCTTCCCGGTTAGTATGTGTATAGAAATCATACATTGGAAATGATTATGGGCCGGTGTGTCGCATTTAGTAAAGATATATGGGTTGATGCTACTATGTAGTGTCAAAGGGGGAACCATGAGAATGGTAGATGTTGTCAACAAAAGAATGATAGTGTAATAAAGTACTAAGTCTTGGTAAGGATTGTGAGTTGGATGAGAATTATAGAAATAGAAGCTTTGGAAATGGGACTTTCATATTCGGCAGGAATCCGAATACGCAATGTAATGTTATTATACGTGAACGGTAAAGGAAAGAATGACTAAGGTATAGTGATACCTAGAAATTATAAATGGAAAATATATGGAAAAGAATAAGTGTCGGGAATGACGAATTTTGACTGTTGAAAACGGTTGAGTAAAAGTTGGCGCATAGCCATAGCAAGTTATGTGATAGTATTGATAAATTCGATGTCAAGGGTGAAAAGACAATGTATGTCATAGCGTAGTGTAAGACTACGATTTGAAAAGGAATATTTCGGAGTCCCACGATGTGTAAAAGTAGAACACCGAGTGTTGGGCTTTTGGTTGCGAGTGTGGACCGGAGTCGATTGTTTGACTCAAGGATGATTGGATTGGTCGGTGATTTTTGACTAATGGAATGTAGTGGTAGCTACTCCGACGGTGACGAAAGCCTTGGAAATTGTTAAGGAAATGAACCGGTTAAGGACGGTTAATGTGTAAGTGAAACAATAAATAGCAATTAGAGAATGTTATTAGTTACCCGTGGGGTACAATGCATGTGCATTATGTGATGGCCTTGGAAGGCATATGATAATGGAAAGACAATATTATATGAAATGTGTTAAGTAGTATGTCCAATGGGAGACATGTTAGATATGAAAGAAAACGATATGTGATATTATGAGAATGGTGCTAGAATGCATAATGAATAATTGGGCGATTGAATGAGTGAGAAAGTAGCAAAGCTACGTGTTGTAAAAAGATGGATACCAGATGGTATTGGTGTGACATATACATATGTTTGTATATGTGCACAATAGAGATGTATAGATGGTATTGGTGACATATACATATGTTTGTATATGTGCACAATAGAGGTGTTTATATTGAATTGGCGTGATATATATGTGTATATATATATATGTGTGTGTATATGTTTATGTGTTTATATGATGAATGTAGAACCATGTGGTTAATGAGTATTGCTATTATGTTATGGTAAATGAGAATTTGCTTTGAAATGCGGGTTGCATTTAGGCCATGTAAGTGTAGGGGATGCCTACGGTTTATAGAATAGGAGGAAAGACAAACTCCTAGTGAGCAAATTATCAGTTGATAACCAAGGTATGGTAAACTTGTATGAAATAGTGGAATCTGTTGCAATAGGAGAACTAATTCCGGTAATTGAGAATAAGAGTTATGATATTGATCGATGTGATGTAAAGATGGTTGAAAGAAAACTAAGTGATGGTGTGAGTGACCAGATGATGGTCAGGGATTGGTAAAGGTCGATGTGACCATATGTGAATGTACGACCCTCAGATAATTGGGGAGAAATTGAAGATGTGGAAAAACGGGGATAATTGTTAAGGGAACAATAATGAGTAGACCCAAAGGTGATAAATTAGTAATGGTGCCCCGTGAGTATGAAATTATTAGTTGGGAAAAGTGTGGTTGACTCTATGCAAAAGTCAAGATTAGTCAAATTGTGAATGGTTGACTCGGTCAAAGATGGGCTTTGACTCTCGTTATGAACGGTTAGTGAAGGTTGAGGGCATAATGTGCCGATTGTATGTATGTGAAAAGATTAATGGAATAGTTGAAATAGTTGTAGTCAGATTATACAACTTTGACCCGTTAGGGTGTTGTCAAGATTGAATGTGGGAATCGAGTATATGATTGTAGATGGATCATAAATTAAAGGCCAAATGAAAAGGAAAGAAGGATTTATGGGTTCCTTAACGAGAAGGGAAATTGTTAAAGCATAGTTGACTTTGTTCTTAAGTCAAAGGTTAGACGATGTTGGAATGTGGCAACTTAGTCGAAGCTAGACTTTGACATTCGTGTGGGTCAATTAGTTGATTTTAATGAGCGGGTCATGTCATTTTTATGTGTATAAAATGATCGGGTTTGATTGAAGGATTAAAAGTGTTGTGGTCAAATTGTGAAATTTTGACCCGTTTGGGTAGGTTGAGTTTAAAAATTTGGGTCTTGACCGTTCGGACTTAACGGAGTTAAGTGAACGTTTGGATGTAATGATAACGGAATAGGAATGAGGAAAGCTTGATGGTAGTGACCACAAGGGAATGAGAGCGGAATGCTCGGTTGTATGTGGGTTGGAATTTTTGAGTGATTCCGAGGACGGAATCCTCTTAAGGGGTAGATAGTTGTAACGACCCGAAATTTGTAAATAAATAAAATATGTAAAAATATGATAATTATGGATAAATCATATAAAACACGTAGGAATTGGTTTCGTGTCGTTTGGAGTCCGTATGAGGAAGTTATGGACGAAACCGTGTTGAAACCTAGACCGAAAAGTGCAGCCCTGCTGCACAGGCAAGTTCGCGGCGCGAGACAGGCGCGAGCGAAACGCGAGGTTGAGCAGAGGGACCAGAGCTGGAACGCGAGTATGTCGCGTTGACTTCGCGTCGACTTCGCGGCGCGAGCCAAGCGCGAGCCTGACGCGAAGTCTGGTAAAAGCGGCGACTAGGGGGCAGATCCGCGTCACTTCGCGACGCGAGCTCGGCGCGAGCGGGGCGCGAGCTCTTCCGACCAGAGCAATAAATTCGGGTTTTTAGCCATAAATGCATTTCCAATACTCTAGTTTCTTCCATTGGCGATTTTGGAGTGCAGGAGCTGATTTGGGTCGATTTCTCCATCAAAGCTTGGTAGATTTCACTCCTAAGTGAAGATTAAAGGCTTTTGGTGAAGTCTTGGAAAGTTGATTGGATTGAGAAGCAAGAGATTGGGTGTCAAGAACACGGTTTGAGCATCTTATTGCTAAGGTGAGTACATGAGACTTTTAAACTGAGTACATAGTAAATAGTTTTGAAAATACATATGATATTTTATGGGTCTTTATTAATAAATATGTCGATAAAGATAGTGACTGAAAATGTATGAAAGTATGTAGAATGTGATACTAGAATATGTCTAGTATGATTGGTGAATTTGAAGTAAAATATGATAAATTAAAGTAATTATGGAATCTATGTTAATGAACCATAATAATGAAGTAATTGATTAAAAGAATGTATACGGAGCCTTTATTAATAAATATGTATTAGTAAAGCAATTGGGAATGATTTTATAGTAATGAGTACCTATTGGTAAGATATACTAATAAAAGTAAAGAACGAATATATATGAAAAGGAATATGATGTGACTAGTAATATTTGTGTATTATAGTCAAGGAAGAGATAAAAGTATTATGATACCGATAAAATAAGAAATGTATCTTATGTGTAAAGTGAGTATGGACCTCATAGGGTTCATAGATGTAGAAGTAAATGTGGTTGCTTACGATCGGGTCCGTGGGCCATACAGGTACGTTCACACTGTGTTGAACTAATTATATGTTGTTATTATTAGATAACTAACTTGTTTGATGATTGATGTGATAGCCGAAGGCTTTGTTTGGAATAACTGATGAGTTATGGTAAGAACGAGATGATGTGATGCTAGTTAGTTCGGGGGCAACCCGATAACTAGACATGGTAGTGCTTCTAGCTAGTTCGGGGGCAACCCGATAGTTAGATAGAATAGTGCTTCAAGCTAGTTCGGGGGCAACCCGATAGTTAGATAGAATAGTGTTTCTAGCTAGTTCGGGGGCAACCCGATAGTTAGATAGGATAGTGCTTCTAGCTAGTTCGGGGGCAACCCGATAGTTAGATATGCTTGTGATTCTAGTTGGTTCGGGGGCAACCCGATAACTAGATATATATATATATATATATATATATATATATATATATATATATATATATATATATATATATATATATATATATATATATATATATTGGAGTTCTAGCTAGTTCGGGGGCAACCCGATAGTTAGATATGTTGAGATCCTAGTTAGTTCGGGGGCAACCCGATAACTAGATATGATTGCTAGGAAAGCATTGGAACGATAGGGTCACTATAGGGTGGCTAGCTTGTAATGATGTAGTATATGTATATATATATGTTCATATACATCTATTTATGAAACGACTATTATTGTTATTTGGGTCTAAAACCCATGTATCTCACGAGACTATTTTGTCTCACGTACTACGTTTGTTTATGGCTGTGTACTCAGGTACAGGTTTGAAGTGATAGAAGGTTGCACTAGAAGTGGCCTAGAGATGTTTAGCTCGGGAGCTATTAGGTAGATCCCGTTGCCTATGGTTTTGATATGCTTGGTGACACCGTATTTTTGTAAACTCTGATATAGGTCTTGAAGTTTTTGTTAAATTGTATTTTGGACATTATGTCAAATATTGGAAAAATGTATTTTAAATGATTTAAACGTTGTTTTAAAAATACGGGTGTTACACTTCTAGTGCAACCTTCTATCACTTCAAACCTGTACCTGAGTACATAGCCACAAAACAAACATAGTACGTGAGACAAAATAGTCTCGTGAGATACATGGGTTTTAGACCCCAATAATAATACTCATTTCATAAATATATAGACATATATAAAAACTATCTCACTACCATCTAGTCACCCTAATGTGACTCTATCATCCTTGCTTTCCTAGCAATCATATCTAGTTATCGGGTTGCCCCCGAACTAACTAGAACCACATTAACTTATTAACCGGGGATCCCCCGCATTAATAAGCTTCAACCATATCTAATACATAAACATATACGTACTAGAAACATACCGGGGATCCCCCGCATTGCTCAAGATAACGGCAAGAGGGAATCGCCCAATCTACCGATACCTGCCTTACTCGCCGGAATACGTCCAGTTAGCAAGACTACTAACGTGGATGAGTCGATGGGAATCCACCCAACTGCCCCTCACTCCACACCTCATGACCGGGGATCCCCCGCGTCATCACATCATCTCATTCTTATCATAACTCATCAGTTATTCCAATCAAAGCCTTCGGCTATCACGTAATCATCAAACAAGTTAGTTATCTAATAATAACTATATATAACTAGTTCAACATAGTGTGAACGTACATGTATGGTCCCACGGACCCGATCATACCCACATTTACTTCTACCTCTATGACCCTAGGAGGTCCATACTTACTTATCACATAAGATACATTTCTTATATATCGATATCATAATACTTTTATCTTTCCATTGACAATAATACATAATTATTACTAGTCACATCATAAGCATTTTCATATATATATTCGTTCTTTACTTCCATTAGTAAATCTTACCAATAGATACTCATTACTACAAAATCATTTCCAATTGCTTTACTAATACATATTTATTAATAAAGACTCAATATGCACTCTTTTACTCATTATCTTTATTATTATAGCACATTAATAAAGATTCAGTTATTACTTAGTTTAGCATACTACTTCCAATATCATCAATCATACTAGACATATTCTAGTATCACAATATACCTATTTTCTCATCTTTTCAGTCACTATCTTTATCAAAACATTTATTAATAAAGACCCACGAAATATCATATGTATTTCAAAACCATTTACTATGTACTCAGTTTTTAAAGTCTCGTGTACTCACCTTAGCAATAAGATGCTCCAACCGTATTCTTTCCGCCAATTTCTTTGCTCCAACAATCAATCAGCTTTTCAAGATTTCACCAAAAGCCTAATACAATAATCACAAGATTAGTAACATCACATTCCACTACCAATGTGTCCATCTATCTCTAGATAACACTTACTAACTCATTTCCCCCAATTATGGTGATTTACCAAACCCTAGGTTTAACCAACCCGTAAGATTCTTACAAATCATTATCATACACTTGTTTTCCTTGTTAATACATCATCTATCAAGTGTATACACCATTTATATCACCATAATCCATAACCCCAAGAACTAGGGTTTCAAACCCATACATCAAAATACATAGATCTTAAGCTACGAAGATCAAAGAGTGAAGATATACCTTTAATCTTTAACTAGGAGTGAAATCAATCAAGATTCGTGGAGGAATCACTCAAGAACGGCACTAGAGCTCCAAAAATCGCCAAAGAGGTATCTAGAGTTTTAAGATAGCACAAATGGCTGAAAACCCGATTTAAAGCTGCTCGACCAAAGTTCACGGCGCGAACTAAGTTCGCGTCGCTAACTTTCCCCATCGTGAACTTTTCCCGATCGCTACCCAGTCGCGAACTCGATTAACCAAAATGCCCAAAATCCCTGTTTGATGTTCCCGATCGGGAACCATAGTTCGCGTCGCGAACTTGCCTATGCAGCAAGGCTGCATTTTTCGTTCTTTGTCTCGACCCGGTTTCGCCCATAACTTTCTCATACGGTGTCCAAACGACATGAAACCAATTCCTACGTTCTTTAAACGATTTATCCTTATTTATCATATTTTTATTCAATTTATTTATTTACAAATTTCGGGTCGTTACAGCTATGACACAGTCACCTTATCTAGTGCTCTTATGCGAAACAAAAGTAGGGTGCAAATGAACAAAATTCTAAATGGAGGTTAGAAAATGCATAGTAGAAAAAAGAGAGGGTTTAATTAGGAAAATTTAGCCTAACGTTACCGAATGAGAATTGACTTGTTTAAACACTTGTTACTTCATCTAAATCAAATTAAAAATTTTTAATATGAGTTTGACTAACTCATGTCTTAAGGGCATGAGATAAGGAGTATTGTAGAATACATTAAATGAAGTTTAATTTTAACAACTATTATATACGGAGTACATTAAATGAAGTTTAATTTTAACAACTATTATATACATTTTGCAAGATAAATAGTAATTGTAAGATCAATAAATACTTTTATCTCATACCCTTAAGGAATAAATTAGAAAAACTCATTTAATATTTATACTTATAATTAAGGGTAAATTACAGAAATTATCCCTGTGGTATACCCGATTCTGCATTTCTGTACCTAAACTTTTTTTGTCGGTTTTTTTTGTCCTTAAAGATTTTTGGATTTCACTTTGCTGTCCCTCCGTCCAATTCAGTCTCTTTTTAGCCGTTAAGCCCCATCACGTGCTTAAAACGTGAGGGTAATTTCGTCTTTTCCCCAATCTTCTACTTCACATTTAAACCTGCAAAAAAAAACCCTTTTTTCATTTTTTTTATTTTTCAATCTGATTTAACAAAATCTTGTTCATCATAAACTCCTAAAACCAAAATCAAAAACCTAATTTAACAAAATCATAATGTATTAATTCTCACCATTTGATTACATAATCTTTGTGGAATACGAGAGGTAAGGTTGTTAACATAAGGGGCTGTTGAAGATGATGAAATGTCCACAAAACGAAATGCCCAAAATGAGAAACGAGATCTGCGTACACAAAATCAGATATGTGAAAACAAAATAAAGTTTGGAGAGTAAGATTTCTTCATTTTAAAACTCAGATTTGTTCGAGTTCGAGTTCTTGAAAGCTAGATCTGTTAAAACTCGAGTTTCCGGCGGTGGCACAGAAGAACAAGTGAAGAAGAGAGGTTTTTGGAGAAAGGGTTGTGTTCGATTCCTTTTTGCCCTCGTTCGTTCACTACCGGAGGAATTATTCAGGCAGTAGCGGTGGCAGAAAAGGAGGAGGCGTCGGTATCGGCAGCGGCTGCTGCGGTGTATGGTTTCAAGTACTTCCGGCAACTCCTTAAGGTCAGATTTGTCCATCGAAGCTCGATTCACAAACAGTGTTGATTCACAAACGCGATTGTTCAGATTTGTTTATGTTTCCTTTAAAAATGGTGATTTTGATTTGGTTTGATTTTGTATTTTTATTTCCCTTTGGACTTGATTTCACCGCCATCACCACCGTTGGGTCAGATCTGTGTTGTTTTCTTCAGAAATGGTGATTTTTGTTGCCATTTTTGGGTTGCGATTTGATTTTGTGAAATTGTGATTTTTGAAGAATCGGAAATGAAGAATCCTTTCCGTTATAGTTTTTGCTCAATTATGATTTCTTTAGTTGCAGGTTTAAATCTATAATTTTGTAAGTTGCAGGTTTAGATTTTTTGATTTTAAGATGAAGAAGATGATAGAAGAGTTAGGGATTTTAGGTCAGAGATGAAGATTATTCTTGAACAACAACGAAATGATAAAAAGAGATAGTTGAGTGTTGTTGATGATGAAAAAGATAATATGAAAGTACAACTTTTAAAACACATGTTACATGTAACTCAAACAAAAAGACGAAATTACCCTCACGTTTTAAGCATGTGATGGGACTTAACGGTTAAAATAGACGGAATTGAACGGAAGGATAGAAAAGTGAAATCCAAAAATATTTAAGGACAAAAAAACCGACAAAAAAATGTAAGGACAGAAATACAGAATTGGATATACCACAGGGACAATTTCTGTAATTTACCCTATAAATAATAATTCTTTTATCTCATCCTTAATTAGTTACCAAGATATGTGTATCAAATAATTTTAAATTGTCTTGATAAAGTAAAATGGGTCTGAAATAAATCAATTCCCTTACCCAAAAAAGTCAATGACTGTAGAAAAAAGCAAAGGGTCCACGGAAATATTAAAAGTAAGATCCAAATCATCCACAAATAAGAACGGCCCCACGACCTTTTGTAAACGTGTCACGTTTTCCCAATAATATTACTTCCTCCGTATCAAAATAAGTGACACACTTTTCATTTTAGGGTGTATCAAAATAAGTGACACACTTTGAAAACTTTCCTTATTTGGTAATAATAGTGAGACTCATACCCACTAATTATCCACTTTAATAAATTGATATTACCCTTATACCCTTATTTTTACTTTTAAAACTCATTAATATCATTTTAATCAAGAAAAGTGGGACCCATCCTCCACTAATTATGTACTTTAATCTATTTAAACCTCTACTTTAATCTTTTACCTCAAAAACGTGTAATCCAATTTGTGTCACTTATTTTGATACGGAGGAAGTATTATAAAATGATTAATTCACTATCTTTTTCTAATTTTATACTTTTTCCAATTCAAAATAAGTGCTCTACTTTTACTTTCATCATTTTTAATACAAAACATTATAATAGAGATTATGATAGATTAAAGAGGATACTTAGTGAAGAAAAGTCCCACAATATAATCTTTGATTTTATTGAAGAAAGAGAAAGTAAATTAGGTAATCTTAATGATGTTTAATAAAGATAAGTAAGGATAAAAAGATAATTTTATATACAAAAATTTATCAAATAAGGAAAGTGTAGCACTTATTTTAAATTACTCATATAAGGAAAGTGTAACACTTATTTTGAATCGGAGGAAGTATTAAACTTTAATATTTATATTGATTAAATGAGCAAAATAAGATAAGTACTAAATTTTAGTAGAATTTAATATATTGTTTTTTAAAATGTTATGTGCCTTTTTTTTAATGATAAATCTTAATATACTTTTAAAGATTTTGATAATGATAGTCTTAAGGGCTATCATAAGACGCACATAAAAAATTTATACACCTAAATATAACAAACTCCTTAATTTTAAGACCTACTCATTTCCCTAAAGACTGTTATTATCAATACCCTACTTTTAAATACCACTTATGATCATAAAATTTAAACCATCAACCACAAGGATAAATGTGAAATCAATAACCGGCCAAATTCCTTTTAGTGTTACGTAACTGTGAGATTACCAGTTCTCGTTACTACCAACAATAAAAGCAAAAATGATCCACCAAATACTCATCACGCAGCACCACGTGTACAATAAGCTTCACCACTTGTACATTATTCCCCTCTATATGTTCTTCCCTTCACCCACACTCATTTCCCACTGTGTGTGTGGGGAAACTCTACAATTTCAAGCAATCTCTATCTCTCTTTCTCCCCCCCCCCCCCCCCCCCCCCCCACCCAAAATAATAATGGGTTATTTACAAGTTGGTAAATTTCCTATTATTATGAGAGATGTGGAGCTTAATATTTTATGAACATCTTTTATATGTCATAACCATTGACACTAAATGTCATAATATGTGACATAATGTTGAATTAATCAAGAGTTACAAAACTCTTGGTTTGAATGTCATTATGGTACTTCAAGGCATGAGAGCCTATATAAAGAACCTCTAGTTGTGAAGTTCAACACACCAAAATTCATAAGCTCTCCTCTCATATGCTCTCTTCTCATGATGTTGTGTTTTGATATCATCATGTGTTTCCAAGTAATCACTTTGTGTTGTCGGTAATTCTAGTGCTGTAGAATAATACTGATAAACTGCATCAAATCCTGGGGTTCTACGTTGAGGCTTGCAGCATATAGAGCGCGTAAAAACCTTAAAGGACAGGAATCACAATTCCGTGCGGTTTGTTATTTCATCAAAAATCAGGTGTGTTCATTCCATTTGGTTCTTTATTTTTTGTTGATTATGATATTGAATTATCAATATCAAATACGGTTTTAATATCGTAATTATCTAATCACTTAATCACCGAATATATAAAGAAGACAACAATCTTTAAGGTTTTTATATTTTGTTATATATTATTGTGTATATATACACATATTTTCTTTTATAAAATATTCGGTGATTAATAAAACATTGAGATATTGTGTCAATGGTTAAAATATATATATATATATATATATATATATATATATATATATATATATATATATTAAATAGAGTTCATTATGTGAATGTTTAATATATATATTCATGTTATGGAATAGTTTTAAAAGTGGTTATTATGACTATTAAGTTCAACTTTTATGAGTTACATTTTTTCTAATTATGGGTATTTAATAGACTTATTTTGTTTTGACACATTTAAATATCTATTTTAATCTCATAGACAAGTTAAAAACAAGAAGTTTTATTTCTAGTAGAAAAATATATAATCTCGTATAAAGTGGATGGTAGATTAATTATCATGCTTATGGTTGAAGCATTATAATTGAGTTAATTATTATATCTTGTATATAGATTATTTCAAGATACTTTTATGTTTGAAAAGTGTACTATTTGAAAAATCATGATTATACAAAATAGATAATTTTAGTGTTAAACGGAATCTTTCCAGCTGTGTATCATTAAGCATTGTATTGAACCTATAAGTGGAATAAATTATCAGTCATCCCCAAATAGGCTCACCTATTCTTATTACAATGTCTAGGAAAGTTAAAGGCGGTTTTTCTGACTCCAAATGGGGGTGGTTCCGATACGCACTAGCGCTGTCTACCCTCACCGTCTTTCCTGGTTGTATTCGAATAGAGCTACCTAAAAGGGTTGACTAAATAATGTTTTCCTTGAATGTGGTTAAATACTTGGAGTTTTACAAATTTGAGGACTACTCTTTAAATGTTTTTGTTGAAACACTTCCTTATTGAGGAGAATCTCATAAGAGATCAAAAGAGTAAAATCAGATTGAGTGCGTACCACGTGTCAGGTGGGGACTCGGATATTGCTTATGTAAAAGGACATGCAAATGTTGTTGCAAATCTAACCCACTTAGGTGCAAGTATGGGTCATGTAGGAGTCAATGTGACTACCTCAATTACTCGGGTGATAGAGGCCCGAGGCTGGTTTGTGGATTCTAGAGAAAACATCCATGTATGCTGAAATCTTGATGTTTTCGAAATTTATAGTACGGTTCGAGAAGGAACTGTGGTGACATGTGCTGACATGTGTTGATGGCCATATAGTACGTGTTCATGGCATTGGCATAGTGGTTCTAACATCCCGAAATGGAATTATGGTTACCTTTGAGAGGTCGTACATGTTCCTTGAATCTCCAAGGGACTTATATCGAAGAACAAATATGACAAAAATAGTTACAAGCTGGTAATAATAAAAAAAATGATCATATCATGTTCTCCAAAGATGGGTTATTGTGGATCAAACCATCAACACGGGTTGAATGTTTATGTTTGATCTATGTGGTGATGGATAAGATAATGTTGTATCTATATCCAATGATTATGTGTTAAATGTGGATCTATGTAATCGTGAGAATATGATACTGTCAGCGTTAGTGACAATATCGCTAGTGATGATGTAACTAAGTTTCGAATTAATGAAATAGTTTTTCAAATTATATTGCGTGTACAATTTCTTTGTGCCATAAAAGGTTAGCTCACACTAACATTAAAAAAGAAATATTGAAAAGACACAATCTAAAGTATTTATAAAAGTAAATAATAAAGACTTTAACAAATGTGAAACTTGTATAAAATCAAAGTTTACAAAGAAACTTTTTCAAGTGTCAAAAGAATTACATCATTACTAGAGTTGATCTATTCAGATATTTGTGAACTGAATGGAATACTCACGCGTGGAGGTAAAAGATACTTCATTACAATTTGTGGTGACTATAGCCGCTATTTACATGTTTACTTGTTGCATTCAAAAGATGAAGCTTTTAATGCATTCAAACTGTATAAGTGCAACGCTGAAAACCAACATGACAAACACATTAACATTCTTCGCTTGGAAAGAGGCGGAAAATACGTTAATCATGAGTTTGACACATTCTGTGAAGAGAATAATATCAAGCATGAGATAATTTCACCATATACTCCCCAACCGAATGGATTAGCTGAAAGAGAGAGTTGAACCCTTGTTGAAATGGTCAACTATATGTTGAATCAATTGGGTTTGCCACACAATCGGTGGGGGAAGCTTTGTTGACTGCATATTATGTGCACAACATAATCACTAGTCGTGTGATTCCTTCTAGTCCATATGAGTTATGGAAATGAAGAAAACCTAACTTAGATTATCTAAAAGTGTGGGGGTGTTTAACTTATTATCATACACCTGGTCCTAAACGATCCAAGATGGGAGCTCGAGCTATGAAGAGCATATTCATCGGGTATGCTCAGAATAGAAAGGTCTACCGATTGTTGGATAAAGAATCAGGTATCGTGTAGAATCCAGAGATGTGGAGTTCTTCGAGGATAAGTTAACAGGAGATGATGAAAACTCCAATCCCAGCTTTAATCATATTCTAGCACCCAGTACTTCTCGAGACATTATCTCATCTTCTTTTGTTGTAGAAGAACCACATTCTTCTGTTGTAGAAGACCCAAAGAGAAGTACAAGGGTTAGAAGGGAAAATAATATTGGAGACATTTTCTTTCGTACTTGGTTGAAGGATCTCAATCTAAGGTGACGAGAGAGGTCATTTTAGCTATTAATTTAGATGATGATCCTAAGACTTTTACTGAAGTCATTACATCGCGAGATGCTCCTTTATGGAAGGATGCCATTAATGATGAAATAGATTCTATTATGGGAAACGGAACTTGGGAGTTAGCTAATCTTCCCAAGGGTATGAGACCCATATGATCTAAATGGATCTTCAAGAGGAAGCATCATCCATATGGATCAATATATGTCTATAAAGCGAGATTAGTCGCTAAAGGTTATACACAAAGAGAAGCTATGGATATCTCAAGGAGGAGATATACTTGGAGCAAGCTGAAGGTTTCATAGTATCCGGACAGGAAAACAAAGTTTGTAGACTTATTAAATCACTGTACGGTTTGAAACAAGCTCCAAAACAGTGGCATGAGAGATTTGACACCACTGTATATGCATTTGGTTTGAAGCATAATAGTGTTGATAGATGTATCTACCCTAAATGCACAACTGAATACACCGTAGTTATCTGTCTTTATGTTGATGATAAGTTGATCATTGGCACTCACCTACAAGGTATACATGATACGAAGAAATACCTATCCTCGAACTTTAAGATGAAAGATTTAGGGGAAGTAGATACCATTCTTGGTATTAAGGTTAAAAGGACAGATAGTCAAATTTCTCTAAGTCAATCTCATTACATAGAGAAAATTTTGACAAAGTTTCAACACTTGAATTTTAAGGAATTTAACACTCCTTTTGATTCTAGTGTAAAACTTGAAGTGAACTCTGGTAGAGCAGTGGCTTAACTAGAATATGCTAGTGCAAACTGGAAGCATGATGTATGCTACACATTGTACTAGACATGACATTGCTTTTGTTGTAAGCAAACTAAGTCAATATACTGTAAATCCCGGTACAGAGCACTGGAAGGAAGTAGGAAGAGTACTAGAATACCTGAAAATGACTAGTAATCTTGAGTTGACTTACATGTCAAATTCTAGTATACTAGTGGGGGTATTCAGATGCCAGTTGGATTGATAACATGAGTGATACTAAATCCACAAGTGGATGGATTTATACACTAGCTGGTGGGGCTATTTCTTGGGCGAGCAAGAAACAGTCATGTATAGCTCACTCAAGGATGGAAGTTGAGCCTATTGCTTTAGCCAATGCAGGCAAAGAGGCAGAGTGGATTAGAGATCTACTCTTGGATATCCGTTTGTGGGATACTCCGATGCCTTCAATTCCCATGTACTGTGATAGTGAGGCCACACTGTCTAAAGTATATAATTATGAATATAATGGGAAGTCGAGACACGTAGGTCTTCGACATAATTCTGTGAGACAACGAATTGATAGTGGTACCATCAAAGTTGTTTAAGTCAAGACAGCAAAGTACTTGACGGATCCGTTTACCAAACCTCTGACGAGAGATTTGGTAACATCTACCGCGAGAGTCATGGGTCTAAAACCAAACTAGAATCGTTAGTAATGGAAACCCAACTTGAACTTAGTACTCCTATTTTTCAAGTTTAATGGGTAACAACGAAGTTACTAACGATAGAAGGTACTATCAATCAAAGATAGATCCATGTGAGGTAGGATAGTACGTCGTTGCCGAGAACGAGGATGAGTTAATACTCTTAACAAAATTTTGGAGACATCTAAGCAACGAAGATGTTGTAAAATTTTGCCTATATGATCTAGAGGTGGTGCCGCCTCAAATGAAGACTGTTGGTTTGTCTTCTAAAGGGTCATGAAAAGGATTTTAGCACATGGCCATATTAGTGCTCAGGGAGAACACAAAGACGGCATATGTTGTGTGGGGGTAAACCGGGGAGGTTATTAAGGTTCGTGGTTTAAACCTATTAGGATACCATTGAATCAGTCTCCTCTTGTTTACTCACATTAAACTTGGGTTTAATCTTCGTGACACCTAAGTGACAGCATATGTCTGAATGAAAGGAAACTTTCCAACTTGGTGGGGGATTGTTGGAAATAATAATGGGTTATTTGCAAGTTGGTAAATTTCCTATTATTATGAGAGATGTGGAGCTTAATATTTTATGAACATCTTTTATATGTCATAACCATTGACACTAAATGTCATAATATGTGACATAATGTTGAATTAATCAAGAGTTACAAAACTCTTGGTTTGAATGTCATTATGGTACTTCAAGGCATGAGAGCCTATATAAAGAACCTCTAGTTGTGAAGTTCAACACACCAAAATTCATAAGCTCTCCTCTCATATGCTCTCTTCTCATGATGTTGTGTTTTGATATCATCATGTGTTTCCAAGTAATCACTTTGTGTTGTCGGTAATTCTAGTGCTGTAGAATAATACTGATAAACTGCATCAAATCCTGGGGTTCTACGTTGAGGCTTGCAGCATATAGAGCGCGTAAAAACCTTAAAGGACAGGAATCACAATTCCGTGCGGTTTGTTATTTCATCAAAAATCAGGTGTGTTCATTCCATTTGGTTCTTTATTTTTTGTTGATTATGATATTGAATTATCAATATCAAATACGGTTTTAATATCGTAATTATCTAATCATTTAATCACCGAATATATAAAGAAGACAACACCCCCTATATATTAGGAAGGAGGAGGGAGAGACGGTTGAAAAGGAACAGTACTGGCCTGGTTAAAGAGTATTGTACCGAGTCAACTCAGAAGACGGAATCGGAAGCAAAATAAACGATAACAGAAACGGAATCTTATGAATTGGTTGCACAAAATGGTTTTTCCAGTTAGACGTCTGTGGCTTGCACTTGCTGCTCGTCTTAAATCACGTAACAACGGTTAGTTTCTTCTTTGTAATTTCTTAGTTTTTCTACGATTTAATTAACTGCATCGATTCATCGAATTGTAAGAATTTGATGAATATTTTTTTGAGCTTCAATATTTTGTCTGAATTAAGATGAACGAGTATTTCTGTGCTTAATTTACTGACCGATCGAATTGTAGGAATATGAATAAGTCTGTAAGCTTCAATTTTTTTTTTAGAATCGAAGTTTATTGGATCATGGTGAACTTCGTTTTTTCCAAAAATCAATTTTGATTTTTAAAAATTTAAGCGGTGTTCATGGTTTTATTACTCCCTCAATCTCATTTTTATTATCCACCTACTATTTTCGTTTGTCCTAAAATAAATGTCAATTTTAAATTACAACCAACTATATCAATTATAAGTGGGTAAATATGAAATTTTATTGATGGACAGTACAATAATTACATTTTATTAAAACTGTATGCCTTTTATCTAGTGGATAATAAATTTGAGACGGAGAGAGTTTTATTATATGAAAAATCAACTTCTATTTGTTTTTTTCTTTTTAAAATGGTAATTCTGTTATAGCGTACGTGTAACTAATCATTAACGTGATTATTTTTTAACATTGTACTGACCATTTTGTAGATATTTACGGCGTGATATTTAGGAAATTATTCTGAAATTCTTACTATTGCAACGGTATATAATAATATTTATTTTTAAAATTTTCTAATTGTCGAATGTAGTTATAATTGGAAGTAGATAGTCTCGTGATTGTGTTGAAGACATTACACCTTTGTGATGCATACTTTAATGCGGGTATACGTGCTTTAATGGTGGGTTCTTTTTAGTCAAAATGGTTTTTTCTTTTTTTAATATGATTTTTATAAAAAATTTCTTGAATGTTCTCAAATTTAACCCGAAAATAAGAAAAAACGATTCTACGTGTTGTTTGGATTAATACATTACAAGTAAAAGGTTAATAATTATTGCATAAATTATTAAAAACGATAATTTTCAAAGTTTAAAGCTAAATCATATGCAAAATAGTTATATTACCTCCGTATCAAAATAAGTGATACACTTTCTTAAAATGAGTGAAACAAAATAAGTGATACATTTTCAAAATTTACTTTATTTGGAAAGTTTTTGTATGAGAACTTACCCTTTTACCCCTACTTAAATTTCTTAAACATCATTAACATTATACTTTTGACTCAAAAATCGTGTTTTAAAATTTCTCTTTCCTATCCAAAAGTGTTTAAAAAGTTGTGGGACTCACTTAATCAGTCTTATTTATGTGTGATCAAAGGGTTATTTGACCTAACGGTAAATGTGTTTGCCTTCCATCATTGAGGTTGGAGTTTAAGTCCCATAGTAAAATATAGATGATATCTAATAGTAGATTAAATTTGCCGTTAAAAAAGTGTATTTATACGTGTGTTGCATTGTAATATTTTTTTTTTTCTAGTGTAATTTTATGTAACTAAACATAAATAAGATCAACCAGCCAGATAAATGGCAAATGAAAACATTTTTTATTAATCCATTCTTTTTTCTGAATTCTTTTTGTAACAATATATCGGAAGTAATAAGAATTAGTTAATTGGTACAAAGTTCTGAATTTAGATTGCTTATTTATTTTTTTATTTTGAAATTGTTATTTAAGGAGTGTTTTTTTTATAGAGCCATTTGTAAAAGATAACCTGTTTATTGAAATTTGAAAATGTAAATAATATAGAATAGTGTTTGATAAAATTAATTATTTGTGTTTTAGTTATTCAAAACAAAGTTTTGGAAAAAACAAATGGAGATGTGCGTATTGCATTTTCAAAGTTGATTATTTATAAACGAAACAAAAAATCAAGTTTGCCGAATACTAAAAATATTATTATCTGATTATTGCTATTTCAAACAATATAATCAAATTCAAACATTTTTTAAAAAGCACATTTTGTAACTACCAATTATTAATTATCTAATTCTCAATTTTTAAAATGTATAAATTATTTTCAATAATTAATCTCAAACATCCCCATACTGATTTCAGTCTAAGTATACTATGTGGAAAATTAAAAACAATTAAGATTTATTTGATTGGACAAAGTTGACCTTTTTCCAGAAGGGGAATACAACAATTATCCCATCGAGCAAAAGTGTTATCAACAAAATGAACTACTATACAAGGTATATTCTTACATTTCTATGAAATTTGTCCTATAATCATAAGGATATTAAGACCTTTATGACATTCAGAATTTTGGATATCAGATATCTAAAATATCTAGAGAAAAATTGCTATTATATAAATTTTTTGGAATATTAAGTGTTCACTATATGCAAATAAATCTAATTAAGTATATGCAAATAAAAATGCCTCAAACTACGGTCTTCTTAATAATTTACTAGCAACTTACTCGTATCATAATGGTATATATCTACTTTAACTTTTAGAAAATCAAACTATTATAGGACTACTTACATCATATTTTTCTATTTTTTGTCCAGGTGGCGGGCTTTTGAAGCTACACGATGATATACAAACATGTGGGTATGAGGATGTACAAATAATGTGGGAGATGCTTCATAGAACAGAATCCGAATTAACATCAAATAACCATCGAAAACGTAAAACAAAATCATTTTGGAAGATTTTCATATGGCACAACAATACTTGTTCTTCACCTTTCACCATTGACCATGCTTAACAAAATGTCAAAGTCAGCGTGACCTTACTACCCTGCAAAAGAATGTTATTATTATATCATCGTTAGTATGATTTTGATATGCGTCTCGATTGGCTATTTGTGGATCTAGTGCTAAACGGGGTGTACTAGCGACACAATAGCAAAGTCTTTTTTGTAAATATATTATGCTTTTTTTTTTCAAGATCGAAATCAAGTCATACATCATAAAGAAAAGAAACATAAGTTAAGCTATCAATGTTGGTTATGCAACATTTTACTTCAATAAAACATGTGATGTCTGTTATGCAACATAACTACTCGTGTTAAATCTTGGTTTTCGTTGCAATATGTGATTATATGGTTAGTTAAATGACCATTAATAAAATTAACTCTTACGCATATGATTTAGATTCCATAACACCAATATTACCATAATATAGGAGAAACCTTAGACCTAAATTCCTAACAAAATGTTTAAATGTGATAAAGCCCTCTCTCAACTTAAACTAATCCTAAATTCCATATCACCAATGTTACCATAAACTATTATGACCAAAAAAACACGTACCGTTAAACTGCTGGTCGGCATGCATTTGTGTTCCATATTTAGACACAAGTCAACAACAAAATGTATCAGTCAACAATAGTCCATGTGCCTGCAAAAAGAAAAAAAATCATCAAAACGTATATTTAAAACAAGAAATCAAGAAACAATCGTACCTTATCTATGCACCAATTCAGGCAATATGTCTTCATCTTCCCGTTCACGAGCAAAAGATACATTAAGCATTTGGTTAACTGAAGAATTATAATTCCAGTATTCCATAAAAACTATGTAAATTATATGTCAAGCATGTATCCACCATAAATTAAAAGGAGAACACGTTTGATTTTTTTTTTTTAAATTTCAATCAATGTCGAAAATACATACACAAGAAACGTGGGATCATGCAGTTTCGGCTTTACTAAAAAAGTAGTTAGCAGGACAAATTATTCCTGCAAAACATTTTCTAAAATTCCCAATTGACTAAATTACAGTAAAAAGAAAACATAAAATGATGCTAATCATACAACAAAACAATCAAATATGGGCTTTACATCAATCCTCAAAAGCGTGTGTACATATTTTTTCGAGCAATACGGGCCAATCATCCCCAAGCGGTCTAGGGTTTAGCTCCATGACAACCCTAAAGTCTAGTAAAGATATCGGGCGTTTTTGTTCATGTAATTGCATTTGATATTGATGAACGGGCCTCACACCGTTGAGAGACCTACCTTGAGCCGGGCTGCTTTTAATCGGCCCGTTCCCAGACCCTGACAGTTCACCATTAAGTTCACAACAAGACCGTATCAAACCCTTTATATACGCGTCGAGCCCGTTGTTGAGCGCGTTTGCACAATCTATTGACACGGACTGAAGCCCGTGTGTTGCAGCCACGGGCTCCATGCGCGCCCTTAATGTTATTGTTTCTAGTAAACTGTCGGTATCTGATATACCGACAGATTTATTAGTAGGTGGGGCCTTGCGGGCCCCACCTACACCCACGGGGCAAAAAGGTATCCCAAGTGGAGCATGTAATGGATTCTTGGTCCCGTGTTTTGTATCTAACGATTTCCCTTGTTGATGCCCGTTCTCAATAGATGAAGAAGGGGAGGAATAATTTGACTTTTGACTCTTTTCATTTGACCCGAGAGCACTTTTATGGTCCCCAGATCTTCGTACACGGGCTCCGGTTCTCGCCTTTCGTGGTGATGGTGATAAAATGTCTCCATTTGGTAAAGCGGGTGGATTTGACCCATGGGTTATCGACCCGTTTTGATGGTAAACTCCATCTGAAGGTTTCTTGTTTCCAATTGGGGTCTTTCTTGTACATGCATTCCTTAAGATCGAACGAATTAACTGATTATGAAGCGGAATTCCATCTCTCCCAATTGTTTTTATACATATTTTATCAAATTCAACCTTAGTTAACTTCAAACTCAAAAATTTATTCAAGTAATCGAAGTATTGTTTGGATTTATTGGGCCCAAGCTTCCTGATTATTTGACTTTTCAACTCAGCAAGATTGATCCATGAATGCTGCTGTGGTGGTTGCATTTCTCAACACGTAATTTCCATAAAACACTAAAAAAGGTTATCACTTTCTCACTTTAACACACAAAATCCTAAACCCCTGATTTGACTAACAAAATTAGGGTTTCACACTTTCACTCCATCTGCAAAATCTCATTTTCCAGAACAAATTCAAACCGTTTAACAACAATCCACACGATGAATAACGAATATACATCATGGAAAACCCTAATTAGGGTTTCAGTAGCCAAAAAAAGAAGCAAATTAACTCTCCCTCCAAAATTCAGTTCCCAAATTATTCAAATTCCAGTTCACCAACACACAAACCCTAACCTCACTCGTATCTACATCACACAAAATCCATCAATTTTCAAGATTAAAGACCTCCTTCCAGCTCAAACTACGTTCACCAATCACCATACTACAAGCTCCCAATTCCAATGACCATTTGGAGTTTATAGTTACAACTTCAAAAGGAACAAAATTAACCAACCAATTGAAGTTTGCAGACTTCCAAACAGCAAATTCGACAAATTTAATCGGAATTGGGAAGCAAAACGACAGAGGATTGAGGAGATTTAAGCTTCTAATAAACTTTAACAATAAATGAAAATTGGTAAGCCTGAGCTTATTGTATATGTACCAAAATTGAGATTTAGAAAACCAAAAGTGTTGATTTCACAATCTTCAAACTGATTTTGATCGTTAGAACGCAAGCTAATTGTAATTGCTTTCAACTTTTCTATCAATTTGTTGAATTTTCGTTCAATTACACCGCCACATTTATGTTTTCTCCGGCTGATCTTGCTACCGGTGGATTTGAATCATAGCTTGACGAAAGCCCTCTTTGTTTCTCTGATCGCTCTCTCTCTCTACTTTCTTATTCCGACTAGTTTATGATTAACAAAAACTTTTCTTTAATCACAAACAACCCTTTCTCTTTGGATATATGCATACACCCCCTTGTTACCCAATGTTCTGTCTTTTACACTTGCAATTGTGAGTTCAATTCTTAATATTAATAGTGTGTCTGTGTGTTTTATACTTGTTCAATAGAATTAAAGGATATTTTTCTCAGATTATGATTCAAATCTTAGGTCAGAACTTAATGAGAATGAGAAAATTTTAAGAGTTAGGTTTTCAAGATCTAGGTGCCAACAATAGGAGATTCGTTACTAACTCATCCATACCCTGTTACGAATGGATTTAATTATACATATTTGTTTGTTAGACTGATATATCTGTAGTTATCATTCCTTCGCCAATCATTTAATTGAGTACAGCAACTTTTCTTAAAATCCGCTTATATGGGACGGAGGAAGCTTGGCGTGGGGGTGTGAGGTGGAGGGCACGGCGTGGGGTTGAGGTTGGAACACCCCCCCCCCCCAACGGCGTGGGGGGTTGGCGTGGGAGGACCGGGCAACGCTCCACGGCGAAAATGGGCGTGCTTTTGCATTTTTCGATCGGATATAGCCGTTGAACGGCTAAAAGAGCCGTTGGGGATTTTAAAAAAAAAAATTAATTAATTAATTTATTTCCTATATAAACACACTCAAACATTATCAAAACACTACCAAAACACTACCAAATCGCTACCAAAACACACCACAACTATACCAAAATACCCCAACTCACAAATAATGAATTATCTTGGTTCCTCATCCGACGACGATGATGCGTTTATGCTAACAATATACGCAGAACTCCTCGATGATTTATCCGACGATGATGAAAGTGAAGTCTTTGACACTAGAACCGCGAAGCTAAATAGAAATCGATAAGCTGGACACGACAGGCTATATCGAGATTATTTTGCGGATGATTCTATTTATGACGACAACGATTTCAAACGAAGGTTTCGCCTGAGCAAAAATTTATTTATGCGCATATGTAGCGCATTAGAAAACAGGTATCCTTTTTTTCAATTGAGATATGATCCTAGAGTTAGGCGGGGATTCACTGCTTTGCAAAAATGTACTGCAGCAATTCGAGTTATGGCTTACGGGTCATCCCCTGATTCTCTTGACGAGTTCCAAGAAAAGGACCATTATGTACGATTTCGATTTTAGGGGGGAGGTTTGTGTAAAATACTACTTCCTCAATTTTTATTCTTTTTTATCTTTTTTATCCCCAAGTTTATATGTTTCATACTCGACACTTCAAATTTCCTTAAGTAGATCTAATTAACATTATACATGTCTTTCATGCATGGCACATACTGTACCTTTTCATTTAGATGTCGCTACGAGTGAAGTCATAGCTAAAATTGTCGTCATGAACTCATGCGATGAGCCGATGATAGGTAATAGATGTTGCATACTTTGGTCAATCGTTGACTAAGAGTCCTCCCCAACTTAGGTGGCTTTATATAGTGGTATTTCCCATTATTCTTTTCTATGAATTCATCATTATCTTCAATGGTATATTTTGTGCATTTGTTAGTATGTAAATTGTCATTAGAAGTTGTAATTTAAAGCCACTTACTTAGGAATGGAGTGGGTTGATTCAGATTATTTGTTACATGTCAAACGGGTCAAGGATAACATCATTAAGATCACAAAGTTGGACTTTATTGACATTACCAATGTATTTGACTATTTTAACTTAAGTTTTCATTGTACATAAATGATTATTTTTTACCTTTTTATCTAATTTTTGCAGCCTTTTCAGCCTACACCGGCTACAGTGCCGACTCCACTTGCGGATGGGATGTCTAATCTGCCAGTTGTCATTCGTCCAACGATTTATGGTAGTGCAATCGATCTCGGTAGTCCCTCAATTTCGGGTATTCTAAAAACTAATTTTTATTGACCCGTTTGATTTTTTTTGTTATATAATAAATGCAATACCGAAACTCATAGTACTTTGGTTACATGAGGAAATCTTTTCTACATCATTTGCATCTGCTATGTACATGAAAAACAATTAATTTCATCTAAAGAAAAAAGACATTTTTTTTACAATCATTTAATCTTTCTTTTGAAATGTTGTAGTAATGTGTCACTATATATATCGTTTTCTTATCAACATAATTCTAATTGATAATTTCATATAGAAATTTAATACAGGACAAATGAGTTTTTGTTTGGAATAAAATAAATATATGAAAATATATGTTTTAACTATGAAATTATTGCAAAGGTACAAAATACGAAATAATTCTCAATGAATAAGGTATTTACATTGAATCCTTGATAGTTGATACTACCTGGAAATTATTTGATGTTGTTATTGCATCATTCATGTTACTATTAGGTATTGTTATAAGAGCCAGCGACATTTCTTTCGATCTTGATATAGGCACATATAATGGTTGGATTTATCTTAAATATTTTCAAAGAGAACAAGATTCGGGCTTTAAGGGTGACCCGGTTTGTGTTTCCACGTTAATCACTACGTCTTTTTAAATTTACTGTTTTTATGTACATTTCATTGTGTGATTGATTACATAATATTTACTGAAAAATTTGATCTCGACGCCCGTGATTCATCACGGGTTATCATCTAGTTAACATTATACATGTCTTTCATGCATGGCACATACTGTACCTTTTCATTTAGATGTCGCTACGAGTGAAGTCATAGCTAAAATTGTCGTCATGAACTCATGCGATGAGCCGATGATAGGTAATAGGCATGTGCAAACTAAGAACTGCCTATAATCGTCGAACTGGACCAGACAGAATAGAGCTATACTGGTTCAGTTTTCGTACCGGCTCGGTTCGGGTCAAAACCGAAAAGAAGCCAAAAAAACTTTTTAGTTCGGTTTTGGCTAGTTCTCGATCCGGTTTGGTTCCAGTCGTTATTGATTTGGTACTTGGTCCAACCAGAAACCATTTTCTCAGTTTAATTCAACTCTGAGCGGTTCAATTTGGTCCTTGGAAAACGTTTCTACAAAGTGAATCTTGAAATCGATCAACATTAATACTCATAATCTCTACTAACAATTACACTTTGAATATACTACCAAAACTTAAATTTCATTTAACATTATGTTGAAAACCGTTGCAAGATAACAATGAATTATTAAATAGAGCAAGTTTACAATGCATTGTTATGCTTATAAGAAACAAATGGATGACTCATTTAAACCGGCTTAAATCCATGTCTTAGAGCCGCTTCCCAAACCAAATCAAGGCGGTCCACATCAATCGCACCAACTTCATGGTGTGTCCAACCTTCGAGAAGATGAACGATCCCACCTGCGTGACACGCATGAACCACACCTCTTTCCATTGTGTACTGCTCATCCGATGTGCATAAAACAAAATAAAAGTCATTACACACTCCAAACACTACAAATAAAGTATCTTTTAGTGACAAATTTTATATCAAAAGGCCTTTTAGTGACGAGTTAATTAGTGATGCAATGAAAACTGCCACGAATATATACGGGTTGACAAGTGTTCGTAAAAGGTCAAAAAAATTTGTGGACACTATTTGTATGGCAATTTTCTTGTAGTGAAATAATAATAATCAATTTGTAATTCGGCTACCCTCAATGATTTTTGGATTTTGTTACGAAACTAAAAGGGTAGTTCCGTCTTTTTACATTACCTCGCACACGCCTAGGCCTTGGACATCATTGGGAAGCTTCATGGCTGCAAGCCTACTGTACGTGCAATCTCTTCTGTATTCAAACACGGGTGGAACCGCAAATTGATGGAAATGTGTTCCGGGTGGTGCCCATTTTTGCTCTCTCGGTGTGGTCCACTTTCCGAGAATCCATGTCTATTTAGATTCACAAAAATGATTTGAATGACTATGTAAGTAACAAAAAAGATCATTTATACATGAACGCAATCTAACCTTGCATTGTTTAGCTGCTTGATAATTTGTCACGTGAACAACAAAGTTCTGATTCTCGGGTGGAGCTTCTTTCTGAACGCTCGTAAATCTTTCCATGGATTGAGTAAGCATCTACACGAACACTTAATCACCCATATCAAGATCCGAGCATATTAAAAGTAAATATAGATAGCAAAATGGGCATGTTGAGTAACATGTCAAAACAAGTATAATGGTAAATAATACTATGTGTTATGATAATAATCTTTTTTTTTTCTTTCATAACATGATTTAGGTGGTTGTACACGTTAAGCGGTTAAGAGCACAACTTGGGCCACTTTTGAGTTTCGGCCCATTTGATATGTTTCCATTTTGAACTAATTTTTTTTGGATGACTCATTTGATACCTTAGAAATAGATTATAGCCCTAATTAACTCAATGGTAAGTAAATGAGTCAAAGTTATATCTAAAACTATTATTATTTAAACAATAGAACATTCGGTTTTATGAATAAAAAAAATACCAAGACTCTGACTTCACGACGAGCTAAGTAAAGGGCAATGGCTCTTCCAAGTTTAGAAGTAGCTCCTGTTAAGAACACCTCTTCAACGTTTTTTGGAATCTTGTTAAGAATAACGGCTGCGGTCAATGTGTTTCCATGGACTACTCGGACTTTAAGATCCGGAAGTTTCATGACGAAAAGTTTCCCGCCTCCATTCAATGCTTCATTCTATAAAGCCATAATGATTTCCAAAAATGGGTAATTTTTCAAATTTGCGTGTAATAACGAGTAAACACAAACATAGTTTGATGTAGAGCATATTGAAAAACTATCGTACCCAAATTTAATCATTTTGGTATTCGTTTTTCTCATATTTTTGAGATTTTTAAAATTTTATTATAGTAGGTTATTAACATAAATCAAGTGAAAACATGGGTTTTCATCAATCGATCGAGCTATCTTAAATAGGTCATTTAAGTATCTTAGACCTAATTTAAAATTTGATTTTCAGCAAGAATTGCAAAAAACAAAACGTTCTATAGAAATGACTTCTTAATACGCTAAAAACATGTATTTCTATTATTGATCCGACATATCTAGTGTGGTTCCTTTGTACGTCATATAATTTGAAAAAAGACAATGATATGAACCTTGTTCAAGGCAGCGAGACTAAGGACCTTCACACCAATCCTATTGGCCTTTAGTATAGCTTCTTCGATTTGATTATTTATGTCATCTTTCGCGAATGGCAAAAAATACTATAATCATTAAAACAATTATGAGTTCAAATGTAAAATCAAATTATATTTCATGTGTGGTATAAGAAATAATGAGCACAAATTACCATGAAACCGAATCTTGGCACAATCCAACTCTGAAGTAATTTTCCTCTAAGATGGTAGAACAATAGCAAAAAAGGCTTGCATTTCGCCCACTCCATCAACACCATCAAGAAAGCAAAAGGCCAAAATGGTAACAAAATAAGTGTTGCGGCAAATGGCCATGAGCTTAATGATCTTGAAACAAATGATGCATGCATTGATGTCAGGATTTCAACTCCGTGTGCAAGAAACACAAATTCAGGTGCTTTGGCTTTGTTGCCTACAAGAACAAGAGAAACATGTAGGAGGTTATCAAATTTAGCTATAATCTTTATATATGGACGTGAATCTGAATTTTGGCCATTTAGGCCCCCGATTTTGAGATCCCCCCAAATTCCAACTTCTAATGGTTTGAAGAAAAATGGCATACCTTCATTTGAACTTATTTCTCTATGAAGATCCCAAGAAATCTCATTTATGGTCTTTCCCAAAACATCAAAAAGAGGCATAAAAAGGCAAAAATTGGTTTTCATGCCTCTGTGGTGATGTATAAAATGGTACCTAAACATCAAAACATACAGATTAATAAATCGTTATTTAAACCGACAGGTAGTGACACTTTTTTGTTCATCACTAATATCTCTATCATTAAATGTCATTTTTCTAGTTTTTTTTCTTTTGCAGTGTGTGAGCAGTTAGCCCCAATGAAATTATGAAACTTACGTAGGCGTATAAATAAGATATTTTAGTATAGGCAGGTTGTCGAAGATGTAATGAGGAACAATTTCGACATTACTATGCCCCATACATCTAAGGAAATCGAACACCAAAATAAAGCCGTATAACACGATGACCGAACCATGTCCAGTCAAAATAGTCCCAACAATTGGAACTCCTATAGTGACACAAAGTAATAAATGCTCCAAAAATGTTGCATGGCCAGCTGCAACAAAAAATGGTAAAAATATGCACTAAGTAGCCGGTTTACAATTATAAAAAGGGATATATTTTTAGAGTCGTATTCAAAAAAGTCATTGATTTTTATGAAGTCCCAAGGGATAATTTTCAACCATTGATTAATTATAACCAATGGTCAAGATTAATCACATATTTTATACATGTAGGAGTATTTTGGTTATATGTTTTAAAAAAAATAGTTTTTTTTATTTTAGAATTATTATTTATTAATTTTTTAAAAATTATTATATTTTCATTAATAACACATAATGTGATTGCATACTAAATCACATGTGATTGTGTACTAAATCATATGTGATTGTACTATAAAACATCAAATGTGATTAATACCTACACGTAATTAACAAAGAAATATTATTTTTTAACGGAAAAAATAATAATAAATAAAAAAAATTATAAATAAAAAAAATAAATTTAAAATAAAAAATATTAGATTTTTTGTGATAACTATCATTTTTAAAACCATAACCTTTTCTTTGAAAAACATCTTTTAAAGACCCCGATTGGGATTTGGACACTAGGTGTTGTTTGGTAAGTATTTTAATGATCCAGTTAAGATGTTAGTCTCTTAATCGGACAGATTTAGACCGTTTGGTAAGGTTTCTTGATCAGCCTCTGAATCAATAATTTAACATGTTCTGCCTCTTAATCGAATAGATGTCAGAGGAAGTCTGAATCATTCAGATCTCTGCATTATTTATATATTAATAACTAAGATGCTACCAAACAACACCCTAGAGCGTATTTTAATGACCAAATTGGACAAAAGTTTGTACTCTAAATGAATAGAGACAAATGCAAAAGCACCTTGTCACCCCCCACCCCCCCCCCCCCCCCCCCAACTTTTATAGACGGTTGTGTTCAATCTAACGAAAATTTTACCCGTAAATGGATGGTTCACTTCGGAACTATGGTGTAACCAATGGTATTGTTGGAAGAAATGTGATGAATGTAATAATCTATGGAACAAATAATATAAAGGTTCTGAGAGCCCGATATGGAAAACTATACAATTAATAACTCCTGTTGTTTTCCACATAGGAATGTCGGTCATTGAAGGACTGATCAATAATAATATTGAAGCCACCATTGCTTGAAGTATGATGAAATTGTCCCTGTCATCAATTAGAAATTAAAAATGCTTAAATTTTACAACAAAAAAAAACGAGGATATAATGCGTGTTTTTTTTAGCGCATGTCTTGAAAGGGATTATATATAATATTATAATAATATTTGATACTTTAATGACACAAACAAGATACTGACTAATCTCTTAATAAGAGTATACTCATCAAAGACGGACAGAAGACCAAAAATAGACCTCTTTCCCAAAATACACTTGTGCCACTTGTGGTACTTGGTTTTCAAAAAATATACCGTGCGACTTAATCTTTTTTGTGTCGCTGCGACTCCAGATTTAATTTGTGGCCATTTTTTATGCGACTAGCGTACGATCATACCATAATTTTGTAAGACCCTACCATTATTTGTGCAACCAGAGAACACTTGAGAAATTTAAATTTGTGTGAAGTCACAAAGGTCTCAAGCGGTCTATTTTTTGAAATATTTGAAAATGAAGTTTATTGAAAATTTTGAACTTTAGTAGGTTTATTTTTGGAAATTACCTATAATGAAGTATGTTAGGTTCTAGGCAAATAACCCATATTTTACCGTAGACATATATATAAGACTCGCGATGCAAACACCTTACATGTGAAGGGAAAAGAGAAATTTACCAGTGCCATTCATTGTCAATTTGATTGAAATCGACACCTTTTCTAGATAATCGACGATTTCCATTAAGAAAAAACATGTTATTGTATGAACTCCATAATCGGTGCATAAGTCCTCTTAATGAGGACAAGATTACAATATGCGTACACCAATTGTACTCACTCTGCTGCCTCTTTCCATAAACTCTTGAATAGATGAACTCGACAAAAAGTGGTCCAAACAACAAGTACTAATTCAAGAAAAACTATAATGCAATTAAAACACAATTTATGTAAAACCCAACAACAAAACACAAAAATCATTTCATGAATCCATAAATATAGAAATTAAAAAAAAATGCCTTGTAATTACCCAAATTCTGCCATGGCCAATCAAACAATGGAGGTCCCATTTTCCTTGAAGAACAAACATTTTCGACTTCCAAATCTTTTTCGGTTTCTTCAAACATATATCCTTTGGGAAAAACATCCATCCTTAAGAATGCTGGTTTTAAGAATGAGTTATTGAAATGCAAACAAATTAAGGCTTGTTTATGAACATAAATAAAAATTCAAGAAATGTGACTTCTTTTTTCCTCTTTGCCATATTCTTTTTGGGTATGCATCTTCTTGAAGAAAGATGCTAACGTTAGACAAATACTTCAAACCTTTTTTTTCTCTTATTACACTACAAAAAAAAACTCTTTTAGCGACACAGTTAGCGACATCATTAACGACATATTTAAAGCTAGTGACGTTTATAGTGACATCAACCAGAAAGTCACTACTAAGAAGTCGCTAATTTAGTGACATCCACCATCGTGTCTCTAATAGTAGAGACGTTAGTAGTGACGTTCATTATATTGTCACAAATTTTTATCAAATGTCACTACCCACGACTCTAAAAGTGTCACTATTTTCATCAAAAGTCACACTATCCATGACTCTAAAAATGTCACTATTTTTATCAAAAGTCACTACGTACGACACTAAAAATATCACTATTTTTTATCAAAAGTCACTACCCACGACTCTAAAAATGTCACTAATTTCATCAAAAGTCACTATCCACGACTCTAAAAATGTCACTATTTTTTTTTTATCAAAAGTCACTACGTACGATTCTAAAAATGTCACTATTTTTTATCAAAAGTCACTACGTACGACTCTAAAAATGTCACTATTTTTATCAAAAGTCACTACTTCCGACTCTAAAAATATCACTATTTTTATCAAAAGTCACTACACACGTCTCTAAAAATGTCACTAACTTTATCAAAAGTCACTACCCACGACTCTAAAAATGTCACTATTTTTAACAAAAGTCGATATTCATGTCGCTAAAAATGTCACTACTTTTATCAAATGTCGTTATCCACGACTCTAAAAACGTCACTATTTTTTTTATCAAAAGTCACTCTTTATGTCGATAAAAATGTCACTATTTTTATCAAAAGTCGATATTCATGTCGCTAAAAATGTCACAATGTTAAAAAAAATATCTATTCGCTTTTAGCATCTCATCTGTATTTGTGATAAATATAAAACACGAATCTAACAATCTAAAATATTCTATTATCAAAGCAAATATCTAAAAACATTGTATATTACATAAACTAAAAAAATCATGTCACATCAAATTTCAATTCAACTAAAAGACTATTGACGACACCAAATTACATTCCTAACAATATCCGGTGTTACAATTGGGTCAATTATGGAGTCAGCCATGGTGTAGTTCATCCATTTTCCAAATTTATTTTGACTCTTTAATACATGGTTGACAATAGTGTCCAAAATCCCACAGCTAGCCACATCTGCAATAATAAATATATGTAAAGTGATACTTACTTACAAAAAAAATAATGGTCATAATAGCACAAAATTATAAAGCTTTTTTTTTCCAAAATATAAATATAAAAAGTACTTACAGTATCTATTAACTCCATATTAATCATATAGATCAAAATATGACAAGTTTCCTGCAAATAAAAGTTGTCTATTAAATTATTCATCAAGTGTAATCAAATTAAAAATGAAGTTACCTTGTTGAGATGTGGTTAATTTGTTGGAGCCATCTGGTGCCACAAGTTCATTCCTATTCAAGTGTATTGATTTCATCAAGTCTCACAAACAAAATATTTAAAAAACTATATTATCTTACATCATTTATGCATCGATGTGACGATTGGGATTATGTTTTATCTATAGCGGGTGAAATAGTAGAAGACAAATTGTTAGCTTAAAAGAAAACATGTCACTTTGTCAAAAATCAGTTTATTCAAGTGGAAGAATTATTAGGATAGATATACATTTTGTAATAATATTTGATACACTAATATTTAATATAATTTTTGCAGTCAATATATGTCGAATACTTACAAATTCATGCATGAGTTTTTTGTATACATCTTGGGCATTCTTCACCTGAAACATATCTACAAATACACAAAACTTCAAGTTTTAGTATTTTGAAGTAACACATTGAAAATACCTTCTTCTTGGAAGTCTCCGCTTTATTACCACTAACTTTGAGCTGTATTTTTGTAAACTTCAAATATGAGTTTTTTTTATCTTAAAATTTATTACCAATAGCATAAATGAATAAACAGAAACTGACTTTACGCTTACGAATAATGTAGACAGCTTCCAGTTCAGTTTGCTTCAATTTAAAAAATAGCTGCTTTTGAATTTGCTTTAGATTTCTTGTCAACATTTATCATCTATTATTTAAGTGATGGGATTAAACTTAAGAAATTTAAAACAAAGAAGAAATAGTTAGATGCTTAAATGATTTATTTTAGTATAATTCATAAACAATGAAAGTTGACTTTAGACGTTTGACTTCACTAGTCAAATGAGTCATAAATGAAAAATAATATGAATTTACCTGAAAACCAGTGTTGCATGAAGGCCTGTGATTCATCTTGTCTCAATGTGTAATAGTTGCACATAAGCTGTTTCAAATCAGGAAAAAAAAAATAACAAATATTAATAATTTTTGGCAATGGTAAAAAAATTTATGGAAGTATGGATTACTTGATGGTCATACACTTTGCTACTTTTGACCGCTTTGACCAGTTGACCCATTTCCTTTTTAGCTAATATTTTTAAATATTAATCGTTTGGGTTCCATCATGCAATAATGGGGTCATAAGCGGAGGTGTAACATCATGATCAGGCTTTTGAAATATGAAAGTAGTATATAAACCTTGAAAAAGTGTATTACACTGTTATATTTAACACCATAATTAAATTTACATCTATTGTGCCAATCAAAGATGATATCAGTTTATGAATGTAACAACAACCACAAATATACTAATATAGATTTTAGAACTTCTAACATAGTTGAAGTTGTATCAAGTTAACTATTCATTTTATAGGTCATCATATATTCAATATCGAACTATAACATGTAATTTAAGAACAATATTTCACTGAACTTCTACATAGAAATATAAAGCCTTGAGCAGAACAATTTAGTGAATCACTATCCCTTCTTTGACAAAAGAAGCAAACTAAATGTTTGATTTCAACTTCAAAATCCATCAGATTCTAACTCCTTAACAATTTGATAACTAGTGTAACGTAACACTCAGTATATTTATGATAATTCCTAGGTTTAACGTCACCAAAACAGGTGTAACCTGAGTTTATCTGTTGGATCTGATTATCAATAGCATGTTTCCTATACAATGATAGATCATTTACATAGGCAGAGTAAAAACAATGAGATACTAATCCGTGTAGGAAATGCGGGAGCTGAATTAAATAAATAAACAACTTTAGATAAGATTTACGAGATAAAATACTAAAATTACATGGCACGGTAACAATGACGATCAGATAAGAATTTAGGCGAATTTGAGATGAGAAATAAGGAAACCTGATTCAATCGGAACTCCGGAACCGGTAAGGTTGATTCGATGATTCGTCACCGTTGCAACATCACCGCCACCAATCAAACTTCCCTGTGGTGCGTCAGCAATTTCCACGCCTGAATAACAATTCAAAACACAATCATCATACAATTAGCTACAAATTATAGCTACCGAATAAGCTTTGTTCAAAACACACACATAGATCTAATCATATGCTTGAAAGAAGCAAATTTAGGTCATATTACTTGGAAATAACAACGGAAAGCTGATCTTCGAAGAACGATGAGAGTCGCTTATCATTTGAGAAGGATCGAGCCATATTTCCAATTAGGTTTCGGTAGCGGAGAGATCGATTTGAGCGGCGTTGGTATGGAAACTTGCGACTAATCTGATCACCGTTAGCGAGTGATGGGTGAACCGGTGAAGAGATTGGAAAGAGGGATTTCTTTATTGGGCCGGGTCAAAAGTTTTTAAGTTTAGAAAGTCTATACTCTGTATTATATATAGATAACATTTTTTGAACAGATTATATACTACCTCCGTATCAAAATAAGTGATACACTTTCCTAAAATGGGTGGAACAAAATAAGTGATACACTTCAAAATCTTTCCTTATTTGGCAAAAAAGTGGGACCCCTTCCCCACTAACTATCTACTTTAATAAAGTAAAATTACTCTTTTACCCTTACTTTTACTTTTAAACATCATTAATTTCACTACATCCAAAAGAAGTGGGTCCCATTATCCACTAACTATCCACTTTATACTATTTTAAATCACTTTCCAATCTTTTGCCTCAAAAACCGCAATTTCTCAAATGTATCACTTATTTTGATACGGAGGTAGTATATAAATAACATTCATGATCCATAAATGATACGAGCTTCTAGAATATCATAATGCTTTCTAGGTGAGTGCAATGCAATACACTGATGCAACTAGGTGAGTGCAATGTAACTGTATAAAATCGAAGTTACTGATACCATAATGATTACCATATACTCCAAATTTTTTTAAAAAGTATTCTCTTTATAAGCAAGTAACAAAATTAAAAATAATCTTGAAAGAGTTGTTTTACAAAATTTGCGACTTGGTTAGAGACTTATTTGAGTAAGTCACAAATTAGCGACTTGCTTAGTGTCTTTTCTTAAGCAAGTCACAAATTAGCGACTTGATTAGAGACTTGTTTGAGCATGTCACAATTAGCGACTTGCTTAGTGACTTTTTTAAGCAAGTCACAAAATTAGCGACTTGATGGGTGACTCGTTTGATCAAGTCACAACATTAGCGACACAATTAACGACTTAATTTCTGACTTTGTGTATATTGTGACATAATTTTTGACGTTGAAGACTTGATTATCGCTAAAACTAAATTTGTCGCAAATTTGTGACACTAAATTTTGTGTCACTAAAAATGTCGCTAAATGACTTTTTTCTTGTAGTGTTAGTTAGGTTTCAAAAGCTATTTCTTGTTATTGTTGTTCTTGGAGCACAAGTGAGTAAAATTGAGAATAGAGTTAACAGGGTATCAATCAGATAATAAGACATAATAAATTATGTTTTTTTACGTAATATAAACTATACACCACAAAATATTGTCATTTAGCAACACAAGTATTAGTGATACGGTGAAAAGTGTCATTATATATAAGTTTTTAATAATACCTTCTAAAAAGTGTAGGTAAAGGCTGTATTTTTGGTTTTAGTGAACCTTTTTATGAAAAGATCATGCCAAAAAAGGTCAAAAATATATTCCTACACTTTTTATGTGTCTACTTCATCTTTACCCATTACTTCTTTACTCAAAGGTAAAATGTCTGGACAATCAATAACTAATTTTTATTACTTACTCATATAAAAGAGTGTAAATAAAGATGTCACTGACAAAAGACTTATACGAAGTATATAGTATTACGAAAAGATTGTGAACATCGATTTTTGACATTGTAAAACAATTTCTTCCGAAAAATGTCTATAAAACAAAAATTATAACCTTTTACACAAAAAATTGAAGAGTTTCACTATGAACTCAATTAGTTAAAATTAACATGCATCTAAGTTTCTAACATTTTTAAGTAAAAAACAAGCGAATACACGATATACATTGCACCGAATTTCATTCTTAGGTGTAAATTCTCGATCTCTCTTAAAGCCGAAACAAAAAACTTAATTATTGAACTTCAAAATTAACAATGCATTTGACTGAACATTGACAGGACTAAATTGAAAGTTTTACCCAATTTTGCAGCTTAATTGGAACCAAATTAGGAACTTCACACCAAAAATTCACACACTACTTTCACTAGATTTTTTCTGTAATTAAATTGTGTATTTCGTTATACTAATTGAGATTTATTTATATCCCAAAGGAATTGTGTTAAAACCTCGAAATGGTCGTTTGATTTCAACACGTGGTGATTTGATTTCCACGTATCCATTTCTGCTGAACTTTTTACAGAAAAAGCCCCTGAAGTCCTGAACCATTTGACTTATTGTATTACGATCCCTGTAAATAACTTCCCTTATTTACGGTTTTGACCATCGATTTTAAAATTTCTTACATTTTGGTCATTTTTCTTTATTTATGCTAAATTTTAAGATGTCACAAAATACTCTCGATTCATTTCATGAGAGAGCCACCTGGTTTGACTAGATAGCATAGGTATGTGCTCGGTTTAAGTGGACAATAGAATTTTATTTTGACCACTGATATGTTTTTTAATTGATTGAATTTTCAAATGAACACTAATTTTAAGACTTATTAAAAAGAAAACGTGAATAATAAATTAAGACGAAAAGAGTACCATTTTATGTAGCTAAAATTGCTTTGAATATTTTTATTATAACTTTCCTTTTTGAAGGCCATTACAAGATTAATCAGAACGATTTTACACACTTTTCATCCATGTATATGATCAAGTAAAAACAAACATTGTCACTCTTTTGAGGTTTTAATTAATCCTCGGTTGTTGGGTCCTACAAGAAACAATTGGATGGTTATCTAACAAGACACCTTAATTTAAACTGGCTTGAACCCATGTCTTAGAGCAGCTTCCCAGACCAAATCAAGTTGGTCCACGTCGATCGCACCAACTTCGTGGTGTGTCCAACCTTCGAGAAGATGGACGATCCCACCCGCGTGACAAGCGTGAACCACACCTCTTTCCATTGTATACTGCACAAACAATGCATAAAAAACATAAGTCATTTTCAAATTAAAATGATCACCTAAGTTTGAAGAGTCACCAAAGGACTTATATCTAAGCGGTAAGTATCTCATATGGATTCAAGTATTGTTATGGATTAAAAAATGTTGTAAAATTAGGGGTTGTGTGTATAGCCATTATAAAAAAGATTTGCAGAGTCGGAAAGGGGCTAACAAGCTTGTTCTAAACTTGTATTTAGGATAAAATCATAACAATAAAATTTAACATATATACATTTTGTTGGAATATGCTTCACGTTCATAACATATAGTTATATGGCTAGACGTATGTGAGCCTAAAGGGTCACACACTTATACACCAAACACCATTTAATATATATAATATAATTAGGGTAATTATATTATTTATATAAATTATAGTTACTTGACTAGTTATGTTTTAATTAATTGTTAAATTAAAATATATTAGTGAGTAATTTAAAGAATCAAAAAGTACAAGGTGCTAAGTGTCATATCTGCTAACTTGTAATTAGGGAATATATACTTAGCTTAGGAAGCAAGAAAAAAAAAAAACCCTAATCCTACTTGACCCCAAAACAGCCGCAGCTCTAGAATATACGTGAGTGTGGCATTTGGGAATTCTTGCTTTTTAAGGTTACGACAAAAAGCCCCATCATCAAACCAATGTGGGTTTTTTGATTTCTTGTTTTTGTTTTCTTGATTCGAGCAAGGGACTAGCATCCCAATTGGTGTTCTTGATATGGTTTAGTGTGGATACCATTAGAGAAATTCTACATTGAATTCTTGGAGTTCTTGTTCCTCTTTCATTGGTGTAATCAAAGGCTTCAAGGGTATGATCTCCATCCTAACTCTTTGATATTATTGCTTAATTATATTGTCAATATGTAGATCCGTTATTAGTGATTTATGTTGAATTATTTCCGATGCGTTTTACTTGATTAAACTGTAAATCACTAACAGTGGTATCATGAGTCATCATATTGATGGTTTAATTAGCAAGTTCTTTGTAAAAAGTAGCAAAAAAATTGTATTTTTGGCCTAATGGTTACGCCGATCGACAAAGAACCCTAGGGTTTTTTGTCTTTAATTTTTTCGAATTTTTTTATGGAATAAGGTTCAAAATTTGATTTTTTGGAACCCTAATTGCTACTAGTTACAAAATCTAAAATAAAAAATTAATCTTGTTCATTGAATTTTTTATTTTATTTGGCTTGGATTTTTATTTTAATTGTTAATCGTTATATATGGCAAAACATGTTATTTTGTCATATTCCAAGCCAAAGCCTTGTCAGTTGTTGCTTGATTATGCAAAACTGATGAAAACATAGACCGTTTGTGAATGAATGTGATTTGTTTGAATGTTTGGTTGTTTTTGGGAAAGCCGTGTTTTGGCTAATTGGTTGTAATTTTTATTCTTTTTTTTCTTTGGTGCCATTTTTTGGGGCAAATTTCAATTGTAAAAGTATTAGAATAGTTGTATTTTATTTCCTTTTTATCTTGTAATTTGTTGACCAAAGAATGAAGAAAAGATGAAGAAAAACAATAATTTTCGGCACCTCCTGCGCAGCTGCACGAAAACAGACTTTCCCGGAGATTGGCAAGTCGTTTGGACCTGAAACTACCGCCAAAAGTTCCGCAACTCAGAGATCTACAACTTTCCAGAAGGCCGGGAAGACTGGAAATGTCGTCTGCTAGGTCGAATTTCACTTCAGGCGCTGCTGGATTTTTTGGACAGATTGCATTTTCACATTGGTTGGGCTCTGCTTGACCCTTCGGTCCGTCGTGATGACTCACGTGACTGAACTTAGGTTATCATCGGTCGAGGTTTTGCACAAAAATGTGTTGCATGTTTTTATTATATGTTTGTGGTTGTGATATAATTTCTATATGATACAAATAATAAACAACTAAAAATATGATTTTTGAAACACAAACATTAAAACATCCAATATTTTAATCATCTATGATTACTTGTTAATCATTGATGATTACTCTTTAATCTAAACGCGGTTTTGAGATTAAAACAAAAGTTTAAATATGATTTGAAACTTTTAAATTAATAATCGCTAAAGCTTTTATCGCTTATTAAACCGACTTATGAAGTGGTATGAATGAAGTACATGATTCATTCATATCTTAAATAAATTTTTTCTTAAAATTTCATACCTAAAATTTAAGTCACGCCGTCCAATTGGTTGAAATCACTTGCTTCTACTTTTAAATTCACGTGAGACGTGGTTTAAATTTAGATCCGAGGTCATTATTGTCTACGCGTGAGACCTAGATTTATTTTAACACGAGTTCACATTGGATGACTTAATCGAGTTAACGGTGAGACCTTGACACGAGGCGAAGATGCGACAAACATGCCACTTGACCCTAGATGCTTGTTCACTAGGTGCCATGAAGTCCCATAACTCTAAGAGTTGCACTTGTAATGCAATTGTTGATCGTCACCTACCTATTGGATCTATCATTGCTAGCAGATCAACTGATGTGATGATAGAAGTCAATGAGGATCTTAGCTTTTAATTAAATTAATTGGGTAGTTAATTTTTTAAAAGAAATTATTATTGAAAATACTATTTTTTGAACTTTGTGTGTTATACAGATAACAACAACATCAAAACCTAAGTATCTCCACTCTAAAATCAGTTCTTGACAACTGAAACTGACTAATATCAACTTTATCGACTCATATCGAACTCTAAGGATTGTCCTTAGAGATGAGAACAAGTTGATACACCTATAAGAGGCCTTACCTGAGGCATCTTCTGTCAATGAGTTTGCTGTTGTTCGTCAAGCCTTTACCGAAATGTTTAACGAACACCAAGACGTCGCTACTCCTATGCTTGTTAGCATGAACCCCGAGATTCGAAAGAACTTCGAGGAACTCACAGCATATGACATGATAAGCGAGTTGAAAATGATATTTCAACAAAAAGCAGAACTTGAACTGTTCAAAACAGTTAAAGCATTCCATGCTTGCAATCAGGAGGACGGCCAATCAGTTAGCACTTACATCTTGAATATGAAATGCTATCTTGATCAAATGGAACGTCTTGGTTACCCCTTACTCAAGTTCTTGGAATGAGCTTGATTCTTACCTCACCATCCAAGGACTATGACCAGTATGAAAAGTGTTTTAAAAGTACATAGCATGGGGAAGACAATCGTTGAATAACTTGCTATGGTAAAACTGGTCAAGCAAGGTGTAACGACCCGAAATTGTAAATAAATAAAATATGTAAAAATATGATAATTATGGATAAATCATATAAAACACGTGGAAATTGGTTTCGTGTCGTTTGGACACCGTACGAGAAAGTTATGGGCGAAACCGGGTCGAGGCAAAGTTGAAAAAATGCATCCCTGGCTGCATTGGGAGTTCGCGACGCGAACTTTGGTCGCGATCGGGAAGTAGGGCCAGGTAGTTTGGCTTTGGGTCGCGAAGTAGTTCGCGTTGGATTAGCGATCGCTAAGATTGCGTACGATGTGCGGAGTTAGCGACGCGAACTTAGTTCGCGCCGCGAAGTCTGGTTGAGCAGCATTAAAGTCGGGTTTGAGCTCATTTAATGCATTTCAAAACCCTAGTTTTCTCCCTCTCGAGTTTGTGGACGATTTTGGGTGTAAACCATCATTTGGAGCTGATTTCTTCATCAAATCTTGTGATTCTTCACTCCTAGTTGAAGATTAAAGGTATATCTTCACTCCTTTGTAGTTGTAGCTTTAGATCTATGGGTTTAGAAGCTTGGGTTTGAAACCCTAGTTCTTGGGTTGGTGGTTAATGGTTAAATAAAGGTTGTATACACTTAATAGATGGTATATTAACAAAGGAAACAAGTGTATGATTACGATTTGTAAGAATCTTAAGGGTTGGTTAAACCTAGGGTTTGGTAAATCATCATATTTGGGGAAATGGATTGATGGGTGTTATCTAGAGGTAGATGAACACATTGGTAGTAGTTTGTGATGGTAACCTTGTTGTGATAATTGTTTTAGACATTCGGTGAAGTGTTGAAGTGGACGAATTGTGAGCAAGGAACCGGCGGAAGGAATACGGTTAAGCATCTTTATTGCTAAGGTGAGTACGTGTGGAATTTACTGAGTACATAGCCCTTTTAAATATTTTCATTAATTGTATTACGGTCTAATTGCTTATATGTGTAGACTTATAGTATTTTGAGTTAGTGATAGATATTACCGATAATATTGGACTAACTTGCTTGATGATGAAAGTGATAGCCGAGAGCTAGATTAGCATAACCATAGGGTTATGATGAGGTTGAGATGATGTGATGATACAGGAGACTCCCCGATCATGAGGTGTGGATTGAGGGGCAGTTGGGATGGATTTCCCATCGACTCTTCCACGTTAGTGGTCTTACTCATTGGACGTATTCCGGTGGGCAAGGCAGGTATCGGTAGCGTGGGCGATCCTATTGCCGGTACCTTGTTTCTAGTTAGCTCGGGGGCGACCCGATAACTAGATATGTATGTGATTCTAGCTAGTTCGGGGGAAACCCGATAGCTAGACGTGATTGCTAGGTAAGCAAGGTTGATAGGGTCACATTAAGGTGACTAGACTGGATAGTTGGATATATATAAATATATGTATATTGATTGGTTATATGAAACGTGACATTTCATTTTATTATCGGGTCTAAACCCATGTAGCTCACGAGACGTTTTTGTCTCACGTACTCCTTGTTTTGTTTTGCTATGTACTCAGGTTCGGGATCGAAGGCTTAGGTACGCATGGATAGAAATGCGGGACCTAGATTAGAAGAACACTAGATTGGATTTAGTCTTAGCTTGGTTATGATCTATTTTGTAACACCTACTTTTATACTCTGATTTCATACCAAGGTTTTTGTAAATCCAAATTTGAGGATGTTCTTCTATTTATAAAATGTTTTATTTTGGCCAATATTTTCTATTAAAATTTGAGGTGTTACACAAGGGTTACCCAATACTTTTCTAGCAATCAGGGAAGGTAAACCGCAAGCACAAGGCAAGAGTCTAGGTAAGGGTAAACTAGTTTACTTTTCCAAACCTACGATTCCCCCACCTGCTAAAAAGGAGCACCCTGAAAAGGATATTTCTTGCCATCATTGCGATGAAACTGGCCATTGAAGGAGGAATTGTCCTGCCTACTTGGCAGAGTTGATGAAGGACAAATGTGTTCTAGCTAGCACATTAGGTATCTTCATTATAGAACTCTATACTTTTCGTAATAAATCTTGAGTGTATGACACTAGTTGTGGAACTCACATTTACACAAATGTGCAAGATTAAAAGTGAAGTAGAAAGCTAAATGAATGGAAGCTGTGATCTTATCCTTCCTAATGCGTTAATTATTGTTTTGAACAATTGTCAATTATGCATTGTTTAGCTTTATCGTTTGTTGAATTATGGATTATGATATTTTTATTTATGAAAAATAACATGTTTTTATTACTATTCCTTGTAATAGTATATTTGAAATTAATATGCATGATCCTAATTCAAACGATAGTTCTATATACAAATGTAGCACTCAAGAATCCAAATTGGTTTGGATTCTACTTACCTAGAGCATCGTCATCTTTTCCACATAAACAAGAAACACATTTTGATACTAAAACTCGACGGGATTCTTTACAAATGATTATGAATCATTTAAATGCCTCTCTTGTATATTATGGAAAGATAACAAGAAAGCTTTTCTCCCATGTTGGCGAAAGAGCTAAAAATCTACTTGGACTCATACATACTGATGTATGTGGCCCTTTTAGAACTAAGACTAGGGAAGGTGCCACCTACTTTCACTAATGATATCATTAGATGTGGTTATATTTACTTGATTAAACATAAACATGAAATCTTTGAAACGTTCAAAGCTTTCTAAAGTAAAAGTAGAAAATCAACTCGGCAAGACAACAAAGGCTTTCAGTCCTAATTAAGGATGAAAGTACATGAGTCAAGAGTTTCTGGATCATCCCACACCATACACTCCACAAGATAATGGTGCGTCTGGAAGGAGATATCGGACCCTGTATGACATGGTTCGGTCTATGATGAGTCCTACTACTCTTACACTATCCTTTTGAGGGGCATGCACTGGATGCTGCTGCTCGAATACTTAATATGGTTCCGACCAAAAGGTTAAAAAACCAACATATGAGATATGGCATGGGAGAGTCCATAATTGTCTTACTTGAAGATCTGGGGTTGTGAGGATCTCGTAGAACGAGACATGCCAAACAAACTTGAGCCCATATCTATCAAGTGTATCTTCGTTACTATTTTACTACCCACCCGAGAACAAATTGTTGTTGCTCGGTATGCTAAGTTTCTTGAGAACAGTCTCATTTCACAAAGCAAGTGGGAGCACTATAGACTTTGACAAGATTCAAAGCGAAGATGCACAACCTTCTGGTAACACTAGCAAACATCACACTAAGGCTGAACATACAGATGTTGGACCACATGATGATGTTGTTCCCATTCATAGATCCGCAAGGAACGATATAGATTTATGTCGATGCCGAGGAGCCAAGTTTCGAGGATCATAATGAACCCCCTAACTATCAAGTTGCATTATCGAATTTTGAATTCGAACAATGACTTGAAGCTATGAATGCGAAAATGTAATCCATGATAGACAACCAAGTTTTGAACTTGGTTGATCTTTCTCAAAACAGTAAGACTGTTGACATGGATGAGAATATACACACCTATAAATCTCTTCTAGTAACAAAAGGTTACACTCAATCCTACGGGATTGACAATGATGAAACCTTCTCGCCTGTTACTAAAGACATTAGGATTCTTATAGCCAAAGTAGTGTACTATGACTATGAGATTTGGTTAATGATGAAATCAAAACGTTTGTTTCACCTAAAACCCAAACTGAGCATGTGTATATATGAAAGCTAGTGGGAGCGTTGTCGTTTCTCAAGTCATACATGTTGATGACATGTCACTCATGTGAAACAATATACCAATGCTACAAGATGAAAATCCTGGCTTGGAAAATGTTTTGACATGAAGGATTGTAGGTATACGACATACATACTTGGAGTAAAGATCTATAATGATAGATCAAAGCGGTTAATTGGTTTAACTCAAAGTGCTTACATTGACAAAATTCTAAACGGTTTAGAATGGTACTCCCAAACGAGGAAGTCCTCGTATGCCACACATTGTAAACTTGAGTGAGACACAAGGACCTTCCACACCTGATGTGGTGAAGCGGATGAATGTAATCCCCTATGAATCGGCTATTCCATTCATCATGTACGCTGTAAGGAGCACTAGGCCAAATGTAACGTCCTTAGGGGACCTTACTAGAAAATACCAACAGAATCCATAAGAGAGTCACTGGATTGCTGTTAAGAACACATTGAAGTATTTTGAAATACTGGATATATGTTCCTTGGTTATGGTGGAGATACCAAACTGAAACTAAGTATACTTGCTATACTTATGCTGGTTTTGTAATAGGCAGTGATGACGCTAGATCCTATTTACGAAGGTTCACTACATTCGAATGATTTATCGAGATATGTGAAATTCGTACTCTAAAAGTTCAAACAGATAACTACCTAGCTGACGCTTTATCGAACTCAATGTCTTGTACCAAACATATTGAATATGAATGGAACATTGGACTTCGACAAGCTAGTAGTTTCATGTAAATCTGTTTTAGTATTTGGATAATGGAACGTTGAGCAGTTTATATTGGAATAAATTGATATATTTGATATGATCGTTTTTATATGAATATCTACTGTAGGGGTGTCAAAAGGGTCAACCCGACCCGACCCAAACCCGAACCCGAAACAAATTATGCTAGTCGGGTCGGGTTATTCGGGTCATATATTAATAGCGGGTTTTTTAAACCCGACCCGACAAACCCGACGTTAATATCGGGTCGGGTATCGGGTTAGGATTGCATACTTTTATCGGGTTTCGGGTTGACCCGATTAGACCCGATTCAAGTTTAAATACTTTTTTCTTTAGACTTTAAGATATTTTCCACATATGTGTTTCTCCTTTAAATTTAAATGTATTAAGTTGCCTTCCAAGAATTTGATGCTTACATAAGCAATTTTGTTCATGATATGCCATTCTGTTGTCCGATGGTTCTTGTACTTTCGACATGCACAATTATGATTTACCATATGCATAATAATTTTATGTCTCAAAGGTCACTAATACTAGGTACATATGACTATAAACCACTTGCTTAAATTTTGCGTTTTATTCCCCTTAGAATCACAACTTAGGTGTGACCCGATCAACCCGATCGGGTCAACCCGACAAACCCGAAACCCGACCAACCCGAACCCGACAAACCCGATTCCTTATAGGGTCGGGTTTCGGGTTAGACTTTTTTACCTCAAAACCCGACGGACCCGACCCGATAAGAGCCTAACCCGACCCGACAAACCCGATTGACACCCCTAATCTACTGTGTTCTATATTTGCATGTTTATATCCTTGAATATTTACTGCGTTTTATATTCTAAATTGTCCATTGTCATATTAATAATATGAGAATATTATTAAGACAAATCTGAGGGCATTGATGACATCATCTTAGTATGACTAAGGATGATGAAATCAAACTCACATGTTGTTCATTGTGATGCACAATTGGACTGACCCAACCTATGAGAAATCACTTCCTGGATTTATGTCACAAGTGAATCTCACAAAGGTTTTGTCGCTTATCCTCTGACTTGAGATGCAAACTGGTTTGTGTATGTGGAGTGTCAAACTTTGATGTGGTTAAACGCTGACCTGAATAAGGCTGCTATAACAACCATCCTCAGGTTTGATATTAAGCATATATCAAACACGTGTAGTCAATAAAGAATTTGTTCCTCCACATGTTTGGATTAGATACTACTGGGCCCCTCGATGATTTGAATAGATGCTTGTACGGCCGTACCCAAAGGTAATCAAGATGAATCTTGATTGGTTTGGTAATCTACTTCAATGTATAGATCGAGAAACAGAATCGTTGAAATTTTAGATTGACATTAATCATTGTCTAAAATTCAACATGGTATCAGTAACAAAAGGATAACTGATTGAAAAACTTTGAACCTGGACTTTTCTGAAACTCACTCATGTACTTCTAGGGGCATTGGCGGGTTGCTAGACTCTAACATTTGCTTGTATAACTACTTGATTGTTATGACGTGCGCAAGTGGGAGCTGTTGGAATATGCTTCACGTTCATAACATATAGTTATATGGCTAGACGTATGTGAGCCTAAAGGGTCACACACTTATACACCAAATACCATTTAATATATATAATATAATTAGAGTAATTATATTATTTATATAAATTATAGTTACTTGACTAGTTATGTTTTAATTAATTGTTAAGTTAAAACATATTAGTGAGTAATCTAAAGAATCAAAAAGTACAAGGGGCTAAGTGTCATATCTCCTAACTTGTAATTAGGGAATACGGAGTATATACTTAGCTTAGGGAGCAAGAAAAAAAAAACCTAATCCTACTTGACCCCAAAACAGCCGCAGCTCTAGAATATACGTGAGTGTGGCATTTGGGAATTCTTGCTTTTTAAGGTTACGACAAAAATTCCCATCATCAAACCAATGTGGGTTTTTTGATTTCTTGTTTTTGTTTTCTTGATTCTTGAGAAGGGACTAGTATCCCAATTGGTGTTCTTGATATGATGTAGTGTGGATACTATTAGAGGAATTCTACATTGAATTCTTGGAGTTCTTGTTCCTCTTTCATTGGTGTAATCAAAGGCTTCAAGGGTATGATCTCCATCCTAACTCTTAAATATTATTGCTTAATTATATTGTCAATATGTAGATCCGTTATTAGTGATTTATGTTGAATTATTTCCGATGCGTTTTACTTGATTAAACCGTAAATCACTAACACATTTGTCATACAACTATTATGCGCCATGAACAGTACCTGGACTGTGCTAATTTGCGCTGACAATTGTTAATATATATTCGTTACTAAGCAAAATTAAACTATTTGTATTTGTAGCTTGAATGGCAAAGAATGCGACTTCAGCAGTTTTGTAGTTTTATTGCAACACTCTTCGATGGTACTGCCTGCTAATCGGTGAAATGGACAGAACTTTGAATAGTCCCCTTTACATTACTTCACACGACAAAGACCACCCCACCCCAAAAACATGATGCGTGACAAAATAGGAATCAACTTTTTGATTATTCGATAACTCTTTTAATTTACAGATCATAAGAAGTAGCCGAACCATCATGCTTTTTTGTTCAAAAGTTTTATGGTTATATCTGTCATCCAACATGTTTTTTCTGGTTGGATTAGCTATAACTAGGTACCGATTGAGTGGCCTTAATGGAAAAGGTTCCTCTTTATATATTATCCCCTAGAGAAACGTTTAAGGAGAACCATAATTTTTATGAAATCGCGAGTAACAAATCTCAATCATTGATTAATAAGTTCTAATGGTCAAGATTAATCACATATATTATACATGAAGGGGTATTTTGGTCATTTGGCACTTAAAAAAATTTTGATTTTTTTAATTTTTTTATTTTATTATTATTACTTCCTCCGTATCAAAATAAGTGACACACTTTCCATTTTGGGGTGTATCAAAATAAGTGACATACTTTGAAAACTTTCCTTATTTGGTAAAAATAGTGGGACTCATACACACTAACTATCAACTTTAATAAAGTGAAATTACCCTTATACCCTTACTTTTACTTTTAAAACTCATTAATATCACTTTATTCAAGAAAAGTGGGACACATTCTCCACTAACTATGTACTTTAATCTATTTTAACCTCTACTTTAATATTTTACCTCAAAAAACGTGTAAGTTAATTTGTGTCACTTATTTTGATACGGAGGAAGTATTATTATTATTTTGTTAAAAAATAATATTTATTTGATAATTACGTGTGGTACTTAATCACATATGATTTTAGTGTAAAATCACATGTGATTGTATATTTAATCGAATTTAATGTTTTAGTTCAATCACATGTGATTCAGTATGCAATCACATGTGATTCAGTATGCAATCACATGTGATTTAATATGTAATCACATGTGATTTAATATGCAATCACATTATGTATTATTAATAAAAAATAATAATTTTTTTAAAAAAAACTTTAAAAAAATAATTCTAAAATAAAAAATAATAATAAAATATTTTTTTTATAAAAAAGACCAAAATATCCCTCAATGTATAAAATATGTGATTAATCTTGACCATTAGATCTTATTGATCAATGATTGAGATTTATTCCTCGGGAGTTTGTAAAAATGGTGGAACTTCTTGAACGTAACTCTATCCCCTAAATCTATTACTTCCTCCGATTCAAAATAAGTGCTACACTTTGGGTTTCACGGTTTTTGAGGTAAAAGATTATAATGATGGTTAAATTAAATTAATTGAATGGTTAGTGGATAATGGGTCCCACACCTTTTAAATAAAGTGTGGTTATTGATGTTTAAAAGTAAAAAGTAAGGGTAAATGTGTCATTTCACTTTATTAAAATAGATAGTTAGTGGGTGTGAGGTAATTTTTCAAAGTGTAGCACTTATTTTGAATCACCCAAAGAATTTGTCTCCTCGATATTCAAACTCTAGTAGAGGCGTAAAAGGGTAGTTCTGTCTTTTCACATTACCTCGCAAGCGCCTAGGCCCTGGACATCATGAGGAAGGTTCATGGCAGCAAGCTTACTATAAGTGCAGTCTCTTCGGAACTCGAAAACTGGTGGAACCACAAACTGATGGAAATGTGTTCCTGCTGCTGCCCATGTTTGCTCTCTTGGTGTAGTCCATTTTCCAAGAATCCAAGTCTAGTTAGTTAGAATCACAATAAAAAAACACTCCAATATTCAGTACATTGTTAGAATTACGTTTTTGCCCCTTACTCGACTACAAACAAGGATCTATCATTGATCGATTAATGAACACAATCTAACCTTGCAGTGTTTGGCTGCTTGGAACTTTGTCACTTGAACCAAAAAGCTTTGACATTCCAATGCGGCTTCTTTCTGAATACTCGTAAATCTTTCTGTTGATTGAGTAAGCATCTACACCAAAATTTAGTCGCCCAAATCAACATCCGAGCATATGGAAAGTAATTAGTGCGTCAAAAATGATTACAAGGTTTTTTATTAAAATGTAACTATAAAAAAACAAGGTTATGTCCATTAGAAATACAGTTTGATGTATCCATTTTCTTTGTAACTAATTTTTATCTAACCCATTAGATATAAATCGTCCCATTAATTCATAACAACATGTTGAAATTGCAGTGATGAAACAATAAATCAAATAAAGTTTATTTAGAAAAACATACCAAGACTCTAACTTTACGACGAGCTAAGTAAAGAGCAATGGCTCTTCCGAGCTTAGAAGTAGCTCCCGTTAAAAACACCTCTTCCACATCTTGAGGAATCTCGTTAAGAATAACGGCTGCAGTTAATGTGTTTCCATGGACTACACGCACTTTAAGATCCGGAAGTTTCATCACGAAAAGTTTCCCGCCTCCATTCAACGCTTCATTCTGTAAAACCACAAACATTTCCATGAAACCTAAATTAAGGGCAAAATGTCTTTTTAAGGGCAAAAATGGTAAAAGAAATTAAGTAACATTTGTAATTAATTTTTTATTTATTTATTTCGTTAAATATATACTTCATATAGTCTTTAGGACACAAATTAGACAAACCCAATATTTTAGACTTTTGACAAAAACAGAATCGTCATTTGGGAAAACGTATCTAGTTTGTTGTGTCTCGTGTTCATATTTTGAGAAAGAAAGTGATACGAACCTTGTTCAAGGCGGCTAGACTAAGAACCTTGACACCAATCTTATCGGCCATAAGTATAGCTTCTTCAATTTGATTATTTATACCATCTTTCGCAAATGGTAAAAAATACTACAATCATAATATCTATTATAAGTAAAAATATATATAACGTTGCGTCTTATTAACATATAAAAACTGAAAATCGGGGTAACAAGGTACCATGAAACCAAATCTTGGTACGATCCAACTTTGAAGCAATTTTCCTCTAAGATGACAGAAAGTGAGCAAAAAAGGCTTGGATTTAGCCCACATGATCAACACCACCAATAATGCAAATGGCCACATTGGGAACATAATAAGTTTTGTGGCAAACGGCCATGAGCTTAATGATCTAAAAATAAATGGGACGTGCATTGATGACATGATATCAACTCCATGTGCAAGAAACACAAATTCTGGTGCTTTAGCTTTCTTGCCTACAATAAGAATGGTACTTGAATTCAAATATGGTTTTGGTCAAAAAGATTCTATAAAAGGTTCACGATAATTTATTTAATGATAACTTTTTTTCCTTTCAAAATGGTAGATCTATTTATAAACGTCTTGTAAGTATTTATATATTGAAAGGTTCGAACTCGTGAGCTATATTCGAGGGCATGACTACATGTATATACTTAGTCCCTCCTTGGTAAGGGTGCACACACTTTTTTCTCTATCTTTTTTTTTTTAGTTTTTAGCATAGATATAAAGAAGATATAAATATCAAATTTCTTATCTCTAGCTAGTAGCTAGCGAGTCTAGTCTTATATGAAGCATTTGACCATTAAACTCTTAACTACTAAGAGCTTGAATTTAACAATGTACTCATACACGTACCTTCCAAAAAACAAATTATATATCTTAAGAAAATACTAAATACAAGCTTAAAACCAAATAAGTAGCACTCTCTCCCACAAAAAAGTACCTATTATATAATTACCTATTTATATTGAACACGTCATAAATACCTATTATATAATTAAATTAAATTTTATATAATGTAAAAGTACATATAACATTAACCAATAAACCTGAATAATACTCACCCGAATCAGTAAATCCAAATAACGTGTACACAAACCAATAAACCCGTAGAAGTTTATCTAAATTGATAAACAACTATATATTTAACTAATGACGTCTATGTAATAATTAGCAGAACTAATGCAATCCCCTCTAAATGTCATGGACCTACATCATCTAATGATGTTTTCATTGTCATTAGACTCATTACAGTTATAAATAGATAAATAATAAATCATGCACCACCATTATAGATATTTTTTATTATTTAATTTTCCAATTTACAGTGTAAAATGGACTTTTAGGGTATGCATGCCCCTCAGCCTTTTAATGAATCATAAAGACTAATCAAATGTCAAATATAATTAACCATTATAGACCTTTAAACGTATTATAGAAAACAAAGAATATACCTTCATTTGAACTTATTTCGTTATGAAGATCCCAAGAAATCTCATTCATGGTCTTTCCCAAAACATCAAAAATAGGCATGAAGAGGCAGAAATTAGTCTTCATGTCTTTATGGTGTATAAAATGGTACCTAAACCAAAAAAAAAAAAAAAAAAATAAGAATTCATAAATCCTGATTCCTTCTAGCTATATGAAAATATATTCACTATACATGAATTACTAATGTAAGTATTGAATTATGAAAGTTAACTTTTGAAGTATTTGATTTTAAGACATAAGTTGATGTAGATAATTTTTATTTTCACATTATTATGTAACCAACTAACATCATGTTCATAATTTGATATAACCCAGTTCTACATCGAAGGGTAAGTGTTTATAATTTGTTAGTCAAAATGTAACTTTAATACGTTGAATTTTCTTATACTCGTAAAAGATAAATCTCAACTATTGATCAATAATAAATTAATGGTAAAAATTAATCATATATTTTATACACAAATGAGTATTTTAGTCATTTGACACCCACATAAAATTTAATCCAAATTTATTTTATTTTTTATTATTTTAAAAAAATAAAAAAATTAAATTAAATAAAAAATTTAATAAAAATGATGTGAGTGTGAAATGACCAAAGTACCCCTCTATTTATAAAATATGTGATTAATTTTGATCATTGATTATTATTGATCAATGGTTGATATTTATCCCTTAAAACTACCTAAAATTTAAAGTAGGATACATCTCTGCCTATAATAACAATTGTTGGGTTAAATCATGGTTAGTACTGATTGTGCATATTACTGATATGCAGAGATACTACTGATCAACGACTTAATGCTGCTAAGGAGTTGATACTGATGAAACAACTTACTACTGGTCTCGTGTATTACTACTGATGCTATCGTTTATTGCTGATCGTCTGCTGTTACTACTGATGGAGCTATTTGCAGAGTATATCGAGTCCGAGATCTTAGGAGAGTTTGTTTAGAATATCATATCTTTTGTAATTCAATTGTAATCGTATCTTAGAATAACTGGGGTAAAAGTTAGGCTTCAAGGACTATTATAAATAGGTTCCTTACGAATTGTAAACATACGTGTGTATTGTATTCGATCAATCAATATACATTGAAGCTTTTTGTGATATTACTGTGTTCTTATTATTTATATAATTATTTGGGTAAATGTCAGAAATTGTCCATGTGCTTTTGCATTTTCAGCTTTTTTGTCCCTAAACTTTTTTTTTCGGGATTTTTGTCCCCGTGGTCTTTAAAATTCTGTTTTTATGTCCTTCCGTCCAAATATGACTGTTAACTAACCCCACCTGCTAAACATGTGAGGGTATTTTTGTATTTTCTACACATTTCTTCTTCATCTTCATTATAAAACAAGAACCCTAATTGATGAACCCTAATAATCTAAATAAAAACACCAGAGCAAATTAGACACCACCACCATCACAAATCGAATCCTCAATTAACATCTTCCCCTACTTGTTGAGATAAAAAATCAAGCCTGAAATTCTTAACAAAAACCCTAATCTCTTCTTTTTCAACCGTTTTCTGATTATTGAGTGTTCTTCACTCGTTTTCATCCACCGTCACCATGTTTCTTCAAACATAAATCCACCGTCGCTATGTTTCTGCAAACATAAACCCACACCCTAAATCCTTCACTACTGCAATTGGTTCTTGTGAAGCTTTGGTTTTCGTTTTTTATTTATTTTGGGAAGCAGGTCTGAGATCTGAGAACCAGGGCACAAAAGAGCTCTCACCTTAGATGGTGCAGAGACGATACAGAGAATGAGGGTAAGATGGTTTCAGCAATCTTCGACTAGTGATTTCGCACCATAAATCGACTGGATTAGAGCTATTAGCGCCATTAATGGCGTTGTTAAGTTCAATTTGTAGCAATTTCACATCGTGAAGGATTTTTGGAGCTCCTGTTATCCCAAATCGTGAAGGATTTTAGGTCGATTCGTACATCGATTTAGGGTTAGGGTTTGAACCTCATGAAGAAGATGAAGCTGATGGGTTTGACATGGAACCATTGAAATTGTTTTGTGAAGAAGATGAATGATCTGGGTTTTTCCAGTTAGGGTTCATATCAAATATGGTGGAGAAGATTGAAGGAGATGAAAGAAGGGAGATAAAAAAAATGAAAATAAAAAAAAAATGGAAAAGCACGATAATGCCCTCATTTTTTTTGGCATATTCCGTTAGTTAACATCCGATTTGGACGGAAGGACATAAAAATAGAATTTTAAAGAGTACGAGGACAAAAATCCCGAAAAAAAAGTTTAGGGACAAAAAAGCAGAAAATGCAAGACCACAGGGACAATTTCTGACATTTACCCTATATATTTACAGTTTATCATACAATTCTTGTTAATCACAATAGTGTTAATACGCTGTAACTTCTCATTGTGAGTAGATCTGTGTCAATTAACTATATGTGTTAATCGATCCTGACAACAATAGAGGCTTTGGATCTGCTAAGAAGGTTTTTTTGGTAAGAAGGATAAGAAGAAATATAAGCAATTGATTATGATTCAAGTTTGCGATGATTTGGTAATTTATGATTCGTAAATTATAATCAAAGACTCGTATTTCTTCTTATTTTCTTACCAAGAAAAAGTTTCTTATATGATCTTCATTCATATAAATATCTGCATACATTTGAATACATTTCCATATAGTTTAACATTTTCTCAATAACGTAACTGAAGCATAAAACTTACGTCGGCGTATAAATTATATACTTGAGCATAGGTAGGGTATCGAAAATGTGACGATGAACGACTTCAACGTTACTATGTCCCATACATCTTAGGAAATCAAATACCAAAATATAGGCGTAGAACATGATGACCGAACCATATCCAATCAAAGTAGTTCCAACAACCGGAACTCCTATAATCACACAAAGTAATAAATGCTCCAAGAATGTTGCATGCCCAGCTACACCAAAAATGGTAAAAAGTGCAATCAATATTCAGTTAACAAGGATGATATTGCATGTAGAATAAATGATTGTGTTGTATCTGGAAATAGACTAGTGATAAGGGCTCCTGAATAACTTCATAAAGATTACGGGTATGATTCTTCACTGGGTAAACATTAGCAGATGGTCAGGGGAAGGTTCAAAAACGGCTACGATAGCGGATAACTCGCGTACATCACTAGCAAAATCTCAGCCATCCAGGGAGCCATTGTAAAGGAAATTTTTATTTATTTATTTATTAAATAATGATATTTTTTTACCTGTGTACGGATGGTTCACTTTAGAAGTGTGGTGTAGCCAATGATATTGTTGGAAGAAATATGGTGAATGTAATAATCTATGAAGCCAATAATATAAAGGTTCTGAGAGTCCAGTATGGAAAATTAAACAAGATATAACTCCTGTTGTTTTCCAAATAGGAAGATTGATCACTGATGAACTGATCATCCAAGGATTGATCAATAAGATTATCGAAGCAACAAATGCTTGAAGTATGATAAAATTGTCCCTGAAATTTGGGGGGGAAAAAGTAAATTTCATCACAAAACCATAAAAAAATCATATCATATACGAAGGGAATTTAATTACCAATGCCATTCTTTGTCAATTTGATCGAAATCGACGCCTTTTTGAGACAACCGATGATTTCGATGAATAAAAAGCATGTTGTTATATGAACTCCATAATTGGTGAACAAGTCCTCGTAGTGAAGACAAGATTAGAATATGCAAACACCAAATATACTCACTTTCCCTCTTTTCGTAGATTCTTGAATATATGAACTTGACGAGAAGTGGACCAAATAGGAAGTACTGATTCAAGAAAGAGTTAAAACTGTTAGATGGCAAAAGTTTTTATATAATCTAACAAAAAATAACACAAAGTCTTATCAAGAATCAAGAAGATATCATAAATTATAATAGTAAACTGTATAACATATTAAACAAATAACTGTACAACATAAATTCATGTGGTGTTAATTAAAATCACCTACCACCCAATTAAGGAAAAGAAAAAAAAAATCAAGAAATACATGCCTTGTAACTCCCCAAATTCTGCCATGGCCAACCAAATAACGGAGCTCCCATTTTTCTTGAAGAACAGAGTACTCTTTCATCTTCTAAATCTTGTTCAATTTCTTCAAGCAAATTTTCTTTTTGGGTATTCATGTTCTTGAAGAAAGATTTGAACTACTTTAAACAAAATCTGTAAAATCCCACTTTAACTTTTTTATTTTTCTATGTGTAAGGATTCAAAAACTTTGTCTTGGTGTTCTTGGAGCACAAGTGAGGACTATATATGCATAAAAATAATGCATGCATGTATATTAATATTAATATAAATATAAATATATATACACGTGTAAGGTTTGTGAAATTTAAAAATGTTGAGGATAGCGGTTAAGGGTATCGATCATGTTATTTAAACAGACTAATAACATAAATGATGTTGGATACGAAGGAATTAATGAAGAGTTGGAAATGGCCAATAGAGGGCGGGTGGTGGTTTTTAGTTGAGATTGTACGTTGTCGTCTTCTTTCTCTCTCTTTTTTTTAAGAGATTGTATTGTTTTCCCAAAAAAATCATTTATCATCCTACTTAATATAAGTATTCAAATTAAATGATAAGACATATAAAAAGAATTAATAAATTTTACATGCTAATTATTTTATGTGTAGAAAGATAAATTATAAAGATTTTCCAAAAAAATAAAGATTTAGTAGAAAATAATTTAATTTTTCTTTTAGTTTTAAAAAAGAATATTCGGAAGTTTCCTCATTAATTTTTGCATTTTGGTATGCAATGAGTCAAGTCCAAAATCACATGGAAATGACGGAGCCACGAGGTTAATTAGATGCTATCCTTTTTAATAAGATTGCTTTTACTATAAAAATAAAAAGTAAATAGTTGGTTACTTGGTTCTAAAACAGTGTTTTAAAATCTGAGTTAACCCGACTAGTTCAACAGGTTTATCCTATATACTCCCTAGGTCCCACAAAAAAAAATTTCTCATTTCACCCTAAATTTTTATCCCACAAAAAATTTCTCATTTCTTACATTTGATGGGCTCCACATAATAAAATATTATTATTATTAAAGACTCTACTACTAACTATCCACTAACTATTTTTCTCTCTCCAAACCAATCTTATACGAAGTAGTAGTATTTTAATCAAAATTATTACCAATAACTCCACCACTAACTATCATCTTAAAACTTATGTCAAAATGAAATGAAAAGTTTTTTATGGAACGGAGGGAGTATATGATAATTTCAATAAATTTATCAATAGTCTATAAAGCTTTACAGGTTATAATTTAGTTTTAAAATAAAATAAACAACAGGAATAGGATGTGACGCCACGTCACAACCATGACATCCATATAGTGTAAATTAGATGGAGTTTTTGTTGTATGTTTGTTTAAAGAGTATTCCTATTATAATAGGTTTGAGTGATCGAGTTTTGCTCGTGATTGTTCCCGAGGTTTCCCCTAACTATCTAGTATTTTTTACTTAGGGAGGGTTCGGACACCTAATCTTTAGAGAGTTATTCAGAAGTCTTTACTACTAAATAATCACCAAATAGTTATAGTTCTTTTGATTTTAACATATTTGGTGCATTTCAATTTCAAACCCCATAAATATATATAATTTTATAAGTATGAAAATATATATGAACTACAAATGTTGTGTTATTAAACTACAAACCTTAACATGTTGATTTTAACATGATGAATAATGTAACTCGCAAATTAATCGCAAATTCCATGCAAATGTACCGATTAATCGGATAGTAAAATCACACATAATTTTATTTTTCAAATTTTATATTAAAACAGTCTAAGTTTACGTAATATGGTCAAGTCAATACTCTACGGCTAACTGTATACGACTACTTGTAGCTAAAACTTACGAATTTGCAGCGACTAGGATTTTAAGGATTCAAAATATGTGGACAGTAAAGCTCTTTTGATGACATTCTCATTTCAACTTTATTTTATTTTTACATATTTTTCTAAAGTGTTTTGTTAATGACTGCACTTAGGGCTGTCTCTAACGTGCATAAAATAGTTGTACATTTATTGATGGAGTAGTGTTCCTAAAATTCAGAGGGCGGTTTTTATATTATTTTTACCTTCTTGTTAACAGTCTTGGGGCTGTCATTAACATTTTTCTTTTTTAAATTACATAAGGAAAGAGTTTGTGTGTTTTACTAGTTAAACGTTGTGTGTTTTCTAAATTTCAAAACAAGTTCATAAAATATTGGAAGTGATGGTTATGTTATAACTATGAAAATGATTTTAAGAGGAATTGTTTTTTAGAAGTGTTCGTGTGTTTCTGATACCGCTAGGTTATAAGCCATCTAATATAACTGCATCGTTTCAATTAAATGTTTTCTATTGCATTTTCAAAAAGGTTTTGTTAAACGTATCCTAAGGTTATCTTTAAAGGTTACTAATTTTGTTAATGTATTAGCATTAAAACATAATTACTTTTAGATGGCCTTTTTATAGTGGTTACTGGTTAATGCACTCATGGTTATCGTCTTATCCAGAAAAGTTCAATATATTCATTATACTTTCTTTAGTTAGGTCATTTTATTTATAAAAAAAATTGTAATTTAACTCATTAGCAATCAAATAGTCACTGTACTTTACGGAAGAAAAAAAAATCAATTTGGTAATTTTGCAAAAATAAAATTAATTTGGTCATTCTATTTTATTAAAATTTTCTTATGAGAAATGATATTTGTGTCTATCCATAAACCTACTCACTTCTAAATTTGATATGTGTCATCTACTAATTTTCTATCTTCATATCAACCCTTATTTTGACACTTATTATGATAAAATTGGTAGGCACATGAGTAGACATAATTGGTAGGCACAAATATCATTACTCTTTTCTTAATAATGATGTTAACAAGTTATAAGTCACCCAAGTATTCTAAGTTTATGTCTTAAAAAAATTTGGTGTCTAATAATTAAAGTTGTGTAGTACAATGATCTTAATAAAAAAATAGAATGACCAAAGTAATTTTTTTTTGAAAAATATGATAACTCCTCTTTTTTTACCCAATGCTTGTAGCCTAGTGGTATTGAAGATTGTTGTAAGGTATTGCCTATAACTTATTAGTCTCGTCATGGATAAAAAAAATAGTTGAAAATAAAACTTTTTATAATTACTTTCACTGACTTTAAGCATCCCTACATGTTCAGTACTTCTATTATTTTAACATCCAACTACGTGTGTAATTTAACATCCATCCACAGCTCTTGACTTTGAAATTTTCAATCGCAAAAACAAAAAACAGAAATAAACGTAAGAAATCGAATCCGAAATAGTATACGACTTTTAGGAAAAAATGTTGTTTAACATGCATCATATAATCAAATTTCATTACTTTTATTTTCCCACAAAACAGGAGAATTAATTTCTCTGGATTTCTCTTGTCAATTTTTTGATGTTATCAGAAAGTTGATTTCATTTTATTTCTCAGTAATTTCATTTCTCATCAATTTATTTCTCTGTTCTGTTTTATTTATTTGAATTTCTCATAACCAAACATGCCCTAAAAGCCAACTAAACAACTGAAAATTGCTTTTTGACCTTGACTTTGACTACAGTTTCTACTGCAACAAGAGTCGTCGCTAAAGGTTCTTCATTTTCTTTTAGGTTTATTTCTTCCCTCCAAATGAATAATTTTTTCATTCTTTTTAGCAAGCCAACTCTATCTAATATTTTCATTAAAAAATATATTTTCTCTCTTATACTTGCAGAACCCAATCTAATTTAATTTTTCACACATATTAACAACCCAATCTAAATCAAACTACAAATAAAAAAATACACATCATAATAAAAAATAAAAATAAAGAAAATTCAGTTACCCAGGGTCACAACCCTGGTCTTCCCAAACAACCTAGGTCACCAACTTTTTAAAATTCTCATATATTTTTTTATTATTTTGGTGACCCCAACTTTCAAAAAACTAGTGATGGAGAGTAATCTTAGGTTTATTCAATCTGTATAGTACATAATTCCCTGGGTCGTTTGATGACTTCTTATTTGGTATTCAGTCATCTTAACTTTAAAAGCAAGTAAACAAATTAACTGCCTGCGGCTAAAAAAACAAATTAATTGCACCTATACCGAAATTCCTTTAAAAGCGAGTCAAACAAATTAATTGCCCGTATAGCAAAATTCAAAGCTGCCGACCTAATTAACGGAGCTCCATCTGGATGTATATGCTCAACCACAATTTACCTATAAATCCATAATAGTGTCGACACGATTTGTTATCACATGTTTTATACTTTAAATTCAATATATAACGAAATGAAATTACATCAAAATGTAATTTGTAAGTTTGTATATTATAAATTAATTTTCATAATTCAATACATACAATTATAACAAGTGTTAAGTGCATTAAAATATATCAAACTTTACATGATATTCTCTTTTGTATATCCAACTGTTGCTTCTTGTTTTTGTGTAGAGCAAACTTTCAATACTTTGCAACAAAATTGATCCACAGACCTCTTTACAAGTAGGAATGCAAATTTGAACTGCAGATCAGATATCCGCGGGTACCAAACTCTAAGGGGCAGATATTAACCATCTAAACGGGTATTGGCAGAGACGGATTTTAATTTCCATATCTGAAGCGGGGATGCACTACCCGCCTGTTTATATATATATATATATATATATATATATATATATATATATATATATATATATATATATATATATATATATATATATATATATATATATATATATATATATATATATATATATATATATATATATATATATATATATATATATATATATATATATATATATGCTTATTTTTGTAGCAATACTTATATTTATTTATTATATTGCTAGGTACACATTCCTATAGATAAAAACATATTGTAAAGTTTAAAGTTATAAAAATGATTAAGCGAGCCTAAGTTTTGTGGATTTTGATACCTAGTTTATGAAGGATTATTGTTTTTATTTTTATTTTTTTAAATCAAAGTTTTCTCAACTCCGCACGGTGACCCAAATCCCACAAACGTGGCCCATGATGATAACATTAATGTATAATTTTTTTACCCCCCTTGATCAACAAAAGTGGCCCATGATGATAGTATTAATCGCATTTCATGTCAACTTAAATTGATCGTTTTCTTGGGCGTTAATTATAAATTTAATCACCTTATTATGTCCACTTCAATCCACTAATTACAGGGGAAAAAAAATTATAAATTTAATCACCTAATTATGCCCACTTCAATCCAGTAACTAGAGGACCACAATCTAATAAACAAGAATACTTGATGCATTTTGCGACACCTTAGCGTCTAGTTTGATAAACTAATATGCTAAAGACCACAAAATTTTGTGCAGTATTTAGAGGTCTAACCTCCAACAACCACCAACACATCGTTATAAAATAGACGACAAATATAAAATTTAATAAAAAAACGTTATGTTGAAGAAAATAGCATGCTATATATGCGTCTAGAAGAGGCAGTTTCCATTTGTATACCTAACAATTGAGTTAATTTGTCAAACGAGTAAAATTCCAAAATTCAATTAACACGTCAAACGTAATCATTTGGTGGTAAAAGCTCCTGAATGATTTCCTAGGGATCACATATTCGATTCCTCTTAGTGTAAACATCTATCTACCAGATGGCTAGAAAAAAAAATTCAAAAACTCAAAGTTGTGTACGAGACATTTTTGCTATAACTGGTACCGGTTACTGTACTGTGTATAGCAATATAGATGCGAGATATTTCTAATATTGTTTATAAGTATCATGGTTTCATCACGAGTTTTTGTAACTAATACAAATGGGTCACATCATGTACAAGTGTGGATCAGTGTACACATCATAAGTATACACTAATTAAATGCCTATATTTTTTAATAAAAAAAGTTTCCCCTTTTATAACAAGCTCCTTTTGGAGTATAAAGCTCCTGATGTACACAGTCATTTTCGGATCTTCCTCTGATCATATCTAACCATCTAAGGATATTTACTCACGGAGATGATCAAACTCATGACTCTTTAAGAGATCATTTCAAGCGCCCTTACTGTTAGGTCATCAAAAAATATTACTAAACACCAAGATCAAAAGAAGTAAAACACTAAACACCGAGACATAAGGAAAAATATAAAATGTGCCGCAAGTCTCGACAAAAAATAATAGTAACTAAATAACGTATATGTGCATGAACAATTTGAGACCCTTTATTTTCTAAACAATCTTTCATGGTAAAAGTTCCTTTGATTACGTGGCGGTTGAAGATGCGACACATTTCATGCCTGCAAATTTCACATAAAAGTCGGTACATAGGAAAATATTAGAGAGAGCAATTTCATCAACTTAAAAATACAAACCCTAATCGGTTTATATTTTTAACACAAAACAATTATTAAGAGTATTAATTCATTATATACTTCCTCCGTATCAAAATAAGTGACACACTTTCCATTTTGAGGTGTATCAAAATAAGTGACACACTTTGAAAACTTTCCTTATTTGGTAAAAATAGTGGGACCCATACCCACTAACTATCCACTTTAATAAAGTGAAATTTACCTTTATACCCTTACTTTTACTTTTAAAACTCATTAATATCACTTTATTCAAGAAAAGTGGGGCACATTCTCCATTAACTATGTACTTTAATCTATTTTAACCTATACTTTAATCTTTTACCTCAAAAAACGTGTAAGCCAATTTGTGTCACTTATTTTGATACGGAGGAAGTACATATTATTATGTCGGCTGAAAAAGAAAGAAAAAAGGCCTTCGTCGTCTTTTTCCCGCTTTCATATTCCCGACACGACCCGAAACCCGACACGAAGAAAAATCAGGTTTTGGTTGAGCCTAAATTGGTATGGGTCAAAAACAAGTGGACTCGTCCAACCCATTTATAGTAAGGGGTCGTGTTCATGTTGGATTGTATATAAATAGGTCGACCCGCCAACCCGTTTAGTTTTATAATTTTTTTCAAAAGGATGTAAATAATATAAAATCCTGTAAACCCCGCCAACCCGAAACTCTAAACAAGTCGTGTATGGGTAACCATGGTTTACATGTGTCCGGGTTAGGGTTGATTTTTTTAACCCGAAACTCTAAACATGTCAGGTTTGGGTTGACTGATTCCAACCCACCAACCCGAATCCACTAACCCAAACCCGACATGATTGCCACCCGGATCTTTCAGTTAACAAAATTTCCTGGTTGCATAGCTACTTAATCATATCGAATACATTCATTGTTTTAAATTTAATTTTTTAATTGATAACACATAAAAACTACCCGTTTTGACTGGTACCCAACCCGTTTGACTGCCCATTTTGCCACGTCTACTAAATATAATAAATAATATCAGCAATATGACCTGGCCATTTCCAGCTTTGTATTTGAGGAGCTCCTCTTGTGCATACAAAAGCCTATTATTACGATATAATTAAATTAATTCATGTTAATTAGCACCAAACAAAAATATATTTTTGTGAAGTCCGGTTTACCTTCGTTGTAAGTCGGTTATTTCATTAAGTAATTCTTTTTCCTTATCATCAGTTGCCTCTAACTGCGAATATAAAATAAATATATGGATTAACAAAACTTATTTATTTACTTTCAGTGATCACCTTTATTTACAATGAGTCAAATGGGTTGAAAGTTGACCAACATGTATTTTTAACGCATATAACCTACTAAATCTATTTATTCAAATAAGTAGATTAGTATTCGACACACATTATATGTGGCAAAACTGAAATTTTGATCAAAAGGTGTTTCTAGTCAACCTAACCCAACCGTACCAAAAATTAACCATTTTGACCCGAACCTATTTTATCTCGTTAATCAAGCATCCCATTTTATCACATCTAGAAAAGTGAAGAAGTTACAGGTAAGGAATAAATATTTAAGCAATAAATTATTATTAATTTATTTAATTTGTGAAATTAGGTATTAAGTTACCAAATTGATTGAGATGGATACATACATACCTTTGATTTTTCTAGTCTAGTGATGTTTGCTGCTGTGGATCCTACATCTATGCTGCTGCTGGCTGAAAACAAAACATGTATAAGCAACATTCATGAAACAAAATATGATGAACGTGGCAAAATGGGCGGGCATGGGTTAGGTAACGGGTCAAATCAGGTCACTATATTAGAGAGTCAAAACGGGTTGGGGCGACCCGTGAACACATCTTATTGAAATAGTTAAAATCATTTAGCTTAACCCATTCCCGATGGATATAAAACATAACCCAAATCACCTATTTATAAGTACACGGGTTGATATTGGCACAAAAATGTAATAATAAAAATAGAGGCATGCAGACCTGAAGTGTCACCCGTAGAGAGTTGCTTTATGGGGCTCAATGTGCCATTCTGTAAATAAAAATATGTAAAAAAATGATTTTAATAAAAAAGAGATTGTGAGGATAACAGATGCTTAATTGACAGATATACCCTTTGAAGATTATTTGTTTGCTGATGAGTCTGAACTGTAGCATCACCTTGAGATGGCTGAGAACCAACAGGGTGTTCAATTATTACCTACAAAAATCATAAAACAAAATTTATTAAATTATGACAAATATTAAGTTAATTCAAATTTGGTACATGTAAAAAGGTTTCAAATATAAATTGGTAATTTTGACCCGTTTGCTTATAAATGGGTCGATTTTAGTTACATCTCATCTCTAATAGGTCAAACGGGTAGTATAAAAAATAGCTAAAAGGAAATGGATTAATTGGATTGATAAGGTCAAATGAATAACGTAAAAAATTGCTAAAAAGAAATGAGTCAAATGGGCCGAACAGGTCAACCAGTAGAAAATCAGCCAAAGTGTATTTTTTTGGGCATAGAACCTACTAAATCAATTTAAAAAAAATAGATTATTATTTGAGATGTCAATTTGTTCATATAAAGAAGTTATAAATAGAGAGGGCATCTTGACCCGTTTGCTTATAAATATCGTGTACACATACCCGCATGCTTGGACTCTTTAACAGTACAGGAGATGTTGCCCCCTACAAAAAAAATGGCAGTTATAATCTGAACGCACAAAAGCAACCTCAAATAAAGAAGAAAAAAAATTTATATAGGCGGCTTCAAATGAGTCAATTCAGGTTATCTTTTATCAATAAGGTCAAACTTGTAAAAAATAAAATTTAAGTTAGCCAAAAACAAAACGGGTCAATTGGGTCAAAGTCTTCCAAAGTATATATCTAATGCATAAATCCGTTGTTCAAATTTGATAAACTAGATTATTATTGTTAATCGATATTAAAAAAAACTAAAATTACTTCATAAAAATGGTATCGGGTCAATATTTACCTTGTCGGTATCAGCATTCTCAGAAGTAACTTTAAAACGCCCTTTCTGTTGAACAACTTGACACTTTGCTTTCTCATCTTGTTCATCACCAGTTACTGTTTCACCAATATTTGTTAATTGAAGAAACTACTCTTGCATTTAATACAACTGAACAGTAAAAATTAAAAATAAAATAAAATTTTAAGCTGAAAACTCACAAGTTGTTTTAGAAGCATCTGCTATTGGGTGTGGCGGAGATCCTTTAAGGGTAGGGATCGCAGGAATCTGACTTTGCAATTTTCCACTGAAATTGGTAAAAAAAATCATTAATTAGTAAATATTTTCTTTACGCAAAAATCATTAGTTACCAAATATTCTCTTTATCCAAATGGGTCATTAAGAGACAGTTACATGCCCCAATTGGGTAGTTAAAAGATGATTTTTACAAGATGGTTATATAATAGTGATAAATGTTATATTAAAATAATTGATTTAAAAAGTTTTTAATGAACAAATTGGCAGACAAAACCATTAATGAGCCAATTGGACAAAAGCTTATATACATTTCTGTACACTTAGCTAAAAATATAATTCCAGACATAAATAATAACAGCTAGATGAATTTAATAAAAATATCATATACTTATCAACAGCAATGCATCCAGATGATGATTCCCGTGAGTGAGAATTTGAAGCACCGCCATTAGAGGTTTTTCGACTAATATTTTCCAAATTGTGTTTTCCAACATCATTTTTGTTGCAAATTTCAGCAAAACTCGTGTGTCCATTGGGAAAACTGTCAGATTTGCTTCTGAATATTTATTTAAATGTAACAAAATGAGAAAAATCCACAAGATAAATATATGAAAGAACAAATGTTAAATGTGTAATTAAACTGAAGTTGACATACAGAGAGGATGATGCAGTAGAGTTGATAATTGGACCGGATCCTGCCTGCAATATTAAAACGATATTATTCTGAAAGCAAAATAAAGAAGATATATACACACGCACACACACACATATATTTATATATAGATATACATATATATACTTTTTTAAGGGATATGAAATACCACATCTATGGTTTTTGAAGAGTCCCCCATGGATAACAATTGATCTGAAAGTTCTGTTTCACCGACACCAGTGACATTGAAAGAACTCAATATCCCTAACTGATCTTTTTCAGATGTAAATTCCTCATCTTGGATCTAATTACATAAATAAAATGAAATAGATTTTCTTTTAAATTAAATAAAGGGTGACATAATTATATATGTTTTCAGCTTTGAAAGATCAGTTAGTTAAAAATAAGCATCAAGTATCATACCAAGGAAGCCTCAGCTTTCAAATCTTCAAGGTCGAAATTCCAGCTGCTAATTCCTCTTTTATATTCGTTCTAGAAAAACATAACAAAATATAACTAGGAACTGATTAATTAAGCCCTAAATAATCAAACAATAAGAATAAATTGTTCATATACACTAAAGGGGTGTTTGGGAAACTGCAATAGGCTAATAAGCATTAAAAACACAAAATATGATTGAACATGTTTCATATATAATTAGCGTACCTGTGACATTTCTTCCTTCTGTCCATCTGGAATTTTCTTTTGCACAAGCATATCTTCTTCCTTTTTCTATTATTCCAACACATCAAATTTAACGACATGGTAAGCAGAGTTAATAATAATTGGTTTTTTTTAATTTAAAATTGCAACGTACTTTCAGATTTGTCCCTTTTTTAGTCATTGTACAATTTTTTGTCAAATTGGGTCATAAAAACATGACTTTATGCCTCGTTTGGGTCATTAAAAACTTTTTATATTACTTATTTTTTTAAAAGAGCTATCATTTTATATACTAAAACTATCGTTTTTTGTGAAGAACATTTTTAAATTATCCAATCAGGAGTCAAGACACATAACCATCTTTTAATGATCCAATTGTACAGGAATTTTAAAAATACTACAAATTACTAAACAATGACAAATGTAAAAGTACGTTATTATTATAGACAATTAAAAAAACAAATTATATACATACATATATTGATTAAATATATAGAAAAATAAAAGAAAACCTTCAATGCCTGAAGACGATCACCAAGTGTTGGCAATCCTTCCAATAGTTTGCGTGCTATAAACTCATTGGATTTAGCTTGTTTGAAAAAAGAATGTCTCAAAAGCTTTTTTGCAGAAGGACGTTTCGAAGGATCTTTAACCAAACAATGTGCAATCATCTGCTTAAAAGACTTTATACAAAAAAAAAAAACAACACATATATGAGAAGAATGTAATCATAAAATAAATAAATAAAATTGGAATACCTTAGAAAACTTCTTGTCCCTCTCATAATCAAGACAAGGAGGTGCACTTTGTAATGTCATGAGCAAAACCTATCATGTAAGAAGTATGTTAAGTTTGGGATAATTAATCCATGTATAAATGGGTCAATTGGATTATATTATAATTCTTAATGGGTCAAAATGGTAAAAAAAATTTGGCTATAAATGGAACTGGTCAAATGGGTTGAACAAGCTGAAAGATGCCCAAAGTGTATTCTAAATTTCTAATGCATACAGCCTCATATGTTGCTTTATTCAGCCTTTTCCATGAAAGCCATCCATCTATTATAACTTTCATATAGGCACCAAGTAAGTATCTTGTGTCATTTATACGAATTTCGACCCAAAACACACCTTTTCTCAAGAAACATAAGGGCATTTTCCTCATTTGCCATGTTTTCGGTCAAAACTGGTGTAAATGACACAATATACATATTTTGCCTATATAAGAGTCTTGATAGATGGTAATGAAAATAGTTAAATACTTGAGTGACCTCCACATACATTATCCCTTTAGTTGTGAACACTCATAGTTTTTAAACAGCACAAAAGTAAATAAAATAAAATAAATAATAAAATAAAAATAGGAAAAGAAGCATGAAAATACAAAATGAATGCACCTTCATTGGGGGATATTTGGAGAAAGGAGCATGCCCATGAGCAAGCTCTAGAGCTGTTATGCCAAAAGACCAGATATCAGCCCTGCAAAAAAAATCACGTGTTTATTAACCTTGTATGTTTTTTTGTATCTTACAAAATAAAATATAAAATTGATTAAATAAAATAATAAGGAAAATACTGACTTGAAATCATAGCCATGCATTTGTTCCATAACCTCAGGCGCCATCCTGGAAAAATGTAAATTATTAGTAATTATACAAATATTCATATATAAAATCACCTACTGGTGAAATTCTTTTATATAAGAATTATGCAAATAAAATATAATAAAGAGTACCAGCACGGTGTCCCAACAAATGTATTCCTCATACGTTGTCTATCACCAGAATCAAATAAGCATGCAGAAACACCAAGATCTCCCAGCTTGATTGCACCACGGTCACAGATGAGAATATTTCCAGCCTATTAAAACAACAAATATATTAAATAACTCCAAAAACAAATTATTGATCTTAAATTGCCTCATATGGAATTCGAAATATTTTTTTCACTATTTTATGATATTTACATGAGAATAAAAACTTACTTTAACATCTCGATGAATTAGACCATGATGATGAAGATACTCAAGTGCCTTTAATACCTCACGCAATATAGTTGCAATAACAACTTCCTCAAAACCCTCAGGATGAGAAGATTTCAAAATATGAAGGCAAGAACCACCAGGCATAAAAGGCATAACAACCCATAGATTATGATCATTAACAAACGAACAATGTGATTTAAGAACATTTGGATGATCAACCAAGATCATTGTCTGAGCTTCATGTGATATATTGGTCTGATAACAAATTCAAAAATGAGAAGTGTAACAAATGTAAATTTAGTTGGCTTCAAAATGATAAACTAATTTGGTATAGATTTGAGATGCAAACAAGAGTACACACATGTATAGTCAAGCATTAACTAATTTCATGTAGTTTAAAATGTCATAAAATAGTAATATACTGGTTAATTTTGGTACACACAAGTTTTTGAGCTGTCTACTTTGGTCATTAAAGTTTATGGTAGTTATAAGGAAGTTCTTTTTCTTTGCTTACTTTGTTGATAATTTCTTACGCTTTTTAAGGCTATAAAACTGAAGTATAGCACTCAAAAACTTGTAATTACCAAACACATATCATCGGCAAAAATATAGCTATTTTATGACATTTGTTATTTAAGTTGAAGTGTTTCTCCTGTGTCTGTTGTCATATAACCATATCAATTTGTAAAGAACAGAATAGAACAGATTCAAGAGCGTAAACCCTAACCTTTAAGCTTAGTTTACATTCAACAATTCTATCAGCAATAAGCACAGATTTATTAAAACAAAATTGGGCAAAATAGAAGAACAAATCATCAGAAAAATATCAAAACAGTCCAGATCATCAAATAAAAGTAGATGTAATAAGAACAGAAAACGGAAATCGTTACCAAATCACTGTTTGCGCGTTCGAAATCGAGAACTTTAATAGCAACAATTTGATTGTTGGAAATACACCTAGCTCGAAAAACCGAAGCGCTAACACCTTGCCCTACCTCCTCATACAACTCATAGTGTTGTGCTCCAACTGGATACTTCATCTTCTCAACCACCATGAATAATCAAACAAATATTTTATTTATAGGAACGACTATTGAACATCGAACATCACGCAGATGCAGCTCACAGGAGATCGTTGAATCCGAAATCTACAATAATTTCTCTTGAACCAAAAAAACAAAACGCCCTAGGATTAATAAAAACTTGAAAAGTAAATAAAGAACTAAACAGAACGCGTGAATTAACCTCCAAAATTAAATGCAAAGTAGAATGCGAAATTCACAATTAATTTTGCGTAAGGCTCACAGGTATTGATTTTCGATCCATTGAATATTGATAACTGCGTAATCAAGCGATTGGGAAATTTATCGTGAATTTTCCGATACGTATTTATGTGTGAAAATAAAGGAAAGTGATTAAATGACGATGATGATGTTGATTACGACGGCGAGGTTTTCAGGTGACGGAGGAGACAGAGAGAGATTTAGAGAGAGAAAGCACGGCTATTGGATCGCCGTACGAAGAGGTAACGATTGCATGCTTAGAGTGATAGGTGTGGTGGCTTAAGCCACTTCGCCACCTCTGCGCCACCTATGCGCCACATCACCATTTCACATTTCACATTCAAAACCCCCAAATACCCCCTCTACCATCACTTAAGCCATTTGGGCCCCACCACCCTTTTTTTCTTTTTTCTTTTTTTAAAAACATAATACTTCATTAAAATAAATATTACAAAATACAAAATAAAAATACGTAAAAAATAAAAAAAAATTACCGAAATTTAAAAAAAATACCGAAAAAAATAAAAAAAATACCGAAAATTAGGAAAAAAATACCGAAAATTAAACAAAAAAAAAAACTACTCGTCGTCATCGTAGTCATCTTCGTCGACGGGGTATTTTTCGCGGATCGCCTTTTTTTCTTTGACGATTCTCGCCCTATCTTCGCGCCCCAAACCTTGCGTGTTAGTGCTTAGGAATCGCAAGTCTTCCAACCGCTCGAACCGGTCATCCCGCGCCTTTGCCCTTGCGTAAGCGGATTGAGCGGCTTCACTTTTCCGCTTAAACTCGGCCAACATAGCCTCGCCAAGGTCCGGCGGTGCGGCACCTTCGTTGTTAAATGGTTTTTTTGCCGCCGACTCGTCACGGAACGCTTGTCGGACACGGGCCAAAAAGTCGACCTCATTTTCACCGCTTCGGCTTGTACGTTGTAGCCGTTTGTAGATACCGTTGAATTTTTGACAATTACCATTTAAGGTCGTCCACTTCCCCGTCAACATGTCTTTGGTACGCGGCGTCGGTGCATCCTTGTTGAACTCAACAAGGATTTTGTTCCAAAAACAGTCATCCGATTGGTCGGCGCCCTTTTCGCGGTCCTCGGACACGCTAACCCAACACTCCGCCAATAAAACTTCTTCGGCATAAAGTGGTTGAATTGGTCTTGGGAAAATGTCGGCATCACGGTGTTTTGGGTGGACGATACCGATTGTTGGGACGAAGGGGTTGAAGGATTGGACGGCGATGAGCCGGAACCTCCCATTCCGAAAATACCGCTCATCCAATCGGGGTACGGTGGTTGAGACATTTTGGAGTGTTTTTGAGAGTGAAATGGTAAGAAATTGTAGAGAGTTTTAGAGAGTGAAAGTGTAAGAGATGGTGTGAAAAAATGTAATGGTAAATGGGTTATTTATAATAGGTTTTATTTAAAAAAAAAAAAAAATAAAAAAATTAAATATTCTGGAAAACTAGCCGTTGCAACGGCTAGGGACACGTGTCGCGCTCCCATTGGTCCGTCGAATCCGCCGAGCATCCCACGCACACCACCGCTCACGTAACGACCGGTGTGGTGGCGCGTCCGGCGCGCCGACGTGGCGTCCGGCGCCCACCACCCTTCGCCACTACACCGTATCCTCTTATAACGATGGTATGCTAGAATGTCGCCACGTGTTATATGGTTACTACGACTCTACTCTCCGTGTTGGACTTGAATTTGTTGTCAAATTTTATTTGATTTATTTTGTGTTTTTACGTTAAATTAATATCAAGCCATTTAAAATCATGTCTTTTTCATTAATATCTTTAACCTTATTAAGATATTCAGAATCAGATATTTATTATTGAAAATAGTTGGTCTATATCAACCACGGGAAATTTTAACGGTTTTCTTTCACAATGTCTTGGATTCGAAATGAATAGGTGGTGAGGTTTATTCCCTACTCTATAGGTGGAGAGTTCAATAAAATATGACGTGACATTAATTTTGCAAAAGCTAAAGTATCTGTAATGATAATGATTAGAAGTAATCTAAGTGAATGATATAATCACTTTATCATTGTTCTTATTTTTTTCACTTTTGTAAACTAAGGAGTTTTCATTGGTAAAGCATGCGGTATAGGGCTCGCCAAAGGCTAGTCAAATGCCTTTTGGCGACCACCAAGGCCTTTTAATATCATATTGGCTATTCTGTCAAAGTGGTTTTCACCGTAGCTTTGACGATTCGTTAAAGCCATTTGTTTACTAAAAATGTATTCATTTGATGAGAAGACTATAAAATCAAATTTTAGGTTCTACAAAGAATTGCTCACTATATATAAAAAATATTTGTTCATGTATACTCTTAGAGCATATGGTATGTGAGGGCAACCACTGCTATTATGAATGTGTGGTGCCCACACCGACGTTTTCATGGTCGGTCGTGGTGCTTCTATGGTGCAGATTGAAAGATGTGAATAATAATTCTTTTAATTAAATAATATGGATAATGATATGTATGTATGGTTCATAATAAAGTATTCGTGATAATAAGCATTCGTTAAATGGAAATTTGATGATTTAGACTCATGCTAACGTACGTCGTGGAGGACGTCGTGGGCAAAAAAAAATCCGTCACAAGCCATCACCATTGGCACTGCTACGTCCCTAGCTGGCGTCTTGGAGGTGTCGTCGTGTACACGACGTGGGAAGGGGGGCGTCGTGGGGAAGCTGTGTGGGGGGAGGTGGGTTTGGGTTAATATTTTAATATTTCTTTTAAGGGGGGTGAGTTAGTGATGAGTTAGTGATGTGTTGCTGTTAGCACAACCTCGTCATTAACCCGTCAGTAGGGAAGGGTTTAGTGATGTGTTTAGTGACGCGTCACTGTTGAGAGAGGCGTTACTACACTCTACTTTTAAGACATGAATTGTGGGATTACGGGATTGTACATTTTTGTTGTGACGTGTGAATATGAACTTTTATTTATTCCATGCGACTTTTGTAGAAATTTTATAAAATAATGTTACAAATTGGTGAGCCATATATACCCTCTGCAGCCTGCATCTTTTCCTTTTAGTGGCAAAGGTACAGCCTGGTGGGCCACCAATATAAAACAAAAAAGAATATTATCAATATTTGTTATTGTCTGATGACAAAATTGTGTTCGGTTATGTGAGCATGAACATGCAATTTTAACCTGAATAAGAATCTTTGCACATGTGCTCACTTTTTTAAGGTATGTATGTGTCGATTCTTGGATAATTCGTAAGCATATTAACAACTGTCGTGTATTTAAAGTATACATTTACAAAATTACAACTGTCTTACAAAGACTTCATGTACACTTTTTCTTTATTTATTGGAACTGATTTATTTTCTAGAAGTATTACAAATTATTATGGAATTTTATCTAACAATAATCATATTCAGTACCTTCAAGGGTATGAAAATACCATACATTACTTTTGTCCAAAAAAATTTCGAACCTACTCCATTTGATTACGGTTTATGATTAAAATATTATATTATAAAAAGGAGTGAGTTCATATAACATCTTAAATTAGATGAGAAGCAAAGTTTCACATGTGAGTTCACAAAACACATTCAGTTTTGGCCTTTCATTTTGTTTTCAAGGGTTCTTAAATTAACTTTCTTTAGAATAAGCTATATAAATCTTCCATGTTCGTACAAGATTACCGATTTCACCTCTCAGTATTATTTATTACATGGATAGTCCTTAATTTGAAATTTGTAAACCAATGGTCTCTCTAACAAACTTTTAGGGACTCTTAGGTTGCGTTTAGTATGCTAGAATCAAAGAATCCGAGAAGTAATGGAAATATAGATTCTATTTAAATGAAAAAAAACAGGTTTATTTTGTACAATGGAATGGAAAGGTGTATGCTTCAAAATTTGTTTATTTTACATGTTTCAAGGTTAAGGACTCTTAGTGCTAAAAAAAAATTTGTGATTATACATGTAATAAAAAAAATGGAAATAAAATCCACAATTTAATAAAAATCACGTAAACAGTTAAATGAAGGTTAATTCGGACACAGCAGAATCACAAGCCTGACCTCTAAAATTCATATCATGACTGAAACATAACACAGTAATTTCTTATACAATGACGGAATATATTATTATGTTAGATAGATACTACTAACGAAACAAAACAATAAACGGTTTCATAACATTTTACATTTTTATTAAAACCATCAAACAAACATCACGAAATAAAATCCAATCATGAGTGTCCACAATCTTCACAAAAATTAGCAACCGAATACATACATATAACCAAACCATACGATTTAGACCTTAAAACTCCCTATCGGGAAACAAGTGTGGTGCAACCATTGACCAAATAAACAAGCCCGCTGTGGCCCACGAGGTTATGATCCGGACCCACACTGAGGGCCAACCCACATCAACTAACCGACCACTTTCACCAACCGAAGTTGACCAACCGGTCAACAACATAGCTGAGTACATGCTGGCAAGTGAAAAGATGATGTGGAAAAAGGAATACGAATATGAAACAGGTTTATTGTTTTCTTTTTCTTCATGTTCGTCTCTTTTGTCTAGTGGAAGTAACGGTTTTTCACCACCTGAATAATGGAAATTCAAAATTTTAGGGTAAGTTTTTTGTTCATTTCTTTTAAATTTTATATAAATATAATTAATGAGTTAAATATGATCATAGAACCTATATTATGATAATCAATGGTCAAGATTAATCACATATTTTATACATGGAGGGTATTTTGGTCATTTAACACTCACATAAGCAAACAATTTTAGAATTAAGGAAAATAGGTTACCTGCACGAGGTGAATCAGGGGGTGAAAGTAAAGTAGTGGAAGAGCCGGCCCGAACAGCAGAATATACAACCGAAAGAACAGTTGTAAGCAAGCCAACGGTTAGTGTGCCCGTATTAACGGCTTTTGAGTGTTTGTGGAGCCCGTTGCAAGCATATTCTCTTGGTTCACTTGCAAGCCCACTGTAGCAAAGATACATACAGTATAATGATATAACTGATGCTGGCAGAATGCTGCCACTTACCTAATAACACAAAAAATTTTAAAAAAATGTAAGGTTAACATTTAATTAAAAAAAATATATGTAAGATATAGTATTTATTATTCATGACATTAGAGGCGGAAAAACATAACCCAAATTAAGTCAACTCAATCCATTTATAAGTAAACGGGTCAAAATTAGCCACTTACTGTAGGATGTAGTGTGATAATAGCAAAGAGAAACACAAGAATTAGAGTGATGACAATAAAGAAAGTGTTGAGCCCGCAATCTTGTCCAGATGGAGTGAACAAATAGAATAGAAGTCCAGAAAATGAAAATGTCGCCACATAACACACAAGTGAAACAACAAGCAATGCTGCATACCTGCATTATTTCAAATATATTATTAAAAAAATTATAGGTAGGCCCGTTTACTTACGAAAGGGTCGATTTGGTTTTATTTAATCTCTAATGGGGCATTAAAAGATGCTTTTGGATCCCAACTGGATCATTTAAAACTTTTTATATGATAGCTATCATTATATATTAATCAAACATTTTTATATATAGATAAAAAATATCATGTGTTAAACAATGACTTTTTTGTAAAAAACACATTTTAATGATCCAATTTGGACAGAAAACCATGGTTTAATGAGCTAATTGGACAAAATTTGTACATATGACTAACAAGGTACCTTGCTAAATACAACCATATACAAATTACTTTTTAATACAGAAATTACTTGTGAAAAAAATTGGACAAAAAGTGTATAGGGTCAACAAGACCCGTATACAGATTACCCTTCCTAACTTGAACCGGTTTTGGCCCGTTATCAAACCCCAGCCATTTTGCCATCTCTAGTTAGCTCCAGATAGATGTAAATAGAGAGGAAATAGTAGAAAGTAACTAACCAGAACTGTTCATCATATGCAACCCATTTGTCATTCCAACTATGAACAAAGTCCAACAAGAGCACAACTTGTACAAGAAGAAATAACCCTGACCCAATTTTCGATGTTGACTCTGCATTCACAGTAGCAAGTTTTACAACATTGAAATAAATAAAAAAATCTATTTTACTTCATAAGTCATAACTCATAAGTTAATAATAAGTAAGAAATCAATAATTTAGATCCCAGTAAAAGACAGACTTACCATAAAAACTGATGATCTCATTCGGGAGGAAAAACATAAGAATCACCAAAATACACCAACAGATGATTTTCATCATCCAGCCGCCATGATGCAAACTATCACGTGGATCCTTTTGATTTTTCACTCCAATCATTAAAACCGATAAAATTGAGAAAAACAAAAAGTTTCCCAAACTAACTCGCAAAACAGCATCAGTTTCAAACCACTCTCTATCCGGAGTTTCATAAAAATGATTAATCCCTGCATCAATCATAAACAAAAAATGATACTTTTAAATGAGTAAAATGGATTAAAACATATGGCTTTATTATGTATTTTAAGTTAATTTGAAATGATTAGCGTAACGATTTAGTAATTTAGTGTAAGCATATATATATATACTATAAAGATTCACTTTTTTACACTAATTGTTAGCAAACAAAATTGAGATTAAAAGGTCTTACATGGGATTTTCTCCATGAATGGTGCAGCAACTTCCCTTAAAATCCAAGCAACAATTAAAGAAAGGGCAAAAAGACCACAATATGCAATTCGAGCAGATTTACGACTTATTCCCGACACCACGTTTGTGCATGCACTGCATGCACATGATGCACAACAGGAAGCTAGACAGGTAGCTGCCCACATATTTAACTCTCTCTGATAATAGATCTTTAATCAATATTCACTGAAAATGATAATTAGACAAAATCAATTACAACATTCATCAAAAAACTGCATATAACCAATAATCTGCATAACTTGAATTCAATGACATAAGATAGCAATATACTTTAGGTGGTGATCCATTTTGGTAATTATAAGTTCTTAAGGTCGGTTTTGGTAGTTACAAGTCTTTAGCTTGACTGTTTTGGTAATTATAGCGTTATAAATGTATAAAATAATAAGCATATATGGCAAAAAATACTTCTTTGAATTACCAGGTAGGGACGAAAACAAGTTAATTAACAAAATAGGCCAGTTAAAAACTTGTAATTATTAAAAGGACCTTGATTTGGTGTTCAACATCGGTCATCACCATAAACAAAGAAATTTTACATCAAATTACATGATACCCAAACTTCAAAACAGTAACCTTAACATCTTATAAATGTTAGAGCATAAACAGTTAACAAAACCAAAATTATACATAAAACACGAGCAAATTGAGCCTACCGACAATTTGATCTCTTCTATTCAATAACCAATACTTAATTATTCACCGAAACTCACAATTCAGCGTCAAACATCGAACATCATGATCAAGATTAACAATTTAGAACCACAACACGTAATTTGATGATGTAAACATAGAGATTATGATAACCTAACTTGCAAAATCCAAAACCCTAAAAATTAATAATTCTAGAACAGAAAGCACAAAATATAACACGATTACACATGAATTAGGGTAAATTAATTGGTACCTATTGCGATCGAATGAAGAATAACGATTGATTGTGATGACGATCGGATGAGATTACCGCGTAAAGAAGATAGACCTTTAATAAGGGCTTTGAAGAATACTTTTTACCCGACCGGTACGTTGGGCAACAAAATATACGAGTGGAAAAGTGTAAAGGGGTGGAACGAAACGTACTGGGAACTCGGAGGGTCGATTTGTAAATTCCGATTTTCGCGAAACAAAGTTTTATTATGACCGTAAAAGTCACTACAAAAATTAAGGGCGGGAAAACTTATTTAAGGGCTTTTAAGGTTATTAAGCTCAAAATATTACTTTAATTTTTGAGTTTAATAAGCTAATAAGTTTAAAAGCGCCTTAAATAAGCTTTCTCAAACATGACCTAAGTATTAAAACTACTCCAATTTCAGTATTGTTTCACAGTTGACAAATTTTCGTATTTTTCCATATTTTTACAAGATTAATTCCGTTTATAACATGCTCCTCGGATGATTGAGTTTTGCTCATGATGTACGAAACTTGAGTGTTGTTATAGTCGTTTTCGAACCTCCTCCTTACCATCTGATAAATATTTATATAGAAAATAGATCCAATGTAAACCGCAAACCCTTCGCTTTGGTTACTATAAAATTAATCATCTTGACTTGTTATTTTATGTCTATCCCTCTCTATCTTCTATATTTGAGAAACGAGGAGCATGTGTCTGTGCCTGTGCTTCGTAATGACTTTGCAAATATACAAATCATATTTAAAAAAAAAAAATATTTGGTAAATATTATTTAGGTAATGTTGTTAAAGCATGTCAAATATCAAAGTAACAAATATAAAGTTACTAGTGCACAAAATATCCATGATGGTTTTTAAAATCAAACACAATTTTTTTATGGCAAAATCATATACAAACCGAGTGAAAACATGTTAAATCCATACAGTTGCTAACCATCACTAATGGTCGAAGACGATATCCCTAAAGACGAAGCAAACGTCGTCGTTGTGTCACCACTCAAATACCTTTTAAGCCTATCCAAATCATGGGCAACATCAAGCATTGTTGGTCTATTTGATGGTAAATCATGTGTGCACAAAATTCCCATCTCTAACAACTCCCCGATTGCAACTTCCCACATTTTCTCAACATCGGCTAATTGATCTCTTGTGGCTCGCACCAATGACGAATCGACAACATGTTCCATGTGTCGATGGTAGTGTGTTTTGACCCATTTGTGCATGCTAAGCCCTTCGGTGAACATGTCGTCTGTTGGTCTTTTTCTTGTCACCATCTCGAGAACTAAGATGCCGAAACTATAGACGTCTCCTTTTGTTGATGTGTTTGATCCGTACCCCGTATTCTGTACACAAAGTAATACAAATATTAAACTTGATAACTATATAAACAAAGTAATAAAAACACTTGATGAAATTTATTCAATTAATTTTGCCAAGTATCATCATTTTATATGTAGTTGATTTGAAGATCTACAAGATAAGCACAAATAGCATTTCTCTTGTCAAAATAACACTTTAAAAATCTTGCAATTATCAAATTGATTTATACCTATTTATATTTACAAAAATAAACTGATTTAAGGGTGTTTGGGAAAACTTATTTAAAAAGTTCATTAACTTATATAATCTTATACAATATGACTTATTTAAGCTTGTACAAGTTGGTAAGCTTCAAATAAACTTTCCCAGACACACCTTATACCTGGTGCAATGTAGCCAATGGATCCACATAGCATATTTGCAGTAGAATTCCCCAAAATTTCGCTCCCACCTCCAATCGTCGTCACCAATTTCGAAATCCCAAAATCAGAAACCAAAGCCGTCATATCATGATTTAGAAGAACATTGCTAGGTTTCAGATCACAATGTATCACTTTAACAGGAGAATGGTGATGAAGGTAAGCCATTCCTTCAGCAATATCACTACAAATGTTCACTCTTTGAATTAGGTTCTAATCCGAAGAACCGGAACCTAAACCTGGATACAAACGTCTATCCAAGCTTCCGTTCGCCATAAATGGAAGAACAAGAGCTTTGAAATCAGGTAAACTACAAGCTGTTATCAAATTCATGTTATTAGATCATATAAATGTATTATTATTCTTATTATATTATGTGAAAAAATAAACAGGAATATTAGGTGCAACAAGTTAAACTTACAAATAAATTTAGCAAATAATATGATAACATGTGTTATTTCAATTTGTAGGCAAGTCTGTTTATAGATTTAACAAGGAATTGAGGTTCGCGCTTCGCAGCGGGTTACAAAGATACACATTATAGAAACATCAATATCAGTTATTAAAAAGAAAACAAAAATTCTACTATTCATAAATATTTATTCCCTGTAAATTGTTATTATAGGTAATTTATATACCTAAATAACATTTCTCTTTCTAAAATTGAGGTGATGTATGCAATAAATGAAGTGAGCGAAGGGTTAAAATCTAAGAATTTTTTTGTAGTAAATAAGTTGGAGGGCTAAAATGTAAGACTACGGGTGGCATCGGTAAACCGACACTATTAGCATATAAATGTCAGTTAGGAGTGCCGTTTTGTAGCTTCGGTAAACTGAATAAGGATTGGAAGAAAATGTATGCTCAATTTATTTTGTGTCTATTATGTATAAAATAAATAATTTGTGGTGCATAGAAAAACTGAAATGAATGTGTAACGTGAGCATTTTACGATTTATCTTTAATTCAATTTTAAAAGGGTTTGTTTATGATGGACTCCCTCTAGGTGATTGAATATTACTCCTGATGTACGTGATCTAACTAATGTTATGAGATCAAAATTTCTCTTAATCATCTTGTAAATGTTTATCCAGAAAAACAATTAAACCCATAACTTTAAAGAGTATTTTGGTCACCCTTACCGATACGCCGGTTGTTAGCAATTTATGTAAACAAATTAAATCAAAAAATAAGTTCCGAAAGTTTGTTATATATCAAAAACTTAAGTTTCGTGACAGAATACATACAATAATAATTTATGCTCGTTATAAAGTAAATTAAAGCTCACAATCAAATAATATCTGTGACGAATTCGTTTTAACACTTGACATTCTCTATAAAACTCTTAGTCGAATTTCCTGTTTGTAATTGAAGTACTTTAACCGCAATTCGCGTTCTATACTCGCCCATATCCACCAGATCCAAGTAGCCGTTGATCATCAAATCCATTTGTAGCATCCGAAAGTTGCTTATACGTAACTCGCGGAAATTTGCGTGTCATTTCTGGTTGAGATTTAGTCTCTAGCTTAGTACTAGATCCAATAATTCGTTTCAAATACCGCCACCCGAACACACAACAAACCGTTACAACCACAAACAACATCACTATCCCAACATAAAATACGGTTAAAAAAACAGGCGAACGGAAATATTTTTTCTTGTGAGAGCAAATTCGAAGGCCGGGAATACGACCACAAAGACGAGGATTTCCTAAAAAGGAAAGACTACTAACCGAATCGAAAACACCACCATTTGGTACCGTACCTTCAAAGTTGTTAAACGAGAGATTTAAGAATTTAAGCGGTCGGATTTCATTCAAACGTTGCGGGATTTCTCCTGATAAACTATTATTTGATGCATCAAAAACTTCGAGGCTTGTGAGTTTGATCAAATACTCCGGAAGCGGGCCGTGAAACGAATTAGTTGATAGATAAAGGATCGTTAAGGCCATGTAACTAGAAATATTAGGAAAAACGGGTCCGGACCGTTAGGTTATTGAACGAGAGATCGACGGTTGTGATCGTTTCTAGTTTACTTAGTTCAGCGGGTATCAGTCCTTCAAGGCGGTTATGAGAAAGATTTAAGAAAATCGCGTTTCGGCTCATGGCAGTTAGTAGTTCGGGAGGTATGTTTCCGGTTAGTCGGTTGTTTGATAGATCTAGACTCGATAAACCTATGCATTTTCCTAAACTAGAAGGTATTTTACCCGAAAGTTGGTTATTTTTTAACGAAAGCGAGTTCAAACCGAACAAATTACCTAAAGTTTCTGGGATTTCGCTCGTGAACCGGTTATGCGACAATTCAAGTTCTCCAAGATGTTGAAAATGTCCGATTGTTTCTGGAATTTCACCCATGAAACGATTGTGGGATAACCAAAGGATATCGAGTCTCGACAATCGGCTGATTTTAGACGAGATTGTTCCGTTGAGATGATTCGATGTCAAATTTAGATAAATTAGGCGGGAAAGATTAGAAATAACGGGTGGAATCGAACCTTGTATTTTATTTTCTTGGAGTAATAAGTAACTTAAATTGATACCGAGTTTCCCGATGGAGTCGGGTAGGGTTCCGCCTAGATCCATACCCGCTAACTCGAGCTCTTTTAGCATGCTACAATTCGAAAGTGCGGTAAAAAAGACATCAAGATTGTTGTTTTGATCATGACTAACCATTCGGTTATAGGATAAATGGAGATTTAGAAGCTTTGTGAGCTTTGAAATTAGCTTTGATGGGAGTTCACCGGAGAGATTATTGTATTCGACATCAAGATTGTACATATTCGAAGCATTTGCTAAAGAAAATGGGATTTCGCCGATGAATTGATTGTTGTACAAATTAAGATTCCAAAGATTCGGGCAATTCCCGATTTCGGGTGGGATTTTACCATCGAGAAGATTGAACGAGAGGTCTAAATTCGATAATAAAGTGCAATTCGAGAACAAAGATGGTGGGATTGAACCATTGTAGACATATTTCGTGTGGGATAAATTCGATAATAAAGTGTAACCGAGGAATATGCAGCGGAGGGATCGGGGGTGGATGAACTATAGTGTTTATGGTAAAATATGAATGCCTTTCATTATACCAAAGATCCCTTTATATAGGGATAACAATTACATGGAAAGTGTATCAAATACTAACAAACTATTCTAATCTACATATGTCTACAATACTTTACATATATACTAATAGTTGCTACTTAGATCAAGAAGAGTTAGATTTGATAACCATGATAAAGATTCGGGAATCAACCCTTTGAGGTTATTAACATCTAAAAGAAGGGTTTTTAGATGTCTTAAAGACGAGATTTCGTGTGGGATATTTCCATATAACCCGTTATTTGAAAGATCGATACTTCGAAGGGCGGTAAGATTTGAAATAGCGGGTGAAAACGGGCCCACGAGTCCCGTTCCACCGAGCTCGATTCTTCTAACTCGGTTTCCATTCTTGCAATGAATTCCATAAAATTTACAAACTTCGGTAGTCTCGTTCCAATTTGAGAGCACTGATTTCGGGTCAATCTTTATACTTTTCTTGAACTCCAAGAGTGAACTTTTATCCGTTTGAAGGGAATGCTGAGGACTCGTCTGTCCCGAGACTACAAATAAAAGCTCGAAAATGAAGAACACGAAGGACATTTTCGTGTTTTTGTTTGCATTCGATGCACCAAAATAGTGGTTAAACACCACTTTTGCTTTGTGGGTGTTTTGTGGTAGTGTAAATAGTTGATTTTGATATGATTTATATAGGGACTTTTAGAGTATAGTTCTGTGGATGTTTGTGCATGGATATATGATGAGTAGATGTTCACTAATAGATGGTGGAGAATGATAGCTACAAAACTAGAACATAAGAAGTAGACCCAATATTTTTTGATGTAAATTTGTAGCCACTTTTAGAGTTTTTACGATAGATCAGCCTTTTGGGGAGAAATGTGAGTTAACATTAAGCCGTTTGAGCTGTTAAACTAAGGGGTTTGGCTTTAAACATAACTGAAAGCTTGTGGTTAGATTCCAGCTCGTCCTCATATTAAGCTCAAGCTTGATGAATTAATCGGGCTTTCAAGCTCAACTTGATTTGAGTCCATTCTTCGTATTAATTTTTTTTATAATAATATTAATCTACAACAATACCAATCCAGTACATGCTTTTTGAGTTCAATTTGACCCGATTATATAATGTGATAATTGTTTATAAAATTAACTAAATAACCAGCACCATAAGTGTTGAGTTTGGAACAACTCTGTATAAATCGATCTTTAAGCTCCTAAATAGTTAGTTCATGATCTTGGAATAAACATATACAAATCATAAATTTGCGGAATTAAACGAACAGATTTGTATTGCCAAACAAGGTTTCATCATCATCTTTATATACAATGATTACTAAAAGCCCCAATTCTACATATAAATATGTAGAACGGTTTTGGTTAACAGGATCAAACGACCTTGAGGCTTAGAGTACACACACATACACGTTAAAACGTGGGTTTCAAGAACGACTAATTATATACCTCTAGGTTTCTTTATATACTAGAAAACCTAGAGATTTACAAGGATAGACATAAAATAGTAACTAAATCTTTTTGATTTTATAAAGATATACATGACTTAGTTAATTAAATCTTTTAAGCTTTATCAATATCTTCTAAATCTTCATTCAAATATCGAATTCCATATCATTGATTTAGATCCTTGTAGTTTCCAAGTTTTGACACATCAAATCTTTAATTGAATATTATATAAATATTCCTAACAATCTTCCCCTATTTGATTTGACAAAACTTGTAGAATTAGCTTGGAATCTTCTAGTCTCTTCCCCTTTTTGACATAATCAAATAAATCCGAGAAACTTGAACTTCCCCTTGAATGATCAACACTTTTTCTTTCCCTAAAAGTGTGATATCATTCATGTGTTCTTCAAGGCTATATTAATTACATTGAAAACCAACTATATTCTATTTGAAGTTGAAGTAGAAACTCAAACTATGCATCACATTCCGTCTATCTATAGTAATCAGCAACGTCATAATCTTGTATGAAGGACATCTTGGTCTTCAACAGATCTTTTCGTTAAGATTCTGTTGAATTGCAGTTACATCTTTACATAACATCTTATGTAGTAAGACTCTCAACTTCTTCTTCAAATAAAACATAATCAATTATCTTGTGTAATCAACTGATAAAGATCAAATATGTAACAAATAAAATCATCTTCTTTTATCTTCATCAAGCCTTCAACATGTGTGTGTGAATAATGTGATTCATTTCACATTAATATCACTAGTTATTTTCATTCTCTTTTTATCAAGAATAAAAATTAACAAGTGATTAACCAAATACAATCAATAAACCGTAATATGGAATGAACATGGTGTGTGTCATGCTTTCCAAAGTATGATGTATCGGTTTTAAGGAAGAAATCAGTAGCAAAAAGTCTTCTTCAGTAGTGATCAGTAACAAATTCGAACACTGCTTTCTTTATTTACTACTGATCAGTAGTATTTTGATGGAGTAGTAGTAGATAACGAACCAGTAGTAAACGATTGAGCATCGGATCAGTAGTAACCTAATATACTACTGATCAGTAGTATATTTAAATTAGGAGCAGTAACAAGTTGCGATCAGTAGTAAACATACAACCATTATATGTTTGGATCAAGAAGATGTCAACATGAAGTTCCTAAGGTCTCTTAGTGAAGAATGGGCCATGTATACAGTGGTATATAGACAGAGAGATGCACTAGAAGAAAAGGAGTTGGATGAACTCTACAATGATCTCAGAGTATTTGAAACTGAGGTAAATCAAAAGAACCATTCTATTTCTTCTAATAATGCTGCATTTGTATCTAGTACAAGTCTAGGTCAAGAAACCTCCATAGGAAAGGCTGCAGATTCTGAGGATGCTGCAAGAGAATCATTTTTCACTAGTCATGTGCATACTGCACTGATTAGTGATGATTTAGAACAACTGAATCCAGATGATCTTGAGGAGATGGATCTTAAATGGCAGATGGCCATGCTAAGCCTAAGAACTAAAAGGTTCTTAAAGAGGACTGGTAGGACAAGTCTCAACTACAACAAAGGTGACAAAGCTGGATTTGACAAAACTAAAGTCAAATGTTACAATTGTAACAACCTTGGTAACTTTGCAAAAGAATGTCCTCAGCCAGACAAAAGATCAAAATCAACTGCTCTTGTTTCCCAACAAGGACAAGGATATGACTGGAGCTTCCAAGCAGAAGAGCACACTCAAAATCAAGCTCTCATGGCCTTTACTGACAGCAAATCTGAGGTAAAATCTAAACCTTGTACTCCTGAATGTATTAAAATTGTTAAAAATTTAGAAAAAGAAAACACTAAATTAACTGAAGATTTAGCAAAAGCAGTAAGAAGAAATCATGAATTTGATGGTGTGATTACTGATCAAGAACATCAGATAAAGGTGTACCAGATGATTGATCAAAGGATAAAGGAAGAATTACTTCAAGCTGTAGATGAGAAAGAGTTTTATGAGTTAAAAAATAAAGAATTAACAAGCAAATTAGAAGAATGTCAACTTGAAATTGAACAAAATAAATTGACAATTAAAAAATTTGAAAGAAGTACTAAAATTCTTGATGAACTAACTAACAATCAAACTACAGAAAAAGTTGTCCATGGGGTGGGATATCATGCTGTACCACCTCCCTATAAATTCATTCCTCCACTTAAAAACAGTTCAGAAAGAATCATTAATGAATTAAAAACTGAAAATCAAACTGAATCACATAATGAAACATCTGAATCAAATGATTCTTCTGATGATGATCAATCAATTGAATTTACAATCTCCCCTTACCAAATTGAATCTCCAAAATCAATTGATACAAGTTTTCACACAGCACAAAGTCCAAATGAATCTCCTAAATATGATGCAGAAAATGTACCAAAAATTTTAACAAGGGGAAATGAAAGAAATAAAAATCAACTCTTAGATCAAAGAATACCTGAAGGTGCTAAAAGTAAGAAATTAAGATGTGTTATATGCAACAAAATGAATCATTTAGCAAAGGATTGTCACTTCAATCCAATTAATTGTAAAGAATTCAAGAATTTAAAACTTTCAAAGAAAAAGCAAAAACACAGAAATTAAAAGATACTACTGGTCCTTCAGTAGTAAATAAAACAAAAATTCCAATTGCTGAAACACCAAGATTTGGAAGAAGTGCACCAAGGTTTGTGCATAATAGAAGAGTTGGAAGCCCAAAGAACAGCAATTACTTCAAGAACAACGGAAAATCAAATCAAAATAAACAATTTTTTAAATTTTCCAACACCAGTAAAAACTTTAACAAGTTTACTACTGGTGTTAACCCTAATTATAATGATGTATGGTACCAGTACAAAAACACTACTGGTAAAAACCCTAATTACAACAATACTACTGCTCCTAAACCAACTTTCAAAGTAGTAAAGTATTCAAAAGCTAAACATCATGGGTATAAACCAAGATCAGTAGAAAATTCAAACACCAGTAATATCTTTAAAAGGGCAGTAGTAAAACTAAACAACAGTAGTAAACAGGTATGGGTACCAAAAATATTTAAAGTTAAATCCCCAAAATCTTACTTCTCAAAGGATGAACCCAAGACATATAAAGCTTGGGTTCCCAAACTTAACTAATCCTTTACTCACTTGTGCAGAGCATTCAGATCCCAGAAGAAGGAAGAACATGGCATATTGATAGTGGATGCTCAAGGCACATGACTGGAAATCTGCAAATTCTTAAAGATTTCAAGTTATTTGATGGAGGATATGTGGCCTTTGGTGAGAACCCAAAGGGAGGTAAGATTACAGGTAAATGTACTGTTACTAATGGCAAAATTACCTTTGATGATGTATTTTTTGTAGCTGAACTAAAATACAATCTAGTCAGTGTGTCTCAAGTTTGTGATAAAAAGAACAAAATTCTTTTCACAGACATTGAGTGCATCATTCTTTCTCCTGACTTTATTTTAGATGAAAAATATGTTGTTTTAAGAACTCCAAGGAGAAACAATGTGTATTGCCTGGATATAGGGGGAGAACTCATTTATTCAAATGAGGTCAACTGTTTTATATCCAAGGCAAACACCACTGAATCAGAACTATGGCATAGAAGGATGTGTCACACCAATTTCAAAAACATGAACAATTTAGTAAAAAGAAATTTGGTCATTGGACTACCTCAAAAACAATTCGTGTGTGATCATCATTGTGTTGCATGCCTAAAAGGTAAACAACACAAAACTTCTCATAAGTCCAAATCTGTGAACTCTATTTCTGTTCCTTTACAACTCTTACATATGGACCTCTTTGGACCTACAAATGTAATGAGTATTGGAAAGAAACAATATTGTCTTGTTATTACTGATGACTTTTCCAGATATACATGGGTTTTCTTTCTCAGGACAAAGGATGAAACAAGTGAACTCATAAAGAACTTAATTGTCAAACTGGAGAACTCATCTGATCAAAAAGTTAAAGCCATAAGATGTGATAATGGCACAGAATTTAAAAATGCTAACTTAATTAACTTTTGTGATCTTAAAGGTATTGACAGGCAATACAGCTCACCTAGAACTTCTCAACAAAATGGTGTAGCTGAAAGAAGAAATAGAACCATCATTGAAGCAGCAAGATCAATGTTAGCAGATTCAAAGTTACCAATCACTTTTTGGGCTGAAGCTGTTAATACTGCCTGTTATGTTCAGAACAGAGTATTAATAGTGAAGCCACATTTTAAAACACCATATGACCTTTTTAATAAAAGAAAACCTTCTATAAGTTTTTTAAAATCATTTGGTTGTCCGTGTACCATACTGATTACAAGAGAACAAATTGGTAAGTTTGACTGCAAAGCTGATGATGGAATCTTTGTGGGATACTCTACTCAAAGCAAATCATACAGAGTGTTCAAAAAAAGATTAAGGATAATTGAAGAAAGCATCAATGTATCCTTTAATGAAAATGTTCCTAATGAACAAGGAAATGGTCCAGATTGGCTATTTAATATAGAAAATCTAACCAAATCCTTTAATTCTAACATGGATTTAAATGCAGGTGATTCAAATTGTCATACTCAAAAGGAAGGAACATCATCTGTTAATACTGGTCAAGAAGAGATGAGATACATAGTAGTTAATACTGCTCCCACAGTTAATACTGAGGACAGTAATAACTCAAATTCTAAAAACAGTAGTAACTCTGAGAATGAGGACAGTAGTAATTCAAATAATACTGGTACCAGCAATAGTACTCAAAAGACTACTGGTCCTAGTAATAACCTAAATTCTCAAGATACTACTGATACCAGTAATAACAACAATACTACTGATCTCAATGAAGATAATAGCAGTAGTAATTCTGACCAAGATGATGATGAACCAAACATCAATGACAATGAAGGATTACCAGATGAACAACTACCTGAGACAAATGAGTCCAACCTTGAAAATCAACTAGTGGTTGATAGAGCTACAACTACAAGGACTCAGAAGAACCATCCGTTAGACCTTGTTTTAAGTGATGTTAACTCACCACTCCAAACAAGAAGCAAATTAAATAAAAGCTTAACTGCAAACATGTGTAACATAAGTTTAATTGCTAATGAATGTATGTTTAAATGCTTTTTGTCTCAGGATGAACCAAAGAAGATCCAACAAGCAATGAAGGACTCAAACTGGATTGAGGCAATGCAAGAAGAACTCCTTCAATTCAAGTTACAAGCTGTTTGGACACTTGTACCTCTACCCAAAGGGAAAAGAGCCATTGGAACAAGATGGATCTTTAGAAACAAGAAAGATGAAAGAGGTATAGTGATCAAGAACAAAGCCAGACTTGTTGCCCAAGGATACACTCAAGAAGAAGGAATAGACTATGATGAAGTATATGCTCTTGTTGCTAGAATTGAAGCAATAAGAATATTCCTAGCATATGCTTCATTCAAAAAGTTCAAAGTCTATCAAATGGATGTGAAGAGTGCATTTCTATATGGGAAGATTGAAGAAGAAGTCTATGTCTGCCAACCTCCAGGTTTTGAAGATCCTAAACATGGTGATTATGTGTTCAAACTAGATAAAGCATTGTATGGCCTACATCAGGCACCAAGAGCATGGTATGATACATTGTAACGACCGAGATTTTGTAAATAAATAAATTGTACAAAAATATGATAAATAAGGATAATTCATTTCAGAACCGTAGGAATTGGTTTCGTGTCGTTTGGACACCGTATGAGAAAGTTATGGACGAAAGCGGGTCGAGACGAAGACCGAAAAGTGCAGCCCTGCTGGCTGCTAGAGTTCGCGACGCGAACTAGTGTTCCCGATCGGGAACATCAAACAGGGATTTGGGGTTTTGGCGATCGTAGTTCACGACCCGTTACCGATCGCGAGGAGTTCACGATGCGCGGAGTTCGCGACGCGAACTATAGTTCGCGATCGCGAACTGGGTTGGCTCTGTATAAAAACGGGTCTAGCCTAGGGTTTTAGGCACCAACGACCCTACTCACCTACCAGCCGTTTTTAGAGAGATAAAGCTCGTTTTTGGTGTTCTTGGGCTTGAATCTTCATCAATCTTGGAGATTTCTTCATTAAAGGTAGGGATTCTTGATTATCTTACTTACCGACATTAGTTTCAAGCTTCTCATGGGTATCAATGGTGGTTTTGGGAACCAACCACATCATCTTTGGGGAAGATGATCTATCATGAGTGTAAAACACTCATGGTGAGCTTGTAATCAATGTGTACAAGCTAGATTTCAGTTTCATGGATAGAAATCTTGAACTAGGGTTTGAGATTTCCACCAAGTGGTATGAACTTGGTGGTTGGGAATGTTAAGATGGGTTAACTAGTAGCTAGTTATGGTTTATGACTAGATTTGTGATGATTTTGATAATAGGTCAAGAAGGACTTGGAATTGGAAGTACTTCCTTGTTTGGGAAGTAGAGATTGTGTTAATTTACACAAGTATTGGATAGCATTGCTAAGGTGAGTACATGTGATCTTTTATGAGTACATAGGAAAATGACTTCAATGACTAAAATGATTAAAAGAGTCTTTATTGAATAAATGTTTTTGATAAAGAAATTGATTGAAATGTTTATATGCCATGAAATGAATTGTGACATTGATTTGTTAAATTGATGATTTAATTGGAGCTAAGGCTCATGTTGATGACCAATTATGTGCTAGTCAAACTATCCAGAAACGATAACCCATTCGTGGGGGAGTAGAGATTACTACTTGGGGCGGTACCTCCCTGCACAAGGGTAGTATATCTAAGTGAACGATAACCCGAAATTCGGGGGACTATGATAACCCGATAAAAAGGGGGATTACGATAACCCGCGAGACGGGGGAGTGGCGATCTCGGTAAGTTTGGGAGAACCCCAATTACCATAAGATCTTTTGATGATAACCCACATCGGGGGAGTTGCTTCGGGGTGACCCGTTGCGTATGTGTGAGCTTAGGGCAAGCTCGAGATTATGTTGGACTTATGTGCAATTTGATAAATACTCTAATATTATTATTTAATTGCATTTGATTATGACCGGGTCTAAAACCCATGTTTCTCACGAGACAATTTTGTCTCACGTACTACGTTTTCTTTTATGTCTATGTACTCAGGTTCGGGAGCTAAGGATTAGGCGGCCCGTAGTGTTAGCATTGGATGATTAAGCTCGGTGTACCATTTGATTCCCTAAGACTTAGTTTTGATATTATTGTAACACCGCTTTTTTGGCACTTGTAATCATTCAAATGTTTTATTCAAACCATAACTTGGTTATTGTGGATTTTAGCTATTTAACTTACTTATTCAAAGGTTTAAATTGTTTTGAAAAATTGGTGTGTTACAACTTGGTATCATAGCTTTAGTCTAAGAGAATTAGGTTGGTTTACCCATCCTAGACTTAGACTTAGCTAAATGGGACGTTTTGTGCCATAAGAGTTAGGTTGACCTTTAAAGATTAGGGTTGACCATTAAGGGAATTATTTTAATCGAGCTTACTTTATGTACTATTTTGACTATTTAGTCAACTTTTTGGATTCTAATTGAGTTGACATCTTATTATAGTAAGATGGCTAGAACGAGAAGTGGTCGATTGTTGGATGGGGAACAAGCTTCGAATTTGAATCAAGATGGAAATGGGTTGGCCAATTCGGGTATCGGGAATAACCATACTCCGGTAACAATGGAGGCCATTCAATCCATGCTCACTAATATGAGAAATGTGATGCAACAAGATGTTAACCGGATCATAAATGATCGGTTGAACTTAGGAGGTGATGATGAGGAAAGGGAGGATGAGGAACGTCTCTATGAGGAGGAGAGGGAGGAGGGTGAAGATTCCCCTCAACTCACTAAGACTAAGTCAACGGGAAACACCAACCCGACCGAGAAGTCCTCCAATGGAGAAAGTGGTGAAGAGAGAAAGATTGATCGTGAAGGATGTTCTTACAAGACATTCCTTGCATGCCGACCCGACTTCTATCTCGGGAGTACGGAACCGAAGGTGACGGTTCAATGGATCCGAGAAACGGAACGTGTGCTTGAGAGTAGCAAATGCAAAGAGGAAGACATGGTGACTTATGCCTCACGATTGTTTAAAGATGATGCTCTCACATGGTGGGACACCGTGTATGAAACCTTGGGAAAGAAAGCCGTTTACAAGATGTCGTGGGATGAGTTCACTAGAAGACTCAAAGAGAAGTTTTGTCCCGAGAGGGAGTTGGAAGAATTATTGGAAGAGTTCTTACATTTCAAGAAAGGAAATTTGTCCTTGGATGAGTATACCAAGAAATTCACGGGATATCTCCCGTTTGTGTCAAGTACTTACCCAACCGAACGTAGTCGTGTGGTTCGGTTTGCTAATGGGTTACCATGGGAATATGAACTTGAAGTGAAAAGGGCGACAACCCTTGATGAGGCGATCAATGTCGCCCGAAGTGTGGAGAAAGTTAGTAAGAGAAGAGTTCAAGAAAGGTCGGTAGGGAACGAGAAGAGAAAGTTTGAGACTTATTCGGGCCCGTCAAAGAAAGGAAGATTTACCCCAAGTGGGTCAAAGCAAGGAAGTGGTGGCGGCTATGCAAGATGTGTGAAGTGTGGCAAGACTCACCAAGGAGAATGTAAGCTTGAATTGGGAAGTTGTTTTAAATGTGGGAGGTTTGGCCACAAGGCTAGAGATTGTAAGGCCAAGAGCCTAGATGAGATTGAATGTTTCTCATGTAATGAGAAGGGGCATTATAGCAATGTTTGCCCGAAGAAAGGGACAGAAACATTGGTGTCAACCGCCCACAAGAAACCGGAGCCGTCGAAAGTCAAAGGTCGTGCCTTCCAACTCACACGTGAGGAAGCCAAGGAGACTCATGATGTCGTCTCAGGTACCTTATTCATAAACTCCATACCCACTTATGTGTTGATTGATTCGGGTTCTACTTATTCTTTCGTGTCTCATGAATTTGGTGCTAAGTTTAAGGTTCCACTAGAATCACTTGATGAATTGTATGAAATAGAGGTAGCCGATGGGAAAACCTCTATGGTTCAACATGTCTATAGAAATTGTGAGTTAGAAATCGATAACAAGAAGTTTAAGGTTGATTTGATGCCGATGGGAATTAAGGCTTTTGATGTAATTATTGGGATGGATTGGTTGGTAATCCACCAAGCCAAGATTTTATGTGGAAGGAAGTTAGTGTCGATCAAATCTCCCGAGAATGAAAAAGTGTACATTTATGGGGAAAAGAGGCATCGGATGCCAAACTTGTTAACCGCAATTAAGGCAAGAAGATGTTTGGCGAAGGGTTGTGCATCATTTATAGCCTATGTCCTTGATGGAAGAAAAGAAAAGAAAACGGTTGAAAATGTGAAGGTTATTCGGGATTTTCCCGAAGTTTTCCCCGATGACTTACCCGGTTTGCCACCGGAGAGACAAGTCGAGTTTCGTATTGATTTAGTCCCGGGGGCGACGCCAATTGCCCGAGCCCCGTATCGTCTAGCTCCCACCGAAATGAGAGAGTTAATGGCTCAACTTCAAGATTTGCTTGATAAGGGTTTTATCCGTCCTAGTTCGTCGCCATGGGGTGCACCGGTTTTATTTGTGAAAAAGAAGGATGGATCGATGAGAATGTGTATCGATTACCGAGAATTAAACAAGATGACGATTAAGAACCGATATCCTTTGCCAATGATAGATGATTTATTTGATCAACTTCAAGGGGCCGATTATTTCTCCAAGATTGATTTGAGATCGGGTTACCATCAAGTTCGTGTCAAGGAAGGTGATACCGAGAAGACGGCCTTTAGGACCCGTTATGGTCATTATGAATTTTTAGTTATGCCATTCGGTCTGACGAATGCCCCGGCAATTTTTATGGATCTCATGAATAGGGTTTGTAAACCATTCCTCGATAAATTCCTCATCGTATTCATCGATGATATTCTTATTTTCTCCAAAACCGAAGAAGAACATGAAGATCATTTGAGGCAAATTTTGGAAGTCTTGAAACGAGAAAAATTGTATGCTAAATTCTCAAAATGTGAATTTTGGTTGCGGGAAGTTCAATTCTTAGGTCATGTGGTATCTCGAAGCGGGATAAAAGTTGACCCATCTAAGATCGAGGCGGTGAAGAATTGGGAAGCACCGAAGACCCCGACCGAAGTTAGGAGTTTTCTTGGTTTAGCCGGTTACTACCGAAGGTTTATTGAAGATTTTTCCCGAGTGGCGGTCCCACTCACTAGACTAACGAGAAAAGACGTGAAATTTGATTGGGGGAAAAAGCAAGAGGACGCTTTTGCCTTGTTGAAAGAGAAGTTGTGCAATGCACCGATCCTCACTCTACCCGATGGTATGGAGGACTTCGTGGTGTATAGTGACGCCTCGAATAAAGGTCACGGGTGCGTTTTGATGCAAAGGGGAAAGGTGATAGCTTATGCTTCAAGACAATTGAAGAATTCGGAAGAAAGGTATACAACACATGATTTGGAGTTGGCGGCGATTATTTTTGCCTTAAAGATTTGGAGGCATTACTTGTATGGTAAAAGGTGTATCTTGTACACGGATCACAAAAGTCTCAAGTATGTGTTTACACAAAAAGACTTGAATATGAGGCAAAGAAGGTGGATTGAATTGATTAGTGACTATGATTGTGAAATCGTCTATCACGAGGGGAAGGCCAATGTGGTAGCCGACGCCTTGAGTAGAAAAGTTTATGAAAAACCGGTTAAGGCTAAGTTAATGCGGATTGATGTAGTATCTAGCTTTATTGAAAGTATAAAGACCGCACAAATGGAAGTAATGGGAAAAGATGAGTATAGACAAGAGAGATTGGGAAAGAATCAAGTGTTTGAGGAAAATGGTCAAGGGTTGAAAACCGTGAATGGTCGAATTTGGGTCCCGAAATTCGGTGGAAACCGAAAAGTGTTGTTGAATGACGCTCACAAGTCTAAGTATTCGATTCATCCCGGAAGTACAAAAACTTATCAAGACTTGAAGAAAATTTATTGGTGGCCCGGGATGAAGTCGAGGGTAGCAAAGTTCATATCAAAATGTGCCACGTGTGCACAAGTGAAAGCCGAGCACCAAGTGCCTTATGGTGTTGCACAATCGTTGCAAGTGCCGGCCGGGAAATGGAATGACATCACAATGGATTTCATTGTTGGTCTCCCAAAGACTTGTAGAAATCATGACGCCATTTGGGTGATTGTTGATAGGTTAACGAAAAGTGCGTTATTCCTAGCTATTAGAGAAACCATGCCACTCGAGAAGTTAGCAAAATTGTATGTTGATGAAGTTGTCCGTTTGCATGGGGTACCATTGTCAATTGTGTCCGATCGGGATGCAAGGTTTACCTCGAGGTTTTGGAGATCACTCCAACAAGAATTAGGAACAAAGTTGAGATTGAGCACGGCTTACCACCCGCAAACCGATGGTCAAAGTGAAAGAACGATCCAAACGGTCGAAGATATGTTGAGGTCGTGTGTTTTGGATTTTGGTGGTAAATGGGATGAACATTTACCGTTAGTTGAATTTTCATATAACAATAGTTATCACTCGACCATTAAGATGCCACCGTTTGAGGCTTTATATGGGAGGAAATGTAGGACGCCTTCTTGTTGGTTAGAGGCGGGAGAGACGAGACTCACGGGTCCCGAGATTGTAAAAATAACAAATGAGAAAATTGGAATAATTCAAAGGAATATGAAAGTGGCACAAGATCGCCAAAAGAGCTATTCGGGTTTGAAGAAGCGACCTTATGATTTAAATGTCGGTGATATGGTGATGTTAAAGGTGTCGCCTTGGAAAGGCGTGATGAGATTTGGGAAGAAGGGCAAATTGAGCCCAAGGTATGTTGGCCCATTTAAGATTTTGAATCGGGTCGGTTTGCAAGCATTTAAGTTAGAACTTCCACCCGAGTTGCAAGGTGTCCATGACACCTTCCATGTTAGTAATTTGAAGAAATTCTTGGGTGAAGTGGAGAATATTATCCCACTTCAAGATTTGCGGGTCGATGCGCCCAACCGGTTGATTGAAGAGCCCGAGGCCATATTGGAGGCCCAAACAAAGAAATTAAGGAACAAAGAAATTGAGTTGGTGTTGGTCAAGTGGAAGCATTCCCTTGGGCCAAATTTGACTTGGGAAGTCAAAGACGAGATTAAGAAACGCTACCCGAATTTTGTAGATTATGATGCGATTCCGAGGACGGAATCCTCTTAAGGGGTAGATAGTTGTAACGACCGAGATTTTGTAAATAAATAAATTGTACAAAAATATGATAAATAAGGATAATTCATTTCAGAACCGTAGGAATTGGTTTCGTGTCGTTTGGACACCGTATGAGAAAGTTATGGACGAAACCGGGTCGAGACGAAGACCGAAAAGTGCAGCCCTGCTGGCTGCTAGAGTTCGCGACGCGAACTGGTGTTCCCGATCGGGAACATCAAACAGGGATTTGGGGTTTTGGCGATCGTAGTTCACGACCCGTTACCGATCGCGAGGAGTTCACGATGCGCGGAGTTCGCGACGCGAACTATAGTTCGCGATCGCGAACTGGTTGGCTCTGTATAAAAACGGGTTTAGCCTAGGGTTTTAGGCACCAACGACCCTACTCACCTACCAGCCGTTTTTAGAGAGATAAAGCTCGTTTTTGGTGTTCTTGGGCTTGAATCTTCATCAATCTTGGAGATTTCTTCATTAAAGGTAGGGATTCTTGATTATCTTACTTACCTACCTTAGTTTCAAGCTTCTCATGGGTATCAATGGTGGTTTTGGGAACCAACCACATCATCTTTGGGGAAGATGATCTATCATGAGTGTAAAACACTCATGGTGAGCTTGTAATCAATGTGTACAAGCTAGATTTCAGTTTCATGGATAGAAATCTTGAACTAGGGTTTGAGATTTCCACCAAGTGGTATGAACTTGGTGGTTGGGAATGTTAAGATGGGTTAACTAGTAGCTAGTTATGGTTTATGACTAGATTTGTGATGATTTTGATAATAGGTCAAGAAGGACTTGGAATTGGAAGTACTTCCTTGTTTGGGAAGTAGAGATTGTGTTAATTTACACAAGTATTGGATAGCATTGCTAAGGTGAGTACATGTGATCTTTTATGAGTACATAGGAAAATGACTTCAATGACTAAAATGATTAAAAGAGTCTTTATTGAATAAATGTTTTTGATAAAGAAATTGATTGAAATGTTTATATGCCATGAAATGAATTGTGACATTGATTTGTTAAATTGATGATTTAATTGGAGCTAAGGCTCATGTTGATGACCAATTATGTGCTAGTCAAACTATCCGGAAACGATAACCCATTCGTGGGGGAGTAGAGATTACTACTTGGGGCGGTACCTCCCTGCGCAAGGGTAGTATATCTAAGTGAACGATAACCCGAAATTCGGGGGACTATGATAACCCGATAAAAAGGGGGATTACGATAACCCGCGAGACGGGGGAGTGGCGATCTCGGTAAGTTTGGGAGAACCCCAATTACCATAAGATCTTTTGATGATAACCCACATCGGGGGAGTTGCTTCGGGGTGACCCGTTGCGTATGTGTGAGCTTAGGGCAAGCTCGAGATTATGTTGGACTTATGTGCAATTTGATAAATACTCTAATATTATTATTTAATTGCATTTGATTATGACCGGGTCTAAAACCCATGTTTCTCACGAGACAATTTTGTCTCACGTACTACGTTTTCTTTTATGTCTATGTACTCAGGTTCGGGAGCTAACGATTAGGCGGCCCGTAGTGTTAGCATTGGATGATTAAGCTCGGTGTACCATTTGATTCTCTAAGACTTAGTTTTGATATTATTGTAACACCGCTTTTTTGGCACTTGTAATTATTCAAATGTTTTATTCAAACCATAACTTGGTTATTGTGGATTTTAGCTATTTAACTTACTTATTCAAAGGTTTAAATTGTTTTGAAAAATTGGTGTGTTACATACATTATCATCATATCTATTGAAGAATAACTTTAAAAGAGGAGCCATTGACAAAACTTTATTTACAAAGAAAGTCAAAGATGATATTCTACTGGTACAAATCTATGTAGATGATATCATCTTTGGTTCAACAAATGATTTATTATGCAAAGAATTTGAAGAACTGATGCAGATTAAATTCAAGATGAGCTCTATGGGTCCAATGAACTTCTTCCTTGGACTCCAAGTCAGTCAAAGAACAGATGGTATTTTGATAAACCAATCAAAATATGTTAAAGACATCTTGGAGAAATTTGATTTGAAAGACTGCAAGAGTGTAAGCACACCAATGGAAACACACAAACACCTACATCCTAATGTTGAGGGGGAGGATGTAGATGAACACTTATATAGATCAATGATAGGCTCTTTGATGTACTTAACTGCATCAAGACCTGACATCATGTATAGTGTTTGTGTGTGTGCAAGATATCAAGCAAGACCTAAAGAATTACACTTGCAGGCTGTCAAAAGAATATTCAGATACTTGAAAGGCAAACCATCACTAGGTCTATGGTATCCACATGATTCACCCTTTGAACTCATAACCTACACAGATAGTGACTATGGAGGTGAATGTCAAGATAGAAAGTCCACTACTGGTGGATGTCAATTCTTTGGATCAAGACTGGTGTCATGGCAATGCAAGAAGCAAACAAATGTATCAACATCAACTGCTGAAGCAGAATATGTAGCTGCATCTGCTTGTTGTGCTCAAGTACTCTGGATTCAAAACCAACTTCTAGACTTTGGTATCTCTATCCTTAAAACTCCTATTTTTATTGATAATCAAAGTGCTATTAGTATTGTGAACAATCCAGTAAAACACTCTAAAACTAAACACATTGAAATAAGATTTCATTTTATAAGAGATTGCAATGAAAAGAAATTAATCAAAGTGGTTAAAATACATACTGATGATCAATTAGCAGATCTTTTTACAAAAGCATTTGATGTAGGAAGATTCAACTTCTTGGTCAGCAGTATTGGAATGATTTTGATAAATTAAAATTTCACTTAAAATCATGTGTAAAGGTTTGTTGTAAAATGTTATTTATTTGTTTAAGTGTTTTACTACTGGTAGATCTGTATTACTGATTGTAGGCATGTGCACAAAATACTACTGGTAGTTCATTACTACTGGTGTGTATTAGGTTTACATAAATACTACTGGTAAGTCAGTACTACTGGTATTCACATATACTACTGGTCTTGTGTGTTGGTGGTTACTACTGATGTCTATAGTTTCTACTGATGTCAAAATCCTTAGTTACTACTGACGTTCGTAAATACTACTGACGTTCTCTTACTGGTATAAAATTTACTACTGGTCTTTCAGAATCAAAATTACCAAACTAACCCCCGTGAAAATAACCGTTATGTTATGATTCGAAGGGCATTTCAGTCTTTTTGCAGGGTAAATCGAAATATATAAAAGGCGGCAGTCGATTAGTTTAGCATTATCCTTACTTCGATTCACTAAATCCTCTCGATAAACCCTAGCTTTCGATCAAAAACCCTTCATCAGTAACAAAATTCGTAATAGTTTCTCTCAAATCAACAACAATGGCAACTCTACAATCTCTCAATGTTCAAACCGATCTCAAATATTCAGAGTTCCATAACATGTGTGCGTTTTTACGCAATCCAGATGGTACAAAAGACTTTCGACCAATCGTACAATTCTTGAAGAACTCATATATCAAGTTTGCTCTAACTGTAAAACCGAAAGCCTATCAACAGCACTTGGTGGATTTTTGGACCAATGCTGAAAGAACAGAAGGTGCAACTGCACCTATGATAAAATCATCGGTGGATGGAAAGACGATCACGATCACTGAGCAATCAATTCGACACCATCTACAACTACACGATGATGCAGGTATGTTTACTCTTCCTAAGGAATTCATTGCTGAAATTTTAAACAAAATGGGTTATGAGGGAAGACTTAACATAGTAACTTTTCAAAAAGGTCTTCTCTCCCCACAACGGAAATTTCTAGTACATACTATTCAGCACTGTATTTCTCCAAAACGAAGTACTTGGAATGAGTTTAATAAGGCAATAGCCTCTGCTGTTGTCTGTTTATGCACAGACCAAGTATTTAATTTTTCTTACATGATTTTTGACGGTATGTTGGGAAATCTTAGTTTCACAAAGTTTTTAATGTATCCCAGATTTCTCCAACATACCATAAACTGTGAATTACAAAACTTGTCAACTCCCAAAAATATTTTTATCATTCCTGAGTTGAACAAGAAAGTTTTCTCTAATATGAGAAAACAATTTAAATTTTCGGGCAAGGAAACCCCTTTGTTTCCTAATATGATCAAAGATCAAACACAAATTGGAGAGGGTTCAATCATAGATACAACCCAAATTGAACCTCAACCCACTCCATCACCCCCAAATACAGCCCAAACACCACCCCAAATAGTCACTCAATCACCTACTACAGAAGTCCTGAATGTGTCCCAGGAACTTGAAATTAATCTGCAGAGTGCTACTCTTCACTCTGTGGAGGACCTACCAAACAAAACCCAAAATATTTCCACAACTTATAAAAGAAAGAAATCTTCTTTAAAGGACACCAGGGGACAAATCGAATCACACCCCAGACTCAAAGAGTTGTCCTCCAAGGAGGAGAGAGGACATGAGGCGAGGGCTTTCACTACTGATGCCCCAAAGGTGGGTGCACAGGACAGTGAAAACATCACTAAGACCCAGACCTCGGCAACTTTAAGTGATGACTCCTTTGAGGAATTACTTAAAGGACCCCGGTGCCAAGAAACCACAAGGGGGGGCATCTCCGCTTCTTCTAGGAAGAAGAGAATGTCTAAAAGACCCAATGAATCACCAAGAAGTGATGAGGGCAGATCTGTGGAATTGATGGAAAGGATGGAAAACCTTCAAACCAATGTACCTGTTAGTGAGCCCGATGATCTTGCTAGATGGAGTGAGGGCAGTATTAAAACCAAACAATTGACGGATAAAGTGGATTCTCTTGAATCCACTGTACAAGATTGTCTTAAGTATCTTACAAATCAGGGGAAAACTATTGCAGTAATGAAAAGACATGTCAATACCATCAACAAACGAATGAGGCTTTATGAACACAGGCTTCATCAACAAACAAAGATTATAAGAAGATTGAAAAAGAAGATTAATGATAGTGAGGCTCCTCCAGTTGAGCTCACTAAGGGGGAGAAGGATAATATTCAAACAATGATTGATGAATCAATTGCAGCAGCAGCATCCTTTCTCCTAAATCTAAAAGAAACAACTGTTGATGAAGACCAAGAAAAGATGGTTGTTGATGATGAGCCAATAACTACTGCTCCCATGGAAGAACAAGCTGAAAAAGAAACATCAGTAGTAAACCCTACTACTGATATCATAGCAGTAGTAAGTCAGGAAGAGGAAGTAAAAGCAACAAATACTACTGATGCCCTATCAGTAGTAACTCCTGAAGTCACACCAGTAGTAACTACATTGGTTACTTCTGAAGAGGAAGAACTGCAACTTCCTGAGCTAATTGAAAGAGAAAAACATGTCATTATCTCCAAACCACCAACACCTGATCAACCACTTATCATACCTGACATTGATGATAATGTGAATTGGTTTGAGGTAGATGAATGTACACTTCCTCCACATCCCAAAATACTACCAGAAGACCAACTTAAACTGTTTTATCCAAAATTACTACTTCCTGGTATCCCTGATATGAAATACACTCCACCTCCACCATCTGCATGCATTGGAAAAGGAAAAGAAGTTTATGATGATGATTATCCCAATAGAGCATTAGGTCACCACATGGTGAACAAAATTAATCATGTCAGATCAGAAAAGCAATCTAGATGGAGAATAAAACATAGGAAATTTTTAGAGAAAGTGGAGATGTATCAAGCACTTGAGGAAAATAAAAAGAAGGCTCAAAGTGCAATTCCTGTTCAAGTACCTGTTCAAATTGAAGACATTCAGATAGAAGCTCAAAAAGCAGAATTCAAGAGGTTCAGAAAAGTTGAAGAAGAACATATCCAATGTCTTGAAGAATTGGTTTCTGAATGCAAAAGAACAAAAAGTGAACTAACTGATGATGTATTTGAACAGAAGACAAATATGATTGATTATTTGAAAACAAAAGGGCATAGTGCAAAATCCTTTGGCATAATGAAGATGATGACTATTATTGAAAAATATTGTGCTGCCAAGAAGAAGGATTTGGCTGAACAAGAAGCAAAAGAAGCAAAGAAATCCAAAGCCCTAATTCCAATGAGTCCAACATTACTCAAAGCTGGTAGTGTATCAACTACTGGTGAATCCTCAACTCCCCAATCAAAGAAGAGAAAAGCTGTGGCTCAAGAACAAAGTACTCAAAAGAAGTCAAAAACACAAATCATTCCTGTTCTTGAAATGCATGTTGCTCCCTTGCAGAACAATCCAATCATCAATTGGAGGGTTATGCAGAACAATGTTATAGAGATCATAAGGGAAGATAAAATTGTGCAGAGATTTACTGGATGGTTACCTTTGATCATGTCCTATTCAAGAAGTGATGTGATTAAACTACTGATCATTGGAAAACCAAGAATGTCAAAGAAATCATGGAAAGATTCTGGTGCTGGATACTTGACAAGAATGATAGATGCTGCTTTTTATCCAGACAACTACCCAGAACAGTTTACATATCCAGGAAATGTCTATGCTTGGAATGTGATTCCAACTGCACAAATGTATTTCTTTGAAAAATCTGGCAAAGTCTGTGAGCTATATTTGTATGAAAAAGAATATCCTCATTCTGAAAAGACTATGTATCAGATATTCACAAATACAATGATGAAACCATATGATGCTGTTATGTTCCAAAACAAATTGAATTATTTCACAAAGAGAAACAGCAAATACATCATTGAGCAAAGACTTCAACAGAATCAAAGGACTTTAGAGAAAAGAAAGAAAGAAGAAGATGAACAAAAGAAACTTATGTGATTAAAAGAGAATCAATAAGTTTAGGGGGAGATTGTTGGAACAAAATCACAGATCAACTTATTACTGATGCTGCAGTTAGTACTGATCATGTTTAGTACTGATGGGGCAGAATTACTTATTACTGATAAAGTTGATACTGGTGAAGACTATAACTAAATTACTACTGATCATGCACATATTGAAGATACTACTGATCAATAGTAGTTACTACTGACGATGTATCTGGACTTACTACTGATCACCAGGTTTACTACTGATGTCACTCATTTACTACTGGTGATTGCAGAATACTACTGATGAGCGTTTATGGAATATATCAAGTCCGAGATCTTCGTAGAGATAGTTATAGAATGTATTTCAATGTATATCTTTATATTTCGAATGTAAATCAAGTCCTAGAATAACTAGGGTAAATAGTTTAGCTTCAAGGACTATTATAAATAGTTCCTTACGAATTGTAAACGTACGTGTGTATTGTTAACTCGATAATATACATTGAAGCTTTTTGTGAAACTGTGTTCTTAATATTTTCGTTTATTATTTACAGTTCATTGTTCTTAATATATTGATATAGTGTTGATCCGCTGCAACTTCTATAATCAATTAGATCTAAAGGTGTTTATTGACTAATCTATAGTTAATCGATCCTGACAAGTTAATTGATCTTTTGTCTGGCTGAGGACATTCTTTTGCAAAGTGACCAAGGTTGTTACAATTGTAACATTTGACTTTAGTTTTGTCAAATCCAGCTTTCTCACCTTTGTTGTAGTTGAGACTTGTCCTACCAGTCCTCTTTAAGAACCTTTTAGTTCTTAGGCTTAGCATGGCCATCTGCCATTTAAGATCCATCTCCTCAAGATCATCTGGATTCAATTGTTCTAAATCATCACTAATCAGTGCAGTATGCACATGACTAGTGAAAAAGGATTCTCTTGCAGCATCCTCAGAATCTGCAGCCTTTCCTATGGAGGTTTCTTGACCTAGACCTGTACTAGATACAAATGCAGCATTATTAGAAGAAATAGAAGGGTTCTTTTGATTTACCTCAGTTTTAAATACTCTGAGATCATTGTAGAGTTCATCCAACTCCTTTTCTTCTAGTGCATCTCTCTGTCTATATACCACTGTATACATGGCCCATTCTTCACTAAGAGACCTTAGGAACTTCATGTTGACATCTTCTTGATCCATCTTAACCCCAACTTGGTTACATTCACCAATTAGCTTGTTGAATCTGTCAAACACTTGAGTGAGTGTTTCATTGGGCTTTCCTTTGAAGTTTTCAAAGTCTTGTTTGAGAACAGACTTCATGTTTCTCTTGGTGCTCTTGGTCCCAACGAATCTCTTCTCCAGTGCTTCCCACAGCACCTTTGCATCATCATACTCAACGAAGAGATGTTGATAGTCGTTAGGAATGACCAGTAGGAGAGTGCTTAGAGTTTTAAGTTCGATTCCTTTGTCTTTCTTCTCCTTCTCACATTTAAGTTTGTCTGCTTCAGTTGCAGAGCTGCTTGCTTGACCAGGACCAGTTTTGTTTCCTTCAAGGACAACTTCCCACATGGAGTAATCAGTAATAAGCATGTATTGCTTAATACGATTCTTCCACATCCCAAAATTATTGGGAGTGAGTATAGGGATTTTGTTGGCTTGAGTGCTTTCATTATTATCAGTCATGATTAATAATGTGTGTGTTTTAAAGATTAAAACTTTTTGTTGTTCTTAACAAATAGTAGATCTAGAACCAATAAGCTCTGATACCACTTGTTGAGTTTGGAACAACTCTGTATAAATCGATCTTTAGGCTCCTAAATAGTTAGTTCATGATCTTGGAATAAACATATACAAATCATAAATTTGCGGAATTAAACGAACAGATTTGTATTGCTAAACAAGGTTTCATCATCATCTTTATATACAATGATTACTAAAAGCCCCAATTCTACATATAAATATGTAGAACGGTTTTGGTTAACAGGATCAAACGACCTTGAGGCTTAGAGTACACACACATACACGTTAAAACGTGGGTTTCAAGAACGACTAATTCTATACCTCTAGGTTTCTTTATATACTAGAAAACCTAGAGATTTACAAGGATACACATAAAATAGTAACTAAACCTTTTTGATTTTATAAAGATATACATGACTTAGTTAATTAAATCTTTTAAGCTTTATCAATATCTTCTAAATCTTCATTCAAATATCGAATTCCATATCATTGATTTAGATCCTTGTAGTTTCCAAGTTTTGACACATCAAATCTTTAATTGAATATTATATAAATATTCCTAACAATAAGAATGCCATTGACGAGTATAAAATTAATTTTTAATGAGACATTTGTTTAACTCAAATTTTATAAAATTTGGCAATATAAAATGTTAAATTATCCTGCAAGAAAAAGAAAAACCCTCGACAATTTGATACTCTAATTATTGCCTTTTCATTTCGGGGTGTCTGTGGTTTTAAAACCAGACCGAACTAGATGAACAACTTTTTGTGAAAGCAGAATCAATAATCGGATCTCTTGGTCCTGAATTTGCAACTGATCCCATTCTTATCCAAGTATCACTTCTACATATGTACAAAAATATAAACTACGGATTTCTGACGTTGTCTCCTGTTCGCTTTGGCTGATTCCAATCCAACCCCTATTTCCATTAAATAATTCCCAAAGTCCACACAAAATGTTGGAATATTCTAGGGTTAAAATGGTAAATTTATGTCTAAAACTGATCGCATGGCAAGTTGTTGATACTTTTTGTAGTTGTGCTTATGAAAGTGCACGTTTATATTTATCTTGCTGGTAAAAAGTATGTTGGTAGATATGAAGTCAATGAATCGATGTTTAACGTGCGTCATTTTGTGGTTTATTTTTACTATTTTTTATCAAGTTGGCTTTCTTTTTGTTCTTAATTAAAAAGAAAGCAATGCATTATCTGTATGACACTACTTTTTTCTGGTTTCTCTAGTTTTTGTGGGTGCAAAAAATATATGTCGAATTTACAAGGATGGTTCAAGATATTTACACCAAATTCACTTATGATACTATATTTTAAAAAATTATATTAATAGTCATTTTTTAAAAAACCTTTTGCACCTACCGTCTTTTAGTCTAACGCACGTTAAATTTTATAGTTAAAAAATTTCACCGCTAATTCTTTTTCTATTAAAATATTTAACGAATTTTAAACTAAAAGACTGTAGATACAAAAGATTTTCAAAAAAAAACCTATTAATGTAATTTATTAAATTAAATGACCATATATAAAATTTAAGATAAATCTCAAGGAACATCCTTATAATTTACTCCATTATTTATTTAATTTTTTCATATTCCAGTAAACTAATAATAAACTAACTCATAAACGGTTAAAATAAGCTTACCCAAGCAATCCTAACATAACCATCCGGTGATAATTTAGTGATAGTGGCTCCTAGATGATTTTCTAGATACCATTTTTAACTGAATAAATATTTCCTGTTATAAATAAGAATACCTTTAAAAATTTTAAAAGAAAATATTAATTATTCACAATTTGTGAGGCTATATTCATGTTTCTCTACTACAAACCATTAATTTGGTCAACACATTATTTGTTTTTTAATTGAGTCCTAAAAACCCTAAATAAATAACACATGACACCAACTATATAATACTTCCTCCGATTTAAAATAAGTGATACACTTTCTTTATTTGGGTGTATCAAAATAAGTGATACACTTTGAAAACTTACTTTTTTTAGTAAAAAGTAGTGGGGCACACACCCACTAACTAACAACTTTAATAAAGTGAAATGACATATTTACCCTTACTTTTACTTTTAAACATCATTAAACTCACTTTATTCAAAATTTGTGGGACCCATTCCCCACTAACTATCCAATTAATCTAATTTAATTATCATTATCATATTTTGCCTCAAAACCCGTGAAACCAACAATGTATCACTTATTTTAAATCGGAGGAAGTATAACCATATAATTATTCGATCACTATAGAATCTTCAATTTTCCTTTGGAAACCGATTGTTTTACATGTAGTGCCTGACACAATGCCTTTTGATTCCCGGTCAACCCCACACACGTGTCGTCATCTTCCCCTAGTGTTACCGCAAAATAGAGATAAACGGTGCACAAGAAAGCAAGGAGTACAAGGGCCGTTAATAGATAACGGTGGCGCGTAACGACCGTTGAAAAGTTGCCTAATTCATCAGCCTTTGTGTGTTTTCTTAATGCCGGTGAAGAAAACGCCGTTTGTGGCCTCCGGTGAGGTGAATGTGAATTTATAACGCCGTCTATAACCATGGCGTTGTGCAAGTGGGAATTCGATCGTATTATTGTAATACACCACTGAGATAACGGTTTCCTAGTTTAATCAAGTATGAAAGCTACATTCAGTTAAACTTTGAAATGAAAAATAGAAAAGAAGAATGATATTTAGTCATTTGGTCTTATCTATAGTCCTACCCAGGTTTATATGTGTGTCTCTCATAATATTATCCATTGATTTTGACACATGTCTTCATCTAATGAGTAGACCTATGAGTAGGACCAAATGATAGACCTAAATACCATTACTCAATAGAAAATTCAAACTCATTTACTTATAAATCACAGGAAAAAAAGCTAAACAGAAAAACAGGTTAAAAAGGGTGAAAGTTGTCCAAAATCTAACATATCCAGATTTGCTAATAACGCAGATTTGCCACCTCAAAAAAATCTTATAATCAAAAATCCAAAGAACACAAGCAAGTTCATTTTGGAGCTTCAACCAAAAAAAAAACAAAAGCATTTAACAAGTTGTTAATTAAGTAAAAGGCGCCAAGAATGCAAGTAGACAGGGTCATCATTGAACTTAAAACAGAGAAATTAAATATAACTTGTTAAAAGTAGATGGATTTCATGGCTAGAAAGTAGATCTATAAAGGATTTTATTTTAAGGTTTAGCGTTTAAAGTTTAGGGTGTGATGCAAGAGCTTACAAGTTACTAATATAAAATTCAACAAAAACAAGAAAAGTTGATCGATGCAATTCAAAGAACATATGTTAATTTATCTCTAATATTCACTTTTCATTTTGCCTTGTGTCTTAAATCCTAATATCATTGTTGAACAATGAACATACAATTAAGCTCAATGTCAACGTTAGACATACAATTAAGCATATCAGCAATTTCATAACGCCTAAATATGCATAATGATTTTCATATTAATGATCCAAATTGCTAACTTAAGATGACCCAAACCAAACATTGGTCTGTTCCTCGATTTCCTTCTTTCTCCCGATTCCCATTTTCATATCAAATAACCAGATCGTATATTGACGGCATATAGATCTCATTAAGGGGTTCTATCAAATTATAGAATAATCGATTGCAAAAGAGAACGATAATGCACTCAAATTGCAATCCATTTCCATAAATCGTTATAATCAATCATAAACACAAATCTAAACGATTTTCACAAATCCAAATTATAACGAACAATTCGCAGGCAAATCAAGCATTCTAGATCTTATTGATTCGATTCGGATCGGAAACAACACATATGTAGCTCAAACAACATAATCGTGCACAAATAAGGGGATAATTTAATTAAAACGTACCAGAATCGAGAGGAAAATGGCGCCTAAGACAACGAATCTCTGCAAAAAGCGTGATTGCAGGCGAAAGATAGCAGACCACCATTAAGACGTGAAATAAATTAATGTGCCGTATGGAGATAAATTTATCATGTAAATATCTTTCCGTGCATAACAAATTGTAAGAAAACTGTTACAACTTACACGACAAAATTAAATTAAAATATTATAATTTTTTTGCAAATATATTTTTTTAAGGCAAACATTAAAATTAGAATTTAGTTATAGATAAGCTAATTAAAACGGTGGTTTGGTAAAAAAAAAAACCCACCTTAAATATGTTGAAAAGGCTGCTTGTTATTCATATTTCCATATTAAGATTAATAAAAGAAATTATTGTTTACTACTAACTCTTTTTAATTCATTCTCATACATATAAAAATGATTGACATTTAAAATTCATTAACTTTCTTTCTTAATTTAATCATTTGTAATTATCAAATGAGTAAAAAAATAAGTGAAAAGATTTACTATGAATCAATATAATCTCTTTTAGAAATAATCATAAATATGTTATAATCTCACAAATGAAACCACTTCGTATTTCAATCCAAAAAAGGAATATAATTCGTGCAACAAATTGCATATAGTGCAAAATGGATGAAACTGAAAGAAAACAAATTATGTATATTTACCCCTTAAATATTTTTACATGTTCATAAACTCTACTCATTTACTCTTTTGTTAGATATACGTTGTTGCACAAATGATTCCACCAACCCAACCCAACACCCCCACCCAACCCCCCCCCCCACCCCCCCAAAGTTAAATAAATAAATAAATAAATAGAATAACAACTGATGTTAGTGTAACACCCAAAATTTTGTAAAAATTAAAAAATTTTAAGTACAAGATTTTAAATAAAAAGGTCCCAATAACTCAAATATTTAAATCTCAATAATAATATTTTCATTTAAAAATGTATTTAATGCGCAATTAGTTTAAATAAAATAAAGTGTTTTAAAATATTAAATGTTGTCCACATCAGCACTGGAAAGATACAGCTGTCAACCGTCCACCTATGTAACGACCCGAAATTTGGTATTAAATAAATTGTATAAAAATATGATAAATATGGATAAATCGTTTAAAGAACGTAGGAATTGGTTTCGTGTCATTTGGACACCGTACGAGAAAGTTATGGGCGAAACCGGGTCGAGACAACAACCGAAAAATGCTGCCTTGCTGCATTGAAGAGTTCACACCGCGAAGATGGGTTCCCGATCGGGAACTGTCTTCAGAGAAAAGGGCTTTCGAGCGTGAAGTAGTTCACGACTGGTTACCGATCGCGAAGTTCGCGTGCATGGGAAAGTTAGCAACGCGAACTTAGTTCACGTCGTGAACTATGGTCGAGCAGCTTTAAGTCGGGTTTTGGCTCATTTGATGCCATATCGAAACCCTAGCTTCTTCTTTGGCGATTTCCGAGCTTGGAGGCTGATTGAGGTCGAATCCTTCACAAATCTCTGGTAGATTTCACTCCTAGTTGAAGATTAAAGGTATATCTTCACTCTTTGATCTTTGTAGCTTAAGATCTATGTGTTTGGATGTAAGGGTTTGAAACCCTAGTTCATGGGGTTATGGATTATGGTGATATAAATGATGGATACGCTTAATAGATGGTGTATTATCAAAGGAAACAAGTGTATGATTATGATTTGTAAGAATCTTAAGGGTTGGTTAAACCTAGGGTTTGGTAAATCACCATATTTGGGGGAAATGTGTTAATAAGTGTTATCTAGAGATAGATGAACACAATAGTAGTAGTATGTGATGTTGATAATCTTATGATTATTGTTTTAGGCTGTTGGTGAGATCTTAGAAGGTTGACCGAATCGTGAAGCAAGGAGATTGACGTAAGGAATACGGTTGGAGCATTTTATTGCTAAGGTGAGTACATGTGAACTTTAAAACTGGGTACATAGCGGTAAAGAAATATTTTTTTTAATATGTGACTATTAATGATAAACTAGTTATATAATTTCTCTATATTAACTAGTTGCTTGATTTTGTGAATACTAAGTGAGACTAGTATATGGATAGTTTGTATGTTGGTCTTATGGTATTGATGATGGATGTGACATATAGTCACATGAAATAGTTAAGACAGGTAGTTTGAAATAGGACAGGTACATGATAGATTCGGAGGCATTCTGAATTATCATGGTATCTTTAATCTGGTGGATTGGAGGCATTCCGATCTCCCAACACGATGTTGGATCTCACTGAATTGGAGGCATTCTGATTAGTGAGATAATATGGGTCACCTTGCTTGGACAAGGTGACAAAGGGGGTTCTACTGAACTGGAGGCATTCTGGTTAGTAGGACAAAAATGGGGTCTCGTTGGATTGGAGGCATTCCGAACAACTTGACGGGTCGATTAGGCTATGATTGAATGTGATGGGATTACCGAGGAGGTGATCGATGTATGTGAATGTGTTAGGGGTACCGCGGAGGTAACCATAGTATATAAATATGTATGTCTATATATATATTTAGTATGTGTAATCATTTATATATTAATGTCGGGTCTAAAACCCATGTATCTCACGAGACAATTTTGTCTTACGTACTATGTTTGTTTGTGATGCTATGTACTCAGGTTCGGGAGCTAAGGATTAGGTGCGTTTCCTAGTGAAGGCGCACGGGTTAGTAGAGATAGCAAGGTGGATTTACGTTTGGCTTTGGTTATGATATACTTTGTAACACCACTAGTGACTTTTATTTTATACCAAGGTTTTTGTAAATCCATATTTTGGGACAATACTCTAAATGATTTAAATTTAAAAGGATTTTACGGAAATAATTTGTATTAAAAATTTGAGGTGTTACAACTTGGTATCAGAGCTATAGCTTAAGCGAATTAGGTTGGGTTAACCACCCTAGGCTTAAGTTGTAGAAGTAGAATGATATATTTCCGTTAGATAACTGGGTTGACCTTGAAAGCTATAGCGCTAAGTTGTCTTAGGGTCGAACCCTAGGAAGAATTGCCTTATGTGGTCACTTTCGAGATTGAGAGTCGAAATGGACTATTGAATGAACGATTGATGAAGGTATAGTTGTCATCTTATTATATCAAAATGGTGAATGTGGAAAGTGGACGAACTCCACTTAACTCGGAAGAGGACCCGAAAGTTTATGCTAACTACACGCCGGTAACATTAGAAGTGATTTGTGACATGTTTGACCGAATGAGGGAAGAAGTAAAAGAGGACGTGAACCGGATTATTGATGACCGGATGACCAAGGAAAGGGAAGGTAATTCCAAACCGGGTATAAAGAGTAAGTGTTCGGGTAGCAAGCCCACTTGGAGGAATTCTCGACTGAAAAGGAAAATGATATGAGTCTTGATAAGAGAAATGGATGTTCGTTCGAGGCATTTATGGCATATGAGCCCAAGGCGTATTCGGGAAGTTTTGAGCCAAGAGTCACTGTCCGGTGGATTCGAGAAACTGAGCAAGCTTTGGAGAGTAGCAAATGTAGAAGGGAAGATATGGTGACATATGCTTCTAGAATGTTGAAAGATGAAGCACACGTGTGGTGGATCATGATGTACGAAATATTAGGCAAGAAGGCGATATACAAGATGTCATGGGATGAATTCACGAGCCATTTGAAAGAGAAATTTTGCCCCAAGAGAAACTTAGAGGAGGTTCAAGAAGAGGTCGTGATTATAAGAAAAGGAGATGAATCGGTGGATGTGTACACCGAGAAAGTGGATCAGTGGGTGGTCCAAGGGCTACCAAGAGGTGGGGAAAAGAGGAGAATCGAAAGTAGTTCGGAGTCATCAAAGAAGGGAAGGTTCACACCGACTTTGACCAATAAAGTTGGTGGCGGAAAGTGTCCTAATTGTGGTAAGGGCCACAAGGGAGAATGCAAGTCAGGTACAGCTTTATGCTTCACATGCGGAAGAGTTGGGCACAAGGCAAAAGACTGCGGGGTGAATAACATCAAAGAAGTGGAGTGCTACACGTGTCACGAGAGGGGGCATTTTAGTGGTGCATGCCCGAAGAGAAGAACCGGTATGCTGACATCAACTGCTCACAACGAGGCTAGAGGAAGCCACGATGTCGCTTCAGGTACTATGTTTCTAAATCTTATGTTATACGATTCAAGAATTACTTGTTGTTAAGTCGCACGAGGTAATGCTTTTAAGGATTGACCATTTGAGTTGCTATATGAGTCTTTGACATAAAAGTAGTTATTATAGTTATCATGCACGACCTATATATGGTTAAGCCTTATGAGACAAAGACTAGAATCAGGAAAGATGAAATTAAAATATATTGAAGGGAATGATGACGGGCAACCTTCATGAAGGTATAAAGTGGAATTAAATAAATGGTCAATATGTTATGATCGGTAAAAAGGAAAACTATGGTGCCATGGGATATCAAGGACGAAATATGAAAGTGGTAAAAAATTTCTAGGTAAGATTGATAGAGTGTAAGGTGTTACCGAAATGGTATGCTAAGTCAAGAGTAATAATAAATTATTGGAAAAATGACATAGAAAAAGTGTGATAGCTTATAATGGGTTTTGGATCGGAGTCAATTGGGTGACTCGAGTTGACTGGATTATTTGGTAAGAATGTGGAAAATTGAAAGTATTAGTGGTTATCTCGATGGTAAAAGAAAGATTGGGAAATTTAGTAATGAGGAAATGAATCGACTAAGAATGATTGATAAATGAGTAGATTGGAGGGAAAACACTAGAAATGATCATGTGAACATCATGTGATATAGTGTATAAGCGGGAGTAATGACCGATGGGAGGCGTGCAATTTTAGGAAGATAATATTAAGTGAAGAATGGAAATTGAATGGGAAATCATGAAAGAAAGTGATAGCTTGATGCTAGATGAATGGGGCATACATGAATTGTATGCAAGATAGAACGGTATTGCATGGATCTTGTTAGATCGGAGGCTTTCCGATTAACGAGATTTGATGAGTCACTATGGATTGGAGGCTTTCCGATCATTGTGACAGTTTGGAGTCGGGATGGATTAGAGGCTTTCCGATCATCTCGATAAGATAGTTAAAGTATGATTTATTGTATCCGGGATATGGTGACTGTAGCTGACATATGTAGCCTTGTATGGTTAGTTGTTGATATGATTTCATGGTAAATGAGGGTCTGATTTGGAAATATGGTTCGTGTTTAAGTAGAAGTATGTGTAGAAGATACCTACAAGTTCATAGTTCATGAAAAGGGAATGCTTTAGGAAGCAAAGTTAATTAGTAGCCAATGAGTAATGAAAGATGTATAATGGGTGGTTAGGCCAGAATTGGTTATGATTGAGGCTCTAGAGCCGGTAATCGGGAAATTTCAAGTATGGTATAAGGATTTTGAAGGAGATTATAAATGGTATAAGTAATTGGATGAAAATTAAAAAGGTAATAGAGATTTGGTATTGCTTTAAATGAAAATTTTTAAACGATTGTGGAAGTTGAAATCGAAGAAAAGAGGAACGATTGAGAGAGGAAATTTAGATATTGGAATCGGGAATGAAAAGCTTGGGAAGCGATGTCTTAGTAATAAAGAATATGGAAATTTTGCAAAGTAAGTTTGACTTTAATCATAAGTCAAGGTTGGTCAACTAGTGGACTGTTGACTGCAGTCAAAATTGAGTTTTGACTTTCGTTTAAATTGATTAGTCAAGGATAAAGGCATAATGTATCCTCTACATATGTAAGTTAGTGGTTAATGGATTAATGGAAATAATGGCAGTCAAAGGGGTGCGACTTTGGCCGTTGGGTATTTCGAATGGAATTTAGGAATCGAGTGTGATTGTGGTTGGACCATGAATGCAAAGTCGATTGATACGGAATTAATGACTAGTAGAACCACTAATGGGTAAGGAAATCTTCAAAATATTGTTGACTTTGTGCTTAAGTCAAAAATGGAACAATGTTGACAATTTGGTCAAAGCGAGGGGTTGACTATCATTTTGGTCAATTGGTCATTAGTAATGATTGGGTTATATCATCCCAATGGGTACAAAGAGTTTGGTTAAATGATTGGGTGTGTTAGGGTCGAATCATGAAACTTTGACCCGTTTGGGTGTTGTCAAGATTGAATTTGGGGATCGAGTATATGATTGTAGATGGATCATTAATTAAAGGTAAGTTGTAAAGGAAAGGAGGATTTATGGGATCCTTCAACGAGAAGGGAAAATGTTAGAGTATAGTTGACTTTGTTCTTAAGTCAAGGGTTAGACAATGTTGGATTTTATCGACTTGGTCTAAGCTAGATTTATTTTATTATTCAATCAAATAATTGTAATGGTTATGTCATGATATTGTTTTGTGAATAGAATGATCGGTTAAAGGATTTGAAGCGTTGTGGTCAAATTGTGGCATCTTGACCCGTTTGGGTATTAAAGGCCTAAGATTGATTCTTTTGACCCGTTCGAATCTAACAGAGTTAAGTGAATGTTTATATGCATGTGGTTGGCTAAATTGAAACGAGAAAATGTTGATGGTAATAACCATGGGAGAATGAGAATGGATGCTCGGTAGAATGAGGATATGAAATTTTTGAGTGATTCCGAGGACGGAATCCTTTTAAGGGGTGGATAGTTGTAACGACCCGAAATTTGGTATTAAATAAATTGTATAAAAATATGATAAGTATGGATAAATCGTTTAAAGAACGTAGGAATTGGTTTCGTGTCATTTGGACACCGTACGAGAAAGTTATGGGCGAAACCGGGTCGAGACAACAACCGAAAAATGCAGCCTTGCTGCATTGAAGAGTTCACGCCTCGAAGATGGGTTCCCGATCGGGAACTGTCTTCAGAGAAAAGGGCTTTCGAGCGTGAAGTAGTTCACGACTGGTTACCGATCGCGAAGTTCGCGTGCATGGGAAAGTTAGCGACGCGAACTTAGTTCGCGTCGTGAACTATGGTCGAGCAGCTTTAAGTCGGGTTTTGGCTCATTTGATGCCATATCGAAACCCTAGCTTCTTCTTTGGCGATTTCCGAGCTTGGAGGCTGATTGAGGTCGAATCCTTCACAAATCTCTGGTAGATTTCACTCCTAGTTGAAGATTAAAGGTATATCTTCACTCTTTGATCTTTGTAGCTTAAGATCTATGTGTTTGGATGTAAGGGTTTGAAACCCTAGTTCATGGGGTTATGTATTGTGGTGATATAAATGATGGATACGCTTAATAGATGGTGTATTATCAAAGGAAACAAGTGTATGATTATGATTTGTAAGAATCTTAAGGGTTGGTTAAACCTAGGGTTTGGTAAATCACCATATTTGGGGGAAATGTGTTAATAAGTGTTATCTAGAGATAGATGAACACAATAGTAGTAGTATGTGATGTTGATAATCTTATGATTATTGTTTTAGGCTGTTGGTGAGATCTTAGAAGGTTGACCGAATCGTGAAGCAATGAGATTGACGTAAGGAATACGGTTGGAGCATTTTATTGCTAAGGTGAGTACATGTGAACTTTAAAACTGGGTACATAGCGGTAAAGAAATATTTTTTTAATATGTGACTATTAATGATAAACTAGTTATATAATTTCTCTATATTAACTAGTTGCTTGATTCTGTGAATACTAAGTGAGACTAGTATATGGATAGTTTGTATGTTGGTCTTATGGTATTGATGATGGATGTGACATATAGTCACATGAAATAGTTAAGACGGGTAGTTTGAAATAGGACAGGTACATGATAGATTCGGAGGCATTCTGAATTATCATGGTATCTTTAATCTGGTGGATTGGAGGCATTCCGATCTCCCAACACGATGTTGGATCTCACTGAATTGGAGGCATTCTGATTAGTGAGATAAGATGGGTCACCTTGCTTGGACAAGGTGACAAAGGGGGTTCTACTGAACTGGAGGCATTCTGGTTAGTAGGACAAAAATGGGGTCTCGTTGGATTGGAGGCATTCCGAACAACTTGACGGGTCGATTAGGCTATGATTGAATGTGATGGGATTACCGAGGAGGTGATCGATGTATATGAATGTGTTAGGGGTACCGCGGAGGTAACCATAGTATATAAATATGTATGTCTATATATATATTTAGTATGTGTAATCATTTATATATTAATGTCGGGTCTAAGACCCATGTATCTCACGAGGCAATTTTGTCTTACGTACTATGTTTGTTTGTGATGCTATGTACTCAGGTTTGGGAGCTAAGGATTAGGTGCGTTTCCTAGTGAAGGCGCACGGGTTAGTAGAGATAGCAAGGTGGATTTACGTTTGGCTTTGGTTATGATATACTTTGTAACACCACTAGTGACTTTTATTTTATACCAAGGTTTTTGTAAATCCATATTTTGGGACAATACTCTAAATGATTTAAATTTAAAAGGATTTTACGGAAATATTTTGTATTAAAAATTTGAGGTGTTACAACCTACTCCTTTCCTTTGCGGGTACCTGAAACAATGTGGGGGAAAGTTTGGGTCAGCTGGGAAGCTGAGTGAATAATCTCAAAATGTAAACAATTAAAACATACAACACATGAGGCACATCGGTGTACTCCTACTCAGAATCTACTCAGTTAATTACTCAGATTTGTTTCTCAGATTTTATTACTCAGATTTATTTATATAGCGCGCTTGTGTGATTCGGGTCGATCGCCCCTCCTTACACCTCAGATAGGCGTAAGCCAAAACTCAGACGGGAGGTGATCCCAAAAACTCAGACGGGAGGTGATCCCAAATACTCAGACGGGAGGTGATCCCAAATAGGCATATAGCCAAAACTCAGATGTGTGTTATTATGTTTTTATCTCTTTAACATAATTAACTCAGATAACCCAGATAGCTCAGATCACAGATAACTCAGATCACAGATAACTCAGATAATAGATCAAACTCAGATAACAGATCAAACTCAGATAGCAATTATGGTGCAAGTAATGTAACATATAAGTCATGTATGTATAACGTTATAACTGAATACACGGTGAGAATACTCACCTCGAATAGACGTAAGCTCCCAAGGAATCCTCGGCACATGCAAGAGTCACAACTCAGCTCCTAAAGGATCCTACAATGCATCACAAGACTAGGATTAAAACTCGGCTCAAGATTATTTCCAACAGGATTTGACAGCACGCATCACTCTTACGAAAACGGTCATAACTCTCAAACGGTTCACTAGATTTGCCCCAAATTTTAACCACAAAAACTAGACTCAGAATACTACAAAACCTTGTCAAGTGGCTTCTGCCCAAAATCCGACTTTAAGGGTCTCAAAATAGGCTCACAAAACAGAATAACGGTACGGATAGAAATTCTGACAGCAGCTAAATAAAACAGTCATAACTTTTAAACGGTAAATCAGATTGACGAGCCGTCAGCGGCATTGGAAAGAAGACTCAGAAAACTAGAGACTATAGCGGGCCAAAAATCCAGAAACGTATTTTAAGTGTGTTAAAAACGAGATTAAACATTACGAAAATATTCTGCCAAAAATTCAGTTTGATATTTAAAACCCGTTTTGAATCCCGACATCAACCCGTTAATTCCGAAGGCACCCGACAGCCCCGGAATCCATTTTTATCTCAGAACCTGATTGAAAATAAATTGACTCCTTTCTTTCGAAAAACTCTTTCGATTTAGAAAACCAAGAACCCTACGGGCCCGGTTTCTGGTTTTCGGTTATTATAACGTTTAGTCAACGATCAACAGTTTCAACTCGAAAAACCGAACCCTCTTTGGTTCGGTCACAGTTCTGCACAAAACGGGATTAGATACAACAATCGGTACTTGAATGAAACAAAGGAATATATAGATATACTACCGAAAGTAACGATGATAACCGGCTATGGAGAGTTTGCTCGGACCCGGCTCTTCACTGCTCGATCAATAACACTGCTGCTCGATCACATCAACTGCGCTAAACCTTACTAATGCCAACGACTTAATATTGGGGAAAAACTCAACTGCCGAAATCCAATTGCACATAGTCGGTCACATGAGACCACAAGGAAGCTTGGTTGGTTGAAAAAGCATCCCAAAACACTCCAACTTGTTTAGACGTCTACTTCTCCACCACAAGAAAAATATTAACAATTCATGATATTTTCTTTTCTTTTCCTTGCTCACGTGGTCGTATCTCAGCCAAAAGAAAAATATAATTTGCACTCCCTTGATAATTCTTGACAATCGAATCAAGCAAAGAAAAATAAAACACGAGAGTGACTGCCGAAAATATCACGAAGAAAAGGGAACAATTGGAATTTTAGGTTAATGGATTTTAAGTATATATGATTGGTCTCGGGCTCAAAGCCTCTAATTGCAACCGGGCCAATCATAAATTCGAACATGGGCTCAAACCCCAATGCATAACTCGGGCTAGATGGAGGGAAGAAAACGATAAGGGACTAGGCCTTGGCCTATTTGGCCGGCCTCTCTTCTCTTGTGGCTCACACACGCCAATCCCCACACACAAGTGGGCTCGGAAAATAAACGTCTAAGTCGTTTAATCAATCCACATGGTTAATTGAACTAGAAATAAATAACACTCTATTTATTTATACAAAACGTCACACATAATTAAATTCTTTATACCTGAGAAGTCACACTTTAATTATCTCATTTAATACTTATTTAATCGAATAATCATAACATCTCTAATAAGCTTAATAATACGACGCTTATTTTAATAAAAGTAACTAATATAAATTATCGAAATTTTTAGGGCGTTACAACTCAACTCCACTTGAAATATACTTCGTCCCCGAAGTCATGGCTCGGAAGAAGCTCGGTGCAGCGATCTCGCATCTTAAACTCGGACTTGCCAACGGCACACGTCACAGATGGGGAAACAATGAGGTTATGAATAAAAAGAAACTATTCAGGGCGACCATCACGATCAAAATAACTCTGGCTTTCGCAACTGCCATACAATCTCCCGTTTCTAGCGGCGCAAAGCGATAAGGCTCAAAATAAATAAAAATCGGAACGCTCTCTAAGAATTTCGGTATGTCGATGAAAAAGGATGTCGATGAAAAGCATAAAATAAAGCACGATACTCTGATGAAGGTGTCTTCTTGCTCTCGCAATCGAACACAGTTGCTGACCCCAGCGGTTAACGTTGCGTTGAATCTCCGATTCAACTCCACTTGGAGATTTGTTACGGTTTGGTTTTTTTTTTTTTTTGGCGACAGATGATCCGGGCGTGGTACTCGGTCATCCAACACGTGCTCGCAATCATACTCAGCCGCTCATGGCGATAACAATAAGTTTTTATGCGGAAAAAAAAACTTTCCCGGACAGTTCTAAATAATTATCACTTTTACATTTTATCTACAAAAAAATCTTATTATTGGCAATCTCTACCAATAAGCAGCGTATCAAGGTCTCTACTCTATAGGACATTAGTTTGTTTTAAAGCAAAATGAACAATTTAGCGGTTCACACCGCAATCAAACAACACACAACCAGTACATAATTCACAAAAATGTATTTTATCACATAAACCTCAAATAGTAGGCAACTCATGCCTCTTACTCAATTTGCATATACTCAAATGCACTCACCTCCAATCTTCACAACTTGTTTTTAATACAAGGCAAGCTTATATTATCACTTTAAACTCAAATCTCGTTTAATGAATTCTCATTGGTCCACATGATGTATACAGTTACTCGCTTTTACGATTTTTCACATGATCAAATTTAATTACTTGACTACTCGAACAAATAATTTCTCTTTTAAGCCGCGTTATTAGTTTTCTTGTTAACTCGTATTTAACAATTTCTCGATGACTCTTTTTAATATTGCTCGTTCAACTCATTTTAATGATACTCATCAGCTCGTTTAACGATTTACTCATTTAGCATGTTAATTAACTCCTCACTTTGTTCTCATTTAATTTGTCTCCTGATCAATTTGACTATTTGTCCACCTATAAAAATCATTTTATTTTTAAGTTTCAACGTCTCAACTTAATGTTTTCTCGTTACTCGATTAATTAACTCGTTAATTACACACGTCATTGATTCTTGTGTACCCAGTTACTCGGTTAATTCTCATTCTCAATATAAAGTTTCCTCATTAGTTCATATTTTTATTGTTTTTCTCGATTTAGAACTCATAATATTTTAATAAAATGCTATTACTTGATACACTTATATTTTTCTGCTCATTTTAATAACTCTTATTAGTTTAATAATTACTCAATAAAGTATAATGTTTGAGGACATTTAATTTAATAATTTCACTCGATATTCCTCTTAGTTTAAATTTAATATTTGATCATAAATAAAATTTTCTCGTTTGGTTTATTTTAATAATTTATTCGCTTAACTTGATTTAGTAGGTTCTTATAGCTCGATAATTTTTCAATACTACTAAATTTTCCTCAAAGTTCTATTATGGCCATCTTCTCATTACCGACTCATTAACAACATTCTCATTATTCTAATTTCATAATTTATCATTATTTATATAATTATAGTACATGTCACTTCTCATTTGCATCATTACTCTCGATTTACGAATTTCTTACAACTTGACAATTTTACCATCACATGATATTAATTATTATCAATTATTCTTATAAATTATCTAATCACTTGCATATGAATCACTCAACACAATAATTTGGCTTGACAATTTTTTTCCTACTGGATTTAATAATTTCTTATAACAACGTTTTTTTTTTCTCATTTAGCTCGATTTGAAATAATTCACAATAAATTCTCATATTTTAATAATCTCTTATAATCTCATTAAATTCTCATAGGAATAGTTTCTCGATTAAAAGTTACTCGTATAAACTCTCTAGCAGATTATATGAACATATATGCTCATAACAATTTTAAATAACAAAAATTTCTCTTGGTAATTCTCTTAATTTACTCCTACTCAACTCCATTTGGAGAAAAACTCGTCCTCGAGTTTGGAACTGGCATTCTCTACCATAATAAAACAAGCAAGCACATAACTATCCAAACAATTAGGATACACATACTACTTTCATAACAACAAGCATTGTTCCATTGTTCCCCTCAAAATCTTCTCATAACCAACCAAAAGTCATGTGTGTACACGGTAATAGGGGCCCTCTATTACTTTCGACACATACTTTTGTTTGGTCACAAGTCAATCCCAAAGTTCACAATTTCTCACAGAAAAATTCCACCATTAAATCACACTCAGAAGAAAGAAAAGTTTATTTTCCATATCTAATAAATACAGATATGCACTCAGCTGTGTGTACTCAGAATGTTATAAACATTACTCAGAAATGCACTCAGCAAAAAGCACTCAGCCAAAATATTTTAATATGTTTTCAACTCTTTAACTCAGAACATAATATAACTCATAAGCTCTTTTAATTCATTTTTAAAATAAATCATCACCAAATTCATGATGATAGTCTCCCTTTAGTTCACTTTTAATAAATACCCCTTTAAGATAAACTTGAATAATTTCTGCTTAATTCAACTCAGAAATTCTCGATTAGTTAGTATAAAACTTATTTAGTTTATTCAATATCTCTGCATTAATTTAATAATTCTTCACTGAACTCATTAATCACATTAATTTTTTTTTTAAAGGATTTTCATACTCTGCTTTTTAAATCACATACTTTAAAGGTTTTCTTATTTGATCTCAATTTAATAAATCTCAATTTATTATTTTCCCAGCATAAAATGTTTCCCAATACATCGTGTCTCATCTCTTTATAAAAGCATTTCCTTTTTAATTGTCCAAAGATTTTATAACACTCGAAATTCAAAAAAAAAAAATATTAATTTTTTTTTTTGATAAATAAGTGAAAATGTTCCATTAAATAAAATCTCAAATGATAATTCAACACAAAAAAAACATGTTTAATCCAACTGAAGTTTTAAAATTAAAACTAAAATGACTCTGAAATAACAGATAAAAATATAAGTCAATTCTAGTTAAGATTTCTCGTCTAGCTTAAATGTAAAAATTTAAGTAATTATCAATTTTAAATAAATTTTTTTATATGTTTTCGATATTTTCGCTTTACTCGACTTGATAAACCATTATAAAAATATTCTTTAAATCAGTTGATAATAAAAATATCTTACAATTACTCGTTTCACAGTTTACTCATTTCAATAACTCTTTCTATTTAGTGCTTTTCCAAAATGAAAGATTTTAATATTTTTAAAATAATTTATTACTCCTCTTTAATATTAATAACTTTCTCATTTCTCATTTACTCAAAGTATGTTTCTCGTTAAATAATTTGTGGTTCTTATATCATAACTTGATATCCATTTATTACACCCTTGATTAAAATTTCTCCGCATAAAATTTCAAATTAGCTCTATTATATGTTTTGTATTTATAAAAATATAGAACTATGAAAGTAGAGAAAAATCAGAATTATACTCTAAATTATACTCAGCATTGTAAAATCTCACAGATTATAAAATTTATATATAATTATAACTCTCTGCATTTATATCGCAGATGCACTCATAAGCTACACTCAGAAAAATATACTCCGATAAGCGATCCACGTCGCGAAATATACCCAGAATCTCTCTCAGATTTTTAACTCAAAATTCTTAGAATGCGCCTTCCAACTAAACTCATAATATACATAATACGCAAAGAAATAAAATACTAAACATTACCGGCAACAGGAAAAACGAGAGGTCGACGTGACATGCTGTATGTTTGATGTGGAATGTTTTCTCAGAAAAATATATTACTCTTTTCTCGTTTTAAAAACTCGAAACTCGAACTTGAGTTTGAATTCGCCCCTTGCGAATCCAAATCTCTCAAGTCAGAGCTCTGATACCAACTTGTAACACCCAAAATTTTGTAAAAATTAAAAAAATTTAAGTACAAGATTTTAAATAAAAAGGTCCCAATAACTCAAATATTTAAATCTCAATAATAATATTTTCATTTAAAAATGTATTTAATGCGGAATTAGTTTAAATAAAATAAAGTGTTTTAAAATATTAAATGCTGTCCACATCGGCACTGGAAAGATACAGCTGTCAACCGTCCACCTACTCCTTTCCTTTGCGGGTACCTGAAACAATGTGGGGGAAAGTTTAGGTCAGCTGGGAAGCTGAGTGAATAATCTCAAAATGTAAACAATTAAAACATACAACACATGAGGCACATCGGTGTACTCCTACTCAGAATCAACTCAGTTAATTAATCAGATTTATTTCTCAGATTTTATTACTCAGATTTATTTATATAGCGCGCTTGTGTGATTCGGGTCGATCGCCCCTCCTCACACCTCAGATAGGCGTAAGCCAAAACTCAGACGGGAGGTGATCCCAAAAACTCAGACGGGAGGTGATCCCAAATACTCAGACGGGAGGTGATCCCAAATAGGCATATAGCCAAAACTCAGATGTGTGTTATTATGTATTTATCTCTTTAACATAATTAACTCAGATAACCCAGATAGCTCAGATCACAGATAACTCAGATCACAGATAACTCAGATAATAGATCAAACTCAGATAACAGATCAAACTCAGATAGCAATTATGGTGCAAGTAATGTAACATATAAGTCATGTATGTATAACGTTATAACTGAATACACGATGAGAATACTCACCTCGAATAGACGTAAGCTCCCAAGGAATCCTCGGCACATGAAAGAGTCACAACTCAGCTCCTAAAGGATCCTACAATGCATCACAAGACTAGGATTAAAACTCGGCTCAAGATTATTTCCAACAGGATTTGACAGCACGCATCACTCTTACGAAAACGGTCATAACTCTCAAACGGTTCACTAGATTTGCCCCAAATTTTAACCACAGAAACTAGACTCAGAATACTACAAAACCTTGTCAAGTGGCTTCTGCCCAAAATCGGACTCTAAGGGTCTCAAAATAGGCTCACAAAACAGAATAACGGTACGGATAGAAATTCTGACAGCAGCTAAATAAAACAGTCATAACTTTTAAACGGTAAATCAGATTGACGAGCCGTCAGCGGCATTGGAAAGAAGACTCAGAAAACTAGAGACTATAGCGGGCCAAAAATCCAGAAACGTATTTTAAGTGTGTTAAAAACGAGATTAAACATTGCGAAAATATTCTGCCAAAAATTCAGTTTGATATTTAAAACCCGTTTTGAATCCCGACATCAACCCGTTAATTCCGAAGGCACCCGACAGCCCCGGAATCCATTTTTATCTCAGAACCTGATTGAAAATAAATTGACTCCTTTCTTTTGAAAAACTCTTTCGATTTAGAAAACCAAGAACCCTACGGGTCCGGTTTCTGGTTTTCGGTTATTATAACGTTTAGTCAGTCATCAAACGGTTTCACCCAACCCATTAACCCGGAACTTAAAAAAAATCAGTAGCTAATATGACAACGACTAAGACGATCACGAATGTAACCAAAAACAGTTTTACTAGACCCGATAGAAAAACGACAAAACGAACAACACTCGCTATCAATAAACTTAACAAAGATAACACACCACACAAACGATCAACAGTTTCAACTCGAAAAACCGAACCCTCTTTGGTTCGGTCACAGTTCAGCACAAAACGGGATTAGATACAACAATCGGTACTTGAATGAAACAAAGGAATATATAGATATACTACCGAAAGTAACGATGATAACCGGCTATGGAGAGTTTGCTCGGACCCGGCTCTTCACTGCTCGATCAATAACACTGCTGCTCGATCACATCAACTGCGCTAAACCTTACTAATGCCAACGACTTAATATTGGGGAAAAACTCAACTGCCGAAATCCAATTGCACATAGTCGGTCACATGAGACCACAAGGAAGCTTGGTTGGTTGAAAAAGCATCCCAAAACACTCCAACTTGTTTAGACGTCTACTTCTCCACCACAAGAAAAATATTAACAATTCATGATGTTTTCTTTTCTTTTCCTTGCTCACGTGGTCGTATCTCAGCCAAAAGAAAAATATAATTTGCACTCCCTTGATAATTCTTGACAATCGAATCAAGCAAAGAAAAATAAAACACGAGAGTGACGGCCGAAAATATCACGAAGAAAAGGGAACAATTGGAATTTTAGGTTAATGGAATTTTAAGTATATATGATTGGTCTCGGGCTCAAAGCCTCTAATTGCAACCGGGCCAATCATAAATTCGAACATGGGCTCAAACCCCAATGCATAACTCGGGCTAGATGGAGGGAAGAAAACGATAAGGGACTAGGCCTTGGCCTATTTGGCCGGCCTCTCTTCTCTTGTGGCTCACGCACGCCAATCCCCACACACAAGTGGGCTCGGAAAATAAACGTCTAAGTCGTTTAATCAATCCACATGGTTAATTGAACTAGAAATAGATAACACTCTATTTATTTATACAAAACGTCACACATATTTAAATTCTTTATACCTGAGAAGTCACACTTTAATTATCTCATTTAATACTTATTTAATCGAATAATCATAACATCTCTAATAAGCTTAATAATACGACGCTTATTTTAATAAAAGTAACTAATATAAATTATCGAAATTTTTAGGGCGTTACAGTTAGTGCATGGCTGCAAGTTGCTAACAAACAAATAAAATAATCATAACATTATTTAATGTAATATGATACATTTGGTGTACTAGTCCATTTACTACTCATTGATAATACTACTAACTATATAGACAATATTTAACACAAAAAAAAAAAAAAACACAAAACAGGATGCATCATCCATATAATTCTACCTTTACAAAACGACTACAGATTTTTTTTCCTCTTATAAACACACACACACGCACGCATATATATATATTTACGGTTCTTGTGAGCCATCATCGTCACCGATATTTTCAGGTTCAAGCATATTCATCAACATATCAACCTGATTTTGCAACATTGTATTTTGTCGTTCAACGTCTGCACGTTTGCTTCGTTCTTCAAGTAGTTGTAGTTGAAGGTGTTCAAGAACACGTGAATCTTCATCCAACTGCTCGTTAAGACCATTGATTTCTCTGTCCTGAATTCGGAGTTAGATTGGTATTTGGTAGTTAGTTTTATAGGTTAGATGTTAAAAAAGGTCCGGGTTTAAACATGCATCTTGGTATAGGTTAAAATTTGTTGGGTCGGGTTAACCCAAAACACATTTTGTCAAAAGTTTTTGACGTTTTTTAGTGTCAAATATGAGTAAAGATGTTTTATTACGAGTACTTCAGTAGAAATATGTTTTTAATAATATATCTTAAGAGGTACTCTGCATTAAAATACACAACCATTTGACCAGTTTCACTGTATCCAGTTCTATTAATACCAAAACCAAACAAAAAAACATGTTGAATAACAAAGATAACCTAAAAAAACTAGAAACACAAATACTCCGTTGGTTATCTTTTCTATTTTCTAAAGTAAAAGTTTATCGAACTGAATAAAACTCTCTTCATTCAGCACGTTTTTCACTAGATTTGTTATAAACGAAACTAGATGCATACTTGAGTGGCCTGTTAAATAGTTTTAATAGTTAGGCGGCCTTAATAAAAAAGTTGAATAATAGGGCTGCCTACTTGTTAATTATCCATTTTTATCAAATTTGATCCATTAGAGACAAACATAACCTAGCTTGACCACCCATATACGAGTACTAGCTACAAAACCCGCCCGATGGGCGGGTATGCTGTAAATTTTAGTATGTAGAAAAATGTCCAAAAACTTTATATATTTCTAAATGACATAATAATCGATAGATGTGATGATGATTTTGTACAAAAAAAGGGAGCGTATGAATGTAGACCGTAAGCTGTACCAGATTCGTTTGTATTAGTGCAAATGACGTGGACCAATCAGGGAATTCCAAGTGGCATTATGGACGAATAGGAATGCTTGGAATTGCCATGGTGTCAAACCCTCTTCAAATTTAGGCCTCATATATAGGGTAGGATATGCAAAGGAATTAAAGATACCTTTGTGTTCTTTTAACCCTAAATTCGAGGGTTAAACTGCCAATGAAAGTTTAAGCAATTAAACCATTTTCAACCCTAACCCAAATTACACCTAACACAATATGACCGGTTGGACTGACCAACAGGTCATCAAAAGGGTTAAAATACTAAATCAACCAAAATCAGGGGTTAAACACCAAGTCATCTAGAGTTTGGGATAAAACCATTGCCAAGAAAAAAAAATTTAACATTTAAAACGTCAAATTGGTGAAAGTTTGATGGCTAAAGCCTAAAACATGATCGGCGGCCTTTTTTTTTATTACTCCGTATATTTTTAAAGGGATTTGCTAAAAATAATAGCCCTAAAGGTGGTTATATTTCATTTTTAAAGTGGTGTGCGGTTTACCTTAACCATAAAACATCAACCAACAAAAAACCCACTAACCACCTTAGGGTGATTATGCTTCAATAATTGTACCTTAACAACCTTAAAAGTCATTAACTTCCATTCTAATTTTATGGCTATAAGTGAAACTGATACCTTTCTATTCATCTCTTGCACCGCAATTCTACGCATACTTTCAACAACATCAACGTTTACAAGTTTTCGTTTTTTCCCGATCAACCATCCACGAGGGTAACTAGCAGAATCAAAATCGGGTGGTGGGAGTAGAGATTCAGCCGAAGAAAGCTGTCTTCTACCATTCAAATCTGTTATTGATTCCAAAGGTTCAAACAAAGCCTTACGTTTCTCAGATAATATTGTTGGTGGTGTTAAACTTGATTCTTCCAGTTTTTCATCAGTTAGTTGGTTGTCGATATTTTCAAAAGTCTTGTTTTCATCATTTGTTATGTCCTTTTGTAAATTCTTCAAGCTAACTGCAAGTAGAAAACTGCTAAATCAATTTAAATCATGATTTAAAAAAAAAAGGAAGACGAATAGCGCCTTAACGAGAAAGTAACTAAATTGTGAAATAAATTGACCAAATTCACAAAAGTCAACCATATCATGTTTCCTATCTAACAAATACATATAAAATCTGACTAGTTGTCCCTGTCTTCTTGTTGATATTTTAGTAGAGACAATGCCAAGTCAAAATGCATGGGCCTCAGTGTGAACAAATATGAATTATTATACTTCTATATACAATTGGAATAACATTAGTTATTCCACTTGACCAAAACACATGGATGTTTCATCCAATTTTGACTTTTTCCTAATCTGAAGTTTGCAATCAACGTAAATCATCTATGCTTATATAATCATCAAATCACAAATGATGTACATGTATTAAGCTACATATTGTTGTAATTCGAAAAATTGGACAGCTGCTCCTTAAACGTTTTATATAAATTTCCTCAATAAATCATGATCATCAAGCATTCAAACTGTCTCAACATGTAGATAAACAGATCTACTACTCTAAGTAGTTAAATCAAGAGCAATTAACCAATCAATCATGATGTTACTCACTTATGCTCAATATCATTCACAAAATGACAAAATTACTGTTTATGCTCTATTCCGAAGTTACTCAATTATGCTCCAAATCATTAAAAAATTACTCAATTACGCTCAAAATCGTTTACCGGATTATGCTTAAAATCAATCATAAAATTACTGAATTTTGTTCAATATCATTCACAAAATTACTGAATTATCCTCAATATCATTCACAAAATTACTGAATTACGCTAAAATAATTCACGAAATTACTCAATTATGCTTAAAATCATTCACAAAAAAAAATTGAACTCGAATTACCTGATCTCTTACGAGATTTCCAGAAAACAGGAGTAGAAGACACCGGCGAGAAGCCATTAACTGTAGTGCCCTCCATCTTCTTACCGTCATCCATTACTCTGTCACAATCTACAGCTACAAAAACAATAAATCGATCACAAAATTCAGCTATTCCTTAAAATTTATTCGCTAAAACCTGAAGAAGACGCAGTAAACGGTGAAAATACACGCAGAAACAGCAAAGGATATGCAGAGAGAATTTGTTCTGGTTTTTGTTGTGTGACCTGAGTTGTTTAATTGTGTAACGTACATTTGTTGCTCACCCACACCAGATGACACATATTTTAACGGCAAGATCGAGGAAAATAGGACGGTCAGGATTTCACGGTGGGGTCTTTGTAATGTCCACGGCGGATGGTGTGTTGTCTCATTTAATCGGGCCTTGTGAATTAATTTACTACAATGCCCTTGGGTTAACGAGCTATTACCACAAATAGAGACATCCTTTTACTGGCCGAACGGGACAAGATTGGTATTTACCATCACATCCTCTATGTTATAACTTGGTGTTTAAAATAATGTTCTAGGTATTTGATTTTTTCCTAGATAAATATTAATTAGAGAAAGATTAAAAAATAATAATAGTTAAATATACATCATGAATAAAGTTCGGTCATATCGATGGAACTCATCATAAATGATAATATCTTTTATATTATAAAAAACTTCATACCACGTTGACCCCTTCTCGTAAAAAATATCGTTTGTAATGATTAGTTGAACACTCAATCTTCGATTAAGCTTCCTAAAGTTTTCCAACTATAATTGAAGTATATGATTTACAGATGGAGGATATAATAATAAATTTTAAGGATCCTCACGATCACGAACTAATTGAAAGTGAAGGAGGAATTAGGAAAACAATGCAATAATATAGGGGGTTTTATTATAATTTACTCGAACAAAAGAATATACTCTTGTGTCCACGGCCATTATATTTCATAAGCACATACTAGAAAAGAAAGACGCCGGCTATTTTCTTACTGACAATACAGCAACGCGCGGCACTGGCACGTCACTTGGCTCCTCGGCTGACTTCGGCTGCAAAGATTTTTTCTCGTGTCAATTTTTTTTATCAATGTTTTAAAATCTGAGTTTTTTGTCAATATGATATGATACGATTGTTGTGTCAAAGGTTAACCGTTTAACCGGTTAGATCGACGAGTCAGTTTGGATCAACAAAAAATATAGAAAAAATATTATATAAAATGATCAATTCAATTTAAACATAAACAACTCAAATATAAGCAACTTTAACATGAACAAATAACCATTCATGAAAAATGTGGACGTAATAAACAGAAACGAGCCCATGCTTCACATGGGATTCTACAAATATCAATTGAGAACTTATTGTTCAATCATTGTAGTAGGTTTACATGCGCCTCCAATGCTTTTCTATATCGTTTACGCAATTTGTTTATATATTTATAAATTAAATGTCTTTTAGCACGTTTAAAATATCAAATTTAAATTACTTCGTATATTAATTCATATATTATTTGTGTATCTCAAATTTACACAGTACATGCATAAATGAATATTTTAATATAAAGTAAATAATTTCTAAATGCACATGTTTGACGATGCAAACGGAATATATGCAAATCATGATTTTGTTGACACTAATGTTTTAAAATACTAGGAGAACTCTTTAAATAGGATTTTATATAAATATAAAAAAAATCTAATTTAAAAAGGATATTCCTATTATAACATGCTCCCTTCGGTCATCTGAGTTTTGCTCGTGATGTAACGCGAAGATTGAATCGTAACCTCTAGGAAGTCATTCGGAAATCCTTAGCATTATGCCATCACCCATTCAATTAGGGTGTATTTTAACCAGTGGCGGGCCCAGGGAAAAAAACTGAGGAGTGTCACAAGTTGCACATTTTTTCTCAGGTGTGTCACATACACTAACAAAAGAAACTTTATATTTTTTAACACTATTTGAAAAAAATTCAAGGGTTGCACGGACAACCCCGTGCACCATACTAGGTCCTCCCCTGATTTTAACCGAAAAAACCGAACCCAGATCGGTTGGACGCGTTTTTCAGTCAAGTTCTCAGTTTCTATTTTTTGTCCTTTTAGATTCTCGGGTTTGTCAGTTCTAAGTGAGTTCAGTTCGAGTTTTATCAGTTCTTGAACCGGAATGTGAAGAGGCGGAAGCTGAATCAACATTGAAAGGACCTTGGTTAACAAAACCCATGTGTGGAGAAAGCGATTGATGCTCGAATAATCAAGTCGGGTGTTCATGTTGGAGTATTCCTCATGAACAATCTTATAAATTTGTACGCCAAAACAGGTTTATTGTAGGCATCTCCTTGGAACACGATTATTTCAACGTACTAAACTTTTCAAAACCTAATATTATATGTATCAATTTGAATAGTTTTATCAAGTTAAAGTAAACTAAGGTAAACGGATACATATAATAGTAAGTAGTTGTACACGTTTCAATAAAAATTTCCCTCTCTATGATCATGTTTTATACACAAGTTACTTGATAAAAACTTCTAAACAAAATCAAACAAAAAGCTTTTTGGGTCAACCCACCCATACAAGAAAACTATTTGTTTCGACCCATTACCTGACCTGACAGTATCTTATTTTTAAACAGTACACATAACTAATAGCAAAGGGAATTAATTTCTACACCACAAATTTTGATACTTATACCACACAGTACAAGTATTACTGCAAACTGTACAAGCATATAATGCATCTCTTGTGGTAAATAGATTAAAACATGTGGTGTAAACATCACTCCCTAATAGCAAAAGCCACAAATTTCCCAAAACAAAACCCATCCAATTGAAGATATCATAATTCACCATCATTTCCTTTAATGCATATACATATAACTCTATCCCCATATGTATATATATTTATATTCTTAACCAACCCATTAAAAACATGGTTTTAGAAAAACAAAACCTAGTTTTCACCAATGGCGCAAGGAATACAAGGAGGGTCTTTTGCTTGATCATGTGGAGTGATATTTTGTAGACACTGATCATGAAATGTATGCCCGCAAGGAAGAATTGCGACAGGTGGCGGGACCGCGGGTTGGTATACGGCTCCTTCTGATGTTAATGCAAGGTCGCGTTTGCATAGAAGACATTTGTATCCTGTCAATTTAGGAGGACTTGTAACAGGATCTGTGTGTAATTAACCGAATTAGTCCCGTTTGATTTAGGGTATTTTGGTAATTAACGTTAAACGAATAAGAGAAAATAAACATACCTTTCCTAGTAATATGAGTAACAGTAGGAACAGGAGCAGTAGTCATTTTTGAAGGAACAGGAGGTCTAACATGTGAAGGTAAAGTACGGGAAATAACGGGGCCCGTTACATGACCAACAGGTTGTGTTTGTGACAGAACAGGTGGTATAGAATGATGTATTGTTGGAGGGGCGTTTGGTATAGGATGATGTATTGTTGACGGGGTGTTTGGTATAGGATGATGAATTGTTGGGGGGTTGTTTGGTATAGGATGATTTCTCTGGCGTTGAATCCAATTGGAAGGTGGATGTGGTACAGTTGCAGTTCTTTTGTGGTATGGTCTCACAGTTGAAGCTGGACAAATAATGGATGAGTTAGGTAATTGAATTTAATAATTAGGGTTAATTATGTTTTAGTCCTTTAATTTTATGGTAATGGTTTTATCCTAAACTTCAGTTCACTTACGAAAAAAGTCATATTAACCCCTTTTTTATACCCAATTTTTTATAAAAAAACTTTTATACCACATTGTTTTTTGCAACATTTTTTAAGTGGTCTTTGCATAAAACAGCAACAATTTTAACCCTAAGAGAAACTACACCTCCACACAAAATGAATTTGGTTTGACTGGTAACAGGCCAAAAAATGATTAAAATACTAAGTTAAGATTTAAGAAAAGTTTAGGGGTTAAGCATAAAGTCAACTGATAAACCCCTTGCCAAAAGGGTTAAAACGCCAAACCAGTGAAATTTTGAGGATTAAAAAATAACTAACCCTTATAACTACAATGATAAGGTGCTACAGTAAAATGTAAAACAGTAACAGTTATTTTCATGTTATTGTCGTGTGTGTTTGTGTGTGTGTGAGAGAGAGATACCATTGGGTGGAGGGGCTGCTTGAGGATTCTTAGGAAGCTGAGTCATTGCATCTTGAGATTGGCCTACATAACAAAAAAATAAGCACCAAAATATGCAACATTGCCAAGGTGGCAAATTCGACCCATTTACTTACTAATGGGTCGATTCGGGTTATTTTAATATACAACGGGCCAAACAGGTTTTAAAAATAAAAACACATAGCCTAAAAGAAAGAAAACGGATCTAAGAGGTCGTACGGTTAAAAAGTTGCACATGGTGTATTTTTAATGCATAAAGGCTAAAGCCTACTGAATATTTCTAGTCAAGAAATAATATATTCACTAAAATAATGTAACTTTTTAATCATATTTCACATACTGATAATTTATTTAAAATTTAGAAAACTTTGGACAAAAGTGTACAAAAAAATACTCGGATTGGCCTGACCAAGCTCGTTACCCAACCCGCCCATTTGTCCGCCTCAAGTATAACCATAAGACTTATAAGAGCCTGAGTTTTATTACCATGAGCATAAAATGGTTCTTGACTATTTAACGGGTAACTAACAGGTGCTCCATGAATTCGATCTGATTGTCATGAAAACAATGTCAAGAAATTCATAAAAATCACCCCAATATTATCAAGAAAAAAGATTAACATAATGTGGCAATCATATATATTGTATCTATAACTGTATAATATGGTTGATACCAAGATGGCAAGATACCTGTACTAACTGCCTGCAAGTTTGTTCCGACAACAGATGGATGTCTTTGAGCAATTTGAGGATTATTTTTGCCATTAAACTCAACTCCTAATCTTTTGGGAAAAGGTGCATCAATGGAGGTTGGACCGCTGTTGACCCAAGATATTTGAGGGCTTGTTGTTCTCTGAGAAAACAAATTGCCTCCAAGATTCTGAGTAGACGTTGCATTTTGTGATATAATATGTCCTGAAAGAATAACATAAAAAAAAGTTGGTAACTTTATGTTACATTTCGTGGCCATTTTACGAATAAAAGTATGCGGTCTAAATGACCTAATAGTATTGACATTTAACATTTTAAGAAAACAAACAATCACTTGGTTTACCTGGATAATTTTGTCTGGCAGAACAGTTTCCAAGTCCAATAGAAGTTGGAGAATTCATTGAAAAATCTGATGGAAGATTGTTAACAGTTCTGAAATGAACATTTTGTAGCTGTCCAGAAGGTGTATGAGATGCGACCCGTGAAGGATTAACAAAATCTTGTGCTAAATTATTCAAATTATGTTGTTGAGAGTTCAAAAACTGACCAGAATTACCTCCAATTGTTCCTGGATTCACAGTTTGATTACCTACAATTGCTTTATAATAATCCAAATCACTAAATTTAATATTCATGCTACTGTCATTTTGTTGAATTGGTAAAGTATGATACGGGCTAGAACCTGGCCCACTATTTACAGTACAATGATTTCCAATCTCATTGTTGGTTGAAGTCATTCTATCCTGATTCAATTGATTAAAGAACCCATTACTGTTTCTATGAGAACCAATAAAGTCACTACTTAAAATTTGACCCACAGCTCTTTGAACACGGGCCCTCTTTAAATCGGCTGAAGCTGCTTCTTTTAGCTTGTCAGAAATCGATTCTTCAGTAGCTCCAATTCCAAGACTCAAAAAATTACTCTCAACTTTTCCTTGAACACCATGTTGACTTGTATTTAAGTCAACATTATTTCGAGTATGAGCGGGTAAAGTGTCTCTAGGGCGAAACATAAAAGACAAATCAGAAACATCTCTATTTAACTTTGGTTTATTAACAGTTTCATAATATGATTCTACACCAAAGCTTCCTGAAACAGTTGGATGTTGACTCCACTTCATGTTCCAATCAGGTAACAATGAAACTTCTTGAAGGTTTGTGTTTGCAGTATTGGAATTCAGGTTAATTTGGGGATTCTGAAAGCTAATAGGGTTTCCACTAGTTACAGACTGATGGATGTCCTCCCAACTGCCCATTGTAAGAGGCATATCTTCGAAATAATCAAAATGATTTCCATTAAAATTTCCTTGTTGAAAATTTACACTTTGTGCTCTGTGTATATTTGGAGAAATGATATTTGCATAATCGTTGTGTGCTTCTATTAATGGATTAGCAGAAGCAGGGGCTTTTCCCTTCTCGTTTGTTCTGCTACTTCCCTTCATCAGACGATTCTGCCAATGATTCACAAAATGTGAGCAATACTTAAAAGCAATCTAATTAGGTCAATTAACCCCAAATTCTTAAACCAAAACCAAAATAATGTCCTGCTAATAAAGAACTATTAACAAATGGTCGATATACACATATTCCATCAATTTAGTCAAAAACATGTAAGGAAATAATCGAACAACATAAACAATGAGTGATGCATGAACAGAAGCACTAAATGTGAGAAAAATTCATCCGAATTAAAACCCTAATTAGGTCAATTAACCCAAAATACTCAAATCAAAACAAAATTCACACCAATATTGATCAATTACCAAATGATCGATACAGTGATACACACATAATTCACCACGTCAATCAAAATCATACAAGGAGCACAACCAATCAACATAAGCAACGAGTGATAAACAACAGAAACCTACGATCGTCAATTTTCAAACAGAAACCCCCAAAACGCTAAAAATATGAACAAAACACCAACAAATTCACATGATAGTGATGAATGTGAACAAATTACAGCAACAGTTAGCTTAAGAGCTACGAAACCTAACAACCGAATGTTTATCAAAATCATCGCACACCAAAACCAGCATCAATCAACGATCGTACAAGTTACAATCAATTACTACCGAAACAAACAAAATTATATACAGTCAACAATCGAATTAAACATATAATCATAAATTAACAGTTGGTTACACAAATTCATCGATCGATGAAGCGTTATTACAAAATACAGTGATGGTGTTCATACTTCTGAGTGATTGATGCGTGTTCTTGATCGAGAGATATAGAGAGAGAGGAGAGAGGTGCTTTTTGGCGCTTTAGGGCTGAATGAGGGTTTTAAAGGGTTCGGTGTGGGGACCACAATCAGCTGACGTCATTAGAGCACGTGGATGTATTAGGGGCCCTGTGCTGACGTGGCATAGTTTTTCATTCATTCATGACAGACGTCAAGGAGTTTATGAGATTCCAAAACGACGCGCGTTTTACTGGAGGGCAAAATTGTAATTGACCAATGACGAAGGGTAGTTTTTGAAAATTGGTAACGGAAAATTGTTATTTCTCACGTAATTAAAACATGGCATAATCCAACTTTTACTTACATACAAAATCGAATCGCAGTAAGTGTTAATTAAGTTATTTTTTTTTAACAGCTATAACATCTCCATTTCTATCTCTATCTATAATAAAACAAAGCATTCCACATTATCTAATCCACATCATCATTGGCACATCATCTTTGCCACCTCATAAATCTCATGCTACATCACCTGCCACGTTTATCCAATATTTTTAAAATTGAAAATTAATCTTTAAATAATATTTCTCTTGTCAAATATATTATTATTTGATTTGATTATTACTTTTTACATTTACAATGAGTTAGTTTAATATTAAGATATTCAAATTGTTACATATATTTATTTAAAAAAGCAACAAAAATTTTTACAAGCTACCCGTGTTTTATCACAGGTTATATGCTAGTTAAAAATAAGAAAATAGACTATGTGTCTAAGTAAATTAATCTGTGATTAAACATATCAAGGATAATATAAAAATAATTTTCTAATTTATGCTCTAATGATATAAATTATGGTGCAACTAATGAAATTGTTATTCTCATTTAAGCAAAAAGTCGTAATACATCTTATAATATGGTATAAATTAGTGTACATTAGTATTATTTAATACATATTTAAAAAATAATTATTTTAAATGAGTGATCTAGACGCATTTTAATAAGTTTGACAAATACAATGTAATTATTTGATTTTGATAATATAATTATGTGATAATGACAAATCATTATTCAAACCGACAGTATAAGTTAATAAGTTAATAAACCCCCTTAATAAGTTTTCTCAAACATGCCTTAAATAAATATATAAATGACTAACTATTTTGTTATTAAAACACCCTAGCTTAGCTATAACCCAAACATGGTCGAGCATGCTCACGTAAGATTGATCATGTTGAAGCAACAAATTCATATGGTCCCAACAACTTACGCGTAAAGAAATAGTCAAGTTGACAACCCACATGACACATAGCTAATTTTAGAACGAACCATCAAGTATATAATTTGATGTTGATGTTGATTATAAAATAAGATATTTCAATTTCATCCATATATACAATTATAAAATGTAGTTGAATTACGATGGTAGGGCTAACCCAATTAAAAGTCTAAAAATATAAGGGACCCGTAGGCCCATAATGCAAGTCTATAGTTGCGAATTTAGTTTTAAATTATAATTCGAGGAAGTGATAGGGCCATAGCCCATAGTGCACAAAAATACCAAATTGTCAACCATATCGGATTAAATAATCGGATTAAAACCAGGTTCAAGACCACCGGATCATTTTGGATCTGAATCCACCGGTTGTCGCTTTAAGGGTCCGTCAAGTAAACTGGATTAGATTAAACCGGTTTTGAATTCGGTTTAATTGTAGCCGTTGGATGTGGTTTTAGGAAACCGGTTTTGGATCTGTATTTGAATTCAGTTTTGAATTTGAATTTCAGTTATGACCATTAAAAGAGCTGTGAGCTCGTGAATATGACCATTTTTGGCCTTTTACCACCCCAATCCGGTGATCCTATCCAATATAGTTCCTGTCAATATTAACAGTAAGTAATTGATTAATTGTGTTAATCTAAAATAGCTTTTTTTTTAGAGACCAACATTGCGCATTAGGGGTGAGCATTTGGACCGAAAAAACCGAACCGAACCGAACCGAAAACGAACCGAAACCGATAACATGTTATCGGTTCGGTTTCGGTTTTGAAAATTCATCGTTATCGGTTCGGTTTTCGAAAAATGATAAACATTTGGCCTAAAATAACCGAACCGAAACCGATAACATGTTAGCGGTTCGGTTTCGGTTTTGAAAATTCATCATTATCGGTTATATCGGTTCGGTTTTGGCCCGATAACCCCATTAGAAAAAGAATGCTAAATATGTTGTTCACAAGGGTCGAACATTTGTGTGTTTGTTCTATAAAGAAGTGGGTTACCATCTGATCTATCAATATTTTGAACAAAATTTGCCAATAGTTAAAGTTATTAAATATAAATAAAAGAACTTTTGGTAAAATCTTTATGAGTAAAATCAATAGGACAAATGTATTATGAAGTAGGTAGAATTTGTAAGTTCATGTTTACCAATTTGCAAGTTTATGTTTGCAATGTTTATGTCATTATATGTTATGCAACCAAAGTGTATTTATCTTTAAGAGTTAAAAATCATAAATATGAAAAATAAATAACAATATATGTGATGTGCAAGATCTAGTTATAAAAATATGTCTCCTAAATACTACTAATCTAGACTATCACATTCATAGGCAAGTAAACCTAATTGTGGGTAATATAGGTTAGGTAAGTATTTCGGGTTGTAGAATTCTCAGGGAACGGATTATGTAATCCAGCAACTGAAAGTCAAGGAATTAATCAAGAAAATATTTGTAAACTTGATTTGAGTTTTGTACTTTGTAAATACTAAATTGAAGTAAACAATTACGTAAATTGGATGTGATTTGATGATTAAAGGATATTCACTATGTATGGATTTATCTAGTTCTAAGTATGGTTATTAAGCACCGATTAATCTAATGTTCTAAAAGTCACGGTATTAGAATTCTCTCAATCCCACTTAAACTAATTACAACTAATAGGAATTTCTTCTCTCAAAAGTTATAATTAATCACACTTCTATTTGTTGAAATTACCGACTTGGATTACCTAAGACTTCTAACCTAGAATTTTCATTACTAGGGTTGAACTTCTTGTTTGATCTAACTTATTGGAATCTCGTCACTAATCCCTATTTCTAGTGAATTACCAACTAGGTCACAAGTGAAAAGTTGAGGAAGCAGTCAATTAAATCAAGTGTTGTCAATACCTAATTGGATCAATTACAAACGATAGAGAAACGAAAATTCATAGATTAAACCAAAAGAGTAATTAAACATCAACAACTATTTGAACATAAACATAATCCTAAAATTAAACCATACTTAACCCTAGATTCATCTAAACATAGCGAATAGAAAGATTACTAGCACATAGACATGCTAGAAATCGACAAATAAGAATTAAAATGTAGAAATACAACCATGAAATTGTTCCAAAATGATAAGAAATCAATAATTGCTTGTAAGTTTGAAGAAACCTTTGAAAAAGTGCTCTGGAAATCGCCAATAACTGCCAAAAAACGTAGTGGTGAAAAAGATAACTGCCCAATTGACCTGATTCTGCGATTTATTATTTTCTGGACGCGAAGTTCACGTCGCGAACTTCTAAAGTTCGCGTCGCGAACTACTGAGCACGCATAATTCCCGATCGTGAGCTCTTCTTCCCGAACGTGAAAACCAAACAGAGAATTTGACCATCGATCGTGAGGAGTTCGCGACCCAGTTCGCGGCGCGAACTCCCCGCTTCTGAAATTTCTTTATTTTTTCTCTCTTTTGCGTCTTTTCCGGCCTTGTTTCTAACGTACCACCTGAAATGCAAACCCAACACTATATTGAGTAATATCACATACATTTACTTACAAAACGTACTCAAAATAGGCGATATTGACGGGATTGGATGTGTCTAAAAATGTCAATATCGAATCCCCACACTTAAAACTTTGCTTGTCCTCAAGCAAATCATCCTGAAAAATGTGTTAGTAAGATACCAATTTAATGCATATGACAATCATCTCAATCACAATCGACAACAATTTCAGAATCTAGTTCAATTTAACAGTTAAAATTTCATCTAGATTTTATATCCAAGGTTGTGTACTAAACTAGCTAACTTCTCATAAACCTATTAATTTTCGGCTACCTTGATTATAGTAACTTTAATTTAGAATCTCATCATTCTTGCATAATCTACAAATATCATCTTTATGAAAACTCCCCAATTAGTAGGGTTAAATTAAGAAAGATTAGTTTAAATTATCATTGAGTAGCTTATACGCTTTATTCATGTATGCTTTATTCGAGCTTATTCATTTATTTATTTCTTTTCTTTTATTTATTTATTTATTTATTTTGTTTAGTAGGAAGAACCTCAGCTTTTGAATGCCCCCGTGTAAAAGACTTTCCACCAACATGTCCAGTTCAGTTGACCTTAGAATGCTAGGTTTGAAGGACCCCGCGGGCTTACTTGTCGGGTAACATAAGGCCGGTTGCTTGTTCTCCCTAATATTTATTTAATAACTTTTTAATATTTCTTGGTTTTTTATTTACAATGATAGGCACGTAAACTAAAGGCTCTTAACTTAACCTAATGTCATCGGGAGCTAGTAATACTAACCTTAATTCTCTTAAAGATGATTCTTATATATTGTGCAAGACATTTCTAATCTCCTAAGTTAAAAGTACTATAATTAAAGAGCTAAAATTCTTCAGTTTATGAAAAGCCACAAAGATTGAAACATAAATGCAAGATAAAATTTTATCATTTAAATTGAACTTTATTTTCCCAAAGTTGTTTTCAAAAGCATTGAGTTGTGTCATAAATTTTTTTTTTTAACACTTAAATCAGTTTCCTTAGTTGGATATTTTTTCGAGATTTCACAAATTTTAAATGGTGGATTTTTTATACACCCCCTTCCCACACTTAAGTGTTTGCATTGTCCCCAATGCAATAAACGTTACAAAATTTAGGAAATCGAGGGCATAAGGAAAGTATACGACCTGAGGGTGCGTTGTGTTTGTGTTCCGGTGGCCGTTGGAATTCAGCATCATTCTATAAGGGTTCAACAACAAACAGCAATCATGATGATTACCTATAAACAAAAACAGAAACAAAAACATATATTGTTATTATTTTATTTTTTTGTTTTATTTTTTTTTCTGCTGCATTCATTGAGGTGGCGGGTACTTACGATATCAAGCATTCAGATCTTGGTACAAAGGTTCATAATCCGGGTAATTAGGCGGTGCAGGAGAATTTGATGCCCATGTTGGCAATGTGGAAGGGTCAAATGGAGGAGGACGGGGAAATTGGTCGGGATACAAATTATAATTTATGACATCGGTTTGCCAATTCATTTGTTGTCCGAACCGCATTTCATTATAGTACGACCGTTGCATATGCGATTGATAGAAAAAATTGGTAGGAAAAATACCATTACTCTTATCATAAACTACTTATGCATAATCCGGTGTAAATTTTTCTATGTTTTGAAATCTAGTTGAACAGACCGGTTGAACACGGAAATAAGAAGGTAATCGAACAGAATGTCCATTTATATCGACGGTTATAACTCGGTCGAAACGAGCGGATTGGAAATAAAAACTTGGTCGAACTGGCCAGTCAAACACAAAAAAATAATTCTTTTTCTTAAAAAAATAGAAAAATAAAATATAGATTTTTTATATAGTTTTTGAAATTAAAAAAATGATAAACTTAGTTGAAAAATAAGTTTTGATATTTTCCCAAAACATGACCCTATATACAAATCTTTCTTTCTTATGCCATTATATAAGTCTTTCAAACTAAGAAGTACAAATCTTTCTTTCTTATGCCATAATATAAGTTTTTCAAACTAAGTATAAATCTTTCTTTCTTATGCCCAATATAGTTTTAACTTCGAATGAGTGACCATATACAAATGAACTTTTAGGGAACGGCTTATTGAACATGAACGTAAATGAACAAAACGAGACATATTTTCATATTCGTTTATTTAATTGACAAAACATGATATATTGTTCATATTCGTTCGTTAATCAAAAAAACGAACATAAGTGAACTTCTGAACATACAGTTCGCTGAATGTTCAATCAATGCACCGTATTTATAATTATCCCTACTTTTGTTAAAACTTTAAATTACCGATAATGTGACTATCGTTAGAGGTAATGTTTAATCATTTTATATCAAAATGGATCAATTTGAGTTATAGTTTATCTGTGACATTATGATATGTATTGGTAAAATTTATAAATTTTTAGAAAGAGAAAAAATTAAGACGGAGAAATGGGTAGGAAGTTAGGATAGGAACTCACCAAAAGTATGATCTACATCTAAATTGTATTGTTACTAGGAGTGGACCTAGTATGGTGATGGGGTTGTCAGTTCAACCCCTATAATTTGTTCGAATAATGTTAAAATCTTCCCGTATATATGGAGCATATATTTGACCTACATTTGCCACATGTCCATTTAAACACTTCTTATTGGCCTGTTTTGTTGACGTGTAATTAGGCTTAAATGCCATTGTCCCCCTTCAAACAATACGTAACACATAATTTCAGGGTTAGTTTTCCCAAATCTTCCAGCCGCTATCTCCAACGAAGACGCCGAAAGTTTCAATATCCAATCCCGCAATCTAATATTCAATCTCAAAATACTCCGATTCATCGCATTCTCCGGCTGATGTACGATTTCTCCCTTTGAATACCGATTTTATCAGGTATTGATTACGATTTCGGAACCCTGAAATCATCAATTAAGGGTTTATGATTATGAATATACAACTCCTCATTGCACAACGATCTTGATAATTTGCATCATCATCGTTTGGTTTATTAATCATACCATTTTTCAATATGATAACTTTTTGATTTGGTTCAATTTCAAACAAATTGGGGTTGTCAACAATACTGTTTAGATTCCCCTAGATGAAGTTGCGAATTTTTAACACAAATTAGTGGAAATGTTAATTAGTGTTCCTTAATAATCATAAACATGGAAAAATTTCAGTTACATGCATTCTGGTGATTGTGGTTGGCTTTTTTCAGGTTGATGGTATTTAGACAACAATGTCTAATGTTTAGATGTATAGCTTCTTTTTGAAGATGAATTTTGGTACTAGACCTTAAAAAGTCAAGCTGTGTATGAGTTTTTGCATAAAGTAGCAATTTAATGATGCAAACAATCTACTAAATATATATTTTGCTATTTTAGTTTACAAAATCTACTAAATCGTTCTATTTAAAAATTAGATCATTAATGAAATTTCATAATCTTTGGCAGGCAGTTGCTTACTCTCCATTGAGGTATGTAGTTCGTATATTATATAGCTCCTTATTCTCCATTAAAACATTCAATTTTGGTCTTTATGTTAACATCCCTATTATTATAAATACCATGATTAACTATAAATTGATCTTTATAGTCCCTCAATTTCAGGTAATGTAAAAACTGATATTTCATTACCCTGTTTGATGTCTTGTGGGCTGCTCAAGCTGCGGTCTTTCCTTGCGTTCTTTAAATCATGCTAAATTGTATTTTCAACAAAAAAGGATTCCAATTATTTTATGTGTTGATGTTACTGAGGGCATTCTTAAGGTAACTTTTTAATATTACAATAATCATCATGTCTTTTGTTAATTCTCAATCCACAAATTAATTGTTGTTATCTTTAAATGGGCAACCTGCCTTTTAATCTTTTAATATATGTTTTACTATGTGTAGATTGGAACTCCAATATGTATATAGTGATTTCATTGATATTGGAGCTATAAAGGAAAGAGTCCAAAGACTAATTAAGAATGTCCGTTGGGCCTAAATTGTACAAAAGAAGTTACTTTTTTGACCCATTACCTAACCCACACATTTATAACAGCAGGTGACGACCAAACACAAGTAGAAATTAAAGTCCTACAAGAAGAACAAGAATTGGTATCAGACAACATGATGAAACTTTTTCTACATTTTATTTTATTCAAACATTTTATTAAGACACAAGTAGGATCCAAACATTTTCTACATTTTATTCGAAGTCCTACCAGCGGTGCTCAGGTTAGTAACTTGGTGCGCATTTTCTACATTTTATTTCCAAAATAATTTGTGTTGTTGCTACTACAAATGCTCTTGAATTAGGGATTGATGTTTGGCGCATTGATATCACCCTGCATGTAGGGTTTCCTGGTAATATAGCTAGGTACCTTAATTTTATTTTAGAGTAAATTACATGAATGGTCCTTTTGATTTATATCAAATTTCTCCAATGGTCCTCTAGTTTATAGTAAATTACATCAATGAGAAATAACAAGATTTTTTATAACCAATTTTTTTATATTAAAATTAGAAGAATGATTCATTAATTTAAGACAAACACTTTGTAACTCTAATATAGCCGATGGAATTGCAAAACTTTTGCGGCTAAAAATGTAAAACAGTTCATATACACCAAATGTTAATGTTAGGTAACCAGGTAGATTTCACCGGAAAAACTGAACAATCAACAGTTCTTAGGATTGTGGGCCTTGGCTGCAATCGGGTCATCTTAATTGGGTTTGGAAAGGGCCCATTGTAACGACCAGAATTTTCGGTTAATGAATTAAACGGAAATATTGAGGAATAAAGATGGTAAAATGTTTAATCGAGTCTCCGTTGTGTTTTACCGTGAATTTGGATGTTTGGGACTTGGTGTAACCAACTATGGGTCAAGACTTGGATGGAAACAAGTTTAAAAGGCAAGAAACTGACCCAAACAGACCTCGCGGCGCGAGGCAGACGCGAGACAGTCGCGAGTTCAAACAGCAAGATCAGATATCAGACGCGAACTATTCGCGTCGAGCTCGCGTTTGGTTCGCGGCGCGAACTCATCGCGAGCGGGGCGCGAAACCTGTCCTTCAGCGGCAACCAGCAGGCGAACCCGCGTCACCTCGCGGCGCGAGGTGGGCGCGAGCGGGGCGCGAGGAGCGTCTGGAACATATAAACTTGAGTGTAAGCTAGGGTTTCATTTCACCTTCAACCCCACACTTTGTGCAGCCGTTTTCTAGAGAGAAGTGGTCGATTTTGGAGTCTTGGAGCTCAAATCATCACCATCTTGAAGGATTGAATCATCAAGGGTAAGGATTCTTGTCTATTTTACTTAGCTACCTTGATTGTGAACTTTGTATGGGTAAAAATGGTGGTTTGGGGAACCAACCATGTCATCTTTGGGGAAGATGACTAAACATGGGTGTAGAACACTCATTGTAAGTTTGTAATCAATGTGTACAAGTTGGATTTGGGTTTATTGAAGGGAATCTTGAACTAGGGTTTGAGATTCCACCAAGTTGGATGAACTTGGTGGTTAAGGTTGTAGATATGGATTGATTAGTGATTAGTTATGGATTATAACTAGTTATTGTGATGATATTAATGGTAGGTCAAGAAGACCTAAAGTTTGGTGACATTTCACAAGTTGGAAAGCAAGGATTCGTGTTGTTAGACACGATTTGGAGTTAGCTTGGCTAAGGTGAGTACATGAGACTTTTACTGAGTACATAGCAAATGATTTTGAAAACTATGATGTTTTATGAGTCTTTATTAATAAATATTTTTAATAAAGATATGATCAAAAGAATAAGAGAATGCAAGTAATAGATCATTTAAGTATGTCTAAATGACTAATGATTTTTAAAGAGATTATGATAATGAAAAGTGATTGATAATTCTTTATTTATATGATGTTTGACTAAGAGTAATAATTAAGAAAGTATGATATTTGACTTGTTAATAATATGTATTAATAAGGCTAATAACAATGATTTTCAAGTATCAAGTATTGACTTAGTAAATTATACTAATAAGAGTAGTGATTGAATTGTTAGAAGAATAAATATAAAGTGACTAGAAGTAGATTTGTATTCTAGTCAAAGAGAAGTTAGAGTAAATGATTTTGATAAATAGTAAACATGTTTTATTTAATAAAGGACTTGGTAGAGTCAATATTGAAATTGAATAAGAAACGAGAATAATATGACAATTAGAATAGATGTATTCTAATTTATGTTGAGTATGTATTATTGGGGCATAGACCCGTATTTGATGATTTCATTATGTGTTGAGAAAAGGATCCGGATCATAGTTAACCCACACAAGTTGGGGGAGTTAGTGACACCTACTTGGGGAGGTACCACCCTGCGCAAGAGTAGCCTGTCGAGAAATAGTTAACCCGGAAACGGGGGAGAAATAGTTAACCCGGAAACGGGGGAGTTTTAGTTAACCCGGAAACGGGGGAGTTTCAGTTAACCCGTAAACGGGGGAGTTTACCTAGTTAACCCACATCGGGGGAGTTTGCTACGGAGAGGTCCGTAGCGTATGTGATAAAGATTTAGTAAGCTATGGATAGCTTACAAGTATGTGACTACGTGATGGGTAAGCTTACGGTTAGCTTACTAATAGATACGAATAAGCGGTAAGAACATAAGATAAAAATTAATAAGTGATTAAAGAAAAGAAATGAATATTATGACTTTTATTATATTTGAGAATGGGTCGAAAAACCCATGTATCTCACGAGACTATTTTGTCTCACGTACTACTTTGTGTTTGGCTATGTACTCAGGTTCGAGATCGATGGATTAAAGGGTCGGATAGAAGTGGCCTAGTGTTGATTAGCTCGGGAGCTCGTAGGTAGATCCCGTTTATCCTATGGTTATGATATTGTTTTTGTAACACCGATTTTATAACTCTGATAAATGTTTTATTGGTTTTTGTTAAACCGTATTTTGGGAATATTGGACTTGTAATATTTTATTCAAAAATATGATTTAAAAAGTGTTTTAAAAATTGAGGTGTTACACCCATCAACTTCTCATTATCGCAGTCTTGATGAGTCTCTTATATCGGCTGCAAATTATCTACAAGCCAGCAATGTGGCAATCGCACTTGCTTCTGCAGAAGAATTGACTCCTGAATCGAAACTTGCTACTGTTTCAACAATAGCAAAAAGTAATTTATTTTATATTATATTTAAATTTAAAATATAAACTGATTAAGGTTTGAAATTGGCAACTACTCCCTCCGTCCCTAAATAAAGTTCCCATTTCTCTTGGGCACAATATTTAAGGAGAAAGTTAGTGGTGGGGTTATTGGTAATAAATTTGATTAAAATATGAAGTTGATTTGGAGAGAGAAAGATTGTTAGTGGATAGTTAGTAGTGGGGTCCATGGTAATTATATTATTTTATTAAGTGGACCCCATCAACTTGTGAAATGGGAACTTTATTTAGGGACAAAAGCTCAAGGTGAAATGGGAACTTTATTTAGGGACGGAGGGAGTACATTATATTTCTTCTAAAAGTAGGGATTGTAAGTTGTAATAAATTATTTTTTAAATTTGTTGCCGGTAGCCTGGTACATTTCTTATATTTCACCGGTAATCAAAGTAACCAGAGTGAAATTAATCTTAACATTCGACAAAGAAATCGGAGAACTGAATGGAAATCAGGAGATTGGGGCCTGCAAACTGGAGATTAGGTTTTCCAAGTTTTTATTTATTTTTTAGCATAATTGCTCTTGCATATTTGGTAATGGTTTTGTGACGTTGTATCTGGATGCATACAATATACATTTGAGGGTCATGAAGCAGCTCTTTATTCTGTTTGCCCTCTTTATAAAGAACAAATACAAGTAATCTTATTTTACTTTTATCTTCTTCTTTTTTACTTTGCTGAGATTATTTATTGATCAAGTGAATCTATTTATTTTCTCTGTATAGTTTTTTTTTCTCTAGGAAAAAACTAGATCTTTTGTACTAATTAGGTTTTCATTTTCTTTGAACTACAAATTTCATAAGTTTGATCGTCGTTTTTTATTTCTCTAGGAAGAAACTAGATCACCCTAAACTACAAATTTCTTGGAACGTCCCAAGCTTAGTAGAAATATGTTAAAAAGATGATGCTTGTCGTAAAATATAGTTAAAGGGTATCTGTCGCCGCATTGTACATAATAAAACGTTTATTCATCATCTTAATTATGACTGACTATATGATTTCGTATGTTCTTTTCGTAGTTATGCATATTATCTCTATTCGGGTGGCCTATGTCGTTGTGTTAAGAGTTAAGAACAAGAAAATGATTGAAGGTTAATTGTTGCGACTTGCGACAAAGATGACATTTACACTAACTCAACAATAAATGTCGTTTACATAGAAGTTTTATTTCGTCTCTAAATTTCCTATACCATTTATTCATGTATCAAAAATTGTTACTCATCATTTCAATTATGGATTATTATGTTATTTCAACACTATCACTATTTTGTTACTTTCCTATATCTCTCTCGAAGCATGCCCGCCCATTCGGGCGGGCTTTGAAGCTACTAGTGTTATATTTAAAAAAAAAATTCAGTGTAGGTGACACCCCTGAGAAAAAATGTGCAACCTCGGACACCCCTCAATTTTTTTACTGGGTCCGCCACTGATTGTTCTTGTAATAATATTCCGTATATAATTTATAGAAAATGTATTTTCGTATCTAACTGGAATGATATAAATGTTACTTTAATTTTCATACACCTAAAACAAAAATTATGGAATTCTACATTGTACTATCAAATATTCAAACCTAATTAGTCAATTATTCTTTTGACCAAGAATTACGATTCTTTAACCTACAAAAGTTTAATTCCACGTCAGCCCCAAAAGTTAAATAATCTAATGACGTACGATGGCAACGAGTAAGATAATTCCGTACATGGACTTCCACCGTCTACGCAAATAGATGCCCTTAGCATTGGACGGGTCGGGTAAGCTGGTTTTGGAGGGGTTAGTGCACTCTGGTCAACTCGACCATACATACCTTGTCCTTTTAGCTCTTTTGAAAAAGTGATTTGACTATTTGAATCCGGGTTGACTTTGCCAAAAGTTGTTTGACCCCGAGACGGTGCTACCGTTGGTGATGGTGGTGATTTTGGGTTAGGCCGTCCATAATTCATCTCATCTTTTGATGATTGCGGTGTTTTTGGGTTATCTTGACCGTAAATTGACTGGCCTTTTGATGGTCCATCTTTTGGTGGTGGTGGTGCTTTTGGGAGGATTCCAACATCAGTAGTCCGATCTTGTAACAATGATGATGGCGATTGGAGTTCGTTTTCTCCGGTTACCATTTGGATTACCTCCACTTCTTGAAATGGTGGTTGGCGATCAAAGCTTTCATATGTAGACACATCTAAAAAACCACTTATTAGTTTTTATTAACAGAGTTAAGATACACATCAAGCACTAACTTATTCATAACAGCATATTTTATATAAAAAAACATATATATAAACACTATTAAAGTACTATAGATGAATAAATATATTTCCCTAGGAAATGTTATTATAGGTAATATACAAGTAGCAAAAAAGTAGTTTATTTAGTTATATACCTTGTACATGTCGAGCATCATAAGCTCCAAGAACAGCTAAGAAAGTTAAGAAAGTGAGAGCAAACTTCATGGTCTCGTTTGCTATTTTTCATGCAACTATGAATTGAATGAATATTCAGAGTATGAGTATATATAGCTTATGTATAATGATATAATAAAAATAGAGTCAACTGATTGCAACTTATGTAGTTGACTGAGAGATTCAACAACCCACTATCTAGTAGCCCCCCGCGTGTCTGACCAATTCAATCAACAATTTATTCACGTAAAAAAAATTCAACACGATTTTGTTTTTTTTCAACAGAACACGAATTTATTGCAAAATGCATTTTCATATGGTTAAAAGTGCATTTTTGTAAAATTTAACTGCAACGTAGTTGTAGTAGTAGCTACGAATTGGAATAGGATTTATTTTTATTTTTAAAATATTTAGTTATAATTAGCTCCCTCGAGGTGGCCAAGTTTTACTCGTGATGTACGCGATCTAGCCATTATCGTTGCCGTTGTCGAACCTGTTAGACACCACATATAGAAATCATATAAATGCACATCAATGCATATCAATGTACATAATGGCCATCGTGATTTCCTCCATAACAATCTCTGTAAATTAGGAAATAGAATAAATACTTTGTATTATAAATAGCTACCTAATGTAATGGAAATGATCACTCATTCTCTCAATATCGATCATGGTATCAGAGCCCCTCTTGGGCAACTGATCTTGTTTTTTTTCCGGCCAAAGATTGGTCTCTCAGTTGGTTTCGACCACTGCTCGTTCCACCATGGCCCCCGATCCACCAGCTTCAAAACAAAACTCCCTTCATCCCGTGTACACGGTTACAAACATACAAACAAAAGTATGCGTCCTTGATGGCATCAAAGTTACATACTCCTCGTGGGTTAAACTTTTCCGCCTTCATGCTAAGGGTTATAAAGTTCTTACACATATCGATGGCACAACGCCACCCACTGCTGCCGACGAGTTAGAACAATGGGCTGAGATCAACGCCATTGTTTTGCAATGGATTTACGGCTCATTATCCGACGATCTTCTCACCCGTGTTCTTGAACCGGACACCACCGCTCATAAAGCGTGGGAGAAAATAAAAAATCTGTTTCTCAACAACAAAGGGTCGCGTGCGGCTGCCCTTGAACACGAGTTCACCAACATCACACTCCGATCATCGCTGTCTTTAGATGATTATTGTCAAAAACTAAAAGACCTCGCGGATCAGTTAAATGATGTTGACAATCCCGTTAACGAACAACGGTTGGTTCTACAACTTGTTCGTGGCCTTCCTCCGGAATACGACACCGCGACAGCCTATATTAATCAAACGCTTCCTAACTGGGAAACTGCACGCAGCATGCTCCAATTGGAACATAACCGACAAACGGCCCGGGAGACTACGAAAACTGCGGATCCGGTCGGAGAAGCACATGTTACCACCGACCCCCCACCGCAATCCCGTAGCAATCGTGGTCCTCCATCGAGCGGGCAATCACACAGGGGCGGACAACGTCATCAAAATAACCGCCACAACCCCTCGGGAAATCATTCCCGTTCGGGGAACAACCGGTATCATGGAAACAGTTCTGGCCCCTCCCCTGCTCAATATCCGCCACACCCTTGGTGGCCCATGGACCCTCCACCGTGCCCGTACCCTAGTCAAGGCGGTTGGCCCCAACCATGGTACCCTCAACCACCTCAGCCGCACCCCTCACAAAACCGCAATCGATCCAACAAACCGCCAACAAATGACCCACCCCAAGCACTCACTACTGGCTCATACAATGCGTTGGAACCAACGGAGATAGGGGCTGCCTTTCAAGCTGAGTCGTTCAATCAACAAACCGATAACGATTGGTACATGGATACGGGTGCCACCTCCCACCTCACGGGAGATTTCGGTAAACTGAAAAATTTCAATTTTTATTCTCACATTAAATCCATTTTTGTCGGTAACGGTAACAATATTCCCGTAAAAGGAACCGGTACCAATACCTTACAAACCGACCCAAAACCACTGCATTTAAAAGACGTCCTTTATACACCCGGAATTATTAAAAATCTTGTTTCCGTCCGTCAATTTACTATTGATAATTGGGTTTCTCTTGAATTTGACCCGTTTGGTTTTTTTGTGAAGGATTACAAGAGTGGGAAGATTCTTTCCCGCCACGATAGTAGCGGAACACTTTCTTCGTTCACGCAAGATGTTCAACCACAACTTGCACTCAACATTATGTCGTCTTCAAATTTATGGCATTTCCGTTTAGGTCATCCCGGTGGAAATGTCATCGATTTTTTAAGAAACAATTTTATAATTTCGTGTAATAAGAGTGCCACCAACACTCATTTGTTATGTCATTCGTGTCAAATTTCCAAACACAAACGTCTTCCATTTTATGAATCCAATTCAACCACTTTACTACCATTTGATATTATTCATTGTGACCTTTGGACGTCACCAATTGCAAGTAAAAACGGTTACAAATATTACATGGTTTTAGTTGATAATTACACACAATTTGTTTGGGTTTATCCTCTAAAATTTAAATCCGAAACTTTTGATCGTTTTACTCAATTTCACTCGTTTGTTCACACCCAATTTAATACAAAAATTAAAAGTTTTCAATGTGATATGGGTGGTGAATTTGACAACATCAATTTTCAAAATTTTGCAACCAAGCATGGTCTCCATTTCCGTTTTTCTTGGCCGCAAACATCACCACAAAATGGCAAGGCTGAACGAATGCTTAGACGATTGAATGAAATAGTTCTTGTGCTTTTAGCACATGCATCGTTACCAAACATATTTTGGGTCGACGCGTTACATGCCGCCACCTACCTTCATAACATCACCCCCACCAAACTACTACAAAATCAAACATCTACATCAATCCTTTACAAACGTCACCCAACTTACACCCACCTCAAAGTATTTGGATGTGCTTGTTACCCAAATCTTTCCGCAAACCGCAACCATAAACTAGACCCCCGATCCATTCGGTGTGTCTTTCTTGGCTACCCCGCACACCACCGCGGTTACCGATGTCTAGATCCCACAACCGGTAAAATTCACATTTCTAGACACGTCACATTTGACGAAACTGTTTTTCCGTACGCCCAACCAAACACACCACCCACCGACTACACCTTCCTCCACCCCGACACCAACCTACCATCCACCATCCCTCAATTTAACGAACCCATACACCAACCTACCACTCCAGCCGCCACCAACCACACTACTCCCAACCCCTCACCTAGACCGCAAGCCACCCCAAACCCACTGCCTTCCACAAGCAGCCCTACAACCCCAATTTCAAACTCACAAACACCTTCCCAACCTAATCCATCTCCTACCCCGCCACCCCCTCCCCCCCACCACCCACCACCCTTCCGCAACCACCCCCACATGTGACAACACGTTCCAACCGTGTCATCCGCCCACCCGATAAACTAAACCTCCACACCACCCACATCTCCCCCATACCCAAAAACCCGCATCTCGCCCTCTTAGACCCAAATTGGAAAACCGCAATTTCTGATGAATACAAGGCACTATGTGACAACGACACGTGGGAATTAGTGCCACGACCCACAAATGCTCACATCATACGGTGTCTTTGGCTCTATAGACACAAATTCAAATCTGACGGGTCTCTTTCACGATATAAAGCACGCCTAGTTGTCAATGGCAAATCTCAACAAGTGGGCATCGACTGTGATGAAACGTTTAGCCCGGTTGTTAAACCCACCACCATACGGACCGTTCTCACACTCGCAACATCACGCTCTTGGTCAATACACCAACTTGATGTTAAGAATGCATTCTTACATGGCAACTTAAACGAAACGGTCTACATGCATCAACCACCCGGCTTTGTCAACCGTACTCACCCGAACTACGTTTGCAAATTACGCAAATCTCTTTATGGGCTAAAACAAGCCCCTCGGGCATGGTATCATCGATTTGCAACTTTCACCATGCCTCACGGTTTTCAAAGCACTAAGACGGATACCTCATTATTTGTCTACCGTCACGGGCAAAACATCGCATACCTCCTCCTATACGTCGATGATATTATCTTAACTGCATCCAATACTACATTTTTAAATCAAGTCATTCAAACTCACTCACAAGAGTTTGCCATGACTGATTTGGGGAGTTTACATCATTTCCTTGGCATTCAAGTCACCAAAACCAAGACGGGATTATTTTTGTCTCAATCTCAATACATAAGCGACATACTTCAACGAGCCAATATGAGTACATGCAATCCCGTCGCCACTCCCGTCGATACATCATCCAAACTAAGTGCAACTGCCGGTCCACCACTAAAAGATGGAACTCTTTACCGTAGCTTAGCCGGTGCTCTTCAATATCTTACTTTTACGAGACCGGACATCGCATATGCCGTTCAACAAGTATGCTTATTTATGCATGCCCCTCGGGAACCACACTTTAACTTCCTAAAAAGAATCCTTCGGTACCTAAAAGGCACATCTAATCAAGGATTACACATACGGGGATCCCGAAATCTAAACATCACCGCTTATTCCGATGCCGACTGGGGAGGATGCCCCGATTCCCGGCGATCCACATCTGGGTATTGTGTATTTTTAGGAGATAATATCGTCTCATGGTCCTCAAAACGCCAACCTACAATATCCCTCTCAAGTGCCGAGGCTGAATACAAAGGCGTCGCCAACGCCACCGCTGAAACAAGTTGGCTCCGCAACCTACTTCTCGAACTTCACGTACCGGTTACAAAAGCCATGCTAGTCTACTGCGATAACATCTCCGCGGTATATCTCTCTGACAATCCGGTACAACATCAACGAACTAAGCACGTAGAAATTGATATCCATTTTGTTCGAGATCTCGTTAAAATCGGCCGTATACGTGTCCTACACGTCCCAACAGAACATCAATATGCCGACATTTTTACAAAAGGTCTTCCGCGACAATTGTTTCACCGATTCAAGACCAGTTTGTGCATTCGTGCTCCTCCTGCTCCAACTGTCGGGGAGTGTTAGACACCACATATAGAAATCATATAAATGCACATCAATGCATATCAATGTACATAATGGCCATCGTGATTTCCTCCATAACAATCTCTGTAAATTAGGAAATAGAATAAATACTTTGTATTATAAATAGCTACCTAATGTAATGGAAATGATCACTCATTCTCTCAATATCGATCAGAACCTTCCATTGGCCATATGGTAAATGTATCGAACTCGTGACTTTTAGGAAGTGATTCGAGATCGAACACATGAACTGGAATAGGAAGTGATATTTATTTCGAGTTGTGAATCAGAGTTTTTATTTATTACTATAATTTAAAAAAAGCAATAAATATTTATAGCATCAACCAAACAAATAATACTAACAAGATCCTAGATCCAGTATATTCTTTACTTGTAACCTACATAAAGGGGTAACAAAATACAAGAAGAAAAAACAAGAAACCAAAAGCTACCAAGTTCAACCAAATAACCATAGTAACTCGCAGCAGCACACCTGATGAGGCCTTTGGAAAAATAGAAGTGATTGATATAATAGTTGCAAGACCACTTTCAAACTATTGTAGCTGGTGATAATTTAGTTTTTGTTATATTAGCGCCACGTAAGTTGACATATTATAAAATACACACACAAAATAGCCACTTTAATTTATTTAAATGACCCACTACAACTCTTCCATTTATTTTGTCGTCAAACCGAAGCACCCAACTAAAGATTGCAACCGAAGCTTGCGTCTCATCTGTGTCGGTTGACAAGTGACCACCGGTTGGAGACCGACGCAACCGTTGCCACCAATCTAATCATATCTAATTAAAAAGAGTAAAATGTTATAAAAAAGCGCTAGCAATTTTGTTCATTAAAAAGTTTATTATTTAAATCAGATAGCTTTTATTTATATATTTATTTTTACAAAACAAAGTCTGAACCTTTTGATTACAGAAAATGTTTTTATTTTGTATAATGGAGAAATTATATGTTTTGCTGGTGGCGCGGAAACATGCGTGCAACAAAAAGTAAATGAAAAACTAATTATTATATTTGTGGGTTTTGATAATGACAGCCCTTATGGCTGTCATTAACATGCATAAAACAGTTGTACATTCATTAAAAAAGTAGTGATCCTAAAATTCAGGGGGCGATTTTTAGATTTATTTTGCCTTTTTATTGACAACCCTTAGGGCTGTCATTATCATTTCTCTATATTTATATATAAGAAATTTTAAAGGGTTGAAAATGTAATAATTTTATTAAATTTTTTACTTATGTTGCATCTAACGTTTAAATGATGGTAACTGTACACAATAGTTTTCCTATTAATAAAAAATTATTTAAGATAAATTAAATTCTTAAACTTTTAAAAGCTACCAAATGAAGGTAATTGTTAACCTTTTAGTGAAAAAAACCATTGCTGAAGTATAATAACTATGTATATAATAATTAAAAAAACGTATATTTGTATGATTTAATAGTATGTTTCAGAAAATAATTTATAATATTGTATGTCGTTTTCTAAAGAAACAATATTTCACCAACTACGTACTACCACGAGTTGACCCATTGACTGGCATTCTCTAAGTCAAAGCATACCTAATTTTTGTAGCTATTTGGCGAGTTAATTATTAATTCAATTTAATTTCATAAAATATTACTCTGTTTAAGTTTGAATTCGACAAAAATCATTCTCGAAAATAACTGTCAATATATAAATCTAAAGTGTGATGTGTGAACTAAATTTAAAAAGTCATAAAGAAAGTAGTTAGATACCAAATTGACTGGAATTCCAGTATACGTGTTTTGAGTGACCAATATTTGTAATATCTCACAATAATATTTTAATTATAAACATAAGTTGTTGTAACTAAAAAAAATGGCTGATTAAAAAAATAATTTATAATCAACTTTCCTCTAACTTCTAAATTGTGTCATGGGGCTTATATGAACTAAGTTGTTAGTTATTACTAGTTATCGAGACGTGTATGGTGTTATATAATTACAAGAGAATATTTGTCATTATAAACAAGAAAAACGTTATATAACTAAAACAAAAATCATTAAACACTTTATCTCATTATTAGCCTATTAGGGTATAGGGAAATGGAGGGTAGAAAATGGAAATTAAAACAAATCATTTGTTTGTTGAATATGAGAGAATGATAGGGTTTACTACTAATTCTGTCAAAACTCAATTACAGTTTTAATAGATCCAATAAGTCCGATGACATAGTGGTGATCATGGACCGAACAATGGTGACTCGCTTGTGATCCGTGACGTTGGAGAATTAAAGCATTGACTGGCAACCAGATGAGTTAGCATTCGTAGGGGATGAAATCGTAAGGTTGGAGCCGTTGTTGTACGCGAACAACGACCATAATGATGGTTAGTGGTGGTCGGCTTAGGTGGCATCACAATAAGGCGGCTCAATGTGATAGATTCACGAGTGGCGACTGCAAGGAGAAACCGAAAAAAACTAAAGAATATGTTCTAACCTGTTACTATTTTAATTATTGGAATATCCGTTAGAGTTTATATATTGCAATCATATAGTAGCTAAACTAAAATACTATTGTTATGTTTAAGAAAGAGATGTAATTTGACTTTGAAAAACATAAGACATGTTTTCTTTAATACTTAATTTTCTTATTTGGTTGAGTTTTTTAGAGTAATTTTTCTATGCATTTGTATTTCTATATAGCCTTTGAAGTTTTGTTTTAGTATTCAGTTATCAAATTAGTGGTTAGTGACATCTAAGTATATAATATGTTTTTCTCCAACCAATCTTCTTTTTTAGGGAATAAATTTCACCTCCTTTCTATTATTTACTTGAGTAATGTGCTCAACAAGTTTTGAACCCAAGATCTTTTGAAATAAAAAAATCACCAAGGCTATCATTGGTGGTCAATTGATCTATATCACTTGATTTTTAGTATTTAGTTAAGACATAAAATATAACTGTTCATTATAGTGTTAGCTACCTAGATCCGATGCGAATGGCGAACATATACCATCCTCGTTATATTAATGACCATACCGTATACAAGGTATAAATATACAAATATTTAATTTTATGGAGAAACTTTAATCGTGTATCTCTCTATATAATAAAAAAATCTTTTTTACCACATAGACTATAACACGTCATAATAGCACATCATCATATTAGCCACGTGTGCATACCACGTATGAATCCATGATTTCTGGCAATTATTTAGCAGGCAAACCCTACCTCTCTTCGTCCGATCAATTTTATCTCTTCGTCCGATCAATTCTCTTTGGTAAGCAACACTTCGTTGTAGAAATCAATTGTTTTATCGGATTTGTTTGCATGTGTTTATATATCTTTTGATCTCAATAGGTCAAATTTGATCTCAATTGTTCTTATATCCTAAGTCAAAGGTACGTTGACTTTAGAGAATTTAGCATTTTAATAATATTGTGTCACATAGGTGTAACATGTTAATTTATCGAGTTATAATGCAAGCACACAAGAATTTATAATTAGTACTCCTTGTGAATCTGCTCAGAAGTATTGGATTGGTGGTGTAGCTAATGTAAGACCTAATTCGAATTGCTATCATTTTTATAAATTGTGCTTCCATTATATTAACTAAGGTGGTGTTTGTTAAAACATAATGGTTTAGTGCTGAATGATTATGTAGCCTGAATGATTAAGAGGCTATGAATATAGTTATGCTTCTGAATAAAAAAAAAGTTGTTTGTTGATACTTCTGAATGACCAATCTAAATAGCAATAATGACCATAATACGTTTTGAATGAATGCTACAAAATCATTTTACGTCTTCGATATTTATAACACATTTTTCTTTGCAAAATATCAATATTTGTAACAAAACATATATAGTAACATATATTATCATAACAAAGTTGTTTATACTTTTTATGAAATCAAATACATTACATAATTCTTATTTTCTATACAAACCAACCCAAAAAAATATATTACTTTGAAGCAATTTGGAGGAAAACAAAAATATAAGTTTTGGACTTTTGAAACGGATATAGCACGGATCTTGTTGTATTCATTTTGGGGGAAAACGATAAAGATTTTATTAATACGAAGTAGGTTTGTAATTGTGTTCGAATGTCCCGATAGACTTTTATGGAAAACGAAAATAAAGTGTGCCATATATATGAAAGGATGTGAAGCAATTATTAGAAGGGTACTTTGGTAAATAAATTGATGCTGAATCATTTAGTATAACAAATTTGAAAGAATCAATCAGCACCTATAACTCATTCAGAACTTGTCTTTTGTGTCAAACAAACTTGCTGAATCTGAGCACTAAAGTTCTGAATTGAATGGTTAAGTGCCAAACAAACACCTCCTAACTGAAATGATTCTGTTATGTGTGCAACCGTTTTCTCACAACTTGAAATCAATGATGCTTTTATAGCCCAAATCAGGGACAAAAATGGGAATATATGTCCAAATGTTCATATTGCTGATTGTGATCATAAACAGGGTTATTCTTTGAATATATTGAGGAATGGTGGCATGCACTTTGGGAGCATTAAAAGACTAAAAAACATGCAGATTAATTATTATGGATTGTTGAGGAAACGAAAAATTATGAACCATCAGCTAATATGTAATTAGTTATGGGCAATTGGCTATTCTTATTGAATTGCTTATTTCATTTTACAATTACTTATTGACATCAAAGTGGTGAAAGAGAATGTTCATTGAAGAAAGCCGGTTGAAAAGAGATGATCCTTTAACAGATATGATAGCTCAAACATAATCATCATCTGAGGTGAGCAGAAGCAGATTCTGAAAACGAGCTACAAGGTTGGTTGAACATTTCTCAAATCATCTCTATATTTAACATAATCCATCACATTCATTTTCATTAGATGGACTAAACTTTTGGGATGCATAATCTCCGCTTTTCGTTTTAATTATATCATTTAATCAACAGGTAGATCTTATCATTTCCCTTCTTGCCTTTGTTATGAGGTCAGATATTACTTGTGTTAAATTTATTATACCGTCGTGAATGCAGTTTTTTCAAGTATATTATATTTAATTATTTATATTATCTTCCCTTTTTTGTTTAAAAATGTGTTTTTTCAGAGTGCTCAATATCAAATTCAACGGTGTTGCAATTCCGTAATCCCCATTGTTGACAGTTACCCAAATTAACTATCGAAAACCATTGACTTAATAATAATAATAATAATAATGTGTTTGTAGGTACACATAGATGAAAATAATAATAATTTTGTGTGTTGTATATGTTGTGGAGAATGCTATTAGCCCGTGTTCAGTTGAGTTGTATGAGGATCCAGATGTGTTATTTTGCACCTGATGCCATTAATAATGATATGATATCAGGCTAGACAAACACACCGTTTGATTTTTTATTATCCAAATTCCAAAGATGATTTGATTTGACATAGTTTTTATGATTCATTTTTGTTCTATTATTTAAACAAATGAATGAATACCATTCATAAACAGTTGCTCAAAAATGCTATGGTTACATAAAGTTAACTTTATACAAGTCGTCCATAAAATAAAATCATAAAAAAACTGTGATAATTGGCTGGAGTATTTTAGCGATGATAGACTGAAAGTAAGGCCCAAGCCCAATACCCCACCCGCCCAAAAATATATTCCATATTAGTGCATCGTAAATAAAAACACCTTTTTGTATCTATATGCTCCACCCCACCCCACCCAAAACCACCACATCGGAACACTCTCTCTACGAATGATCCAAATTTCTGCAAACCGTAAGCCTCTATCTCTTTTAATATCCTCCATTAATTGTTCGATTATACAATTTTCAAATCTAATTTCGCGATTTGATTTATAATTATGCTAATTAATTTACTAATTCATCTAAAACTCTCAATTTCATTTGTTGATCGTCAGTTATTGCTAAGGTTTTCTATACGATATTTTTCTTTTAACCATGGATTGTGGTTTCGTTAACCATGCAACGTATGTAATGAAATTTTATTGTTTGTTAAATGAGGTATGGTGTGATGTGATTATCCATGTTTTGGTATGCAAATTGTTGATTCAATTCGAAAATTTTATATATTACAATCTGGTTGCAATTTGAATGGGATGTTGATTTTAATGGACGAAGTTTTGAATATGTGATGTTGTTTATGAGTAATATTCATATGTTCGATTTGGATTTTTATCAAATACTTATTGTTTGTGCATGTATCATGTGCAATTTATCAGGGCAAATGTCATAAAATAGCAATATAATTTAGGCCATGGTTCGTTTTAGTAATTATCAATTTTAAGGTCCATTTTAGTAATTACAAGTTTTTATCGGTCTACTTTGGTAATTATTTTCTTTTTTCCGTCCATATCCAGTAATTAACCAGGTTTTCCCCCAAACCTATTTGGTTATTATTTCTTACGCTTTTTAACACTGTAATTGCCATAGTAGACTGGAAAAAAACTTGTAATTACCAAAATGGAAGTATATTGATATATTATGACATTTTCCATTTATTTATTTATGATTATTCGTATTTCTGGTGACATTGTGACTAGTAATTATTTCAGGTTGATATGGGAATATATCTAAGCACGCCCAAAACCGATAAAGTTTCTCAGGATGGTGAAAATGATAACCTAAAATATGGGGTGTCATCCATGCAGGGATGGCGTACATCAATGGAAGATGCTGTAAGTATTTATTGTATATTATGTTAAGATAATGGAGTTAGAAATTGCATATATTGCTTGATACTCTAATGCGATTCTGTAATTGAATTAGATTATGATGCTGTATTTAGGTGCAAATGGTTTTTCGTATCAGTACAGATAAATATATTATAAACTTGATTTACTTTGAGTTAATGTTGAAATTTATTAATTATATAGTTCACTTAGCATTTTGCCTGCCTTTTTGGTATGAGGTGTTTGGTAGCATGCTGCTTATCTTGATTTGGACTGCTCAACGTCTTTCTATGGTGTTTATGATGGTCATGGAGGTAAGATCTGATCACACACAAAAACGTGTATATGTATTTTACTAAAGTTATATATATGTGGTAAAATGGAAAAAATATTCTAAGAATCCCTTAGATTATTTTGCAACAGTGCTGACTGTTTAAGTTTGCAGGTCAGTCAGTCTCTAAATTTTGTGCTAAACATTTGCACCAACAAATGATCAAACATGAAGCTTATTTTAATGGTGACATTGGCACTGCTGTTCAGAAATCTTTCCTCAGGTTTTTAACTATTTTTCTTTTAGATTAATTTTGTATTAATATATTTTTAATTGGGTTATCTGCCTAAATTGTTATGCATTTATGTTTAGTCATTAATATAATGTTTATCACCAAAAAAGATGGTTTAAAGAGGATAATATTATTGAAAAATATGTTAAATTTATGTACAGAAATGTTAGATTTATATATAATGATAAATGTTATATAAAAATAACTGATTTTTTTGCATACTTTGGTAGAATGGATGAGATGATGTGTGGGCAACGTGGGTGGAGAGAATTAGCAATTTTGGGAGATAAAAGAGACAGTGAAGTCAAAGATCAAAATGATGATTGGTCCGTTGAAGAGGTAAGATTTTATTTTATTTTTTAAGGATTTAAAATTCAATACGTTTTCTTCTGAATAGAGATTGTTCGGGCTATGTTATATCTCTAATGGGTTAACGAGTTACACATATAACACAGCTAAAAATTGGACGGGTGAAAACTTGCTGAGAGTGTATTCTTAATGCTTAAAAGTTAAAACCTTCTAGATCAATTTAGGGCAAATGTTATAACACAACAATACATTTTAGGTGTTTTGGGTCAACATGACCCGTTTTAAGATGCAAAAGGTTACTCATCCCAATTTTTGGCACATCTGATCTGCTAACGTTGGGTTATTGTAGGGCCCACATTCTAATTATGAAGGACCCACATGTGGTAGCACTGCTTGTGTGGCAGTTATCCGTAATAACCAACTTGTTGTAGCTAATGCTGGTGATTCTCGTTGTGTGTTATCTCGTAAGGGTCAGGTAAATATTTTTTATATTTATAATATATATGAATTATGTAAGTCTACATTCACAAATTATTTGTTATGGATCAGACCCCTTTACCTATAAAAGGATCAATGTGGGTTATTATAATTTTAATTGGTCGTCACTTCAAAGGAAACGGGTCGATTGAGTCAAACGGGTTGAAAGTGACTACAAGTGTAAATAAAAAAAATTGAATGTATAAAACCTCCTAAATTTATACTGAAAAAAATAGTATGATTGTTATTGCGATAACATAGATTCTGTGATCACATTTAACACATTAATCATTTATAAATATATTTAATAATAAAAATTGGTAGAACGTTTGCACAAGCCAATGTTTATCTTGGAGATTGGTAAAATATGTGTGCGTGCGATGCATTTGTTCTTTACATGATTTTTAATAAAAAAAATAAAATTAAAATTTATTATGTTCTATACAGGCACACAATTTATCGAAAGACCACAAGCCTGATCTTGAGTATGAGAAAGAACGGATAAGAAAAGCTGGTGGTTTTATTCACGGTGGTCGAGTTAACGGGACTCTAAATTTAACTAGGGCTATTGGTACTTCTCATATGTCTATTTTCTCTATTATAATTATGGGCAAATGTCATAAAATAGCGATATAACTTTTTAAGATCCTTTGTGGACCTTGTGGTACTTACAAGTTTTTTTCCCACCCTACCAATAACTAAATCTATTTTCTTGGCCCAGGTTTTGTCCTTAAACTTTTTTTTTTCGAGTTTTTTGTTTCTTTGGTCGTGATTTTCCAGGGTTTTCGTCCTTTTGCACTTAAAATGACCAAAATACCATGATCATTACTTTTCTGCAATCTTTAATTATTTTTAATGTATTTTTCTTTTTCTGAAGCTAAAATGACCATCGTGCCCTTCATCTTAGATCGATGTAGGGTTTTGTCAACTTGGAGGTAAAAGATGAAGAGCATGATGGTCATTTTAGGTGCAAAAAAAACATTACAAAATAATTAAAAATTTTAGAAAAATAATGATAAGGGTATTTTGGCCATTTTAGGTGCAAAAAGACGAAAAACATGGAAAGTCGGGACCACATTGACAAAAAAACTCGAAAAAGAAGTTTAAGGACGAAAACTAAATGAAAGACCAAAGGGACAATTTCTGTAATTTACCAAAGTAGGCCGGCTCGAAAACTTGCAACTATCAAAACATATCTGAAAAATTATAATTACCAAAACGGACCATTGCCTAAAAGACATTGCTATTTTATGACATTTTCCCTACAATTATTTACTAAAATAGTTCTTGCATTTCGTATTGGCTAAACATTTTCCTCATTATGTTCAGGGGATATGGAACTGAAAAAGGATAAATCACTGCCAGCTGAAAAGCAAATTCTGACTGCTAATCCTGATATAAACAAGGTTCATAGTTGCATTTTGTTATGCGTTATCTTGAAATGATACATACAACAATAAAAAAGGTAATTAATTTATTTTCCCCTTCCCATAGGTTAACCTTTGTGAGGATGATGATTTTCTTGTTCTTGCTTGTGATGGAATATGGTAAGTTTGTTTGTTAACATGGGTGGGTCAAGTAATGTGTCAAAACATGTCCAGGTTGAAAGTCATGTTGGGTTGACCCACAAAACCCTTTTTTTATTTTCCTAAAAATATTATTAATAATTAACGTGTTAATCATTATTGGATAAACCCTATTATTACAATGATAAGAATATTTTAATTCTTAGAATAAAACGATTTAAGAGGTTATATCCATTAAAAAAGGTGAATTTGATGGATATCCATGTTGGATATAACCTCCATAATTGTTCAGTTATTAATTCACTTTTAGTAACGGGATATCTATAATTCTTATTTAGTAGTTATATATTCCCTTTGTTTTATAGGGATTGCATGTCAAATCAACAATTGGTGGACTTTGTGCGGGAGCAAATTAAAACCGTAAGTCCAATAAAACTTTATACCATTTACTCTGACTAGGGGTCTAAATGGGTTCAGGCCGGTCAATCCACCTAACTTGTTTAATAATCGGGTCGTCTAAAAACGAGTTAACCTGCCAACCCATTTGATTAATAAAAAAACTTAAATTTTGAATGCTACATGTCTACAACCCGTTTACAAGTCTAACCCAATTAAATAAATGGGTTACTTGGGTCGTGTTAGGGTTAGATGATACCAATCTGTGAACCCGAACCAGACACAAATAGCCTCCCCTAAACCGGTTTCCCTTTTAACAAGGTTTCTCGATTTGGTTCATTCGACCCACCTGAGATTAATAAAAACTTAACCAAAAAGTCAACCCACTGGTCAAAATCGCCGCCTTTACTAACCATCCGTTAACAATACAGGAAAAGAAGCTGTCAACAGTGTGCGGGAAAGTATTTGACCGATGTTTAGCACCATCCTCTGGCGGTGAAGGTTGTGACAACATGACAATGATTTTGGTCCAATTCAAAAAACGCCCTAAATCTGGCCCTTCAACTTCCCAACAACCGTCACCCGGTCAATCATCTGAATCACTCCATAATAAAGACAAAAGGCGAGCAAAATAGTGGTATAAACTTTATTACTTAACATAACATAACATAAAGAGTTTTATATCGATGGCTTTTTAGAGGAAACTTGTGTGCATATGTTATCATATGTGACATACCAGCTACACATTGGTAGCAAAATATATATGGTGTCAAGCAGTCGATAACAAAATCTAATAGTGCAAACCTTATATTCTTTTAGTTTTATTGTGTATAAATACTTTTGTTTCTCCCAGTTATATCCATTGTGCAAGGGAGTTAATTTTTATATCATTATTTTTTTTTTCATACACTCTCACTAGCATTTTTGCTAGATGCATCTCTGTAATGATATAACTGTCTACATCTTACCTCCATCATACCGCTCCTTTAAATGGATTGGTTAAAGGAAGTATCTATACACAACAAATAATTGTGTTTTGACACATTTATCCTTATTTTGTTAGAAAAGACTAAAAATGTTAGATATGTAAGGGTAAATTTGTCAGAATGCAATTATTTGTTATGTATGTATCAACTTTTATTATGTTGTATCAGTGTATCTCCACCTCTAAATTAAGTGACTATTAACCCTTGACTAATAAATGGTTAAAACCCTTATATTTTAGTGGTTAATAGATAAAATAACAGTGTATAAATCACCATCTATTCTATGGGTTGGTTTGTATTTGCTCGTGAAAATGTAGTAAATACCGAATTTAAATCATACAATTTTATGTGCTTCCCGATCGATTGCTAGTGGATGCAATAATGGATAGATGGCAACTTTAAGTTCTCTAATTCTCTTTATTGTTTATAGATACTAGGATAAAACCCGCACGATGCGGCGGGCTGCGAACTAAATATTACTGGCGATTAAAACTTCATTTGTAACATATTTTTAGAACGAGCACAATACATAATTGCAACGAACTGTATGTTTTTTATTTCGATTGGCAGCTTGTGCTTGCTTCTGTCTTCACTTGAAGAATTAAGGCTTTCAACGACGCAAATTTCTCAGATTACATCAAAAAAAAATTTCATTAATTAGTAGGGGTATAGGGTTATATAACATATAAATCCTACATAGTAAAATGGAGTTAATTTTACCAATTGACTTCGAGGCTAGTAATGAGTTATTCAAAGTGTTCTCGTATGCAGCAAACTCAAAACCATGTAATGGACCAGACCACTCAGCGCATTCTTTAATCGTTGTGCTTGATTGAAATGAAAGTTTTTCATTCAGGCCAGTAAATGTAAAACTTGACTTGGCCTGCCACAACTTACCTCATCTGATATAGTAAACACCGTCTTCCTTCAATTGTTTTTGAAATCTACTCATCAGTTTAACGTAAATAGAAGCTTGAATCTTGTCTCCCTACAAAAAATGGATAATACATACGATGTTAATTAATAGTTAAATCAGTAAAAACAATATTTTTACGTAATGATCAATTATAGAATATGGTTAAGTGTAATACCTCCTCGTCAATTAACAACATCTCAAGTGATATTATCTTATTTTTATTGTTGAAGTTCGTGTGGGGCCACATTCGTAGAACCCTGACCTTGAGGTGAATTTTTTCCTTGAAATCTTGAATGTTTCTTATATAGTGCAATCCGATTGTTGACATGTTAAGAATACCTTACACAAAAAAGATTACGAAAATCATACACGGTAGGAATAACATTTGTATCATTTGTTAAAGAATAGAATGAAAAAACAGAGTTGCGGGTGATAACTCATACCGTTGGTTATGAAGGTTTTCTCGGTTTTTGATGAAAACAGTGACGGGTTTTCTCGGTTTATAATACCGTTGTTTATATAGAGTGGAGGTAATACGTATTTTAATTTAACAAATTAAATTAATATTAATGCAAAGATTTAATGGGTAGTTATAGCATGAATAAAAAAACGTATAGGTTAAAATTAAGTCTTTATATTGGTATCCGAAATATCCATTGGTTACTATATATTCCCTCTCACAGTGCATAAGGATGAAAAAAAACGTAAGCTTGAAAAAAACGTATACATAATTAAGTCTTTATACCTAGTTATAGCATTAACTTACCGTTTTTGTTTTAAGACCTGCTAAAAATGAAAAAAAAAAGTATATCGTATAATTAAGTCTTTATATTGCTATCCGAAATATCCATTGGTTACTATATATTATCTCTAACAGTTCTTAAGCATGGAAAAAACGTAAGCATGAAAAAAACGTATACATAATTAAGTCTTTATACCTAGTTATAGCATTAACTGACCGTTTCTGTTTTAAGACCTACTAAAAATGAATAAAAAAACGTATAGGTTGAAATTAAGTCTTTATATTGGTATCCGAAATATCCATTTGTTACTATATATTCTCTCTCACAGTTCTTAAGTATGAAAAAAACGTAAGCATAAAAAAACGTAAGCATAAAAAAACCGTATACATAATTAAGTCTTTATACCTAGTTATAGCATTGACTGAACGTTTTTGTTTTAAGACCTGCTAAAAATGAAAAAACAAAACGTATATCGTATAATTAAGTCTTTATAAGCATTTAATTTTCATTAAGTTGGACGGTTACTATCTTACTATTGAATGCGTAAATGGGAACAAGAATTATTTTATGAAGTTAAAAATCATACAACTTCCTTATTCAGTATCACACTAAATTGAGTAGTTGTTTTCACGTTATATTATAGTTATATTTTAGTAGAACCGCTCGAAATCGGGGATTTGATAGTTATACAATCATAATATAATATTTTTATATGGTAATTTGTATTCCATTTGGTCGGCAATAAGTGAATCATTCTTTGAATGTAACAACAATTTAAGAACCAAAAAATGTATATAACTCATACCTCACACGGGCACATATGGGGAATTTTCCTTGGAAATCCCTCTGGGGGCTGGGTTTTCCCGCTTATGCGGAGCTCGAACTCGGGGTGCTCGCTGAAAAATTACGAGTAGGCTTCCGTTATTTCATTTGCCGTTTCCAAAAAAAATTGTGGGATGAATTACAATTAGTTCATATAATTAATTTGTCCTCTTTGCAATAAAAACGTATATATAAAACGTTGCTTTAAAATGTATGTTTAGTAGGGGTATTAAAATTGTATTTAATTTGAAAAGATATAGGTTAATTTTGCACTAATTGCATCGATTCGGTGTTTTTATTACAATTTTGTATAAATTAGGGAAGCTATAAGAGCATTAATTTTTTAACTGAAAAATATATAATTCACATTATGTCAAAATAAAATAACAGCTAATCTTCATCAAGTTGGAGTGCTTTAAAAAGCAATAAGTCAATATCGAAAATAAAATATATTTATATGGTAAATCTAAATTGCCAGTATTAAGGACGTTTTTGTTAAATCGCATTAATCACTAAACTTTCGTCCAAACAGCGATTTTCATTTGCTTGTGGTTGATGTTGACGAAGTATCATTTTGGAGGGTGATTCGATACTTTCTCATGATTTTCCAATTATTACGACACATTAAGAGATAAAAAATAAGTAATAGGGTGTGACAAAATGAGATAATTCACACTTCAAAATATATAATTTGTGTAGTTGCACTAAATTAAATCGTATAACAATAATTTTATTATTGGGAAAGTGAGTAATTTATATTTTTAAGCCAAACCATAATATAAAAAAAGCACCATTTGTGTCACAGAAACGTTATGTGTGATACAATTAATCATTGTTGTTCCATCCGTAGGGATCTGAAGCACTGAAGCACCATATTGGGTGATTAAAGACATTTAAAATTTTCAATATGATTGTAAGTTTTCACCTCGTTTATAGGTTGCACAACAACTCCATCATAAGTTGATGGAGTATATATACATAGGTTAGAAAAAAACGTAAAATTCAATATATCTCTAATGTATAAAAAATGCACATCATAGTTAAAAAAACGCATGCTTTCAATGATTTCAATGTTTGTGATTTATAACCGTAAAAAAAATAGGATGGAGTGATCTAAACCGCACGAATTCACTGTTAAAATTTAATACAAGAAAACGCATGTTGAAGTAAATTACCATTATAGATTAATTTTTCTAAAAATAAAAGTAGGAAAACGTCTAATTTTTAATGGCTATAATGATTTGCGTCTGCACATTGAAAGCATGGTGGTTTAGTGTTTCGTTTGTGTACCAAATATTTGATGTGGTGTAGTGGTAAGGTTCATAAATGTGTTTCTAGAGAGCTCAAGTTCGAAACTTGTTAACAACCTTTTTTTTTCCAATTAAGATGTGGGTTTAAGACCTTCCAGAAATGGCAAGCCTATTTTAAGACCTGCTAAAAGTAGAAAGACATTCCTCTATTATAGATAGTAGAGATTATCTAAAAGAAATTGTTTTTAACCCTTTAATGTAATGGAAAATTACAGCTGCATAATGTTATTTTGTAAATAAAATGTAAATAAAATGGTATTTTTTATTTCTTCTGTTAATAATCTAGAGTCGTTTGATTAATTATTCTTTGAAAATTAACTGATAATCTCAGATTTGTTATTGCATTAATTAGGACAAAATGTTGTCACCATAACTCAAGGATCCAATCTGGTTTTGAAGTTTTTATTTTTTTATTTGGAGAATATTATTTATTTATGTATCGTCCTATTTTACTAAATTAAATGGTAAATAAGAATATGAGATCAAAGTATTTAATTATTTATTTTCGTACTATTTTATAAGGCATAAACTGATTCGGGATTTTTTAAATAAACAATATATTAAAAAAAAATATCCCAATCGGTTTCTTTACCTTTGTAATTGTCTACATCTTATTATTTATTGTAAACATCATAACACAACAGAAAATTGTCATTTGATAAAGTGAGTGATTTCTAGAAAAAGAAATTACACTTACATGTTTATACTATTTTTCCTATACGTAGAAAAGCTAAATCAAAGGAGTCAAAATCAAACATGTTTAATTGTTGCATAGTTTTAAAAATTACTATATACTCGTTCCGTCCCACAAAAACTTCTCATTCTACCATAAATTTTTGTCCCACAAAAAACTTCTCATTTCTTATATTTGATGGGCTCCACACAATAAAAAATTATTATTATTAAAGATCTCACCACTAATATCCACTAACTATCTTTCTCTCTCCAACCAAACCATATAGTTTAATCAAAAGTATTATCAATGACCCCACCACTAACTATGACCTAAAACTTGTGCAAAAACCAAATGAGAAGTTTTTTATAGGATGTAGGGAGTATTTTTTATTAGTTGCAAATCAGTTTTTACTATTTAAATGTACAAATCATTATCTATATATATATAAAAAATGAGTTCCAAATTTGAAGTTGTAATAAATATCATGCATTTAATATTAATAATAATATTATATAAATCCATTTATAAAAATAAATCATTAAATTGTAAGACCAAGAGTTTTGAAATAAATTTAAATAATTATGATAACAAAATGTTCAATTAAATAAAAGACTTTTCAAGTTTTATGAATCTTACACATTAGGATCTATAAATACTCATTATCATATTGCAAAAATTTTAACAATCTAAAGGTGCATTCAAAAGAAATACCTAACAAGTGGAGTCAACAACAAAGATCTGTAGGGCTATTGGTACTTTATCGTCGCGATTAATTGGTAATCCAACATAATCTTTATTATCTGTATTTTTTGACGAAAAAAAGGTCATGGAGATGAACTCTTTATGATTTTGTTTTAGAGATAGTATGTTAGTTGTTTTTGTTTAAAATTTCACAACCTCTTTTGTATATATGTATAAAAATTTTATTCGTTGTTTATGTAAATTTTGTATAAAAGATCTAATAGTTATCATTATAATATATGATATTGTGTATGATATAAATACTTGCAAAATTTTAACACTCTAAAGGTGCATCCAAATAAATATCTAACAAGTGTAAACAACAAAGACCTTTAGCGATTATGTTCTTTCTCCTCGCTATTAATTTCTTTCATTGATTTGTATCAAGTATATAACTTACCGATATCTTAACATCTATATCTATATTCTATATCAATATCTATATACATAGATCATAAAAAAAGTGAGTTTCATAGTTTATGTTGTATTGAATTCTATGCTAAAAAATTAAGTTTTTGTTATAAATGATGCTCATGAATAAATGTAATAGAGTATACAAAGAGTTTAACATAAATAATAGTAGTAAATTCAATTAAATAATAGTCTTTTCATTTAACTAGAAATTACATATTAATTAAATAAGACAAAGAATTTAACAGAAAAATAATAGTAGTAAATTAAATTAAATAATAGTCTTTTCATATAACTTAAAGTTACATATTATAAACTACAAATACCACACTATCATGATGCAAATGATATTGAGTTTTCAAATGATATTATCTTTTACCCTTACAGAACATCCATTTATAAAAATTGAGTTCCAACTTTTAAGTTGCATTAACACCATGCATTTAATATTAATAATAATATTATATAAATCCATTTATAAAAAATAATAAATTAATCAACTGTAAGATCAAAATTTTTACCGTAAATATAATATTTAATAAACAAAACAAAATAATGTCCATGCATTTATAAATCACAAAAATAGTTGAATATCTAGATAATGGTTAAATATTAATTACATAGCAACAAACTTTATAGGTTTATTAAAATCAATCAATATAAAAAAAGCACGATGACATATATTTATTAAAAAAAACCCAGACCGAATGAATAAATGGTTTTGGATGGATTGATGACCGAACACATGATGCTCATAACCGAACCGTACCGAGAACCAGTTGGAACCGAACATAACCGAGTCAATTTCTTCGACTATTTTCAGTTTTTTCTCAGTTTTGGACCGAATCGGACCACTCGGAACCGAACCAGTTGGAACCGAGAACTGAATTTTCATAAAAATTAGAACCGGTCGAGAACCGAACCGATGGAGCTCGGTTCGGTCCATTCCGGTTATGGGATCCCGGTCGGTTCTCGGTCCAATTTTCACAGGCCTACTCACGCATACGAAATTTATTTCAAGATAAAGAAATAATTGCAATTAACATACACTATCCATATGACTCAATAAAGAACAACAAAACCTAAACATCAATACACATTAATAACAACTTTGCTCATTTAGTAGAATACACGTAATCAAAGTTAAACATGTAACCGATCACACTTTTCGTATTTTCCAGGTGATACCAGTAAATTGTACACGATATGCACTCAAAATACCTCATTATTGTGAACGAAGCCCGTGCATCGCACGGGCCATGCTGCCTCGTTTATAAAAAAAAATCAGATGATGATTTCAATATTGTCATTGCATTAATTAAGACAAAAATGCTTTCACTGATGGATTCGAGTTAGGTTGCGTTGCGTTTTATTCTTTTTGTCGGTGCTAAATATTAATTTATTTTTTGGTTCGATTTTCAGTAAATTAAATGATAATTGTACTAAGATCAATTCCTTTTGTGATTTGATCAAATATTATTATTAAGAGATATATTGTGTTCTTAATTCTATTCTTTTTGGCTTGTATGTGCGGTCAAAAGTTCTATTTTTTCTGATAAAACAAGTAAACGTAAGATATTTGGTTGATGGAGTGATGTTTACATCACATGTTTTAATCTATGTACTATAAGAGATGCATTATATGTTTGTACAGTTTGCATTATATGTATTATACAGGGGCGGACGGGAGGAGTAGCACATAGTGGCACGGGACACTACTCAAATTTTTTTGGGTAGCACAAAATTTTTAATTTTTTATTTATTATAGTGCTACTATCAGATTAAAAAACTACCCAATATTATAAAATAATATTAAAATAAAAACCCAAATATTATTAATAATCCAACACAAAACCCAACTCAAAACCCAACTCAAAACCTAAACCTAATTATATAAAATGTTTTCCTCCCTCTCTGACACACGCCACCGCCTCAGCCTTCACCTACATAGGCATCTATTTGTGATCTATGATTTATATCTCAATCGAAATTTGTATGATTTATTTATTTATTTAATATTTTCTTTTGATCGATTCATCTATGTGATCTATGAAATATTTAATTTGACAATGTCATAATTGTTATGTACTTTGTATCTATAATATATTATAATAATACTTTTAATGTGATATGTCTTCAGAATTTATAATTTATTATACATGTGATCAGTGATATTTGATATATTGATAGATAATTAGACATTTATATATTTACAGGTGCAAAAGGATTGATTGAAAAAAGAATGCATAAACCACCTCTCTAAATCCTACAATGAAGCAAGTAAGTTCAACATAAAATTTTAATGAAATTAGTTCCAAATTAATTAGTTCTTGGATTATATTTGATTCAATCGTATTTTTAGAACTTCTTTTTATATTTGATGTAATCGTATTTTTAGAACTTCTTTTTTATATATTTGATCCAATCGTATTTTTAGAACATTTTTTTTATCTTTCATTTTGTATTCGAATTTTTTTTTTATGCTACTACTGTTCAAAAGTTCTAATTCCATCCCGGTATTATATGATGTAGAAATTAATTCCTAATTGGTTGGAGTGGCATTAAAGAACCCTAGAGAAGTTGGTCAGTTGGCCCTACCTGGTAAACTTTGAGACTTGTGTACACATGTTCTAAATTCAAGATGATGATAATACTATTAAAGGGTGGGGGTTCAGGGGGACGTGGGGTGTTAGGTTATCCGGTATGGGTATCATATGTGGTATCCAATTTTCCTGTCACATTATCGTCACCTTAGCAACCACACCACCACCAAACCACATTATCTCTAGGAAATACTCACCACACCACACCACACCATTTTATTCCATAAAATTTTAAATAAAATAAAATATAAAATACCCATTAACCAATCACAAGCCACCATTTATCAAAAAACAACCCCCAACACCCGTGGCCTCCCGTTGCCTGCACGCTTTCTCCACCACGCCAACCCCCCACGCCGTTGGGGGGGCGGTGTTCCACCCATGGCCACGCCGTGGCTTTCCTGCCACATCACCACCCATGGCAACGCCATGGGCCCATACCGCATAGCCTTAGGGGAAACGCCTCAGCAAGATTCAAAGGGCAGCCAGCCAATGGGGCTTCCGGGATGGTCTTTGTAAATCAGTTACTCTCTGTTTCATGAAAAAAAAATTAATTTCTTTTTTACATAAGTTATTAAGAAATACTAATAATTAGGTCTTTAATAAGGAAGACATACTGTCCTTGTAGATGTCATTGTCTATGCTAAAATCACTAACTTACTAACTAGCCGTTAAAAAAAGGTCTTTAATAATAATTTTGATTAATATATAAAGTTAGTTTGGAGAAATAAAATATTTTTAAACATAGTTGATGTCAGAGTCTTTAGTAATAATATTATTTTAGTGAATGAACCATATCAAATTTGAGAAATGAGATTTTTTTTAAATAAAAGTTTAGGGAGAAATTATTTTTTTTATGAGACTGATGAAGTAATTGTTAAGTGTATCATTAACCGTGTGGCTAGGTTTTTGGGTTATAAAATTATTAGATCTCTTCTGTTGAATAAAGAACTTGAAATTGTGTTTGATTTCAAGTTTATTCTACAAGAATTATTCCTATAGTTGGAATTTCGTGCAATTTAATCATTAGGATTGAAATATCTAGTTTGAAAAGTGTTGAACATGATTCATGTTACAATCTTTGATTCTAGAAACACACCATATAAAGTATAAACCAACTTATAGTAGATATCACGTACTACAAAACAATAATGGCGCAATCAGGGTATTGTGGTCCACATCTACGCTACTAAATATCTATCGTTCAATCATTTTGTTTTTAAGGTAGTTGGTTCATCTGATCACAATGTCTTCAATATAGTGTATCACTGGTTTAATTTGTTTCTTCCAAAAAATATCGTGTTTCAATCACCACATAAATGGCCTCGTTTTTGTGTGTTTACCCTCGTTCCTTTTGAATCATTGACGCTCTTAAAATCAAGACGATTGGTTGTTTTAGAAATAAGGTGAATTGGATGATAACAGATAGTTTCCATTTGATTATTGTTGTTTCAAACTTTCAATTACTTTATATTTCTGAATGAGTATTTATTAGTATACAATAATTCATGTATACTTGAAATGCAATGTTAAAACGTTATCTCATGTGTATATTTTAATTTTGATATTTCCTTCTCAATGACGTTTTATTTTATCCGCAATAATAACAATATCTTTAAATGAGGGATATGTGAAAGCTAAAATATATATAATCATATTTTTTATCTTTAAGTAGAGATGGTTTTCAAAAAGATATGTACGTGTAAAGTGCGTGTGTGGTGGTGTGTGTCACATTTTGTTTCATTGGCTTCTTCATAATTCTAGGTAGTATATTAGAGGCTATAAAGCGTGAATATAGAAATGTTAGGTATTAAGTCAAAACATATAATTTTTTTGGTGCATGAGAAAACGGATTGAATATAATCGGATTGACTTTGTCAACATTTTTTTTTATTTCTCAACTTCATAACAAGTCAATGTATTTGACATAATCATATATGTAGACCAAACCATAACTGACTGAAGCCAAAAATTTTATCCACTAGTAGTGGTAAATACGTTGTAATAAAATTTTAAGCATTGCATATTCGATTCCTTGTCCAAGGTAAATATTTATTAGAAAATTCAAAAATAACCATGACAATAACTAGATCATATACATCATAAGTAAACTTCGGCAACTGCAAATCGTTACAAATGAAAGGGTTTTGATAATAACAACTTAAGAGCTGTCAATATGAGCATTAAAATATGTAATTAATTAACAACTACCCTTACATTTTGGGCATTACTTATTCACTAATGAAAAATACAACTTTTTATTTAATACATGTAATAATTATTTTTAATTAACAGTACTTAAGGCTGTTATTATCAAAATTTTAAATGAAATACAAATAAAAAATCAATATAAGAACCAAAACGTGGGGTGTAATCCTGCTTGACGACGTCGTTTGACTAACTCCACAACAAAGCAATCAAGCATGATATGATTGTAATCAAGCATTAGCAAAATCCGGGAGGGCAATCTGTTTATGGTTCCAAATTAATAAATTGATTTTAGGCTTTCTTCCTCCATGGATTCCTTCCAACATATAGATACACCAAATCTGTATCTATAGGTGTATTTGTAAGCGGCAACAGTCCTCTCTGAAACTTCTGAACACCTCATTGATTATTGCTTTACCTCGAAGATATTTACATTCAATTCAATACAATACATGCATCTGTAAGTTCATATATACTGATTTTTGTATCTATATATACTGATATTTTGATTATTGTTCTTTGAATCAATTGATTGATTATAATACTTTGTATGTTCTTTTTTCAGATTGTTTGATCATCGGAAAGTGTTGTAGTTGAGTTTTCGGTTAATTGAAACCCTAATTTCGCCATCGGAGTAAGTGAGTCGCTACTTTGCTGTTCTTCGATTTCAATTTGAATTGTTTTTATGTTCATTTTATTGCTTGATTTCGAAAGAGTATTTTAATTGATTACAGTTAATTTGTATGTTCCTTTTTCAGATTGTTTGGTCAACAGCTAGTGTTGTAATTGAGGTTTCTATTAAAACCTAATTTCGTCACCAGAGTAAGTGTTTACTTAGTTATTCGTTCTCAATTTGCGTTCCTTTTATGTTCATTTCATTGAGTGATTTTGAAAGTGTGTTTTAAATGATTAATTATACAAAATTGAACATATGAAGAACTGTTTATTGCAATCTAAAACTGTTTTACATCTTCTTTTGGAGTTGATGTTTGTGAATTTTACTTAAAATGTTATCTAATCAATATAATTAACTCTTGATGCAAGTATTATACTGTTGATTACATTCTGTTGCAATTGAATGTGACAGATGAATCTAAATTGGGCAAAATTTCCATATTTTGGTATATGCCATAATTAAATACTTGCACATGACTCTTATGAATGTATCCCACTACCAAGGTTTCCGAAGTCCCCCACTCTAATGGACAGTATACTTACAAACATTTGATCAGTTTATATTTTTATTAAATTTGGTCCTTACTCCTTGCACTTTACAATCATGTTTCTGCAGTTAAACAGTTTGAACAGATAAACCACTTCTATGGCAGACCTAAAAGAACGGTTACTCCCTCCAAGACCAAACTCATCAATAAACCTCAGAGATCCATCTTACCGACCATCTGCATCTGGTCGCCAACCATTTCAAATTGTTGACGTACTAAACCTCAAAAAACGTGGTCAAAGTCTTCGTTCATGGATTCGTGTTGATGCAGAAACTGCAAATTCACAAGTAATCGAAGTTGACAAATTCACAATAATGCGTCGGTGTGATCTTCCTGCACGCGATCTTCGTTTACTCGATCCATTATTTGTTTATCCATCAACGATTTTGGGGAGAGAGAAAGCAATTGTTGTAAATTTGGAGCAAATTCGGTGTATTATAACTGCTGATGAAGTTCTGTTATTGAATTCTCTTGATAGTTATGTGTTACAATACGTTGTGGAATTACAAAGGAGATTGAAAGCTGCAAATAGTGGTGATGTTTGGCAATCTGAAGGAAATGAGTTTAATAGAAGGATTGGGAATAGGAATTTTGGTGATATGTTTGGGAATAACTCGCCTGATTATTTACCGTTTGAGTTTCGGGCACTTGAAGTTGCTCTTGAGGCTGCTTGTACGTTTTTGGATACACAGGTTTGTTATATAACTGTCGACTCTTACAGTTCATAACAGGGAAAATGTCATAAAATAGAAATACTTTACTTACAACTATTTAAGGCAGTTTTTGGTAATTGCAAGCATTTTTAGTTGTCGTATTTTGGTAATCAAACTTCTTTAATATTAGAAACTTTATGTTAAAATATAATCATTTCCAAACTGTAAATATTTTCTATGTGGTGATGAGAGAATAATTAATTGATTTATTTGTTTTTTAATTTGTTAGGCAGCAGAATTAGAAATTGAAGCATATCCATTGCTAGATGAACTTACATCAACGATTAGTACTTCAAATTTGGAACGTGTTCGAAGACTAAAAAGCAGACTTGTTGCATTGACTCGAAGGGTTCAAAAGGTGCTATTTATACTCTATATTTCCCTTTTTCTTTTATGTGTAGTCTAGAGGTGGCAAATTCGACCCATTTACTTGTAAACAAGTCGATTTGGGTTAAGCTAAATGATTTAACTTGGTCAAACAGATTGATAGTCATTCTAAGTGTAATTCAAATACTTAAAAAACCTCTAAAGTCGGTTTATTAAAAAATATTATTTTCTTTTTGTAGTACTATAATTTTTGTGTTTATTTATTTATAAATTCTAAAGATGGATAAAAACATGTTTTGTGGCCTAATCGTTTTTTACCCGCACTTTCAAATTACTCATTTTGACCTGCTACCCAATTAGCTCGACCTGCCCACTTTTTACCTCTAATGTATACAATCTTGTCTGAAGGTGGCTATTATGACCCATTTACTTATAAATGGGTTAATTCAGGGTTTTTTATATTTTTAATGGGTCAAAGTCAAATGGGTAAAAAGAGCTTAAAAGGACACTAGTCAAACAGCAGAAACTCTTCCAAAGTGTTTCTTTATTGAATAAAACCTCCTAAATCAATTATTTCAAAGTATACGATTATTACTGAAATCATATAATTTTTGTAATCACATTTGGACATAAAGTGTTTTGGGTCAACCCTACCCGAACCAAAATCACCTTTTGACCCAAAACCATTTAACCCGCCTGCCCCGTTTTCCCACCTCTAATTTCAACAAGTATACACACAGGTACGAGATGAAATAGAGCAACTAATGGATGATGATGGTGACATGGCTGAAATGTACCTAACCGAGAAAAAAAGACGTATGGATTCATTATTCGACAATGCAGAACAATCTGTAATCGGATTCCGGTCAACCGACGGTCAACAATCATCGGTTTCTGCTCCCGTTTCACCCGTATCTTCACCACCAGAAAGCCGAAGACTTGAGAAAACTTTGAGTGTTGCAAGAAGTAGGCATGATAGTATGAGGAGTTCAGAAACTGGTACAGAAAATATAGAAGAATTGGAAATGTTGTTGGAGGCGTATTTTGTGGTTATTGATAGTACTCTTAATAAGCTGACATCTGTAAGTCAACCCATTTGACCCGTCCATTTTTCCACCTCATCACTTGAATTGTTTCTTGGTCCCGTTTGTTAACAACTTTCTTTTTGCCTTGATCAGCTAAAGGAATACATTGATGACACTGAAGACTTCATCAACATCCAACTGGTATGGTTGACTTGACTTTCACACTTGTTAAAAAAAAAAAAACCATTTTACCCTCTTCAGAATTTATCCAACTATACACATATTACTATTGTGTGTATCGTACTTAAAAACTCACCTTTTGATGTAATTTAGTTACGTCAAATAGTAATAAATAATGTAAGTCGGTTACATAAAATTGTCAATAATAAAAAGAAGTTATAATGTGTGTTTTGAAATACGACACATCAAGTAAACGTGTAAGTTGGATATATTTTTCCTTTTTACGAGTAGTTTCTAAATGATTAAATATTTAAAAACTGCAGGATAACGTGAGAAACCAACTTATACAATTTGAGTTGATACTAACAACGGCAACATTTGTTGTTGCGATATTTGGAGTAGTAGCTGGAATATTTGGCATGAATTTTACGATTCCATTATTTGATAATCCATCAGCATTTACATGGGTGTTGGTGATCACGGGTGTTACTGGAGCCATCATTTTCAGTTCCTTTTTGTGGTTTTTTAGATATAAAAGACTCATGCCCTTGTAGAACCTTTTTATCCGATTATCAACCAGAATTTGTTCTAAATGTAATTTCTATGTCACTACAATTGGAATGTTAGTTTTTTTTTTTTTTTTCTAAGTTGAATTTAAGCTCTCTTGTAAAGAAAATTCTGCTTGAGGAGCTTGCAATGCAAATATGCAATGGCACTTTTTAGTCGGTGTTGTTTATTTGATTATTGATTGAATATAGTCTGGTGCAAACTAGACTGAGAATCAACGTGAACCGTTGAAGCGGACTGAACCAACCCGAGTTATATTGGTTTGGTTTTTGGTTTAAATTTTATTGAAAAATTGATTCTGTCTGATTTGGTCCAAAGGCGGGAAAAAAAATCAGAAAACCTTGGTATGGTCCAAGACGTCATCGGCTCGATCATTGGTCTGACAGAAACCATTTTCTCGGTTCGGTTCCAAGTAGTTTGGTTCAGTTATTGAATTAATTGAATATTTACAATATTGAGGGGTAAAAGGTAACAAACGTTAGATATATAATTACTTAAAAAAATTACATAAGTAGTCTCTGTGAAAACATTTTACACATACAGTAAACTCCTAACGTGGTTAAATATTTTAACTTTAAAGAATATTAGAGTAAATACCCAACATTTAAAAAAAAGCAAAATGAAATCCGAAGGCGTATCCGATCAATATGGATGTATTTTGAAAAAACAAAATAACGTTATGTAATGTTTGGTATATTTAGAGGTGGCAGTGAGTGCCTCCACCACTCAATGATGTCCACCTTATCATCAATCTCCTTCTCATCGCAACCACCGTCTCCGGCACCGTGGGTGGAATCCTGGCATTAACTACACTTTGTGGGTCACACCTTCTATGTTGGTTCTGTACGTATGCTCTCACTCTCTACACTTTTGGAAATCTAAAAGAGAACGCAGTTTATCACTGTAATTTATGCCTAATGTAGTTCAAGTCCCATCTAGTTTATGGAAAAACAAATATTAACATATAATATCCCGACAGCCATAACTATGGTATAATTAAAAAACTTAAGGTCATTTGGTTAGTCAAAACTGGTTTAAATAATGTTGTCTGAATATTCAGATTTCCCATTACACTCAATTTTCGATTTAGAAAGAGGCCTTACCAAACGATATGAAAGTAGACGGGTTAGGGTTGGGTCTAAATGCATTCACATCACCAAACCCGTTTAATAAGCTGGTCATGTTTGGAAACATGATTATAACTAGTTTAACCCGTCCAAGCCGTTTTCACGAATCACTTAACCCATTTGATTCATTTAAATCAACGGGTCGTGTTCGGGTACCAACCCGATTAGCTAAATAGATTGTATTCGGGCTAGGTGATACAACCAAATAAATAGCTACCCCTAATCCCTTTTGCTTCTAAACATTTAAGTATGTGTTTTGAATGGATAATAATGTAGCATTTAGGTACCAAAAGATGCAATACAATGTGATTGAGGTGAATAAAACCGGTTACGATGCTCGATGGTGCTGTTGGGAATTGGAGTAGTGGAAAAGACTTCATTCTTCTAAACAAATCTCAACGCTATTATTTCATTTGTGGAACTGGCGGTTGCTTCAACGGTATGAAAGTCACCATTCGTGTTCATCCACTTCCGTCACCGCCGCTTCTGAGCACTCCTCTGCTGCTGTCGCCGGAAAAGGAATCTCCGGCGTATTGTTTATGGTTCTGGCTTCGTTGATTTGGTCTTGACGTCAGAGGATCTGAATCCTGGTGTGTTTGATTCAGTATTTCAGTTTGATGTAAGATTGGTTTATTTATTTATTCATTTGGTTTGGTTTGATTTGAATGAACATTTGTGTTTGTGGAGTCTGATAATTGTAACTTTTATAGAATCTTGTTAAAAATCATTCTTTGGTTCAGAAATGAATGTTTCATTGCATATATCTCTGTATATTATGCATGTGTAAACTGACTGAGAACTATTGGACCGGATCAAATCGAGATATACCAGTCCGATTCTTAGTTTGGATTTTTATGCCATCTGTTCCAACCATCATCGATTCGGTCATCAGTCTGGCCGAAATCCTTTGTTGGGTTCTCAGTCTGTTTCAGTTCCAACCGGTCTAGTCCGGCATTTGGACCGTATACATGCCCTACCGTATATCATCAAATAAGGTCCTTCAAAGGAATTTATAAAGTTTAAAATGAAGCGAGTGTGTATAGATGAGACATTCGACGATACTAGACGGATGACATTAATGAGTATGAGTAAGATTTTAATATCTCATTTTAATTTCTAAGCATTTTTCTTTTTAATATACTGTTTAAATTAGAAAATATTCATGGGCGGAGTGTTGGGCCATTTTCATTTACAAGCATTTTCCATTTTCATTTTAGTTTCTAAACATTTTCCTTTGTCAATATATCGTATCCTATATACCCACTACACTTTTTTTTTTTAACAGCAAAAAAGGAGGCAACGGGTCGAGCTTCGGCAATGCCATCACCCTCCCGAGGACCTCCACGAAATTTTATAAACACACGAGAGTCTAGCAAAATACTAGACTATCAAAAATACATTACAAAGGACTCCTCAACCAATCTACCCATGAAATCTTAACATGATTTCGGTGAGTAAACCAATTAAAAGAAAACAACCTAATATTATCAACTATTTCCGACTTACGTAATCTACCACAATCAAATAACAAAGAGTTTCTAAATCTCCAAAGTACCTAACACGTTGTATATCCAATCACTTGCATCTTGTCCTTCCGCTTGTTTATATTCGTAATTGAATTGCAAACTGCCCACCAACTAGCAAAAGATCTGTGATCTCCACCCTCTATCTCGCACCACTGATGGATCGAATGCCACACTTCTTTAACAATACTACAATTAAACATCACATGCTCTATTGACTCTACACCATCGTTACACATAGGGCACATGATAGACTCGATTTCCATACCTCTTCGCGAAAGATTTAGTCTTGTAGGAAGTCGGTCTAAATTAATCCTCCAAATACACACATTAACTTTGATCGGAACCAACTTGCACCATTTCAAGTTTGATGTAGACCCCGGGAAAAGAATATTATTTATATGCCTTCTCGCTTCACCAACCGTGAACTCACATTTATCTCCCAAATTCCAAATCACTTTATCTTTACCTTCGGTTGGGAGATTTTGATTTATACGCAATAAGAGATTCTCAAATTGAGATTGCTCTAAACCGCCTCTTATAGGTCTCCTCCAATTGAACTTCCATTCACCATTTGCCCATCTATTCTTTATTTTGCAAAACGGATTTAACTCCAACCGGTATAATCTATTAAAATCTTGGCACAACGGATTCGGACTACACCAACTATCCGTCCAAAAATTTATCACGTCCCCACCCACTAATTTATACTTTATTGCATTATAGTCAATAATCTGCTTTTTCATGAAGATAATTTATATACCCACTACACTTCATAACGGCATATTTCTACTTATTTATAAACTTGACATTCATAATTTACTAATTTTCTTTTCTCATATTATTCGTTGATTTTGATACTTGTTATAATCAAATGAGTAGGGATATACAAATGGTAAGAACCAATATTATTTCTCTATAAAAATAGGGTGTGGAGTGTAAATTTGTAGAGTAGATGGAGTAAACATTAGCAAGTCTTCGGAAGGCGACTTTTGTTGTGGAAGACCCGGTCAACGAACAACTAAACAATTAAACTCTTTGACCTCCGTTACGACAACGGCAAACTATTTAAGTATTTTATGTTGACTATTTAAATAATATTTGATTGGCCCAAGTCGTACTCATTTTCAACAAGATTACTATAAATAAATGAATAAATAAATAGGTTGTTTGAGTTGTTTCGTTAAAACTCCAGGATCAAAGCATGAATGTGTGGCAGAAAACCCTTTCCATAATGGAGATGTAACAAGAAAAACAAAACAAAAATAAAGACAAAAGTGGGCCAACTACCATTTTTAAACCAAAAATAGGGCACAACATGTATTTAGCAAAGTTTTAAAGCTGGTTTTCAATTAAGAGGTCAATGTTCTAAATTCAGTTAAATTAGTTGGATCCGGTTAAATCGGTTAAACTATATAACAATATTGTTGAGTATTTATAATGCAGTATTCATGTAAATGGTATATAAATATTATAGAATAACTTAGAAAAGTATAAAATAAAGGTTTTGGCTAACTCATGCCCTAAGGGCATGAGGTAAGGAGTATTAATTGAACACATTCTTTCCTAACATATCGGAAATGCATTAAATGAAGTATAATTTTACCAATTATTAAATTCATTTGTCAATATAAATGGTAACTGTAACATCAATAGATGTTTTTATATCATGCCCTTAAGACATGAGTTAGAAAAACCCTAAAACAAATACCATAAAAAATAAAAATTTCCAAAAACCTATTTTCAACTAAATATTATTTTTTGTTCCAAAACCTATATAAAAATTAATGTGTCTATTTTATTTATCTACCTTTTTAGGAAAAGCAATCTTTTCCAGTTCGGCCGGGTTTTTATATCCAATGAGCTGGTTTTGACCAAGTTATAACCATCGATTTAATAGACTCATTCTGACCGGTTACCTACCCGTTTCCCGGTTCGACCTATCGGTTCAAGTGAGTTTTTAAAACATTGTTATTTAGAGCGTGATTAGGTTGCTTATTTATCCTGTAGTTCATCGTAGTTTAAACAAGTCGTGTTGGTTTACAAACTAATAGACAGTTGTGAAGGAAAAAACAAAACAAAAGGATACAAAAGTACAAAATAATGATACTCGTGAACAAATTTCAATTCTACAACAAAAACAATCTAACAATAGATTAAAAAATAAAGATAAATCAAAACGCTAATGATATGCAAACGCTACATATTTCAATAACTTCAAAAAGGTTTCAATCATTTAAACAAGTTGTGTTACACATAAGTCATAACATGTTTCAATCTGCATTATTCTTGTTTTTCCTCCTCGATCTCGATCTCCCGACCAATTTCGAAGGCGGTGAAGGAGAAAACTCATACGGAAGCGACGGAATATCCATTTCGCCTTTCAAAATCTTGACAATGTCCGCAATATCCGGTCGTAATTCCGGCATCTTTTGTAAACAAGCAAGCGCCAAATTCACACACAAACTCGCTTGTGTTTTATTATAATCGCTTTTCAATCTCTCATCAACGAGTTCCAATAAATCACCACCGTGAGCCAATTGTCGACACCAACTTATTAAATTTGCCTTTTCAAGCTTCATTGGTGAAGCAAGAACATGCAACGGTCTACGACCCGAAACAATCACAAGAATCAAGACTCCAAAACTATAAATGTCGGTTTTCTCGATTAAATATTCGCAACCACCGAATTCGGGTGCTACATAACAAAGTGTACCCCTCATGCTTGTTGTGCTACTTAATTCTCGACTAAAAATATCGCCACTATTCATTTCGGCGTTCTTGTTTGAATTTGAATATTTTCGGAAACTAAACTCCGTTTTATGATCATGACGATTAGGGTTTCGTTTTTGAAAGATTTTGAGTTTGAATCTTCGTTTGATCTTCTTTTCGACTTTCTTTTTAGTAAGTTCATCGAGGTGTTCTTCTTTCCACCATTCTTGCATTTTTCGGTGTTGCTTCCATGTACTTTGTTCTTCATTTCCCGACACTTTGTTTTCGGAGAGATTGTTTAATTTCATTGAATGAACAAAATCCGTTTTTTCCGACGTTTTGTCATCATCCCAATCGGGATTTGCGGTTGGACAAATTTGACTCCCGATCCATTCTCGAACATAATCTTTGGTACTAAGCTCACCACTTCCGTCTTGTTTCCACCACCAATCTTTCCCCCATTGTTTCTTACCGGTTTTACAATCTTCAGAAACATTCAAATTCGACTCTTTAACATTATTACTATCACAATTAACACCTAAATCATCATCATAATTAGTAAATCTGTCGTTAATCCAATTATCCGTACCGCCATTTTCGATGTTAATAATAGAATGTGCCTTCCCTTTTTCATTCATAAACCCTAACCCTAAACCTTTGAGATGATTACAAACAACCTTACTATTAACCGGTGTTGAAGATGAAGAAGCTTGTAAAGCAAGAGCAAAATCTACCTCATTAGGAGTAGTAGTACTACTCTCCACCGGAGTTCCAATCGCCGGCGATTCTCCGACACCAGCTCCGGCAAAAGTTCCTGATAAATCCTGACTGAACAAATCGACACCAAATTCCGGCTCGATTTTTAATCTCGATAATCCAAAATCCGAAAGCTTTGCACGAAATTCTGTATCGAGTAAAACATTACTAGGTTTCACATCACCATGAATCACCGGTGGATCACATTCACGGTGTAGAAACTCGAGTGCTCGAGAAACATCTAGAATGATCTCGAATCTTCTATCCCAGCTCAGCCCGTTGTTCGAAAACAATGATTCTTGTAAACTTCGATTAGGCATATACTCATAAACCACCAATCGTTTTCCTTTATCAACGCAATAACCTAATAATGAAACCACAAATTGTGAATCCAAATCACCTAATATTCGTAGCTCGTTTTGAAATTCACGATCAGCATCTAACGAATCGGAATCTAGAAGCTTCACAGCAACCAGTTTTCCGGTTTTTAGTATACCACGGTAAACTGTGCCGGAACCGCCTTTTCCGATGTAATTGTCGCCGGAGAAGCCATTAGTGGCGGAATTGAGCTCTTTGTAGCTAAAACGACGCAGTTTTAAGAAAACTGGACATGAATCAAGAGGACTAGTACGTGCACGTTGAATCAGTGAATACCATAGGTAATAAATCAAGTATAGAACGCCAAAAAGTATTAAAACAGAAGAAAAAATGGTGATTATGAGGAAAATGAAAGTAGCTCTGTGTTTTGTGTGTTGTTGATTTGGGAAAGAATAAGGTTGTCTTGAAGCCATTGTCTTGGTTGAGATCTTATTGATTGGTAGATATGATAAATGGCGGATCTTTGTAATCCTATGAATCCGCCATTGATGACAAAGATTTAAGTAGATGGTTTATTAAATTGAAGTTTGAATTGAAGGAAATCTTTGGAAGACTGATGATGTTAATAATGATGAAGATTTTGGATTGAAAGAAAAATGTTGTGTTTGGTGGGAAGATTAAGGTGGGACCCAATTGGGAAGTATAGCTTTTGACTAAAGAGAAAGAATTTGCAGGTAAGGAGAATGACTTTTTGGGGAGGGATGAAGGGAAAATGGAGGGAACATATTGACAGGTGGATTGCAGTATCACCGGTTTACTTTGTAGCAGTGTTGTAAAACCCGGTCTACCCGGCCGAGTACTCGGTGGGTAACCGCTACTCGGTCATCTACTGGGTCGGGTAGGTGCTACTCGGTCATATTACTCGGTCAAGGCTAAACTCGCTAAAAAGGTTGTAAAAACCGGTCCAACTCGTCTCAACTCGGTCCAACTCGTCCCAACCCGGTCCAACTCGGTCAAATGCTTGGTCTTTTCTTTTTTGCGTGTTTTTTTAAGTATGATTTTAAAGCAATTAAAACACATACGGCCCTCTTATATTCCTCTCTCAAAATCGGCGATAAAGTGATAGGCTACTCAAAATCGACGATCAATTCCTCTAATCTTCATATGTTTACAAGGTAATGGGTTATTGCTATTCGATTAGGGTATTAACTGTTCAACTGTTGTTCGATACTTCGATTACTTGAGTTGTTAAGTAGGGTATTAACTGTTTGATTGGTGGTTGATACTTCAATTACAAGGCAATGTGTTTCTGTTTCTACTTTTTGTTGCTGTTCGATACTTCGATTACTAGTTAGTTGTTAATTTGTTATACATTATGTTTAACTGTTTATTAATACTTGTTAGTTTTGTTCAGTTACTTTCATCTTTTTGCCATTTGAACTAACATTATGTTTAAAACTTTTAAGTACTTGAAATTCACAACTAGTTTTGTTTATGTTATACAACTTATATATATTATTTCTAAATCTATACATAAAAATTCCCGATTCGAGTACTCGCCGAGTACTCACCGAGTAACCGAGTACTCGCTACAGGGCCGTCGAACGAACGGGTAGCGGGTAGCGAGTTCTACAACCTTGCTTTGTAGTTACCTTTTTTATTTTTAACATATTGTTAAAAGAATCTTAATTTGAATTATCTGCATAAATATCATTTTTTTCAAAAGGCAGCAAATCTATAAATGACATATTTTTTTAAGTCTTAATGTATCGGCTTCTCAAATGGCCAAACTTGTTCAATTGTTTGTAATGTACATGACTGTTCTCCTAACTGTTTTTGAATTTTTATTAACTATCTAATAAATATTTACTAAGTGAATAAGTATACATAGATAACTTATTATTTATCTAGATGGATAAGTATACACAAGACATTAGGTTTTTATAAAAGATTTTTAGATTACTAATTTTCTAGTTTTATATAATTTTATACTTTTCTAGACCTTTTGTAACTTTAAAATACTTTGGTTATGTGTATTTACCAAATAATTCCGAATACTTCTTTTATGTAAGATGGAGTATGCAGTGGTGAGTTGTATTATGAGGTACAAGTGCTCGAGAGGCGTGTTTTGTTTCAGAAGCGAGAATATCCATGTGAATGTGATGGGTGAATAAGGGTGATAAAAGAGAGATAATATTTGTTCTTTACTAAATTTTTAGTCGTTTTTTGAAAAAACTTAAGACGCGCTAGATAGTGTTCTTCACCTCTCTTTTTTCATGTAAATGTTTGTTCCGTATGCTAGGTTCTTGCTAGTAGCGTTATTATAAATTGCTTTTCTGCTATTAAAAAAATGTTAGTTAACTAAAAACTGGATTATTAAATGTCTATTTTAAAAGTGTAGATTATAAATTACATATTAGTCTCAAAGTACAATATATTTTGCACAACATACAAGTTTATAATACTTGCTCCTCGTTGTTTCTTCTTCGGTTAACCGGCGAATTTAAAGGAAATTGGAACTGGCATGATGGTATCATCGGTACTTCACTTCTTTTATCACTTTGGACAAAGTACAACATATATTGCACAACAAACAAGTTTGTAATAATGCTTGCTCCTCGTTGCTTCTTCTTCGGTTAACCGACTAATCTAAAGGAAACTGGAAGTGACATGGTGGTGTCATCGGTGCACTTTATGACACTCATCAATGTTAATCGACGAGCTCTTGTTGTCATAAGTGGGCCCAAAACTGTTGCAACTATCCGAATAGATAAGGTATATAAACTTAATTATCTAAATATATCATATCATCTCTAAATATATACTTCCTCCGTTTCAAAATAAGTGATACACTTTGTTTTTTTACGTTTTTTGAGGTAAAATATGATAATGAAGGTTAATTAGATTAAATTGGATAGTTAGTGGAGGATGAGCCCCACAATTTGAAATACAGTGAAGATAATGATGTTTAAAAGTAAAAGTAAGAGTAAATGAGTAATTTTGGTATATTAAATGAGATAGTTAGTAGGTGTGGGTCCCATTACTTTTTACCAATTAAGGTAAGTTTTTTAAGTGTATCACTTATTTTGAAACATCCAAAAATAGAAAGTATCACTTATTTTAAAACGGAGGAAGTAATAATTTTGAATATAAAAAGCTTAAAACTAGAAGCTTTGGAATCTTCTTCTACATATGAGCCTACATTTGACATTGGTTGACAACTAGGCAATTCCAAGCTCCCTTATTGGTCCGAAATGCCACGTGTAATCCTCTGATTGGGCCACGTAATTCATCAACAAATTCCTTTCGGTTTCAAAGCAATCCTTTTTGACGGATTTTCAAAATTGGCTTTCCCCTTTCTGATGTCCTAATTTCGTTCAACCCACCGCAATAGACCGCTATCACATGGAGAAATCACCTTCACGATTCCCGTCGACAAGGCAAGCTGGACTAATCTTCTTCTATATATGAGCCTACATTTGACATTGGTTTGACAACTAGGCAATTCCAAGCTCCCTCATTGGTCCGAAATGCCACCTGTAATCCTCTGATTGGGCCACGTAATTCATCAACAAATTCCTTTCGGTTTCAAAGCAATCCTTTTTGACGGATTTTCAAAATTGGCTTTCCCCTTTCTGATGTCCTAATTTCGTTCAACCCACCGCAATAGACCGCTATCACATGGAGAAATCACCTTCACGATTCCCGTCGACAAGGCAAGCTGGACTAATCTTCTTCTATATATGAGCCTACATTTGACATTGGTTTGACAACTAGGCAATTCCAAGCCCCCTCATTGGTTCGAAATGCCACCTGTAATCCTCTGATTGGGCCACGTAATTCATCAACAAATTCCTTTCGGTTTCAAAGCAATCCTTTTTGACGGATTTTCAAAATTGGCTTTCCCCTTTCTGATGTCCTAATTTCGTTCAACCCACCGCAATAGACCGCTATCACATGGAGAAATCACCTTCACGATTCCCGTCGACAAGGCAAGCTGGACTAATCTTCTTCTATATATGAGCCTACATTTGACATTGGTTTGACAACTAGGCAATTCCAAGCCCCCTCATTCGTCCGAAATGCCACCTGTAATCCTCTGATTGGGCCACGTAATTCATCAACAAATTCCTTTCGGTTTCAAAGCAATCCTTTTTGACGGATTTTCAAAATTGGCTTTCCCCTTTCTGATGTCCAAATTTCGTTCAACCCACCGCAATAGACCGCTATCACATGGAGAAATCACCTTCACGGTTCCCGTCGACAAGGCAAGCTGGACTAATGAACTAAATGTTGTTCGAAAGGAAGTATTCTGTACATCACCGGAGATTTGTGGACAACGATGATTTACCCTTCCTCAAGATTGCATCTACAGCTTAACGAAGTAATTATGCGGGTAATCATTGAACTATCTGTTTGATTGCAATTCTTGCACAATGGTTCTTCTGATTCACTTAAATGTAATGACTAAAATTGTTGATTTTTAACACAGGTGAAGAATGTTTGTTGATTTGTATAGGAAAGTGCACACCAATTGTTCGATGAAATGCATGAACAAGTTTTTTGTGGTTTAAGACCATGGTACATTAGGGTTTTTGCATCTCACCTCAATTTTTCATCAACAAGTGCAACCCGTCATTATGGGATTTGAACCCACAGTATAATACAAGTCCTGTTAATTTCATAAATCTGATTTAAGTTTTTAGCGATTTACCATCGCCGAGCAATTTGGATTTGCAAGACGTGAATTGAAGTTGAAACTGTTGTTGTTCTGAATAATTGCATAATATTGGAAAAATGAACAACATTGTGGACGAAGGCAATTACTATGACGCTCAACAGATGTACAAGACTACTAGCGCAAGGTACACAAATTTAAGCTCTGTATTTGCCCCAATTTGTTCTTAAATTAAGCTCTTTATTTAAGAAACATTTTTTTTTTGTGATTTTAGATATGCTTCAGTGGGAAGATTTTGAGAAGCCTTAATCTTCTCCAATCAAGTGCCTGCCTCCAATTCCGTTGTGCTACTTCTACATATAGATAGCAGGTTTACACAATTCCGGGAGGACTAAGTAATTTGTGATATACTTTTACCGTTTTGTGATGCTTTTGTTTTGCGATTGTAATGGAAAGTGTAGAGTATGATGGAGCAAGAAAAGCAAGAATATCAACAGCGTTCAATTTGAAAACCTCACATTGTCAATCTTCTTGTATTATTTTACCTTTAATAGCCATTTAGCCTAGGTCTAAAATGATTTTATTTATTATTTGTTATTCATAATATGATACTCCCAGGTCACCCAAATCTGTTGAGTTTTTAGGGTTATTAGGCCTGGAATGCCATCTGCTGAATTGCTTGCTGCTGCTGCTAAATTAACATAAGCAGAAGCCGAGTTAAGGTATAATAAAATAAATATCAATTTCTTGGTTTTTTAAATATAATAATATCATAAGTGCTACCTTAAGTTATGTTTATTTATTTAGGGAAGCAGAAGTTGGTGAAGATGATGAATTATTTATTGGACCACCACCTCCTGATGTCGTCAATGAGGCTGCATCTGCTAATGATGCAGAACGTTTTGAAGAGGTCTCATATTTTTATTTATTAGGTTTCATATTTTGAAAATAACTTGTTTCGATATCTGTCAATATCATTTATTGAAAATAACTAAAAAGTGGCAAGAATTAGTACTTGACATCTGAATATTATCATCTTTGCAATTAGTTTTCTTTCAGATGATATGTATTTGTTTTATTTTGATGTATATTTATGTGATTAGGTGACAAGAATTATGGGAGCAGAGGTTGATAATCCATATGATATTGTTGGAGTCAATAGGAATATGGCAGCTGATAACATTAAAAAAAGGCAAGCTTTTTGTCAACAATGTTAATTATTCTTGCAATAATGTTAATTAATTACTGTAGTTTTCATTTGTTTTCAGATATTGGAAGCTATCTCTAATGGTTCACCCTGACAAGTGTACTCATCCAGAAGCCCACCAAGCTTTTATTAAATTAAATAAAGCTTTTAAGGATTTACAAGATCCTGTCAAGGTTACTATTATGGATTGTTTTATTTTGGATTTTTTAATCTACTGTATCTTATTGTCACTGGATTTTTATTTTATAGCGAAAAGCAATGGATGATAAAATTGACGAGAAGGAGGAAAAGGAAAGATTTAAGGTACATGATTTTAGCATAAAATTAAATTATTAATAATTACTTTTTTTTAAATCTTAAGTTTGTTGCTTTTCTTTTGTAGTTGGAGTTGAAAGCTATGCGTGAAGCTGCACAATGGAGACGTTTACAAGGTGACTTCTTTTTTATCTCATTACGAAGCAGCATGGCCCGTGCTACAAAAGAAAAGCAACAATATTGCAAAGAGTTCATCATTTCCTTTCAATCTAAACCTTCTATTTTCTACTTGTTTATGCTAAATCTCTAGTTCTATCTTTGAATCTAAACCTACAATTGGTATGAGAGCGAAAATCTTAATTGATAAGATCCAAATCAGTAGAGATTTAGCAAGTTTTAGCAAATTTTGAAAATTTGGAAAAAGAGCTGTGAAATTTAATTGTCAAAATTTTTGTTAGAAATCGATGTTTTGATTGGATATTCGTGTTTCTCCATTGATTCTAAGCACTTTAGAATCAAATTTCAATCAATTCCATCAAGTATTGCTCTCAATTTGAAGATTTTTGTGAAAAATATGAAAACTCAAAATTTTACCGAAAAATCCAAAATCGAAGCCTGATTTGATCCGTTTTGAGCTGTTTGATTGTATCAAACTGTTAGAAAAGTGATTTCTAACATTTTGTGATTTATATCATTGATTTCGGTCAAGAATTGAGCAAGATTGAATAAAAAAGATGGGTTTTTGAGTTTACCGTTCAAGTCTTCAGCTCCAAGAACAGTATCGGCAGGTGTTCGGCCCTCAAGGTGTTCGGCTCAATCAGCTTCTCGGCTAGATCTTCGGCTCATCAAGAGTTCGGCTAATTGAAGTGTTCGATCAATTCCAGTGTTCGGCTCCAAGACTTCGGCTCAAAGTTCGGCAATTGTTCTTGGTGTTTATTTTCAGCAATTGATCTCGGCTTCAATACCAATTCAATCTCGCCATTACAGATCTCGATTTACTTGATGTTGTGTTTGATTTCTGCTCAGATTTCACTTCAACTCCATTTGGTTCCGTGTTCTTGACTACTAGTTCCCGTCTTGATTTGGATCTCGCCAAATCCAATTGTTCTTTCCAAATCAACTGTTCGTCATTCTCACAAAGCCCAAGTTCAATTCAGACCCATCTTCTCGGCCCAAAGCAATTAAGGCCCAAAATTTTCAATAGTTTTTGAGTTCACTCAATGTTTTTTGGGCCCAAACTAATTCTCGACCAATTGAGATCACAACCAAATTAAGTTCTCAAATTTTTTTTCTCATTAATAACAAGTTTCGGTAGTCTTTTAATGGTTAAACAAATTTTCTAAACATCTATGATTTAAATGAAATTTTTTTAAATGCTTCTCAATGAAGAAATTTATTTGTCTAAGAAATGATTTATGATTTAAGAAATTTAAAAGAAATTCGTTTTATGATTTAAGAAAATTTTCTACTAAATTTTCTATTAAAATGATTAAGAAAACCATTTTGAGCAAATGGTTAGTAGAAAATGTTTAAATATTTTTTTTTAACATTTTAAATTTTAAATTTTTTTTTGATTTTAAAAGAAAATTTTCACATTTTTGAAACACGAGATCTTATACTTTCAAACCCGAGAACCGAGATCTTCTTCATATCAACCCAAGAAAGCAATCCATCTTCATAATCGCAAAAAGATGGATAAAGACCTTGCAGATGCGATAAAAGCTAGCAAATATTATAAACAACTTGAGACTGAAAAAGTGTTAGCTGAAGATGAAGAACAAGTAGCAAATTTGTGCTATATGCCAAAAGAAAATGCTGAGGTTTCTGTTAGATTCACTGAAAAGGGCAACAAGGAAAATGAGGTAATCCGTTCTCTCTTATCAAATTCTGATAATTCCATAGGTCCTGATACTTGTTTTGTTAAAACTCAGATATCTGAAGTTGATTCTTTAAAACATTTAAATACTCAACTTCAAGAACGTTTAAACGATCATACACTTAAACTCAACCAAGAAGTTTCTGAAAATAAAGCATTACTCTTGAAGATTGAAACTCTAACAAAAGATTCTGAAACAAAGCAACTTCAGATTGCTGAATTAACAAAGAAACTTCATGACACAAATACTGTTAATATTCTGAACATCGAAAAATATGCTTCTGTTTGTGCTGAAAATTGTATTTTGACTGATAAAATCAAACATCTTGAATGTAATTTTGGATCTGATTTACAAAAACAAATCAATATTTTTAATATTGAGAAAACAAAATTGCTAGATAAAATTACAGTTCTTGAAACAGATATTTCTTTGTCACAAACTACAAACGATGTTTTGAATATCAAAATTGCAAAATTTTCTAAACCTAAAATTTTTGATAAAGGAAAACGTGCGGTACAAGTTCCAATTAAGATTTACACCGGTGAATCTTCAAAATCTTTTACTAAAAAGGTCTAACAATTCACAACTTATTCTCTTCAAAAGAGTAAGTTGTTTGTGAAACCACAATCTTCGGAACCTTGTACTTTTAAATCCAAAAATGTTTTGAAATATTATAAAATTAAAAATAATTCAATTTCTAAAACAAACATTTTGAGGTATACAAGAAATGATATACTTTCATTAGCACCTAAAATAATTTTTAGATCATTGCCCATAACAAATCATGGTTTTGTCTGTAAAACCCCTATGAGCTCAAATGCAAAATGGATTCCTAAAACTTCAAAATCTCATATAATTCCTCAGAAATTATTTGAAAGTGAAACATCAAGTTTCAATTTTTCTTGGAATTCCGAATCTTTACATAAAATCGATACAACTTATCGATGGTTTCATTCTCATACTAATACCATCGGACCCAAACAAAAATGGGTACCAAAAGTTGTATGATTTATTATGCAGGAGAATGACTTATACACACTCAGTGTATAACTCGAACTTCAAAGAAATGGCTTTCAAGTACTTCAGCTTGGAACTCGGTCTTCAACGGACGATGGCTTTTGATCACATCAGATTCAGAACCCGCACCCAAAAGAAAGCACGAATCTCAATCAAACATAACCGTAAATACTCTTCTCCAACCCTCCGACGATGTTTAAGGTACGCTTTCAAACCTCAAAACTTTTTCATATCTTTGTTTAGTCGAGGGGGAGAAATACTAATTCTAGGGGGAGAATTATTATTTCTAGGGGGAGAAAAGTTAGAAAAACAAAACAAAATACCCATATTAAAACGTTTCATGTTTGTAACGTTAGTTTAAGTCGTTGTAATATCCGTAAACGATCTCTTTACTAGTTCCCTAGTAAAGATTGCATCTGTTTATTACAAATTCTTTTAACTCTCGTTACTAACTACTTCAAAAGACATACCTTCCCATGGTCTGCCAGAACCGGCCTTACCTTCCCAGGGAAAATTTTTCTGCCAACTGGTAAATGTGAGGGTATACGTCTAGGGTATAGAACTAGGTGAGTGCAAGGTGATGTGAAAACATGATAAATCTAAGAAAACACACCTTTGAGTGCATCCAAACCGTTAACAAACCGGGCAACCACACAAATAGGTGATCATTCATGCGTTGAATGCTTCACTAGACTTTACTGGCCTAGTAAAGCAAATGCACGCCACCACCAACTACTCAAATTCCTCTCAACAGGAATTTGTTTCATTTCATTAGGGGACGTAGCACAAAATCTACTGACTACTCATTCGGAGTTCGTCGGTATTGAAACAAAATAACCTCCTGCCCCGGGTTAAGTCTCTTTGTATGCACAGTGTGTCTAGTTCTCACCCCCAAGAATCTTTCCAATATAGGACACTTGCACTACAAACATGGATCTCCGTGAATCCATCGGAACACTCGTAGTGACATCACAATCTGATGTTTCACAAGGATCGAGTGGAAATCCTGCTAGAGCTAAAATCACGCCAACTCTAAACGCAGGTCACACATTTGAATCAACAGTTATGCAAACGACTACCGATTCATACCGTGTGTTAACGGATACTCTAAGTGAGTCCGGTGTTACCTAAAATCCATGTGAAACTCCTTAAATGAAACATCTTTTAAAAGGCTGATTAAAATGCACATGAGCGTAATAGTCCACTCTCAAATTACTCCTATGATCTGCTAAACCCAGCATGATCTTCCCCGGAGCCACCGACAATATAGGAACTAAAAAGTGAGGGTCCTAGGTCTAGGTGAGCAGAATCAAGTATCATGGGATCTTGATTGGCATTCTACCAAGCATATCTTTGTGATATTGCCGGAACATTCATAGTGATACCAAAAAATATTGGTATTCCACGATGATTGAATGGAAATCCTACCAGTGCTAACATCAATGCCAACACTGAACGTAGGTCACACAGTTTCAGTAACTGTCGTGTTAACGGGTAATCTATATGATCCCGGGTTACCCTGATTGTATGGTGCAATGATTTGATGATCGTACTCCAACATTATCAACAACGGTCAAGAAATCAAATGATAAACAATAGGACCGTTCTTTTACGTCATCAATAACGGTCAAGGAATTAAACGAAAAAACAACAGACCGTATTCTTACATTATCAACAACGGTCTGGGTTTTAATGATAAAATGTGTTATATATTGATTAATTAAAAAAATGAATATATAATTATTCAACACATTTTTATCAATGGTCATCGTCGTACTCAACTTATTCATTTCCTTAAATCGAAGATCCTTTCTAATTCCAACTCGCAGAACTTCACATTTTACATGATGAATCAGATAAATAATATTCATCATGAGGGGGAGAAGATACATTTCAGATATTCTTTTTATAAAAGAATTTAATGCATTCACCGAAAATTCTTTTTAAGCCCAATCTGTGGGAACAAATTATGGAGAATCCTTTAATTTTATGGAGATTATTGATACGTTAGCCCAGTTTACTCAGCATTAATAAGATATATGCACCTGTTAAGGGGGAGTAAACAAGAAACCAAAGATCTATGAAGATATCATACAACTCTCATAGTTGAATCAAGAAATTCGTACACCGGGGAGTAAATTTCAAAACGTTTAATCCAACTCCCGTGAAGAAATAATTGTTTGTTTGAGGGGGAGCGTAACCGTTATCAACATGTTACCCTAGCAAAAATTATCAAGAATCATAGATCGACATAAAGCCACAAACTTCAAGAAAAGACTTCCGCTGCTAATCTCTCTATCATTATGGGTCTTATTTTTCGTCGATCAATATGTATCTTCAGTCAAAAGTCTTCAAAATACATCTTGTTGGTTGAAAAGCTACAAGAAGTATTCTTTTTCACATCCAAAGAAAGCTCAAACTGATCCTGATACGGAATTATATAAACGAAAAATCTACAAGGTTCAGCTTTTGCTAAAGATGAAGACTTCGAAGATACGCTTCCCAGACTATTGTTACAAATGGGGAGATTGTTGGGTCACATTTGTTGTAACCAATAGTCTAGGGACCATTTTGTACTTAGTTGAAAGTTGGCCTAGGTATAAATAGTAGGTAGTAACCTAATGGCCATTAACCTTTGCCTAAATTTGTAACAGTGATATCAATATTGCAAAGAGTTCATCATTTCCTTTCAATCTAAACCTTCTATTTTCTACTTGTTTATGCTAAATCTCTAGTTCTATCTTTGAATCTAAACCTACAGTTACCTCAAAAATTAATATTATGTTATTAAAACAATATAAATATTTTGTCATTTTCCTACATCTCTCTTGAAGCATGTCCGCCCAGTCGGGCGGGCTTTGAAGCTAGTTAGACTATATTATATTACTCATAACTAAAAATCATACCATAATAATGCACTACATACTGGCATATGATAATCTTTCTAATTTGTGTTATCAATGTACTACGGGAATATTTTTGTCCTTTTCAAATGATGTCAAAAGGGTATCATGGGATCCTTTTAATGTGGTGGCTACCCTTTTTCTCCATTATACATCATCTCTAATTATTGTGTTTTTAAGAGTGATGTTACTAACAGAATATTATACACGTACAAAAATAATAATCTTATGTACCTTTTTCAAATAACTATCTATCAAGTTTTTATGAGTTTTAGGGGTGTTTGGGATTGCGAGTTTGAGCAAATTATCTGCTTATTACATCTTGATAATATATACAAATATTTTAAAATGAGTGTTTGGTAAAAGATTTGAAAAAAATCAATTATTTGTGTTTTCATATAAAATGAAGTTTTGGAAAAAACATGTGGGGAATCGTTTATTCTGTTTTGAAAATTAATTATTGCATGTTAAATATTAACTAAATAAATAATTAGGTTTGTCAAATACTAAAAAATGATAATTTGATTATTGAGATTAGATAATTAAATTCAAACACTATTTTTCATAATCATATTTTATAACTGTTGATTATTTGATTATCTATTATCAAAACGAATAATATATAGTTAACAAGCAATCATAAATATCACTTAAAAGAAGATAAGTGGATAACATTGTATGTTTTTATAGTTGAATCATAAAACATGTAATTACATTGCAACACACATGATATGGGTGGTGATTCGTACAGAGTAATATTTATCTATACAGAGCGATTTCATCTCAAATGATAATTAGGTCATTCCTTTCATTTTACCAATTTTTGCATTTCATCTCTTCCTTTAAGGATATTACTGTCATTTGATATAAATTTACTCTATATGGATAAAAATTGTTCTGTACGAATCACCTTCAATATATACGATCTAAAAATGGAGCCGATATGTACTAAACACATTAATTATGAGGTTTCCCCTCGATTAGTTTAAGTTGTTGATTTGAGACGCGACTACTTTTAAAAAGCATAGACTATTTAGAGCCGAGATAAACATAAGGATATACCACAATGAATTACCATTTGAGTGTGTTTAATGTAGGTGATTTGTATCACCAATATTATTTAAGTGTGGTGCGGAGTGCAAGGATGGTGCAGAGTAAGGATGGTGCGGAGTGCACACTTGTTTGAATTTATTCTGATTAAAATACACTGACACAACAGGGTCCGGGGGCAGCGCCCCTAGGAAAGGGGGTCCAAGGGGCAGAGCCCCTAGCTGGATCTGACCCGATTCCGACCCGGTTTTGGGCGGTTTTAGACAGTTTTAGACACTTTTGAAACTGCCATTAAGCAGTTCCATTCGGTTTTCCACAGAATATGGATTAAGCATGTTTTTGGTCATAATCATCATCTGATACGAATTTTCTCATAACACACACATAAATCCTCTGCTATTGCAAATTGTGACTTTATCTGATCGAATATTTCATAGTACCGATGAAATACTTTGATTTGAAAGTGTTTCACTACTTCACAGTTTTCCAAGTAAACGAAATCATTACGAAAATTTTTAACATTTAAAACCCGTTAACTAATTAAAATCCAACAAGACAGAGTTACAACTAAAGGACTGGCTAACATGTACATAGATAGATCGGCCATAAGGTTGCTTTCTGAATGTTTTGAGTGTAGCTAACAAAAGAAAATGGTAGGGTTTCTATTCAATTTGTCTTGCATGAAATAAATATACTCACAATACCATTTAATATGTTTCTGGTTGAGAGTCAAAGCATATTTGAAGTGAAGTACTTCATGTCTTCAAGAGTTCAAGACAAGATAAGAGTGAACCCATACTATATTTGTCCAATTAGCACCACAAATTATTTGTAAATTAACCACAAAATCACATTATTAATGCATAAGGTATATCATATTCTATGCATAGCTGTAGTGTACAATATTTGATATTGATTTAACTCATTTTATGTCGTGCAAAAAAAACATGAAATTAATATATGCAGCTAAACATATTTGGTGATAAATTATTAAACAATACTTTAAGGTTTAAATAAAAACTTATTTTTAAGAAGATATAAAAATAAAACATAACTAGAAAGACTTTTGTAGACCACGCGAGACAATGGAAAATTTCGTTATTTTTCAAGTTAAATATTAAATATTATTAAATCATATATTAGATAAAAACTTGTTTTTTAAAAAAAGATATAAAAAAATCTAGAAAGATTTAAAAGCATAATCTATGACACTTCTTTAAAAGTTAATCCGTTTGATTTGGCTTTTGAGTGTTTTTGATTTGTTACTAAATCATATTGTTTTTCAAAAGTGAATAACCAAAGTTTTGGCATGTTTAAAATTTTAAGTTAGTTGGGTTCTGAGTTCCGATCAACTATTTAAGCTGACTAATTACAAACAACTACTCATTTTAAAGGTAGTCTAAAGTTCGCGTAAGTGAACCTCTGTGACCACAAATTAAATTGTATATTTTGTTATTGTTTATTTTATTTTTTATTTATTTATTTTTTAAACGGCAAGTTAGTAAGTTAGTAGCTCGACATATGAAATGACATCCAAATGGTCAGTATGCATTCCTCGAACATATCTCCTTTTTTGGGGAATAAACTTCACCACTTTTTTTCTCCTAAAGAATGCCCCCAACACGTTTTGAACCCAAGACCTCTTGAAGGCAAACTCTACAAGATAATCTTTGGTGGTCACTGATCTAGACCAATTGATTATATTTTTTCTTGTTAGTGAATGAAGTTGGAATCTTCAGGACCAAATCTTACCATGCTTGTGGTTGATTTAAATTGATAGGTTAATGTGGGAAAGAAAAGGAACTCCATTAAAGCCAACAGCACGGCTCCTTATACTTTATCATAAAGCTTCTTTAATTTTGCATGAAAGCTAATAGACAAAAGAATCAAAAGTTATCTTCATCATTAGATGTATCTAATATGACATCTCAATTAAAATAAACAAAATCAGACTTTATTGTAGATATAAAAAATTGATGTTTCATACATATAGAATATGAATCTTCGATACGTTTTGGTTCCAAGTTGTATCTTTTATCTTTTAATAGGAAGGTTTAGACTGCTACGAGTTTTGTGTCGAGATAAAAGTTATATTATAATGATACAAAATATTAGAAAAAATCCCATGATCCACAATTTATACTTATACATATACATGTTGCGTGACAAAACTAGATAATGGATATGACACCTAGCATTTAGTAAAATCAAAAAGACGAATCTAGTATGGATGTTAAGTACGACAACGGCTAAATGGATTGTCAATTATGTAAATTTATATATTTGGATGACTAATGTGTAATCTTTTTATAAGCATTTGCTCTTAGGGTGTGTTTGGTACAGAGATTTGAAGGAAGGGAAAGGAAAATAAAGGTAAAGTCTCTTGTTTGGTTAAATGGAGAAAAGAATATGGAGAAAAAATATTTTCCTTTTCTCTAATTTCCATTCCCTAATAAATAAGGGGAAAAGAAGAGAATCACAAAACGAGAATTAAAAAGAAAACACGGAGATTAGAAAGCCCACCACAAAGCCCTCTTTTATTTTCTCTATACGTTAGCAAACCCTTCGTCGTCGTTGTCAATCCATATTCGTCCGAGCAATTTCGTCCGCTGCAATTCATCCGCTGCAATTTCGTCGGCAACAATTCGTCGCTTCTTCCAGGTTAATCTCGATATCTGTCTCTCGAACTCTATCTCTTTGTCTCTCAATCTTTATCTGTCGTTAGACTTGTGCAAACCCAACCCTATGTCTCTCGATAATGAGTAGCATATTTTTACTATTCGGAAACCTACGTCTACCTATTACACACACACATAGGGTGCTTTCATTGTAATAATACAAATACATATAATTATTTATCTATTTTACATAATTTGATTGTATATATGTATCTATTAATTATGTATCTATTATAATTATGTATCTATGTCTTTCATTTTATGCATCTGCTATGTATCAACTTTGTATTTTTTTTATTTTCTTTTTGAACAACATCAATTTTGTATCTATTATACATAATTTGGTGTAACAATTATGTATCTCTGTCACAGATTTGGTGTATCAGTTATAATAATTTGGATAAATACTTTCGATTGACTGTTTTATGAATATTGTGTAGTTGAGATGGCAAGATTACCATTGAGAAAAAGAATGATTGTCATAGGTGCATTTTATGCCATGTATGTTATGATTCGTTGGTGGATGATGCGTAGTCATCGTTTCCGTCGTTCGATTGAATCAAGATCGTTAAATACAAAATATTTAATGAGTTACCATAATAGGCGTGATAACATGGAGAGGATGGTGTATGAAAGTGATGTTACGAGTGTTGTTACATGCATCTGGAAAGTATGCAGGTGCTGACAATGGTCAGTTGAAGAAGATGAAAAGTTAATTGATGCGTTAATGGAGTTACATGCATCTGGAAAGTATGCACGTGCTGACAATGGTTTCAAACCAGGGAGTTCAACAATTACTAGATGTAAGTCTTCCTAACTCTGGTCTCAAAGAAGAACCACATATAAAGTCTAGGATGAAGTCATTGAAGAAGCACTTTAGCATTGTATATGATATGGTGTATACAAGTGGGTTCGGCTGGAATGAAGAAAAAAAATGTATTTACACTGAAGATAGTGTATGAGATGAATATGTCAAGGTATGTTCTAAATATACATTTAAAAAATGAAGAAGCATGCTTATTTATTTATTTTTTCTAATTGTCTTGTAGTCTCACAAAGGTGCTGGTAAATATCGAGGCAAGCCAGTTGCATTCTATGACAATCTGTGTATCATCTTTGGTAAAGTAAGAGCAACGGGTTGTAAATCGACTGATCTTGGAGAAGATGAAGAATTCATTCCAGAGACGCAAGCAACTTCCCCAATTGATCCTCATGACTTTGATTTCGTTGAAGAGGGCGTTCAAGATGACAGTCGGTCTGGAGTACCAACAAATAATGTAATAAGCAAACGTAAAAGACGCAAAATCACGTATGGCGATGAAATATATCGGGAGTCGTGCAAAGAGATGAAGGAAGTCATTGGTAAGTTTGGAGAAATTATTGGCGAACATCTGAGTAAAGAAGGTTTTGAGACTCGTGAAATTTTTTAGAAGGTTAGTGATGAGTTGAAAGTTTTACCGGGTATTACAATGACTAAACGTTTTAAAGCATCTAATTTGATTGGAAAGGATGTCCTTCTAGGACGGTTATTTCTTGGATTGACACAAGGAGAGAAAATATGCATGGTAGAATCTTACACCAATGGCTCTATGGGATGATTGTTTATGGTTCAAATATTGTTCTTGGTTACATTGTGGTTTTAAGTACTTAGAACTGTATTTTTTATTTTTTTTTACATTTTGATTGAAATGATGTTTTTGAAAGTGACAATAGTTTATGTTTTTGGATGTTATTATTGATTTATTAATGCACTTTCGTTATTACTTTATCCATGAATTTTGTATGTTATAATAATGATTGTTGTGGGAAAAAAATATGTTTGCTAATTATAAAGTTTGTACAATTCTCTACTGATTTTTTTGTTATACCAAACAAGAGAAATGATTCTCTGCTGTAATTCTCTGTTGAAGTCTCTATGCTACCAAACAGAGGAGTCAATTCTCTCTCTCCAGACTAATTCCCTTTCTCTGCAATTCCATTCTCTGCAACCATTTCCCTACAATTTCATTCTCTGTACCAAACATACCCTTAGTTGCATCTAAGCTCTGTTCACTTAGCTACACGGATGTTTTTACATAAATGTTTTCTCAGTTATTTAAGCTTTAAACACTATAACCAATTACACCAGTTAAAAGGGTAAAAGGAATAATAGCAAATAATGACAATCAATTTTGTTTCAACTTTTACTTAGGTAAACAATAAGTGGAATATCACCAAACAACTTGAATTTTTTACCTAAATTTTCACTTAAATAATATATTTCAAGTTAGTTGTCATTGTTTGAATTTGATTATTGACAAAAAAAAAAAAGCAATTTTATATAATATAAATTTGATTTTTAATTCTAAGACCTTTCTTAATATTTTTCAAATTAGAAAAAAGAAAATGATATTGCCAGGTTTTTAAAGTTGTGGTTAAGATTTTAAGATATGCATTGAAAATTTATATCTATACTAGGTTAAAACCTGCACGATGCGGCGGGCTGCGAACTATATATTCCAGGTGATTAAAAGTCCATTGGTTACATATTTTTATAACGAATACAATACATAAGCATGAAAAATGTGCATAAAATATAGGTAACACGATAAACCTAATTAAGTATAAAATACAGGGAAGAAAAGTCTGTTTATGCGTGTTACTCATCATGTAAAACCTCTCGATACACCATGTTTGATGTGTAAACTCCGTCGAGATTAAATTTTTTTACTGGAGTTACCAATACTTTTGTATTGTCACGTGAAATTCCTCTTGAAAGGGCAACGTAAAGTTGCCCATGCGAGAACACCGATTCCGGCAGATAAACGCCCACGTTTGGAATTGTCTGTCCTTGGGCTTTGTTGATTGTCATCGCAAAGCTTAACCTAACCGGAAACTGTTTTCTTTTCAACTTGAAAGGAAACATGTTGGCTTGACGGAGATAGGGGTATTCTTGGCAAGAAAACCCTTTTTCCAGCATGCTGGCCAACGGCTATTTCCGCATTAATTAGGTTTGGCTCAAACTTTCTGCATATAAGTCTCGTGCCATTACATAATCCCTGGGAGAACATGCGGGGGAATACCACTGACATTAAGCGAGTTCAAAAATTCCATAGGATGAAATCCGTATCTGTCATCCTAGGCTTCATCGAAACTGTAATATATTTATTCCACCCCACAAAATGTATCGATCAACCTCTCGTTAAGTTCATCAAGATGGTCGTTTTTGGTTGATAAGATAACCCGAGAAATAATATAATTTGGTGAATTTCCGTTGACCCGCAGAGAATGAAATATCGCATTGATTAGGTCTTCCTTGGACCGAGCGATATCCTTGTACGGAATGGTCATGCCATCTGGAATTCGCATATACTTTTTGAAGGATTTATGTGCACAGATAAGTACACGTGTCACCGTGTCCAATGTTATAAGGCACTAAAGGGTCACACCACTACACACCCAACAAAAGTCAATCTATAAGTATTTTAGTTGACTAGATTATTTAATTTTCTCGTCTAAATAATAATAATTAGTATTAAACATTTAATTTAAACCTAATGATTTTAATAGCTATTTAAAATCAAGATAATTTTGAAATTAAGGAGGAAATAAGAAATCAGTTTATGGGTAATTTAATAATTATCAGTTTGGTAATTTAAATTATCAGTTTATTTATTTAATTATTCTGACATAACCCAAAAGTCGTGACATTGTGTTTATTTTAAAAAGGGGTTCCGAAATTTTTTTTATTTTCGGAAATTTTTTATTTTTAAATACACAAAACACAAGACTAAGTCTTTGGGGTTATGACATAAGCAATTTTAAATAATTGCATGTATTTTTTTATTTCTTTAATTTACCTTATTTGAAATAAAAAGATGGTGATTATAAACAGTTTGTTTAGAAAATCAAGTTTTAATAATTGATAATGGTAATTATAAACAGTTTGTTTAGAAAATCAAGCTTTAAAATTAATAATGGTAAAGTAAACAGTTTGTTTAGAAAACCAAGTTTTAAAATTGTAATGACGATATAAACAGTTAGTTTATAAAACCAAGTTTTAAGAGGTAAAATTAAAAGTGGGATTTATAAACAAGTTCATGTTTATAAAAACCAAGTAATCTTAAAAGGTTAAAAACTGGCTAACGTTTTTCGAACAAAGGAAAATCTTTTTTTTGAAAATCTTAGATCAGAGCGCAACCCACCTAATGGAACACCTCACTTGTTCAACGATATTCACATTGTAATGAGAAAGAGCCTTAGATGTGGATTCAAATCATTGCGAGTGTTAGGGTGCGTAGAGTCTTGTGATAATCATGATGCGAATATCATTCGAGTATATAGAACAAGATCCCTGCTCCATGTCTATTACTCTAATTAAGAAATATCATGATGCGAAAGGAAAATCTGTTAGTGTTATTCATTTATGAATATTATCTCTGGATGTAAGAGTTCTTATAACGTGATTATCCTAAATGTCTGGCTAGGGACCGCTTTAGGCCAACGATGATCAGTAAGTGATACATAACTTGCACAAGTGGGAGTTTGAAGGATTTATGTGCACAGATAAGTACACGTGTCACCGTGTCCAATGTTGTAAGGCACTAAAAGGTCACACCACTACACACCCAATAATGGACAACCGAATAAAGTAAGTTGTGTGGAATAATTAACTAGTTAAGTTAATTATAAAGAAGAGAATAAATAATAATAAGTTAATTATTATTTAAGAGGAAGGTTATTTATTAAGTTAAATATTTCACGCACAGTTAATTATAGACAATTAATTAACTAGTAAAAGTCCAAGGGTTTAAAGTGTTAATAGGAAGTTTAATTATGTAATTAAACATAATTAAACTCCAAGGACCTAACGGTAACTTAATCCCTTATAAATAAGGGACTAAGGTTAGGGTTTAAGGGTTACACATTACAACACAAAAGAACCCTAGACACCTCCTTCCCTCCTCCCCCTCTCTCGGCCGAAACTCAAAAACCCCATAGGGTTTTTCGGTTGGTGTTCGACCAAAACACACACACACAGACAAGTTCTTGTGTGATACTTTGTTGGTACAACGCGATCTTGCAGCGTGTTCAGGTGGTGCAGTAGAGGTGGATCATTCTTTAGCAATCTAAAGGTAATGTTCTTCATCTGTTTCTTCTTGTGATCTCATTGCATAGTAGAGATCCGGTATGTAAGATTCAAGTTCCGGCATGTGAATCCTATTAGGTTTCCCTACACTTTTCATCGATGACTTCTTCATCCCCATCTCCGACTCATAAAAGAAAATCGGAAAACCATGGATCCGTCCACGCTCGCATATTAAGAGTCAACCTTATCTTCTTAATCACAGACCATAACGGTGACATTCTTAGACTGGAAAACAAAACAACATATAAACAGAAGGTGGCATAAGAGTTACACTTGTTTACCTAGCTGCTGCAATGATTGCACCAGTAGACAGTTACAAAATTAATGTACATTTACAAAATTATGTGAGAAAAATTATATTATAAACTTGAAATGAATCGATTTAGCAGGTTTTAAGCTTTTATGTCGCTTTATACAACTTTCGACCCGTTTAGCCCGTCCGACGTGCAACCTAGATAACTATTTTTTTATATAATTACACATTTGACCCGTTATCAATAAAACCAGTTTATCTAAAGGGTGCAATAAATTGTTCTAAAAAAATTAATTAATTAAGAGTTGGTTGGTATTGCTACGCCATAACATATTTGAAGTAGTTAAATCCACATAAATGACTCCACCATCTTGTAATTTGCCGATTGTATTCCCAATTTACTATGAGTGTTGTGCCTTCTGCAAAAAAAATAATTGTCGTGATGGTTAAATAGCATTGCTTTTACTTGTGAAGTCAAATTAGCGATGCTTTTTGATTATGTTGTGCTGCTTGTTTCAAATCGGCCGTCTAAAAAAATAATTAAATCATTGATCATAAAAACGATGAATCATCGTCAAGATTCCACTTACCACAATTTTTGATTACATAATTTTGCTTTTTTTGTTCTTCCTTTTCATCATTCCATCTTTGTGGTAGTTTTTCAACAATACTACGGGTCCTTAGAGCATACCCTATCAGTTATTATGATGAATAGAATGGAGAGGAATAGTAAAATCAAAGGCAGTCGACTTAGACATGTCACAAATTCATTTTGTAATCGGAAAATTTACTTCCATTTTAAAAAGACAAATGATTAATCGACTAGAACTTGTTGATTGAGACCATGTAACTGAGGCACCGACAAGCACAATCCTAACACACTAAAATGATTAATCGAATCATATCAAAGTCAATTTTAAGTTTCAATCTTAAACCCTATATTAAGTAATTAAGAGGAACTTACAAAGCAATCAGGTGAAGATGTACTTCTTGAAGGGTTTCTATTAACACTGATTGACCACTTGGGTCAACCTCCTAGTCACTTGGTTCGAACCACACTGACCAAGAACATGAAATTGTTCTTGACCCGTTAAAACCAACTAGCTGATTTAATCCCGAAAAGCGGAACTGAGATTAAACCTAATCCTTAAACCCTAAAGGATTGGGATCTTGGAGATCTAGATTAGATTAGCAAGAAAGAAACCTTGTACGAAATACCCGAACACACACACACACACACTTGTGTGTGTTCGCCAAATACCAAGAACCCTAGGGTTCTTGGTTGGTTTCGGTCGAACAAGAGGGGGGAGGGAAAAGGGTTTCCCAAAACATACCTTAGTTAATGCTTAAGATACATCCACTGATGATGAACACGACGAGAAACCTTCTAGTTGGTTGATGCAGTGATCTTGGATCTTCAAGGACTTGAAGAACACGAAGAACGAAGAACACAAAGCCTTGTGTTCTTCCTCCTATTCGGCCGAAACTAGGGAGAGGGGCTAGGGTTCTTTTTCGTGTACAATGAGCAACTAAACAAGGAACCCCAAGCCTTCTATTTATAATAGAAGGACTTTCACTTAGGGACCTTCTAGTTTAATTAATATTAATCATTAATTAAACTTATTCCTTTTACACTTTAAACCCTTGTAGTTTAACTAGTTTATTATCTTTGCATTTAACTAATAAATGTCTAGTATTAATACACTAATAATTCGGTACCCATATACACGAATTATATACTTGTATTTATACTTTTAATAATTAATTATATAATAACCTTTATATAATTTATACAACAATATTATCCAATTGCTATATGATTTAATACCTTTAAATCATATCATGGATAATCCATAATTAACACATCGTATATTTACTCAACTAGTAAATGTACAAATACTTGTATTAATTAGTTAGTTAAACTAATCTAGTAATAAGTCAAACTTGACTTATACTTAACTTGATTCATAAATGACTATTATGAATCAATCCTCTTCTCAGTATCATTACATATCTTACTCGTATTACATGCACTCACCGGTGTGACCCTTAAGTGTTTCGTAGGCATGGATGTATCATCATAGGTTGACTAACTGTGCACATAAATCCTTCAGACTCCCACTTGTGCAAGTTTGTAACCTTTATCTTAATGATACGAGCTACAATGGCCTTCTAGATGGGCATGTAGGTAACCAACCCCATAAAAACAGCTTATGTAACCCAGGTATAGTTTTGAAAAAACTCTTTAATAGCGTCTCCTAGTAAAGAACACTCTGTCTCTACTTCTTGGGCAACTATGTTAGGTTTATCCCTTACAGCACGATATTTGTGATAACGAATACGAGCATGGTAGAAAATATCAACTCCTGTATTCGAAATCATTTCATGACTTCTTGATTCAAACTGTTGTGATAAACGACAAAGAACAAATCAGTTCGTTTGGGCATGGCCATGCACTTTCCAGTCATCTCATCATGTGTAACGCCCTGAAATTTCAGGGAATTAAATAATAATTTATATTAATTTGAAATTACGTGTTAGTTATCTATTCACTCCTTATGTGACGAAGGTGTATCGTTATGTATTTAATTATCGAGTTATTATATTAAATTACTTTGTAATAAATGTGTGACGTTTCGAGGATTATAAATTATGTGTGAAATTTAATTAGGGATGACATTTTATGATTAAGGCGTTTTATGTGTGAATTAAATTACCAATGAAATAATATATTCTGTATTTAATTAATATACGTTAATTCTTTTAGGCGACATATTTTATCCCGAGCTTAAGTTCTTTTGTGTGTGCTTCCTACTCGTGTAAATGTTTTTTTATATGCTCGAGCAAGTGGCGAGGCCGGCCAAATGCCCGGGTCGAGCCATTTATTTTCCTTCTTTCTTCCTCTTTCTTTTCTTCCTTCTCGTCTCGGGTGGTATGATCTTGAGTGTAGTAGCCCAATCCCGGTCCAAGCCTTGTCCAAGTTTGGGAATTATGTGCGCAGACTTGTGATTGGCCCGAAGTGTAAGACTTCTGGGCTTGAGGCCTCAAATCAATTAGGAAAATCATTAAGAGCCTAAACCCTCTTTCACGCCCCTAATCCTCAACCCTATTCAGCCGTATCTTGTTCTCTCATCCCCCAAATTCGTGCAGCTGTGAAGAGCATCTCCAATCGTGATTTTTCTCCTTCCTGACACCGAGCAGAAGCAAGCAGAGACCGGTACCTTGTGTGTGTCCAATTCGAATTCAAGCAGGGAAGAAGCAACCTAGATATCGAGCAACGAAGAGGTGTGGTTGGGACTGTTTTGATCGAGTCGGGGTGTTAGTTCGGTAAGGTTTATATTTCTATTTCGTATCTGGAATTCCTTGTAATTCTCAATTCCCAATTGTGCTAATTGGTTAATGTTGCGGTCCGTTTCTAGACGTCTTAGAGGCAGAATTGGGAGAGGGCCGTCTCACAGAGATTTGTAGCCCTCTGAGTTAGCTTTCCAAATTGACCGAACACTCGTTAAACGGGTTTATGGTTTGGGAGTTACGGTCCAAACAGTAAGATGCCGCAGTGATGTTATAGGCTATTTTTATACTCGTTTATAAACCTTTTTGTTTGTTTCTGATTTTAATCTAGCGATCCCGTGACTAACCTGTTCTGACTAATAAGGGTTTAAGGGCTACGTGTTTTGATGGTTTGATACCGAACCCGAGTTGGGATCAGTTTAGTTGCGAAGTTAGTTTTTGCTGTCTCGTTTTCTAATCGTTTTGTTGTTTACAATTGGCTTAGATTATCTTAGAATCGTTATCGTTTTGAGACCGGGTAGATACCTGTGAATCAGAAGCTCGAGGCTAAGCCTCTGGTTGTCCTGGAGGGTTGGGCTGTCTAAAGCGTTTTCATAAAATCGGAAGATTATAACCAAAGGGGAAACCGAACCCGTATGGTTCTCGGTTTCCCGATCGAGAAAATTTTTACAAATTAAACCGGGAAATTGTAACGTCTAGTTTTTATACAAATCAGAGTTTAAACCTTTATAACTGTGATGTAGAAAGGCTGTCGGGTAATGAATTCTAATGCTCGGGTTTTCGGTGACGGGTCGGGTTGCTAAATCGATTTGTTTAAATCAATATTTTCTGGCAGAATCTGCCTTACTGTTCCACCCTGTTTTGAGATACCTAAAATAATCTTTTGAGTTTTTGGCCCGTGATGGGACCTTGGTTTTTGAGTTAACTTTCCAAAACCGCAACCCTCTCGTCAATCCGAATTACGGTTTAAAAGTTATAGTCAATTTAGTATGCTGCTGTTAGGAAAATGACCTGTGCAGCATGTCTGTCTTGCATCACTGTTTTGAGACACTTAGAGTCTGTTTTGGCCAGTGACCGTCTCACAGTAAATTGTAGTTCTGATTGTCTAGTTGTAGTGGTAAAAAGATGGGAAAAATCTAATGAGCCGTTTAGGAGTTATGGCAGTTTCCGTGAGACTGACAGGTGCTGCCAGTTTTCTGAAATAAGCCTTCGGGTAGAATTTTAATTCAGGGTTTCGTTTTTGGTTCTAGGACCGTCTAGGTGATAACGTACTGTACTTTTGACTGTCGGGAATTCTTTGGAGCTTACGTTTCTCGAGGTGAGTATTCTCACCGTGTATTCAGTTATAACGTTATACATACATGACTTATATGTTCCATTACTTGCACTATATTTGCTATCTGGGTTTTGATCTATTATCTGAGTATCTGAGCATCTGATTTTATTTTACTTTTCTGAGTATCTGTGCTACTACTTGGTAGGGCATCTGAGATAATTATGTTAAAGAGATAACAACGTAATAACAAACATCTGAGTTTTTGGCTATATGCCTGGGATCACCTACCGTCTGAGTTTTGGGATTATTCCCGTCTGAGTTTTGGGATCACTCCCGTCTGAGTTTTTGGCTTATGCCTATCTGAGGTGTGAGGAGGGGCGAGTTTGATCTCTCGTCCCAAATCAAACAAGCGCGCTATATAAATTAAAATCTGAGTAATAAAATCTGAGAAATAAATCTGAGTAATTAATCGAGTAGTTTCTGACTAGGAGTACACCGAGGTGCTCTCATGTGTTGTATGTTATGATTGTTTGCATTTTGAGAATTATTCACTCAGCTTCTCCAGCTGACCCAAACTTTCCCCCACATTGTTTCAGGTACCAGCAAAGGAAAGGAGAAGGTGGACGGTTGACCGCTGTATCTTTTCATTACTGATGTGGACATCATTTAATATTTTAAAACACTTTACTTTATCTTAACTATTTCCGCAATAAATACGTTTTAAATGTTAAATATTAATATCTGAGATTTAATTATGGGACCTTTTGATTATAATTTTATTTTCAAAAATTTTAAAAATCTTGTAAATTTTGGGTGTTACATCATGTCAAAGGACCCATAAATATCTCTCCTAAGAAGGAGGTGCAATTACCATCTTTATATATTTTGATTCAAAATACAAATTCCTTTGTACCCAGTAAGGCCTCGTATGACAACCATATTTCAGAATTGTCTAAGACGAACCAAAGCATATTAGTCAATGTATCCCAAACCAAATACCTCAGGCTTAAGGACAATCCTAGTGAATAATACTTTTGAACTTTTCAACCACGAAGTATTATCACGGTGGTCAATCCAATATTCATCGAGCTCCAACAGAATATCACCGATATTTGGTTTACACAGAACTTGTGTAGCTATCTTCGAAGAACTTCGAATCTACCACCAAATACCGCGATGACGTTAACGTCCCATCAAGGTTCCCACCAAGACGAGTAGTCACGGATTTATATCTTTTTGAATAAATAGACTTTTATTCATGGATGTTGTAAAACATACAAATTCTGAATAACAATGATACTAACTCATGTATCATTCCTCACTAGATATAAATAGTGACTTATTACTGGATCATTACTTATTCCTTGCGTTTGTGTTGATTGCTCAATGACCCCTTAATTGTAACTTTTATCACTAATTACAGTTAGTCATTTCTATTAAACTAAAGACATAAGACGAGTATTTTAAGAATACTATTACTTTTGTCTTTGCTAGATATTGTTCGTGCAACATTTAGAACATATTCTAGTCTTGCCTTTTTACATGATTCAATAAACGTAGGAGGATTGGAAAGTTACTCCTTTAGTTTCTTGAATCTATAAAACTTGCCTTGTAACTAAATCTTTTTTAGCTACTTGATTTGTAGAAATTCTTACTAGTTAAAGAAATTTCCTTAAATGATTAATCTTGTTCACTGGAGTGTGAACATCCTATTAGATATGCAATAATTAATCACAAGACTTGTGATCACGCTATTAGGTTTGCAATAATCCAATCAATGATCATTTATTTCTCTTAACTCTTTGGCTAACGACTTGGTAAAACCTTGTTGTCCATGTCCTAACTAACTTTACTATATTCATTAGTACCTCTAGTGAATATGTTAGTCATAGCACCCACTAAATTTTATGGAAATTAAGCATAACTTAAACTACTTCTTTTGACCTAGTCAAAACTTATAGTTTAATCCTTTAAGAATTAATCAATTATCAAAGTCATCCTTTGGATTTGCGAATATCCAACATTACTGATAAGGGAATCATGACTCTCACTGATTACTGTATCTAACAAGTATGAAACACTTGAAACGGTACTTCCAATTCTTAAGTGTATTAGTATCTTTTAAGAATCTTATATAATGCCAAAGTCATTTCTTGGATTTCTCAAATATCCATTATTCCTATTAGGGAATTATGACTTGATTAAATATTGTATTTATTACAAGTATAAAAGACTTGCAACAATATCTTTTTAATTCTTAAATACTTTAATATAGTTTGTTTCTTTCTAAGAGTTCATTTAAGTCATTTCTTGGATTTCTCAAATATCCAATTATTCCTATTAAGGAATTATGACTTGATTAGGCGGTATTGATGTAGTGTATATATATATATATATATATATATATATATATATATATATATATATATATATATATATATATATATATATATATATATATATATATATATATATATATATATATATATATATATATATATATATATATGTTTATATACTTATGAAATTGTTATTATTATCATCGGGTCTAAAACCCATGTATCTCACGAGACTATTTTGTTTCACGTACTACGTTTATTTGTGGCTGTGTACTCAGGTACAGGTTTGAAGTGTTAGAAGGTTGCACTAGAAGTGGCCTAGAGATGTTTAGCTCGGGAGCTATTAGGTAGATCCCGTTGCCTATGGTTTTGATATACTTACTGAATTATAAAATCTTGGTGCTCGTGGAATCACCATCTCATGCCGGTCATCATCACTTTCCATCTCCTCCTGCAATAAACGATTGCAAAAGTTGGATTACTCGTAATGTACTTTACAAGTATCTTAAAAGTGATTAAGAAGTGTGGTTGTGTTACCTGAGGAACTTGCGTTTCCTCCACCACCACTTGCACCCTTTGGACAATTCCTTTTCCAATGTCTAGCCTCACCACACTTGAAGCACCGATTCTCGGTCCTCGCTGTGTTAGGCTTTACCTTCTTGACCTTTTGTTTGACACCTTTACCATTTGGCACTCCTTAGCTAGGATTGGTTTTACCCTTTCCTTTATCACCATGTCCTTTTCTCTTCTTGCCACCACCACTGCTATTACCAATCATTAGAACATCCTTAGATTTGGTCCCCAAACTCAATTCAGCTGTCTTGAGCATGGAATGTAGCTCAGCAATGGATTTCTCCATATTATGCATATTGCAGTTGACTATAAAAGGCTTGTAGTCATCAGACAATGAATTGAGTATAGTGTCTTTTGCCATTTGCAACGGTATGGGGTGACCAAGTCTAGCCAGGTGATCCATGTGCCCTTTCATTTTCATGACGTGGGCACTCACCGGTGTTCCTTTGACCATCTTGCAAGAGTTGAAGGCTCGATTGATGTCGAACCTCTCAGTGCGAGCTTGCTCTTGAAATGAATCCCTAAGTTGCTGGATCATCTCAAATGCAGGCACATCCATAAGTCCTGCTTGTAATTCTGGACTCATGGTTGCGAGCATTAAACAGCTCACATCGAGCTCATCACTGACATGCTTATCATAAGCTTGCCTTGCTTCAGCTCTAGCATTCGCGGCAGGGACATTAGGTACTGCTCTTTCTAAGACATACCACTTTCTCTCATGCCTGAGCACAATGCGAAGATTGCGCTCCCAATTGAGAAAGTTTGACCCAGTCAACTTGTCTTTTTTCGAGGATTGAGCGAAGTGAGAGATTATTGGTACTTGTCGTTGTGGTTGTTGCTGCCATCTACAAATCAAACCCAATTTAATTAGTAATCATCAATAAACATTCTCTAAAATATATTATAAACCCATAATTAATATTTTAGGCCTAGGATCCATATATCACATTGTAACACCCTAAAATTTACAAGATTTTTAAAATTTTTGAAAACAATATTATAACCAAAAAGGTCCCATAAAAATTCTCCCAAATATTTGTTCAACATAAAAATGTATTAAATGCGGAAATGTATTAAAGAAAATTCATAGTTTTTAAAATAGTAAAACGTTTCACATCCGCACGTTGTACAGCCGTCAACCGTCCACCTTCTCTTTCCCCTTGCTAGTACCTGAAAATGGGAGGGAGATTTTTGGGTCAGCGGGGAAGCTGAGTGAATAAACTCAAAGTATAAACAACTACAACATACAATACATGAGGGCACACAGGTGAACTCCTAATCATTTACCACTAAGTTAATTTCTCAGTTTTTGTATCTTTTAAATTTATATAGCGCGCTTGTGTAACTCGAGTCGAGAGATCAACCTCGCCTCTCCTTACACTAAAATGCCACAAGGGCCCACACAGAATTTGCCACAAGGGCCCACACAGAATTTGCCACAAGGACCCACACAGAATTTGCCACAAGGGCCCACACAGAATTTCCACTGAGATTTGTTAATTATTTTTATGTTTCCATTCCTAATATAAACCACACAGATAGCCCTATCACTTAGTAGCACAAAATGACTTGGTACCGGCTCAGATACTCGGCACGTCCGTCTCAGATCAGTAGTATATAAAACAGTTACTCAGAAAACAGATCAACACACAGAAAGTACAGCAGATCAAGCAGTTAACCATATGAGTCATGCACGTATTGTTATAACTGAATATACGGTGAGAATACTCACCTCGAGAAATGTAAGCTCCAAGGATTCCCGACAATCAGAAGGATAGCACTTATCTCCTAGACAGTCCTAAAACCAAAAAGTGAAACCCGCAATTAAAATCCTACCCGAGGTCTTATTTCAGAAAACTGGCAGCCCCCGTCAGTCTCACGGAAACTGCCATAACTCCTAACCGGTTTATTAGATTTTCCCCATTTTTTTACCATGGCTAGAAGACAACCAGAACTACAATTTACTGTCAGACGGTCACTGGCCAAAACAGACTCCAAGTGTCCCAAAACAGTGATGCAAGACAGGCCTGCTGCACAGGTCATTTTCCTAACAGCAGCATACTAAATCGATTATAACTTTTAAACCGTAATTCGGATTAACGAGCGGGTTACGGCGTTGGAAAGCTAATTCAAAAACCAAGGTTTCATCACGGGCCAAAAGTTCCAAAGGTTACTCTAAGTACCCCAAAAACAGTCGTGAACAGAGGGTAATTTCTTCCCCGAAACAGTGATTTAAAATTATGATATAACAATCGACTCAACCCGGTGGAACCCAACACCTTTAGATAATACCTACAGATTTACAATTCAGATTGCTATTTGATGATGAATTCTAAAAGCCCACGACATTAACAAATTTCCGTTTGGGAACCTAGAACCCTACGGGTTCGGTTCCCCTTCGGTCATATTATTCGATCCTCATTAACAGCAATAATCAACAATCAACTCCACCCGACAACACAACCCTAGACCCCTCCCCCAACTACTAATCAGTACACCCATACGGTTTCTATCAAGGACAGGACCGGAAGTTACCAAATACAAGAATTCTGCTAGACTCCGGGCAAACCGCGCGATGCCTTCTCCGAATCTTCTCCTATTCCTGATGGTTACCGAATTCTACACAGGATATGACACACATCAAAATAGGATTTATGGGAGGAAAACAGAATCGAATAGGTGAGATTAAAAGGAGAGTACTATCGCTTACCACACGATTTCTCTTTAGCTCTTATTTCCGACGACTAATAGAAGGAACCGAACTGATTTTCGGTGGTTTAACACGGAAGAAACGAATCAGAGAGATGCACTTGATGATCTGCGAATGGAAGGTTTTTGGTATGAATGTCGATGGAGAGGAAAGGATGCGACTGATATGATGAGGGTTTAATTGATCGATCGTTTCCTAATTGCTATTGAATGTCGACATAATGTGGCCCCTTAAATTCCGGCCTAGAACACAATGGGCTAGCCTTGAATCTTCTCAATACTTTCGGCCCCAAAGACGTGCTCGGCCCACACAGAATTCGTTGCATACAAGTGGTCTCACTAGGTCCAATCTCGAGGAAGCTATACCGGATTATACTACACGACACATAAGTCCGGCCCCTTGGCCTAACGGCCGGGCCTCGATACATAATAAATCTCGATCACAATACGGGAGTTTTCACTAATTAAAACTATACCAAATACTGGAATTTAAATGATGTGAAACATTCAAACGTCAACGAGATAAAACGTCACTTAATAAATCACCTCAGATACCAAATAACTAATACTATAAAGGTTTAAAGGATTAAAATATAATGAAATTGAATTATAAAAATTCGGGCGTTACAACTCAATCCCACTAGAATCAGACTTCGTCCTCGAAGTCATCGCTCGGAAATAGCTCGGGGTAGTTCTCACGCATCTCGGACTCGGGTTCCCATGTCCACTCGGAACCCTTACGGTGCTGCCACTGCACCTTAACTAACACAATTTCCTTATTGCGCAAGGTCTTGACCTTACGGTCAAGAATCGCAATCGGGTGCTCAATGTAGTTCAACTTTTCGTCAATCTGAATATCTTCTAATGGCACCACCACAGACTCGTCGACAATACATTTTCGCAGTTGTGAAACGTGGAAAGTATTATGAATAAGATGGAGTTCTTCTGGTAGATCAAGACGATAAGCAACTTTACCAACTCTGGCGATCACCTGGTAAGGACCGATGAAACGGGGTCCCAACTTTCCCCTCTTCCGGAACCGGATTACTCCCTTCCACGGGGAAACTTTGAGCAACACATAATCTCCAACCTGAAATTCTAGAACAGCACGCCTTTTGTCTGCATAACTTTTCTGGCGACTCTGCGCCGTGATCAATCTCTCACGAACCATCTGAATCATCTCGGTAGTCTTCAACACGATCTCAGTACTACCCAATACTTTGTGCCCGACTTCACCCCAGCAGATAGGCGTTCGACACTTCCTACCGTATAACATCTCAAAAGGTGGTTTACCTAAACCAGAGAAAAGATTAGGAAATCGATCCTACACAAAATTAAAGGGGGAAAGAAAAGTTAATAACTTACGGATGCTTGAGTGGTAACTGTTGTTATAAGAGAATTCCGCCAACGGTAAATACTTATCCCAACTACCACCAAAATCCAGTACACATGCTCTCAGCATGTCCTCGAGCGTCTGAATTGTCCGCTCACTCTGACCGTCCGTCTGTGGATGAAACGCGGTACTGAAATGAAGTCTCGTGCCCATCTCCTCTTGGAATTTCTCCCAAAATCTCGATGTAAAACGAGTGTCTCTGTCTGATACAATAGAGACTGGTATACCATGTCTCGCCACAATCTCGCGAACAAAAATATCTGCCATCTTCTCAGCTGATGAACTCTCCCGAATCGGAATAAAATGAGCACTCTTAGTCAAACGGTCAACGACTACCCAGATAGCATCATATCCTCCTGGCGTTTTCGGTAACTTGGTGATCAAATCCATAGTAATCTGTTCCCACTTCCACACTGGAATCTCTAATGGCTGCAGCATACCATGTGGTTTCTGGTGCTCGGCCTTGACCTTGCGACAAGTCAGGCATTTCTCAACATACTCGGCTACTTCTAACTTCATACCCGGCCACCAATAGTGTTCACGAAGGTCTCGATACATCTTAGTCGCACCCGGATGAATAGAAAATTTAGACTTATGAGCCTCGTCTAATAAAACCTCACGGTTACCACCGTGAGAAGGAACCCAAACTCTTCCAAGATGTGTCAAAAGGTCTCTACTGTCCTTCGCGAAACTACCAATCACACCTACAACTCGTTCTTTCTTAGCCTACTCGGCTTCTGAGGCTTCTACCTGTGCACTGCGAATAGAATCCAACAACGATGCTACTGCTGTCAACCTCATACAAATACCCCGAATAGGGTTTCTGCTCAATGCATCAGCCACTACATTGGCTTTACCCGGATGATAAAGGATTTCGCAATCATAATCCTTCAACACATCAAGCCATCTCCTCTGCCTCATGTTCAAATCCTGCTGATCCATCAAATATTTCAAGCTCTTATGATCAGTGTAGATGGTGATTTTCACGCCATATAGATAATGTCTCCAGATTTTTAAAGCAAATACCACGGCACCTAACCCGAGATCATGCGTAGGGTAATTTCCCTCGTGGGATTTCAACTGTCTAGAAGCATATGCAATCACTTTACCCCTTTGCATTAGAACGGCACCCAAACCCTGGATAGACGCATCACAGTAAACCACGAAATCTTCTACACCCTCTGGCAAGGCTAGAATCGGTGCCTCACATAATCGGTTTCTCAATGTTTCAAAAGCTTCTTGCTGCTGGTTATCCCAACTAAATGCAGCTGATTTCTTGGTCAGTTTGGTCAATGGTGAAGCGATTTTGGAGAAATCCTGAATAAAACGACGATAATACCCAGCTAAACCCAGAAAACTACGAATCTCTGATGGCGTCTTTGGTACCTCCCACTTCATCACTGCTGAGATTTTTGCAGGGTCAACTTTAATACCTTCTTCATTCACGACATGACCCAGAAACTGCACTTCCCGTAACCAGAACTCACACTTTGAAAATTTTGCATAAAGACCCTCGCGTCTCAACGTGTCTAACACCTCACGAAGATGAACCTCGTGGTCCGCCTTGGTCTTTGAGTAAACCAAAATATCATCAATAAATACAATCACCGAACGATCTAACATACTACTACACACCCGGTTCATAAGATCCATGAAAGCTGCTGGTGCGTTAGTGAGTCCGAAGGGCATCACTACAAACTCATAATGACCATAACGCGTACGAAAGGCGGTCTTTTCTATATCTTCTTCTTTCACCCGCATCTGATGATACCCTGAACGCAAATCAATTTTTGAAAACCACGACGCACCCTGAAGCTGGTCGAACAAATCATCGATTCTCGGCAACGGATAACGGTTTTTCACTGTCAACTTATTCAATTCCCTGTAATCAATACACATTCTTTGCGACCCATCTTTCTTCTTTACAAACAATATCGGTGCGCCCCACGGTGAACAGCTCGGTCGAATAAATTCTTTTTCTTGCAATTCTTGTAACTGGTCATACAGTTCTTTCATTTCTGGCGGTGCAAGGCGATAAGGAGCTTTCGCAATCGGCGCCGCACCCGGTACTATGTCAATCCGAAATTCCACCTGCCTCTCCGGTGGTATTCCCGGCAAGTCCTCGGGAAATACATCGGCATACTCGCTAACAATAGGAACACTTTCTATCGACCTCGGTTTTGATTCAAGAATGGTGTCGATAACATAAGCTAGATAACCCACGGCACCGTGCTGAAGATATTTTCTTGCCCTCGCAGCCGAACACAGTGCCGGCACCAATCGGTTTATGTCGCCCTGGATTACCAATTCAATCCCACTTGGGGGTTTGATACGGATTTGTTTTTGATGACAGAGAATCTCGGCATGGTATTCAGTCATCCAATCCATCCCCACAATCACACATAATTCTCTCATAGCGATAGGAATAAGATTTATGGGAAATTTCTTCCCACACAGCTCGATCAGACAATTCCGGTAAACTTTTGTAACCGTTAGAGTTTTTTCGTTGACGACTTCTATCACTAAAGGCTCAGAAAGGTTCTCTAATTTATGAAACATCAGTTTGCTAAAAGCATGAGAGACAAACGAGTGGGTTGCCTCACTATCAAATAACACAAATGCAGGTATGTCGTTCACAGAAAAAGTACCTATTACACAGAGATCACGACATGCACACAGAATTAGAATCACACAGTAGTACTCATGCAGATTTTCTCAGATTAACTCGGATAATAGCTCAGATTATGAATGAAATAATAACTCAGAATGTAAAATATTTACCAGCAACAGCATTAGGAGCCTTCTTGGCCTCCTCCCCAGTCATCTGATAGGCTCGTCCTCGAGCCCTAGTAGTAGCCCCCTCAGTAATCCTAAGGGAAGCTGGAGCCGGATTAATCACGGGTCCACCTCTAGCATCACCTACTATTGATAATATGAGGATATATATATATATATATATATATATATATATATACACACACAGTCAAATAAGAGGGTATAAAAATAATATATGAAATTAATAAAAATAAAAATGTAGGAATTGACACCTCTCCCAGCATCCTTCCTCTTTGGGCAATCGTCTCTCGCATGGCCCTCTTCCCTGCAGTAGTAACACACAAGCCCCCTTACGGAACATGCGTTCGCCATGTGCCCAGTCTTCCCACACTTGTAACACATCCTCGGCGGTCTCACTTCATCTTTATCAGTTGCATTACGAGGTCCGCCCCTCGTATCGTCTCGACGTGCGTTTCCACCACGCGCGTTACCCCCAGTCTGGCCACTCCTGCCTAAACTTCCCCCTTTGTATGGCTTGAACTCGAACCCCCGTTGTTTCTTTTCATTACCCTGGCTCGTGTTTCCCTGAGACGGTGGCAATGCTCTCTTGTAGTCCTTCTTCTGACGATCTAGCTCAATCTCGCGACCGCGGGCCGCTTCAATCATATCAGCCAACGAACTACGGGGCGTCATCCCCACAAACTCTCGAATATCACTACGCAGCATATCCAGATATCGAGTCATCTTCATCTCCTCCGTCGCAGCATATTCGGGACAAAACGAGGCCATCTCCCGAAACTTAGTAGTGATGGTGTTAACAGACTCAGTAGTTTGTTGAAGACTCAGAAATTCGCGGGTAATCCGCTCTACCTCTACGCGTGGCACATACTGTTTCTTGAACCGATCCACGAATACTTCCCAAGTCAGTTGCTCATCAGTCATGGATGCCGCTAGTGGTTTCCACCATTCTTGAGCTTCGCCCTTCAGTGAATCGGACGCATAGATTGTCTTCATGTCGGTGGGGCACCTGGAGATTCGGAAAACGCTCTCCATATCAGCGAGCCAACGTATCGCCTTTTTCGGGTCTGATTCACCCTTAAATTCAGGGGGTGAACACACTGAGAAATCTCGATAAGTGAAGGGTTTCGGTGCAGGCGGTTGTGGCGCGACAGCATCTCGGGCAGCGAACTCGGTATGCAACATATGGCTGACCTGATCAGTGATATCATTAAACATATCCTGAAACATTTCAGGTAACATTTGGCCTAACACTTCAGTCATCATGGTCCTCAACTCCTGTGCGGTAGGTCTGACTGGCGGCATCTTGCTATATATATAAAACATACAATATATCAGAAAAAAAAAAATATACCAAAATATTACTTTTGATGATACTTAGACGTCAAGTTAGTAATTCTCCCAAATTTTCCCGAAAACGTAGTCTTAGGTTCGGTGCGTACAATAATAGGGGCCCTTCTATTATTTTTCGGCACCTACCCTTAACAGGTTTTCAACAAAATTGTGATTATTACAACTCTTTATTTCCATATCAATCATAAGATGCAATTAATTTCACAAAATTTATATATATATATATATATATATATATATATATATATATATATATATATATATATATATATATATATAGTCGTAGCGTCAAGGACACCATACACTCAAATTTTGCCTCACGGCGAATTAATGTATAATACTAACAACATGTAACTAATACCGGCAGTAGGAAAACGAGGGTTGACGTGACAAGCTGTACGTTTGATGTGAAACTTCTTTCATAAACTGTTTTACTCTTTTCAAAAATAAAATTTTTCAACTTGAGTTTGAATTCGCCCCTGCGAGTTCAAATCCCTCAAGTCAGCGCTCTGATACCAACTTGTAACACCCTAAAATTTACAAGATTTTTAAAATTTTTGAAAACAATATTATAACCAAAAAGGTCCCATAAAAATTCTTCCAAATATTTGTTCAACATAAAAATGTATTAAATGCGGAAATGTATTAAAGAAAATTCATAGTTTTTAAAATAGTAAAACGTTTCACATCCGCACGTTGTACAGCCGTCAACCGTCCACCTTCTCTTTCCCCTTGCTAGTACCTGAAAATGGGAGGGAGATTTTTGGGTCAGCGGGGAAGCTGAGTGAATAAACTCAAAGTATAAACAACTACAACATACAATACATGAGGGCACACAGGTGAACTCCTAATCATTTACCACTAAGTTAATTTCTCAGTTTTTGTATCTTTTAAATTTATATAGCGCGCTTGTGTAACTCTAGTCGAGAGATCAACCTCGCCTCTCCTTACACTAAAATGCCACAAGGGCCCACACAGAATTTGCCACAAGGGCCCACACAGAATTTCCACTGAGATTTGTTAATTATTTTTATGTTTCCATTCCTAATATAAACCACACAGATAGCCCTATCACTTAGTAGCACAGAATGACTTGGTACCGGCTCAGATACTCGGCACGTCTGTCTCAGATCAGTAGTATATAAAACAGTTACTCAGAAAACAGATCAACACACAGAAAGTACAGCAGATCAAGCAGTTAACCATATGAGTCATGCACGTATTGTTATAACTGAATATACGGTGAGAATACTCACCTCGAGAAATGTAAGCTCCAAGGATTCCCGACAATCAGAAGGATAGCACTTATCTCCTAGACAGTCCTAAAACCAAAAAGTGAAACCCGGAATTAAAATCCTACCCGAGGTCTTATTTCAGAAAACTGGCAGCCCCCGTCAGTCTCACGGAAACTGCCATAACTCCTAACCGGTTTATTAGATTTTCCCTTTTTTTTTACCATGGCTAGAAGACAACCAGAACTACAATTTACTGTGAGACGGTCACTGGCCAAACCAGACTCCAAGTGTCCCCAAACAGTGATGCAAGACAGGCCTGCTGCACAGGTCATTTTCCTAACAGCAGCATACTAAATCGATTATAACTTTTAAACCGTAATTCGGATTAACGAGCGGGTTACGGCGTTGGAAAGCTAATTCAAAAACCAAGGTTTCATCACGGGCCAAAAGTTCCAAAGGTTACTCTAAGTACCCCAAAAACAGTCGTGAACAGAGGGTAATTTCTTCCCCGAAACAGTGATTTAAAATTATGATATAACAATCGACTCAACCCGGTGGAACCCAACACCTTTAGATAATACCTACAGATTTACAATTCAGATTGCTATTTGATGATGAATTCTAAAAACCCACGACATTAACAAATTTCCGTTTGGGAACCTAGAACCCTACGGGTTCGGTTCCCCTTCGGTCATATTATTCGATCCTCATTAACAGCAATAATCAACAATCAACTCCACCCGACAACACAACCCTAGACCCCTCCCCCAACTACTAATCAGTACACCCATACGGTTTCTATCAAGGACAGGACCGGAAGTTACCAAATACAAGAATTCTGCTAGACTCCGGGCAAACCGCGCGATGCCTTCTCCGAATCTTCTCCTATTCCTGATGATTACCGAATTCTACACAGGATATGACACACATCAAAATAGGATTTATGGGAGGAAAACATAATCGAATAGGTGAGATTAAAAGGAGAGTACTATCGCTTACCACACGATTTCTCTTTAGCTCTTATTTCCGACGACTAATAGAAGGAACCGAACTGATTTTCGGTGGTTTAACACGGAAGAAACGAATCAGAGAGATGCACTTGATGATCTGCGAATGGAAGGTTTTTGGTATGAATGTCGATGGAGAGGAAAGGATGCGACTGATATGATGAGGGTTTAATTGATCGATCGTTTCCTAATTGCTATTGAATGTCGACATAATGTGGCCCCTTAAATTCCGGCCTAGAACACAATGGGCTAGCCTTGAATCTTCTCAATACTTTCGGCCCCAAAGACGTGCTCGGCCCACACAGAATTCGTTGCATACAAGTGGTCTCACTAGGTCCAATCTCGAGGAAGTTATACCGGATTATACTACACGACACATAAGTCCGGCCCCTTGGCCTAACGGCCGGGCCTCGATACATAATAAATCTCGATCACAATACGGGAGTTTTCACTAATTAAAACTATACCAAATACTGGAATTTAAATGATGCGAAACATTCAAACGTCAACGAGATAAAACGTCACTTAATAAATCACCTCAGATACCAAATAACTAATACTATAAAGGTTTAAAGGATTAAAATATAATGAAATTGAATTATAAAAATTCGGGCGTTACACACATTCTCGCCGCAAGGTTTGGGCACTTCCCGACGAGACATGCTGTTTCTGGTAGGTAACATCCTTACCGATCGTATCAAGACTTGACACGATTCCTAGGGGTCGTAGAATCTTTAGACTTATAACTTATTACAACTTTGTATAATCTAATTGTACATTTCTAAGTTAGTAAAAAAGTCTAGTATGTTTATTCTACTCAAGTACGTACTTTTTGGCCTGGAACTCCCGATTATCACCAAAGTAGATCAGACCATCTAAGACAGTGTGATGTTCTGCGCCGGGACTCCCGATTATCACAGAACCTTATGCACCCTAACACTCTCAATGATTTGAATCCATATCTAAGGTTCTTTATCCTTACAATATGAATATCGTTGAACAAGTGAGGTGTTCCATTAGGTGGATAGTACTTAGATCTAAGATTTTCTTGGGTTTATTTAAGTCTTGAACTAAACTTAAACCTTATTCCAATCTTAATCCTTGTTTAAAATATGTGACTTGTGAATTCAAGAATTCAACAAGACATCCTTTTTAAACCTTAAGAACTTTCTTTAAAACTTATAGTTTCAAGAATTTGCGCGTTTTATATGTATACCTAAAAAACGAGGTGTACAAAACGTATCACTAGGTTTTATGGAAAACCTTATCTAGAATAAAACTTACTTGTTTTATCTTTCTTGAAAAACTTAAAACTTATGTTAAACTTTTTAATTCTTTTATGATTCATAAACTTGAATCATAAATCTAGTTTAACACATCTAGTTTTTCACATGTCTAATAATAAAATTAGACATTTGTTTCGACTTATTAGATTTGACCAAAACTTATGTCATAGTGACACATTCATAAACTTTGTGATTTTCTTGTGTAGCTCCCACTAGCTCCAACAACCATGATGGAACTTAAGCAAACACAATCACCGGTCTATACTTGGTGAAACTAACAACCTTATTATATAAAGACTATATATAATAATTCTTAGTTTGTTTAAACCTTTCTTACATTTAATTTAAACTAGTTAAATATAGGTTCTAAAGTTATCTTGTTATTTAACTCTTGATCATTAATCTAGTATCTTACATGACTTGTAAAATACTTATATTATACTTGTATAATTATCTAGTTATAATAACTCTTATAACTTTATACACCTTATAATAATAATACATATAACTTTGTATATTTCTAGTTTATCATATAATCTCAACTTGTACAATTTCTAGATATAATAAAATCATAACTTTGTACTTTCTAGTCTTAATTATATAATCAACTTATACAATATCTAGTTATATTATTTAGCCTTTAAGATCAAAATAACATTATCTTTTGATGTTCCATTTAATCATGTATTTAATATATATACATATATATATATTTACTTTTAAAATAAACTTGTAACATTCTAACAAGAATATTACATCTAATTTATACGTATGTATTTTAACTTAATCTAATTAAAATACGTATAAACTTCTTTATTTATTAAAATTCATTTTATCCTTTTAAAAAAAATCCGAAATATAATATATATATATATATATAAATAAATACATTTTGTTAATTTCTTGAACTAAAAATTAACACTTCTTTTAATTCTCATTAATTTAGTTAAACCCCAATCTTGTTTTTGATCAATCAAAACTAGGGTTTTGACTTTCTTGATCAAAGACATTACTTATTAAAAAATTAATTCTAATCAATCCTATTTAAACAATAAACTTTGTTTAAATTCTAAGATAGATTATAACACTAATAAATTTATTTAGACTCTTTAATTTAAACCTTTTAGACAATAAACTTTGTCTAGATCTCTAGGTTTAAAGAACTAGTTTCAATAAATCTATTAACATAATAATTAAACCTATTAAACATAAACTTGTTTAATTATCTAGGTTTTAGATTATTAACCTAATTAATTCTTTTAAACAATTAAACTCAACTAGTTTAATGTTCTAGGGTTCTAGATTACATCTAGGGTTTTTCGGAAAAATCCTCAAAGCCTAGGAAACTTTTCCACCAATTAAACTAGGCTAGTTTAACAAACTTGGTGTCCAAGTAACCTCCTTGATCACGAAATCTTGAGGAAAAAGGAAAGAATCCTTTTTTATCAATTAAACCAAATCTTGGTTTAACATACTTGATCCTAGATTTTGAAGATCATGTAATTAAGGAAAGAATCCTCTTGATCAAAAATTTTGACAATCTTGATCCTAGGGTTCTACAATTTTCGGAAATTGCTAGGGTTAGGGAAAGAAGCCTTTTGATCAATTAAACAAATCTTGTTTAACATACTTGATCCTAGGGTTCTTAGCCTTACACGAAATTTCTAGGGTTTTTCTAGAATCCTTTTGACCAATTAAACTTAACTAGTTTAACATGCTTGGTCCTAGGGTTCTTACCCTTTTTCGTGAGTTAAGAAGAAGAAGAAGAAGAAAATGGAACAAAAAAAACTTTAATAAAAATAAACAAACAAACTTTGTTAATCTAGTTTAGATCTCTAAATCAACTCTCTGATACCACTGAAGGGTTTCTATTAACATTGACCACTTGGGTCAACCTCCTAGTCACTTGATTCGAACCACACTGACCAAGAACATGAACTTGTTCTTGACCGGTTAAAACCAACTAGCTGATTTAATCTCTAAAAAGCGGAACTGAGATTAAACCTAATCCTTAAACCCTAAAGGATTGGGATCTTGGAGATCTAGATTAGATTAGCAAGAAAGAAACCTTGTACGAAAAACCCGAACACACACACACTTGTGTGTGTTCGTCGACTACCAAGAACCCTAGGGTTCTTGGTTGATTTCGGTCGAACAAGAGGGGGGGGGGAAGGGTTTCCCAAAACATACCTTAGTTAATGTTTAAGATAGATCTACTGATGATGAACACGACGAGAAACCTTCTAGTTGGTTGATGCAATGATCTTGGATCTTCAAGGACTTGAAGAACATGAAGAACGAACGAAGAACAATTTGAATAATCTTCAAGGGTTTCCCAAAACATACCTTAGTGGTGATTCCAGTCGTTTCTTACATGCCTTAATGATACAAACATTAAAAACGTTTGTTTAAGAACATGCATTTAACCAACTGAACCAAAACGTCTATGCACTAAGAACAGTTTGAGTAATCTGCAATATGAACCGTTTGAATTTAAATCATTGTAGTTACAATGATTTGATTATAATTATATCCTCCAAATATCCTACAATATAATCTTTATGGAATTTAATTAATTACCATCACAATAATATCCATATGTTTCAAAATTTACAACATTGAATATCTATACATTTCTGAAGATAAAAAACAACCTGCATTTGTAGAGCCTACATACGTTTAAAAATTATAGCATCTATTTAAAACATAGCTTAACGTGTGACATTACCTACATTGTAAATTGACTGCATCTTTAATTATTTCCACACGTTTCATCTTCTCTGAATTATCTATGTCCAGGCTACATTCCATGTCCTTGAATTGTATAAAAACTATTATCCTCACTAAACCTTTCCACATTTTGCAACATTTACGACTACAATGGTATGTTAAAGTCTCAAAGACTCCAAAAAGCCAAACCTGCAACTGCAGTCTAGATCAAATGAAGGAAAATCGATCACGACCCCATTGTGGTAATGATTTGTCGTAATGAGTTGTGCATCCTATTAATGGAAAAAAACTTGAGCACTCACTTTGTTGTTTCCGATGAGACGGTAACATTAATCGTATGCATTTGCATTTGGTTTGCTTCTTGCTAATACTTTTGTTTCTGATTGTTCGTACAGGGAAACGTAATGCAGTCCACAATGAAAAGCAACATAAAAGAGGAGTATCGTACTTAAAAAAGAACGCTTACTTGGTTGAGCTCAAAGGCCACAATTGTCCGTAAAGCCGCAACAAACCCTGCCTCTTTTGTTAGGCACACGTTCATGAACAAAGTACACCAATACAATATATATGATTTACCTTCAAAATATATATATGTATCATGAACAAAGCCCTTGCATCGTACGGGCCATGCTGTCTCATCTATATCTATATATATATATATATAAATATAAATTGAGTTTCATGTTTGAAGTTGCATTAATTACATTGCATTTAATATTAATAATAATCTAATAAATCTATTTATAAAAAACAATAATAAATTAATCAATTGTAAGATCAAAAGTTTTACCATAAATGCATTTAATATTAATAATAATAATCTAATAAATCCATTTATAAAAAATAATAATAAATTAATCAATTGTAAGATTAAAAGTTTTACCATAAATAAAATAATAATAATGTAATAAATCCATTTATAAGAAATAATAATAAATTAATCAATTTATAAGAAATCCATAAACTAAATAATAAATCCATTTATAAAAAATAATAATAAATTAATCAATTGTAGGATCAAATTTTTTACCATAAACAAAATTATAATGTAATAAATCCATTTATAAGAAATAACATAACAATAAACATAAATAAACAATATTTATAAACAAAACAACAAGGATGCATTTCTGAATTTCAAAAATAATTGAATATATATATATATATATATATATATATATATATATATATATATATATATATATATATATATATATATATATATATATATATATATATATATATATATATATATGGTTGAATTAAAATCAGAACCAATTAAGGCTACAGAACCAGCAGAACTCAATCTAAACCATTGATTTTTAAAATGAAATGATCATGGAAGACACATTAATGTATTTGATGAGGGACCCCCAAATATTGGTTTGCATGGATGTCATTCATGCATGTATACATATATGTATATGTTTTCATGTATGTATACATAAGTGTTATCTATACATGTATGTATACATGGATGAATGACATCCATGCAAACCAATATTTGGGGGTCCCTCATCAAATACATTAATGTGTCTTCCATGATCATTTCATTTCAAAAGTCAATGGTTTAGATGGAGTTCTGCTGGTTCTGTAGCCTTAATTGGTTCTGATTTTAATTCTACACTGTATATATATATATATATATATATATATATATATATATATATATATATATATATATATATATATATATATATATATATATATATATATATGAGAAAAGTGAGTGTGTGGCTGTCATATACCTAAGCTTAGGTGTAGAACTACCTAAAATGTAACGCCTTGAAATTTATAGTAATTAGATAATGTTAATTTAATTGTCATACTTAATTTTAAATAGATTAATTAATAAATTAATTATAATAAAGTTGGACGGTTCGTTTTTATTAGACGTTATTCGGTCTCGTAAACGTTTCGGGCTCTAACCGGATTAATAATAGATAGTTGTATTATATTTTTCTAGTCGGGCCGGCCAAAGGTCAAGGCCCGGGGCCTTTTGGTTGTGGGCTTAATTAAGTGATCCTATTCAACTTTAACCATTTATTCCCTTAAACCCATTAGTTTCTCACTTTGCAACCCTAACCCAAAGTAATCGTCTCCCTCTATTAATCCCATAACCGGCGCTATACACAAGAAGACTACCGTATGGTTTTTTTTTTTTTTTTTGTTCTTTTCTTTGTTTCTTTCTTCGTGGCATGGTTCTGATTAACAGTAAAAGAAATGCAAACACATTTGTGTTAAAAGACTTCTTGGTGCAAATGGACAAATACTATGTGGGGCGGTGAATATCAATCGGATAGGGATGTATGGAATTAATCAACGCAAAACAATTGAGGAGATTTTGCAAGCAGCTCTAATTAATTTAGAGGGTGATGACGTATGATTAAGAAATGGATTGTTTGGGTTTCAGTTTAGGCGGCAAGGTGTGATTCTTTTATTTTGGGGACGGTGGACACATTTGTCACCGGTGATATTAGTATCAATTTTATTTCCTGGTCGTTATGTAGCATCAATCAGCCGACTGAGAAAACAAGAGACAAAGATCAAGTAGAACGTGCCGGCCAAGGACCGAGCTTTCATGTAAGCCTTGTTATTTTCAACTAGTTGGTATTATGTTTTAGAAACCCTCATTTTACTTATTAACAATTCGGTCAAACTATGTGTCACTGTCATTATCAATTTCTTGTGGTGCGTCGAACGGAAGAAGGAGACTAGGCAGACAAGGTGTTGTTCGTTGGAGTAGATGAAATCAAGTACGTGTCTATTGGCTTTCTTTGTTTTGATTTATTTCGGTGATGTAGTTAGGTGAGGCGGTGGTAGAGTGTAGCTTGTAATTGGAAAGGATAAATAAGACGCTGTTGATTATTGTCCGTAGAAAGTGAAAGATAAATTGGATTGGTGGAAACTTTTATAAATCAAGGCTGACATTTGGTTAAACACTTTGGGCGATAGAGTCTTTTAATTCTTGAATCGGTGGGGTCTTTCCTTCAAGCAGGTCACGTTTTGATTAACGAGGTATTATTTTCCTTGGTTTGTTGCGTGATTTATATTCCTTGGACGGTGAAGTTTGAATCAGCAAGGGTCGCTCGAGTTTGTCAGCTTTTGTTTGAGATCGAGTGTCGTATTCGAGTTTATTCGTTTGTGGTCGCTAGGTATCATTCTCATCACCTTTATTCGGTTGTTTATTTTAAATTGTTGATTGAATTGTTTCCCGAGCCATGCTCGATGAACCTTAGACCCGAACTTCTGGACATCCCGGTGGCGTTTAGGTGTTGGTGTCGGGTTTCGTTTTGTAGTTATTATATTGGGAAAGTGTGCAGTTTCTGGCAGATTTCACCCGCCATGTTGCGGGCTGTTTTTAGACGTCTTAGAGGCAGAATTGGAAGAGGGCCGTCTCACCGAGACTTGTAGCCCTCTGAGTTAGCTTTTCGAATTGTCCGACCACTCGTTAGACGGATTTACGGATTGGAAATTATGATTGAAACTGTAAGCTGCCGCAGTGATATGTAACTGTGCGACTGACCTGTTTTGTATGCTATTTTTGAGACCCATAGGGTCAGGTTTGGAGATGGCTCATCACACAGTCAATTGTTGGGCCTGGGTTATAGTTTCTGAAAAGTTAAATGGAGAGTCCATTGGACTCACGGTTTGAGAGTTATGACTGTTCCCGTGAGACTGACGGGTGCGGTTAGATTTTTATAAATCGAACTTTTGAATGAGTTATAATCCGGGATATTTTACGTGCTTTAGGATAGCCTAAGAGCTAGCCGGGAAGTATGGTAGAGTGTTGGGGAATTCTTCGGAGCTTACGTTATCGAGGTGAGTATTCTCACCGTGTATTCACTTATAACGTTATACATACATGACTTATATGTTATATTACTTGCACCTTAATTGCTATCTGATTTTGATCTGTTATCTGAGTTTGATCTGTTATCTGAGTTATCTGTGATCTGAGTTATCTGTTATCTGAGCTATCTGGGTTATCTGAGTTAATTATGTTAAAGAGATAAAAACATAATAATACACATCTGGGTTTTAGGCTATATGCCTATTTGGGATCACCTCCCGTCTGAGTTTTGGGGTCACCTCCCGTCTGGGTTTTTGGCTTATGCCTATCTGGGGTGTGAGGAGGGGCGATCGACCCGAATCACACAAGCGCGCTATATAAATTATAAAATCTAAGAAATAAATCTGGGTAAATAACTGAGTAGATTCTGGTAGGAGTACACCGATGTGCCCTCATGTGTTGTATGTTTTAATTGTTTACATTTTGAGATTATTCACTCAGCTTCCCAGCTGACCCAAACTTTCCCCCACATTGTTTCAGGTACCAGCAAAGGAAAGGAGAAGGTGGACGGTTGACCGCTGTATCTCTCCAGTGCTGATGTGGACAGCATTTAATATTTTAAAGCACTTTATTTTATTTAAACTATTTCCGCATTAAATACATTTTTAAATGAAAATATTATTATTGGGATTTAATTATTCAAGTTATTGGGACCTTTTTATTTAAAATCTTGTACTCAAAAAGTTTTAATTTTTTACGAATTTTTGGGTGTTACATAAAACTATGTATTTTTTGTTAAAAAAACTTATAGCTCACTACATAAACTCATTAGTGTATCAAAGCCCCTCTAAAACTCACCACTTATCTTACATTTTAATATTTTTTTGTTGAAATGATGTTACAAGTTTCACAGTCTATAATTGGTGTTTATATTCAACAACATGTGCATATGTGTGTATATAGTTTTTTTGTTGTCTAAGTGTTCCAATGTATGTTGGAAAGTGACAAGACATTGTAAAAATAACCGTTTTGAGTTTTTTTAAATTAAAACTATGTAGTTATGGGTGGTTCCACACCTAACCTTAGGTACGTGACAGCCACACACTCACTATCCCCATAATAACGCTCACCTATATATATATATATATATATATATATATATATATATATATATATATATATATATATATATATATATATATATATATATATAGTGAATGATTATATTAAGAACCCTGATTTTAAAAAGAACTTTGAGAACCCTTGATTAACCAATCACAAACTAGTAGAGTATTATTCATTTATTTTATAAAACTAAATTCGTAAGGGTATTATAGGCAATTACCATTTAAAACTGATTTATGCATTTTTGGAATTTATTAAAAATATCCCTACAATCAAGGATGGGATTTGATTGTATCTTCTCATATTTATCATAACTGCATCACATAAATCGCCGGTTTCTCTATCATGGTAGCCATCTTTCATTTCTCTCACTACACATAGATCATCGGCTGATGCAAGGAGACGCTGAAAAATGAAGGTCGAAAAAATAGCACTGGTCAGAAAATGATGGTGGCGGCACACGTATTACACACCTGGTCGAAAAAATAGTGATGGTCGGAAAAACAAAGCAACGTTGGTGGGTCACTAGAAAACCATCTCCATTCTCTCAGATCTCTTGTGCAGGTTTTTAACAATGGCAAAGGTTTAGAAATAATTATTTTTTTTTATGATTCTCTACTTCATTTACCTCATATTCTTCTAGATCTAGAGATCTAATTATTATTTGGTAAACAGATTAAAAAGAACTGTTTTTTTTTTTAATGTTTGGTCAACAAAATTACATCAAAATTTAAATCCTTCTTTTTCTTTGGTTTAAGGTTCTTTGTATATGTGTATTATTGGAGTCTTTATTTTTTGCACACCACTTATTCGATAAAATGCCACCTAGAATCATAACAATCTAATCTAATTGAAATGTGTTTCGTGATGTTTCATATTTGTTTGAATCCAAGGGTATCAATTCGATGGCTCACAGTGACCACCAATCTAGGGTCACAAATTCTTCATTGTGGATATTAACGTTCCCAATTTTATATTTAGTGATTTTGTTATCAGTTTTTTTAGTATTCATTAACATATATGTTCATTATCAATAAATTACTCAATATAATGTATGAAAATTTAACTCCGGCAAGATATAATCCTCTAAAGCATGTGTATTCATTAAAAAATTATCATCTTTGTGTTTTCGTTTTTGCATATATGTTCACTATTCAACAACAAAATTATTCGTTGACGTCTTATGAGTTTGCATATATGTTCTTTACTAATATCTTTTTTTGTCATAAATGTAACAGGTTTTGCTTGATGTGTTCACTATCGAAAGACACACGACAAAATTTGATAGAATATAAGTAGGATTATTGGGAGATCTTGCTAATAAAAGCTAGATGTTCCATATATTGCACACGAGCAGATAGTTGGATGCAAATATGTTAATGTTTGAATACATTGTGTTATTGTAACCGTTTTTCTAAAATTTTGATATGTATTTCGTTTATTCAACATGTATGTTTTATGTTACATATATGTTTTTGGTAAACCAATTTCTACCATAAAGGATAAATGTCCATGTTACAAAATTGCAAAATAATATATATGCAACAATTACGGAAAAATAACACTGATGTGCACTGACTATGGAAACATAACATTAATTACCGGAAAAATAACATATATTGAAATCACATATATGCACAACCTAGTACAACTAATTACAAAAAAAGAAAACATGTATGCACAACTCGGCTCGACAAAAATGACAAAATAAAAATAAATTTTCGAATATAATTCCTAAATTTTAGGAAATTTTCAAAAAAGGAAATAATTTTTTTTGGCAAAATGTCCTAAATACCCCTTAATAATTAATATGAATTAAATAAATCAAAATTAATTTACTAAATTTTGATAGGTTAATAAGAGTTCTCATAGTTCTTTTTGAAATCAGAGTTCTCTATATAACTCGACCCTATATATATATATATATATATATATATATATATATATAAATTGAGTTCCAATTTTGAAGTTGCAATTAATATCATGCATTTAATATTAATAAAAAATATTATATAAATCCATTTATAAATACAAAGTCATTAAATTGTAATACAAATAGTTTTAAAAATAATTATAATAATAAAAGGTTCAATTGAATATGAGACTTTTCAAGTTTTATGAATGTTACACATTAGCATCTATAAATACTCATTCTCATATTGCAAAAAATGTAACACTCTAAAGGTGCATCCAAAAGAAATACCTAACAAGTGGAGTCAACAACAAAGATCTATAGGTTTTTTTATTTACTATTAATTGTTAATCTAACAAAATCTTTATTATTTTCATTTTTTTAAGAAAAAAAGTCATAGAGGTGAAATCTTTATGATTTTGTTGTAGAGAGAATATGTTAGTTGTTTTGTTTAAAATTACACAACCTCTTTTGTATATATGTATAAAATTGTTATTCGTTGTTTATGTACATTTTGTATAAAAATTATATCATATAATAATCTAATAGTTATCATTATAGTATATGAGATTGTGTATGATATCTTATCGTGTTAACGGTCATAAATTGTTATTCATTTGATTTGTTATTTTACTTTTAATCCAATTAATATGTTTTGATCATCGTTTTTCACAACTTGCGATTCTTTAATTAGTAGGAAAATATTAATTAAATATATTGATGGTTGTTGAATTTATGCTTATTTCTTTTGTATATGTATCTATATATATATAAATTGAGTTTCAAGTTTGAAGTAGCATTAATTACTAGATATTAAATGTAGTGCTAAATTGTTTTGTAAATTCTATATTAAATAATAATAGTAAATTTAATTAACTAATAACATCTATAATAGTAGTAAATTAAATAATATAGTAAATTTAATTAAATAATAACATAAATAATAGTAGTAAATTTAATTAAAAAAATTTAAAAATAATATAAGAAATAAATAACCTAATAAAAAACTATAGTAAAATTAAAATTGAGTTCCAAGTTCGAAGTACCATTAATTACATAGATATTAAATGTAGTGCTAAATTGTTTTGTAAATTCTATGTTAAAATAATAGTAAATTTAATTAACTAATAACATCTATAATAGTAGTAAATTAAATAATATAGTCAATTTAATTAAATAATAACATAAATAATAGTAGTAAATTTAATTAAAAAAATTAAAAAATAATATAAGAAATAAATAACCTAATAAAAAACGATAGTAAAATTAAAATTGAGTTCCAAGTTCGAAGTACCATTAATTACATAGATATCAAATATATTGCTATTTTTTTTTTCGTAAATTCTATGTTAAATAATAATAGTAAATTCAATTAAATAATAGTATTAAATTCAATTAAATAATATAGTGAATTCAATTTAATAATAGTAGTAAATTCAACTAAAAAAAATTATAAAATAATATAAGGAATAACCTAAAAAAAATATAGTAAAAAATTAAAAAAAAAAGTTTTTAAATAATATAAGATAAAAAATATAGTAAAATTGAGTTTCATGGTTAATGTAGTATTTAATTACAATCATTAAATGTAAATAATAAATAATGTAATAAAGAAATATATAACTCTATCAAATTGGCATATCAAAAGTCTTGAAATAATGTAATAAAAAATATAGTAAAAACTAATAACTCCATCAAATTGTCATCTAAACAGTCTTGAAATAATATAAGAAATAATTTAATAAAAAATATAGTAAAAAGTAATAACTCCATCAAATTATCATATCAAAAGTCTTGAAATAATATAAGAAATAATGTAATAAAAAAAATATAATAAAAAAACTAATAACTCCATCAAATTGTCATATAAAAAAGTCTTCAAATAATACTTCCTCCGATTCAAAATAAGTGATACACTTGGGGTTTCACGGTTTTTTAGGCAAAAGATTATAATGATGGTTAAATTAGATTAATTGGATGGTTAGTGGGGAATGGGTCCCACACCTTTTGAATAAAGTAAGGTTAATGATGTTTAAAAGTAAAAAGTAAGGGTAAAGGGGTCATTTCACTTTGTTAAAGTAGATAGTTAGTGGGTGTGGGTCCCATTTTATTTGCCAAATAAGGAAACTTTTCAAAGTGTATCACTTATTTTGAATCACCCCAAAAAGGAAAGTGTATTACTTATTTTGAATCGGAGGAAGTATAAGAAATAATGTAATAAAAATAAAAGTTATAGTAAAAATGAGTTTCATGGTTCATGTAGCATTTAATTACAATTATTAAATGTGCATAATAAATAATGTAATAAACATATGTCAAATCAAAAGTATTGAAATAATATAAGAAATAATGTAATAAAAAAATATAGTAAAAAACGGGCATACCAACATGACATAAAGTTCTAATTAAGTATGAATTTAAAATAAATAAATGAAAGAAGTTAAAACAACTTTATGTTACTTTTTTCTTCCTATATAAACATATGTATCCAAAATGAAAGTGACAATTTCCACAACAATTTACTCAGTATTTTCTCTTCAATATAAACAACAACTAGCTTTCTAACAATATGGATTAAGGTTTGTGTTTGGTGTGATCTAATTCAATATTCAACTTATAATTCTAATGTACAACTAGAACAACCATTCTTTTTATTTTGCAGATCCAAGCAAGAATATCAAGACCTTCCCATTTCTCTCTAATACGCTACACAACTCGATTATTGAGTGTGTGCGTTTACCATTAAAAAAGGTAAAATAAAAACACCCAAATTTTTGGTTTATTTTATTTCTTTTTGTCTTTATTTTTTGTATTTTCGTGGATGAAAAACATAAATTTTTTATAGCGGACCACTATAATCGACACATTAACATACTTTATTTGTCTCTAAGTTTGGCTTAAAAAAGTATAATATCAAGACTCTATATACAATAATCTATTATACTAATTATCACATATTTTGATTCATTTAAATAATTGTAACTAAATATGTTTCTTTTGTTTATATTTAGTTAACCGTATAAAAATTAAATACACATTTTAATTGTTAAAATATGTAAAGCTTATTAAAAAATCATAAATACTATAATGGAAAAATTATAAAATATATATTAGTAAATTTAATTAAATAATAACATACATAAGATAGTAAATACAATTAAATTTAAGTCTTTTCATTTAACTAGAAGTTACATATTATAAATTACAAATAGCACACTATCATGATGCAAATGATGTTGCGTCTTTAAATGTTTTATCTTATTACCCCAACAGAACATCCACATAAAAAAAAGACTGTGATGATAGCGCTCAGTTTGGAAGAAATTATTGTTGATCTTTGATTTTATTACACACGAGAGAGTTTTCTTATAGTTTTTGTCTTAGATAAAGATTTTTTTCGTAATTTTATTAGAGACGCACATGTTTTTGTGTATTTGTATGTATTTCTATTTTGTATTATGTACTTTTGGAGAGAGAAAAATGTACAATTAAAAGTCTTACATCATGTTTGCATTAACCACATTAGTTGACGATATCGTCGTTGATTCATAGTTTTGCTTATAAAAGACAAACTATGAAATTATTCATAGTATCACTTATATGTTATGAATAACATGTTTTGTGTTGCGCTAATAAAAACAATAATTATTTAGTTACTTTGCATTTTCCTACAACACACTTTGCTTATTAAGTAGAGTACATGCAATCAACGCTAAACATGTTAGCGATCTTTCTTATAGTACGTTTTGAATTCTATGTTAACAAAACTTAACATAATCAATTTACCATTTCAATTCAATATTAGACATCTTCATCCGGTTATAGAGGCTCAGAGGTTGAATGGTGCTAAATAGGAAGAATTGCAATAAATATAAATATTTAAACGTAATATACAATAAATATCCGAATTAAAGCAAGAATTATTGTAGTATCGTTTCACTTCATATACAACCTAATCAATTTACCGTTCAATATGCGTTTCACTTCATATACAATAAATACATATCATAATCTACAATAAACATGTACCTTTTATTGGATTGGAAGAAGTACATGTTGCATTTAATTAAAAACAAGTTCGAAATGAAAATTGAGTTTTTTTCTATGATCATGAATAAATGTAATAAACCATACATAAAAAATAATCAACCCTGAATTAAATAAGACAAATAGTATAACATAAATAACAATAGTAAATTCAATTAAATAATAGTCTTTTCATTTAACTAGAAGTTACATATTATAAATTATAAATAGCACACTATCAAGATGCAAATAACGTTGAGTTTTCAAATGATTTTAGCTTATTACCCTCAACGAAACATCCACATAAAAAAGAGTGTGCTGATAACGATTTTGTTAGTATTTTTATTAGAGAGATACATGTTTTTGTGTATTTGTATGGATTTCTATTTTTTATTACGTACTTTTGAAGAAAAAATTTACAATTAGAAGTCTTACATAATGTTTGCATTAACCGACATTAGTTGAAAATATATTGTTGTTGATTAATAGTTTTACTTATAAAAGACAAACCATGAAGTTCTTCATAGTATCACTTATATGTTATGAATAACATGTTTTGTGTTGCTCTAATAAAAATATGATAATGGTTGTGTTCTTTGCATTTTTCCTCCAACAAACTTTGCTTATTTAGTAGAGCAATCATAATCAACATAAACATGTTAGCGGTCTTACTTTTAGTACTTTACCCGTTACACCAATACAATGTATATGATTTACCTTCAAATAACGTTTTATCATGAACAAAACCCGTGCATCGCACGGGCCATGTTGCCTCGTAAAATATAAAAAATGAGTTTCATGTTGATGTTACATTTATTATAATACTAAATAAATCATGTTACTAAAGATTGAGAAGCTCAATATTTATAAAATCAAGAGTTTTAAATTAAACTTGCGATTCTCTAATTAGTAGGGAAATATTAATTAAATATATTGATGGTTGTTAAATTTATGCTTACTTCTTTTGTATATGTATTATCTATATCTATATATAAAAATTGAGTTCCAATTCGAAGTCGCAACTAATTTCATGCATTTAATATTAACAATAATATTATATAAATTCATTTATTAAACCAAACTCATTAAATTGTAAGATCAAGAGTTTTGAAATAAATATAAATAATAATAATAATAATAATAAAAGGTTCAATAAAATAAGAGACTTTTCAAGTTTTATGAATCTTACACATTAGCATCTATAAATACCCATTCTCATATTGCAAAAAATTTAACACTTTAAAGGTGCATCTAAAAGAAATACCTAACAAGTGGAGTCAACAACAAAGATCTATAGGGCTTTTGTTATTTGTCGTCGCTATTAATTGGTAATCCAACATAATCTTTATTATTTGTTGTTTTTGAAGAAAAATAGTCATAGAGATGAACTTTTTGTTATTCGTTGTTTATGTACATTTTGTATAAAAAAATTATATCTTATCATGTTAGTGTTCACAAATTGTTGTTCATTTGATTTGTTATTTTACATTTAATCCAATTATTGATGGTTGTTGAATTTATGTTTATTTCTTTTGTATATGTATAAAATTTAAAAAATGAGTTTCATGTTAAATTGTTATTCGTTGTTTATGTATATTTTGTATAAAAATTATGTTATATAATGATCTAATAGTTATCATTATAGTATATGAGATTGTGTATGATATTATCACAATTTTTTAAGATGAATATCTTATCATGTTAGTGGTCACAAATTATTGTTCATTTGATTTGTTATTTTACATTAAATCTAATTCTTGATGGTTGTTGAATTTATGTTGATTTCTTTTTGTATATGTATAAAATATAAAAAATGAGTTTCATGTTGATGTTGCATTTATTATAATATTAAATAAATAATGTTAATAAAGATTGAGAAGCTCAATAATTGTAACATCAAGAGTTTTAACATAAATTATAGTGATGAATTCATTTAAATAACAATTTGACAAACTCATTAAATTGTAAGACCAAGAGTTTTGTAATAAATATAAATAATCATAATAATTAAAAGTTTAATAAAATAAGAGACTTTTCAAGTTTTATAAATCTTACGCATTATGATATATAAATACTTATTTTCATGTTGCAAAATTTTAACACTCTAAAGGTGCATAAAAAAACATCTAACAAGTGGAGTAAACAACAAAGACCTTTCGCGATTTCGTTCTTTCTCCTTGCTATAAATTTCTTTCATTGATTTGTATCAAGTATATAACTTATTTATATCTTAACATCTATATCTATATTCTATATCTATATATATAGATCATTAAAAAATGAGTTTCATGGTTTATGTTGTATTGAATTCTATGTTAAAAATTAAGTTTTTGTTATAAATGATGCTCATGAATAAATGTAATAGATTATATAAAGAGTTTAACATAAATGATAGTAGTAAATTCAATTTATTAATAATCTTTTCATATTAATTAAACAAGACAAATAATTTAACAGAAAAATAATAGTAGTAAATTTAATTAAATAATAGTCTTTCTATATAACTAGAAGTTACATATTATAAACTATAAATAGCACACTATCATGATGCAAATGATATTATTTTTTACCCTAATAGAACACCATTTATAAAAATTGAGTTCAACTTTGAAGTAATAATTAATACCATGCATTTAATTTTAATAATATTATATAAATCCATTTATAAAAAATAATAAATTAATCAATTGTAAGATCAAAAGTTTTACCATAAATAATATTTAATAAACACAACAAAGTAATGTCCATGCATTTCTGAATCACAAAAATAGTTGAATATCTAGATTATGGTCAAATATTAATTCATAGCAACAAACTTTGTAGGTTTAGTAAAATTAATCAATATAAAAAAATCACGATGACATATATTTATTAAAAAAACAAGAACCGAACGAAAAAATGATTTTGGACGGACCGAGGACCGACATATGATGCTCAAAACCGAACCGAACCGGATCGAGAACCGGTCGGAACCGAACCGAGACAATTTCTTCGATTTTTTTTAGTTTTTTTTGGGTTTGGACCGAATCGGACCGCTCGGAACCGAACCGGTTAGAACCGAGAACTGATTTTTCATAAAATTAGAACCGAAAACCGAACCGATGGAGCTCGGTCGGTATGGTCCAGTTCTGCGATCCCGGTCGGTTCTCGGTCCAATTTGCACATGCCTACTTACGCACACGAAATCTATTTCAGGCTATATAAATAATTGCTATTAACATACACAATCCATATGACACAATAAAGAACAACAAACCCTAAATCAATACACATAAAGAATAACTTTGCTCATTTAGTAGAATACCCGCAATCAAAGTTAAACATGTAACCGATCACGCTTTTTATAATTTCCAGGTGATACAAGTAAATTGTACACGATGTGCACTCAAAATAACTCATTATTGTCAACGAAGCCCGTGCATCGCACGGGCCATGCTGCCTCGTATTAATAAAAATTGAGTTACATGTTAATGTTGGCATTAATTATAAATCAACTCATACATTTTAGATATTTTCCCTACGTTAATAAATATAAATTTTAATAATCTAACGTTTTTAGCATACATTTAAAGAAAAAAAAAATATTAGAAGTATATTCTTTGTGAAATCGCGATTTATGGGTGAAAATCGTAATTGAACGACCAAAAGTTTAAAATGATATTTTTTTTGGTTTTGCTAATATATCATATTGGCATATGTTAACGAATGTTTAATAAATCAAAATTTCCTTAATTAGAGTAAAATGATATTGATTAATCATTAATGCTTTTATGTTATACCGATTTTACCCTTACCAATAATTGAAAATGAAGTTTTTTTATGCATTAAATTAATGCATGGGCATAAAAAGTATTTAACATTTACTATGATGTGTCCTTGTGACGCATATTAGAAAATCCCATTTTTTATGAAAAATTATACTTCCTCCGATTTAAAATAAGTGACACACTTTGAGTTTCACGGTTTTTGAGGCAAAAAATTATGATGATAATTAAATTAGATTAATTGGATGGTTAGTGGAAATGGATCCCACACCTTTTAAATAAAGTGGTGTTAACGATGTTTAAAAGTAAAAAGTAAGGGTAAATGAGTCATTTCACATTGTTAAAGTAGATAGTTAGTGGGTGAGTCCCAATATTTAAGTGTGTCATATATTTTGAATTACACTAAAAAGGAAAGTGTATCACTTATTTTGAATCGGAAGAAGTATTATTTTTTACTAAATATTGTTATCTTATTTTTTATCTATAAAAATTAATATGATGTATCTATTATTATTTTTTTCTTCATAATCATAGATTCATATCATTTAATTTAAATATATATGTATGGATTAAATGATTAAAAAGATCTATACTATTTCTATCTTTATATTCAAAAAATTAGACAACGGCTAACCGTTTTTAGGGCGATCCTTGTACGGATAACACCTCTTTACTTTATCGATCATTTCCCCTCTTTTTGCGCCAAAATTTCCCCCAAATTATACCCTAATCTGTAACTCGCGCGTTTTTAGCGTAACCCTAGATCTCCGTTTCGTTTCATTGATTTTGATCCTTTGTCTAACAGAAAACATCTGATAGAATGAAAATACTCAAAAGATTTTTTCAAAGGTATGTATGCTAATTCAATCAATTTGATCTGAACACATTTTCCCTCCATAAATCCGCTTTTTGTTGGGTGATTCAAATTGCTATCGTAATTTCCAGAAATTATATTCGATAATGGCTACATGTTAGGGTATATTGATCTTGATTCGGATAATTTTGTGGCTGCTCCATGATTTATGATAATGTGATTTTGAGCTGAATTAAGCAAAAATTTGAGATGTTATTGGACCGGTGCAAAATGTCTAATATTTTGTAATCTATCAAGTATTTTGTAAACAATGGCGGACCCAGGATTGAAGGTGACTGGTAGCTCAAAATAATATTGTAATTGTAATATAAAATAAAATAAAATACGAACCGAGTAATTAATTTGTGATATTCATCTAATAATATCATTATGATGAAGAGGTGCGGGTTCAATATCGAAGGAGTGACCAATACGCCCCCCACGGGTCCTCCACGTCCTACTGCATCTAAATCCATAAAATTAGGAATGAGAAGAGGGTCAGTAGGACTTATAAATTTCGGTCAATCTTTAAGAACGGGACTCACGGGCGCTGTTTTTTCAGAAGATTTAAAAGTATCCGAGAAAAAAATAATTGATCCGCAAGACAAAAATCTTCTAATATGGAACAGGTTTTTGGTGTTATCTTGCATTCTTGCAGTATATGTGGATCCTTTATTCTTTTATATCCCTCTTTATAACGATAAAGACAGTTGCTTAAGAATGCATAGAAGTTTAGCACACTCTATTACAACTGTAAGGACGATTGTTGATATTTTATTTCTTGTTCGTATCGGCCTACAATTTCGTACGGCATATATTGCACCATCTTCTCGAGTTTTTGGGCGTGGTGAACTTGTAATAGATCCTGCACAAATTGCAAGAAGATATATGCAACGTTATTTCGTAGTTGACCTTTTGTCCGTGCTACCCTTACCACAGGTTAAATATTTTGTGCCTAAAATAAAAAAATAAAAAAAAATAAAAACTTCCTTTTGTTATCTTATTTGATGGTTGGATACAGATTGTGGTATGGAGGTTTCTTAACAAATCACCGGGTTCGGGTGTGTTGGGTACAAAAAAGGTTTTACTTTGGATTGTGATCGTGCAATATATTCCGCGATCCGTTCGTATCCTACCACTCTTTTCAGAGCTCAAAAAGACTGTCGGTGTCATTACTGAAACCGCATGGGCCGGTGCAGCCTATTATTTGGTTTGGTTTGTTCTTGCTGGTCATGTAAGTTTCTTTGATATCGAACTTATTATTTTTGTTTTTTTCCTAAAATAACAACCTACTTTTACATTTATCCTGCTTGTGCTGTTTGGTAGCATCTGAATGATTAATATTTGAATGATGTAGAGGTCTGAATGATTCAGACCCCCCCTTACATTTGTCCGATTAAGAGGCAAAATATGTTCTATTCGATTAAGAGGTTGTCCTCTTAACTGAATCATTAAGAGCCTTACCAAACAACACCTTAGTCATTTTACAATTTTTTTGTCCAACTAGGTCATCAAAATATGGCATTTTGTCCCAATTGGATGATTTTATACGAAGAAAAGAAAACATTGTTTCAATATGATAACGGTTACATAAAATAATTGATTTTAAAAAGTTTTTAGAGATCCAATGATGATGTTGTAATATCTAATTTAAGCAAAATGAACAGATTTTTGGGGCGTTTTGGTATCTACTGGCTATTGAACGAAAAGGTTCATGTTGGGAGCAAGTATGTATAAACGATAGTAACTGTGAAATCAGTTATCTTTATTGTGGGCATCCACAAACAGAGGGTTACAAAGCCTGGTCGAAAGTTAGTAAAGCCACACTTGATGAACATTGTGTTGAAAGTGAGGCATATGGAGAATTTGATTATGGGATTTATTTACAAGCTATGCAATCACAAGTTGATTCATCTGAAGATTTTATATCCAAATATTGTTATTGTTTGTGGTGGGGATTGAGAAATTTGAGGTATTTTTTTTTTATATGAAGGTCCTAAAGGTGGAAATTTTGACTTATTTAGTCAAATGGGTTCAACGGGTCACGGCCAGAAAAAAACAGTTTATAATAGTACTTGTCGAATAGGTCAAAAGTTCTTGAAAAAAACATATTTTTAATGCATTAATCCTAATGTCAGTAATTGTTTTATTAAATAATATTAGATTATTTGCTTTAACAAAATTGTGATTCGGGTCAACCCAACTCATCCGTTTGACCCAATACCCACCTTCTAATTTGACCTCCTCTAGTTATGATAAATTATGAAGTGTTAATATGGGGTTAAATGATGTTTAACAGTACACTAGGTCAGGGGCTTGAAACCAGCACCTATGCTAAAGAAATTATTTTCTCCATCATAATCGCAATTTCTGGCCTCATTCTCTTTGCACTTCTCATTGGTAACATGCAGGTAAAAATCTGATTCTCATTTCAACTTTTGTTTATCTGTAACGAGTAGATAAAAAATCATGTAACTAAACATGGATAAATGTAAAAGTATGTTTTCGTTTTATGCAAATAAAACTATCTGGATCAGTCACTTTATGATAAAAACTTAAAAATGCATTCGGTATTTTTTGACAGACTTTCCTTCAATCATTATCTGTTCGGCTAGAGGAAATGAGGATTAAAAGGCGAGACTCTGAACAATGGATGCATCATAGATTACTTCCTCAAGAACTCAAAGAAAGAGTAAGGCGATACGATCAATACAAATGGGTCGAAACACGCGGTGTTGATGAAGAAAGTTTGGTTCAAAGTCTACCAAAAGATTTAAGGAGGGATATCAAGAGACACCTTTGTTTGAATTTAGTTAAAAGGGTATGTATTGTACCCTATTACTCCCGATTTATGTTGACTTGTGTTTTATTTATAGCGGGATCAACGGGTCAAATGGTTTGAAAGTCGTAGAAAGTGTATCTTTAATTTATAAAACCTCATCAATCACATATTATTGAAATAATATACTTTTTATAGTGATATTTGACACGTTAGTTCTTAATCCTCCGTTCAAATTTTATTGTCCACCTTTTCTTTTTAGTTTGTCCCAAAATTATTGTCAACTTGAAAATTCTTCCACTCAAAAAATAGTTAAGTGGTAAATATGGAATTTGATTGGTTAGACAACGTAATAAATGCATTTTATAGGTACCGTTATTCGCAAACATGGACGACCGATTACTCGATGCAATATGCGAGCGTCTAAAACCGAGTTTGTACACCGAATATACATACGTCTTACGAGAAGGCGACCCCGTGGACGAAATGTTATTCGTCATCCGAGGGCGGTTAGAAAGTGTAACCACAGATGGTGGTAGAAGCGGGTTTTTTAACCGTGGTTTCTTAAAAGAAGGTGATTTTTGTGGTGAAGAGTTACTAACGTGGGCCCTTGACCCAAAATCAGCCGCCAACTTACCACCATCTACTCGAACCGTAAAAGCGTTGACCGAAGTTGAAGCTTTTGCATTAATGGCCGATGAAGTCAAATTTATTACAAGTCAATTTCGACGACTTCATAGTCGTCAAGTTCAACACACATTTAGGTATGGGCCTGTTTGGGTTGGTTATGGCTCGAAACTGAACCATAACCGAAACTACTTTTCGGTTGATAATAATTAAAAAAATTTCGCTTTCCGTTAAAGTCAGTTCGGTTAATAACCAAAGTTTTGGGTTTGGGTCGATCAAACTTCATTCGTTCATTATTTTATTCCATATTATTTTTAGCTTGGACCCAACAAAGAGCGTTTTAACTTCTAATCATTGTTTTGAATGTAAAAATAGTCTGTTAATAAAAATGTGGACATTTCATAATTACTAATCAGTTATATGTATAAATTAGAGAATCTTACCATGGTTTGTCAGTTTTTCAAATTTCATCGTTAAAACTTCACCCCCAACTAATTTCACGCCCTATTACCCCGCTCCCCGAACTACCTAAAATGACCAAAATACCCTTTTTATCGTTATTTTCTGAAATTTTTAGTCGAAATTTTATTATTTAATCATTTATCAACACATGATATATATTAACCGAAAGTTCTGTTATGCCTTAAACTGAAAACCAAACCATTGGTGTCAGTTAACTTGGGTTGATAATTTAGTTATATCGCTAAACAGTTTGTTTTTGGCTCGCCCTTACGTTTAGGTTTTATTCGCAACAATGGCGGACATGGGCGGCAATTTTTATTCAGGCGGCATGGAGGCGGTATTCGAGGCGGAAGCTTATAGAACTTCATCGACTTGAGGAAGAGGAAGAAGAAGATGAATATCAGGATTATTCTGATGATGATGATGTTAATGAAGCAAGTGCTTTAATTAAAGGACGTGCTTCGTCATCATCTTTTGGTGCAGCAATGTATGCATCCAGGTTTGCCGCTAATGCTATGAAACGAGTTCAGAGAAAACGTGGTGTTTCCACAGGGTTTCTTAGTTTACAAAAGCCTCCTGAACCGGATTTCACTAAGGAATAAGATTAATAGTTTTGTTTGTTTAATTTTTGTTGAATTAACCGAATTTTGGTTATAGTGTGTATTATGTATGTTTGTAGCTGTTTATTGTTGTAAGAAAAATTGTATTGGTTTCTACAAAATCTTCATACTTCATATTCATACCCATACCTATAAAATGATTGACATGTTGACTCTACTAATTCTTTTTCTTAATCAAATTCTTTAATTTGGATACTTGTTGATCAAAATGAGTATGAAAAGGGATGTCACCCGATTCAACAATACATAAGGTCTTTCTTAATTAATGCTAATAATATAGACGTACGGGTATGTACCCTATTAATTACACGTAACATGACTTGATTAGCCTGTATAACTAGCTTTTTTTACCCAATTAGTCTTTAATGTCGGAATTTACCTTCTTTTTCAAATCAGCTTTTTGCAAACGCTTCTTGTGCAATCACAAGCTCCACACAACCTTTCTTCCAAACCCACTTGGGCCGCCTGTTTAGCCGAAATGCGTTTTTCTTTCATTTTCAACTCAGCCCGAAGCCATGAAATGTTAACGTTGGCTGTCTCTGCAGCTAACAATTGGCTCTCGATTTCTTCCATTTTAATGATGTCATCATTTGTTTGAATTTGTTTCACAACTTCACAAACAAATTCGAGGAAAGATGCTTTCATGGAGTCGGTTTTGAATACACAATTTGTTGTGATGTCCCCGTGTTTCTTGAAGATAGATTCAAGAATTGGTGCAAGATTCTTCTTCACATTGTAACCGTTGATGCAAATTGTGTCAGATTGAGAAGATGAAATGTTTGTAAGCGGTGTGTGTTCAAACTGTAGGAAATGGGTATAAATAAGAGGTGGAAATGGGCGGGTCGAATTGGGTATGGGTTGACCCATTTTTCCATATGGGCATAATTTGGCCTTAGAATATTTAATTGAATAAAAGAAGTTTCAAGTATAGATAGATACAGGGAGAAATACATACAGAATCGGGTATAGCATTCACAATTTCAAGCATCAGCCATCGTTCCTCCTTGAGATCTACAAGTTCTTCATCGCCGTCATCATACAATATCTAAAAAGATGTACAAAAATAAACATTAGTAAACATACAAATTATATAAAAAAATGATAGTCAACATCATACCCCATGCCTCTTTTTTTCACAGTCAAAGAATTTCACAACTCCTGAGTAATACCTGCAACAAAAGAAGCGGGCATTTAAATAAGCCTTAAAAATTCATGTTTTTGAGTAAATTACACAAATGGTCCTCTGGGTTTGCCAAAAGTTTTGGATTTGGTCCCTAAGTATAAAAAATTACACGGATGGTCCCTAATTATGAAACTTGTCACGCATTTGATCCCTAAAATGGATGGCCATTAAAAGTGTGATGTGAACCCGAAACAATGGGGTGTGGTCTATCAGTGAAAGAAACAAGTTCGAGGTGGTTAAGTGTCACTATTTGATTTTATTAAAGCCAAGTGTATTATTTCCTTTTTATGTTTTGTATGGGATCGGTTTATATAGGGACCGAATCCCCTAGGGTTTTGCATTCTTGATTTCAGTATTTTGTTTGTGACGGCTACTTGGGAGAAACCCGGTTCTCCTAATTCCGGGATTATCAGTTTATGCACTTGGCTTCCATTGATTTGATTGTTAGTGGTTAATCTTGTTTTGGTATTTATCAAAGTGATTGTTAAGTTTTTTTTAATGACAATCTTTACCCTTTTGTAATTTTACCCCTTATAAACTAACATTTTAATTTTACCTCTTACAAACTTGAAAAAGTGAAATGGGATGTATGGAAATTTGATGGTGGGTTCCAAGGGGTAAAACTAGAGTGTTAGTTTGTACGAGGTAAAATTACAAACGGGTAAGATCATCATTTAAAAAAAAAACTTAACAGTTACTGTTAAGGCCATCCATTTTAGGGATCAAATGTGTGACAAGTTTCAGAATTAGAGACCATCCTTAGGGACTAAATCCAGCAAAACCAGAAGAACCATGCGTGTAATTTACTCCTTTCTTTTAATTTTAATTTTCTTGAAAGGCTTATACTTACGTTTTATCTTCAGGCCACCAAACTTTTATCTTGGTCCCCACCAAATCTTTACCATGTTCAATAGATGAATCCTGAATCAGTATAGATTTGTATAATTCAAGATTTAATTAACATGATTAAAAGAATTAAAGGTGGCATTTTGGAACTATTTATGGGTAAACAAGTCGAATCGGGTTATACTTTGCCTATAACTGGTTAAATGGGTAAAATATAATATTAGAGTAAATTACATAAATCCTCCATGTAGGTTGTATGAAATTTTGGAATTCATCCCTCTACTTTTTATATTACACACACAGTCCCTAATTTTGAAACTAGTAACGCCAACAGTCCCTAAAGCAAAAACAATGTTAGGACCATTGATGTTACAAGTTTCAAAATAAGAAAATATCTATGTAACAAAAAAGTTGATGGACGAAATCCATATTTTCGTACCAAGCTTAAGGACGATTCAAGAATATGTTCAAGAAGTAGATTATATTACCTGTTTCTTCCATTGACTGGTTCTCTTACGTTTTCCCTTCACTTCTCTAACAAATTTTGATGGTATTTTTTTAGACTCCTGAAAAACAAATGTGATTATTGCACAACAAACAATAATTTTGGGAAATATCAAATACGACCAACGTTATATATTCCTTAAAATAGCAAGGTACTTTTACATTTGTCCTTGTTTAGTAATTGTACAAATTATGTCAAATTAGGTGAGTACAACATGGCTTTGAGTCCTATGGTGATAAACTAGATGATGTGGTGGTAACGTGTTGAGGTGGCAAGTGGCATGTCACATTCTCATTATAGATAGACATGACTACATGAGGTAGGTCTGGAGTTAGGTTTGGACATTGAATTTTAAGATTGGAGTTAGTTTGGGGAAATAAATTGCTTACAATAAATATATATAATGTCTGTATAGATAGACATATGTGTGTGTGTGTGTGTGTAGAAGTATGAGCAAGAGTAACAAATACCGTAATGTCCTTTTCTGGTGAAACTTTACTAACATGTTCGACCAATTTGATATAATCATAAAGAGCAATGCTCATATCTCGTCCCATATTCGGAACATCTGGCATGTGTTGAGCCTCACAGTTCACGAGAACTTTCTCCCCTAGTTGCCAACAAACAGGTGAAGAACTCTGTAATAAATACAACACTTAGTTATTAATTACTAATTAGTGGTGAATTAAGAACCTTATTTAGTAACATAATAATTACCTGAATATCCTTAATTGCATGTTTAGCTACTAAACCTTGAAGCTCGATTTTGAAATCCTCACTTTCCTCTATGATCATCGTCATAATTTCTTCCATCTCGAACACAATATCTACAGAATTTGAACTACAATACATACAAGAGTAAAACGTGTATAATCAGATACATGCTGACGTAGTTACATAATTTAGAATTTAGAACCGGTCTAACTGTTAGCAAAGAAAATAAGAATCTTACTCAGCAACTGTTAAAAATTGATTAAATAGTCGAATTATTAGTTCATGTCCATCGAGATCCAACATCAGCACCGACAATTTGAATTCACTAAGCATTTTAAGAACTTTAGTCATCTTAGTATAGCATCCACCACATTCAGAAGATAATTTCTCAAACGTTATTACAACTAGTTCGAAGAAATCCTGTCATCCAATAACAAGGCAAATGCAGTTAATGACTATGGTATAATAGAGGGTTCTTTGGCCTATATTAACAACGTATTTTTACATATGTCCGTGTAGTCACTGTATAAATTTCTGTCCAATTGGGTTACTAAAAGATAGTTTTGTGTCCCACCCAATTAGACATAAATTTATACACTGACTAACCAGAAAGCACAGATAAATGTAAAATATGTTGTTGTTCTAAAGATTATCCACTAGTTAAATTTAGGGTTTGGGATTGCGTTTTGGAGCAGATTATCTGACTATCGCGGTTTAAAAAGGCAGATAATCTAAAATGAGTGTTTGGCAAAAAGTTTAAAAAAAAACAATTATTTGAGATTTGGGGCATCCAAAACGGAGTTTTGGAAAAGCACGTGGGGAGGTTCTTGTTGCGTTTTGAAACCTGATTGTTTGCATTTAACCTATTAACTAAACAAATAATCAGGTTTGCCAAAAACTAAAAAATTGATTATGTGAATATTGTGCTTTCAAGCAACATAATCAAATCCAAACACATTTTTCAAAATCAAACCGCCAAATATCTGATTATCCATTTTCAAAAAGCATAATCTATTTTCAATAAACAATCCCGAACACCCCTTAAAAGCTCATTTAGATGTTTCATACCTTCATTTGTTCATCATTGTAGAGGATTTTCGGTACATTAATTCTCATGATCTCACAAATGCAGCGCGCAACTAAAATATTCACATCAATATCAGGATGTTTCAGCAGTTCTTTAGCAATCAGTGCCTCAATTAGTGGATCCATTGCATTATTCATCTGTTCAGATGGTGATTCTTTCACCTCAGATAGAAGTCGTTCGATTTGCTATTACGAAAATACACCACATAGTTAACGATTTAATCCTTAAACTTTCACTTAGGGGGTGTTTGGGATGGGTTATTTAGGGGGCTTATGAGCTTTTAAAATTATTTAAGTTTAATTAGCATTTTCAAGTGTTTGGTGGAGCCTATAAGCTTATCTAAGGGGGTTTAAATAAGCTATTTTGAAGGGGATTATAAACTTATTTAGGGGTTTTCCCTCCTTACCCTCTTATTTCACCATAACCCTAGTTCACCCCACAAACATCCACACCCTAGTTTAATTCCTTTTTAGTCATTTTACAGTAAGCTTATATAAGCCCTTCCAAACACTTTATTTAACATAAGATTATTAACTTAAGCAAGCTCATAAGCAAAGCACTTTTAAATAAGCTTCCCCAAACACCCCCTAATTTGGCTTTTAACCCTTAATTTTTTTTATTTGGCAATGGTTTTATTCTAAACATGCTATCACTGGTTAATACTTACAAAATGTCAAATTAGCGGTTAAACTGTTAAGTAAACGAAAGTTTGTGGATTAAAACAAAATCAACCCTAATTTTGTAGGTCAAAACAGTGTAGTCAATTCCATAGTGTAGCATACTGTATAATCTACCAGATTCAGAGAACCACAAACCTAATTGCTAAAATAAGTATCAACTAGCTGAATCCTAAGCAAACAACGAGTAACATCATCAATTCATTTTCAATCAACATAAAAGTAACAAATTCGAGCATTATTAAATCACCAAATGAAAAGGAAATTATACGAAATGAAAGAACCGTACCATCAGAACGTTGAGGAGCTCCACCGTTGACGACGGCGGAAGTGATAACCACTTACCGAACTTCATCAGCTTGATTTGAGGCTTACTATATGAACAAGTAGACAATTCTGACGTCATTCCAGGAATTCACTTGAACAGGCGACTCAATGAGCATGAAAAACCGAGAAATCGACTAATTTGAATCCTCAATTCGACACCTACAGCTTCGATTCGAACGTAACTTCGCCTTGAAATTGTTCGGAATAACGTTTCTAGAAAACCTAATGAGCATAAAGAAAATGCACAAATTGAAAGTGATAATGTGATACGCATTCTACATGGATAGACCCTAAGTTGGCAGGCAACTAGCAAGCCTAGCCTTTGTGTTGGCATGTATTGAGAAAAAGGTGTCAACCTATTACTATGCTTGTCACGACAATTGTATGCATGTACTCATATTAATGTTTCGGTGTATGATATGATTTTATATAGTTCTTGTATTTTAAATTGATAAATTGTTGATTTCATAATTTTTAAAATAAAAAGTTATAATAATAATAATAAATATTATTATATTAAATTAGATATTTTTTCAATAAAATAAGGTTAATAATTTTTAAAATTAAAAGTAATGAAAAATTGTAATTTTACTATATTAAAGTAGATGTGTGCTCTATTATTCTTTTCAAATAATATAAATTATCAAATCATAACATCTACTTTGAAACTGTCAAAAATAAAAAATATATTACTTATTTTGAAACGGATGAAGTATATATGGTTAATAGTGGCTTAATAATCTGGAAATCGGGTATCAAGAAAAAAATCAATATCTGAAAATCCGGATATCGGGTCCGGATAGTGTTTTCAAAATTTCGGATATCTAATATTCGAAAAATCTGAAAATATCCAAAAGATCTGAATTTGTTGTTCCAATAGCGGATACTTAAATGTCTTCACAATAGTTGCTTATTCCAGATACTTAAGTATCGTCTCAGAGCTCTCGATATTGGGACGACATCATCATCCGTATCTGTGTCAATAAAAAATCAAAATGTTGACCATTTCCTCGGCGTTAGAAATTTAAATAATGTAGCGATATCTTCCAAATTAGAATCGTAATCTGAATTGTTATACATTTAATAAATGTTGTGGGATGGAAAACAAGTGAATTTGTTGCGTGAAAATTAGGGGTGTGCATTTCGGATTATCCGAATTTTCGGATATCGGATTTTCGGATATCCGAAATTTTGGATAGTGGATTTTCGCTATCCGAATCCGAATCCGAAATTTTGGATATCCGAAAATTCGGATACGGATATCGGATAATCCGAAATATCTGAAAATCCGAAGTTTCGCCATTCGTTGAATGATATTACCAGCAAATTAAGTCAATTAGCGCAATTATTTCAATATTTATAAACTAAAAATAAGATCTTTAGCTATATGGAACCTAAACCTATCATAAACATATTAATATAGACACTATATTCGATTAGCAATACGAAAGCATGGAGCATAAATATAAAAAATTGACAAAAAGTCGGATATCGGATATCCGAAATATCCGAATTTTCGTAATATGGTATCCGAATCCGAAAATTCGGATATCCGAATTTTCGGATAATTTCGGATCGGATTCGGATATTTTTTTTCGGATTTTCGGATACCGGATATATTTGAACACCCCTAGTGAATATATTTGTTGTGTTTGGTATTTACAGAGATAAAAAGGTCGGGAAAAAAATAAAAACAAAATATTTTTTTGAAAAAGAACGGTAATATATCGTTTAAAATAAATAAAAAACAAACTGTTTTTTTATTGCTTGACCCCGCCGATTTGAGGGTTTTCCTCTTCTTTCAACCGCCGATCCCAATCGATGAGTAAAATCCGACGCGCCATACTGATAGTCGAAGATGTTGGTTGGGCAATCGATATGCCTATTTATATTTCTCTCCAGTTATTTTATTGAGTAATAGTATTTCTTTTTATCATTTCTTCATATTATATTACTATCTATTTTAGTTGTTATAATTATTTAAATCAAATGATGATATGAAAAAAATAAATTAACACATAATACATGTCAGATTTAAAGTTAAATAGATTATGAATATGAAAAAAAGATAGAAAGAAATTTCTATTTTATTTCCATTCAAAGAATGAAAGAAATCATTTCTAGAACATAAACTTTGACAAATCCTATTCAGCACTCCATCTGTAAGACAGCATCCACGTGGAAAAATCTCATTTGCTTAAAGCCTACAACCAAACGTGGCATCGCCATTGAAGAAAATACAAACAAGAATTTTAATCAAATCGCTGAGAGAAACACACACACGTTCGATCTCTCTGCCTACTGTGTATAAACTGCCGGAGGTCGGATCTCCCGCCGGAGTCTCCGACCTGAGAAAATATCCAGCCGTGGCTCCACCGACAGGACAACAGCAACAGAGCAACATCACTCGAAGAAGAACCGCTTCTTCAAATTCATCGCCGTCACGTCCTTCAGCTCCAACTCGGATCATATACAGAGAAACCCTAAGTCCCTCGTCATTATTGGAATCGGATCTAGACTTACCGTTTTGGCAACGTTCGTGGTTCATCGGACTATTACTGGTGATGGCGCTTTCGTTCTTTGGTCTTGCTATATTTCTATTTCTAACCCTAGATTCGGATTACACGTCAGGTCCTGTTTACGCTGCTACTTCAGAAGGTGTTGAGGTAATTGGATAGTTATATGATCTGATTGCGAATTCATTATATGTGATTCTTCAAGTTAGTTGATTTTATTCGGACTCTCACTAGACCGGATTGAATTTGACCTCGATGACTAATTTCTGCTTCAAATTATGTATGAATTGTGTGATATTCAAGCTGAATTCCTAGAAATTTGCAGGTCCTTTTGATGATTAATAAGCTTAAAAGGATGTTGGTGCTAATTTTATTTTTTTTAACTAAATCCAGATAACTTTAGCCAGTAAAGCAGTATAGTTGACCTCACAATTCGAAGTCATGACTAGTCCTATTTATTCAGTTTGTCAGTTTTCTCCTTAATCCAGACAATAAGAAGTAATAAGACTTGGTCTTTTGGATTTGTGGCGAGGGCATTTTGTGGATTATGATACATGACACATATATGTATGCATATAAACTTCATTAATATCAAAGGAAATTCTCATAAGTATCAAACACAATCTCATTAATATTGCCATTCTTGTTATAAGCTATTAATATTTGTAGGAATCTTTAGAAATTTATGGCTCTTAGAAAATGGTAGTCATACATGATCGTCTGTACTGCACTTGCTTAAATCCTCCCATGTTTGTAGTCGATCTGTCGATGAACAGACTCTTTCCATCCCAACAAAAAAAATGTAGCAACTGCATAATTTTATTTGATGTTTAAAATTTTGAGGAAACTGCTATGATTAATTTTATTTATCGGGACATACTACATTTCTCATTTATGTTGATTTCTTGTAATTTTTGTATATGATAGATTACATATGGGTCATTAATCAAGCTGATGCATGAAAAAACAAGATTTCGACTGCATTCACATGATGTGCCATATGGATCAGGCAGTGGGCAACAATCTGTCACTGGATTTCCTAATGTTGATGATGCCAATAGCTACTGGGTATGTTTATAGAACTTATTAGAGTAAATTACAAAAATGGCCCCTGTGATTTTCTCAAAATAACAGTTTTGATTCCTTTTTGATAGTTTTTGCGGTAACTGTTATTTTGAGCAAACCGCAGGGACCATTTGTGTAATTCACTCTAGTACTTATATCCGTTTTATATATTTATTGTTGCGTTTGTAGTTTTTGCTTGAAATTGAACTCTTTCAAACCAGATTGTGAGACCTATGCCAGAAACATCAGTAAAACAAGGAGACAGTATAAAAAGTGGAACAATTATTCGATTGCAACACATGAAAACCAGGAGATGGCTACATAGCCATTTGCATGCTTCACCAATTTCAGGCAATTTAGAGGTTTGTTTGTTCGCCTTTTACTCGTTTTCTTTCAATGTATACGGTTATGATTTAACACTTTCTTTATTCTTGAGGAAGAAGAATCGAGTTTTAATAATCTAATAAATAATTCAAATCATCCTTGTTGAAAATTTTGCCCCGTTTAATTGTGAATTGGTTGATACGGGTCTTGTTTTATCAATAACGGCCAAAGGGTAAAAGGGTCCAACGGGTCGAAATTCATCGAATGTATATTTTGTTTTTGTTTTTTTTTTGAACGTCAAAAAATGCATAGAACCTTGTAAATTGTTTTTCAATCGTATTGACACAATAATTATTTATAAAATCTAAAACTTTGGATAGAGGAAGTGTTTCAGGGTCAACCTGACCTGACACCTTTCAATTTGTACAAGAAATTACTGAAATGGTTTTATCAAAGCTGTTATAAAAAAAATACCTTGTATTTAGGTGTATATTTTATATAATATAACGAATTTAATTGTTTATTATTTGTTCAAAATATAAGCAAGTGAGGTATTGTGCAGGTGAGTTGCTTTGGAGACGATGGTAATTCAGATACTGGGGATTACTGGAGGTGAGAACTACACTTCTATGATCAATTTACTTTTTAAGTTTATGATTTTAACCGTTAAGAAATAAAATATATAGAGTTTGTTGTTGAATTTACTATAATGCCCCTAGGCTTGAAATTGAGGGAAGTGGAAAAACTTGGAGACAAGATCAGAGAATACGGCTTCTTCATATTGATACAAGCGGGTATTTACACAGCCATGATAAGAAATACAGTCGCATTGCTGGCGGTCAGCAAGAGGTTACAACTTATAACCATCTTCTTATTTTATTTTTATTTTTTATCTTTTATTTTCTTTTGAAATGCACCATCTTTGTATTACTTGTCACAATTTCCAGAGGTGGTAATTTCAACCCAATTACTTTTCAATGGGTTTGGATTATGTTTTATGTATAATGGGTCAAACAAGCAAAGTGTATTATTAATGCATAAAACCTTATAAATCATTTATTTAAATTGTTTTCTGTTGAGATAGTAAAAAAAATAATTTTACTTTACATACTAATTATTTAGATCATTACTAATGCATCTTTAATTGACTTTTTTTTCAGGTTTGTGGTGTCCGTGAGAAACGTGTAGATAATGTTTGGTTGGCAGTGGAAGGTGTCTATCTACCAGTTTCTGGAAGCAAATAAACGAATCGGCAATATTGTGTAGCATTGTAGGTTTATGTTAATTTGTGGTTGTAAAATTTTACTAAATTGACCCTGTCTCAAATAATTAATCTCTTCATTAATATTAGCCCGATATTCTCGTGACTAGTTTATTTGATAACATTGGATAACTATTTTCAGCAATTTAATCATGTTAACTATCAAGTTTCTTATGAGTTATGATGGGCATCCTAGGTTGTAGTCCGATGATATCTAACAAGATTTGCATTCAAGATTAGTCGATAACGGTGTTGCAATGTTCATGGAAAATGGGTTGGGAGCTTAAAAGAGTGTATGATACTTGTCATCTTAAGCTTATGTAGTAGAGCCTGAAGTATAGAGTTGTCATCTTAGGCTTATGCAATTTGTAAACCATTTCAACAAATTTAATATACCATATTGTTAGCATTCTCGCTTTGAAGGGCTAGGATCATCATAGCCAACATGGCTTGTTTTTAATATTAATGTAAGTTTATTCTTTGGTATATGTTAAAAGAAAAAGCGATCTAAAATCTTACTTTTGTTAGAAAGCAAGAAACTGGGAAGCATATCATATGGAACATGACCAGTACTATTTTAGAACTCATGTTGTAGCGTATATATTAGGGAGGCCCCCATGAGTTCTAAAATAGTACTGGTCATGTTCCATATGATATGCTTCCCAGTTTCTTGCTTTCTAACAAAAGTAAGATTTTAGATCGCTTTTTCTTTTAACATATACCAAAGAATAAACTTACATTAATATTAAAAACAAGCCATGTTGGCTATGATGATCCTAGCCCTTCAAAGCGAGAATGCTAACAATATGGTATATTAAATTTGTTGAAATGGTTTACAAATTGCATAAGCCTAAGATGACAACTCTATACTTCAGGCTCTACTACATAAGCTTAAGATGACAAGTATCATACACTCTTTTAAGCTCCCAACCCATTTTCCATGAACATTGCAACACCGTTATCGACTAATCTTGAATGCAACACCGTTAAACTTTCACTTCTAAAGTTGTAAAAAACTGAACTTCCACTCATATATTTGTCAAAAACCTAAATTTAACTACATCTGATGATAAGGAAAATTATGCATACCCTACATTGTCAAATTTCAGATAGTGTTACATTTCTTGGCAATTTATCTGTTTGCTAATTATTTATAATCCCATTAATAAAGTGTTTGGCGTTGTGATTAATGCAATGTGAAATTAATGGAACATAAATTGTGGTAAAGGGAGAATAAAGGATTGATTGGCATTCTACCGGTTCATGATGTTGCAGAAACAATATCAGTGGGTTCACAAGGTGATTTAATTATTGTAATGATTCCATATTTTTAGCACGAAATTAGTTAACTTTTAGTCATTGATTTTAGGAAATAGGAACTAATTCGGGTGATAGAAGCTCGAAGAATCAACTAAACATATCAGAGTCCAACTAAATTGATTGCAAAAGTCAACACGAACCTAATTGGCGTACTGTTTAAGGGCATTGTAATTATGAAATGTTTGGAAATTGAATAACTTAATTGATTTTACAGCCTGCAATTGCACTTGCCATCAGGGAGCAACTTTGTGAGGTTAGGTACTTAGGATAGGATTTTGGTGCTTTATTGAAGTATACATTTGTAATGTTGGGAAAATTTATGACAAACTAAATTGTTATTATGTATGTTTTAGATTGCAATCGAGAGTGTAGCTTCATCAAAGGAAACAATATAGTATTGTGTTGTTAACTCGGTGTGGAAGTCCTTTTGTATTCTGTTTTTGTTGAAACCCTAAAACTGAAAGGATACTTAAGGGTTGAATTGATTGGGGGAAAATAGTTAGTACATTATACATGTTTACTGTTTAAAAATTTAAAAAATATTAAAAATTTAAAAAATTTAAAAATTACGTGTTACATATTATTGATGTTAGTTACACTTATGTGTTACATATTATTAGAGTCACTTATGTACTTGCTCCGTTTCAAAATAAGTAACATAAATTAGGTTTTACGTATTTTGAGGTAAAAGATTGTAATGAATGTTAAATTATATTAAATTAGATGGTTAGTGAGTGATGAGTCTCACATATTATAATTAAAGTGAATTTACTGGTGTTTAAAAGTAAAAGTAAGAGTAACGTGTCATTTCATTTTATTAAAAAAGATAGTTAGTGAGTATTGACTCCACTGCCTTTTACCAAATATAAAAAGTTTCAAAGTGTGTCACTTATTTTGAAACACCCGAAAATAGAAAGTGTGTCACTTATTTTGAAACAGATGAACTATTTGTTTTTCATTAACAGGTAATTCCGTTTATAATATGTTCCCTTAAAGGTGGCCGAACTTTACTCATACTGTATGTAGACTAACAATTTCTATGGCTGTTTTCGAACCTTACCCTTAGACTGTAACGACCCAAAATTTGTAAATAAATAAAATATGTAAAAATATGATAATTATGGATAAATCACATAAAATACGTAGAAATTGGTTTCATGTCATTTGGATACCGTAGGAGAAAGTTATGAACGAAACTAGATCGAAACGGGGAACGAAATATGCAGCCTAGCTGCAGTGCCCAGATAGCGCCGCTATCTGGGAGATCGCGACGCGATCTTTTGCGGGGTCGAACAGCGACCCGAAATAGCGTTTGATGAGGAACGCGAAAATGAGATCGCGTAGGGAGTTCGCGGCGCGAAGTGTGACGCGATTTAACGCGAGCAGCGAATTAGCGGCGCTATCTCGGGGATAGCGGCGCGATCTTCTCCTGGGCAACATTAAAGTCGGGATTTGGCTCATTTATTACATTGGTAAACCCTAGTTTTTCTCTCTTCAAGTGTGTGAACGTTTTTGAGTGTAAAGCATCGTTTGGAGCCGAATTCTTGGTGAAATCTTGTGATTCTTCACTCCTAGTTGAAGGTTTAAGGTATATCTTCACTCCCTTGTAGTTGTAGCTTTAGATCTATGGGTTTATTGGCTTGGGTATGAAACCCTAGTTCTTGGGTTGGTGATTTATGGTGAAATAAAGGTGATATACACTTTGTAGATGGTATTTTAACAAAGGAAACAAGTGTATGGTTAAGATTTGTTAAACCTAGGGTTTTGGGAGATCACCAAAATTGGGGAAAATGTTATTAAAGGGTATCTAGAGATAGATGATCATAATATTAGTAGTATGTGATGTTGAACATCTTATGATTATTGTATTAGGCTTCTGGTGAAGTCTTGGAAGGTTGACCGATTGTTGGAGTAAAGGGTTGGTGTGAAGAACACACATTGGAGCATTGTATTGCTAAGGTGAGTATGTGTGCACTTTACTAAGTACATAGCCTTTGAATTACTTTCTTACTTGTGTTATGGTCTATTTGCCTATGTGTGTAGACTTATAGTATGTTGAGTTAGTGATAGATATTATTGATAATATTGGACTAACTTGTTTGATGATGATGTGATAGCCGAGGGCTAGATAGGCATAACCATTGAGTTATGATATGATTGAGATGATGTGATGATGCGGGGGACCCCCGGTCATGAGGTGTGGTGTGAGGGTCAGTTGGGTGGATTCCCATCGACTCAACCACGTTAGTAGTCTTGCTAACTGGACGTATTCCGGCGAGTAAGGCAGGTATCGGTAGATTGGGCGAATCCCTCTTGCCGGTATCTTGAAGCTTATTAATGGCGATGGATTTCGGTTAATAAGCTAATGTGGAACTTATTAATGGCGATGGATTTCGGTTAATAAGTTAAGTTGCTTCTAGTTAGTGCGGTGGATTCCGGTAGCTAGATATGATTGCTAAGATTCAAGATCGATAGGTCACAATAGGGTGACTAGACTGGGTAGACGTGTTTATTTATTTAACTATGTTTATATAATTTGTTGTTGGTTATCCTTGGGTCTAAAACCCATGTATCTCACGAGACTTTCTTGTCTCACGTACTCCTTGTTTGTTTTGCTATGTACTCAGGTTCGGGATTGAAGGTATAGGTGCGCATGGATAGAGATGCGGGGCCTAGAGTAGAAGAACACTAGAACGGATTTAGACTTAGCTTTGGTTTTGATCTATTTTGTAACACCAACTTTATACTCTGATTTTCATACCAAATGTTTTTGTAAATCCGTATTTTGGGATAGTTCTCCTCTATATAAAATGATTATTTTGGCCAAATGTTTTTGTTATAAAATTTGAGGTGTTACAACTTGGTATCAGAGCTATAGTTTAAGTGAATTAGGTTGGATGACCATCCTAGTCATAGACTGTAGCTATAGGAATGTAAGATTCTTTGAGATCGATAGGTTGACCTTGAGACTTTATGTTAAGTTTAGGGTTGAACCTAGGGGACCTATGAAAGTTGATATGTTTTTGAATGTCGAGTCTTATGGGACTAATGGGTTGTACATGAGGTACTAAATGTTTAATGTCTTTCGTATAGTCTTGATTGAAAGAAATGGTGAATACGCGACGAAGTGGGAAAGCCCCGGAAAACCGGGATGAGGAAATACCTCATGTCGGGGTTGTGGTTGAACAAGAAAGTCAACCGTCAATGCATCGAGTTGATGAATCGGAGGTCGGAGTTAATAAGACTCGGTGAGCATGGCGGACCTCCGGAATATTATTGACCAAATTAAAGGAACGGTGGCCGAAGAAGTACACCGAATCATGGGGGACCGTGAGAGGTCGGGAGGAGATCGTGAATCCGAGGCTAGATCGGATGAGAAGACCGGGGGTAGTGGCACCGGTGAAGGGAAATCATCTACGGGTGGTCAAAGTGATGCTAGGGCAAGGCCCGATGAAAAAGAAGGTTGTTCATTCAAATCTTTCATGGCTTGTAAGCCAAGTGTGTATACGGGTAGTTCGGACCCAAAAGTTACTATGAGGTGGATCCGAGAGACCGATCGGGTCATCGGGAGTAGTAAGTGCAAGAAGGCCGATATGGTGACGTATGCGTCACAACTGTTGAAAGAAGATGCCATGGTTTGGTGGGATATTGTGTATGAAACCCTCGGGAGGGAGGTTGTTGAAATGATGTCATGGGATGAGTTCACCATGAGATTGAAAAAGAAGTTTTGTCCCGAAAGGGATCTGGAGAAAATGCATGAGAAATTCGTGACCCTTAAGAAGGGTGATATGTCGGTGGAAGAGTACTCGAGAGAGTTCACGGGATTGCTCCCGTTTGTTGCTAAAACCTATTCGGATGAGAGGTTGAGGGTGGTCCGGTATGCTAGTGGGTTACCGTGGGACTACCAATTGGAGGTTAAGCGGGCGGCCACACTTGATGAGGCCATTAGTGCCGCCCGGGGTGTGGAAGAGGTAAATGTGGCAAGGATTGCCGAGAGGGCCCATGTGGGCGAGAAGAGGAAGGCCGAGAGCGGCTCGGGTACGTTCAAGAAAGGGAAGTTCACATCGAGCTTTTCTAAACAGGGAAGTGTTGGTTCTTGCAAGAAATGCGGGAGGAATCATACTGGTGCGTGCCGAGGAGAATCAAAAGCTTGCTATAGTTGTGGCAAGATCGGGCATCTAGCCCGGGATTGTAAGGCCAAGTTGTCGGCCGATGTGGAGTGCTATTCTTGCCATGAAAAAGGGCATTATAGCAATGTGTGTCCAAAGAAGGGGATTGAGTCGATGGTGTCCACGGCTCAAAAGAAGGTGGAACCGGCGAAGGTGAAGGGGCGATCCTTCCAACTTACTCGGGAAGAGGCGAAGGAGGCACACGATGTGGTGTCAGGTACTTTATTGATTAACTCCTTGCCAACTTATATCTTGTTTGATTCGGGTTCCAATTATTCGTTTGTGTCTCATGAGTTTGGTTGTAAGTTGAATGTGCCGTCCGAAAAGTTAGATGAAATGTATGAGATAGAGGTAGCCGATGGAAAGACCTCAATGGTTGAAAGTGTTTATAGACATTGTGAATTAGAAATAGACGGGAAAAAGTTTGAGGTCGATTTATTGCCAATGGGAATAAAGGCTTTCGACGTGGTTATTGGTATGGATTGGTTGGGTTTGCACCGAGCCAAAATATTGTGTGATAAGAAGATAGTGTCGATCAAGACACCCGAGAACGAGAAAGTATATGTCTATGGGGAAAAACGACATCATATGCCTAATGTGATTACCGCCATTAAGGCGAGGAAATGTTTAGCAAAAGGTTGTGCATCGTTTGTTGCATATGTGTTAGATGGTCGAAAAGAAAAGAAGGCGGTTGATGATGTTAAAATTATTCGAGATTTTCCCGAGGTGTTTCCCGATGATATACCCGGTTTGCCACCGGAGAGACAAGTTGAGTTCAAGATTGATTTAGTGCCGGGGGCGACGCCAATTGCTCGTGCTCCGTATCGCTTAGCTCTCACCGAGATGCGGGAATTGATGACTCAATTGCAAGAATTGTTAGACAAAGGTTTTATCCGTCCGAGTTCGTCACCGTGGGGTGCCCCGGTGTTGTTTGTCAAGAAGAAAGACGGTTCGATGAGAATGTGTATCGACTACCGTGAGTTGAATAAGGTAACTACAAAGAACCGTTACCCGTTGACGAGGATCGATGATTTGTTTGGCCAATTGCAAGGTGCTATTATTTCTCAAAGATTGATTTGAGGTCGGGTTATCACCAAGTTCGGGTGAAGGAGGGCGACACCGAGAAGACGGCCTTTCGTACACGGTATGGTCATTATGAGTTCCTAGTGATGCCGTTTGGGCTTACGAATGCGCCGGCTATTTTTATGGATTTGATGAATCGGGTTTGTAAACCGTTTCTTGATAAGTTTTTGATCGTGTTTATTGATGATATCTTGATTTACTCGAAGACCGAGGAAGAACACGAGCATCATTTGAGACTCATGTTGGGTGTGTTGAAACGGGAGAAGTTATATGCCAAATTTTCAAAGTGTGAGTTTTGGTTGTGGGAAGTACAATTTCTAGGTCACGTGGTATCACGGGATGGCATTAAAGTTGATCCTTCGAAGATTGAGGTGGTGTCTAATTGGGAAGCACCGAGAACTCCTACCGAGGATAGAAGTTTTCTTGGATTGGCCGGGTATTACTGGAGGTTTATACAAGATTTCTCGAGAATTGCGGTCCCACTCACAAAGTTGACTAGAAAAAGTGGGAAGTTCGTGTGGGATAAGAAGCAAGAGGAGGCGTTCGGTTTGTTGAAGGAGAAGCTGTGTAACGCGCCGATTCTTACATTACCGGATGGTATGGAAGATTTTGTAGTGTATAGTGATGCTTCAAACCAAGGGCTCGGTTGTGTGTTGATGCAAAGGGGTAAGGTGATCGCGTATGCCTCGCGACAATTAAAGGATGCGGAAACGAGGTACACGACACACGACTTGGAGTTGGCGGTGATCGTGTTTGCTTTGAAACTGTGGAGGCACTATTTGTATGGTACTCGATGTACATTATATACGGATCATAAGAGTTTGCAATATGTGTTTACTCAAAAAGACCTTAATATGCGACAAAGAAGGTGGATCGAGTTGATCAACGACTATGATTGTGAGATTGTGTACCATGCGGGGAAGACGAATGTGGTAGCCGATGCCTTGAGCCGAAAAGTCTATGAGAAGCCGATCAAGGGAAGGTCAATGCGTATCGAAGTCGTCTCGAGTATTATCGAAAGGATCAAGAACGCCCAACGGGAGGTTATGGAGAAAGAAGAATTAAGACAAGAACGATTGGGTAAGAACCAACATTTTGTGGAAAATGTGCAAGGGTTGAAAACCTTAGGCGGTCGAATTTGGGTTCCTAAGTTCGGGGGTGTCCGAAAGGAGTTATTGCATGATGTGCACGAGTCAAAGTATTCAATTCATCCGGGAAGTACAAAGATATATCAAGATTTGAAACGGGTTTATTGGTGGCCCGGAATGAAGACGAGAGTAGCCAAGTACATCCCGAAGTGGGCCACGTGTGCTCAAGTGAAAGCCGAGCATCAAGTACCGTATGGGGTAGCTCAATCATTGCAAGTACCGGCCGGAAAGTGGGAAGACATAACTATGGATTTCATAGTTGGGTTGCCAAAGACGAGTAAGGGTCATGATGCCATTTGGGTCATAGTTGACCGGTTGACCAAGAGTGCGTTATTTTTAGCCATTCGGGAAACTTTGCCACTTGAAAAGTTGGCTAAGTTGTATGTTGATGAGGTGGTTCGACTCCATGGGGTTCCATTATCGATTGTGTCCGATAGAGACGCGAGGTTTACCTCGAGATTTTGGAGATCATTACAAGATGAATTGGGTACAAAATTGCGGTTGAGCACGGCTTATCATCCGCAAACCGACGGTCAAAGTGAAAGAACAATTCAAACGGTTGAAGACATGTTAAGATCGTGTGTGTTAGATTTCGGGGGTAAATGGGATGAGCATTTACCATTGGTCGAATTCTCATATAATAACAGTTATCATTCGAGCATCCAGATGCCACCTTACGAGGCGTTGTATGGGAGAAAATGTAGAACTCCATCTTGTTGGCTTGAAGCGGGAGAGTCAAAGCTAACGGGTCCCGAGATTGTAAGAGTAACAAATGAAAAGATTGGTGTAATACAAGCCAACATGAAGGCCGCCCAAGATAGACAACGAAGTTATTCGGGTTTGAAAAAGAGGTCATACGACTTGGATGTCGGGGATATGGTGATGTTGAAGGTGTCACATTGGAAAGGTGTGATGCGGTTTAGAAAGAAGGGAAAGTTAAGTCCAAGATATGTTGGACCGTTTAAGATATAGAAGCGGATCGGGCTTCAAGCATTTAAGTTGGAACTTCCACCCGAGCTTCAAGGTGTGCGTGACACCTTCCATGTAAGTTATTTGAAGAAGTTTATCGGAGAGGTTGAGAATGTTATTCCATTGCAAGAGTTGCGGGTTGATGCCCCGAACCGGTTGATTGAAGAACCCGAGGCGATATTAGAGACAAAGACAAAGAAGCTTCGGAATAAAGAGATCGAGTTGGTATTGGTCAAGTGGAAGCATTCCCACGGACCAAATTTGACTTGGGAAGTCAAAGACGAGATTCGGAGGAGGTACCCGGATTTCGTGAACTATTATGAGATTCCGAGGACGGAATATTCTTAAGGGGTAGATAGTTGTAACGACCCGAAATTTGTAAATAAATAAAATATGTAAAAATATGATAATTATGGATAAATCACATAAAATACGTAGAAATTGGTTTCGTGTCATTTGGATACCGTAGGAGAAAGTTATGAACGAAACTAGATCGAAACGGGGAACGAAATCTGCAGCCTAGCTGCAGTGCCCAGATAGCGCCGCTACCTGGGAGATCGCGACGCGATCTTTTGCGGGGTCGAACAGCGACCCGAAATAGCGTTTGTTGAGGAACGCGAAAATGAGATCGCGTAGGGAGTTCGCGGCGCGAAGTGTGACACGATTTAACGCGGGCAGCGAATTAGCGGCGCTATCTCGGGGATAGCGGCGCGATCTTCTCCTGGGCAGCATTAAAGTCGGGATTTGGCTCATTTATTACATTGGTAAACCCTAGTTTTTCTCTCTTCAAGTGTGTGAACATTTTTGAGTGTAAAGCATCGTTTGGAGCCGAATTCTTGGTGAAATCTTGTGATTCTTCACTCCTAGTTGAAGGTTTAAGGTATATCTTCACTCCCTTGTAGTTGTAGCTTTAGATCTATGGGTTTATTGGCTTGGGTATGAAACCCTAGTTCTTGGGTTGGTGATTTATGGTGAAATAAAGGTGATATACACTTTGTAGATGGTATTTTAACAAAGGAAACAAGTGTATGGTTAAGATTTGTTAAACCTAGGGTTTTGGGAGATCACCAAAATTGGGGAAAATGTTATTAAAGGGTATCTAGAGATAGATGATCATAATATTAGTAGTATGTGATGTTGAACATCTTATGATTATTGTATTAGGCTTCTGGTGAAGTCTTGGAAGGTTGAACGATTGTTGGAGTAAAGGGTTGGTGTGAAGAACACACATTGGAGCATTGTATTGCTAAGGTGAGTACGTGTGCACTTTACTAAGTACATAGCCTTTGAATTACTTTCTTACTTGTGTTATGGTTTATTTGCCTATGTGTGTAGACTTATAGTATGTTGAGTTAGTGATAGATATTATTGATAATATTGGACTAACTTGTTTGATGATGATGTGATAGCCGAGGGCTAGATAGGCATAACCATTGAGTTATGATATGATTGAGATGATGTGATGATGCGGGGGACCCCCGGTCATGAGGTGTGGTGTGAGGGGCAGTTGGGTGGATTCCCATCGACTCAACCACGTTAGTAGTCTTGCTAACTGGACGTATTCCGGCGAGTAAGGCAGGTATCGGTAGATTGGGCGAATCCCTCTTGCCGGTATCTTGAAGCTTATTAATGGCGATGGATTTCGGTTAATAAGCTAATGTGGAACTTATTAATGGCGATGGATTTCGGCTAATAAGTTAAGTTGCTTCTAGTTAGTGCGGTGGATTCCGGTAGCTAGATATGATTGCTAAGATTCAAGATCGATAGGTCACAATAGGGTGACTAGACCGAGTAGACGTGTTTATTTATATAACTATGTTTATATAATTTGTTGTTGGTTATCATTGGGTCTAAAACCCATGTATCTCACGAGATTTTCTTGTCTCATGTACTCCTTGTTTGTTTTGCTATGTACTCAGGTTCGGGATCGAAGGTATAGGTGCGCATGGATAGAGATGCGGGGCTTAGAGTAGAAGAACACTAGAACGGATTTAGACTTAGCTTTGGTTTTGATCTATTTTGTAACACCAACTTTATACTCTGATTTTCATACCAAATGTTTTTGTAAATCCGTATTTTGGGATAGTTCTCCTCTATATAAAATGATTATTTTGGCCAAATGTTTTTGTTATAAAATTTGAGGTGTTACATAGACCTGGCAATAGAACGCGTTTTGACCCTGATCTGATCCGAACCCGCAAGAATTAAATGGGTTTGAATTATAGTTTTTGATTCGTTTACCCGCTAACGACCTGCACCCGTTAACCCTTTTAATAAAAGGGTCGAGTATGGATCAATATCGATCCGATCCTTTTATGACCCGCCCCGCATTTAAATTTAGAAATAACTAATTTATATTTTTCATATTATGGTTTATATAATTGCTCTCTTTAAATTTTAAATTTCCAACTTTATTCATTAACTTGCTGTCGACTACCAAAATTATATATAAAAGTTTTTCTATTATGTAACATTTGTTAACATGCATATAATGAATTAAAATTTTCATAATTGATTTAATTTAACATTAATGAATTATTAATTTTTATGTGTTATACAAAATAACTCTTGCAAAAATTTATTGAGAAATGAGGAAAATTAAAATATAATATAAGGACAAAATAGATATTCAATATTTCTTATAGTATGCGTTAGTATACATGTTAGTAAAACTCATATACTTTGTCCGTTTTAAAATAAGTGATACACTTTACATTTTGGGGTGTTTCAAAATAAGTGATACACTTTGAAAACTTTCCTTATTTAATAAAGGGAATTAATTTTCATACCACATGTTTTGATGCATCTACCACAATATACAAGTTTTCCTGCAAACTGTACAAGTATGTAAAACACTTATTGTGGTAGATGTATTAAAAGATCTGGTGTAAAAATCACCCCCTTTTAGTAAAGAGAATTAATATTGCTACCACAACTTTTAATGCTTATACCACATAGTACAGATTTTACAGCTAACTGTACAAGTATATTAAGCATTGAATGTTGTACACACCTTAAAAGTTATGGTAGAAAAATCACTCCCTTTTAGTAAAAGGTAATGGACCCACACCCACTAACTATCTCATTTAATATAGTGAAAAGACACATTACCCATACTTTTACTTTTAAACATCATTAAATACACTTTAATCAATATATATAGGACCCTTCCTACACTAACTATCCAATTTAATCTAATTAACTCTCATTATCATATTTTGCCTCAAAAATCGTGAATTTCAAAATGTAACACTTATTTTGAAACGGAGGAAGTATAAAAAATTCAAATTGACAACCATTGTACAAATTAAAATCAAGAATCGTGTACGCTCAACGGGTCGGGTAAATGGGTCGGATATACGTTGATTCGGTAGATTAGGGTATGGGTTTAATATTTCAAAACCATACGGATCACGGATCGGGTTTGGATAATCATTTGAAATTTGTTAAAGAGGTTGGATCAAGGCTGATCCACTCCAAACCCGCTCCATTTCTAGGCTTACTTACCCTTGCTGTCAATAAATGTTTACGTAGGGGGAGGGATCAAATCCGTAACCTCTAGAAGATAATTATCTATAGCTATAGTTAAAAACATTATATTCAGCCAAAATTCAAATTGGTAATACGAAGTATACTCAACAAAGCATAATCTATAAAGAAATCAATAATTAGAATCTAGTGGACTTTGATAACAGTTTTAACTCAGCAGAATCTAATCATTCCTAACGGAGATCACACCCATATCAAAATTCCAAAATTCATAACATCGATGGGAGATCCGAACAAGAATATTTAGACCAACTACCATATGTTTAGTGAGATTTGACATATTCCTGAACTATGTGAAGCCCTTCGGATTCCTCACCATAATCCTGCAATAAATATTAAAAATTTAAGTAAAAATTATGGTTTATAATATTTTTCTCCTGATTTTCACATCAAAAATTATACCTTCACAACAAGGCATGAGCAACCAACAACCTTCCTTGCCTTGCCTTCTGAGTCAATCTTGCACAACTGTAATATTACAATTTAATCAAACTTACCAATAATGGTAAAACAATAAAAAAACATGCCACGATACATATTCAATCAGATTGTGTTTCATTCAATGTGCTTCGTTATAAAAAATAGTTATATACTATTTTATATAAAATTTGAACTTTTCAAGCCGATGTTGAATATTCTTTATTATAAGGGTTCAAAGTGGATGTTGCCCATTTTTATAAATAAATTAACAAACTTTAATTAAACTGATGAGTCATGAAACTTACACCAGCCCATTCGCCAAGAGTCTTTGCACTGGGAACAGTTATCAAGCTGACATTATGGTCAGCACAAAGAGCTTTGACCAATTTTACATAATCGGGCTGGTTACAATCTTCAGCCAACACACAAAGTTGGGCTGCATGTTTTTCAATAACTTTTGCAGCCCCGTGGAGCCCACGAACCAGCCCACCATGAGCAAGTGATTTTCTTAGCACGAGTTGTAATGCAGTCATAGTGTCCATGGGCTCACCAAGAGCAGGTGCAGGAGCAGTTACGTCAACAGGAACAGCAACATCTTCACTGCAAGCAAAAAAAATTATATTAATATTAAAAATAATAATAAGAAATTAACAAAATAAATCCTTCATATTAATGTGTGTGTGTGTGTTTGCATATACAAGTATACACGTATATATACATATATAACTCAAAGATATATGATACTACTACATATAAGAGACTTACCCAGCCATATTTTCTGTTGACAAGATCTTCAAGTTAAACTGTCCAGAGAAATTGAGGAAATCATATGTTAGAATAGGGAAACGTTCCAATAAATATTAATAATCTGTAAGCAATTAAAAGGAGTCAAAGCATAATTTTAAATGTTCCACATATTTATAATCAAGTTATGATACAGTTTGATGAGCTGCTACATGTTAAACTAACATTTAGTTACAGAAATCAACAAAACAGAACAAACCGCACATACTTGAGGCAAGTTGTTTATCAACAAGTGAATGGCATAGAAATCAACAGAACTTGTTAAAAGCAGCTTTTCACTTGAAATTCAGCAGAAAAACAAGCCAATGACTCCCACAAATTAGGCAGTCACATTAACATTGTTCATTTCCCTGGTGGATTTATTTAAACTTTGGTTTCTCTTCCCTTTGAGTTCGCATGAAATTCTAAACGGAATTATGAAACATCTCATCTAATCTTAATTCGAATCCTAAATTAAGCAATATGCGTAATTCAACACGCATTGTGACTACACATGTAATCCAGATAATCAGCTCAATCAAATCAAGCGCCATTAATGAAAGGAAATCAAGCATTTCCAGTCAATTTAACAATTCTCGCAAATCGCAAGATTGAAACCGCTCGAATGATTCAAATAAGAATAAAACCGCTATTCTCGCAATTCTTTAACAAAACTGAAATCACTTAAAGATGTGCAGTTTATACTTATAGTTATAGTTATAGCCATGAACAAATCAGCAGCAACATCGCAGTAATTTAGTACCGTTTTGCTTTAAAATATATATATATATATATATATATATATATATATATATATATATATATATATATATATATATACAGTGAGCATACGCATTGGACTCAAGGAGATATGGAGATCGAGAGAGAGATTGATACCTGCTGTTGCTGCAAAATCAAATTAACGCACGAACTGGTCGGCTGTGTTTGCAGAACTTTGAGAGATTATAAAGGGTCTAGAATTTAAAACCCTAGTTTTATGTAAACTCCGTTAATTTTAACATTTAGTCCTTCGACTTTTTTCTTTGAAGTTTGTGCCTAGTATCTTTAGCGGAGCTCGCGTATCAATTACGCATATTCCTCTCGTTAGCCGGACTCATCTTACCTAGGATCACAAATCCCAAATTTTCTTCCCTAATTAGCCATGATTAAATGTATAATCTTAATCCTTCTCGTTTTAAGTTTTAACCCTTTACTATGTGTCTATGTCGGGTTTAGCACTTTGAATGTATAACATGTTCGAAACCGTAAGAGAGACGGTGTCATTTCACCAAAGCCACACCATCCCTGGATCCAAGTGACCCGGCGCCATCAATATAATGTAAGTTACATTGGTTGTTTTCTATTTTTTGTTGTGATTGATTTGTGGACATATGTGGTTTATAGGAGTATATTAAGATTTGTCGTTCAAATAAAAAAAGATAGAATTTCAAGATCGGCTTGTAAGCCGGAGCTTTATTATGAAGGAATTTTATTTTCAGTCGATAAGAAAATACTATTTGGTAGTTAAAAAAACACACCAAATATTCAATTCAAGTTCAAAGTTCTACAAAGACGAATCTAGTACTTCTCAATAATAAAGAGATCGCCATTATTAAAAGAGAAATAATACCGATTCCTACTTTTCGTGTTTATTTGTGCCTACCCACTTGATAAGGGTTGTCAATAAGAAGACAACAATAATGTAAAAACCGCCCTGAATTTGAGGAACACTACTCTATCAATGAATGTATAAACATTTTATGCACGTTAATAAAACCCATAATTATATTTTCTAATATTGTCCATTGATTTTGATATATATCTTGATCATATGGGTAAACACATAAGTAAGCACAAAATGTAAGAATCGATACTATTACTCTTATTAAAAATTTGTAATTTTTGCTAGTAAAAACAAAAATAATTATCATAATATTTTGTTTTTATCTTTTGTAATTTCTCTCTCCTTTCATAGACCACTAGCAGGTACCCGCGCAATGCGGCAGCGGGTACCCGGATTCTATTTTTTGCAGCGAACTAATGTTGTTCGGTTGCAACATATCATCTTTAATACTTTACTTTGGAAGCCAACATATCATATGATGTCAGTAATTATCTTCAAGATTCAAGGCATCAACAATAAAAAATAGATTTAAACACTTAAATTTTGCATCACTAACAAAAAAAGTTGCAAAAAGATTATATCCAACAATGAACAAAATAATTGCAACTACAAAAATATGATACGAAGAAATCACTTAAATGTAATCTCTATGAACAAAAGTTTAATTTGTCACTCTATAAAAAAAACTAACACTCTCCTAACCAACAAATGCTGATACTTAATTCCGTGTTTTACAATATTATATAAAAAACAAGTGCGGAAATTTTCAAAACAAATATACCTGATATTGAAGGGTCAAATACTCAACACGAGAACTTACAACCTCTCTTTATTTTGCACATAGCCTTTCAACCTGGTATAGTAAACATTGGACAAAAACCAACACATATTAAAACACAAAATTAACTGATTTAGGTTACGACTAAGGAAGTAGGCCTTATCTTCTCCACAAGCGGGTCAACTGATACTATTCTTGGAGCACATACCAAAACTTGATTTTAAGTTGAATAATCATTATCATAACATGTTACCATCATAGAATAAAACATTTAAGGGGAAAAATATAACAGAATTAATACATCTCATTGGCGAAGTTATTGTTTTACCAGTGCGAGGTGGTCGCTGATCAAATTTTTTGCCCTCTAAAGCACACTTTTTACAACAAAGACCTACTAAGTTGCAGCATGTCAGCCATTGGTACATGAGCTATTACTTCGACAACCATGTAAAAGCTTTTATATCAATTCAAATTAAATTTCTTTTGTAATGGGGTAAATTCCAGAAAGTAGCATGTGATAAGAATAATACCTGATTACACAGTTGGTAGTGTGTGATTACGCCTAAAGAGCAAGGATAGACTGATAAAACAATAACCACTTAAATTTTTTTACCCCAAATACAACAAATAAAAAAAATTACCACTTAAAAACCAAACAAAAATACAACTAATAAATAAATAAATTATAACTTGAAAAAACCCAATAAAATTTACCTTATTGGGTTTCCAATTTAACATATGTGTAAAAGACACGATCGAACTTACATTTCAAGAAATCATAACACTGAAGCTTTTCAAATACCACAAATCAAAATAAAATACTTACAACTTAGAAACCACAAATCAGAAATACAATAACGGAAAAACCCTAAACATTATCCAGTTTGAGTATGAAATTCTTTGAGCTGCCTGCAAAAATTGCTTATAAATTTGAACTTGAATCAAATTGTGTATGAAAAAATTGAATCATCAAAATGAAAAAACAAGTAATTATAGTGATTTGAGTATGAAATTGCTACTTGAATTATAAGTAGGTTGAATCTGCATATAAAATTAGAGAAACCATGTACTATGTATTTATAGTGATTTGCACAAGGATAATCATCGTGGTTCAAGAATCGAGACGCTTAAACGAATGAAGAGACTGAAGCGAACCCGTGAACGAACAGACGTTGTGTTGAAGGCGGATATGTTTTGAGCAAATTAACTCGTGTTTTTTAGCAGAACTAAAGGGGGATGGGTCACGAACAAATTAAAGGGATGGGCCAAAGGGTTTTTATCACTGGTGGGCTTAACCCTTGTTTTTGCAGAATATATAATTAAGGTTTAGACTTAGAACGCAGCCGCAGGCTTGTCCTAGTGGATCTGCGGTGGTTATGTGAGCAACAGGTGGAAGGTTCGAATCCTAGCTGATGGCCTTTTTTCGAAAAAGATACTAATTCTATAATTAGCAAGTGTGTTGGCTGAATTTTCAGCCTTGCTAATTATGGAAGTGGTAAACTCTTTATAATATTGTAAAGATATACTGCATCACTGCATATACTCGTACACTAGACATGAAAGAAAGGGTCCCTGCCAGGCTGCCAGCATTCACCCAATACAAATTAACCCAAATTTCCCCTTCTCATATTCCCTTCGAAATTCGAAACCCTAATTTTTTAAATTCTCCGAATCATCAAATTTACATCGCAAAATGTTTTGCATTTTTACAACAATTTCACTTCAATTTCATAATTATCGAATCAATTCATGCTGTTGATTCCTGATTCTTCCGGATCGCAGGGACGTTTAGCTTCTGCTCAAGAACCTGCGTACAACCACGAGAGGAGCTCTAGTCAGTAGTCTTACGAGGATCACCTCGTAAAGACACTCCGACGCTCAAGTCAGTATATAGGCGATGAATTAAGTAAATGTGTACAAGTGTAATTAATGGTATTGAAAGGTATGAAGTGAGGAGATTGAGGAGAGTTGTGTCCTGTTGAACCCCGAACACATACATTTATATGCTTATACATGTAGGAGAAGCTTCTCTGTCTTGCGCGGGAAAACTTGCGACACGCCCATATCCTCCGAACAATATGTTATGCCGGAGCCTTTTAACCATCGGTCCATAAGGAGACCTTGACCATTTTGGTCTGTCAGCGCCGTTCGCATTAAATGCGCATGTTGCGTGGCGCCGCCTTCCCTAAATTCCGCCATACTCTATCAGATTTATTGGAACTTGGTTTACTTTCGTCGTTACATGCGCTACATGCAATTCTTCGTATGTGCTCTCTGCGTAATGTGGAGAACGTTCCGGAGATTTGGTATCTTCTAGTCGCTCCGGAAAGGTGGTACTCCTTATTAAGTCCCCTTAGTTAAAAGCGAATTATTTCGTAACTAATTCGTTTTAACTAAACGATCGTAACTATTTTTTGAAAACTTATTACCGTTGAGAAAGTTACCGTTGTGCGTCAATTTTTCGACCGTTGGGGTTTTATCCGGAGGGCTCTTGCGCCTCTTGGCATTCTGTTCCTATATATACATTACGTAAACTTTCTTTGCTTGTTACTTTATTCCCTTTAATCACTCTTCTGTCATTCCCTCTTCCCCCTCTCTTTGATCATTCTAAGCTTGAAGAAATCATGAAGAAAGATAGGCAGATCAAAGAGAAAATTGAAAAAACCCCTAAGGCTAAGCGAACTGCGTTAAATACCTTTTGTACGCTTAAAGCGTCTGACCTTCCCCAAATTATCAATGACTATCATATCGACCCTCGATTCGACATTCGCTTGCCTGGCGAAAGTGATACCATCGTGTCTGCCCCTGAGGGATACGAACCAATTTACTCTCAGTTTCTTCTTGGAGGGCTCCGTTTCCCTATCGACGACTTTATTCTTACTGTTCTTCAAGACTTCGGTCTCCATCTTGCTCAACTTTCACCCAATGCCCTCCGCAAAATCATTGGGTTTATCATGCTATGTCGCTCTCTCGGAATTCCCTTGTCTGTTAAGCTATTTCGATATTTTTACATCGCCACCGGTCGAGGGGATTGGGCCAGCTTCGCACACCGCATGGGTCAGGTTGAATGCGTCTCTGGGTTGAAGGATTCAATCCACGATTGGAAATTCGGTTTTTTTTACGTGAGAAGAGAGGCGTTCCGCGGGGTAGATCTATCTTGGGGAAAAATCACCGGAAGACCTTCCGACCCTCTTCCGGAACTATCTGACGCAGAGGCGAAGCATGTGCAAAGCTTATCTTCCATTAGATTCGAGTGGGAAGATCCGGACGAGATTTTCCTCGGGATGGCCGATCTGAGTCCATTTTATTTGAGTCAACACATTCGCCCAATCTGGCGATTGGATGGTAGAGATGTTTCTTTGTTGGAGCGGCTGCAAATGGACAAGAGTGTATCCCCGAAGGGAGAAATTACTGTTGCTAATGGCCCAATAACCCCCTTTCTTCCCCCTCCTGACCATGTTGTCAGTTCTGAGGAAACTCCTGAATTAAGAAAGTTTGGGGAAGTATCTGAGGCAGGTGACGTAGTTGTGCAAGGAATTGATCTTGATCCTGTTACTGGTGAAGAAATTACTGTTGGAGATGTTGCCCCTCTGGAGACTCAATCAGAACTACGTAGGCCGCGCAGGAAGGCCGTCCGGACGAGGAAAACTCAAGAAGATGATCCAGCTTCCTCTTCGAAACGTCAGAGGGTATTCCTGGAAGGTATACTTTATGTTTGTTAATATTCACTATTCTCCTCTTTATTTATAAATTGAAGGTAAAAATTTGATGTATACGCATCCCCTGTGTTGCAGATTTGTCGGATGATGTGATTGTGGGGGAACCCCCTGTTCCGGCAGCTCCAAGGATGACCGAGAACTTGGTTGTCTCGTTTACACCATCATCTTTGGTCCTTCCCCCCATCACTACTGCACCTGAGATTCAGACTAGTTCGGTTGCTACCCAAAGGCTGCCATTTGTTTCTTCCAGTTCTTCTGCTTTAGCAATTTTCGGTAATCAAATGCTTCGATTGGGAAAAAGATCCTCCTCTATGGCTCGAAGTTCCTACTCTTCTCCATCAGCTGGCAGTCAATCATCTTTACCTCCTCTTCCGCCTCCAGGTTTGTTATTCTGACTTATATATTTCTTTGCTTCCTAAATATTAACCCTAAACGAAAATGCAGATCTGTCTCGCACCTTGGGCTCAGATTCTTCCATGGGAGTTTCCTTTGCAGAAGTTCCCCCTTCCACAATGTTTGGTACCGTGAGCGCTCCGTTACGATCTTCTCATCCAGGCGTTACTCCTCCATCGGTGATCCTTCCGGCTACTTCGACACCTGCTCCTACTACGGAAACCCTGGGTGAAGCTTCTGGGGACCAAACCCTTTTGCGGATAAAATCGCAGCTCCTAGGAGCTGTTGACATGTTAACAGAGTTTCAAGCCCAAAACTCCAAACGCGAGAAGGCTTTTCATGACCTTGATTCCAAGTTTACTCGAATTAACCAACTGATGGTTCGTTGCCAATCTCTGTACGATGCGGAGGTGGAGAGCAAAAAACAGTTATCCGACTCTCATGCTCTACTTTTATCTGAAAATGAAAACCTCAAGAAACAAATTGCTGATTATTCCTCTCGTATGTCTAATAAGGAGAAAATGATCTCCTCGCTTGATGAGCAACAAAGGTCCTCGTCAGCGAGAATTGCTGAACTCGAGGCTTCTGCTATTGAAACTGAATCAGCCAACGAGTTATTGAGGAAAGAGGTGGAGGAACACAAGAAAATTGTTGGAAAGAAAGAAGAGGAGCTTCAATGGTTACTTCAGAAAGGGATCTCTGGGATGGTGCAGGTGTTTCTGACGTCGGCTGAGTTTGTGAACCGCGACGCAAGCGTTCAAGAAGAAAGTGTGAAACTTGGTCGTTATTAGGGGTGTTTGGACACACACAAGGAGTATGCGACTCTACTTGGTTCCAGCCCACTGCTATACGATCACCCTGATGCCGAGAATAACATTATGGCCCTTTTTGGTCAACTGGTTGCTTCGGATTATGAACTTCTCCAGACTCTTGAGGGTGGAGCGATAAGTTTGGATGATATCAAGAGCCTTGTCGGCAAGCTTCCTTCTGGTCCAGAGGGGGTTGGCGAGAGTTCCGGAGCCGGGGCGGCTCCTTAGCTTTGTTTGTTGTTTTTTTTTCTTTTGCTATTGTTGGCGTAGCCCCTCGCTTTGTATTTCTTTTGTATGTGACGCTTAGTATTATGCAATATCGATTTAGCTGTTTTAATCGTGTGTGTTAGTTAATTTATCGTTCCTTTTTTAGTAGAGCGTCCCCTACTAGTTTTTGAACAGAAAAATTTAACTTATTTCGACGTAATTGCTTCGGTATTCGTCCGAATTAAGGATTAATACCCTTCTGGGTAACAATAACCCTGCCCATAGCTATGAGTTTCGTTTCGTCGTAATTTTTGCAAACTTAGAATTAATGCTCGACTGAATTCTAAAAGACCTTTCTCGAAAGGTTTCATTGACTAGACAAAAGAGAAAAATACATAAACGAGGAAATCGTTCCTGACAAGATTCGTTTCTCTAAGACTTGATAAACGTACTTTTAAAATGATAAAAAATTAAAAATGAAACTTTCGCATGTTCCTGATGTTCCACGTTCTTGGGATTAGCGTTCCGTCCATCGTTTCTAGGACGTACGAACCATTCCTCCTGGACTCACGAACCCTGTATGGACCTTCCCAATTGGGGCACAACTTTCCCGGCTTATAGTATAAGCTTGCTTCATTTTTTCTTAACACCAACTCTCCTACCTTACAAGCTTTGCCTCGGACCTTTTATAGTACTTCTCCGTCATTGATTTGTACATCGCCTGCCGGAACGCCGCATTCTCCCTTCTTTCGTCTACCAAATCAAGATTGTATCTGAGCGCCTCTTCGTTCTCTTCCAAACGGAAGTTTTCCATCCGCGGGGATGGTATCATTAGCTCCATCGGGACGACTGCCTCCGATCCGTAGACTAGATTAAACGGTGTTTCTTTCGTCGAACTCCTTGCAGTTGTTCGATAGGCCCAGAGAACACTTTGAAGCTCGTCTGACCATCCCCTCCTTGATCTATCCAGCCTAGTTTTGATCCCTTTGAGGATCGTCCTGTTAGTCACTTCTGTTTGCCCATTCGCCTGTGGATGTGCCACGGACGTGAAGCTTTGGCAGATACCAGACTTTCCACACCAACTCCGAAAAGGGTTACCGGCAAACTGTTTCCCATTATCACTAACTATGGTATGAGGGAGACCGAAGCGACAAACGATCTGCTTCCATACAAATTTTATCATGCTCGCTCCTGACACGCATGCCAACGGTTCGGCTTCTACCCACTTGGTAAAGTAATCTATTGCCACTACTAGGAACTGCAAACCACCAGGAGCTTTTGGGAAAGGACCAACGATGTCGATTCCCCACTGGCAAAATGGCCACGGGCTATGCATACTAGTTAATTTCACCGGAGGTACTGCGGGTATGTTTGAATATGCCTGACAATTTGGGCACTTCCGCACGTAATCTTCCGTATCCTTTGACATCCGGGGCCAGAAATACCCTCCGCGGAGTAATTTCTGGGTAAGAACCCTCGCTCCGGCATGTGAGCCGCAAATCCCCTCATGTACCTCCCTTATCGCTTCATTGCCTTCCGCCTCACTCAAACATTTCAACCAAGGGGTGGTGAAACCCTTCCGGTACAACCTTCCTTCCTTCATGATGTACTTTCCTGCATTGACTCTAATTTTTCTTGCTTCCTTCGGGTCGCTTGGAAGCACGTTCTCATTTAGGTATTGTTCAATGCGCCTCATCCAACATTCCCCCTCTGCTTCCACCACCGCCACTTCTTCTACTTCCTCAATGCTCCGCCTTGGTAATATCTCTACCAGAACCTCCTTAGTGAGATGACAGTATAACAACGACGCCATCTTACTCAAAGCATCCGCTTCCTTATTCTTCGTTCGGGGAACTTGAACGACTTTGATTTTTTCGAACCTGGCCATCGCTTCTTTTGCCTTCCTTAAATACAGCTTCATGTGGACTTCTTTAGCTTCATATATCCCGCTTACCTGATTAACGACCAACAAAGAATCCATAAAAACCTCTATATCTTTTATTTTGAGGTTTCCTGCGAGTTCCAGTCCTGCCAGGAATGCCTCATACTCGGATTCATTATTGGAGCATTTGAAATCGAACCGCAAGGCGTAAGTCACCTTCTCTTCATTCGGACCTGTGATAACGATCCCCGCTCCACACCCATCAGCTCCTGCTGCACCGTCCGTATGCATCTTCCAGGGTTTCATGTCGGTGGCATAATCCTTTTTCGCATCAATCTTAAAACCTTCTTCCATGATTACCATGGTTTCTTCATCGGGCATTTCTACCAAGAAATCAGCCAAGGCTTGACCTTTGATGCTGGGTCTTGGCTTAAAAGCTATGCCATGCTCCCCCAGCTCTATTGCCCATTTTGTTAGCCTTCCGGACCTTTCTGGCTGAAGCAGGATATTTCGGATTGGTTGATTGGTTAAGACCGTGACACTGTGCGCTTGAAAATACCTCTTTAATCGCCTTACTGAGTATATCAAGGCCAATACAAGCTTTTCAATCGTAGCGTAGTTAAGCTCCGCTCCCTGTAATGCCCTACTTATGAAATATACAGGCACTTGCTTCTTTTCCCTTTCTGCGATAAGAACTGAGCTTATTGCTTCTCCGTTGGTCGATAAGTACATCACCAAGGCTTCGCCTACTACGGGGCTTGCCATGGTAGGGAGCATTCGGAGGTGCTCTTTTAACCTGACGAAGGCGTCTTCTGCATCCTGGGTCCACTTGACATTCCCTTTTTTTGTATGTCCATGGAGCGTTCTGAAGAAAGGAATGGACTTTTCTGCGGATTTGGCCAAGAAACGTCCCAACGCCGCTAACTTCCCGTTCAAGCTTTGTACGTCCTTCATCGTTCGTGGTGTTTTCATTGCCATCAATCCTTCCACCTTTTCTGGGTTAGCTTGTATTCCTGCTGTCGTAACAATATGCCCTAGGAACTTCCCCCTGCTCACTCCAAAGGAGCACTTCTTCGGATTAAGCTTCATATTGATCTTCAGGAGCTGCAATAACGTTTCTTCCACGTCTTTTATCAAATCCTCATCTTTCCTACTTTTTATTACCATATCATCGACGTACACCTCCAAGTTGCGACCAATCTGCTTATCAAAAGCCTTATCTACCAACCTTTGATAAGTCGCTCCGGCATTCCGGAGGCCGAAAGGCATTTTGACATAACAGAAAGTTCCCTTCGCGGTATGAAAACCGTCTTCTCTTCATCCTCCCTTGCCATCTGAACCTGATGGTAACCTTTGTATGCATCTAGGAATGACTTCCACTTATACCCTCCTAAAGATTACACTTTCTGTTCGATTTCGGGAAGGGGGTAGCTGTCCTTCGGACACGCTTTGTTTAAGTCTTTAAAGTCGACGCACATCCGCATTGACCCATCCGATTTTTTAACTAACACCGGGTTAGCTATCCATTCCGGATACTGGGCACTCCGTAGGACTCCGGCTGATACCAAGTCCTCCACTTCTTTGTTGACAACTTCGTTCCTGTCTGCTGCCATACCGCGCCTAGATTGCTTGACCGGAGCAAACGTCGGGTTAACGTTCAGACGATGTTCTACTACCGCTCTTGACACACCAGTCATATCTGTAGGGCTCCAAGCAAACACATGCTTGTACTTCCTCAGCAGAGCCCCGAGCTCTGCGCTTAACATTTCAGGAAGGTTCCTCCCTATACGGACCTTGGTTTCTGGATGCTCCGGATTGACGACAATTTGCACTTCCTCTTGCTCCGTCCAACTATCTTGGTGTGTGATGCTGTTGCATTCCAACGGAGGCATCGGCATGCTTCTGACAGTGATCACGCCTTGTTCCGAAGGGAATTTAAGAAGTCCATGGATGGTCGAAGCGATAGCCTGCAATTGCCACATGCCGGTTCGTCCGAGGATGGCATTGTATCTGGAAGGAGCTTCTACCACAATGAACTCTGCCAGTATCGTTTTATGACAAGCTCCTTCCCAATCAGTTAGCATAAAAGGAAGATGAATTTTCCCTTTAGGCCAAACGGACCGTCCGGAAAATCCAATGACAGGAGCGTTAGCGGGTTTCATCAATGCTTTTATATCTTCCGGGAACTTCTCGAAACAATGCCCATACATGATATTCGCTGAGCTGCCACCGTAGACGTATATGCGCCGTACCATCACCTTGGCTATAACTCCAAACACCACGAGGGGTTCTGTGCCCGTGTACCCTTCTGGCACGGGCTCTCCCCTTCCGAACTCCACCGAAACTCCTTTTCGCTTGTGCACCTGGGGTGGAAATGTCTCTCCTTTTTTGATGCAAACCCCGGATGTACCCCCTTCCTCTAAGGCAAATATCTCAGAGTTATACGCAGCCGGACCATTCTTCGCTGGTGGCTCCACGGCGGCTACCTCTACTTTCCCCTTTCCTTCCTTCTCCCTCTTATAACTTTCGCAAGACGCTGTAGTATGCCCCATGATTTTGTGAAAATCACAGTACGCGTTGGGATCCCTCGGGTATCGCTTTCTCGCCGACCTTTCCTCCCCGGGCCTTCGTATTTCTTGGGCATGGAAAACCTCCGGTCGGTGGGAATTATATCGATCAGCCGGGAACCTCCCTTCATGTCCTCTTGCCTTGTATGGAAATCTCCCTCCTCCTTGCTTGTACGGGGCCTTAGACCTTTCCCCACCCTTGTAAGGGGTTGTTCCCGATACACCTTTTTTTTCCTGAGCCTCGAACCGAAACTTCTCGGCACTTTCCTCCTCCTGCTTGAGGACCTTGTTTACCATATTGATCATGTCGTCTGCCCTTACGAAATCCTTTTTTGACAGCTCCCGGAACAACTCTCCTTCTCTGAGACCATATGTGAAGGCCGCTATGATGAGTGAATCTTCCCGGACAGGCATCCTTCGACTCTGTTCGTTGAATCTTTTAAAATACGATTTATTAGATTCTCCCTCCCTCTGCCTGCAAGCCATGATGGACTGAGACTTTTGCTGGTATTTTTTCTGTTGTATGAAGCTATGGCTAAACTGGGCGACGAGCTCTTCGAAGCTAGTTATACTTCTTTGCGGTAGGCTAGACAACCAGTACCGAGCGGAACCCTCCAAGGTTCCTGCAAAAAAACAGACACCACAACTTCTGGTCCATAGGTATCATCTTTATGGCCCACCGAAAGCTGGCCACATGATCATCTGGGTCTCCTGTTCCGTCATAAGATTTTACCCGAGGGCCTTTTAGCCCCTTAGGAATGGGCATCTCGTTGATGTCATCTGTGAACGGAGACCGGAAACCTCGAGATACCACAGAATGGTGTTGGCTTGTTCGTTCATTTCTTTCCTCTGGGGCTGACTCTATCCTTCTTTCAGAGACCTGTTTTCTCCTTCTTTCGGGGGTTCTCCTCTGCTCCGGAGATCGCTCCCTTCGCCTGCCCCTACCGGACTCTTGACTATTGGCTCGTGAAGGAGGGGTTTCCTCCCTATAAACTTCTTCCGCTGATTCTTCGTGAGTAGATTCTTCGCTAGAATAAGTCAGAGTTCTCCTGGTTCCACTCATACCCTCCGTCGCCCTCCTCTTCCCTTTCTCTAAGTTTCGCAGCTTTCGAAACTTGCAAAAAAGCTCAAACTCCTCCATTTCTTCCCGGGAAGGTTCGTTCTTCCCAGATCCGGACGGAGGTGGACATGTCGTTGTGTTGAGTGTCACCGAAGCAAGAGGGGTGAGGTCGCTTTTAGGTGGTACGGGAGACTGACGCAGTGCTTCCGGTGTTGATTCGTGGACCATTTCGTTCGGGGTCCCACGGATGGCGCCAAATGTTGATTCCTGATTCTTCCGGATCGCAGGGACGTTTAGCTTCTGCTCAAGAACCTGCGTACAACCACGAGAGGAGCTCTAGTCAGTAGTCTTACGAGGATCACCTCGTAAAGACACTCCGACGCTCAAGTCAGTATATAGGCGATGAATTGAGTAAATGTGTACAAGTGTAATTAATGGTATTGAAAGGTATGAAGTGAGGAGATTGAGGAGAGTTGTGTCCTGTTGAACCCCGAACACATACATTTATATGCTTATACATGTAGGAGAAGCTTCTCTGTCTTGCGCGGGAAAACTTGCGACACGCCCATATCCTCCGAACAATATGTTATGCCGGAGCCTTTTAACCATCGGTCCATAAGGCCTCTCCCAACCGTGACGCGTCACTAAACCCATCACTAAACACATCCCTACCGACGGGTTACTGACGAGGTCGTGCCAATAGCAACACATCACTAACCCATCACTAACTCATCCTCACTTAAAATAATATTAAAATATACTCCAAACACCCACCCACCTCTCACATAAAAGCCAAAGACGTTCACCCTTCACGTCCTCCACACGTCCTCCTGACGACGGGTATTTAGTGACGTGAGTCACGATGGATTGGTGCCAAAGGCATCATTCAAGGATGGGGTGTTGACGGGAGTAAGACGTGGGCGTTGGCACCCCTCTAAGGAGACCTTGACCATTTTGGTCTGTCAGCGCCGTTCGCATTAAATGTGCACGTTGCGTGGCGCCGCCTTCCCTAAATTCCGCCATACTCTATCAGATTTATTGGAACTTGTTTTACTTTCGTCGTTACATGCGCTACATGCAATTCTTCGTATGTGCTCTCTGCGTAATGTGGAGAACGTTCCGGAGATTTGGTATCTTCTAGTCGCTCCGGAAATGTGGTACTCCTTATTACATGCAATGATGTTCATTTCTCGTATATTTAGCAGATCTGGATCGAACTCGCTAGGGCTTGAATTGATTCCACGTATGTTTCGTCTCTTCACGCATTTTCGATTAAAAAAAAAATTCAAAATTCAAAAACTTTGTTATGAGAAATGTCGATTTTATCAAAAGACGATTCAATTCAAATTCGAGAGGTGTGGAATTATAATCTCGAAGAAGAATTCGCATTAATTCGACGTCTGGTTGATGAATTCCCTTACATTGCAATGGATACCGAATTTCCTGGAATTGTTCTTCGTCCTGTTGGTCATTTTAAAAACAGTAATGATTTTCATTACCAGACATTAAAAGATAACGTTGATTTGCTCAAATTGATCCAATTAGGGTTAACTTTTTCTGACGCACAAGGAAATTTACCAACATGCGGAACAGATAACTTTTGTATCTGGCAGTTCAATTTCAAGGAATTCAATGTGAATGATGATGTTTACGCAAATGATTCCGTTGAGCTTTTGAAACAAAGTGGTATTGATTTTAAGAAAAACAACGAAAATGGTATCGATGCACAACAATTTGGGGAACTTTTGATGTCATCAGGGATTGTTTAGAATGATGGTGTATTTTGGGTTACTTTTCATAGTGGATATGATTTTGGGTATTTGTTAAAGGTGTTGACTTGTCAAAGTTTACCAGAAACACAAGAAGGATTCTTTAGTTTGATTAATACGTATTTCCCTACAGTTTTTGATATTAAGCATTTGATGAAGTTTTGTAATAGTCTTCATGGCGGGTTGAATAAATTAGGTGAAATATTGGAAGTTGAAAGAATCGGTGTTTGTCATCAAGCTGGTTCGGATAGTTTGCTTACTGCCTCTACTTTCAGAAAGTTGAAAGAAAATTTCTTTAGTGGTTCGCTCGAGAAATATGCTGGTGTTTTGTATGGTTTAGGTGTCGAGAATTGATAATGATTATTTGTTTGAAAAATTTAGAGGAAATAAGAAACAATTTATGAAATATAGGAATTGAAATGTCAGTTTTTGCGATATATGTGTTGTAAAGGCACCATAGTTTATATACATTTTGAGGAAAATAAGTTTCTTGTTGATTTGCACATTTTGTATGGTTTTCTATTATTTTGATTTCTTGAAGTAGCAATGGTAGATGAAAGGTCATGTTTTCGGGTTATAGTTTTACGTGTTCTCTCTTTCTAGCTCTTAGCTAGTTTGTTTTATTCTATTTGAGTCTGCTAGGTTGGGGTGATGACGTTACCAAAGCTAGTTGATCTTTTGTTTTGCCATTAAAAAAAGAGTTTCATATGTTTATCTAACTGGCATACATATGTTCTCTTTTCACATAGCCACTAAATGTTATATTAGCACCACATTAGATTTTCACATCACCACTAACCAACACAAATACTTGGACTACCAAAATTTTTAAATAAAAAATATATATATTTACCTCACGTTTATCTCGTGCTCACCGTGATGGCCATGGTGAAGCCCAAATACCGGATGCTCTTATAGTCATTGTTATTGGTAATGGCATTATTAGCTCTTACTCAAATCCCATGGTTTAATTGTGTAATTATGATTGTTATAGATACTGGTAATATTATTCCCATCATTTATTTCTTACTGTAATGCAATGTCCAACTGTACGTCGAGCATTCTTTATACCCTTCTCTTGGGTATTGTTATTTTATTTTGTAAGATGGTGGTGATAAAACATACACAATTGATAATATCGAGCATTAGTCTCTAAAATGTCGTGACAGTAACTTTTTCATTTTGTTGGTCCTGTTGCAACCAAATATAGAAATGTGCTAAAGAATCAGATTAAGTTTTTAAAATCTTTCTACTAATAACTAAAATTCAGAAACATACGCAATACTTGAAATGTTAATAACTTTTCCATAATACGTTCATTACATTAATTGATAAACGAGCAATTTTTAAGCACGCCAAAGAGGCCCACAACATTGACAAGTAGCATATTCATTCATTAATGTATTAATAAAGGAAAGAGAAAGATGGTACTGCAGATTCAGAATACCTCGTTATTGCTATCCAGGAACTGCCAGCTGGCACACCTGTATCAAAGAACATAGATCTCGACTGTAAAAAAGAGAACAATATATAACCAAGGAGCAAATTAAATAAAAGATATACTACACTTGTAGAAAACAAGTGTTGTTAAGCCCGCGCGTTGGATTATGTAATTCACGTATGGTTTCTACAAATTATAAGTGAAATGTCGATTATTCATATTATAAGATTGAAAAATGAACATGATATTATTTAATTTATTAAGTGCTCTTACTAAATAATGAGACAAAATATGAAAATGTGTGTATCTCTATGCTTACTTTTAACAAAAATGATAATATCACCTAATCAAGGCTTAAACTATAATTAAGAAGCATGTTTTGTATATTTTTAATAATCAGATAATCAACATCTAATAAACCTCAAAACTAATACCTCTTAAAACTATTTATAATTGTTGTAATTTTTTCAACGCAATTTTATAAATTTAACAACTTTTTTACATATTATAGATTTAAAATACCAATTATTGTCCAAGTTAGTCATAGAATTAATATATAAAATTGTAATGATCAATTTAGATAGGATTAATAAAGAATTAAAATTATATAAAATTTAAATTTTAAGCAACAACCCATAATTCATGAGCCCAATGAAAGCACAAAACAGTAATAATAATAATAATAATAATAATAATAATAATAATAATAATAATAATAATAATAATAATAATAATAATTTAAATTGAGGCAGGGACTTAGATTGACATTTTAGAAAATTTAAAAATAGAAAGGAAAAGTTAGTGGGGGTAGGAATTGAGCCTGGGTAGAATAGAAACCGCAGACTTTCAACCAACTTTTATAGCCAGTAAGGCAATTTAGACTTTTGAGGATTTCTATCCCATGTTGAGTATATATTATCAATTTAAATTTTCCTTATGAACAGTAATCTAAGAATGACAATTGTATATATAAAGAATTTGCAGACAGTGCAATTAAAAAAGCTTGCGAGATTGAAATGTGAAAGGGCAAAATAGTAAAATGAACTTACGTGAATATCATCTTTTTCTTTTAAGACTCTTCAAATTCTTCAGAATGTAACTAATAACTTCCTTCAAAGTAGCTTTTCGATTTTCTTTATAATTCCAAAGTTCAGGAACCACATATCTTCCACTAGCATTGTATTCATTCATTTCAAAATAAGCAGCAACCACTGCATCAAAAATGTGGGTCCCCCATTCCGCTTTCAGATTTTTCAGCAATTCATCATCTTCATTAATCACTTCCTGCACCCATCATACACGCACATCACTTTAATTATTATTATTATTTATTAAAACCTCCACCTTTATCAGGATCCCATTTGAGATAAAAACATAAGCCAAACTGACCCGTTTGACAATTGAACGGGTGCAACCTCTGTCAGAAACTAAATTTAGAAAAAAACATACCTTATGTGCATCCTCAAATGCAACAACTTTGGTTGGATGCCATTCTGAGTTTTTAAGTTTATCTTGCCATAGAGAACAGAGCTCAGAAGCCTTAATTTGGGCTTCTTCATGATCATATTTCTCCTTACAAGCATCATGAAAAGCTTTCATATCAATTTCTCCCATTCTTTTTACCCCAATATTAGTACGCCCACTTAACATACCTTGCAGACCCTGAAAATAAATAACCAATTATTAACTTATTTGTCTAAAATGTCAATATACTTTTCTATCTGTGCTTGTTTAGTTATTGTAACAAAGTTTTGTCCTATTGGGTCATTAAAAAATACTTAAATTAGTTGTTTTCATATATCATTATACATAAACCAGACGTTTTTGCACATAATTAAATTTCAATAAAAATAATCATTTTTTGAAACCATCAAAAATATATTTGTAGAAAACATCTTTTAACGAACGGGAAACAATACCATCTTTTAATGACCCAATACTTTAACACAGCCCAAATCATCACATTCATAAGTAAATGGTTCAAAATTATCAACTCTACAAGACTGGTATTAATGGTATATAATTGGACATAAAAAGGCAATAAATTAAATTAAATACCTTAATTAACTCTTTACGAGCTTCTTGTAATTCATCGTTACTTTGGCGTTCCATAACAATAAGTGTTTGATTTAAATCTTCAAGTCCATCCCTTTCCTCCATTTTTGCCTTTAATTCATCCTCAAATTTCTTAACTTGTTCTTTGACTCCGGCATCATTGTCATCTCCCAAATGCTTCATTACTTGCAGTTTTCCTTTTAATTCTTCAATTTCCATTGACAGTTTCTGTTTAGCATCTAACTCTCTTTCTAACTCCAATACTTTCTTTAAAGCTTCCTCTTTTTCTTTCTGTCATTTATCATTCACCAAATGTAAGTAGGCTTGTGCAAACTGGGCGGGTTGTTTAACAGGTTAAAACAAGGGTCAACCTGAGACACCTCTTATCCAAAAAAATTAAATAATTAATGTGAATTATGATTGCAAATTTTAGTTTATTGAAATAAAAGGATGTATGAAATTTTATGCATAAAAAATAGGCAAAATCACATATGTCCTTGTAAGAGTTCAAAATTACATATATATCCTTCTGCAAGTTCAAAATTCCGTATATATCCTTCAAACTTTCCTAATACCACATTGGTCTTTTCCAAACAGTAAAAACTCATATTTACCCAATGTAAGTTTAAGAGATATTAAATATACTACTTGCTAATTGATGTTTATGTAAGATTTTAAAAGCATCAAGTATAATTAGATTGTACATTTAAGTATATTAATTCCTATAATAAATTTACATTGAAAAAATACGAGTATTTTTGTGTTTTGAAAGGACAAATATTTATTTTGAAACTTTCAAGGATATATACACAACTTTAAATATTTAGGACATATATGAAATATGAATTCATAAAATTCGCAAGGGTATATATACAATATAACCTATTTTTTTTAAAGAATTAAGTGGGCAGGTTACCTTTTGCTCTTCAACCAGCCTTAAGACACTCTCATCAGCTTTTTTCTGCTCTATTGAAGCCATATGCAGAGAAGTGTTTTGCACATCGTTCTGGATTTGTGAAAGAGAGAAAATATGAATCACATACGTGATTAACAAAAAAAGAAGAAGAAATTAATAATTGAAGATTAGAGATTGTATATAATTAACCAATTAGTCAATTACCAAAAGTTGGTGTGATTAATGACTGTAAAGCTAGATTCTAGATTCAAACAAGAGGTACACAATAAACGGGTAAATTACAGAAATTGTCCCTTGGGTAAACTACAGAAATTACAGAAATTGTATATATTTAAGGACAAAAATGCAGAATCCAAAATACTGCAGGGACAACTTCTGTAATTTACCCTAAAATATATCACTGTGATAGGGTAGAGTAGGATATAACAATATAATAATTATGACCTTTCTTTTCTCCTCATTTAATTTTTGTTTCTCACGTTCTGTTAAAGCTTCCCTTTTGTTAAGTTCTTTGCTCCATGAATCAAGTTTTTTCCTTCTTTTATCCAAATCAGCATTCAATCTTTCTTGTTCATCGAATACCCGTTTAACATTCTCCCGTGCACGGGTCTGCAAATTTCTTGTCTCTGATAAAAAATATTATGTATTTGCATGTTAGCATGACACTAAATTTCTGAACGAATTTACACGTGAAACACATATTTATTAATAAATTTTAGGGTTATATGTTATCTCTAACGGGTGAAATAGGTCAAGCTAAAAGATTTAACTTAAAAGAAAATCTGTGACATTTATCATGACACTTTGTATATTAATGAATGTAAAGATTCAATAAAATGGGTAATAAAAATTTCCCCTTTGACCATTTACACAATAAGATAATGGATAGGAAGATTTACCCGTTTGGAATAGTGAATACAGAAAAGAAGAGTAACAAACCGTCATAAAAAGCTTGATGTAGGTTGTCTTTTTCAAAAAGCATCCTATTCAAAGACATAGTTTTATGATTGTACTTGATTTGTAAATCATCAAGATTCTCATTCCTCATGTCAATTTCACTTGCAAGTTCCACAACTGCTTTGTTCCTATTTTTTACCGCTTCTTCAATAAGATCTGCAATCGTTTTCAGCTCTCTATTTGCTCTAAGATAATCTCCAATTGGCCCGTTTGATTCATGATCATTTGCACGGGCCAACCATGCGTATATACTTGAATCTGAACTATTTTCATTAGCAACCCATTCTTTCTTACTATGATGAGCAGCTTCAAATGATTTTTCAAATTCCATTGCAAATTTGAAACCAGTCCAATCGTTATTAAACCTCACCAAAGCTATTGCAGTTTGTTTCTCATCATCAAATAAGAACTCAATTTCTTCAGGTTTGTATTTTGAAAATCTTTTTAACCAGTATTCTGTATTTCCAACATCTTTATCAGCATCTTTGACTATATTGACCACAACTCCAGTCCAAGGCCAGCTAAACAAGTCACTTTCTTCAGAGGTTTGTGCTACAGGTATCGGTGCAGCCACTTTTAGTGGCTGTTCAGCTTCATTGGCAAGCTCATTTTCTAAATACATTGTTAATGCAAGATGATTTGCCTTTTGTTTTGAACTTCTATTTGAAGAAAGTTTGCTCACACCAGAAGCATGTTGGTGTAAATCTTTGTATTTGAAATTTTGTTTCTTTTTTCCAGCACAAAAAGGACACCTGAGAATGCCGTTTGGATATTTAACTTTTAATGCTCCTTTCCTAAGCTGCTCATACGGTTTATCTTTGTACTCAAAAACCTCCGAATCACTAATATCAGAATCTTCACCAGAGCTGTACTCCATCTACAATGGAAACAAATCAACAATGCTGAAATATGAATTTAAATATACGATTTTTTTGTTACAATTTACTCACATTACACTCAAGTTTTGCAAGTCAATTCACAAATGCAGCATTGACTTTGAATTATATAGTCTTTAATTTGCATTTGAAGTTTTAAAGTTCATAAATCTAACAATAATATCCGGTTAATGTTCATAGGCTTAATAACAATGCTCCATTTATATAATTCCTTCACTGTGTATGTGTATAACACAACCAAAGAAGTATTTATTTACTGATTTCTCTAAACCATTTCAGGCATGTTTCTTGTTAATTATAAAATTAACTACTAACAAATTAACAATTATAGAGGGATAATGGACAAATTTAGGTAATCATTTCTGTAAACCATTTCATGTCTATCCCTTTAATAATAAAACTTAGCTATTAGCAAATTAACAATTAAAAATGCATAATAAATAAAATTTCAAAAAAAATCGTTAGTACGGCTATCACTACCATACGATCGACAGAAACCTTCGTACAATTAGAGGAAACCCTAAATTACCATGCGTCAACGAAATGCACGATGAAAATAAGAAATTGAGCTGGAATCAGCTAATTATACATTAATTGTCGAAAAGTACCTAATATTCAGTTGTATATAGACAAAAAAAAAAAATACCTCGCTACAAGCTAAGAGAAAACAAAATGTACGACAGTCAGTGAGCGGAAACAGCAGCTTCCGTCGGCAGCGCGGCTGTTAGTGATCGAAGACGACCACCGTGGACCGATCGGAGACGAAGAGAAAACCTAGGGAATTCGTACGGAAAATATCGCTTTCAGTGTGTGTGTTTGCTTCACTTTTTTATTTGGGTGTTAGGTGGAGAAGATGACAAGTAGGAATGAGAGAAACTTGCATTAGTGTCAATGCACAAGAATTTGGTCTTTAAAAATGTTATGTTATAGGCCCACGGGCCAATAATTTCCTTTTCTAAATTGGGGGACAAAATGGTACATCACAAAATCGAACTGCAATCCACATCCAACCAACTATAATACTAAGAAAGTGACGTATAGATCATAAAAATTACTTTTTTTTATAACATACTATACAACCATATCAAAATATATATTGTGGTGTGTAGTAGTTGTGATTTAAGAATCACTTCCTATAGTGAAAACTCGGTTCCCGATATAGTGTGTTTTTAGTTGTTACTGTATAAAACGTCCTTCCGTTGAGGGAAAAAAAAAAAAAAAAAAAAGAGTAAACCATTGCTGGGCATATGGTACAGTTTGGGGCAATAAACCCATTTAAGGGTCGCGTAATTCGACCCTAAATTCATTTTGGGTCTCAAGCAGGTTGATCCAACCAAAATAACAACTCTTGCCTTTTTTTTTTTTTTGAATAGGTTAACTGAAATAATTTGTGGAGTTTTTATCATAAACAAGCCGGACTTTTATCATAAACAATGTAGACAGTTTAACATAGAAAAGAAACATATTTCAATTTCTTTTTTTTTACTCAATTTGTCTCCACTTTTTTCAAGTCATAGTCATCACAACTAATTGATCATAAAATTACAATCATCCTTAAGAAATACCACCTACACGTGTGCGTATACCATCAATCTCCTCACAAACATTACTTACAAAATTTAGATTCATTAATCATGTTTTACAAAAAAAAAAAAAAAAAAAAAAACAAATACATTGTGTTTTACATATTACGAGGCTGTCTCTGCAAGATACAATGTAAAATGTGAAATTGCAGATTGTAAATGGCATGAAAGAAGATCTTCAGGTATTGGGGAATCGAATATTGTATTGAAACATTCTAATTTAATGTCGGTTGTTGAATTCTCGCCTGAATCCGCTACAAGTAGGTCGCTGATTTCTTCTGCCATTTTTGCATACACCATTCTGTTGTTCAAAACACAAACATTACTAGGACCATAAGTGCAATTATTAGTAAACCACAAGGACCATCCATGTAATTTACTCATATTAATTATAAGATGATGTCATCACAACAAAACTGAATAATCTTTTTATAGTACCTGGCATCAATAGGCAGACGGCTGTCCCAAATTGCCAAAGACCCTTTCAAGCGACTAAAAAAATTCTTACAAGCGTCATTTTTGTCCTCAAGAGAAACCTGCATTAGTAGAGAAATTGCACATAAATAAATAAATAAATCATCACTCACACACACACACACATATATATACACAAATAATGCATTTGAAAGTTTCATACCAGTTCGGTCATTGTATTGTCATCATCTTCTTTTAAAGAACTTTTAAGTGCATAAAAAGTTAAATAAATTCCAGCTCCCAAGTCCCAATGCTCGATTTCTGATTTATGGTCTTCCATAGCGGTTGCAAGTTTCCATATTTCTGATTGTTTCCCTGAACCATCAAGATTTACTATTAATCTTGTAATTTTACAAAACCGGTTATTTATTTACTACTGTATACCATCAAATGTTCACACAGCCTGTTTAGCTAATTATGTTGAAAAATCCAACCCTAATGTGGAAACATTCAAGCCATGCAACCCACAAACGGCCCGCATAATCCATTTGTTTAAATGAGTCAAACAATTTGGCGGATTGTAAAAGGGTAGGCAGATTTGATTTCTATCTACTTTTTTTAGTTTTTTTTATTCAAGTTTTAAACGGGTTGCGGTTGACCCGTTACAACCTGAACCCGTTTAGCATAACCCTAGCCCGTTTTTCTTCATGCCGTGAATCCATGTGTATAAGGTTAGTTATTGACGTATTGTTGTGTGTATGAGTCTAAAGGTTGAATATTCAAGCATATAGGCCCGGCCCGTTCAAAGTTGGAACAAATTATGACTGAATTAGTAAACAACTGATAGGCCCGGCCCGTTACCTGACAAGAACAGAGAATGTGCAACGGAAGTTATGAACGTTGAATGTGCTTTTTGCCAAAAAGCACAACCAAGATAGTGTTCAAGGGCCTTGAAAGAATTTCCATAGTACGCATGATATACTGCCTGCAGAGTTAAAATAAGATAACCTCATTAATTAATAATATATTTCAAAGATAAGAAATATGAAAATATTTTATTAATAAACATCAATTATCAGATAATTTTAAATGTAATTATTGATTTATGCATCCAGCATGATTTTCATTTAATGTGTAGATGAGAATCAGAAGTTCAAAGCAAAAAAACTCACCAAAGCCTCATGCAACCACTCTGATGGAATCCCCAAATCTTCAATAAACTGCTTTTGATTCTCTTTCACACTCCATATTTCAGAATACTGAAACAAAATTTCCCTAATAACAGTAGCTTGTATATAAGGATAATCATCACGATTAGGCATATGAAGCACAACATAAATAGCCCAATGACAATGTCCCAAACATAACAACTGTGAAACAAATCCCATATCAAGAACATGAAGATCATCACACCTAAATGTTCCAACTGCTTCCAAAACAGCCCGTTGATGCCAAATCATATGGTGATCAAGTGGATCGTTAGTTGAAGCAAATGAACTAAACATTGTTTTCAAGATGTTTAATTCTTTATCTTCATTACCGTGAAGAAGCATAAGATAGTATGCAAGATCAAAATGGGTAATTGGGCCGACCCGCCCGTTTTCTACAAGTCCTTCATCTATGTAAACGGGTACCGGAAACGGGGCCCGTCCATTTTCTAAAAGACGGTGATAAGTTTGGAAAATTAAGGTTAAATCAGAAGCAGGTGGAAGGTCATACCACATTAATAAACCTAAAAATCTTTTCCAGTCAATATTCATGTCATCTAATGCATGATCGATATTTCCAGCTAACAACTCGAGAACACGTATTCGATCCTGTTCGATGAGATTGAAATCCAGACCGTTGGATTTCCAGAGATTAAGTTGACGGTCGAGATCAGTTCGGTCAACTGTTGACCCGCCAGCTTGACTCAACAAACAAGCAAGTCTTACATCTCCTCTTGAAGATGATAATTCAACAGCTGCATCAAGTTGTCTTCCAGTTAATAATAAAAACAAATGTTGTAAATCATTTGAATCGTTTAATGAACTTATTTCATCTTGCACACGATGACAAACACTTTCTTGTAACAATTCGCTAAATTCTGCTCTTCGAATCAACGGGAGTGCTGCCACGTCAGCATTTAATGAACTTTCTTTTGAGGAAAAAAGAACTTTTATTAATTCCCAAATAAAAACTTGGTGCATTAACATTACTCGAGCTGAAGAAGATAAATCGGGTACTTCTAACTGTTTCTCAATTATAGATATATAACTTCTGCATACATGTGTAAGTTCTAACCAATCACAAACGAGCTTTCGTGGCTTTAATTTATACGAATCAAAAACAATTTCTTTTGTTTCTTGACTAATTTCTTTATGGAATTTTAACGGTGAATCAAAACGTAAATCGATAAGTTCTTCCCGTATTTTGTTATTTTCATCTCTGACAACATTGTCCATTGCAACTTTTTCTAAATTTATTGTCGATGATAATATTTGATTCTGATTTCTATCACCAAAAGTAGCACCACAGTGAAGAAGAAGACTGTTTGGACCCCAGGCTATACCAAATGACCTACCCATGAACAATGCAGCATCAACTATGTTCCGGGAATAGCTTTTTGTCACTGGAGTTTCCTTTATTTCCAGTTTAAACCCCTGAACTTTTGTTATTGTCAAAGGAACCCCTTTGTTTTGTTGGGATAATAAAATCGACCCGTTAGGGCTTGAAGCAAAGCTACCAGGGTTGTACTCAAGTAAAGCTAGTGGAGTTTTTCGAATTGTTAACGGGCTGGATTTTTGCACTTGTTTGGTAACGGGCTCTTTACCAAATGGTGATTTATAATGTGAAATTCTTTCGTTTAATTCTTCATTTTCATCTTCTTCTTCAGGTGGAAACATCATCATTCTCATTTCCTTCATTCTTACAGGATCAAGACCAAGATGTGAAGGAAGAGAATGTGAAAGCAAAATGGGGTCCACAAACGGGCCAGTTTCATCAAAATCAGAACCATCACTATCATTCATCATAACGGGCTCACGGGCTTCAACATCCACATCATCCATCATAGCATCTTCTTCTTCATCATCACTCAAACCAAATCTACTAAAATGTTGAACCGAAAATTTCCATTCATTTCGGTTCGGGTCATAAGAAATAAACTTTGCTCCTTGTTTTTCTGCACTCACTGTCAACTTTTCTGTTGAAGAATATATTTGCAGCACTAAAGTTACTTCAGCAGGCTTGTTAAGCCCATTACCAATTACTGGTTTGTTATTTTCATCTTCATACACAACAATTTCGTGCCTTTTGAACTTGATAATTTGGTTTAAATCTAACCATCTGACATCAGTTTCCCCAAAAAACCTAACACTTCCATAATTGAATCTACCAACTGTAAAATTTTGAACCCTGGTACAATAACCTGGATCCATGAGCTCCCTCATGGTCAACTCAGTCAAACTTGGTTCCATGAAATAATCAGAAGCTTGCAAAGTAGGCAAGAAAGATTTGATCTCACGAGAGATTGAACATGTTGAAGAGGCATTACTATCTTCCAGAAATACTTTTCTTTTCTTGAATTGAGATTGAGAAACAAGTGATTGATGAAATGAGTTCATAGCATCTAAATCCATACCCATTTACAGTTAATTTGTATTGAACCCTATTTATTTGCCAATGAGATTCTTCAAATGCACCTTAGCAAAATTAATAAGAAAGAAGATATAAGTATAGGAATGTGACATTTTGTTCGAAATCAAATGAATGCAAATACCTAATTCGTGTATATCATTTATGCGTCATATCACAACAGTTAAATTGATTTAGACACCTAACTTTGGGATTCAAATAGCTAATTACAAAAAAAAGTTTAGCAGGGTTCTGCAAATAGAATATCCTGAAAATATATTTGCACGGAAACACATCAATATGCATAGAGAAAATCCCATGCTTGAAATCAATTACCAGCAATTCACATCCTAATTCCTAAATTGCAAAGATTAGTGGACATGGACAATAACCTATGGTGGCAATCATTAGTGTTAGGGTTTGAAGATGCAGCTGATTTCATGTCAGAGTTTGTGCCTAACTGTGCTATTACTAGTTTCAGCAAGTGTTTTCAGTGGATACTATAAATAATAAATAAGTTTTCTACAGTGCACAAATCCTATATCACTGTGCCATATCATAAAATGCATATAGATAAAAAAACAGTAAGTTCGATTTAACGAATGAGATCTGTAGAAGGTGAATCACTGGCTACTTTCTAATGGCAAATTCCTCGAAACATAAAAAAAGCAAGCCCTAAATTAGTATAACGCAACATGAAATGCGTGAATGAATAAACAAATTTAAGCTGAATTCAACGATTTGAAGAATCTTAATCTCTTACTATCAATAAAACATCAAAAAGTACTTTACATTCCAGCTGAACAAATAGAATGTAATACCTCACCACGAGCTTCCAGAAAACAAAACGCGCGAGTTGACGACACTTTCCGTCAGAGTAATCAGCTTCGGGCGTTGGCTCCATAGACTGAGAAATCACAGGAGAGTGGTCGGAATAGAGGAACAGAAACCCTAGACATTGGTGATCAAAAAATTACTGGACCGGTGTGAGGGGAAAAAATGAGGTGGGCTGTCCGGTTTAGTTTAGGCCCAATGATCTCTTATCTTTGAACATAAAACTATATAAAGAATATCAATTAATAAAAATGAAATAACAGATCACCAGACAATATGCTAAAAATATATTATTAAAAATGTTATAATTTAAAATCCAAAAGCAGACACAGTGATCCACTACCCGTAATGATGAGTGTTTCCTAGTTATACTTTCTATAATCTCTCAAAAGAATTACCCCATTAAGGCATTAACTAAGATAATAATATATTTCTAATACTAATAAAACAAGTACGAATTATATATATTCCTAGTTATACCCGATATATATTTTTCGTATTACACGAGACATCTCACGAAATCTTTAGATATGCTTTTTTATTGACAACTTTGTAACATTGTGATCATTAAGAAGATAATAAGTGAAATAAAAATATATGATCTAATTCTATACCACTTATAATACAAGGAAAATGATAATGAGGGCTGTCATTAAGAAGGCAAAATACACAAAAGACAAGCCCCCTGAATTTTAGAAATATTACTTTTTTAATCAATGTACAAGCTTTTTATGCATGTTAGTGACAGCCCTAAGGGCTGTCATTAACAAAACCCATAATACAATACTACCAAGCATTTCAAAACATAAAAACTAGATGCGACAAATTGTGTCAGTTTTTGGTTGAAGGGTTCATGCTTAATGCAGTATCATCTCATCTGAAAATAACTCGTTTAGCTAATCAGATGGTAGGTTGTATCTTTTTAACCTGGACGCAGGGTGTCTTTGAGTAGGTGCAGTCGCACAGAGTCTAAATTTTTTTAGGCCCAATTTTTTATATATATCTTATACTTCATCCGATTCAAAATAAGTGACGCACTTTAAGTTTCATGGTTTTTGAGGCAAAAAATTATAATGGTGATTAAATTATATTAATTTGATGGTTAGTGGAGAATGAGTCCCACACTTTTTGAATAAAGTGATGTTAATAATGTTTAAAAGTAAAAAGTAAGGATAAATGGGTCATTTCACTTTGTTAAAGTAGATAGTTAGTGGGCGTGGGTCACACTACTTTTTGCCAAATACGGTAATTTTTCAAAGTGTATCACTTATTTTGAATCACCCCAAAAAAGAAAGTGTGTCACTTATTTTGAATCGGAGAAAATATATGTAATCTTAAAATATTAGGTTAACTTAATAATTTAATAGAAAAAAATAAAAAAATCCAATTTTTGTACTATATAAATTTTGTATTTAGGGGGTCCATTCTCGTCTATTCATACAGGGCCTTCAAAATCTCGGAGACACACTGCATCAACATAACATGCATAAGTCAATCCGATCTACGAAACATCACCTAAGTCGCTAAGGTTAAATTACGATTACCCATGCAATGACAATAATAATTTAAAGATTAATGGTATTTGTGTCTACTCATGTGTCTATCAATTTGGTCATGACAAGTGTTAAAATCAAGGGATGATATGAAGAGAGATAATTATTGAATGACGCATGTCAAGTTTAGAAAGTAGGCCTATGGTTAGGCACAAATATCATTTCTCAAATTTAAAATATATAAAACTCTTATTTTTATTAAAATTTAAGGGTTTTATTAATGACAGTCATAAATGTTGTATTAATATATATAAAAAGCTTGTACATTTATTTATATAATAGTGATCCTAAAATTCAGGGAACTTTCCGTTAAAACTGTCATTATTATAAAATTTAAATCTCTGGGTTCCGCTAAAAAGTAGATGATACGGCGCTTATATGTCGCAAATTACTAGGGGTGAGCATAAAAACCGAAAAACCGAACTGAACCCGAAAAAACCGAACCGAAAAAACCGAACCATTTGAAAAACCGACATTAACGGTTTTGATTTTTGGTAAACTCGAATGTTTGGGGCGGTTTTCGGGGGCATATGAAAAACCAAACCGAAAAACCCGCCCCGCCCCGCCTTTATATATATTTCAAGTTTTATAAAAATATTCTTATATTTTTAAAAGATTTGATATAAATTTATTTGCAAAAGGAAAGCAACCATGCAATGAAACTTCTATGGATGAAGACATTGACTAAGATTATTGCGAAATATGGTTGGATGTTATTCTATTATTAATTTTTTTCAAATTATGTTAGTTGAATTTATTATTACATTATATTAAACTTACTAGTTGTTTTTTATTTATAATGAAATGAGCTAAGGTTTGGAAGTTTGAATCATGATATTAGTTTTTAAGGTAATAAATTGGTAAATTTAAAGGAAACTAAACAACCGAAAAAACCAGAAACCGAACCGAAAAACCCGAAAAACCGAAACCGAAAAACCCGAAACCGAACGGGGTGTAATTCTCAAAACCCTAACTTTCGGGGCGGGGTTTGATTTTAGTTAAAAACCGCCCCATGCTCACCCTACAAATTACACCACCAAGCCTCACCTTCATCCCATACACTTCCATATTTTTACACACTCTCTCTATCTCTCTCTACCTCTTTCTCTCTCTCTCTCACACACACTCACATCTCTCACAAATATTGATTCGAACTTTGAACAAAACTTCCATATCAAAATGCTTTGTAGAGGAAATAGTTCAATAAAATGTAGAAAAATTGGATCAATTCCTGTTTACCTGAATGTTTACGATCTTACTTCCATGAACGAATACGCGTATTGGCTCGGTCTCGGTGTCTATCATTCCGGTGTTCAAGGTTCTATATTATTTTATAAACTAACAATGATTACATTTATTTATTAGTTATTTACATTTTGTTATTGACGTTTTTATTAGTTCATGGAGTTGAGTACGCATATGGATCTCACGAATACGCGACAACGGGGATATTTGAAGGCGAACCGAAAAAATGTGAAGGATTTACGTTTAGGAAACAAGTTTTGATCGGATGGACGGATATGAGTCTGAGGGAGGTTAGAGGGTTTATGGAAAACCTTGCTAACGAATACAAAGGAATTTCGTATAACCTAATCACGAGAAATTGCAACCATTTTTGTAATGATGTTTGTGTCAAACTAACCGGGAGTTCTATACCGAGTTGGGTTAATCGTCTAGCTAGAATTGGTAAGTCGGAAATAATTTCAAATTTTATTGTCTATCTGTTGTAATTTTCAAAACATATAAGGACATGTTTGGATAAGTGTTCAAAAATAGTTATTGACTTATTTAAAAGTCACAATCAAGCTCCTTATTTTTTGTTTTTGGCTTCTAAAAAGCCAATAACTTAATAAACAACTTTTGAAAATCACTCCCAAAAATGCCCTTACTGTTTTGTGATATTTAGGTTTGTTATGCAATTGCATAGTTCCCGCGAGTATAAATTCGACTAAAGTTGGAATTGAAGATAACAAAGTGTGCAATGAAGAAGAAATTAAGACGAAAATAAGGAGCCGGTCGAGTAGGTTCACTTCGCCTTCGAGTTCGCCATTTACATCACCTCATTTTGGGCGAACCCAAAGTCGTGGAATAATAACTAACCCTCCATCCTCCCCTTTGATACTTAATTCTTCTTAGTAGGCATAAAATGTTAGATTACATTTTGTCTATCTTTTTTATTATTTATTTATATATATATTTGTTTTGGCCACTTTATTAATGGAGTGGAATCTGCAAAGCACTTGGGAAGCTTGGTTGTCAATAATTCAGATTTTATAGTCTATTTGTGTATGTACAACTAATTGATTCTCAAGATAATTATGATTAAGAGTAATCATTAGGAAAACGCAATAAAGCAAATAGAAAAATCATACAAAATCTCAAGAATTTACCTGGTTTAGTCGATAACATGAAAACAATATGGTGGTGGGTTAGTAGTGAGGGCTTCCAAATGACTTCAAAAAAGTCATGAATTTGATCTCTCCCTGAGTAAACATTATCAGATTGTCAGTGGAATATTTGGAAATGGACATGTCAATGGTTAGGTCATGTATATTACGAGCATATGCTCAACCACCCCGATAGAGCTCTTATAACGGGAATACACAGAAAAGAAGTTGATAATATGAAACCCTAGTGATGAGCACTTGCAACTAGGGGTGGCAATTTCTGACCCGACACGAAACCCGACCTGAAACCGACACGAAAATAAACAGGTTTGGGTTGAGGTGAAAAATAATTGGGTCAGTCTTGGGTTGAGTCAGCTGACCCGTTTATTAAATAGGTTAAGTTCGGGTCAATGATAATTTAAATGGGTCGACCCGCCAACCCGTTTAATTATTAAAATATTTTTTAAAATACATATATTTATACTTAATTTATAGTTTACTAGTTAAAACGTAAATAATAGTTAGATAAAAATTAAAAATGTTACTTAGTAATTTGGTGTTTAGTATTTTGTTATGAATTTGTGTAATAATAACAACATTTTGACTTGTTTGACGCGTTTAACTTGTTTGACCTGATAACCTGTTTAACCCGTTTTATTAAATGGGTTATACTGGTTAGGTTTTGGTTGAAGTTAAACAGGTTAGGGTTGAGATATATGATCCGTTTATATAAACAGGTCGATTTCGGGTTGAACGTTTCTGACCCGCCAACCCGCCAACCCGAACCCGTCAACCCGAACCCGACCTGAATTGTCACCCCTACTTACAACCATAGATCCAGTTACCATCCGGTAGGAGCTATAAAAGATAGATTTATATTAAATTTTGTTGTTTATATTATTTTGCTCCGTAATTTTAACGAGTCAAGGTAATGAAATTTAACCCCAAAAAAAAGCTTTAAGAAAAGAAGAAAACATATGTGAAATAGGCAAAAAGTTTACCGTAACGTGTTCAAACCTTCTAATTAAACTTTACTAGTAACAAAAAAGATCAAACATTATTATAAGAATTTATATTTTAGTTATATTTAACATATTAATTATTTTAAAGGTAAACACAAAATATTCATAAGAAAATTAAACGCGGCCCATTTTAACCGCTACCAGAGCAATGTTTGTTTTATCTTAATCATTTTTAACATGTTCAATCTATCGCCTCTACTTTTAAGGTCGTTGCTCAATCTTATAGGCATTTGTTGACAGTGAGTTAAATCCGTCTAACAATTTTATGAGTTCATTTAGATAAATTGCTTTACGTAAATCTTTTGAATCACAGAATCTAAGACATAGACACAACGTTAATGTAGATCCAACCATTTTTGGATTCATACATCAACTGGGTATGAGTCAGAACTCAGAAGCAAAAACATGTTTGTAACTACAAAAACCAAAAGTTATTCCTTTACTCAGGTTGGGACCAAGACATAATAATGTTACACAACGCCAACTTTTTTATTAACCATTTGTTGATAATTTAGTGATAAAGACGTTTGAAATTATCTCCTAAATGTCACGGAGACCGGAGTCGATTATTTCCATATGTAACCTTTTACTAGATTGTCATGAAAAATTCAGAAACAACCACGACAATAGTTAGGTCGTGAGCAAAAACTCAATCATTTCGGAAGCTCACTATAAACGATAATTATACCCTTTAGAAAAGAAAAAAAATAATTTTTTATTACCACTAGTAACCAGAACAAAACACATGTATAGTTTGCTTACTCAAAACTAAAAGGACAAAAGCACCCACTTTAAATAAGTTGAACTTTTTCTTGTTGTTTGGTTTTTAAGCCCAAATAAAAATGCATCAGGGCCCACTATCTAATCTCCCCTTGAATGGCATCATTGAGCCAACATAAGATACCATTTTTGTTAGATATGCTAACGTGGGTTAGATTGGGTTGAGTTGAGTTTGGGTTGGAGGGTTCGTAGTCTAGTATCATATCATGACTCATAAAGGTGTAAGATTTTATATTCGGGTTGTAAACAAGCTGACATGTTGAATTTAATATATGCCGAACAATTGGAGGCAACTTGATTAGCTAAACAAGACGGGACACGAAATGGATGGAATTAAACTAGTTGGATCGACCCAAACTTAACTTAAATTTATGAGAAGTATATAATTGGTGTTAGAGTAATGGTATTCAGGGGCGGGATTAGAAATTTCCACCAGCGGTAGCACCCTTATGGTGATAATAGAAAAGGCGAGGCTAAACCGATTCAGGCTATAGAAAAATGATTTGAAATGTTTGGAGTAAAGAATTGCTATTGAAAAAAGGAAAATAATTTGAAATGTTTAAACTAAAGAAGTTTTTTTTATCGAAATATATAGGGTAAAAAAGGCAAAAGTTAAAATATATGGCCTAGGAAAAAAGAAAACCTTGTAATATAGAAGCTTAGAAAGGAAAAAAAAATTGATTTAAAAAAATAACACCAAAAAGATTCGAACTACTAAGCTCTTATATACAAGCAAAGAGTGTTAGCCAGCTGCGCTAATAGGCAAATATGTCTTATTTCGCCCTTTTGGATATATATTAATGTTTTCAAAATACTATAATAATAAAAAAGTCCCGAAAATTTACCGTAACGAATTTTTTTTGAGTAGTAGCACGTGTCACCGTGTGCTCTATAGTAGATCCGCCCCTGATGGTATTTAAGCCTACTATGTAGACATACTCATAGACCTACTCATTAGATGAAGACACATGTTAAAATCAAGGGATAATATTAGGAGAGAGAATTAGTGGAATACACATGTCATCCTATCAAATAAGTAGGCCTATGAGTAGGTCTAAATGATATGACTAAATATCATTTCTCTTGGTGTTAATTCAAGTCCATTTATACGTGAAGACGAAAAAACGTCGATTTAATCTCATTTATTTGATTTTTTTCATATGTGAACACTCCGTGAACATTAATAAATCGTTTATTATCATTTAGTAGATAGTTTTTAAGTCGCCTATATAGATCGATAGATAAATTATATTTAGCAATCAATTAATCAACTTTTAACGATTAATCTACCTTTGCAACAAAATTGATTATCATATCATGATTGGCGGACACATGAAAAAAATTTAGAGGTGAGGGGTGTCACATGTTGCATTATTTTTCTTAAGGGTGTCACGTATAATAATAAAAAAATTAAATTTTTTAACACTATTTCAAAATTATTCAAAAAAATTTCAGAGATTAAACATACAACCTTATGCATCGTACTAGGTCCGTGCATGAGAATTTATTATCTTACCTTTGGTTTATCTATTGTTTATAAACTTATTACTTCCTCCGTTTTAAAATAAGTGATACAAATTAGCTTTCATGTTTTTTGAGGCAAAAGATTGTAATGAAGGTTAAGTTAGATTAAATTGGATAGTTAGTGAGTGAGGGTCCCGCATATTATGATTAAAGTGAGTTAATGATATTAAAAAGTAAAATTAAGGGCAAATGAGTAGTTTCACTTCATTAGAGGAGATAGTTAGTGAGTATGAGTCCCACTATATTTTACCAAATAAGAAGAGTTTCAAAGTGAATTATTTATTTTGAAACACCTAAAAATAGAAAGTGTATTACTTATTTTGAAACGGATGAAGTATTACATTTAATAATAAATTATAGTTTGATCCTTGATCAATAAACAATTAAATACTCCCACCTCATTATTTAATGAGTTTCAAAGTCAACCTTAAAAAAGGTTGTGCGAGTCTAATTGACAATAAAAACCATGCTAAAATTCTTTAATTTCTATTTTTATTTAAAAATATATAAATAGTATAGTTGGACTTGGACACTTAACAAATTAGCGGATTATTATACAAATGTACGTACGCCATCCAACTTCCTTCCTAGTTTCACTCTCATTCTTTCTTCCTTCACCTTCTTCCACTGTTTATAGCACACCTCCTTCATTCGTTCAATGCGATCACACACACTCACACACACAGTTGCTTACGACAATCAACAACAATGGCGGGAAGTTCTAGCATCGGCTGGGAGGATCTCAAGAAGGAGAACATTGATCTCGTATGATTTCTCCTTTTCCCTAACTTTATTTAACGAATTCATCATTCGATTACACATTTCACGCTACAATTTTGAATTGTAGAATGAGTATCCATTTTTTTATTCGATTCACACTACGAATTTGAATCGAGGATTTAAAATTATTAGTTTAGGCTTTTGCATGAGGATCGATCGTTACAGTATTGCATTAGGAAATTGGATCGATGATTTAAGAAAATTGTAGTTTTTTAATTTTATGAGGATCGATTCATGATTCTGTGATCTTAAAATATGTGCAGGAGACTGTGCCAATTGATGAGGTGTTTGAAACATTGAAATGTACGAAAGCGGGATTGAGCAGTGACGAAGGAAACAGGAGGCTGAATATATTTGGCCCAAACAAGCTTGAAGAGAAAAAGGTGATTCAATAACTGCACAATAATTTTAATTTCTAATATTATTTTGTTATATTCATACTTAACGAAAAAATGTAACTGATGATATTATAACAGGAAAGCAAGCTTCTCAAGTTTCTAGGGTTCATGTGGAATCCTTTGTCATGGGTCATGGAGGCTGCTGCAATTATGGCTATTGTATTGGCCAACGGAGGGGTATATCTCTCGTATTTATAATCAAATAAATAATACAAAAAAAATTAAATTACACTTGTCGATAATTGTTCAAATAACTAGAATGAGATGATAAAATATATACACACATATACATGTACATGATTGAGAATACTTGATTGCAGGGAAAGCCTCCAGATTGGCAAGATTTCGTTGGAATCACAACACTTCTAATTATCAATTCCACCATTAGTTTCATAGAAGAAAACAATGCAGGAAATGCTGCTGCAGCACTAATGGCAGGTCTTGCTCCAAAAACAAAGGTCATAAGAGATGGAAAATGGGATGAACAAGATGCAGCAATTCTGGTACCTGGTGATGTCATCAGTGTCAAATTAGGTGACATCATTCCGGCTGATGCTCGTCTTCTAGAAGGTGATCCCTTAAAGATTGACCAATCGGCATTGACCGGTGAATCATTACCCGTTACCAAGAATCCTGGTGACAGTGTCTTTTCGGGCTCAACTTGTAAACAAGGTGAACTTGAAGCAGTTGTTATTGCTACTGGGGTCCACACGTTTTTCGGGAAAGCTGCTCATTTGGTTGATAGCACAAATCAAGTTGGTCATTTCCAAAAGGTATGAGTTTCTCAAGGCCCAAAGCAATCGGGCTTTTTTGGGCCCGATTTTGCCTCTCTAGTTTCTCATATGATCTCATTTGAATAAAAAATTGCAATTTTCTTATTTTCTATGTTATTTATTAGGTGTTAACTGCCATTGGTAACTTCTGCATTTGCTCTATTGCCATTGGGCTCATAATCGAAATAGTGGTGATGTACCCGATTCAGAAACGAACTTACAGAAATGGAATTGATAATTTGTTGGTCCTTCTCATTGGAGGAATCCCAATTGCAATGCCAACTGTTTTGTCGGTTACAATGGCAATCGGGTCCCACAAACTGTCTGAACAAGGTGCTATTACTAAAAGAATGACAGCCATTGAAGAAATGGCTGGAATGGATGTTTTGTGCAGTGATAAAACTGGCACACTCACATTGAACAAACTGACAGTTGATAAAACTCTCATTGAGGTTAGTTTTTATAATTGAACACAAATTGAAGATTTTTTATTTTAATATTTTATTAAAATTTTTATTGAGCAAGCTTCTTTTTTGGTTCTTAGGTTTTTATTAAGGATACTGACAAAGAGCAAGTGATCTTGTTGGGAGCAAGAGCTTCAAGAGTGGAAAATCAAGATGCAATTGATGCTTGCATTGTGGGAATGCTATCAGATCCTAAGGAGGTAATAATAATAACAACAATAATAATTATAATTATCATTAATAACTTACAGTTGATAATTCAAGTATTTAAGGACTAAAAAAACCCGCTTTTTTTTCTCAGGCACGAGCAGGGATCACTGAGGTACATTTCCTTCCATTTAACCCGGTGGAGAAACGAACAGCCATTACATATATTGATCAAAGTGGAAACTGGCATAGAGTGAGCAAAGGTGCACCTGAGCAGGTACATATAAAAATTATAAGTAATTTAATAAAAAAACAATTAAAAATGTTTTATATACTATAAACACATTTACAATATCTCAAAATCTCTCAGATTGTGGAGATCTGCAACTTGAAACATGACGAGAAGACTAAAGTGTTCAATATCATCGATAAATTCGCTGAGCGCGGTCTTCGTTCTCTAGCTGTTTCCCAACAAGTAAGTGTCACTAAAAGTGTCAAATTCACATATAATGACACTTCTCATTGTGTCACCAATACTAATAATTTTGGTGATTTTATGCAGACCGTACCCGAGAAAACAAAGGAGAGCCCAGGAAGCCCGTGGGTATTTGTGGGTTTATTACCACTATTTGACCCACCAAGGCACGACAGTGCTGAAACCATCAGACGGGCCCTACACCTTGGTGTTAATGTTAAAATGATTACTGGTGATCAGTTAGCTATCGGGAAAGAAACGGGCCGAAGGCTCGGAATGGGCACAAACATGTACCCGTCTTCCTCACTTCTTGGTCAAAACAAAGACCCCGCAATTGCTGATATCCCCATTGAGGAACTTATTGAGAAGGCTGACGGGTTTGCAGGAGTCTTCCCAGGTAACGGGTCAACATACATAAATTACTTATAACGGGTCAAATAGGTGAACGCTTTTATTGCATGTAATGCAGAACATAAATATGAGATTGTGAAGAAACTACAAGAGAGAAACCACATCTGTGGAATGACTGGAGACGGTGTGAACGACGCACCCGCTTTGAAACGGGCCGATATCGGTATAGCCGTTGCTGATGCAACCGACGCAGCCCGTGGTGCATCCGACATCGTGTTGACCGAACCGGGGCTCAGTGTGATTGTCAGTGCGGTTCTGACCAGTCGGGCCATTTTCCAAAGAATGAAAAATTACACTATCTATGCGGTCTCGATCACTATCCGTATTGTCCTCGGGTTCATGTTGATTGCTCTTATTTGGCAATTTGATTTCTCGCCTTTTATGGTTTTGATTATTGCGATTCTTAACGATGGAACTATTATGACGATTTCTAAGGATAAGGTTAAACCGTCACCTTTACCCGATTCATGGAAGTTGAAAGAAATCTTTGCCACCGGAGTTGTTCTGGGGACTTATATGGCGGTTATGACTGTTATTTTCTTCTGGTTAGCAAAGGAATCTGACTTCTTCACCGTAAGTAAATGGCCTTACAAGTATCATTTAATTCTTAAACTGATTTTATATTTGTATTTTTTCAGGAGAGATTTGGTGTGCATTCGATCAGAGAAAACGAATTCGAGCTGATGTCAGCTCTTTATCTCCAAGTCAGCATCATTAGTCAAGCCCTAATTTTCGTAACAAGATCAAGGAGCTGGTCTTTCGTTGAACGCCCTGGTCTTTTACTCCTGGCCGCCTTTTTCATTGCTCAATTGGTGAGTGGAATATTAAATATTTCCAAAATTTCATATTAATTTATATTTTTTTATTAAAGATTGCGACATCAATCGCTGTGTATGCTAACTGGGATTTCGCGAGAGTTAAAGGAATCGGTTGGGGTTGGGCTGGAGTAATCTGGATTTACAGCATTGTCATCTATTTCCCATTAGATATCTTCAAATTCATCATCAGGTTTGTGTTAAGCGGGAAGGCATGGAACGGTATGCTCCACAGAAGGGTAAGCCCGTTTTCATTTATTAATATTTTTATATTAATTAAGATGTTTATTTGTGGGTATGTAGACCGCTTTCAGTTCCCAAAGGGATTATGGTCGGGGTGACAGGGAAGCCCAATGGGCCACAGATCAACGTACATTGCATGGTCTCGCAGCACCAAATGCAAACGAGGTTTTGAAAGATAAGAATGATTATCGCGAGTTATCCGAACTTGCTGACCAAGCAAAGAGGCGTGCTGAGGTGGCTAGGTAACTCTTCTTTCTTTACTTGGTCAAACCAGCTGAAAGTCAACCCCTCATACTAACTTTTTATTATGTATCTACAGGTTGAGGGAGCTTCATACCCTAAAAGGTCATGTTGAGTCAGTGGTGAAGCTAAAGGGTTTGGATATTGAAACCATTCAACAGCATTACACGGTTTAAACACAATTTTTTTGGAGAGATTAAAAATAAATAAAAAACTAGGAAAACGTGATTTTGAGGATGTCCATCGAAGATCATCATCATAATCGAGATGCGGGAATAAGCCAGAAGACAAGATTGGGCTATCCCCGATCCGCAAGTTAGGCAAAAAAAAATTATTATTGTTTACTCGAGTCTCATGTTCTTTATTCAATTATGATATTGTATTCGAATTATTCGGTTATTTAATCTTAATTTTGTTCAATGTTCGTATCGAATACAAACTTACGATTATTTATGCATTAAGTTCGACAATGGAATGGCTATATTTAATTATTTATTTGATTAATTTCATGTGAATGTTTTAATGAATTCATGTGACAACCACCAACCAACCAACTGCAGAGTCACAAAATATGTATGGTTTTTTTCTTCTTCTGGGCTGCTTCATTAATGTTTATCTCGTGTACATTGTGTCATTGTACCTTTTACACAATAAATTAATTTAATTTTTTGGCAAGAAAACAAATAAATAATAATAAACTAGAATTATCTAGGAGTGTTCAAAACCAGATATCCGAAATTTCGAATATCCGAATTTAGGATAATTCGCTTTTAGTATTTGAAAATTTGAATATCTGAATTTTTTAGATATCATTTCCGGTTTTCGGATATCTGAAAAACTCTAATTATCCAAAAAAATACCAACATTTGATCAATTTTTGTGTAAATTCAATTGTTAAACAAAATATATTGTGAAAAACAAAATATACTGTTTAATATTTACTTGTATTCATTTCATATACTAGTTATAAATAGAAAATTAATGATGTTTCGGATATATCTAATATCCAAAGATTTTTCAATACTCCTAGAATTATCCTCACATGAGCGACCAAAAACCTTAAACCTAATAAGATGCCCGAAAACTTTTACATTATATCCATGTTTAATTAGTGTGCAAATTTACATTATATCCATGTTTAGTTAGGTGTTGTTTAGTAGCATCTGAATGATGCAGAGGTCTGAATGATTCAGACTTCTCCTGATATCTGTCCGATTAAGAGGCAGAACATGTTGAATTTTTGATTCAGAGGTTGATTAAGAGGTCTTACCAAACGCACTGAATCTGTCCGATTAAGAGGCTGGTCTCTTAACTGAATCATTATGAGGCTTACCAAACAACACCTTAGTGTGCAAATTCCAAGCAACTAGGTCACTAAAACATGGTAGTGTGTCCCCTTCTAGTCATTAGGCAACAGGGCCTGGTAAAGCATTAACATGAAACAACCATTATTTAATAACTCAAAGAGATCGACATAAAAAATCACTTGCCACTTCAGTGCGTAACCGCCACATCATCAGTTTATTAGGTCCTCAAGTTGCAGAATGACCCAAACAGTATATAAAACCATTTATTTAATGACCTAACTGAACTGAAATTTGTACAATTCACCAAACAAATGAGAAAATTTGCTATTCTATAAAAATTGAATAATAATCTATATACATAATGACACAAGACAGTTTAAAGACGAATTAATTAAGATTCTGTAATTCTTAACGACCCTCCAAGCTCAATAGGTACGAGTGGAATAAATGAATGTAATACATCCGTTATCAACGGTCTATAACTTGGTTCTGGTTGTACACATAGTACAGCTACAGCAGCAACCTGTAAAAATAAACCAAACAAATTATTAATTAATAATGCAACTAAAGAAATTTTTAAAAGATGTTGTGTAATTGGATCATTAAAAGATGTTTTTTTCAAAAACGATAAAATTTAATAAAAAATATACAATTTATATATTAAAATGTTAGAGTTATCTATAATGACAACTATTGAATAAATAAAATTGTTTTAAAAAGTTTCTAATGATCCAACTGGAATACAAAACTATATTTAAATGATATCATACTAACTTGATACAAATGCTTCAAATCCATTGTATCTCTAATCACAGGATCAACAATATTAGGAAGCTTTAATCGGTCTGTTAACTGAGGCATTGCCTGTTTATTGAAAACATTTAATAAAAATAAAAATAAATTTGATAAAAACTTTAATGGCAATTTAAAGTAATTATGATGGATTATATTACGTTGCGTACCCATGTAACGATAGATTGGCATTGTGATGGTGACATTTTTTCAACAGGTTTTCTTCCTATCAAAAGCTCCAAAAGTACAACTCCAAACGCGTAAACGTCACTTTTATCAGTCAACTTACCTGTAAAATAAATCATCGCTTTATTTAAAAAATAATGGCCAAAACACTTTTTGTCCATATTATTAGTTTTTTAAATCTAATTACTGTATTTATGAATTAAAAATACACTTCGGACGACTTTTGACCCATTTGACACTTTTCGCCTATTTCCTTATGTATTTTTTTTCAATTTTACACGTTTGACCCGTGAGAGATAAAAAAAAAATTCATGGGTCAAAATTGCCACCCCTACTCTATAATCCATGAAAATTGCATAAATCAACTAAAAATAAATAAAATGCTGCATACCATCCAAGAGGTATTCAGGAGCTACATAATCTAATGTTCCTGAAAACTTTATGTTGTTCTTGCCATGAATTCCATCAGTAATCGCGAGCCCAAAATCAGAAAGCTGAAAATTCAGTCAAACAACATTAGTCAACCGAAGAATTTTGAATTTTTTTAAATGGTTCTTACTTTGGCATTGTAGTTGGAACCTAGAAGAATATTTGATGATTTTAAATCTCTATGAATAACGGGCGGAGTACAACGTTCATGAAGATACTCTAGTCCTCTATATCAAAAAATGAAAACCATATTACCCACGTGTTAATCATCAAGATTCAAGAATGTGAAACAAAAAAAAGAATAAAAAGATTGATAAAGGACAAATTACATAGAAATGTATCAAACTATATATGTTTTATTATTGTATGTATCGTACTTCAAAACTTACCTTATGAATTATGATAACTTCCAAAACCTACTATGTATATTATCAGTTTATCCCCTTTTGCTAGTAAAACCATTCAGATTGTACATCAAAAGGGGAAAAAGAAAATTAAGTTTAGCTCCACGTGGCAAAAACCATTGCCAACTAAGCAAAATTCTGGTTTTAGGTAAACCGAAATATTAAAAGGTAAGATTTGGAAGTTTAGCATATATTAAATGATAAGTTTTGAAGTACGATACATACAATAATAAAATATCCCAATACCTTGCAATATCGAGTGCAATTTTCATTCTGTGTTGCCAACTTAAAAAAGTTCCATTTAACCGCCCTTAGTAACACAAAATTATAATATATTAGCGATCATTAACTTTTTAAATTGTTTTAAAAATAGGTATAGAAGTTACCATGTAATTGGGATTCTAAGGAACCGTTATGCATCAATTCATAAACCAAAAACCTGGTATCACCGTGTACGCAGTAACCCAGAAGATTAACAATGTTTTGATGCTGAATTTTGCTTAAACAATTTATTTCATTCTGCAAATAAATGAAAAAAAACACATAAATGGTAGAAGGATACAAAAACAATACTATACATTTGCTTAACACAATCTATCTCATAATTCAGGCCATAAAAATAATTTATCTAATTTAGCTGAATGTCGATATAAATAGTTAATGCGCTAATTATTATTACAAAAACAATATTATTACAAAAACAATCTAAATCCAAATGTCATAAAATAGATAAATAATTAAATGGTGGTATGTTTTGATAATTATACTTTTTATGGTATGTTTTGGTATTTACATGTTTTTGCCAACCTAGTTTGGTAATTATAGTTTAAAAAACGTGAAATTAATAACCAAATAGGGCCAAAGATTTTTTCGATTAGCAGATAAACATGGGGAAAAAAAAAACTTTAATCAACAATGGATCTAAATTACCTTCTCTACATAAGTAATTTTTTTAAAATTTATAAATTTTTTACCTCAAACCCTCTTTGGGCATCGGGTCCTCCACCGTGAATTTTTTTCACAGCTGCAAGAAAATGATCATTGAAACAAGCTTTGTACACACTGTTCCCGATTATATTGTCTTGATGAAAATTGTTTGTTGCAGAAACTAACCATTCGTATTCAATAACAGTTACTGACCCCTTTTTTCCCGCCATTCTTAAAGGGTTAAATTTGTCCAAAATTGGACCTAATGATAACCCTTTTGAAGCATCTGTGATTATGCAAAACAGAGTTAATCAAGATTATAATTGTTCATAATGTTAGTAGACAACAAAGATAAAAGTAGGCCTCTGCAAACTGGACCGAGAACTGCCAAACCGTACTGAGCTAGACATAAATTGGTATAGTGTCATATAATAGCAATATATTTTATGTTGTCACGCCATTTTTCTAATTATAATGTAGGAAAAGCTATAAAATAATAACCAAATGAAAGCACGAGAAACAAATTTAAATATTTAATTACAAAATATGTGTTTTCAAAAAAATTGTAATTACTAAATCGGATTAAAAAAAAGAGTCAATTTTGAAAAACGGGCAAATGACTGAAGCATATTGCTTTATATGAAATTTCCAAGTTAATTTATGTTGGTAAATTGTGGCGTTTATTTTTTGGGTTATCGATTGTTTTCAAAAAAATATACAAATTACCAACAGATTTTGAGGTTGTTAAATCTATCTATAATTAGTTTCATGGTAATCTATTTGTTAAAATATATATTTACCAATGGATCTTTTGGACATGTATAATTCCGTTTGATAATTATTTTTCATAACTTTCTATTATAACCAAATATTTTTTGTGAAACATACCTTGACTTTGTTGAGCTTTTCGGATACGGGAGATTTTTGAGTTTTTAAATCTATAAATACATAAACATGATAAAAACAGCAAAATTGCAACAAGTAGAGTTGAAGCAACGATGAGTGCAACAAGTATCTTCTTATTCAAATCTTCATGGTGAACTACTCTAACTTCCAGCACTCCTGCGTTTACCAAAAAATTGCAAAATCACCATAATTACCCATTTACTTATTGAGGCATTTCATCAAACAGTTGGACCGCATTGAACTCAGAGCTAAAGATTTACAACTCATAAGCGACACATTTGATTTTATTTTTCTTTCAGTCAGTGAATAATTACATGTGGGTAACAAAGTGTAGATGAATATACCTACAAAAAGTTGAAAAAATGAGGGTTTTCGTGAAAGTACCTGGAGAAATAGCTTCATTTTCAGCGGGTATTTGAGAAAATGGAGGTCTTTTTTGAGTGGGAAGAACAGGGTTATCCATGGAGGAAAGAGGAGGGTATGTGGTGGAAGAAGCATCAATTTGGAGTACGAAAAAGCATAAAACCAAAACTGTTATCATGATATGATGATTCATTTTCAATTTTTTATTTTGTATGAAGAATGATTTTGTTTTTATGAAGAGAAATGGGGGAGACAGGAGAATGAGGAATGGAAGCTAAGAGCATCTCCAACCCACCTCTATTACCCTCTATCTCTATATTATCTCTATATTTGAAGTTTTTCATCCTCCAACCCACCTCTATCCCTCACTCTAAATATAGAGTGAGAGAAAAGCTCACTCTATATTTGAAATGAGAGGGTATCTCCTCTATCCTCTATCCATGGACCACACATATCCTTAACTAACTTTCTTTTGTAATGTAAAATAAATTAATTAAAAATATGATTTTTATGGATCCCACTAGTTTTAGAGGGATTGATAAAGTTTATGGTTGGAGTTGAAGTTATGTTTAGAGTGAATGGACTCACCAATTATAGAGATTGAGTGAGTTTTATAGAGTTATGGTTGGAGATGCTCTTAGATGGAAGACATTTCCCTAAATTCATGTGTGTTTTTGTCTTTGATGGTTTGAATTTTGAAGTGTTATTTATTTCTCTTTCTTTCAGAATTTAATATAATAAATCGAAGAAAAAATATAAAATCTTGCATATTTTTAAGTTAATTGTCATCTAAAATGTGTTGAATTTGAAATTCTAGTTTTGATAATTAAAAGTTGTATTTGAGTACGTATCTCAAACTAGGTGTTTTTTTATATATACCTATTATATTTTGAAAAATAATACTCCGTAATTAATTAAATTATAAATCATTAACTGTATTTCTCTTCATTAGTCAAATTTCTCTTATTTTAATAGAAATATTCAATTATTTATGCAACTAATTCACCTAAAAAATTCTTTTTTTATAACATAGTATTCATTCTTATTGATAAGTATAATGGATTTCATTATCAAAACTTTTTGTTTTATTTATGAACAAAAATAGAAGAAATATGTTTTATGAAACTTTTAAGTGAAACCTAGTATAAAACTAAGGTGCATACTCATAAAAATATTATATGTGTAATCCATTAATCATATAGTAACATATTATCCAATCAATTTTCTATGTAACGCAATCATATGAGTAGATATATCTAATAATGCTTTGACATAACTTACGAGTAAGCTTATTATTTACCCGTTCATATAGACTTCTATAGATTTTTTATGAGAATGCTATTTTATCTCTCTAATATACACATTTAATAAGATAAAAAAACAAATGCAAAATAAAATAATATTGTATTTAATTAACCATGAACTTCATCATTAAATCTTGAGTAAATTACAGTTTTTGTCCCTATGGTTTGCCCGTTTCTGCGTTTTTGTTCCTGTGGTTTTTTTTTCTGTTTTTTTGTCCCTAGGGTATGCAAAATTCCGTTTTTTTGTCCTTCCGTCCATCCTCCGTTTCTTTTTAGCCGTTAAGCCCCTCACGTGCTGAAAACGTGAGGGTATTTTGGTCCTTTTTCAAGAATTGATTGTACAGTGTGCTTTAGAAGTTGTACTTTTATGTTCATCTCCTTCTCTCCACCATCCTCATCAAGAACACCCCAAATTCAAAATCAAAAACCCAAATTCAACAGCCTAAATAAACACCTTAACTAAAATGTGGTGTAAAAACTTAAAAAGAAAAAAGAAGAAATCTTCAACAAACAAGAACATGAAGAACACATCTATCAAAAAACCCATATATCACCACCACCAGATATATCAAAAACCCCATATATCAAAAACAGAAATCACCACCAGCAGATGCATCACCGTCGCCACCATCACCTGATACATCACCACCACCAGATGCATCACCGCCGCCACCACCACCAGCAGTACCCGATTCTCCTCCATTGCTGCAACCACTGAATCGTTTTCATCTGATTTCCATATCACACCAAAAGTACCCAATCGCCACCGCCATTTGTGTAATTTCCGCCACCGGCCGCCGCCTTCTTCATCTCCTCTGTCGCAAAATGCAAACCTCTGGTACATATCTAGGGTTACAAAAATGAACTCCAGTGAGTATTTCTTCAAAGACAAAGGGTTTGGTGGTAGCTGTGCTTTCTCCACCTCCATAACCCGATTAGGGCTTTCAGGTGGCGGGTTTGGTGGCGTACGGTGGCGGCTGGCGGGTTTGGTGGCATACGGTGGTGGGAGAGACAAAGAAAGAGAGTAGAGAAAGAGGCTGTCGGAGTGGTGGTGAAGGTGCTGGAGAAAGAGAGTAGAGAAAGAGGTTGTCAAGGTGCAGAGTCAAAAGATATGGAGTTAAGAGAGAGAGTGAGAGTTGAGATTGGTTGTACATTGTGCAATTTTATTTGTACAGCATTATGTTTGTAACTTATGTATGAATTATTGTACATTAATGATAAAATGACAAAACTACCCTCACGTTTTCAGCACGTGAGGGCTTTAACGGCTGAATTCAAACGGCAGGTGGACGGAAGGACAAAAAAACAGAATTTTGCATACCTCGGGGACAAAAAAACAGGAAAAAAAAGTACAGGGACAAAAACGCAGAATCGAGCAAACCACAGGGACAAAAACTGTAATTTACTCTTAAATCTTTATTTGGGTTGAAATCTGATTACGATGATTGATGAGCGACTAAACTTTTATTCATTGATTTTAATTTTAATTTTCAATAATTAATGTATTAAAAAAACAAAAGAAAATATAGTTGGTGAAACATAATATAAAGCTAAGATTTTGTCGAGAAATATAGTTAATTTGTCAACATCTATTATTCGTGTAATAATGGTATAAAAGTATTTAAAAATGTTACAATTTTTATAGTCATCTTTCATTTTAAATTTTCGGCATTTGCTACAATGATAATAGTTATAGGTATTGCTTAAATCATATAGTAATGAAAAGGTGGTGCAAAAAGTGAGGGAAAAGCAATTACCTTATCCATGGAAAAAGGATGAAAATGCAGTGCACTGCCAGCCAACAATCATGTGGCGGTTATCAAAAGTTCAAAACCTTCCCCCAAGATTTTGCAGTTAAATTGTAGATTTTGCCGATTCAAAGAAGGAACTCTCCATGAGAAGACGGAGGCTGGACGGAGGAAGACCCATCGCTTTTCAGAAGACCCAAGGAGACTCAACAGCAGCAGAATCACTTCCTTCTTTATTTCCCCGATGATTGGGGCCATGCTATGCTTCGGAAATCATTTGAAAACTTTGGGAGGTTAGTGGATGTTTTTGTCGCCAAAAGAAAGAACAAGGATGGAAAAGCGTTTGGCGCTTGGATGGTGTTTCCAACCCTCTGTCCTTCGTAAAACTATTAGATGGAGTCCCGGTTGGTAATCTCAAAGCAAGAATCAATGTCGCATAGAGAAAAACCTAAGGTGGCGGTGAACCCTAAGAAGCCTAAAATCTTATCTTTTCTTGGCAAAGACTCCAATGTCAAACCTGGACAGAATCTCTAAAAGGGACACCGGAAGAAGGAAAACAACAACATGCATAAGTTCCATTAATAACGACCACTACCTCAAGTACGGCCAAAGAATGGATGAGAAATACTCTGATTGGGAAGGTTCTAAACTTCAATAAGCTATGGAACATTCAATGACGCGGAAGGTTGTAATTCGCTGTGTATCAGATATATAGGGGATTTGCACGTTCTTTTGGAGTTTCAATCTAACAAGGATGCTTCTTCTTTTAGTATTGAAGCTTCCGAGTCGTGGCGTAATTGGTTTCAGACGTTAGACCATTGGAATCCTGATTTTATGGTCCCCGGAAGGCTTGCATCGTTAAAAATTACTGGGGTCCCACCCCATGCTTGGTCTGCTGACATTTATGATATAATCGCCAGAAATTGGGGAGAAGTTATCATCCCGGAGGAGTGCAACGAAGACAACCTCAACATGGCCTTGGGCAAGGTTGGCATCCTTACCTCTCACATCGATAGAATCGAGTCTAAAATCAATGTCTGTATCGACGGTAAGGTCTTCCCGGTGTTCGTTTTTGAAGACTATGGTGAATCCATTAAGCTATGCCCTCAACCTAATGAGTTTTCTCCTTCGGAAAATGACGATTTAAGATCTTCTGACTTTTCCGATCACGATAATCTTATTAATTCAGATGATGAATTTGAGCAATATGAAAATAAATTTGGCGACGAGTTCTCGGCGGCCAATTCTCCGGCCACCGCCCCCGTTACTGTGGAGTTGGAAAGTCACCATCATGATGAACCCCCTAATCAAGACATTGGAATAAGGAACGTTTTGGGAGTTGAAACGGCGTGCACTAATATTGATGAAACAGAAAAAGATAATAATTTTGATGATATCCCTCCGCGTGTCTCTCTGGACCCTCCTCTTAATTTTCAAGATTCTGAAGATTTCAACTATGGGCCTGATCGTGTGGCCCAACCTCTTATTGGGTCATCTGGGGACAAGGTCGGTACTAGCCCAAATTATATTGATGATGAGCCCATTCCGTTGCAAAAAAGAAAAAAAGGTAGAAACATTCCTCGAAAACATTCAAATTTTACTCTTAAATCCTTCTCAGCTCTCTCAATTTTTTCAAGGCAAGGTGCTCGTCGAATGCAACCCAAGAAAGAGGCAGACACAAAATCTGGATCTGCTCCAGATTCTTTTGATCTCAATAAAATGCCCAAGGGTGAAAGCCACAAAATGGATGACGAGGTTACCTCGTCGGACGGTTTGTCGAATGAAATAAAAATCACCATGGACGTAGGGTCCTTAGTGGGGTTCAAGATGGACGGCTGTGAACAGGAAGTAAGAGTCGCAATCGCTCGTAAAGGTGTGAGCAATGTGTCCCAATGATTGTTCTCTCTCTAAACATAAGAGGTGTTGCTTCAGAATCGAAGCTTAATTGGATTTCCGATCTGAGGAAATCAAACAATTTTTAGTTTCTTGGTATTCAGGAGACTCACATTCCCGGTAACGTTGATATGGGTTTAATCAGAGCTATTTGGGGCTCTAATTCGGTTGATTTTGAATTCTTAAAGGCGAGAGGCAAGTCAGGGGGGGTTTTGTCGATTTGGGATCCCAATCTCTTCACCAAATCAGGAGTTATTTTTGAAGAAGGTCTTGTGGCAGTTTGGGGCTTTTGGTCAGGGAACCGGAAATGCGGTTTCTTGAACATCTACGCCCCGCAGTCCCCGGCAAAAAAGAAGAGGTTATGGCAAAATATTTGCAAGATCTTGGACTTACATCATGACGTTATGTGGCTCGTCATGGGAGACTTTAACGAAGTGCGGTATTCCGATGAAAGGAAAGGCTCTATCTTCTCCCACAGTGGGGCAACAACCTTCAATGATTTCATCAGAACCTCTAGCCTTATTGAAGTTAAAAGCGGCGGTAGAAGGTATACCCGCATGAGTCCGGATGGCTTAAAACATAGCAAACTTGACCGCTTCTTTATGAGTAGCAATTTCTTGACGACTTGGCCAAACCCCAATGCAACTATTCTCCCTAGATTACATTCCGATCACTGCCCGGTTTGTTTCTGCTCTGAAGTGGTCGACTTTGGACCCACGTATTTTAAAGTTTTCAATTCTTGGTTATCTGATCCGGGCTTTAAATCGCTTGTTGAGCTGGGCTGGGCCTCGGCCTCCCCTCCCTCATACATGAACCCCATTCAGCTTTTTACGTTCAAATTGAAGCAGATCAAGATTCAAACCAGATAATGGAGAAAAGGCTGCACGTCCACCCGGAAATCCCAAATCAGCGATCTAGGTAAGCTTGTTGATTCCATAGACATTAAGGCGGAATCAAATGACTTATCGAGTGCTGAAATTGTAAGCCGTAAAGATAGCATCCTTAAAATTAAAGAATTAGAACACGCTGAAATCATTGATTTGAAACAAAAGGCTAGAATTAAATGGGCCATTGAGGGTGACGAAAACTCACGTTTTTTTCACGGTATGATTAACCATAACAGGAGACAAAACTTCATTCACGGGCTTAATGTTAATGGGGTGTGGGTTATTGAGCCCAAGAGAATAATGGATCATGTGAAATCGTTCTTCTGCTCGAAATTCTCTTTGGGTTCTGGTCGAAGACCTATATTCTCGAGCAATAATTTCCGCCATCTCTCTCTCGTCCAGGCTCAATATATTGAAAGGCACATCACGATGGACGAAATTAAAGCTGCAATTTGGGACGCCGGTACAAACAAGGCACCGGGCCCTGATGGTTTCAATACCGAATTTTACAAAAAATATTGGGAGACCATCAAGAATGACCTGTTCGCAGCGGTAAAACACTTCGAGAATTCCGGGAAGATTGATTTTGGATGTAATGCGTCTTTCATGGCCCTAATTCCGAAGAGAAATGATGCTATTAATCTAGGTGATTTTAGACCAATAAGTCTTATCAACAGCCTCTACAAGGTAATATCGAAAATTCTTGCTTCTAGACTTGCTTCTGTTATTGGTTCGGTGGTCGGGCCGGAACAATGTGCTTTTATAAAAAAATAGAAGTATTCTCGACGGCCCTTTAATCATCAGCGAGATTATCTCGTGGGCCAAGAAGGTTAAACGCAAATGTCTTCTCTTTAAAATCGATTTTGAAAAGGCATTCGATTCCATCTATTGGGATTTTCTCGATAATATAATGGACCAAATGCATTTTGGTGGAAAGTGGCGGAGATGGATTAGACGTTGTCTTGAATCGATAACGGTTTCGGTTCTTGTGAATGGGTCCCCTACAACTGAATTTATTATGCGTAGAGGTGTGAGACAAGGCGACCCCTTGGCGCCTTTTTTATTCATTCTGGTTGCTGAAGCACTCAACATTGTTATGACGGAAGCAAACTCAAAGGGAGTTTTTCACGGCATCAATTTGCCCAATTTGGGTCCCACTATTTCTCATTTGCAATTCGCAGACGATATCCTTTTTGCAGGTGAATGGTCCACTACAAATGCGCTCAATTTAATCCGTCTGCTTCGTTGTTTTCAGCTAGCTTCGGGCCTCAAAATCAACCTTAATAAAAGTTGTATCTCGGGTATTTCGGTGAACGACAACGACATCTCTGCCCTTGCTGCTCGTATCCATTGTCGTGTGGGGCAACTCCCTTTCATGTATCTTGGCCCTTTCATGTATCTTGGCCTTCCAATCGGAGTTTCAATGAATCGTGCAGAATTTTGGGCCCCAATTATAGATAAATTCAACTCGAAGCTTTCTAAATGGAAGTCTAAATCTCTTTCTTTTGGCGGTCGGCTCCTTCTTGTCAAATCAGTGTTAAACAGCCTTGGTATATATTACTTCTCGCTTTTTAAGGCTCCAAAAAAAGTCATCTCCAAACTTGAAAGTATTAGACTTAACTTCTTTTGGGGATCGACGGGAGAAAATAGAAAAATTGCATGGATTAATTGGCAAACCGCTTTGGCGGATAAATCAAAAGGTGGCCTCGGGATCGGTAGCTTACGTGCCTTAAACTTATCCATGCTCGCCAAATGGTGGTGGCGGTTCCACAATGAAGACGATATGCTTTGGAAAAAAGTTATCGTTTCTTTACACGGCAATGATGGTGGGCTTAACAACGTGCATAAAGGTGGTAAATTCCCGGGCATTTGGAGGAACATTATAAAGACTCACAAAGAATTTGATAAATTTAATCTTCCTCTAAGTGATTGGATCCGGATTGATATCAGCTCTGGTAACAGGTCCGTGACTTGGGCCCTAGATAGTAAGGGGTTCTCGGTTTCCTCTTTGCGGGTTGCTTATGATGATTCTTCCATTATCGCCACTGGTTCTCAACCATTACGGTGGATAAATTGGATCCCCGCAAAGATTAACATTCTTGCTTGGCGAATTCTTCACAACTGTCTGCCGACCAAGCCTAATCTGCTCCGAAGGAACATTACTTGTTTGTCTCAACTTTGTCCCTTGTGTGATGCCACTGATGAGGACCAAGACCACTTGTTCCTCTTATGCCCGTTTTCTAGGCCAATTCTTAGCGACTTCTGCTCTTGGTGGGGTATCGATCTTATGAGATTTAATTCGATCTCTGATGTTTTCGATTGGATTGAAGGGACTGATTTGGCGGATTCAGTTAAAAAAGGTGTTTTTAGTGTCTTATACATCTACTTTTGGACTGTTTGGCGATATCGAAACGGGAAAGTGTTTAAGTCTTCGGAAGATTTTCAGAAATGTATTAAAGGAGGTTATCTACAGGCGATCTCGTTTTTTTGGATTAAACATAGGGCTCCGTCTTGTAACTTAGCTAATAGATGGTCTAATTGGTGTTCTTCTCCTATGTCTTGTTTCTAATTCCTTGTAGTTGTACTCTCCTTCTAGCATCTTGCTAGTTGTTTTTTAATTTAAAGTTGGCCGTTCAAAAAAAAAAAAAGATTTTGCAGTTAAATTACAATCACGTATTGTTTCTTGGGAGCTTGTTAAATGACCAATTTGACCTTTGATAGCATTGATTTCTTGACTTTCATACTTTAATTATTGAAAAAGAATACATCCATCACCAAATGTTCAATGACGATTAAGGGTTAGAGTCAGGACTAAACTCTAAACAGTATAGCGTTAGATGTAGATAGATTTGGGTCTTAGACGGTTGATCCATCTAACTTGTTTAACAACTGGCTCTTGTTCGGTTTTCTTATGGATAAATGGATTAGCTCGTTAAACCAATTAACAAATAAAATAAAAAATATTCATATTTAAAATTTAAACCGTAAACCCATTTGCAACACAATTAATCCACTATGACCCCTTTACAATTCGTCAATCCATTTAACCATGTAAATAAATGGGTTATATGGAGAGTGTCGGGTTAGGTGATATCAATTGGTCGCAAAGTTATGATGAAATTCTAGGTAGATCTGTAGAAAAGTTTATGCGACAAAAATAATGGGTCGAACGGTGATCAGTTTGGTCAAACGGGCCGTGTTGAAAGTTAATTAAAAAACAAAAGCAAAAAACTCTCTCCTTAGCCGTCTCTCTTTCTCTATCACCACCACGAAATCTTCCACCATGCAACCAAGCGGTATGGTGACCACGTGATCACGGGCTCGTGGTGGTCGTGATGGAAACCCACACGCGATGCTCTAAAATTTGATCACATAAAATATTAAGTTAATGTTAAATCAATGAACTAAAATTGATGTATCTTCTTTTAAGGTTGTAAAGGATGGATTGGTAGGCATGCATGGCTGCAAACACCATGTTTCAGCTTTTCTTTTTCTTAAAATATTAATATTGCAGTTAAAATGCAGGCACCTTCCCAATTCTGCTATGAGGGCTGGGTGTGGGGATGTTATCCCTCCGCCAAAACAAGAAAATGGGCAATAACTTCGTTATTGCCATACCACTCCCCCCGTTATTTACTCGCCAACCACAAATCGCCATGCCAACAACGGCTCGCCAAAGGGAAACCAGCGGGGGTGGGGGGTGGGGGTGTCTAACCAATCAAAATACACCAAATAACAAATGTGGGACCCCTATAACACCACTTTAACTATAACACCAGGGAGCCACTTTTTCCTCCCCAAGTTATAGCCAAGTTATAACCTCAAAAACTCTATAACATCTCTATAACATACCTTCCACACCTTGTGCTCTTACCAAAGAAAGGTATCTACGGTATTTTGAAGTTTTATTATTTGTTTTGAAGAAGTCACGTGTCCCTTGTGTAGTTGTGTTGTTCTTTTTGTTGCTTCCAAAACTAGGTTATAAGTTATAACCATTACTAGTTTTTTTTTTTTTAATTTTAAATGGTATTTTCATTAAAGAATTAAAACAATAGTGAATAATATTATTAAAATTCATCAAAAAACTAAATATCGGTTTTCTTTAGGGTGGCTAGATTTTAGTCGTAATGTATACGACATAATCATTGTCATGATCAATTCTAAATATTCCTATATAAAACTATTAGAGTGTTTTTAATAAGTTTAATTTAGAATCGTCACTAAACTAGTTTTTTTATCTCCAATGAAATATTTGAGTTTTTTCTTACACATTATTTGAATAGACGTCCAACCAATTAGGTCAAAGTTCTTGAACATTTCCTTCAATTATAAACGAAACAATCAGGAAATAGATAAATAATACTATTTCTATTTAAAATAAAAAATATTTGTAATAGACATGTGACATAACTCATACTTCGTATAATTTAATTATTACAATTATATAACTTTATATTAATAATTAATAATACTTATCAAAAGGATCTTTAAAATGGAGTTCATGAAATTTTACTATTACTCATTCCTCTTTTGTGTGTGTGTTGTCGTTTTAATAGCATGATGCCAATAACAATAAAAAGTTGTGTAGCTGACCAAAGCTTTTTGATGAATTCATGAGTGAATCAAACCTACCAAGTAAAAGTACCATTTTTACATCTATAATACGAGTAGAGAAAAGTTCAAGGAGATCCATCATTTTTATAAAGTCTCGAGGAACAAATCTCGATTATTGATCTATAAGATCTAATGGTCAAGATTAATCTTATGTTTTATACATGAAGGGGTATTTTCGTCATTTGGCACTCAAATTTTTTTTTGATTTTTGATTTTTGATTTTTATTTTGAAATTTTTATTTATTTATTTATTTTTATTATATTTTTCATTAAAAATAATATTTATTTGATAATTACGTGTAGTACTTAATCACATGTGATTTTAATGTAAAATCACATGTGATTGTATATTTAATCATATTTGATGTTTTAGTTCAATCACATGTGATTCAGTACACAATCACATGTGATTCAGTATGCAATCATATGTGATTCCGTATGCAATCACATTATGTGTTATTAATGAAAAAATAATAATTATTTTTTAAAAAATATAATAAAAAAATAAAAAAATTAATAATTCTAAATTAAAAAATAAAAAATATTTTATTTTTTTAAAATGACCAAAATACCCCTTCATGTATATTATATGTGATTAATCTTGATCATTGGATCTTATTAATCAATGGTTAAAATTTGTTCATCGGGACTTTGCAAAAATGATGGACTTCCTTGAACGCAACTCAATATTAATACAACACATAATCTAGACTTTAAATTGAATGATTAGCTTCGTATTTGTGGGTGACTCAATCATTTTAAAATATTATAAATTTTTATTTGAACCCATTTTAAGACAAAGGATGTTTAAAATTGGATATTTAAATTTTTGGATACCTAATTTTAGAGTAAATTATATGAGTGGTCCATGTGGTTTGCCAAAAATTTTGAATTTAGTTCCTAAGTTTCAGAAATTACACAGATAGTTCTAAGGGTTTAAAATTTGTCACACTTTTAGTCCCTAATATTAACTGACGTTAAATTTGGCTGTTAGACCTGTGCCAACGGCACGTCGGGGAGGGTGGCGGCGAGCCGTCGACCCACGCCGGCGTTGGCACCGAGCCGTCGTGGGGGCGTCGTGAAGCTGGACGTCGTGGTGAGGACGGCGTGTTGATGGCGTCGGGAGGTGGGGTCCGGTTGGAGTGTCCGAATTTGAATTCAAAAATTAATTTTTTTTTAATACAAATAATAAATATTACACACAACCTCTATAAAAACCCACTATACTCTACCATTTTAAACACACAATCACATTATATTTTCTCACAATCACATACTTCCTCTCTTCCTAATTTTCATATTTTTCCTCCCACTCAATGGATCCAAACGATGACGCCGATGTTTACTGGCAAGATTATGTCAATGTAACAGCCGTCTTCGATTTGAACCAAACTATTGAAACGCTTGATTATTTGGATCAAGAAGAAGCTGAAAATTCCACCGTGCCAAGAGCACCACGAAGATATATACCAAGAGATCGTGTTGCGGCTGCTGAACGTTTATGGAATGATTACTTTGCCGACAATTCCGTTTTCCCCCCGGACTACTTCCGAAGACGGTTTCGCATGTCGAAACCTTTGTTCATCCGTATATGCCAGGCTATACATTTTTATAATCCACCGGGTCAACTACCGTCGTATTTTGATTATTTCCGTCAAAAGAGAGACGCTACGGGTTACCCCAGTTTTAATGTATTTCAAAAGTGTACCTCTGCCATACGTCAATTGGCGTACGGTTGTGCCGCTGATTTGTTTGATGAGTACCTACACATGGGTCAACAAACAACATACGATTGTTTGGACAACTTTTGTAAATGTATATTCCATCTATACTCGACTGAGTTTTTGCGAAAACCAACCACTCAAGATGTCCAACGTTTACAGGCCAAACATCAAGAGATACATGGTTTTCCTGGGATGCTTGGTAGCATTGATTGTATGCATTGGCCTTGGAAAAATTATCCAACAGCATGGCAAGGCCAATACACACGTGGTGATCAAGGATGTCCCACAATAATGCTTGAAGCTGTTGCGTCATACGACTTGTGGATATGGCATGCGTACTTTGGCCCGGCGGGTTCGAATAACGACATAAACGTCCTTAACGAATCAGATTTGTTTGATGAAATAAGGCAAGACAGGTCTCCCGTAGTTCCGTTTACTATTTCGGGTGAGCAATTTACGAAGGGTTATTATCTAGCTGATGGGATTTATCCGGAATGGGCAACGCTTGTCAAGTCCTTTAAATGCCCAATTGAAGAAAAGAACATGAAGTTCAAGCGGTTCCAAGAATCCGCTAGGAAGGATGTCGAACGAGCTTTCGGAGTGCTTCAAGGACGGTGGGCAATCATTAAAAACCCGGCACGACCATACAGTGTGAACAAAATACGACGGATCATGTACACTTGTGTGATATTACACAACATGATTACGGAAGATAACGGCCGCGCAATTTGTCCAATCGAAGAAGACTATACCGCTAACCCGGATAATCACCCACAACGTACATGGCATGAACGGGTTGCAGCACAATTGCGTATTGAAAAGGAGATACGTGATCGAGTTGTGCATCATAAACTTCGCAATGCCTTAATCGAACACATTTGGACCCTCCCGCCGAACTACCGTCAACGTTAATTTTTTTTTTCCGTAATTTTTTTTTCCCGTAATTTTTTTTTTCGTATTGTTTTTTTTTTCCGTAATCGTGTTTTTTTTTAATCGTAATGTTTTTTTTTATTATTAATGTAATGGTTTTTATTTAATGTAATGTGTTTTTTTATTAATTAAAATGATGATGTGGAAAGGATGGGTTTAGTGATGGGTTAGTGATGTGTAGGGTTGGCACGGCCGTGTCAGTAGCGTGTCAGTAAGGATGCGATGATGTGGCGCTAGTGATGGGTTTAGTGATGTCTCTTACCGACCAAAATACCCTTTTAAACTCCACCAATAAAACCCATCTCATCTCCTTTATTTTCATCTCTTTTTGTCTGTCAAAGAGAATCAATCTTTTTCTACATGGAAGTTTCAGTTCAGGCTTCAATTTCTTAGATTCAAGAAATCAAAACCCAAACATGATTACTAACTACAAAATTTATCATAAATCGTTCAATCTCTCCTTGTTTCTTCAAAAAATCATGGCTCCACACATTCATTTCTTCATCTTTGGTATATTCCATCTTGACCCCTACTTCATCTCCACCACAAGAAACTTAACCCTAACAGAGGAAAAAAAACATATTTTATACATGAAATTTCTTCTCTCTCTTACAAGTAAAATTAACATGTGTTAGTAAAGAAGGTGTGTGTATTTGTGGTTCTATTAAAACAAACGATCTCTGTTTCTTCGTTTTTAACTGTGATAAAAATTCATCAGACTTAGGAACATAAGATTCCATATGCCAGAAACTTGGTAAACTTCACATTCAAATTTGAATTGATATTCAGACTCATATTTAATTTATTTATACTCCCTCCGTCCCTAAATAAAGTTCCCATTTGTGTTGGGCACAATATTTTTGGAGATAGTTAGGCTAGTGGGTATGGGCACCACATGTGGTGGTGCCCTTTTCCGCCACATCATCGCCACCTCACACCCCCACACCACCACCACACCACATCATTTGGTGGAAATACCCACCACACCACACCACACCATTTTATTTTCCATCTCATCATTTCTTTTCCATTTATTTTTCACACAAATAATATTTTATATAATTTAAAATTACATTACATTAAATAAAATTAAAATGACAATACTTTAAATTAAAATGAAAATACTAGAAATTAAACATTAAAATACTAGAAATTAAAAATTACAATAATTAAAATAAATTATTACTCTTCATCGTCTTCATCGTCGACGTCTTCATCGTCGGCATCTTCATCGTCGGCATGTGCGTTGTTGTAGAGATGGTCCGCCAAGTCCTGTCGAAGTCGTTCGTGTGTTGTTCCGTCTCGAATGTCGATAACCCTGTGCAAATATTCTGCACTTCCCGGTACATACAAAGCATGTCGGGGACCGTCCGGCACATATGGAGAAATCATCCGACCAGTATCTTCGACAACCATATTATGCATTATAACACATGCATACAAAATATATCTTAATCTTTCAAGGTCATATGAACGGGCCGCGTTTTTGACAATGTGCCACTTCGCCTTTAAAACTCCAAAAGCCCGTTCCACATCCTTACGTGCGGATTCTTGTTTTTTTGTAAACAAGACCTCTTTTGGATCAACTGGATGTCGGTAGGCTTTGACAAACGTCGCATGACGAGGATATATACCATCGGTAAGGTAGTAACCGAATCTATATGGATTGCCATTCACCGTGAAAGGCGCATCGGGTGCCTTTCCTGATAACAAGTCGTTGAATATTGGTGACTGATCAAGCACGTTAATATCATTATTAGAACCCGCAACCCCAAAGTAAGCATGCCAAATCCATAAATCTTGGGAAGCAACAGCTTCTAATATCAACGACGGTACTCCATGATGTCCACCGGTGTACTCACCTCTCCACGATTGTGGACAGTTCCTCCAATCCCAGTGCATACAATCAATGCTACCAAGCATTCCAGGAAAACCATGTCTCTCTTCGTGTGCCTCATATAATTTTTGCACATCGGTCACTGTTGGTTTTCGCAAATAAATAGGTCCGAATATTTCCAAAACCCCTTGTGAAAATCTATACATACTTTCCCTAGCAGTTCTTTCAGACATGCGTAGGTACTCGTCAAGAGAATCAGGGGATGACCCGTAAGCCATAGATCGAATTGCTGCAGTACATTTTTGCAAAGCAGTGAATCCCCGCCTACCTCTAGCATCGTATCTCAATTGAAAAAAAGGATACCTGTTTTCTAATGCGGTACATATGCGCATAAATAAATGTCTGGACAGACGAAACCTTCGTTGGAAATTGTTGTCGTCATAAACAGGATCATCCGCAAAATAATCTCGGTATAGCATGTCGTGTCCAGCTTCTCGATTTCTATTTAGCTTCGCGGTTCTAGTGTCAAACACTTCTTCATTTTCATCGGAGGATATATCATCGAGGAGTTCTGAGTATATTGTTAGCATAAACAAGTCATCGTCGTCGGATGATGAACCAAGATAATCCATTATTTGTGAGTTGGAGTATTTTGGTAGAGTTGTGGTGTGTTTTGGTAGTGTTTTGGTAGAGTTGTGTGTATAAAATGAGTGAAAGTGTGTAATATATATAGGTAAATAATTTAATAAAAAAAAATTTTTTTTTTTAATTACAACGGCTATATTGCCGTTGTCAAACGGCTAGTTTTCGACCAAAAAAGCAATCCCACGCCCGTTGCCAAACCTCGGCCATCACCCTCGTCCACCCACGCCGACCCCCCACGCCGTTGTGGGGGGCGGTGTTCCTCGAAGATGCCACGCCGTGGCTGCTGACTCATAGCCCCACGCCGTTTGGGGCGTTGGCCCATTCCGGGCAGACTTAGTGGTGGGGTATTTGGTATTACTTTTGAATAAAATATAAGGTTTGATTGGAGAGAGAAAGTGTTTTAAGAGATAGTTAGTGGTGAAAGTATTGGTAATAATATTATTATATTAAGTGGGTCCCTTAAGTTTTAGAAATGGGAACTTTATTTAGGGACAAAACTTGAAGGTGAAATGAGAACTTTATTTAGGGACGGAGGGAGTATAAAATTGAGTTGAAATTTTTAATTTTGTAGAAGTTAACAGTCCAGTTAGTGGGTTCCAGTCAATGAAAATGAAGGAAAATAGGGGTTCTATTGGTGGGGGTTCTAAAAGGGTATTTTAGTCATTAAAAAAAACTTAACAACGAAATTTAACGTCATTTAGCATTATAGATGAAAAGTGTGACAATATTCAAACCACAGGGACTATCAATGTAATTTCTGAGACTTAGGAATTAAATCCAAAACTTTTGACAAACCCTAGGGACTATTAATGTAATTTACTCCTAATTATAAACACCAGTATTCTACAGTCTACACATCTATTATTGTGATTGATCCTTTGAACATCTCAATAATAATTCCTTGATATTGAATTCAATAATTAGCATAATCTCTAAAGTCAAATAATTAACTATTTGTGTAATATCAATACGTATGATATTTGAACTTTTAGTGTAATTGTGTACTAATATGCATTTAGCTAATTTGTTTTATAATACACAACTTGAGTGTGATTGAACTTTTAGTGTAATTGTGTTATTCATTGAACTTTTAATTTTCAAGCGACCCATCAAAAAGATTGTTTTTGTGAGTTTCTAATCAATCTTCATAGTTGTACTTTCATCGTTACGTAAGTGTGATTCGCCAGTTGATATCTCAATGACACGAAATGCAAGTTAATTTCATAAATGGTCTTTAAACTAATCACATATTGCAACTATGCTCTTTTTTTTTTTTTTTCAAACTCAATCCTTTATATATCATTTTATTGTACGGACAATTTTTTATACATATTCCCGTGCAATAAAATAGTCATTTAACTAAGCATATGTATTGTTTAAAAGGAATGTGGATGCAATAAAACGATAGACGAAGGACTGAGTTGGAACTCTGAAAATAAAATGATAAAAGAATGATTGTTGGAACATGATTGATTGTTGGGCTAAAAGAATGTTCTTCATAACCCAATATAAGTTGGGCCAGTGAAGTTGTTTTACATGATGGGAATACATATGCTTCTTTTTGTTTTTTCAATTTTAAATATTCTTAGTATGCGGTTTTTCATTTTATTAGTTATACTTTTCAAATTTTACTTTAATTATTACAAATTTATAGGGCTATTTATAGGAACGAAATGATTAAGTGCTGAATGATTTAACATTTTGAATGACAGAATAGTTGCTAATCAAGTTAATTAGCTTTATCCTATGATCTACGTATAATAGTATTATCGTTAATGGTATTAATGTATCTAGTTTAGTAACCTTAAACGTATGTATCTTTGCAAGCGTGCTATTTATGTTTTGATGAAGACGTGCTAATTTCAACCCATTTAGATTTATGTCATCTTATTGCAAGGATGCAAACGAGTCGAACTTTTGATAGCTCGGCTCAAGTTCATATCGAGTTTTTTGAGCCTGTGTGTGCATATATATTTATATATAAGCATATATACATACATATATTAGAATAGCTACTCTTCTAGCAGGTATCCAGGATGATAGTGTTCAAGCCAAGCTTTTTCCTGCATCGTGAAAGCTCATTGAGCTATCCAGCCGAGCTCGAGCCAAACCCAAGTTTGCAGCAATCTTACAAGCAAAACAATTCAAATAAACAAAACCAGGGTTGGTTTTGTCACTTTGATATTTGTCCAAATTGTCCACATTTATTTCAAACTAGGTCTTTAAAAAAGAATGGTATGTCCCATTTATGGTATTGAGCTATTCGACAACCTAATACATCGATGAAATGGTGATAACTGACTAACTTAAATGGGACACAGAACAATCTTTTAATGACCGAATGAGGACAAGAAAAATCATGTCACTTACCACATACCACAGTTTGATACTTTAGCAGGTTACCGCACCATTAGCAATTAACAAGACAAGAAGTTATATTTTAGTGGCTTAATTAAACAGATTTTGTGCAATAACTAACCAAGAATACATGTAAAATTACCCCAAAAAAAAAAAGTTACTATTAAAAACTTAGGTAATAGTGTAATAATGTTATTATCATAATTAACATGATTACATATAAACTTTAAAACTTGGACACAAAAAAGTGTTTACAAGTAGAACCGTAGAGGTAACGTTATTGACCCAAAACCTAAGCCTTCCTTTACAAACCGACTAAATTAAACAAGAGGGTTTTAGAGAGTAACTTACCCTTCAAACTCTTGCAGGAAAAGACAGATTATGAAGATTTTAAATTGAAGGAAACGGAACATGCTTATAATCTTGATGTAAAAACCGAAATCAAAAGAAGAAAAAAAAAAAACTTGGAATTTAGGGTTTGTAATCTGCACTATCCCGAAGGCCAAGTTCTGCAAGGCAAAACGAATAAGAATCCCAATCGGTTCTTCTAAGATACTTCAATAATTTCTTTCGTTTTTGTACCATTGCTTGAAGACCCTTTCGAGAATGTTTATCCTGCACCATTTTCATCACATTATTAAATATTTACAAAAAAATGATATAAATAAATAGATAATTATAATGCTAGGTTAGATTTGGGTAATGGGTCAAAAGTAGTCAAAACAGGTTCGGATCAAATGAGTAATTCTTTAGCATAGGCATTCAACCACAATTATTTATCTTGTTTAAAAGATTAGATTGTTATTGAGATGATAAAATTACGTAATCATATTCGCCATTATATATTTATAAAAATGTAAAAGGTTTCAACAAATACTATTTGGGCCAGCCCAACTCAACCTGGCCCAAACCAATTTTTTTCACAAGTTGACCTGAACCAATTACCCAGCACGCCCGAAATTACCTTTTTGTGTAGAACAGTTGCAAGGTGCTTGATCTTTGTAGTGAGTTGTGCTACTGAAAATGGTAATGAGAGAAGGCATACACATAAATAATAAATCCTTTTTTATTTCTATGTAGTAAAGACATGCCAATAATAGAAAACTATGACTACCAACACATGTTCTAACTAAAGGTGGCAAGATGGGTGGGTCGAGTAATGGGTCAAAACTCAAAATGGGCGCTTTTTGTCCATTTAAAAAGTTATAAATAAATATTAGTGCATTAATTATGACAAAGAAAAAAAATTTATTACTGTAACAACCTAATTATTTATATTAAAATGATATAGGAGGTTGTACGTGAGACTTCACGCGATTTTCAACCCGTTTGACTTTTTATTTAAAAGGAAATAATTTGAATCGTTTGAGATCAAACACAACCCAAATCAACCAATTATAAGTAAATGGGTCAAAATTGCCACCAGTAGTTTAATGCACAAATTTAAGTGACTCAAACCTTGAACACGGGCGGACCCACAGTCGGATTCAGACATCTTAAATTTATCCCTAACTTCTTTCAACTCAAGCTTCTGTTTCTCTGAAGATGACATGTGATCTGGATGGAAATACTGTACACATAAAATCAAAATAAACACAATTCTCAATAATGATAATAATTTATAAATAACTTCTATCATTGCAGTTCCATGAACAAACCTTTTCTACTAATATTTCCTTTAGGGGTAATAAATTAAATTCTGAAATTCCACCAATTTGGCTAAGTATACTCGGTCTTTGAGCTGCAAGAAAATGAATAATGATTATGAATGCGATAAAAAGTTAATGATTTAGTAATGCAAGTAATCTAATGTTATAAGGCAAAGTTAAGAGGCATATTTTGAACCATCAAACGGGTCAATATGGATAGTTGATATATAATACGCTTCATACGGGTCAAATGGGTAAACTTAATTCTATAATGAAAACGAGTTGAATATTTCAAGTGGGCTAAAACTTAAAAGACACCCAAAGTGTAATCACAACGCATAATATATCATAATCAATTAACAATATAGCTATTTTGATCATGTTGGAACATCAATTATTTATAAAATTCAAAACAGAGAAGACAATAAAAGTGCTTGTGGGTAAGCCCGACCCATTTTCAACAGTACTAAAAATTACCCCTTTTGACCCGTTATCTAGTCAGCCCGTTTTGCGGCCTCTAAGCACAAATCAAACACACATACCTGCATTCAACTTCGTCCTCTTCTCATCCTTTGAAATCTGCAATGAATAAAGACTCTCTTTCAACCCCCAAAACTCAGTGGCATTACTGTTTTTGTGCTCTTTCTCATCAACTTCCCTCAATTTCTTTAGCCTCTCATTCAATTCTCCCAATGAAAACCCAATTTTTTTATTACCTTTAACTTCAGGCCTTAATTTATTCAGTTTCATCCCCAAATCCCCACAGCTATACGTCCTCACAAATTCAGTCTTAATTTCTTCAGACACCAAATTGCTGTTACCCTTCCCAATCGAATCCGGAACCTTTTCATTTAAATTCAAACTCTGCAGTCTAGGTTTCAAATTCCGTGTAAGATCATCAAAATTTGACCTCTTACCTGAAACTTCAGATTGTTTTGATTGCGATGGAGTAGCTAGTTGGTTCCTTAAGCTCAGTCGAATTGCTTTCAGAGATGGCGCCATTGTTTTGGAAGAATCTTCAAAGTTAGATCCTGAATTAGCTTGCGGTAACACATTGCGCTTGTAAAGCTCCTGAAACGATACGACTGGCGGAGAGGGCGGCGATGGTTGAGCAGAGGCGCGACGGAATCCGGCGAGATTTTTACGGATTTCTTCGAGAGAACCGACGTTTCGAGCCGGAGCATCGCTGGAACTACGATTAGATTCGAACGACGGTTTCCGAGGTGGTAACGGAGGCGACGTTGTCTGTTTGAGACTAGCTTTCACGTCATCGAAATAAGATGACGATGAAGAAGGTTGTGATTGTGATTGTGTGGTTTCATGATGATTATTACCGCCGAAATTGGAAGATGATGATGTGAAAGAAACGGCGGAGGTAGGGATTTGAAAGAGGAGACGGCGATGTTTGTCCGGCCGGAGACGACGGCAGATTCCAGCTGCCACCATCGGCGACGGTTGTCAGTTTTAAGTATTTTGAAACCCTAGTTGAAGACTGGAATAAGTTGTTGCCTGTATACTGACAGTTCTGAATGTCACGAACAATTTAATTTTGGAGCTTCAAAATAATTATTTAAATAGCTTATATTCTTTATAGTAATTAATAAGTTAATTTAATCACAATATAGAAATGATTATAATTAATGTTTGATGCATAACTAATGTCTTTTAAAATTATTGATTTGCTTTCATCACAAAAAAGACAAGACAAACGTATATAATGTTTTATTGGTGATAAATTAAATTATTATAATTTTTATTTAAAAGTTTTTTTCATTTATCATAGACTCTCCCGAGTTGCAGATCTTTACTTAGGATATACACGATATGATTAATCTATCAGCGTTATTTAAATTAATTATACTAAGAAAACCTCACAAATTATTTTAATCTTTATATATAATAAACAAAAGGTTTAAAGCCACATGGCAACTCTTAAAGCCACATGGCAATTCCAAAAGCCACATTGCATATATAAAGCCACATAGGTCATAACAATCTTTTATGCACACCGTACAAGTTCTAATAGAATTTAACAAAATAGATTTTCACACCATGTTCTCTTTCTTCACATGGGTTTTCACTTTTCACAATCTCAATCCTTCGTCATCTCAATCCTTCGTCACAATCATTTTTTTTTCTACTGTTTTAAAGGCTTGCATCATTTTACACCATCAGCCGATCACCTTTAACAATCAATCTTATTAATGATTTTCGTTTATCATCGCTTTCATCTCCCGATCGTGAAAAACCCTAAATCGCCTTCAAACTTGTGTTCTTTCCCAATGGTAAACCATGTTGCGCTCCCCAGATTCACAATCGCCCTTAAACCCATTTCATTTCACATGTCAACCTTCAACCTTAGACACTCTCTACAGACTTTCACGTGCCTTTCTCTTCTGGTTGTCTGGTATGTTGTCTACTTCACACAATTGAATCAGTGTTTCCTTATATTGTATTTTATGTGTTCAAAGATTGTTGATTTTAGGGATTTATCAATTTTCAGATTTTAGGTAAATTTAATTAAATTTTAACTTTCAACAAAAACGATCCATTGTCCACCAGGTGTTTGATAAAATGCTCAATTCAATAGCATAGTTTTTCCTTTTCCATATACTGTAGTTTATGTGTTCATGATAAAGCATATTTTTTTTAATTTGTAGTTTTGCAGATGTAAGTTGAAGTCAATTTATATATTTTTTACAAGTAATGACAGTCATTTTTTTAGTATATGCTCGAAGGATTCTTACTTAAACGAATAACAATTTTTTAGGAGGGTGTCTTAAATGGTAGCCAATATCCATGTTTCCATTATGCTTTCTAGAGATTGAAGAAGTATTTGTTATTGATTATCAAAACAAAAGGTTTAAAGCCACATGGCAACTCCTAAAGCCACATGGCAATTCCAAAAGCCACATGGCATATATAAAGCCACATAGGTCATAACAATCTTTTATGCACACCGTACAAGTTCTAATAGAATTTAACAAAATTGATTTTCACACCATGTTCTCTTTCTTCACACGGGTTTTCACTTTTCACAATCTCAATCCTTCGTCATCTCAATCCTTCGTCACAATCATTTTTTTTCCTACAGTTTTAAAGGCTTGCATCATTTTACACCATCAGCCGATCACCTTTAACAATCAATCTTATTAATGATTTCCGTTTATCATCGCTTTCATCTCCCGAGCGTGAAAAACCCTAAATCGCCTTCAAACTTGTGTTCTTTCCCAATGGTAAACCATGTTGCGCTCCCCAGATTCATAATCACCCTTAAACCCATTTCGTTTCACATGTCAACCTTCAACCTTAGACACTCTCTACAGACTTTCACGTGCCTTTCTCTTCTGGTTGTCTGGTATGTTGTCTACTTCACACAATTGAATCAGTGTTTCCTTATATTGTATTTTATGTGTTCAAAGATTGTTGATTTTAGGGATTTATCAGTTTTCAGATTTTAGGTAAATTTAATTAAATTTTAACTTTCAACAAAAACGATCCATTGTCCACCAGGTGTTTGATAAAATGCTCAATTCAATAGCATAGTTTTTCCTTTTCCATATACTGTAGTTTATGTGTTCATGATAAAGCATATTTTTTTAATTTGTAGTTTTGCAGATGTAAGTTGAAGCCAATTTATATATCTTTTACAAGTAATGATAGTCATTTTTTTAGTATATGCTCGAAGGATTCTTACTTAAACGAATAACAATTTTTTAGGAGGGTGTCTTAAATGGTAGCCAATATCCATGTTTCCATTATGCTTTCTAGAGATTGAAGAAGTAATTGTTATTGATTATCAAAGTTTTATGTAATTGAGAGAATTCAATTATATGTTTTATGACTGGCGATTGATTTTTATGTTATTTTTTTTTTCCTTTTTAGCTTTGGCTAAGCTTCTTCACAATCCTTTGGATGAGGTATTAAACTCTGTTACATGGTATTCTCATGAATTTTATTTGATCACCGTTGATACTTATGTTAATGTAGGCGTACTAAATAACAAAAAATATGGTTGTAAGATGTTGTTGGTTGAAGGTATATCACTTAATTTTATAATACATACATAATTTGTGATTAAAATAATATATCACTAATACTTTTTTATATTTGATGATAGATAATGGTGGTGTAATAACTCCTGATAAAATGATGGGGTGAATGATGGGGTGTATGTCCCTTGGGTACTCGGTAAAAAGCAACCTGGCCAACACTATCGATCAATGTGAGTAATTTTTTCAAGCACAAATATAGATTATAACTTCCCATAAAATTTATAATTGTATTGTTATTCCAGTATCTCGGGTACGAACTATGAACCATTAGGGTAGTCTTAGATAGCGTACAATTCATATAGATTCTTTTATGTTAAAGGTTGGGGATAAATTATAACTGTTATTGTTTTTCAACAATAACTGTCTAATATTTGTAAAAATAACTTATTAAGTAGATGGTAAGATGGGCGGGTTGAGTAACGGGTCTGTTTTTCGTACGGGTCAAAATCATGCTGAGGAATTTGCAATGGCAGTTGATGAAGTACTCGAGTGTAAATGAGTTCATAAATCAAGAAAAAAACAGATGTGCAAGAAGTTAATACTTTAAATGATGCAACATTGTAAATTGATTATATCGGGTAGAGTTGACCTTTTGAGAATTCCGGTCAAAGATGGTTCTGAGTTGGTCAGAACACAATGATTCATTCTGCCATGATTTATGTTCGGTAATTTAAAACTCCCCTATTAAACTTTTATAATTTTATCATAAATTTCTTTTTCAAATTAAGCATCATTTCGGGTTACCCTGAATTTGCGGATAATCTTTTGGTTAAGTCAGTCATTAACCTGTATGATTCTAAATTCATCTGATGGGAAATTTTAAATATTTTTTATATTGTATGCCCTTTTTACATATTTTAAAATATATACTCCCCCCCCCCCCTTCCCGCAAAAAACTTCTCATTTGACTTCGGCACATGTTTTTAAGGGGATAGTTGGTGGTGGGGTATTTGGTAATAAAATGAGATAATATTAATCTATTAAGTGGGTCCCTCCAATTCTCATATGAGAAGTTTTTTGTGGGACAAAATTTTTAGGTGAAATGGGAAGTTTTTTGCGGGACGGAGGGAGTATTAAATATTATGATCTCAATGTTATTTTGTAGGTGAGAACTTTGTTGCATTACATGATCATATGATGTTACATCATTTGGGTATGTGCAGATTCTATGAGAATCAAAATGGTCTCATTAGTCTTCCATATGAAAAATATCTCTAAACATCCGGTAATCAGATTAGGCGAGCCAAAATATCTCAAACACCCAGAGGTGGTAAAAACAGAGACACTCAAAGTCAATGGTGTTTAGGATAGAATCATACAAGGTAGTATGCTTATTTTTCTAATACTTTTGGCAATTGAATGGGTTGGAGCATGACCCAAAACAGATTTCATACGTAAAGGGGCCAAAGATGTTGTCTACAAAGAGATGTTTTCTAATTAATTTTTGTCAGAATTTATAAATTGTGTTGGATGTGTACTAATTTTGAGCTTGAGAGACTAGGGCACTTGCCACATATTTTTACGAGGTAATCATGCAGACTTCCTAATTATTTGCTGAGAAAGCCAATAGATATGACTATGTTTTCTTTTCAATTCGTTTGGAACTTATATTTAGGACACTAATTAGTTGCAAAAAGTTGGAAACTTTAAATAAAAATTGTATCATTTTAATCTGACCTGACCGGTTTAGAATCGGAAGATTTTATAAGCCACCCGTGATTTATCACGGGTTATAGGCTAGTTAATTTATACAGTATAAGTTTTTGTTGTATATATCTTATTGTTTGTGGGTTTAACTCACAATCGTTATTTAAATCGGCACTTCAGTTTACCAAATCATTTTTTAAACCCAACTAATATTCCGAATGACATCAGACAGATAGCTAACAACGCACATTCACTAAATATTTCTGGTTCCCCACATTGTAAAGTACACACAAAATATGAAAATATTAGTGCTCATACAAAATATTAAATTAAATTCATTTATATGGACCATACGTTGTATCCTTTTCCTCCAGCACAATGAAGCATCAGCCGAAGACCGAAAACATGATACCAATAGTTTCTCCAAATGGATGGAGTAGCGATGGCAGTGGGTGGAAATGGTTAAACGCAGTGTCAAATTACACGTGGATATTTGTTTTTATTTTTATTTTATTTGAAAAGAAAAAAAGAAAGCGCATAGGGCGGTCAGTTCCACGTCTCAACTGTTGGTGGGACCCACCTTCATCACATCAATCTCCACCCATTCGTTCATACACCAACAAATGCCATATCATATGTAGTTTGTGTTACTCACACACACATAATAAATACATATAAAGCCCAACCCCCATTATTATTTTCCCTACTTTCTCTCTGCCACCACCACCATTCTCATTCTCTCTCCGGCGATCCACACATCATGACTCACGACGATATTTGGGTGAAATCCGCCATCGATGACACCGATTTAGTAGCTCAAATCCTCATCAAACTCCGTCAATCCTCACTCTCGTCCTCATCACACCTCAAACGTTGGACAATCCGTCAACGCCGGTCAAAACCTCAGGCGGTTGTCCCAATCCCACCGCCGCAACCACCAGCCACCGGTAAGAAACCGCCGGCACCTAGAGCTAGTCCTACCAGTCCGTTGTCATGGAGCGGTGCCACCTCCGTCAGCGGTATCGAGGAATCCAGCCGCTTAATTCACGATAACTCGAGATCTAAGGTTTGTATACAGATGAACTCGTTTATCGCTTTCTCGTTCAGCTGGTTTTTTGCAGTTGATTATTATGACTGATTGACTATAATACCCCTTGTAGGTTGCTTAATTTACGCGTCACTTGTTTAGAATTTTTTGTCAGATAGATCAAACACTTCCCCCACTTTACCGGTTTTTCAGTTTGTAAATTACGAATGTACCCTCATCCCCATGCCGTGGATGGCTGGATGCCACCGTTTTTCCACTGTTGACTGAATTACCCCTAGTTTAATTTATTATTTTTTCCAGATTTTAAATTACCCATGAGTAATCCATTAATAATTAACGCAAACTATTCAATCTTTTCTCTTAAGCCACCAAAATATATTGTGTCGTTACATCAATTTCAACTAAAAAAGAGTCACACGAATAAAAATCCCTTATATTTTTAGTTAATACATGCAAATCCTTGTAAAAAAATAGTTTATTCTTGAAAAATAAAAGGTTATTTCTGTCGATTGACATGTTTTTTTAATTGAAATTGATATAAGTAAGCACCCTTGAAGGCTTTAATCACATTCCACCCATACAAATAAAACGTCTACTACAAGTTGCTAGGCTAATATTTATTAGTTTAAATTTTGTTATAAATTTATAGGGTATGTTAATTGTTAAAAAAAATTACTGGGCTTTACCGCTTGTTTAGATACCTACTTTTGAAAATACACATAGGTAATGAATTATTAAAGATTAAATATTTATGTTTAATGGAACACGAAGTAGGTGACTTCTTTTAGACGCATAGAGTCAGAAACCAAACGACTTTCCACGTTTTTCAACCATTTTACCAAACTACCCCTACATACTAAAGGGTGGTTTTATAAATTTACTACATACGTTGGGTAGTTCATAATCTCATGACTCGTGTACACCATCTGTCACAGTCAAACCACATCTAGATTTGGTTGGGGAAAAAACGAATGCCACTCCAACTAAAACATGTAAATAAAAGATACAGCTAAGGGTATTTATGTCATTTCATTAATGGGTATATCATATATGCGAGTTCTATCATTGGGGTGTTTTCGTGGCAAGTTTTAGGGGTTTGTGTGTGTGTGTGTTTGTTTGGTGTGAGTAGTTGTGCACTTTATTGGGTGTGATTGCGGAAGGAAGAGGACTTAATCCAGTGTGTCGCGATGTTGGAAATCTTGTACAACCGTATCTGTTTGTCAATGCTCCATCTGTCCCATTTTTATTGTCCACCTTACTATTTTAGTTTGTCCCAAAATAAGTGTCAATTTCAAATTACAACCAATCATATGAATTATAAGTGGGTAAATATGAGATTTTATTGGTGGACAGTGCAATTATTGCATTTCCATTAAACTGTGTGCATTTTGTCTAGTGGACAATTAATTTGAGACGGAGGGAGTATTTATTAGTCTCATGGGTTAGTTTTAAAAAAGAAAATCCCATGTGATTTAAGTTAATATTTAAATAAGGTCGTGGGCGACAAAGTCAAAAGTAAGCATATACATTTTTTTATTTATAACATTTTTAGTTTTTATAATTTATGGTCTGATTGTCTGTTATTCCCTCCGTCCCATAAAAAAGTTCTTATTTCTCCTTATAATTTTGTCTCATAAAAAAGTTCTTATTTCTCAAATTTAAATGGTCCACTTAATAAAATAATATTATTACCAAAGATTACACTAATAAAACACATCCTCTCTTCAATCTAACATTATATTTTAATAAAAGTATTACCAAGGGCACACCACTAACTATCTTATAAAAGCTTGTGCTCAAGTGAAATGAATTTTTTTTATTAAAGGGATTATTAATTATTTTACACACGTCGCTTACTCATGCCTTATCCTTGAATTAGAAATTATTGGTCCACACTAATAGTAGAACTTTGGTCAAATAAATGGTTCCTGTGTGACAAGATTTCTTCATTTTTTTATTTCCTTTCAAAAATTTCTTGTGTGACACATAATACACGTGCATTGTGTTGAAATTAAGCGTGTGGTGATTTTTACTGTATATAGTTTACGACTCAATTAATTTTGACTAGATTTATCTCTAACTGAATCTATATTTTATTTCTGCTAAAATCACATTATCTAATTATATCTATGATGAATAGTTAAATTAAATATCTAAGAAGTTATCCTTATAATTTACTCTAAAAAAATTATATTCTTTTTTATATATTTATAAGACATTTTTTGTTAATAGTTTTAGTATGGAATATTGTTGGAAGTTAAGGTAGGGCCTTTGACTTTGATATTAAGCTAGACATTGGTTTCTACGTGTACAAAACAAATGTGTTGCCTTTCAAATAAAGACAAACATATGCATATATCGTAGGGACCCTTATCATCAATATTTCGGGGAAAACAAAGATTGATACTTATTATTTTATGAAATTTTATTCGAAAATATATTGATGTGATTATGGGGCCTACTTATTTCATGCGAGATAAATTATACATGGTTCCAATCTTGTTACTACTAATTATAAATGTTTATATTAATCAATAATTTAATTATTTATTACCATTTTCATTATTTTTGGTATTTTAGGTTTTAGGCCCAAATGAAACGACCCCCACTAAGAGGCCAAGAAAGAAGAAGGTAATCTTTCTTATGATGTATCAAGAATCTTGTGTATGTCTGTTTGTGTGTGGCGTGTATAACTTTGGAGATCGTGATTATGTGGTTTTCTCGATTGGTTTTGTAGACATTGGCTGAACTTAAAGAGGACGAGATGATATTATTAAAGGAAAGAAAGCAACTGAAACAAGTACGTAAAAATTGTGTATTTTTAATTTTTTAACGAGTCAAAAGGAGTAAATATTTTTTTTAAAAATGGTTTTGTTTTAGGGCTGTTTTTAAATGCATACAAAATTGTACATTAATTTATTAATTGCTAAAATCCGCCGGTTGATTATAGATTGATGTACAAATTTCTCATATGACATTTTAATAAATGATTGTTATCGTATCCTTAAAAAATATGTTAAATTAAAACGGTTGAAAGTTATCCGAGAGGCCTCAAAACTCTTAAAAAACATTTTATTAAAACAAATAGATTATTAAATGCAATATTTTTATGATAATATTTGACATCTAATTTTTTTTTTTCTTAAGAAATTTTGAGAATCAGTAAAAAGGTAAAAAAGTTACAAATTTTGACAAATTATCTAAACCTTCCATTTTACCAACTCTAGTCATATTATTTATTGTCTTTTTGTCTTATTTGTGGGGATGGCATGTTTGATTTTTGTCTGTTTTGTGATGCAGCAACTAGAAACCCTACAAGCCAGATGCCAGAATCAGAAAAAGGAGAATGAAAGCCTAGAGAAAATAAAGGTAAAATCAATACAAAAGTGATAACATAGAGGTATTAAATTAAATATTTATTACAGTATATAACAATGTGAAAAAATAAATATTTTAACAAAAGTGTTTTATGGTCAAACCTAACCCGAGCTTATATGTTTCAACGAGCTTGGTATAGAGCCGGGTAGCCCATGCCATTGATCAATCGTCCTGCAATATTTAAAAAATGTACAAAGAAAAGTTGTTTTCTTTTTTGATGTTATTGTATTTAAAAAATATCGCGTTACGGGTCCTAATTCTTAAATGTAATAATTGTACTTATCGAATTCATTTAAATTTTATTTTATAACTACTCATAACGGTTATACAATGTATTTTGGTTTCCAGAACGATCTCCAATCACAAAAACGAGTGTTTGCGGCTTTTACAATAAACGATTCTATGGAAGGAAAGAAAAATGACGGGTTTGTGCTACCCGATCTAAATTTTCCGGCAGGTGAAGATTATTAAAAGTAGCATAGAATAACAGAAGAGTATATGTTAAATCAACAATAGAAAATAAGTTCTAAAGTTGATGGGTAGGCCAAGTGTAAGTAGAGAAAACGACCTTTTGTTGTTGGTATCGTTCTTTTGATATTTGATAATAGATTACAAATGATAATAGTGTAGAAACCTTTTTTTAACTTTTATAGATTCGGTTATATAGTCTTTTGTCACGCTCTTTTACTAGTTATCTTGATGTTATGCTCCAAACTCATGTTAGATTATTTTCTTTTTCTTGATCGAATATATGTTTACTTATACTCGTATATAATTATATATTGGAGTAGTTATTTAATTAATGTACAAACTATTCATGAAAGTGAAATGAATTTTCGGGATTCGAATAAAAATCGATACTGGTTTACTGAAGACAACACTTATTTAAACTTTAGCTTTAGATATAATGTCACATGTTTAGAAATCCGGAATATGTGCTTATATATACTACATATTTTAGCAGTAAGCCATTAGCACCAGTGGTCTAGTGGTAGAATAGTACCCTGCCACGGTACAGACCCGGGTTCGATTCCCGGCTGGTGCATTTTTTTAAATTTTTGGCATCATCATCATCATATTCGCATTAAAAAAAAACAAATTTATTCTAACATATTTGGGCTTGTTGCTAGTAAAATTCTTAATGGTTAACCATTAAAAATAATACTTCGTGGAACCAAATTAGAGTGCTTTTATTAATCATTAGAACTTAAACTTAATTTGACAACTTAATCGTTAGATCGAAAACGACAACACATAAAAGATCAATGATGTCAATGGTCACACCAAATTAAAAACACGCAAAAAGCGACAAGACTCATACGTATTAACACATGATTATAATCATATTAAGGATAAAAAAATCATTACAGAACAATATATCATAAATGAAAATATTACAAATCGTAGACAATATTACAATATCTGTATCTAACTCAACATCATCTTTTATACGATACCCGCTCACATAACAAGGGAAATTTCGTCATTTTGCCAAAAAATTGTCTTCGATGCATTTTTGGCCGACACGTGATACCTGTATGACCCATTCAAATTGGGCATATATATACTTTATAACATACAAGCAAAATAAATCATTCGGATTTACTTTTGCATGCTATAAATGTTACCAACAACTCCAACAACACTAACCATAACGGCTAAACTCAACATTAACCAAGCCAAAAACCGTTCTCGGCTACTCAAACCAGGACCCTGACTACTTAACCGAAGCGCGATTAGAGCCGGAAATGTGAACCCTAATGACACAGCTGTGGTTGCACCCGTGAACTTAAAAGCAGTCCAAATACTTGGGATCATCGTGGATCCCAAGTACACAAGTGCTAAAAGCACAAATGTTAACCCTAAACACCTTTTCCTACTCTCGGATAACGGGCCCCGCCCACTAAACGCCAGCTCATCAACCGTTTGTCTTAAGGAAAAATGAATAACGGGAAAAACAAGAACCAAATGAAGCACGTACCCGACACGAACAATGTAAGTTAACGCGGTACTAAACCGAATCCCGAGGGGTTTATCAAAATTAGTTAAAATATCAGATTCGGTGTCGTTCCCGAATAAAAGGTACCCCGCGATTGCGGTTGAAGCATATATCATAACACAAAGAACGGTTGTAAAACGACCGACTTTATTCATTTTTTCAGGTGAACGGTTTTCTAACTCGTTGTAAATCGGTTGCACGTTAAAATGACAAACGTATGCATTCGACATTATTGGAATCACTACTAATAAATCAAGAATCGCCTCTTTTGAACCAAAATCGGGGGTTAATCTCGGGGGTTCGATTTTGCCTTCTAGAAGCTTAATAAACGCTACGATAAACGCAACGAAAACAAAAACAACCGCTAGTGCAACCGAAGCGGCCGATGTTGTACTCAAAGAATCAATTTTATCCAATACACATAATGGAGCAAGAAAGATGATTACCACTATCAAAATCACTAATTTCCTATGATCCCAAAAACCGTTACCTAACAATTGGTCAAAAACACCTATATGTCGTAGAGAACCTGACATTACATCACCGATTATAATCAAATAAACGACTAAAACGCCCGCATTATTCACTATAATACAGATTTCAGATAAAATTCTTGCGGGTTTTCCTAATGCTTCTTGAACAACTTCCCCGTATGAATTCGACTTACATTGAACTGCAAATCGAATCAAGAATTCGACGCTAATTTCTGATAAAATACCCATTAGGAAAATCAAAATAATTCCAACAATTAACCCTAAAACTTTCATTGTAGCAGGAAGTGCCATAATTCCAGCCCCAATTACAGATGTGGCTAAATTAAACACGGCTCCATAAATCCCAGAATTAGAAGTTTCTTTTGAAGCAATCATAAGTGGTAAATTGTCAAATTCGGAATCATTTTCATCATCCGTAAAGTCGGGTAATTTGGGGTTTTGAGATCTAGGGCTATTTTGATCTTGCAATTGTAATTCGACAAAGGAATCTTTGGGTATTGGGGTGTAGTTACTTCCCATTTTCGATAACAATGGGAATGAATCTGTAACTATATCTAAACAAGTGAAGAATAAAGCAATTACTTTGAGTCTTTGAGATTTACAAAGCAATAAAGGAGTCGAATTGGTACTTACACGATCAATGAAATTGGAGTTGTAATCGTTGAATGTAGGATTGAAATATTGAATCGATTAGGGTTATGATTTCATTACTAGATCTCAGGGGTCTGGTGCTTGACTTATTATTGACCAATGGATCGAGGAGAGAGAGAGAGAATAAACGGAATTTTTCGTGTGTTTTTTAAAAGGGGTTGCTTTGTTCATAAAGTGTTGTTTGACTTTTCTAATTTTGACTTGAACTTTACTATTTGGGCCATGAAATTAGTTGGCCCAACTTAAGTTTTGGCTTCTAATTTTGATGATTTGTTGTCGAGTAATCCATGTGTATATACAAGAAATTTTATTTATGAATTATGCATGTCGAACACTTTATTTGGGTTACTTTATTTTTGGGCATATTTGTAAACTCTAAGTCGAAAAGTGCTGGATAAATTAAAGGCACGGTCTCCAATAGGCAAATGAATTTTTTTTGGCTATTTTAAGTATTTTGCACACAAACGTGTTAGGATGGATACATTCATATATGTTGCTATTGTTCGTGTGTGTGTATTTGGGTCCGGTTTCCTAACATGTTTATTGTAAGTTAAGTGTACCGAAATGAAGTTGTTTTTGATATGTAAGCAATGCAAGAATCCGTTCCTTAATGAGTAAATTGGTAGTTGGTAAAAGTTGATTTTTGAGTTAATTGAATTAAATCTCAAACACACAAGTATTAGCTGAATAAAGTTAACTAGATTAGCTTATATTTTGTTTATACCAAATCTGCTACAGAATAAACTTTGGGTGTACAAATGACCTTGACTTGCCATTAAAGCCTTGTTGATTTATAAAAGCAACAATTTCATTTATGTCCACATAAATTGATTTTTAAGATATGAAATCTTTTCCAGTTGACTTTGAGTTTTCGACTTTTGTCATATTCCATTTTGACAAAAAACTGGATTGCTAATGAAATTAATAATCCCAGTGTCATATTAGAACACTAACTATTTATAGTAAGTTAAAATCTTAGACAAAAAGGGTTTCGGGTCACCCAGCCCATTTCAACCCACACAAAAATTCACACGTTTAGTCCATCACCCACACATTTTTAAAAACTTTAGGTACATAACCCGACCAAATCCATCAAAATTACCCATTTTGATCATAATCCATTTTGACCCGTTAGCCAATCAACCTAACCAACCCATTTTTTCATACTACAGAGATGGGCATGGCAACATTTAAACAGATAATCACCATGGAAAGTCATTCATTCTTTATATGTGTCTAATTTTTCACACTTTGGTCAAACAACCCGTTTTGACCTGAACCCAATTTTACCCGTAACTCAACGAGCCTGACCAGCTAGCTCATTTTGCAACCTAAACATATAACCACAACAGCATCTAAATAAAAATAATCACCTCAATATACTTCTTAGCATTATCCCAATATTGAAGCATTGCACCAACGATTAAACTGATAAATACTTTTGGTGACAAAATGTTGACCGTTTGGATTCCTGGTCTGCTTACGAATGCACCGAATAGGGCTAGCTGATCCAATTGCAATTGCCAAAATTGGAATTATTACGGATTTGTAGTCCAATGCGAGCCTGAAAATTACATTTGTTGCACCTCCGGTTCTACAGAAATCAACAACGTCTTGCACGAGACTGCGTGAATTTAGAATCACGAGTTAGATGAAATTATTATGGGTTTGTGTTGAAACGAGACCCGTTTTACTCTTCAAGCTATTTCTTTTTTCAATCTTACCAGTTTGACCTTTTAGAAATAAAATGTAACACGTAAAATTGATCAGGATGAATTCGGGCCCAAATGGGTAATTATTGGTACGGTCAAAACTGGTTTGGGTCTGATTGGGTAATTTGACTCTTTAAGTCTTAAGCTACTTTTTTTTTTTTTAAACAATTTGAATTCACCACTTCATAAGCAAATGGGTCAAAATATGTCCGGGTCCAATTAAACGGTTTGGGTGGACCTGAAGGCCGAAACCACTTTTTGTCAAGTTTATTTTATATAAGTAATTGACATGTCAAATATATTACAAAAATGTTATATCATCTCAACAATGATATTCTAGTATTAGATAAAATCATTTAGGACGTCTTATGCATTAAAAACTACATGTTACACGACTTTTGACCGGCTCATTTGACCCGTGTCACCGTAACCCGTTAGAGATAAAACGTAACCTGTTTACTTGTAGGCGCACTTATTGGGCAACCCGGTGGCGAGACCAGAGGACATAGAAACCACAACACTCGGTGCCGCCTATGCCGCCGATATTGGACAGAAAAATAAAAGAAATATTTTCAAATGGTGAACGAGTGAAAAAGAGATACCACTTTTTAATCCGTTATTAAACAATGAATTAAGGAAGAGAAAAGTGGATTCATAGTGTAAAGCAGTGGAACGAACGTTTGATTTGACTCTCTAAACGAGAAATTTGATAATTGTCGTAGTATTTCGAATTTTAGAATTCACTTGTTTTATTTTGTCTAATGTATTTTATGAAAAATCATTTTAGATGACGTATTTTTTATTTTTATTTATATTTTTGTCATTTAAGTTACTAATTTTCTGATTTTTCCACATCATATTTACCCACGGCCAACAATCTAAGTTTTCGGTTAAGGAGTTAGGTAACCAGTCGGTTGTTAAAGGTAGAGTAACTTAAATGACCTACAAAATACGACGTATAAAATAAACATTTTGTAAAAGTACGTTACATGTTGTAATTTTAACTTTGCCAACTTTGATCTATAGTTCTTTTTCAAAATGAGAGTCAAGTAAAGTCTATGATAATAAAAAGAACACCTTGATTTTTTCTTAAAGAAATAATAATAATAACTTTATTGGTTACTAAATATTTTTAATTTATCATCATCATTATTAATAAAATAATTAGTATATAAAATTCATTAATTATCATTTATTATGTCATTATACATTTATTTGATTTGAATATTTATATTAATGAAATGTATAAAATTTAGTAAAAAGTAATATTGAATCTCTAAAAAGAAAATAACTCTAGTCGTATATGTTGTGTTAAACTGAAAATCAATGGATATTAGGTGACGCTCGGATATCCTTGGCAAAAAGGGATTTTAGTAGTATTTGAAAGAAACATGTTGGCAAAATAAGGACAGATGGCTAAACTAACCAGGGTCCAGTTCCAGCAAACCACATCAACTGAGGTGACTTGACCCTTGACCTCATCTCATCTGACTGACTTGACTCCACCTTTTTTTTTTTCACTCCAATCACTTCTCAAACTTCCTACTCTTTTAACATTTACTTCCTCACACAAATGTACGTCTTTGTAAAATGGAATACACAAAAGAAAGTTATTGATATATCTTATTACATTTATAGTAATTTAAAACTTATACAGTACTATCATAAGGAAAATAATTTTTTATTGTGTAAATGTCATTTTATTAATCTTCCCATATATATGCAGCTACATCCGATTTGGTTTTGACATGTCACCACTATGCAGCTCTATGATTGGTCCTTTATTCCACGTGTAATTCGTTGGTTGGTCAACTGATTCCTCACACTCTACCTAAGGCATCGTTCCTGCAGTTAATAATATCCGAAATTCATGGGGATGAAATCAATTCAAATTCCACATCACAGCCTGTCAAAGGAAACCTTTTTATAAGATTGATTCTCAAATTTAAACACAATTAAATACCCCAATCGGAGAAACGTTACCCTAAAAAAAGGCAGCGAGAGCGACAATGAGAGCTACGGTGGAGAGAAATGGTGGTGATGGGATTGACGCCGGAGAAAGAACGACCGACGTTACTGCCGCCGGTGGTGGTGGAATGTACTCGAGCTCTACGATGGAAGTAACTACATTTAATCAGAGCTTTCCAGATGCGGAATTCCCTATTTGGGATAAAATTGGGGCTGTTGTTAGACTCAGCTATGGAATTGGTTAGTTTTTTCTTAATTTTATTATTACTAAATTTTTAGAAAATTGAATTGGATCTCTGTGTGTGCTGTTGAGTAAATGGTGGTTAAGAATGAGGTTTTTATCTTTTAGATTTTAATTTGCTTAATAAACATCAATTAATGCGAATATAAGAGTACTAGCTTCATAACCCGCCCGATGGGCGGGGATACTTCAAGATTTATTAGTTAGATCTAACTCTGGTTTTGTAATTGAGAGTACAAACAATTCGCCTGACTTCATTCTTTACACTTCATGCATAAAAGTAACATTTCCTATAAATCTACTACTTCTTGATAGAATGCAATTTTTATTCTGTTTATTTTTTAGAATTTTGAATGAGAGAAATAATCAGTAGCTCAAATGATAAAACATTAACGAAAAGAAAATTATTTAAAAATTCAAAAATAATACTCACTAATAACAAAGTCCCCCTTTCCCCTTAAATTTTTGTCTCAAACAAAATTCTCATTTCTCAAACTTAATAGGGTGTACTCAATAAAATAATTTTTTTTATACCAAAGCAGCCACTAACTATCTTTGTCTCTTTAAACTAACCTTAAATTTTAATCAAAATTATTAGCAAAGATCGACCACTAACTATATCTAAAAAAAATGAAAACAGTGATATGGTACATACTATGTTAACATTTTTGTCAAAAATAAACCAAAAAATATATTTAGAATATTTTTTTTTAATTTTTTTATATTATCAGTTTAAAACAAAGTAAATATCAGTTTGAAACAATGATTTCCACAAAAAATTTAAAATGTCAGTTTAAAACAAAGTAAATATCAATAGTGATTTCCACGAGTTATGATTACTGAAGGTTGTACCTGTGAATATCTGTTGAAAACACACAAAAAAATCATATCAATTTTAAACAATGTTTTTCTAAATAATGTTGATTACAGAAGTCTGTAATCGGCATATAGTCACTCAAAACATTAGACAATAAACAATAATCGACACATGCAATAAAATTAAATGATAAAAGGATGCATAAATAAGGCGTGTACCTGTGAATAAAATTTAAGCTCAGAGAAATCTGAGGTGCTCAATACAATACGGAAGCAATTATGTGTTGTCTATATATACTATAAGAATTTGTTAGAGAAGAAATTAAATTGTTAAAAATAAGAGCAATATTAACGGAAACTTCAGTGGAATAATATATTATAGATTGGTGATTGAATGTTTGTTAGGAAAGTAATGCTATCAATCCAAAAATAAATTCAAATTCGAATTTTTGTAGTTATAAAGTCGATATACTTGTAAAACTTATTGTGGAGATAAATAAGGAGGTTTAAAAAGGAATTTATATGAATTAAAAAAGAATTAAATTGGTATAAAGAATGTGTTTAGCGGAGCAAATTAGTAATTGATTATCTTAGAAAACCAAACGCATTTGTTCATGAGATGCGTGGGCCAATCGGAGAATTACACGTGGCAAAACCGGCCAATGAGAGAGGTCGGAATTGCCTAGTTGTCAAACCCAAGCCAAATTAGGCCTCATATATAGGAGAAGATACTATATACACTTGTTTGTTTGTAATTTGAAGAAAAAAGCAGGGTTTATGTGAATATGCAACTAGGGAGACATAAAAGTTTGATTTAGGCTAAAACTATGTTTGGAAATCTACTAGCAACTGCCAAAATTAACTATTTCCTGATTCCATCTTCCCTTTTGGAAAATGTTAAAAGTCATGTAGATCCTGATTTCGAATGCGCGTCTTGTGGTGCTATGGTTTGGAAAGATGAGAAGGACCGCGGACGTTCCCCTACAAACCCCCACTCATACTCAATTTTTTGTATGATGGGTAAGGTTAAGCTGCCTGTTGACATTATCGAACCACCAAAATTATTTAAAGATCTTATTACCAAACAACACCCAAAGAGTGCTTCCTTTTTGACCAATATACGTAGATATAATATGATGTTCACGTTCACTTCTATGGGTGCTAAGCAAGACGAGTCCGTTAACAATGGACGTGGCCCTTACTGCTTCAGGATAAATGGGGAAAATCCACATAGATTGGGAGATTTGATGCCCGAACCAGGGAACCGTCCTAAATTATGTCAATTTTATATATATGACACGGAAAACGAGATTCAAAACCGGATACAAGCTGTTAGGTAAACAATCTAATTTAATTAACGATGTCGTTGCATTTTATAATTTAAAGTTTACATTTTCTTTAACTAATATATATATTTTGTTACAGCAACCGCAGATGCACATCAACATCGTCTAATGAGATAGATGTTGAGCTTACGACCCAGATACGTGACATGCTTGATTCGATCAATCCATTGGTAGAGAAGTTTCGGATGGCCGCCCGATCGATAAGGTCTTCAAATGACAGTAACATTAAGCTCCGACTTATTGGCAGCAGGTCACGAGACGGTAGGAACTACAATCTACCAACTTCATCCGAAGTAGCAGCTTTGATTGTTGGTGATTTCGAAGATACATCAAATCCTAGGGATATCGTCATCCATAGGCAAAACGGAAAAATTAAAACAATCAGCGAGCTGCACGTACTATACCTAGCATTGCATTACCCTTTGTTTTTCCCCTATGCAGAAGATGGGTACCGTACTGATGTCTACCACCAAGGCGTGACTGATTTTAATGAAAAAAATAAAGGCACGCGAGTGTCAATGAGGGAGTGGTTCGCTTACAGATTGCAAGACAGGAGAAATTAGTTCTCCATGATACTCAGTGGTAGGCGATTGTTACAACAATTTGTTACCGACGGATACTCAATGGTTGAGGCTGAGAGGATGAGATACATAATCACGCAGCAAAAAGATTTAAGAACAGAGACGTATGCGAGATTGGCTACCATATCCGCCCAAAATCAAGATAATGGTAATGTATTACGTGGTAAGAAGTACGTACTACCGTCGTCATTTACCGGAAGTCCAAGGTATATGATGCAGAATTATTTAGACGCCATGACGATATGTAAGTTTCACGGTTATCCTGATTTATTCATAACCTTCACGTGTAACCCTAATTGGCCCGAGATTGCGCGTGAAATGGCCAAGAAAGGTTTGAAATCTGAAAATCGTCCGGATATTATATCTAGAGTTTTTAAAATTAAGCTAGACTGTCTACTAAAAGATTTCAAGGAAAATCATACTTTTGGCCACGTAAAAGGAGGTAAACTTCCAACACATATACTTTCAGTTTATTTTTTTAAGGTATAAACATAAATATATATGATTTAATTTATTTATTTTTTTCTAATTCGCAGTTGTTTACACCATTGAGTTCCAAAAGAGGGGTCTACCACATTGCCACATATTATTGTGGCTTGAGGCACGAGACAAGATAACTGCTGCGTCAAAAATAGATGAATTTATATCAGCAGAGATACCCGACAAAGAACAGGATCCGGAATTGTACCAGATAGTCACCGATCAGATGATGCATGGCCCGTGCGGTGCTGAAAACCCAAGATGCCCTTGCACTGTAAATTTCAAATGTACGAAAAAATTCCTAAAACAGTTTAACGAGTCAACCGTCATCGATGATAATGGATACGCAATCTATAAGAGGAGAAATAACGGAAATACTGTACGGAAAAGTGGAATAGATTTGCATAATGGTTATGTCGTGCCCTACAATCCAGGTTTGCTGAGGAAGTACCAGTCTCATATAAACGTAGAATGGTGCAACCAAGTTGGTTCCATAAAATATCTGTTTAAGTATGTGAACAAAGGACCAGACAGGGTTACTGTTGCTGTTGAGGGCGAAGAGATCGACGAAATAAAAGATTATTATGATTGTAGGTATCTTTCAGCGTGTGAGGCAACCTGGCTGATATTTCAGTTTGATATTCATAAAAGGACGCCTTCAGTCGAACGGTTGCCTTTCCATTTAGAGAATGAACAGCCTGTAATCTTTGATGCAAGAGAAAGTATTGATTACGCGTTAGATAAGTCATCTGTAAACGAAACCAAGTTTATAGCATAGATGGAACTAAACGAGAGAGACCTAGACGCCCGTAAACCCCTGTATGTTTAGATAAATTGCTAATTTTGTATAAATTGCTAATTTTGTACCCTGTTCAGGTTTGCAATTCCTATTAATGTGGTGGAAGATTCGTTGTGCCACATATCAGCTGACGGTGACCTTGCTGAGTTGATACGAAAAGCCAAGCTGATTATCTGGGACGAGGCACCAATGATTAACAGATATTGTTTCGAGGCGTTTGATAGAACCCTGAGAGACATATGCAGGCAGGACCCTTCGACACCGTCAAAATCTGTATTCGGTGGAAAAGTTGTTTTGTTTGTGGTGAATTTCGGCAGATTCTTCCTGTTATTCCAAACGGCTGTAGACAAGACGTGGTTCATTCGACTATCAATGCTTCATATCTTTGGGACCACTGCACTGTCTTGAAATTAACAGTAAACATGAGGCTTGGTTCGGGAGCATCTGAGGTTGAAAGAAAAGAAATAAAGGAGTTTGCAGATTGGATACTCGATATTGGCAACGACACTATAGGTATGTATTTAAACTATTTTTAAATTTTTATAAACCGTAGCATTAGATTTTTTACTTATATGAATTTTTTTGATATTATCTAAACACAGGTGGGGAAAATGGTGGTGAGTCGTCAGTAGAGTTCCCGGATAACATGCTGATTCCAGCATCTGATGATAACGTTGGGGCTATTATTGCAGAAACATACCCTCATTTGCTTGATAATCTATGGCAGCCCAGCTTTTTTCAAGATAGAGCCATTCTTGCTCCCACGCATGAAATGGTTGACCTCATAAACGAACGTATGCTGTCATTAATTCCTGGAGAAGAAAAGAAGTACGAGTCATCGGACTCGGTTTCCGCTGCAGATGAAGATGATACTATGTTTAACCTTGATCTTTACACCACTGACTTCTTGAACATCATAAAAATGTTAGGTGTCCCGCAGCATATCTTGAAGTTAAAGATTGGCGCTCCGGTAATGTGTATGCGGAATATTAATCAGAAAGCTGGCCGGATTGTGCAACGGAACCAGACTTCAGATATTACGAATGGGGGTGAATATAATCGAGGGTAAATTAATGATAGCATACGTAATTCTTCAGATATTACGAATGGGGGTGAATTGGCGCTCCGGTAATGTGTATGCGGAATATTAATCAGGGTTTATGTGAATATGCAACTAGGGAGACATAAAAGTTTGATTTAGGCTAAAACTATGTTTGGAAATCTACTAGCAACTGCCAAAATTAACTATTTCCTGATTCCATCTTCCCTTTTGGAAAATGTTAAAAGTCATGTAGATCCTGATTTCGAATGCGCGTCTTGTGGTGCTATGGTTTGGAAAGATGAGAAGGACCGCGGACGTTCCCCTACAAACCCCCACTCATACTCAATTTTTTGTATGATGGGTAAGGTTAAGCTGCCTGTTGACATTATCGAACCACCAAAATTATTTAAAGATCTTATTACCAAACAACACCCAAAGAGTGCTTCCTTTTTGACCAATATACGTAGATATAATATGATGTTCACGTTCACTATGTTTTGGTAAACTATGATATTTAATTTTTTGGTATACAAGATTAAAGTGGTCTAAGATACTTTCTGAAAATTTCCTGTTTATACAAGTGATGTTTGGATCTGCCTTTTTAAAACGATTATTGTGAGTTTTTAAAAATCAAAATCTGATATTTAGTTTTACAAAATGAACGAAATTCTTCATGTTTAGCCTACAAAGGTAACAGTAATCAGAATTATGACATATTATTTCACAAAATTGAGTGTTAATATTGCAGCTTTTTTTAATCTATTTTCTTTATAAATATAGGCATCTAAGGTGCAATGGCGTTAGCAGGTAATTTCATATGCTCAACAACTGGAATCGATAGCACGGGTGGCTACTCGCCATCCTTAGATGCCATTGTTCAAGGACTCGGTTATGCTTCTCCTCCAATTATGGCCCTTTTATCTATACTAGACGTACGATCGATTAATATTTATTTTTCTGCACATTTAAGGGTTTTACGCATCATAATTTCTCTCCGATGGCGGCTGAGAAGCTTCTAGATTTGAGTTAGCCGATTAATGTTGTGTTACTTGATGCTATAGTTGCTGCCTTCTATGGCACTGGTTATAAAGATGAGGTTTGCAGCAATTTCTTATCTTATTCCTTTTGATATACATAACTTGAGGATGAATGTGATGCATTGAAACCTATTTTTATTAGTTTTCGTTTTTGCGGTTAATTTTTTATTGTTTTAGCAGCATACGTTATCTATAGGCTGTTGATGGACCTTTTGTTGATGTTCGTACATTGTAATTTCCGTTCGAGTGCAGAGAAGTGCATATATTTCACGTTTTGCATGAATGATAGATCGTATGAACTACTTAACAACGAATATAGAACCTGATTGTGGCTGTAACAGTAGTAAAATAGCCCAATTCAGCAGAATTTTAAGGTATATTGTGTTTCTACACATTATGTTATAGTTAAATTAGTTGAAATTACTGTAATACTGAAGACATGTGGTTATTGAAAGTGTAAGGAGCTTACAATAATCATTGATTAATGATTATTAACTTCTGATTATGTGTGTTGTTGCTAAAATCATGGTTTTTTTAAATTAGTCTCTTCACCATGGTTTGCTAAAATCATATGCAGAGAACTGCTGCTGATCATATATTGCGGGAATTGCAAAACAAACCAGATATGTGGCTACAAGTGGTTCACATTCTGTCCATGAAAGCCGTTTCGAGGTAACATTTGTCTAAAATTGTTTGATTAGATGTCGTTAAACAACATCTAGATCTGTCCTTTTTTTAGATGCAGTAGTAAGTTGAATAGTTCTTATCACTACTGAAGTTAAGACTTAAGAAGTATGGAATATAATCACAAAGTCAAAAGGCTACATATAAGTTTGAGATTCCATGCTACCTTGCTGATGTTGATATAGTTTTGTAGTTCGCACACATTTTAAAGAATGAGCATCAGCTAATTTGTACACATTTCTTACACTAATTGATCTTCACTCTATAATTTGTGGATGCTCTTGATTTTCTTAGTAATTTGCTTATCAGATCATATATGCCAGCTTAACTCATACCTCTAATTAATGGTTTTGGTTGTAGGATTCAAACAAACGCCATCACCCGTTAGACTTAAATACTATGAAAGGTCATGGAGATTCAGTCAATGGCCTATGCTTTTCATCACATGGACATAGTTTGGCAACTGGTAAATTCCATCAAAAGTACTTTAACTCTACATTTATAATGTAGCTCCAATAATCATGATAATCATAACTACTAGCCGAATTATTGGGTTAATGTGTTTGTACTGATTAATATATTTCTTGTGCATATATGCAGCTTGTGATGATGGTGTAGTCAGGGTATTCAAGTTGGATGATGCTACAAGCAAAAGCTTCAAGTAAGAATTTGTATCAAATGAATTTTGCACACATCATTTTAATCTTGATCGATTTGGTATGAAAATATAGGTTTATGAGAATTAACTTGCCAGCTGGAGGGCGTCCAACTGCAATTGCATTTGTTGATGATGCTTCTTGAGTTGTTATGGCTTCTCAAAATCTGATGGGAGCTAATTTATACATGTTTGGTGAAGACAACCCAAAAGGTGGTGAAAATAGGCATCATTTTAGGCCTGAAATTAAATGGGAGCAACTTAGCGTTCATGATAAAAAGTATATCCTAACTTTATTTGGAACTAAAGCCACCTATGGTGCTGCTGATAGGAGCACAATAATTGCATCAAGTTCAGAGGGTATATTCTTTTGCCTTAATTAAATTGGGAAAAATGTAGAAAATATTTCTTATTTCCAAAATTTGATTTATTTTCATGTGTTTTGCAGGAACCGATATTAAACTTTGGCATGGAACATCTGGAAAAATGTTGGGAAATATGGACACAAATCAGCTCAAGAACTATATGGCTACTGTATCTCCAAATGGGCGGTTTATTGCTGCAGCTGCTTTCACTGCTGATGTTAAGGTATCATGCTCAAATAACTTACTTATTATTCAGTATGTATTGAATATATTAAGGTTGACTTTATTTGACCAGGTCTGGGAGATGGTGTATTCAAAGGATAGTTCAGTTAAAGAGGTTACAAAAGTCGTTTACAAAGAAGTCTTATTTCGTCTATAAAATTTATGTAACATTTGTTCATGTATCAAATTTTGTACAAATTTATCATTACAACTATCGATTCTTATGTCAATTTTAAATTTATTAATATTTGTTGGTATTTTTCTAAAATATATAGCTTGAAGCATGCCGCCCAGTCGGGCGGACTATGAAGCTAGTAAAATATATACTAGTATTTATTTCTATAAAAGATAATATAACATAATTATAAGCATATTGTTGTGCTTCTGGCATGTTTTTAAGCTATTTACTTTTACTATATATAATGTAATCCCTCCGTCCCTTAATAAAGTTTACATTTCTCCTAAAATGTTTGTCACAAAATAAAGTTCCTATTTCTCAAATTAGAGGGACCCACTCAATAAAATAATATTATTATCATATACCCCACCACTAATTATCTTCTAAAAACACTTTCTCTCTCCAAAAACCCTATATTTTAATCAAATTTATTACTAAGGACCTACACCACTAACTATTTCCTAAAAACATGTGCCCAAGAGAAATGAAAATTTTATTAAGGGACGGAGGGAGTATGATTTAAAACTTATACAATGTCATAATGATAAAAATTTATTGTGTAAATGTCATTTTATTAATAAAATATATACTATTATTTATTTCTATAAAAAATAATATAGCATAATTATAAGCATATTGTTGTGCTTCTTGCATGTTTTTAAGCTATTTACTTTTGCTATATATTGTATCTTATACTCCCTCCGTCCCTAAATAAAGTTCTCATTTGTGTTGGGCACAACATTTTAGGAGATAGTTAGTGGTGAGGTATTTGGTATTACTTTTGATTAAAATATAAGGTTTGATTGGAGAGAGAAAGTCTTTTAAGAGATAGTTAGTGGTGAAAGTATTGATAATAATATTATTATATTAAGTGGGCCCATCATATTTGAGAAATGAGAACTTTATTTAGGGACAAACTTGAAGGAGAAAATGAGAACTTTATTTAGGGACGGAGGGAGTATATAATAGTGGTACAATATTACTGTTCATAGGATTATTATATATTGAAATTTAAAATTAAATGCTTGGTAATTAACTAATTAAATGCTTGGTGTTCAATCCGTGGAAACCTTTTGCATTTCATTACTCCAACCATGCATTGAATTATTTAATCGGTTTTGTAAAATTAACAATAATTTGCAATTAAAACTGTTTAGAGATGTAAACTAAAATATTGAATAAAATAAAATTTTCTAATTACACATAATTGATAAGCAACCAAATGGTATTAGAAAATCATGGCATATTATAATTTTTACAAAAAAAAACTAAATAACATAAGACTTAAATTCACGCAGCGAAGCATGGTGTAATTATACTCGTTTGATACATTTATAAATTAACACGTATTGTAACTCACTAGACTTTTGGTTTTCTTATATTTACACCTATCATTAACTTGTGTAATGGTCATTTATTCTATGACTCTTATAGTGCCAACTTGTGGCCTATATAAAGAGGTTGAGATGTATGTTTGAAAACACACCAAAATATATGAACTTGATCGTTGGAATGAAATCTTAGAGTTTTGGCTATTTTGTATCACAACACGTTATCGGCACTTTGCTCGAACCAAATAATCTCACCAACTATTCTTCATAACATTAAGGTAAACAACGTCTCTTTACTCTATTTGATATCATTTTATTATAGTGGATAAAGATCCATCGAAATCAAAATATATGTGGTTTTGAAAATCATGTTTGGGGTTGGTCAATTGTTTTTTTTAAAAAATCACTTCATTTGATGATGCTTAAATTGAGCACATAAAAATCCATTTAATCTATCTAAAAGTTAATACTTGTATATGATAAGTCACAAAGCTTCTCCATGTAGTATTTTCATATGGACTTTTCAAGAGAAAAAAAATTGCTACTCTTTCACAAAAATTAATTCAGTTCATGGGTTTTTCTAATTCTAAATGTAATACTCATTTGGCCGATTATTCATCTTTTTTGGAAAAAAATTTAACAAACAGATTGAATTTTTTTTTTAAAACCACAACATTTAAGCAACTAAAAGTTAGCCCAATATTTTTAATGAGTTGGGCTAACAAGTCCAAAAATTATAATAAAATTTTTCTTCTAAAAGAATGATTTTTTAAAAATCCATGATTTATAAAGTATTATGCTCAAATGATTATTTGTTTTTGGTATAAAAATTATTTTGAGATTCTTTATGTTGAAAGTTGTTTTCTTAAATAAATCATGAAGATAAAAATTAATCTTTTCTAAATGTAGTGATTATACTACAATTTCTTTTGTCTTCAAAAGTTAAAGAACTTGTGGATTTATGAGCATTATATGCACTTCCTTGAAAAGTTATTAATCATCCACAACTAGGCTCACCTATTCTTAACAATGTCTAGGAAAGATAGGCGGTTTTTCTGACTCCTAATAAGGGTGGTTCCGATACGCACAAGCGCTGTCTACCCTTACCGTCTTTCCTGGTTGTATTCGAATAGAGCTACCGAAAAGGGTTGACTAAATAATTTTTCTCTGAATGTGTTTATATACATATGCTGAATCGGTGTCTCATAATCGACATGTCGTTCGATAAATGAGAACCTAATATCAATTGTGTTTTTTCGAACCTGCTGATTCGACACACAATTTGTGCTTATACAAACCATAAACATATAAACTTATCATCTTGAATGATGATTGATCCAGTATTTCTCCTCCCGTTGTAGGAAAATGTCTATCAAACTTGATTTCCCGATCTTGGATGCTGCCGGCAAGAACTATCTAGACTGGACTCAAGATATCCAGAACCATCTAGATACTCAAGGCATATTAGATGTCATCTATGACGAGGATAATCGTGAGGTTGAAGTTACCCGCGAAATGAATGCTAAGGCGATGATATTATTTCGTCGACATATGTCAGACACGATGAAGTCTGAGTTCATATCAATCACCTCACCCAAGACATTATGGGACTCTTTGAAACAACGTTTCGATCACCAAAAGACCATTTGGCTTCCTGAAGCCCGCCAAGATTGGCTCAATTTACGATTCCAAGACTTCACTTCGGTTACTGAATATAACGCTGAAGTTTGTAGAATTCGTGCACTTCTCCACTACTGTGGTCAACAGTTAACTGATACTGACTTGTTGGAGAAGACTTACACCACATTTCCTAGTTCTGACAACTTGCTTCAAAAGCAGTACCGCCAATCCAAGTTCACAACTTTCCCCGAGCTCATTACCCAATTGTTATTGGATGAGAAAAATAGCATTGTTTTAATGAGAAATAACAATTCTCGTCCTGCTGGGACAAAGGCAATTCCAATGCCTGATGCTAATAATGTTCGTGGGCCTCAATCGCGGAACGGAAACCGAGATAAGGGCCAGTCGTCCCGAAAACCGAAGCACTATGGTGAGCGTAAACCTCACCAAGCGAAGCGAGGTTCTGAATATAATCCATACCAAAGACCTTCAGGTCGAGGTTCGGAATATAACTCGCACCGAAGACCTTCAGGCCGTGATTCAGAATATAACTCTGACCGGAGGCCTTCGGCTTCTAAGCCATCTCGTACTGGGAACAATAACAGGACGACCAATCGTCCCAATGAAAGGGCACATACTGATAAGCATACCCTTTGTTACAAATGTGGTGATTATGGTCATATGCAACGAGTTTGTAAGGCTACTCCCGACGAAGTTCGTAACTATCATAACGGGAAAAGAGCTGAAGCAAATGTGGTTGAAACCAACACACGTGAGTCTTTTGAGACACCTGATTTTGTGGCTCAGATTGAAGATTAGAGCTATTGTTGAGCTCCTGGATCATGTTATTTTATGCTTTCAAGTTTAAATAATGTTCACTTTTGGATAATGGTTTGTTTACAATGAACGCATTTCTCGAAATAATTTAAAGTTTTTCCTTATGAAAATACTACATACGTGTGACCGATTTTAAATTATTTTTACTTTTAGGCATGCATATTGGGTCAGTTGATTGTCTGGTTGACAGTGGTACAACCCACACTGTCCTAAAATACAAGGATTACTTCATCAACATAACGCCTAAAGTAACTTCATTGACAACTATTTCGGGCCCGTCGACCCTTGTTCAAGGCTTTGGTAAAGCACAATTTACGTTGTCAAATGGTACTGTGTTAACCATTAATGAAGCCTTATACAAGGATTACTTCATCAACATAATGAAGCCTTAACCAGAAAATGGTATTGAATACCTCTACATTACCTCTGATAAATACGACCAAAAGCGTATATTGGAGAAGTTGAGATGTTTGTCAAATGGTTTGTATCTAACCACGATAAAACACATTGAAAGCAATCTAGTCATTCGTCGAGCCCCCGTTGATGAGGGAACTTATATGTTATGGCATGACCGGCTGGGACACCCGGGTCAAAATACGATGCTTCGAACTATGAATGCATCTCATGGGCATCCTCTTGGAGGTAAAAATTTCGTGATTAAACCAAAAAGCCTATGCCAAGCATGCTCGATTGGCAAGACACATCTCAAACCACTTCATGTAAAACCTACAAAAGTGGTTTCCCGTTTTCTTGAGAGAATTCAAGGGGATATATGTGGACCTATCCAACCAACATGCGGACCATTTAAATATTTCATGGTATTGGTTGATGCATTAACAAGATGGTCACACGTCGCTTTGTTGTCCACAAGGAATGCAGCATTTCCTAAACTCCTAGCCCAAATCATTAAGTTGAGGGCTCATCATCCAGATTATCCAATAAAGTCAATTAGACTTGATAATGCTGCGGAGTTTACATCGAAAACATTCGATGATTATTGCATGACATTGGGCATTGATCTTGAACACCCTGTTGCGTACGTTCATTCCCAAAACGGTCTTGCAGAAGCATTCATTAAACGAATACAAATGATTGCGGGAACTTTAGTTATGCGTACAAAACTTCCAATTTCTGCATGGGGTTATGCGATATTGCATGCTGCTGCATTGGTCCGTCTGAGGCCCATGGCCACCCAACCACTTTCTGCGTACCAGCTGGTAACTGGATATGAGCCTGATGTCTCACATTTACGCGTGTTTGGGTGCTTGGTAAATGTTCCAATTGAACCTCCAAAGCGTTCGAAATTTGGACCTCAGAAACGACGGGGAATATATGTTGGTTATGAATCCCCGTCCATCATACGCTATTTAGAGCCCTTGACAGGCGATCTCTTTAACGCTAGACATGCGGATTGTGACTTTGATGAGGCAATCTTCCCGTCGTTAGGGGGAGATTTGCACGTTAACGTTGATAAGGAACGACGTGAAATAACGTGGCATGAACCCAACTTGTCTCATATGGATCCCCCAACTGCACATAGTGATAAAGATGTGCAAAGAATTCTAGGTTTACAAAATGTTGCTAATCAGCTACCAGACGCATTTAATGACCTAGCAAATGTCACGAGATCAAATATACCTGCTGCAAATGTGCCTGCAAGGATAGACGTCCCTGAGAGACGCCATGTTCCACTTGAACATGTTGCACCGGTCGTACCCACCGTGCAAAGGACGCTACCATCAGCTGTCCAGTCTGCTGCTCTTCCTAAGAAAAGAGGAAGACCAGTCGGTTCCAAGGATGTTCTGCCTCGAAAGAGGAGAAATTCTTCTGAATCCGTTTTGCCACATGAGATCATTAAGGATCACGGGAGTGTATTGGAGGAGCGTGTTTCAGATGAAACACCAATTTCTCATCATCCCGATAACCTTGAAATATTTGTCGAGTATGCTAGCTTAGACGATATTTTAAAGCGAAACGAGACTGTCATTGATGATGTGTTCATATACGCAGTGGCCACTGACATTATGAGCAATGATGACATGGAACCACGTACTATTGTTGAATGCCAACGTAGAACGGACTGGCCTCAATGGAAACAAGCAATCCATGAAGAATTGGATTCCTTAGCGAAAAGAAGAGTGTTTGGACCTGTTGCTCCAACACCACCCAATGTTAAGCCAATTGGTTACAAATGGGTGTTCGTAAGGAAGCGTAACGAGAATAATGAGATTGTAAGATACAAAGCTCGCCTAGTGGCGCAAGGCTTCTCTCAACGCCCTGGAATTGATTACGAGGAGACATATTCTCCCGTAATGGACGTTATAACGTTCCGCTACTTAATCAGTTTAGTAGTTTCCGAAAAACTGAATATGCAGCTTATGGATGTGGTCACAGCCTATCTCTATGGGGATCTTGACACGGAGATATACATGAAAGTCCCTGATGGACTCAAGTTGCCTGAATCAAGTAGTTCTAGACCACGGAACACGTTCTCGATAAGACTGAGACGATCACTTTATGGATTAAAACAATCTGGACGGATGTGGTATAACCGCCTAAGTGAGTACTTGATCGGACTGGGATATTTGAACAATGAGATATGCCCATGCGTGTTTATTAAGAAATCCACTTCAGGATATGCGATTATCGCAGTCTATGTAGATGATATGAATCTCATAGGAACCTCGAAAGAGTTGGTCGAAACTGCTGAAATCCTGAAGAAGGAATTTGAGATGAAAGATCTTGGGAAGACACGTTTTTGCCTCGGCCTGCAGATCGAGCAACGTAGAGATGGTGTTTTTCTTCATCAAGAAAATTACATCCAAAAGGTGTTAAGACGCTTTAGTCATCATGATGCAAAGCCGTCTTCTACTCCCATTGTCGTTCGTTCTCTAGACATTAAAAAGGACCCATTCCGTCCAAAGGAGGACGATGAAGAGATATTGAGCCCCGAGTGTTCATATCTGGGTGCAATAGGCGCATTATTGTACTTGGCTCAATGTACTAGACCGGACATCTCGTTTGCTGTGAACTGCCTGGCTAGGCACAGCAATGCGCCAACACGCAGGCACTGGAATGGTATTAAAGACATATTCCGTTACCTAAAAGGTACGACGGATATGGGCTTATTCTATCCCTACGCGTCGTCGAGTGGATCAAACCCTAATGATACTCGAAATAACGCAACCCTTACTGGCTATGCTGATGCAGGTTACTTATCAGACCCGCATAAGGGACGTTCCCAAACTGGTTATGTCTTTACCATTGGGAACACAGTGATATCCTGGAGGTCTTGTAAACAGACTCTGGTTGCTACTTCGACAAATCACTCTGAACTACTTGCGCTCTTTGAGGCAACTAGAGAGTGTGTATGGCTTCGATCTGTAATTGGTCATATTCGAAGTACATGTGGTTTAGCTTATGACCCCGATGAACCAGTTGTTATGTATGAAGATAACTCTGCTGTCATTGACCAAGCGAAACATGGTTACATCAAAGGGGATAACACTAAACACATCTCTCCAAAATTGTTCTTTACACATGAACAACAGTTACTTCAAAAGATTGAAGTGCAACATATTGGATCGGAGAAGAATCATGCAGATTTGTTCACCAAATCACTGCCAAAGTATTCATTCCAGAAACATGTCAAAGCTATTGGACTTAGGAAACTCTCCAAGCTACCTAAGTGACATGTATCATGCACTTGTATATAAATAATAATTGCATCCTGACGTATGCTTTGCACCCTGTTGAGTGCATGTGAGGGGGAGCATCCCGATGAATGCTTGTGTGCTCTTTTTCTTTAGTTCAAGGGTTTTGTCCCATTGGGTTTACCTTGACAAAGCTTTTTAATGAGACACTAACTGTATCCCACACTCAATAAGAATCGCTGAATTCAGGGGGAGTATCGAGTTGATTACTTATTAGCCATTGTGCACTCTTTTGTCCTTCGTTAGAGTTTTTGTCCCACAGGGTTTTCTCTTAACAAGGTTTTAATGAGGCACATCATATATGGTTCCTTCCCTATCTCAAGACATCCTGATCGTACTCTTTTATCCTTCAACCAGAGTTTTGTCCCAAAGGGTTTTCTCCGTCAAGGTTTTTAACGAGGCGAATGTTTCAAGGATTGTCTGAAGATACAAGATGAAGTGCATGTATAGTTCAATATAAATCTAAGCAACCAAGGGGGAGTATTGTAACTCACTAGACTTTTGGTTTTCTTATATTTACACCTATCATTAACTTGTGTAATGGTCATTTATTCTATGACTCTTATAGTGCCAACTTGTGGCCTATATAAAGAGGTTGAGATGTATGTTTGAAAACACACCAAAATATATGAACTTGATCGTTGGAATGAAATCTTAGAGTTTTGGCTATTTTGTATCACAACAACACGTTTTAATTTTCAATTAACATATTTTTTATTTTGTGACAGATTGTGTTTAATTGATATGCATCATTCAAAATTTTAACATTTGATCTCTATATTACTAACATAATGCCTTAACCAGCTAATGAACAAATTACAAATATTACAGTTTTTCTTTTTTATATAAATAATCATACTTTTTTTTGGTGTTTATTTTTCAAAAAAATATAAAAATATTATAAAATAAATTATTCATATTTAAATTTCCTTTTTTTCCCTCTCCCCCATGGCACCTGACATTTTACAGCACACTCGAATACCCCTTCAATGGTGTAATTCACTAATTCACCATGGCCCACCTTCCTCATATATAAGTTCACCACCGCCATTGTTAACGTCTTCAAATTTCATCTCTCCCATGGCTTCCGATCCCCACAATTCCACTCCCCCCACCACCTTCGTCCAAGCCAACCCTTCCACCTTCCGCGCCGTCGTCCAACGACTCACCGGCGCTACTCCCACCCCACGCGCTGTAGCCAAACCCCTCGCCGGAGATCCGGATTCAAACTTCACGAACGCCGACAAAACACCGGAAAACTAGAGATCACTCTCAACAACGGATTCCGTGACTTCCGGCAGTTTGTAATTGGCTCCCCGGTGGCGAGACAAAGGAGCTACCCCGGTGGCGAAATGATGATGTCATCGCCGGTGTCCACGTTGGATGTGTACGGAAGAGGGAGTCCACGGACGCCGGTGGAGGAAGAAGAAAGAGCCATCGCGGAAAAAGGTTTTTATTTGCACCCGAGTCCGATAAGTACGCCCCGAGGATCCGAACCCGAATTGTTGGTTTTGTTTCCTCTTCATTCTCCGAAAACGGATCCATCGTCATGAACATCTTGACTCGAATCTAGTTGAATCTGTTAGTTATTATTGTTATATTATGTACGTACCAGATGATTATTAATTGATTAATTAGTTTACGTAGGATTATTTATTATTTATTAGTCTGTTTTTTAATTAAGGGTAAATGTCAGAGATTGTCCTTGTGGTCTTGGGTTTTCTGGCATTTTATCCTTAAACTTTTTTTTTTTTCAAAATTTTTGTCCCTGAACTCTTTAAAATTCTGATTTATCATCCTTCCGTCCAAAATTAGCTGTTAACTGACCCCACATGCTAAACATGTGAGGGTATTTTTGTATTTTCCACACATTTCTTCTTGATATTCATTATAAAACAAGAACCCTAATCCCCTATTTGATGAACCCTAATCTAAATAAAAACCCCAGCAAATTAGACACCACCACCATCACAAATCGAATCCCCAATTAACATCTTCCCCTACTTGTTGATCCAAGAAATTAAAAACCATGCGTTCATAAAATGTGTTCTTCATAAAACCCAGAAGATGTGTCTTTATCTTCATAATCTTCATCTTCTAGCCACCACTGCCACATGACCCGTCCGCCTGAAGATGTGTTCTTGATAAAATGTGTTCCCGTAACCACCATCGCCGGCATCTACACTCACCCATAAAGATTCATTTTTTATTTTGGAAAGTAGATCTGAGATCTGATCCCGTAACCACCATTGTCGGAGAAGATGATGGTGGTGACTGTGACGGGCGGTGGTGACAGTTCAAGTCGGGAGGGGCGGCGGTGACAGTTCAAGATGATGGTGGTGAATGTGACGGGCGGAGAAGAACATGTTTTGTATTCAGAATTGTTGAAGGATGGTGAATTCTCAATTTTTATGCTTGAAATCAGAGGATTTAGTTGGAAGAAATCCAGTTAGATCTTTAAAATAGATTGAAGAATGGGGAGGAAGATGATGAAGAGGGTTTGAAAGAGGAAGAATTTGGGAGGGTGGAGGAGGATGAATTTGGTGGTGGGTTTCATCAGATTTGTAGAGAGAATTTGGATTTTTAATTGTACAGATTTGTAGGAGGATAATTTGTTTAGATCTGTGAATCTTTAATAGAGTTTTTAATGATGAAGATGAAAAAAAATAGAGAAAAAAGAAAAAAGAAATGGGAAAAAAGAAAAGGACAAAAATACCCCCACTTTTTTGGCATATTCCGTTACTTAACAGCCAAATTGAACGGAAGGACAATAAACCAGAATTTTAAAGAGTATATGGACAAAAATTTTGAAAAAAAAAAGTTTAGGGACAAAATGCCAGAAAACCCAAGACCACAGGGACAATTTCTGACATTTACCCTTTAATTAATTAATTTAATGTAATATCATGATTGTTATCTATTTTAATTTTTAAATGTTTACATCTATATCTATATATACATAAAGAATGAGTTTCACTTTTGAAGTAGCATTAATTACATACATATATAAATGCTTAAATGTAATACTTAATTACAATAAGTAAATCACATAAATAGATAAATGTAGTATTTAATCTATATATAAATGTTAGAATCATTTGTTAAATGCATTTTCTAAAAGTTTATATTTATATCTTACTACTTACTAATGCATTTAGGCCTACCTCTTTTAGTAAGTTTAAGGAGCTCCTTAAACTTAAGTTTAAGGAGATTTCCACTTTTAGTAAATTCTTTAATTAAAAAAAAGTTTGGGTGGCTTACAAGAATCGAACACAAGACCTCTCCTAAGTATGCGTAATGTGTTAACCACTTGCTATAACTTGTAGTTTATTTCAAACCACCAACAATTAAAGCATTAAGGTGTAATTCCGAGCATTTGACCACACCACCTTATATTTCCGGAAGTCCATTAATGTACCTTTTCGGTTTCGGTTTGTATTTCCGGAAATTAATTAATTGACCTTTCTTACCATCTTTTATTTTCGTTTAATGTACAACATTTTTTTTAACATTCCAGATACTAATATATATAAGCTTTAACGTCATCAGAACTCAAACATCATTTCTCTATTTAAAATGCCCATATTTACTTTCACAAAAAAAGCCAATTTCGGATTTGATCCTACCATCACTAATGTCAGCACCTACCATCACTACACACCACCACTCATCACCATCGCTATTGTCACCACCACTGATACTGTCGTCACTTCGAAATATAGTTACGGGTACCCACCGCCGCATTGCGCGGGTACCCTGCTAGTATAATAAAACGTATATTAAATACCATATTAAATAGTTTTGTATTATGTACAATGCATCTGATTTTGTACTTTGCCATCAATACACTCTAAAACGTTTTGTATTTGGAACTTTCAAACGTAACATCCAAAACTTAAAACCTTTAAACGTAACATCTGAACACCTTAATTGCATCTAATTGCATAACATAACATGGAGACGTTTAAAATTCAAAAAATTTCCCCAATATAAATTCCATATACACGTTTTGTATTTGGAAGTTTATCTCATATACAAATGGTATACATGAATTATAGCCTTAATTCCTCACATTCAAACCATTTGCACTCTAAAAAACGTTATGAAATCTGTATTTAATTTACGTTCACTACAATAATGTCAGTTTGCATTGTAAAAAACGTTTGTAAAATTTGGCAGTTCATGAGCCTACTTTCCAACCTTGATTCCCTTGTAAATTACCTTCACTCCATGCAATTATATAAGATACGCTCCCAAACTTCCAATAACTTTCTACTACTTCACGATGTTGAGCTCCACAATAACCAAACCACCAACATTACCCTCGACCAGTTGAAGGAGTGCGACAGCGAGCCCATTGTCATGAAGATATGTCGGACATGGGATGTAATCTATATCTATATATACATAAAGAATGAGTTTCACTTTTGAAATTACATTAATTACCATCTATTAAAAATTTATAATTAATCTATTAATCTATTAAAATCATGTTAATAGAGAATTTGAGAAAACTCAAAAGTTGTAAAATTAATAGTTATAAATTATAGTAATGAAATCATTTTAATAATAATATCTATATCTATATCTATATATCTTTATATACTTAAAAATTGAGTTTCAAGTTAAAGTAGTTTTTATTATCATGTCATCAATGCATGTATTTGATTATAATACATCAATTCTAAATTGTTTAAATTACTTAAATGCCTTGAATGCTGTAAACATTTTATAAGATCAAACGACATGCAAAGCAAAAACCATACGTTTATGCAAACCAAAAACCATATTTTTTGTGTCAATTACTATCGAACATTAATGTTGTACTTAAAGGCATTAATATTTGTTTGGATTTAAACACCAAAAGAACCATACGACTATTCATTTTTCATAACCGTCTTGATAGATGTTATTACCATCTATAATGATATAAAATAAATAATGATATTAAATTTCCCCAAACCAAACTGGCATTTAACCCACCATTTATTCCAATGGTAGGTTACGAAATACAAAACGAGTTCGTTTGCCGTTCGTTATAACTTCTCAAGCAATCAATATTACTGAATATGAACCCCTCTATCCTGACTTCTCAATCAATCATCATCCCTTCGTTTGATCCCCTTTTTTCCTGTTGTTTCTTCTTCATTCCCCTGCCCTAATTTTATACATTTTCAACCGGTGTAACATACGACATCGATGTAAAGACCTACTTCCATCAACAAACTCATCTTTCAATCGAAGCTTTGATCACCAATGTACGTCCATTTCCCTTCAATTTATAGAATGTATATTTCTCATATATTCAACACTTCTAATGCAAAATACATGTGTCTTCAATTAGGTTCCTTTGCCCTAAAAATCAACATGCCTTCAACCTATGCAAAATACAACATTGATGGTAAACCATATCTCCAGCAACATGCATCATTCAGTCAAATTTCATTTTAATTATCTTGGGTTTAGATGAATGAGAGAGGGCGATGTAGAACTAAAATTCAAAAATTCTTCAATTTCAGTGACCATTTAATAAAAATTCAAATTTGATGAGAAAAGGTTAGATTTTTTATCCCACTGATCTTAGATTGCATGTGATTGTTTTTTCAATTTGTTTTAAACTCATTATTATGTTTCTACAATTTTTTGCATGTAATTTTTCATGTAGTGTTTAATGAAAATTAATTCATGGAAACTTTATATCAGGTACACCGACGTTATTCAAGCCCAATGATCATTTTTTAAAACTAAAATCATTTAAAAAATCCTTTATAAGATATATGGGATTGAAATTATGTATAATATGACTCATTTGGATAAAGAACTTTCTGGGTATTGGGCAAAATTGCCATTAATTCGCAGGTTAATGTTATCGCACCCAGAAGTAGAATGGATTTGGTGGATGGACAGTGATGCATTGTTTATAGACATGGTATTCGAACTACCATTGTCAAAGTACAAAGATCATAACACCGGTAGCTTTTTGTTCAGAAATCATCAATGGTCATTAGATTTGCTCAATGATTGGCTCAAGTGATTAGCAACTGAATCATTGTTGCATCAATGAATGTTGACCAATTTCCTCGGTATCCTCTCCATGTGGGTGTGCTAATGATACGTGAAGATATTCATAATCATGATCATATCCATTAATGTTTTTAATTTTCCACCATTAATTTTGCAAATCAAATGCATTTGCAGGCGTATATTATGATTGTCACATGTGTATTTACTAATGCTACACCTTTATAAATATAACTACCAATGCTACATCTTTGGAACGGGTCCTCACTTTTATTCAATTTTTGCGATCATGCCGAAGCTTCTTTTGCTTGAATTCCTTTTTTGCTTCTTAAAAGTCCATGAACAAAGCTCGTGCATTGCACGGGCCATGCTGCCTTGTTTCTTACAATTTTTCAAGTACAATTTCACCTGATCAAATTAAACTAAATATTTATTACTCAATACACATCCAAAATGTATTCATTTTTATTGCTTAGCGTCACTTACTTTCAAAAATATACTTCCTCCTATTCAAAATAAGTGACACACTTTGTGTTTCACTTTTTTTGAGGTAAAAGATTATAATGATGATTAAATTAGATTAATTGGATGGTTAGTGGGGAATGGGTCCCACACATTTTGAATAAAGTGGGGTTAATGATTTTTGAAAGTAAAAAGTAAGGGTAAATGAGTCATTTCACTTTGTTAAAGTAGATAGTTAGTGGGTGTGAGTCTCATGATTTTTTATCAAATAAATTAATTTTTCAAAGTGTGTCACTTATTTTGAATCACCTCAAAAAGGAAAATGTGTCACTTATTTTGAATCGGAGGAAGTACAATACTTATATAGCGTAATGATATTGGAGTTTAGTGTAAGGTGTGTTCAATACCTATTAGTCATAAGTTTAAGTCTCGTGATGGATAAAAATGAAGTAGATTAGTTGTCATTAAAAAGAAGTTACTTTACAAAAAAATGAGTTGTATTGAATATCGTACAAAGTGGCAATTCAAGTTGGGTTTGTGACTTCGTGGGTTAGAAATATTTAACCTGAACCCAACTGATTTATATTAACAAGTCAAATTTTTTTTAATCCTATATGTTTTACTTTCAATTTGAACACGACTACAAAAATTGTTTAATTAAACAAATTAAATAAGTTAGCAGTTTGAATGTATGAAATGAGTCAACTTTTTAAATGTGTATCTAAAACTTAATAAAATATACTACCTCCGTATCAAAATAAGTGATACATTTGAAGAATTACGGTTTTTGAGGCAAAAGATCAAAAAGTGGTTTAAATTAGATTAAAGTGGATAGTTAGTGGATAATGGGTCCCACTTCTTTGGAATGTAGTGATATTAATGATGTTTAAAAGTAAGGGTAAAATGATAATTTCACTTTATTAAAGTAGATAGTTAGCGGAGAATGTGTCCCACTTTTTTTTACCAAATAAGGTAAGTTTTGAAAGTGTATCACTTATTTTGTTCCACCCCTAAATAGAAAGTGTATCACTTATTTTGATACGGAGGTAGTATTTATTTTTTAAATATATACATTTCTCAAATATATTTATAAGGTGTTAAAGTATAAATATATTAATTGTAAACATGTTTTTAAAGATTAATCGGATTGATGTATGAACTCTTTTAAATTATTTTCAAGTTGAATTTAACTCGTTTAATATAACAAGTTTCATAATCTATATATAATATAAAAATGAGTTTCATCTTGAGGTTGCATTAATTACATGCCCTAACTTTCAATAGAAAACATGCGTTGAAGGGAAATGTTATATTAATTACATGCCTTGATTTCTAATACAAAACATACGTTTAAGAACGCCCTCAATCGCCATTACCGTTTCTTCTGCCCTTTCATATCATCCCACCGGTTCATCATGTCACTTAGCGTCCTATTTAACTCCAATACAAAGCACTAATCCGACACTTCAAGCGTCAGACGATCAATTGTAAAATTTTCTTCATTCTATCACAGGTTTGCATTTTTTTCATTTCCTTCTAATTTTTTTGGTCAATAATACTATTTTTTCTTTGGTTAAATAAATGGGTTATATTGATGTTGGAATTACTAGCCATTCTCTACTTCTTTCCCCTATTTTTTATTTCAATTTTCAATTAAGTTTAATATTCCTACCTATGACTGTACCAGCTACAAGAAAAGACCTCATGATAGTAAATATGGGACCTCACCACCCATCTAACTGGAAATCAGTTTTATGCTATCATTCATAAGATTTTTAACGGGAACTGAAAATGAGTTAGTGCTCTGGTAGTCTGGCATCTAGCGAATTATGCATGAATTATACTAATTAACATATGCCCACCAAGCGTTTGATAAAATGCTCGACATGTATCTAGGTTCTTTTAAAATCATAATTCCCGCACACAAGGACATTAATCAATTGTTTGTTGAATTGTATAAAAAAAAACAATGTCTGGTATATAAATTTTGGTTACGGTTCAGATCTTCTCATTTAGGAAATAAATTTGTCTGTGTATAGTTTTGGTACCTTTGTTGAGATTGTAGTTTAAGATATGGTATATATTCCTACAATTATTAAGTTTAAATTTTTAGTTTTATAACCAGATGCCATTGAATTCTTATGATCACAACATATAATTCTTATTAAATGCAAAATTGTAATTGATATATCTATCTTTAGGATGAAACACATGAGTCTTTTGGTTTTCAATTCTTATTGTTATAATGACTGAAATTTAAAATATGTTCTTTGTTTATAAGATGTCAAAATTGACATTTCAGTATGTTATGATTGCTTATATCTAAATGTGATGCATATATATTGATCTATTTCATACAATAAAACATATTTCATTGCAGATCTTGGTGTTCTAAATATGGCACTTTAAGTGTATTTCAAGAATGACAAATTCGCTATAAAGATGGAGGGAATCAACATGCTTCTTCAAAGACTTTCTGTTAAGAACATGTTGAAAGACCTTTAATTCAAGTTTTTCTTTTTATATGATCAATGTACTGAATTTCTTTAGATGGAGGGAAGCAACATGCTTCCTCTAATATACGACTCATAGTTATTTATTAATCTCTAAGGTTATTAATTCCTATTTTCCTATTCCAGAACTTTTGAATATATTTCCCCACGTATATCAAGAAAGCATATAAAGTGTTTGATTGAATATCTTAATAATATATCCTATCTTTTAATATGATAAATTTTAATTTTATGTCCTCCTATTTTTGATTTATAAGTAGAATAAATATGATATTTCATAAAATTAATATAATTGTCCTCTAATGTTTGCATTTTACTGCATTAGCAGCATTACATAATCTAATATTTTATATTTGAGTTTTTTTAACATGTGCCCCTAGGGCACAAAATAAAGCCATTTAAATGAATTCAAAAATTCCTAAAATACAGCAATGAACATCAATGATACTCAAAGTTTCTATATTGTTGTAATCTAATAAATGATTTTTTTAATTTAATTGGAAGATTAAAGATCATTAAATGACTTTATTATGTGCCCTGGGGGCACATATTAGAAAAACACTTTATATTTAATAGCGAATGATGCCATTATGAAAATTGGAGTGGACTTGATAACTTTAATTTATTTTTGAACTAGAAAAGGGGATTGAGGGAAAGAGCTTTGTCAATGTCATCATCCTCCCACCCGAACGCAAAGAACGTTAATTGATTAACGACCCACTTTAGTTGCAATTGCCGTATAATTGCGTAATGAGAAATGCTATTATGGTATTATGTTCTCTTTGTCTTAAATTTGTAATAATATATAATCTTATTTTAATTGCGTAATGAGAAATGCTATTATGGTATTATGTTCTCTTTGTCTTAAAGTATGTTATCGTTTTGGATTTCGTATGTCATGTTTTCATACATACTATGTTTGAATCATCAAATTTATACATTGGCCATATTAATTTCTTCTATTAGCCATGGAAGCCAGCCCTGCTAATATTTTAAACCAAACCCCAACCATCGATTCTCCAACCCTCAATTGCCATGATCACCATTCATATCAAAGATAGAAGGGAATTAACATGCTTCTTCAAAGACTTTCTGTTAAGAACATGTTAAAATATCTTTCCCTCAAGTTTTTCTTTTTATTTGATCAATGTACTGAATTTTATTAAGATAAAAGTTATCCATTTAACCCGATTGACTATAGTCTTTTAATAAACTTTTACACATTTCTTTTCAGGAACTACTAATCAACCGACACGCTCGAAGATATATCGTGGTTCATTCGTTGTTGTTCTTATAAAAGACAAAGCAAAAAGTACTTCGTAGTTTAACTTCTATGTTATGAATAACGTGTTTGGTGTTACACTAATAAAAATGATGATGTTTTGTTACTTACCCTTTCCTCTAATACACTTTTCTTACTCAATAGAGTACCCGCAATCAAAGTCAAACATGTTAGTGATCATTCTTTAGGTACTTTGCCCGTAACACTAATACAATGTATACGATTTACCTTCAAGGTATCATGAACAAAGCCCGTGCATCGCACGGGCCATGTTGCCTCGTATTTTAAAAAAGGAAGTTGCAAGCATTGGATCTCTAAGTTCATGAAGTATCATTTATGAGAACAATAACATCAAAACATTAATTAACTTTAGTTACATTGTATGGTTTTCAATTTGTGTTAAAACTAAAAAATTGTTTTTATATTAAGGGTTTTGTTAATGACAGCCCTTAGTGCTGTCACTAACATGTATAAAAAGCTTGTACATTGATTAAAAAAGTAATATTCCTAAAATTCAGGGGGCTTGTCTTTTGTGTATTTTGCCTTCATAATGACAGCCCTTATGTCATTATCATTTTCCTTATATTAAAGTAACATTGATCTTAATCTAATGTAGCAACTTGTAAATATAATCTCACCAATGGATAAAAATAAATTCAAGTCATGATTAAAAATGGAACATTATAGTCAATGAAGTCATGAAGCAATTTTTTGAAAAGTTGAAGAAAAACAATCATTCACTGGAAAAGAAATCAATGATTTTTAATTTTGACTATTTATGACCAACAATATTTTTAAGCAGGCTTTTTAAAATGTGCATCATTAAATATATCCATTAAAATCTTTTTACCTTTTTTCTGTCTAAAGACATCATATTATTATTTTTAACTTGTTTTTTTTAATAAAATTTATAATACTTCCTCCGATTCAAAATAAGTGACACACTTTAGGTTTTACGATTTTTGAGGCAAAAGATTATAATAATGATTAAATTAGATTAATTGGATTATTAGTAGGGAATGGATCACATACCTTTTGAATAACGTGTGGTTAATGATGTTCAAAAGTAAAAAGTAAGGTTAAATGAGTCATTTCACTTTGTTAAAGTATGGGTTCCTCAATTTTTTGTCAAATAAGGTAATTTTTCAAAGTATGTTACTTATTTTGAATCACCTCAAAAAGGAAAGTGCGTCACTTATTTTGAATCGGAGGAAGTATAATTTTACCTTTTTAAACTTTTTAACAATATCAAGTGTTTTACCATTTTTTTTTTCTTCAAAATATAACACTTTCGTTAAATCATTCAGTGATAATTTAGTAGTAAAGGACTCCCGAATTACTTTGAAGAGGTCACGAGCTTGATCCCTCAATGGATAAATGATGTGTAAAATCTAGTTATAAAAATGTCTCCTTAATACTACTAATCTAGACTACCACATTCATAGGCAAGTATACCTAATCGTGGGTAATATAGTTTAGGTAAGTATTTCGGGTTATCGTATCCGCAGGGAACGGTTAAGTGATCAAGTAATTTAAAGCTTAGGAATTAACTTAGACAATTAATTTTAAATTAATTTTCATTTGTTGTGATTTGAGATGATTAAATTGACTAATTAAAATGGCTTAAGTAAAAATTGACAAAGTAACTTTGGAAATTGATTTAAAGATTTAAAAGGATATTCACCATGATTGAATTCAGTTAGGTCTAAGTTTGATTGCTAAGCTCCGATTACTTCTAATGTTCTAGAGGTCACAGTACTAGATTCCTCTTAATCCCGTTTAATAAACTAGACAAAAGTAATAGGAATTCCTTCTCTCAAAAGTTGTAATCTAATCACACCTCGGGTTATTGATCTTAATAGGTTTGGATCACCTAAACCCTCTAACCTAGAACTTCCGTTACTACAGTTAGACTTCCGATTTATCTTAACTTATTGGAATCTAATTTCAATCCCTATACCTAGTGAATCGCCATCTAGGTCACTTGAGTGAAAAGATGAGGATATTAATGACCAGTTCAAATGTTGTCAATAGTTAAACTAATCACCAATAAACAAATTAAACGACAAAGATCAGAAGTATAAACTGAAAGATTAATGCATTGACCAATAATTGTTCAAACAAAAGAAAGTTAATCCTAAAATTAACCAAACATAGACCTAGAGTTTCATCAAACCATAGTGAATAAAAGTTCTAGCACGAATCAAACATCAAACAATATCAAAAGGTTGAAAACATTGTTAATAAGAACAAGAATTGAATCAAATAGTTATTGATGGATGCCTTAAATCTTCTCCTCCAATAATCTTCCTAGTTGCTCGTCTGAGGTTTTGCAAATTGACAGCCTTACGGCTGTCTCCTTCGTCCACTCTGCGTCTACCCCCTTTTTTTTCCCCTACGTCCAAAACTGTCTCTAAAACGTGAACTGCCTTTTTTGAATGTTGAATCCCATTTAAAATTAAGATCATGGGCCGGTGTAAATAAAAATCAAATGTCATCCTCATAATTTTATGTGGCCGGCCCACTTTAGACCTCTAGTATGGATTTATAATTTATCTCATATATGTGGCCATCCAATACAAAATGTGAATCTGTTTTATTTTCAAATATATCTGACCTTCAATTATGTGTGGCCCTATATGCGAGATTTCTTTTGACATATTAAATGACATATTAATATCATAATTAATTCTTGATTATGTGTTGTAAACAAAAATGTCCCACTTAAATTCTTTATTCATATGTGCCTCTCTCCAAATTGATCTCTAACTTCTATTTTTCATGTAATCTTCATTTTATGCGTTTTTGACCCGTTTCATCTATACTTTGGAGTTATGACCTGCAATTTATAAACATATAAGGATTAGGCATGAAAAGCGTTATTTCCTTTATAAACTATGCATAAATTATAGAATATTGGCGGATTAAAATATATCTAAATCCGTCAATATCAATAAACATTACCTGATGACTAGATTAATGTTCCTAACTGACCATGACAACAAGTAGATGGTATATATAATTAGCAAAATTCAACCACCCAAGAATCTTTTAAGGGGACATCTTTATAAAAAAGATACCACTTTCTTTAAAAATAATTAGTTAACTTTATTAATTATTATATATGATTTAAAATTTCTGGATTGAAAATTAAAATGTTGGGTAGTCTAAAGTCTTTGGCGGGAGGGACTACAAGGAGGATAAACGATTATTTATTGTCTGTTATGTGATACATGGATGAGAAACGTTGAGCCGTACGATCTATTGACAAAATTTTGAGGCGTGTTGGTAATCAACGGTTTTGATTTGATCTTCGTTGGTAGCATTTACTAGCCTACTGTCAGGTCTACCGAAATAATAATGGTCTTCTCTCTTCACTACCTTAAATTTGTCAGATTCACCTTTTACCCCATATCACCGGATACTCCATGCTGGATATCTTTTTTTTTAACCGTCAGTTATTAAATTAGTGGTTCGAATCTACATAATGATATCTATAAGGGGTAGTATGTCTTCCGTCGAACCCTTCACCTATGGGGAATAAAACTCACCACATTTTTATCTTCAAGTTTTGTCGCCAACAGACCTTGAACCCAAGACCTCTTTAAAGAAAACCTCAAAGCTATCATTAGTGGCCAATTGATCTAGACCAATTGGTTACTAATTGGATATCTTGTTGAAGGTTTTTCTTTGGATAAATAGGTAATGAGTTTATTCCCCATAGATGGAGGGTTCGAGAAAAAATATATTACCCCTTGTATATATCATTATCCGACTCGAACTACTAACTTATTAACTGAGCGTTTAAAAATAAAAATACTCCAAAACCAATTTCTTTCGAGAGCTAACTTGTATCAATTTTAGGAATACTTCATTTATACTTTGTGTCGATTTATAAGGCACCACAAAATGTAATATATATTTTCGAATTAGAAAATTGATAAAAAAAAGTGTATGATTGTATATCATCTGTTCCACTCCTGCTCGACCAAGGGAAGTCCAAAGAGAGGAAAAAATTCGTAGAGATTGCAGTTGGCGGCTTGCTATGGTTTATATGGAAAACTAAAATAATTTAATTTTTAATAACATCAACGTGTGAATATCTACTATGCAGCAGGAATTACAGGTAACGATGTTCTCTTGGATTAAATATATGAGTAAATGTAAGGATTTATGGTGGTTGATGTGGTGCTTTTGTCTCTGAGCATAAGGTGTGGTGCTCGGTTATAGTCATGTTAAATGTATTTTTATCTCTTTAATATGATTTTAACATTCACATCAAAATTACACTCTCTGGTTTAATATCATATAACATCTCTTTAAGATCTAAAAAAAAATACCCCCCAACTATTCACAATTTATAAATAAATAGAAAAAAGGAAGAAATAGATAACGGTCGTTGTGGCCCTGGCGAAGAGTTGTATAACTAGCAAAGGGGTGTGGCATAGCGGGGTTATTGGGGTTATTGAGGTGTTTGACAAGTGTATAACACTGCCAAACGGCCCAAACCCATGCTCTCACTTCGCTTTTCTCACAAGTCGCATATGAGTTTTTTTTTTTTTTTGAACCGGCAAATATTACATATGTTAGTGGTTAGAAATTAGTATCACCTAGTTAGAATACACCTTTGCCAGGGTTTGAACTCATGACCACCTAGGGAAAATCTCCCCAAGACAAGCTTGGTGGCCAAGTGAGTAGCCCACTTGGTTCGCATATGAGTTGATTATACATATCACAAGTGCATTTGTCTTTTGTACGATTATATTACACTACTAGCTTCGTAGCCCGCCCCGATGGGCGGGCTAGTTTCAAAAATTAAAATACATAACAACGAAAAAAACGTAAGAAATCATATAGCCAATTATTATTGATATGATGAATAAACGTTTTGTTGTACATGAATACTTGGTAAAAATAAATCAAAAACGAAATAAAGCTTCTTTGTATATGAAATTTGTCGTTGAGTTTATGTAGTTACCATCTTCGTTGCAATAAATAACTTTCAAGACTTTCTTGCTCTTCACTTGAAACATCGATATATAGTTGGGCATGTGATAATACCGATGTTTTGTGAAGCAAACCTACATGTGACAATGTTTGCTCTTGGTTTTTATTAATAGTCATTGCAAAACGTAGTTGAACTGGAAAATTTCTTCGCTTCAATTTGAAAGACATCTTGTTGTCGAAAGAACTAATAACCATACGCGATATATGGCAAACTATACCAGCTTTGCCACCTGATATGATATTACCTTCATTTATATTAATTTCATTCTTAACATGTGTACCCTAGTTCTGTTGCATAATTCTACTTTTGATGAATGTTCTACATGCACATTACATGAGTATTTATCTTTAACTTCAATATATGATACGAGACACCTGACATGTTTAGAGTATTCAAGAATTTTGTGGTGTAAAGATCTAGCCTAAACATAGTATCATTAACCATTTCGTGTGTTAGTGTTGACGATAATATGTTTGAGTTATAACATATTTTTGAATCATGACATTTTTTTTTTCAATTTTTAATGAGTATACTCATTTCGTAAAGAATTTAATTTTAAAAACTTTGACATTTTTAAAATTTTTTGTTTACAAATAAAAAACAAAGTTATGGCTGAAAAACAAACTGGGAGAAAATGTAACGACCCGAAAATTTGTAAATAAATAAATTGTACAAAAATATGTTAATTATGGATAATTCGTTTAAAACACGTGGAAATTGGTTTCGTGTCATTCGGGCACCGTACGAGGAAGTTATGGGCGAAACCGGGTCGAAAGCGACAAAGGAAAGTGCAGCCTTGGCTACTAGACCCAGATAGCGCCGCTATCTGGGATAGCGCCGCTATCTATGGCGGGGGTGCAACAGCGACCCGAAATAGCGTCGAGAGGGGGGGGGGGGGCGAATTCGAGATTTTGGAGATAGCGTCAGAAATAGCGCCGCTATTTAGCGACGCGATTTATGGCGGGCACGAAATAGCGCCGCTATTCTGGAAATAGTGACGCGATCTGGTCGCTGGCAAGCATTAAATCGGGATTTTTGTCATAAATGCCATTTCAAAACCCTAATTTCTCTCCCAACAAGTGTGTGTACGTTTTAGTGCAAAGGATCGTTTGAAACCGATTTCTTCATCAAATCTTGTGAAATTTCACTCCTAGTTGAAGATCAAAGGTAAATCTTCATCTCTCTTGAGTTTTTAGCCATAGATTCAAGTAGGGAAATCTTGAATCTCAAACCCTAGTTTTGGGTTGGTTCATAAATGGTTAAATGGAAGTTGAATAGCTTATATCTGTGGTATTTTGACAAGGAAAATGTGTTTATGAAATGGATCTATGAAAATATGAAGATTTTTGGAATTAGGGTTTGGTAATTTGGGGGAAAATGATACAAATAGTTAACTAGCCATGGAATACATGATTAGTATAGATGTTTTATGTAAACCATTGTATTGGTTTTGGTATTAGGTCATTTGGTGGAAGGATTTGAGGTTCAAGTCTTGAGGAGAGACATTGGTGTTCAAGAAACACATCTTTTGGATAAGCTTGACTAAGGTGAGTACATGTGAACTTTCAAAACTGAGTACATTGCTAGTAAATGTTTTATGTTTCCATGTTTTATCGAGTCTATAAGTAATTTAGTCAATTATGTGATTAATAATGAATTGCTTATGTGATGATGAATTGATTAATTGATTAAGAAATAATGGAGCTATAAGCTCATGATGATAAGTGGTGAATGATGATGATGATTATGATGTCCCCAGGGCCGTGATAGATTGGAGGCATTCCGGTTATTACAGTACCTTAAGGTTAGTGGTAGATTGGAGGCATTCCGATTACCCAATACCTATGAGTCCCGGTAGATTGGAGGCATTCCGGTTACCGTGGATATGACGGTCTTGATAGATTGGAGGCATTCCGATTATCTTGACATTGGCCAATGATGAAAGAAATGAAGTGACCCGAATGGAATTTAACAATATTATTATAATATAAATGATATTATGTGACTAGTTGTTTATCGGGTCTAAAACCCATGTATCTCACGAGGCAATTTTGTCTCACGTACTATGTTTGTGTTTTGCTATGTACTCGGGTTCGGGATCGAAGATTTAGGAGGCCCGTTTAGAGAGGAAGCCTTGTTGAGATTAGCTTGGTGTTCATAGTTGGAGTCCTTATCCTATGGCTTAGATATATTTGTAACACCATTTTTATAAACTCTGATAATCTCAAACATGAAACCTTTTAGTTTTTGTAAATTCGGTATTTGACACCGATACATTATTACTTATTTGGGATGAAATGTTATTCAAATATTATTTGAAAATTGAGGTGTTACAGAAAACATGAATATATTTCCATGTAAGGGATAACTTAATTGACCATTATGCCCTTTGAGTCACACACTGAGTCATCATTTTGATGCATTCTGATTGGATGGCCATCCATGTCACATTTACATGCCATCAAAGATAATTCAAGTCCTTGTATCATATATAGGTGGTAGATTCACCTCATATTCTCATGTCTATAAAAAAATTCTGAAAAATTGTGCTATATTTTATTAATTTTTTCTAAATTTTCATTATAGTTATACAATAATCTAATAATTTATTTTCTTAATCCTATTATTTTACTTAGATACTTAAATTAATTAAGTGAATAGAAAATTTAGTGGAAAAAATATCACATCTCAAATAAATTTTCATTTTTACTTTATACTCCCTCCGTCCCTAAATAAAGTTCCCATTTCACCTTCAAGTTTTGTCCCTAAATAAAGTTCTCATTTCTCAAACTTAAGGGACCCACTTAATATAATAATATTATTACCAATACTTTCACCACTAACTATCTCTTAAAACAATTTCTCTCTCCAATCAAACCTTATATTTTAATCAAAAGTAATACTAAATACCCCACCATTAACTATCTCCTAAAATGATGTGCCCAACACAAATGAGAACTTTATTTAGGGACGGAGGGAGTAGTATTCAAGTCAAGTTGTCGCAAAACAAATGCAAAAATAAGTTTGTAATTGTTTAAACCAAAACTACCCAAAAGCATCTTCAACTAATGAACTACAATCTACTATATATAATAACTAGCTTCATAACCCGCCCGATTGGGCGGGTATGCTTCAAAATTTATTATGTGAGAAAAAACAAACAAATATTAATAATTTAAAAAATGACATAATAATGATGTAGCTGTAATGATGATTTGGTCGCAATTCGATACATGAATAAATGTTACATAAAATTTACAAACGAAATAAGACTTCTTTGTAAACGACATATATTTGCTGTTGAATTAGTTTAATTCCCATCTGTGTCACAACAAATGACCTTCAATTCGTTCTTGTTCTTAACTCGTGATACAGCCACATAAAGCTGGCCATGTGAGAATACCGGTTTTTGCAGAAACAACCAACCTGAGACAACGTCTGGCCTTGACTTTTATTAATGGTCATAGCAAAGCATACCTGAACAGGAAACTGCCTCCGATTCAATTTGAAAGGCATCTTGTTGTCGGAAGGGCTAATAACCATTTGAGGGACAACGCAAATTGTACCCACCTTGCCGCCAGATATGATTTTACCCTCGATTATATTTACCCCCATTCATAATATCTGAAGCCTCATTCCGTTGCGCAATCCAGCTTTCTGATCAATATTCCGCATACACATTACCGGAGCACCGATCTTTAACTTCAAGATATGCTGGGGGACACCTGATATTTTTATGCTGTTCAAGAAGTCAGTGGTGTAAAGATCAAGGTTAAACATCGTATCATCTTCATCTGCAGCGGAAACCGAGTCCGTTGACTCGTACGTCTTTTCTTCTCCCGGAATTAATGACAGCATACGTTCGTTTATGAGGTCAACCATTTCGTGCGTGGGAGCAAGAATGGCTCTATCTTGAAAAAAGTTGTGTTGCCATAGATTATCCAGCAAATGAGGGTATGTTTCTCGAATAATAGCCCCAACGTTATCATCAGTTGTTGGAATAAGCATGTTGTCCGGGAACTCTACTGACGATTCACCATCATTTTCACCACCTGTGTTTAGATAATTAGTGAAAAAAATTTATATCAGTAAAAAACCTAGTGGAACGGTTTATAAAAAATTATAAATAAATTAAATACACACCTATAGTGCCGTTGCCAATATCGAGTATCCAATCTGCAAATTCCTTTATTTCTTTTCTTTCAACCTCAGATGCTCCAGAACCCAGCCTCATGTTTACAGTTAAATTGAATACAGTGCAGTGGTCCCAAAGATATGACGCATTGATAGTCGCATGAACCACGTCTTGCCTACAGCCGTTTGGAATAACAGGAAGAATCTGCCGAAAATCACCACCAAACAAAACAACTTTTCCACCAAATACATATTTTGACGGTGTAGAAGGGTCATGCCTGCATATGTCTCTCAGGGTTCTATCAAACGCCTCGAAACAATATTTGTTAATCATTGGTTCCTCGTCCCAGATAATTAGCTTTGCTTTTCGTATCAACTCAGCAAGGTCACCGTCAGCTGATATGTGACACAACGAATCTTCCACCACGTTTATAGGGATTGCAAACCTAGAAAGAGTACAAAATTAGCAATTTTTACGAAAAGTCAAAAATTAAATATTATAATGTTGTGTTCGAGTATAATAAGTACTTGCAAACCTGGAATGAGCCGTCCTACCACCGTCCAACAAAAGGGCCGCAATACCACTTGATGCAACATTCAAAACTATTGACCATTGGGAACGTAATGCAGCAGACATAGTTTTGTACAGGTAAGTCTTCCCAGTACCACCGTAACCATATACGAAGAACATTCCACCCTTTTCATTATTAACGGCGTCCATGACTGTTCTGTAGATACGTTTCTGCTCTGATGTAAGGCTTGCATAAAGAGTTTGATGCTGCTCGCGGAGTTCATCTCTGTTGTACGATTCCTCGTCATATATTAACCGGTTGTAATTATCCATCGTGTACATTTCATCCGGATATGGCATGTTTGAAAAAGACTTCAAACTCTTGTTATTACAAAGGAGCATGTGTTCAATATACGTAAGACATATATTCATCCTTTGTGTGTCAGAAAGTTGTAAATCTGCAAACGTTAAACGATAAGATAATGTTCAGAAAAAATTAATTATGAAACCAAAAACTAGCGATTAAACTGAATAAGCTGTTTTTTCAATATTACCGGCCTGGATCGTTACGCTTTCTTCGTTCAACGTTTAACACATCCTCTGCCAACACACGCCTAGTTTTTTCCCAGACAAACTCGGGACGAGACATACTATCAGTCATGAGGAGCATACCAAAAAAAGAACGCAGATAATCACCCATTCCCCAAAAACTTGCTTCCAACAACCCATCAATGTATTCCTTGTCGTCCTGTAGGAGCCCATGGGCAAAACACGCATCTCTATATGACGGATAAATAACACCGCGCCATTCCTTGAGATCATCCCAGCTTCTCGGACCTTCCACCTTGTTTAGTAATACACGTAAATAATAAACTTCACCCCATGATGGCGGGACATGATGTATACGACCAAGTGTATTTCCTCTTTGTCTTTTGTTCCAAATGCGTTGCTGCTGATTCCAAACGTAAAACTGGGGGATCTCAACATACAGGAGTTTACGGGCGTCTAGATCTCTCTCATTTAGTTCCATCCATGCTATAAACTTGGTTTCGTTAACAGATGATTTATCTAACGCGTAATCAATACTTTCTCTTGCATCAAAGATTACAGGCTGTTCATTCTCTAAATGGAAAGGCAATCGTTCGACTGAAGGTGTCCTTTTATGTATATCAAACTGAAATATACGCCAGGCTGCCTCACACGCTGAAAGATACCTACAATCATAATAATCCTTTATTTCGTCGATCTCTTCGCCCTCCACAGCAACAGTAACCCTGTCTGGCCCTTTGTTGACATACTTAAACAGATATTTTATTGAACAATTTGGTTGCACCATTCTACGTTTATATGGGACTGGTATTTCCTCAGTAGACCTGGATTGTAGGGCACGACATAACCATTGTGCAAATCTATTCCACTTTTCCTTACAGTATTTCCGTCATTTCTCCTCTTATAGATTGCATATCCATTGTCATCGATGACAGTTGTCTCGTTAAACTGTTTTGGGAATTTTTTCGTACATTTGAAATTGACAGTGCATCAATAACATCAATTGATCCGTTCACTTAAAATATCTTATTGATTCACTCATGAACATAACATTCAATTTTAATTTTGAATAATATAAATTGCAACGACAACTATGAAATTTAATTTTAAATGCAACTTACTGGCCAAAGTAGCTACAATATATCTCCTGTGAGCGAGATTCTTCATGAATCCAAACACAAATTGGAAATATTTCCCATAATGTAATTAATTAACTATAAAAGGGAGTAGGATTAAAATGAAGGAAAAAGAAACATAGATATGGAAATATCATAATAGATTAACAAATATTTACCTTGAAAACTAAAACCCTAGACTTAGCGGCGACCCGTAGCACGTGCGCCACATATGGAAGGTGCAGAACCTTGATTTGAAATCTCATATCTGCTTCTTCTGCAACCTCATATCTGTTTCTACTACCGTTGAAGAAACGATTCATCACTATCTTTAAGAAGAAATGATTCACTGCTCAATTAATTGGGAATTAAGCCACTTAATGGCAATTGAAGCCATTCAAAACGACCATGTAAAAAACGCTATTGTCCGATTGCAATATTAAACGGTGGATAATGAGTATTTTGTGGTGAAGCAATAAATAACGGAGGGGGTATTGATTTGGGCCGTTTAATTGTAGTTAAGTAATAAAGGATGGTCCGCTAAATAATTGTAGTTTAAATATAACCGGCTTTGTAAATGAAGCAATCAACTTTTGTAGCCTAGTGGTGGAGCATTTGTATTGCATGCGAGAGGTCACATGGTCGAATCATGTGGCATGCATTTTATATTTTGGTGGTTGGGCTGGAAGGTTTAACACATTTCCCTAATTGGCAAGGGAAGATTAAGACATTTCTTAATAGGAAAGTCCTTAATACATTATAAGGTACTAGTAGGGTACCCGCGCAATGCGGCGGCGGGTACCCTGAAACTTTTTGTTGCGGTGGATAAATATTGTTTGGTTACACTTTTCGTCTAAGAATAATATGGTACATGCGCAATGCGGTGACAATAGTGAGAAACATCATCTTACACAACATGTCTCGACAATTAAAATTCATCAAAATTTAGCCCAACGTGTTCCTTAAACAGACAGAAAGGGAGAAGCATTAAGTTTTATTATACAATGTAGTAAGATAAAAACATATTGACAACTAATAATCTTTAGATGTCTTCAAAAATTTATTAATCCCATAACTTACACTTCATTTCATTTTCATGAAATTCAATTTCAAATAATCAGTTAGATCAAATAAATAAAACATAAAATTGCAAAGATTAAACAAATTAATATTCCCTTTCATGAATTGCAGTGTCAAGGAACCAATTTAGTCATTTTCAGATCTAAAAGAAGGAATCGAGGAGTCTAATATGTATCAGCAAATAAGAGGTTGAAGGAATCAAGTTGAAGGAGTGAAATTGCAGCATTGTTTAAAGAATCGAGGGGCTTGCAAGAACCGAGGATGAAGGAATCGTGGGGCAGATAGTTAACTATTTAGATTTGCCTTAACGTATTCAAAAACTAACATTTAACTGAAGAAAAAAGAGTAGGCAATGTCTGTTTTGGTAGCGGTAACTATCTATTTAGATATGTAGAAAAAGAATTGATCACTAACTAATTTTAGGCAACATTAATTCATGTAACTTTAATAATAGAATTACAAAAATCCAAACCTGATCAACATGTTCCCGTTGTTCAGGAGTAGCATCAGCACCACGACCGAGTGGTGCTATAATCTCAAGGTGCGGTCTATGCCCCCATCCCCGTTTGCTTAAATAGGTTACACCAAAGATCATTTTTTGAAGCCAAACACCTTCCACTTCCACTTGTCGCACATTTGACAACAACCACATATTCAATTTCATCTGGTCTCCTTGTAACTTGGATATACAAGATGTCTTTCAAACTAAACATCAATTCATTTATCCTAAAATTCTATGATTAGGTTATAAAATAATACTACAAAGCCAGAAACTAAAGGGTTCGGTAATGATATAAGTTGATATTCAAAGTTAACAGAGTTAGGGAGATGTTAATACTTATAGATTTCACTGCAAATTAAGTTACCACTTTCATAACCAACATTATATAATAATAAAACGAAATTATAAACACATAAATCAAACCCGAATGTAAATCGCAAACTGACGAGCAACAGTTCTAGGTCTGTAACGGTGATGTTTCTTCACACCTTCAGTTGGTGCAGGTAAGCGAGCAGCCTAAAAAAAACATAAAAATCATAATCACAACTTTGTTCCTCTTAACATGAATGAGATCCAAAAAACATAAATGTTATATGTGAGTTAGGCCTGAAGAAGAAAATGATGCTTTGGTTGCAAGTCGCATCCTAGGGGCCAGCAGACTTACGAGCATTTTGCTTAGTACGAGCCATCTACAATTGCAAAAAAATAGAGAACAATAAAGACTTGCACTACCAGTTTCAGTAACGATATTGTGAGCATAAACACAGGAATGAATGAAGGTAGTGATAAAAAATAAATTCAATTGGGGTTTTACAAGGTACATAAATGAACGAAGAAACCATCTTTTTCACCTTCTTTCTTTAATTATATGAAAATATCATGGTATGAAATTACTTTCTCCTACCAAAACAAACCCTAGTATGAACAACGCTTTCTAAAATATTTGGTGAGAAACCTAAAAACACAATTAATCGGTTAGGTGCATGTATGTGTGAAAGTGAAAGTTTGAATTTAGAAGATGGAGAATTAATGTGATGATGTGCCCAGGGAAGAATAAAAGACATTTTACTTCCCAATGTTTATAATCATATCCAGTGTGTGGAATAGGAAGGGACGGTTTTTTAGCGTGTTTGCAAAGGTACCGAAGCTCTCAAGTTCGATTTTGGCAAAAGACATATTTCTATAATTAGGAATATTTTGGCTGAATTTTTAAGAAGCTAATTATAGAAATGTCTAAATGCTTTATAATATAGTAGACATAGAGATAGAGACTAGGTTAAAACCCACGCGATGCGGCGGCTGCGAACTATATATTACTGGCGATTAAAAGTTCATTGGTTACATATTTTTATAATGAATACAATACATATTTTTCCTTAAATATCCTTCCAAAAAATATAACCCATATCAATTCATTCATAAGTAATCGGGTCAAAATACCAATCTCAAGTTTTATGATAAATGGTTTATTATTATGAACACCAAAATTATTTGAGTTTTATGAACACCATAATCAGATGATAACAAAGAGGACATTGAAGGCCAAAAAACTTAAAATTTTGAAATAACCATAGCTGATAACAAAATGGACATTGAAGGCTAAATCATGGTTGAGTTTTAGTCTGCCGCTATTAGATGTGGGATATGGTTATATAGGGTAATCTTCCCTTCAAACCAAGTAGTCAAATGTTGAGTCTTTGATAAAAAGAAAATATATGCCGCAAAGAATTTGACTGTTGATTATAACCACTTTGAGCCCTAATAATTTCTAGAGTTACAATTAGGTCAACTATAAAATCAACCATTGTGTAATTCATCCATATTTCAAAGCTATCTCGACTTTTTAATCCATTACTGTTTAAATACAGTGTTGGCCAGAATATGCAATGATTAATATAAATAATGATAATAATAATGATAATAATGATAATAATAATAATATGAAAATAGGTAACGAAAAACATAATAGTGACAATAACATAAAATTATGAAGCTTTTAACTTTCCCGTAAAAAAATGGACAGTTAAGCTAAGCTTACTTACAATATCTACAAATCCATTTACCACATGTGCCATTGAGTTAGTTAACCATGTCTCCGCTAATTTTGACTTTTAATTAGTCAATAATGTACACAAGCTTACAAGCTTGAGCTTGTAACTGTTAAAGAGGAAAACATTGATGCTCCAAGAATAATTTATTAGTACATTAGTAGGTTGGTTTTGAAATAAGATATATATGATATGATAGTAAAACATATGCAATTGGAAACCATTAATAATTTATTAGGCAATAACGAAGCTTCAGAATATGTGCCAACCTGTTGCTTTATGTTTGATATGAGAAAATGATATGAGGTTGCTGCAAAACATTATTCAATCAATACTAAATGGTTGAATCATATAACATACAGAACCGCATAAATACCCATTAATATCGTGTTTTACTCACACCAAGGATTCGACGAATAAAAGATTCAAACAAAACATGACACTAAACTCACGAGCAAGCATACAAATAAACGTAAAAAAGAAATTGTTGTAAAAATGAAGAAGTGTAATGACCTAGACTTTTCCCGGTGAGAACAGAGAACTGAAACTCCTTTTCCTTGACTGGATCGAGTAATAGCAGAGCTTAAAGAAGATGAGACCGGCTGTGATTAAGGAGTAATCGGCGTTAGAGATTGATGAGCGGTGGCGGGGGGAGGGGCATTGAAAAAACATACCTAATAGCAGACCAGAATGTATTGATACACTTTCCTCTTATCGGATATGATTTACATGTATGCGATCTACATATGGTAGAAGAAAGAAGGGGAGAAGGGTAGTATGGGTATTTGACAGGGGAAGTCAATTAGGGTTAGTATAAATAAGTTGTTTGAGCAAATAAGAGGCATGTTTTGTTTGGGTAAAGTTAGGAGTAGCTTATCTAGTGTAATTATCTCACTAGTTAATTAGGTTTCCTGTAATTCATGTATTCGTTTACTTCCTTCATCAATTCCATTACAGTTGATCATTTCCTTTCATCTTATTGTTCAATCGATTAGAGTTCTATCAGATTTGTGTTCGATACTACTAAAGTGTATCAATTGGTATCAGAGACTTAATCCATGGCGACCAGATCTAATTCCGCTAGATTAAACAAATTGGAAACATCAATCAATTCAATTCAATCTGATGTGTTTCAGCTACGAGAAATTGAGCAAATCGATTCTGAATCTCACGGTTTTGTTTCTTAATTCGATTCCGTTTCTTAATTCGATTATTGTTAGGTACTAGAAAGTTGTAATAGATAGTCTAGGGGGTAAAGTGTAACATTGTATATATGTTAAGTTTTATTTAGGAAATGGTCCTAACTAACAAGGAATTAAGCCATGGTATAAATACCAAAGTGTAAGGCTTAATTCCTTAACTTTTGCCATTAATCACATTTTCAATTTCCAGCAAAAGCTCTCTCCTCCATCTCTCTTCTTTCTCTCTCTAAAACCCTTTCTTCTCTACCAAGTTTCATCCTAAAATCATCATCTAACATCATTTTATGGATTGATTCAGTGTTATTATGCATTTCAATTGGTATCAGAGCACAATCCACTTGGAATAGATCCAAATCCGTGCTCAATTGATCCATATTTGAAGTTTTTGAAATTTTTTAGAAAAAGAGCTGTGAAATTAATTGTCAAAATTTTTGTTAGAAATTGTTGTTTTTATTGGATAATCATGTTTCTCAATTGATTCTAAGCACATTAGAATCAAATTTCGTTGCATTCCATCAACTACTGACCTCAATTTTGTGATTTTTGTGAAAAACATAAAAACTCAAAAAGTCCACTGATAATCCGAAATTGAAGGCTGATTTTATCTGTTTTGTGTTGTTTAATTGTATCAAACTGTTATAAAAGTAATTTCTAACATTTTGTGATTTGAATCATTACATTTGGTTAAGAATTGAAGAATCTATGGCAAAATTATTAAGTTTTTGAAAGAAAAAAAAACGAACCTGTTCTTCATCAAAATTGCTCGGCTCATTGAAGAACTTCGGCTCGAACACATAGTTCGGCCCAAGTATCAAGTTCGGTCCGAACTAGTACTGAATCTCGGCCCGAAGTAAACACCAACAAGTTCGGCCCACTTGAAGTTCGGCCCGAACTTAATCAAGTTCGGCCCAATCTTCCATAAGTTCGGCTAGGTCACAATCTTCGGCTCTTTAACAGGACTTCGTCTTGAACAATTAATTCAACAAAATCATCTTAATCGGATAAATCAATCGGAAATTGTATCTAAAATTCTTCAACACAAGTCTATATCAATCGGACGTTGTATCGATCAACATAAGTCTATATCAATTGGACGTTGTATCGATCAACACAAGTCTATATCAATCGGCAATTGTATCGAACACAAGTCTCAATCAGAAATTGCAAGAATCGATCAACACATACTTTGGCTATATCCATCAGTCGACTTCCAATCTGATTCCAACAATCATTTAATTTCAATTTCAATTTCAAATTGTTCGACATCAGAGTGTTCGGCCTTTCAATTTCCGTCACAGTTTGAGCAGACTCAAATTCATTTGTTCGGCCTTCAAATCCAAATTCATTTAAAATCCTAGACGAGATTAAAGACTTCTATAATCAACCTGTTGATTCCGACCTAAGAAAGAGTTCGATATTTCAAGAAAGAGTTCGTCTGAGTTTCAGTGATCTTGACCTGCGTTTCATTTAGCTCAGCCCAAATCCTCTAAGTCTTCGGTCACAATTTAATCCCAATTGTGTTTGTGGCCCAGATAATACTTCATCAAATTAAGCCCAACTCCACGGTATGCCCAAATCCAAATTCAGACTATTGATCAAAGAATACATTTAAAGAGTTAATTTTTAAACATTTCGGCCCAACTGTTTTATTCACGGCCCAAAAATTTCATATTAGACCAAAATTGTTTCAATTTCACCGTTTTCATTTTTTTTACCCAAACAACAAATTGTTACATTTTAAACACCAAATTGTTACATCGTAAACACCAAATTGTTACATTTTGTTTAACACGATCACAAATTTTTTTATTTTTTATGTTTAATTTTTAAACACTTTTTAAATCTTAAAAGCAAATTACATTTTTAAATACAAGGACTTTTACCCCTAATTTCAAAAATATGGATAAAGATCTTGCCAATGCGATAAAAGCTAACAAATATTATAAACAAATGGAGATTAAGAAAGTGTCAGCTAAAGATGAAGAACAAATAGCAAGTTTGTGCAGTATGCCAAGACAGAATACTGAGGGTTCTGATAGATTCAATGAAGAGAACAAGGAAATTGAGATAATCAGTACTTTTTCATCAAACTCTGATAATCCCACTGAACTGAGTGATGACCTGGTTGTTCCACAAAATGATGAAAATGAGGTACACTCTTCTCTTTTTGACTCTTTTCTATCTGACTCAGACACTGACAAATCAGAGAAGTCCTTGTTTAATGAAAAACTTTTTCTTAAAATTGATGAGAAATCACAACTGACAAAACAAATTACTTCTTTAGAATCCGAAAAGGAACAACTTTTAAATGGTTTAAGTGATTTAAGTCAATGTTCTCTTCAAATAACTCAAGTAAACAAGGAATTACAAAATCAGTTGTCTACGTCAAAATCTTCTTTTCAATTTAAGATTTCTGAATTACAAGAAAGTTTACAAAAACAAGTAAACACAACTAATGAATCAAATGCACAAATCTCAAAATTAAAGGCAGAAAATTTAACCTTTCGTCGTCAACTTGAAACTCTTGTTCCTCAAGTCAATCAAAATAACCTTTCAAATCAAAAAACACAAGAGTTACAACAACAATTATCAACTTTTCATGCTACTCACACCAGTGAGGTAAATCGTCTAAATCACATTATTAATACAAAAAATCTTGAAATTTCTAACCTAAAAACCATGAAAACGGTGTTGAGTGATAAAGACGACTCCAAGCAGCTGATAAATGACTTGGCGAATCAACTAAATCGACAGCAAACATGGATGAAGTCCGCAGACACCAAGATAAAAGACTACCACGAACAGTTGAAGACGGCTGACATCGAAATTCAAAAATTGAATGAACAAATCAAAAACATAACAAACAATTTTAAAAAGGAAATCGATGAACAATCAGCAACCATACACAGTCTTACTGTCAAGAAAGAAAATGCTGAAGAACACATCTCTAAACTAGAGCAGACGATTGTGAAAGCTGGCCACACTGAACAAACGATAAAATTAAATCAGCCAAAAGAGTTCAGATCTTTCAAATCAAAAGTAGGTCTCGGAGCTGAGAACTCCCGTCCTCTGGAAAAAGCTGCTGATGTTGTTCCCACACTATACAATTACGATTACATGAACTTGGGAATATGGTAAAACTTTCTTCATATGCCGGACGAGGAAGCAGAAATCGAGAAGTTCAACAGAGAAAAGAAGGAACACGCTCAAATCAGCTTTAACTATTCTGAATTGAACTATACATATGAAAAGAATAAAGCAAATTTTGAAAACAATGAGTACTTCCCGATTGTCACTCCAGAAGAATTTTCCATCTCTGAAAATGAAGTTTTAAAACAAACAATTGAACCAAAGCTTTATGTTCCACCGTTGATTTTAGAAAAGAAAATTGTTCAACTTGAATCTGAAATTGATGAAACCCACAAAGCATTTGACAAAGAAAAGGAAAATCTTCAAACAAAAATACATAATTTAGAGGACACCATTTTAGAATTAAAAACTACAACGAACAATACTGTTTCTCAAAATTCTAAAGCCTCTTTATTAGGACCAGCACCAACAAACCCAGTTCCAATCATCTTGAGGAGAAACTCTAATTCACCTGTCCTAAATGCTTCCATTAGTACTTTAGAGCCTCGGAGCAAGGAGCCCAAGCCCAATGGAGTCAAAGGAGATGTGCAGTCTAAGAAGCCGAGTTCGTCTAAGTCTAGCACGCCTAAGAAGCCTTGCGCGCTTAAGAAGTCTAGACCATATACGTCTTCAGTTTCTTCTTCCACTGTTAAAATTAACAATAACAACTCCAAAAAATTTAACTCTCCGGCACTTGCATTTGGAACTGTGTATGATGCTTCTGTTTATCGTCCTGTAAATTACCCACCTGATTTTGGTAATGTGTGTGTCAAATCTGAAAAACTTGGTAAAAAGATATTGAGAGATAAATCTATAAATAAACAAAATTCTCAGAATGATGATCGATTTTTTGTTAAGCTAAATGCTCCATGTGGTTTAAAAATCAATGTTTTCCATAAATCTGGTAAAATTATAAAATCATGCAAAACATGTTTTCCACAACCATGCAAGAAATCTGTCTCTCATCCACACAAACCAAATAAAAAAGGTTCATCTTCACATGCTTCCAAAAAGGCGAAGAGTTCTTCCAAAACCCCACCAATCTCTGATAAACACTCGTCTTCTCGTCGCAAAGTTTCTCGAGGATCTTCCGCACCTAAGCCAAAGTCTTCAGGTTCCTCAAACAGCGACAACAAAACAACGACCAAATCTTCAACGTTTGTGAAATACACATGGATCAAAAATGAAAAATCTCATTGGATTATCCAATCCTCTGAAAAATCTTTAAAATGGGTAGTTAAATCCACAACCTCTGAACTGCCTCCTTGCAGTTCTCCAAAGCTCTAAATTAATCTTAAAACAATTTTACATAAAACATCTGTCACTAATCGTATAGGACCCATACATAATTGGGTACCAAACATGTTTTAATTGTTTTATGTAGAATTACCAGAAAGGTGTTTGGAGTTTGGAGGATGACTTATACATAATTCAGTGTATAACTCGCATTTCAACAGAATGGCTTATGCACACGTCAGTGTATAACCCGCGCTTCAAAGCAATGGCTTTCAAGTAAATCAGCTTGGAACCCGGTCTTCAACGAACAATGGCTTCTGATCAAAACAGATTCAGAACCCGCTCTTAAAAGAAACCACAAATCTCAATCAAGCTTAACCGCAAAACCTCTCCTTCAACCCTCCAACGATGTATAAGGTACGTCCTTCGATCTCAAAACTTGTCAATTACTTTTGTTTTGTCGAGGGGGGGAAATATTAATTATAGGGGGAGAATTATTATTTCTAGGGGGAGAAAATTCAGAAAAACAAAAACAAAATACCCAAATAAAAAAAGTTTTATGTTTGTAACGTTCATCATAAGTTGTTGTAATATCCGTAAACGATCTCTTTACTAGTTCTCTAGTAAAGATTGCATCTGTTTATTACAAATTCTTTTAATTCTCGTTACTTACTACTTCAAAAGACATACCTTCCCATGGTTTGCCAGATCCGGCCACACCTTCCCAGGGAAATATTTCAGCCAACTGGTGAATGTGAGGGTTTAGGTCTAGGGTATAGTAATAGGTGAGTGCAAGGTAATGTGAAAACATGATAAATCAAAGAAAACACACCTTATGAGTGCATCCAAACCGAAAACAAACCGGATCAAAGAAAACACACCTTATGAGTGCATCCAAACCGAAAACAAACCGGGCAACCAATTAAATAGGTGATCATTCATTCGTTGAATGTTTCACTAGACTTTACTGGCCCAGTAAAGCAAATGCACGCCACCACCAACTACTCAAATTCCTCTCAACAGGGATTTGTTTCATTTCATCAGGGGACGTAGCACAAAAGCTACTGACTACTCATTCGGAGTATGTCGGTATTGAATAATAATAACCTCCTGCCCCGGGTTAAGTCTCTTTGTATGCACGGTGTGTCTAGTTCTCACCCCCAAGAATATTTCCAATATAGGACACCTGCACTACAAACATGGATCTCCGTGAATCCATCGGAACACTCGTAGTGGCATCACAATCTGATGTTTCACGAGGATCGAGTGGAAATCCTGCTAGAGCTAAAATCACGCCAACTCTAAACGCAGGTCACACATTTGAACCAACGGTTGTGCAAACGACTACCGATTCATACCGTGTGCTAACGGATACTCTAAGTGAGTCCGGTGTTACCTAAAATCCATGTGAAACTCCTAAAACGAAACATCTTCAAAAAGCTGATTAAAATGCACATGAGCGTAATAGTCCACTCTCAAATTACTCCTATGATCTGCTAAACCCAGCATGATCTTCCCCGGAGCCACCGACAATATAGGAACTAAAAAGTGAGGGTCCCTAGGTCTAGGTGAGCAGAATCAAGTATCATGGGATCTTGATTGGGGTGCGCTGAGGTAAAAATTGAGAGGGGGTATGAAGTATGGGGTGCAAATCTGCTTATCACATGGTAAAAATAAAAACGGGGGTGTGGTTGAAAAATGAAAAAGTGAGTTGAGTGAGGAGCGTGTGTGAAAGGGTTAAAAGAAAACGGAAAACCCTCCCTAAACCGAACAAATGACCGGGTAACCTCATCTATATCAGATTGCATATGTTGCTTTCTGATTAAGACATCATGGACCCAGTGATGCAATGCACAACCCCCACTGACCACTCAAGTACAAAAAGTACTTGTTTCAAAATCACGGAGATAACCACATCCACTATCGACATCTCATTTGGAGATTGTTGATATTGAAAAAGAGGACCCACCTCCAGTCCTCGCCTTCGTTTGTCCACATATAGAGTCTAGAACCGAATTAAATTTCTCTAGGACACAGGCACTCTACCAAGCATATCTTTGAGATATTGCCGGAACATTCATAGTGATACCAAAATTATTGGTATTCCACGATGATTGAATGAAAATCCTACCAGTGCTAACATCAATGCCAACACTGAACGTAGGTCACACAGTTTCTGTAACTATTGTGCTAACAGGCAATCTATGTTATCCTGGGTTACCCTGATACATTCTTGTGCGAAGATCAGACGACCGTACTCCATTCTTATCAACAACGGTCACTATGTCTGATAGAAAATCTGATGACTGTACTTCAATCTTATCAACAACAGTCAATAAATCAGATAAGGGATTCTATGACCGTACTCCAACATTATCAACAACGGTCAGAAAATCCACAACATATCAACATTCCGCACTGCTTCAACTTCAACAAACATCAGGAACCAAGGATCTGCAGCAAATCGACAAACGCCACAACTTCAAGAAAGGACTTCCGCTGCTAACCGCTCTATCTATGGGTCTACATTCAGTCGATTTGCATGAAGTCTTCTGGAATACTTTATATTGGTTGAAAAGCCGATTAAAAAGTATGTCTGTCACTGATGATTAAAGGCTGATGTTGTTTTATCAACATAACTGCTCAACGGTTCAATTCTCAGCTCCAGCCTTACAAACACAGAAGTCTTCAAAGATATGCAACCTAGTCTACTATTACAAAGGGGGAGATTGTTATGTACCAGAAAGTTGTAATAGATAGTCTAGGGGGTAAAGTGTAACATTGTATATATGTTAAGTTTTATTTAGGAAATGGTCCTAACTAACAAGGAATTAAGCCATGGTATAAATACCAAAGTGTAAGGCTTAATTCCTTAACTTTTGCCATTAATCACATTTTCAATTTCCAGCAAAAGCTCTCTCCTCCATCTCTCTTCTTTCTCTCTCTAAAACCCTTTATTCTCTACCAAGTTTCATCCTAAAATCATCATCTAACATCATTTTATGGATTGATTCAGTGTTATTATGCATTTCAATTATGTTTGTAATCGATTCTGATATTGTTCCTTAATTCAATTCGGTTTCTGATTCCGTTCCGATTCTGTTTCTATTTCGATTTTGAGCTCATCGGCTATTGAAATTGAGATTATCGATTCTGAAAACCATGGCGTCACAAAGCAATTAGGTGTGCGTATTGTTGAAATTGAAGTTTCGATTCACTCGATTCAATCATAAGTAATTCAGCACGTGATTTGATTCGATTCAGTTGATTCAATCAGAAGAAATTCAATTCGATTCAGAGCATCTTGTTCGATGACGACCAGAACTACAAATACTCGTTTGGATGATTTGGACATTTCAATCTCTTCAATTCAAGCAGACGTGTTCCAGTTGCGTGAATCAACTCAAGCTCAAAATGAGCGAAATGAAGTGATGATGAAGCGATTAGAAGAGCTGATACAGAAACGATCGTCGACATTAAAAGCTTGTCCGTATGAAGCTTCTCCATCGGTACGTTCTCATAACGAAAACAACTCAAGCGATGGTTCTCGTTTCTTCAAAGGAAGACGTCTAGAACTTCCGATTTGTGATGGCAACGATCCATATAGCTGGATTTGGCGTGCAGAGTGGTATTTCTCATTGAACAGATTAACAGAGGAAGAACAGTTGGAAGTTTCTGTGATTGCTTTTGAAGGCGATGCTCTGCTTCGTTATCAATGGGAGCATAAACGTGTTCCAATTCAAATTGGAGAGACATGAAGATGATGCTATTGCAACATTTTCGTTCTGATGCTAATGGAACTTCATGTGAACAGTTTCTAGCCTTAAAGCAGGAGAGTACAGTTGCTGAATATGTTAGACAGTTCGTCAATTTAGCTGCTCCATTAGAAGGAATATCAGAAGAGATTTTTCTAAGTCACTTCATAAATGGATTGGATCCGAAGATCCGATCAGAGGTACGATTATTGAATCCTGTAAACTTGAATGTGGCAATGGAATTGGCTGTTAAAGTTGAAGGATGGAACAATACGATTAATAAGTTCAATATGATGGCTGATTTATTTCATAAGAAATCCATCACTGTGATTAACAATGATAATGAGAATCGATTCTATAAATCAGATCTGAGTAAGGATAGTGGAATCAAAGAGAAAAGTAGTTCTTCATTTCACAGATTCACTGATGAGGAGTTGCAAGTGAATAAACCCATTTCTCAAGAAGGCCATGGGGTTTTGGTGGAATTAGATGAAGAGGAAATTTCTTTACAATTGGAAGAAACAGTGGACACAAATGTCACCATGAATACGGTAGAAATTGGTCCACCGGTGGCTGTGAATCCGAATTCTATTGTGGGGTCATCCAACCCTAAAACAATGGAGACTCGAGTTGATTGGAAAACTCGGGTCATGAAATTTCCATGTGGATCAGAAACATTGACATTAAGGGGTGATCCATCACTCGGGAGGTCAAGGGTTTCATTAAAAGCTATAAGTAAAACCCTTGCACAAGGTCACGGGAAATTGGTGGAATATGGACTTTTAGAAAAGGAAGATGAGAATGTGCATGAGTTGGGTAAAGATGAGCAAGAAATACTGCAACAATATTCTCACATATTTGAAATGCCTAATGTACATTCGCAAAAAGATGAAAGTAAACACTTGATACAAGTGATGAGATGTTGGATGATATTGTGTTGCAATTTCTTAATTGCCACCTTGAGTACAGGGTGGAAGTTTTACGGGGGGTATTGATACACTTTCCTCTTATCGGATATGATTTACATGTATACGATCTACATATGGTAGAAGAAAGAAGGGGAGAAGGGTAGTATGGGTATTTGACAGGGGAAGTCAATTAGGGTTAGTATAAATAAGTTGTTTGAGCAAATAAGAGGCATGTTTTGTTTGGGTAAAGTTAGGAGTAGCTTATCTAGTGTAATTCTCTCTCTAGTTAATTAGGTTTCCTGTAATTCATGTATTCGTTTACTTCCTTCATCAATTCCATTACAGTTGATCATGTCCTTTCATCTTATTGTTCAATCGATTAGAGTTCTATCAGATTTGTGTTCGATACTACTAAAGTGTATCATGTTGTTAAACAATGAAATCAAGATTAAAATTACCAAACACATAAGGATTGACCAATGAAGTTATGAATACTGGTCCATGTAGCTCTGCTTCCCGTCATAATATTGGTCCCTGTCGCACTGCTTCCGGTAAATGCAATCTGTTTTAAGAACAATTAACTTTAACAAAATCTTGTATTAAAAAAATGAAACTAATGGTAATTGTACCATACCAATATCTGGGTGAGAAGCCAAAGAACCGGCTTATGGATTTTTCCTTTGGAATCACCACTGATTCTTGATCATCAAACTGCAAAAACCACCAGACGATATGAAGTTTAATATGCTGCCAACATAACGGAAGAACTTGAAATTCTACTGTGTGAAACTCAATATCTGAATATCATATTTTGGCTCTCCGGAGCTTTGACTTAACCATTTTAAACAAGTAATCGATCATAAATTACAATAGTTTGCCAAATAATTAAAAACCTATGAAACATGTATAGATGTAAACTAGCAGGTACCCGCACGATGCGGCGGCGGGTACCCTATGTTACTATATTTTACGGCGAACAAATATTGTTCTTTTAAATGTGTTTCTATGTACAGCTTAATGAAAGATAATGCATTTGAATCAATCTTAGCGTTGATCAAACAGGGAGCTACTCACATTTCACTAAATGACGGTTTTACACTTTAATTATTTCTTATTGTAAAAAACCCAACCCCATCAGGCCATCATCAAACTCACTTCTCCAGTTGATCAAATCGTGTCTCTAATTTATCCAATTATCCTTTATACCCGCCAATTAACCCTTTTCCATTCATTCATCAACTATGAACAAATTCACTAAGAAGAAAAAAAGGTGTCAGGGCTCTTAAATTACCATCTCTTCCATGTTTCGCATATTTCACTTTTAGACGATCCAATTGTTCAGAGAGACAAAGAAGAGAAAAAACAATGAGTAAACCTTTTTTGCAATTAACTATTTCTATGAATAACAATAACAATAACAGAGATATCATGTTCAAAATACATATATGAATAACCCTTTTTTGAAAGAAACCAAATCGCCGATGTTTCGTATATTTCACTTTAATAGATGCATTCAACAAAGCAAAATACCGATCAACAAAAAGAACCATACTTTATCCTTTTCGTTGTTTCTTAACAGAACTCACGTTCTATTTTTTTTTAAATTTATTAAAACCAAGAAATGTAAAAGAGAAAAAAACTCAAATTCCACAAGATACAAAAAGCAATAGATTTGACGTTTAAATCAACAAGAAACAAGATAAAGAGATATTTAAGCTATACACACAAGAATTACAACCACTTAAAAATGAAAAAGCTTATCTGATGTAAAGATTTAAGTACCCAACCTTAAATGCATTAATTGTGATTAATAATCACAACCAAATTGTGGAAATGAAGCATTTAAGAGCACCTGATTGATTTTGTATGTGGGGCCTTTTGTTCCTGAATTACTTATTGCAGTATTATTCCACCTATCCTATCACCTAAACAAATTAGAAGAACTGACTGATGCATATTCTTGAAGAATGGAAATATGTGGACCTGTTTCGTAATGTGAGTTCAAGGTTAAACCCGTTTGGTAATATGGGTTCAGATTGAACCTGTTGTGAGGTCTATAAAAAAAATCATCTTTGCTTTGTCAACAGGGAGCAATCTTGAAGACGGGGGAAATGGCAATAGTGGCCTTTTTAACGGCTACAATATCACCATCAATCTGCCACAAGGTTAAAAAAACTCAAGAACAAACAAACTAATTCAGATTTCAAATTTAATGAAGAACAAAGTCTAAAATTAGTTTCTTCACAAAACAATGCAATTTAATCATCAGTTAGGGAACTTACAGATTTGGGTTTTTGAGATTGAGGGAGGAAAGTTATTTGTGAACTTGCTGCCATGTTTGAAGAAGACAGAGAAGAGAAGCTTCAAAACAACTAATATCAACTTCACGGATGAAAGCTATCCGACAGTCGTTTATAAATTAGACAACTTGAAGCAGGAGACTGTTGTATTTATAGGGTGAATAAATGTTAAAGGTTTAAGAGCATGTGAACATGCTAATTTCTTGAATAAAGGAAATGGTAGTTTCGAGGTGGGAATTTGAACAGGCTAATTAAAGAATCGAGGTAATCGGCAGGTTTTAGGTAGGAATATTAACAGCCGGCGGAAAATTCAAATGGGGATGGGGCCGTAGATTTAGGTCCACTAAATGATGTGCCTGGTGAATTGTTTAATACTTATTTGTTTAGTATTACAAACGCCGATGGAGCGTAGGTCAGGTGGTTAGCACCTTGGTGTTTAAACTGGAAGTTCTGTGTTCGAAACTCGGCTGACGTATTTTTTTACTCAAAATAATTAAAATCCAAAAATAGAAATTGGCTGAATTTTAAAAAGGCTATTTAGGGAAATGTCCTAAATGCATTATAAGTAGTAGAGATTAGGTGTTTTGATCATACCAAAAATGAAATGGATTGACGATTGTGGTCGCTGATCTGTATGGAAAAGGTCAATTCTTTATATACACATTAACATTTTAACAAACACTTTGGTGTGCATATACCATTGTTAGAGGCTTCAACCAGATTTCCCCTAAAACAAATATGCAAGAACAAAGAACAAATTGAAATAGGAAATTTGTAAACGCAAATTGCAATCTGATAAACACAAATTAAGACAAAAAAAAACTGACCTTGTTTGCGATCGGGTCTCTTTTCAGCGGAACAAGATGCGTGAGGTGGAACATCTGATAGAACTGAATCAAAAGTATTTGAAATTTAGGGTTCTTGAAGGGTTTTAATGAAATGTTACATTGTTTCGTGTGAGTTTGAAGTAAATTGGTTATATCCAAGTTTATTTTAAACGGGATATTAAATGATTCCATTAATTTTTATTCAGTGCATTTTATAAACTTAAAAGAGCACATCATACTCTCAATTTTGGATGGAGAATTTTATAAGGAAAAGGGTTATTTTGTTTAACTTTAGTTTGATGGTTTGTTTTACAGGTTGTTGGGTCTCATATGTTGTAACCAATAGTCTAGAGATCATTTGTGTAATTAGTCAAATCTAGGTCTAGGTATAAATAGAAAGTAGTAACCTAATTGTCTTAACATTTGCCCTAAATTGTAATCTTTCCATCCATAGCAAAGTGTTCATATTCTTAAATCAATCTAAATCTTCCTAATTTCTACTTGTTATTGCTTAATCCATTGATTGTTCTTTGAAATCATAATCTAAAATTGGTATCAGAGCAAAAGTCTCATTAGATTCGATCCAAATCAGCTGTGATTAAGCATATTTTTGAAGTTCTTGATGGGTTTTTGAAGAGTTTGAAGAAAAAGTTGAAGAAAATCAATTTCAATTCAAAATCGAATGTATGATTCAAGTTTTTGATAGTATAACATTGTTCTATTACTGATTTCGAGCAAATCAGTAGCAAATTTCATATTAAAATCATCAAAAACAAGGTTTAATTTCGTTTTTAAAAGTTCAAAAATGAAGAACATGAAGAACACAATATTTTCAGAGCTTTAAAGCTAAAATAGAGAAAATCAGAACTTGTTTTCGAAAAAGGGTTTGAATAGGATTGTAGGTAATTGAAAATCGAACGTTTTGCAAAAAGAATCACTCGATTTGGTTAAGAAATGAGCAAGTTATGATGATTTTAGTGAATTTTTGAAAAATCAAGATCTGATCTAAAAGTGTTCGGCTGACAAGTTCGGCTCGAAGTTCGGCTCGAAGTTCGGCTCTGACAAGTTCGGCCCGAGGATTTACTATTCAAAAATCCCAATACATCGTCGTTTTATTTAAAGAAAAGCTGAAATACAGTCCAAATACGACGTCGTTTTATTCGAAAGTACATAAAGCAAAAAAGCTGACACATGTTCTCTCACCTCTCATAGTATAATCGTCTCTCTCTTTACTCATCAATTGCATTTCAATCACACTCTCTTTCATCTGGTATATCTCAACACTCAAAACCATATTTTCCGGCAATTTTTCTTCTTGTCCGCTCAGTTCAAAACCGGTCACCGCCTGTTTACACCATTGTTTCCAATAAGCTTTCTTCTCCGGCGAATTCTTAAATTCCGGCAAACGACTCACTCCGTCGAACACTACAACTTCACTCACATATCTCCTTCGACACCGAAACCACCTCCGAATCTACACCACCGCCATCCTTCAAACTTCAAACCTGAAGCTCCAACGTCACCGCTGCTAACTAACGTCACCGGAGCCATCGTCAACGATTCATCGTTCTCATCATACCAGTCATCGGTAATCAGTTGAATCCATGTTCGCCGACTGCTGCTCCAACTCCACCATCTTCTCTTTGGCAAGAATATAACCACCACAGTCCATCTCCGCCGCTGCTCTTCGACTGCCAACCCATCATCTTCTCCGGTGAGGGATTGAAGTTTTACGCCGCCTACCTCCACCATTAATCTGCAACTCCGGCGAGTTCTCTTTCCTCAGTAATCATCTCCATCACCATCTCCGTAAATCGATACCACAACCACCAACAGTCACCACCATCAACTCCGTCGTTCTCCGATCATCTTCTCCGGCGACTTCGTATTAGCTCGATCACCGCGGATATCCGTCACCGACGCCAGAAATCATCTCCGACCACCGTCACACCGCCATCACCTATGTCGTACTTCGCCATCTTTGTTGTGCTCCGACGAACCCCACAGCTATTTTCAAACGTCTACCATCTATCTCCGGCAACCGTAAACGTTAACATTCAATTTTCTCCGACGACTTTCTTCAATATTACGATCATTTAATTGTCATATCCATGTGAAATCAGAATTAATCAAAACACCCACAAGTTTAAAGGAAAAATGGATTCCGAAAACTACAAAATCTCAAATAATTCCCCGAAAATTATTTGAAAGTGAAACATCGAGTTTCAATTTTTCTTGGAATTCCAAATCTTTACATCAAATCGATACAACTTATCAATGGTTTCATTCTAATACTAACACCATTGGACCCAAACAAAAATGGGTACCAAAAGTTGTATGATTTGTTTTTGCAGGAAAATGACTTATACACAATTCAGTGTATAACTCGCATTTTAGCGAAGAAATGACTTATGCACACATCAATGTATAACTCGCGCCACAACAGAGTGACTTATACACACTTCAGTGTATAATTCGAGCTTCATCAGTATGGCTTGTGCACACTTCAGTTTATGACCCGTGCTTCAAAGAAATGGCTTTTAAGTATCTCAGCTTGAAACCCGGTCCTCAACGGTCAATGGCTTCTAATCAAATCAGATTCAGAACCCGCTCATAACCAGAAAGCATTAAGCTCAATCATACGTAACTGCAAAAACTCTTCTCCACCCCTTCACTGATGTTTAAGGTACATTTCTAACCGAATAAAATTTTAGATACCTTTGTTTTGTCGAGGGGGAGAAATATTAATTCTAGGGGGAGAATTATTATTTCTAGGGGGAGAAAATTTGAAAATACAAAACAACCAAACCTTTTTCTGTTAGCAACGTTAATCACAAGTCGGTGTAATATCCGTAAACGATCTCTCTACTAAAACTCTAGTAAAGATTGCATCTGTTTATTACAAAGTCTTATGATCCTCGTTGCTCAAAAATCTCAAAAATCAAAACAGAACCTAAAAGGTAAGTGTGTTAATCCAAAATCGTTTTTGATTGCAAATGTCATTATAAGTTGTTGTAATGTTCGTAAATGATCTCTTTACTGAATTTATTCAGTAAAGATTGCATCTGTCCATTACAACTCCTTTTAATTCCTGTTGCTTTCGATCTTAACTTCTTCATTCAAAATCAAAAACGTTTTACATGTAACGATAGTTATAAGTTGTTGTTCTATCCGTAATCGATCTCTTTACTGAATTTATTTAGTAAAGATTGTATCTGTTTATTACAACTTCTTTTAGTTCTCGTTACTTACTCTCTCAAATATTTTAAATGACAAATTTTTCATTCAAAATTCGATCTTCACATCAAAATCTTTTGTTAGAACTGTATTTGGTTAGGCTTAGATATTATTCGTAAACGATCTCTTTACTGAACTTATTTAGTAAAGATTGCATCTGTTTAAGATCTTAGCTTCATCAATCTCTGTTCTGACTATTAAAATTGATCGATTTCAAATGCTGACTAAATTGCACATGAGCGTTATAGTTCACTCTCAAATAACTCCTATGATCTGCTAAAACCAGCATGATCCTCCCCAGGAGCCACCTACAATATAGGCTATACTGTGAGGGTCCTTAGGTCTAGGTGAGCTGAATCAAGTATCATGAGATCTTGATTGGGGTGAGCAGAAAAATTGAGAGGGGGGATGAAGAATGGGGTGCAAGTCAGCTAATGAAATGAAACGAGGGAGTAGTCGAAAAGTGAAAAGGTGTGCTAGTGTGAAGAGCGTGTGACAGGGTTAAAGAAAACGGAAAACCCTCACCTAACCGATTAAAAAGCTGGGTAGCCACATTTTCATCAGATTGCATATGTTGCTCTCTGATATTTAAAAAGTCATCATGGACCCAGTGATGCAATGCACAACCCCACTAGCCACTCAAGTACGAAAAATACTTGTTTCAAAATCACGGAGATTAACACATACACTATCGGCATCTCATTTGGAGATTGTTGATATTGAAAAAGAGGACCCACCTCCAGTCCTCGCCTTCGTTTGTCCACAATTGAGTCTAGAACCGATATATCAAACACCATTAGGACACAGGCAAACCACCAAGCATATCTTTGTGATATTGCCGGAACATTCATAGTGATACCAAAAATATTGGTATTCCACGATGATTGAATGGAAATCCTACCAGTGCTAACATCAAAGCCAACACTGAACGTAGGTCACACAGTTTCTGTAACTGTCGTGTTAACGGGAAATCTATGTGATCCCGGGTTACCCTGATTGAATATGGTGCAAGGATTTGATGACCGTACTCCAACATTAACATCAAGGGTCTGATAATGAAATGAAAATTACTAGATCGTACTTTCATGTCATCAACGGTCAAGATGAATTAAACGACAAGAAGATTAGACCGTATTCCTACACTACCAACAATGTTACAGAAGTCAAATGATAAATGTGATGACCGTATTGTAACCTTATCAACAACGGTCAAGAAATCAAATGATAAACAATAGGACCGTTCTTTTACGTCATCAACAACGGTCAAGGAATTAAACGATAAAACAATAGACCGTATTCCTACATTATCAACAACGGTCTGGGTTTAAATGAGAAAATGTGTTATATATTGATTATTACAAAAGATGTATAATCATTATTCAACACATTTGTATCAATGGGCTTCGTCATATTCAACTTATATTTTCTCCTTAAATCGAAGATTATTCTTAATTCAAACTCACAAAACTTCACACTTACATGATGAATCAGATAAATCTTATTCATCATGAGGGGGAGAAGATACATTACATAAATTCTTTTTATAAAGAATTTATACTTTCAAAGAAAAATTCTTCTAAAGCTCAATATGCGGGAACAAATTTAGGAGTTTCTTACAATATTATGGAGATTATCGACACGTTAGCCCAGTTTACTCCACATTAATAAGAAATATGCACCATTTGAGGGGGAGTAAACAGTAAACCAAAGATCCAACGAAGGTATCAAACAACTTCCATAGTCGAATTTGTTAATTCGTTCACCGGGGAGTAAATATCAGAATGTTCAATCCAACTCCCGTGAGGAAATAGTTGTTTGTTCGAGGGGGAGCGTAACCGTTATCAACATTTTACCTCAACAACAATTATCAAGAATCAAAGATCGACATAAAGCCACAAACTTCAAGAAAAGACTTCCGCTGTTAATCTCTCTATCTTTATGGGTCTTACTTTTAGTCGATCAATATGTATCTTCAGTCAAAAGTCTTCAAAATATATCTTGTTGGTTGAAAAGCTACAAGAATTATTCATTTTCATAGGTTAACAAAGCTCAAGCTGATCCTGATACATCATTATTCAACGAAACATCTACAAGGTTCAGCTTTTGCTCAAGATGAAGACTTCGAAGATACGCCTCCCAGACTATTGTTACAAAGGGGGAGATTGTTGGGTCTCATATGTTGTAACCAATAGTCTAGGGATCATTTGTGTAATTAGTCGAATCTAGGTCTAGGTATAAATAGAAAGTAGTAACCTAATTGTCTTAACTTTTGCCCTAAATTGTAATCTTTCCATCCATAGCAAAGTGTTCATATTCTTAAATTAATCTAAATCTTCCTAATTTCTACTTGTTATTGCTTAATCCATTGATTGTTCTTTGAAATCATAATCTAAAATTGGTATCAGTTCTTATTTTGTTGATGTGATTTTAGACATTCATTATTTGTTTGGAATGAATAATGTATGATTTTTTTATTTTTTATTTTATGGCAGGAAAGAAGTTTGAGTTTATTGAAGCTGGAGGGTATGTCTCTCTAGTAGTATTAAGTAGAGTAGGTTGGAATTTAGGTGTGAACGTACAGTTTGGGTTCGTTTTGGATTATTTAAATATGATAACCGATCGATTTATGTTAATTTGGTTATGAGTTACAAGAAGGTCAGTTTTTCGGTTAATTGGGTTTGAACCATCTACTTGGGCTCGGGCTCAAAAGTGAGCAAATTGTTTTTGGCCTAATGGTGGTGATACTATTAAAAAGAATCCAGATAAACATATAAATATTATTTATATGGTAATTTTAATGGGGAAATTTTATTTGCAGCTAGCTCCACTCGTGCAGCCAAAGGATACAAAATATTAAATACGGGCTAAGTTATAAAAATTTAAATATAAAGGACTGAGCATGTAGTTTATTTCAAAAAAAGCTTTAATTGGCCCTAAAACATGTTACCATTTTTAAAATTAATATTTAAAAGATTCTGTAAATCAAAATGGTTGGGGGGAATTTGATCTGATTTTCTACATGATAGTTAAACTTTACCAAAATTTAGCTTTTAGAAAACCCAGAACCGAAGTACTATTGTTCGGTTAATGGTTCGGTTTCTGCTCACCCTAGTGGCATTTTGACATATTTACTGATAAATTGATCAATTTGGGCTGTGTTTTTTTTCTTTCAAAAAGGTTAATTATGCAAGTCATCTAAATCCTAGAGTAACGTTTTTAATGCACACTACCTCCTAAATCATACTCCCTCTGTCCCACAAAAAACTTCTCATTTCAATTTATATTTTTGTCCCACAAAAAACTTCTCATTTCCCATATTTGATGGGCTCCACACAACAAAAAACTATTATTACTAAAGATCTCACCACTAATATCCACTAACTATCTTTCTCTCTCTAACCCAACCTTATATTTTAATCAAAATTATTATTAATGACCCCACCACTAACTATCACCTAAAAACTTGTGCAAAAACCAAATGGAAAGTTTTTTGTGGGACAGAGGGAGTATTATTTATCCACATATGTAGATTATTGATATAATTGTAACCAACCCATCATTCTTACCAACTCAAATTTTTAGTGTTTAAAAAAAACACGATGAAATATGATACTAAATTGATCATTTTTGTAAATTCAATATATCATAGTGTCCGTAGAGTAATAGAAGGTCTAATGAACCAAGTTAAGGTTAATAAAATGTATTTTGACCTAATAAGAGGGTGTTTGTAAATTCAATATATTCATAGTGTACTTATGCATAACATCGTAAACCATATACCCGAGTTCAGTGAAGAAACGAAAATATGCAATCCTCTATGATTTGTTGACTATCAAATGAGCCACAACGATCCAAAACCCAAGAATGAATCCACACACCATGCTTATAATGAAGCCCCAATCGTCATCTTGGTGTGAATCAGGTACTTCAACTTGTACAAAACTATTGGTTAATGGAGCTCCATAAAGTTTGTTGCCAAAAAAGCATTAAAGCTTTGAAGGTGAGTACTTGTTGGGATTCTTCCGCTCAGATTGTTGTAGGAGACGTTGAAGCTAAGCAAAGAAGTCAAACTTGACAAGCAAGTTCCCCTTGTTAACTGATAGATCAAGAGTTTCAATTGCATTTTCTGGGATTATTCCTGTCAATTGATAAATTCAATGATTGTAAATTCACAAGATCCATAATGTGTACAAGATTGTTACTTGAAAGGTCCAACAACCTCACCAGTCCAAGGATACTCCCATCACCAACGAATCACTATTCATAACTGTTTTTAAACCAAATGGATTAAAATAAAATTTGTTCCCATGCATGTTCAGTGATTGTAGCTGAGATGAAAAACCTAGAGATATTGGAGAGAGATTGTTGTTCTCCAGGTTTAAGATTTGTAACTCCGGCCCCTTCTCAGGAATGACAGTGATTATTTCCTAAATTAACAACTTCTACCATAATAGGGACACAACAAATTAAATTACTTGATAGATCCAAACTCATTAGAAAAGAATTGTTGGTAATTTCCCCGTAAACTCATTAGAATTTAAGTCAAGTAAACTATCAATGATAATGTTCCTTGGATATGATTGTGTGACATGTCTAATACTTACTCTGAAAATGACTCTCTGGGCATTGGTGAGGAAATGCTTGTGTTGCTTATGTCTAATAATCACTCTGAAATTGAAGCCATAATGGAGACCATGAGTTTAAAATCAAGTAATGCAGCTTGAATGGAGGGATCCAGTTTGCATGTGTCAATTTTAAGATTAAGTTGTTGCCTCTTCCACCATTTAGATGTATCTAGTTTGGCAAAGTGAGCTTCTGTCACCACACCACTCAGTAAATTAATCTAAATTTTGTATCTTCAAAAGTTGACCGAGGAATGATGCCGCCCATGTAACTGGTTATCAGAAAGATCTAAAACTTCAAAAGTTGACCAAGGTTCTCAGATGTAACTGAAAGATCTATATATTCCAACTTCAAAAGTTGACCGAGGAAGGCTGCCATGGTTATGTGAAAGATCTAAAACTTCAAAAGTTGACCGAGACTCTGAGGAAGGTTGCCTGGTTATCAGAAAGATCTAAAACTTCAAAAGTCTCTCTGGAAGGTTGCCATTCAGTCGGTTATATGAAAGATATAAAGATTCCAACTTCAAAAGTTGACTGATGCTCTCAGGAAGGCTGCCATTCAGTCGGTTATATGAAAGATTTCAATTTCGAAAGTTGACCCAGGAATGTAACTGGTTATCAGAAAGATGTAAAGATTCCAACTTCAATTGTTGACATGAGAAATTTTCAAGAAGATGCGCTAAATAAATATTAAGAAAATAATTGTGTGACAATTGAAAATCTCTCAAATCACAAAGGTTGCCTAATGATTTATTTGATCCCAAGAAGCAAGTCGATTTGTGAGGCCATGCTTGAACTCAACAAGTGCTTGTCTCTCATCATCCTCACATAATAATAAAACATCAGCAGCAACGTTTTTATTAATTAGAAGATAAGCAAAAGGGAAACAAGCTCAGAGAAACAATAAGTAACAACAAATAACAAGAAAATGAAACACTCATTTTGATTAATTACTTGGTAACCAATAACACTCACTCGTTTTTTTTAGTTTACAACAATGAGATGGGACTATAACTTATACTTGAGTTTTTACGTGTGTCACGTGGGTAGTATAAATAATGGAGTAAACGAGGGTCCATAACTCGACTTATATGACCACTTACAAAACTAATTTATGTGGACACCAGATATCAAAGGTTATCAACTACCAATTTCCTTGTCTAGTAATTCTATTAATTAAATTGGAAAATGACACAAGTCCAAGACTCCAAGTCAACTGAAAAAGATTCCATATCTTAAAAATCAATCTATGTGGACATAAATGAAATCAGTCTCTAATGCCAAGTCAATTGTACACCCAAATTTATTATCTCATCAGTTTATTTCTTAGCATAATTTAGGAATATAAGCATCTAAATAATCCTCATTCAGAAATTCTGTTGTAACACACGATCCACTAATGATAAAAAAAGACAGCTAAAAAACGTGATTGCTAGTCATGTTCCCCGATGCAAAGTGATGGTAATTGGTAAACGTAACACGATTTAGAACAAATAAATACGAATTTTCAGAGTTATTGTTCGCCCAATATTTGAAAAACTTTTAGGAGTTGATACCAAATTTATGTTAGAAATTTAACGGGATTTTGATTGCTTAAAATATTAAAAGTCGTGAAATACTATCAGATTAAAGTATTTCTATGGTACAATCGAAATTTTTAATCGGATAAAATAAGAATGGATTAAAAACTCAGAATTTTGAGTGTTATATTCAAACATACCACTAAGAAATGACCAAAATCAGAGACGAAATCCATGTCTGCACAGACCATCGGAAAATTTCAAAAGACAGTTTCAAAACCGATTAAAACGGCTAAAACTGGGTCGCATCTGTGGGGTGGGAAAACTGGGTTTGAATTTCAAATTTGGATTTTCTATGCAACTTTTATCAGCTCGACCCTAGCCAGGAGGCTCTGCTGCCCCGGACCTCCATTGAGTCAGTGTATTTTAATTATTATAAATTCAAACATGTGTGTACTTCGCAACATCCTTGTTCAATATTTATTAAGATTATATTTGGTCAAACAAGTTTATTCCATTACACTTATAAATCATGCTATCACCAACAATTTATTTCATAAACTGCAATATAAATACAAAAAAATAAAATAAAATAAAAAAATTACAATTAAAATCGTGACACTCTTTCACAAATCATAACACTTGCATTTGTAAACGCATCAACATCTTCCATTTGGTCATTTAATTCAGCTCACACAGGTGGAATTCTTTGTATTGCTTATGTAATAAACAAGCGTAATATGTTCGCGCGTTGCGGCGGTATGTAAAGCATATATTTTTTAAACGAAATGAATTTCTTATCTAAATTAGTTCTCATTTATCCAGAATGTAACCATAATAATGATAAATTGATAATAATATTAATAGTTAAAAGAAGCGGTATATTGAAAATTCTATGACAAAAAAAATATAATGAGAAAGTGTTGAATATGAATATTTTATGTAAAATAAGAGGTTATCTGGTATATTTTTTTTTTTTTAAAGTTAAAGTTCATGAACCGTTTGATTATTATTTAAAATTGGTTTAAATATATATGCAATAAAAATACCAAAATAATCCAAATCCTAATCTTTATGCTACACGTCAATAAAAATTTGTTGATTATGATCCAAAATTTGTTGATAATGATCCATATTTCCTGATAATGATTCAATATCTCCTTATGAAATAAAAAGAAAGATCTAAATTTTTTTATAATGATCTAATATTTTAAACGATTGGTTGAGAATTGTTATCACAGTCCATACTGTTAACTTCTATTTTAAACGATTGGTTGAGAATTGTTATTGTTATCCACATATATAAATACTAGCTACAAAACCCGCCCGATGGGCGGGTATGCTGTAAATTTTAGTATGTAGAAAAATGTCCAAAAACTTTATATACTTCTAAATGACATAATAATCGATAGATGTGATGATGATTTTGTACAAAAAAACGGTAATGAAGAAATGTTACATATAAATGTTACATATAGTTATTTGTTTCCTTCGCTGATTGATCTTTTAAATATTTATTTGTTTCCTTGTATGTAGGATCTTTTAAATAGTTATTTGTATGTACGATCTTTTAAATAGTTATTTGTTTCCTTGTATGTAGGAAGCCGTATATGGAGCATACGAATGTAGACCGTAAGCCGTACCAGATTCGTTTGCCGTATATGGAGCATATGAATATGAATGTAGACCGTAAGCCGTACCAGATTCGTTTGTATTAGTGCAAATGACGTGGACCAATCAGGGAATTTCAAGTGGCATTATGGACGAATAGGAATGCTTGGAATTGCCATGGTGTCAAACCCTCTTCAAATTTAGACCTCATATATAGGGTAGGACTAGCTACAAAACCCGCCCGATGGGCGGGTATGCTGTAAATTTTAGTATGTAGAAAAATGTCCAAAAACTTTATATACTTCTAAATGACATAATAATCGATAGAGGTGATGATGATTTTGTACAAAAAAACGGTAATGAAGAAATGTTACATATAAATGTTACATATAGTTATTTGTTTCCTTCGCTGATTGATCTTTTAAATATTTATTTGTTTCCTTGTATGTAGGATCTTTTAAATAGTTATTTGTATGTACGATCTTTTAAATAGTTATTTGTTTCCTTGTATGTAGGAAGCCGTATATGGAGCATACGAATGTAGACCGTAAGCCGTACCAGATTCGTTTGCCGTATATGGAGCATATGAATATGAATGTAGACCGTAAGCCGTACCAGATTCGTTTGTATTAGTGCAAATGACGTGGACCAATCAGGGAATTCCAAGTGGCATTATGGACGAATAGGAATGCTTGGAATTGCCATGGTGTCAAACCCTCTCTTCAAATTTAGACCTCATATATAGGGTAGGACTCTTCAAATTTAGACCTCATATATAGGGTAGGATTTGATGTATACATATATTAAATAATATGTGTATGCATATTTTAACTTTTCTATTATTTTATTTATATAAATAATCGAAGTTTGAGATTCTGGGCACACATATGTTAACCTCCATTTTTAATATCAAATGATTAACGACGTCTACCTCTGTTTCAATACTAAGTTATTCAATACTAAGTGATCAAATGATTTAACGGCGTAATTGTTTATGAACAATAATATAACGACTTTTTGAATGAGTAATGTATTATAGTACAATAAATGTTTTAAATCAAGAAGTGTAGTTTCACTTTGATTCTATTCTTTGATTCTATACTTGCCTACCCGAATTTCATCATTACAAAAGAAAACGTTGAAAACTCAAACCATACAACAAGGGCCGATAATCATGTACATTGTCATATAAACGTTCATGGTCTTTACAAAGCGTAAAATGTTTAAAACAATCTAATAACCAAAAACAATCTAATAATAATAAATAAATAAAAATCTCTTGTGACCGGACCCATTAACCTCATGGGCCATTTAGCCCCTTTAACCACCACGAGCCACCGTGCCAACCTAGGGAGTTATTGTGGTTTACTTATCACTACCACCAAACATACCCATCATGTCTTTACTCGAACCCATTTGTTTCATTAAATTTTGTAGCCCGCCCATGCCACCGAATTGTTTTAACATTTGTGTTGGAAGAACTTTACTCATGTTTTGTGCGTTCATGTTTCTAGATAACGCACTCATATCTCCATTTTTAGGGATTTTAAGACCTTTCATTTTGCTCCAAACTTTTGCAAGACGTTTATATTCTTCAAACATTTCAACTACTTCCCGTACTTGACGGCCCGCACCTCGTGCTATACGCATCATTCTTGATTCGTTCATTAGTTTTGGGTTAGTACTATCCAATTCTACAAAAAAAATTAAATAAAATATAATTTTAATTAGAATGATTAAGAAGTGACAAGTTTAACTTACATCGAAAGGTAAGTTTTGAACCAACCCGGCCCATGCCCATTTTGACCCGTTTAAGTAGAACCAACCTTCATTAGTCATTGAATCCATCATTGTCATGTATCGTTTAATCTTTGCTTGGCTATCTTGTTCACGCCCTTTAGGCATCAACTCTGAACTAAGTCCTGGAAGCATCGAGAAAACCTGTGTCATTATATAAATGAATAACTAATTAAGAGTAAATTACAGTTTTTGTCCCTGTGGTTTGCCTGATTCTGTGTTTTTGTCCATGTACTTTTTTTTTTCTTTTTTTTGTCCCTGAGATATGCAAAATTCCGTTTTTTTGTCCTTCCGTCCACCTTTCGTCTCTTTTTAGCCGTTAAGCCCCTCACGTGCTGAAAACGTGAGGGCATTTTGGTCTTTTTTTCATTTATTATTTCCCCCCCCCCTTTTTTTTTCTTTCTCTTCATCTTCTTCTTTGTCTTCTCCACACCCAAATCTGAACCAGAAGAACCCTAACACTCCTATTTCACTTCTTCATCAACATACCGGCCCACCAACATCTAGCCTCTCCACACTAAAAATCAAAATGATTAATTTCAACCACTTTAGGCACCCAGATCGATGAACAAGCTGAACAAGAACCCAGATCGATGAACACCACCATCTGAACCAAGACAAAACCAAAAGTTTATCAAGAATCAAGATCAAGACAAAACCCAGATCGATGAACACCTAAGTTTATCAAGAATCAAGATCAAGACAAAACCCACGATGAGAACATGGAATCACAAAAACATCACCATGAGAACAGGGAATCACAAAATTCTTAACACCACCATCATCTCCGGTGAACACCACCATCTGAACCAGTGAACACCAAAAGTTTACCCGTCAGTGCTCTGTTTGGATTGATTCAGTGAACACCACCGCCATAACCACCATCGTCTTTAGTTACGGGAGAGTTTTCTGTTACGGGAGAGTCTTGTTTGTTGCCGGAAATCCATCTTCGAATTCTCTGGCGGTGGTCATTGTGGCTCACGGTGGCGGTGTATATGCTAGGGTTTTTTGCAGAAGTTCAAATTACAAGGTTTTGAGACTGTAGTTGACGAAGGAGTGACGGCAATTATAAATTTTAGAGTAGAGAAAGAGGCTGTCGGAGATGGCGGTGGTGGTGAAGCTGTCGGAGTTGGCGGGGGATGAGGGTGCCGGAGATGATGGTGAGAGGGTGTCGGAGATGATGGTGGGAGTTTGGGGGTTTAAGGGATGAGAGAGGGTCAAAAGATAGAGAGTTAAGAGAGAGAGAGTGAGAGTTGAGATTGGTTGTACATTGTGCAATTTTAATTGTACAACATTATGTTTGTAACTTATGTATAAATTGTTGTACATTAATGATAAAATGACAAATTTACCCTCACGTTTTCAGCACGTGAGGGCTTTAACGGCTGAATTCAAACGGTGGGTGGACGGAAGGACAAAAAAACGGAATTTTGCATACCTCAGGGACAAAAAAAAAAGAAAAAAAAAGTACAGGGACAAAAACGCAGAATCGGGCAAACCACTGGGACAAAAACTGTAATTTACTCAATAATTAATTTCATTATGTGGCCGATAAAGTTGGTTGAAATGGGTTGATTATTCGGGTGGTCTACTTATAGATTATACTTGAATAATAATAATAAATTAATTAATTATATAGTGAAAAAAAAATGGTGAACCTGGTTAAGTGGGCCCATATTGAGTAGGTTTTGAAATTGCTCGTACATAATTCTCATTGTGAAATTTCCTTCTGATAGCTTTTGCAGAAGCTCGGGCTGCTGATTCATTGGAACAACTTCTTGAATTTTGTCCATAAATCCAGACAAATCACCCATGCCTGATTCAAGAAAGCCAAAAAATATATACATTTAAGCAAAGAAAAAAAAGTACGAGGTGGCAATTATGGCCTATTTACTTAAAAATATGGGTTGATTCGGGCAATTGGGCTGGTATATTTTACTAAAATGGGCCAGGCACATAAACCTTAAAACCTTAGTAAACACAAAACAGTCGAATGGGTCAAAAGTGTTGATTAAATGGCTTATACCCTCTTAGATTGCTCAATCCATATAGTTATATAATATAAATATAAAAAAACATCAAGAGATTTACTGATAAATAAAGAAAATGATGCAAACCTAAAAGACGGCTAACGAACGGTTTAACATCAAAAACTTCAAACTCGTCCATATGTTCACCAGTTCCAATGAATATGACTGGGCTTTTTGTTGCTGCAACTCTGCATATCGTATAAGAAACATGATTAATATATAAAATTAAATAAAATACAACAAAAAGTCTCGCCAAATTGGATCTTAGATGCCAAATACAGGCTCTGATTTCACTTCTTCTATGGATCCTAACTTTCTGTACACACACACACATATATATATAATATATAGATACAAATGATACTTACGCACTAAGAGCTCCACCACCCTTAGCATGACCATCCATTTTAGTAACAATTACAGCTCCAACAGCAACACTCTGTTTAAATGCTTGAGCTTGATCAAATGCAGCTTGACCAATACTACTATCCATCACAAATATGACAAGATCTGGTTTCTGTAAAATTAAGTACACCAACTTTTTTTAGTAAATCCCATCAAAATTCAAAATTTTATAAAATAAAAATAATATAATGCACAAGATGATTATAGTTTACCGTTGCTTCAGCAACTTGACGCATTTCTTCAAAGAGGGCTGCTTCTTGTTTGTGTCGACCACTTGTGTCAACAATAATCAGATCACAATTCTCCTTTTTGAATCTCTCAACACCTTCAACCGCAATTTTCACAGGGTCTGATTCCATATAACTGTAGGAAAAGGATGAGATTTAGTGTATTTTACATTTTTACTATTTTACCCTTTACAAGTCCATGACTCCATGTTTATCTTATCATGGGTATAACAGTCAACAGATAAATTATGAATGAACTGACCTTCCATAAAACGGAATCTTAGCTTTGGTTGCATTCTGTTTCAACTGATCAAAAGCACCAGCTCTAAATGTATCTGCACAAACCAAAGCTGGTTTCCAGCCCTTTTTCTGGTGGTAATATGCATATTTTGTACAGGTGGTAGTTTTTCCAGACCCTGAAATAATTCATATTCAGTAAACACGTGTTTTCAAGGATGTAAATACATAAAATACTGTAAATTTATTTGTGATTAAGTGGTAATAAATTTACAAACAACATGAAATGAATGAACAAAATACCTTGTAGACCCACAAACATGACAACACTTGGTTTGCTTTTCTTCGGTGTGAAAGAGGGCTTCCCAGGATCTAACATCTTGCAGAGCTCACTAAATATAGCCTACAAGAAATAAGATAAATAATCGTCAAATAACACAATTATAAATAATACAGGATTAGTGAATTCTAACGATGCTTATTCATGAGCAATTAGTAAAATTAGATATTACACACCTGCTGGATAATTTTCCTCTTGTTGTGACCTGCAGCGAGATCATCGAGATTAACGATCTTCTTAATATTGGTTTGCATATCACGAACGAGCTTAAACTGAACGTCGGATTGAAGAAGAGCGCGAGTGATCTCATTTAAGCAATCGTTAAGGACCTTCTCATCGATGATCGTCGCATTGCTCATCTGCTGGAGAGCACGTGAAATACTCCCCCCTAACTCTGCTAACACCATCTTCGATTACTTGCGTGATACGATGATCAACGATCTGTTGTTCAGGAGAGAAATTGGAACCAAATGTAGCAATAATTTGTCGATTGATCGAATATGGTTAGGGTTTCAGATTTATGGTTTGGAGGAGAAAAGGGGTAACGTCGTAAACAATGGGTGTCGCCAGTGAGTTAACCCGTCAAGTGCGTGAGGTAAAGTCCTGCTATTGATATTTTTTTGGTATTGAGCGTGTTTGTTTTCTACTAGTTAAGGTCCTGTTTGATTTGCTTCAGAATGGGTCAGATTCGGTCCGATTCGGACTCGGTCCGAATCCTCTTGTTTGATTTGCTTCACATCTAATCTGATTCGGTCCGAAGCCAGACTCGGTCCGTTTAGATCGTCTGATTCAGTCCGACATATAAATCCCTCTGATTCGGTCTATTTTGCCCTAAAACTCCATCGCTGGCAGCCTCCAATCCTCCATCGTTTCCTCATTGCAGCCAATCTCCTCCTTCCTCCGCCAATTAGCAGATTTCGCCGCCGCCGCCTTCCTCCTTCCTCCGCCGAGGCAGCACTCACACAACCCTCTTCCTTCTTCAGGTTCGCCATCTTCACTCTGTAATATTTTTTTTGACGTAATCGATTTCTGCACAATGTAAAATCGTTTGTGATTGTATACATGCTGATGTTGGATTTGTTGTGACTATAAAATCGTTTGTAAAATCGTTTGTGACTGTACAATCGTTTGAAGTAAACATCTAAAATCGTTTGAAGTAAACATCTTGATTCTGTCACAATGTAAAATCGTTTTGCGCCGGTGTGGTGTTCTTTCCGATCTCCGGCAGTGATGAGAGAGGCAGTGGCGCCGGTGTGGTGTTCTTTCCGATCTCCGGCAGTGAACCCGCCTCCTCCTTTTTAATTTCGCCGGAGATCCCGCCTCCTCCTTTTCAAGTTCGCCGGAGATCCCTCCTTTTTAATTTCAGATTTTAATTTTATTATATTAAATTAATTTAAGTATTTAATATTTTAATTATTAAATATTATATTAAATTAATTATATGTTTACCAGACTTCAATTTTGACTTTTTAAAGAGTCAAACATGGTAAATGTCAATAATCAATGTAAATGTCACCTAGATTTAAATAACTGATTGGTTATATATTATTTAAATAACTGATTTAAATATTTAATAATATAATTCTTTTTTAAAAATAAATTATATAAAATAAAATTTGATTGTTTAATATATTTGTAATATATAGCTTTTATTTTGGAATGAATCAATTTAATCAAACACATTGACTCAATCCGATTCGAACTCAATCCGATTCGAACTCAATCCGATTCTGAATCAATCCAATTCCAACTCAATCCGACTAATCAAACGGGACCGTCATGTATGGCCAGTTTCGGTTCGTTTTCAGTTTTCGGCCCCGAACTAATTTGGATCAATAAACTAAATCAATTAAAAGCAATTAAATTAACAAAAAACTACACTTCTCCGTAAATCATCACAGTTAAAAAAAAAAAAGGTTTTAGCCTTTTAACTCAAAAAATGGATTTTAACTCAAAAAATCATCTTGAATGTTGATATTTATTGTAAAAATGAGAGGTAGTTTAGGATCATCATAGGCCGTATAAAATCATGGAAGAAAAAAAAGATATTGAATGGAAACTGATTGAGAGTTAGTTAAGGAGTCATGACTGTTTGTTACTTGTGCCCTTTTATCGGTCTGGTTCGGTCCAAAACCGAATACCGAATGGACCGAAACTGACATAGCTGAATTTCTTAAACCGAAAACTGAACCGAATTCTGTTATTGATTCGATATTGGTTCTGTTTGGTTTTTCGGTCATTTTGCTCACCCCTAGTTTTAACCGCATTATATAAAAATTATAATTGTATTAATATAAAATTGATAAATATAAAAAAATAAAATAAAGTGAAGTGTTTGAATGCTTAATAAACACCTTTTAAACATTTCATTGTTGTTAGAGTTTAATACTTTAACATGTGTATGCCGCACACAAATTTTTTTTGAACGGCATTTTGCACGACACAAATATCCAAGAAGAGTCGGTCACGTAGACACGGGCGGGTGCAACCGCCTTAACCCTCTTTATTTATAGACGCCCCTTATTTTTCACACGCTATTTTCCCTCTTGTTTCGATTGGGGACACACTCTCACTGAAACCTCAGATCCAAAACCCTAGCGACCGCCATTGAAACCTCAAGAAACACCTCATCGATTTCCATCCTTCAATTTTCAATATCGTTCATCGATCACAAACAGGCTCACAAGAGATTACGTCGGTTGATTTCGTTTCAATTTCTAGGGTTTTATGGTTAGGTTTTAGGAATCATGTGGAATAACAACGGACAAGATATGTGGAATAATAATGGTATGATTGCTCCTCCTGGAACTGGAGGAGGACCGCCGTTAGCTCCTCCGGGGACTGGCGGTACTGGTGGCTCTATACCGCCACCACCAGCTGCGCAACCGTCTTACACTGTGTTGCCTTCTCCGGCTGAAGCAGAGGCGAGGCTGGAAGAGAAGGCGAGGAAATGGATGCAATTGAACTCGAAGCGTTATGGAGATAAACGGAAATTTGGATTTGTTGAGACTCAGAAGGAAGATATGCCTCCCGAACATGTTAGGAAGATTATCAGGTGAGCTAATTTGTTGTGCTTGAGCTAATATATTAAGTAATACGTGCTGCTGTTTGTGTGAACATGATGAAAATGATACATAAAGCATGCTGTAGTTCGAATTAGTTACGAGTAATTTGTGCATGCACCTCTGGTTCGGTAATTGTGTGCTTGAGCTAATTTGCAGGTTTCCAACTGGCTATTTGTAAAATATAGAAGTATGTTTCCTATATACACCATCATCTACTTCTGTATATATTTCATGCTGCCTTGCAACATGGTGTTCATTTCATTTTTCTATTTGATTTAGCTCCATGCTTCTTATGACATTCTGGAGCCTTTGGTGGGCATGGGCAATAAGTTTAGGATATATGACAAATTTCACACTTGTCTGCTATTTTGTTATGATTGTCTGATGGTTTGGTAGAATTGCAAGCACATTATCTTTATTTTGGTTTTTGCTTGTCAAGTTATTTCCCCTTTCATGCCATCATCCTATTTGTGAACTGCTACCTGCAGTTTAGTAGTATCTTTCTAATTTGGGATAATCTAATTTTGCAAATTGGTGTTTTTACAGGGATCATGGTGACATGTCATCGAAAAAATACAGCCATGACAAACGTGTATATCTAGGGGCTCTGAAGTTTGTTCCTCATGCAGTCTACAAGCTTCTAGAGAACATGCCCATGCCTTGGGAACAGGCACGTTTTAATTCCATTCCATTCCACTTACCTTAACTTTGTTTTCTTGATTCTGAGTTGTTACATAATTTACCTTTTTCTGACTGTTTTTTTGTTTTGTTAAAATAGGTTCGTGATGTTAAAGTGCTGTATCACATAACTGGAGCAATCACGTTTGTGAATGAAATTCCATGGGTTGTTGAACCAATATATCTAGCTCAGGTAAGTCATATTATTTTATTTTTTAGTTATACTTTATTACAAAAGTAACTGAGTTCCAACAACTTATGCAGTGGGGAACCATGTGGATCATGATGCGGAGGGAGAAAAGGGATAGAAGGCATTTCAAGAGAATGCGTTTTCCTCCTTTTGATGATGAAGAACCACCATTGGATTATGCTGACAATCTTTTGGATGTTGATCCTTTGGAACCAATTCAACTGGAATTAGATGAAGAGGAGGATTCTGCTGTTTACACTTGGTTTTATGACCATAAACCGTTAGTGAAAACCAAGCTTATTAATGGACCAAGTTATCGAAAATGGCATCTTTCACTTCCTATAATGGCAACACTTCATCGATTAGCAGGACAGCTGCTTTCTGACCTAATTGACCGAAATTACTTTTACTTGTTTGATATGGAGTCGTTTTTCACAGCTAAAGCTCTTAATATGTGCATACCAGGTATGTTCTAATTTGATTTTTGAAGATAATTTCTGGGACTGTTGAGCATTTTTTAACCGTTTTCATTGTTTGTAGGTGGTCCAAAATTTGAACCATTGTATCGTGACATGGAAAAAGGCGATGAAGATTGGAACGAGTTCAATGATATCAACAAACTCATAATTCGTTCACCTTTAAGAACCGAATACCGCATTGCTTTCCCTCACTTATACAACAACAGACCAAGAAAAGTAAGATTATGTATTTATCATACACCAATGGTTATGTATATTAAAACAGAGGATCCTGATTTGCCAGCATTTTATTATGATCCTTTGATTCACCCCATAACTTCTGCCAACAAAGATCGTAAGAAAGTACACGAGGATGATGATGATGAGGATGATTTCTGTTTGCCAGCTGGCGTTGAGCCATTGCTTACTAGCACTCCTCTGTATACTGACACAACAGCTGCTGGTATTTCCTTGTTATTTGCACCTCGTCCTTTTAATATGAGATCTGGTCGTATGAGGCGTGCTGAAGATATTCCTCTTGTGTCTGAGTGGTTTAAGGAACACTGGTACCATTTTATTATTCATTTTTTTATGTTTATTTCTATTAAAATGTTGTGCTTATTGTTTATCTTTTTGCAGTCCTCCTTCATATCCAGTGAAAGTTCGTGTGAGTTACCAGAAGTTGTTAAAATGCTTTGTTTTGAACGAGTTGCATCACAGACCACCAAAAGCTCAAAAGAAGAAACACTTATTCAGATCTCTTCAAGCTACTAAGTTTTTCCAATCCACTGAACTTGATTGGGCTGAAGCAGGTTTACAAGTTTGTAAACAGGGTTACAACATGCTTAATCTCTTAATCCATAGGAAAAATCTTAATTACCTTCATCTTGATTACAATTTCAATCTAAAGCCCGTTAAAACCCTAACCACCAAAGAGCGTAAGAAATCACGGTTTGGAAACGCTTTTCACTTATGTCGTGAAATCTTGCGGTTAATAAAACTGGTTGTTGATGCGAATATTCAGTTCCGTTTGGGGAACGTTGATGCATTCCAGCTGGCAGATGGTCTACAATACATTTTCTCACATGTTGGTCAGTTGACTGGTATGTACCGTTATAAATACAGACTCATGAGACAGATTCGGATGTGTAAAGACTTGAAACATTTGATTTATTACCGGTTTAATACTGGGCCTGTTGGAAAAGGGCCCGGTTGTGGCTTTTGGGCTCCTATGTGGAGAGTGTGGTTGTTTTTTCTTCGTGGTATTGTGCCTTTGTTAGAAAGGTGGTTGGGAAATTTACTTGCAAGACAGTTTGAAGGAAGACATTCAAAAGGTGTTGCTAAAACTGTTACAAAACAACGTGTTGAAAGCCATTTTGATCTTGAGCTTCGTGCTGCTGTTATGCATGATGTTCTTGATGCAATGCCAGGTTATAACCCTAATTTGAACCTATTTTTAACTTGAGAAATGATATTTAGTCCTACCATTTGGTCCTACTCATAGTCCTACCCACTTGATAGGATGACATGTGTTTTCCACTAATTCTCTCTCCTAATATTATCCCTTGATTTTCACACGTGTCTTCATCTAATGAGTAGGCCCAAATGGTAGGCCTAAATACCATTACTCTTTTAACTTACTTTTTCAATCAAATTATAAATATGGTTATGTATGCTTTCTAATCCACCTTCTTTTATGAATTTTCAGAGGGAATAAAGCAAAACAAGGCAAGAACAATTTTGCAGCACTTGAGTGAAGCATGGCGTTGTTGGAAGGCAAATATTCCCTGGAAGGTATTATAGTTGTTAATTTATAATAGATTACATTTTACATGCACATTCAGTTTATTTATTTATTTATTATTATTTTTTAAATAATTTTTTAATCTGACATTTGTGTTTATAAGGTTCCCGGTTTACCTGTTCCGATTGAGAACATGATTCTTCGGTATGTGAAGTCAAAAGCTGATTGGTGGACAAATGTTGCTCATTATAATCGTGAACGTATAAGAAGGGGTGCCACTGTTGATAAGACTGTCTGCAGGAAGAATTTAGGGAGATTAACTCGTCTTTGGCTCAAGGCAGAACAGGTATACATATATATATATACACACCCATATATATATATGTATGTGTTTGTGTGTTTAATGATATATATTCATTTCTGTTTTATTTTATTTTTTCTGCAGGAACGACAGCATAACTACTTAAAAGACGGACCATATGTGACCCCTGAAGAAGCTGTAGCTATTTACACCACAACGGTTCACTGGTTGGAATCTAGAAAGTTCTCTCCAATCCCATTTCCTCCATTGTCTTACAAGCACGATACAAAGCTTCTTATTCTTGCTCTTGAAAGGCTTAAAGAATCTTATAGTGTGGCAGTTAGGTTAAATCAGCTTCAAAGAGAAGAATTAGGGTTGATTGAACAAGCTTATGATAACCCACATGAAGCATTATCAAGAATTAAACGTCATCTTCTTACACAACGTGCTTTTAAAGAAGTGAGTTTTTTTAACATCTCAATATCTCATTTGTCAGTATGCTATGACATTTTCTTTATGTGTTTTGTGTAAATTGTTTCATTTCTTAACACTAATCTGGTTTTTTTTACTGTTTTGTAGGTTGGTATTGAGTTTATGGACTTATACAGCTACTTAATTCCCGTTTATGAGATTGAGCCTCTTGAGAAAATAACTGATGCATACCTTGACCAATATTTATGGTATGAAGGTGACAAACGTCATCTTTTTCCAAACTGGATCAAACCTGCAGACTCAGAACCACCACCACTTTTAGTCTACAAATGGTGTCAAGGAATCAACAATTTGCAGGGAGTATGGGACACTGGTGATGGTCAATGTGTAGTTATGCTTCAAACCAAATTTGAAAAATTCTTTGAGAAAATCGATTTAACAATGCTTAACAGGCTGTTGAGATTAGTTCTTGACCACAACATTGCTGATTATGTTACTGCAAAGAACAATGTTGTGCTGTCTTACAAAGATATGAGTCACACCAACTCATACGGGCTGATTCGTGGGCTTCAGTTTGCTTCTTTTGTGGTGCAGTATTACGGGTTGGTGTTGGATCTTTTGATTCTTGGTTTGACCCGTGCAAGTGAAATCGCGGGCCCACCACAAATGCCTAATGAGTTCATCACATTTTGGGATACTAAAGTTGAAACACGACATCCGATTCGGTTGTATTCTCGGTACATTGATAAAGTGCATATTTTGTTTCGGTTTACACATGAAGAAGCTCGAGATTTGATTCAGAGGTATCTCACTGAGCATCCTGATCCTAACAATGAGAATATGGTTGGTTATAATAATAAAAAGTGCTGGCCTAGAGATGCAAGAATGAGGCTCATGAAACATGATGGTAAACTTTTTCATTTTTTATATGTTAATTAATTGTATATTATATTATTATTTCTATATAATTCTATTGAAGACTCATATATTTTTATATATTTCTGTATCAGTTAATCTTGGAAGAAGTGTTTTCTGGGACATGAAGAATCGTCTTCCGAGGAGTATCACAACCCTAGAATGGGAGAACAGCTTTGTTTCGGTTTATAGCAAAGACAACCCAAATCTGCTATTTAGCATGTATGTTCATATATCTTTTTTCTTTTAAAATGAGTCGTATTGTTTATTATTATTATAATAAATTATTTGTTAATTGTTTGCTGCAGGTGTGGTTTTGAGGTTCGTATTTTACCGAAAATAAGAATGACTCAAGAGGCATTCAGTAACACAAGAGATGGAGTTTGGAATTTGCAGAATGAACAGACAAAAGAGCGTACAGCAGTTGCTTTCCTACGTGTTGATGATGAACACATGAAAGTGTTTGAGAATCGTGTGAGACAGATTCTTATGAGTTCAGGGTCTACAACATTTACAAAGATTGTTAACAAGTGGAATACAGCTCTTATAGGTGCCCAATTTACACTTTTGTTTTCTTTTTCAATTTTTTTTCTGAAAATTTTCCTCAAAGTTTAACTCATAGTTTGTTATCTTACAGGTTTAATGACTTACTTTCGTGAAGCGACTGTGCATACTCAAGAGCTGTTAGATCTGTTGGTTAAATGTGAAAACAAAATCCAGACCCGTATCAAGATTGGATTGAATTCAAAAATGCCTAGCAGGTTTGTGGTTGATGATTGAAATTTCTATTGGGTAATGGGTCATGTTGAGGTTGGGTTGACCTGCTATCACTTCTTTGTCAAATTTTTATAATTATTTTGATAGATAATGAATGCGATTATTTTGTTAAAAACGACGTCAGTACAATATTAATCTGAATATAACAGTTTATGTATGCTTTAAAACTGATTTTCAACCCGTTTGACCTGTCACCCATAAAAGTATTTTTATATTTCACCAATTTGACATTGTTCATAAGTAAATGGGCTGTCTATGCACTTTTTGTTTACTTTTTTGGTGCATGACTTGTGATAAATTTCTGATTATAGGTTTCCTCCTGTGATTTTCTACACACCCAAGGAGATTGGAGGGCTTGGTATGCTATCAATGGGTCACATATTAATTCCACAAAGTGATCTTCGGTACAGTCAGCAGACAGATGTTGGTGTAACACATTTTAGAAGTGGTATGAGTCATGAAGAAGATCAGTTGATTCCAAATCTCTATCGTTATATTCAGGTATCACTTTCTTCAAATCCTTGAATAATATTTAATAAAATATTTTAAATATTATGCTTCAACCTTCCTTCCGACTTCTTATTTTAATATTTTTTTTTATATTTTCGACAGCCATGGGAGAGTGAGTTCATTGACTCACAACGTGTTTGGGCTGAATATGCTCTCAAGAGGCAGGAAGCACAGTCGCAAAACAGACGTTTAACTCTTGAAGATTTGGAAGTGAGTATCATTTGCATATACTATTATATTTTATATTTTATAGGTGCATTTGAACTGATATTTTGTTTGAATTTTTATGTTAGGATTCATGGGACCGTGGAATACCAAGAATCAATACCTTGTTCCAGAAGGATCGACACACATTAGCATATGACAAAGGGTGGAGAGTAAGAACAGATTTTAAGCAGTATCAGGTTTTGAAACAAAATCCATTTTGGTGGACCCACCAAAGGCACGATGGTAAACTGTGGAACTTGAATAATTACCGAACTGATGTTATTCAAGCACTCGGTGGTGTTGAGGGAATTCTTGAGCACACATTATTCAAGGGAACATAGTAAGCACTCTTCTTTATCACTCTCTTTATTTAAATATTAACACGGGTCCTTTTACCTATTTTCATTAAAATAATGATTTGTTCACTCATTTCCATTTTTATTTTACAGTTTCCCAACTTGGGAGGGACTGTTTTGGGAAAAAGCCTCAGGTTTTGAGGAATCCATGAAATACAAAAAGCTAACAAATGCTCAAAGATCCGGGCTGAACCAAATCCCAAACCGTCGGTTCACACTCTGGTGGTCTCCCACCATCAATCGGGCGAACGTGTATGTTGGTTTCCAAGTACAACTAGATCTAACTGGAATCTTCATGCACGGAAAAATCCCAACCCTAAAAATCTCTCTCATCCAGATCTTCAGGGCCCATTTATGGCAGAAAGTTCACGAAAGTGTTGTGATGGATCTCTGTCAAGTATTGGATCAAGAACTCGATGCATTGGAAATAGAAACTGTGCAGAAGGAAACAATCCATCCAAGAAAAAGTTACAAAATGAACAGTTCGTGTGCTGATATTCTGTTGTTTGCTGCACATAGGTGGCCCATGTCAAAACCGAGCTTGGTGGCCGAGTCAAAGGATGTGTTTGACCAAAAAGCAAGTAATAAATACTGGATTGATGTTCAGCTTCGTTGGGGTGATTATGATTCTCATGATATTGAACGATATACTAGGGCTAAGTTTATGGATTACACCACTGATAATATGTCTATCTATCCGTCACCAACAGGTACACCATTTCATTTCTTCTATTCTCTTACCTCAACATATTTATACCAACATATTTATATAATAATTGGTTGATTAACCTAGTTTTTAGGTGTATACTAAAAGTTCATCAATATAAACTTGCAGGGGTGATGATTGGACTTGATCTTGCATACAACTTGCATTCTGCTTTTGGTAATTGGTTCCCTGGGTCAAAGCCACTGCTTGCCCAAGCTATGAACAAGATTATGAAGGTATTCAACAATGTCTTGATTTTAATATATTCCGTTTTAATATTCATTTATTAATTCTCTTTTGCTCTGCAGTCAAATCCGGCTTTATATGTGTTGAGGGAGCGTATAAGGAAAGGGCTGCAGTTGTATTCTTCAGAACCAACTGAACCATACCTGTCATCTCAGAACTATGGAGAAATCTTTAGCAATCAAATAATCTGGTTTGTTGATGATACAAATGTGTACCGTGTTACCATTCACAAGACTTTTGAAGGAAATCTTACAACAAAACCAATCAATGGTGCTATTTTTATATTCAATCCTCGCACAGGACAACTGTTTTTAAAGGTTTGTCCTTTCTGTAATATTTAGTTTTACATTAACAACATCTACCTTTTTTCTTCTTATCGATCTGGTTTATTCATATTTTTTGAAATGTGATTTGCAGGTTATCCATACAAGTGTTTGGGCAGGTCAAAAACGTCTCGGTCAGCTCGCCAAATGGAAAACAGCAGAAGAAGTAGCTGCCCTTGTTCGTTCTTTACCAGTTGAAGAACAACCAAAACAAATCATTGTGACCCGTAAAGGGATGCTGGATCCACTTGAAGTCCACTTACTTGATTTCCCAAACATTGTCATAAAAGGAAGTGAATTACAGCTTCCATTTCAAGCATGTTTAAAAATCGAGAAATTTGGTGACCTAATTCTCAAAGCATCTGAACCGCAAATGGTTTTGTTCAACATTTATGATGATTGGTTGAAGAGTATATCATCATACACAGCCTTTTCTCGTCTTATTTTGATTTTGCGGGCCCTTCATGTGAATAATGAGAAGGCCAAAATGTTGCTTAAACCTGATAAAACAATTGTTACCGAGCCTCATCATATTTGGCCTTCTCTTAGTGATGATCAGTGGGTTAAAGTAGAAGTTGCTTTAAGAGATCTTATTTTGTCTGATTATGCAAAAAAGAATAATGTTAATACTTCAGCTTTGACACAATCTGAAATTAGGGATATTATTCTCGGTGCTGAAATTACTCCACCTTCTATGCAACGACAACAAATAGCTGAGATTGAGAAACAGGTATTTACTAAAAAAAAATTTCAATTTAAAATTTAGGATTCTTTTTGGTTGCTTATGTGGGACATTTATTTTGTAGGCAAAGGAAGCTAGTCAATTGACAGCTGTCACCACCAGGACAACTAACGTTCACGGAGATGAACTGATTGTGACCACCACAAGTCCTTATGAACAAGCTGCATTTGGTTCCAAAACTGATTGGCGTGTGAGAGCAATTTCAGCTACCAACCTTTATCTCCGTGTGAATCATATTTATGTAAACTCAGAGGACATAAAGGTAATTTTGTTTTGACCCTCAAACTTCCACTGACATTTCATTTTAGTCCAACTCTTGTTTACAAACTTCGGTTGACTTTAGCGTTTCACCCTTAAATTTTTGTTTATTTTAACCTTTATGTTGAGCTGTCAATTTTTCAAAGCCTCACCTATCCTTGTACTTAATTACACAATTATTATGTTACTAACTGTCTTATTGGATTGAAATTATTTGCAGGAAGCTGGGTACACATATGTTATGCCAAAGAATATCTTGAAGAAATTCATATGCATTGCAGACTTAAGAACTCAGATATCTGGGTATTTGTATGGTGTAAGTCCTCCTGATAATCCTCAGGTGAAAGAAATCCGGTGCATCGCCATGCCACCACAATGGGGTACACATCAACAAGTTCATCTCCCATCAGCTCTCCCTGAACATGACTTCCTTAATGATCTTGAACCGTTGGGTTGGATGCATACTCAACCAAATGAGCTTCCTCAACTATCACCACAGGTTTGTATGTTGATTATTATTATTATTATATTTATTTTTTGTTGGTAATTTACTTGTGTGATTTGATTTTTGCAGGATCTGAGTTTTCACGCTCGTATTTTGGAGAATAACAAGCAATGGGATGGAGAAAAATCTATTGTTTTAACATGTAGTTTCACTCCGGGTTCGTGTTCATTAACTGCTTATAAGCTTACACCAAAGGGTTATGAATGGGGTTGTGCAAACAAGGATACAGGAAGCAATCCTCACGGTTATCTTCCTACTCATTATGAGAAGGTTCAAATGCTTCTAAGTGACCGTTTTCTCGGTTTCTATATGGTATACAAAATTTACTCTCTTCAATTCATATCCATATTTATATGAGCTAATTATGTTTTAGTCCTTGAAGTTTCACTAATCTGTTGTTTTTAACTTTTTCTTGGCAATGGTGTATCCTAAACTTTTGTTGTGTTGATACTTGCAAAACCTTTTTAACCTAAACAACTGAAGTTTAGGATAACATCCTTGCTAAGAAAAGCTCAAGGGTTAAAATGCTAGATTGGTGAAAGTTGGAGGATCAAAACATAGTAAACCCTATTTTAGTCGCAGTTTCTTGATAACTAACATTTGTTTTTGATTATATGATTTTAGGTTCCTGATAACGGTCCATGGAACTACAATTTCATGGGAGTGAAGCATACAGTCAGCATGAAATACGGTATAAAACTCGGGACTCCACGTGAATATTATCACGAAGATCATAGGCCCACACATTTCTTGGAGTTTAGCAATTTGGAAGAAGGTGATGTGGCAGAAGGCGATCGTGAGGACACGTTTTCTTAGACAACATTTTTCCTAATGTTTTTTGCAATCGGTAAATCGATATTCTATGTTGTAAAGCTGCAATTGTTTCAGCAGCTCACTATATACGGTGATATACTTTAGTGTACATACGTTTTTCATTGTATCTTGATGGTTGCTGATTACGTTCGTGGTTATAAACCGAGCATAACTAAAAAGATTTTGTAGGTTTTTGAATATTTTATGTTTTTTCTTTAATATTCCCTTTTGTATTTGTACTGACGACACAAGTAAATGTGATTTTTATAAGACCACTGCTAACGGGTGGATCACTTAAAGCGTCACTTGAACTGACGGAGAAGCAACCATTGGCACTTGATGTTGTCAGTTGCAGCGTGTTGGGGACGGGAGTGAGGGAGGGATCGGTGGGGTCAAAGGCGTATTTTATGTGTGTATTTTGTAATGATGAGTCCTAAAAAAACTAAAGGGAAGAGGTATTGTTGACATGTGTCGGTTGGAGGGTGAGCTGACGTGGTGTTAATTTGGTAAAAATTGACAACGTCAGTTTCTGCCATTGTTAGCAGTAATCTAATCCACTTCCATTCTATGAAACACAAATACAAAGAGAAAAACACAACCGAACTTTTATAGTTCTCGTAAAAATGTGGAAATTTAATTGAGTTAAAATGTGGAAATTTAAATTGTACGAGGACTTATGTTCACGAGTTTGTTTATATTATAAGGGTTATAGTAAGAGATATCATTGATTAATTATGATTAATGGTCAAGATTAATCATATATTTTATATATGGAGAGGTAGTTTGGTCATTTTTATAAAAAAATAATATTTTTTAGTTTTTATTTATTTATTTTATAATTATTATTATTATTTAGAATTTATTTACTTTTTTAACACATAATGTGATAACCATATATGATTGTAAATTGAATCACATGTGATTGTACTAAAACATCACATAGGATTAAATATATAATCACATGTGATTATATATTAAAATTACATGTGATTAAATACCACAAGTAATTATCAAATAATATTATTTCTGTAACAAAAATAATAATAATAATAATAAAAATATAAAAAATAAAATAAAAATAATAATAGAAATAATTTTGAAAAAAACTAATAAAGATAATAAAATAATAATAATAATAAAAAAATAATAATAATAAAAATAATTTTGTTTAATAAAATAATTTTGAATTATTTTTTTGTAAGTGTCAAATTATCAAAATATTCCTTTATATATAAAATATATGATTAATCCTGACCATTAGATCTTATTATCAATTTTTAAGATTTGTCCTTTAGAACTATATAAAAATCAAGGAGTACACTATTGTTTTATGTTTATATATATGCTTGGTATGAGTTATTTTGCTGATCATTTCTAATTTATTTTATATCTTTAGTTGTATACTTTATCCAAATTATGATAGAAAAAACAATTTGTTATTTTGAAATTTTAAGAACTATTGTTTTATAGGAAATCATTAATTATTATACTAATAATATAATAAAAAAATATTAATAACGTTTATCGTGTAAAAGTTAATTTAGAAAGTTTTGGCACCTCCTGAGAGCATCCAAATAACTAGAACAAAAAAGTAGCAGGATGACAAAAAGATGAAAGTCAGCCCCCATTGGAGAAGATGACTGACTAGAGAGGCATTAACCCCGAAGAAAAAGATGGTCTTCGGATTAAACAAAAAATGGTCATCTGTAGGGTAGAATTTGGAAGTTTACCCAATCAACTACTTTGACTTATTGTTTGACGTGCAATTCAAATTATATACCAGATTATATCATGAAAATTAAAAATGTGTTATATATAATTAGTTACAATAATAACACAACAACCACTAGAAATTGATCTAAAATACAACAATTAACCCAACTACCATTAATAACTGTATTAGACCAACATTATATTTATTTGCACTGTTTGCTATAGAAGTAGCAGCTCGGACCGGTTCACCTTCATTTGATGTGGAAACGTGTTGAACCATTTGGGGCGGGCCCGGTTTCAGCATGTCACAATGATCGATACCTGAATCCGATAACAAACCCAAATCGTCCCCGAACCCGGTTCGACTATCATAACATAACCCGCGTTATTTTGAAGCTTCAATTTCCAAACCATTTCTTTCCTGAAAGGAATTGGCCCGATTAACTCATTATCATTCAGTCTCAAACTCACTTAGACAGTTTAAATTTTGGAAACTCGTTGGAATCGAGCCATTTAAGTGGTTTCGATCGAGGTGGAGAATGCGTAAATTTGGTAATTGGGCTACTGATTCTGGTACTGGCCCGTGTAATTCCGTGTCAGAAAGAATTAAGATCATTAAGTTTTTTAAGCCCTCAAAAGAAGTGGTTGAAATCATTGAACCGATCGGATTCCCGTTGAGAATTAGTGCTTGGAGTGAATTTAAGCTCTTTATGGTGGTTGGAATCGGGCCCGAGAGGCTATTGTAGCTCAAATCCATCAATATCAGATTTGTTAACCCATTGATGGAATCAGGTATTTGGCCCGATAGTCGATTACGGCTTAAATCTGCTGAGTTCTGAATAACTCTTCATAAACGTCGATCTTTAGGCTCAAGAATAGTTAGTTCTTGATCTGGAATAAGCATATACAAATCATAATATTGCGGAATTAGTTGAACATATATGTATAGCTAAACAAGTTTTCATCATTAAAAGCCTCAATTCTATATATAAATACATAAAACGGTTCTTAGTTAAACAGGATCAAACGATCTTGAGTCTTAGGTTTTACACACAAAACACGTTAAAACGTGGGTTCTAAGAACATCTAGTTCTATGTCATTAGGTTTCTTTATATACTAGAAAACCTAAGACTTACAAGGAAAAGATAATACTAAATCTTTTAAATTCAAACAAGATATACTATATCTTTTACAATTATCATTATCTCCTAAATCTTATTCAAATCCTGAACTTCATATCACCGACTTAGGTCCTTGTAGTTTAATAGTTTTGACTAATCAAATCTTTAATGAATATTAAATAAAAATATTCCTAACAATCTTCCCCTATTTGATTTGACAAAACTTGTAGAATTAGCTAGGAATCTTCAAGTCTCTTCCCCTTTTTGACATAATCAAATAAATCCGAGAAACTTGAACTTCCCCTTGAATGATCAACACTTTTTCTTCCCCTAAAAGTGTGATATCATTCTTGTGTTCTTCAAGGCTATATTAATTACATTGAAAACCAACTATCTTCTATTTGCAGTTGAAGTAGAAACTCAAACTATGCATCACATTCCGTCTAAATATAGTAATCAGCAACATCATATCTTGTATGAGGGACTTGCTTATCTTAGCCTTCAACAGATCTTTTCGTTAAGAGTGTTGAATTGCAGTTACAACAATTCATAACATCTTATGTAGTAAGACTTTCCACTTCTTCTTCAAATAAAATATAATCAATTATCTTCTGTAATCAATTGATAAAGATCAAATATGTAACAAATAAAACTTTCCTTTATCTTCATCATGTCTTCAACCTGTGTGTGTGAATAATGTGATTCGTTTCACATTATTATCAGATACGATCAATAAACCGTAGTATGAAATGAACATGGTGTGTGTCATGCTTTCCAAAGTATGATGTATCGTTCAAAGAAATCAGAAAAAAAAAATTTAAAATTTTTCGGTCAGTACTGATTAATAATTGATCAATCAACACAGCAGTAGTAAATTCTGATTTTTTATTACTGATGTTGATCAGTAGTAAAAATTGACATGGATCAGTAGTAAATTGTTGTTACCAGTAGTAAAATCGGAATTGAGCATCGGATCAGTAGTAACCTGATATACTACTGATCAGTAGTATATTAAGAGCAGTAACAAGTTGCGAGTTTTAGTACTGGTCAGTAGTAAATTGAAATTGAGATGATATACTACTGCCATTGATAGAGCAGTAGTAAAAATTGAAATTTCATAGGATTAGTAGTAAAATCGATTTTACCATGGAAGAGTCGAGATCAATGCCACTGAGCATTTGTGCTGCTTTTGACCATAGCTGTTCAGACTCATACAACTCTGCAAGCTTTTCACGAATAACAAGAACCTGTTCCTCGAATGATACAACACGAGGCTGAATCTGATGAAGCGTGTAATGAGCGATCTCCTTTTGATTCTCAGGCTCCAATCTTCCCAATTCTTGTGCAAATGTCTGTAACAACTGTCTCGACACTACCAATGGAACAACATCCGAAAGAATGTGGTCGATGAACTTTTTGGCTTGTACTATATCGTTTGATGCGATTACAGATGAAAGAATGTGCTTGTATTCTTCGATCTTTTGGCGTTGATCGCCGATTGCTGAAGCACTCGCGAAGGCACTCTCCATTTGAATTTTGGGTTCGAAGTTTGGAACCCTAGAAATTTGCACAGCACTTGAAACGGGTTTTAGGAGGATTTTTTTTTTTTTTCATAAATAGGCTTCATGGAGTATGGTTTTCACAAATAGGCTAGATTCTTTTTCGTTTTCATGATTTTTATTATTCTTATAATCATTGATAGATTCTTGTTTGATTCCAGATCTGAGCCACCGTGCTCTGATACCACTTGACAGGATCGATTAACTATGAAGAGTTAATAAACACCTTTAGATCTAATTGATTATAGAAGTTACAGCGGATTAACACTATATCAATATAATTAAGAACAATGAACTGTAAGAGCAATATGCGAAAATATTAAGAACACAGTTTCACAAAAAGCTTCAATGTATATTATTGATTAACAATACACACGTACGTTTATAATTCGTAAGGAACTATATATAATAGTCCTTGAAGCCTAACTATTTACCCTAGTTATTCTAGGACTTGATTTATATCGAATAATAAAAGATATACATTGAATTACATTCTATAACTAACTCTGCGAAGATCTCGGACTTGATATGCTTCCAAAACGCGTACCAGTAGTAACTGCAATCACCCGTAGTAAATATGCATCGTCAGTAGTAACTCTGGTGACCAGTAGTAAGTCCAGATACAACGTCAGTAGTAACTACTAAGATCAGTAGTATCTTCAATATGTGCTTGATCAGTAGTAACATAGTTATAGTCTTCACCAGTATCAACTCATCAGTAGTAAGTGTTTCTGCCCCATCAGTAATAACCATAGTCTTCATCAGTAATAACTATGATCAGTACTAACTGCAGCATCAGTAATAAGTTGATCTGTGATTTGCTCCAACAAAATCGATTTTCATGAGGGAATCACAGTTTTCGATAGTGGGCGGAATCGATCCCGAGAGATGGTTTTGATTGAGGTCAAGTATAGTTAGTTGAGGAAAGGTCAAACTTGGAATTGAACCGGTTAATTTGTTGCTACTCAAATCTAACGACTTTAAACCCGTGAATCGGCTAAAGGAGACCGGGATCGAACCGTTGAGATTATTTTTATGAAAATCAAGAACTCGTAGACCGGTTAGATTTCCTAGTTCATTTGGAATCGGGCCCACATGCCCATTTTCCCTAAGAACAAGAGTTTGCAAATTCGGGCCCATTTGACCTAAAAACGACGGAATGGGCTGAGGCCTATCACTAAAACACCTATAAAAAAACAAGGTCCCAATATGGGGTAATTTAGTGATGGAAGGTGAAATAAATGAACGGGTCGGGTCACAAGTTGGAAAAGCCGTATCATCCGATAACGCCCCGAAAGGCATGAAACAACGTGAAAAACATTATTTTTATCGGGCATGCACTCGATCCCGTGCCAACGACCTCTACAAACATCGGGTATGTCATGGGCCCACTCGTTGCCCGTTGCTTTCATGATGTCATAAACAGCTTGTTGTTCATGAGGGTCGGTTTTAGCCCCATTGTTGTTCATAGAGTACCCGGTTTGAGGGGCGTCTACGAGGGCAGACGTGACCCCCGAATCAGACATAATAACGGTAAATGATAGACATGTTGGAATGATTGATATGAGAGTTAGGATATGAAAAAAGAGTGTCATTTCTTGATAGAAGAATTTTTGTGAATTTGAATGTTTTATAGAATTAGTTGTTAGAGAATAATAATGGGTTTCACGAGGAAACGGGGATGTGAAATAAATGTGGGGGTATGTCAGTAAATGTACTTCACGAGAAATACACTTTGCTTTCAATGCGGTTATCGGGTGTATTTTAACTGACAAACCGAACTTGAACAGGAATTAGTTGGACATGGTTTTCTATTTTCGGGCTGGTTCCGTACCGGCTTTTTCGGTCATAGAACTTGAATTTGGTAATTTCAAATCTAACTCAAAAGTCATTTATATAATAATGTAGTTTTCGGTTCTAACAAGTTCTAAATCCGAAATGACCGGACCAAGAATTGGAACCATTACTTCGGTTTGGTTCTCAGTTCTTGTTTTTGATTTTTTTTTTTTTTTTTTTTTTGTATTAAAATTATCAGTTCCAATTCAGTTTGGCCTGGTTCTGAAACCGAACACATTTTTTATCATTCAAAGTAAGTGATCCTATTTTTATTAAATATCTCTATTTTTTAATCATCTTTATTCAGTATCGTCTTTTTTAGAAAAATAATGTTATAATTATTACTCGTATTCTTGTTATGGGCACTCAATAAAATTGGTTGATTAAGCATTAACTTATGTGACACATTAGTGGCAACATTTAGTTCTGTATTTTCCACAAATTCACATGATTGATTAAGCATCAAATTATGTGACACATATGATGTTTCATTTATCAAGCCAAACAACGTGCGTACATTAATGCGAAACCTAAGACACTTTGGTGTTGTCAAATTTGTCACGAAAAGATGGTCCACTGCTTTTTGTAAATGACTAAAAAGTAACTAGAAAACTACAAGTATGCATAGTAGGGATGTGTTTCTTTTCGGAACCAGATTGGGATTAAAAAATATAAAATATAAGAATATAAGTTGGACCGGGGCGTCTCCGAGATTTTGAAAGCCCTGTACGAAACAGGAAAATGAACCCCATGAATACATGTTTTTTTATAAAAATTTGGACTTTTTAAATATTTTTCTATTAAATTATTAAGTTCGCTTAAATTTTAATATTATATATAAGTAATGAGATATATATAAAAATCGGGCCCCTATAAAATATGGGCCCTGTGCGGCTGCACCTCCTACACCTCCTCATAAACACCCCTAATTAGTTGAATGGAAATGATGATTTCGGTTTGATCCGATTATTCCAGGTTTACCGATTAGAACCAAAAACTATATCATGAACATCAATTACATCTTGAGTTTAATGGGTATCCTTATATTAATAAAAAAAAAATATAATTTATAATAAGGAAAACGATCCTCCCACTTAATTGCCTGGATCTAAAATGCAACAAAGGTAAACAAGACCGGTACTTTTATAAATATTAAAAGCTTGGCTGAAGTGTAAACCAACGACCAAATCAAGTTCCCAATGGTAATAAATATACCCAAATGTGACCCATTTCAAATAAATAATTTGAATGGCGAAATCCATAGTGACAATCGTATTAAGCTATTAACAGAAAGAGGTACAACCATGAACTTGTAACTCTTAACTATGACTTTAATGAACCAACTATTTAAAAGTAGTTCGTATATGAGATGAATAAAAGGAAATAAAATTTTCGTGATTTTATTCTTCCGAATCCGAGTACGGAGGACAAGATCCATCATCTACGTTTGCAAGAGGGTTAAAATCGGGAGAGCCCGGATCCGTGCATCCGCTTACCAAATCAAGCTCACAACGATCACCCTACACAAGATGTGGCATGTAATTAGTAAACTTAATAAGATAATTAGAGACTTAATTTAAGATAATTAAATAATCAGTTCCAAAATGCGATCCCAAACGCACGAATTTAATAATTTATTCACGTACCCCTTCGGAGGTCAAGTTACCCATTATTTGACATCTATCGATTATAATGCTTGTGTCGGGAAAAATAGCTTTTTCACACGCACCATCTCTACTCAACTCTTCCGCGAGACCCTAAATCATCGATTCATAGTTTTTTATTTTATTTTAGAAGTCGAATAATAATTAAAAAAAAAACGTTTAAAAAAGTAAAGATTTCTTTACCTGATTGAAGAACTCTAGTTGTCGATTACGCCATGCTTTTGGAACTTGAAATTGTAGTCTATAAGGACCATCCCATTCACTCCCATTTGTGAACGAAAATATCAAGTTAACGGCTGCAATTACAATTAAAGTCAACACTAGTATGGGTTGTGTGATAATTATGGTCAAAACCCTTGCTCAATTGAGAGGGCATGATATTCATTATATAGAGTAAATACAGCAATACATTCCTTAAATAAAGGAAGAGATAAAGGAAACAAATAAAGAGATAATTACAAATATATACTATCAATATTATCAACTAATATCCCCCTTCAATCGAAAAGGTGGCGGACCGAGACGAAGCATAGAGCGGAAGGTCTCAAATTGAGTTTGCGGAAGACTTTTGGTGAAGATGTCGGCCACTTGAAGATTGGTTGGGACAAACTTTGTAACAAGTTTGTCCGAGGTTACTAGCTCGCGTATGAAGTGATAATCTAAGTCAATATGTTTTGCTCTCTTGTGTGCAACGGGATTTTGAGTCATAAATAGAGCACTTTTATTATCACAAAGTAATGTAGGGCGAGCTGGAGGTAGAGCATGAAGCTCACGAAGCAGGTGAGTAACCCAGACTATCTCAGCAGCAGTGTTAGCCATTGCTCTATATTCAGATTCACAACTTGAGCGAGAGATAGTTGGCTGTTTCTTAGCACTCCAAGAAATAAGATTGCCACCTAAATAGATTGAGTAACCATAGGTGGATCGGCGTGTATCTAAGCAACGAGCCCAATCCGCATCCGAATATCCAAGGATTGCATTATTCTTTGGTTTGGTATATGTAAGCCCAAAGGAGATGGTGCCTTTGACATACCGTAAAATGCGTTTTACGGATTGAAAATGATCATTTGTTGGAGATTGTAAAAATTGGGAGACTTGATTTACCGCATAGGATAAGTCCGGTCGAGTAATGGTTAAGTATTGGAGAGCACCAACAAGTGATCGATAATAAGTAGGATCCGAATAAGGAATACCATCATTCGTGAAAGATATGTGCGGCGACAGTGGAGTGTTGACCGGCTTGGAGTCAAGAAGTTGTGCTCGTTTGAGAATGTCGGATGCATACTTGGCTTGAGTTAAAAATAATCCATCGTGTGTATGAACTACCTCAAGCCCTAAGAAATAGTTTAAGGCACCAAGATCCTTAATAGCAAATTCATTGTTTAGAGCCGAGATAAAAGTTGCAATATCGGACTCATTATTACCCGTAAGAATAAGATCGTCCACATAAACTAATAAATACATAACACATGATGCAGTTTTGTAGACGAACAGAGTATCTGCTCGACTACAGGCAAACCCATATGACGTAAGAAACGTGCTTAACCGATGAAACCATGCACGTGGCGCTTGCTTTAAGCCATAAAGCGCTTTGGATAGTTTGCACACATGTGAAGGATGTTTTGGATCCACGAAACCAGGAGGTTGTTCCATAAAGACCGTTTCATTAAGATTGCCATTGAGAAACGCATTTTTGACATCAAGTTGGTGTAACTTCCAATTGTTCAGCACCGCTAAAGATAATACAATACGGACAGTTGTTGCTTTCACCACTGGGCTAAAGGTATGAGAAAAGTCAAGGCCCGGAATTTGAGTATACCCTTGGGCAACAAGTCGAGCCTTGAAGCGTTCAACATTACCATCTGATTTATATTTGACACGATATACCCATTTGGAACCAACGACATTTGTGGAAGGGGGTCGTGGGACCAATGTCCAAGTTTGATTATCATGAAGAGCTTTAAGTTCTTCAAGCATTGCCGTAACCCATTTTGGATCTTTAGAAGCACTTTTAAAAGTCCGCGGTTCTAGTTCAGTGGATAAGGCCATATGAAGTGGGTTAGTAGCAAGGGATGCAAAGTTGGCAACATGCTTTGGTTTAAATATTCCCGATTTTGATCGAGTGCACATTGGGTGCGAGGTGGATGGAACAGTAGGTTCAACAGTGGGTTGGGCCGGTGGAATTTCATTTTGGGTCAGCGGTATATTGTGGGCCTGTTGTTCGGGAATTGGAGGAGGAGCCGGATCATTTAGTTCATTAATATGAGGTTGGGCCAGGGGATTGTGTGGGCCATCCGGATAGGCTGGCGGAACAGGGGTGTGGGCTGGATTGTTTATGGTGGGTTGGGCTATATGAGAGTCCGTAATAGGGACTGGACAAATGTTGCATGGCAAAGTATGTTTAGGGGTGTCATCGGATGCAGTGGTTGGTTTAAGTGGAACATCTTGAACTTGAACAGTGGGTATATCTTGCAAAAAAGAGGTAAGTTCTAAATTTTTAATATTTGAAGTATAAGAACTACCTTTAAACGGAAAGACCTCCTCATTAAAGCGGGCATGTCGAGTGATATAAATGCGAGAGGTAAGCGGATCAAGACACCGGTAGCCTTTATATTGTGTACTATAGCCAAGGAATACACATGAAATACTTCGCGGAGAAAGCTTGTGTGGTGAATAATCCCGCAAGTATGGGAATACTTGACAACCGTAAGTGCGGAAATTTTCAAAATTCGGAAGTTTGCCAAAAATAATCTCAAATGGAGACTTTTGATCCAACACGGGCGTGGGTACCCTATTTATAATAAATATTGCCGATGTGAAAGCTTCAACCCAATACGAGGCCGGCACACTTGCATTGAAGAGCATAGCAAGGCCGGTCTCTACAATGTGGCGATGTTTACGTTCCGCCCGACCATTTTGTTGTGGAGTGTATGGGCAAGAAAAACGATGCAAAGTACCGTTGTCATCAAATATTTTACGTACGGTATGATTGATAAATTCCGTGCCGCCATCACTTTGAAATATTTTGATTTTTCGAGAGCACATTGTTTGGACAAGGTTAATAAACGTGGGTAGGACGGTGTAAAACTCCTTTTTCGTTTTTAGCGGATATAGCCACGTAAACCTGGAATGATCGTCAACAAAGATAACATAATAACGGTATCCATCCTTAGAACAAATTGGGGAAGGACCCCACAAATCACAATGAATTAAGTCTAGGGGATGTAATGAACGCGAATTATTATTAATAAATGGCAATCGTGTACTTTTAGCAAGTTGACACGGAGTGCAAGTAATAGGTTTTGGTAACAACGAAGAAACTGACAAAAAACCTAATTTATGTAAAAGAGAAATAACATCAAACGAGACATGTCCCAAACGGGAATGCCATAATTCATAAGACTCCTTTTTGAGACGTTTGGTAGCAACAAACGCTCGATGTGCATCTTGAAGCACATAAAGCCCGTTCTCACATAGACCACTAGCAAGGACCTTTTTGGTTATCCGATCCTGAATATTGAAAAAAGGTTGGGAAAACAAAACATCAACAGGATGGTCAGTGGTTAGTTTGCTCACAGATAATAATTTCTTGGTAAGAGATGGAATAACAAGAATATTTTTCAACGAAATATCCTTAGTAATGTGAGATAAGCCCGTATGTGTAATAGGTGAAGAGTTACCATTACCAAATAAAACTTGAGAACTACCTTTGTAAGGAGTCGGTTGATGTAGATTCTCACATGAAGAAGTCATGTGGTCCGTGGCACCCGAGTCAACATGCCAATCTGGATTATTAGTGGTAACATGACATTGAGCATGGAATGCCTTGGCTAAGGCATCATCGGTAGTGGGTGATTGAGATGCATAGGTAGCAAGATCCGGGCACGATGAGGCATAGTGACCGTTTGTGCGGCATAGCTGACAGTGAGGAGGGCGACGATTGGCAGTAGAATTTCCACGTCCCCGCCCCCGAGAATTCTGGCCACGGTAACTTGAGTTCGATCGACCACGGTTAGGTGATGGTGCATGGTTATACTGTTGCGCTTGGAAAGCTACGGGTGGAGTATTGGGGCCATGCAAAGAGAGTAAAAAGAGCTCATGGCTCTCTGCCTGTGAGACCAGATCACGATATTTGGGTGCGGGTTTACTCGCACGAACCGCAGTGGAGAAGGTCTCATAGGAAGGACCTAAGCCTCGAAGGAACCAATGTACTTTATCAATTTCATCAACAGGGTGCCCTATAGCAGACAGTTGGTCGCATAGGGTCTTGAACTTACGGGAGAATTCCGAGATGGTTTCGGTGTTTTTGTTGAGTTGGCGAAGAGCATCACGGAGAGAGTGGATGCGTTCAACGGACGCATTACTGTACGCGGCCTCAAGTGCAACCCAGATTTCCCTTGCAGAGTGAATACCAAGAACTTCTGCAGCAGCTTCTTCGGTTAATGAGGATTGCAGTAATATAACTGCACGTTGGTCAGTTTCTGACCAAGCTGCAGCGGCCGGATTGAGAGTTTCTTTCTCAGCAACAATAATGGTAGTCGATGGTGGGAGAGAAGTACCATCAATGTGTCCAAGCAATTTCTGATAAGTGAAGATTGACAAGATATTATTACGCCAAAGTAAGTAATTAGAAGAAGAAAGTTTAATACTCATCATGTGAAGAAGAGTATTCATAGAAAAAAGTGTATCACTTGAGGAAGAAGAAGCCATTGTGGCGGCCGAAAGTAGGGTTCCAGGAAGAACAAAATTTCGGTGATCAAAGGGGAGAAAAGATTAGGCTGATACCATGTGATAATTATGGTCAAAACTCTTGCTCAATTGAGAGGGCATGATATTCATTATATAGAGTAAATACAGCAATACATTCCTTAAATAAAGGAAGAGATAAAGGAAACAAATAAAGAGATAATTACAAATATATACTATCAATATTATCAACTAATAGGTTGAAACGAGTCAAAACTAGTTTGGGTTGAAACGGGTCATATTTAGTACGTCTAGAAACAGCCAGGTCGGGCTGCGTTGACTACCAACTCATTTGATTGGCTTAGTTCTTTTTATTTGACCCATTTGAGGGAACTACAAGCCAAATTGACTCATTTACACGAAAACGGGCCAAAATGCCATGAATACGGGCCATTCTAAGAGAGCATTTAGAAACAAATTAAAACATACCATGTTTGGGTACACATATTTGGATAGTGTAAATAGGAGGATCGGCTTTTCCACGATCTTTACGAAGCATCGCTCTCGGTTCACCACCACACATGATTGGTTGATTGAATCCGCCTAAAAAGTTAAAAATTAAGTATTACAATTTCATAGTTTGGGTCCGATTTCTATATTATGATTATTATCCATAAGTTTATATACCATTAAAAGCGATCCCGAATTCTTCATTTGGAGCAAGTTTGCTAGCAGCGGGATTGTAAAATAGCTTCAATCTCTCACCCTACGAATTTGTCGCAACAATTTATGATTTAGCAACTATTAACAAATACAAAAACATAGAAAATAGACATTTTAATTCTTAAATGGATGTTAAAGACTTAAATGACATAAACTTACACTACTAGGAGGAAGCCCGTTCATTGTTTTCCAATATATTGGGGCCCGCCCGATATCAAAGTCAGCCCATGACGGAAGTGTAAATCTGAAAATTCAAGAAATTGTGTACTTTAAGCATAAGAGGTATAATTTAGCCCAAAACATATGCATATAAACACTTAATCCTTCAAATACGGGATATTTAACCTCTACCCAAAGGTAAGCCTATGCCTATAAACATATTATTATATATGAATTTTTTTTATGAACATATTATTAGTATTAGTATATATAATATAATCTGGATAGTTTATTTTGTATTGGAGTTCTGTCTGGTGTTTTCAATCTGCTTAGGGCCTTCAATTTGTTGATTTCCGAACCAAACCATAATTCCATTATTACATCATAATTTATTACGTAACTACTAATATAAAAATACTATCTAATAATAATATCCATTATTCTTTTAATTCGGTTTGGCTTCAGAAATTCAAGTTACATCTTGTAACTAGTTTTGGTTCGATACACCCCAAATTTAAACCTAATATCTTTAAATTCATGCCGGTTTTACGAATTTAATGCGGATTTTGTTCAGTTTTTTCGTATTGGGTAGAATATTTTCAAATCCAAACAACATGACATGACAGAACCAATCTGACTGTACTTACTAATATACAAAAAATACACAAACTTAAAACATTTAAGTAGAAATTGAATCATACTCTTTAACTTCTTCAGCAGGAGGTGTAGCAACAATCGCTGCAGCCCTTATCTTCCCAACCGTTTTGACCGAATTCTTCCATTTTTTATGTTCTTGTAACGAAGAACCCATGAAACTTTTATTACCTGTAAGTTGTACAAAAACATTTAAGATAATACAAATTAGGCATGTGCAAGAACCGAACTAGAAGAAACCGAACCAAAAACTGAGAAAATGGTTTCGGCTTAGACCAGACCGAGAAAATGATTTAATTCTCGACCACAGGCCTAATTTAAATGCAAATTTCATAAAATTATAAAATATTTTGATATTGTACCATGAGTGTTTGCAATTGAAGGAGTGAAATTACTAGTAGATGCCGATCGAGAAGCTGATACAATTTGTGTCCATGATTGGATGATTGGAGCACTTGTTGTTGCAGACATTTTCACAAACAGATTTTGAGCATCTTTTTGGGTTTTAAAGGATAACAATTTGATCAACTAAAAAACAAAAAATGTTGAAAAAAATCTCTTTAGATTTTTTAGTGTGAAAAATTGTGTACCACAAAATTCTGAAATATGTATGGGTGTAAAATTTTATCTCGAAATGCAGAAATATTCAACACCCAGAAAATGCCACCAACTAGAAGAAATTTATTTATGTAATATCTTCATGATAATTAATGGTTTTTATTTGTCATCTTAGTCTTGCCGTTCAAATTTTTTTTTTTTTTTTTTTTTTTTTGTCATCCAATTCGAAGATATTTTGACAAAAATTTATTACCAAAAATCTCGATTGGCCCACAATCATGAGCCTCATTTCATCATAGAATACTTTACTTACCTAGCGATTGTGGCTATGGGGATGCCCGGGTATGAACCCGAGATCTTTTGGTATTCTGATAAAAGATTTCCACCTATTACCAATTAGGTTATACACCAAAGACAGTGATTCGAGGATATTAGTTTTATGTTTGTATCTAAGCTAATAATAAATTAGCAAAGTAATATATAACACCTAGGTGCTTATTAGTCAAAGTGAGCATATAAACCTTCTATTTGTGTTTTTTTTTATCAAAGTATTCAACAAGTGCAAATAAATACTACAACAATGATATCCAATTTCATCAAAGACGAAGTATGTAAGGTCAAATGTAAATAGTCATATCTCTATTCAAAAGTGTAGCTTCTTAAAATACTTTCTTTAATAATGTGTGGCGGAAAAAAATGTGATAGTCCTATAATATATACGTTGTAAAATACAATTTATACGCTGCATAAGTGAATATTCATTCGTTCATGGATTTGGATAGAAGAAAATGTGTGACCATGAAATTTTATTATTATGGCCCAAAATAATTGATAATAAGTTGGGCCCTTCTGATAATGGAGGCTTGATGGATTATAATATTATGAGCTTGTTATGGAGAATTGCAATCAACCGATTTAAATTAAGCCTATGATAACTAAAAGGATTAACATTCAACCATCTTAGACACCTATTCACTTAAATATTTGTTTAAAAACATATACCTTTATAACAACCCGTGCTTGCTTAGTGCTTACTCTAGGCATTACCTTAAATATTGTAGTAATTTGCCTAGAGTAATATTAGTTTAAAAACACAATTATCTTAATTAATATCTAATTTAGGCAAAACTTGTGATGAAATATTAGTTTGTCGCAGATGGAACAATGCCATAAAAAAAACTTATCAGATGGTTGTCTCTTTTTCATGTTCATTTCAATTGCAAATTTGTCGCAACTTGCAACAATATTTTATATACACAAATTTCCCTCACAATCGCCCTTTTTGTTGTAGTGTTGCTTATAAATAGTTTAAAATTAATTAAGTTAGTTTATTTTAACGGCTTCTAAATCTGCCATAATTTCACCAGGACTTAAACACATGAGCTTAGACCATGAACAATACCAAACACCAATAGTGTTAGGCTACAAGCTTTGAGTTATTTTTTTTAAGTTTAGTGATTATATATTTAAAAATGTAAGTTAATGATGAGGTAATGACATCATCTAGTATGAAGAGACTGATTATTGGAATGATTTTTGAAACTTTAATCACAAACTTTTGGTTGAATCAATGCGTAAATTAAAATTGATGGAAACCGAGTAATATAAAAAGTAATGATAAGGTAATGCCTAGAGTAAGCAAGCACGGGTGGTTATAAATTAAATACAAAAATAAGCTCATGCTTCTTGCCAACCCAAGACCATTCATCTCAACAAAAGTTACTTTACTAAACCCCCCCACACTTTGCTATCCACGTTTCTTTTATTAAAATACACATTTAAAAAACTGTTTTAATTCGAAACATCATCGACAAAAGTGTTTGATGGAAAAAAATATGTATGCTATCATGAGAATATATATATTGTAAAGATATAAAATAATAATGTACAATATGTATGACATATAAGGTATGAAAACACTTTATCAGTACAAATCAAACATAAGTACACCAAAAACCCTATACGTGCATATCAAAGTCATTTGAAATCATAGAAGTTTAGTATCTCAACATTCAAGTCTCAACACTCAAGCTTATGTACTTCTTGTATGGATGTGTCAAGGCCATATACATTCATAATATCATCTAATCTAATGTAACCATCAATTAAATTGACAATTTGATTAAACTACTAAATAATTCTTTAGGCCACTCGGTATGAGTCAATGTGGTGTGGTGATGATGTGGAGGGGTTTCACAATGTGGTGGGAAGGTGAACACCACCACACCCACATGTGGTCTTCATGGTGTGGTGTCCCGTGTCCACGGCCACATAATGATACGGCGTGGTACTAAGAGGGACGGATTGTATTTAATTCGTGGGCTTTTTTTCAAAAGGAATTCATTTATGTACCACAACTTTTACTTCTTATACCATAATGTACAAGTTTCACAGCTAACTCTACAAGCATGTCAAGAAACAGTTGTGGTAGATGAGTTAAAAGTTGTGGTATAAAAATCACCCCCTTTTTTCAAATGTTGGTTTGGTTTGATTCAGGGGCGGACCTTAGTGGTGCCCGGAGGGTCCCGTGCTACCCCTTAATTTTCGACTAAAAGTATAATATTTTCACACTAAAATAAACTATATGTCGGTACTACCTATAAAAAAGCGTCCGGTTACCCTTCACTTATAGTTTCAGCAAAAACGTAGCCCAAACTTGAAAGTCCTAAATTGGTTTAGATTATTAAGTAGCTCAAATTTCAATTTAATATAATAAATAAAGTTCACTTTCAAACTTTATGATAATTTGAACAAAAAAACTCAATACCCTTTTTGTCTATCTATTGGAATCATCAAAAACACATGTCGAACAATAGAAACAAACTGATTTGTAGTGTAAAAAAGAAACAACTTATGGTGGTTACGGATGTAAATGTAATGACTCGTCTTCGAAAAACAGGTCAACGAAGAAGACAACATTAAAATGTAATATCTTGTTTGTCGTTTTGTAATGTTTAATTAACCTGTGTTTTAATATTTACGTTGAAAAAAAATGTGCTACCCCTAAACATTCGCTCTGGGTCCGCCACTGGTTTGATTAGGTGACATCTAATGTGACAAAATTTACACAATGTGGTGAAACTTTTAATAAATTTTAGAATTTAAAAAAATAATATTATATAATACTTTGTATATAGAATTATTTAAATGTAGAAAGGTGGCAGATTGGCAGTATGTGTTGGCCACTTTATGGTATGGGCTTACTTGACCGAGTGTGAGGTGACATTAGCGGCTGCAGAGTGTGTCGAGCCCTGCCGATTTGCACGCGCACCCACCGCGGCTAAACCCTCCCTCACCATAACCCCGTGGGTGGTGCTTCACCAGACCAGACCCTATTTAATCGTATTTTATAATCTTTATCTAATAAGTTGTAGACTGGTCTGGTTTATGGCCAACATTCTCCTCGATTTTATTAACATTCCTTTTACCAATCATCTCTACTCCTTCCACCATTCCAATTATTTTTTCGCTAACACCATTGCATTTTATTCATTCGATCATATTAGACTCCACACATATAACACTTCAGTTTTCTTCACATGAGTGACATGTTAGCTAATACTTTAACTTTACCTGACAACATGTATACCAATAATACTATTTTTTCTGTCCCACAAAAAACTTCTCATTTACCTCTAAATTTTTGTCCCACAAAAAACTTCTCGTTTCTCACATTTGATGGGCTCCACACAATAAAAAAACTATTATTACTAAAGACCCCACCACCACTAATATCCACTAACTATCTTTCTCTCTCCAACTCAACCTTATATTTTTATCAAAAGTAATATCAATGACCCCACCACTAAGGGAATTCATTTCTCTACCACAACTTTTACTTCCTATACCACAACGTATAAGTTTTACAGTTAACTGTACAAGTATGCTAAGCAACAGTTGTGGTAGATGAATTAAAAGTTGTGGTAGGAAAATCACCCCCTCACCACTAACTATCACCTAAAAACTTGTGCAAAAGGCAAATGGAAAGTTTTTTCTAGGACGGACGGAGTATTTCACTTAATATTTTATACATAAAATTCACACAAATTACTTTAGTAGAGATATACACCTTCCATCATCCGAAAATATAAGTAAACTCATATTAAATACAAAATTATAAATGAAAATAACTCCATTCAAACATAACATTTTAAATTAACCAGTCGGTTTCTAAATTTTAATGATTTAGAAAATATATCAACCAAGAGATCCACAAAAATATGTAACGTGAACCGACAAACATCTACGTATTTATATACCAAAATAAAATGACATAATCATCTACTAATTTAGGTGGGTACCGGTACTAAATGTAAGGGTGAAATCGGGTTGGGTTCGGGTTAGCATGTTCGGGTTGGCGGATTGTAATTGGTTAACTCAAACTGACATGTTTAAATTACGGGTCTGTAAAACCAACCCTAACCCAGACTTATTTAAAACATGTAAACCTAGACCCGGCCTATTTGGACCCATATAACTTAACAGGTTTGTGAGACAAATGAGTTAGCGGGACAAAATTAGATTGGGGGTCAAAAATAAAAAAATATACTCAAATACAATGATAATCGTGAGGACTGAAAGGTCAAACAGAGATGTAGATATATTTTTGTGGGGGGTTAGGGGATTTTAAAGTAGAATTAATTACCAATTTAGACCAAAAAAAGTGAGACACTTCCATTTAAGATTGATAGACTTCAATCTTCCCAAAATATCCCGTGCGACTAGGAGACTTGAGCAGTATTAACTGGGAGCAACACTAAGTGGTGAGCAGTACTAACGGGCAGTAGTAACTAGGTTGAACAGTATTAACGAGCAGTAGTAACAAGGATTAGAGCAGTAGTAACAAGGTTGCGCAGTACTAACGAGCAATAGTAACAAGGTTGAGCAGCACTAACTTGGAGACGTGGCGGCGTACTAGTGGAGTTGCACGGTCGCACGCTCGTGGGGGTAGTCGCACGGTCTATTTTGAGAAGAATTGAAACTTAAGTCCATTCTTGGGAAATTTTAACTCATTTGGTCCAAATATAAGAATCACCCTTTAAAGTATTTATATCATTTAAAAAAAAATTATATAAAATTAAACTGGTTGGTGGGTCGACCTGTTTATACAGAAGTTAACTCGATCCTGGCCAAATTTATAAACATATTGGATGGGTCGACCTATTTTTAACCCGAATTCATTTAGTCTCAACCCGAACCTCGATATATATTTCCATGTTTGGATTGCATGTCGCTTGAGGAATTATAGCCATAACTAAATGTGATGAGTGACTAGTGAGTGAGTCTTTGCCCTTCCAAATAAATTATATTTTTCTTAAAAAAATTTATTCACTTTATATAAATAACGACAAGTCACCGTCTCAAGCGAAGTAGTACTCCTTAAATAGAATTCCACCTGAACCCATTAATTCGCTTATCATATCCTCGTACACAAACAAAGAGACACCAAGCTAGTTAACTTCATTAAGTTAATTCGTAATTAGATTCAAAAGGCAAAACGGGTGTTCCATTGTGGCTGCTTGGATTCGGTGCAGTTCGTCTGCGAACCGACATGAATCGCTTACTTTCCTTACTTTTTCACCAAGGTGTTCTTGATGAACAGTTCTTGCAACTCCAACAACTTCAAGATCAAACTTCCCCTAATTTTGTATCCGAAGTCATCACTATTTACTTCCACGAATCTGAAAAACAGCTCCGTAATCTAAGACACTTATTGTAAGTTCAATTCTTTTTTACATTTTTTTTAATTTCTTGAATCCTTCGAAATAATCGAGGTTTTTTTTTTGAAGGTTGGATAGAGAGATGTGGGATTACGTTAAACTTGGAATACATTTAAATCAGTTAATGGGAAGTAGTTCGAGTATTGGTGCGAAACGGGTTAGGAACATTTGCGCTGCATTTCGTGCTGCTGTCGAGCAGAATAACCGTTCAGCGTACGATTATTTTTTATACGTGATGTAACTAATTAATCAAATAAATTTATCGAAATATATGGTAGTTTTGTATGTTTTTTTTTTTTTGAGATAATGTGGATGTGCAGGTGTATGAGGACATTAGAAGTGCTTGAACATGAATATTGTTATTTGAAGAACAAGCTGCATGAACTTTTCCAAGTAATTATTGTTTTTTTTTTCCTTCTTTTTTTTTTTTAACAAGAAATTATGTAAATGATAATTATTTACAAAGTATATATGCTATTTTGTATGCAGATAGAGCAACAAAGAGTGTTGGGAGATGCAGTCAGGTACCCAGGTGTTGCGCCCCAGCAGTGAATCGAAGGTCTTGAAGGATGGGGTGGGGGGGGGGGTGGAGTTGGGGGGGGGGGGGGTAGGGTTAGTGTTTTTATTTTGTCTTAATTAATTAGTACGAAGGAATGTAAAACAGCCAACTTTTTAGTGTTGTGTTTTTGGGTCACATTCTTTTCGATAGTCGGCGCAAGATTCTTTTCTTGTTTTCTAACATTTTCTAAGTACTTTTTAAGTCGGATAACTAAAAAGACTATCAAAATTCAAAAGTATATTTATATGCAGCAATTATTAATTACACTGAAAGAAATATATTATAAAAAATGTATTTCTTTGCTAGATGTTCATCGTGACTTGTACAATAGCATAAATAAGTTTAACTGTGCAAGTCATCTCTCAATATATACATTAAATTTAAGATCGATGAGCTAATTATATTTGTAAGTGATACTTAGTAGAATTTTTAATTTATAAAAATGGAGGTTGTACTCTTTCTTAATAAACTTTAAACAAATCGAACTGCTTTTTTTTTTTTTTTTTTTTGAATGCTTGTAAAATCTGAATCAACCGGTATATTTGGCCAAGTATCTTCATATAATTCATAACTACATGTATCATTATTATGAACTACTTTCATAGTTACAAACTTACATCCATAAGTTATTTAGAAGCCCATTAAGCTCTTTAAATTCCTCGTACTCTTAGCCCATAATGAATTGGCCTTGGCCAGACCCAATTTGGGTTTGAAAGGCCCAACTGATTGCTGTTTGGATGTCCACCGATCGATTCTCCACATCTAACATCCCTCCAGAAAATGACTTTTTTCCATTTCTCAGAAAAAATAATAATCTGGATATCGAAATCATAATGAGAGACTTTGTCTAAGACTAATAGTAATACAAAAATTGTATTACTTAATGTTAAATCTTTCACATTTTATTTTCATACCAATAAAAAAAAGATTGACATATGAGATCCACTAATTTTCTTTTTTAATCTCATAATTTGGTTTTAATATTTATATTTGATCAAATGAGTAAAAAAATAAATATGAAGATTTAGTAGAAAGCAATATCATATCTCTGCAAGAAGAAAGTTTCTTTGTATTTTCTCAATAATAATATTCCTCCATTAGCCAACACCAGTACAAGGAAAGTTACGTTTAGAGACCATATATACATTGTCATCCTAAGAGTAGAGTCTTTGAGACGACTTGTTGATACTTAAAAATTCTACTAATAATCGATATTTGTAAGAGTATTGTTACGTTTAGAGACCATACAATATCAAAAAGGGAAATGATATTGATACTTACTATTTGTGGCTACTTCATGTTACTAATTATTACAAGATGATATGTATGATCCACTAATTTCTTTCCTCATATCATATATGATTTTGACACTTATCTTGATCAAGTAAGTAAACATATAAATAAAAACAAATAATAAATACCTATATAAACACAAATAATAATTACTAATGTTATTTCTCATCAAAAACTGTAAAGAGAACATATAGTCTCTAAAGAAATTAAAAATAATAATAATATGTAATATCTTTTCATTCAGAGTTTTTACTTTTTAGAGATGATATGTGATCTCCAAAACTAAATCACATTAAATTGTGGTGTCAAAATATAATTAAATAATTTAAATTGATGATTACTTTTAGTATCCACGTGTCATGGTAAAATGTATCCACCTTTAGACTGCATTTAGTGGTCACACCACTTCACCATCCACCTCACTGTCACATCAACTTTCTCTCTCCATTTATCTCCTCTCACTTCCTCTCACCTTTCACTCTTAGTGGTCACACCATCTAAACTTTTAACCTATTTTTAATTAAAAATAAAAATATTGCAAAGGGGTCCACATGAAATACATTAAGGTGCTGTTTGGTTCGCAGAATGTTTATGAAGGAATTGGAATCTAGGAAGGAATTGGAATCCGTCAGGAATTGGAATCCAATTCCATAGTCTGTTTGGTTGGCATGGAAGGGAATTGGAATCCAATTCAATATTTTGTTTGGTTGACATGAATTGGAATTGGAATTATCTAAAATGACGAATTTACCCTTATTACTGGTAGTGGTTGGTTGGTTGGTGGTGGTGGGTGGTTGTGGTGGCGGTGGGTGGTGGTGATGGTGGATGGTGGCGGCGGTGGGTGATGGCGGCGGCGGTGGTGGTGGCGGGTGGTGGCGTTGGTGGTGGTGGTGGCATTGGTGGTGGTGGTGGAGGCGCGGTGGGTGGTGGTGGTGGCGGTGGTTGTGGTGGCGGAGGGTGGTGGTGATGGTGGATGGCGGTGGTGGTGGGTGATGGTGGTGGTGGTGGCGGCGGCGGTGGCGGCGGTGGGTGGTGGTGGTGGCGGTGGTTGTGGTGGCGGTGGGTTGTGGTGATGGTGGATGGTGGCGGCGGTGGTGGCGGCGGAGGCGGTGGTGGCGGGTGGCGGCGGCGGCGGTGGCGGCGGTGGGTGGTGGTGGTGGCGGTGGGTGGTGGTTGGTGGCGGTGGTGGGTGGTGGTGGTGGCGGTAGGTGGTTGTTGCGATGACGGTTGGTGGCGGTGGGTGGAGGGGGTGGCGGTAGGTGGAGGGTATAAAAGGTAAAAGAACATTCCATCCAAACTTGGAATTCAATTCCATCAACATTTGGATGGAATTGAGATTCCTTCATTTGGTGGAATGTTTTCATCATTTAGGATTCCAATTCCATCCATTTTTTTGAACCAAACACTGGAATCTGGTGGAATTGGATTCCAATTCCCTCAGATTCCATTACTTTCCAGCGAACCAAACACCACCTAAAAGATTAATATGAAAGAGATGGGCCCACCTTTTGCACAAAGGCCGAGTGGATACAATGCTCACCTTTCAGTCATTTTTTTTTCTTGGTTAACGCTTGATGGGAGAGGTTTTTTTGGGTGTGGCGCGTGAGAGTAGCAATGGTGAGATGCTCACCACCCTACTAAAACCAGCCTTAGTGAAAACAAAATGTAGTGTCAAAATGTATTTATTTCGTTGCAAAGTGTATTTATTTCGATTTTCATTCACGTCATTCAGTTTCTTTATCTGTGAAATTTGCCCAATAATCAAATTTGTCAATAAAAAAGTTAAACTTTCAGTACTCACACTTTTCTATGTCGGTGTAAGTGTTCACGTTTCTTTATGTGTGAAACACTTTTTAACCTATTCTTTAGTGACACTTTTTCAGTATGACACTTTTGTTACTTTTAGTTACACTTGTACGAGTGTCACCAAATAAACTTAATCTTGAATCGAATATTATCATTCTGTTGCTTATATTGTTTACTACTAATTTATAATCTATAATCCGTTGGTACGCCACTAAAGAATCCGCCTAAAAGTATTGCTTTCATGTTAGTTATTCAAATTTTATAATCTTCGACTCCAGCAATGAGATATCTGTCACAATTTCTTAAAAAGTCTGTCGGTAAAATTAGCAAGCTACTCTGCCAACGACCAAAGTTTCGGCACAAGTTTCGTGAGTTGTCGTTTGAATTTGGATATTGAAATTTTACTCTCAAATCGTTTACAAACTCTTTTATCTTATTCGTAACTCTTTAATGCTTTCACTGCACCTACAGTTACATCATATCAATGTTTCATCCACCAAGATGTGAAATCAATAATACAATCACTTAATTTCTTGTACCTGATTTTAAGTAGAAACGCACAGTAAGAAAACAGTAGTAATTAAGGCAACTTAATTTGTGTAAATAATATTCTTCCGTCTTAATTTTATTATCCACATTTCCTTTTTGATTTGTCCTAAAATTATTGTCAATTTGAAAATTCCAGTAATAAGAAAATAGTTAAGTGGTAAAAATATAATTTTATTGGTTAGACAGTGTAACAAATGCATTTTTCTTAAATTGTGTGATTTTTGTCTGTAGACAATAATTTTGAGACGAAGAGAATAAGATTTTAATTACTAATTAAATTGTTTAGTTTAACTTGTATAAGACCAGTGCCAATGGAGCCATCAGTTAGCAACCGAAGCATGTCAGTTTTTCTCAATCGTTGGGGCAGTCTTTTGGTTTGGAGCCGTCGTTTTTTCTCTTCGACTAGGTGACATGAAGAGGGATGAGATTGTGTTGGGTTTATGAATAAAAGTAGGCATTTTATAATGTGAGAGGCAAAAATATAAAATGAATGGGTATATTTTAATATGATTGCGTCTGTTGAAGTGTCAACTGACGTGATGTTGATTTGGTAAAAAACTAAAATGTCCGTTAGTGTCAATGTTAGTACCGGTCTAATGATATTGTAAAATTATCAAAAATATGTTAGGGATAAAACAGGCTGTGAAGAAAAGAAGGGAGAATAAAGTTAGAAGGTAAAAATGTATAAACACTTGAATCTAGGGGTGTGCAGAAAACCCGAAAACTCGGAACCGAACCGGCACCGAAGCGGAACCGGAACCGAGCCAACCCGGAACCGGTTACTCAGTCCGGTTTTCAGTTCCCGTTTTATGCCAAAATCGGGTTTTGTGTTTACCGGTTCCGGTCCCGGCTCGGTACCGGTCTTTTCGGGTTTGGAACCGGCATTTAAATAAGTATATAGGCTTACGGGTTTTCATCTATATATGTCGAAATAATAGGTATATAGACTTTTAATAGAAACATATCTTACTTGAAGCAACACGTAAAAACCCGCAAACAAACATCATACTTTTAATAGAAATACGCTAAAATATTTAAGTTATACTCCCTCCGTCCCACAAAAAAGTTCCCATTTCTCCTAAAGCTTTTGTCCCACAAAAAAGTTCCCATTTCTCACATGTGGTGGGCTCCACACAATAAAATATTATTATTATTAAGAACCCCATCAATAATATCCACTAATTATCGTTCTCTCTCCAAATCAACCTTATATTTTAATCAAAATAATACCAATGACCCCACCACTATCTATCACCTAAAATCTTGTGCCAAAGGGAAATGGGAACTTTTTTGTGGGACGGAGGGAGTATATTTTAAGATGAAAATATGCACTTGAAAAGGTATAATTGAATGACAAACACAAAAATCGGGTTTACCGGTTCTAAACCCACTTGAAGACCGAACCGACCGGACCCAAACCGGGCCCGGAACCGGTTTAACCGGTCCGATTCTCGGTCTTTGAAATTTCTTTTTTCCGGATTCCGGGTTTACCGGTTCCGGAACCGAACGCACACCTACTTGAATCTTTTTAAATCAATATCCTTTAAAAAGTCATACTAAAATGAATTCTCTAGTACAAGCTTTTAAATCCTTCTAAATACCTAATATGAGCTTTTAAACTAGAAAGTTTATAAAGTCTCCCAACCTTTAGGTACCTCATAATGGTTTGAAATTTATTCTTTTAAGTGTTTCAATGATATCGGATGTGAAACCACTTAGATCGAGGTAGGAATACCAATTTTTGGCCCGAAAAGAAATCTGATATGAGATAAGCATAAAAATTAAACTGGTTAGCGTTTAGAGAAACAAGTTTCTGGTCAGTAGTTTAATTAGATGACTTATTAAGTTTGGATCGATAATAATACAAATGAATCAACTCGCCAACCCAATTAATAACTTTGTTATAGTTTGCCTTGTATAGCTTGTTTTGAACCTAAATATAATAACTTTGTTACAATTTGTCATTTGTTACAGTTTACTATCATTTAATATAATTTGTTATAACCTGCACTTCTAAAATTCTGCGTACGCATTTAAAAATCAAACATATTTAACCCATTCAAACCTCTATTCATACGTCTAAAATAAGTTCAATACTAAATTGATAAATTTAGTCTTTGATCAGTATATATACAGTATATATAATAAATATTACTGGTAGGTTGCATAGAAACCTCACAATGGCTAAACTAGAGTAGCTGCAATATATTTTCCTATGTTTATAACTAATGATAATAACGTCTAAAATTATAGCTTAGAGATCATAGGATAAATACTTTTCATAGGTAAATATTTATCAGATAATTAAGGGAAGGTTTAAAAACTATCACGATAACAGTTAGGACACACCTATACGAGCAAAATTTTAACTATCTTGAAGGAACTCGTTATAAATAAGTATACGTTTTAGGGTGATTTCTTAATATAGACAAAATGAACCAAAAAATCCTCTAAAAAAGTCAGGTATTCTCAATTCTTCCCACAATAGACCGTGCGACTAAATGCGACTAAGATCCTCGTGCTACTCCATTAAAACACCGCCACATGTCCGAGTTAATACTGCTCACCTTATTACTACTGCTCGTTAGTACTGCCCAACCTTGTTACTACTGCTCGTTAGTACTGCTTAAACTTGTTATTGTTGCTCGTTAGTACTGCTCAATCTTGTTACTACTGCTCGTTAGTACTGCTCAACACTTAGTGCTGCTCAAGTTAGTGCTGCTCTATGGGAGTCGACCAGTATCACGAGGTATTTTGGAAAGATTGAAGTTTATCAGTCTTAGATGCGAATTGAACCAGTCGTACGGTCTAAATTAATAATTATATCTACTTTTTATTAGATTAAAATAAAATAAATTAAATGAAAACAGAATTCTGGCAGAAGTTTAATTTGCTAGAGAATTAGTTTTCATACCATACTTTTTGATTCTCATACCACAATATACACATATTTCTACAAACTGTACAAGTATATAAAGCATATATTGTGGTACAATCCTCAAAAGATGTGGTATGAAAATCATCCCCTAATTTGCCACCTACCATTTCCGACAGTAGTAAACTGTCATCAATCATAAATTCTCAATAACAGTATCAAGAACAGATCCAATAATTGGGTTTCGATTACAAAATTAAGTGTCGTACTCATATGTATCTGTATTGAATAACTGAATCACAAAATTTGCTGATATAGACTTGTTAGAAAACTTTGCTGATATAGACTTGTTAGAAAATTGGGTTTGAATTGCTTGGATTCTCTGAAATCGTTATTATACTTTCAGATTAAAATATTTCAATGATACAATCGAAATCTTCAACCGGATAAAATCAGAGAACATTAAATGTTATATTCAGTGTACCTAAAAACAGATATGACCAAATTCAAGATATAACTCCTTGTATATAATTCACCAAAAATTACCATAAGGCAGTTTGCTAACTGCCTAAAATCGGTTCAAATTATTTGGGTTGATAAAACCGGGTTTGAAGCTGAAATTCGGATTTTTATGTGTTTTTCACAAAGAAATATTAACCCGAATAAAAAAAATTCCAAGCCAACATTCCCTTTGGACCCTGCTAATGGCAATGTCTCTTGGACCCCGTTACCACTTGTAACGACCCGAATTTGGTGTTAAATAAATTATGAAAAAAATATGATAAATAAGGATAAATCATTTAAAGAACGTAGGAATTGGTTTCGTGTCATTTGGACATCGTATGAGAAAGTTATGGACGAAACCGTGTCGAAGCAAAGGTCGAAAAGTGCAGCCTGGGCTGCACAGCCCAAGATAGCGACGCTATATTGGATAGCGACGCGATTTTTGGCGATTTTCACAGAAAGCCGAAATAGAGAGTGGGAGATCGCGATTTTTAGCAAGAAATAGCGACGCGATCTTTGAATCGCAACGCGATCTCTCCGTCTGTGCGATATTAAATGCGGGAAAGCTCATTTATTGCAGACCAAAAGCCCTAGTTTCTCTCCCAACGACTTTGTAAACGTTTTTGAGTGGAAAACACCATTTGGAGCCGATTTCTTCATCAAATCTCGTGATTCTTCACTCCTAGTTGAAGATTAAAGGTAAATCTTCACTCCTCCATCCTTGTAGCTCAAGATCTATGGATCTTGATGCTTGGGTTTGAAACCCTAGTTCTTGGGGTTTTGGGTTATGATGAAATAAATGATGTATACACTTAATAGATGGTATATTAACAAAGGAAATAAGTGTATGATTAAGATTTGTAAGAATCTTAAGGGTTGGCTAAACCTAGGGTTTGGTAAATCACCATAATTGGGGGGAAATGTGTTAGTAGGTGTTATCTAGAGATAGATGGACACATTGGTAGTAATATGTGATGTTGATCATCTTGTGATTATTGTATTAGGCATTTGGTGAGGTCTTGGAAGGTTGACCGAATTGTGAAGCAAGTATATTGGCGTAAAGAATACGGTTGGAGCATTTCATTGCTAAGGTGAGTACATGAGACTTTTAAACTGGGTACATAGCAAATGGTTTTCGAAAATACATTTGATATGTTATGGGACTTTATTAATAAATGTTTTGATAAAGATAGTGACTGAAAAGATAAGAAAGTAGGTGTAATGTGATACTAGAATAAGTCTAGTATGATTGACGAGTTTGGAAGTAAATATGATAAACTAAAGTAATTATGAAATCTTTACTAAGGAACCATAATAATGTAGTTATGGAGTAATATAATGTATATTGGGTCTTTATTAATAATTATGTATTAGGTAGATCTCGTTGCCTATGGTTTTGATATATTTAGTGACACCGTATTTTTGTAAACTCTGATAAAGGTTTTAAGGTTTTTGTTAAACTGTATTTTGGACAATATGTCAAATATTGGAAAAATGCATTTTAAATGATTTAAACGATGTTTTAAAAATACGGGTTTTACACCACTTACCAGGGGCGCCGCCCATAGACCTCATCATGTCAGTGTGCTCTTGTCAAAATAAATTCAGACAATCAATACACTCCGCACCAAATGAATACTTGTTAAATATCCATTAAAATTGTTTTGGTCAATAAGTTTACTCATTACACTTAAATCATATTTGTGATACAAACCACCAACAAAACTAACTCTCATCAAGACGATCGGACTTCAAGAACAAGCCCTAATATGGATTGAGGCTGGATACGAGATAATTATTTATAAATATTTTCATACATACATACATACAATGAATAAAATAAAGAGTAAATTACATGAATGGTCCTTTAGGTTTATAGCAAATTTCACCAATGGTCATTTAGTTTCAAAAATTACACCGATGGTCCTTATTTTTGAAAGGTTTATCACCGATGGTCCTTTACAAAAAAGTCCGTCTATTTTTCAAGTTAACTAACATCACATGTGATGCACATGGGGGTATTTTGGTCAATTTGTCTTCTATAAAGGACCATTAGTGAAATTTATTATAAACTTAAAGGACCATCCGTGTAATTTAATTGAGAAGGGGAAAGATAAATTAACCAAAATACCCCCATGTGCATAACATGTGATGTTAGTTAACTGAAAAAATAGACGGACTTTTTCGTAAAGGACCATCGGTGAAAAACCTTTCTGCAACGACCCGAAAATTTGTAAATAAATAAATTGTACAAAAATATGTTAATTATGGATAAATCGTTTAAAACACGTGGAAATTGGTTTCGTGTCATCCGGGCACCGTACGAGGAAGTTATGGGCGAAACCGGGTCGAAAGCGACAAAGGAAAGTGCAGCCTTGGCTGCTAGACCCAGATAGCGCCGCTATCTATGGCGGGGGGTGCAACAGCGACCCGAAATAGCGTCGAGAGGGGGGGGGGGGGCGAATTCGAGATTTTGGAGATAGCGTCGGAAATAGCGCCGCTATTTAGCTATGCGATTTATGGCGGGCACGAAATAGCGCCGCTATTCTGGAAATAGCGACGCGATCTGGTCGCTGTCAAGCATTAAATCGGGATTTTTGTCATAAATGCCATTTCAAAACCCTAGTTTCTCTCCCAACAAGTGTGTGTACGTTTTTGAGTGCAAAGGAACGTTTGGAACCGATTTCTTCATCAAATCTTGTGAAATTTCACTCCTAGTTGAAGATCAAAGGTAAATCTTCATCTCTCTTGAGTTTTTAGCCATAGATTCAAATAGGGAAAGCTTGAATCTCAAACCCTAGTTTTGGGTTGGTTCATAAATGGTTAAATGGAAGTTGAATAGCTTATATTTATGGTATTTTAACAAGGAAAATGTGTTTATGAAATGGATCTATGAAAATATGAAGGTTTTTGGAATTAGGGTTTGGTAATTTGGGGAAAAATGATACAAATAGTTAACTAGCCATGGAATACATGATTAGTATAGATGTTTTATGTAAACCATTGTATTGGTTTTGGTATTAGGTCATTTGGTGGAAGGAATTGAGGTTCAAGTCTTGAGGAGAGACATTGGTGTTCAAGAAACACATCTTTTGGATAAGCTTGACTAAGGTGAGTACATGTGAACTTTCAAAACTGAGTACATAGTTAGTAAATGTTTTATGTATACATGTTTTATCGAGTCTATAAGTAATTTAGTCAATTATGTGATTAATAATGAATTGCTTATGTGATGATGAATTGATTAATTAATTAAGAAATAATGGAGCTATAAGCTCATAATGATAAGTGATGAATGAGGATGATGATCATGATGTCCCTAGGGCCGTGATAGATTGGAGGCATTCCGGTTATTACGGTACCTTAAGGTTAGTGGTAGATTGGAGGCATTCCGATTACCCAATACCTATGAGTCCTGGTAGATTGGAGGCATTCCGGTTACCGTGGATATGACGGTCTTAATAGATTGGAGGCATTCCGATTATCTTGACATTGGCCAATGATGAAAGAAATGAAGTGACCCGAATGGAATTTAACAATATTATTATAATAAAAATGATATTATGTGACTAGTTGTTTATCGGGTCTAAAACCCATGTATCTCACGAGGCAATTTTGTCTCACGTACTATGTTTGTGTTTTGCTATGTACTCAGGTTCGGGATCGAAGAATTAGGAGGCTTGATTAGAAGAGGCCTTGATGAGATTAGCTTGGTGTTCGTAGTTAGAGCCCTTATCCTATGGTTATGATATAACTTGTAACACCAATTTTTGTATACTCTGATAATCTCAAACAAGAAACCTTTTAGTTTTTGTAAAACCGGTATTTGACACCGATACATTATTACTTGATTTTGGATTAAATGTTATTTAAATGTTGTTTTGAAAAATGAGGTGTTACAACTTGGTATCAGAGCTATAGTTTAAGTGAACTAGGTTGAGTTGACCATCCTAGACTTAAACTGAGCTAGTAGGACCATAAGTTCCATAGGATGATTATGAATTGACTCTTGAGACCTTAGGTGTAAGTTCAATAGGGTTGACCTTGAAGGAATAGGTCATGTTTGAATGGGGAATGGTCTATATTACCGTTATTTTGATAAGTTGACTTCTAAATGATTGATGTCTTATTATAGCAAAATGGTGCAAACTAGAAGTGGAAGAGGTCCACTTGATCAAGAACAAGATTCAAATCATGTTAACAATCCGGTGTTTGGCCCGGAAAATCGAATGGACGAGGAAAACTCCGGGGTTGAAAGGAATCACACCCCGATAACTGTGGAACATCTCCAAGCTATGTTCAACCAAATGAGGGATGTCGTGAATGACGATGTGCATCGAATCCTCAATGAACATAGGGATCGTGAGAGGCGGGAGGAATCTCCACCCCGCACCAAAAGCAAGTCAAGTAGTGTTGCTCAAACTAAAAAGTCTTCAACTGAGGAAGAAAGTGACCCCGACCCCAGGGAAAGAAAGGGTTGTACTTATAAGAGTTTTATGGCTTTCAAGCCCGATAACTATTATGGTAGCTTCGAACCGAAAGTCACGATCCGTTGGATCCGTGAAACCGAACAAGTCCTTGAAGCTAGCAAGTGTAAGGAAGGGGATATGGTGATCTATGCTTCCCGATTGTTGAAAGATGAAGCCCTTGTGTGGTGGGACACCATGTATGAATCCTTGGGAAAAAGGGCGGTGTACAAGATGACTTGGGAAGAGTTTGTGAAGCGGTTGAAGGAAAAGTTTTTGTAACATACGTGTTTTATTTTGAGAGTTGGAAATTTTTAAGATTGATAATAACTGGTAAATGATAAGGTAATAAGTTTTGTTAGATGGAAGTATTGTTAAAAATCTGTGTTTTGGGTAATTGATTAAATGGGATAAGTTAAAATGGGAGAAAAGCTGAAAATTGCAGCATTCTGGGTAGATAGCGGCGCTACCCATAGATAGCGGCGCTATCTTGGGCAAATTTGGAACAGCAACTCGAAATAGCTAAGGGAAAACGCGAAAAATTTAGAGATAGCGGCGCTATCTCTGGAAATAGCGGCGCTATTTAGCGCGGGGTCGAGATAGCGGCGCTATCTTGGGCAGATAGCGGCGCTATCTTATGCAGATTAGACATAAAATCGGGATTTTTCCCCATTTCAGCCAAACTAACCTCTAGAACTTTCTCTTCTCGGTGTTGGGCGATTTTGGACGATATTTTGTGCTTTTGGGCAGATTATAGCTAGAAATCAAAGGATTTTCATCTATTGTAATGATAATTAAGGTAAATCATCATCCCTATCACCATGCATATGTATAAATTGATGTATTGAGTTAGTAGGTCATGAACCCTAGTTAGGGTTTGAGTTATGGAACTGAAATTGATGATTGTAGACTATGTATAACTGATATTGAACTAGGAAATTGGAAGTTAGCATGTGATTATGCACTAGATGTATAGTTAGAAGTTTAGGGTTTTGGGGTTAATCACCAAATTTGGGAAATTGGTGATTAAGGGTCATATTAGTAGTGATTTTGAGCTTGTATATTGAATGAGATAAGTATAATTGTGATAGGTAAACAATTGGGAAATTGTGGTGATTGTATCGATCGGTGACAATGGAATTTGACTAAAGAAAGTACTTGGCTCGTGTTGACAATCGCTTGATTCCAGGTGAGTTCATCTATGTACAACTGTATACTAGTAGTTATATATTTAAATGCTACGTGTTTAATTGTTATTTGGTTTATTATTATCACATATGCGATGCCTAGAACATTGAATTGGTAATTCTAGTGATTTGACTTTAATATGATTAAATGAAGTTTGACTCAGTAATAGACTTTTGCTATGTGTATTGACTTGTAAGATTATAGTGATTATTTATAGTATGCCTTGTGTATAATCTTTTGATAGATGTCTTGATTGATGGAATATCCTTGAAGTGTCTCACTTGATATCGATTCATGTCGTATAAATTCCTTGTGTTACGTCTCGGTTGGATTGCTCTAGTATGAGATGCATTTTTATTGATTCGGGTTGTGATAATCCTATTGTTCTGGTCTCGTGGAGTCATCGTTGTTATTGTTTCGTTTGATATCGAATATGAGTTACCCGTACGAATTCCTTGAGAGATAATTTCGTTTCGTGAGGACCCACGGCGGCTTGAGTATTACTTTGTGTAATATGTTGAGCGGTGGACGCGGGAGTACCTGGCGGAGGAGTGGTATGGACCGTGGTGGTGAAGCTGGATCATGGACTCGGTTAGGGGTGCCTTGATCACCTTCATCGGCCTCATTCCCTAATGGCCTAAGGGGGAATGACGCACTTTGATTCGTTTGGATGGTATTGAGATCTCATTGATTCATGATGCGGTATTGTCTATCGGTTCCGATGGTTAAGTGATGATTCTCGTGGAGTGTTGATTCGGTGATTGGTTCTCAATTGTGTTTATTATCTTGCAAACTCTTGTTGATTCTTGCGATATAGTTGTATTCTCAATGTCAGTCATTCAGTGATTCTTGTTGATCCCGGATAAGTGTTGATACTCGGCTATGACGGATTCTCGGTAAATCTCATGTTAAGATGTAAAGCTTCTCGGTCAGTTATGCATTGAAGTGTACTTGCTATAATATGAATTACTTAAATAGATTTATACCATTTTATATGTTATTATTTCTTTGTTTTGTATATAATGCTAGTATTATTTTGTACTTTGTAAACTCACTAAGCTCGTTGTAGCTTACCCGTTTAGTGGACTAACTTTTTACAGGAAAAGATAAGAGTAAGCATATAAGATCTTGAAGTTGATCGGAGGCTTAGAGGTTATACTTCGGGCATATATTTAGGTATGTGGGAGTTGGGTAGTTTTGTATTCCAATTATGTAGTTAGTTGGTTTGTATCCATAGTCTTTGTTGGTAGTGAGATCTTGGCCCGTTTGCTGTATTTTGTATAGTTGTTATCTGTTTAGAATGGTTAATTGTAATTAGATAGTTATTAGAAAGTTGTTCGTTTTGATTGGTGGGATTTCTTGGCCCGGTCGTTTCAATATGGTATCAGAGCATTAGTTTGAGTGAACTAGGTATCATTGTGGTGCTTAGACTCAAACTTAGGTGTTGATGGTGGAAGTGTATGGATTATGGGTTTAGGATGGATACAAACCATAGGTTTAAGTCTAGAAAATGGGTAAAGGGTTATCAATAGGAAATGGTATGATTAATGATATAATTGTGTGGACCTAAATTTCGGTAAATCATGGATCAAAGATGTGGTAAATGTGATCATGGGGTTTCTGAATGAGGGGAAATTTCATGCTTATCTTGAGGCATGAAACAACTTTGTTAAATGAAAGAGGAACAAGTGTTTGTTGTGAAGAAAGATTGATGAGTAGAATTGTTAATACGGTTCGTTCTATGTTTGAATAACTTAGAAAAGGAGAGAAAAGTAAGTCGAAGGCTAATGTGGTGATTGAATCTTTAAGTAAGAAATTTGGGGCAAAATCCTTTAAAACCTTTTGTAGTAGTGGAGCTATCGAATTTACGGGTGTGCCTGATCATGTGGAGGCGTTGAGTATTGAAAACACAGACAAGGTATTCTATGTATCTCATGTCCACGGGGAAGATCAAAATGTTATGTGACCGCTAGGCTTTCAGGAAAGGCGTTGACCTGATGAATAGTTTGTATAAAATATTAAGCGAGGAAGAAGAGGATCATATGATTTGGTAATCGTTTATAGTTCGTTTTCTTGATCAATATAGTTCTAGTGAGATGAGAACAAGGACTGAGAAAGAATTCTTGGAAATTAGATTAGGAACAATGTTGTTAGACGAATATTAAACGGTGTTTAATCCGGAGGCACAATTTGCCACAAAATTCATCCCAAAATGGAGTAAAGAAAGTGTAAGTGCTTGTGGAAGGTTTAGATATAAAAATTAAGATTGTGCTAGCAAATATGATATTCCTTTGTCGCGAAAGTTGTTGAATGTGTTCGGAAGGGTGAGTATGATTTGAACCCAAGTAGAGTGTTGATTCTTGAACCAAAACGTTATAAAATGAAACAATTCAATTTTTCCCCCGCAGTTCAGTGTCAGTTCTTTTCGAAACAGGTATAAGTAAGGTCTATGTGAAATAATATATTATGTGTATAACTTTGATAATTTTGTAGTCGGGTGCAACCTGTAAACGTCGACACTGTAGTAGAAATTATAATGGACGATGTGAGAATTATCAAGAACCTTGAAGTGTTAGGGTTGTGGTGAAAACGGACATAAAAGGTTTAGCTGTCCGTACAAGGATGCAATTATTAGTCTTACGGAAAGTTGGGATACCGAAAGTGTCAATACTCTACTCTTTCTAACAAGTCGCCGGAAATGAAACTTTGGTTCATCAGTATTTTGTGACGGGTACTCTAAGCGAAAGGAGGAGGTTCCTAAGGCAAGAGGTTGTGTGTTCAAATACCTCTGAGGAAGCTTACGAGGATGCTAACGTCAAAATTGGTACATTTCTTGTTAATACTCTAATCGTTTGTAGATTGTTTGATTATGAAGAATCTGATTTATTGTGTGTTACTAGATTCGTTTGATCTTTAATATGGTTTTCTTATCCGATAATGAATCTGTTATATATATGTTGATGTTGTGAAAAGTGAAACTTTAATGGTCACAAAGGATATGAGGATTTAAGTATTGGAAATTAATGACCACAATTCTATATTGATCTAGGGTTCATAGAAATTGTCAAGTTTAAACATTATTATTGGATCGGATTAGGTAATGAAGTATATAGACAACCTTATGTGTTTTAGAAAAGATGGACCGAAATTTGGTTGAAAGGGAATAACCCGAGTAAGTGTAGGGTGAAAATAGAATGGTGAATTAATGAATAAATTGGTTCTTGTAAGTGGTAATTCTTTTCCTATAAATGCGTTAGTGATGTAGAATGGGTATTGTATGCGGAGATGATATTGATATCCTCGACGAGTTAGATAGGCTATGAGCAAAACTTGAAACCCGAGAATAATAAAACTAAAAGAATACTGAAGTATGGAACTTGGATGAGCTAGGAACTATGGTAAGGTTAATCATAATATGAGTTTGGACTTTGATCATGTTAGTAGATGTTGACTAAACTGGAACTTAATTAGTATGAACTGAATATAATGTGGTTATTGAGGTGGTTATGATGCAATTAGTTTAACATAAATCTCAGTATCATGCATTTGGATTCAATTGCGGAATAATTAGTTAAAAATAGAACTTGAATCAATATAAAGTATTGGCTATGTATATAGAACAAGTAATTGGTTATGTTACGAAGTTTTGACCATGTATATGAGATCCAACTTTGACTTTGGGAATAGTATGAATTGAAAATTTGTTAAATGACATAAAATTTGATCTGGTCTGAGGAATAGTTTGGGAACAAAGTTGTTGATAGTGGGGAAGTGTGTAGTAATCGGTTATGGATATTTAAAATTGGTAATGTACTAGAAATAGCACAAGATTCAAGGTTAATGAATATGTTTATAAGTAAGAATTATGAAGGAACTGTATTTTGTATCTAAGCCTTGTAATGTAATTATCAATTTAGGCATGACGAATGGTTAACTACTAATCGAGTTGACTTAATAGATTGCTGTTTACTGTAATAATAATGGATAGTTTATCAATGTTCAAAAGATTGAAATGAGTTTAATGCAGGGTAAGAGTCTGAAGCAAAGGATCATGTGATGAAATTTAGTTAAAGGAATGCCGACTAATCTCATGTAATGAATGAAAAGTATGGATACCGGTGGCGTAATTGGAATTAGTCCTAGGGAATTGTCATGGGAGATCGATTTATACCTAGAAAAGAATGGAAGGGAAGTTTGAATACACTCGATGAAATGGCTCCTCTGACTGATATTGACTGAAGTCAAAGTCAATATGATTAAAAAATATGAAGAAATTGAAAAAGGTATGTAATTAATGAATACCATATTTGTTAAGTTAATTGTTAAATTTTTAATGATAATATTAGGAATTTGGCCTGTTTTAAGGAAGGAACGGTTAAACATGAATCTGTCATTATATGCGTATTGGTATGGCTAGAATGTAACTCGTTACATACTAAATTTTGAAATAGTATGGTTTTGACCCGTTTGAGTAATAATTTGGTTAAACGTGAATTGGTCAAAGAAGATGGTCTTGGTTTTGCATATAAAATAAGTGTCTGATTTTGACCATGGTATGAATTAAAGAATTGCAATTCATATGAATTTTTGGCTTGTTTGAGTGATCGAGTAATATGGAAGGTATTTGTTGATTGAAGGTATTTCATATGTTTATTGTTAATAATGTAGATATATTTGGCAAAACGGTTCTTTTGACATAAGTCAAAGTTGTTAAGAAATTGGAATATGTAGCCAGTATTAGTCAAATGGAAAAACTAAAGAATGAAATGTTCATAGATGGAATGGTGATTGAGGAAAGAAAGGATGATAAAATCAAGGATGCTATTTCCTTCAAGTCAACCTAATTTCGGGACGAAATTCTTAAAAGGAGGAGGTAATTGTAACATACGTGTTTTATTTTGAGAGTTGGAAATTTTTAAGATTGATAATAACTGGTAAATGATAAGGTAATAAGTTTTGTTAGATGGGAGTATTATTAAAAATCTGTGTTTTGGGTAATTGATTAAATGGGATAAGTTAAAATGGGAGAAAAGCTGAAAATTGCAGCATTCTGGGTAGATAGCGGCACTATCCATAGATAGCGGCGCTATCTTGGGCAAATTTGGAACAGCAACTCGAAATAGCTAAGGGGAAAACGCGAAAAATTTAGAGATAGCGGCGCTATCTCTGGAAATAGCGGCGCTATTTAGCGCGGGGTCGAGATAGCGGCGCTATCTTGGGCAGATAGCGGCGCTATCTTATGCAGATTAGACATAAAATCGGGATTTTTCCCCATTTCAGCCAAACTAACCTCTAGAACTTTCTCTTCTCGGTGTTGGGCGATTTTGGACGATATTTGGTGCTTTTGGGCAGATTATAGCTAGAAATCAAAGGATTTTCATCTATTGTATTGATAATTAAGGTAAATCATCATCCCTATCACCATGCATATGTATAAATTGATGTATTGAGTTAGTAGGTCATGAACCCTAGTTAGGGTTTGAGTTATGGAACTGAAATTGATGATTGTAGACTATGTATAACTGATATTGAACTAGGAAATTGGAAGTTAGCATGTGATTATGCACTAGATGTATAGTTAGAAGTTTAGGGTTTTGGGGTTAATCACCAAATTTGGGAAATTGGTGATTAAGGGTCATATTAGTAGTGATTTTGAGCTTGTATATTGAATGAGATAAGTATAATTGTGATAGGTAAACAATTGGGAAATTGTGGTGATTGTATCGATCGGTGACAATGGAATTTGACTAAAGAAAGTACTTGGCTCGTGTTGACAATCGCTTGATTCCAGGTGAGTTCATCTATGTACAACTGTATACTAGTAGTTATATATTTAAATGCTACGTGTTTAATTGTTATTTGGTTTATTATTATCACATATGCGATGCCTAGAACATTGAATTGGTAATTCTAGTGATTTGACTGTAATATGATTAAATGAAGTTTGACTCAGTAATAGACTTTTGCTATGTGTATTGACTTGTAAGATTATAGTGATTATTTATAGTATGCCTTGTGTATAATCTTTTGATAGATGTCTTGATTGATGGAATATCCTTGAAGTGTCTCACTTGATATCGATTCATGTCGTATAAATTCCTTGTGTTACGTCTCGGTTGGATTGCTCTAGTATGAGATGCATTTTTATTGATTCGGGTTGTGATAATCCTATTGTTCCGGTCTCGTGGAGTCATCGTTGTTATTGTTTCGTTTGATATCGAATATGAGTTACCCGTACAAATTCCTTGAGAGATAATTTCGTTTCGTGAGGACCCACGGCGGCTTGAGTATTACTTTGTGTAATATGTTGAGCGGTGGACGCGGGAGTACCTGGCGGAGGAGTGGTATGGACCGTGGTGGTGAAGCCGGATCATGGACTCGGTTAGGGGTGCCTTGATCACCTTCATCGGCCTCATTCCCTAATGGCCTAAGGGGGAATGACGCACTTTGATTCGTTTGGATGGTATTGAGATCTCATTGATTCATGATGCGGTATTGTCTATCGGTTCCGATGGTTAAGTGATGATTCTCGTGGAGTGTTGATTCGGTGATTGGTTCTCAATTGTGTTTATTATCTTGCAAACTCTTGTTGATTCTTGCGATATAGTTGTATTCTCAATGTCAGTCATTCAGTGATTCTTGTTGATCCCGGATAAGTGTTGATACTCGGCTATGACGGATTCTCGGTAAATCTCATGTATGACGGATTCTCGGTAAATCTCATGTTAAGATGTAAAGCTTCTCGGTCAGTTATGCATTGAAGTGTACTTGCTATAATATGAATTACTTAAATAGATTTATACCATTTTATATGTTATTATTTCTTTGTTTTGTATATAATGCTAGTATTATTTTGTACTTTATAAACTCACTAAGCTCGTTGTAGCTTACCCGTTTAGTGGACTAACTTTTTACAGGAAAAGATAAGAGTAAGCATATAAGATCTTGAAGTTGATCGGAGGCTTAGAGGTTATACTTCGGGCATATATTTAGGTATGTGGGAGTTGGGTAGTTTTGTATTCCAATTATGTAGTTAGTTGGTTTGTATCCATAGTCTTTGTTGGTAGTGAGATCTTGGCCCGTTTGCTGTATTTTGTATAGTTGTTATCTGTTTAGAATGGTTAATTGTAATTAGATAGTTATTAGAAAGTTGTTCGTTTTGATTGGTGGGATTTCTTGGCCCGGTCGTTTCAGTTTTGCCCCGAGAGGAACTTGGAGAAACTTCAAGAAGAGTTTGTTCATTTGAAGAAAGGTGGTTTGAGTGTCGATGAGTACACTAAGAAGTTCACGGAAATGATCCCGTTTGTGATCAAATTGTATCCGGATGAGAGATCCCGGATTGTTCGTTATGCTAATGGACTCCCGTGGGAGTATGAGTTGGAAGTGAAGAGGGCCGCCACACTAGATGAGGCTATTAGTGCGGCGAGGAATGTGGAGGAAGTGGGCCAAAGGAGGATCAATGAGAGGCCAAAGTTTGAAAAGTTTGAGAAGAGAAAGTTTGAGGGGAGCTCGGGTTCGGTGAAGAAAGGAAAGTTCACCCCGACCTTCTCTAAGCAATCAAGTATGGGCACGTGTAAGAAGTGTGGCAAGGACCACAAGGGTGAGTGTTTGGCGGACTCGAAAGCTTGTTTTAAGTGTGGGAGACCGGGGCATTTGGCGAGGGATTGTCGAGCCAAGCCGTTGGATGAGATTGAATGTTACTCGTGCCACGAAAAAGGGCACTATAGTAATTCTTGCCCGAAGAAGGGAAGTGAGACAATGGTGTCGACCGCACAAAAGAAAGCGGAGCCGACAAAGGTCAAGGGACGAGCCTTCCAACTTACCCGAGATGAAGCCAAGGAAGCCCACGATGTCGTTTCAGGTACCCTACTCGTAAATTCTATTCCCGCCCGGATCTTATTTGACTCGGGTGCTACTTATTCGTTTGTGTCCCATGATTTTGTTGTGAAATTGAATGTGCCCTTAGAACTTCTTGATGAGATTTATGATATTGAAATTGCGGATGGTAAAACCTCCATAGTTCAACATATGTGTCGGAATTGTGAGCTAGAAATAGACGGGAGAAAGTTTAAGGTAAACTTGTTGCCTATGGGAATTGCGGGGTTTGATATAATAATCGGTATGGATTGGTTGGGTGACCATCAAGCAAAGATTTTATGTGGGAAAAAGATAGTCTCAATCAAGACTTCCGGTAATGAAAAAGTTTATTTTTACGGCGAGAGACGACACCATTTACCGAGCCTTATGACCGCGGTTAAAGCAAGAAAATGTTTAGCAAAGGGGTGTTCATCCTATTTAGCGTATGTGCTAGATGGAAGGAAGGAAAAGAAGACGGTGGAAGATGTGAAGGTTATTCGGGATTTTCCCGAGGTATTTCCCGACGATTTACCTGGATTGCCACCGGAGAGGCAAGTAGAATTCCGTATCGATTTAGTCCCGGGAGCGACGCCGATAGCTCGTGCTCCATATCGTTTGGCTCCCACCGAAATGCGGGAACTGATGTCACAATTGCAAGAATTACTCGACAAGGGATTTATTCGTCCAAGTTCGTCTCCATGGGGTGCGCCCGCATTGTTCGTTAAGAAGAAAGACGGGTCGATGAGAATGTGCATCGATTACCGAGAGTTGAATAAGATGACTATTAAGAACCGTTACCCGTTGCCTAGAATCGACGACTTATTTGATCAACTACAAGGAGCCGATTATTTCTCAAAGATCGATTTGAGATCGGGTTACCACCAAGTTCGAGTGAAAGAGGGAGACACCGAGAAGACGGCGTTCCGAACACGTTATGGGCATTACGAGTTTTTGGTAATGCCATTTGGGTATGCACCGGCTATTTTTATGGATCTTATGAATAGGGTTTGTAAACCATTCCTCGACAAGTTTCTTATTGTAGTCATTGACGACATTCTTATCTATTCAAAAACCGAGGAAGAACACGAAAGTCACCTAAGGCAAACGTTAGAAGTACTAAAACGGGAGAAGTTATATGCAAAGTTTTCCAAGTGTGAATTTTGGATTCGGGAAGTCCAATTCCTTGGTCATGTTGTGTCACGAGAAGGAATCAAAGTTGACCCGTCAAAGATTGAAGCGGTTATGAAGTGGGAACCTCTTCGAACTCCAACCGAAGTGAGAAGTTTTCTCGGGCTTGCCGGTTATTACCGCCGATTTATTCAAGACTTTTCCCGAGTGGCGACTCCACTCACATTGCTGACCCGAAATAGTAGCAAGTTCGTGTGGGGGGGAAAGCAAGAGAAGGCATTCACGTTGATAAAGGAAAGATTATGTAACGCCCCGATTCTCGCGTTACCCGAAGGCATGGAAGACTTCGTTGTTTATAGTGATGCCTCAAATAAGGGATTAGGATGTGTTTTGATGCAACGAGGAAAAGTGATAGCTTATGCCTCGAGACAGTTGAAAGATGCAGAAACGAGGTACACCACACACGATTTAGAGTTGGCGGCGATAGTGTTTGCTTTGAAGTTATGGCGACACTATTTGTATGGTACAAGGTGTACGTTGTACACGGATCACAAGAGTCTTCAATATGTTTTCACTCAAAAAGATTTAAATATGAGGCAAAGAAGATGGATCGAATTGATTAACGATTATGATTGTGAGATTGTATACCATGCAGGGAAGGCCAATGTGGTAGCCGACGCCTTAAGCCGAAAAGTTCATGAAAAGCCAAACAAAGGGAAATTGACTCGGATTGAAGTAGTCTCGAGTATTGTGGAACGAATCAAAAATGCCCAACGGGAAGTGGTGGAGAAAGAAGAATTAAGACAAGAACGTTTGGGTAAAAACCAACATTTTGAAGAAAATAATCAAGGGTTGAAAACCGTTGGTGGTCGGATTTGGGTCCCCAAATTCGGTGGAGCCTGAAAGGAATTGTTAAATGATGCCCACAAGTCTAAATATTCGATCCACCCGGGAAGCACAAAGACGTACCAAGATATGAAGAAAATGTATTGGTGGCCCGGGATGAAAGCAAGAGTGGCCAAGTATATTTCTAAGTGTGCCACATGTGCACAAGTAAAAGCCAAGCATCAAGTATCTTATGGGGTAGCTCAATCGTTACAAGTCCCGGCCAGAAAATGGGAAGATATAACAATGGATTTCATTGTTGGGTTGCCAAGAACGAGCAAGAACCACGACGCCATTTGGGTCATAGTTGAGCGGTTGACCAAAAGTGCATTATTCTTAGCAATTCGGGAAACCATGCCACTCGAAAAGTTGGCAAAATTGTATGTGGATGAAGTGGTAAGGCTTCATGGGGTCCCGTTATCGATTGTGTCCGATAGAGATGCGAGGTTTACCTCGAGATTTTGGAGATCGTTGCAAGAAGAGTTGGGAACGAAATTGCGGTTGAGTACGGCTTACCACCCGCAAACCGATGGTCAAAGTGAAAGAACCATTCAAACGGTTGAAGATATGCTAAGATCATGTCTGTTGGATTTTGGGGGTAAATGGGATGAACATCTACCATTAGTCGAGTTTTCCTACAATAATAGTTATCACTCAAGTATTAAAATACCGCCTTATGAGGCGTTGTATGGAAGGAAATGTAGGACTCCCTCGTGTTGGCTTGAGGCGGGAGAGACAAAACTCACGGGTCCCGAAATCGTGAAGGTAACCAACGAAAAGATTGGAATAATTCAAGCAAATATGAAAGCCGCACAAGATAGACAAAGAAGCTATTCGGGTTTGAAAAAGAGACCCTATGATTTAGATGTTGGTGACATGGTGATGTTGAAAGTGTCGCCTTGGAAAGGCGTGATGAGGTTTGGAAAGAAGGGCAAATTGAGTCCAAGGTATGTTGGCCCGTTTAAGATTTTGAAACGGGTCGGGTTACAAGCATTTAAGTTGAAACTCCCACCCGAACTTCAAGGTGTTCACGATACATTTCATGTAAGTTATTTGAAGAAGTTCGTGGGTGAGGTTGAAAATATTATCCCATTACAAGAGTTGCGGGTTGATGCCCCCGAACCGGTTGATAGAAGAACCCGAAGCCATATTAGAGACAAAGACCAAGAAACTTAGGAATAAAGAGATTGAGTTGGTGTTGGTCAAGTGGAAGCATTCCTTTGGACCGAACTTGACTTGGGAAGTCAATGATGAGATTCGGAAAAGATACCCGAACTTCATAAACTATGACGAGATTCCGAGGACGGAATCTCCTTAAGGGGTGGATAGTTGTAACGACCCGAAAATTTGTAAATAAATAAATTGTACAAAAATATGTTAATTATGGATAAATCGTTTAAAACACGTGGAAATTGGTTTCGTGTCATTCGGGCACCGTACGAGGAAGTTATGGGCGAAACCGGGTCGAAAGCGACAAAGGAAAGTGCAGCCTTGGCTGCTCGACCCAGATAGCGCCGCTATCTGGGATAGCACCGCTATCTATGGCGGGGGTGCAACAGCGACCCGAAATAGCGTCGAGAGGGGGGGGGGCGAATTCGAGATTTTGGAGATAGCGTCGGAAATAGTGCCGCTATTTAGCGACGCGATTTATGGCGGGCACGAAATAGCGCCGCTATTCTGGAAATAGCGACGCGATCTGGTCGCTGGCAAGCATTAAATCGGGATTTTTGTCATAAATGTCATTTCAAAACCCTAGTTTCTCTCCCAACAAGGGTGTGTACGTTTTTGAGTGCAAAGGAACGTTTGGAACCGATTTCTTCATCAAATCTTGTGAAATTTCACTCCTAGTTGAAGATCAAAGGTAAATCTTCATCTCTCTTGAGTTTTTAGCCATAGATTCAAGTAGGGAAAGCTTGAATCTCAAACCCTAGTTTTGGGTTGGTTCATAAATGGTTAAATGGAAGTTGAATAGCTTATATTTATGGTATTTTAACAAGGAAAATGTGTTTGGGGAAAAATATGAAGATTTTTGGAATTAGGGTTTGGCAATTTGGGGAAAAATGATACAAATAGTTAACTAGCCATGGAATACATGATTAGTATAGATGTTTTATGTAAACCATTGTATTGGTTTTGGTATTAGGTCATTTGGTGGAAGGAATTGAGGTTCAAGTCTTGAGGAGAGACATTGGTGTTCAAGAAACACATCTTTTGGATAAGCTTGACTAAGGTGAGTACATGTGAACTTTCAAAACTGAGTACATAGTTAGTAAATGTTTTATGTATACATGTTTTATCGAGTCTATAAGTAATTTAGTCAATTATGTGATTAATAATGAATTGCTTATGTGATGATGAATTGATTAATTAATTAAGAAATAATGGAGCTATAAGCTCATAATGATAAGTGATGAATGAGGATGATGATCATGATGTCCCTAGGGCCGTGATAGATTGGAGGCATTCCGGTTATTACGGTACCTTAAGGTTAGTGGTAGATTGGAGGCATTCCGATTACCCAATACTTATGAGTCCCGGTAGATTGGAGGCATTCCGGTTACCGTGGATATGACGGTCTTGATAGATTGGAGGCATTCCGATTATCTTGACATTGGCCAATGATGAAAGAAATGAAGTGACCCGGATGGAATTTAACAATATTATTATAATAAAAATGATATTATGTGACTAGTTGTTTATCGGGTCTAAAACCCATGTATCTCACGAGGCAATTTTGTCTCACGTACTATGTTTGTGTTTTGCTATGTACTCAGGTTCGGGATCGAAGAATTAGGAGGTTTGATTAGAAGAGGCCTTGATGAGATTAACTTGGTGTTCGTAGTTAGAGCCCTTATCCTATGGTTATGATATAACTTGTAACACCAATTTTTGTATACTCTGATAATCTCAAAAAAGAAACCTTTTAGTTTTTGTAAAACCGGTATTTGACACCGATACATTATTACTTGATTTTGGATTAAATGTTATTTAAATGTTGTTTTGAAAAATGAGGTGTTACACTTTCAAAAATAAGGACAATCGGTGTAATTTTTGAAACTTAAGGACCATTGGTGAAATTTGCTATAAACCTAAAGGACCATTCATGTAATTTACTCTAAAATAAATTAATACTTGATTAATCTGTACCAAATGAGTCCTCAAGCTTGTCATCCTTAGAGCATTCACATCGGGGGTTGCGAAACAATTGAAGCAATTGCAAATCAAATAAGCAATCCACGTATACACTTTAGTTTCAAAACTTGAAATTCATTTTGTAATGCAAGTGGACCCACATTTAGTTTCTTTTCCTTTTTTAATACAATATGGACCCTTATTTAAGATTATTTTATAATATTTTTAATAAATAAGATTATATTAAAAGATATAATTGAAAGTTAATGTGGCAGTGGGGACCACTCTTGAAAATGTATTGTAATTGCACTGATATGGAAAGGAATTGTAAAGCAGCTTCAGACTCCCATCTTAACAGCTCACAACTAGAAAACTTGCACCAACGGCTAAGATCTGTTGCTAAACAAGCTTTATTCCGTTACTAATGCATTACCATCGGAACTAGCAACGCACTGAGGGTATTGCAAACATGTTCGATGCTGCATTAACTTACATATGATTATTATCATCCGTTGTAATATTAGCAACGGAGAAATTCCTTGAGCTTCAACTATTTTTCGTTGCTAGTGTAGCTTTTGCCTTTTGATAATCTTTAAATGCCGTTGGTATATAAGAGAAACTGCAACAGATAAATTCGTTGCTATTTCCTATTATTTAGCAACAACTATTTATATCCGTTGGTATATAAGAGAAACTGCAACGGATAATTTCGTTGCTATTTTATATTATTTAGCAACAACTATTTATATCCGTTGGTATTTTGTATAGAAGTATGTAAAATTAAAGACACCAAAAGCTCTTAGTTGATTAATAATAATAAATTAAAGACAAAAAATAGAAGGCCGTAGAATTTTCTTTGTTCTTTCCAAAAGAGAGAACACGAAACTTCTCTAAACTTCTTCCTTTTCGCACCGGCCCGTTTTATATCCGATCGCCATAATCACACAGACACAGACAACAATGGCCGCCGGCATATCCCGTTTCATTGCGAAAAATCTCACTCACACTCACAGATCCCCTCTCCCATGGCGGACCTCTGAGCTCCTCCACCGCTTCTCCTCAACCACCGACCACCTTGAAAAACCAGAGACTAAAGAAATTTCCATCTCCGATACTTCCAAGAAACCTAGACTCTTTTCTCCAAGGCGCAGCCGCCGGAGATCACTTTGGTCTGAAAATAGTGACCGGAACTTCCCTCCTTCCCTCTCTGGTACCGACTCCTCTCTTAAAACCTCATTCAAATCTTGCATCTGCGTACTTTACAACTTTATTTTGTAGATATTTATTGTGTAAACATGAAAATTAGAAAGTTCTTTTGATAATAATTTACTTCATCCGATTTTATTATCCATATTTTTTTTTATCATATATCTTGAAATTATTATCCATTTAAAAATTCATTAAAAACAGTGAGGTGATAAATATAGAATTTTATTTTAAAATTCATCAAAAACAGTGAGGTGATAAATATAGAATTTTATTAGTTGAATAGTGTAATAAATGCATTCTTCTTAAATTGTGTAAGTTTTATCTGTGGACAAACAATTTTTAGATGAAGGTTATTTATCGAATTACTCCTTGTGGCAAAATTGTTTTTCATAAAAAAAAAACAGAGTTAAAAATGTGTGTAAATGAGATGCGATTAGGTTTTAGTTACAAGAATTCCAAATTAATTTATCCCATAAATCCTTAATACATAAAAGATATCAATTTAAGTTTAAAACTAATGAGTTATAATAACAGTAAAATTGTAAAAATGGTAAACTAAAACTACTCGTTTAATCATTTATGAACGTGGACACACCAAAATCGTACCCATTGCAAAGTGTGACTAAAGTCAATATGGTATCACTAGAAGTCACAAAGTGCTTTGCTTACACATAAGAAGGTGCATGTGGATGAAGGTGTCATATTCAGCAAATACACAAAAAGAATGCGGACTTATATTTATGTGACATAATTTTTCAATATAAAGTGTCACTATAATCCAAAATCATAACTTTTTACCCACATTTTTAACAATGTTACTAAAAAGTAAAAACTTAAATATCGTGACACATTTTTAAACATAATCATTCAAATATATTTAAGATTTCTTGAAACCAGGATTCGGGAATGCAATCGTGGAAGCTGCAACTAACATGAACAGACTACTCGAGAACTTGTCACCGACTCGTTTGATAAGGAGATTCAAAGAGAAAGATGAAGGTTATAGCATAAAGTATCAAATGCCAGGATTATCAAAAGATGATGTAAAGATTACAATTGAAGATGGGATGTTGTTCATTAGAGGAGAACATAAGGAAGAGAAGGAGGGAGGTCAAAGTTCAGATGATGATGATGAGTTTTGGTCAATGGCAACTTACGGTTACTATGACACCAGTTTGATGCTGCCGGAAGATGCAAAAGTTGATGAGATCAAGGCGGAAATGAAAGATGGAGTGTTGCATGTTATTATACCAAAAGATGAGACCAAGAAGAAGCATATTAAGGAAGTTCAGGTTGACTAATGTTTTAATTATCGATTTAACTACGATGTGTGGATGTTAATGTATGAATATGTTAGAATTGAAGTGGACATCGAATAAAAGGTTAAGAGTTGGTGAATATATTCGTATGTGATGAGAGTTGGTGAATATAATCTTATGTGACATTAATTAAGTAGGTGTCAATCAACTTGGGTTTAGGTTAGCAGGTCAACGAGTAGGAATCAGTCAACCTGAATCTAACGTGTTCAGGATATCAGGTCATAAAAATCAACCGTAACTTGAATACATTTAAAACAACGTAACTCAGACAAAATCCGTCTGAGCGACATAACTTAATAGGTCTGTTGGTCAAATGGTTAGTGTAGGAATGAGCATTTGGGCTAAAAAATACTGAACTGAAACGAAACCTGACTGGAACCGAACTGAACCCAAAAATATGTAATCGGTTCGGTTTTGTATTTCATGCCTTTCGATTTCACTCCGATTCGCTCCAGTCCTCGGAAAGGGTGAGCATTTGCGTTGAAAAAAACCAAATCGGACTGAAACCGAAAATATGCAATCGGTTCGTTTTTTGGTTTTGAAAATTCACCATTATCGGTTTCGGTGCGGTTTAATTCAATTTCTGTCATTAGTATGTAACTTGAAGTGTCTGCTGACATGATGTTGATTAACAAAAACTAAAATGTCAGTTTATATCTTAGCAGAGCAGTCTATACCAGTTGTATCATCTTATTAAGTAGAGTTCATTATTTTACTAAATAAGTAGGTCAAGCAACACATAAGAAACTAGATAACAGAATTTAAAAAAAAAAAAATTAAAATTTAGGACTGTGAAGTCGCACTCCGCTGCGGTGGTACTTTATGATTTTTTTTTAAATTTAAATTTGTGTGCTATATGAAAAAAATTGATATAAATTTATTTTATTAAAGTATTATTCATTTCTCACAAATGACCGGGTTCATAATCTATTTAATATCTTTAGTTTTATTTAACTGACATCTAGAAGTATATAAAGTTGTATTTTTGAAAAAAATTATCATTATAAAGCATTTATTGATCTCCACATGTTAGAAAACTCCTATATGAATTTATAATTTAGCTATCATGCTCATACTGCGACCACTTTTCTTTGTTATAGAACAAATTTGTTGTTAACACTGCTACTTCATATTCTAAGAAACAATTCATGACGAAGTACTATGTTTTGTGTAAAATGTTATTAAGAGTATATTTTTAACTTGTGTTCCTCTTCTATTGTTGAATTAGTTGACATGGGCTATTGACCTTAATAAATTTATGGTCCATGTATAAAGTGTTAAAGAAACTATCAAACATCCGCTAAAAGATTAATAAAACTTATTAAATTTAAATAATGGAGTTTTGTTATTAGTAAAAATCGATTTTAAAATATTTACCCATTATAATAAGAAACTCAAATGATTTTTATATGAATTGGGTCAAATAACATATTTTAGTATAGCTTGAAATTAGGCAAATAGTAATGAAAGAGATTCTAACTCGTTCTGTCTTCATAAAAGTTTTCTTTACCATATTATAACTAAATAATTATATCAAACTATATGAATAAAATTAGGGGTGTTCAAAAATAACCGAAAAAACGGGTACCCGAAAAAATATCCGATATCTGAAATCCGGATACCCGAAAATCCGGATACCCGGATTTCGGGTAACCGGTTTCCGGGTATCAAATACGGGTAGTGTTTTTCTAAAAAACTGGGTAATTGGGTACCCGGTACCCGAATTTTATTTTCCAACTTATTTTTATATATATTTTTATATTATTATTAGACATTAATTATCATTAGATATGGGCATATGTTTGGCTCATTTTGACAAATGTCTAAAATTTAAAACCCTGTCTCAATTTTCACGTACAAACCATATAATTCTCACCTCCGTCGTTGAATCATGGTTTTGAATCATTGGATGTCTTTAAATATTTGGTCAGATTCATTACTAGTAACGATTTTTCTTTAAAGAAAATCATAACGAAAATTTTTAATAACAAATTTATTAATAAGATTTAAAGAATTAAATACATAAACAATGGCGACTTCCATTTATGTAATTTTTGTGAAAAATAAATTATATTTTCGGGTACCGGGTATCCGAAAATCCGGGTACCCGAAAACCGGGGTACCCGAAAATTCGGGTACTAATACGGGTACCTAAATCTACTACCCGAATTTTCGGGTACCCGGTTTTAGGGTACCCGGTTTTGAACACCCCTAAATAAAATACTAAGTTTTTTTTAGTAGTCTTAAAAAAAACCCAATTGGCCCATAAACACCTTCAACAATCATATTTGGGCTTTAATCTTTCTTATAAGCCCATGCAGTCAACAATTTCCAAATGGGCTTTAATCTTTCTTATATTCATTCCTCTGCATTTTTTAACAAATGGAATTAGACAGCCTACCATAATAACGATGGTACACGTGCATGAATATGGGACCAGCTTGAAAATTTTGAATCGTAAATGTATATACTTCCTCCGTATCATAATAAGTGATACACTTTCCATTTATGGGTGTTTCATAATAAGTGATACACTTCAAAAGTTACCTTATTTGACAAAAATATGGGACCCAACTTCCATTAAATATCCACTTTAATAAAGTGAGATTACTCTTATACCCTTACTTTTACTTTTAAAACTAATTAATATCACTTTATTCAAGAAAAGTGGGACCCATCATCCACTAACTATCTACTTTAATATATTTTAGTCATACTTTAATATATTTTAATCTTAGTTTAATCTTTTGCCTCAAACTCCGTAATCTTCTAAATGTATCACTTATTGTGATACGGGGAAGTATAAGATAATAATAATTAATAATAATAATACTTAGTAATAATAATAATAATAATAATAATAATAATAATAATAATAATAATAATAATAGTAATAATAGCAGTAGTAGTAGTAATAATAATAATACTAAGTATTATTATTATTATTATTATTATTATTATTATTATTATTGGGCTATTTTTTTCTCCTAATCTTCCTCCTAAAAGTGGGAAGATTTGGAGAGAAAATAAACTTTAAGTAATTAAAACTATATGCAATTACTAAATTACCCTTGATACTACCTAATTTGTTTATATTTTAAGGATAAAGTTGTAAATGTGTTAATTGTAACATACTAAAACTGGTCTAGTAGTTTTATGTATATATTGATATATGATATATATATCTATTTAACCTCATGTGAAATTATTTGATTAAATATTAAAAGAATTGTTTGGCCTTTTGTCTTTTTGTGATATTTTAATCAAGGGATTAAAATATCCTATTTCTGACACGTTTAAATTATTTTATGATTTTTATACTTTTAGTTTCTCTTTTGATTTTGATTCCGAAAATATATTCGTTGCTAAAAACAGTGACTCGTTTGATATTTTAAATAAATTAACTGTGGACCGGACACACTGTATACCATTGCTAAAGCTGAAAAAGTTAGTGCGGACCCCCTTTTCCTCCTTTTTGCCGGATTGGGGGGGGGGGGGGGGACCATGTGCTCATTTATATATATATAAATTAATTTAATTTTTTTTAGCAAATTACCTAAATAACCTTTTCATTTATTTTGTTACAAAAAAATATGATTTGATTTATTACGAAAATGTCATAAACAATCTTAACCATTAATTTTAAAATTCTATGATCTAAGATCGATTTCTACAAGTTTTGTATAAAATATGAGTTCTTATATAATCATTCACATGATATTATAATTAATTATACTAAGAGGTTTAATAATCGTTATTGATAGAATAAATTATGCACCAACACTTGAACACTTGCAGTTGCAACAATTGGTGTTGTGTTAGCACAACGTGCAAGTGCTATTGTAATGGGTATTGCTGATTTGTTAATATTTTAAGACAATATCACTACCGGCCCTAAGTAAAGGAGTTATAGGCCCACGCCTATAGCCAAAAACTAAATTTGGGGCCCATATTTTACACCCTTGTTTATATCATGGTAAAGTTAAAATTACATTTTATGTCAATGTGCATAATGCGAAGTAGATACAAGTCAAATTTCTAAGGTATATATTTTACTTTATGATTTTTTTTAAATTTAAATAATTTTTAAATTTTTAAAAATTTAAAAATTTAAATTATGATACATAATTTAATGCACAAGATACAAGTACTGCAAGCATATATAATGCACAAGATACAATTATGATCTGCAAAACACATGACGAAGAGGAATGAGTATTTGGGCTAAACAACGTAACTCAGACAAAATCCGTCTGAGCGACATAACTTAATAGGTTTGTAGGTCAATTGGTCAAATGGTTAGTGTAGGAATGAGCATTTGGGCTAAAAAATACTGAACTGAAACGAAACCTGACTGGAACCGAACTGAACCCAAAAATATGTAATCGGTTCGGTTTTGTATTTCATGCCTTTCGATTTCACTCCGATTCGCTCCAGTCCTCGGAAAGGGTGAGCATTTGCGTTGAAAAAACCAAATCGGACTGAAACCAAAAATATGCAATCAGTTCGCTTTTTGGTTTTGAAAATTCACCATTATCGGTTTCGGTGCGGTTTAATTCAATTTCTGTCATTAGTATGTAACTTGAAGTGTCTGCTGACATGATGTTGATTAACAAAAACTAAAATGTCAGTTTATATCTTAGCAGAGCAGTCTATACCAGTTGTATCATCTTATTAAGTAGAGTTCATTATTTTACTAAACAAGTAGGTCAAGCAACACATAAGAAACTAGATAACAGAACAAGTACTACAAGCATATATAATGCACAAGATACAATTATGATCTGCAAAACACATGACGAAGAGGAATGAATCGATCATGACTTGGACTTGTTATCAACAACAAACGATTTCTTAAGTTTGTGAGCCTTTGTTGGCAACTTAACGTTTGTGGCTAACCCAATTGCTTCAAGAAACTGTATGAAATACCAACCAGCGTCAATTTGCCACCATTCTATCCCGTGTCGAGCTGAATACTCAAACGCGTGGTGATTATTATGCCACCCTTCTCCAAAAGTAAGCAATGCCACCCACCTATATATATAGGCATAATATCTTACTACTTACTAATGCATTTAGGACTACCATATTCAGGAATTTTAAGGAGCTCCTTAATTTTAAGTTTAAGGCGATTTTCACTTTTAGTAACTTCTTCAACTAAATTAAAATCATATAATAATAAAAAGTTGCTTGCAGGATTCGAACACAAGACCTCCTCTAAGTAGTCACTGTGTGTTAACCAATTGCTATAAATGAAACTTTATACCAATCCCGCAAAAACAAATTAGAAGAAGTTGTATATCATCGCTACCCTCACAATCACTACCGAACACACCATCACTACTGCCAGCATCGCAAAATCACTATCGTTATCGCAAAATATAGTTATAGGGTATCTGTCGCCGCATTGCGCGGGTACCCTGCTAGTATACTAAAAGTAGGTAGATACTAAATATCTTAATGAGTATCACACTTTTTTTAAACTTACCAATTATTCTTGGAGAGATCATTGGTGTTCCAAGCTCGATTTCCCCATATATGACATGCTGAGTTTACTAGAAACGTAATGTGATATCCGTATGTCATTGCAACTCCCTGCGCACATATAAGTTCATATATAGTTCGATAAATTCATTATTATGTATTTGAAAATTCTCTTGTTCATCGCAGAAAGGTAGTTACAAGTAGTGTTGAGATGTCCTACATTGGACAATAGATGAACCGGTAATGTGCTTATAAGGGTCCTGGACTCCTCTTACAACCAATTGGTTTTAAGATGGAACCCCACAAAAACTCTTACCATTATCCAAACAACGTAAGGAAATCCACCTATAGCGTAAATGAGGACTACAAACATAAATGGATGCAATAAATATGTTCTCTTGATGAACCTATAAAATGCTTGACTCTTAAAATCCTCTACATTATTTCGTTCTTGATACTGCAAAACATAATGATTAACTCAATTAACCACACAACCATATCTAATCCAGCTAAATCCGGGGTATCAGAGAGGTGACAGTCACACTTTCACCCGGAAATAGAAGGACTGCTTCCCGAAAAACCTTGGGCAAAAGTGAGTGGTGGGAAGAAAAAATACCTTTTCAAGGATGTAGCCGCTATCGAATAACCAGCCCATATGGCTAAACCAAAATCCAAAAGTGGGAGAATGTGTATCTTTGTCGGTATCAACATATTGATGGTGGTATCTATGAATACTCACCCAATATATTGGATCCCTCTACATACATACACAATTTAAATTCAATTTAGTGTTTGAACAAGTAATGATCGAAAGAAAGGATATATGGAACAAAAGAACAACCTGCAAAGTTAGGACTCCAAAATAAGCAAAGGTGTACTCAAGCCACTTAGGCAGGTTGAAACTGCGGTGGGCTAGGTTACGGTGATACGAGACAGTTGTACCAATCATCCCGATAGACACATACACATTCACCGATGGCTCATATCGGGTTGGAATGACCTATTACAAGTAAAAAAGAACAAGTTAAGGCTTAGTATGACATACGTCATACGTACCAATTGTGACTTTATGGATCATGCGTTCCTAGAAAACCTACAAACTGCAACGGAAAACTACCAACGATGATGAGTCTGTTGCTAATTTCATGGTTATAGACGGAATTAGCAACGAATGATTTTCAAACATTCAGGACCAAATTTCAGTCACTATAACCATTCAACTTAATTTGTCTCATTTGGGAAATCTCACACTAAAATGCAACATATTTATTAAACAGGATTAATTTAGCATCAGCCAGTTTCTGTTGGTTAATGTATTTGCATACCACTTCTTTCTCGATTCTGAACTTTTTTTTTTTTTAAAAAGGCTTTCAATAAATAAAAAACTAGCAAACAGCTAGAACAACAAATCAAACATTACAAGGCAAAATAAGTCACTCCACCCAACTAACTAAATTTTTTTTATTACGACTACTAATCCAATTATAAATTACTATTGAAATCCAAATACTTCCTCCGATTCAAAATAAGTGATACACTTTGGGTTTCACGGTTTTTGAGGCAAAAGATTATAATGATGATTAAATTAGATTAATTAGATGGTTAGTGGGGAATGAGTCCCACACTTTTTGAATAAAGTGGAGTTAATGATGTTTAAAAGTAAAAAGTAAGGGTGAATGGGTCATTTCACTTTGTTAAAGTAGATAGTTAGTGGGTGAGGGTCTCACCTTTTTGCCAAATAAGGTAATTTTTCAAAGTGTATCACTTATTTTGAATCTCCCTAAAAAGGAAAGTGTATCATTTATTTTGAATATGAGGAAGTATCAACTATTTTACGAAAAGGATGATAAGTAGAAGATCTAAAAAGGATTTTAATTTTCCCCCAACTTGCTCAGGCACGTGTCTTCTGTCACAGAACATCATTGTCTAATCAGTTCCGGTGGTAAATCTATTTCCTTAGTCTCTGATTTACGTACGCCTTAACCTCATCATTGATCGCCACCGTCTGATCGTGTCGCCCGTACATCTTCATCTTTGCATCTATTGCGACTGCCTAATCTCTAAACGTAAGTCATCAACAAATCGAGCAAGTACCATAGGTTTAGAAATATAATGGGTAGCAAAAACGGATCAGAAAACTTAAAAACAAAAATCCACGACTACACAGATTCCACCACAATCTACTTCCTCAAAATTAATGTCCACTGTAAAGAATTAAAATTCATTCTTGGAACTCACAAAGAATGAGCAGTTAAATAAAGTACTCTTTTTTATGTGTATTTGTGATCGGTTATTTTGTTGACCACACCTCCAGTCAAAAGGTCAAACTAGGATGGTAATTTTTGACCTGACACGAAATCCGACCCGAAACCGACACGAAAATAAATAGGTTTGAGTTGAGGTAAAAAAGTTTTGGGTCAGTCCTCGGGTCGACTTAACTGACCTATTTATTGTACGGGTTAGGTTCGGGTCAATGAAAATTTAAATGGGTCGACCCGCCAACACGTTTAATTATTAAAATATATTAATTTATATTTAGTTTATAGTTCACTAGTTAAAATGTAAGTAATAATTAGACAATAGAATGACTAACTAGAAATTTGGTGTTTTGGTATTTTTATTATGAATTAGTGGGATAATAACAACATTTTGACCTGTTTGAATCGTTTAACATGTTTGACTTGTTAACCTGCTTAGCTCGTTTATTTAAACGGGCTATATGGGTTATGTTCGGGTTGAAGGTAAACAGGTTATGGTTGAGATATCTGACCCGTTTATATATATATGTCTGTTTCAGGTTGAACGTTTCTGACCTGACAACCCGCGAACCCGAACCCGACCTTAATTGCCACCACTAGATCAAAACACTATATCATATTTTTACCAATAGGTTGCAATAATTAATTAAATTGAATGGTTACCTTAATAATAATTTCAAGCTACTAGAAAAAAATGCATAAATTAAACTTTAAGCATTAAAAGGAAAAAAACACATGAGAGGCTATATTAATTTGCACCAAAATTAAATAATATACGGCCTCCCATTTTTCTTAACATTAAAAGGGCACATGATTAAAAAATGTCAAAACTAGACACTGGAACCGTCAAACTGAACCGAGCTATACCGATGTGGTTCTCGCCTCTCCGTTCTAATTTTCATGTGAAATCGATTCTCGGTTCGGTCAGGTCCAAAACCGAAAAAAAAACCGAGTAAACTTTCCCAGTTCCCGGTTTGATTCTCGCGTTCTCAATCCGGTCAAAGACGTTATTATTCAGTCCTAGGTCCAGCCAAAACTATGTTCTCGGTTCTCGATTCACTTCCAAACGATTCAATTCAATTCAGTTCTTAGACTGTCCAAAGACCTACCCACAATAAAAATATTTGTTCATCTTATGTGTTCGTCTAACAAACATGTAAATCGAGTCCACGGGAAAATGAAAGCAGAGTCAACATTTTATTGCCTTTTTTGTATTAAAACGAGCGAGGTACGTCCGCGCTTCGCTGCGGTTTGGGTTGCTAAAACGTATTTGTATAACTAAAATATATAAATTTTTTATCTATGCGTTTCACTAAACTATATTTTATACGAAATTGAAATCGATGTTTAAATATTTTTTATTTATTTAGATGTCAGTGTCTCACCCCAAACCAATAAATGTAGATAGTGATAATCATAGTTCTTATTATTGGGAATAACATAACTAAAGTTAATCCTTCCTCCGTTTTAGAATAAGTGATACATTTTTTATTTCGGGATATTTCAAAATAAGTAATATATTTTGAAATTTTCTTTATTTGATAAAAGATAGTGGGACTCATACCTACTAACTATCTCCTTTAATAAAGTGAAATGACTCATTTACCATTACTTTTATTTTTAAACATCAATAAATTCAATTTAATCATAATATATGAGACTCATCACTCACTAACTATTCAATTTAATATAATTTAACCTTCATTAAAAGGTTTTATCTCAAAAAACATGAAATTAAAAATGTATCACTTATATTCAAACGGTGTAAGTAATAAATTTTTTAAAAAGTTAAATGAAATTTTAGTAATACCAAGTTAAAATATATATGCATATAATGCATGTTCACATTTTGTATGTGCGTGGATAAGAATTTTATTTTTTTTTTGAACCGGTAAATATTATATATGTTAGTGGTTAGAAATTAATATCACCTAGTTAGAATATACATTTGCTAGAGTTTGAACCCATAACCACCTAGGAAAAATTCCCCAAGACAAGCTTGGTGGCCAAGTGAGCTAGCCCACTTGGTTCGTGGATAAGTTGAGAATGCAGATAAAAGAAAAATATTAAAGGGCGTGGAGTTCGAGCTCAAGAACATTTTGTTGCCAAGCATGGGATTTACCATCATGGCAGATCAACTTATTACTTCACAATTGCAATTCTAATCTATAAAAAAGGCCGAATGTTTAAAATATTTTATTATTTTATTTTGTGAACAGTATTTTGTGAATGCCTAATGTATATATAAGTAATTTAAGCAATATTAAAGGTGATAAATAAGGTTACAATAAACATTTTGTCCATCTGAAATCATAACCTAATTAATAGATGTTATTTTAGACCATGTTTTTTTTAATCATACATCCCTTCTTGCTCCCACACATCCACCAAGAAATCCACCATTTCCTGCCATTTTCATATAATTTTAATTAAAAATATTAACATACTTAACATATCAAAAAAAGAAAAAAAAAAATATTTGACTTACGGAGAGAGGAACGGGCTTGGTAAACGGTTTGTTGCTACCAAGCAAACCTTCATACGTTGCATTCCAACTGTAAAAACCAAATAATAGATCAATCAACAAAATGGCCCATTTAAATTTGAATATTCAAGCTCTTATTAAACGTGGTAAACTTTGACCCATTTATATCAGAGATGGCGCCGGTCAAAATGGTTTGGGTCAGGTTGGCTGACCAACCAACACTTTTTGGTCATTCTTGTAACTAATTAATGTATTAAATTATAAATATGATTACAAAAACTATATTTTAGAACTAATAATACGATTTCTTTATATAGAACGATTTGGAACATTGTAAATACAGTATAAATCAATATTTAGGAGACTTTTGACTCGTTTAACTAAGACCTATTTGACTTGTTTCACATCTAAATTAGTTTTTAAGATATTACGCTTTTGACCCGTTTTAATAAAATAAAGTTGAAACCACCCATTAATATGTAAACCTAAGATTGCCACCTCAATTAGAAATTTATATTATATCATTAATTGGTCAAATGGGTTGTAGGTCAACCTGTTTGGCTGTTTATCCACAACCCAACCCGAACACGACTCATTTATTATGCAGGTCGACGCGTTTACAACTTTAGCTCCTTTAGACCCAACCTAACCCGTTTATTTTCATGTCTGGCTCGTGTTGAATTTGTTAAAATACAAGTTTATCCTATAACATGTGGACACCTAATCAAAGGTATTTTAGTCTTTTCAAAAATTTTGAGGGCAGTTTCGTCATCCGAAATGTTTATAAAGTTATTTTAATATACAACTGGCTTAGTAAAAGAAAAGTTGAATATTTGGGTGGGCTCCCCACACACATTATCCACATATATATATCGAAATTAAATTTGTCACTATAAAACATTTTTTTAGCAAAATCTCACCTCAATCTAGGTTCACGATGCCTGTCTTCTTGGTTTGACTTTTTTATATTTCCTACCCATCGTTGCCTACTTTGATTCCAAAGAAGAAAACCTGCAGCAAAGTCACTACATTCGTTAAATAATTTAATAAATAACAACTGCAAGATTAAAAATAAAATAAAAATAAAATAAAATAAAATAATAGGCGAATCAAAGGTGGCAATTTCATCCTATTTACTTGTGAACGCGTCAAAATGGGTTATGTAAAAAAATATAAAAAAGTAAAGAACAGCTTAAAAGTAAATGGCTCAAATGGGTTAAATGTGCATATTCAATGCATGAAACCTCCTAAATTATTTTAATAAAAAAAATTATAATATTATTGAAATGATTTATCCATAAGACACACTGACTATTTATCTAGAAAAATTATAATTTTGATTAGAAAAGTGTTTTGGGTCAATATAGCCCAACCCAACCCGTTTCAACTAGTACCAAAACTCTGACCTATTACCCAACCCACCCGACCCGCCCATAATAAGTTACTTAAATATTCTTACCATGATTAATGAAACGCTGAGACGTATTCCCACTAGCATGAGAATCAAGATTAGAATTTGGTGTGTTGATTGAAGTGATGCAAACCGCATTGTCATCTATGTCACATTTACTACTTTTCCCGACACTTTCTGCCATAAAAGGATTTGAGGACACATGGGAAGGTTGACTTTCTTGAGTTTTCATCAGTTTGTTCTTCGCATCAGATCCAAGACAGCCACTGCTCTGTTACAAATTATATTTATCTATTCTGTAAGGAATCATATAAATTAAGGGCACACTCAGCTAATAAAATGGGAAACTATAATGATACGTATTATGTATCCAACTATACATACTTTCAAAACTTACTATATGTGTAGAATTCCCCTTAGCCAGTAAAATCATGCAAATTGATATAAAATATAAATAATACCAAGTAGTAGGTTTTGAAAGTTTAGTACAACAAAAGTACATTCTTAGTTCATAAAACAAGATTTTTTTTTAATAAAATATATACCTTACATTGCATTTTGAAATAAATTGTGATAAAAAACACTAACCATTAAGCCAATTAATCTGAAAATAAAATAAAAAATAAATAAAAGAAGAAAGAAAAGAAAAGCATCATGGTCTACCTTCTCATCCGGATCTAGGGTTTATAACAATCAATTCATTTTATGTTTTTTCCTAATTTTTTCCTACCAATCACCATATTGATTCACATTATCACACTCCCAAACCTAATTTTTACGCAACTAAACAAACATCAATGAGATGAAAAAACTACAGAGATTAATGAAATCAAACAAAACGTACCCCATACAAGCAACAAGGTGGAACAACCAACCAGTTACGAATCCAATCCGTAGCAGCGTTCCAACCAAAAACATCGATTTAACTCACCAAAAAAGGAAAGATTATAAAATCCTGATTCAATTCAATAACTGTATAAGTATAAAATTACGTACAGCTGTTAATTGCTAAATTCAATATTTATTTACATAAATAGACGAGCCTGAAAGGGGCAAACTTTTGAAATTTGAATGATTTGGTTACTGAAAGTGAAAGAAGTTGAAGCCCTGAACTCACAGGATAACGGCCGACTAAGAAGCTTTTGTATAATTGCTGTTAATTGATGGTTTCCGGCGAGAGATGCAGATCGGAGATGATGAAGTTGAAAACTCAGAATTTGGTAATTTATATTTTGCGTACACACGCAATAGATATTGTTGGATTCTAGGAAAAATGCAAATGTTTAAAAGTCGGGTTTTAAATGCAAATGTTTTAAAAGTCGGTTTTAAATCGGATCGGTGCTTTAATTTTTTTTTAATGACAAATCTAATCTACTCCTAAATAATCATCTATGTCCACTATGGGACTTGAACCCTCAACCATTAGGTTAGAGAGCAAACACCTTACCGCTAGACCATTGACCCTTTGGTGCTTTAATAATAGTCGGGTTTTAGGAAAAAGATTATATTTATCGTTAAATTAGATTAATTAGATGTTAGTGGGGAATGAGTCTCACACTTTTTGAATAAAGTGAGGGTTAATGATGTTTAAAAGTAAAAGTAAGGGTAAATGAGTCATTTCACTTTGTTAAAGTAGATAATTAGTGGGTGTGGGGCTCATTATTTTTTGCCAAATAAGGTAATTTTTCAAAGTATATCACTTATTTTAAATCGACCCTAAACGGAAAGTGTATCACTTATTTTGAATCAGAAGAAGTATTTGTGTATGAAAATTGTACAAAAACAATTATGAATATACAAACCGTAATTATAGATTTGAAGTGTAAGACGGGTGCCAACAATAGGGCCGATTTACCGTTAGTTTAGTGTGAGTTTGGGGACACCATTGGCACGGGTCCGCCGGTTTGCACAAGCCAGTTTGGAGACGGGAGAGAAGGCAACGTTAGTTTTGGTGATTGGGCCCAAATGGGTATTTTGTGTGTGTGGGTTTTCTAATGGTGGGTCCCAAAAAATTAAAGGGAAGTGGTATTGTTGGAATGTGTACGTCAGTTTAATGTTAGTTAGTGTGTATGCTGACGTGGCGCTGATTTGGCAACAACTGACGGTATCAGTGAAAACTACCGTTGGGAACAGTCTAATATTCTATCAAAATTTTGTTAAAATTTATTAAATTGTAGTTTCAAAATTAAAATTTACCATTATTAAATTGTATTTAGGGTTAAAGAAAAACAAAATATCTGGACTAACCTGGTTTCATATGCCCAATTTAACATGGTTCGCTCAACAATCCGACGGTTCAGTCTGTCTCACTTCTTATTTATGAACCGGTTACATCTGGCCGGCACCACACGTGTTTTCTGGTCCGACTCGCTCGTTAAATCATTAGAAATACGATGCTTGTTATTGACTTTGTTGACCATTTTTGTCTAACCCAAAGTGATTTTAACCTGATTTTTTAATAAAACGACAAAGTTTAGTTAGTAAAAAGAGAAAAAAACTAGTTTGTATGCGTATCATACTGAAAACCAAACTTTTGCTATACTAAGAATCGTAACATGTATAATGTACTTTTAGATAATCATACCGTTTTAGTAAGCAAAAAAAAAAAAACGATCATGTTTTTGTAAAGCGTTTAGGAGTTAATTCTGAATTCATAAAATTCAGACTATTTATTTATAAACATATGACTCTGAGACGGCATGATCTTGGTAATATGAATTTAAATCAACAAGATTTAAGATATTACGAATCATTAAAATGTAACATAATTTTATTATGTTTATTTTTTATTTTATATGCTATGTAATTTTCTTTTTTGTAATTATATATAATTAGAATTAATTATCAATTTAGACCAAAAAAAGTGAGAGACTCCCAAAATACCCCGTGCGACTGGGAGACTTGAGCAGTACTAACTGGGAGCAGCACTAAGTGGTGAACACTACTAACGAGCAGTAGTAACAAGGATTAGAGCAGTAATAACAAGGTTGAGCAGTACTAACGAGCAGTAGTAACAAGGTTGATCAGCACTAACTCGGACACGTGGCGGCGTTCTAGTGGAGTTGCACGGTCGCACGCTCGCGGGGGTAGTCGCACGTCTATTTTAAGAAGAATTGAAACTTAAGTCTATTCTTAAGGAAATTTTATATCATTTGGTCCAAATTTAGGAATCACCCTTATAATTATAACCCAATAAACAATTTATGGGGTAAGATGACAATGTTCTATAGGATCTGTGAAAATTGCATTTTAAAATGAATATGATAAAGAAAAAAAATTTATAGTTTATTTAGTAGACGGCGAAAAGTAAAAGTTTTTCCTATTAAATTTTTTTTCATTAGCACTAACTAATTTATTAGACTATATATAGTGGGGGAGGTCGCATGGAGGTCACAAGTGAAAAAGCTTATATGACATTGATGTGTTAGAGGTGACTAAACTAGATCACCCATTACACATAGTCTTTGTACATCCAAAATGATTAATGGTCAAAAAGCCAAACAGACCATTTAAATATGGATAAACCATGAAATTATTTGGCAAGTCGCTATCGAGTACGATGCTGAAAGCTTGTGGATATATTTAATAAAATGCATAACATAAAGAAATCAAGTATTATACTTCTATTACATTGTTCCAGTACAGGTTAGATAATACTAACCCGTCAACCCACATAACTAAATGGGTTATGACCCACCAAAATGGTCAACCCCAAGACGAATTACTAGCATTAACCACAATACCCCGAAATATACGAAGTCTGCATACCAAATCAACAATATGAATTACACATATCTCAAGTCTGATACACATGAAAACACGCACTTAATAAGTTATAACTACATATTACTACACAAAACACACACACGCACTTAATAAGTGATAACTACATATTAATACACACACACACCAAGGAAACATATTTCAAAGTTTAATCAAACCTATTTCCTCAAGAAGTGAGAATTGGAGGAAGATAATCAACTTTACCACCAAGAACCCTAGCTTTCGTATCAGGAAAAAACTCCATCCCGGGCAATTCCGTAACATTACCTTCACTAGCAACCCCAATCGGGTACCTCAACAAATGGCCCGGTAAATCCTGTTCAAGATTCTCACTAGAAAACAAATCCCAATATTTATCCGCAATTTCGTTGACTTTTTTAACACATTCGGTTGATTCGGGGTTTTGGAATGTATCATCGAGCATACCGAGGTGTTCGTACCATAGAGCCATACGGAACCCGTGGACTTGGCCACGGGCCGGTTCACGGGTCGAGAGATGGTGCGGTTGGTAGGCACCCATGGCTATCTCGGAATCACGTGCACCGTCCATTGATCGTTGGTTGATGTTTGCAGACCCCACTATTATGTATTCGTCATCAACTGTGTGATACAAGAAAGTGTAATTTAAGAGTAAATTAGAAAGCGGTTTAATGGGCATGCCAGTCAGCATGGGAAATTAGTCAAAACAGAAAGCTATAAAAAAGGGTAATCCTTTACGGGTCAAAAATTAAGGTCAACAATGGGCCAGGCCGGGTCAAGCCGATCCAACCTATAAACAACATTTCTTCACTTTTCCTGAGTTTTATAAATGAGTATTTGCTTAATATGACTTAAAACCATATTATTACCATGATATTCTAATTACTGAAATAAATTGATTCACACTTCACAGGTTCTATTCAATTTTGCGTACAATTTGGGTCACCTTCAACACACTTAGAACCGTTCAACTCATTTCCATTTCAGCTATAGAGTATGACTCAAACTCGTTAGTTGATGTGGTAAATACGTTTGAAAATATATATTAAATATAATAATAATCTAGTTTGTTTCTTAATAGAACAATTTAGAAGGATTCAAGCATTTGAACACACTTTAGAAAACTTTTGACCCGTTCAACCCGCTTCCTTTATACATAAATTAAACTAGTTTACATATTTGACCCATTTTCAATCGTGAAATAAAAAAAATTAATTTAAACTTGCTACTTACCAATCATCATTTTGGCATGCACATAAATCATGAACCGACGGGCCTCCTGGGCTTTCAAATAATCCGAATCGGGTTCAGGTGATTCACTGGGTTCATATTCCCCACTCTTTTTCATCTCACGATTCCCGAGACAGAAAAAGGTAAGATAGTCTCTGGGGTTTTCTTGCAAACCCTGGGCTTCAAGAGCCCGAACAATATCTTTATACATCATTTCCATTGTCCTCCTTTGCCAATCTAATATTGCTTGAACCGATGCACTTTCCGGGATGCCTTCGGGCCACATGGGGACCACCACGTAAACCGTGAATTTCTCGCCCGCTTCGATTTTACTCACGATTTTTAGTGAAAGTTCCTTTGGGATGAGATGTAATGCACCCACATCCTCACCTATGGGTGAACAAAAACAGGAAAAACCAAACCGTTACCTGAAATAACTAAACCAATTGCAAAAATGGATGGTTTGGGTTTTGATTTTTGGAATAATCGAAACTTCCAATTCGGTTTGGGTTTGTCTAAAGACACGAACCATATTAACCAAACCACCCCAATTTATATATTTTATAATTTTAGCATTTAATAATTAGCAATTACTTAGTAGTCAGGAAATGTCCGTATGTTGACAAATTGTCATTTTTTTACACCAAAAACAATATTTAAAATGTTCTTGCGAGCTCAAGTGGAAAAAAAATTGGACAGAAAAAAGCAGCAAATTTAAAAATATATAGTAATCCACTTTTGGCGATGGTCCTTTTTGGTAATTATAGATTTTTAAGATCCATTTTGGTAATTTCAAGTTTTTAACTGATTTTTGTAAATGAAGTTTTTTTTTCCATCTTTATAAGGTCATTAAAAGATATTTATTGGCTGTATGTTATTATTATATTTAACGGTTTATATCGCTAATTACCAAAGTAGGCATGTTAAAAACTTGAAAAAACCGAAAGGTTTTGGACCTCACCTTTAACATCATCAAACTCCCATGCGTAAGAGCTTCCAAGAAAATACTGGTTTTCGATATAAATAAAACGTTTTGCTCTCCGTATAGCGTGAATATACGCATCTTGTATACTACGGTCAATTATATTATCTTTCCCACTCACTAGACCCGATTTAGCCGCTTCTTCGGGTGTATCCGGGAACCCGAAAGCGGCCCCACCATCAATCGACCTAAACACTTGAACATTCCACGTTTCTTCATCATCAAGAAACATAACGGGAGATGGTGAAGTAAGAACACCATCAAGCTCTCTCAAATTAACAAGAATATCCTTCCCGCCTTGTTTCCTCCACCTTTGTTCAAAATTAAACAAAACATCCCACGCAACGGGCCCCTCGAGTCTGGAATGGATATCGTGCCAGGGATCGCGGGGCCCACCTTTTGTAATCGAAGCGCCAGTGTAATTCGGTTGGTGGAAATCGTCATGGTGGGCCGTATCGAGTGTTCTAAAAAGAGAGTGAAATTGCGTGTCGTACCGCCCGTCACATAAATCAATGCCGCCAATGAAACTAACCACTCTACGGTTTTGTGAGTCACCGTTCGGCATTTCTGCATCAACCACTACAATCTTTTGGTGGTGAGTGAACATGGTTGAAATTTGAAGGTCTTGAATGAAACTTCCACCATCATCGGGATTTCTCGGGCACAAAACACAATGAACGTCACTATTTTGAAAATAGTTTTCGGTATCTTCATCATGTGTTGCCATTAATCCGTCCCGTTTTAGTATATCAACCGATGTACGGTCATCCCAAACAAGCATAAGAACACGAACACCTTCACTCGCTTTGTTTTTCAAAAGCTCGCCGAGTGTGACATCACCACCCGGTTTTTCCCTCCTCGTGTCTCTAATCAAAGTTATGTCCGTATAAACCGACCACCCCGTAATATAAATAAAATGTTTCGCATTCGTAATCGCATCGAATATATCTTCCCAACATCTACTCGGTTCGTAAAATTTCCCGCCCGCGAGGGGTATTTTTGGAATAAAATTATCGGGGACATGGGCGTCTTGGTACAACGAAACCTTACACCCTTGTCTTTGAGCAAAGAACGTGTACGGTACACCCGGGTATTTTCCACTTTTAACCCCATGGGCCCAATTACGATCTTGTGTAACATCAAAATACTGCAATTTTACATGGATTTTCGAACCGGTACTTATGGGATTTTTGTCTTCATCTAGAATCTCGACCCATTTATCTAATTCTTCGCCTTCTAGAAGCTCTTCAACGGGGACATAAGCCCGCCCGATTAAAGTTGCACCAATTGGATTATCGTCTTTTACGGTGAATATAACATTAGAAGCTGAATGAGCACAATAAATGTGGAAAGACTCGTACCATCTAGGGTTTTCGGGTTCGGTTTCAAGCATTCTTGTTCTTCCTACTCTGCATTTTTCTAGATCGATTGTTGCGTACATCTTTGGTGTTCCTTTACCAAATCCAACAGTCTCTTCTATGTTAGCCACAATCTGTTACAAGAATAACACCAAATGAGAAAACTTGTTGCAATAATTATAGGAAAATGATAGGGAAAATGTTATTAAATACAAATACACTTTACACGGTGGTCCGTTTTAGTAATTATAAATTTCTAAGGTCTGTTTTGATAAATTTAAAAGTTTAGAGTTGGGCTGATTTCGTCCCTATCTGGTAATTATAGAAAGTTCTTTTTGGCCTCATTCGGTTGTTATTTTTTAAAAATTTAAAGTTGTAATTAACAAATTTTGAACTTTTTTCCAGACTGAACAGGTATCAATCTTGTATTAACCATTTCTGAAAATTATTAAATTTTTATTACAACCAAAAAAGATATGGTATACTACCTTTCCAAATATATTGTGGCCACCACCACTGACACGAAGCTGATCAACTTCATAAATCGTTACATGAAGAGTGCCATGAAGCAGTATCTGAGCCATTATCTACCCTGCAGTATTAGTTACAAAACTGAATTACATTAATCACTCATCAACTTGGTGCTAAATATACATAATTACTTTTAAATTAAATTAACATCAAAATAATCAGATTAAAATCTGCATCAGCAAACTTTACTCTAACTTACTGCCGGCCCTGAGGGGAGATGGAGTAGGCCCGAGACTACACTAGATTTTTAAATTGGAGCACCCAAGATATAGAAAAAAAGTTAAATATAAATATACACAATCTATATTAAAAAAATAGTATTAAAAGTGGGCTTGATATAAAATTGAGCCATAATGTGTAGCGTAGTATTACTTTTTGCACTGATATTCATTTTTACAATTACGTTAGGGGCCCCAAAATCAGTCTTTGCCTAAGGCCCTGCCAAACTCAGGGCCGAACTTTAAATATCTTGTTTTACACAAATCGGAATCGAAGCAACCGAAATCAATTGAATCAAATCAAATCAAAAACCTCTTTGTAACTTCAAAAAGTTGTTTATAAAAAAATTGAAGCAACTTGAAAACAATCGAATTGAATCAAAAACCTACACATCAATGAAATTTATGAGAACTTGAAAATAACTTGTTTTTCACACAAATATGAACTGAACTACCTTAAAAACAACCAAATTTAATCAAAATCCTTGCAACAAGGAAACTTGCTGTTATACGTAAATATCAAGTGATACAGTATTGCAAATCAGAACATAATTATGTCTCTATATGTAAAATACGAGATCTAAACATATCAAATATAAAATGAAGCAATTTGTAAACAATAGCTTGTTTTTACACGAATATGAGCTGAACTAACATGAAATTAGCGAAATCAAATAAAAAACATCCACGTCAACAAAATTTACTGTAATCTGTGAACATCAAGTGATACAGTATTACAGATCTGAACATAATTCGTGTCTAGATGAAAAATACGAGATCAAAACCTCTCTGTAACTTCAATAAGTTGATGTAAAAAGGTACTGAAGGAACTTGAAAAATAAAATCGGATCACAAACCTCCGCATCAGGAAACTTACATAACTTAAAGGCTAAAAATAGTGATAAGTTCTGAACAACTCTTCATAAACATAGATCTTTAGGCTCAAGAATAGTTAGTTCTTGATCTGGAATAAGCATATACAAAACATATAATTGCGGAATTAGTTGAACATATATGTATAGCTAAACAAGTTTTTCATCATTAAAAGCCTCAATTCTATATATAAATACATAGAACGGTTCTTCGTTAAACAGGATCAATCGATCTTGAGGCTTAGGTTTTACACACAAAACACGTTAAAACGTGGGTTCTGAGAACATCTAATTCTATGTCATTAGGTCTCTTTATATAATAGAGAAACTAAGACTTACAAGGAAAAGATAATACTAAATCTTTTAAACTAATAAAGATATACTATATCTTTTTACATTAATGATTATCTCCTAAATCTTTATTTGAATTTAAACTTCCATATCTTCAATTTAGGTCCTTGTAGTTTAATAGTTTTGACATATCAAATCTTATATGAATATTAATAATAATATTCCTAACAATCTTCCCCTATTTGATTTGACAAAACTTGTAGAATTAGCTAGGATTCTTCAAGTCTCTTCCCCTTTTTGACATAATCAAATAAATCCGAGAAACTTGAACTTCCCCTTGAATGATCAACACTTTTTCTTCCCCTAAAAGTGTGCTATCATTCTTGTGTTCTTCAAGGCTATATTAATTACATTGAAAATCAACTATCTTCTATTTGAAGTTGAAGTAGAAACTCAAACTAAGCATCACATTCCGTCTAAATATAGTAATTAGCAACATCATATCTTGTATGAGGGACATCTTGGTCTTCAATCAGATCAATTCGTTAAGATTCTGTTGAATTGTATTTACATCTTTACATAACATCTTATGTAGTAAGACTTTCCACTTCATCTTCAAATAAAATATAATCAATTATCTTCTGTAATCAATTGATAAAGATCAAATATGTAACAAATAAAACTTTCCTTTATCTTTATCATGCCTTCAACCTGTGTGTGTGAATAATGTGATTCGTTTCACATTATTATCAGATACGATCAATAAACCGTGGTATGGAACGAACATGGTGTGTGTCATGCTTTCCAAAATATGATGTATCAGTTGTATGGAAGAAATCAGTAAAAAAAATTTAAATTTTTCGGTCAGTACTGATTAATACTGATCAGTCAACGCAGCAGGTAAAACTTTCAGTCTATTACTGATCAGTAGTGTTTTTTTCTTTATTTACTACTGATCAGTAGTATTTTTGAATCGGTAAGGATCAGTAGTAAAAAGCTAATAGGATCAGTAATAATCGAAACACTGAATCAGTAGTAATTTTGTTTTACTACTGGTCAGTAGTAATTAAATATGGATCAGTAGTAAACAGCAAAGATATTCCGTCATCGAGACCAGTAGTAATCGGATCAGTAGTAAGCAGATATACTACTGATCAGTAGTATATTAGGAGCAGTAGTAAAATCAAAATTGAGATCAGTAGTAACTAATTGTGTTCCACCTTGTTTCTGCCTCCCAATTCGTGCGTCAAGAAAACTTGTGTACTTTTTCTGCCTCCTTTTTTTTTTTTTTCTTCTTTTCGTGAGTGACAATTACAAATATTTCACATCCTTTTTAAATTATTAGATCATCCCACGTTCACTAAATATTTAAATATTCATCCTCCTTTTTAAATTGTCAGTCGTAGCAATCTAAACTTATGTCACCTCCTTTTTTATTTATTTATTTGATGCGTGGCAATTTGCTTGCGCACGTTCACCAACCCAACAATTAGATAGTAAAAGGATTAACACAATTAAAAAGAATTATTACCTTCCACGAAAGTAATATTTACTGCTTTGAATTATGTGGCCATTTAGATCTCTCTATATTTTGACCAAACTCCAACTTATAAATCGTTGGTTCTTCATCATTAATAGATCCTTGTTTCATTCCAGATCTGAGCCACCGTGCTCTGATACCAATTGATAAGTTCTGAACAACTCTTCATAAACATAGATCTTTAGGCTCAAGAATAGTTAGTTCTTGATCTGGAATAAGCATATACAAAACATATAATTGCGGAATTAGTTGAACATATATGTATAGCTAAACAAGTTTTTCATCATTAAAAGCCTCAATTCTATATATAAATACATAGAACGGTTCTTCGTTAAACAGGATCAATCGATCTTGAGGCTTAGGTTTTACACACAAAACACGTTAAAACGTGGGTTCTGAGAACATCTAATTCTATGTCATTAGGTCTCTTTATATAATAGAGAAACTAAGACTTACAAGGAAAAGATAATACTAAATCTTTTAAACTAATAAAGATATACTATATCTTTTTACATTAATGATTATCTCCTAAATCTTTATTTGAATTTAAACTTCCATATCTTCAATTTAGGTCCTTGTAGTTTAATAGTTTTGACATATCAAATCTTATATGAATATTAATAATAATATTCCTAACAATCTTCCCCTATTTGATTTGACAAAACTTGTAGAATTAGCTAGGATTCTTCAAGTCTTGGCACACCCGGTGGGACTTGTAGCCCAAGGATACACTCAAGAAGAAGGTATAGACTATGATGAAGTATATGCTCCTGTTGCTAGAATTGAAGCAATAAGAATATTTCTAGCATATGCTTCATTCAAGAAATTCAAAGTCTATCAAATGGATGTTAAGAGTGCTTTCCTATATGGGAAAATTGAAGAAGAGGTATATGTTTGCCAACCTCCAGGTTTTGAAGATCCAAAACATGGTGATTATGTGTTCAAATTAGATAAAGCTCTATATGGCCTACATCAGGCACCAAGAGCATGGTATGACACACTATCATCATACTTATTAAAGAACAATTTCAAAAGAGGAGCCATTGATAAAACTCTATTCACAAAGAAAGTTAAAGATGATATCCTACTGGTACAAATTTATGTAGATGATATCATCTTTGGCTCAACCAATGATTTATTATGCAAAGAATTTGAAGAACTGATGCAAATTAAATTCAAGATGAGCTCCATGGGTCCAATGAACTTCTTCCTTGGACTCCAAGTCAGTCAAAGAACTGATGGTATTTTGATAAATCAATCAAAATATGTCAAAGACATCTTGGAAAAGTTTGATTTGAAAGACAGTAAAAGTGCTAGTACACCAATGGAAACACACAAACACCTACATCCTGATGTTGAGGGGGAGGATGTAGATGAACACTTATATAGATCAATGATAGGCTCTTTGATGTACTTAACTGCATCAAGACCTGACATTATGTATAGTGTTTGTGTGTGTGCAAGATATCAATCAAGACCCAAAGAACTACACTTGCAAGCTGTTAAAAGAATATTCAGATACTTGAAAGGCAAACCATCACTAGGTCTATGGTATCCACATGACTCACCCTTTGAACTAATAGCCTATACAGATAGTGACTATGGAGGTGAATGTCAAGATAGAAAATCCACCACTGGTGGATGTCAATTCTTTGGATCAAGACTGGTGTCATGGCAATGTAAGAAACAAACAAATGTATCAACATCAACTGCTGAAGCAGAATATGTAGCTGCATCTGCTTGTTGTGCTCAAGTACTATGGATTCAAAATCAACTTCTAGACTTTGGTATCTCTATCCTTAAAACTCCTATTTTTATTGATAATCAAAGTGCTATCAGTATTGTGAATAACCCAGTAAAACATTCAAAAACTAAACACATTGAAATAAGATTTCACTTTATAAGAGATTGTAATGAAAAGAAATTAATCAAAGTAGTTAAAATCCATACTGATGATCAATTAGCTGATCTTTTTACAAAAGCATTTGATGTAGGAAGATTCAACTTCTTGGTTAGCAGTATTGGAATGATTTTAATAACTTAAAATCTCTCTTAAAATCATGTGTAAATTTAGTGTTGTAAAATATTTTTTTAAGTGTTTTACTACTGGTATTGCTGTACTACTGGTGTGAAAGTGTATGCACAAAATACTACTGGTAATTCATTACTACTGGTATATTTTAGGTTTACACAAATACTACTGGTAAGTCAGTACTACTGGTATTCTCATATACTACTGGTAGTGTGTGGTAATGGTTACTACTGATGTCTATAATTACTACTGATGTCAAAATCCTTAGTCATTACTGATGTTAGTAGATACTACTGACGTTTTACTACTGATATCTTATTTACTACTGGTCTTTCATAAACACAATTACCAAACTAACCCCCATGAAAATAACCGTTATGTTATGATTCGAAGGCTATTTTCGTAGTTTTGCAGGTTTAATCGAAAGATATAAAAGGCGGCAGATGATTAATTTAGCATTATCTTCACTTCGATTCTCTAAACACCTTTCGATAAACCCTAGTTTACGATCAAAAACCCTTCATCTTTAACAAAATTCTTGCAAAATCTCAACAACAATGGCAACTTTACAAGCTCTCGATGTGCAAATCGATCTCAAATACTCAGAATTTCACAACATGGTTGCATTTTTAAAAAATCCCGACGGAACAAAAGATTTCCGTCCAATCGTAAAATTCTTGAGAAATTCGTATATACAGTTTGCCTTAACTGTAAAGCCGAAGGCATATCAACAGCACTTGGTGGATTTCTGGACCAATGCTGAGCGAACAGAAGGAACAACATCATCAATGATAAAATCGAAAGTAGATGGAAAGTACATCACTGTAACTGAACAATCAATCAGACATCATCTACAACTTCATGATGATTCAGGTATGTATACCCTTCCTAAGGAATACATTGCTGATACTTTAAATAAAATGGGGTATGAAGGCAGACTTAATATTGTAACTTTTCAAAAAGGCCTTCTATCCCCACAATGGAAATTTCTGGTTCATACCATTCAGCATTGTATTTCTCCTAAAAGAAGTACTTGGAATGAGTTTAACAAGGCAATAGCATCTGCTGTTGTATGTTTATGCACAGACCAAGTATTCAATTTTTCTAATATGATTTTTGATGGTATGTTGGGAAATCTTAGTTCTTCTAAATTTTTAATGTATCCCAGATTTCTACAACATATCATACACTGTGAATTACAAAACTTGTCAACTCCTAAAAACATTTTTGTATTACCTGAGTTGAACAAGAAAGTTTTCTCAAATATGAGAAAACAATTTAAATTTTCAGGGAAGGAAACCCCTTTGTTTCCAAACATGATCAAAGATCAACCCAATATTGGAGAAGGTTCAACCATTGCTACAACCCAAGTTGAACCTCAACCCACTCCATCACCCCCAAATACAGCCCAAACACCACCCCATATAGCCACTCAATCACCAACCCAAACAGAATTCCTGAATGTGTCCCAGGAACTTGATATAAATCTGCAGAGTGCTACTCTTCACTCTGTGGAAGACCTACCAGACAAAACCAAAAATATATCCACAATCTATAAAAGAAAGAAATCTTTAAAGGACACCAGGGGACAAATCGAGTCACACCCCAGGCTCAAAGAGTTGTCCTCCAAGGAGGAGAGAGGACATGAGGGGAGGGCTTTCACTACTGATGCCCCAAAGGTGGGTGCACAGGACAGTGAAAACATCATTAGGACCCAAACCTCGGCAACTTTGAGTGATGACTCTTTTGAGGAATTACTCAAAGGACCCCGGTGCCAAGAAACCACAAGGGGGGGCATCTCTGCTTCTTCTAGGAAGAAGAGAATGTCTAAAAGACCCAATGAATCACCAAGCAGTGATGAGGGCAGATCTGTGGAATTGATGGAAAGGAAGGAAAACCTTAAAACCAATGTACCTGTTAGTAAGCCCGATGATCTTGCTAGATGGAGTGAGGGCAGTATTAAAATCACTCAATTGACGGATAAAGTGCATTCCTTGGAATCCACTGTACAAGATTGTCTTTATTATCAAACAAATCAAGGAAAAACTATGGCTGCTATGAAAAGAAATGTCAATATCATCAACAAAAGAATGAGACAATATGAACTTAGGCTTCATCAACAATCAAAGCTTATCAGAAAATTAAAAAAGAGGATTGATGATAGTGAGGCTCCTCCAGTTGAGCTCACTAAGGGGGAGAAGGATAACATACAGACAATGATTGATGAATCTATTGCAGCAGCAGCTTCCTCCCTCTTGAATTTAAAAGAAACAGAAGTTGATGAAGGCCCAGAGATGATGATTACAGAAGATGAGCCCATTACTACTGCTACAATGGAAGAACAAGTTGAAACAGAGATACCAGTAGTAACTCCTACTACTGATATAACAGCAGTAGTAAATGAAGAAAAGGCAGCAAATACTACTGATGACCTATCAGTAGTAATCTCTGAAGACATACCAGTAGTAACTACCTTAGTTACTACTGATGACATTATTGAGCTGCCACCACTACTAGAGCCTACAGTGATACTTCCACCATCTCCAAAAAGAACAATAACAACAACACAAATGGTGGTAAAAGATATTGATGATGATATCAACTGGTTAGAAGTTGATGAATGCTCCCTGCCTCCACATCCTAAAATACTTCCCATATCTCAGATACACTACTATGGTCCCAAATTTGTTATTGAATCTGAACCAAATATGAAAAAAGACAATTACATAGGAAAGGGAAAAGAAGTTGCTGATGAAGACCAACCTAACAGAGCACAAGGTCATGAAATGTTCAACAAAATCAACTATGCCAAATCAGCCAAACAGGATAGGTGGAAGGTAAAGAGAGCAAAATATTTAAAGAAGGTTGAAGTCTCTCTAGCAAATGAAAACAAAAGATTAGCAGAAAGGGCTAGAATATTGAGACAACCTTTCACAGAAATCAAATTGGCAGATATAGCAGACATATCAAAACTGCCACAATTTCAACAGAAGGTCAAAACCAAACAAGTTGCTGAAACAAGAAAAGAACTACAAAGAAGAGAATTAGAAAAAATAAGGCAACTTGAACTTGAAACACTAGAACTTCTTGAAGCACAAGTACAGGAATGCAAAGAGCAGAAGGCTGATATGCCAGAACAGTTTGCAGAGAAAAAGAAAGAAATGATCACATTCTTAAAATCAAAAGGGTATAACACAAAGGCATTTGGAAGAATGAAGCTGATCAAGTTAATTGAAAAGTACTGTGTGGAGAAGAAGAAGGACCTTACTGAACAAGAGAGTATTGAGAAATACACCACTAAACTGGAACAGATAGACTCCAAAGAAATGAAAGAAAGAAAAACAATATCTGGAGAATCATCTGGTGTATCCTCTCAAATATCAAAGAAAAGAAAGACAACTGTTTCAGAACTTGATCAACCAAATAAAAAATTACAAATGGTTCAAGTTCATGATCTCCCCATTGCTATCTTACAAAATAATCCAATCATCAACTGGAGATATATAGATGATATGATTGAGATTGTCAGAGAAGATAAAGTCACTCAAAGATTCAGAGCTTGGAAACCTTTGGTCATGTCCCTAACCAGAAGTGACATTATCAAGATGTTGATCATTGGTAAACCAAGAATGACTAAGAAGAACTGGAAGAATTCAGCTGCAGGTTATCTTACTGAAATGATTGATGCTGCTTTCTATCCAGAAAATTATCCAGAGAAGTATGCAGATTCAGAAAATGTTCAAGCTTGGAATGTGCTACCAACTGTCAACATGTACTTCTTTGAATATACAAGTAAGAAATGTGACTTATTCCTTTATGAGAAAGAGTATCCTCATTCTGAGAAAACTCTTTATCAACTATGGTGCATGAACTTTATTAAACCACATGATGCTGTGATGCTCCAAAACAAATTGAATGAATTTGTTAAAAGAATCAGCAAATATATCATTGCACAAAGGAATAAAAGGAACCAACAGACTTTAGAAGGTGATAAGAAAAGAGCAAAGTTGTTGGAAGAAAAGGAAAAGAAGAAGTAAATAGAAACTTGATTGATTAAAAGATAATCAATAAGTTTAGGGGGAGATTGTTAGAGCAAAACACAGATCAACTTATTACTGATGCTGCAGTTAGTACTGATCCTATTTAGTACTGATGGGGCAGAAACATTTACTACTGATGAAGTTGATACTGGTGTAAGCTATAACTAAAGTTACTACTGATCAAGCTTATTGAAGATACTACTGATCTTAGTAGTTACTACTGACGTTGGTTTCTGGACTTACTACTGATCACCAAGTTTACTACTGATGTTACTTATTTACTACTGGTGATTGCAGTTACTACTGATACGCGTTTTTGGAAGATATCAAGTCCGAGATCTTCGTAGAGATAGTTATAGAATGTAAATCAATGTATATCGTTTATAATTAGATGTAAATCGTATCCTAGAATAACTAGGGTAAATAGTTTAGCTTCAAGGACTATTATATATAGTTCCTTACGAATTGTAAACGTACGTGTGTATTGTTAACTTGATAATATACATTGAAGCTTTTTGTGAAACTGTGTTCTTAATATTTCTCATATTGTTCATACAGTCCATTGTTCTTAATTATTGATATAGTGTTGATCCGCTGCAACTTCTATCATCAATTAGATCTAAGGTGTTTATTAACTTGTCTATAGTTAATCGATCCTGACAAATAGCCAAATCGAATTAAAACTAAAATCAACAAAATCTACTCTAATTTCTAAACATCAGTGTTGCAAATCGGAACATAATTCGAGAGTAAGTAGATGAAACAAATACGAGATAAAAACCTGATTGTTCCGCTAAACGAAGAAATCAAACTAAAATTACTTAACAGCTGATTCCGACCAAAAAACCTGTTAATTAACAAAAAAGCACAGTAATATTAGTACAGATCAAGTGATGCAGAAGCTCAAATTGGAAAATTTTCTAAAATTAACATGAAAATATGTTAAAAACTTGCTTAATTTGGTTATACCAATAGAGAGATACATAAAATAACGCCTGAAATTTACCGATGAAATGTGATTTGAGAATTGAGAGAAATTAGACGGCAATCAGTGAGGAAACGATGAGTAGTTCTCAACTGATAATGAAATATATAATCTGTTTTATGGATTACCTCAATTATTTTAGGCGACGTGGCAACTCGCACGTGTGTAAGTATGATTTACGTATTATTTGTATTTTTTTATCTAGAATACTGTTGGTGGGTGTGAATTTACTTTTTGATTATTATTGTGGATATGTTCACTTGTTATCTGAATTTTAAATAATACTCTCTCTTTCTTTATAAAAAAAATTTACATTTCATTTAGACACAATCTCTTAGGAGATTGTTAGTGGTGGAGTCCTTTGTAATACTTTTGATTAAAATATAAGATTAGATTGGAGAGAGAAAGTGTTTTATTGGTGGAATGATTGGTTATAATATTATTTTATTAGGTGGGCCCCTCAAATTTGAGAAATGTTAACTTTTTTGTTGGACAAAATTTTAAGGAGAAATATAAATTTTTTTTTGTGAGACGGAGGTAGTAGTTAATTAGGTTATAGGATTGTGAATAAGGTAGTTCATCTTTAAAATAAAATCTATACATTTTAGGTATTAGATCAAAAAATTCCTCAAGAATCATCATTATCAAATCACATGTGATTGAATGCATAACCATCACAACCATCCTCGGCCACTTTCCGTATAAGGAGGTTTTCTTCTTTATTTGCTCCTAGAATTTGAACATATGATCTTTAAAGAATTTCACTTTTCACCCATATAAAAATCAAATTCAACCCTTATGATTCTAGCTAAATTTTTAAGTCCTCTTAATTTAAAAAAAATGCCTAATAGTTTATATATAGTAAGTATAGATAATCAAACAACACATGCTTTTATTATATATAAAATTAATATTAATATTAAGAGCAGGGGGTATGGGGGAAGTTATCCCCACGTTATTTGCTTTTAACGACGCCAAACACCAAAAAACCATACCCCTTGCTTCGTTATTTGGTCGCCATTTCGATTTCGTCATGGCTTTGGCGGAGCAGCCAAAGGGAAACAAGCGGGGGTGGGGGTGGGGGGTGGGGTGTTTAACCAATCAAAATACACCAAATAATAAATGTGAGACCCCTATAACACCACTTTAACTATAACACCAGGACACCACTTTTTCATCCCCAAGTTATAGCCAAGTTATAGGACAAAAAATGATATAACATTCCAATAACTACCCTTCCACATACCCTAAACCCTAAACCCTAAGATGATATCTAATAAACAATTTCGACAGTCGATATAATCAAACTCGATAGCCGAGAGTCACATGTTTTACAATTGGAAATTACAACCATGGCCAATGAAGAAAACAAAAATACCAACAACCACCACGTGAATCATAACCCTTCATTATAAAAGTCAATTGATTATTATATCCAGTACTTACAATGCTTTTCGAAAAGGCAAAACAAAAACACAGCTAGAAAAACACTACACTAAAATTGTACGTTATTTTAGTACAATGTACATATGCATGTAATGAATCGATAGAACAAGAACTAATATTATTTGTGTTCATGAAGAGCTCATAAGATTGATCAAGTATAAATGTAATTAAAATGTCACATAGTAGTTGATTTTAATACGAAAAACATAACTCACTCTTTTCAACAGCAAAGCCATTGTTCTTCAAGATTTCAGCCAATGTGACAACAGTTGCAATAGCTGCAACAGATATTGTTAGAGTGAACAGCATTTGTATTTGAACACCATCTATATGCTTGTTTACAAAAACAGGTTGTTAGCTAATAAGTTAATTTGTGTACCGAACACCCTCTAAGCTGGTTCAAAACAACTTATTATAACAGCGTAAGTATGCTGGATAAGTTTAAGTTGTTTGGATCTATCCAAACACTAAAAATGCTTTATTAGTTCTTTCAAGATGAAAAAAAACCTCAATGTTGATTCAAAGCAAATGAAAAATCGTTTCTCAAAAAAAAAAAAAAAAAAAAAACATGAAGCATGATCAAATTCAAAATCGACATATGACAAAAAAAACAACATACGATTGAGAAGACAGTACCCATTCCAAGAGCTGAAAGCTCCATGCACTTCATTGTGCTGCTGCATGTACCTCTATAAATATAACAAATTAAAACACACACAAATTCATCGATAAATGAATAAATTCACTATTGAAACCGTACATAAACTTATATCAAAATCATAAGAAGAAATTCGATTAGCAAAACCAGAGTGTTCTTACTTACAATACAATTTTGAAAGAAATTTGAGTGTTTTTTCTTTATGAAGTTAGGAAATTACCTAGGTGAGATTGACGTAGAAGAACAGAGGCTTTTTGGTGTTGGATACTTGGATTCGATTCTTAGGGTAAGAATCGGAGGTGATGTTCATGTTGTTTAGGCCATCCACATGAAATATTATTTAGCTTTCAGTTGTGTCACGTCACCTTTGCAACTGCTTTCTACATTATTAACATACAGTATATCTTATTTATTAGAAATAATAATATGAAGTATTAACTAAAGGTGGTCCCCACCTTATAATTGTAAAAGTAGTTGCTTATTTTGAAATTGGATTGATGAGCAGGATTCCTTATTGAATTTGTAAATCATTTGCAATTCTTTTGAATCCACCGCTGTGGATGCTCTTTTGGTGATCTCTTCCAGGATTTCTGATTGATTGAAGCTCTGCAAACCCTAACCCCAAAATTTTGTGTGTGCACGACTGAAGTATCGGAAATTAACTACTATGAAATTAACTAAAAATTAAAACTTTATAATAAGTTGATATGATATAAAAAAAATTTAAAATTTTAACGGATCATACTTGCTTATTATGAAAATTTTTGTGTAGCTCTACGTATAAATAATTAAAGTTAAATAAACTGAACGTTTTAACAAAATTGATAAATTTATATAAATTCGTTTTAAGTTGTTCAAACATTTATATAAAATATAATAATTAAACGTTATTTTGTGCGAAACCAGTCTATTTAGCAAAAACATATTTAAATTGTTTTCTCTAATTAATTATAATAATAATTCTTAATGTGGAAATGTTTCTATTCTGTATAAAATATAAATAGTGTTGTATTATACATAAGGGTATACAGTCAAGGAAACAATAACAAAACTGAATTAAGACAACCATCTTAACAAATAAACCATACCATAAATCTCTAGTTAAATTAATTAAAATTAATTCGATAAGATAATTTGTTAGAACAAGTATTACACCAGACATTTGTCAATACAAAAACTGTGATATAGACAATGACAACATTAATGATACTCTTAAATCTATTGAAACGAAAAAATAATCAATTTTTAATAAATCCTTCATTGTTTCTTTATTCATTGTTGATCAGGTTTTCGCAAGTGTTTGGGACACGATGCACTTCCCCGCAGCATATAACTTCTCTTGTACGGAAGGCGACGTGACGAAAGCTTCAAGTTCTTCATCCAGTTCCTGCACATTCACGTAAAAATTTATAAGTTTAATCCAATAAATTAATATCATAAAACATTGATTTTGTAAATTAAATTAATTACCGGAGATGAGGGCATGAGTTGTAAAACACCCACTTGAGCTTGCAAAAACTTTATATATTTATAAGCCGCCGTAAACATCTCCGCCGTGGTCATCCGATCACCACCGGGAACCAGCTTCCCCAGCTCCGACGTCTTCTCACTTATTTTCCTCCTCCTCACCCTCGCCGCCATACTTTGCGCTGATAACCGCCCCTTTCCACCACCGTAATTCCCCTTCACTTGCACACTCTCATCAATTTCATAGATTTCCGGTGGATATGGTTCATATAAGTTATATGAAGGATATGAGTAATATTCCGGCTGCATTGGGTTCACCGGAAAGAATTGATCATGATTATATACAGTAGGAACGAATGGGTTTGAATAATATTCCGGCAGTGTTGGTGGTAGCGGTTGTTGTTGGGTAGTGAGTGGATAATTATAAGATGATGATAGAGTAGCTAGGGTAATTTATAGGGTTGTGAAATGGGAGGGTGTATGGGTTGTTGTTGTGAAGAGGTAGGAGCTCCGGTGGTGTGACGGCGGAGTTATGGTGGTTGAATGATGGCCAGTAGCTGAGAGCCGCCATTGACAAATGAGAATGATGTTGAATGATAGTAGACCTTTGCTTTATATAATGGTATGTACGATTTGTCCTTGGGGGATGTAACGAACATAAATCGGTCAATAGGCAGGGGATAACTAATCACCAGGAGAAGATTAAGCTACATTTACACTTAGATACCTCATAATCTCACCACTATAGTATGAAAATTAACAAGATTTTATTACTCCCTAATGTTTAAGAAGTACTCCCCCCGTCCCACAAAAAACTTCCCATTTCACCTTATATTTTTGTCCCACAAAAAACTTCCCATTTCATACACTTGATGGGCTCCACATAATAAAATACTATTAAAACTAAGGACCCACCATTAACTATCCAATAACTATCTTTCTCTCTCCAAACCAATCTTATATTTTAATCAAAACTATTATCAATTACCCCACCACTAACTATTACATAAAAACTTGTGCCAAAGTGAAATGAGAAGTTTTTTGTGGGACGGAGGGAGTAATTGATAATTAATTAATGAGTTAATTGCAGAATTGGTCCCTGTGGTATGTCAAAAATTGCCACTTTCGTCCAAAACTTTTCGGCGTTGCATTTTTGGTCCATTTTAGAAACCTTTGTGCGACTTTGGTCCAGCCGCTATCTTTCCGTTTCCTTCTTTCCGTTAACTTCGAATGGCAAACCAGAGGGACCAAAATTGCAATGTTTATTCTGATTTTTGAATTTTATTTTAGTACAATAATTAAAATATCTCTCTATCTCTCTCTCCCTAATTGACAAAAAAGTCAAAGTCTCTCTCTTTCCCCCTACTTCTTCTTCCTCAATCCTCCCCCATTAATCAGATTTCCATTTAAGCATTTCAATGTGGTTGACTGGATCTCCGGAATCACGAGCGTACACAATACATATACACAATTAAGCATTTCAATGTGGTTGACTGGATCTCTCTCACGCACACACATACACAATTATCACCCTCATCCTTCTTCTCACATCACGAAGACCACCGCCACCACCAGATTGCCACCACAACCTCATTTCTGTTCGCCGGAAAGGTTGAAACACCCATACTCTGCCACCGCATCGAAGTTCAATCCTAGAAAAACATAAACCCAAAACATAAACCCAGTAAAATCCGGATCTAGTTCTCCGAAAATCAAACAAAATCTTGAAGGTTTTAAATAATAGAAGCTAAAACATTATCTGAATCGAATGATACAACAAAATGCAGGATCAGTACCGAAGAGAAACCTCGGATATGTTGTCTCCATACCGTCTTGAACACAAAAAGAAATCTTGTTACCAACATATGTTGTTACCATCACGAACCACCACACACCCCGATTACCACCGCCGGAAACCACCTCCGAATCCAAACCAACCGTCACAACTCCCATAAGCTTCCCGCGAACAAGTAGATCAAATAGAGACCAGAGATCGAAAAACAAGAACAAATTATAACCACGAAATTGAAAGTTGCACAATGCTACCAATGATTCGAATCTGAAGAAAAAGGAATTAACCTCTTATATATTCAAATTTCAGGTCTTAATTCACAACAAACCTCAAGAAGAAACCCTAGGGGGAAAGAGAGAGACTTTGACTTTTTTGTCAATTAGGGAGAGAGAGATAGAGAGAGAGATATTTTAATTATTGTACTAAAATAAAATTCAAAAATCAGAATAAACATTGCAATTTTGGTCCCTCTGGTTTGCCATTCGAAGTTAACGGAAGGAAGGAAACGGAAAGATAGCGGCTGGACCAAAGTCGCACAAAGGTTTCTAAAATGGACCAAAAATGCAACGCCGAAAAGTTTTGGACGAAAGTGGCAATTTTTGACATACCACAGGGACCAATTCTGCAATTAACTCTTAATTAATAATCCTTTGTTACACAAGTTCTTGTTTTCAAGGTTGAGCTCTAATCCAGGCTTAACCAGTTTTTTGAAAAAAAACAAGGGCAAATAAATCAACATGTCCAAACATATTTAATCAACTGGTGTATACTAAAAAGATATATTACTACCCGAAAGTAGAGAGATTGTTTTCTAAAAGATGCATGTATGACGTATACACTATGAAAAACATGTGAAGCATTTAAAATATACAGTTTTAAAAGATAATTTAAAATATATAAATACTTCGTATATAAAATTATGTATGATATGTAAAAAATGTATGTGAAACATGAAAGTATGTATGCATATATGACATCCTAAGCCAAGTATATAAGACATAGAATGTCATTGACTAAATTCATTAAATATGAATAAACATAAATTCCTTTTTTCCTGAATATGAACTTACATATTTACAAGGAAATGATCAAAATCCAACATACCCACAAAAAAGGGGAAAAGTTAAATCCTAAACTCATTTGCAAAATGCAAACTACCTAATTAAACTACTAATTAGATTAGAAACATAATTAGCAAAATTAGGAGTACCATAAACAAAATTTGATTAAAAAAAAAAAAGCAGTAGTTAATTATTGGTTTCAAGTTAATGATGATTTGCTGGTGTTTCTGCAAAGTGTTCGGGTCCAATACACTTCTCTGCATTGTACAACTTCTCTTGCATCAACGTACATGTCACCAAAGCTTGCATTTCTCCGCTACCTAGAATTTCTTCACTTTCCTGCATACATCCATGATCCATTGTTAGTTAATTAAAGTATAAGCTTTTTACAACTCAAAATCAAAATAATTAAAATATGTACATAATTAAATGTGTGTGTAGTGTGTGTGTGTGTGTGTGTGTGTGTGTTTGAAAGTGCATGAATTACCGGAAGCGAGGCCATGAATTTCAGAACACCAATTTGAGTCTGCAAGAACTTAATATATTTAAATGCAGCTTGAAACATTTCCGCCGTATTCATCTTATGACCGGCTGGAATCAGCTTTCCGAGCTCCGACGTCTTCTCACTTATCATCCTCCGCCGCACCCTTGCCGCCATACTCTGCGCCGACAAACTCCCTCCACCATTACCACCCACATTCAGTTTCTTTACTTGCACGTTACTACTTTCTTCCACCTGATCACAACCGTACCATGCAGGCAATGCAACAGCACAACCACCACCATGATACGTTTCCGGCAGCGCCGGCATTCCTAACGGTAGCTCCGGCGTCAACATTGTGTACTCCACCGGCAATAACTGCTCGTATGGTAATTGGTAGCAAGGGTTTTGATAGGTAAAGGTGTAATCTTGAATTTCCGGCGACGGTGTAATGAAGTTTCCGGTGGGTGTCACCGCCACCGGTGGTGGAAGATAGCCCAGAAACTCCCGGTTGTTTCCGTAGGTGGGTTCAAAAAGCGGATTGATGCCGGTATCGAAAAATGCAGGTTCTTCATGGAAACCAAAAATCTCCGGCGACGGTGAGGGTGGCCGGAAAAATGAGTTGTAGCCGGAGTCATGATTTTGCCAATTGGTGTAGTAGCTGAGAGCCATTTGAGAATGATGAATAATTATTTTATCTGCAACAAGAAGAATATAATTCATCACAAAAGGGTTAGTTAAACTGAAAGTAATTAATGTGTAATTAATGTGTAATTAAGTGAAATAATGATTGTTTAATTAGTGTGTAATGAGAGCATTGAAAAGAACAAGAGGATACCATTCAAGGGGGAGGAGTCAAAGACAGTGAAAGAGATAGGAAGGATTACCTGAAGAAATAAGATCCTGTCTTTTTTGCTTAGCAAATAGTACATGTGAAATTACGTAAATACCCCTTTAGGTGGATGTGGGGTAGTTATTTTTTTGCAAAATGTAGAAGTTGATCACTTAAAATGGAGGGAAATGACTTGGTCAATAACTGCAATCCTTACTTGTAGGTATTATTTACACACGGGACCTCCAATTATGGACATATTGGCAAATATTACCCCTAAATATGTATTCTTTTTGTTATTTGGACCTATTTCGTATTTGCATGTCCTTGGACCTTGATGATAGATAAACTTTTTTTTTTTAATTCTCATTTCTTGACATAAAATGAACCGATTTAAAAAGAAGGTGATTTATTTACTATATAAACAGTCATGTAAAACACGTATTCAAAAAACAGATAATTACATAAAGATGCCCCATAATTAGTACTTTTACGTGATACTTAATAAAGCTAGAAGAAATGCTTATAGTATGTATAACATATACTTCCTCCGTATCAAAATAAGTGACACACTTTCCATTTTGGGGTGTATCAAAATAAGTGACACACTTTGAAAATTTTCCTTATTTGGTAAAAATAATGGGACACATACCCACTAACTATCCACTTTAATATAATGAAATTACCCTTATGCCCTTACTTTTACTTTTAAAACTCATTAATATCACTTTATTCAAGAAAAGTGGGATCCCTTCTCCACTAATTATGTACTTTAATATATTTTAACTTCTACTTTAATATTTTACCTCAAAAAACGTGTAAGTCAATTTGTGTCACTTATTTTGATACGGAGGAAGTACATATTGACGATTGTACGATGAATTTTCTATAATATACTTTAGAGGTATATGATAATGTATATTTAATGAATTGTTTTTTTTTCTTAATTAGTGTGATTTAAATTTAACGAACTATTAAATTTTATGTATTACTCCATCCGTCCTACAGAAAAGTTTTCATTTTTCTTGGGCACAAGCTTTTAGGAGATAGTTAGTGATGGAGTCCTTAATAATACTTTTGATTAAAATATAAGGTTAGATTGGAGAGAGAAAGTATTTTATTGGTGAAATCATTGGTAATAATATTATTTTATTAAATAGACCCCTTACATTTGAGAAATGATAACAAGTTTGTGGGATAAAATTTAGTGGAGAAATGGAAACTTTTTTGTGGGACGGAGGAAGTATGTTTTTATTTGGAATTGAGCTATGAAAAGATTTAGACTTTTATACAAGAACAAAATAAACATTTCTTATGATACATCTTCAAAGCATATATTACCTTCATTGCGCAAAAAAAAAAATTCATTTCTTTTTTTACACAAATTTTTAAGAAATAGTTGGTAGTGAAATCACTGCTAATAATTTTGATTTTAATACTTCCTCCGATTCATAATAAGTGATACACTTTTTATATTTGGGTGATGCAAAATAAGTGATATACTTTGAAAATTTACCTTATTTAGTAAAAAGTTGTGGGCTCCACAACCATTAACTACCTACTTTAATAAAATGAAAAGACCTCTTTACCCTTACTTTTACTTTTAAACATCATTAACCTTACTTTATTCAAAAATTGTGGGACCCATTCCCCACTAACCATCCAATTAATCTAATTTAACTTCCATTATAATCTTTTGGCTCAAAAACCGTGAAACTCAAAGTGTATCACTTATTTTGAATCGGAGGAAGTATATGGTTAGTTAAAAGAAAAAAAAATATTTTTAAAAGATAGTTAAGGCATATTTGAGAAAACTTATTAAGAAGGTTTATTGGCGTATCACCTTAATAAGCTTGAAATTTAAGCTTATTTCAAGCTTATCATGTTAATAAGCCTCTTTAATAAGCTTTCCCAAACATGCCTTTAGTGGTAAGGTGGTTGTTAATAATTTTATTTTATAAAATGGACTATTAACAAAATCTTTGTTACAATATTACATATTTTCACTTCCATACCAATTAGTGTTTTATATTGATGCCATACACAAATTTTTTTTTGAACAGCAAAAGGGGCAACAAAAACGAGCTTCGGCAATGCCATCACCCGCCTTGAGACCCCCACCAAATTGTATTAAATAAAAAACTAGCCGAGGCTAGGAAACACCAGAACCATTACAAACAAAATTTAAGCACACCTCCTATCTACAAATTATTTACACACCATAACAAAAACATGTAAAATGAAACTAATTGTAATTATATTGTAACTCTCCTAGATTTTCTCCATTTTGACCATAAATTATATATTCCTCGGATCGCAGGCCCAGGCAGCCCACTCCAAACTACCCCACTTAGACTTTGACCTGTGTTTGATCCAAAAGAAAGATTGAGCTTGTGCCTCCACGAAAATAGAGCTCATTCCTCCTTGATTCTTGTTAAATACCACATTGTTTCTATTTTTCCAAATGTGCCAAAGGGTAGAGATCACCGCCGTCGTGAAATGAGATGACTTAACTTTGGACATATTTTCCCGATCCTTCCACTCCATCAATTCGTCCAAACATCTGATTGAACCAATATCCATAGACCACCACCTACAGAACTCGAGCCACACTTCTCTTGTGTTACCACAAGACCAAAAGAGATGTGTCTCATCCTCGATTTCTCTCTCGCAAAGACAGCAAACTGCCGATTGCAATATGACTCCTCTTTTTAACAAATTAACACATGTGGGTAGTCGCATATGGAACAACCGCCAATAAAAAATATTTATCCTAATCGGTACTGTTTTTAACCATGGGATATCAGCGTTACTACTTGGACCAGAACACGTACTTTGGATTACTGACCTTGCCGATGATACCGAATAACCACCATCCGTTTCAAAAGCCCATGACCACCGTAGCTGCTGCGATTCCGTGTTCTGAACAGCTTGGAACCACGAGTCTATCGGGATATTAAAATTGTTTAGCAAATTCCTTACCTTCACAATGTTGTTCCATACACCGGGGAATTTACTCGATGGAATATTGTCACTTGAAATATTATGTAACGATACAATGACTGTTTTCCACAAAGATCCACTTTCTGTTTTTAATCTCCACCACCATTTTAGGAGCAATGCAAAGTTTTGAGCTTTAATACTTGGGACATTCAAACCTCCCGTGTTGAGTGGTTCGAGAATCTTTTTCCAACTAACCCAATTGATTTTACGTTCACCGTTTTTTGAACCCCAAAAAAATTTTGCACGAATTGCTTCCAACTTCTTTATGACACCTTCCGGAGCTTTGAAAATAGACAAAAAATACGAACCAAGTGCTCCGAGAACTGATTTTACAAGGGTTAATCTACCCCCATAAGATAATGTTGACGCTTTCCATGAAGAGAGTTTCTTGTTAAATTTGTTTATGATCACATCCCAATGTTCCACTCTATGCATTTGGGCACCAATTGTTAACCCAAGATACTTAAAGGGGGATGAACCGACACTACATCTTAATATATTTGCCATACGATCCACTCCCTCTCTTGATACACCAATTCCATGTAAATTGCTTTTTGACATATTTACTTTTAGACCGGAAGATAGATAGAAACATGCAAGTATGCGTGATAGATTCTTTGTGTTTCCTTCGGACCATTCACCCATAAAGATTGTGTCATCGGCGTATTGAAGGTGGGACAAAATTGGCCCACCGTTTGGGAGTTGTAGGCCGTGAAATGCACCTTTTTGTGTTGCCTCAAGCATAGCTATGTGAATACTTTCGACCGCTATAATGAATAAAAACGGCGCCATCGGATCACCTTGTCTAAGACCTTTTTTGATTTTAAATTCCGCCGTTGGAGACCCATTAATAAGTACTGATGCCCTCGCGGAGGAAAGGCACATATTGATCCACCGTCTCCATTTAAGTCCAAAACCCATTTGCTCCAAAACCGAATCTAAGAAATTCCAATTTAAAGTATCGTATGCCTTTTCGAAATCCACTTTAAAAATTAAAATTTGTTTCTTTATTTTTTTGCACCAAGATATAACTTCACTTAAAATCAAAGGCCCATCTAATATATTACGGTTTTGGATAAAAGCCGATTGCTCCGCACCGATTATGTCACCCATTATCGGTTTCATACGATTTGCCAATAATTTTGCTATAATCTTATAAAGGCTGCCGATGAGACTAATTGGCCTATAATCAGACAATGCGATCGGGATGTCACATTTTGGTATTAAGGTAAAAAAGGATGAGTTACATCCACAATTCAAATCGCCACCGTTTTCGAAATCAGAAACTGCTTTCATTAAATCATCCTCAATAATATGCCAGTATTTTTTATAGAAAGCAAAAGTGAATCCATCCGGCCCTGGTGCTTTCTCAACACCGCAATCCCATACCGCCTTTTTTACTTCAGCTTTTGAAAAAACTTCTTCAATTTTTAATTTTTGATCGACGTTGAGGGTTTTGAATTTATTACTAACAAAACGTGGTCTTTCCCGAATCGATTCCGAAAAAAATTCATTAAAATAATTTGTTGTACCTGTTTTCATATTGTCGGGATCCTCCGTCCACACCCCGTTGAAGGATAGGCCGTGTATGAAGTTTTTGCGGTTGTTGTGATTCAACGAGCCGTGAAAAAATCTGGAGTTTTCGTCACCTTCAACATTCCATTTGATTCTGGCTTTCTGTTTGATATCCCTTATTTTTAGGGTTTCAATTTCCTTAATTTGCATATCTATATCAACCCTATTTAATTTCTCAGTCGGAGACAGACCGGTAGATTCTGCTTTTTGGTCGATGTCAATGGCCGATTTTTGAAGTCTCCTTAGATTCGAGTCAGCATTGTTCGATCTCCATTGTTTAATTGCGATTTTCACCATTTTTAACTTTTTGCAGAATACTTGAATCGCAGATGCATTACCCGAAACGGACTTGGCCCATGCTTCTTTAATGACAACTTCTAACTTGGGATTGGAGGCCCAAGAATTGAAAAACTTGAAATACGTGGGCCCGAAATCCACCGACTGGGATTTCAACAATAGTGGGCAGTGGTCACTAAAACCTTTAGGTAGAATATTTACATTCGGATTATTCCAATTTTGAAAAAACGAATCAGACACCAATATCCTATCGATCAAGCTTAACGTGCCACAATCGGGCGTACTCCTTGTGTAACGCCTTCCGGTCATTTTTAATTCGTTTAACCCTGCTTCCGATACAAAACTATTAAATGCCCTAGCTCCAGATGCAGAAAAAGACGACCCAGTCATTTCCGATCTCTTTCGTACTTCGTTAAAATCGCCGAACACAATCCATATACGGTTCGAGTCTGCTTTAATACAATCCGTAACAGACTTCCAAAGAGCTTTCTTTTTTTTTTCAGATCCTGTGGTGCGTATAAATTGATTAAACCAATACTTACATTTGACCCGATGATTACACCTTTTATCGCCAGAAAATTGTGTTCTTTGACAACATCTGATTTTGCCATCCATGTCGGGTCCCAAATCGACACCAAACCTCCAGATTTACCGTTTGACATTAAATGTTCATACTCCATACCGGAGTACCCCCAAAACGATCTTGCTAAATTTGGTTCGAACTTTTTCGCCATTGTTTCCTGCATACCAAGGAACTGTACTTTATTTGAATTTCTAATACCTTGAATCCACCTTTTTTTCAGGGTACAATTGACCCCCCTAATGTTTATAGAGATGAGCTTCATTTGGAAACCCTTTTCGAGCCTTCACCGTTAATCACTTGTCTAATGTCAGATCCAAATTCATCCATTTGGAAACCTATTAAATTACCGACTTCAATTGTGTTCCGGATTTCGTCCGATATCGGAGCTGAGCATGACGAATTACCGATCCCAGATGAAGTGGTTGTCTTGTTCTTTTTCTTAATTTTCTTTTTTTTCACCCATTTTATTCCTAGAGATTTTGCCGAAATTAATGGGAAGAGAAGACAGCCTGCTCGAATTAGATGTTGAGGGACAAGGCACGTTCAAATCGAACACTGGAATTTTACTTTTGCCCAACACGGCTGTTTCAACGATAAAGGAATCGCTAATTGGGTCACTAGCAACCGGATTTGTATTGTCAAGTCTTGGAGATGCAGGTGTACGATCTAATACATCGGTGTTAGGCCCACCTATAGCCCAATCGATCTGATTTGAATCTGAATTTTCACCATGTGGGCCGATATGTTGTCCCGACTCATAATTGTTGGAATTGGGCTTGTAATGGGCTCTATCATCAAGCACGGTGGAATTATGGACTAATTCATCCACTGTATTGCATTCATCTTTTCCTAGGACTCCAAAAGTGGGGTCAATAGGACCCATTGGGAAAGTGTAACTTTCCTCGAAATCTACCTCGACATTAATTCCTTTGGGACCACCACTGTTTTGAACTTCCCGTTGTGACTCTTCCTCTACCCCGTCTTGGTTTGCATGAGACTTTTCGAATTCAGAATGTGTGTTTCTATTGCCGGAATATTCTTTTACTGGCGGGGAGTGTTCCCGGTATTCACCTTCCTCTAGATCATCTTCTTCCTCGCCAGTACTATTTTCTTCTTCGTCATCTTCATCGTCATCCTCCTCGTCCGAGGAATCCCAGTGTGACACACATGCTACCCCCGGAGTAAGCCTGATAGATTCGAGTTGGTCTTCGGTAATTCTAATCGGATATTCTTTCTCATCGATTAGGACCGTGATTATCCTGTTGATCCATTCTAGTTCCGTGGTTTGTACCGCAACTCTTCCAACCCCCATGTTTGCATTATCACTTGCGCATTCTTCATCTATTATTACTTCTCCCACCGTTTTTCCAATGGCATTAAAAGCCACAGTGGTCCAAGCATGAGGAGGAAGACCATATATCAATAAGGATACAAATCTCTCCGAGCTAATAACATCCGGAGACCATAAAGACAACGATATGAACCAATTTGCCCATACTTCTTTTGCTTGTTCAAGAAATATGAACGCATCATCGTCTTTCTCGAACTCTAACAGCACCGATAACCCACCGATATACCGTATGTTTAATTCGTTACAGCCGTCAGCATCTTTGATTGCACTTAAATTCCATAATGCGTTAAAATTTGGAACTCTACCGATTAAGGTAGAAGAGATCCATCTTCTATTGCCATGTGCCGACACCAATTGAAGGACGGGTTCTGGTTGTGGCTCTGGTTTCTGTCTGTTATTCACCACATCAACAAAAGACCTACCGTTATTCATGGGAATGAACCCAGAATGTCCTTTTGGTGGGAGTGTTTTCATCGAGGGAGGCGGCGGGTTATAGTGATAGTTATAAGGTCTCGCCGGTTTGTGCACCCGATCGTGCCTAGCTATGTTCACAGTAATAACATTGTAGCCGATCCGGATATTCTGGAGTTTCTTCTCGAAGGAGTGTGGATCTGAGACCCCCATGTATCTCACAAATCCAAATCTATTCTCTGCTTTGTTTCTCTTCTTGGCGATATACACATCTATCAAGTTTCCATAATTTCTGAAAACCCTCCATAATGTGTCCTTCGTGTCTTCTTCACCGAAATCTGTTATGAAGAAAGAAATTGATTTTTTGGATTGTAGTTCGAACCTGTTGTTGTAGTTGTTATCGTTATCCCGTCGTGGTAGCCTCCTTCTCTCCACCGTCTGCCATCTGCCATCTCCGGCGTCGTTTCGTGCTCTCTCTCTCTCGCCTCTCATCTTGACTATTCAGATTCCCTGTTAAAAACTGCGGAGTATTTACATGATAAAGTGGTTTGATGCCATACACAAATGGGTGAACCAAGATCAGGTAGATATTCAACGGGTTGGATAATGAATGAACCTTCAAATAATTCGTCAATAGTACAAAATACTTTAATTTCAACTCGGATCCCATTGATTCATATACAACCATATGCATAAAATGTAATCAAAAGAGATCGTAAACAACACAAACCGAGAACGGGCTTCAACCCGTGGCTAAAAGTGAGTCAAAGGTCAAACCTTTGACTCGATACTAATAGTCAACCATGCCGTCACTTCCTTCAAGATCACTGACAGTACTAACTGCTTCAAGTTCTTCATTGTCTTCATCATCTGTTTCCATGGCGTCATCATCTTCTGCAGATTCATCTTCATCACTAAAATCTTCAAAAATAATAGGCTCGGGTGGCCCGTCTTCATCAACTCCATCATCAACACTCTACATATAATAAATTAATATTTTTTTTTTTAAAAAAAAGAAAAAGAGAAAAGAAACATTTATGGCATGAAATATTCTCATGTTTATAGTTTGTTAGCTTACCTTTGTGTACAGCAAATCTAGGGAACTTGCAAATTCAACCGCGGGATTGAAAGTTATAATTCGAGATTCGATACGCTACAAAAACAATTAACAAAAAAAAGTGTTATGAGCAAATGTCAAAATGGGTCAAACAGTTAAAAGCCCCCAATATATTAACCGTTTTGACTTCATTTTCAAAAGTCAAACTTTGAAGAATATCAATTATTACCTGATATAAAGAGTTGAGGGCAATTAGAGATGATTCTTGAGACATAATGCTGCTTGAGTGTTGAAGAAGTAAGCTTCTAAGCCATGGTAAAGCACAAGCTACTACTGTACCCCTGTCGTCACCCAAAAGTACATTAAATAATATAAATATATTTTTTTTTTAATTTAAGAAAACTAATTTATTTATTTTTAATTATATCAGACCTTAATTGGATAATAGATATGAGAGACTCAAGAAGCTTGAAGGCATCTGATGGATTCAAAAGAGAAACCGAATTTGTAATAACCTACAAACCAGAAAGCAAAATAATAAATAAATAAACAATAATTTGAATACATCTTTAGAAATATAATTACCTAACAATAACAAAAAAAATAAAAATAAAATGTTGCAGAAATTAACAAAAGTGTGAATATACATGGCTATTAAATACCATTAACTAATTATTAAATTATTAAATTAATATATTTAATATTAAAATTAAAAATATTACCTTTTCATTTTGTCTGAATAAACAATCAAGCAAAAGGGACCGATCATCTGCATGAAGTGCTTGTTTCAGCAGTACATGAACAGAATCAGCACTCGGTGGCTTTGCAGGATCTTTCTCGGTATTTTCTTCATTTTTATTGTTGATAATATTTAATTTTGCTAATTTCTCACCCATTGTTGGTTCATCAATATCATTATCAACTAGAACTTCGTCCATCGGATCTCCATTATCTGTAGATATTTTAGAAGATAAATGATTGATTAATATTAAGTTAAAAATGTAAGGAAATGTTTATAAATGGTTACCTTTATTAGGGTTTACTTGTGTATTTTCAGAGTCTTTATCAGATGCAGACCGTTTCTTGCCTCGTACGTCTTTTTCATCTGTGAATATACAAAAATGAAACAGTTAATGGTTAGTACAGGTGGAAAAATGGGCTGGTGTTATTATAAAATATAATTGCAAAATATTATACTCCGTATAACTTCAATAAAATCTATAACTTTATATATAATAATTTAGAAGGTTTTATGCATTAATAAAATACAGTTTGGCTGACTTTCGACTCGTTCGACATGTTTTCCTTTTATTTTAATTCATTACTGAAAGTAATACTACTCCAATAATAATCTATTTTCTTAATTTGACCCGTTTGACCAGTTTTGACTGCTTGACCCATTTCATATTTAATTAAATCTATTATTTATTTTTATTAAATATACGCTTTGAGCAACTCTGCACATAAAGTTCAAAGCAAATCAACAATTACCAATAATAAATATTAGGGTAAATTACAGAAATTGTCCCTGAGGTTTTCCAGATTCTGGATTTTTGTCCCTAAACTTTTTTTTTCCGTTTTTTTGTCCTTAAAGTTTTTTGGATTCCAGTTTTTTGTCCTTCCGTCCAAAATCCTCCGTTATATGTGGAAGACTATATAAGTAAATAAATAAATAAATAAGATGTGCACCTTTTCCATCATTTACTCCATTTTCTTGAATACCAGCTCTAGTATCTACAACCATATCCTCCCCAACATTATTAACATCCACTGATGCAAATTTTGGAGAATTTAACGACCCAAAAACAACTACTGCTGCAATTCGATCATCACCATCGGTTGAATACAATCTAACGGCTAATATCGAATCGTGTTTTTTCTTGTTTTTTTCTTGAACTTTAATCTTAATTGGATTTATATTTCCTTCTGATTCAGTTTTTAAACTCCAAATATAAACCATACCCGATTCTGATAATGAGTATATAATTAATTCATCTTCATCGCAGCCATTAATGCAATCAACAGTTAATGGAGGATGTCTCATTGATAAAACAGGCCCGCTTGTTACTGATTCAGTATTTGAAATGGTTTTCCATATTTGAAGATTTTTTTCATTAATATTAGATGTGATAATGATGTTTGTATCGTTTGACATAGATATATGTTGCACAGGACCCTGAAAATTTGAGCAAAAAAAAAATAGTTAAATTTTATAAAAATATTAAATATATAAAAATAGCAATATACTCTAGGTGGTGATCTGTTTCGGAAATTACATGCTCTTAAGGCCTGCTTTAGTAAATACAAATATTTAGCCGGGGTATTTTGGTAATTATAGTGTTGAAAACGTAAATATAATAACTACATAGGGCCCAAAAGGAACTTCTTTTTAATACTAAATAGGGATGAAAAGAAGAAAAAAAAACTTTAATTAATAATAGAGGCTGACTAAAAACTTGTAATTATAAGCGGACAATTGTCTAAAGTATATTTCTATTTTATAACATTCGACCTTTTATAAAACACTACAAAACCATTTAGTGATTGTTTATTTATATAATAAATAATTAATATAAGGGGAACATTTAATTGAAAAATAAATAACTTAATATGTTAAGATCAGTTCTGAGTGTTAAGGAAAACTGAGGGAGTGTTGTTAGTAAGAATCATAATCTTATAATTGATGATAGTAAGGGTATTTTGGAAATTTTAGGTGGAAATGGACGAAATAAATGAAAATCCAGGACCACGGGGACAAAAAACCGAATAATGTTTAGGGACATTAAAGACCTTCTGTAATTTACCCTAATAATAATAAAGCAGGATGTAGAAGATGGTGTTCAGATGTGTAGTTTGAAAATGATAATATGATATTAAGCATCATAATATAATTTGAAAGTGATTATTTGATATTAACCATTAGATAATCATAATCAAATAATTAAAAGTTATAAAACATACAGCATCTGAGGAAAACTTCAGTAATTCATTCCCGTCTTCCAAACTGAGGACTCTTATTTTGGAACTTGCTGCAGCTAATATTTTATCATCTACCATACAAGAAAACATGAGTTATAAACTTAAAATGATAGAATAAAATGTTAACAGTAATGAATAAATAAAAAACGTTTTGAATACTCACCAGAAAAATATACAGACGAAGAAATATATTTCTTTGAAATTTTAATTTCTTCTAAAATTTCTCCAGTTTCAGAATTCATTTCGCATGTTTTTCCATCGGTACTAATAACACGAAGCTTACGTCCTTTATTTGTAAAAGAGAGAGCCGTAATTCTACTGCAAAATAAAAAGTTCAAAACCTTAAATATAACTATAACTCATAAATAGATGTGATATATTCAACAAAAAAATATTTTTTAATAAAAAGGAAAATTCACATAAAAAGTGTCAACTGACCCTAAATGATCAGAAAATCACAATCGTAAAATCATAATCATTTTTACCCTTGCTGAAATACTGACTAAATTGAATATAGTTCAAAAAAGTTGAAAAACAAAAAACAATATTACTATTATACCCATTATGATGTCCAGAAGATTTCCACTTCAACTCAGCAGCTTTAACATTGATAGTGAAAACCTCACCACCATCTGTTCCCAATGCCACCAAACACGTAACATTTTCTTTTTTGCGCTGAATATTTTAAGAGAAAAACAGGAAATTATACACTCAGATACAAAAACATTATAATTATAATATATTATATATATACATATACTCAGAAGGGAAAAAATGATACCTTTTTTCCAACAAAACTACATGCAATACAAGAAAACTGCACACCAGAATCTTCATCTGATTGCTTCCATTCGGCAAAAAGTTTTCCATCACTAGTGTTCCAAACCTTCAAAGAAAGAGTGTTTGTTAGCACATTATCAATATCGACATAAATTCGTCATTCGGTTCCTTCTTAAAGTCTATCAAATAATTAGTTACTTCAAGTTTAAAAAAGTTGAATAATTTTACATTTATCTCCATAATCAGTTGTCTTACTTAGTAATAGTATAATTATCTAGATAATCAGTTTTCTAAACACAACTCCCTACCTAATTATCCAAGTATGTCATAATTACAAATGGATATATGGGATTGCGTTTTGAAATAGATTATGCAATATGGAATAATCAAATATTCAGCTTTGTAAAACTACTCTCAAAGCTGAATATTTGATTATTCTAAACTCCCAGGCATCTAATTACTACCAATAACCTGATAAATACATCAATTTTTATATCAAAATCTTTCATTCCGCAGCTGAACTAGCAGAAAATTCTTTTAAAAATAAACGAACAATGGTCGTATTTGTCTCGTGATTCAAAAAAATACATGCAATTAAAACACAAAATCATCCCCTAATTCGATTTCGAATAATCAATAATCTGTATAGCATGATAAATATGGATAGAGAACTTACTTTGAGGACTCCATCGGGAAGTATAGCAGCGAATACTTCACCATTTGAAGTGAAAGATGAAATCGAAGCTTCTTTCGCCATTACCAGAAACAGAGAAAAACCCTAAAATTCCGTTGCAATGAAGGAGGGTTTAGTTTTAGTTTTAATTTATGGGCCGGTTAATGATATTGTTGTTTTACTTGATTAAATATATCTGGGCCAACTTTTCACAATGTGTCAAAAATGAAGGTCTTATATTTTGGCCCAGATATAACACATGATACCAAAAGATTTTACGACTCGAATATATTATTTTTGTTTGGGTATTTCTTTTTTTCCAAAATAAAAATGTAGGTTTACATTTATTAAAGTTTAGTCCCATTAGGATTATTAGATGGTTTTGTGTTCTGTTTATGTTATTCTGACATGATGAAATTTATCTAAAACCTAATCGGGACTCAAAATTTAATCCACTTGCTAATATGCTACTGTTATTTACATCATATATTATTAAGTGATCGAGTTATTGAATCATGAAACATAACACTAAAAACCTAATTGGACATTAATATATAAAATTACTGAATATAGACACATCTCGAAAAAAGTTTTACTAGGTGAGCAAGAATTTTTTAAAGATTTTTCATTTTTGTATTTGGAGTAATCATGTACTACTAACATTACAAGTAGAGATGCAAACAAGAGTAAAAGTTTTAAGTTCTTGTTGCTCAAATCATGGGTTGTAAAGCATCACACTAAAATAGTAGATAAGTTTGGTCCATTGTTCCACTTAGGGTCAAAAAATTTTAACTCTAAATTGAACATTTAACTAAACGGGTCTTAACATGAAAAACCATACATAACAATATTTAGACATAAACAAGTTTTTTTTCCTTAAAATCAAATTGAGCTTGCACTATATACCATATGATTATCTCACGGTATTTTTTAAACAGGTTGGAAAACTCAAATCTAACACAACATATTTATTAAATATGTTAGCATGCCAACCAATTTACAACCCATTAAAGGATCAATTTTAAACCGCACATTTACTTGTCATGCTTCGTGTTATATCGAGAATTGCCAACTAAACTATCAATTAGATCACTAAAAAATAATCAAGTGCAAGAACCCCTAACACACATTTGTAACAAAATTGCCATTTCACATGTGTTCAAAATCCCCTACTGAAATCAAACAACAAATTAAAAAAAAAAAAATTAAATCCCTTCTTGATAACACATTATAACAATATCCAAAAGCTACACACACTCGTAACAAAATTGGCATTTGAAAGTTAACCCGGAACAAATCTTAGTAATTTATCGTGCAACATTTATGAAAAGGTGTTCATAATAATTCATGGCTTTGAGGTTGTAGAGCATAAATATCGAAGCAAATACTCGTTAGAAGAACATGTATCACTTAAATCTTGATGCAACCTTGTAATCGCCTTTTGTAATGATTTGAGTGAAGGAAGCAAATTCCTTGAGTTTTGTTGAATCGAGTGTCCGTGAGTTTTAGAGAGCTCCTGCAAAATAAAATAAAATAAAGAAATTAATTACATTTTTTTTGTAGTTTTACCAACTGTATATGAGGCTATTTCGATCCGTTTACTTATGAGCGGGTCGAGATTTGGGTTGTGTTTTATTTATAACGGGTCAAATGAGTACAAGTATAAATATTAGCTAATAAAATAATATATCGAAAGTCACCTAAAGTGTATTTTTAGTGCAAAAAGTAGAATAACTAAGAGAAAGTGGCACAAATGAGTCAAAAGTTGCCCAAAGTGTATTTTAGATGCATACAATCAATTAAACTTATTTACTTAGATATTAGATTTATTATTTTTATTAAATATATTTTTTTATCATATTTAACACAAAAAAATATATACTTGTATTAAAAGGACATAAAATTGTTTTAACTCAACCCATAGATTCAAACCCACCAAAATGGTGGATTCTGTAAATTATCTGTAGGACCTTGTTGTCTTCTCTCTATCTCTCTCCTCCTTCCAATTTTTTAATTTAAAATTATGTTTTTAATATATAAAATATTTTTTAAATAACACAATATTTACTTTTCTTTCAAAGGTATACCATACCATATACCCATTTGCAAACCAAACACACCCCTAAATTTCTTATAAACTGGATAAAATGTGTCTTATGTCAACCCGACCCAACCCACACAACTTAATATAAAGGTAGTTATATGATGGTAACAATACCTGACACCATCGAAGAATAAATTCCAAATGAGGACAATTTTCCAAAAGTTCTGCAAAAGCTTGAATTAATCTATTTAGATATTTAAAAGGGACCGATGCAATAACTGGCTTTATATCAACGGGAGGAACAGCAATTATGCATTTCTTAATTAATGAATCTTCGTTTAATCGTAAACTTAGGATTAAAGCTCGGCTATGTTGATCTTCACCAAGTGCTGCTTCAACTGCCTGTGTGTCAAATTATAATTAGTTAGTTTAACAAAATCAGCTGAACTTTTTTACTAAAAAAAATAAAATATTCTTGTTATTGTTTAGTTATCTGCACAAAATTTGGTCATTAAAAAATAATTCTGTGTCCTATTTGGGTCATTCGGTTACCACCACATCAATCAAACATAAAATAAAAAATAAAAAAATAAATTATAATAATATAAAATAGATTATTACCTCTGGTGTAACATCTATATCAAGATCTGTGGGATCAAATATAAAATTATCATCCATTGAATAAACCAAAACTCCTTCAGTTGTAGCAGCAGCCCAACTACGGCCCGTTGGTGCAATTCTTAAACACTTTGTTCTAACAATGGGCCTACCACGGTTAGCCATTGACCCGGGTAGATCATAAGTTGACTTGACCCGAGTTTGTTTATCAACACCATCATCTACATCACTATCATAATCATCAATCAAATTCATGGGCCCCGCATCAGTCATGTTTTTGGAATTTAATACATCAAGAACACCGTCTAATGATAGATTTAGGGTTATTTGGAATCTGCGTAGTAATACCTGCAGATTAAACAAAAAAATATCCTGTTTAAAACGTGTGTATACGGATTATTATTATAAGAAAATAAAAATAATTTATAGAATAAAAGACAAACCTGTTCAGCAACATCATACATACAAATATATTTACTACTTCCACCAGCCAATATATAATTCCCATCAGCAGAATAAGACAAAGTTGTAAAACATTTGCCAGATGTCGAATTGGCAGATGTCCTTCTGTCAGTCATTAACCGACCTCCAGAAATATCACGTCTTCCTTCAATTGTGTACATTAATAATCCATCAATTGGATCCCAAAAATGGATTTGTCCATCTAATGTACTGCAAGCTAATTGTTTGCCATCTGGACGATAAATTAGGGTTAAAACATCGTGTGTGTGGGGAAATGTTTCAACTGAACCTTTTCCATCAAATACGTCCCATAATCGAACCGTTTTGTCCCATGAAGATGATGCCAGGATTGCCTGTAGATATTTGTTTATATTTTTAATAAATATTTTTTTTGTACATTAATTAATATATATATAAATCAAATAGTTAAGCAGCGATTACTTACAGTTGTAGGAGAAAACATCAATCCGTGAACAGGACCTTCGTGACCACTTAAAACATCCAACAATCGACCCGTTTTCATCGACCAAACAAAAATCTACAAAAAATAAAACAATCCAACATCAATTACCTACCTAACAAAATAAAATAAAACAAATTTCTAAAAAATATACTACATACCTCAAATGAATCAAGTGTTCCAGCACAAATAACTTCACCACTTTGATCTGATGCTAAAGAAACAAACTGTCTAGAAGATGGTGTTGTGAATGTTCTAAAATTTCTATAACGAAATAAATCCCATGCACGAACAGTTCCATCTAATGATGCACTTAATAAACAGTGATTATTAGCCATAAAATGGAGTGCAGTAACTGCGTTTGTATGCTCAGAAAATGTCACAAAACAGAATCCTGATGAAACTGTCCAAACCTATAAAAAAGTTTAAAAAAAAGTTTTATAAGACCTAATTAAAAACTAAATATGTTGATTATATTCAAAAAACTGATTACCTTGATTTTGTTATCATCTGCACCAGTAGCCAATAGTTGTGAATCAGGTGAATATGCAATAGTATTAACATCAAAATAATGTCCCTGTTGTTTTAATATATAACTTTCAGATTTCCATTCCCAAACAAGTAACTGCCCAAGTTTTGCACAACCGAATGTTAACCAATTTCCTAGTTCATTAAAAGTAGCAGTTGTAATCTTCTCTCTTGATATAGATAACAAATGTATACAGACAAAATCAGGCATTTGATATAACCCAAAAACACCATTTGAAAACCCAACCACCACGATCTCCAAACCTCTGTGATAATCACATGATGTTAATTTTGCTGGAGCTTGCATAAAGTAATCCTTTTTAGCTAATTCCCATTTTCCTTTATGCAGCAAAATTGCAGTTTTTTCATCAACATCAGCATCTGAAGGTGAACTCTTTCTTTTCTTCATGTTACTGATTTCATCGATTTCCATATTTTGTTCAGGAGTACCAGGGGATTGTGGTTCTGGTTCATCAAGTGTTGAATCGTTTTGATTATAATTCCAGCCGAAAATCGCTCCATCACGTGATACGGTATAAACCCTAGAAACTTGTTTTGTTTTCTTCTCAACACCAAAAAATGCACCTACAATTATATCTCTATGACCTAAAAACATAAAAGGTTTCTCTAAATCACCTGATTTTTTCTTCAAACAGAACAATCTAACTGTCAAATCCTTAGAACCAGCTAGCAAATATTCAGAATCCGGACTCCAATCAAGTGCAGTAACTTTATCATTACAATTAGCAAAAGTTTTCACCAATTCAAACGGGAAAAACTCCTTCTTAAACCCAGGTGACCGCCATATCTGAACTAATTTTCCGGCAGCAACGGCAATCAACGAACCATCGGGGCTGAACTTCAAACACGCCACCGGCTTCTTAAAAGTGATCCTGTGAAGTACGGCGCGGCGGCGCAGGTTGATGAACAGACACCGGGAGTTCTCATCGACGGCAAGGAGGAATACGCCGTCAGGTGAAGCGGAGATTCTGGAAATATTAGAAGAAGCTTGAAAAGGAAGAGTTATGGTTTCTGATTTCACGAGGTCGGTGACGGAGATACGGTTTCCAACCGGTGAAATTAGAAGTGTGTTGTTGACAACTACAGCGTTCCCGCCTCTGTACGGAGCTCCGAGCAGATTCTGGAACCTGTAATTCATTGTAAATCGTCGAGAGGTTGAAGACGACTACTGGGGGTGTAAAAGTGGTGGCGCTCAAATTCCTTAAACCCTAAACGGTAGTCTTCAAATTTTGCTGACGCCATACCTAAATGGCATAATATATAATTAGTTACAAAATTGTGCCCATAAACTCTAAAATAACAGTTTCATCCTTTATTTAGAAATTAGGGTTGCAATCTAGTCTTTTGGTCTAGTATGCTTGTGTTATATAGTAAGTTGATCATGTGTTTATTATGCATATAAACATACTCCTTAATGCATTTTGTATTTTTTTTAAGGGGTTCTTTTGGTGTTTATGTACTTATTACATAATTAATTTATCATAAATACTCAATAATATTGTAATCTGGTTCAACCATTTTCAAGGCATTAGTTGATTTAGTTCAAAACTTGAATTTTAAAACACTGACATTATAATAACAAATTCCCACTAATACAAAACCCACAACAACAATTTCTTACAAAATCTTTATTTTACACCAAGAAAACCAAACACAATAATACAATACATACTCCTAACTTTATCCCAACTCAATATGTGTATTTTTCCATTTTCATCTTCCATTGTCGTTTTACCAGACTAATGATCATTGTACTAACGGCAAGAAAACATTGACGTAATCCCAATCATTCAAGCTACAAGCCTTGCATTTAACCATTGACAAACCTCGTCCATTTCTTTAGGAACCGTATAATGCCCAAGCCTAGAAAAAGATTAAATCATGTTACTTAAGGATTAATATATTCTTTTTCCATGGTTGTAAGCTAAAAATGTCTTTTTCCATGTTAATAACGGATCTATTACCCTTCATATGTTTTGAATGCAACGAATCTGAATCCAAGTGAGCTTAGGATATGAGAAGACCTCTCTCCAAATTTGTATGGGACAACTTCATCATCTGTAAAATTGATACGTTGAATGATGTAAATATGAATAGGGGTGATAAAACGAGTGGGTCGGGTCGGTTGGGTAACGGGTCAAAATGGGTTCAAATCAAATTGGGCAGTTATTGTAAGCGTAAAAAAGGGCAGGCCAACCCATAACCTTTTTATGTTTTTTATTTTCTTAAATTTATATACAGGGTAAATATCATAACAAGTAATATATTTACGGAGGTCGCAGTCCATTTTGGTAATTATAAATTTTTAAGGTCAAATTTAGTAATAGTCAGTCTACTTCGGTAATTATAGCAAAAACGTAAAAGTAATAACTTTTAATACCAAAGTAGGCCGGCCAAAATTTGTAATTAGTAAAACGAATCTTAAAAAGTTATAACTACTAAAACATTCCACGGCCTACACTACATATTGCTATATGCTCGTATATTCACTTTTAAAATATGATAGAAAAATATATCTTGTTACAATGATTCTGATTTATGAAACAAAGTGATTTAGGAAGTTTTATGTTTTTTGTTTGACTTTTGACATGATTGACACTTCTATTCGCTTCCAATTTAGCTAATTTTTTCAAGTTTTCCCATTTGACTCGTTAAAGACACAAATATAACTCAAATTGACCCGTTTTTCCATAAACGGGTCGAAATTGTCACAAGTTTGAAATACATACTACATCCATGACACAACAAAATGGGCAATGAGGCAGCCCGTCTAAGAGCGTCTTGTGATCCTTCTATCACATTTCTCAAATTCCTGCAAAATGTCCAATAAATATTGATATTAAACCTCAATAATGATAAATTTGAAACAAATGAAGTTTAATGGAGTGTTTGACTATAACTATTGGTCAAATGTTTAAAATAGTCAGTAGTGACAAAATGAAAGACTTGTGAAACAAAGTCAATGTTAATAATATTTTATAGAGCTGAAAAGAAGGTTGGGTCGAACAAGTTGGGTAATGAGCCAAAACAGGTCATCTTTTAGTACAGGCTGAAACGGGTTGGGGTGGGTTAACACACAAACATTCTTTTTGCACACATAAAATAAAGAACTATGAAGAAATAATGTATTTGACACGTGTGAGATAAAAACACAAAGACCCATTGATAAGTAAACGGGTCAAAATTACCACCTCTAACATTTTGAAATATTGACCCAAAAAAAAACATTGGAAGGGTATTTTTGTAATTTTACCGTCCAACGGGAAGCCAACCACTCAATCCAACAATAGCCTTTAACCTAACTGGGTACGGGCTACCATTTCCATATCTCCCTTGTGCATAACAAGTTGCAGAGTAAAGTGCACATGCAGCACCCATGCTGAATCCCCCAATGCCGAGTTTTACTGTTAAAAAAGATACTAAATTTACGTTACAATAAAGTTAATTAAATGCATAAAATACATTAATTTTCTTAACTTTAGTTGCATTGATATTTAAAATAAAAACAATAATTAGACAAACTGAGAGGTGTCAATTTAACCCATTTACTTATGGATGGGTTGATTTGAGTTACGTTAAATATATATACTACGGGTCAAATGGGTAATATAAAAATGTAAAAAAGGAAACGGGTCAAATGTGTCAAACTTGTCCAAAGTGTACATCAATTATTGGACAACAAGTGTTTCGGGTCAACCCAACCCATACCAAAAAGTACCCGTTTTGTTACCAAAGTCACCCAACCTGCCCATTTTTCATCTCTACAAAAGAATACTTAACACACCAATTATCATATAAATAGCGCTTTGGGTCGACCTGACCCGCCCCGAACCAAAAATGACCCGTTTTGACCCATTAATTAACTCGCCTGACCTTTCTAATTTTACGCCTATACAAAAGGATATCCAACACACCAATTATCACACAAAAAGTGTTTCATTTCAACTCGGCCCGTAAAATATTACCCGAGTTGACCCATTACCCAACTCACCCGCCCCGTCCATTTTTTCACCTTTTCTACAAAAGGGTACTTATAATTTTTTTTTATTAAATCAATAAAAGAAAAAGGCTAGAAACTTTACCATCAGAGGGCTCTGTAGATAACAAGTTTGCTATGTGTGAAACCGAAGCATCTAAACCTTCAATGTCTTTTGGCCCGTCTTCTGAGAGCTCTCCCTCATCAAACCCTGTTTTATAAATTATAAAAAAATATCAATAAAAGATTGTAATCTTCAAAATAAAATAATTATTTTATTGGTTTCAATATTATTATCTTACATGCAGTGCAAGGAAATCCGCCAAGAACTGTCACCGGGCGGGTAGGTGCAGTTGGGCATATCCACTTAATCTGCAAACCGTAAAATTCATAAAATATGGAAGATGCTAAAAATGTTGGCACATGAATAAAGTTTGTAAGGAATTTTCACCCAATTACTTCTAAACGGGTCATTTTGGGTTGTGTTTTATTTATAATATGTCAAACGGGTCGAATGAAAAAAAAATAGGCAAACACAGAACGGGTCAAACGGGTCAAAGGCCGCCCAGAGTGTGTTTTTAAAGCTTAAAATCTCATAAATCTTATATTAAAAAACTTAGGTTAATACTGAAATAATATAATTTTTGTAATCATATTTGACATACTAATTATTTATAAAGAACTTGAAATATATGGACTAAAAGAGATTCAAGTACAAAAAAGATATTTGTTTTGACCCGTGACCCGCCCATATTTCCACCTCTAGTTGAGAGCATATGCTTACGTTTGGGAGAGGAAGGTTGTCCAAGAGTTGAGACCAGCTGCAATGAGACACATGACTCTAAGTCAGAAAACTGTATATTAAGAATGTATATTAGTTATATAAATATAAATATTTAAATGCTGCTTTTTTTCTTTATATAAATTTTTATAAATCTCGGTTGCTTTTTCGTGTTAAATGAAACAAGAAAGCAAGAATCAAACGGACAACAAAGACGAAAAACGGTTACTTTTAATGATTTCACATCACCAAAAATATTTTCGACATGATTAAATACATGGTGTTACGGATTTCTCTCATTACGTCAATCAAAATGAGAATATATCGAGGTTATGATTATCTTAATTCCCGATCTTTGTACTTTAAATGTGAAAGTATATTCTTTTGCCAACTACGGACAACGGTCATTTAAAATGACATAAAAATAAATAAATTGAAAATCTAGAAGGAAAATAAGCAAGTCCATGTGCATAGATTACGATTATTTGACACGCTACTCATTTAAAAATAAAAAGTTAAAAAAAAATTGGACAAAAGTGTTACTCAATCCGGCCGGCTCATTCCAACCCGACCCGTTACCCAACTTGCTCGCCCCATATGTACATAAGACTATAAACAACAACATTGAGAAATCATTACTTTACCTTGAACCATTATCACCAAGACCATGTAACCAAACAACCGTTGCTAGATGTTTCCCTTTTGGTCTCACCACATACGTTCTCCCAAACTCAACCGTTCTCCTACCCGTCCTACTACCTAAAATTTTATAAGAAAATAACAAAATATTTAATTACATAAAAAATTATATATTAGATAATTATAAGAAATAAAGAGTTTGAACTAACCAGAACCAATTGAAGCGTTTGTGTAACTCATTTTGAAGATAATGCACCCCGATGAGAAAGTGTTCTACAATGAGGAAACACCGTTGATGTCGTCTTTATTTATAGGCCGTCACAAAAAGAATAAAACATGTGAAGATTCACAGCTACACATTGTGCCTTAAATCAAATAAGATATAAAAGTAACGATAAAAAGCAAGAAATCTTTTTCATTTTCAAAGAAAAATTTTAGAGAGAGAGAGAATCAAATGCAGAAACATACAGAGCACAAAATCATGAAATTAAGGGCTATTAATTCACGACATCTTTTATAGAGAGAATTTATGCTTTTGGTACTACAGTAGTCATACAGGTCCGGTTCTCGGTTTTAGTTTTATGTAATATAGGTTCTCGTTGCGGTTCAGTCCAAAACCAAAATAACCCAAAAATTTCGAAAAGATAAAAAAATCCCGGTTCTCGATCCGATCCAAAACAACATCAGTTCGGTTTGGTTATTGGATCGCGCACACCAGAGAATATATATTACTTCAAAATGACAACCCACGTATACTATTTGGCTCTCTTTTTTCTTTTCTTCAATCATTTATTTATGCGATTCATGATGATTTATGGGTACCCATTATCATAAATGCGAATGTGAACTTTCTAACTTACAATCATTGTCATTTGTGACAATGTTTTGATAATAACAACAATCAAGTAACCTGAAAAATTGGGTCTTCTTGTTCGTAGTCCTAAATCTGAATCTTAACTTTTTAAGTTACAATCATTGTCATTTGTTACAATCTAATAATAATAAGTACTGCAAACAGTAAGAACATGCAATGCATTGTTCCTGTTTTATACATATTTTTATAACGAGATATTGTATTGTTTTTAACTAACTCTTCCTACTTATTTTCTTACTCATTTTACAAGTATCTAAATCAAAGGATAAGATTCATTTGACCAGTATCTAAATCAAAGAATAAGATTATTAAGAAAAAATTAGTAAATTCATATGTCAATCATTTTATAAATAAGAGTACGAAGTAAAAACATTTAGCAAAAAATAGTATAATTTTTTTAGAATATTTTCAATGTATTTATCCAGTTATCATCATTTCCATTTGTGGAAAAACTTTTAATAATAAGAACCATCAAAATATGCAAAATTGGGTCCTTTTTTTTTATCCTTTGTGATGATTTATGACTACCCATCATTCTAAACATGAATTTTGACTTTCTAATCTACCATCAGTGCGATTTTTGACAATCTTCTAATAATAATTAGTAAGAATAATTACCAATTTGCAAAATTTGGTATTTTCTTAACCTTCTATGTGGTTTTTGTAACCATATGAAGTCGGTAAGGCACTGAAATGATTTTTACTAAGATTTAATCTCTTCTTAAATAAACATTACTAGATGACCAGTGAAATGTTAAAAAACAGTCACAACAACGGTTAAGTGACGCCACGAGCAAACAATTCGGCCTCTCTGAAGGAGTCGGTTATATACGGAAATATCTTTTGCGAAATAAATAAATTATCATCAATGCCATGTGTTACAATCTTTTAACAAGAAAAACAATTATAACCAATTTTCAAAATTTGATCTTTTTAACCCTCTTTAATAATTTACTAGGCTTATACCCGCGCGATGCGGCGGCTGCAAAGTATATATTTATAGCGATTAAAATTTCATTGTTTACATATTTTTATAACGAATATAATACATAAGCATGAAAACTATGTATAAAATAGAGGAAAAAAGCAATAATTAGCATTGGTGTTGAAATGTTGTTCGATTACATGTTTTGATATATAGTAGGGTACCCGCGCAATGAGGCGGCGGGTACCCTGATACATCTTTTCCGCGACGATGTTGATGGTGTTCGTTTACATGTTATTTTATAACGATTATTATACAAATGACTGATAGTTGGGAATGAAATATGGATAAAGACTATTATACAAATGATGATTATTATACAAATGACTTGGTCTCCCACAACTTACCTCCTCTGATATACTAAACACCGTCTTCCTTCAATATTTTTTGAAATCTACTCATCAATTTAACGTAAATAGAAGCTTGAATCTTGCCTCCCTACAAAAAAGGATAATACATATGATTTTAATTAATAGTTAATTTAGTAAAAATAATATCTATACCTAATGATCATTTATCGAATATGATTAAGTGTAATTCCTCATCGTCAATTAACAGCATCTCAAGTGATATTATCTCATTTTTATAGTTGAAGTTCGTGTGGGGCCACATTCGTAGAACCCTGACCTGAGGTGAATTTTGTCCTTGAAAACATGAATGTTTCTTATAAAGGGCAATCCGATTGTTGACATGTTAAGAAATCATTGCATAAAAAGATTACGAAAGTCATACACAATAGGAATAAAATTTGTATCAAAAGTTTAAGAAATGAACCGAGGAATGGATTGAAAACTAACCTTGTTGGTGAATCGAGTGATAGTAAGGTGATATGTGTTTCGTATCGTGAATGCAAATGTTAAATGGTTGAGTCGTCAATTTATATACATAAAAAACGTATATATATATTAACTGTAATAAAACGTAATAAACACATTTAATGACAAATAAATTTAAGAAATATTATTTAATACTCTTGATACAATCAAAACGTTTAAAGTACAACTATTATAAGTAGAACTATTAAATGGTCTTACTATAAAAACGAGTCAACCACAATAAAACCGTCATTTAATGAGTAGCGAAAATAACTGTCAGTCAAACCATTAAATGACAAATTAACAATCTAAAAACGTTTATATTAATTCATATTAATTGTCATATTAACACTCCTTTAATTGTTTCCTAAAACGTATAACTCTTACGGATTTACACCTCTACATATTAATAGTAATTGTAATAAAACGTAATTAACACACTAAATGACAAATAAAAAAAAGTAAGTATATGAGCAACAAAAATAATTGTAATTCAAACCATAGAATGACAAATTAACACTCTAAAAACGTATATATTAATTCATATTCATTGTCATATTAATACACATTTAATTGTGGACTAAAAACGTATAAATCTGACGGATTGTAAGCATCTCTTCATATTACTTTTAATTGACGTCATATTAACATGAAAAACGTATATATTAACCGTAATAAAACATAATTAACACATTAAATGACAAATCAATTTAAGAAACGTTTTTAAAACTTTTGATACAATAAAAACGGTTAAAGTACAACGATTGTAAGTCAAACCACTAAATGGTTCTACAATAAAAACGAGACAACCAATTAAATATCGACAGTTTTTAATGTAATTAAAAGATTTAAAGAGGGAGGATTTTCAAATTTGATTCGGGTTTTTAGGAGCTTAATAAAAACGTAATTATTTGAGCACCCAAAATAACTGTAAGTCAAACAATTAAATGACAAATTAACACTCTAAAAATGTATATATTAATTGTCATATTAACACTCTTTGAATTGTGTACTAAAAACGTATAACTCATACGGATTTACATCTCTACATATTAATATTAATTGTAATAAAACGTAATTAACACATTAAATGACAATTAATAAAAACGTAATTATTTGAGCAGGAAAACTAATTTTTAGTCAAACCATTAAATGACAAATTAACACTCTAAAAACGTATATATTAATTCATATTCATTTTCATATTAACACTCATTTAATTGTGGACTAAAAACATATAAATCTGACGGAATGTAAGCATCTCTTCATATTAATATTAATCGTCATATTAACACTCCTTTAATTATAGACTGAAATCAGTAATTGACTGTTTTTCTGAAATCTTATATAAATTAGGAATGGAGTAAAAGCATTAATTTTTGACGTCATATTAATTTGACAAATAATATGAAGAGATACTCCTTTATAACTTACCATTACAAATTAAATGAAATATATTTAATTGGCGTTTTGAAAATCCACGCCAATAAAACCAAGTAATTTAAAACGCATGTTCAAATTTAATATATTTCTCTATTTACATTAAGTGATTATGGTTTCTATAAATAAAAGTTAAAAAACGTAAAATTTTAATGGCTATATTGAAATTCGTCCCCACATGAAAGCATAGTGTGTAAGTGTTACGAATTTGTAACCAAAGCTGTGACTTTGACTAGTGGTAAGAGCTTCACCTATGGAGCACTCCCACCCTGGTTCGAGCCTCGTCCAAAGCATTTTTTTTAATTATTTATGATGGGCCGGTTTAAATATACTTGGGAAACACCTTAGGTATAAAGTGTTACGAAGTTGTAACCAAAGCTATGACTTTGGCTAGTGGTAAGAGCTCCACCTATGGAGTGCTCCCACACGGGTTCGAGCCTCGTCCAAAGCTGTTTTTAATTATTTTTCAGGCAAATTGCACATTGCTAAATATGGCAGGTTTGAATTCAGACTTTTCTTATTTAGAAATGTCTAATTTGCATTATAAATTAGTATAGATGAGTACCCATCATCGTAAATTGAATTTTAACTTTCTTGCGTATCATCATTGCCATTTGTTACAATATTTTAGCAATAAGATTACATGAAAAATAACCAACTTGCAAAATGATCTTTTTAACCTTCTTAATGATTTATGACTCTACCCATCATCCTAAATGTGAAATTTAATACGTTTTTTAAACAGTAAGAACAATAACCAACTTGCAAAATTTAATATTTTTTTAATCTTCTTGATGCCTTATGACTACCCATTATCATAAATGTGAAATTTAACTTCCGTTAATCCATTTGTTACAATCTTTTTTTTTTGTTGGAACATAAAAAAAGGCGGCAATGGATCGAGTTTCGACAAAGCCATCGTCCCCAAAGACTACCAAAGAAAATATTATATATAATGAAAGCACATCATCACAACCTTCTTTGACTAGCAACTTTCATGCCTGTTAGGTTTGTTTTATAACACTTTCTTAAGCTTCTTGACAATTTATGACTACCCATCATCCTAAATGTGAAACTTAATACAATCTATTAGTAAAAAGGACATTAATTAACCAACATGCAAAATTTGATTTTTTTTAACCTTCTTGATGATTTATGATCACCCATCATCCTAATAACAATAACCAGCTTGCAAATAATTATTTTTTCTAACCTACTTGATGATTTATGACTGCACATCATCCTAAATGAGAATATTAACTAACTTACAATCATTGCCCTTTGTTATAATCTTCTAATAATAACACTGGCCACTAGCAAGGGTTCCTAATTGTGTGGTACATCTACCTTTGGGTTATCTGGAGGTATCAGAACGGAAAGGTTTTTCGGTCTTTGGAAGATTTTACTTGCTCTACCAAGGGAGGTTATATTCAGGCGATATCCTTTTTTGGATCAAATATAGAGCACCTTCTTGTAATTTAGCTAATAAGTGGTCCAATTGGTGTATTGACCCTATTTCTTGTTTCTAATGTTGTTTGTTGTTTCTTTTGCCTAGCGCCTTGCTAGGTCTTTTTAATGAAATGCCTGCTGTTCAAAAAAAAATTAGACTACATATCATTTACAAATTAACATTTGAAGATAAATAGGCCACTTCCAACCATGACCATCACTCTCACATTTTAGTTTTCGTCACATTAATGTCACGTTAGCTGATATTCATTCTAACTGACAAATTACTGCCAACAATACACCAAAGACCACCGTTGGCACTGATTTCATATGGAGCACCAACTTGAAATTGTGGGTGGAGAAGAAACATGATGATTACAGAAAGTATGTGGACTTTTGTATGAAATCTGAAATCTTTTTTATGTTTCTCTCTCTGGATCTATAAATTCATTTAGTTTCTTGCCACTATATTGATTACATAAGGAAGTTAGTTCATGTGTAGTTAAATTCTTGGGGTTCATAATTAGGGTTTTTGTTTGTTTATTTATTTGTTGAAATTAGGAATCCATGAGCAATGGAACCTGCAAATACAACCTTTTGTTCTTGAATTTCAAAATTTTGATTGATTTCATGTCCCATATTTGAACCTTATTTGGTTTCGGGTACATTGCCCGTGCCCATATCTGGGACCTACATGGCTACATGCATTGTAGTATTGCTACTAGTGTCACCAGTCAGTAGTCACTACTAAAAAAAAGTTTTTTTTTTCTTCACTGAAAGGGTCAACTATGACCTATATTTAAAATTAAAAATCGAGAATTTTGGTTAATGACCAATTAGTTTGGGTTAAAATCAAGAGGATTGTCTACACTCTACATCAATATCTATTGATTTGTGATGTAAAATGCTGAGTTTTTTTGTTGAATGATAAGGTTAGTAGGGGATTACCTACATATATATATAAGTAATTCCCAAAACCTAAACATGAAGATGGGCTTCAATGATTCACGAGCCCATGCGTCCCAATGAGCCCGCATCGAGTTATCAACCCTGTCCAGGTTGACAGTGCCAAGTTGACCGCCTGTCAAGTTATGACCGCCTGTAAAGTCATCAGCGCCTGTCAGGATGGTTAGCGTCTGTCTTACTAACTGGCGTCGTCATAATGTCGCTACTTTAATAATAAAGCGTTACACCATCATTGACGTTGTCATAATGGCGCTTCATGACTGCTTTATTGCCCAACGTTCCATATGCCTGAGACTGGCCATATAAATACATGGCCTAACTCATTGTGGAGGACACACTGAGACAGATTCAGAAAGCCTAAAAACACAGAGTTCACACACTCGTACTTTCACATTCGCACTCAACCTCGATCACCCTAGGTTCGCCAAGAACTTGTTGGGTCTGCACTGTGATCATCACAGGAGATCCAAGGTTGACGTCGCCTAATCTTCGTGTTTGACAATCGTTGCTCGAACATTGGCGCCATCCGTGGGACTAGATGTAGTTTGCTCAAGTGCTAGATCTTTCTTTAGAGAGGTAATATCATCTTGGCTATTATCAACTTGCACCTGCAACTCGGCGCACGACTTCTTCAATTCCCCATGTTCATTGGTTACAAGTTGTCGGACATAATCCATGAAACTATTGAACATACTTATATCTTCTGCACGAATTGCACTCTCTATATTCCCATTCGTCGATCCTGATGGCGCACTCCCGCTAGTTGACATAGGCAGGTTAGTACGTTGTATAACAGGAGACTGTGTCATGCCAAAATTATGGTTCGATGCTAACCTGGTATATCCAAAGGGAGCGCTGATGGTCCCAAACATACTGCGGGTCGAACCAATGGTGGCACTTGCTCCAAATGATCCAGTCCCGCGATTTACTAACGTCGCATTTGTGGGAAGGTTAGAGGGGAACATCAACTTTGGTACCTTCGGGGGGAGGTCATAATCGCTTACATCTAGAATCACCGCCCTTTTACCAAGTCCTAACATATCTCGGCCATCCAATCGGGGATCTGGAATTGACGTTGCTCCCAGGTAATCGAAGTCTCCTACATATTCACAATAAGATCGTTAAGTAACATGTAATAAGTTGGCAACGACTATAATTATCGTGTTACCTGTTTCATCTTCGTTACCACTCTCAACAATAGTCCTGGACAGTGACTTTTCATTCTCAGTAGCACCTGCGAAACATTACACGTACGCTTGCCTTTTACCATCGTAAATATATATGTGTAAAGATTGTGCAATTACCTGATGTCGAGCTTGATGTTACTTCGTTGGTTGCGGTCGTGTCTATCCCAGAATTAACATGTGAGGAAGAACCAGTGTCTTGCCCACCAAGGGTAACATCAGTCGGATGACTTTCGATCTCATATTCCATAATAGCTGGATCTCCCTCCATGAAATCCATCAAGCTCATAGCTGTAGGAAAGATACAATGAGTACAAAGATAATATAAAAGCAAAGCATGACAATATAACAACAGAAACCCACGTTTCCCAGTATCCAAGTCCATAATCACAAGCTTCATTCCTTCAATCCAATAATCCGATACACCAGCTAACACCAAAGCACCTTCCTCATAAACCCGAAATACAATTGTCTTTCGTAAAATTTGCTTACACAGCCTTTCGCTTTGAGGTGTTAGGGCTGGAGCATTGTTTAACGATTTGTCAAATCCCGTTCTCCATCCAAACAAGTTACTAGCCCAAATATTTCTGAAAGCGGCATCGACAAACACATATTTAAATCTCCAATTCCTATGACTAGTAAAGCACTCCCGAATAAATTTTTTCTTTCTATCTTTTAACTCTACAGAAAACCAATCATGAGATATCATCAGCTTATAACATGCCCTGAACAGAGGTACTGAGGGTTTTATGCCCATTGCCACCAATAACATCTCAAACGTCGTAATTTTTGATACAGCTACTGGGTGTAACTGTGCAAACCCCAACTTGAAATAGTTCAGCACCCTCAGATAAAAAGCAGTGGGCGGGAATCTAAAATTGGAATGAGAAAGGTAATGGATATAGAGAGCTACTTTCCCTTGCGGAGGGGAATTGGCTCGTTGATTTGACATAGGCACAATAGCATTATATTTTCTAAGGCATGGGTACTCATCCATCCGTTTTGCTAGCATTTTGTCATTGACGGTGCTAGGGCTTCGAGCAACTGATGGAGCTTCCACCACAATCGCATCTGACTCTGGCTCTCCCATGTTAAGACAACGACAACTACGCCTAATAAAGTAACCAAGGATATCAACTATTACTAGCTACAGAGATGTAAACAAAGCAATGAAAACGCAAATACGTACATGTAAGGTAGCGAACAACCTAGTTAAACCTGCAGCAAAACATACAATTACAGTTAGGCGTTAACGATTTAAAATGTATAAGGGTCAAGCACCACCGGATCGTAACCCCAAACCGCCGGCCCGTTTAAAGCGTGCAAACCAAACCCTAAGATGGACAAGGCGAACCGCCGGCCCATAAACCGCCGGTCGAACACACCCAAACCGCCGGCCCATAACTCCTAGACCTACGGTCAAACCCTAACCCTAAACCAAATGCTCGGTCCGCAAACCCTACCTCGACACGCCCAAACCGCCGGCCCATAGATTAAACCGTCGGTCAACTTAAATCCTAGAACCGCCGGTCCACTTAAACCGTAAAACCCTAAACCGTCGGCCCATAACCCTAGCACGCCGGTCGACCACCCCAAAACCCGAACAATTTGTTTCCTCAAACCCTAAAACCGCCGGGCAATGCGAACCGCCGGTAATCACAAAGTCGACAGGCAGCGGGTAATTCCTAACCCCTCGGGTACACCCTAAAACCGCCGGTCAATTAATCTGCTACGCCCTTATTCGACCGCCGGTCGAGCCACTCGATTAATCTACAATTGACAGCCGGTCATTAATCTGCTACGCGACTTATTCGACCGCCGGTCGAATATTGACAGCCGGTCCCGTCTAAAATTGACAGCCACTCGATCGATCTACACTTGACAGCCGGTCTAAACGAACTGCCAAAACTGCCGCCGGTCTATGATTGATAGCCGGTCTAAACGCTTATCGATCGCAGATCATCACTCGAATCCGACACATTGCCGGTCCGGGTTACCGCCGATAATGCTTGCGGTGTCGATCGATGCTATCGCCGGTCTGCCTTGGGCAGCCGGTTCACTCGACGAAAAAAAAAAAAAAAAAAAAGGAGAAATCGGACGAATACTTACGAATGATGATAGTTACGATTGGCAAACGGTTGTTTTAGCAAATCCTAACTCGGGGGCATGATAAGGTTAGTAGGGGATTACCTACATATATATATATAAGTAATTCCCAAAACCTAAACATGAAGATGGGCTTCAATGATTCACGAGCCCATGCGTCCCAATGAGCCCGCATCGAGTTATCAACCCTGTCCAGGTTGACAGTGCCAAGTTGACCGCCTGTCAAGTTATGACCGCCTGTAAAGTCATCAGCGCCTGTCAGGATGGTTAGCGTCTGTCTTACTAACTGGCGTCGTCATAATGTCGCTACTTTAATAATAAAGCGTTAAACCATCATTGACGTTGTCAAAATGGCGCTTCATGACTGCTTTATTGCCCAACGTTCCATATGCCTGAGACTGGCCATATAAATACATGGCCTAACTCATTGTGGAGGACACACTGAGACAGATTCAGAAAGCCTAAAAACACAGAGTTCACACACTCGTACTTTCACATTCGCACTCAACCTCGATCACCCTAGGTTCGCCAAGAACTTGTTGGGTCTGCACTGTGATCATCACAGGAGATCCAAGGTTGACGTCGCCTAATCTTCGTGTTTGACAATCGTTGCTCGAACATTGGCGCCATCCGTGGGACTAGATGTAGTTTGCTCAAGTGCTAGATCTTTCTTTAGAGAGGTAATATCATCTTGGCTATTATCAACTTGCACCTGCAACTCGGCGCACGACTTCTTCAATTCCCCATGTTCATTGGTTACAAGTTGTCGGACATAATCCATGAAACTATTGAACATACTTATATCTTCTGCACGAATTGCACTCTCTATATTCCCATTCGTCGATCCTGATGGCGCACTCCCGCTAGTTGACATAGGCAGGTTAGTACGTTGTATAACAGGAGACTGTGTCATGCCAAAATTATGGTTCGATGCTAACCTGGTATATCCAAAGGGAGCGCTGATGGTCCCAAACATACTGCGGGTCGAACCAATGGTGGCACTTGCTCCAAATGATCCAGTCCCGCGATTTACTAACGTCGCATTTGTGGGAAGGTTAGAGGGGAACGTCAACTTTGGTACCTTCGGGGGGAGGTCATAATCGCTTACATCTAGAATCACCGCCCTTTTACCAAGTCCTAACATATCTCGGCCATCCAATCGGGGATCTGGAATTGACGTTGCTCCCAGGTAATCGAAGTCTCCTACATATTCACAATTAGATCGTTAAGTAACATGTAATAAGTTGGCAACGACTATAATTATCGTGTTACCTGTTTCATCTTCGTTACCACTCTCAACAATAGTCCTGGACAGTGACTTTTCATTCTCAGTAGCACCTGCGAAACATTACACGTACGCTTGCCTTTTACCATCGTAAATATATATGTGTAAAGATTGTGCAATTACCTGATGTCGAGCTTGATGTTACTTCGTTGGTTGCGGTCGTGTCTATCCCAGAATTAACATGTGAGGAAGAACCAGTGTCTTGCCCACCAAGGGTAACATCAGTCGGATGACTTTCGATCTCATATTCCATAATAGCTGGATCTCCCTCCATGAAATCCATCAAGCTCATAGCTGCAGGAAAGATACAATGAGTACAAAGATAATATAAAAGCAAAGCATGACAATATAACAACAGAAACCCACGTTTCCCAGTATCCAAGTCCATAATCACAAGCTTCATTCCTTCAATCCAATAATCCGATACACCAGCTAACACCAAAGCACCTTCCTCATAAACCCGAAATACAATTGTCTTTCGTAAAATTTGCTTACACAGCCTTTCGCTTTGAGGTGTTAGGGCTGGAGCATTGTTTAACGATTTGTCAAATCCCGTTCTCCATCCAAACAAGTTACTAGCCCAAATATTTCTGAAAGCGGCATCGACAAACACATATTTAAATCTCCAATTCCTATGACTAGTAAAGCACTCCCGAATAAATTTTTTCTTTCTATCTTTTAACTCTACAGAAAACCAATCATGAGATATCATCAGCTTATAACATGCCCTGAACAGAGGTACTGAGGGTTTTATGCCCATTGCCACCAATAACATCTCAAACGTCGTAATTTTTGATACAGCTACTGGGTGTAACTGTGCAAACCCCAACTTGAAATAGTTCAGCACCCTCAGATAAAAAGCAGTGGGCGGGAATCTAAAATTGGAATGAGAAAGGTAATGGATATAGAGAGCTACTTTCCCCTGCGGAGGGGAATTGGCTCGTTGATTTGACATAGGCACAATAGCATTATATTTTCTAAGGCATGGGTACTCATCCATCCGTTTTGCTAGCATTTTGTCATTGACGGTGCTAGGGCTTCGAGCAACTGATGGAGCTTCCACCACAATCGCATCTGACACTGGCTCTCCCATGTTAAGACAACGACAACTACGCCTAATAAAGTAACCAAGGATATCAACTATTACTAGCTACAGAGATGTAAACAAAGCAATGAAAACGCAAATACGTACCTGTAAGGTAGCGAACAACCTAGTTAAACCTGCAGCAAAACATACAATTACAGTTAGGCGTTAACGATTTAAAATGTATAAGGGTCAAGCACCACCGGATCGTAACCCCAAACCGCCGGCCCGTTTAAAGCGTGCAAACCAAACCCTAAGACGGACAAGGCGAACCGCCGGACCATAAACCGCCGGTCGAACACACCCAAACCGCCGGCCCATAACTCCTAGACCTACGGTCAAACCCTAACCCTAAACCAAATGCTCGGTCCGCAAACCCTACCTCGCCACGCCCAAACCGCCGGCCCATAGATTAAACCGTCGGTCAACTTAAATCCTAGAACCGCCGGTCCACTTAAACCGTAAAACCCTAAACCGTCGGCCCATAACCCTAGCACGCCGGTCGACCACCCCAAAACCCGAACAATCTGTTTCCTCAAACCCTAAAACCGCCGGGCAATGCGAACCGCCGGTAATCACAAAGTCGACAGGCAGCGGGTAATTCCTAACCCCTCGGGTACACCCTAAAACCGCCGGTCAATTAATCTGCTACGCCCTTATTCGACCGCCGGTCGAGCCACTCGATTAATCTACAATTGACAGCCGGTCATTAATCTGCTACGCGACTTATTCGACCGCCGGTCGAATATTGACAGCCGGTCCCGTCTAAAATTGACAGCCACTCGATCGATCTACACTTGACAGCCGGTCTAAACGAACTGCCAAAACTGCCGCCGGTCTATGATTGATAGCCGGTCTAAACGCTTATCGATCGCAGATCATCACTCGAATCCGACACATTGCCGGTCCGGGTTACCGCCGATAATGCTTGCGGTGTCGATCGATGCTATCGCCGGTCTGCCTTGGGCAGCCGGTTCACTCGACGAAAAAAAAAAAAAAAAAAAAAAGAGAAATCGGACGAATACTTACGAATGATGATAGTTACGATTGGCAAACGGTTGTTTTAGCAAATCCTAACTCGGGGGCATGATAAGGTTAGTAGGGGATTACCTACATATATATATAAGTAATTCCCAAAACCTAAACATGAAGATGGGCTTCAATGATTCACGAGCCCATGCGTCCCAATGAGCCCGCATCGAGTTATCAACCCTGTCCAGGTTGACAGTGCCAAGTTGACCGCCTGTCAAGTTATGACCGCCTGTAAAGTCATCAGCGCCTGTCAGGATGGTTAGCGTCTGTCTTACTAACTGGCGTCGTCATAATGTCGCTACTTTAATAATAAAGCGTTACACCATCATTGACGTTGTCATAATGGCGCTTCATGACTGCTTTATTGCCCAACGTTCCATATGCCTGAGACTGGCCATATAAATACATGGCCTAACTCATTGTGGAGGACACACTGAGACAGATTCAGAAAGCCTAAAAACACAGAGTTCACACACTCGTACTTTCACATTCGCACTCAACCTCGATCACCCTAGGTTCGCCAAGGGTGATCGAGGTTGAGTGCGAATGTGAAAGTACGAGTGTGTGAACTCTGTGTTTTTAGGCTTTCTGAATCTGTCTCAGTGTGTCCTCCACAATGAGTTAGGCCATGTATTTATATGGCCGGTCTCAGGCATATGGAACGTTGGGCAATAAAGCAGTCATGAAGCGCCATTATGACAACGTCAATGATGGTGTAACGCTTTATTATTAAAGTAGCGACATTATGACGACGCCAGTTAGTAAGACAGACGCTAACCATCCTGACAGGCGCTGATGACTTTACAGGCGGTCATAACTTGACAGGCGGTCAACTTGGCACTGTCAACCTGGACAGGGTTGATAACTCGATGCGGGCTCATTGGGACGCATGGGCTCGTGAATCATTGAAGCCCATCTTCATGTTTAGGTTTTGGGAATTACTTATATATATATGTAGGTAATCCCCTACTAACCTTATCATTGAATAATTTCAAAATTTAAAATTTATTAGATGAACATGGAAAAGTTCAGATTCGATCCCTCTTTGGGTAGACATTATCGGACGGTTAGGGGAAGGTTCGGATACACTCACGATAACAGTCAGACTTTGTCCCTGTGGTCCTGCATTTTCTGTTTTTTTTGTTTTTAAACTTTTTTTTTCCGGGATTTTTGTCCCCATACTCTTTAAAATTATGTTTTTACGTCCTTCCGTCCAAATTTGGTGTTAACTAACGGAAGATGCCAAAAAATGAGGGTATTTTCGTCCTTTTCTATTTCTTTTCTTTCTATCTTTCTCCTTCATCTTCTCCAATCCTTCCACCCCATTTGGTATGAACCCTAATCCTAAATTATAAATCCATAACAAGAATCAAAATCAATTACCTAAGAAAATTCTAAATTGTTTCAAATTAGGGAAATGATCTGTGAACACAAATGGAAGACATGAAATTTTCGTTCCAGCTATTATGTGTATTTGTTGAAAGAATTTAGAGCGAATTACATCTAAGGTCCCTATGGTTTACTACTTATTGCAGTCACAGTCCCTAAACTTCATTAAGTACACTGGGAGTCCCCGGTGTTGCCATTTGTTGCACCCGTAGTCCCTGAAGCAAACGGACGTTTATTGGAGCCGTTAAATCCCCCATGTGCACACACATGATGGGTATTATGGTAATTGTCCACCCATTCCTCATATTTAATCCCGAGTAAATTACATGGAAGGTCCCTGTGGTATACTACTTATTACAGCCTTAGTCATAAACTTCATTTATTACACCGAAAGTCCCTGGTGTATACACTTTGTTACACCCATGGTCCCTGTTGCCCTGAACTTCATTTAAGTTAATTTTTTCTTTTTTCTTTTGGATCCATATTGTTCCACTTTTATCGTCGCGCCACCAACCCCTGAAAACTCGTACATATCAAACTCTTACATGTGGTTTGCCTTCTGCCAGCCGTCGGCGATGACGTTCTATCGACCTGAATTGATTTAGACAATTGATGCACGTTGCCAGAGGAGTTGGTGTTTTGAACAGGCAGGTCGATAGAGCGTCACTGGCGGCCGGACAACTGGAGAAGCCAACCGCATTTAGGAGTTTGGGATGAATCGACTTTTCAGGGGGTTGGTGGCGCGACAATAAAGGTTGAAGAATATGAATCCAAGAGAAAAAAAGAAAAAAAATTTTAATTAATATAATAAATTTCACGGATGGTTCATGAGGTTTATCACTTATTACATCCAAAGTTCCTTATATTTGCTTTATTACAAAAGGCCATAATGGTATTTTAGTCATTTAAACAAAAAATGAGGGCATCAGAGACCATGGGTGTAACAAAGTGTATACACCAGGGACTTCCGGTGTAATAAATGAAGTTCAGGGACTAAGACTGTAAAAACTAGTATACCACAGGGACCTTCCATGTAATTTACTCGGGTTTAAATATGAGGAAGGAGTGGAAAATTACCATAATACCCATTATGTGATGTGCACATGGGGGATTTAACGGCTCCAATAAACGTCCGTTTGCTTCAGGGACTACGTGTGCAACAAAATGGCAACACCAGGGACTCCCAGTGTACTTAATGAAGTTTAGGGATTGTGGTTGTAATAAGTGGTAAACCATAGGGACCTTAGATATAATTCGCTCAAGAATTTAACCATTTTAAGCAAATTAAACATGTTCCACCCCCAAAGACCACCCAATTCTTCAAAGATGTATGCAGTTCATCATCTTCCACGGGAATAGAAAACCAAAAACCACCAAACCCTAGATGACGTAACACAATTCATCTCTCTTCTCTGCATTCTCTCTCTTCGCTTCCCTATCTCTCTTCTCGATCCCGACGATTAAAATTTTACTGGAAGCAAAAGCCAAATCCTAGATGACGAACCACCAGGTGAACGATTTTGAACCTGACTTCGAACCAAAAGCACTAGCTTTAATCGAATTCACAGTGAACCTGACTTCGATTTTGGACCTGACTTCGATTTTGAACCACCAGGTGAACGCTAGTTGTTATGACTTGTGATTTATGTTTGAAGTTCATGAGTGAAGAACACATTGATGATGGGTTTCAATTTATGTGGTTTGATGGTGTTCTTGATGTTCTTGATGATGAAGGTATACATGAAGATATATTTTTGATCTGCAAGTTTGGAACCGGAAAACGGAGGCGGTGGCGAGGGAAATTATTTGGTACAGAGCACCGGTGACAATGTATCCACATATCGCCTGCAAAGATTGAAGAATTGGAGAATATGAGGGAGGGAAATAGAAAGAAACGAAATATAAAAGGACGAAAATACCCTCACTTTTTTGGCATCTTCCGTTAGTTAACACCCAAATTTGGACGGAATGGCATAAAAACATAATTTTAAAGAGTACGGGGACAAAAATCCCAAAAAAAAAAGGTTTCGGGACAAAAAGCAGAAAATGCAAGACTACATGGATAATTTCTGACATTTACTTTAAATGTTATCATGTGGTATATTAAATTTAGTGAAATATGGTTTATGGATTCTAATTGTAGGGTTGTGTTCAAGGAACTCCTTGATTTTTATGAAGTCTCAATAAAACAAATTTCAACCATTGATTAATTATAAGTAATGGTCAAGATTAATCATATATTTATACATGGAGTGGTATTTTAGTCATTTTAAAAAAAATATATTTTTTTATATTTATTTTAGAGTTTTTATTTTTTTTTATTAACTTTTTTTAAAAATTTATTATTTTTCGTTAATAACACATGATTTCATACTACTGAATCACATGTAATTATACTAAAACATTAAATGTCATTAAATATACAATCACATGTGATTTTACACTAAAAGCACATGTGATTAAGTACTACACGTAATTATCAAATAAATATTATTTTTTAATGAAAAGAATAATAACAATAAAAAAATAAAAAAAAAATGAATTTCATTAAGTGCCAAATGACCAAAATACCCTTCATGTATAAAATATATGATTAATCTTGACCATTAGATCTTATTAATCAATGGTTGAGATTTGTTACTCGGGACTACGCAAAAATATGAAGCTCCTTGAGCGTTTTTCTCTAGTTGTAATATGACGATAAGTATAACGGATACTAAATATTTTTAACCATAAATTTAATTAATTAAAATATTATTATTTTTCATTAATAACACATAATATGATTCCATTCTTAATCACATGTGATTGTGTACTGAATCACATGTGATTGTACTAAAACATCAAATGTGATTAAATATACAATCACATGTGATTTTACACTAAAAGCACATGTGATTAAGTACTACACGTAATTATCAAATAAATATTATTTTTTAATGAAAATAATAATAATAATAAAAAAAATAAAAATAAAAAAAATGAATTTCATTAAATGCCAAATGACCAAAATACCCTTCATGTATAAAATATGTGATTAATCTTGATCATTAGATCTTATTAATCAATGGTTGAGATTTGTTCCCCGGGAGTACGCAAAAATATGAAGCTCCTTGAGCGTTTCTCTCTAGTTGTAATATGACGATAAATATAACGGATACTAAATATATTTTTAACCATAAATTTAGTTAATTAAAATATTATATAACTAATTTAGTGGCTGGGATTTAACTTGTTAAAAAGGCTAATGAAAGACTCATGCATGTGAATCTTTTTAATTCACCCAATAAGGTAAAAAAAAAATCATTCTAACTGTTGCGAAATAGTCAAAGGGCATTTCGCATAGTTATATTCTTATATAGTGTTTGCTCTTATCGTTGTGATCAGGTTAATATATGTGACATTCAGGATTGGGATTTGACGTTTAAAAAAACTATTGCAAAAGAATGTCAATTTTGGACACTATATTTTTATATTAATTCTTTTAACTTTTTAAATAATATATTGTTTGACTTTTGTTAATTTTATTTTATCCTTAATGCTTGCTAAAGTATTCGTGAATTTTGGCTTTTCTCAACCTTTTTGCATTGTTGTTGACGTGACTTTTTATCAACAAAGTCATTAACATCTTACATATATATACTATAATTATTGTATATGACTTTGATTTTACACTTTAAACAGGTTGGTCCCGAAAATTTGAAGGCCTCGTGCAATTTACATAAAGTGACAACAAAATTCTAATTTTATTTAGTACCATAATATACTAAAAGGGACATTTTCAATCAAAATATCAGGCTGGTCTTGGAGCATCCAAATAAGATGATTATCAGTTTATACCTCTAGTCCTAATATAATTGGAATACATACATACATAAATAACATAATCAAATATTAAATAAAGATTTTATAATTATGATAAATAAAGTTGCAGTCGAGTTAATTAAGAATGCTATGAAAATATATATAAATTATATTATGTAGAATGGTGCTTATTTAATACTTGAGCACCTGGAAGAACTACTTCTGCATACTTACGGCTAACTATTATCTATTTTGAGAGTTTTTCTTGCTGATAATCGTAATAATTAATAAGAACAAGAAATTGAAGGCTGCTAATATAAAATACCAAAATACATATACGAGAATGAGGAATCGCACTTAAAAGTGAAAACATGAAGACTAAAGACGGTTGTGTTCGGAGACATGAATAATTGCCTGTGAATCTGTGATTAGGCATTCAATCTCCGGAATGATCGAGGAAGTAACCGAGACGTTTGATTTTTTTAACGCATCATATAATTGATTGTTTGATGTTTGCAATCATACTCGTGAATTGTTGCCTAATTGATTACAGTATAATTCGTAAACTGAATTGACCTAATTAAAATCTGGGTTTTGTTAATGACAGTCATTAGGACTGTTTCTAACGTGCATAAAACGCTTATACCTTCATTGATGAAGTAGTGTTTCTAAAATTTAAGGGGTGATTTTTACTTTATTTTTACCTTTTTATTGACAGCCCTAACCTTAGGGATGTCATTATCATTTTCTTAAAATCTGGGCTAATAGATATAAATAATACATTAGCAAAAATTTTGGGACCTTGTATAAAAATGGGCTCTGTTCAAGGGTACTTGTTGAACCTGCCTATGGTCGGGGCTGACTTTAAACTATTATACTATATCACATAAGAATTGTAATTTAATGATATTGGTGTTTGGTGTTGTCCATGCTCCCTATAATTATTCAATTTTTAAGAAGTTGCTGACAAATATTTAATCTAGATAATTAACTTGAATATAAAATGTTTCGTTTTTAGACAAAAGGAATATAGCTTTCAAGTAAAAGACCATTTTATTTATTTCATTGGCATGTTTATAATTTTCTGATACATGATCAAGTATGCCTTGGTCACTAGCTATGTCAACTATTAGTAGAATATTTGAAAATAATTATTAATTACTAAATCTATTAAAGAACACCCTTATTTGAAAGTATTATTTTGACTTTTTGAGTAGTCAGTTGCTTCATATTTTTGCACTTATAGATAAATCTAACGTTTTAAAACCAAACTTTTCGGCTCTATTTAGTTTTAAGAGGTGATTCAGGGAAGTCCCTTGAAATTTTAAAGTCCCAAGGGACAATCTACAGCCATCGGATGAAACACAATCAATGATCAAGATTAATCCATCAACTAGCAGGGTACCCGCGCAATGCGGCGGCGGGTACCCTGTGACAATAATTGACGGCGATCAATTGGTAGCCAGTGGAAATGGGTGGTGGTAATTTTAACTTTATAAAGTCTGAGAGACTAACAAAGATAATTTTGTGTCGAGTAAGGAGCATATGGTATAATATCTTAATTGCTTAGAGCATTATGCCAATAAGGCAGAAATGTTAAGTTCAAGTCCTACACGGTATATGCTTTTGATATACAAAAATCTATTTCAATAGAAAAATATAATGACTGAAAATTAAGTTTTTCTAATTTATAAACCTGCCAAATGCCTTATATGAAAACATGTTTTTAAGATCCGAATTTTAAATTTCTAACCAACAAATTAAAAAAACTACCGTTAAAGTTAAGTTTAAGTTGAGTCTAAATTAAATAGGCTTAAGTAAAAAACAGGTGAACTCATACAAATCGTTTGTAAATTGTGTTGGGTTCAAGTTGTCTTATGCATAAATAAACTCATACAACCCATTTAGTTTTACAAAGTTTTTTTAGATGATGCTAGCACTAAAATCTAATGCCTAAAACACATATGAATCTTTGATTGATATTCAAACTCCTCATGAGTACCATTATATTTAGCTCTATTTTTTATTTCTAACCTACAAATCTGTTTTGCCACGCTAAACAATTTCACCTACAAACCTATTAATTTATATTGGTCGAATCTTGTTTACCCCATTTAAATATGTACATGTAAGGGTTACTATTTCTGACCTAGAATTTAAAACAGATCAGATTGGGCACTATTCCACTAACCTGAATCCGCTAACACAAACCCAACCTAATAAACCAAACTGAGAACCGATTTTACATAAAATTAGAGTTTGGTTTGGGCATATTGCACATGCCTAATTCACATAAGGCAAATATGTAACTTAACACTTTACCTATGACATCTTCAAATTCCCATCATGTTTAGCAAGTAAATACGATGGCTACAAAAATTTACAAAAATAACCTTTGGGCCGTATAAAAGACATACTTATATAACATATTAATGTCTATACATACATATACATACTGTCTCGTTCAATGCACTCTTCGAATACATCTACGCCACCTGAAACTCTTCGTTCGTTGGTTAAGTTCAATGTTTTTTAGATCTTTCTCTGAAACCGAAGGCTGAGGCCAGAGCATACCTTTGTGGATTAATTTGCTTTTCTTTGGTTGTCGTATTTCCTTTTAAGCTATTTTATTTAATTTTACATGTTGACCCGTTAGTGATAAAACATAACCCAAATCAACTCATTCACAACTTAACAGATCATAATAGGCCGATCTAGAGAATAAAATACATACCCTAAGTTCCTGAAGCTAAGTTTCTATGAACCCATTTAGAAGCTTTACTATAACCCTGTTGAGTAGCTCGAAATACAGGTGGACTAAATCCCGTTTGGAGGTTGTATGCATTAAGTACAATTTAGGAGGTTGCTCCACTTTATATTAACAACGGCTGCAACAAAAGTTATTCCAACCTCAAAATTTTGGCATATAAATGTAAATTAATTTTAAATATTCAACAAAAAGCCTTTAACAATACGCATTCTTGGAGTGCCAATAGCTTGGAAGTCACCACAGATTTATCACTTGAAAACTGCAAGTGTGAGTATAATATAATTCAATTTAAAACTTAAGAGAAAATTAGCAAATTTCCCAGTATTTTTGTAGATTTGTAAGCATAGATTATTAAGCACATCCTGATGCGAATTTCAGAAAATAAGACCTGCCCCATTCCCTAATATATTGTGAGGTCCTACATTTTTCACATAATAAGATATTGACAAAAAAGACATAGCTACTAAAATAAAAAACTGAGTAGTTGTCTTTAGAAACTAAAAACAAACAAGCAGTTAGTAACTCTTGAAAAAAAGAAAATGTAGTTTAAAAAGAGTTAAAACAAAATGTAAAATAAACTGTATTTGTAAACTCAACTCAATCGCTAGTACTTATTTCACAGCTATGTTCGCATACACATTTCAGCAAACATGTTGTGGGCACTTTTGTCGAATTTTTGAATAAAATGCAAAACTATAAGATTAAATAAAACTTACCTTTACAAATACAGAAATTGTTCTATATGCCATAGAATCCATGTAATCTTCCTCTGTTACTACTGCCTACAACAAGTATGATTGTTACCTCTTTTTGAATCTAATAGTATGATTGTAATGCTTGATGAAATAGAGAGAATGATGTGAGATTGCCGCAAAGTTTAACAGTTGTTCCTCACACAATCAGTGTATGCTTTCTATTAAATTAGTAGATCAGTGTGTCCATTTCCAATGGCAAATCCCTGTATCAAATAGTAAAATTGAAGAAGAAAAAACATCAAAATTAAGAAAAAAGAAATACATTAAGAATCGCTCAATAGACATACTGAATGAACATCGAATCTAAACATTAAAATCAGTATAAAAAATCGATTGAAGAACATTAAGAACCCTAATTTCAGTATATAAAATCGAATTGAGATACAGATGAAAAACAAATTAAGAACGCTAAGCGAATTGAGATACAGTATATAAAATCAGATTGAGATACTGAATCAAAATCGAATTGAACACTTACCAGAAAAATCGATGGATGGTGAGAGAGTCTTGGGCCGGTAGGGGTTGTGTGAGCGAATCTTCGGCCTTCGCGTGAAATCATTCGCAAATTTTGAGTGTTAGAGATTATCTTTTAATGTATATCACCATCCCAGACGGTAATCTAAGTTAGGGTGGAATCGAGGAGGCAATGGTGGAACCGAGGAGGCACTGGAATTTATTGGTTAGGCAAAGAAATAATCATAATCATGTTGAAGAAGCCGAGGAGGCAATGGCTTCAAGTTTGAATTTTGAACGAACGGGGATGTCTTGGTCCGAAGGCCAGTCAAGTCAATTGTGTTGGTGGGCCGAAGGCCACATCCCAGATAACATTTAAATGATGGGCCAAACAGGTTATTAGATTTCGGTTTAGGTATTGAAACACTACCAAAGGCTTGCCCTGGTGGTTTGGGCGTTGTTAATTAACTTGTAGGTGGCGTGTTCGAATCATGGATGTAGTGCTTTTTTTAGTAGAAGGATTGAATTCCAAAAATAGCAAGAATTTGGCTGAATTTTTAGCCAGCTATTTAGGGTAATGTCTTAAATGCATTATAGATAGTAGAGATTACACGCGCAGGGGTACTATGGTCATTATGAAATTATACATCAGCTCCTCAAACAAAAACCCTCAGATCCACTTTTACAAAATCACTGGCGATCTCCGGCGATTTCTAAGGCGCAAACACCTGCGATTTCCAGCGATCACTAACGCAACAAATCATCGAACCGATTGCGGCAATTGAATCGTAAACATTCAACAGCGTTTTTCTGGAATTCGAGCACTAATCAAAATCGAGTTTTGAATAAATTCGCTCTAATCAATCGCAGATCTGAAAATCCGACGTTATCAATGAATTAAAATCCAGAATCTGTGAATAGCAACGAAACAGAGAAAAAAAACGATGATTCAGGTAAGAAATTACAATTCAATTTTTATGGAACAGTTAATAGCTTACAAAAACATATGTGCTTCAATTTTACAAGCACATGTGTTTGAAAGCTGCGCATTTGTTTGACTGCGATATGTTAGTAGTGAAGCACGTGTGCTTCATAACCTGAAGCACATGTGCTTGGTTCTCCTTTATTTTCAAAAGAATTGTTAGTAGTGAAGCACATGTGTTTATGTCATGAAGCACACGTGCTTCATTAACTGAAGCACATGTGCTTGGTTTTACATTGAAACTCCTTTATTTTTGTAAAATAACTGTTAGTAGTGAAGCACATGTGTTTCAACTTGTGAAACGCATGTGCTTCATTACCTGAAGCACATGTGCGTGGTTTTACATTGAAACTCTTTTATTTTTGCAAAACAACTGTTAGTAGTGAAGCACATGTGTTTCAACTTGTGAAACACATGTGTTTTATGACATGAAGCACATGTGCTTGGCTGTACATATACACTCCTTTATTTTCCAAAACAATTGTTACTAGTGAAGCACATGTGCTTCCAGTAACGAAACGCATGTGCTTCATAGTTATGTCAAAACAGAAAAAGTATGTAGTTTAAAAACACATGTGTATCTAGTTTAAAAACACATTTGATTATGTATTCTGATTTATTATATCAATATGCAGCTTCAGGCATGAATATCAGTCCGAAACCTGTTAAAGTATTATACATGGATACACCAGGAGGATCTATATATTATGTTCCAATTGTTGATGACGGATTACTACCAATTAAAGGGCAAAGGTTTAAAACAGTTGAAGAGTGTAGTGAAATGTATAGAAATTATGCAAACACCGGAGGATTTGACATAGTTAGGTCAACACAGAAAATGACAAGGTCAGGTTTAGTAAAAGATAGATATGTTTGGTGCGACAGATATGGTTTACCAAGGAATGTGACTGATGACACCCTCAACGGAGAAGAAAATCTTACAAGAATTAGAAAAACACACACAAGAAAAACAGGATGCATGGCTCATGTTAGGTTTCTCTAGAATGATCGATTAGCAAATTATGAACTTGTTGACTTCGAGGATAAACACAATCACGAGTTGATTCCTCCAGAGTATATGCATTTATCTAGGAAAAATAGAAACTTGAAGTATGCTGAACAACTATTTATATTCAATGCTGCAAATGCAAACATAGGTCCAACGAAAGCACATCTTCTTTATAGTAATATGAAGGGATGTGAACAGAATGTCAACGGAACAATTGATGATTTCAGAAATTGGAAGAGGGATTTAAATGTTTTTATAAATGAAAGTGATGCTCAAATGCTTGTAAATAAGATGGAAGAAAGGAAGAAATAATGCACCAGGTTTCTCATTTGAGTACAAGATTGAAAAAAGCCAATTACACTCAATATTTTGGGCAGATGAAGTAGCAAAGTGTAACTACAAGGAATTTAGTGATGTCATGTAAACAGGTACACATGTGCTTCAGGTAGTGAAGCACATGTGCTTCAGGTAATGAAGCACATGTGCTTCAGGTAATGAAGCACCTGTGCTTCACTACTAACAGTTGTTTTGGAAAATAAAGGAGTGTATATGTACAGCCAAGCACATGTGCTTCATGTCATAAAACACATGTGTTTCACAAGTTGAAACACATGTGCTTCACTACTAACAGTTGTTTTGGAAAATAAAGGAGTGTATATGTACAACCAAGCACATGTGCTTCAGGTAATGAAGCACATGTGCTTGACCTTATGAAGCACATGTGCTTCACTACTAACAGTTGTTTTGGAAAATAAAGGAGTGTATATGTACAGCCAAGCACATGTGCTTCAGGTAATGAAGCACATGTGTTTTGTTACTAGAAGCACATGTGATTTCTAATTAAAATGATAGAAGCCTGATTCAGTAATTGACATGTGATTTATAGGTACAACGTCATGTTTGTGCCCTTCACTGGAATAGATAATCATCGTAGGTGTGTGACTTTTGCTGCGGCATTGATAAAAGATGAAACAGCAGAGACTTATACGTGGCTGCTTAACTCATTCATGAAGACTTTTGAAAAAGAGCCAATTATGATAGTAACAGATCAGGATAAATCAATGAAGAAAGCTATTGAGAATGTATTTAGGACTGGTAAACATCGACTCTGCATGTGGCATATTGCACAAAAGTTGCCAGCAAAAGGTATTAACTAAAAATTTATAATCACCTTCTTTGAAGCACATGTGTTTCAAATAGTGAAGCACATGTGCTTGAAAACTGCTTTATGAAACAGTAAAACACATGTGTTTCACTATTAGAACACATGTGCTAATAGTGAAACACATGTGCTTCAAAAAGGTAAAACACATGTGATTCTTAATAAATATGGTCCCTTATAATTTTGATATAGGTACACGAGGCAATTCCTGGAATTGAACAAGAAGTGGAAAGATATTTCAAGAGCAGATTTGATAAAATTGTTTGGAACATGTACATCGAACCTAATAAATTTGAGGAAAAATGGGAAAAGTTGATGAATGATTTTGCTTTACAAAATAATAGTTGGTTCAAACATATGTTTGAGATTAGACCAACTTGGATTCCGGCATATTTCATTGAAACTGAAATGTTTGGATTGATGAGAACAACTTCAAGATCAGAAAGCGAGAATGCCTTTTTTTCAAACTTCATGAAACAAGGAACAAATCTGATAAATTTTATGGGAAGCTTTGATTCTGCAATGTTAAGACAAAGATCAAAGCAAGAAGAATTGGATTGCAAGACAATCCGAACAACTAGAAAGTTGTGTACGAAACTGAAAATTGAAGAGCATGCATCAAAAATATACACAAATACAGTATTTGATATCATTCAGAAGGAGATTGAAGCAGCTGTATATAATTGCTCTTTGGAAAAAATGAATACAGAGGAGGATTGTCAGATTTTTATTGTTAACGAAACCTCAAAGGAAAAAGAAGTTGATCTTCAATACAAGGTAAAACTAAATTAAGAAATATCAAATTTTTTTATAGAAACACATGTGTTTCACCATTAGTATCACATGTGTTTAAAAAGTTGAAGCACATGTGTTTCATTAGGTGAGGCACATGTGTTTTGTATTAATAAATTGTTGCAAATCACATGTGCTTGACAATCTGTTTCATAAAGCAGTTTCCAAGCACATGTGCTTTAACTGGTGAAGCACATGAGTTTGACAAGGTGAAGCACATGTGTTTCAAAGAAGCTTATTTTAAATTTTAACAAGTGTTCATAAAGCAGTTTCCAAGCACATGTGTTTCACAAGTTGAAGCACATCAGCTTGAAAGGTGAAGCACATGTGTTACAAAGAACGTGATCTTAAATTTTAAAAAGTGTTCATAAAGCAGTTCCCAAGCACATGTGCTTCACAAGTTAAAGCACATGTGATTATTAACTTACTAACATTGAAACTGTTTTTTGTTTCCAAAAGGTGATTCATAATCAGAAAGATGGATTATTAGTGTGTACATGTAGACACTTTCTCCGATTTGGACTCCTATGTCGACACTGTTTCTGGGTTTTGAAGAATAGTAATATAGATAAAATCCCTAATCAATACATAATGAGACGTTGGAGAAGAAACATAATACCACCTGAGTTAAGAGCAAGAAGAAACAGATATGGCATTAAAATATTGGAGTTCAGAAATTGGTTAATGAAATGACATCTGTTTTTGAAGATTGTGTTCAGCTACTTAGTCCTAATGAAGAAAAGCTTAAAGAATATCTTGAAAAACTTAAAGTGTTCAAGACTGAAATTGAAAATGATATGCCAAAACAACCTCCAAAAACCAAAAAGGTTATTATGGGGTATATGTATCGTGTTCCAGAGCAAATTATTACTGGAGTAGGAAACCCAGATGTTGGCACATACAAAGGATGTGAAAGAGATAAACGTGTAATGAGTGGTAAAGAGATGGGAATTAAAGAAAGCAACAAGAAAAAAAATATTTGCAGTAATTGTAAAATGACAAATCACAATTCTAGAACATGTGAAAAATATCATGAGAGCATAAAAACAACATGATATTTTAAATTCTGAAGCGACTGTGAACAAAGAGTGAAACAAATCTTCCCCTTAGATTTTTATTTTTTTCTGTTATTTTTTTTTTCATCATTTACAAAATAGATAGAAGAAAATGTAAGACTTGATTTGGATGTGATTAATTGTGTTCATGAACAAAAAGCACATGTGCTTGGACTTATGAAGCACATGTGCTTCATATGATATGTTCGTCGCTTGTTTTTATTGTTTTTCTTATTAGTAAAGCTCATGTGCTTCACAAGGCCAAGCGCATGTGTTCCGTGATTCAAACACACATGACTTGCTTTTAAGTTACGTGTGTCCATGAACAAAAACACATGTGCTTGGCCTAATGAAGCACATGTGCTTCATGAACGTGATTATAAAATCTTTAAAAAAAATTGATTTATAAATCACATGTGTTTCAAGTGGTGAAGCACATGTGCTTCATGACATGAAACACACGTGTTTATAAAATATGTTTTAGAAGGCAGTTTTCAAGCACATGTGCTTCAACTTTTGAAACACTTGTGCTTAATATCGTCAAGCACATGTGCTTCATAAAAGGCCAAGCACATTTGCTTCAAGTTACATGTGTTTAATTACTTCAAGCACATGTGCTTCATGATATAAAACACATGTGCTTCACCAATAACTGTTGGTTTTGAAAAAAATAAAGGAGTGTATATCTACAAAAACATAACATTAGTACATTGTTTCTTAACCAAAAAAACATAATTAGATAGTAGCAAACAAAAATAAAAAAACTAGAAATTAAATTGTATCATAACAAGACTTGATTTAATATTAAATTGTATCAAACACCCTATTTGTCTCGTTCTTTCCTGTTCGAAAGTGCTTGGACGATCATTTTTTTCATTTCTTCCATTGAGTGACTGTTGAAGAATTCATATGCTTGCTCAATCATCTCATCAACATGAATGTTGAGCTCATGAGTGATGATTTTGGATGCAAACCGCATCCTGAGCTTTTTTAGAATCAAATTCTGATCATCTTCTTCCCTCGGTATTTCAGAATTCCAATAATTTCGTATATTGCCGGTGAAAGATTCCATGTGGAACATTACAAATGGACCACAATCTACAAAATTCTTATCGGATGACCAATTCATTATCAGCTTCTTCGGCTTCAAATTCTCAACAATTGCAGATGCCGGATTCTTATATTTCTCTAAATGCTTCATAACACAGTATTTCTGTATATAAAAGGATTTTTAAAAATATATCAAAAAATAATAATTATATGAAAAAAATATATGAATATTTATTTAAAACTTACCACCAATCTCAAAACCTTCCCATACTTTGTTTCAAAATCACCTCCACTACGGTTGTCCAAAATGTATAATGCAGGTTCAGATCTAAGGTCAAACACTAAGACTTAAAAGTGCTCATGTGCAAGAATTGGGAAGAACACATGTAATACATTTAAGAGTAAAGAAATATAACAAGATAAAAGTGGTTTTCGTACCCTGAAACACATGTGCTTCAAGTCATGAAGCACATGTGTTTTCACAAGATAAAAGTGCTTCCATAAGAGAAACACGTGTGTTCAAGTGGTGAAACACATGTGCTTCACAAGAAGAAACACATGTGTATCACTTAATCAAATACATGTGTTTCAAGTTGTGAAGCACATGTGCTTCAGGTAATGAAGCACATGTGTTTCACAACATGAAACACATGTGCTTCACAACTTGAAAAATCTTTGTAACTTAAAAACACAGAAGGAAGAAAAGAAAAGTTCCATTACCATATCATAAGCTTTCATCGACAAAACATCAGCATCATTGCAAAAAAAATCAGAGAGAAATGATTCAAAAGAATTGAATATGCTTTCTCTTGATTGATTATTATGTACAGAAAACAAATGTGGTTGCTGTTTCATGAAAGATAGTTAACACTCAGAACATAAATATACAAAATTAACAAATTAAACTTACAATAAGTGATGCTGGTGCAAAATGTCTCTTCGCAGCAAAAGGACTCTTAAATTTTTCTTCATAATTCATAATCGTTGCCCACAAATCGACGACAGTTGCCTCCACATACAAACCTGGAGTAAGAGTTTCCAAACCCAACCTTGTACTAATCCCACAACCATCCTTGCCTTCGAAAACAAAATCCCTATCATGACATAAAGAAAACAACACAATGTTAGTTCAGTCACTTAAAAAGTTAAAAAATAATATGGAATTTAATGTTTACAAGCACATGTGTTTCACAAGGTAAAATCAAATGTGCTTCATAAGGCAAAGCACATGTGCTTCATAACATGAAACACATGTGCTTCACAATAAAAGTTGATTTGATGAATAAATGAATGTATATTTACAGCGAAGCACATGTGCTTCATGACTTGAAACACATGTGCTTCACTAAATTAAACCGGTAGAAACTTGAATCAATTAGCAAATAACTTGAGATTTAAATGTAAAACAACAAAATAAACAACAATTTATGAACAACAGATGAAATCGACGGATTATAAAGTAAAAACCCTAGAAAAGTTCGAAATAGGATAAAAACACATAAATGAACATTTATTTGAGCATAATTTATGAAATAACTTAAATAAACAAAAAACACAAATTAAAAATACCAGAATCATGTTCGGCAACTGCTGGATTTTGATCGGAAACATTCCTCGAAACAGAAGATGGTAAATCGGCCATAAAACTCGCAAATGTATCAGATAAACAATGTTTTATCAGTGATTAACAAACGAGTTTAGCAAAATTGAGAGAAAAATCGAAGAAAAATGGTGGAAAGCAAGTTACTGTGTGAGAGAGAGAAGGAAAGAGGGCAACGAAGGTAGAGAGAGAGAGAGAAAGAGTGAGAGAGCGGGAAGGAAGACATGCCATATTCTGTTACATGCCCTAATGACCAAAATACCCCTCCGCCCAAAAACCCTCTTAATTTTGTGAAGTAATCTAGACCATTGATCTTGATGATCTAAGGGTCAATAGTTGTCCCCTGGGACTTTAAAAAAAAGGGTGGACTACCTGGAACATTCTTCTTAGTTTTAATGCGGAAACCCGATCCCTATTTTCGACACATAACCGAATTTTACGTATGGCATCACAATAAATATCAAACCTTCTTACACAAGGAGGATATTTAAGAACAAAATTACAAACGAAAAAAAGTAATTTATCTTACATATGTTACTACTAGTTAATGATAACCCGATCTTTACACTTTGGGTCCGGTTTCAGATACCAACATATAAATCCTCCGTTTTTTAGACAACTTAACTGCTGAAAGTTATTTGTTACTCTTTACAATAGAGCTAGTGGTGTCCTTGTGTGTTGGTGGGCACGCAGTACCGGCCTTGGGGCAAGGTAAAGTAGGCGCAAGACTATACTAAATAATTTAATTGGGGCCCATAAATTTTTTTCATTACACATCATTTTAAATTCTTATTCTACTAAAAAAAACTCTTATTCCACATCAAAATTCATGATGATTACATCTCTTTGTATATTAACACCTTATGTTACATATAAAAAGGTTAAAAGGCTACACAAACATTTTAGTATAAATATATAAATAGCTCATTTTATCTAACAGTTGGCTAGGGCTTGACATCATATTTAAATGAGCAACTAATTTGACAAATTTTATTATACTTTTTACATTGATATAATTACGATAGGGGCCCAAGATTAGTGTTCTTAGGGCCATGACGATCTCAGGGCCGGCCATGTGGGCACGCTAGTGTTTGTAATCTCCTTACGGTTCCATCTTCGGACCCAGATGCATATGATTCGCCCCGGAGAACTGTACACAATGGACCGGGCCATGACACTTGTTGCACCCTAAAAACATAAATCATTAAACCTATTCTAAGAATTGGGCCCAAATGCACAAAATTGGGTCAATATGCTTTTTTTTTTTTTTGGTTTGGTTTGGCCAACAATATCTAATGATGGTTCAAAACGGGCTAGAAAAGGCTTAGAATTTTACGGGTCAAAACATAGCGGACCAGGTTGTGTTCCCACTAAGGAGTTAAAACACTTATCTAAATTTTACAAAAAGGTAAAATACATGATATGATTATTATAATACCTATACTATTAAATACTCCCTCCTTCCCACAAAAAACTTCCCATTTGGATTTTGCACAAGTTTTTAGGTGATGGTTAATGGTGGGGTTATTGATAATACTTTTGATTAAATATAAGGTTGGATTGGAGAGAGAAAGATAGTTAGTGGATATTAGTGGTGAGATCTTTAGTAATAATAGTTTTTATTGTGTGGAGCCCATCAAATATGAGAAATGAGAAGTTTTTTGTGGGACAAAAATTTAGAGTGAAATAGGAAGTTTTTTGTGGGACGGAGGGAGTATAATTTTTGGAATAAAAAAGTTTTGAAAAGGTTGTAAGTTTTACACTTTTGCTGCCGTCGTATGTGTAAGAGTACGGAAATCCATCCTCTCTCCGGTTGTAGTCATGGTGGCTAACGGAGGACATGACTGGGTTTTTGAAGAAGATGACAGTCGTCGTTTTGTGGACTATATTTGTTTTGATTATTAAGGTTTAGTCACATATTATATTTGAGTAATTTCAAAATTCATGAAATTGATGTATTTATATCTAATCATTGTTCCTTTTTTTTATAATTTCTTTTGATTACGCTTATAGCTATATAATAACCAGTTATTTAATTACGTGACTATAAATAAATAAAAGTTAATTATCTTTTCACATTCATTTTGTGACTGATAAGTAATACTTCCCCGTATCAAAATAAGTGAATCAATTTCTTTTTCGGGGTGTATCAAATTAAGTGAACCACTTTAATAATTTACCTTATTTGCTAAGTTTTTTTTTTTTTAAAATTACCCCTTTACCCTTACTTATCTCTCTTTAAACATCATTAAAGGTGTGGGGCATCATCCAATTTTGTCATCTTCATATATTTCATCTTTTCACCATTTAGAAAAAGCACCAAAATAGTAAAATGTGTGGGGCCCATCCATTCTAATTACCCATTTAATTTCACTAATATCATATTAATTTATTTTGCCTCAAAAAACGTAAACTTTAAAGTGATTCACTTATTTTGATACGGAGGGAGTAAGTTACAATCTTAGTGATGTGACTTACAATTTGCATCAAGGGTGAACATTTAAGCCGGAAAGAACCTAACCAAACTGAAAACATGTAATTGGTTCGGTCTTTAGTTTTGTAATTTCATGATCCTCGGACAGGGGTAAGCATTTGAGTTGGAAAAAAACGAAACATGTAATAAGTTCGGTTTTAAAAAATCATTATTAGCGGTTTCGGTCATATCGGTTATAGTTCGATATCTGAGTTGTGGTCACCCCTAATTTGCATAAACGTCAAGGGCAAAAGTGTATTTTCATCACATATAAAAGCTCTAATCAAGTCCGTCTTTCGACTCTTCGAGGCCCTTTATTTTCTCCATATATCTTAATCGCTTGTGCTCGAAATTGTTAATCCCGTGAACGGAAACCCTAATTCGTAATCGGAAAAATGTCGGGAAAAGGAGCAAAAGGTCTGACAATGGGGAAATCACCTTCCTCTGGTTTGAATGGATCTAGCAATAAAGATAAAGACAAGAAGAAATCCGTCACTCGCTCTTCACGAGCCGGTCTCCAGGTTACTCTCTCTTTCTCGTTTGACTGTGTTGACATTAGGTCAATCGTAGCCTCGTAGGTTGAATTCTGTTGTGGAATTATGCTTAATGTTTCTGATTGTGGAATTCGATCATCTCATTCATGTAGCTTGTTAGATCTAGTTAATTTGCATATAAATATTGCCGATTTTTTGTGTTTTTTCAAGGTCAGACATATAGTCAATTGGATTTTTGTTTATTAATTATTATACTATGTGATGTTACCAGACTTTTGCTGAATATATATATACATACATTCATATATACTTGAGTCAATTTTGAAAATTAAGTATTTGTAGAAGCTATATTGCATATTTGGGAGTTGTGTATACATTCATATATACTATGTGATGTTTTAAGACTTAGTTTGCATTTTAGAGGTGGCAATTTTGTCATAATCACCTTAAAATGTTGATTTTGGGCATGTTTGTTCTAGGAATCAAACTAGCCGAGTCATCCTAAGTGTATTAAATTGCATAACAAGCTCCTAATTGACTAAATTTAAAAAGTTTCATTTTTCAGTAATGATGTAGTTTTTTTAATCCTATTAAGAACAGATTATCTATGAATAAAATTAATGCTTGTCTCTTAAAGAACTTCTGAGGGGTGGCAAAAAATAGAATCAATCAAAGTGTATTAGAAATTTAGAATGCATAAGTGCATAACAAGCCCTGAATCAGGCTTATTAAAAAAAGTTGCAGTTTTTGGTAGTTATATAGGCTTATTTAATCACATCTAGCACAAATTATCTATAAATTTCAAAAAAATGTATAAAGTAAGTGTTATCGAGTTGATAAAACTCAACCGAATCCCTTTCGGCCTAGTTTTTAGAATTATTCAATTGACCAATTAACCCACTTTCCCAACCCAATTGTTTTACTACCTTAATATGCATTTTTATAATTTTTAATTTTAATACGAGTGATGTAATTTTTCTATCTAGTTCCCGGTGGGCCGAGTTCACCGACTTTTAAAAACTAGGGTTTCATCTAGCGGCAGAGTCGGAGCAACGGCGGCAGTTTACACCGCCGCCATACTGGAGTACCTAACCGCCGAAGTGTTGGAATTGGCGGGAAATGCAAGCAAAGATTTGAAAGTGAAACGTATAACGCCACGTCATCTTCAACTTGCAATTAGAGGAGATGAAGAACTTGATACACTCATAAAAGGAACAATTGCAGGTGGTGGTGTTATTCCTCATATTCATAAGTCACTCATCAACAAGTCTTCAAAAGAATAAAGTGTTTGTAATACGGGCTTTTGAGTTTTGGCCCGTTTTTAGAACCCTAAGAATGTATTACGAGCACTAATTCGGTTGGATTATTATGTATCTTGAAAGAGTGAATTAGTAAAAGCTTTTGAAGTTTGTGGTTCTTTTATGTTTGTAAAAAAAACTTTGTTGGTTATACATTGTTTTGTGCATTAAATGTTTGGTTTGTGGTTCTATTGTTAATATTTCTGAAGTTCTTATTCTTTTAAACTAAAGTTAAGGATAAAATAATGCAAAAATAAGTTGTGGTTAAACAGAAACTGGGTGAAAAATTGAGAGTTAAACAATTATTAACCTTCTAATGTACTCCCTCCTAGGGGTGTTCACTATTCGGATATAACCGGATTGTCCAATTGGACATTTTGGATCGGACTATTTGGATTGGTTATTTGGTTTTTTGGATCGGTTTGGACTTTAACCAAATTAATATTTCGGTTTTCGGATTGGATTTGGTTTCCGTTGTGAAAACCGGATTGTCCAAATAAACCAAATAGTAATATATATACCAATCTTTTTGGAGTTTTTAATGAAGTTGGTGTCAAGATTTTTGCATATATGATTGTAAATGTCACAAGCTATGAATTAGACTTGTTTTTATGTACAAAGTAGTTTATCATTTTTTAATTGTACATATCAAACTTAATACTCCATATTATTTATGTTATATACTTTTGTAGTATTTTGAAATTTTTTTAGAAAAACCAAACGGATAAAACCAAACCAACCAAATTGTTATTTGGTTCGGATCGGTTTGGTTTTCGAATTAGTTTGGACGGTTTGGTTTGAACTTTTAAAAACCGGACTTTATTTGGTTTCACCTATTTGGTTTGGATAAAACCAAACCGTCCAAACGAACACCCCTACTCCCTCCGTCCCACAAAAAACTTTATATTTCTCACTAAAATTTTGTCCCACAAAAAAGTTTACATTTCTCACATTTGATGGACTCCACATAATAAAATATTATTATTACTAAGAAATTCATCATTAATATCCACTAACTATCTTTCTCTCTCCAATCCAACCTTATATTTTAATCAAAAGTAATACTAGTGACCCCACCACTAACTATCACCTAAAATCTTGTGCCTAAGAGAAATGTAAACTTTTTTGTGGGACGGAGGGAGTATCATTTTACCAAAATCATATATTTTGCTTAGGTGGCACACGTTTTATATTGTATTGTGTCTGTGTGTTTATATAAATAATTTGGCTTATATATAAATATAAAACAGAACAGGAACGAAATATACTTGAAGAATTTACAAATTATAAGGCAATAGTTTGAACATATTTTAATGGAACAAGAGTATCTTCAGCTCCTGCAATAACCATAACTGGTGTGTCTTCAACTGATTTCACCAATATCGATTCATTTTGTTCTGATAAAACTGTGTCAGATGATAATTTACCGATTTCATATAATGCTTCATCCAAACCTTCTACACATAGTGGGGCCTACATTATGTAAAAACAATACTTAGATGGCTGTGAAAAGTAGAGGTGGAGATATATCGACCCGTTTACTTGTGAACGGGTTGATTTGGGTTGTGTTTGATCATAAATGGGTCGAACAAAAAGAAATTTAAAATGGTAGCTATGAGATGATTGAAAAGTTGAGGTGGCAATTTGGACCCATTTACTTGTAGATGGGTCGATTTGGGTTGTGCTTTATCTCAAACGGGGCTAACAAAAAATAGCTAGAATGGTAGCTATCAGATGAAGGTGAAAAGTTGAGGTAGCAATTTTGACCCTTTTGCTTGTGAACAAGTTGTTTCGGGCCTTGATTTTATCTCAAATGGACCAGACAAAAAATAACTAAAATGGGAGCGGGTCAAACTAAGGATGTAAACGAGTCATTTTACAGGCACACAAACTCATAAAAAGTTACTTTTTTTATTTTTATTTTCTATATTTAATATTATATTACTATTTTCTTATAAATTATAATCATAATTAACACAATTATGATTTTTTAGAAATGGACATAATTGTGTTTGCAAGTCCACCCAACTCATTGATGTGTATATGTATGTGTATCTATATGTACATGCATATGTATATATACCTTGTAGAGGCTTACGACATTTGTTGTTAGCATCATTCCATAAACGACTTGACAAATGTTTCTCCCCTAAAGATGTACGTATCAGTATTCTAGCTAACCAAGGAACCACTTCTCGCAACAAACTGTCAATAAAACTATCCCTTTAAATTCTACATGAAAAATATTTGATTCGTATTAAATCTTTCTAGTTAAAAATTTTTTGAATAAATAAATAAAAGGATTTAGTGGAAAAATATCATCCCTCAAATAAAAATAGAAAAACGATATATTGAAACTTTTCTTTTTTGTCATTGTCACATGTGATTTGTGAATATGTGATAAAAGAGCAATTTGATTTGTGTTTTGAGAATCTCGAGGAGTATATTCAAGGGATAGAACGTTGCATGGTCTTCGTGGATGAACCTCCACCATCCCACTGCCCATCATTCAATCCCTTTCTATTACCAAAATATCAATCTTAATTTACACTTGGAAATATTCTCAACATTCTATGCAATAATTTAAACTTAAATTATTTATATATATATATATATTTACCAAGTTCATTCTCGGGCTAAAAAATGAGTTCGAAATCAATGAGTTATAATGCACATACGACAGTGTTAAGAGTTGGATTCGAAAATAATGTTATTGGTTGGCTTATTTGAATTGATTTTTGACATATCTTTAAGTTAAATATATGAAATGAAAACAAATTTACTGTTGAATAACAAATAGTTCTTCGCTTTCCAAGATCATATTTAATGAATTATTCATAGATAAGATGCTCTAAAAAACTATGATGCCAATTTCTACTTGGCACAACTGCTTCTTAATTTTGAAAATAACAACTTATCACATGATTTTTTTTGGTCTAAGATAGCACACTCTATTCTATTTCATTTTAATATTCATTAAATATGGATATTCTATGAAGTCCCCTACCTACCGCATCCATTATACAATATTATTAAATAATCATATCATATTACTTTACAGAAAATAGCCATCACACCACATCCATCCATGTGTGAAGAGGCCACCAAATCAATACAAAAGTCACACAAATACACCGCCATATCCCGTGCTCAATTATTGTCATGGCCACTTTTCTCCAATGAAAATCCCTTACGCCGTGGGGGGATATAGCACCTAAGCTTCGAGTTGTAGTCGAACTACACACACCGCATAACCTTAGGTAAATTAAACTTATTTGTAACAATTAAATAAATCTTAGATGGAACTTTTATGAATATAAATTTATAATTTTTGAGACATAATATTATAATGAGTATTATATTATATTAAATGGGTAGTTAGTAAGTGATGTGTCTCACATCTTTTGAATAAGGTGAGATTAATAGTGTTTAAAAGTAAAAGTAAAGATAAATGTGACATTTTATTGTATTAAATAAGATAGTTAGTGGGTGTGACACTCGCTACATTTACCGATTAATGTAAATTATAAAAGTGAATCACTTATGTTGATACATCAACAAATAAAAAAAATACTTCCTCCGTTTCAAAATAAGTGATACAAATTAGAGTTTGCGGTTTTTGAGGCAAATATATGATAATGAAGGTTAATTAGATTAAATTTAATAGTTAGTGGATAATGGATCCCACATATATTGATTAAAGTGAATTTAATGATGACGTTTAAAAGTAAAAGTAAGAGTAAACGTGTATTTTCACTTTATTAAAAGAGATAGTTAGTGGGTGTGGTCCTCACTACCTTTTACCAAATATGATAAGTTTTCAAAGTGTATCACTTATTTTAAAACACCCAAAAATGGAAATTGCATTACATATTTTGAAACGAAAGAAGTATCTTATTTTGAATCTAAGAGTAGATGATTAGAGCATAAGGTGCAGTCTCTACTCTTTACACAAGGATAAGCTAAAACCATTTTTTCAATTCTAAATTCAATTTAAATCGAAACAATTTAGGGGGTGTTTGACTCAACGTAATCCTCCGTAATGTAATTCAATTCGGTGAGAATTGAATTCGGTTGTAATTGAATACGGTTATGCGTTTGACTACAGAAATTTTAAGTTGGAATTCAATTCAATACTTATGCATTTTTTAAAAAAATTTAGATTCTTTTTTTAAATTTTATTATTTATTATTTATTTTTCTAATTTATTTTTATTTTTTTATTTTTTTTTAATTTTTAAACTTTTTTTAAAAATTTTTAAAATTTTTAAAATTTTTTTTTATATATTTTTTTTGAATGATTTTAAAATCTGAAACATATAAAATATTCAAATTTATTAGTTCACTAAACGGACCGTAGTTGAATTCATAGGGTGTTGGGACGAAATTCAATTACAACGAATATCGTAATTCGAAATTACGTCGTAATTGAATTACGAAAAATAAGTTTATCCAAACATCCCTACATAATGTAATTGAATTAAATTACGAAGGATTACGAAGACTACGTCAAAACAAACACCCCTACTTTGGTGATTGACATAAACGTAGTTGCGTCTCTGTATGTTATCTTCTTATTATTTTATGGGTTTTGTTAATGACAGCCCTTAGGATTGTCTCTAATATGCATAAAGTGATTGTACATTCATTAATAAAGTAGTGTTCCTAAAATTCAGAGGTGGTTTTTATATTACAAGCAAAACTTCTGAGTATCCTGACTCTGCAATTCCATATTGCAATTCCATATTTGTCTTCTTTTAAACCAAAGGTTTTAGGTTTTATTATTATTTTCTTACATAAACCTTTATTTTTCTTTAAGCAATTTGCACTCCTTCACATTATCTTCCTTCACATCTCTCTCCCTCTTTCCAATTTCATGTTCTTATCTTATCAGTTTCTTGAATTCATCAAGAACTGAAAGAAAAAGACATACAAAAAGGAGAGAATTTGTGAAAAGATACAGCAAAAATGGAAGGTGTCCTTCAAACAAAAGGCATTTTATCCCTTCCTTCAAACCCACAAACCAAAATTTTCCTCAACAACAAACCAATTCATCAATCTTTAAGGCAAAGATTCAATCTTTCCACCATAAAACCCAAACCCTCAAATGGGTTTTCTATAAATCTTGATGGGTCAAAAAAATTCGGTTCAATTTCCGGTTTATTTAGTTCTCAAAAACCAAAACCTTTTCATGTTTGTAAAGCTTCCGCCGCCGCCGCAGGCGGCGGCGCCGCCGGTGAATTGGAGGCTGAGCCGAATAAGTTCATGGGTATTGAAGTTTTAACCCTAAAAAAGATTGTACCTTTAGGGTTAATGTTTTTTTGTATTCTTTTTAATTATACAATTCTTAGGGATACAAAAGATGTATTAGTGGTAACAGCTAAAGGTTCAAGTGCTGAAATTATACCGTTCTTGAAAACTTGGGTTAATTTGCCAATGGCGATTGGATTTATGATTTTATATACAAAATTAGCAAATGTTTTATCAAAAAAGGCACTGTTTTACAGTGTAATTCTTCCGTTTATCGCGTTTTTCGGGGCATTCGGGTTTGTTTTGTATCCGTTAAGCGGTTATTTTCATCCAACTGCATTTGCTGATAAACTTCTTGAATTATTGGGACCTCGATTTCTCGGACCACTTGCAATTATGAGAATTTGGAGTTTTTGTTTGTTTTATGTGATGGCTGAGCTTTGGGGAAGTGTGGTTGTTTCGGTTTTGTTTTGGGGATTTGCTAATCAGGTATATAATGTTTTTTTAAATCTTTTTATATGTGTTCTTTTAGTTATTAAGTATTTAAGTTTGTATTGATTGGTATTGGATTGTGTATCTGAGATAAGAACTTGTTGTGTTGTGGATGAATATTTGAAATGTGAACTGGTTTTTAGTGTTTTTAGATATAAAATTTGTGTTTTTGAGTGTTGTAATGTTGTGAAATTCGTTTAAATTGTGATTCTGGTTGAATTTAGTTATTTTAGATGATGTATATATATATACAATATATTAATGTGTATGTCTCTATGTGTGTATATATATATATATATATATATATATATATATATATACACATATATATATATACTTTTTTGAATTGATGTTTGTAATTGTTTGATGTAGATAACAACAGTTGAAGAAGCCAAAAAGTTCTATCCATTATTCGGGCTGGGAGCCAATGTTGCCCTAATTTTCTCGGGGCGTACGGTGAAATACTTTTCGAATATGAGGAAGCATTTGGGCCCGGGAGTGGACGGATGGGCCATTTCTTTAAAATACATGATGAGTATTGTTGTGTTAATGGGCCTAGCAATTTGTGGGCTTTATTGGTGGGTCAATACATTTGTTCCTCTTCCTACCCGTAGCAAGAAGAAGAAGGTAACATCTTCAATTTATTATTATTTGTTTTTTGTTTTCTTATTAAAAAATTCTGGGTATTATTTTAAATTCTTGTATTGCAGGAGAAACCGAATATGACGACAATGGAGAGTTTGAAATTCTTGGCATCATCACCATACATTAGGGATTTGGCCACTTTGGTTGTTGCATATGGAATTAGTATTAATCTTGTTGAGGTTACATGGAAATCCAAGCTTAAAGCACAGGTAAAATATCCATATAATGTTTTTTAATAATTAAAAATGACAAATAAATTGCGGGTCGATGACAATTCTACACAAATAACCCTTGTATTTTTGAAAACAAAATATATTCTTTGAGACATATAGAAAGTTGACGTATCAATTTTTAATTTCGACCCGTTTACTTACATATGGTTGATTTGGATTTTGTGTCAAACGGGTAAAAAAATCATATATTTTTTAATTAGATGCAATTTTAACCCATTTATATCAAAACGGGTCAATTCAAATTTATGTTACCAGGTCAAGCATGTAAAAATAATCTTTTTTAGTAAGATTATTTGATAATCATTTATAATACACTAAATATTGACTGGTTGACCAAACCCAGCTCAACCCGTTTCAAAATTACCCATTTTTTACCTAACCTTTTTTTTTACAGTTTCCTAGCCCGAATGAATACTCATCTTTCATGGGCGACTTCTCAACTGCAACGGGTATAGCAACATTCACAATGATGTTATTAAGTCAATGGATATTCAACAAATACGGTTGGGGCGTTGCTGCTAAAATCACACCAACTGTTTTACTGTTAACGGGTGTCGGCTTCTTTTCTTTGATTTTATTTGGTGATCCTCTCGGGCCGGGCCTCATGAAATTTGGAATTACTCCACTTTTAGCAGCCGTTTATGTTGGTGCAATGCAAAATATCTTTAGTAAAAGTGCAAAATATAGTTTGTTTGATCCGTGCAAGGAAATGGCTTATATTCCATTGGATGAAGACACCAAGGTAAAAAAAATATATTTTATTATATTTTTAATTAAAGGGAAAATTTCTTTTACATCCTTGCAAAAATTATAAATTGTTTTTATATCCTTTTAAACTTTTTAAATTATCTCTATATCCTTCTAAACTTTTTAATTAGCTTCATATCCTTCCAAACCTTTAAAACTCTCTTTTATTTCTAAAAATCTATTCTTTTATTTATTAAATCATTATAATATCAATAATCATTATTATCAACAAAACAAAAAAAAATTATTTAGAATACATACTTCATATTTGATAATAATGATTATTGATATTATAATGATTTAATAAATCAAAAAATAGGTTTTTGGATATAAAAGAGAGTTTTAAAGGCTTAGAAGGATATGAAGCTAATTAAAAAGTTTAGAAGGATATAAAGATAATTTTAAAAAGTTTGAAAGGATTTAAAAACAATTTATAATCTGTACAAGGACATAAAAGAAAATATATTTTTAATTAAATATTTGACTAGTCTTATTTTACTTAATTTAGGTCAAAGGTAAGGCGGCAATCGATGTGGTATGCAACCCGTTGGGGAAATCGGGTGGAGCCCTAATTCAACAATTCATGATTTTAACATTCGGGTCACTTGCAAACTCAACACCGTATCTAGGTGGCATACTTTTGGTGATTGTGGTTGCATGGTTAGGTGCCGCCAAATCATTGGACAAACAATTTACTGCTTTAAGACAAGAGGAAGAACTTGAAAAAGAAATGGAAAGAAATTCGGTCAAAATCCCAATTGTTTCTTCAAATGTTGACTCAAACGGGTCAATGGGGAGTGATTCGAACAATACTACTAGCTCGACTGAAACGAGCTTTCCTAGAAACGCGTGAAGTTAAAATTTTCATGGTTTTTTAGGGGTTTAGGGTAAAGATTGAAACTTTTGGGATGTTTTTGAAGTTTTGTTTGTTGTTTTGAGTAGAATAATGAGAGCTAAGGCAAACATGTTGCTTACTTTTGAAGTCTTTAGTTGAAAGTCTTTTAAGTTCATGGAAATGAATATTTTTGTTTGTTATGTTTATGTTTTATTGTTTAAAAGCATTTTGATGTCCGGACTGCGAACCCATGAAAAGGTTTCGACCTGACTGAGGACTGAACCGAGAGACTTTTCTGGTTTTTTTTTTCTATTTTTTTTGGTTTTGGACCGGACTGGGAATTAATTTTGCTTGAAAATTCAAAGGAGAACCGGTTTGGTTTTGCATTGAAATTCAAACCAAGAACCAAACTGATATAGCTTGATTCAATCCAATGATATTTGATCCAAGGATTTCAGACTATTCTTGGTCTAGTAACATAAAAACTGAAAAAGAACACTTGATCAATGTTGTTCAATTTATACACAATATGAGCAATACAACAAACCGTTATTGGTAGAACCAAACATTAAAAAACCAAGCAATCAAAACACACACACACACACACACACACACACACACACTAGTTTCACACATTTATTGACACTATAAAGAATACCAACACACACAAACATATTATCACACTACTGCAACTAACAATTGCAAAACTTATATCTTAACAGCTTTCTTGATCACCTTAAATGAAGACTTAATAAAACCATTATTATTTCCTCCATGATTTTCAACATCATCATCATTATCACTAATTACCACCGGCTTTCTTCGCATGCAATCAACGCCTTTTTTCATGCCTAAAATAATTGATGGTGAAGATGGAATCCGTCTCAAAATCCTCGCACTCTCACTCCTTGCAATTTCCTTAAATTTTCCAATTTTTTCACTTCTTTCTTTAACTTCAAAACTTTTTCTCCTACAAATTTTACCCGATTTTTCGCACTCCGATTCACCAACGTTACTTTTCCTCAAAAACGGCTTGTAAGTTTTTTCGGGTATTTCTTTTGCTGACGTGTCGCACTCCAATTGGCCAACACTGCTTCTTCTTGGTATTATTTTGTAAGGTGGGTTTTTCAAGATTGTTTTTTCGGGTTGTTCTTCAACTTCAACAATTTCAGGTATTTCATTTTTCAAGATTTCTTTCTGGGGATACTTTAAATTCATCTTTTTTATGATTTCTTCAGTCTTTTTAGCATAAAGGTCGTTACTTTGACCGTTTTGGTCAATACCCTCGTCTTGCAATAGCATTTGTAGCCATTTTTCAACGTTCCCTTTTCCACGTTGTTTTCTACTTTCTTCATCTTCATCTTCATATTCTCCTTCTAATTCATCATCAATTGGAAACCGAATATCATATGCAATCCCGTTTTCTTCCATTCTTATTTGTTGAATCTTTTTACCATTTTCAATATCATTTTCTATCTCATTTTCTTCTACGGATGCTTTATGTTCTTCTTCCAAAAATACCCTTAATTGTTTGTGTTCAGAATTGACACATGGCAAGTATAAAAGGGTATTTTCATCTTTTTCTTCCTCAATAGTTGGTTTTTCGGTTGGTTTGCTTTCGGGTTGTTGATATAAGACCATTTGATCACATAAAATATCATCATTTCTTGATCTTTTTCTTGTTTGGTCATGTTCGGGTCGAATTTGATTCTCGAGTTCATCTCGATGTTTAAATTTCTTGTGGAGTTCTCTTTCTGATGAGTCACACATTGCTTTTTGAGCTTCGAGTCTTGCCATTAGTGAATTACTTGCTGCTTGATTTAATCTTGCTTGTTCTTTATAAATCACACTCCTAAAATAAATAAAAAGATTTTAGTAATTATTTTTTATTTAATTCTAAACATTTATGGGTGAAACGGGTAAAACTAGAGATGGTAGTCCATTTACTTTTCAGAATGGGTCGATTAGGATGGATTTTGTCTCAAACGGGTCAAATAAAAAATTGAAATTTTTAAAGAAATTAAAACTTTTGGAGAGAAAGTGCACAAAGAATTCAAATTTTTGGAGAAAAAGTTATTCGGGTCAACCCAGCCTGCCCAACCCATACCACATTTTTACCCGTATTTGACCCATTACCAAACTCATTGAGAATCTTACTGGTGCATAGCATCTCTGATCATCTTCTCCAACATTCCTTTATACGACGATTGTGCTTCTGCTAAACGTCTGCATTTTTCTGCACGCCTTCTTTTTTTAATCAAAACTAATTCCAATTCTTGAATTGAAACTCGTTCGTCGTCATTTTTTTGTTTCAGTTCAATCATTTCTTCATCTAATTTCTCAATTTCTGTTTGTTTCTTTGCGGTTTCTTCTTTTTGTCTCAGTGAATCCCGAGATATAACAAGAGCTTGATACGGGTTTTTAACTTCGTCTGGAATTTCATTTTCTTTTGAGATACTTTGTCTTGATTTTCTTGTAGCTGTTACAGGACAAAAAGAACAGAGTTTGATAATGTTGAATTTGGGTCGATTAGAGATATGCTTTATTAACAGGTAAATTAAAAAAAATTAGCTTAAAAGGAAACGGGTCAATGGGAATGAAATAAAACCTTCTAAGTCATTTTATACAGAAAAAAGTTGATTTCAATTGAAACAAAATGTTTTAATTTTGATCAATAAATTTAAAACGTATTCGCAATTGTAAATAAGATTTATGAATTTAGTTAAATATAGTTTTGGGTCAACCGAACTCATTTTGACCCGTACCAAAGAACTACCCATTACACTCCCAGCCCACCCAATTTTTTTATTTTTTATTTCAGTTTCATATTAGTTTACCTATAGGAGAATTTGTAGTATGTCTTCTATTAGTATCAACTGACTGCAAAGCTAATATTGCATCATTTGATTCTTTTCTAGACACAACAATAGCAGCTGGAGCAAGCCCTATTTTTTTCATTGATTCATTAAACGGTTGTGGAAAACAATGTGAATCAACCGTTTGTGAATCATTAAGTTCTTCACATTCACCGTTGCTAAATAACAAATAAAATCCCCTTTGCCTGCATATTAAAAGAAAAAGAAAAAGATTTATTATAAGAAAAGGAAAATGCAAGACTAGATGTGACATAATGGGCAGGTAATGGGTCAAAATTTGTAGCTTTTTGGTATGGGTCAAGTTGACTTTAAATACTTTCTCTGCAAAAAGTTCAATCTTATCTAATTTTTACAAATAATTAGTGTGTCAAATATAGTTATAATTTTTCTTATTCCAACGATGATATAGTTTTTTGAAATAAATGATTTAGTATGTTTTATGCATTAAAAATATACTTTGGGCAACTTTTTACCCGTTTGACCCATTTGACCCGTTATAGATATAAATTAATCCGGATTAACCAATTAATAAGTAAACAGGTCAAAATTGACATGATTTGTAGAATGTTTCACCTGAAATCCGAATTTGAAGAAGCAAAGATAGACAAGAATTGGTTAACCGATATTCCAACTTGCAGGTCCCACCATGGAACCAAAAACTCGAGCTTGTTATGCTTTTTCTTGCATACTTGCCATTGTAACAACCTTAGATTACTTGAAACAGTTAATCCTCCCCCTGAAATCCATCAACAAATTATAAATCATACACAAATCTGTTCAAAGTGTATATAGATAAATTGCATGTGTTAAGTATGATTATAAAGTCTAACTTGTTTGAAATTAAAACAATTTAGGAGATTGAAAATAGCCCGAATTTTGACCGGTTCGCCCGTTTCATTTATGGTGTGTACTTGACCAAATCAACCCATTTTTAAAGTAAACGGATTGAAAATATTTATATACATAATGTTTAGAGATATTAGATTACTTGAACAAGGGAACCAATGGTCAATATCCCAAGCAAGAGGAGAATCAGAATCAGCATGAAAATACAGAACATTGCCATACGGGTCAACTCTAAATGTTTCAGGGTCAAAGCCAGCATTCCTGAAATGTGACACAATAAATTAACTGTTAAAACTCAAAATCCTTTTTATTAAATACAAATATAGTGAAAAAAAGGTAAATGTATTGAAAAAAGCAATATACTTTAAGGGGTGGTCCGTTAGTTGTTATACTAAATACAAGTTTTTTATCCAAATTATTTTTGTAATTGTAGGGTAAGAAGTGAACGTAAAAAATAATAATAATGACAATATAGAGCAAAAAAATATTATCTTTTATTACCAGACATGGACGAAAAGGGTCAAAACTTGTAATTACCAAAACTGACCTTATAAAGTTATATATTGCTATTTTGTGACATTTTCCCAATTTTAAATTAGTGAACATTAAATGGTTAATTACCCAAGATGGTTGAGCTGCTTCCATAATAAGGTTACAAAAATCTTCGGTCTTGTAGATGGTTTTGCTTTCAAATCTATAATTGGAAATATTCCGTCTAGCTCCCGCGCTCTCGAGGCCTAGAAAAACCGTATAAATATATAAGCTTTTTGTACAAATTATACTAATAATTAAAGTAAATTAATAAAAAAATTAACTTTCTTATGTTTTTAACTTCATTTTAATGGTACTTAAACCAAAAGAGTCTGTAAGTTGTAATGATAATTTTATAGAGCATATATTGTTACATTCTTGACTGTAAGGTTCAGAAAACATGAACACAGAAACGAATCCTTAAAAGCTAGAATTTTCATTCCAGATCATAATTCACGAATTGGAAATCCAGATTAAAGCTTTTCATTGTTACGCGTACACAATCTAAACAGACTAAAAAAATGGAATTTTTTCAACAATTTGGAATTCGATTAACCAGAACGAAGCCCTAAACCCAACAATTTTCAAATCAAAAGTGTTTTAGATAACGAATCGAATTCCAAATTAAGGCGTTTTTCATAGTTACAAGTACACAATCAACAGAGAGTAAAAAATAGAAATTTCCACCAATTGAGCAGGAAAACAGACCCTATAACCTATTTTTTTTTTCAAAATCAGAGGTGTTTCAGGTAAATCGAATTCCAAATTAGGGCTTAATAGTTACGATTACACAATCTACGAACAGAATAACGAAGATCACCATTTACCTGTTGCGATTGTAGTGCATATGGAGTGAAAGTAAAAGGAGGGCCATGTGAGTACGGACCAAAACCTCGATCTCTACAAATTTTAGCATAAGCTTTTGGGTAACCGAGACCTTCATCGACTCTTAATTCATCTGCAGAAAACATCAAATCATCCGCCATTTTTAGGTGATTGAGAAAGAATTTTTGGGTTGTGATCTTTAAGCTGAGAAAAATACAGAGGGATAATGGGGGTGTTTTGTTGAAGAAGAATGTAACGGTCGAATTGGTGGCTGGATTGTGTAAATTGAATTTGGGGGCTTGCCATGCTGGCAAGCATAACGGCTCAATTCTAGGATTATTTATGATTACTTGAATGACCAAGATGCTCATTGGATTTGGTAATTTGAAAATTTCATCACTGTAATTAAATAACTTTATAATTAATGGGTTTTGTTAACGACAGCCCTTAGGGCTGTCACTAACATGCATAAAAAGCTTGTACATTAATTAAAAAAGTAATATTCTTAAAATTCATGAGGGTTGTTTTTTGTTATTTTACCTTTTTAATGACAGCCCTAAGGGCTGTCATTATCATTTTCCATAATTAATAGATGACGTATTAATTTCTTCTTTGCAAATAAATACTTCTTTAAATCTGTATTCAGTAAATCACATATATTGTTAAGTTTAACGATCTAATTTGAAAAAAAAAAAAAAAAAAAACTCAAATTTTTGAGCTAATTCTATTTAGGAAAGAGGCATAAAATTCTTACAAAATAAGTGATAATGTAGTGGTAAGAGTTTTTAAATAATTTTACAGTGATTTCAGATTTGATCATTTTATTGGTAAACATTTAACATATAATTATGAAAATATTCGAAAACATAGTTAGGTTGCTTACATCACGAACAATGTTTACTCACCCCATAATAGCTCATTATAACGTGAAAACCTTTTTAAATGATAATTTTACCCAAGCATTTTAATTTTTACATGAGCTTGCAAGTTTTTATAACTAATAACTTTTAAGCTATAAGCACATCAAATCTTTACTATATTATAAAGAGTTTACCCCTTTCATAATTAAATTCAGCCAACACACTTGCTAATTATGGAATTAATTACCTTTTGGAAAAAAGAATCATTTTACAGAGATTCCAGATTTGATCATTTTATTGGTAAACATTTAACACATAATTATGAAAATATTCGAAAACATAGTTAGGTTGCTTACATCACGAACAATGTTTACCCACCCCATAATAGCTCATTATAACGTGAAAACCTTTTTAAATGATAATTTTACCCAAGCATTTTAATTTTTACATGAGCTTGCAAGTTTTTTATAACTAATAACTTTTAAGCTATAAGCACATCAAATCTTTACTATATTATAAAGAGTTTACCCCTTTCATAATTAAATTCAGCCAACACACTTGCTAATTATGGAATTAATTACCTTTTGGAAAAAAGAATCACCAGCCAAGAATCGAACCCAACCCACCACCTGCTCACACATGACACAACCGCTAGGACAAGCCTGCTGCTACGTTCTATATCCAAACCTTAATTACACATGCTACAAACAAACGGGGTAAGCCCACCAGTGATAAAAAAACCCTTTGGCCCATCTGCTCAAAACCCTTGGCCCGTCCCCTTTAATTTGTTCGTGATCCATATCCGCCTTCAACACAACGTCTGTTCGTTCACCGGGACTCTTCGTTTCAGTTCCATCTGTTCGTTTCAGCCTCTCGATTCTTGAACCATGATGGTTATCCTTATGCAAGTCACTATAAATACAACATATGGTTTCTCCAATTTCATATGCCGCTCAACCTACTTATAATTCAGGTAAAAATTATATACGCTAATTGATTCAATTTCATTTACGATGACTAATGTTTTTTTTATGCTTCCAATATTAACCAAAATGCTCAGATCTTGGTTATAACTATGGTGTGATACTGATTACGAAAGGACTTGTTGATTTTATTCTCGAGGTAACGACATTTCATTTGTAATAGAGTTTTTCTTTGTAATGTTATGATTATGATTCATGGTTTAATGCTTTTATAGAAGCAACAACTTATTGCTGAATTGAATGAAATTCTGGCCCATGAAATTGTAGACGAAAGTGGAGGTTTGAGACAGAAACTTGTTCCACAATCTCTGCAGTTTTTTAAGTTGCTTCCTCCAGCAATTCAAGATCAATTGTTGCTTGAAAGAAATCCCCTTAGAAATGTCCAGGTATTATTATTATTAAAAAAAGATTCTTTATTAATCAATGTTCATGTTATGAATTTGCATGACTCTGGGTTTCCAAAATAAAAAGCAGAGAAAATACTTATTCAAATGGTCAAAAGTGAATTAGAGCAGAAGAAACAAGCTGGTCAGTATTGGAATCAATTTAAAGGCCAGTCCCACTTTTGAACTTTTTCATACAAGTATTTTGAACAAATTTTGATGATCTAATTTGGGATGTAAATGGTCAGATATAAAGGAATATGTGGTGTGTTTATACAATACCAGGTACCAAAACTGCCTGACTTGTTATCAAGATTGAAGTAACGAAAGACCAAATCTCAAGTCAAAAGTTCAACCACTATACCATTTCTTTTATGCACGTAGCGACAGTTAGCAGTTAGCACAAGTAGTTTTTCATCTCGTTTACCTTTCTTGTTCCTAAAGATTAGGATTTGCATTGTTTCTTTTTCTTATTTAAATGTAAGTTTGTCAACAAATGAAATTAGAAAATTAGAAAATTGCTCCAAGTTTGTTTAGTGTTATGCATTGGGTTATAGGTGCTGGAACTTTAATTCAACATCAAGAGTGAACTCTTTGAAAAATATGATTCACATTCTATAAACAAGTTTTTGTCAATTAAAATTACAAAGTTTCGCGGAAAAATAAATTGAAAAGCAGTAGTTGTTGCTTTTGCAAGCAGGTTTGGTTGTCTTTTCTCTTTCTATTGCTTGCAGTTATCTTGTGGCAAAGAAGCTATGTTAAATTTGAAATATTTGCATATAATTCCAAGAAATTGTAAGCTAAAATTTTAAAGATACGCATGTTTGACATAAAAAGTCAAACTTTATTAATACCATGCATTTCTAATTCAAATTAACTAATAAAGGGACATACAAGGAGGTCTAATGAGTTTAGATAACTTAATAAGCTTCACATTCAAATAACTTCAATATCCAACCCTTAATTTCAACTCAACAATAAAAATTCTTGGAACAGTTGGATTTCGTAAAGTTTACAATTGAAAATTAGGTGAGTGAATTTTTGTTGCAGTCAAACATTCGAAAGAAATTATTCTGACATGTTATAAGCAATGCATAAAATAATAAGAAAATTAAATACTATCAACCATGGTGCATTGGTGCAGCGTACAATTTTTTGTGGAAACAACATGTAACCGAACTACATTTGCTTCGCAAAATATAGTTACAGGGTACCCGTCGCCACATTGCGCGGGTACCTGCTAGTAAGCTAAAACGAATGTGGTTGGGTTAATCGCTCAAAACTCTGCCTTTCTCGACTTTATGTATTTAGTATCATTAGGAACACTTATGGTTGCAATCAACCAATTTTTATTACTCACTTCATCTTTAAATAAACTTCTCATTTTTCTTTAAATCTTTGTGCTAGATAAACTTCTCACTTCTTCAATTTGATAAGTTTCACTTAATAAAATAATTTTGAAATGTACTAAATACATCAAGTCTAGAAAGACAAATGAGAAGTTTATTTGGGATGAAAGAAGTAGAAGATATGCTTATATTATCTTATTATCCCGTAACAATTTTGAAATTACACATCTATAATATGCATCCAGCTTCCAATTAATATGAATACAACCCTAGAAAGAATAACGACATTGTCAAGCACAGAAGTACACATTTGTTACGGGATTACCAATTCATGATCTAATTACTATTAGTAAATAATTATAGTAGAATATCATTGTAATTAATGTATTTATCTTCTCCTCTTTAATAGGAGAATATGTTGTAATCTGCATTATATAAATCGTAATCACCTCACTAATTTGGTAGAGGTTTTGATCATATTCCTCATATGGTATCAGCCTATTTTCTCTCCCCCACAAAAATTTCTCTCCTTCGTTCCTGGTAAACCCTACTGCCGCCGTTTTCCCCGTTTTCCCCATGGTAAACCCTACCCGCAACCTGCCTCGGACCCACAATCTGGACCGCACCCACAACCTGCCCCGGACCCGCAACCTAGTACTCCCCGCAGCCTGCCCCGGACCCGCAACCCGCTACCCATCCACAACCTTCCCCAAACCCGGCCCAACTACCCAATTTTCCTCAACCCGATCCACCTACTCACCATATACCTTCTCACTAAATGCAAACTCGCTCTAAATCTGGTATTTTCAAACCCAAACATATATCGAATTTTGCCTCTCTCCATACATATCCACTTCACTCAGCCTTAACCGCCATAGTTGAACCACAAAATTTTAAGAGTGCTTCCAAAGACTCTAAATGGATGGATGCCATGCTCGAGGAACTCACCGCCCTTCATAAAAACAACACTTGGACGCTAGTTCCTCGACCTCAATCTACAAATATTGTAGGTTCTAAATGGGTATATCGTGTGAAATATAAGTCGGATGGTACGGTTGAACGTTTTAAAGCACGGCTTGTTGCTCAAGGTTATACTCAAGTACCGGGACTTGATTTTTCTCACACCTTTAGTCCCGTTGTCAAAGCAACAACTGTTCGTATTGTTCTTTCCTTAGCCGTCTCCAATGATTGGAAGCTACATCAACTTGATGTTAAAAATGCTTTTCTTAATGGGAACTTAAATGAAACTGTCTTCATGGAACAACCTCCGGGATTTGCAAATCCCCAATATCCATCACACGTGTGCAAATTATCAAAGGCACTTTATGGTTTAAAACAAGCTCCACGAGCTTGGTTTCATAGATTGAGCACGTTTCTCGTTTCTTACGGATTTACTTGTAGCCGTGCTGACACCTCATTATTTATTTTTTGGGGCAAAAATTGCATCATGTATCTTCTTGTTTATGTTGATGATCTTATTCTCACATGGAATGATGAAGTTGCGATTCAATCATTCATTAATCGGCTCAACAATGAATTTGCCATCAAAGACTTAGGTGACTTGAATTATTTTTTAGGTCTTGAGGTGGCTCATACATGTGACGGTTTATTCTTGACACAATCAAATTACGCTATGGACATTCTCAAACGTGCCAAACTTGTCGATGTCAAGCGTGCTACAACTCCACTGTCACCTCACATTTCATTCACGATGGATGGTACTCCCTTTTTCGATCCAACGGAATACCGATCCTTAGTTGGTGCACTTCAATACTTGACAATCACTAGACCCGATATCTCTTAGGCAGTGAATCAAGTCTCTCAGTTCTTGCAAAAGCCAACTATTGATCATTATTTATCGGTCAAGCGGAATTTACGTTATGTCAAAGGTACCATTTCATACGGCCTAACGTTTCGTCATCCCTCGAAATATAATATTATTGGTTACTCGGATGCCGACCAGGCTCGTTGTCTTGATACAAGGCGATCCACCTATGGTTACTCGATTTATTTGGGTGGAAATCTCGTCTCATGGAGTGCAAAGAAGCAGCCAACCGTTTCACGATCCAGTTGCGAGTCTGAATATCGTGCCATGGCCAACACCGCTGCTGAACTCGTGTGGATCACGCACCTCTTGCAAGAACTGCGAGCACTCCCTTCGGACCGTCCTACACTACTTTGTGATAATAAAAGTGCAATTTTTATGACTCAAAATCCGGTTTCACATAAACGAGCTAAACATATCGATCTTGATTACCACTTTATACGTGAGCTAGTCAATTCTAACAAACTCATCACCAAGTTTGTTCCGACCAATCTTCAGGTGGCTGACATTTTTACAAAAGTCTTCCGCGCTCTCAATTTGAAGTTCTTCGTGCTAAATTACGACTTGGACCGCCACCGTTTCGATTGAAGGGGGATATTAGTAAATAATTATAGTAGAATATCATTGTAATTAATGTATTTATCTTCTCCTCTTTAATAGGAGAATATGTTGTAATCTGCATTATATAAATCGTAATCACCTCACTAATTTGGTAGAGATTTTGATCATATTCCTCATAATTACATACAAAAAAAAAAAAAAAAAAAACAAGCTTCAACATTTGATAATTAAATATTAGGGTGAGCATTTGGGCCGAAAAAACGGAACCGAACCAAAAACCAAAACTGAAAATATGTAATCGGTTCGGTTTTGTAAGTTTATGAATTATGATCTTCATTTTCGGTCCTATCGGATTCGATCTGGTTCGGTTATCGGATAGGGGTGAGCATTTGAGCTTAAAAAATCAAACCAAACTGAACCAAAAGCGAAAACATGTAATCTGTTTGGTTTTCGGTTTTGAAAATTCATCATTATCGGTTTCAGTCTTATTGGTTTCCTTTCGATTTGGTGCGATTTTTGGATCACACTCACCCCTATTGAACATAATGTCGGAGGTTACGAGTTCATTCTTCCCTGGATAAACATTAACAAATAACTTACGAAAGGTTCCAACAGTCACGTCAACAGTTATGCCACATACACAACGAACAAACTCAAACACCCTGGATCCCATCCGAGATACTTCTTTTATAAAAGAAAAAAGTTGCTCTAATATAAGTAACAAATCAAATACATAGATTTAACAACTATATATGCAAGCTCCCATTTACCTCCTTAACATATTTTAACTAGAAAACTTAACAAAGCATGATCATTTATGCTTATTATCTCTTTTGGAAATTTAAGGATCTAATACTATACGCAAATATGAATGCAAAAAATATAACAAACCCAATATGCACTCCCGCAATGACTCCTAGGAAATCATGCTTGAAACCAAAATACCGATCCAAGTATTCTCTCACGGTCTCGTTAGTTGTGAGTTCATCATCGAAATCCCCGAATTGTGATGCAATCATTCCATAGAGGGTCCAAGCCACGGGGTTACACCAATAATACCATCTCCACCATACCGGAATCCTCTGTTTAAAATAATTATATCAAAAGGTGCAATTATATATGATAATAATTATTCTGGGTTAGAATCCAATGAGAATTCAAAAATCAGTGAGGACTGTGATTCTGTGAGGACAATTCTTAACCAATTGTTTAAGAAAAATATTGGATCTTTATTTTTTCTTCATCGGGAAAAATTAAATCATTATCAGGAAATATGGATTATTATCAGGAAATTTTGGATCATAATCAAGAGATTTTAGATCATTATCCGTCCTCACCAAATATTGAGTCCTTACCCGATCTCACCTCTATAGATGTGACAATTTCTAATGATACTTGGTTTAATTACCATGTAAGGACAAAAAAAAAAAAATCCTCGATTACCAAAGTAGGCTACTAAAAACTTATAATTACTAAACACATGGCTTAAAAGGTTACAAGTATCAAAACAGGCCACCATCTAAATTATGTAACCATTTTATGATATTTGCCCATAGAAAGCTAAAGCTGAAACCAGTTAAACGTGTCGAAATCGCCCATAACGTATTTCTAATAATAGGTGATTTGTACCGCCAATTTTATCCGTACACATCTGATTTAGTTGCTTATTGACCAGTTTACCCATAATAAAATAATCAAGGACAACATATATTGGTAACACTAAATGGGTCAAAAATCAAAATTTGTGAATTTAGTGGTGCATGGATAAAAAAGGAGGTGCCCAATTCACCCTCCATTTCTTACTAACAAAACCTCGAAAACCTTTTGATCAAAATGTGAACGAAATTAAGAAATCTCTTATTTAAACAAACTGATTCAAAACTATATGAAATCGGATCTAAAAACAAACTCTTAAACAGAGTATCAACAAAAAACTAATCTCTCGTTATACAAAACTCTTAACAGAGTATAAGAAACTATCGATAGTTCTTCTAATCAGCAGAAATCAACAAACCCTAACTATGGGAGCACAAGATCTCGAGAGAGTGTTTGTTTGTATGAGTTGAAGTGTGTAAAAATTGTATGTCTCGATGTAGCACCGTATTGATTATATAACTTCTTTCCTGACTTTAAACATTTGGACCTTTAAGTTTAGAGCTCTTGCCAAACTGCACCCTTCAAGATGAATCCACTTGTAAAACTGCATCAACCTAAACCCTTAATAATAACAAAGAAAACAATACAACACCTCAAGTTAGAAACATCAGAGACTTCCAAACTAAGAGTGTACAATTATATTTATTTTAACACCCTCCCTCAATCTTAGTTTGGAATAAATCAAACAACCCCAATTTCGAACAAAGATATTTATGTTGAGAAAAGTTTAAACTTTTTGTAAAGATATCTGCAGTGTTGTTCAAAGATTCAATTTTAACAATATTTAATAACCCTGACAAAACCTTATCTCTAACAACATGATTATCTATATCTATATGTTTAGTACGTTCATGAAAAACAGGATTATGTGCAATTAAAATTGCAGATTTATTATCACAAAACATTTTCACTGGTAGATCAACATCCAGTTTTAAATCTGTAAGAATTTGCACAATCCAAATTATTTCAGAAGTTACAGCAACCATTGCTCTATATTCAGCCTCAGTGGAGGACCTCGAAACAGTAGGCTGCTTTTTGCTTTTCCAAGAGATCAAAGAATCTCCAAGAAAGACACAAAAACCAGTAACAGATCGTCTAGTAGTGACACATTTTGCCCAGTCAGAATCAACACAAGCTGAAAGATTTAAATGCGTACCTTTTGAAAGATGAATGCCCTTACCTGGAGAGCCTTTTAAATACTTTAACACTCGAATAGCAAGCTTCAAATGAGAATTTCTTGGAGCATGCATATACTGACTAAGACAATGAACTGAAAAACTTATATCTGGTCTAGTTAGAGTTAAGTATATTAGTTTTCCAATAAGTTTTTGATAATTTGAAATATTTTCAATAGGAGGATCGGAACTACCTCCTCTATCTGATATGACTAAGTTCATATCCATAGGAGTATTAATAGGTTTTGATGCTAACAATCCAAATTCATGAATTAAATCAATACAATATTTCCTTTGATTTAAACACACACCAATATTAGTATCCAAGACTTCAATTCCAAGGAAGTATTTTAACTTTCCAAGGTCTTTAATCATGAATTTTGAACTCAGAAACAATTTTACTTTATTAATTTCTTCCAAATCACTTCCAGTTAAAACTATGTCATCGACATAGACTAAAAGAGCAAGAAACACACCATCACAAGACCTGGTGAACAAAGAATAGCTACTTTTACTCTGCTTAAAGCCATACTCAACTAGAGCAGTGGAAAGCTTTTGGTTCCACTGTCTAGGAGCTTGCTTTAAGCCGTATAAGGACTTTATTAGTTTACAAACCCGAGTGTCATTTTTTGGAAAATAACCAGGGGGTAAAGTCATATAGACTTCCTCCTTTAATTCCCCGTAAAGAAACGCATTATTAACGTCCAACTGAAATAAAGACCATCCTTTGTTTACAGCTAAAGTAATTAGACTTCTAACCGTAACCATTTTAACCACGGGAGAAAATGTTTCATCAAAGTCAACACCCTCCCTTTGACTATAACCCTTAGCCACAAGCCTAGCCTTATATCTCTCAATTTCACCGTTGGATTTATATTTTATTTTGTAAACCCACTTACATCCTATAATAGCTTTTCTATTATAAGGTAAACTAGTTAATTCCCATGTACCATTTTTATACAAGGCCTCCATTTCATTATTCATAGCTTCTACCCAACTTTGGTGTTTAGAAGCTTCAAAATAAGTTTTTGGTTCAACAATTTTGTTTAAATTTGAAAGAAAGCACATTATTTCAGAATTAAAATTTGAGTAGTTAACTACTCTTTCCAAACCATATTTTACTTTTCCATCTAACACAAAATCAGTTAATCCTTTTGGTAAAGAAGAATTTCGAGTGGATCTTCTAACAGGAACATTTTCAGTGATATTACCCTCAGAACAGTTTTGTTCATTTTCCTCAAATGTTGCTGAGGTAGCAGTCTCATCGGTAGACTGATCGGGACTGCCAGGTGAATCTGCACCAGTAGAATGATCGAGACTGCCAGGTGAATCTGCACCTCTGCCATCATTGTTAGAAAGGCATCCTTCTATGTCATCATTGGGCATAGTAGTATCACTGTTCCCATCAGAATTAATATAAAAAAAAATTGTATGATCAACTTCGTTTAAAATTGTTTGTGAAGTTGTATCATTTTTAAAAGGAAATATGTTTTCGTAAAAAATTACATCTCTAGAAAAGAAAATAGATTTGTTTTCAAGACTATAAAGTTTATAACATTTTTTCAAATTTGAATATCCAATTAAAACACATTTTTCAGCTCTTTTTCCAAATTTATCGGTGTTATTTAAAACAGTTGCAAAACATAAACACCCAAAAACTCTCAAGTGATCGAGAGAGGGTTCAAAACTATGAATAAGCTCAAAAGGGGACTTGCCTTTTAAAACAGATGAAGGAATTCGATTTATCAAATAAGTAGCAGTCATAATGCATTCAGTCCACATATTTAATGGTATCCCTCCCTGAAACAAAAGTGACCTAGCTACATTCAGCAAGTGTCTGTGTTTTCGTTCAGCAATACCATTTTGCTGAGGTGTATACGGACAAGAAGTTTGGTGTATAATACCATTGAGATTTAAAAAAGTTTCAAACTGTTTGTTAATAAACTCCGTCCCATTATCACTTCTGAAAACCTTAATACGTTTACCAAACTGATTTTTAATTAACATGACAAAATTAGTTATATTTGAAAAAACTTCATCTTTGGTTTTTAACATAAACACCCAAACAGCCCTAGAAAAGTCATCAACAACAGTAAGAAAGTATTTGAAACCCTCCCTGCTACTAACTTTGTAAGGACCCCATAAATCCAAATGAACCAAATCACCTAGTTCCTTTGACTCGTGAGAGCTCAAAGGAAAAGGTTGCCTGGTTTGTTTTGATTTATGGCATACCTCACAAGGGGTAGAGGTGTCAACAGATTCCAATTTTAATTTTTGTTTAAGAACATCTAAAACAGGGTCAGCTGGATGTCCAAGTCTAGAATGCCATATATGTTTTGACAAACAACAAGTGGTAATGTTAAAATTAAGCAAATCAATTTTACCTGGTTTAAGAAAATACAGCCCATCCTTTTCATTACCAATCCCCACATTTTTCATATTTTTCGAATCATGTATATAACACTTTGAGTCATCAAAACCAACAAATAGTTTACTATCCCTAGACAATTTATGAACAGAGAGAAGATTAACACAGTACTCTGGAACAACTAATACGTCATAAAGGGTAAGACAATTAGTTAATTTTAAATTTCCAATTTTCCTTATTAACGCAGATGTTCCATTTGGATGATTTACGGTTAAGTTTAGATCAGAGACATCTATAGTGTTAATAAGATTTAGTTCAGACAAAGTCATGTATTGGTTTGCTCCAGAATCAATAATCCAATCAACCTTACTTAGACTTTTATCAATACTGCTATGTGAATTAAAGAAACTAGATTTTAGAAAAGCACCTGACATGTTCGCATGAACATTTTCAGGAGTAGATTTTTCATTCAACATACCAATAAGCCTTTGAACCTGTTCATTAGTAAACTGCATAGAGGGACTAGATTCAACCTTGTCAGAAACAGAGTTATTTGTTGAAAAATTTTTGTTTCCTTGACTTGAGAATTTTTTCTTAGAGTTATCAGGATAACCAACCAGTTTAAAACATCTATCGATAGTGTGACCTTGAAGGCCACAGTTCGGATTGGCACAAACTAGATTAGGATTTTTTGTATTACCTTTTTTTTTGTTATTATCAAAAGTTTTAGCAGCAAAACTATGAGTTTGAGTCTTACTCACGGAGTCATTAGATGGAACTCCTCTATGAGACTCCTCCCTAGAGATAATGGCATAGGCAGTTTTCACATTGGGTAAGGGGTCTCTAGTTAAAATGTTGCTTCTAATGGGCAAATAAACATCATCTAATCCCATTAGAAATTGCATTAGTTTTAATAATTGATTATGATTATGAAAGTCTTTTGCAGCATGACAATTACAAGCAGGGAGTTTGACTAATGCATCAAATTGTTTCCATAGTGAATTAAGTTTATGATAATATTCAGAAACGGATAGACCATTTTGACATATAGAGTTAATTTTATGATGTAGGTTAAATGTGACAGATCCATCTACTTTGTCATAGGTTTCTTTTAATTCAGACCAGACTATTGAAGCAATTTTAGAAAAAATTTGTCCTAAATACAATTCTTCTGTAACAGAACCTAGAATCCATGACAAAACGACAGCATTACATCTATCCCATTGTTTTTCAAGAGTTTCATTATCCTTAGGTCTCTCACATGTACCATCTACAAATCCTAGTTTATTTTTAGTTTCAAGAGCAAGAGTCATAGCACATTTCCACACATTATAATTTTCAGTACCACTAAGTTTGAAGGATAAAATAGGTGTGCCGTTAGTATCACTTGCATGCAAGTACAGAGGGTTACCGAAATCTAAACTACTAATCTGAATTGTACTCGATGATGCAACTTCAGGAGCCATATTTAATTCAGACAATACACAAAATAGTAATAACAGAGATTAGCAACAAATTATCACAGATTAGCGAGAAACAGAGTAGGATAGAACGATCTTACAGTGATTTCTCCAGAGACGCCTCTCAAGAGGCAAATAACAGAATAGAGCAGCGGAATACCAACGAGATCCAAGAGTAGTAGACCAATAACGGATCAGATGCTTAAGGTTTTAGCAATATCAGAAATACCTTCAGATTTGAGATCTAGGACGAAGATAGTTCAATAATTCTCTGTTGAAGAATCACAAAATACCGCTTAAGAAACCTTAAGTTTCAAATACCACAGATCTACAGAATCCCTGCGCAGACTATGAATCAGAAAGATTCAAAAAACACCAGATCGATCAAGAACACCTTGAACCGAAAACTGATCAATCGATAGAGATAGTTTTCTACAGGAAAACCCCAAAAATCGAAAAACTGAAAACCCTAGTTCGATGAAATCAATTCGAACTTCAAATCTTCACACGGAACTCAGAGATCAGAGTCGAATCGCTCTGATACCATGAACGAAATTAAGAATTCTCTTATTTAAACAAACTGATTCAAAACTATATGAAATCAGATCTAAAAACAAACTCTTAAACAGAGTATCAACAAAAAACTAATCTCCCATTATACAAAACTCTTAACAGAGTATAAGAAACTATCGATAGTTCTTCTAATCAGCAGAAATCAACAAACCCTAACTATGGGAGCACAAGATCTCGAGAGAGTGTTTGTTTGTATGAGTTGAAGTGTGTAAAAATTGTATGTCTCGATGTAGCACCGTATTGATTATATAACTTCTTTCCTGACTTTAAACATTTGGACCTTTAAGTTTAGAGCTCTTGCCAAACTGCACCCTTCAAGATGAATCCACTTGTAAAACTGCATCAACCTAAACCCTTAATAATAACAAAGAAAACAATACAACACCTCAAGTTAGAAACATCAGAGACTTCCAAACTAAGAGTGTACAATTATATTTATTTTAACAAAATGGTATACTATTACTAAGATGTTACATATTTTGTAAGCACATCGAAGAAACTAACTCTTCACAAAAATAACTAAAATATTTGAAGAAATAGCGTTTTAGGGTCAAACCAACCCAACCCATTACCGGACTTTGACACTATCGTTTCTCCACATCTAAATGAATAGAAAGGAAAATGTGCTATTAAAAAACTTACGGTTCGTGGAATAACAAAGCCCGAAAAGATATTAAAGACCCCATAAAATGATGCAGCAAAAATGGCTCCAATCATCGCGTTTGGTGTGATGGCAACGGTCATCATACCGTAATATGTCATGTAGAGTAAACTACAAAACTGGAAGAAAAAGTACCAAAAGAATTTGGTTGCTGTCCAATCGAACCCGATCATTGCATACACTATAATACTATATACTCCCGTTTGTGCAAAAATGTATGGGATTTCGACTAAAACCTGTTTAATTAAAAATGAAATGATATAAGAATACTAAATTGAAACGTTAATTTATGTGACAATTTGAACAACTCGATAACACGTTTACGAAACGGCATGGTCTCGTTATCCAATTTACTCCATTTTCAAGACTTTTACGTTTTTATTTTACTTTGTTTCTAATGTAAATGGAGTTAAATCAGATGATCTACACACTTAGAACTTTTTATCGGGACACTTCAAGTAGAATATCATTATTGGCTTATTGCATAAGCAACAACATGGAGCTTGTATTTGAAGTGTCCCGATAAAAAATCAAAGTATGCAAATCACCTCCATTTATATAAAGTTTGACAATTATTTTATGACCAACAAAAATAAAAATACAAGGATAATTTTGGGACGGATGAAGTACATGAGCAAAAGCGTACGGGAAAGCGGAATACATTCCGGCAGTTTTTTCTTTATAAAACACGGTACGTTCAATATCCACAACCGGTTGCACGGATGATGCATTTTGGACACTAAGGAACAAGACGGCTGCATACATTGACCCCATCGCGTTCATCAAATCCCGTTGCGTTTTCCTAAAATGGTTTTAGAAATTAGTACAAGAAAACTGCGACTTTTTTATACGTTTTACTTATATTTTTAAGGTTTCATATGCTTACTTTTTACGACCGAGATCCCAAAACATAGTACCAAACATGATGGCAATGAAGGTGGTGAAAGCAAAACGAACCGCCGTATATGGAGGGTTTCTCCAATAAGACCAACGTTGTTTCCATAAACAAGCTAAAAATTGCACAAGAAACGATTGCGAGTATTGTGTTGGGAAATAAAGATCTTTTGTGCCAGGACGCGGTACACTTAGTTCCGTGATTAGGGCTTTGTTTCTCCTATATATTCAAATTTAAATAGAAAAATAAAAAATAAAAGATCTAACCTTACGTTAAATTTCATTGTAAAACCGTAAAAAGAGTGATCAGTGGCGGTACTCACCTATAAAGTTCAGAATTCCTGTAGATTTCGGTGAAATCGACACCTAAAGTGATTTCTTGTGATGTAGTGCTGACTTCCAACATCCATGTTGCGGGGTTATATCCATCTTTTATCTTGCTTACGCCATTTATATCCTGGATCGTGAAACAAATATAATGTGATTTAAAGGTGATGATATCAATTTGAAAAATAATCGACTGCAATAAGAAGGCCGGTTGTATGAAATAATGGGTTTTTTGTTTGAAACTGTAATAATAAGATAATATGTTTAATGAATTCTAACTACTCAAGATATTAATACAAAAATGACCGAAAAACGAACACAACCCAATTAAAAAAACGATAAATACGATAACACAAAATAAATAATAAAAATAACAAATTTCTTACTTATTACATGCTAAAACCCGACAAACACGACAAAAATATAACATTAATTTCTAAATGTTCCCAAAATCATAATTATCATGTCACTTTAATGTTAATCTCTGACACGAACACGACACGACTTCGTGTTTGTTTTACACGACACGAACACGACAGAACACGGCTTCATTGATTGCCCCTAATGTATGCCCCAGGGGCATACGTTAGAAAAACCCATTGAAAATTGATTATTAGAAATATAATAATCAGATAATTTGTTTTAGACTGTGAATCTAAACACGGTCTAAATTTAGGGGCATTTTATGGTATCTTACCTCAAAGTACTTGATCAAATCGCAAGAATGGCGACCTACGGGTCCCACATACAACTCTTGTCCTCCCCGTTTCATCAAAAACAACTACAAACCAAAACCGATTGTTTCAACATTCCATAATAAATAAATAAAAAGTAGAATTCGGTCACGATAACGACAATATTTTCAAATATACCTCGTCAAAAGCTTCAAAAATATCAATGCTAGGTTGATGAATGGTACACACAACGGTTCGACCTGTGTCCACCGTGTTCCTAACGGTTCTCATCACAATAGCAGCGGCTCGAGCATCTAGCCCAGAAGTTGGTTCGTCCATAAATATTATAGACGGGTTGGCTACAAGCTCAACCGCTATGGTTAACCTTTTTCGTTGTTCGGTTGAGAGCCCATTGACACCGGGTAACCCTACTAACGCGTCCCTCAAAGGGTTGAGTTCCACAAGATCCATAACTTCATCAACAAAACTCTATAAAAAAAATATCAAAACTCCGTCATTTCTAACTCGAAAAAACACATTTTTTATATAGGGCCCGATTATGCAAAATAACAATGTAATTTCAAACTTTTACCAATTATTTCAATGGAATTTAACTAACACGCAAAATAGCAACAAACTTTAATTTTATTACCACTCATATCAACCATGAGTAAGTTATGTTGCTTTTATTGGTACAAAATGGAAGTATGTTGCTATTTAGATAATTTTCAAAGTGCACAAACCTTTCTTGTTTTTTCGTCAACATCGGTAGCAAGCCTTAGCCAAGCTGAGTAAAGCAAAGACTCATAAACAGTAACATGAGGAGAATGAATATCGTTTTGTTCACAATAACCAGAAATTCGTGCAAAAGTTTCTTGTTTTTTTGGGTACCCAGAAATCCTAATATCGCCTTCGATATAACCACCGGTTTTTCGACCCGCTAACACGTCCATTAAAGTCGTTTTACCAGCCCCACTTACCCCCATGAGAGCGGTTAGAACACCGGGCCGAAAAGCACCACTTACACCCTTAAGTAGGAGTAACCTATCGTCATTCACTCCTTGCTCTCTCATTTCCTACAAATATTTATCATAATATGAACACTTACAATATAAAAAGATGCTCAACCAATTTGAGTAGTTTTTTTTTTTTTTTTTTTTTTTTTTTTTTTTTTTTTTTTTAACAAGGGTATTCCCACTGTAAGGTTACCTGTGGCATATCGACAGAGTATTTGAGATCATTAAACGTAATCGAATGTGGTTCAAACGGAAGAATCATTCCTTTTTTGTTGCTGTGACTGCCATTACCCGTTGTTGTGGGTGTTAATTCAACAGGTCCCGTATCACTATTGTCTTGTGCTGAACTATTAGACTGAGCTTTTTCGTAAGCTGTCAAACGTTGAACAAACAAAGCCCGAAATTTAGAAGTGACAATTTTGATCTATTTACTTATAAATGGTAGAAATTTGTAAAAGAAAAATTGACTTAAAAGAAATGAGTCAAATGTGTTGAAAGTTTCACAAATTGCATTTTAGTGCATAAAACTTTCAAATCGTTTTATTACAAAAATTAAATAATTATTGAACTAGTATAACTGCTGTAAATCCTGTAATCACGTGGAATTTTTTCACTAAAAACACCAATGTACTTTATTTCCTTTTTGTCCCGCTAAAACATTAAAGACACTAAAAGATGGTTTTATCTTTTATGTTCTGTTTAAGTTATTAAAAATTGAGATCAATTATTTTTAAATATAACATTTATCACAGTATATTAATCTAATCATGTGATAAAAAAAAAAAAAAAACACCAAACGGAACACGAAACCATTTTTTTAATTACCAACATAGTTAAAAATGATACTTTTTTCATTAATGGCTCCTAAAATTCTACCACAAATTTGTCCCTAGGAAGACTAGAACCCATGAGTTATTTATAAATATATAACAAACTAACTTTATAAACATATAAAGTAACTAACCTTTAATAAACATGACTCATATAATGACTTATATTTTATAAACACGTAAGTAACTTTTTTTATAGAAGTTGTTGCGGGTCATGTTTTGACTAGTCACCCAACCTATATTTTAAGACTTGAATAATAAATTAAACAAAAAACGATTAAGATACTTACGGTCGAGGAAAGCAAGAGACAAAACATAACACACGTTGAAGACGAGAATGAATCCAACCTGGGCCACAACAGCAATCCAATACCAGTAAGTAATCTTCAGAAAAGAAGCCTCCGGATTCAATAATAAATTTCCCGAGTGTAATATCATTCCCCCCGAGCACAGTATTGTTCCATGGCTACAAAAGAAAATTAAAAAAAAAAAAAAAAAAAAAGTTTCACGTTACACACGTTTAACCAAACATTAGAAACTCATCATTTTATAGTTTAAGTTAGACTACTTGAAAATGTATTTAACTATAAACGAAAGTTATTATTAGACGTAACAAACTTTCAAAAACTTACTTTTTGATGTAATCAACGTACATTTATACCACTTCATATAACCAACTAACATAACTTTAACGTTTTGATGTAACCACTACATTAAAACGTAGGTTTTGAAAGTTTGTTATAGTAAAAAAAAAAAAAGGTAAAATTCACACTACGATTTATTCGACTTACGGTATCCCATCCATGCCCGCGAAACTCGTTCACGACAATTCCGTTCATAGCGTACATCAAAGGAGATGACCAATAACCCCATATCCACCACTTCTTTAGATCATCTTTAAAATAAAAAAACACATTTGTTAGTTGATAATAAGGATATACATTTTTTTCGATTTTACTTAGTTAATATCAGAGGGCCCAGCCCAATTGTCTAGACTTGAGCCCGTTAGGATTTGTTATGATTAGGGTTTCTTATGATTGCTATATATATGAAATCTTGTAATACTTATATCAATCAATCAAAATACAATTCTCATTTTATCGTTTAACATGGTATCTAATCTAATAGTTAGTACCTCGAACAATAGTAAACCCAGCCAAAGCGAAAATCAAAAGAAGTGAAAATGCACCGAATGTGTTTGCAACAATCATGTTTCGACCCAATGCTCCGATGAACCGAAACAATGCAGAAGACATTTGGTTAACAAGGAAGAGCAGAAGGCATTGTTTGAAGAATCTGAAAAAAACAATATAAAGGTTTCATATTGTTGGAACAAAATCACATATCAACTTATTACTGATGCTGCAGTTAGTACTGATCATACTTAGTACTGATGGGGCAGAATTACTTAGTACTGATGAAGTTGATACTGGTGAAGACTATAACTTAATTACTACTGATCAAGGCATATTGAAAATACTACTGATCATTAGTAGTTACTACTGACGATGTATCTGGACTTACTACTGATCACCAGGTTTACTACTGATGTCACTTATTTACTACTGGTGATTGCAGAATACTACTGATGAGCGTTTATGGAACATATCAAGTCCGAGATCTTCGCAGAGATAGTTATAGAATGTAATTCAATGTATATCTTTATAATTCGAATGTAAATCAAGTCCTAGAATAACTAGGGTAAATAGTTTAGCTTCAAGGACTATTATAAATAGTTCCTTACGAATTGTAAACGTACGTGTGTATTGTTAACTCGATAATATACATTGAAGCTTTTTGTGAAACTGTGTTCTTAATATTTTCGTTTATTGTTTACAGTTCATTGTTCTTAATATATTGATATAGTGATGATCCGCTGCAACTTCTATAATCAATTAGATCTAAAGGTGTTTATTGACTAATCTATAGTTAATCGATCCTGACAAGTGGTATCAGAGCATTGGTTCTAGATCTACGACTGTTAAGAACAACAAAAAGTTTTAAATTTTAAAACACACACATTATTAATCATGACTGATAATAATGAAAGCACTCAAGCCAACAAAATCCCTATACTCACTCCCAATAACTTTGGGATGTGGAAGAATCGTATTAAGCAATACATGCTTATTACGGATTACTCCATGTGAGAAGTTGTACTTGAAGGAAACAAAACTGGTCCTGATCAAGCAAGCAGCTCTGCAACTGAAGCAGACAAACTTAAATGTGAGAAGGAGAAGAAAGACAAAGGTATCGAACTTAAAGCTCTAAGCACTCTCCTACTGGCCATTCCTAATGACTATCAACATCTATTCGTTGAGTATGATGATGCAAAGGTGCTGTGGGAAGCACTGGAGAAGAGATTCGTTGGGACCAAGAGCACCAAGAGGAACATGAAGTCTGTTCTCAAACAAGAATTTGAAAACTTCAAAGGAAAGCCCAATGAAACACTCACTCAAGTGTTTGACAGATTCAACAAGCTAATTGGTGAACTTAACGAAGTTGGGGTTAAGATGGATCAAGAAGATGTCAACATGAAGTTCCTAAGGTCTCTTAGTGAAGAATGGGCCATGTATACTGTGGTATATAGACAGAGAGATGCACTAGAAGAAAAAGAGTTGGATGAACTCTACAATGATCTCAGAGTATTTGAAACTGAGGTAAATCAAAAGAACCCTTCTATTTCTTCTAATAATGCTGCATTTGTATCTAGTACAGGTCTAGGTCAAGAAACCTCCATAGGAAAGGCTGCAGATTCTGAGGATGTTGCAAGAGAATCCTTTTTCACTAGTCATGTGCATACTGCACTGATTAGTGATGATTTGGAACAATTGAATCCAGATGATCTTGAGGAGATGGACCTTAAATGGCAGATGGCTATGCTGAGCCTAAGAACCAAAAGGTTCTTAAAAAGGACTGGTAGAACAAGTCTCAACTACAACAAAGGTGACAAAGCTGGATTTGACAAAACTAAAGTCAAATGTTACAACTGTAACAACCTTGGTCACTTTGCAAAAGAATGTCCTCAGCCAGACAAAAGATCAAAATCAACTGCTCTTGTTTCACAACAAGGACAAGGCTATGACTGGAGCTTCCAAGCAGAAGAGCACACTCAAAATCAAGCTCTCATGGCCTTCACTGACAACAAATCTGAGGTAAAATCTAAACCTTGTACTTCTGAATGTATTAAAATTGTTAAAAATTTAGAAAAAGAAAACACTAAATTAAATGAAGATTTAGCAAAAGCAGTAAGAAGAAATCATGAATTTGATGGTGTGATTACTGATCAAGAACATCAGATAAATGTGTACCAGATGATTGATCAAAGGATAAAGGAAGAATTACTTCAAGCTGTAGATGAGAAAGAGTTTTATGAATTAAAAAATAAAGAATTAACAAGCAAATTAGAAGAATGTCAACTTGAAATTGAACAAAATAAATTGACAATTAAAAAATTTGAAAGAAGTACTAAAATTCTTGATGAACTAACTAACAATCAAACTACAGAAAAGGTTGTACATGGGGTGGGATATCATGCTGTACCACCTCCATATAAAATCATTCCTCCACTTAAGAACAGTTCAGAAAGAATAATTAATGAATTAAAAAATGAAAATCAAACTGAATCTAACACTGAAACATCTGAATCCAATGATTTTTCTGATGATGATAGCACTACAAACTCAATTGAATTTATAATCTCTCAAACTGAATCTCCAAAATCAATTGATACAAGTTTTCACACAGCACAAAGTCCAAATGAATCTCCTAAATATGATGCAGAAAATGTACCAAAAATTTTAAAAAGGGGGAATGAAAGAAATAAAAATCAACTCTTAGATCAAAGAATACCTGAAGGTGCTAAAAGTAAGAAATTAAGATGTGTTATATGCAACAAAATGAATCATTTAGCAAAGGATTGTCACTTCAATCCAATTAATTGTAAAGAATTCAAAGAATTTAAAACTTTCAAAGAAAAGGCAAAAACACAGAAATTAAAAGATACTACTGGTCCTTCAGTAGTAAATCAAACAAAAACTCAAATTGCTGAAACACCAAGATTTGGAAGAAGTACACCAAGATTTGTGCAAAACAGAAGAGTTGGAAGCCCAAAGAACAACAATTACTTCAAGAACAATGGAAAATCAAAGCAATATAAACAATATTTTAAATTTTCCAACACCAGTAAAAACTGTAACAACTTTACTACTGGTGTTAACCCTAATTATAATGATGTCTGGTACCAGTACAAAAACACTACTGGTAAAAACCCTATTTTTAAAAATACTACTGCTGCAAAACCATTTACTCATAATACTACTAATCATTCTAAACATGGTAAGTCTCCAAATACTACTGGTCCATCAGTAGTAAAGTATTCAAAAGCTACAAACAATGGATATAGACCAAGATCAGTAGTAAAATCTAAAAAATCCAAAAGGGCAGTAGTAAACCAGAACACCAGTACTAAAAAGGTATGGGTACCAAAAATGTTTAAGGTTAACTGTTCTAAATCTGATTTCTCAAAGGATGAACCCAAGACATATAAAACTTGGGTTCCCAAACTTAACTAACCTTTTTATTCACTTGTGCAGAGCATTCAGATCCCAGAAGAAGGAAGAACATGCCATATTGATAGTGGATGCTCAAGGCACATGACTGGAAATCTGCAAATTCTTAAGGATTTCAAGTTATTTGATGGAGGATATGTGGCCTTTGGTGAGAACCCAAAGGGAGGTAAGATTACAGGTAAAGGTACTGTTACTAATGGCAAAATTACCTTTGATGATGTATTTTATGTAGCTGAACTAAAATACAATCTTGTCAGTGTGTCTCAAGTGTGTGATAAAAAGAACAAAATTCTTTTCACAGACATTGAGTGCATCATTCTTTCTCCTGACTTTATTTTAGATGAAAAATATGTTGTTTTACGAACTCCAAGGAGAAACAATGTGTATTGCCTGGATATAGGGGGAGAACTCATTTCTTCAAATGAGGTCAACTGTTTTATATCCAAGGCAAACACCACTGAATCAGAACTATGGCATAGAAGGATGTGTCACACTAATTTCAAAAACATGAACAATTTAGTAAAAAGAAATTTGGTCATTGGACTACCTCAAAAACAATTCATGTGTGATCATCACTGTGTTGCATGCCTAAAAGGTAAACAACACAAGACTTCTCATAAGTCCAAATCTGTGAACTCTATTTCTGTTCCTTTACAACTCTTACATATGGACCTTTTTGGACCTACAAATGTAATGAGTATTGGAAAGAAACAATATTGTCTTGTTATTACTGATGACTTTTCCAGATATACATGGGTTTTCTTTCTCAGGACAAAGGATGAAACAAGTGAACTCATCAAGAACTTAATTGTTAAACTGGAGAACACATCTGACCAAAAAGTTAAAGCCATAAGATGTGATAATGGCACAGAATTTAAAAATGCTAACTTAATTAACTTTTGTGATCTTAAAGGTATTGACAGGCAATACAGCTCACCTAGAACTCCACAACAAAATGGTGTAGCTGAAAGAAGAAATAGAACCATCATTGAAGCAACAAGATCAATGTTAGCAGATTCAAAATTACCAATCACTTTTTGGGCTGAAGCTGTTAATACTTCCTGTTATGTTCAGAACAAAGTATTAATAGTGAAGCCACACTTTAAAACACCATATGAACTTTTTAATAAAAGAAAACCCTCTATAAGTTTTTTAAAATCATTTGGTTGTCCTTGTACTATTCTGATTACAAGAGAACAAATTGGTAAGTTTGACTGCAAAGCTGATGATGGAATCTTTGTAGGATACTCTACTCAAAGCAAATCATACAGAGTGTTCAACAAAAGACTAAGGATAATTGAAGAAAGCATCAATGTATCCTTTAATGAAAATGTTTCTAATGAACAAGGAAATGGTCCAGATTGGCTATTTAATATAGACAATCTAACCAAATCCTTTAATTCTAACATGGATTTAAATGCAGGTAATTCAAATTGTCACACTCAAAAAGAAGGAACATCATCTGTTAATACTGGTCAAGAAAAGATGAGATACATAGTAGTTGATACTGCTCCCACAGTTAATACTGAGGACAGTAATAACTCAAACTCTGAAACCAGTAGTAACTCTGAGAATGAAGACAGTAGTAATTCAAATACTACTGGTACCAGTAATAGTACTCAAAATACTACTGGTCCTAGCAATAACCTAGATTCTCAAGATACGACTGATCTCAGTAACAACAACAATACTACTGATCTCAATGAAGACAATAGCAGTAGTAACTCTGACCAAGATGATGATGAACCAAACATCAATGACAATGAAGGATCACTAGAGGAACAACTGCCTGAGACAAATGAGTCCAATCTTGAAAATCAACTAGTGGTTGATAAAGCTACAACTACAAGGACTCAGAAGAACCATCCATTAGACCTTGTTCTAAGTGATGTTAACTCACCACTGCAAACAAGAAGCAAATTAAATAAAAGCTTAACTGCAAACATGTGTAACATAAGTTTAATTGCTAATGAATGTATGTTTGAATGCTTTTTGTCTCAGGATGAACCAAAGAAGATCCAACAAGCAATGAAGGACTCAAACTGGATTGAGGCAATGCAAGAAGAACTCCTTCAATTCAAGTTACAAGCTGTTTGGACACTTGTACCTCTACCCAAAGGAAAAAGAGCCATTGGAACAAGATGGATCTTTAGAAACAAGAAAGATGAAAGAGGTATAGTGATCAAGAACAAAGCCAGACTTGTAGCCCAAGGATACACTCAAGAAGAAGGAATAGACTATGATGAAGTATATGCTCCTGTTGCTAGAATTGAAGCAATAAGAATATTTCTAGCATATGCTTCATTCAAAAAGTTCAAAGTCTATCAAATGGATGTGAAGAGTGCATTCCTATATGGGAAGATTGAAGAAGAGGTCTATGTCTGCCAACCTCCAGGTTTTGAAGATCCAAAACATGGTGATTATGTATTCAAACTGGATAAAGCTCTGTATGGCCTACATCAGGCACCAAGAGCATGGTATGATACATTATCATCATATCTACTGAAGAATAACTTTAAAAGAGGAGCCATTGACAAAACTTTGTTTACAAAGAAAGTCAAAGATGATATACTATTGGTACAAATCTATGTAGATGATATCATCTTTGGTTCAACCAATGATTTATTATGCAAAGAATTTGAAGAACTGATGCAGATTAAATTCAAGATGAGCTCTATGGGTCCAATGAACTTCTTCCTTGGACTCCAAGTCAGTCAAAGAACAGATGGTATTTTAATAAACCAATCAAAATATGTTAAAGACATCTTGGAGAAATTTGATTTGAAAGACTGCAAGAGTGCAAGCACACCAATGGAAACACACAAACACCTACATCCTGATGTTGAGGGGGAGGATGTAGATGAACACTTATATAGATCAATGATAGGCTCTTTGATGTACTTAACTGCATCAAGACCTGACATTATGTATAGTGTTTGTGTGTGCGCAAGATATCAAGCAAGACCTAAAGAATTACACTTACAGGCTGTCAAAAGTATATTCAGATACTTGAAAGGCAAACCATCACTTGGTCTATGGTATCCACATGACTCACCCTTTGAACTCATAGCCTACACAGATAGTGACTATGGAGGTGAATGTCAAGATAGAAAGTCCACTACTGGTGGATGTCAATTCTTTGGATCAAGACTGGTGTCATGGCAATGTAAGAAGCAAACAAATGTATCAACATCAACTGCTGAAGCAGAATATGTAGCTGCATCTGCTTGTTGTGCTCAAGTACTCTGGATTCAAAACCAGCTTCTAGACTTTGGTATCTCTATCCTTAAAACTCCTATTTTTATTGATAATCAAAGTGCTATTAGTATTGTGAACAATCCAGTAAAACACTCTAAAACTAAACACATTGAAATAAGATTTCATTTTATAAGAGATTGCAATGAAAAGAAATTAATCAAAGTGGTTAAAATCCATACTGATGATCAATTAGCAGATCTTTTTACAAAAGCATTTGATGTAGGAAGATTCAACTTCTTGGTTAGCAGTATTGGAATGATTTTAATAAATTAAAATCTCTCTTAATATCATGTGTAAAGTTTTGTTGTAAAATGTTATTTATTTGTTTAAGTGTTTTACTACTGGTAGATCTGTATTACTGGTTGTAGGCATGTGCACAAAATACTACTGGTAGTTAATTACTACTGGTGTGTATTAGGTTTACATAAATACTACTGGTAAGTCAGTACTACTGGTATTCACATATACTACTGGTCTCGTGTGTTGGTAGTTACTACTGATGTCTATAGTTACTACTGATGTCAAAATCCTCAGTCACTACTGATGTTCGTAGATACTACTGACGTTTTATTACTGGTATCATATTTACTACTGGTCTTTCAGAATCACAATTACCAAACTAACCCCCGTGAAAATAACCGTTATGTTATGATTCGAAGGGCAATTTAGTCTTTTTGCAGGTCAAATCGAAAGATATAAAAGGCGGCAGTCGATTAGTTTAGCATTATCTTTACTTCGATTTACTAAATCCTCTTGATAAACCCTAGCTTTCGATCGAAAACCCTACATCAGTAACAAAATTCTCAATAGTTTCTCTCAAATCAACAACAATGGCAACTCTACAATCTCTCAATGTTCAAACCGATCTCAAATATTCAGAGTTCCATAATATGTGTGCGTTTTTACGCAATCCAGATGGTACAAAAGACTTTCGACCAATCGTACAATTCTTGAAGAACTCATATATCAAGTTTGCTCTAACTGTAAAACCGAAAGCATACCAACAGCACTTGGTGGATTTCTGGACCAATGCTGAAAGAACAGAAGGTGCAACTGTACCTATGATAAAATCATCAGTGGATGGAAAAACAATAACAATCACTGAGCAATCAATTCGACACCATCTACAACTACACGATGATGCAGGTATGTTTACTCTTCCTAAGGAATTCATTGCTGAAATTTTAAACAAAATGGGTTATGAGGGAAGACTTAACATAGTAACTTTTCAAAAAGGTTTTCTCTCCCCACAATGGAAATTTCTAGTACATACTATTCAGCACTGTATTTCTCCAAAACGAAGTACTTGGAATGAGTTTAATAAGGCAATAGCCTCTGCTGTTGTCTGTTTATGCACAGACCAAGTATTTAATTTTTCTTACATGATTTTTGAAGGTATGTTGGGAAATCTTAGTTCCTCAAAATTTTTAATGTATCCCAGATTTTTCCAACATATCATTAACTGTGAATTACAAAACTTGTCAACTCCCAAAAATATTTTTATCATTCCTGAGTTGAACAAGAAAGTTTTCTCAAATATGAGAAAACAATTTAAATTTTCGGGCAAGGAAACCCCTCTGTTTCCTAATATGATCAAAGATCAAACACAAATTGGAGAGTGTTCAATCATAGATACAACCCAAATTGAACCTCAACCCACTCCATCACCCCCAAATATAGCCCAAACACCACCCCAAATAGTCACTCAATCACCTCCTAATACAGAAGTCCTGAATGTGTCCCAGGAACTTGAAATAAATCTGCAGAGTGCTACTCTTCACTCTGTGGAATACCTACCAAATAAAACCCAAAATATTTCAACAACATATAAAAGAAAGAATTCTTCTTTAAAGGACACCAGGGGACAAATCGAGTCACACCCTAGACTCAAAGAGTTGTCCTCCAAGGAGGAGAGAGGACATGAGGCGAGGGCTTTCACTCCTGATGCCCCAAAGGTGGGTGCACAGGATAGTGAAAACATCACTAAGACCCAGACCTCGGCAACTTTAAGTGATGACTCCTTTGAGGAATTACTTAAAGGACCCCGGTGCCAAGAAACCACAAGGGGGGGGCATCTCTGCTTCTTCTAGGAAGAAGAGGATGTCTAAAAGACCCAATGAATCACCAAGAAGTGATGAGGGCAGATCTGTGGATTTGATGGAAAGGATGGAAAACCTTCAAACCAATGTACCAGTTAGTGAGCCCGATGATCTTGCTAGATGGAGTGAGGGCAGTATTAAAACCAAACAACTGACGGATAAAGTGGATTCTCTTGAATCCACTGTACAAGATTGTCTTAAGTATCTCACAAATCAGGGGAAAACAATTGCAGTCATGAAAAGACATGTAAATACCATCAACAAACGAATGAGGCTTTATGAACACAGGCTTCATCAACAAACAAAGATTATAAGAAGATTGAAAAAGAAGATTGATGATAGTGAGGCTCCTCCAGTTGAGCTCACTAAGGGGGAGAAGGATAATATTCAAACAATGATTGATGAATCAATTGCAGCAGCAGCATCCTCTCTCCTAAATCTAAAAGAAACAACTGTTGATGAAGACCATGAAAAGATGGTTGTTGATGATGAGCCAATGACTACTGCTCCTATGGAAGAACAAGCTGAAAAAGAAACATCAGTAGTAACTCCTACTACTGATATAATAGCAGTAGTAAATCAGGAAGAGGAAGTAAAAGCAACAAATACTACTGATGCCCTATCAGTAGTAACTCCTGAAGTCACACCAGTAGTAACTACTTTGGTTACTACTGAAGAGGAAGAACTGCAACTTCCTGAGCTAATTGAAAGAGAAAAACATGTCATCATCTCCAAACCACCAACTCCTAATCAACCACTTATCATACCTGACATTGATGATAATGTGAATTGGTTTGAGGTAGATGATTGTACACTTCCTCCACACCCTAAAATCTTATCAGAAGATCAACTGCACTTGTTATATCCAAAACTTCTGATTTTGGGTGTACCTGATATGAAATACACTCCACCTCCACCATCTGCCTGTATTGGAAAAGGAAAGGAAATATATGATGATGATTATCCAAACAGAGCCTTAGGTCACCAAATGGTGAACAAGATTAATCATGTCAGATCAGAAAAGCAGTCTAGATGGAGGGTAAAACACAAGAAATTCTTGGAGAAAGTGGAGATGTATCAAGCTCTTGAGGAGAATAAAAAGAAGAAAACTCAAGAAACTAAAATTCATGTTCAAGTACCTATTCAAGAAGACATTCAGATAGAAGCTCAAAAAGCAGAATTCAAGAGGTTTAGAAAAGTTGAAGAAGAACACATTAACTGTCTTGAAGAATTGGTTTCTGAATGCAAAAGAACAAAAAGTGAGCTAACTGATGATGTATTTGAACAGAAAGTCAATATGATTGATTATTTGAAAACAAAAGGGCATAGTGCAAAGTCCTTTGGCAGAATGAAGATGATGACAATTATTGAAAAATACTGTGCTGCCAAGAAAAAGGATTTGGCTGAACAAGAAGAAAAAGAAGCAAAGAAATCCAAAGCACTAATTCCAATCAGTCCAACATTAATCAAAGCTGGTAGTGTATCAACTACTGGTGATTCTTCAACTCCCCAATCAAAGAAGAGAAAAGCGGTTACTCAAGAACAGAGCACTCAAAAGAAGTCAAAAACACAAATCATTCCTGTACTTGAAGTGCCTGTTGCTCCCTTGCAGAACAATCCAATCATCAATTGGAGGGTTATGCAGAACAATGTTATAGAGATTATAAGGGAAGACAAAGTTGTACAGAGATTCACTGGATGGTTACCTTTGATCATGTCCTGTTCAAGAAGTGATGTCATTAAACTACTAATCATTGGAAAACCAAGAATGTCAAAGAAATCATGGAAAGATTCTGGTGCTGGATACTTGACAAGAATGATAGATGCTGCTTTTTATCCAGACAACTACCCAGAACAATTTACAGATCCAGAAAATGTCTATGCTTGGAATGTGATTCCAACTGCTCAAATGTACTTCTTTGAAAAATCTGGCAAAGTATGTGAGCTATACTTATATGAAAAAGAATATCCACATTCTGAGAAAACTATGTATCAGATATTCACAAACACAATGATGAAGCCATATGATGCTATTATGTTCCAAAACAAATTGAATTATTTCACAAAAAGAAACAGCAAATACATTATTGAACACAGACTTCAACAGAATCAAAGGACGTTAGAGAAAAGAAAGAAAGAAGAAGATGAACAAAAGAAACTTATGTGATTGAAAGAGAATCAATAAGTTTAGGGGGAGATTGTTGGAACAAAATCACATATCAACTTATTACTGATGCTGCAGTTAGTACTGATCATACTTAGTACTGATGGGGCAGAATTACTTAGTACTGATGAAGTTGATACTGGTGAAGACTATAACTTAATTACTACTGATCAAGGCATATTGAAAATACTACTGATCATTAGTAGTTACTACTGACGATGTATCTGGACTTACTACTGATCACCAGGTTTACTACTGATGTCACTTATTTACTACTGGTGATTGCAGAATACTACTGATGAGCGTTTATGGAACATATCAAGTCCGAGATCTTCGCAGAGATAGTTATAGAATGTAATTCAATGTATATCTTTATAATTCGAATGTAAATCAAGTCCTAGAATAACTAGGGTAAATAGTTTAGCTTCAAGGACTATTATAAATAGTTCCTTACGAATTGTAAACGTACGTGTGTATTGTTAACTCGATAATATACATTGAAGCTTTTTGTGAAACTGTGTTCTTAATATTTTCGTTTATTGTTTACAGTTCATTGTTCTTAATATATTGATATAGTGTTGATCCGCTGCAACTTCTATAATCAATTAGATCTAAAGGTGTTTATTGACTAATTTATAGTTAATCGATCCTGACACATATGTCATTTTGACATGTGTAGTTATGAGTGGGTCAATACAAGTTTGTAATATCTTTAACGGGTCAAACATATTAAATTAAAAAAAAATGTCAAAGGAAAATCACTTGAAGTGTATTTTATATGGAAAAACATCCTAATGCTTTCTTGATTAAAATATGAAAATCAATCATTCGGCCCATTTACTTATGAACGGGACGATTCAAATTATGTATTATCTTCAATGGGTCAAATGAGAAAAATTTTACCCGTTTCAACTCATACAAATTTTTCCCCTTATAGCCCAAACCTATTTTGACCCGGTACCCAACCATGACTATTTTGCCACATCTACTCAACATTCTGTAAAACATATTACCTTGAGACATTGGGATCAAATCCAATAACGTAATACGTCAAACCTGTCCAAACAATGGATTCAAGAAGTGAAACGGGAATCTTGATGACCCACGATGGCAAAGCATACGCCCACGAGGGGTAAAATAGGTAATCTCTTTGTTTATAAAACACAGGAAGCTTTGCGATTGTCATTGAGATTTCGGGCATCCCATTATACATATGCGAAATTGCAGAGAAAAAAAGAGCACCAACATATATCCCACCGTCTACTATATCATCTCTTTGCATCTCAGTTCGGAAGAACGCGGTCATACAGATTAATGCCATTATACTTAACTGAAAATATACAAAACAACGTAACATTAATTAAAGCTTTAAGCAAATTCGGTTAAAAGGTAACAAACTTTGGTCCGATTTTTATTTCAGTTACCATCTTTTTTTACTGAAAATAAAATAGGTTCAAAGTTAAAAATTACATAGTGAAAGTTACACACACAACACTGTCATTAACACAGGTTTCCAGATTTGAAAAGTTAAAAAAGTCAACATAGTCAAAATTAATGACATGTCATTTTGAAAATGGTAACCTGGAACACTGTATGGACTCGGGAAGTACAAGAACACCGTAAAAAAGCAGGACCAACAAGAGAGATGGAAAGGAAACACAATGAATAAAAAGTTAAATGGTATTTTAATGACGAATTACTATAAGTTTAATGGTATTTTGTTTTTCAGAAAATAATCGTCATAAAAATTGGATCAAATTTGGTTTGATGGCTATACTAATATGATACTCACTTGAGCTAATTTGAAGAAATAAATGAACGAATTTCTCTTCATGAGCAATATTTCTCTATCGGTACAAGCCTTCAAGATTTCCTTTTTATTTAAACCGTATTTTTCAGTGGTGAGAGCAGCCGGATGACTTTTTGTCTTATCATAAGGGATCCTTAAATCGTGTTCTAATTTCATTCCAACATGAAACAATTTGTATGCATCGGCGAAGTCTTTTGCTGTCACAAATCGGTAAGGTTGGTCTCTTCTCATCCAATATTGTTGTTGATCTTTCTTTGATGTCACCTACAAAACAATTCAAACTACTAAAAGTGGCCCGTTTCAACCAAACCAAATTTGACCCGTTTCAAGAACCAAGAGTACTTACTTCTTGCAAGAAGTCAGCAACTCCTTTTCTCTGGGGACATTTAAATCCCATCGACTCAAAAAACTCGAGCACGTTTTCTCGCGGGCCCTGGTACACGATCTTCCCATCGGTTAAAAGTATGATGTCATCAAATAAATCATATGTCTCGGGTGCGGGCTGGAGCAGAGAAATAACAGCTGTTCCTTCAAGAATATGAAGAAATTGTCTAAGCGATTTCACGATTTGGAATGTTGTTGAACTATCTAAGCCCGTTGATATCTCGTCCATAAGAAGAACATTTGATGGTCCAACAATCATTTCACCCGTTGTTACACGCTTTTTTTGACCACCGGAAATACCCCTTATCATTTGGTCTCCTACCATAGTATCAGCGCAAATATCTAACCCCAATAACTGTAACATGAACATAAACAAAAACAGTTCATGTTAGATTTTAAGGTTTTTTGTCTAGATAATAATAACGTACTTTTACATTTATCTTTGTTTAGTTTATTATACAAATACATGTCTAGTCGAATCAAACAACCTTATTACCGTATAAAGTGATTATAATGTTGCCAAGTAACATGTCACGTTGTTATGGCCACGTCATCAATTTATAAGTACACCAGGTTGACGAATGACCCAAGTGAAACACAAAGTAATCTTCTAATTACCCAATATGACATAAACTTGTGTATAATCACATAATAAATGACTAAACACGGACAAATATAAAAAGTACATAATGAATAAAACGTTATAAAACGGATATAGTATCATACCTTGAGAGTATAATCTGTGACCACACTAGCTTCTTGTCGTGCAGTTGCTGCAGCCTGAATAACAAAAACAACATTCCCATTTTTCCACCTTTAAAAAACCACAAGTAATCTTAGAAACTCGTTCCTTACCTTCATGTAGATATCAATATCAGGATCAGGCTTAATGTTTGCATTTTTCTCCCTTCTTGACAACTCTACCAACATTTCTACAGTTCATGCGGGAAAAAATGTTACTAACCATCATGAGACGGTAGCTTTGACTGAATGAGTCAAACAGGTTGAAAGTCGTCATAGTCTTTTTTTTGTTCCAAAGATTTATCTAAGTATTATGATAAATTTGTATTTGTAATCATAATTAACGTGCTCAATGCTCATAAAAATAGACATCGTTTACTTTTTTACATGTTGTAACACAATTGAAAATTAAACTAACCATAACGTGATCCAACCCCTTGGCATCGAGCGGAGAATGCCAAGGTTTCTCGAACAGTCATTTCTCCAATATGGACATCGTTTTGACTTATATAAGCAGATGTTCTTTCGGGTATGAATTCATGCAATTCATGGCCGTTATATGTCACTTTCCCTGAACTCTAAAATTTCCATTTTTAAATTTTGGATTAGATACTCAAATTTTAACTTACATGTGGCATTTTTAGCCGGTATAACTATGAATGAGTTGATTTTGGTTATGTTAAAAAAATTACAGCATTTTCAATGCGTAAACCTTTTAAATCGTTTAACAAAGTAGAGTTATATTAAGCTAATAAAAAAATTAGGATAATATCTATGGAAAACACCAAACTACTCAAACACTTTGCATTAGGCCCTCCTCAACTATTAAAACAACTTTATAAATTATCCAAGTATGTATATAGTTTCGTTTATAACAAATTTTTAGAAATATTAACATATTAAATCACGAAGATAATTGTAAATATTAGAAAATATATATCTTTAAAGTAAAAAATAAAACTATCAAATAGCAAAAATCAAATTTAATTATCTGTCATTCAACATGTTTTTGGCCAGATCTATTATAAAAAGAAATTGGACACTTGTTTATATGACGTAAAAAGTTGTTTCAATAGTTGAGGTGACCTTATTATACGTTATCCATAAATATTTGACAAACTAATTGTTAAAAAATGATCGAGATCGTTGATTCACCTTAAGCTCCTTGGCGAGCTTCCCAGCCAACGCTAACAAGAGCGTTGTCTTCCCGGAACTTGGAGGACCCAACAATAATGTCATTCTGTAAAAAAAAAAAAAAAAAACATTTTGTGAAAAAGTTTAGTAATATAGTTAAGATCATGTTATTCATGTTCTTCTTTCTTACCTACTAGGTTTAATAACACCACTAACATCATCAAGAATGGTTATATGCCTTTTCGAATTGGGAAGTAGATGAAACAAGTTCAAAAAACCCTATAAACAATCAACAAATATAAACGAACCTTAGGAAATATTTCTTAGAAGTCGGAAAACAGTGTTCGATTCAGAGAACATTGTCCAAAATATGTTATAAAACATGCACTTTAAATGTATTTATCGTCCTAAAGTCAATACATTATAAAAGATTTCATAAAAATCAGAAAAAGCTATATGAATTGTGATTTGAAACTACACTTTGAACGGAAAAAAATCACTCAAGAATTTATAAATTTGTAAATATCTTATGAAAGCCATAAAACAATAGTTAAATTATATTGTAACTAGTGGTGTGATCTGAATCCGGTACTGAAATTGAATAGAAACAATAACCGAGAACCGGGCCGAAATAATGGTTTTAGTTCCGTTTCTGTGATCTGGTCATCAACATAAACTATATCGTCACTAGTACTCACTGGTATGGTTTTAAGAAGATACGTTAGATTCAAAATTGTCAAATTTTGGCTGTACAATGAAAAACCCGGAACATAAAAGATGAAAAATTGTAAAAGATAAAAAAGGAGAACCTGCCCGTAATCGCAAACCAGATACAACCGATCCGGATTCGGTTCCGACTCGATTTTTCGATAAGAAAAACTCTGTCCCTAATTGTAACAAATACACTTTGAACATAAAAATCACTAAAAAGTATTTACCTCAACAATATCAATGTGGAAGTTTATGAAACTAGGCAAAGCTCTGCTTCCTGTGTTTACATCTGCCTCTATGGTCAAATGCTCAAATCTAACTTCAACTTTTGGCAAATCAATTCCAACCCTATATCATCATATTGCATAAAATATCTACACGTTAGTAAAAACCCATTAAATATTAGGGGTGTTTAAATTTACTTTATAATTTGATTATTTAGATAACCAGCTTCACTAATGGAGAGATAATTCTTAAATTATAGGAGTTGATTATTAATTAATGTACAATTTCCTTATATTGTCTTAATATCACCCCTTAAAGTTGTCGCTATAATTTTTCTTTAAATAAAAACTAATATAGAGTATAACGTATTCCCGTGTATTTTGTGTTATTAGAGAGTCTTTTGACCAAACTTATTAATTGTGAATCAATGTATATGTTTTCTTTAATACATATATTTCTTACTGATTACGTTTTTAAAGTGTTTTTATTCATTTATTTATAGCTTTGGAATGTGTTTATATTTTAATACTTTAGTATTTAATTATTGACATGGTACATAATAGTTCATTATATAGACTTAGCTATATAAATGTTAGAGTCAAATTATGTTGTATCTAATAGTTAGAGGGCTAGTTATGTCAAGATGTAATAGTTATGATCTAGTCATTAGTCTTAGTCAATGGAGTCAAGCTTAATTAGTGTTAATTAAGCTTGTTTAGCTATGAGGTATAAATACCTTATGTTAAGGCTTAATTTGTAAGCTTTCCTTTCATTAATTGAATTACTCTTTTGAAAGCTAACATTTCCCTCTCAACTACCTCACACACACTCAAACACCAAGAACACACACACTTAAGAAATTCTTCAATTTCTCACCTTGAATCATCATGAATTAGCTCAATCTCAGTGTTATACGATCTCTCAATTGGTATCAGAGCAAAATCTCTATTAAGAGAAGATCCAAATCAGCTTAATTCGATCAAGATCTGAGAAAAAGTGAAGAAAAGTTTGTTACGTTCATGAAAATTTAATGTTGTAAAATTTTTGTTCGAATTGAAGTTTTGAGCATGGATTAGTGTTTCTCCAGTGTTTCTAAGCATAATAGAATCAAAAATCGATCCATTCCGTTAACAGATTACTTCAATTTCGTGATTTTGGTGAAAAAGTAAAAAGTTGAAAAACTTACTGTAAATCGAAGATTTAAAGCTTATATGTTATGGATTGAAGAAATTGATCGGTACAAAGTGTTAGCAATTTGATTTCTAACGTTTAGCAAGAAGAATCATTCAATTTGGTGAAGAAATGAGCGATATTGAATTAAAAAAGTGAAGAAAAATGGTGAAGAAGACATACGTCTGTGGTTTCCGTCACTATGAACTAGTTCTACACACAGTTCTACACACAGTTCTACACACAGTTCGATCTACTAGTTCTACACACAGTTCTACACACAGTTCGATCTACTAGTTCTACACACAGTTCTACACACAGTTCGATCTACTAGTTCTACACACAGTTCTACACACAGTTCGATCTACTAGTTCTACACACAGTTCTACACACAGTTCGATCTACTAGTTCTACACACAGTTCTACACACAGTTCGATCTACTAATTCTACACACAGTTTGATCATCAACAATCGATTCAATCACGATTTTAATATCAAACAAATCAACAATAATCAATCGATCTTCAATCTTCAAACAACTTGCAACATAGTTCGACACATTCATAAATCGAAAATCAAAACTTCAATCAACGAGTTAGGCCTTCATAAATCAATCGATTGATCCCAGAATCAAACCATTATCCACTATCTGAGAAAAACCAATAATCACAAAATAGATTTGTCGATACAGAATCACGAAATTAAGTTCAAAATTGTTCGATCAACAACTAATGTGAAATCGATCAATTGCTTTATCCTAAAACCCATTGCTTTATTCAAATCGATCAATTGCTTCGATTTAGAATTCCAGACTTCGGCTTCTGTATATGTTCGGCTCCACATAGTTCGGCAATTCTCTGAAATCGAAAATGCCGAGATTTCTGATCGATTCAATGAAGAGGCAAACAAAGAAATAGAGGTAATCAGTTCTCTTTTATCTAATTCTTCAAACACAGAACTGCCTCCTTGCAGTTTTTTCAAAACTCTAAATTCATTTTTCGTTCACATTCTGCATAAGACATCGTTTACTAATCGTTAAGGACCCATAACTGATTGGGTACCAAAAGTTGTTTGATGTGTTTGCAGGAAAATGGCTTATGCACACATCAGTGTATAACCCGTTCTTAATCTTAAGGACTTATACATAATTCAGTGTATAACTCGATCCTCATCGTAAATGACTTATATACACATCAGTATATGACTCAAACTTCAAAGCAATGGCTTTCAAGTACATAAGCTTGAAACCCGCTCTTAACCTTATTTTTCACGTAAATGTAAAAACTCTTTCCCAACTCCTCTATAAACTGTAAATTTTTCATTATTTTGTCGAGGAGGAGAAATTTTAATTCTACGGGGAGAATTATTATTTACAGGGGGAGAAACTTTCTTATATCAATACTTTTATACCCGTTTGAATTTTTTTTTTAATCGAACAATTTTTTTTATCAAACGACAATACCTTCCTATGGTTTGCTAGAACCGGCATAACCTTCCAAGGGAAATATTTTTTAGCCAAAAGTGGAAAATGTGAGGGTATATGTCTTAGGGTATAGATTTAGGTGAGTGAAAGGTGATGTGAAAACATGATAATTTTAAGAAAACACACCTTTGAGTGCTTCCAAACCGAAAATAAACCGGGCAACCTCACTAAATTGTGATCATTCATGTGTTGAATGATTCACCAGACTTAACTGGCCCAGTCAAGCATTTGCACTCCACCACCAACCACTCAGATTCCTCTCAATAGGAATTTGTTTCAATTCATCAGGGGACGTAGCACATAATCTATCGACTGCTCATTCGGAGTATGTTGGTATTGAAATAATTAACCTTCTGCCCCGGGTTACGTCTTCAATTGAATGCACAATGTGTCTAGATCTCATCGACAAATATTTCCAATTTAGGACACATACATTATTGAATATGAATCTCCGTGTATTCATCGGAACACTCATAGTGGCATCACAATCTAGTGTTTCACGAGGATTGAGTGGAAATCCTGCTAGAGCTAAAATTACGCCAACTCTAATCGCAGGTCACACATTTGAATCAATGGTTGTGCAAACGATTATCGATTCATACCGTGTGTTAACGGATACTCTATGTGAGTCCGGTATTTCCTAAATTGTTCAAGTTGCTGTGCCTAAACTTTTAAATCATAAAGGCAACAACTTATGCCGGAAACACATACATTTTCCGATGAAAAAATCCATGTTATTCTTACAAAGTAACATCATCAATGCTGATAAATTGCACATGAGCGTTATAGTTCACTCTCAAATTACTCCTATGATCTGCTATAACCGGCATGATCTTCCCCAGGAGCCACCTACAATATAGGACAATATGTAAGGGTACATAGGTCTAGGTGAGCAGAATCAAGTATCACGGGATCTTGATTGGGGTGCGCAGAGATAAAATTTGAGAGGGGGAATGTAGTATGGGGTGCAATTCAGCTATACATGGTAAAATGAAATGAGGGAGTAGTCGAAAAATGAAAAAGTAAGCTTGAGTGAGGAGGGTGTGACAGGGTTAAAGAAAACGAAAAACCCTTACCAAACTGTTAAAAAGCCGGGTAGCCACGTCTCTATCAGATTGCATGTGTTGCTCTCTGATATTGAAAAAGACATCATGGAACCCAGTGATGCAATGCACAACCCCCCCCCCCCCCCCCCCAGCCACTCAAGTATTTCTTAAAAAGTACTTGTTTCATTTCCACGGAGATTAGCTCATATGCTATCGACATCTCACTTGGAGATTGTTGATATTGAAACAGAGGACAAGTCTCTCCAGTCCTCGCCTTCGTTTGTCCACTAATTGAGTCTAGAACCGAAATACACTTTTAGGACACAAGGCATAATACCAAGCTTATCTTTGTGATAAAGCCGGAACATTCATAATGATACCAACGTTCTTGGTATTCCACAATGATTGAATGGAAATCCTACCAGTGCTAACATCTATTCCAACACTGAAAGTAGGTCACACAGTTTTTGTAACTGTTGTGTTAACGGGTAATCTATGTGATCCCGGATTTCCTGACTTAATTCGATCATTGCGATTAAATGCCAAATGATTTGATCGGATATCTATATCAACATCGGTTCGGTTTTTGATAATTCAATATGTTGTATATTGATTCATTCAAAATATGAATATATCACTATTCATCATATTTGTATTCATGGGCTTAGAAGATTTTCTTCATTTCACCTCGACGAATTTCACATTTTTCATGATGATTCCGATTAATCTTAATCATCATGAGGGGGAGAAAATTTACTAAGAAGTTCAGTTTATGAAGAAAATGCTTACAAGATTTACGAAGATATATTAGCCCAGTTCACTCCACGTCAAAAAGACATATGCACGGATTAAGGGGGAGTAAACGAGAAACCGAAGAAGATTCATTAAGACATAATTGTTTGTTCGAGGGGGAGCGTAAACTTCATAAACATTTTATTCCTAACAACAATTATCAATACTCACAAATCGACAAAGCCACAACTTCAACAAAAGACTTCCGCTACAAAACAACTCTATCCATGGGTCTACATTTTCGTCGATTTACATGAAATATCTTGTGAAGAAAAAGAAACCGACTTATCTTCAGAAATTTCTCACAAATCCTAAACATTTCCATTTCAAATCTTAAACTGACAAATCATTCTATCCAAACCACAAATTCACATTCTTATCCATTTCAAAATTTAACCGTTTAACTCTTTCTTTCCAAAATTCCATAACAACCATATCCATTCAAAAGCTTAACTGTTCTATTCTGTTGTTCATATCAAACACAAATTATCCACATTCATCCAAAATCTTAAATGTATATATCATTCTTTCCTATATACAAACATACACACACACACACACATTCAAAACCTTTAACTTTCAAATCATTCTTTCACACTATAAACCATCATTATCCTATCCTCACAAACCTCTATCCAAAATTAAATCTCCTACATTTCTTAATCCCAATCAAATCCTTACCAAACAGATGTTTCATTTCCAGAATTTTCAAATTTTCAAATATATTTGTTTGAAGGAAGACAGGGATGTAGTTCTAAAAGTTCGCAAAGAGGGAGATTGGATAATGATCAAGACAAATTAAGTCAAGACTCCATGAAATCTTCTAAGATACTTTATATTGGTTGAAAAGCCGATTAAAAGTTTCATTCTTATCTGATCATCATAAGCTGAAACTAATACTACATCAAAACTACTTAAACGATTAAATCAGTTTCAGACTATGCTCGAAAAGAAGATTTCAAGAACATGCTATCCCAACTATTGATACAAAGGGGGAGATTGTTAGGGTCAAATTATGTTGTATCTAATAGTTAGAGGGCTAGTTATGTCAAGATGTAATAGTTATGATCTAGTCATTAGTCTTAGTCAATGGAGTCAAGCTTAATTAGTGTTAATTAAGCTTGTTTAGCTATGAGGTATAAATACCTTATGTTAAGGCTTAATTTGTAAGCTTTCCTTTCATTAATTGAATTACTCTTTTGAAAGCTAACCTTTCCCTCTCAACTACCTCACACACACTCAAACACCAAGAACACACACACTTAAGAAATTCTTCAATTTCTCACCTTGAATCATCATGAATTAGCTCAATCTCAGTGTTATACGATCTCTCAATAAACTTGCAGCAAAGCGTGGAAATATACTATCCTCGTTACTAAACAATTGGGCATATTATTGCATGCTTAACGAGATTATTTTGAACTACTTTCATCGATTAAAAAATTAGCAAAAAGTTAAAAAAAAACATACCGATCCAAAAATTAAGCATAATCAATAATAAATTCTTTCCTAAGTTTTTTATTATTGAAAATAAAGTAATGATATTTTTTCCTACCATTTCTTTCTATCATATTTCTACCTATTTTGATCATAATAAATGTCAAAATCAATGGATGGTATGATGAAAGATAATTAGTGGATAACACATGTCAAGTTTAGAAATGAGTAGGTATATGAGTAGAAAGAAAATGTAGGAAAATATATCATTTCTTTTAAAAGTATGATATTTTGTGAACCGACAAAGCATTATATGTTGTTAGTATGTAACCACTTAAAATAGCCTCAATTACCTAAATTGGTATGTTGATTATTACTATTATAACTTATAAATGCATATGTTCAATATGATATTTTGTGAACCGACAAAGCATTCTTTGTTGTTAGTATGTAACCACTTAAAATAGCTTTGTTAGTATGTAACCACTTAAAAATAGCCTCAATTACCTAAATTGGGATGATGATTATTATTATAACTTATAAATGCATATGGTTGTTAGTATGTAACCACTTAAAATTCTTTAGACTTCTCTGTGTGTACGTGTAATTCTTTAGAAATATTAGTCAACTCTACTTAGATTTATATTTTGAGTAATATGGTATGTATTTTGTCACTATCAGAAGATACGATGATAACACATGAATGACAATGTTATTCAATCTCTTCAAATGAGAGATATGAGAAATTAAGATGTAGGCAGTCGTATTTTATCCAGAGTTAAAGAGACTGTTTTCAAGGAGATATCCGGCAAAAATGCAAATGTATTATATCTTTAAAAATGTATTTTAAATAACTAATAAAGTTCACATTTTTTATGCAATTAATCCAAAAATAGAGCAAGAGTAAAGTTTAAAACCTATCAATTCTGTTCCTGAGCTTCAACAAGAACTTTTCATTATCTTCATCGGCCACTTTCACAAGTCTATCTAGCAATTTTCTCCTTTGTTCTATTTCAAGATTATTGATATCAACTTCATTTGTAGGACCCCCTGGTGATCCGAACAATAAACCTTTTCTTAATCGATCAAAAGTCGGTAATTTTTCAAGTGAAGCCCATTTCAAAGCTTCTTCATCATCTTCTTCACGTGATGATTTTGAAAAAGCATCCGCACCCGAATTCCTCCGTAATGTATTACTCGCACTCGATGTTCTTCCACTCGTTACTCGTAAATTTCCTAACCTTATACTACTATTAGCTTTGTATATGTCTCCACTATCCATTTTATCTACCCTAATCAAACCCTTTGAATCTTGCAAAAATGACACCAAATCTTTTTTTTTCAGTCTTTTGACGTTTTACGCCAAAAAACGATCGAAAATCGATATGGGTATTTGCTAATCTGCTATAGAAAAATTCAAAGATTCTGTGTAAAATGAAATGGGATTATTTTGGCTAGAAAATAGAATTGTGTGTTATTTGGTGGAGTTGATATCTGAAACGTAAATGAAGGTGCTTATAAATAGACTCATCAAGGTGAAAATGGTTATTGGCCAGCGTGGCGTAAGTAAATATGTCATAATAATACATCTAGAGTGGCGGAAAAAGGATTTATTCATATTTTTAAAGGTTTTTTCTTACCTGTGCCATAGGTATACATTAAATTACATTCAATGAATATAAATTTTTTTATGTAAATGGAATATTATATTTAATTTATCTTCTAAACGGGTAGAAATGAGAGCTAATTAATATTATTCAAAATATATATAAGAAAATATCAATTTATTACCATGTCATGCACTCATATGCTATTGCATAAAGTAAATATTTTAAAGTTTCTGTTTTGAATTTAACCGGTTGATATTTTACAAATTTTAAAATCAGTCAGACCGATAACTAAGCGATTGAACCAGATTATAATACTATTGAGTATTTATAATAAGTTTATTTAAAAAGTATATAAATGCCAAGAAAAAAAGCTTAAAAATATGTAACAAATCGAAAAATAAAAAATTCCAAAAAATAATTTTTCAACATAATTCAACACCTTTGAGACCTAAATACATCAAAAATGATATCATACACTTAACATTTAACTAAAATTTTGGTGTTCAAACTTCAAAACATATAAAAAATAAAATTCCAAATGGATCAAAAATAATATCAAATATTCAATTTAATTAAAAAATTGAGACTAAAAGGAAAAAAACAAAAAAAAAATGTTTCATAGTTAATAGGTTAAATGTAAATGGCCCATTTTCAAAATGCAATAAACACATTCTAACATAGTTTTCTAAATCTACTTTTTAGGGCATAAAAAACACCAACAATTAATTCTTTTATTCTTTTTTTCAAACACTCATTTTAATTTAATTGTGTTTTCGAAACGTAATAAGGAAATAATCGGTCTAATCTCGCAATCCTGAATCATTAGATTCGAAAAGTAAACTTAATAATTCAAATTCATACTATGTTCATTTTGTTCCTAATATGGATATTCATAACACTGATAATATGGATGGTTACTAATTTAAAGGGTTTATGTTAAATGTCTTTTTCAATTTGTTAAGCTTGATTAAAGATAAAGATTTTTAAAATTAAGTGAGCCTCATTAAATAGAAGGGAGGTGATTTATATAACATAAAATTATTACATTCACCACATTTTATAATATTTAAAGTGAACTACATAAATAATGTAAAATAATATTTATGATGTACAAAATAATTTTTGTAATATAAAAATCATCTTACTAAACATAAACAAAAAGATAAAGTGAATCTTCAGATTTATTCCTTACTTTGACCAATTAATGTTTATTCTCTTTAAATAAAATAGTTCTTACAAAAAAGGTAATTAATTTATGTACCATATTTTTCATGCATATACACCACACAGTATAAATATTACTACATATTGTAGAAAACACACAATGAAATTATTATAATGTATAGATTAAAAAATATCACTCTCTTTACAAAAACCTTTTCATTCCATACGTGTTGAACTCACACATGAAGCAAATGACCGGCTGTTTATGATTGCTTTTTTTAAACTACTTGTATTTGTTTAACTAATAGGGAAGATATAAATGATTAGTTTTCAAAATGAAATAAACAAATTCCAACCTATTTTTTCAAAACTACGTTTTGGGGCATAAAAGCACAAATAATTGATTTTTTTTTGTCAAACACTCATTTTAAATTAATTGTACTTTCAAGACGTAATAATAAGATAATTAGTTCCAAATCACAATCATAAACCCCCTAAATTTGACAAGTAAACTGAATATTTCAAGTTCCTACCATGTTCATTTTGTTCCTAATATGGATATTCATAACACTGATAATATGGATAGTTACTAATTTAAATATGTTAAATGTCATTTTCAATGTGTTAAGCTTGATTAAAGATAAAGATGTTAAAATGAAAGTGAGCCCCACTAAACAAAAGGAGGTTGTTTTTACTTTCTACAACATAAAATTATTTCATTCGATCATATTTTATAATATATAAAATAAATTATACAAAGAATGTAAAACGATATTATTTTGAACTCTTGTTTGTTAGTGTCTCACTAGCTTGGTTCATATATATATAAATGATTGTTTCTTGGATGCTTTCGAGAAAGGTGATAATTTTACGCTCTATCTCATTTGTTTCTTTTTACCATTCAAAAAGGTACTTTTATGTAATGTAGAGATCTTCCAACTAAAAAAGATAAAGTGAACCTTCATATATAGTCCTTACTTTGACCAATTAATTTTTTTCTTTATATAAAATAGTTCTCACAAAAAAACTTTCATTCCTCACGTGTTGCATTCACACATGAAACAAACTAGTAAACTTATATCCGTGCGATTTCGCGGGAACTTTTAATATAATATCGAAAAGAGTGTTTATTGATAATTGTATAACATTCAAAAATTTATTTTATATTAAGAAAACAAAATATGAGTTTCAAAATATTTTCAATGACATAACTCTCAAATAAATATATTAATCTTATATTTGATGTTAAATTAAAAAAAATTGTTCAAATATTTCCTATGAGGAAGAACTTCTTAAGACAATGAAAATTTATTCGCGTCGACTCTGGGCTACCAGCAAAGCGCGTGACCCTTTCAAATTAGTCGGCTCACAAGTGGGTCGAAAATCAGGTAAAGAGAAAAAATCATCTCAGGTTAATATATATATATATATATATATATATATATATATATATATATATATATATATATATATATATATATATATATATATATATATATATATATATATATATATATATATATAGGCAAAGGTTCATGCGAGAAGGCTTTTTTTTTGCGAGAAATGTGAGAAGCGATATAGATCCTTAGATTAAAAAATAAAGGGTTATGATGTATGGTGGCAGTTTTGAAAATAAGTGAGAAAAAATGGTTTAAAAGATAAGGGTGGAAGGGTAGTTTAGGAAACTAAACCGTAAATTAATTATGATATTCTTTTAATGATATTAAAAATAAGTTTTCTCTCATTTGAACACACATTTATGTGTGTCATTCGGTGTTTCTCTCCCAAAAAAGCTTTCCGGTGAATCTTTCCCCAACCACCTCTGTTTCCGGTGAACCTCTTTCCGCACCACCTCCTCCACAACACGGCCACACCACCGCAATACACCCGCAGCACCATCGCCACACCACAACCGCACAAAGCGCTGCCCTATGTCAGTCACCGATAAGGAAGAAGAAATCGTCGGCGTTATGTTTTCCGGCGATGTGAAGAAGAGACGAGATTCTGCCATTTCTGTTGTCGCATCACCTAAAAAATTGATTTTTCTGGGTTTCTTTCTTCTAAGATTTGATTTCATCTCGTACAACTAGAAGATGAAACCGAGAAAGATATGATGCGGATCTGGGTTTTCTCGCTGGCCAGATCTGGTTTTCGGCTAAATCGGCAACTAGGGTTCCTGTGAAGATGTCGGATCTGGTTTCGGTTATGTTCATTGGTGAACAACAAGTTTCGTTATGTTCATTGAAGATGCCAGGAGTGCACTTATTTTCCGATCTTTATTCATCTAGTTCATCTCTGTTCATCTATGTTCATGTCTCGTTCATATATTTTCATATTTTTGTCCATCTTTTGGGATTTTTAATAAAGTTGGTGCCGGATTGTATCTTGGTCTTTCGTTCATATCTGTTCACTTTGTTTTATTTTAATAAAAATGATTAATGTTGTTCACTAATGTTGAATGATTAATAGTGTTCATCGATGTTGAATGGTTACTGTCGTTTGTTCATTGACGTTGAATGGTTACTTTTTTTAACTAATGTTGAAGGGTTACAGTCGCTCACTGATGTTGAACTTATGACATGTTGTTCACTAATGTTCACAAATAGTTATTGCCGTTCACTGGTGTTCACAAATCGAACTATAGTTCACTAATATTTTAAAGTTGGAATTTCTTTGGATGTGAAGAATAACATATTTTTTTAATTAATTAGATCCACAATAATAGGAATTTAAGTTACTGTTTTGATTTAGTTAATTAAGGAATGTATTTTTAATTAAATTATTATTTCTGGAAATTACTTTAAAGACAATAATACCCTTTCAGATTTAAATATTGATTGGATTAAATTAGTGGCCAGGATTACTTCTCGCGTTTCTCGCAAAAAAATCACTTCTCGCATGAACCCTCCCCTATATATATATATATATATATATATATATATATATATATATATATATATATATATATATATATATATATAGTGTAGAATTAAAATCAAAACCAATTAAGGCTACAGAACTGGAAGAACCCAATCTTAAACCATTGATTTTAAGATTAACGGTTAAGATTAATTAGGGTATTTTCAACTTTAATGATAAGGGTGTAATTGGTATTTTGGCAAATAATTAATTATAGAAAACTGCATGTATCACGGTTTCTCTTCACAGATTCTTCTGAAAATGTCTCCTTCCCCAATTTTCATTTCTCTCTCTAAAACAAAAACCCACCATCAACATTTCAACATCATTCCGGCCACTTTTTCAGTCGAAATAAAGAGATCTAATAACGCCATTGAAACTATTTCATTTTTTCGATTGCGGTGGTACCCATATCTACCGGAAGTGACGCCGCCAGGTACCGCCGTTTTCCCGTCGGAGTTGTACTTTTTGGCCGGAATACTAGCTTTTACGACGTCTTTTTGGCAAACCTTAATGGTGGATTAAGGAAGAATAAAAGGGGTTTTAATCTTTATGGGTAAGTTTTTTATTAAGTTTACAATCTATATTTGTTGACTGAGTTTCTTATCTATATTTGTTAATCTATAAATCTGCTCCACTTTCTGGGTTTCATTTGATTCATGCATCTAGATTTTGATTTACTTTAAGTTTTTTTTCAACAACAATTATTTACTTTAAGTTTATAAATTTCTAATATTGATCTGGTGAGGATTTTCGATTTTTAAAAGCTTTTTGGTAGAAAACTCTGTTTTTATAATGATTTTCAGATAAATTGTTTGATGAACGAAGTTATATTTTTTATTCAGGTACTCAGTGACGAATGTATATAATAGCTTTTGGAGTTCTATGGAAAAATGCCCAATTTAGAGATGCATAGCAAGTGTTTGATGAAATGTTTAGCTTTAAAATTTATAGTTTTTGATTCATATATGACTGAACTAGAATGAGATACATATATGTTATGATACATCTATTTATATCTTATACTTTTGATGATCAATCCTTGGTGTATACATGTATGTATTTGTATTCAACTTTTTTATGAATATTTTTGAAAGCAATATTTATTGTTGTATACATGTATGTATTTCGTATAACATACATGTATTTCGTATAACATGTATGTATTTGTATTCAATTATTTACAGTCATGTATCTCTAAAGAAATGCAATACATAAATGTAAATACGAAGGTTGTCAATGAAAATAATACACACATGTAATTAACCTTTCAGTAAGAATATCAATACATAATACGAATTAAACATATGAAATGTAGAAAGAAAAAGAAAAACGATTTTGTTAAATTAATTAACGAGATAATATTGATTCAAAATAGGCTAATTTTTAGGAAGTGATAACTGTGAAATTCGGTTACCATATATAGTGGTGGTCTTCTCAATTGTCTATTTTGCCCCCACGCTTTTAATATTAATAGAAATAATAATTATAATTTTCTTAAATCTGATTGATTGGAGGATAGTTCTGCGGTACTGCATCTTAAACTGGTTTAGTATATAATCCATCCCCATATATATATATATATATCCATATATATATATATATATATATATATATATATATATATATATATATATATATATATATATATATATATATATATATATATATATATATATATATAGGGTATGGATCAATAGAAAAGGGTCCTTATTTGAAGAAGTTGAAGAAGCAATGCATTTTCGTAAAATATACATATATGTATACATATACATACATATATGTATATATACATATATATTCATACCATAGATATATATATGTGCATATTCATGCCCGATATATATGTATATATACACATATATATACACATGCATTTTACGTAACTTGCATTTTCAGTCGTAACTTGCATTTTCAGTCGGAACTTGCATTTTCATTTACGAAAATGCATATGCATTCCGTAAACATATGTGTATATATATATACATATATACGGTATAAATTTGAACATATGTATATCTATGGTATAAATATATATGTATATATACATATATGTATGTATATGTATACATATATGTATATTTTACGAAAATGCATTGCTTCTTCAACTTCTTCAAATAAGGATGCTTCTTTCTTGATCCTTATTCTCTCTATATATATATATATATATATATATATATATATATATATATATATATATATATATATATATATATATATATATATATATATATATATATGTATGTATATATATATATATATATATATATATATATATATATATATATATATATATAGTGAAGGATTATATTGAGAACCCTGATTTTAAAAAGAACTCTGAGAACTTTTAATTAATCAATTAGGCCCATTAGATTTTAAGTTAACGGTTCAGATTACTTATGGCATTTTCATAAATAAATTAAATCTTATTTTTGATTAGTTTTAAATGAAAAGGTTAGGATGGTAATTGTGTAAAGGAAAATAAATAAATTAATTTATTAGATCCTAAAAATCCGTGGAAGTTGCTTCTTAAACAACCAACCCTAATTCTTCAATTAAAAGTTGGTTTTTAAAGAACAGGCATCGTTATCTTCATGCGTTTCTTTCAATTCGCGTTGTAACCTACAATAGTTCACCGGAAACAGCCGTTCATCATAAAAACATCAACAACTTGTGCTCCAATCGCTTAATTGTTTCAGATATGTATATTCTAAACGTCGATCTCGATTCTCGAACTTTCCGCCGGTTAATTCTAAACGTTGAAGCTGAGGGTGTTTTCCGGTGCTGATGGTGATTGGATATGTGTCTCATAAAGCTGCGGGTGCATTGATCACGTTTCCGGCGAGACCAGGTGCAACAACTCACGGTGCGACGGCGGTTGTGAACATGTAATATATGAATCGATGCGTAGATGGCGATGACAGCCTCAGGTAATTTGTAGTTTAAAAGTTTCAAATCTATGATTTGATCGTAAGTCTCTGTGTTTATGTTTTTGCATATTTGTAGAATAATGACACATTAATACAGGTATTAAAAAGTCAACTTTCAGTGGAAAAATCGACGGTGTCGATGAATTTAATATAGATATACTGCATTTATAAATGGCTAGCGAGTACAAATTTCTTAATCAAAGTGGTTGCTTGAACATCGACGGTGTTGATGATGCCCAAAATTTTCTAATGCTTATGGTAACCTCAAAATATAATACTTGAAATATTATTATTATTTAATTATTTAGTTTATTAAAAAGGGGCTAATATTATTTTGTTAAACTAAAAGGTACCACTCGATACTGCATCTAAATTTTAGGTTATTAAATAAATCTCTGAAGATTAAATAAGTCTATGAAGATTAAATATTTTTTGATTATTTAGGCATACATGTTTATAATACCAGTGCACAACATGACTTCATCTTATTTAAATGGTTATTTTTTATATTGTTTAATATCTTGAGTTTTTTTATTTTCTTTACAGAAAGCTGCTGACAGATTTGAATTTCTGTATTTATCAAATACAGCTCTGGATAAAGGAAAACTAGAAGATGCAGTTAGCTTTATAACATACGTTTTATTCAGTTGTTTTCCTTTGCATATGTGTTCTGTTAATGTTGGATGTGTAAATGTTATTCGTACAATTTTTACACATCGATGTTTTTTTGTTACATATATGTTATCGATAAACCCACTTCGACTTTAAGGACAGATACATCTATGTTTCTCAAACACATATGCTCAACTAGTTTATTACACTGATTTACTGAATTTCTGTATTTATCAAATACAGCTCTGGATAAAGGAAAACTAGAAGATGCAGTTAGCTTTATAACATACGTTTTATTCAGTTGTTTTCCTTTGCATATGTGTTCTGTTAATGTTGGATGTGTAAATGTTATTCGTACAATTTTTACACATCGATGTTTTTTTGTTACATATATGTTATCGATAAACCCACTTCGACTTTAAGGACAGATACATCTATGTTTCTCAAACACATATGCTCAACTAGTTTATTACACTGATTTACAGAAATTACTGAAAAAATAACATTAATTATCAAAATAAAACATATGTGCACGACCGACTCGACATATATGCACTACCTACATTTAACACTAATTACAAAAGAAAAAAACATATATGCACAACCGGCTCGACAAAAATAATAAAATATCAAAAGAGTTTAGAAAATAATTCTGAAATTTTAAGAAATTTTCAAAAAAGGAAATATTTTTCTTTTTGGTCAAATGTCCTAAATACCCCTGAATAATTAATAAGAATTAAATAAATCAAAATCATTTTACTAAATTCTGATTGGTTATTAAGAGTTCTCAGAGTTCTTTTTGAAATCAAGGTTCTCAATATATATATATATATAGTGAAGGATTCCATACAGAACCCACGTTATATACAGAACTCGTAGAACTCGATCTTAGACCATTGAATTTCAAAATTAATGGTTAAGATTAGTTTTGGCATTTTCGTAAATAAAGAAAATTATATTTTTAGTAAAAATTAAATAAAAAGGGTAATCTAGTAATTGTGTTAAATAAAAATCTAAAAATAAGAACCGTTTTTTCCTTCAAATCAGGAATCTCTCTCCCCTCAAATTGAAAACCCTAGGTGTTTTTCATTTCTCGCCCCTTTTCTTCTACCAGACAAACCCTAAATTGTCTTCTATTCCTTCCTATTGGCCGGAGATAAAACTTCCTTGCTATTGTCAAATCAAATGTGTAAAAGATGTAGCTCCTGCCAAGAAATACTGTGAAGTGTGAAAGGTGAAGAATAAAGTTGTTTTAAATCGATACAGGTTTGTGATTGAAGTGGGCGGGGAAGAAAAATGTAAAAATTGTAAAAGCTTTGTTGGTAGATATTGACGGCCGGAGACAGTTGTTGGAATCCATAATTGTAAGTTTAACTTCTATCAATTTTTAAATATATTTTTTGTCTATTTGCATGTCTTTTTTATTCTACTAGTCTTTTGCCCGCACCAATGCGCGGGTATAAAAGACGACAATTGAAAGGGTCGAGTGGGTTCTATATTGTGGGTTGACCCATATAAAAATTGAATAATTTAAAAAAATCCTAAATTATGTTGAACACGTTCAAGAAAAAATTGCATGTTTTACAAATAATCTATACTCCTTTAATAACCATTTAGGGGATAGGGGTATTTTTGGCAATATAAACAAGTATGCTAGAAAGTAAAGTAAGTACATACGAAAAGTAATTTGTTTTCTATGCAACGTGGAAAAATCAAATCAAACTCAGAAATCATTCTTCAAAACATTGGCAGAGTTAGAAAATCGAAATCCAATAAGATTGCATATCAAATGACATATAGATCAATACAATTATAAGTTATCTTATACGAACAAATTTGAGAGCGTATTTGTGTTGTTAAAAACCATAGATACAATTGATAGTAAAAAACCAATTCACATAAAGATCAACAGAAAGACATATATAAAGTCAAATAAACTAACATCATATGGTAATCCAAAATCGGATTGATAGACATACAGTAATTGAAATGAAATCTTTTAAAATAAATGAAAATTTCAGAATCCCTCCAACGAAGATAAGAAGTGAATTAGGAGTATTAATACGGTGATGCACATGGAAGTTGTATACAAAATATTAGATTGAAATGAAAATTCAAACGCCGATTCCATCAATAAATTAAAAGAACTTCTTCCACAGATATGCGTATACAAAATTTTCTTGCAAGTCCTACTCCTATTAGCGTTTTGTTTTCCTAAATCCCCAAATAAATTTGTTTACATCTTGGAAATAGACACAGAAGTCATAATTTCTCCATGCGTATACAATATTTTCTTACACGGAGGTCTTATGTATTCAGGCGACTTAATGGTGTGAGTATATATATATGAAATTGTTTTGACGGCACAGACTGAGAGGATGAGATGGTCGGAGGAAACGACCGGTGTGGTGAATATATACGGTGGTGAATGTTGACGGTTATTACAACTCAAATGACGAGAAAGGGTGTGTCGATTGGAGAAGAAGGTGACCATTGGAGGAAACGGCGTAAACAGTGGAATGCGATACACGGATGGGTAAATGGAGGAAAGGGTGTGACGATTGGAAAGGAGAAATGGCATGCCATTGGAGAAGAAGAAACCGTATATGTGCTTAACTTTTATATTGCCAAAAATATCCCTATCCCCTAAATGATTATTAAAGATAAAATTCATACGTAAAACTCAATTTCAATTTAATTGTATGGTTTCTTTAAAGTTTCTTTTAGTTTGATATGGATTTTCTCATCTATTTTGGTTTAGGGACGTCGGCGGTAATTTAATTCTAGGATTTTTGTGATAAAATTTGGAAGTTTATTTTTTACCTTTCATTTTGAGTATGAGATTTTATCTATAAGGAGATTGATGATGACAACTGAGTTTCAGATTAACGATGTAAAAATGAGTTTTCTACATTATTGCAAATTAATTATTGTCTAATTTTATTTGCATTGTTATTGTTATATACTTATATGCACGTATTTGCAAAAATGAGTTTGGTATATTACCAATTATTCATGTATGACAATTGATTTTGTCTAATTTTATTTGCATTATTACATACATGTATTTGCATATCTGGTATATACTAACGATAATTACATTATTTGCATTGTTACATATTTTTGACTTTGAGATTGTTGCTACTAGAATGTATTTGGATTTCGACATGCTAACATGATAATTTTATATTTTCCAGGTTTTTGGCTTGTACATTCATGTCCGAAGTAAAATAATGATACATCTATGTTGGTAGATCCAAAGATTAAAGAACCAAATGCAGTTAAAAAAGACTGTAATTGAAACAATTGTTGATGATAAAAAGGACACTGATGAAGAAGTTGTTTTGTACATAGATGTTTTACTTAATGCTAAATGTTCACGCTTGGATACATAGGTGTTGTTTAGTACATGTGTGTTATTCAGTATTGTTTGTGTTGTATGTTACTCATTATTTGTAGACACGTAAATATTTTTTTGTACCTGTATATTATTCAATATTTTTTATTGTAAAATGATATAAGTTTTTCTTAGATAAATAAGTGTACCATCATTGAATATACACATATGCAGATTCATAATATATACATTTATGCAGATTCGTAACATATACATTTCTGCATATTCGTAACATATACATTTATGCATATTCGTAATATAACATACATGTATAATTACAATTCCGAAATTATTTCCTAAATTTTAGGAAATTTACAAAAGAAGAAAGAATATATATATTTTTTTTGTAAAATGTCGTAAATACCCTCGAACCATTAAATGAATTAAATAATCATAAACTAATTTACTTAATTCTGATTGGCTGAGAAATAGTTCTACTCGTTCTGTAAATAATATGGGTTCTGTATGGAATTCGACCCTATATATATATATATATATATATATATATATATATATATATATATATATATATATATATATATATATATATATATATATATATATATATATATAGTGTAGAATTAGAATCAGAATCAATTAAGGCTACAGAACCAGCAGGACTCAATCTAAACCATTGATTTTTGAAATGAAATGATCATGGAAGACACATTAATGTATTTGATGAGGGGCCCCCAAATATTGGTTTGCATGGATGTCATTCATGCATGTATACATATATGTGTAGATAACACTTATGTATACATACCTGAAAACATATACATATATGTATACATGCATGAATGACATCCATGCAAACCAATATTTGGGGGGTCCCTCATCAAATACATTAATGTGTCTTTCATGATCATTTCATTTCAAAAATCAATGGTTTAGAATGAGTTCTGCTGGTTCTGTAGCCTTAATTGGTTCTGATTCTAATTCTACACTATATATATATATATATATATATATATATATATATATATATATATATATATATATATATATATATATATATATATTGTAGAATATAAATCAGAACCATTTAAGACTACAGAACCGGAAGAACTAATTTGGACCAATCAGAAAAAAGGAAAACGTTTTTTTTATTATTTTCATTTATAAATTCGGGAAGGGTATATTAGGCATTTTAACCTAACCCATTATCTAAGGAAACTGTTTACTCCATAAAGAATTCCTAAAATATTGCCTACATTCTTTCCATATTATCTTATTCCTATTTAATTTGTCAAAAGCAATTACAGCAATTCATCTTTTACCTTGAAAACCCTACCCCAATCTAATATTTTTTCTATCGTCCTTCCTTTTGCTCTCACAACAACCACCATCATCAACATTCGAACAGCAACTACAACCTATTCTAGCGGCACAACCACCGTCACCACCATTCGAAATGTCATAATCTTTCTTTTGCTATCACGCTATTCTGACGGCGGTGGTTGGATGACTATCGAGATTCAGGTTCGATCTAGACCGATTCCGGCGAGATGAAAATTAGCAAGACGAAGAAGAATCATTCGATGAGGATGACAATGATGATGATGAAAATCAACTCGACGTTAAATTGTTGTTTCTTTTTTACAATATAACAACTTTTCCAGACGTGTCCGTATTACATACATGTTATCGTTTCATGATAACATTATGAATCAAGAACCTTAGGGAAACCAAGTTGGATGCCTAAATATCACGTTCGCATTTTGTACTTACACTGATGTTTTAGCATTATGTATTTAGTATTGATGGTAGATGGTCTATCATTAGGGTATACATGTATGCATATGTATTCATTTATTGGGGAATACATGTATGTATTTGGTAGTGATTGTAGTGTGTAAATGGTCCATTTATGGGGTATACATGTATGTATTTGTATTCATTTATATAAAAAATGTTATACAATCACGTTTTATGTGTAAATGGTCCATCTATGAGGTATACATGTTTTAAAGCAATAATGACACGCTATTATATAGGTAATTTTTACGCCTATACACGCATGTATTGCAACTGCATATTATACATTGGTGTTTTCAAACATTTGTAGCATGCTATTATCTAAATCTATGAATTAACAGTTACATTAATCAACATACAGCATGCGTGACACATTTATGTAGATTATTCTGTTTACTACATATTTGTTCAAACTCATCAACACCATCAATATTCAACATTCAGATTTTGTTCCTCTGTACAATTTCCCACAATTTGGTTATTCAATCAAGGAATTCGGGATATGGAGGATCGCTTATTAATGGCCATTTAATTCACAAAACCAACTTTCCTAAATAATTGGGTATCATTAATCCACTCGTCAGTTGCCAAAAGAAAATAGTGGTGATGCATTACCCAATATACCCCTACCGAATTAATTAAAAATACAAATTAAAACCGAAAAATACTCTTCCCTCATTGGTTGAATTATAGTTCTGTCGGTTCTGCTTCTAATTTGGTTTCGTATATAAAGCATCCCTATATATATATATATATATATATATATATATATATATATATATATATATATATATATATATATATATATATATATATATATATATATATATATAGGCAAAGGTTCATGCGAGAAGTGTTTTTTTTTTGCGAGAAATGCGAGAAGTAATTTTAGCCATCAGATTTAGAGTTCAATGGTTATGATTAACATTGACAGTTATGTAAATAAATGAAAATTTGAATTTAAAAACTAAAGGGCGGAGGGTTATAAAGGTAAAATGCTAACCTTGTAATTATAGTATTTTAGCATATTAATCTCCTCTAAATCCGTTCAACGATCCGTTTAAAACAAACCTCCCTTGGTTCCACCACCCCCACTTACCAACCCTAAATATATGGTTCTCTAAGCCGCCGTAGTAGACACCTCGGGCGGAGGCACCACCACCACCACAACATCAATTCTTCTGTAAATGATGGCAGCCTAGCGATGAGCAAAATCAAATTTAAAAAAGAAATTTCCGACATGAAGACCCTAGATCAATTCTTCTGTAAACAGCCGTAGTTTCTCAAAATTTTCCGTCACCACCGCCACCACATCAATTCTTCTGTTGACGGTTTTGTAGACCCTTGATACAATGTTTCATAGTTAATGACGCGTAAGGTTACATTACAGCCATGGGATGTGTGCTCTGTACAAGAGCAAATGTATATCGCCGGTGAAAGACAACCACCCATAGCCAGAGAATCGAAGTATCTACTGCAACGACTTCTACGGAACCTACGCAAAACGTCGAACATATCTCATCGGACGGAATTAGTGCTCATAAAAATGACGGATCTGAGAAAAGGATCCGACAACGGCAGTCGATGCTCGACCATTTGACCGGAGTTTAGCCTGAACACCGCTCTGACACGACCTCGTTCATCTCTGCTCATCTCTCGTTCATCTATGAACATCATTTTGTTCATCTCCTGGAAATTGTAATAACGTTGGTGCCTGATTGGATCTTTATCCTTTGTTCATCTCTGTTCACTTTGTATATCCGTTCACTTTGTATTATTTGGTTAGGATTTTTAATAAATTGTGATGCAATTTGTAGCGTTTTGTTATTTGTAATTACGTAATTATCGAATTATGTGTAATCAAAGTAATGGTGTTCATTAAGCAATTGTGTTCATTAAGCAATTGTGTTCATTAGATTGGGCCCTTCGATTTCCAGATCCGTGTTTCTTTCCAGTTTGTGGCCATTCGATTCGTTCATTAGTGAAATGCTTTGTTCATCATTATTTCAACAAGTATGGTTGTTCATAATTACGATCTGATGAACATTAGTGAACAAAACACTCTGACGGACTAGGGAAAATCAAATAGATGAACAGTGGTGAACACAATTTTCGTATTTGACAAGTCAATAGCTTTCCGGTGAACATAAAATTCTGGCGGGACTAGTCAATATCCAATTAATTAAACATGGAAAGTATTAATTCTATAGGTTTAATTCCTTTAATTAAAAAAATAAAAAGACTATGCTACCCTTTTTAAATAAATAACTAATTAAATTAGATTTGTGGTCTAGATTAGTTCTCGCATTTCTAGCAAAAAAAAACTCTTCTCGCATGAACCGTATATATATATATATATATATATATATATATATATATATATATATATATATAGTGCTCGATTCAGCGCAGAACCATTTAAAGCTGCAGAACCGCAGAACTATCCTAACATCCAATGTTTACTATGTTATACATAAGCTGTAAATTTTCAAATAAGATGTAACCATCCTAACACCCAATGTTTCCAATTTTTTATACAAATAATATATAAATATATTTGTATATTATGTGTATAAAAAATTAAAAAAACATTGAATGTATAAATGTGTTATAGCGTGTATGAAAATGAAAATTAATGTATAACATAGAAAACATTGGATGTTATGATGGTTCTGCGGTTCTGCACCTTTAAACGGTTCTGCGCTGAATCGGACCCTATATATATATATATATATATATATATATATATATATATATATATATATATATATATATATATATATATATATATATATATATATATATATATATATGTGTGTGTGTGTGTGTGTGTGTGTGTGTGTGTGTGTGTGTGTGTGTGTGTGTGTGTGTAGTGAACAATTAAAATCAGAACCAATTAAGGCTACAGAACCGGAAGAACTAATTCTAAACTAATCTTAGATCATTAAATTTTAAATTTAACGCTTAGGATCAATTGTTAGAATTTTTAAATAAATCAAATTATATTTTTAGAAATAATTAAAGGCAAAGGGTATTATAGTAAATGTGATTAAGAGAATAAACCGTCTCTCCCCCACATACCACGTTTGTATGTCAAAAACCCAAATCTATATCGCTCTCTATCACGTTTTCTCTCTAGATTTTTTCTATGTGCCGGCGAAGAACGCAACAAATCCATCTTAGATCAGAAGCTGGATGACGAATTCATTGTGGATCCAAATATCATATCATCTAACGGCCTCATTAGAGATCGCAAGAACGGTTATTGTTCGATTTAGGGTTTTTGACGGCGACGAATAATGTAAGCTATCAACGACGGTGGTGGATTCCGGATCGGAAACGGCGGCGGTGGTGGTAAACCCTTTTCGACATCGTCCGCAAACCAAATGCTTCCAAAGATTACGTATTAGGGTTCATCATTTTGAAATTGGGGTTTTTCCCTTATTATGTATTAGGGTTCATCATTTTGAAATCTGGGTTTTTTTGTCGATTTAAGCTTGTGAATCGTCTTTTCTGTGAAAATTTCTAAAGATTACGGGTTTTGTATCCTTATTATGTATTAGGGTTAATCATTAACTTTATTTGGTTCAGTTGCATCTTAAATTTTAGGTATTGTATCCGTATTATGATAATGTTATTCGCATGAACGATGTTAATTTGTATGCTTATCTGTATAATTTTGTTAACTAAGATTGTTTGTAAGATTTTTGTCTAGGGTTTATGTTATTTGATACGTTGCAGTCAACAATTAGGGGGTGTTTGGAGAGCTTATTAGAGGGGCTTATTAGTTTATTAGCTTATTTAATCTTAATAAGCTGCATTAAGTGTTTGGATAAGCTTATAAGCTTGTGCTTATGAGCTTATTAAGGGTCCCTTAAAAAAGCTATTTTGTTGGGGATTATTAAGGCTTATTTAAGAAATGGAATGGTCTTATATTTTTATCCTCCACCTAACTTTATCCATTTTTCTTTTCTTCACAATATTTTTACTCATTAAACCTTTTTTGGTAATTTTACAATAAGCTTAAATAAGCTCTTCCAAACACTTTATTTTAAAAAAGCTTATTAACTTAAATAAACTTATAAGCTAATAAGCTAATAAGCTTAAGTTATTTTAAAAAGCTTTCCCAAACACCCCCTTAGTTGATGTTGATGGAGTTTTTTTGCTACTCACAAGTAATGAACATACATGTAATGAAATACGTTGTTTAATGAAATATTGTGAAAATGTAATGAACACAACCAACCTGAAGGGTTTTTAATTGTTAAATGTGTATGAATTGTTTTATTTTTTAAAATAGTTTTAACAAAGCATTGTTTTTAAATTTCTAGGTGATGAAGCAGTCAATGAACCAATGGTAAGTGAACCCAAACGTATAAATGCGAGGACCGGCGCCCTCACACCACATGGTTGTCATCTTCTGTCGTGCTGAAGTGGTCGGTTAATTAAGCTATTTCTATTTCGTTTGTGGTTTTTGTGAAGTTAGACAAATCGAATGTACAGATGTAGATGTACATGTGTTCATCTTATTAGAACAAAAAGTCTATAAATGGTAGCCACCAAAAACGACAATTTCTTTTGGCTTGCCTATATCCAAAATGTAGATAAAGCTCCTTCCAATTTTTATTTATAACAAAAGGTTTTGGTTTTGTAATTGAAATTCTCTTCAAAATGTAAAGTTCTGGAATTTTCAAAATTGTGTAATTGAAGTATTTTCAGATTTGTATCGGTCTATGGTTTCAGTTCATAGTTTGTAACTTTGTTCATTCGTTCATCATTGAATACATTAAATAAGATTAATAAAATTCCCTGTCAGACTTGTTCATTATGTATATTGTAGATTTGTTCATTAGTAAATCTGTAAATTTTGTAAATTGAACACATTATTATTATGCTGAACAGGTTAAATAATGTTAAAAAAATATTAGTTATTTCTAGGCGTTCATCAATGAACACATACGAATTGCGAAAAAAATTACAAATTACAAAATTCGGATCCTAAAAAATAGGATTGAGGATAAAAATGAATTAATTTAATTAAGGAAACTGGATTTAATAAAAAGATTTTAGTGTTAAAAAGACTACAATACCCTTTAGATTAAAAAATGTAATTAAGCAAAATGATTGGCTAGAAAGTGGTTATCGTAGTTCTCGCAATTTTAGTGGTTCTCGCATGAACCTCTCTCTCTCTCTCTCTCTCTCTCTCTCTATATATATATATATATATATATATATATATATATATATATATATATATATATATATATATATATATATATATATATATATATATATATATATATAAGTGAGATTCTGTGAGTACTCAAAAAATGGTGAGGACTCGCGAGGACACCTCAAAAACATTCCAAAAAATTCCGAAAAATATATATATAACTCCTCATGATTATTACTACATTTGACCAAAAAAAAATTTTGAAAAAAAAATTATGATCCACTTTTTTTTGCGGATCATAACAATGATCCATATTTTTTTTGTGGATCATTATTATGATCCATATTTTTGTTTGGATCTTATATGCTGCGATTTAATGTTTAAAAAAGAAATTTTTTGAAAAAAGTTTGTTTTGGATCATTTTTAGACTTTTTTTGGAGTCCTCGCAGTCCTCACCGGATCCGGACCCTATATATATATATATATATATATATATATATATATGTATATATATATGTATATATATATATATGTATATATATATATATATATGTATATATATATATATGTATATATATATATATATATGTATATATATATATATATATATATGTATATATATATATATATATATATATATATATATATATATATATATATATATATATATATGGTCCGGATCCGGTGAGGACTCAAAATCCGGTGACGACTGCGAGGACTCCAAAAAAAACCCTAAAAATGATCCAAAACAAACTTTTTTCAAAAAAATTTCTTTTTTAAACTTAAAAATCGCAGCCTATACGATCCAAAAAAAAAAAGAATTCAAAAATGATCCACAAAAAAATATGGATTTAATGTGTAGAAAAGTAAAGTAAACAATATTATAATGTTAGGGGCTTTTGTGTATAGTTTTACAAAATAGTGGGGAGAAAAAGAAAATTGAGAAGGTTAAAATGGTCATTTGCGCACACATACTCTCTTTCCTCACCACATGTCAAATTCTGATTTTGGTGTTTTTTTACCCCCAACTTCGTTTTTCGGTCATAACTTTTTTTTTTGTAAAAAAAAAAAAAATTAGTGATGTCAAATTTCTTAAAATTAAATTCTCTACAAAATGAGTATAGTTATTAAAATTTGAAAAACATTTGGATGAAAATTTGGATAATTTTGTCAAATTTGAATATTTTGTTAATTTTGGATCATTTTGTTATGTTTGGATCATTGAATAATTAGTCATACATAATTTTGGATCATTTTGTTAATTTTGGATCATTTTATTTACTTTTTGAATCATTATTAATTTTGGATCATTTTATTTACCTTTGCATCATTGTTAATTTTGGATTATTTTAAATTTTGGATCATTTTTTTAAAATTTTCATTACTATACTCATTTTGTAGAGAATTTAATTTTTAATTTTTTGGCATTTTTAGAATTTTTTTTAAAAGAAAAAAAAATGTTATGCCCAAAAAATGAAGTGGGGGGAGAAACCCACCATCCAACCAAAGGTGTTACATGGAGAGAAAGAGGTTTCCAAAAAGACTTTTATACCCTTTTAGGAATGAGTGGATGTATATTGTCTTCGCAGTCCTCACTAGCTTTTGAGTCTTCACTAGTAAATTTTATATAATATTTAAAATTTTATTTGAAAGTAAGAATATTTAAAAGTGGAGGGACTATTAGAAACATATTTGGAAAGATAAGCATTACAATATTCAGATATCGGAAAGGAAATTATATTAGGAAAAAACAAAATAGCTTACGTGAGATTCACTGTTCATCCGGTTCATAATTGTATATGGGGAATTCATTTCTGTACTACAACTTTTACTTGTTATACCACAACCTACAAGTTTTACAGCTAACTGCGTTAAGCAACAGTTGTGGTAGATTAATTAAAATTTGTGGTAGGAAAATCACCCCCTTTGTATATGTACTAACTAAGAGCATCTCCAATGGTAGGTTGAAGAAGAGGTTGATATTATTTGAATAACCTCTAAAATGACTTTTTACCATTGAATGAATGACTTTTTTAAGAGGTCACTCCAACCACTTGATCTTCCACAACCACTTGAACAACTTTCAATGTTTGATTCTTTTAGTCCCTATATTTTACAATTTTACATTTTAAACCAATGTATATATTTATATGTAAATAATTTATTATTTCTATAACTATAAATTATAATTTATCATATTTCAATACTTTTTAAGGTCAATCATTATAATATTTTTGTAAGAGAGAAATTTTATAATAATGTTAAGTTTTGTAATGCTATAAAAATTATTAAATTACATAAATGATGGGTATTTATAAACAATTGATATAAATAGAGGTAAATTAGTAATATTAGTGAAAAAGTCTTTGGAAAGGTTAACCATTGGAGAGGTTTTCAAATAATATGTTATTAGATGATGTGAAAAAAGTGTTAAGTCATTGGAGAGGTTAACCATTGTGGATGCTCTGATAATAACAATAATGACGGGGCGGTTTGTGAATGCTTTTTTAGAATGCTTTTTTTAGACTACTTGTTTATCTGTTTAAACTAAAATAAATTTAAAAACTGTCTGAGATAGATTATAGAATTTTTCACATATTTTGCTTTTATCCTTAAATATTTTTTCCCAGTTTTTTTCTCTAATTAGTCCTATTTTTCCTTTATTTCGTCATTTTTCACATAAGTTTTCCACCGTAGAAGATGACTAGGAAAAAAAAAATTAAAAAAACGAGATAAATTGAAACTAAAAATATTTTGATCAATTTAGGTGAAAAAGACGGAATAAAGGAAACTAGATGATCACACGCACAAAAGAAAACCCGAAAAAGTTTTGTGACAAATATACATAATCTGAAAAAAAAACCCTACTATTGGAAATAGGTGTCCATCGTCATCAAACAAACCGGTCAAACTTATCCCGTACATTAGAGTCGTATTCGGGTTGCCCTCAAAGCGAAATCAAACACGAAAACTACCGGGTCGCCATTAATTAAATGTTTAATTAATAGAGTCGGACCAATCGAACTAATTATATTTAATTAAACGGGCTACAACTTAATTAAAAGCTTAATTAAGTCAAACGGGCTAAAAGAGAAACGAGCTAGACCAATTAGAGTCTGACTCTAATAGGGTTAGTGTCATATATAAGGAAGCTTAGGGTAAGAGTTAAAGGCTAATTACTTTTGGAAAATACCCCATCCGGTCGGCCCTCCCTTTGTATATCCACTGTCCGCCGCGAGTTGACGTGCCGCCACCTCCGCCGCTATTCTCGAACAACGAAACAACAGTGTCGAGCTATTGTTCGGAATGTTTCAGTTTCAGATTTTAGGCATTCGGTCACGCAACTTACGAGGTGCGCCAATGGGGGTAGTAAACCGATGCCATCGATCACCCACCACTAGCACCAACCTTAAATAATACAATATAGGTTTATTATACGATCCGAACTCAATTATATAGATTGACTTAGGGTCTAGTAGAGTTTTCTAGGTATCGTGTAATCTACATATAATCAATAAAATTATCTCTATAAATTTTTCATTATTTCACATGCTAACAGAGCCCAAAGTTCTTTGACATAGTATGTTGGAGCAAATCACAGATCAACTTAGTACTGATGCTGCAGTTGGTGATAATTATGTTTATTACTGATGGGGCAGAACATGTGTTGATCCGCTTAGTCATGATTAATATAGTGTTGATCCGCTGCAACTTCTATCATCAATTAGATCTAAGGTGTTTATTAACTTGTCTATAGTTAATCGATCCTGACAAGTGGTATCAGAGCTTATTGGTTCTAGATCTACTATTTGTTAAGAACAACAAAAAGTTTTAATCTTTAAAACACACACATTATTAATCATGACTGATAATAATGAAAGCACTCAGGCCAACAAAATTCCCATTCTCACTCCCAATAACTTCGGGATGTGGAAGAATCGTATTAAGCAATACATGCTTATTACAGATTATTCCATGTGGGAAGTAGTCTGTGAAGGAAACAAAACTGGTCAACTTCAAGCAAGCAGCTCTGCAACTGAGGCAGACAAACTTAAATGTGAGAAGGAGAAGAAAGATAAAGGCATCGAACTCAAAACTCTAAGCACTCTCTTACTGGCCATTCCTAATGATTATCAACATCTCTTTGTTGAATATGATGATGCAAAAATACTATGGGAAGCACTGGAGAAGAGATTCGTTGGGACAAAGAGCACCAAGAGGAATATGAAGTCTGTTCTCAAACAAGACTTTGAAAATTTCAAAGGAAAGCCCAATGAAACACTCACTCAAGTGTTTGACAGATTCAACAAACTAATTGGTGAACTCAACCAAGTTGGTGTAAAGATGGACCAAGAAGATGTCAACATGAAGTTCCTAAGGTCTCTTAGTGAAGAATGGGCCATGTACACAGTGGTGTATAGACAAAGAGATGCTTTAGAAGAAAAGGAGTTAGATGAACTCTATAATGATCTCAGAGTGTTTGAAACTGAGGTAAATCACAAAAACCCTTCTATTTCTTCTAACAATGCTGCTTTTGTGTCTAGTACAGGTCAAGGACAAGAAACCTCCACAGGAAAGACTGCAGATTCTGAGGATACTGCAAGAGAATCCTTCTTCACTAGTCATGTGCACACTGCATTGATTAGTGATGACTTGGAACAATTGAATCCAGATGATCTTGAGGAAATGGATCTTAAATGGCAGATGGCTATGCTGAGCCTAAGGACCAAAAGATTCTTAAAAAGAACTGGTAGGACAAGCCTAAATTTCAACAAAGGTGACAAAGCAGGATTTGACAAAACTAAAGTCAAGTGTTACAACTGTAACAACCTTGGTCACTTTGCAAAAGAATGTCCTCAACCAGACAAAAGATCAAAATCAACTGCTCTTGTGTCACAACAAGGACAAGGCTATGACTGGAGCTTCCAAGCAGAAGAGCATGCTCAAAATCAAGCTCTCATGGCCTTTACTGAAAACAAAACTGAGGTAAAATCTAAACCTTGTACTCCTGAATGTGCTAAAATTATTAAAAATCTAGAAAAAGAAAACAATAAATTAAATGAAGATTTAGCAAAAGCAATCAGAAGAAATCATGAGTTTGATGGTGTGATTGCTGACCAAGAACATCAAATAAAGGTGTACAAGATGATTGATCAACGGATCAAGGAAGAATTGCTTCAAGCTGTGGATGAGAAAGAGTTCTATGAAACAAAAAATAAAGAACTAACAAGTAAATTAGAAGAATGTCAGCTTGAAATTGAACAAAATAAATTAACAATTAAAAAGTTTGAAAGAAGCACTAAAATTCTTGATGAATTAACTAATAATCAAACTACAGAAAAAGTTGTTCATGGGGTGGGATATCATGCTGTACCACCTCCATATAAAATCATTCCACCTCTTAAAAACAGTTCAGAAAGAATCATTAATGAATTAAAAACTGAAAATCAAACTGAATCATCTAATGAAACATCTGAATCAAATAATTCTTCTGATAATGAGCAATCAATTGAATTTACTATATCTCAAAGTGAATCACCAAAATCAATTGATACAAGTTTTCACACAGTTCCAAGTCCAAATGAATCTCCCAAATATAATGCAGATAATGTACCAAAAATTTTAACAAGGGGGAATGAAAGAAACAAAAATCAACTCTTAGACCAAAGAATACCTGAAGGTGCTAAAAATAAGAAACTAAGATGTGTTATATGCAATAAAATGAACCATTTAGCAAAGTATTGCCACTTCAATCCAATAAACTGCAAAGAGTTAAAAGAATTTAAAGTTTTTAAAGAAAATGCTAAGACTCAAAAGTTAAAAGTTACTACTGGTCCTTCAGTAGTAAATAAAATTAAAAATCCAATTGTTGAAGATCCAAGATTTGGAAGAAGTAAACCAAGGTTTGTGCAAAACAGAAGAGTTGGAAGCCCAAAGAACAGCAATTACTTCAAGAATAATGGAAAATCCAATCAAAATAAACAATATTTTAAATTTTCCAACACCAGTAGAAACTCTAACAAATTTACTACTGGTGTTAACCCTAATTATAATGCTGTATGGTACCAATACAAGAATACTACTGGTACAAACCCTAATTTTAAGAATACTACTGCTCCCAAAATAAATTTCAAAAATACTACTGGTAGTAACTCTAAAAACACTACTGGTCATTCTAAACATGGTAAGTACCCAAATACTACTGGTCCATCAGTAGTAAAGTATTCAAAAGCTAAAAATCATGGGTATAAACCAAAGTCAGTAGGAAATTCTCACACCAGTAGTAACTACAAAAGGGCAGTAGTAAAACAAAACACCAGTACTAAACAAGTATGGGTACCAAAAGTGTTTAAAGTTAAATCTCCCAAAGCTTATTTCTCAAAGGATGAACCCAAGACATATAAAGCTTGGGTTCCCAAACTTAACTAATCCTTTACTCAATTGTGCAGAGCATTCAGATCCCAGAAGAAGGAAGAACATGGCATATTGATAGTGGATGCTCAAGGCACATGACTGGAAATCTGCAAATTCTTAAGGATTTCAAGTCATTTGATGGAGGATATGTGGCATTTGGTGAGAATCCCCAAGGAGGTAAGATTACAGGTAAAGGTACTGTTACTAATGGAAAAATTACCTTTGATGATGTATTTTATGTAGCTGAATTAAAATACAATCTTGTCAGTGTGTCTCAAGTTTGTGATAAAAAGAACAAGATTCTTTTCACAGACATTGAGTGCATCATTCTTTCTCCTGATTTTATTTTAGATGAAAAATATGTTGTTTTAAGAACTCCAAGGAGAAACAATGTGTATTGCCTAGATATAGGGGGAGAACTCATTTTTACAAATGAGGTCAACTGTTTTATATCCAAGGCAAACACCACTGAATCAGAACTATGGCATAGAAGGATGTGTCACACAAATTTTAAAAACATGAATAACTTAGTAAAAAGAAATCTGGTCATTGGACTACCTCAAAAACAATTCATGTGTGATCATCATTGTGTTGCATGCCTAAAAGGTAAACAACACAAGACTTCTCATAAGTCCAAAATTGTTAACTCTATTTCTGTTCCTTTACAGCTCTTACATATGGACCTTTTTGGACCAACAAATGTAATGAGTATTGGAAAGAAACAATATTGTCTTGTTATTACTGATGACTTTTCCAGATATACATGGGTTTTCTTTCTCAGGACAAAGGATGAAACAAGTGAACTCATCAAGAACTTAATTGTTAAACTGGAGAACTCATCTGATCAAAAAGTTAAAGCCATAAGATGTGACAATGGCACAGAATTTAAGAATACTAACTTAATTAACTTTTGTGATCTTAAAGGTATTGACAGGCAATACAGCTCACCCAGAACTCCACAACAAAATGGTGTAGCTGAAAGAAGAAATAGAACCATCATTGAAGCAGCAAGATCAATGCTTGCAGACTCAAAATTACCAATCACTTTTTGGGCAGAAGCTGTCAATACTGCTTGTTACGTTCAAAACAGAGTATTAATAGTGAAGCCACATTTTAAAACACCATATGAACTTTTTAATAAAAGAAAACCTTCTATAAATTTCTTAAAATCATTTGGTTGTCCTTGTACTATTTTGATTACAAGAGAACAAATTGGTAAGTTTGACTGCAAAGCTGATGATGGAATATTTGTGGGATACTCTACTCAAAGTAAATCATACAGAGTGTTCAACAAAAGATTAAGAATAATTGAAGAAAGCATTAATGTATCCTTTAATGAAAACATTGCTAATGAACAAGGAAATGGTCCAGATTGGCTATTCAACATAGACAATCTAACCAAATCCTTTAATTCTAATATGAATTTCAATACAGGTAATTCAAACTGTCACAATCAAAAGGAAGGAACATCATCAGTTAATACTGGTCAAGAAAAGATGAGATACATAATAGTTGATACTGCTCCCATAGTTAATACTGATGTCAGTAATAACTCAAATATTGAAAGCAGTAGTAACTCTGAGAATGAGGACAGTAGTAATTCAAATACTACTGGTACCAGTAATAGTACTCAAAATACTACTGGTCCCAATAATAACCTAGATTCTCAAGATACTACTGATACCAGTAACAACTTCAATACTACTGATCTCAATGAAGATGATAGCAGTAGTAACTCTGACCAAGATAATGATGAACCAAATACTAATGACAATGAAGGATCTCAAGAAGAACAACTACCTGAGGCAAATGAGTCCAACCTTGAAAATCAACTAGTGGTTGATAAAGCTACAACAACAAGGACTCAAAAGAACCATCCATTAGACCTTGTTCTAAGTGATGTTAACTCACCACTTCAAACAAGAAGCAAATTAAACAAAAGTTTAACTGCAAATATGTGTAATATAAGCTTAATTGCTAATGAATGTATGTATGAATGCTTTCTGTCTCAGGATGAACCAAAGAAGATTCAACAAGCAATGAAGGACTCAAACTGGATTGAGGCAATGCAAGAAGAGCTTCTTCAATTCAAGTTACAAGCTGTTTGGACACTTGTACCTCTACCAAAAGGAAAAAGAGCCATTGGAACCAGATGGATCTTTAGAAATAAGAAAGATGAAAGAGGCATAGTGATCAAGAACAAAGCCAGACTTGTAGCCCAAGGATACACTCAAGAAGAAGGTATAGACTATGATGAAGTATATGCTCCTGTTGCCAGAATTGAAGCTATAAGAATATTCCTAGCATATGCTTCATTCAAAAGGTTTAAAGTCTATCAAATGGATGTGAAGAGTGCTTTCCTGTATGGGAAGATTGAAGAAGAAGTTTATGTTTGCCAACCTCCAGGATTTGAAGATCCAAAACATGGTGATTATGTGTTCAAACTTGATAAAGCTCTTTATGGCCTACATCAGGCACCAAGAGCATGGTATGACACACTATCATCATACTTATTAAAGAACAATTTCAAAAGAGGAGCCATTGATAAAACTCTATTCACAAAGAAAGTTAAAGATGATATCCTACTGGTACAAATCTATGTAGATGATATCATCTTTGGCTCAACCAATGATTTACTATGCAAAGAATTTGAAGAACTGATGCAGATTAAATTCAAGATGAGCTCTATGGGTCCAATGAATTTCTTCCTTGGACTCCAGGTTAGTCAAAGAACAGATGGTATTTTGATTAATCAATCAAAATATGTGAAAGACATCTTGGAAAAGTTTGATATGAAAGACTGTAAGAGTGCAAGTACTCCAATGGAAACACACAAACACCTACATCCTGATATTGAGGGGGAGGATGTAGATGAACACTTATATAGATCAATGATAGGTTCGTTGATGTACTTAACTGCATCAAGACCTGATATTATGTATAGTGTTTGTGTGTGTGCAAGGTATCAAGCAAGACCTAAAGAACTACACTTGCAAGCTGTCAAAAGAATATTCAGATACTTGAAAGGCAAACCATCACTTGGTCTATGGTATCCACATGATTCACCCTTTGAACTCATAGCCTACACAGATAGTGACTATGGAGGTGAATGTCAAGACAGAAAATCCACTACTGGTGGATGTCAATTCTTTGGATCAAGACTGGTGTCATGGCAATGTAAGAAACAAACAAATGTATCAACATCAACTGCTGAAGCAGAATATGTAGCTGCATCTGCTTGTTGTGCTCAAGTACTATGGATTCAAAACCAGCTCCTAGACTTTGGTATCTCTATCCTTAAAACTCCTATTTTTATTGACAATCAAAGTGCTATTAGTATTGTGAACAATCCAGTAAAACACTCAAAAACCAAACACATTGAAATAAGATTTCATTTTATAAGAGATTGCAATGAAAAGAAATTAATCAAAGTAGTTAAAATTCATACTGATGATCAATTAGCAGATCTTTTTACAAAAGCATTTGATGTAGGAAGATTTAACTTTTTGGTTAGCAGTATTGGAATGATTTTAATAAACTAAGTCTCTTAAAATCATGTGTAAAGTTTTTGTTGTAAATTATTATTTATTCACTTAAGTGTTTTACTACTGGTATTTCTGTACTACTGGTGTGTAGGTATGTGCACAAAATACTACTGGTAGCTTATTACTACTGATGTGTATTAGGTTTACATAAATACTACTGGTATGTCAGTACTACTGGTGTTCACATATACTACTGGTCTTGTGTGTTAGTAATTACTACTGATGTCCTTAGTTACTACTGGTGTCAAAACCATGAGTTACTACTGATGTTTGTGGTTACTACTGACGTTTCTTACTGGCATATCATTTACTACTGGTCCTTCAAAATCAAAATTACCATACTAACCCCCATGAAAATAACCGTTATGTTATGATTCGAAGGGCAATTTAGTCTTTTTGTAGGTGAAATCAAAAGATATAAAAGGCGGAAATCGTTTAGTTTATCATTATCTTCACCTCGATCTGTCAAAACCTCTCAATAAACCCTAGTTTACGATCAAAAACCCATAGTCAGTAACAAAATTCCTGCAAAAAATTCAAAACGATGGCAACTCTACAATCTCTTGATGTGCAAACCGATCTGAAATATTCAGAATTTCACAATATGGTTGCCTTTTTAAAGAATCCCGACGGAACAAAAGATTTCCGTCCAATCGTCAAATTCTTGAGAAATTCTTACATACAGTTCGCTCTAACTGTAAAACCAAAATCATATCAAAAGCACTTGATTGATTTTTGGACAAATGCTGAACGAGTTGAAGGGTCCACAATGCCCATGATCAAATCAACTGTCGATGGAAAGACTATCACCATCACAGAAGAATTCATCAGAAATCACCTTCAACTACATGATGATACAGGTATGACCACTCTTCCTAAAGAAACTATTATTTCAAACTTACAAAGAATGGGTTATGAAGGAAGACTAGACATAGTCACATTTCAAAAAGGTCTTCTTTCACCCCAGTGGAAATACCTTGTTCACACTATTCAACACTGTATTTCTCCAAAAAGAAGTACTTGGAATGAGTTCAATAAATCAATAGCATCTGCTGTTGTTTGTTTGTGCACAGATCAAGTCTTCAATTTCTCAAAAATGATTTTTGAAGGAATGCTTGGAAACCTATCCTCATCAAAATTTTTAATGTATCCAAGATTCCTATCTCATATTTTCAACTGTGAAATTCAGGTTCTATCTGAACATAAAAATCTTTTTCTCTTTCCTGAATTAAACAAAAAGGTGTATGCTAATATGAGAAAACAATTTAAGTTTTCGGGCAAGGAAACCCCTCTGTTTCCTAACATGATCCAAGATCACACACAAACTGGAGAGGGTTCAATCATTGCTACAACCCAAATTGAACCTCAACCCACTCCATCACCCCCAAATACAGCCCAAACACCACCCCAAACAGCCACTCAATCACCCAACTTAGAAGTCCTGAATGTGTCCCAGGAACTTGATATAACTCTGCAGAGTGCTACTCTTCACTCTGTGGAAGACCTACCAGACAAAACCAAAAACATTTCCTCAATTTATAAAAGAAAAAAACTTTCTTCAAAGGACACCAGGGGACAAATAGAGTCACACCCCAGGCTCAAAGAGTTGTCCTCCAAGGAGGAGAGAGGACATGAGGGGAGGGCTTTCACTACTGATGCCCCAAAGGTGGGTGCACAGGATAGTGAAAACATCTTTAGGACCCAAACCTCGGCAACTTTGAGTGATGACTCTTTTGAGGAATTACTCAAAGGACCCCGGTGCCAAGAAACCACAAGGGGGGGCATCTCTGCTTCTTCTAGGAAGAAGAGGATGTCTAAAAGACCCAATGAATCACCAAGAAGTGATGAGGGCAGAAGTATTGATTTGACGGATAGGATGGAAAACCTTCAAACCAAAGTACCAGTTAGTGAGCCCGATGATCTTGCTAGATGGAGTGAGGGCAGTATTAAAATCCAACAATTGACGGCTAAAGTGGATTCCTTGGAATCCACTGTACAAGATTGTCTTTATTATCAAACAAATCAAGGAAAAACTATGGCTGCTATGAAAAGAAATGTCAATATCATCAACAAAAGAATGAGACAATATGAACTTAGGCTTCATCAACAATCAAAGCTTATCAGGAACTTGAAAAAGAGGATTGATGATAGTGAGGCTCCTCCAGTTGAGCTCACTAAGGGGGAGAAGGATAACATACAGACAATGATTGATGAATCCATTGCAGCAGCAGCTTCCTCCCTCTTGAATTTAAAAGAAACAGAAGTTGATGAAGGCCCAGAGATGATGATTACAGAAGATGAGCCCATTACTACTGCTACAATGGAAGAACAAGTTGAAACAGAGATACCAGTAGTAACTCCTACTACTGATGATATAGCAGTAGTAAGTCAAGAAGAGGAATTAACTGCACTAAACACTACTGATGCCCTATCAGTAGTAACTCATGAAGTAACACCAGTAATAACCACCTTGGTTACTACTGAAGAAGAAATTCCTGAATTTCCTGAACTCATTGATGCTAGAAGACATGTCATCATTACCAAACCACCAACTCCTACTCAACCACTTATCATACCTGACATTGATGATAATGTGAATTGGTTTGAGGTAGATGAATGTACCCTTCCTCCTCACCCAAAAATATTACCAGAAGAAGATCTAAAATTGTTTTATCCAAAGTTACTAATGACTGGTATTCCTGACATGAAATACACTCCACCTCCATCAATTTTGCCTGCTTGTGTTGGAAAGGGAAAAGAAATATATGATGATGATTATCCAAACAGGGCATTAGGGCATCACATGGTCAACAAAATCAACCATGTTAGAAAAGAGAAACAATCAAGATGGAGGATAAAACATAGAAGATTTCTGGAGAATGTAGCTATGTATCAAGCTATTGAGGAAAAGAAAAAGAAAAAGAAAACTGAAAAACCTCAAAAGACTGAAATACCTGAGTTAATGAAAGATGGTCAGATTGAAGCTCAATTGGCAGAATTTCGAAGATACAGAAAAGTAGAAGAGGAACATCTTGATTTGCTTGAAGAGCTAGTAGCTGAAAGCAAAAGAACTAAAAGTCCCTTAACAGATGATGTGTTTGAACAAAAAGCACTTATGATTGACTTTCTGAAGTCAAAAGGGCACAGTGCAAAATCTTTTGGCAGAATGAAGATGGTTACTATTATAGACAAATACTGTACTGCCAAGAAGAAAGATTTAATTGAACAAGAGGCTGAAGAAGAAAAGAAATTGAAAGCAGCAAAAACCTTAATCCCAATAAGTCCAAATTTAATTAAAGATAATAGTGTGTCTACTATTGGTGAATCCTCATCTCCCCAGACAAAGAAAAGAAAGAATGAAGCTCAAGAACAGAGTTTTCAAAAGAAAGCAAAACAAGAAAAAATTATACCTGTTCTTGAAGTACCTGTTGCTCCACTTCAAAATAACTCAATACTAAACTGGAAAGTCTTGCCCAATAATGCTCTATTAGTTGTAAGGGAAGACAAAATCATTCAAAAGTTTACTGGATGGCTACCTTTGATCAGATCCTGTACAAGAAGTGATGTGATTAAACTTCTGATCATTGGAAAACCAAGAATGTCAAAGAAATCTTGGAGAGAATCTGGAGCTGGATACTTAACAAGAATGATTGATGCAGCTTTTTATCCAGATAACTATCCAGAGTTATTTACAAATCCAGAAAATGTGTATGCATGGAATGTTCTCCCAACTTGCAATATGTATTTCTTTGAAAGATCAAGTAAAAATTGTGAGTTGTACTTATATGAAAGAGAATATCCTCACTCAGAAAAGGAAATGTATCAGATATTCATCAACACTCTAATGAAGCCCTTTGATGCTGTTATGTTCCAGAATAAATTGAATTATTTTATCAAGAAGAACAGCAAATACATAATTGAACAAAGACTTCAACAAAATCAAAGAACATTAGAAAGAAGAAAGAAAGAAGAAGAAGAACAGAAGAAACTTGATTGATTAAAACATAATCAATAAGTTTAGGGGGAGATTGTTGGAGCAAATCACAGATCAACTTAGTACTGATGATGCAGTTGGTGATAATTATGTTTATTACTGATGGGGCAGAACATGTTACTACTGATGAAGTTGATACTGGTGTATACTATAACTAAAGTTACTACTGATCAATGCTTATTGAAGATACTACTGATCATTGTAGTTACTACTGACGATGTATCTGGACTTACTACTGATCACCAAGTTTACTACTGATCTTCATATTTACTACTGGTGATAAGTTTTACTACTGACAACGCATATTTGGAACAAATCAAGTCCGAGATCTTCGTAGAGATAGTTATAGAATGTAAATCAATGTATATCGTTTATAATTAGATGTAAATCGTATCCTAGAATAACTAGGGTAAATAGTTTAGCTTCAAGGACTATTATATATAGTTCCTTACGAATTGAAAACGTACGTGTGTATTGTTAACTCGTTAATATACATTGAAGCTTTTTGTGAAACTGTGTTCTTAATATTCTTACATATTGTTCTTACAGTTCATCGTTCGTAATACATTGATATAGTGTTGATCCGCTGCAACTTCTATCATCAATTAGATCTAAGGTGTTTATTAACTTGTCTATAGTTAATCGATCCTGACATAGTATATCCATGAGTCCATGACTTATTGTCGTCCTGCCTTTGGTATGTTCATTTTCTTTTTATCTTTCTTGTTTTATGTCTTTCTCATTCATTCGTCTGCTCATGACTCATGTATTGGACTTATATCATTATGTTTCCATGAATGCATGTGCTCTTATAGTTTTTCTAGTATTATGAAGTTTTATCACTGTTAACTGTCTCTCCATTATACGTGACGCAGTATGTCGTTTTATTTTATTAGGATTTTGCTCGTTGCATTCGACACTAGCCTTATGGTTCGACATCAGTCCCATAGCATATTCTAGGACATTTGTCTCAGAGTCGGCTCACTTAGTAGCCCTATGGCTCGACATTAGACGATCCTGCACCTTTTGGGTCGACCCTGGTCTATTTTGTTTTGCTCGACTCGCCTAATTTTAGGCTCCGTCTTCAACCCTACACCGTTTATTGGTTTCATGGTTCAACCTTGGCTATGTTTCATCCCCATGTTTCGACTCTTGCCTTTTTACGGGCCCAGTTGCTCGAACCCGGCCTGATTTTTCTTTCGCTACTGTTACGCGATGACTTATCTTCGCTTGCTTTTAGAGATCATCACCAACAACAACCCTTGCATTCATTATTTAGCTTTCTATTTTACTCAAGTCCTAAACTTTTGGGATTTTGCATCTCAGACTGTGGGATGTATGTTAGATAATATAGTGCATCTGAGTCCAATTGTATAGACGAGCTTAAGGTCTAGTAGGATTTTCAAAGTATCTTTGTTATCTATATGACTATATATAGTAATTAATAGTATAATTCTTTTACAATTATCCTACAGGGTTTTCATTATTATGTATGTTAGATAATATAGTGTATCTGAGTCCAATTGTATAGACGAGCTTAAGGTCTAGTAGGATTTTCAAAGTATCTTTGTTATCTATATGACTATATATAGTAATTAATAGTATAATTCTTTTACAATTATCCTACAGGGTTTTCATTATTATGTATGTTAGATAATATAGTGTATCTGAGTCCAATTGTATAGACGAGCTTAAGTTCTAGTAGGATTTTCAAAGTATCTTTGTTATCTATATGACTATATATAGTAATTAATAGTATAATTCTTTTACAATTATCCTACAGGGTTTTCATTATTTTAAGTTGGGTTTAAACCAATTCGAGTTATAATAATGTCCACCTTCATTAAACAGGTTGAGCCGCATACTTACTTTAACTAATAAAATACAAGGTTTTGAAAATGACAGTCCTTAGGGTTGTCTCTAAGCGCATAAAAATTGTACATTAAATAATGGGAGGAAGTAATTCCTAAAATTCAAATATATATTTAAAATTCAACCCGCCAATCTGTCCGTTTGCTGGTTCACCATATTGTCTTGTTCAAATCGCGATATGTCGACTAAACCAATAAGTTCGATATGAGATTTTAAAACGATGGGCCCCACCCAACGACTTAACCGGCCTTTGGTGATCTCGCGCCAGATTTTGAAAGAACTCTTGGCGAAAACAATTATTGTATAGCATGTGATGATGTGACGTCATCATTGCAACTTTTTCTTGGCGAAAGCCGAAAGAAAAGAAGCGGGCTGGGTTTCTAAACTGAAATGGGCTTTCATTTTACCCATCTAAAACGTATTCTTTTTGAAAAATAAAGGGATACATTTATAAGAAGATATCTTAACCTGGTAATAGTCTCTTAAATTCAAATGAAAAACGTAATGACATTCTTGAATCATTTTTTAAATGCATTTAAAAAGCTATGAACTTTTTTTTTGTACAAAATATAAAAAGTATGTTTAACTCGTACTACAAGAACACATACTAATTGACATTTAGTAAACTTAGATTTTTTTTAATGTATAAATTAATAACAATGGCGCCTTTTTTTACAAGTTTATGAGATATACTAATTTTTCTAAAAAAAATTTAGTTCAATAAATACATTAACTGTAATTTATAACTAATTTGAGTTTGTAGGTTAGAAACATTCAACATGAACTCAGGGTTTGTTTGACTGGGGGTATTAAGGGGTGTGTAATGAAATTGATTACCATTAAAGATGTTTGGTTTGTTTCAAGGTAAGCAATCATTACCCATTACTAAGTCATATATCATTACCCACCAAATGTGGGGTAATGAACTCTATAATGCTTCACCCCACTTATTATTATTATTATTATTATTATTATTATTATAACATATATATTATTATTTATTATGATATATATTATATTATATTATATTATATATATATATATATATATATATATATATATATATATATTATTTTTATATATTTTACTATATATATATATTAAATTATTATATATATTATAATATAATAATTATATATAATATATAATTATATATTATAATATTATAAATATATATTGTATTATTATTGTATATATAATAAATATATTATATTATATTATATTATATTATATTATATATATAATAATAATAAATATATTATATTATAATATTATTATTATTATATATATTATTATATTATATAAAATATAATAGATATATTATATTATATTATTATATATAATACTATTATTATTAAATATATTATTAAATTATAATTATATATTATACTATACTGGGTCCGGATCCGGTGAGGACGCTTTTCCCGGTGAGGACTGCGAGGACTCCAAAAAAAAGTCTAAAAATGATACAAAATAAACTTTTTTCAAAAAAATTCTTTTTTAAATATTAAAATCGCAGCATATAAGATCTAAAAAAACAAAAAAAATTAAAAAATGATCCAAAAAAAATATGGATCATAATAATGATCCACAAAAAAATATGGATCATTGTTATGATCCGCAAAAAAAAGTGGATCATAATTTTTTTTTCAAAATTTTTTTTTGGTCAAATGTAGTAATAATCATGAGGAGTTATATATATATTTTTTGGAATTTTTTTGAATGTTTTTGAGGTGTCCTAGTGAGTCCTCACCGTTTTTTGAGTTCTCACGGGATCCCACTTCATACTATAATAATACTAATATATTATATAATACTAGTCTTATGCCCACGCAATGCGCAGGGGAAAAAGACAACTACCTAAACGAGTCAAATGGGTTCTACTTTTGCCCGCAGCAATGCGCGGATGAAAAAGAGAACGACTGAAACGGGTCAATTGAGTGGTCTTATTGAATATGACAAGAATGAATATATGCATGGTGGAAGATTGTAATCACTTTATTGGCTAAAACTTGACTTCACATACGGAAATATATGTTGAGAATGAATACATGCATATAATTAGATATGTACGTTGAGAATGAATACATGAATACATGCATGCAATGCGCTGGTGAAAAGGATTTCAATTGAAACGGGTCAAAAGGGTTATAATTAATTGGTCGATCTGATTCAAGCAATTCTAACAGGATTAAAGCAAACTACTTTTGCATAAATTTGAACAAGATGAGAGCCATTCTAAACAATGTTTTAAAAACCGGATTGTAGTTTGACTTGTATGTGGTCTATTGGTTTAACTGGTAATTCAAGTAAAATCATATAAAAAAACTAATACATTTGTTCATATGTAATAGAACATTCATCATTGCCAATAACATCCACCTGCCAAGCATACAAGACTAAATCAAATATTAAAGCCATAACATGTGATGAATGATAGAAAAATATTAACATTTTCTAATGTTTGAAAAAAAAAGAATTACATCATCCAAATTTCCAGCCTATCTTAGTATAAAAACGTAATCTTTCTCATGTTTGTTACTATCCCATTTTTATTAACAAAAAAATATCAGTTCCGCCTAAAACCATACGTAATAGAATTACCAGGTTTACATTGAAGGTATCTTTTTGGTGTGACATTTCATTTACCAGGTGAACCAATGATAAAAAAAATACCATTGAATAAAAATAAGATAAAAATGCATTATACATTGATAAAAAATACTATTGATTAACAAGATCATGTTCAAGGTATAACAATGTTGGAAATCACAAGCCCCAAAACTCACACTAAAAGGTTAAATATGAGATGGACGTATGAAATATGTAAACTTTGAGAAGAAGTAAGGAAACCTCAACATACTTTATTCATTATGGGAGCAGAATATATATCCTACTACACGTGCATAATATCCCAATAAAATAGGAAGCAAATACTCAACTAATCCCACTACTTCCTAATCTTAAGTAACTAACCTAACATGGCCTTGACTATTCCAATACATTAACTGAAATTACTAAACTACCCATGACTAAATATTCTAATTACTCTCACAAACAATTTAAGATTTTATGTTCTGTTATACAATTGGATTACCGATCGATCAAATTGAAGTCATCATGAAAACTAAGAAATAAATAAAAAATACAAATAGTTGAATAAACCTGTGACGACATTAGATGATACGGAAAAAATCGAAAGAGCATATGGGGGCCAAAGCAGTTGAAGTAAAATCAAAAATTTTGAGACAACATAAATTCAGAAATAAAGATAAACGAATTCTATTGAAGTAATTTGATATACATAAACGGAAGATGAATTCAACAGAATGGTGAGACAATATCTGCACGTAATATCTATATATGTAAGAGAATTAAAAGTAAAACGTGCAGTTGAATTCAATTTTCCTAATTTCGCATAAAAAATTAATCGGGGGAAAGTGAATAACATACATTGATTGAAAACCTGGAAACGGCATAAGATTGGGGAAGGAGATGACAATAATGTATCACGGGAGGGAAAACAAAGTGGTTGTATTTATAGAACCGTATGGTGATGACGGTTGACGGTGGGGGACAACGCCGGTTGGGAATTGAAGGGGTGTGAAGAGAAGGAATGGACGGACGGTTGAAGAGGACAATTAGATAAGACGGTACGGAAGAGGGGGAGGGAAGAGTGCTTAAATTAATATGTGGACTAAAATATCCCTATCCCCTTATGATTATTAAAGGAGTATAGATAGTAATGTATTATATATAACAATAATATTATATTATTATATATAATTTGATAAACCAAGCAACATTAATATCAAGGGAATAATAAGGAATGCCCGTATTCCTATTATCTTTCCCTTTCCCATTACACACTTTCAACTAAGCGCCCCCTCAGTTATCTATATTAATGGGTTAGAATCCTTGCCCTAACATGTTTAGTTTCAACCTGAAACACAAGCCATATAATCTGTTTAATTAACCACATTATTTAGTTATGTTTTTTTAATTGTATATTAATTATATCAATCACCGTTAACCATTATCATAAGATTAACCATTATCATAAGGACAATTGTTAGCAACTCTCTTAAATATATAAGCATCAAACTAAAAAAAAAATGGATTAATAAACGTTTTAATCAACAAATTAGTCCATTTCAAACTAGCAATATTACATCAAGGAATAACCAAGCAATATAATTGTCTTACCATATATCACATTAACTAAAAATAAAAACAAAATAAAAAAAACATCAACAAAAATCCTCAAAAGCTTCTGAATTCAGATCATTGTAACTAAACAATCACGCATTTAGATCAACATCCATAACAACCCTACCACCGCCCTCCGCCGCCATAGCATTAGTCGCCGACTGTCCTCTCCGGCCTTTGACCGTCCATATCGGTAAGTCGACTTTAATCACACCAACCACCTCATCGGAACTCTTCTCCTCTGACTCATCATCGGAAATTGGTGATACCGGAAGAAGTGTACGGCGGACAACCACCGTTGCATTGTGAGGTTTCATGGGTAGAATTTCCATCCACTCAGAATCGCGGTGCTTCAAAATGTGACCGTGAAGTGATTTTATTGACGGAAAATAAAGTCCGCATATAAAACACATCGGTGTACAGTCTTCGTCGGCGCACGGGAAAATGTATTTGACTTTATTCTCCATATTAACCTTCGATTTCTTCTTTCTTTTTTTTAATTAATTATCTGCAAATTCAAGAATATTAGAGTACGAAATACAAAATATTTAAAAGAAATCAAGAATAGAACCGCTGATTTTTGTTTGATCATAATTAATAATTTGAAAGGAAAAAAGTTTACCGAACGGTGAAACACAGGGTGGTTTTCTGGCGATCAAGTGGATGTCGGCGGTGAACCTTTTTCCGATTACGAGAAATTCGACGGCGTGATCAAGAAATTACCAAGGTTTGAGAATTGAGAGTATGCGATGAAATAAAATATATTAAATGAAGTTGGGTTGGGATGGATTTGGTTTTTATAATGAAAACATTTCCATATAATAACACAAAACATTCCAAAAATATAGATTCAAAATTATTTTATTGATTTATAGATAGATACGCCACATCATGTATAAAAATGATTATTACCGTTTAAATAATAACAAACGAAACAGATAACGGTTTAATTAGATTTCAAAATTACTTGAAATCGAAGTAATGATTAACTTGAGAAGTTGTTATTCCCATAGAAAAAGAAGTGACTAATTTGCACAAGTAGTCTTATACTCCCTCCGTCCCACAAAAAACTTCTCATTTCACTCTATATTTTTGTCCCACAAAAAACTTCTCATTTCCCATATTTGATGGGCTCCACACAATAAAAATCTATTATTACTAAAGATCCCACCATTAATATCCACTAACTATCTTTTTCTCTCCAACTCATCCTTATATTTTAATCAAAAGTATTATCAATGACCCCACCACTAACTATCACCTAAAAACTTGTACAAAAGCCAAACGGGAAGTTTATTGTGGGACGGAGAGAGTATTTTATTTTAAGTGTTAGATAAATTTTAAGTTTCATTTTACTAGTCGTTTACCCGCGGCAATGCGCGAGTGGAAAAAAAACGATAATTAATTCGGGTCAATTAGGTAGACTTAATGAAACCAAAACATAATGATTTCAAGTAGTATCTTACTGAGTACTTGTTAGCTTCTTGCTAGCTTTCAGTTTTTAATATAGTTGTTTTGGAGGTCCTCGGGGGTGATGACATTGCCGAAGCTCGACTCGTTGCCTTCTTTTTGCTCTTAAAAAAAAAAAAGTATCTTACTGAGTATAAGATTTTATAAATGGATGTGTCAAGATTGCAAATATGAATTTAGTCGCTTTATTTTTAGAAACTAAGTTCAATTTAAATCCTATAATTGTAAAAATGAAATCTAACATCCTGCATTATACATATTTTTTTTGTTTGTGATTTGATTTAGCCTACAATGTGAGTGTTAGAGTTGATAAATTTACTGCAGCTCTAGTTTGTTATTGGGTAAAAATATTAATATGCAGAATGTTTGCACACGATAAAAGTAATATCAAAGTAGATCATAGATAATCAAACCCAACAGTAACAATCAATTGAAGCCTATTATGTGTTAACATAAACATAAAAGTTATTACCAAGCGGTGGTGAATTCATAAAGCGATTTTTGTTTATGTGCAAATTAATTTACAGAAATTTGAAATTGAGAAAAAAAACCCAAAATGAAAAGGAAATACTACATATTTATGTATCCGGGCTTGGATTGAAACAAACTTGGTTGATTCTTGTGTGGTGATGCCGATCAGAACACATTCAATAAGTTAAAAAAAGTCTGAAACACACATATCAATTAGATTAGACTGTAGATGGCATTTTATCGAATAAGTGGTGTGCAGAAATCAAACACTCCAATCATATCATAAACAGAAGGAAGAATAGGTTAAAACGAAGAGAAATTACAAAAATGGGTGGGAAATTATGGAACAGAAAATATTGACGAACAGAAAAAAGAATATTGTGGTGAGATATTGAAGATGGGTGACGTGGAAAGAAGAATTGGAACTTAAATAGAAGATTAACACGGTTGGAATATAAGGCACCGGTTGTAAGTTTGAAGAAGAAAGGGTGCGTCGGTTAATTTATGAGTCGAAGAAGAAACAGGCGTTATACGGTTGGGGAAGAAGAAAACGAACGGGTGTCAAGTAGTGAAAAGAAGCATGGTTGAGGAAGACGGTTGAAGAGGAGAAGAAGAAAGGACGGTAGGGAGGGGGAGTGCTTCTAAATTACCCCTATCCCTTAAATGATTATAAAAAGAGTATATATAGATATAGATAAATGGATATATTAGTTATTATTAAAATCTATTTTTTACATTAATTAAATATCTATATATATAAAAATTGAGTTTCATGTTTGAAGTTGCATTTATTACCTTGCATTTAACATTAATAATAATAATATAATAAATCTATTTATAAAAAATAATAATAAATTAATCAATTGTAAGACCAAGAGTTTTGAAATCTATATATACATAAAAAATGATTTTCACTTTTGAAGTTGCATTAATTACCATCTATTATAAATTGAATTCCATTTTCATGTTTTATAATTAATCTATTAAAAATCATGTTAATAAAAATTAAGAAACTCAAAAGTTGTAAAATCAAGAGTTATAAATTATAGTAATGAATTCATATTAATAATAATTTGACAAACTCACTAAATTGTAAGATCAAAAGTTTTGAAATAAATATAAATAATGATAATAATAAAAAGTTCATTAAATAGGACTTTTCAAATGTTATGAACTTACACATTATGGTCTATAAATACTCATTTTCATGTTGCAAAAATTTTAACATTCTAAATGTGCATCCAAAAGAAACATCTAACAAGTGGAGTCAACAAGAAAGACTTTTAGTGATTATGTTCTTCAAAGAGATGAGGTGTTTATGCTATTATTTTAAAGAGAGTATGCTTGTTGTTTTTGTTTAAAATTACACAACCTCTTTTGTATATGTATAAAATTGTTATTCGTTGTTTATGTACATTTTGTATAAAAATGAAATTATATAATGATCTAATAGTTATCATTATAGTATATGAGATTGTGTGTAATATTATCACACAAAATTTAAGATGGATGTGTTATCATGCTAATTGTTACAATTGTTGTTCATTTGATTTGTTATTTTACTTTTAATCCAATTAATATATTTTTATTTTAAAGAGAGTATGTTTGTTGTTTTTTGTTTAAAATTACACAACCTCTTTTGTATATGTATAAAATTGTTATTCGTTGTTTATGTACATTTTGTATAAAAATGAAATCATATAATGATCTAATAGTTATCATTATAGTATATGAGATTGTGTGTAATATTATCACACAAAATTTAAGATGGATGTGTTATCATGCTAATGGTTACAATTGTTGTTCATTTGATTTGTTATTTTACTTTTAATCCAATTAATATATTTTTATTTTAAAGAGAGTATGTTTGTTATTTTTGTTTAAAATTACACAACCTCTATTGTATATGTATAAAATTGTTATTCGTTGTTTATGTACATTTTGTATAAAAATGAAATCATATAATGATCTAATAGTTATCATTATAGTATATGAGATTGTGTGTAATATTATCACACAAAATTTAAGATGGATGTGTTATCATGCTAATGGTTACAATTGTTGTTCATTTGATTTGTTATTTTACTTTTAATCCAATTAATATATTTTTATTTGATGTTGTAACATTTAATCCATAATTGAGTTCCAATTTGGTATTGTATATATATTATAATATTAAATAAATCATGCTAATAAATATTGAGCAACTCAAAAGTTGTAAAATTAAAAGTTGTAACATAAATTATAGTAATGAATTCATTTTAATAATAATTTGACAAACTCACTAAATTGTAGTTGTAAAATCAAAAGTTTTAACATAAGTTATAGTAATGAATTCATTTTAATAATAATTTGACAAACTCACTAAATTATAAGACCAAAAGTTTTGAAACAAATATAAATAATGATAATAATAAAAAGTTCAATAAAATAGGATTTTTAAAGTGTTATGAATCTTACACATTAGAATCTACAAATACTCATTTTCATGTTGTAAAAATTTTAACACTCTAAAAGTGCATTCAAAAGAAACATCTAACAAGTAGAGTCAACAACAAACACATTTAGGGAAAATGATTATGAGTAATGAACTCATGTATGGTTAGTTATAAATATGATTAATAAACTAATAAATCTACCAAATTGTTATATCGACGGATTCCTAACGTAGCAAATTGTTATATAATAAAAATTGATTTCCATGTACGAAGTAACATTAAGTTCTAATCCATCAAATTGTCATATCAAAAGTCTTGAAATTATTATTAATAAATTAATATAAATAATAAACTCATGTATGTTTATAATAAAAACTAATAAATCGACCTATATCAAGACGTTTAAAATAATTATTAGTAAATGATTATGAGTTAGATAAACTCATGTATGATTTGTTATAAATATTATAAATAAATTACTACATCCGTCCCAAAATTATTGTCCACATTTGAATACCATACAGTTTAATAAAAGCGCATTTATTAGACTGTGCAACCAATAGAATTTTATCTTACCACCTATGTATTTTTTGATTAGTTGAATTTTCAAGTGTACAGTCATCTTGAGACATTTAAAAAAGGAAACATGGATAATAAAAATGGGACGGGGGGAGTAATAATTATTAGTAAAGGATTCCTAATGTAGCAAAGGGAAAGTTAGTTTTAACGAATCAATTCAATCAGCCGTAATTTTGGGGTTAAAATGGAATAATAAAGATTTAACCTCTATATTTAACCTTTTTTAATAGTTTTTTTTTTATAAACACATAAAAATTCTAATTATTTATTAACTATTAAATTTATGTTGCAAAGAAATAAGTTACAGTTATCCCTTTTTAATAATCTTTTACATATTGATTTTTAGGAACTACTATTGATTGAAACGATGATCGTGTTGTTACTTTGCCTTTTTCTCAATACACTTTGCTTATTTAGTAGATGACTCAATATCAGAGCTTACCATGTTAGTGATCATGATATTGTGTTTTTCCTGTGACACCAATACAATGTATACGATATTGTTTACGTTCAAAATAATTCATTATAATGAACAAAGCCCGTGTAACACCCGTATTTTTAAAACATCGTTTAAATCATTTAAAATACATTTTCCCAATATTCGACATATTGTCCAAAATACAGTTTAACAAAAACTTTAGAACCTATATCAGAGTTTACAAAAATACGGTGTCCAAGTATATCAAAACCATAGGCAACGGGATCTACCTATTAGCTCCCGAGCTAAACATCTCTAGGCCACTTCTAGTGCAACCTTCTATCACTTCAAACCTGTACCTGAGTACATAGCCACAAAACAAACGTAGTACGTGAGACAAATAGTCTCGTGAGATACAAGGGTTTTAGACCCAAATAATAATAATCATAGTTTCATAAATATATAAACATATATATAAATATAAACAATCTCACTACCGGCTAGTCACCCTACCGTGACTCTAGCAATCTCTGATCTCCTAGCAATCATATCTAACTATCGGGTTGCCCCCGCACTAGCTAGAGGCACAACATATCTAGTTATCGGGTTGCCCCCAAACTAACTAGAAGCACATTAACTTATTAACCGGGGATCCCCCGCATTAATAAGCTTCAACCAATTCTAGTATATAAACATATACATACTAGAAACATACCGGGGATCCCCCGAATTGCTCAAGATAACGGCAAGAGGGAATCGCCCAATCTACCGATACCTGCCTTACTCGCCGGACCTTCCTCCAGTTAGCAAGACTACTACCGTGGATGAGTCGATGGGAATCCACCCAACTGCCCCTCACTCCACACCTCATGACCGGGGATCCCCCGCGTCATCACATCATCTCATTCTTACCATAACTCATCAGTTATTCCAATCAAAGCCTTCGACTATCACATCAGTCATCAACAAGTTAGTTATCTAATAATAACTATATATAACTAGTTCAACATAGTGTGAACGTACATGTATGGTCCCATGGACCCAATCATAAGCAATCTACACATACTTCTACATCTATGAACCCTAAGAGGTTCATATTCACTTATTTCATAATATACAATTCTTGTCTATCGACACCATAATACTTTTATCTCTTCGTGACCGTAATGCATAATTATTACCAGCCACATCATAATCATTTTCATATATATTCGTTCATTTCTTTTATTAGTAACTCTTACCAATAGGTACTCATTACTTATCTAATCACTTCTAATTGCTTTACTAATACATAATTATTAATAAAGACTCAATATACATTATATTACTCCATAACTTCATTATTATGGTTCCTTAGTAAAGATTTCATAATTACTTTAGCTTATCATATTTACTTCCAAATTCATCAATAATACTAGACTTATTCTAGTATCACATTACACCTACTTTCTTATCTTTTCAGTCACTATCTTTATCAAAACATTTATTAATAAAGACCCATAACATATCATATGTATTTTCGAAAACCATTTGCTATGTACCCAGTTTAAAAGTCTCATGTACTCACCTTAGCAATAAAGTGCTCCAACCGTATCTTTACGTCTGTTTCCTTGCTTCACAATTCGGTCAACCTTCCAAGACCTCACGAAATGCCTAATACAATAATCACAAGATTATCAACATCACATTCTACTACCAATGTGTCCATCTATCTCTAGATAACACTTATTAACTCATTTCCCCCAATTATGGTGATTTACCAAACCCTAGGTTTAACCAACCCTTAAGATTCTTACAAATCATAATCATACACTTGTTTCCTTTGATAATATACCATCTAATAGGTGTATACATCACTTATATCACCATAACCCATAACCCAAAGAGCTAGGGTTTCAAACCCATACACCCAAATACATAGATCTTAAGCTACAAAGATCAAAGAGTGAAGATATACCTTTAATCTTCAACTAGGAGTGAAATCTACCAAAGATTTGTGGAGGAATCACTCAAGAACTGCACTGGAGCTCGAAATATCGCCAAAGAGGTATCTAGGGTTTGAAAATAACACAAATGGCTGAAAACCCGATTTTAAAGCTGCACGACACAAGTTCACGACGCGAACAATAGTTCGCGTCGCTAAGTCTGCGTTTTTCCAAACTTCGCGATCGCTAAGCCATCGCGAACTACATCGCGACCAATGGCCCAGATCCCTGATCGGAGTTCCCGATCGTTAACCCTAGTTCGCGACGCGAACTTCCTAAGGCAGCAGGGCTGCACTTTTTCACCTTTGTCTCGACCCGGTTTCGCCCATAGCTTTCTCGTACGGTGTCCAAACGACACGAAACCAATTCCTACGTTCTTTAAACGATTTATCCTTATTTATCATATTTTTATACAATTTATTTATTTACAAATTTCGGGTCGTTACAACTATCTACCCCTTAACAGGATTCCGTCCTCGGAATCACTAAGAATTTCAACCCACATACAACCGAGCATTCCGCTCTCATTCCCTTGTGGTCACTACCATCAAACTTTCCTCATTACTATTCCGTTATCATTACATCCAAACGTTCACTTAACTCCGTTAAGTCTGAACGGTCAAGACTCAAATTTTAAAACTCATAATACCCAAACGGGTCAAAATTTCACAATTTGACCACAACACTTTTAATCCTTCAATCAAACCCGATCATTTTATACACATAAAAATGACATGACCCGCTCATTAAAATCAACTAATTGACCAACACGAATGTCAAAGTCTAGCTTCGACCAAGTTGCCACATTCCAATATCGTCTAACCTTTGACTTAAGAACAAGGTCAACTATGCTTTAACAATTTCCCTTCTCGCTAAGGAACCCATAAATCCTTCTTTCCTTTTCATTTGGCCTTCAATTTATGATCCATCTACAATCATATACTCGATTCCCACATTCAATCTTGACAACACCCTAACGGGTCAAAGTTGTATAATCTGACTACAACTATTTCAACTATTCCATTAATCTTTTCACATACGTACAATCGGCACATTATGCCCTCGACATTCACTAACCGTTCATAACGAGAGTCAAAGCCCATCCTTGACCGAGTCAACTATTCACAATTTGACTAATCTTGACTTTTGCATAAAGTCAACCATACTTTTCCCAGCTAACAAATTTCATACTCACGGGGCACCATTACTAATTTATCACTTTCGGGTTCCACTCATTATTGTCCCCTTAACAATTGTCCCCGTTTTTCCACACTTTCTTTTTCTCTCCCAATTATCCGAGAGTCGTACATTCACATATGGTCACATCGACCTTTACCGATTCTTGACCAACATTTGGTCACTCAAACCATCACTTAGTTTTCTTTCAACTACCCCTGTGTCACATCAATCAATTTCATAACTCTTATTCTCAATTTCATACAAGTTTACCACATCTTGATTACCAAATAATAATTTGCTCACTAGGAGTTTCTCTTTCCTCCTATCCTATAAATCGTAGGCATCCCCTACACATACACGACTTAAATGCAACCCGCATTTCAACCAAATTCTCACTTATCGTACAGTCATAACCATACACATTAAGCACATAGTTCTACATTCATCATATATACATAAACATATACACACATATATACACATTATTATACAGACACAACAATTCATACTTTGACTATTATATCATGATGATTGGAAAGCCTCCAATCCATCAAGACCCAAACTGTCACAGTGATTAGAACATCTCCAATCACAGGATGGAACCATTGGGATTCGCCCAACCGATTCCACCCCCAAACATCATAGGAGCCGGGGATCCCCCGAACTACCACATCATCTTTTCCTCATTCTATCGATTTTGGATACCATACTAGTATACCTCTTTTCTCAACACATAATCTCACTACTAGGTTACACATTCAACCGACTATTTATTCATCATGCAATTAGCACGTTTCCCATGATATCACATTATCATTTTCTATCATATCTAACATATTCCCCATTGGGCATACTACTTAACACGTTTCATATAACATCACCTTTTCATTATCATATTCCTTCAAAGGCCATCACATAATGCACAAGCCTCGTACCTCGCGGTTAACCAATAAAATTTCCGATTCCCATCTACCGTCTCATTCACACATTAATCACCCTTGAACGGTTCATTTCTCTATTGAACAACTTTCCAAATCCTTGTCACCACCGGGGTAACCATCAATCTATTCCTTCAATCATAGTCCACCGGTCAACCTGGTCATCTTGAGTCAACCCATCGACTCCGGTCCACATTTGTAACCCATGGCTCGGCACACATTGGCCCAACATTCCATACTCTCGTCTTCATACATCGCGATACGTGAAATACTTATTTTCCAACCGTAGTTTCACACTATCCCATGTCATATACCGTCATACCATTACTATGACATTTTATCAATCATTACCTTCTTACCCTTGGTATCGAGTCCATGAACCCCGTCCCAAAACTTGTTATGGCTATATGCCAACTTTTATTCAACCACTTTCAACAATCAAAACTCGTCATTCCCAATACTTATTCTTTTCTACATATTTTCCATTTGCGAGTTCTAAGACATCACTACACCTTAGTCGTTCTTTCCTTTACCGTTCACGCATACTCATATTACATTATTTATCCGGATTCCCGCCGGACATCCAAATTCCATTTCCACAGTTTCTATTTCTAAAATTCCCATTCAAACTAACATTTCTTACTAAAACTTAACACTTCTTTGTGCTACTATCCTTTTGTTGAAACACATCCACCATCCTTATATCCTTATATCCTTACTACACGCGACAAACTTGTTTATAATCATTTCCATTGCACATTTCCATACGCATAACTAACCGGGAAGACTATTCCCAAAAAAATAAATTTCCACATTGTACGACTCATCTCCAATTTCTATAAGCACCAATTCGTGCAACAACCAAACAATTAAGCCATAATCACTTAAGTCAATTCACCAAAAATTCTCCGAGATTGCATCATGAATTCCCCCTCTAGATTTCCTTCCGGGTAAACTTCCCCTTTTAACTCACTCGTGAGTTCCTTTCACAAGATCTTGTACCGTGCTCTCTTTCCCAAAGTTTCATACAACACATTCCACCGTGTCAACACCTCACCCTTCAATAATGGGGACGCTAAAGTCACCATGTCATTCTTCCTCGTTTTCTAATCTCTAGCACTTGCTAAATCTACCGAATCCACCACATCGTGACCTTCGGTTCAAAATTTCCGAATTACACAACAGTTTTACACGCTATGAAAGTCTTACACAACTACCTTTCATTTCTTCCGACTATGTTTTGCTACCTTTTATGTAGACACTTCCCACTACGGGATTTACCATTCGATTATTCTTCCTTCATATGGGTATTGGAATCATTCCACCTACCCTTATTTATACAATTATCCAAATCCTGGTTCACATCTTCATTCTTAACCTTTCCCAACTTAGTGGAGCTCGTCCACCTTACCCATTCATTCCTTCGCCATACCAATGTATTTAACAAACAAGATTCAAACGATCAGCTCGACCATCGAAAACAACACAATTAGATCAAATCATGGCATCTCTCATAGGGGCCGACCCTATCATAATAATGCCCTACGGTTTCAAAAGACTCACATTTCATAATTCATAACAACTTCAATAGGTCCCCTAGGTTCAACCCTAAACTTAACATAAAGTCTCAAGGTCAACCTATCGATCTCAAGGAATCTTACATTCCTATTGCTACAGTCTAAGACTAGGATGGACATCCAACCTAATTCACTTAAACTATAGCTCTGATACCAAGTTGTAACACCCGTATTTTTAAAACATCGTTTAAATCATTTAAAATACATTTTCCCAATATTCGACATATTGTCCAAAATACAGTTTAACAAAAACTTTAGAACCTATATCAGAGTTTACAAAAATACGGTGTCCAAGTATATCAAAACCATAGGCAACGGGATCTACCTATTAGCTCCCGAGCTAAACATCTCTAGGCCACTTCTAGTGCAACCTTATATCACTTCAAACCTGTACCTGAGTACATAGCCACAAAACAAACGTAGTACGTGAGACAAATAGTCTCGTGAGATACAAGGGTTTTAGACCCAAATAATAATAATCATAGTTTCATAAATATATAAACATATATATAAATATAAACAATCTCACTACCGGCTAGTCACCCTACCGTGACTCTAGCAATCTCTGCTCTCCTAGCAATCATATCTAACTATCGGGTTGCCCCCGCACTAGCTAGAGGCACAACATATCTAGTTATCGGGTTGCCCCCAAACTAACTAGAAGCACATTAACTTATTAACCGGGGATCCCCCGCATTAATAAGCTTCAACCAATTCTAGTATATAAACATATACATACTAGAAACATACCGGGGATCCCCCGAATTGCTCAAGATAACGGCAAGAGGGAATCGCCCAATCTACCGATACCTGCCTTACTCGCCGGACCTTCCTCCAGTTAGCAAGACTACTACCGTGGATGAGTCGATGGGAATCCACCCAACTGCCCCTCACTCCACACCTCATGACCGGGGATCCCCCGCGTCATCACATCATCTCATTCTTACCATAACTCATCAGTTATTCCAATCAAAGCCTTCGACTATCACATCAGTCATCAACAAGTTAGTTATCTAATAATAACTATATATAACTAGTTCAACATAGTGTGAACGTACATGTATGGTCCCATGGACCCAATCATAAGCAATCTACACATACTTCTACATCTATGAACCCTAGGAGGTTCATATTCACTTATTTCATAATATACAATTCTTGTCTATCGACACCATAATACTTTTATCTCTTCGTGACCGTAATGCATAATTATTACCAGCCACATCATAATCATTTTCATATATATTCGTTCATTTCTTTTATTAGTAACTCTTACCAATAGGTACTCATTACTTATCTAATCACTTCTAATTGCTTTACTAATACATAATTATTAATAAAGACTCAATATACATTATATTACTCCATAACTTCATTATTATGGTTCCTTAGTAAAGATTTCATAATTACTTTAGCTTATCATATTTACTTCCAAATTCATCAATAATACTAGACTTATTCTAGTATCACATTACACCTACTTTCTTATCTTTTCAGTCACTATCTTTATCAAAACATTTATTAATAAAGACCCATAACATATCATATGTATTTTCGAAAACCATTTGCTATGTACCCAGTTTAAAAGTCTCATGTACTCACCTTAGCAATAAAGTGCTCCAACCGTATCTTTACGTCTGTTTCCTTGCTTCACAATTCGGTCAACCTTCCAAGACCTCACGAAATGCCTAATACAATAATCACAAGATTATCAACATCACATTCTACTACCAATGTGTCCATCTATCTCTAGATAACACTTATTAACTCATTTCCCCCAATTATGGTGATTTACCAAACCCTAGGTTTAACCAACCCTTAAGATTCTTACAAATCATAATCATACACTTGTTTCCTTTGATAATATACCATCTAATAGGTGTATACATCACTTATATCACCATAACCCATAACCCAAAGAGCTAGGGTTTCAAACCCATACACCCAAATACATAGATCTTAAGCTACAAAGATCAAAGAGTGAAGATATACCTTTAATCTTCAACTAAGAGTGAAATCTACCAAAGATTTGTGGAGGAATCACTCAAGAACTGCACTGGAGCTCGAAATATCGCCAAAGAGGTATCTAGGGTTTGAAAATAACACAAATGGCTGAAAACCCGATTTTAAAGCTGCACGACACAAGTTCACGACGCGAACAATAGTTCGCGTCGCTAAGTCTGCGTTTTTCCAAACTTCGCGATCGCTAAGCCATCGCGAACTACATCGCGACCAATGGCCCAGATCCCTGATCGGAGTTCCCGATCGTTAACCCTAGTTCGCGACGCGAACTTCCTAAGGCAGCAGGGCTGCACTTTTTCACCTTTGTCTCGACCCGGTTTCGCCCATAGCTTTCTCGTACGGTGTCCAAACGACACGAAACCAATTCCTACGTTCCTTAAACGATTTATCCTTATTTATCATATTTTTATACAATTTATTTATTTACAAATTTCGGGTCGTTACAACTATCTACCCCTTAACAGGATTCCGTCCTCGGAATCACTAAGAATTTCAACCCACATACAACCGAGCATTCCGCTCTCATTCCCTTGTGGTCACTACCATCAAACTTTCCTCATTACTATTCCGTTATCATTACATCCAAACGTTCACTTAACTCCGTTAAGTCCGAACGGTCAAGACTCAAATTTTAAAACTCATAATACCCAAACGGGTCAAAATTTCACAATTTGACCACAACACTTTTAATCCTTCAATCAAACCCGATCATTTTATACACATAAAAATGACATGACCCGCTCATTAAAATCAACTAATTGACCAACACGAATGTCAAAGTCTAGCTTCGACCAAGTTGCCACATTCCAATATCGTCTAACCTTTGACTTAAGTACAAGGTCAACTATGCTTTAACAATTTCCCTTCTCGCTAAGGAACCCATAAATCCTTCTTTCCTTTTCATTTGGCCTTCAATTTATGATCCATCTACAATCATATACTCGATTCCCACATTCAATCTTGACAACACCCTAACGGGTCAAAGTTGTATAATCTGACTATAACTATTTCAACTATTCCATTAATCTTTTCACATACGTACAATCGGCACATTATGCCCTCGACATTCACTAACCGTTCATAACGAGAGTCAAAGCCCATCCTTGACCGAGTCAACTATTCACAATTTGACTAATCTTGACTTTTGCATAAAGTCAACCATACTTTTCCCAGCTAACAAATTTCATACTCACGGGGCACCATTACTAATTTATCACTTTCGGGTTCCACTCATTATTGTCCCCTTAACAATTGTCCCCGTTTTTCCACACTTTCTTTTTCTCTCCCAATTATCCGAGAGTCGTACATTCACATATGGTCACATCGACCTTTACCGATTCTTGACCAACATTTGGTCACTCAAACCATCACTTAGTTTTCTTTCAACTACCCCTGTGTCACATCAATCAATTTCATAACTCTTATTCTCAATTTCATACAAGTTTACCACATCTTGATTACCAAATAATAATTTGCTCACTAGGAGTTTCTCTTTCCTCCTATCCTATAAATCGTAGGCATCCCCTACACATACACGACTTAAATGCAACCCGCATTTCAACCAAATTCTCACTTATCGTACAGTCATAACCATACACATTAAGCACATAGTTCTACATTCATCATATATACATAAACATATACACACATATATACACATTATTATACAGACACAACAATTCATACTTTGACTATTATATCATGATGATTGGAAAGCCTCCAATCCATCAAGACCCAAACTGTCACAGTGATTAGAACATCTCCAATCACAGGATGGAACCATTGGGATTCGCCCAACCGATTCCACCCCCAAACATCATAGGAGCCGGGGATCCCCCGAACTACCACATCATCTTTTCCTCATTCTATCGATTTTGGATACCATACTAGTATACCTCTTTTCTCAAGACATAATCTCACTACTAGGTTACACATTCAACCAACTATTTATTCATCATGCAATTAGCACGTTTCCCATGATATCACATTATCATTTTCTATCATATCTAACATATTCCCCATTGGGCATACTACTTAACACGTTTCATATAACATCACCTTTTCATTATCATATTCCTTCAAAGGCCATCACATAATGCACAAGCCTCGTACCTCGCGGTTAACCAATAAAATTTCCGATTCCCATCTACCGTCTCATTCACACATTAATCACCCTTGAACGGTTCATTTCTCTATTGAACAACTTTCCAAATCCTTGTCACCACCGGGGTAACCATCAATCTATTCCTTCAATCATAGTCCACCGGTCAACCTGGTCATCTTGAGTCAACCCATCGACTCCGGTCCACATTTGTAACCCATGGCTCGGCACACATTGGCCCAACATTCCATACTCTCGTCTTCATACATCGCGATACGTGAAATACTTATTTTCCAACCGTAGTTTCACACTATCCCATGTCATATACCGTCATACCATTACTATGACATTTTATCAATCATTACCTTCTTACCCTTGGTATCGAGTCCATGAACCCCGTCCCAAAACTTGTTATGGCTATATGCCAACTTTTATTCAACCACTTTCAACAATCAAAACTCGTCATTCCCAATACTTATTCTTTTCTACATATTTTCCATTTGCGAGTTCTAAGACATCACTACACCTTAGTCGTTCTTTCCTTTACCGTTCACGCATACTCATATTACATTATTTATCCGGATTCCCGCCGGACATCCAAATTCCATTTCCACAGTTTCTATTTCTAAAATTCCCATTCAAACTAACATTTCTTACTAAAACTTAACACTTCTTTGTGCTACTATCCTTTTGTTGAAACACATTCACCATCCTTATATCCTTATATCCTTACTACACGCGACAAACTTGTTTATAATCATTTCCATTGCACATTTCCATACGCATAACTAACCGGGAAGACTATTCCCAAAAAAATAAATTTCCACATTGTACGACTCATCTCCAATTTCTATAAGCACCAATTCGTGCAACAACCAAACAATTAAGCCATAATCACTTAAGTCAATTCACCAAAAATTCTCCGAGATTGCATCATGAATTCCCCCTCTAGATTTCCTTCCGGGTAAACTTCCCCTTTTAACTCACTCGTGAGTTCCTTTCACAACATCTTGTACCGTGCTCTCTTTCCCAAAGTTTCATACAACACATTCCACCGTGTCAACACCTCACCCTTCAATAATGGGGACACTAAAGTCACCATGTCATTCTTCCTCGTTTTCTAATCTCTAGCACTTGCTAAATCTACCGAATCCACCACATCGTGACCTTCGGTTCAAAATTTCCGAATTACACAACAGTTTTACACGCTATGAAAGTCTTACACAACTACCTTTCATTTCTTCCGACTATGTTTTGCTACCTTTTATGTAGACACTTCCCACTACGGGATTTACCATTCGATTATTCTTCCTTCATATGGGTATTGGAATCATTCCACCTACCCTTATTTATACAATTATCCAAATCCTGGTTCACATCTTCATTCTTAACCTTTCCCAACTTAGTGGAGCTCGTCCACCTTACCCATTCATTCCTTCGCCATACCAATGTATTTAACAAACAAGATTCAAACGGTCAGCTCGACCATCGAAAACAACACAATTAGATCAAATCATGGCATCTCTCATAGGGGCCGACCCTATCATAATAATGCCCTACGGTTTCAAAAGACTCACATTTCATAATTCATAACAACTTCAATAGGTCCCCTAGGTTCAACCCTAAACTTAACATAAAGTCTCAAGGTCAACCTATCGATCTCAAGGAATCTTACATTCCTATTGCTACAGTCTAAGACTAGGATGGACATCCAACCTAATTCACTTAAACTATAGCTCTGATACCAAGTTGTAACACCCGTATTTTTAAAACATCGTTTAAATCATTTAAAATACATTTTCCCAATATTCGACATATTGTCCAAAATACAGTTTAACAAAAACTTTAGAACCTATATCAGAGTTTACAAAAATACGGTGTCCAAGTATATCAAAACCATAGGCAACGGGATCTACCTATTAGCTCCCGAGCTAAACATCTCTAGGCCACTTCTAGTGCAACCTTCTATCACTTCAAACCTGTACCTGAGTACATAGCCACAAAACAAACGTAGTACGTGAGACAAATAGTCTCGTGAGATACAAGGGTTTTAGACCCAAATAATAATAATCATAGTTTCATAAATATATAAACATATATATAAATATAAACAATCTCACTACCGGCTAGTCACCCTACCGTGACTCTAGCAATCTCTGCTCTCCTAGCAATCATATCTAACTATCGGGTTGCCCCCGCACTAGCTAGAGGCACAACATATCTAGTTATCGGGTTGCCCCCAAACTAACTAGAAGCACATTAACTTATTAACCGGGGATCCCCCGCATTAATAAGCTTCAACCAATTCTAGTATATAAACATATACATACTAGAAACATACCGGGGATCCACCGAATTGCTCAAGATAACGGCAAGAGGGAATCGCCCAATCTACCGATACCTGCCTTACTCGTCGGACCTTCCTCCAGTTAGCAAGACTACTACCGTGGATGAGTCGATGGGAATCCACCCAACTGCCCCTCACTCCACACCTCATGACCGGGGATCCCCCGCGTCATCACATCATCTCATTCTTACCATAACTCATCAGTTATTCCAATCAAAGCCTTCGACTATCACATCAGTCATCAACAAGTTAGTTATCTAATAATAACTATATATAACTAGTTCAACATAGTGTGAACGTACATGTATGGTCCCATGGACCCAATCATAAGCAATCTACACATACTTCTACATCTATGAACCCTAGGAGGTTCATATTCACTTATTTCATAATATACAATTCTTGTCTATCGACACCATAATACTTTTATCTCTTCGTGACCGTAATGCATAATTATTACCAGCCACATCATAATCATTTTCATATATATTCGTTCATTTCTTTTATTAGTAACTCTTACCAATAGGTACTCATTACTTATCTAATCACTTCTAATTGCTTTACTAATACATAATTATTAATAAAGACTCAATATACATTATATTACTCCATAACTTCATTATTATGGTTCCTTAGTAAAGATTTCATAATTACTTTAGCTTATCATATTTACTTCCAAATTCATCAATAATACTAGACTTATTCTAGTATCACATTACACCTACTTTCTTATCTTTTCAGTCACTATCTTTATCAAAACATTTATTAATAAAGACCCATAACATATCATATGTATTTTCGAAAACCATTTGCTATGTACCCAGTTTAAAAGTCTCATGTACTCACCTTAGCAATAAAGTGCTCCAACCGTATTCTTTACGTCAGTTTCCTTGCTTCACAATTCGGTCAACCTTCCAAGACCTCACGAAATGCCTAATATAATAATCACAAGATTATCAACATCACATTCTACTACCAATGTGTCCATCTATCTCTAGATAACACTTATTAACTCATTTCCCCCAATTATGGTGATTTACCAAACCCTAGGTTTAACCAACCCTTAAGATTCTTACAAATCATAATCATACACTTGTTTCCTTTGATAATATACCATCTAATAGGTGTATACATCACTTATATCACCATAACCCATAACCCAAAGAGCTAGGGTTTCAAACCCATACACCCAAATAGATAGATCTTAAGCTACAAAGATCAAAGAGTGAAGATATACCTTTAATCTTCAACTAGGAGTGAAATCTACCAAAGATTTGTGGAGGAATCACTCAAGAACTGCACTGGAGCTCGAAATATCGCCAAAGAGGTATCTAGGGTTTGAAAATAACACAAATGGCTGAAAACCCGATTTTAAAGCTGCACGACACAAGTTCACGACGCGAACAATAGTTCGCGTCGCTAAGTCTGCGTTTTTCCAAACTTCGCGATCGCTAAGCCATCGCGAACTACATCGCGACCAATGGCCCAGATCCCTGATCGGAGTTCCCGATCGTTAACCCTAGTTCGCGACGCGAACTTCCTAAGGCAGCAGGGCTGCACTTTTTCACCTTTGTCTCGACCCGGTTTCGCCCATAGCTTTCTCGTACGGTGTCCAAACGACACGAAACCAATTCCTACGTTCTTTAAACGATTTATCCTTATTTATCATATTTTTATACAATTTATTTATTTACAAATTTCGGGTCGTTACAGCCCGTGCATCGCACGGGCCATGTTGTCTTGTATTTTTTAATAAGAATGGTAAGTTTGAGCTCATTAATTCTTCGAATCTCATTTTTTTTAAGACACGATTTTATAGTCCCATTTTTCTTATAAGTTCCCCCATTAATTTTGAAATGTTTTCTAAAGATATTTTGTTCACTGATCTTTTAGACAACTTGTGAGTGATTAAATTTTTTTTGGGACTAAACACAACAAATCTTGATCGAATATATGTAGCAATGACTAAACTCACCATTAAACCTTAAAATTAATATTATTAATATATGTATCATTTTCCATGTGTAAGGTACAAGTAACCATTAAATGTGCCGGGCGACTTCCATAAAGACTGTGTCCAACGAATGCTATGTAAAGGGTGGTTTGGGCGCGACCTTTAGTCATGGTTACAGATCAATTTTTATTCATGCAGAATAATTTTATATTAAATGATAATCCTTAATGGAATGAGTTAAATGCAAAATATGATAAAACGAAATTATTCAATCTGGATGGATAAAATTGTTCTGATAATAGAATATCTCCCTCTCCAAAACGCTTTACATTAGAACAATTTCCCGCTAAAAAAATCAGTGAGCAAATCCCAAACATCTCAAATCAAATTCATTTGATATAATGAAAGTTGAATTGGATTTGAAGATCGAGATAGTATTACTAACTAATGCTCAATTATGGAAGAAAGCGATCGTTCGTGCATTTTTTCTATAAATTAGTTGGATATCTTTTGATCGTCTGTCAGTAGCATTGTAAAAGTATATCCGAGTTTTGAAATCAATCACGCGATTGTGGATTTCTGTCATCCTCGAAGATAAAATTCCAGATGACGCATAAATCACCAAATACGGAGGAAATTATACAACATCGACGGTGTAAACGGAATCGCCGCCGCTGATTTGTTTACCATTGCACGACCTCTGACTGTAATTGAATCAGAAAGTAGCTCGATAATGGAAGCTGGCGTATTGTAGAAGACAAGAACACATGTTCGGTGGAGAATGAATGTTGATTCGCCATCGAGGTAATATCGCCATTGTTGGTTATATTGTAATCTGTTTGTGACCTAAATTTGTCTGTATTATAGGAATTGTGCATATACAGTTGAATACGATGATTTGAGTATAGTGAGTCATGGTAGAATCTAATTAGGGTTTATGGACCGGTGATTTTAAAGTAAAACCTATAGATTAATTTGTCCTTTTGATTGAATTATGTTTTATGCTAGAAATTAACCAAATCGACTCATGTTTATTTGTATCCTTCATAGATGTTAATAATAGTGGGACCTTAATGAGTTTTATTAATAAGTTATTGTTTTATCCACAATCTTAGGAGCCAAGCATCCATGGAGGTAACTGGATAAGCTTATATAAACAGCTAATAAGCATTTACTAGTGTTTGGATGGAGCCTAATAGCTTATGCTTATCAGCTTATTTGAACTTTTTTCGACCAACTTATTTGAAACGAGGTTTAATATACCCGGCTTCGCTTGGGATTTAAATTTCCATTTTTTAAAATCGAAGATTTACTTTCAAACTTTATAAATAGTATATCTATATCATTGTAATATCAAAATACTTAAATATATAAATTTATTTGATAATTACGGAATTAGTAATATTTATCGTCGTTTTACTTATTATTTAAAGATACCAAAACCTAATAATTATAACATTTTAGGTTGGTAATTTTAGTTCTTCGGTTATTATGGTTTTATTTGATTTAAATATAATTCAATCTTCAAATTATTGAATGGTAATCATTTTTTTGTTGATCTTCTATTGACTACAACTTAATAAGTTAATAAATACATAACATTAAATAAAAATGATTTTTTTTCCCGATCACGGATTGTGTGTCTTTCTCGTAAGACTGAGAGTAATAAAAAAAAAATCGCCTGAGAAAAGAAAGATCTTGTTGTTTCTTCAACAATTTCTGATCTCTAGTGTATAAAATTTAAGTGTTATAAATGTAAATTATAAAAGTTTAATGTAAGATCAAAAATAATGTAATAACAAAAACTGAATATGGTATTTTAAATGATGTTATAGTGTAAATTATAAAAGATTGAGGCGTAAATATATAAATTTTTTAAAATTTTAAGGCTTCGATTTATTAATTAGAAAAGTTAGTTGTGATTTTGTGCTAAAAATAAATAGTTAAAGGTTTGTAATAAATATTTACCAAACTTAGGAGGGTGTTAGTGAAAATTATTGGTAATTCAAGCAAAATAAAAAATCAAAATTAGAATGTGTTGTCCTAGAATCGAACTTGAGGTGCTCAGTTAGAAGGCTAAGCGCCTTTACCAGACAGACAATCTTACAGTTTGATAACAATTTCACATAGTTATTATATATAGAATTTTTAATAATCTCCTTATGAACAGTAATTGCCTATGGCAATTGTATATATATAAATGAACAGTAATTGCCTAGGCAATTGTATATATATAAATATGTGAAATCTCATAAGAATGTTTTGCTTTTTTTCGACCTCCTTTGTTTAATGAGCCTTTGAGACTGAAATTACAAGCCAATAAAATGCTGCATTTTATTCAACCAACAAGGACACTATTATGATCATTTGAATCTACAAACCCATTCATAGGTAGACACAAACTAACAACCGATAGTGCCTTAGTAAAGTATTTTGCTTTAGTACCAAGATATTCGCTCCATGTAACGGGCCGGTACAATGGAGGATGAAAATTATCGGTTAATTTCGATAACGGTGAAATTTGAACATTAGCTGGCGGGCCATAAAGGTAAGCTATTGAAAGCCTGTGTTGGGTTCGGTTAACCATGGCCCGATGTAGAACACTCGAATACAGCCCGTTTGATAATATATGCAACAAATCACCCACATTTACCACAAGTGCCCCTGGTATTGGTGGGACCGTCACCCAGCCCGTTCCTTTTTTCTGAACTTGCAGCCCCCTTGTATTGTTTTGGTGCAAGATTGTTAAGAGGGTTGAGTCCGTATGGGCCGCCAGGCCCATGGCCCGTTCAGGGTCCGGGCAAGCTGGGTAAGAGTTTAGTTGTAAGACTGGACATGCTTCTTTTAGCTCGCCAGCTGGACCGGCCCATTTTATATCTCCTGTTGTTATACCTAATGATCCAAGGATTAGCCACATCAGCTTATTGGCTAATTTGTTCATCTCTTTCTTGTAATCTTCAGTTACATCACTGGAAAATAACCAAAACATATGTTATGTGATTTTTTTTTTCTTTCTAGAATTAGGTTATGAATTTAACGCACGTGCATGAACTCATAACTTTATTTAGAATAATAACAATAACAAAAGATCTAGATGCGTACCAAAAGATTCTATAACTTTGTGGCCACAATTTCTTAGCATGTTCATATGGTGATCCAACAATAGTAAACCCTTCAGACCACATAAGTTTTGGAAAAAAAGACGAAATTCTAGCAACACCATAGCCCGAAACCGAAACACCATCAGGAGATCTAGCAGCTTTTAGTTTTTGTTGAATAGGTAAACCGAATAATTTCCTTCCAGAAGCTTCCATTTCATCAAGAACTTCCATAGGAATACCATGATTAGTAACATGAAACACACCCCATGTTTTGCATGCATTACCAACATGCATGATTACATTAGGATCTTCAAGGTTGATTAGTGGGACCTGTTCTCTTAAACTGCAACAAGTTGGGAAATCGTCTGCTAATGGCCATTTGTATGAATCCGGGACTTCTTTCATCTTATTTAGGTCCAAATAATTTTCGGTTTTTGCTTCGTTTAATGACATATTTAGATGTGGTTGTTATGAGAAAAAAACGGTTCTGTAGTAATATAGGAATATGAATATGTATAATAACACACCTGTATAAGAATAAGGAATATGTATAGAGGCTTGAGTATGAAAGTGACAACTTTGGTGGGGTATGACCATTTATCTTCATGGATCCACTATAATAATATTTTGTTAATTTTTTGAGTTAGTATTAGGTCTGTGCAAGGTCCAATAACTGAATCGAACTGAGAATCGGAAAAATGATTTTGGCCAGACTGAGGACTGAACAAATGACATCTAGGATAGGACTGGACCGGACCGAGATTTAACCATGGTTTCAGATTTTTTTCGTTTTCCTTTTCCGGTTTTGGAGTGGACTGAACCGGACAAAGAACTGATTTTGCATGAAAATTAGAACCCGAACCGGACTAGCATAGCTTGGTTTATCCGGTTCGGTGGTTCCAGCTGGTTGTCCTTCCAGTTTGCATAGGCCTACTCATAGGCCTACCCACTTGATAGGATGACATGTGTATTTCACTAATTCTCTCTCATAATATTATCCCTTAATTTTGACACGTGTTTTCATCTAATGAGTAGGCCTATGAGTAGGTCTAAATGGTAGACCTAAATACCATTACTCTGAAAGAAAATAAGAATTTCACAAGTTTTATAAATTTAACAAGTTTAGTGACTTTAATATGCAAAAATTGGGTTCGGAGTAAAATGAGAAAGTATGTTGGCATTTTATGGTATTTATTCAAAAATCAGAATCCATTCAGAGAAAATTCCATTAAAAGGGTAATATTTGAATGTAATAAAATGATCCTACAATAATGGGGCAGCTGGAGTAGTATTGATAAGGTGATGTAGGGTCAACTTGTCTTCTACAGAGGTCCAAAAGGTAGGGCGGGTCAGACAAGTTGGTTAACAAGTCATAATGGGTCGTGTTCTAGTTCAGGTCGGCCAACAGACACTTTTTAGTTTTATAAATATTTAATGTATTCAATACCAATACAAAACTGTATTATTACAATAATAATCTAATTTTTTTTCTTCAATAAATTGATTTAAAAGGTTTTATTCATTTTAGATGACTTTTAAATCATCCGATCTCCTTGAACCATTTGACTTGTTAGAGATCAAACATAACCCCGTTTTTATGTAAACGGGTAAAAATTGCCACCTCTTAAAATCCATTTCTTCTCATTCATGTGTTTCCTTTGTCTTGAAGCAAAAAACACATCATGTGTTGATCATGCCAATATTTGATTTTTTTTTATTATTACAAAACAAATTTCATGATTTAATGTAAAGAAAATTGTCATAATTCCACCTCGTTATTCTCTCATTTATTCTTTATCCTGAATCTCACATGAAACGTTTTTAAACTTTTATGAAATATTTGTCATAAAATTTTTAATTGTTTAATATGTGGTTTCATTTGAACTAGATTTCTCTAATCATGCATATTGATAATGTTGCAGGCCTCTGGAAACATAAAGTTATAACAAGGTGATAAAAACCGTCATCCAGCCTGCTCACGTAAGATCTCATCTTCTTTTAATAAAATTAGTGTCTCATATATGATTACAAATATTTTATCATTCAATAATAATAATAATCTAAGTTCTTTCTAAATGCCGTTCAAAAAAAAATTCTAACTTTTAAAAGAAAATGATTTAGGAGGTGTTTTACATTAACATACACTTTGGGCAACTTCTGATTGTTCGACTGGTTTGACTTGTTTCTTTTTTTTCCTACCTTTTTTAAAATTTAATGTACATGACATGATTTAACAGGGCCTTTTAACAGCTATCTATTTTAGGGATCAAAAGTGTTAAAATTTCAAAATTAGTGACTATTCATGATACTTAGACACCGGATCCAAAGTTTTGACAAATCACAAAACTCTAGCGGTTTATAGGATGACCCATATACTTGATAATTTACGTGTCTAGACACAAACATTTGATAATTATATCTTGTAAGGATAGAGTGAGTTTGGAAATATGGGGAAGGGTATTCTTGTCCTTATGTGTATTTATTTTTTTCATGAGAAGTGGCAGAAATCAAAATGTGTGGTGTTATAGGTTGATTAGATGCATTTTGTCCTACACCCCAGGTGGGCTCCAAACAACCTTTAGTAGAACAAAAACGTATGTTTAATTTACTTCTGCTTAACATAACAACATCTATATCTATATACTTTGTATATAATAAAAGAAGCTTTTTTAAGCCACATGGCATTTTTTTAAACAATATCTTTGCCAAATGGCAGCCTCTTATTGGATAATAGATTTTTTTCCCGTCCAAACGACATTTACAAGCATAATAGATTCCTCATTAATATGAAAATTATTTCTTAGAGAATTTGAATACGAGGATCAATCGTAAATACGGAATTAATATCGTCAAAATTTAAGGAAAGTAATTTATGGAATTAATTTTGAGGAGTTAATAATATCAAGGATAAATTTGCCCAATTCAATTTAGAAGTCTTGATTAATATCGGCAAATCCGAATTTGAATATGGGCAACTTGACCATCATCAAATAAAGCAGTTTCTTCAAATCCTTCTGTTCAAATCCATTTCAAAATTATTTTCAAAGCATTTCCAATTTAACAGCATTAAATTATAAAGTTTCTTTTTTAACCTTTGGTGTTCTCTGTCTATACATCTCAGATTCTCAATGCATTTTACCAATAGATTTTGTATAGGTGAGAAGTCTAATTTTATTCAACAAAACTCAATTCTAAGAATTTTTTTTTTGTGTGTTTTCATCTCAGTTTCAATCTTTTTTGGTAAATTGTAACCTTCATGTGATGGTGAAAGATAAAGCCGAAGTTCTTGAAGCTTATTGTTGATTTGGTAATTTATCACTAAATTTTGTTTTTTGGTTCTTGGTTTGTGTTTTTATTTGTTGAATTTTGAATAATTTTTTGTTTCTTCATATTTTTTTAGGTTTATGAGGAATCCATAAACCATGATTGCTAGGTAGAAATCTTCTAAAAGGTGGTTTGTGTTACCCTTTTCAACATCAAATGGTATTTAATAATCAAACCACAATCGGAGCATTCGGTAAGCAGATTTTGAGGGTTTTTGGGATCTTTTTGAATTTGGCAATGGTGTTCACAATTATTGGAGTTTATTTAGAGTGCGTTAATGGACTTGTGTTTGAAGGGATTTTAATGGTGAAATAATTTATTTTTGACGGAACTTGATGGAACTTGTGTTTGAAGGGATTTTAATGGTGAAATAATTCGGCAATGATGATGTCGGAGCTGCGGTGCATTTTCCCAATATGTTGGTTTTTTCGGCGATGACGGTGGTGGTCATTGGCACGTGACTCTCATGATGCTGATGGTTGGGAGATGAAGTTTGTACAAATTGACATAAAAGGAGATGAAATAAAGGAGATTGGGGTTTTGTAATGATGCAAGGACGATTATTACATTTTAATAAGGAGACAATTATGCTTACAATTATTGATTTATAAACAAAAATTTTAATCATTCGTCGAGAAATGCAAATTTGAATTTAACATAATTTGTACAGTTATTGACCGAAAAATTTGGTACCATCTAATATGGTGTTTATGCAAAAACAGATTCCCTTAAACATAATTCCTACAAGGTAATTGGGAAATTTTAATATTCTATTCATAAGAAATGCTTAATTATATTTATATTAAAGTTGAGTAATGGTATTGTTTCCTACCATTTGTACCTACTTATCTTCCTACACATTAGATTAAGATATGGTCAAGCGATAATATTATGAGAGAAAATTAATGTATTACACATATCATCTCATTAAATGGGTAGGAAGATTATTAACTACATTTGATTAGTTATGCTACCTAATTTGTACATTAATTATTTCAACCCCCTTAACTATCGACTTTAGGGCAATGGGTTTTTTTTTAACAGTAAAAAGAAGGTAACTGGGCGAGTTTCGGCATTGCCATCACCCTCCCGAAGACCTCCACACTAAATCAATAAAACTTGAGTCTAGCAAATTGCTAGACTAAAAAAAAAGATTTATTAAAAGGGGCTTCTCAAGCAATCATCCCATGAAATCTTAATTGGATGATTTCATGGGAGATCCATGAAAAAAAAACAAACAAACCAACACTATCAAATAAATTTGACTTTATATCCTACCACAATCGAATAACAATGAATTTCTATACCTCCAAATCATCCAGCACGTTGTGAAACCGATAACTTGGAACTTCACCTTCCGATTGTTAACATTTGGAGTGTTTTCACAAAACTCCCACCAAACTTGAAATGAGGCATTGTTGACTCCGCCAAATCGCACCATTTACTAAACTAACAAACTTAAATATTTTGTATATTTCAGGCTTTAAAATCGTTCAAAAAATTTTTTAAAAAAATTAGAAAATTAAAAAATTAAAAAATAAAAAAATTTAATTTATTTTTTAAAAACTATTAAAAAATTAAAAAAAAATCATTTTAAGTCAAGGTTTTAAAAAGTGCGCCAATGCGTGAGGCGCTGTGACGACGTTATGAAATAGGTCATGACGGCTGTGTAATACGTGACGTAAGATAAGTCGTGTCTTATGAGGAGTTTATTTGAAGATGTCTAAGAAAATTGAATTTAAAAAAAAAAATATATGATGACATATATAATTACAAATTTAGATGTCATTTTTTGGGAACTTTATGTATAAATTATTATATAAATCAATAAAGGATAAGGAGTAAATTCACGGGTAGTAGTAATTTTATTGAACGTAAATATTATATAACTATGTTTCTTACTTCAAGAAAGCCAAATAGCATCTATCTACATGTATCAAATTCCTTATTAAGGACACTGGTCTAATAAATAAAACATAAAAAATGTTTTGAATGAAATGTTTAAAAATTTATCTGAACTTTTCTTATTTAGTTAAATAGATTGTTTCTTAATAATTTTTTTTTTTTTTTGAAGATATTGTTTCGGGAGCGTTCAACATTTACTTAGTAATGTTTTTATTTGATTATATGTTTATCATTTTATTATTACATAATCTTAAATTTTCTCATGTTTATATTATTTGTAAGTTTATACTATTTCATAATTTACATTTTAGAGCATTATGTATTTTCTTATTGTATACATATGTAATAATCATGTAATTAATGATAATTTTTTATAATCTATAAAATTTACGTTCAATTAAATTATTAAAAGCCCGTGATTTTTCACGGGTTATAACCTAGTACTTATATATTTGTGTGTTTAGTAATCGAACATAATTCTCAAATTGGGTCATTTGAACATGACTTTTAACACATTTCCCTCCCTTATATTATACCCAAAGTTGGTGTTAAAGACTTAAAGCCATAGCCAAATTAGTTTTTAGCAGTGTTAACTTAGAGCACAATCAGTTTAACGTGTGTCATACGATTGTCATACGAATGGCAATAGAAGTTTGGTGGAGTTTTGGCGCCGCACATGGTACTGTGCGTTTGGCACCGCCAAATCCGAATAACAAGTGTTTAACCCGACAACACCTAGTGTTGGAAAATACAAGGGTATTTGCAAGTTGTCAAATTTCCTATTAGTCATGAAGAGTTGTGGAGTTTTGTCTTTTGTTGAGCCTTAATTGATAAGTAATTATCTTTACTAGCTATATTAATCCAAGAGTTACAAGAGCATTGTTTTATTTTTCATAAAGAATATTAAACCAAGAGTTACAAAACTCTTGCTTAACTCTCCATAAAATGTATTGATGGCTTTGATGGCTCAACCCCTATATAAAGAACTTCTAGTTGTGAAGTTCAAGAACACATTTTTTAAGAAAAAACTCTCCACACTCTGGTTGTGCCTTGGTATTCTACGTGTGTTTCCTAGTAGTAACTTTGTGTTAGCGGTAATTCTATTGCTGTAGAATCATACCGACAAACTGCATCAAATCCTGGGGTTCTACGTTGAGGCTGGCAGCAAATTACAGCGCGTATAAACCTTAAAGGACAGGAATCACAATTCCGTGCGGTTCATTATTTCATCAAAATCAGGTTGGTTCATTCCATTTGGTTCTTTCTTATTTGTTGGGTTTGATATTGAATTATCAGTATCAATTACGGTATTAATATCGTAAGTGTCTAATTATTTAATCACGGAATATATAAATTTTACAACAATCTTTAAGGTTTTTAAATGATATATATTATTGTGTATATATACACATATTTTCTTTATATATATATTCTGTGATCAATAAAATATTAGACAAATGGAAAATGAGACATTATGTAAATGGTTAATATATATATATATATATATATATATATATATATATATATATATATATATATATATATATATATATATATATATATATATATATATATATATATATATATATATTGATTAATTCTTTAAAAGAGATTATAATGGCTATTTAGTTTAAATTGTATGAGTTACATTTTTTCTAATTATGGGTATTTAATAGACTTATTTTGTTATGACACATTTAAATATCCATTTTAATCTAATAGACACGTTAAAACAAAAGGTTTTTTCTAGTAAAAAAAAAATAATAAATATATAATCTCGTATAAAGTGGATGGTAGATTAATTATCATGCTTATGGTTGAAGCATTATAATTGAGTTAATTATTATATCTTGTATATAGATTATTTCAAGATACTTTTATGTTTGAAAAGTGTACTATTTGAAAAATCATGATTATACAAGTTAAATAATTTTAGTGTTAAACGGAATCTTTCCAGCTGTGTATCATTAAGCATTGTATTGAACCTATAAGTGGAATAAATTATCAATCATCCCCAAATAGGCTCACCTATTCATATTACAATGTCTAGGAAAGATAAAGGCGGTTTTTCTGACTCCAAATGGGGGTGGTTCCGATACGCACTAGCGCTGTCTACCCTCACTGTCTTTCCTGGTTGTATTCGAATAGAGCTACCGAAAAGGGTTGACTAAATAATGTTTTCCTTGAATGTGGTTAAATACTTGGAGTTTCACAAATTTGAGGACTACTCTTTGGGTGTTTTGTTGAAACACTACCTTATTGAGAAGGAAAATCTCATAAGAGATCAAAAGAGTAAAGTCAAATTGAGTGTGTACCACGTGTTAGGTGGGAGCTCGGATTTTGCTTATGTAAAAGGAATTGCAAATGTTGTTGCAAATCTAACCCACTTGGGTGCAAGTGTGGGTCATGTAGGATTCTGGAGTTAACATTCATGTTTGTGGAAATCGTGATAGTTTCCAAATTTATGGTATGGTTCGAGAAGGAACTGTGGTGACATGTGTAGACCGCCATAGAGTACGTGTTCATGATATTGGCACGGTGGTGCTAACATTCTGAACTGGAATTATGGTTACCCTTCGAGAGTTCCTACATGTTCGTTGAATCTCCAAGGGATTTATATCGGAGAACAATTTTGACAAAAATGGTTACAAGTTGGTAATAAAAATGGTCATATTGTGTTCTCCAAAGATGGGTTACTTGGGGTCTAACCATCAACATGGGTGGAATGTATAAGCTTGATCTATGTGGTGATGGATAAGATAATGTTGTATCTATATCCAATGATTATGTGTTAAATGTTGATCTTTGTAATCGTGAGAATATGATACTGTCAGCGTTAGTGACAATATCGCTAGTGATGATGTAACTAAGTTTCGAATTAATGAAATAGTTTTTCAAATTATATTGCGTATTCAATTTCTTTGTGTCATAAAAGGTTAGCTCACACTAACATTAAATAATATTAAAAAGACACAATCTAAAGTATTGATAAAAGTAAATAATAAAGATTTTATCAAAGTTTACAAAGAAACTTTTCAAGTGTCAAAAGAATCACATCATTACTAGAGTTGATCTATTCAGATATTTGTGAACTGAATGGAATACTCACACGTGGAGGTAAAAGTTACTTCATTCCAATTTGTGGTGACTATAGCCGCTATTTACATGTTTACTTGTTGCATTCAAAAGATGAAGCTTTTAATGCATTCAAAATGTATAAGTGCAAGGTTGAAAACCAACATGACAAACACATTAACATTCTTCGCTTGGAAAGAGGCATAGAATACTTTAATCATGAGTTTGATACATTCTGTGAAGATAATGGTATCAAGCATGAAAGAATTTCACTATATACTCCCCAACCGAATGGATTAGCTGAAAGAGAGAGTTAAACCCTTATTGAAATCATCAATCGTACGTTGAACCAATCGAGATTGCCACACAATCTGTGGGGGGAAGCTTTGTAAACTACATGTTATGTGCACAACAGAATCACTAGTAGTGTGATTTCTTCTAGTCCATATGAGTTATGGAATGAAAGAAAACCTAACTTAGATTATCTAAGAGTGTGGGGGTGTTTAGCTTATTATCTTACACCTGATCCTAAACATTTAGATTATCTAATAATGTGGGGGTGTTTAACTTATTATCATACACCTGGTCCTAAACGATCCAAGATGGGAGCTCGAGCTATGAAGAGCATATTCATCGGGTATGCTCAGAATAGAAAGGTCTACCGATTGTTGGATAAAGAATCAGATATCGTGTAGAATCCAGAGATGTGGAGTTCTTCGAGGATAAGTTAATAGGAGATGATGAAAACTCCAATCCCAGCTTTAATCATATTCTAGCACCCAGTACTTCTCGAGACATTATCTCATCTTCTTCTGTTGTAGAAGAACCACATTCTTCTGTTGTAGAAGACCCAAAGAGAAGTACAAGGGTTAGAAGGGAAAATATTTTTGGAGACGTTTTCTTTCATACTTAGTTAAAGGATCTCAATCTAAGGTGACGAGAGAGGTCATTTTAGCTATTAATTTAGATAATGATCCTAAGACTTTTACTGAAGCCATAACATCGCGAGATGCTCCTTTATGGAAGGATGTCATTAATGATGAAATGGATTCAATTATGGGAAACGGAACTTGGGAGTTAGCTAATCTTCGCAAGGGTATGAGACCCATAGAATCTAAATGCATCTTCAAGAGGAAGTATCATCCAGATGGATCAATATCTGTCTATAAAGCTAGAGTAGTCGCTAAAGGTTATAGACAAAGAGAAGGTATTGATTATTTCGATACATATGCAACGCTTGCTAGAATTAGTTCTATTAGAACTCTTATAGCAATATCAGCATTGAAAGGATTATACATTCATCAAATGGATGTGAAGACATCCTTTCGAATTGGATATCTCAAGGAGGAGATATACTTGGAGCAACATGAAGGTTTCACTGTACGGTTTGAAACAAGCTCCAAAACAGTGGCATGAGAGATTTGACACCACTGTATCTGCATTTTGTTTGAAGCATAATAGTGTTGATAGATGTATCAACACTAAATGCACAACTGAATACGTACACCGTAGTTATCTGTCTTTATGTTGATGATATGTTGATCATTGGCACTCACCTACAAGGTATACTTGATACAAAGGAATACTTATCCTCGGACTTTAAGATGAAAGATCTAAGGGAAGTGGATACCATTCTTGGTATTAAGGTCAAAAGGACAGATAGTCAAATTTCTCTAAGTCAATCTCATTACATAGAGAAAATATTGACAAAGTTTCAACACTTGAATATTAAGGAATTTAACACTCCTTTCGATTCTAGTGTAAAACTTGAAGTGAACTCTGGTAGAGCAGTGGCTCAACTAGAATATGCTAGTGCAAATTGGAAGCATGATGTATGCTACACACTGTACCAGACATGACATTGCTTTTGTTGTAAGCAAACTAAGTCAATATACTGTAAATCCTTGTACAGAGCACTGGAAGGCAGTATGAAGAGTACTAGGATACCTAGAAAGGACTAGTAATCTTGAATTGACTTACACGTCAAATTCTAGTATACTATAGTGGTATTCAGATGCCAGCTGGATTGATAACATGAGTGATTCTAAATCCATAAGTGGATGAAGTTAAACACTAGCTGGTGGAATTATTTCTTGGGCGAGCAAGAAACAATCATGTATAGATCACTCAACGATGGAAGTTGAGCTTATTACTTTAGCCGCTGCAGGCAAAGAGGCAGAGTGGATTAGAGATCTACTCTTGGATATCCGTTTGTGGGATATTCCGATGCCTTCAATTCTCATGTACTGTGACAATGAGGCCACACTGTCTAAAGTATATAATTCTATAAATAATGGGAAGTTGAGACACGTAGGTCTTCAACATCATTCTGTGAGACAACTAATTGATAGTGGTACCATCAAAGTTGTTTATGTCAAGACATCGAAGAACTTGGCAGATCCGTTTACCAAACCTCTGACGAGAGGTTTGGTTACATCTACCGCGAGAGTCATGGGTCTAAAACCAAACTAGAATTGTTAGTAATGGAAACCTAACTTGAACTTAGTGCTCCTATTTTCAAGTTTAATGGGTAACAACGAAATTACTAATGATAGAAGGTACTATCAATTGAGATAGATCCATGTGAGGTATGATAGTACGTCGTTGCCGAGAACGAGGATGAGTTAATACTCTTAACAAAATTTTGGAGACATCTAAGCAACGAAGATGTTGTAAACTTTTGCCTATCTGATCTAGAGGTGGTGCCGCCTCAAATGAAGACTTTTGGTTTGTCTTCTAAAGGGTCATGAAAAGGATTTTAGCACATGGCCATATTAGTGCTCAGAGAGAACACAAAGATGACATATGTTGTGTGGGGGTAAACCGAGGAGGTTATTAAGGTTCTTGGTTTAAACCTATTAGGATACCATTGAATCAGTCTCTTCTTGTTTGCTCACATTAAACTTGAGTTTAATCTTCGTGACACCCAGGTGACAGCATCTGTCTGAGTGAAAGGAAACTTTCCAACTTGGTGGGGGATTGTTGGAAAATACAAGGGTATTTGCAAGTTGGCAAATTTCCTATTAGTCATGAAGAGTTGTGGAGTTTTGTCTTTTGTTGAGCCTTAATTGATAAGTAATTATCTTTACTAGCTATATTAATCCAAGAGTTACAAGAGCATTGTTTTATTTTTCATAAAGAATATTAAACCAAGAGTTACAAAACTCTTGCTTAACTCTCCATAAAATGTATTGATGGCTTTGATGGCTCAACCCCTATATAAAGAACTTCTAGTTGTGAAGTTCAAGAACACATTTTTTAAGAAAAAACTCTCCACACTCTGGTTGTGCCTTGGTATTCTACGTGTGTTTCCTAGTAGTAACTTTGTGTTAGCGGTAATTCTATTGCTGTAGAATCATACCGACAAACTGCATCAAATCCTGGGGTTCTACGTTGAGGCTGGCAGCAAATTACAGCGCGTATAAACCTTAAAGGACAGGAATCACAATTCCGTGCGGTTCATTAAAGAACTTCTAGTTGTGAAGTTCAAGAACACATTTTTTAAGAAAAAACTCTCCACACTCTGGTTGTGCCTTGGTATTCTACGTGTGTTTCCTAGTAGTAACTTTGTGTTAGCGGTAATTCTATTGCTGTAGAATCATACCGACAAACTGCATCAAATCCTGGGGTTCTACGTTGAGGCTGGCAGCAAATTACAGCGCGTATAAACCTTAAAGGACAGGAATCACAATTCCGTGCGGTTCATTATTTCATCAAAATCAGGTTGGTTCATTCCATTTGGTTCTTTCTTATTTGTTGGGTTTGATATTGAATTATCAATATCAATTACGGTATTAATATCGTAAGTGTCTAATTATTTAATCACGGAATATATAAATTTTACAACACCTAGTGCTCTTAGGTTGAGTTTTTAACCTGTTAAAAATACAATTGAAAGTATAAATTTTATATTATAAACTTTTTATTGTAATTGTAAATAATCTGAACTATTTTGTTTAAGTTTCAATATTTATCATGTAATTTTAAAATAATTACACCAAAATAAGATGTTATGAAAACATAAATGGAAATAATAAAATCTATCTATTAACCTATACAGTATACACAAAAATTCAAGCCATGGAATTGCATTGTGATCATTTTCTTAAAGTTTATTTTGAACTTTGAAACCTTTACTTTCTAGCTTTATATGGCCAACAACGACTATTTTTTGTCCAATGTGTGTATTTGTTTATGTCAACCAATCTCATTATTATTACGGAGTACATTATTTGTTTAACTTCCATTCAAAACACCAATTATGTTGTAACAAAAGAAATATAAAGGGTATATATCTAAAGAGATGTCTTACGTCTAAAGCTAACATCCATCAATAATAGCAAGTTTTTAAATAACGTAGGAGCAGCTGGAGGCAAGCCTTAAATCTTAGGAGTTATGGCGAGCTACGACACTTTGTAATATGTAATTTAAGGTGACAATTTTTTTTTGTTTTTATAATTATAGATTTATTGATTTATATATGTATATCAATATCACTAAAAATTATAGATAAATTGATTTATATGATAATTCATATATGTTTACAAAAAAAATGTTACATCTAAATTTATATTTGTAAATTTATATTTGTATATGCTGTTATTTTTTTCAAAAAAAATTCAAATTTCATAATGGATTTTAACAAAATCATGATAAAGTGTGTATTATTCTGTCTTATCGCGTTTTATCTTACGTCACACCTAATACCACTAGCATGAGCTATCTCGTAACTATTTAAAACCGACAAGTAAACAATTTGGGAGAGTTCGGGTCGTGTTTTTTAAATAGACCATCATATTGTTGTGTTGCGTACAATGATGGTACATTTATTCGTTTCTATCTTTCAAATACAATTAAATCCTTGTTAAAAAAATCGTCATGGAAATTGCAACAAGAACAGCAGGGATCTTTGTCAATGAATATGATGCATTGTCTTTCCCTCCTACAAAATGAAAATTAAAATCAATTTTCATTGGTAACATATGTTTGTAAGTACTAGCAGGGTATCCACGCAATGCGGCGGCGGGTACCTGTAACTAAATTGTCCGACAGAAAAAGAATTGTTCACTGAGCGTACTAAGTTTTTGCGTTATGTTGGATGTGTTTTTTGGGATAAAGCAAAGTATCAAGTAGATCAATTGGTTAACACATAGTCCGTACTCGCAAAAGGTCTTCGGTTCGAATCCCCTAAGCAATTTTTTTTATTTTGTTGTGTTTAAGATGTTTCCAAAGTAAAAATTTAAGATTAAGTTTAAGATTAAGACCTTCTAAACTTAGAAGGCATAAATGCTTTAAGAAGGAGTAAGATTATTCGTGTTCGATATGTATTAATTGTTTGCTACTTCATTTGCCTCCTTTTTTTATAAGAAGTAAGCAAGTTTGTGGCGCTTTTCTTCTCAATTTTGTTTGATCTCGGTTAAAGGGGCATAAAATTCAGATTTGTATCCGATTTTGAAGGTTAAATGGTGGGGTTTATTCCCCATAGGTGGAGGGTTCGAGGGAAGGCATACTGCCCCTTGTGGATGTTACTGTCTAGGCTCAAACCACTAACTTACTAACTAGCCATTAAAAAAAAATGTATAACATATTTCGGTTCGGATTGAACCTTGATTTTTAATCTGACTTTTGGCGCTTCACTATCTCAACCTACTGTTTCATTTTTTATTTTTTAACTACATAGAATTAAATATATACTCTAAAAAAACAAATATTGTTGTAACTCATATTGTAATGTGGTTGATTAGGATTTATAACCTTCATAAGTAGCTTTTATATACATAAAGCCTACAACCAACCTTTACCCTATAAATAGGGGTGTCATGTAGTAGTTCTTATATCTCTCTAGTCTCTCTTGTATCATATGTAATATTTGTATCATATTCCATGTCTAATGAGAAGGTTGTTATGATCTTTGTGAGTTGAGCTAATTTGCCTTACAACACGTTATCAGCACTTTGCTCAAAATCGTTCCATTTTTGTCGCTCGAGAAGTAACAAAAATCAAAAAGTTCAAGATCATTCTTTCGAGGTAAGTTTTTCTTCAAGATCAAGTTCATTCTTTCCACACATTGAAGTAAGTTTTTCTTGCATAATTTCATTTATTCTTTTAGTTTTTAGTTTATATGACTTCAAACTGAAAGTAAAAATAGATATGTCACCCTTTTGTTTTTTTTATTCTATGTATAATTACAAAGAAAGCACATATTAAAAATGAACTGATTTTGACATTTTCAACGAAAAATAAAAAAAAAATTATACAACAAAAATTAATATTTAAGAACTGGCTAGTTGGGAATTTGTTTCATTGTATGATTGTGTTAATTATAATTAGTTCATCTCTATGAGGAAGTAAATAGTTAACAATAACTCAAAGTTGATAAAATAGATTTTTTTTCTAACTTGTTATATAATAGAAATGACATATTAAGAAGTTAGAAAAGTTAGTCTTTCTGATTTCGTTATAATTCGGTTACTTTTCTAATTTCATTATTCCATTTATTGAATAATATAAATGACTTGACAGTTATCTTTATCCTACAATTACATTTTTTTGAAATCACTAAAATATCATACTCGTGTTTATTTCTATCACTAATTTAGTTGTGTAGTTCATACACATATTAACACAAGTTCGCAATTTTGAATTAGTCAAATGTTTAATTGCAAATAAGTTTTTTTTTTATCAATGAAATATTTTTATGATATTAATGTACATGTTTGTAACATAAAGTTTTCATTTACAAAAGAAATTATGATAAACATAATTATTATCGAATGAAAATAAAGACCTTTTTTTTAATAAGAAGTCATTTATGGAGTATTAACTACTCATGACGTTTTATGATTTAAGATAACATTTAAGATTAAATATAATTTATTATAAGTGATAATATTAATTTCATCATTTGAATATATTGTCATATATATTTTGTTGAAAAATCATAAATATTCGAATTAATAATTTTATTGAAAAAATAATTATTTTTGACATTTACAAGTTGCATAAAATGCAAGGTTGGATAAATCTTTTGATTTATTGTTAAAATAATTCACAATGTGTGAATTACACTATTAGTTCATGCGAACTCAAATAAAAAAATGCGGACTTATGAGCATTGTATTAAAACTACCCAAGTGAAAGATATTATACATCATCCTCAAATAGGCTTACCTATTCATATTACAATGTCTAGTAAAGATAGGCGGTTTTTCTGATTCCTAATGATGGGTGGTTCCGATACGCACAAGCGCCGTCTACCCTCACCGTCTTTCCTGGTTGTATTCGCATAGAGCTACCGAAAGGGGTTGACTAAATAATCTTTCCCCCGAATGTGGTTATATACATATGATGAATTGGTGTCTATAAATCGACCTGTCGTTCGATAAGTGAGAACCATTCGCACTTGTGTTTTTTCGAACCTGCTGATTCGACACACAGTTTATGCTCATACAAACCATAAGCATATAAACTATCATTTTATATGATAATTAAATTCAATATTTCTCCTCCCGTTGTAGGAAAATATCGAAACAAACATGAATTCTTTGAGACCACCGATTTTGTGGCTCAAATGGAATATTAGAGCTATTGTTAAGCTCCTTGATTATATTTCATTTGGATTATGCTTTCCCATTTGGATAATGGTTATCTTTTGGACTATGGTTTGTTCACATTGATTATGTTTCTCGAGATAATTTAAAGTTGTTTTCTTCCTTATGAAATTAAACAATACGTGTGACCAACTTTAAATTATTTTTTACTTTGAGGCATGTATATTAGGTATGTTGATAGTCTGGTTGATTGTGGTATTCAGATACACTTTCATAAAACATAAGGACTACTTTATCAACATTACGCCTAAAAGTAACTTCATTGACAACCATTTCGGGCCCGTCGACCCTTGGCTTTGATATAGCCCAATATATGTTGTCAAATGGTACTACTTTAACCATAAATGAAGCCTTATATTATCCAAGTTCCTGTCGTAACTTATTGAGTTTTAAAGATATTCGAGAAAACATATTTTCATCTCGAAACTGCTCGAGAAAATGGTATTGGATACCTTTACATTACCTCTGATAAATACGACCAAAAGTGTATATTGGAAAAGTTGAGATGTTTGTCAAACGGTTTGTACTTCACTACGATCAAAACCATTGAAAGCAATCTAATCATTCGTCGAGACCCTGTTGATAACGGAACTTATATGTTATGGCATGACCGGCTGGGACACCCGGGTCAAAATGCGATGCTTCGAACTATGAATGCATCCCATTGGCATCCTCTTGAAGGAATTAATTTCATGATTAATTCGAAAAGCCTATGCCAAACATGCTCGATTGTAAAGACACATTTCAAACCACTTTATGTATAATCTACAAAAGTGATATCCTGTTTTCTTGACAGAATTCATGGGGATATTTGTGGACCTATCCAACCAACATGCAGACCATTTAATAATTTCATGATATTGGTTGATGAATCAAGAATGACGGTCACACGTATCTTTGTTGTCCACAAGGAATGAAACATTTCCTAAAATCCTAGCCCATATCATTAAGTTGAGGGCTAATCATCCGAATTATCCAATAAAGTCAATTAGATTTGATAATGTCGGTGAGTTTACATCGAAAATGTTCGATGATTATTGCATAACATTGGACCTTGATATTGAACACCTTGTTGTGTACGTTCATTTTCAAATTAATCTTGCAGAAGCGTTTATCAAACGAATACAAATAATTGCAAAGAACTTTGGTTATACGCACCAAAACGCCCCATTTTTATATATGGTTATGCGATATCGCACACTGATGCATTGGTCCGTCTGAGTCCCATGGGCACCCAATAACTTCCTGCGTACCAGCTGGTAACTGGATATGAGCCCGACGTCTCATATTTATGCGTGTTTGGGTGTTTGGTCAATGTTCTAATTGAACTTCCAAAGCGTTCGAAATTTGGACCTCAGAAACGACGGGGAATATATGTTGATTATTAATCCCCATTTATCATACTCTATTTAGAGCCCTTGACAGGCGATCTCTTTAACGCTATACATGCGAATTGTGACATTGATGAGACAATCTTCCCGTCGTTAGGGGGAGATTTGCACGTTAACGTTGATAAGGAACGACGTGAAAGAACGTGGCATGTACCCAATTTGTCTCATATGGATCCCCGGACTGCACATTGTGATAAGGATGTGCACAAACTTCTAAGTCTATAAAATATTGCTATTTAGCTACCAGACGCGTTTAATGACTTAGCAAATGTGCCTGCAAGGAAAGACGTCCCTGTGAGACGCCATGTTCCGTTTGAACATGTTGCATCGGTCGAACCCACCGTGAAAATGACGCTACCATTGGTTGTCCAGTCCGCCGCTCTTCCCAATAAGAGGAAGACCGGTTCGGTTCAAAGGATGTTCTGCCTCAAAGGAGTAGAAATTCTGTTGTATATGTTTTGCCACACCAGATCATTAAGGATCACGTGAGTATATTGGAGAAGCGTGTTCCTAATGAAATACCAATTTCTCATCATCCCGATAATCTCAAAATATATGTCGAGTATGCTAGCTTAGACAATATTTTGAAACAAAATGAAACTGTTATCGATAATTTGTTCATATACGCAGTGGCCACTGACATTATGAGCAATGATGACATGGAACCAAGTACTATTGTTGAGTACAATGGACTGGTCTATGGAAACACACAATCCAGGTAAAATTGGATTCCTAACCGAAAGTATGAGTGTTTGGACTTGTTGCTCCAACACCAACTAATGTTAAACCAACTGATTATAAATTGGTATTCGTAAGTAAGCGTAATGAGAATAATGAGATTGTATGATACACAACTCGCCTCGTGGCACTAGGCTTCTCTCAAACGCCCTGGTATTGATTGCGAGGAGATGTATTCTCCCGTAATGGACGTTATAACGTTCACTACTTAATCAGTTTAGTAGTTTCCGAAAAACTGAATATGCAGCTTATGGATGTGGTCACAGCCTATCTCTATGGGGATCATGACACAGAGATACAAATGAAAGTCCCTGATGGACTCAAGTTTCCTGAATCAAATAGTTATAGACCACAGAACACGTTCTCGATAAGACTGAGATGATCACTTACGGATTAAAACAATCTGGATGGATGTGGTATAACCGTCTAAGTGAGTACTTGATCGGACTGGGATATTTAAATATTGAGATACGCCCATGCGTGTTTATAAAGATATCCACTTCATGATATCTTATTATCGCAGTCTATGTAGATGATTTGAATCTCATAGGATCCTCGAAAGAGTTGTTTGAAACTGCTGAAATCCTGAAGAAGGAATTCGAGATGAAAGATCTTGGGAAAACACGGCATTGGCTCGACATGCATATCGAGCTCCGTGAAGATGGGTTTTTTTCCTCCATCAAGAGAATTACACCCTAAAGGTGTTAAGACGCTTTAGTTGCCATGACACAAAACCTCCATCTACTCTCATGGTCATTCATTCTCTAGACATTAAAAGGGACCAATTCCATCCAAATGAGGATGACGATGAGATATTGATCCATATGTGTTCATATCTCGGTGCAATAAGCGCAATATTGTACTTGGCCCAATGTACTATACTGGATATCTTGTTTGTTGTGATATGCATGACTAGGCATAGCAATGCGCCAACACGCCACCATTTAATTGGTATTAAAGACATCTTCCATTACTTTAAAGGTAGTACGGATATGGGCTTATTCTATCCCTAAGCGTCATCGAGTGGATCAAATGTGATTGATACTCAAGATAATGCAACCCTTATCGGCTATGTTGATGCAGTGTACTTATCAGACCTGTACAAGGGACGTTTCCACTCTGGTTATGTCTTTACCATAGGGAATGCGGCGATATCCTAGAGGTCTTGTAAATAGACTCTAGTGGATACTTTGAAAAATCACTCTAAACTACTCGCACTCGTTGAGGCGACTAGAGAGTATGTATGGCTTTGAGATGTAAGAGACCATATTCGAAGTAAATGTGGTTTGGCTTATGATCCCAGTTAACCAGTTGTCATATATAAAGATAACACTGTTGTTATCGATCAATTGAAACATGGTTATATCAAAACAGGATAACACCAAACACATATCGCCGAAATTGTTCTTTACACATGAACAACAATCATTTTAGAAAGATTGAAGTGTAACATACTGGATCAAATAAGAATCATGCAGACTTGTTCACCAAGTCACTGCCAAAGTATTCTTTCCAAAACATGTCAAAGCTATTTGACTTAGGAAACTTTTTGAGCTACCTAAATGACATGTATCATGCACCCACTTGTGTGCGAATAACGATTGCATCCTGATGTATGTCTTGCACCCTGTTGAGTGCGGATAGTGATTGCATCCTGGCGTATGCTTTGCACCCCGTTGAGTGAGAATAATGATTGCATCCTGACGTATGTTTTGCACCCTGTTGTGTGCATGTGAGGGGGAGCATCCCGATGAATGCTTTGAAGGGTTTCTATTAACACTGATTGACCACATGGGTCAACCTCCTAGTCACTTGGTTCGAACCACACTGACCAAGAACATGAACTTGTTCTTGATCGGTTAAAACCAACTAGCTAATTTAATCCCTAGAAGCGGAAGTGGGATTAAACTTAATCCTTAAACCCTAAAGGATTGGGATCTTGGAGATCTAGATTAGATTACCAATGGAAGAAACCTTGTACGAAAAACCCGAACACACACACACACACACTTGTGTGTGTTCGTCGACTACCAAGAACCCTAGGGTTCTTGGTTGGTTTCGGTCGAACAAGAGGGGAGAGGGAAAAAGGGTTTCCCAAAACATACCTTAGTTAATGCTTAAGATAGATCCACTGATGATGAACAAATCGAGCGATCTTCTAGTTGATCTAAGCAATGAACTTGATCTTCAAGTCTCGAAGAACACGAAGAACGAAGAACACCAAGCTTGGTGTTCTTGGTGATGTTCGGCTGAAAGAGGGGAACAAGGGGGAAGGGAATTCGTGTGATGTACAAGGGGTTTTAGGGTTACCCTAAGCCTCTTATTTATAGATAAATAAGTTGCACTTAGGACCCTATAGTTTAATTAATATTAGATCTTTAATTAAACTTCCTTTTAACACTTCCACCCCTTATAGTTTAACTAGTTTATTATTGTTTCACTTAACTATTAAATGTCTAGTATTAATACACTAATAATTCGGTACCCATATACACGAATTACATACTTGTATTTATACTTTTAATAATTAATTATATAATAACCTTTATATAATTTATACAACAATATTATCCAATTTACTATATGATTTAATAGCTTTAAATTATATCATGGATAATCTATAATTAACACATTGTATATTTACTCAACTAGTAAATGTACAAATACTTGTATTAATTAGTTAGTTAAACTAATCTAGTAATAAGTTAAACTTAACTTAATACTTAACTGATTCATAATGACTATTATGAATCATTCCTCTTCGTAGTATCATTGCTTATCTTGCTCGTATTACATGCACTCACCGGTGTGACCCTTAAGTGTTTCGTAGGCATGGATGTATCATCATAGGTTGACTAATTGTGCACATAAATCCTTCATGCTTGTGTACTCTTTTTCCTTTGATTCAAGGGTTTTGTCCCATTGGGTTACCTTGGCAAAGTTTTTTTTAATGAGACACTAACAGTACCCCATTCTCACTAAGAATTGTTGAATTCAGGGGGCGTACCCAGTTGAGTACTTATTAACCATTGTGAACTCTTTTGTCCCGTTAGAGTTTTTGTCCCACTTGGTTTTCTCTAAACAAGGTTTTAATGAGGCACATCATATATGGTTCCTTATATGACTCAAGACATTCAGATCGTACTCTTTTGTCCTTCTGCTGGAGCTTTGTCCCAAAGGGTTTTCTCCGACAAGGTTTTTAACGAGGCGAATGCTTTATGGATTGTCTGAAGATACAATACTTATTAACCATTCTGCACTCTTTTGTCCTTCGTTAGAGTTTTTGTCCCACTGGGTTTTTCTCTAAACAAGGTTTTAATGAGGCACACTGTATATGGTTCATTACCTCTCTCAAGACATCTTGATCGTACTCTTTTGTCCTTCGACTGGAGTTTTTGTCCCAAAGGGTTTTCTCCAACAAGGTTTTTAACGAGGCGAATGTCTGAAGGATTTACTGAAGATACAAGACGAAGAAATACAACTATGGTTCGGCGTAAATCTAAGCAACCAAGGGGGAGTGTTGTAACTCATATTGTAATGTGGTTGATTAGGATTTATGACCTTCATAAGTAGCCTTTATGTACATAAAGCCTACAACCAACCTTTACCCTATAAATAGGGGTGTCATGTAGTAGTTCTTGTATCTCTCTAGTATCTCTTGTATCATATGTAATATTTGTATCATATTCCATGTCTAATGAGAAGGTTGTTATGATCTTTGTGAGTTGAGCTAATTTGTCTTACAACAAATATAAAAAACAATTCATATTTCGATAAATTTAAATTGTTTAAGATTACGAAGTTCAAAATACAATAATTGAAGCAAAGTTTACTTCAACAGATCTATTTTTCAGATTTTTAACTGGGTTTTTTTATCCAGTTTTTATCTAATAAAAAATATGGTTAGCTCAAATTATTCGAATTCAGTTATAATATCCTGTTCAAAAACATCCTATTCCAAATTGACTACACAACAATAATACTCAATCCAATCATATGTGGTGTATAAGCAATAATAAGATATAAAAGATTATACATCTACTAGTATTGAATGTTGTTTCTCAAAAACCTTAAAGTTACTTACTACACTTTCTCATTTTCATATAAATAAGTTGAAAGTTTCACTTAGTTCATTCCTTTCAAAGTTTGAAAAAACAAGTTTGATTATTGAAACTTATTATCAACAAAATTAGTTAATATGTAACTTTTGATCCTATTAACTATTATTTTGTGACTTTTTCCCTATTGTTTTGGCCCGAAAAAAAAATATGAATCATCTTATTAGTTTCACTTGTGTTTTTCCTAATAGAAAACCGAGAATGCAAACAATATTTACGAGGTAAATGCAATAAGTTTTAGTAAAACGACTTACCGCCACCAGGTGAGGCCACACTGCTAGGGGGTGGTGGGGGTGGGCCCAGACCAAGGTGATCACAATCTCCATCCATATAATAAAATATTATTTAAGAGTTTGAATCAATTATGAATGATAATTTAAAATCATTTTGTTACATTGTTGCATGCAAACGAATTGTGGATTATGGAACAAATTAGCAGCACGTTCGTGACATTGACAATAGTGTTCGGTCCCGTTCACCACACAATCGCCGTCACCACACCAAACTAAATTACAAGCTACAAGTTTCCAACAGAAATTGTATTAATTAAATCTATAGGAAAATAAAACATTTTCAAGGAAAATGTGACATTTATTTAGAAAACATGTTCGACATGGATTATCAGGAAAACAAATCATTTTTCACTTTTATAACTTACTTTTTGAAAACTGATTTTTATATATTTCTAGCGTATTGCTTTTACTGGAGATAGAAAAATCATTCTCTACTGAACTAGAAAAATAGTAACATTGGAACACTTTTCCAAAATTTCCAACAGTTTTCTAAAAATAATAACTATATTAATCAATTAACCCAAAATAGAAAGATGAAGGACCAATCGATTCTTACGGCTAGTGAAATTGATCGGCGGGAATAATGGTAACGGTGGTGTGGGAGGATACTTTCCACCACATGAGAAATCCAAAGTGCCTACGTTTCGTAACCAACAATATCAAAATTAACTAATGAAATCGGGATTGTGAATCTCAGACAATAGTTAATGAGTAGATTTTAAAGATAGTTATTAAGGTTTACTCTAAATTTTACATATGATTATCTACTTAAAAATTATATCGGTAGTTCTTGTTTGGAAACTTTTTACAGTTACAGTTATTTAGCTTAATTTTTGTTAATTATTTTAACAAAAAAAAAAACTACTGGTGTAATTTTAAAGAACTAATGGTGTAGGTTTAAAGTAAAACCAGTGTAATTTTACAACGGAAAATTGTAACGAACGTTAAGCTAAAGGACTGCAGCTGCAAAAAATTCCAAAAAAGAACCATATATGAAATTTAGTGTAAACCTCAAGGGTTATCTTTATAATTTACTCATAATTAATAGAATTAAAGACATTATCATATAGTGATTTATGTTTAAATCGGGTAGTAGGAAACTAACAATTAGGGATAACGCATGAGCCAAACGGCATAGGTCCAATCATGATAGTTTTCCAACCAGGATTACATTCGCAAAGAAACCCTACTCCCAATATACCAGGGACACACTTTCCTTCTCCATAATCCACATTTGTACAAACATCTGTATTATTTTTTTTTACCAAACACAACCTGATTAACTATGACCAACAAATATATGTCTGTGTTTTTGTTGAATTTCCGACAGAACACTCATGTAGCCATGTTAAATATGTAGAAAAAAAACTAACTAAAACATAAACGTAGTAGTTTTTTTTTGTACGTACCTTGAAGAGAGTAGGAAAAGAAGGTGAAGAAACAGAAAAAAAGTAGATATCGGGAATTTGTGGTCATTAGAATATACTAATCAAGCTCGCTTTTAATTAACAGGTAACTAAAATTAATCAAATACTTAATTAGTTTTATACCCAAAACTAAGGACTTTGATTTTATTTTGATCATTGTAAAGTTCACCAACATTAGATTTCAGGCGGGGTTAGCTATGACCTTAACTTTTATGATTTTTGGTTACAAGTTTATGTTGTTTTTCTATGTCACCACACACATTAGAGATTCCTTAATAATATCATTCTTAAACAGTCAATAATTCCAAATAAAACAAAAATTAAAAAAAAAATAATACATGATTGAATTCCCTTTTACGGTTTTTGCCGTCTGAAAATGTTTATAACTGATACAAAATGTATTTTACTGCATTGATTAGTTGTACATTATGCAAAAAAAGTGAGACAGTAAGTATTGACTTAGCTGAAGGATGGATCCCTGTAATAGATCACAAGAAACAAAAGTTATGTAGCATACAAGAAGTAGGCTAAACCGGCAGACCGAACCAAACCGAGCTATACCAGACCCGTTTGACTTGTTGAGACATTGACAACAGAGTTTGACTTTCAACCCGTTTGAATTGTTGACACATTAAAAATAGAGTTTGACTGACTTTCAACCCTTTTGACCCATTCGACCCCGTTTCCTTTTAGCTAAAGAAACTAATCCGGCCCATTTATTAAGATAGAAAATCACCTAAATGAACTCGTTGATAAACATATGGGGTAAAAAACGTTACCTTAACGGTCAAACTTTGACTGGATTCTTCTGATGCTTGTTATGCAGACCCGAATTCTGAAAACCATTTTTCATGGCGTTCAATATCAGCTGCAGCAACACTGGGTTGAACTCTTTTAATGGCTTCTTCAAAATCACACATAGCAATTGGATCTTTTGCAATTTCATCTTTTGGCATATTTTTTATTTCTTCACGCGTTTTCCCAGCTATTTTACGTCTCATTCCATTTAAAGAGGCATCTCGACATACGTTTGTTAAATCGTCACCACTGTATCCTTCTGTTCGGCGTGCCACGTCATTGATGTCCACGTCAGCAGCTACCTGATATTATATATAAACAAATATATATACATAAGACTCAACATCGTTTATTTAATTGTCATAGGTTAGAATTACATGTGGCATTTTTAATTAGTTTTATTGTGAATGTGTTGATTTGGGTTGTAATATAGGTTATTATTCTAATAATATTGTTTTTGTAATCATAAATAACTCATAAATTATTTATATTAAAAAAATAAATAAAAATGAAGAAAAAAGTTAGAGGCCCAACTCAACCCGGCCCTGCCCTTTCGACCCATAAATGACCCATTTCAACATGAACCCATTTCCCGACAGTCCGTCTCACCAAGTGTAGAAAGATTGATTAAATATATAACTTTACCTCAACAGTCTTCAGATTAATCTTTATAAGCTCCTTTCTGCTCTCCAAATTTGGTAGAGGAATATATATACGTTTTTCCAAACGCCGCCTACAAACCCCAAAAATTACACAATAAGCATAAAAAAAACAATTTCTATAGTACAAGGGTAAAAAGGTAAATTAGTATGGTAATAAACCTTAGTGCTTCATCAATATCCCATGGAAAATTCGTAGCTGCTAAAACCATCACTATTTTCCGACTACCGTCTTCATTAGTGCCTGAACTGTTTGCACCATCTACTTGAACTAAAAGTTCCGATTTTACCCTTCGGGAAGACTCATGTTCCCCTGAAGCTCTGAATATTTCAAAATATATTATGTTCAACACAGATACAATATACACACGCACACACACAAACATATAGTAACATTTCTTGGCTATTTTTCTTTTTTCTAATAATATTTGACAGAAAATGTTGAGGGCCGACCTGACCCAATTCAGTAGTACCAAAAAGTTACCCGTTTAACCTGAACCCATTTTGGCCCGTGATCCAACTAGCATGACCCGACCTAACCATTTGCCACCTCTAGATTTGGGTAAAAAACGAAGGATAAAAAGATCTCACCCACGAGAAGTACAAAGAGAATCAATTTCATCAATGAAAATCGTACTTGGAGCATAAGCTCTAGCTAAATCAAACAAACATCGAACCATACGTTCACTTTCTCCACGCCATTTGGAAGCCAAAGTAGCAGAAGAAACATTAAAGAAAGTGGTCCCACATTCGGTTGCAACCGCTTTTGCCAGCAGTGTTTTCCCAGTGCCAGGTGGACCAAACATTAGAACACCTTTCCATGGTCTCCTAATTCCCTGAAATTATTGTAAATAGATTAAGGGGAAACTGTTATTTTTATCTCTAAACTACGGAAAATTTTGAAAATGAAAGAATTTATCTGTATAGCTCGACAACTGGACCAGCCCAATTTCAAAATGTTTTCATTTTCCAATTTAGAAAAGGAGTTTTGTAATTCTATAAAGAGTAAAATGGAAAAAAAAAGTGATTCAAAAATTGAAAGAAATTTTTAAAAAGTAATTAAAATTTTCAAAAAAAACTAATATCAAGTATTTTGGTCATTTTAAGTGGCTCGAAGATGTAATTTGCAGAAATTAGAGAAGACGAGGACAAAAATTGCAGAAAAAAGTTGGGAGGGACGAAGCTTAGGAATCCAGAAAAAACCATACAGACGACTGTAAAAGTCAGTTTTCAGAAAACTAGTTGAAACTATAAAAATCAGTTTTCAGAAACAACGTAGTTATGAAATTAAATTAGTCAACTTTCAAAATAAGTAAACAATAATGATAAAAATTTAAAGTGTATTTTAAATTTGGCATGTGGAACTAAACAAATACATAAAATATTCAAAGCAACTACCTGGAAATATTCAGGCATCAATAAAGGTAGAACCAAAGCTTCTTCTAGAAGTCTTTTTGCTTCAGTCAAACCTGCCACATCATCAAATCTCACGCCAGGTGTGTTTTCTAAAACATCTCTTTCAAGCATTGCAGCCAAATCATGATCGGGCCCCTCATACTGCCCACGTTTTGATGTTTGTTCTTCAGCATCTCCATTCTGATAATTTCAATCAAATGAGAATGTGAATAATAGATACAAAAATTCTTGTATTATACTATTATATCAAATATATCACAAAGAGCAAAACTTACCCCAGAATCATCCTTAACAGAGTTCGGTTTCCCTGAGCCCGTTCCTTTTTTACCATTAGTTGATGCACGAACACCCGAGTTAACCCGACCCGAACCACCGGCTTTCCCACCACGAACCGTCGAACCACCTCTGGTACCAGACCCACGGGTCGGGCCCCATGCTGCATCTTGTGGTGACTTTTTAGCACCACCTACACCAACTCTTGCAGATCTTCTATTTGAAGTATCTCTACTAGGTGGTCTCCATACATCTGGATCGTCCATTTGAGTACTAGATGAAGTTGGGTACTCATCCAACGGCTCAAAAACAAATGATGATTTGTTGGTAGAAATAGGTGGTGATGATGGCCTTCTACCCATTGAACCATGATTAAAAGACTTTTTTTCGGAATCTAGTTGTTTTACAACTTCTGTTTCTTCTGAGAGAGCTTTTTTTATGTTCATCCACTTTGAACGGGCTAGTGGATCATCAAGGGAGCTCAAGTGCCTAAGAAGAATTAAAAAAATGTGTTGAAATCATAAAAATATATATCTGAATAATTAGGTTCCATATCATATTACAATATAGAAACATAAAACTCACTGAAACACATTGCATAAGATCAAGTATACAATGTGAAAACCTAAATAGGTATTAATGTATTATAGACATTAATTATGTAATGAAATCAAACAAAATGCATAAAAATTTGTATACTCCAAACATTCATTACAATTCAACTTATAACCTTCTGATTCTTCACAGATCTAACATCTAGCAACTCAAGTGCTGAAGAGGATATAAAAATACAGTTGATAAATATTGAAATCTCGAGTCTATAATGTGGAAACCTTGATTTCTATTTCGAACATTAATTATGTAATAAAATCAAACAAAATGCATGAATCCATACACTCCAGCAATTCGTTACAATTCAGCTAATAATCTTCTGATTTTTCACAGAACTAACATCTAGTAAGTCGATTTAAATAATATACGACAATGTGAGTGTTATCAAGTGTAAAAATTGAACTGAAAAAACAAGAGAAATTGATGAAAATACTTGTTGATCTGAGCGATGGCGCCATCGAAGAAGATAACTGAAGTATCGTACAGGCCTTCGAGTGCATAATCTCTCGCTAATTTCAAATGATCTTGTAATCCTGCAAGCGATGTGCCTGCCATGTGTAACCGATCGTACAGCTGCTTCAAAAGGTTAAATCCTAGGGTTTTTCTGATTAGTAATCAAAGAAATTGATTCAAATGATTAAAGGAAAACCGCTCGAAAGAACTTCAAATTAACATATACAGGATTCAAATTTCGATTCGAGAGTAAAGTAATCCAACTAATGCTCTTTTTCAGATTTTTTTGAGTGAATATGAAGAGTGTGGGGGAAATGACGGCGACGTTTAAACGGCTGCGAGACCGGAAAATATTATTAGTACTTTTGTGCCACGTGTCTTTGTAAGCACCAATCAAGGGGCTATATTATTATCCTCTCTTTTTTTCTCAATTAGCAAACGATTTACATTTACTACTAAATTGGTAATATTTACATTAATCTTTTAGTCCATATATTATAATAATTATTTTATAAGTTTGTACATTTTGTAGAAATATTTGTATAATATGGTGGATATATTAAAAGGTATGTTTGAAAATTAATTTACTTACTAAACTCCAAGACTTGTAGTTTAGTCACAAAAGTGTAAAGTATAAAGTATTACTTATGACCTATATGTAGGTCATGACTTACGAATAGAGTAGATTAGATATTTACAAAAAAAAAATACTTCTACTAAATCTCGAGTTTATTTTTTTGAAAACGTTAAATATATATAAAAAGACCGACCTTAACAAGAAACTAAGACGGCAACAAGAAAATTACAAAGACAAAGAAAACGGGGAAATACCCCAATCAACCGAATTACAACAAATTTTACTCCTATGTTTCAACCAAAAAAAGGATGTGTCAATGATATCGCCCGTAATCACCGAGTAATGCTTGTGAACCTTGTTAAACACCACATCGTTTATCGCCTTCCAAACACACCACAATGTGCTATGAATGATCATTATTAGAATTTTCCTCTTCTTTGGACAATTACCCCATGTGATACCGAATTCTATTAGTTCCTTTACCGAAGCAAAAGTAGGAAGCGGGATGTTGTACCATTTAAAAATCCACTCGAGAACCTCCAAAACTCGAGGACAATGTAAGAACAAATGATCAACATCTTCTTCGCCGATGTTACATACTTTACATGTGGTGGTATCTACATTAATACCTCTTCTATCTAAACATTTAACAACCGGTATTCGCCCCAATCCAACTCTCCAAATAAAACAATTTACTTTAAGAGGGACAATGCTACATGTTTACATAACCGGGAGAAGTTAGCTTATCATCGAGCCACTTCCGAATTTAAAGTGATAATTGGATCGATAAATGTTATTTTTAAAACAATCAACTTTGCAATTAAAAATGTTAGCTGCAGCGTTTGTTTTCTTGTCACATAAATGAGGAAAAATTACTTATATGAATTAAAAATTTTGATGGGAAAAAAAAACATAAATGGGAAATTTATAGAGTATGACAGTTGGCAGTATTCTACAACATAAACATACACCCCATAAATCCAAATAGATAACTTCAAACAGTTTTATGTGCCCTCACTCCAGTAGCTAGATCATCTCCATCTATGGCGGTGGTTATGGATGTTTTGCACCGCCCGACGAAGCCTTTAATCACGTCGCCTTCGCCGTCAATCTCCGCCGCACTTGACCGGAATTTTAACCATAACAATCATGTATCCAGCAGCTTCAGATTACATCGCATCGCTTCACAATTGCCTCCCCATTCCTTCAAATCAGGTGCAGTAAATGTTGTACTTCAATTAAACCTTAATTTTCCATCAATTTAGGTAGATTACGCTCATTTTCATTTCAATTTGTTTATATTGCTGTTGTTTTTTGTTTCACGAGCAATTTTACCTTCGTGTATAATGTTTGTAAGGATTAGATGATACGATTATGGCGTTTCTTTTGGAGTCTGATGCAATGCACACTGAAATTGCATACGAGTTTGCCTATCTGATAATCGATATGTGCTTGATTCACATATTTTGAGTAATTATCGACTTGTTAATTGTTATTCTGCTTAATTAACTAAGATTCAATGCGGATCTTCTGTTACCTTTTTCTGAAATTTGATCCTCTCTATCTCTCTCTCTTCTCTCCCTCTCTCATGATTGAGACATTACTAATGCAGGATATTCATGGATGCAAGACAACTCAACCTGTAAAACTACTGTAACCAACAACGAAAGAAGAAACAGCCAATTGCATTCTGTATTCCCACCTACATCTGCACAAGTTTCCTCTGTGAAAGATTTGTTCGAATTTATTTGCTCATGTCCACTTATAGACAAACTTGGGTTCACCCCAGAAAAAGTAGCAGGATCTATAGACAAGTGGTTAGAAAACGGGTCCCACATTTGTAAATTATTTAAGCTCAATGATCTATACCTAACAACACCCCAGAAAGCTAGAATTTATCACTATTATATCCCAGTTTTCCTATGGTGTGAACAACAGATATCTGATCATAGGTCCATGTTTAAAGATGGAGATGAAATCCCTCCTTTGGTGGTAAATTAACATTTTTAACCCTCTAAATTTCTTACATATACATAACAAGGCTCTCGTTTACCCTTAATATTAGTAAATTAACATTTTTGTCCCTGCAGTTTGTATTACATTATGGATTTCGTCCCCAAATTTTTTTGTTACAAATGATATCTATAAAAAGTCAAGGGACGAAATTTATAATATAATAAAGTTAAGGGACGATTTATGTTATAAGAAGTTAAATGTTTTATGCAGATTGGTTTTAGTGCTCCACAAGGTTGTGGGAAGACTACGCTCGTGTTTGCTCTAGATTATCTTTTTAAAACTTCAGGGAGGTAAAATACAGAGTAATGATACATTTTTGTGAAAAAACAATGTTTTTATTGCCATGAATTAATAATAATATGAAAATTTTCAAAAAATATCTGACATGTTATATGTATCAGGAAGTCTGCAACTATTTCCATAGACGATTTCTATTTAACACATGATGATCAGGTGATACTCATAACAATATACTTTAGGAGGTGGTTTGTTTTGGTAATCACAACTATTTTAGGTCCATTTTGGTAATTAATCTTTTTAGAGGTCTACTTTAGTAATTATAGTGTTAAAAATGTAAAAAAATAATTACCCAATTTGCCAAATCTTTTTTCAAGATCAAATTGGGACAAAAAACTTTATTTTCCAAAGTAGGCCGGCTAAAAACCTGTAATTACCAAAACAGACCATTGCGCGAAGTATATTACTATTTTACAACATTTCCCCCTTTTAAGGTTCAGTTTGCCCCTTTATCCAATTTTTATTTTACACCCTTATCATATAAAAATTTATCTACTCGATTTTTTAGGCTAAACTGAGAGAAAACAATCCTGGGAATGCTCTTTTAGAGGTACGATTTTATTCAATTAAAATTAAAAAAAAAAATCAAAAGTTGAACACAATAATTGATGACATTGTTTTAAGTAATTAGTTCACAGGCGGCTTTTTCTTGACCCACAGTTTCGTGGAAATGCTGGAAGTCACGATCTTTCATTGTCTATTGAAACACTAACAGCTCTTGGGAAATTGACTAAAGAAGGTTTGACCAACATTATATTTTTTTCTGTCCTTACAATTATATTTATTGTAAAAAAAATAACCTCATATTTTGAACTAAATATTGGAGCACAAATTGTGTCCAGGTTTGAAGATGAAGCTTCCTAGATATGATAAAGTAAGCACACACACACACACACACACACACACATATATATATATATATATATATATATAGAGAGAGAGAGAGAGAGAGAGTTGGGATCGGTGAAATCTAGCAAATTTTGTTATTTGGTGAAATCAAAAACTTCATAATCCGTTTTAGACATTTAGAAAACTTTTTTTAAAATTTGTTTGTGCAATCATTAGTTTTTTATTACTATATCACTATTTAACAAAGAAAAATATAAATATAGTTTTTTAGTAACGAAACCTTTATTTTGAAGGTAACTAATTCTTTTATTGTGAAAGTAAGTGAGTAACTAATCTGAAAAATGAAAAATGTTCACAACAAAAATTTCGTGAGTTCAAATTTTTTTTTTAAGAAACTAACTGTCACATCACCTTGTATTTATTAAAAACTACGAATTACAAAAAAAATCGAAAAGAAGTGTTAAAGAGGTGCCAAACGTGTTGTCAAGTTGCAACTTGCTTGATTGCAGTCGGTGACATCTTTCATAAAATTTAAATATATTAAAAAATATATTTATTTTGATCAATCTTTGATAAGTATGATTTCAAGATAATTTCCAAATGCAGTCTACATACAATGGTAGAGGTGACAGAGCTGATCCTTCTACATGGCCTGAAGTTGAGGGACCTTTAACAGTAAGTGAAACTCATTAACAATTTCGACCCGTTTACTTATGAACGAGTCGATTTGGATTCTCTTTTAATTTAAATAGGTCAAAATGGGTCAAACAAGGTGAAAGCCTATTTTTAATGCTTACAACATCTAAAGTTCTTTCACTCAAAATATTTATATTGTTATTGCAATAACATCGTTTTTGTAATCATAATTAATCCAATCATTCTTTACTAAAAAAGTTCAATACAAATGGACAAAAAATGGTAGCAGGTCAACACAACCCAGCCCAGCCCGTTTTAATATGTTCTAAAAAATGCAATTCACACCGTTACCCAACCCGCCAGATGTCAGTTATTTTGTATAGGCATCAAAACTTCAGTTACAATTATTTAATCATTTTTAATAATCTTCATATGCTTTTGTTCATGCTTTATAATTTAGGTAGTTCTGTTTGAGGGTTGGATGCTTGGTTTTAAGCCTGTTCCTACTGAAGTGGTCAAAACTGTTGACCCACAGGTTAGAGCACTAACATCACACATAACTAAAATAATGATCGACCCATTCTTTTTATCTTTATTTTTCAAAAATAAAAATCACCAACAACTTCTTTTTTCAGTTAGAAATTGTGAATAAAAATCTAGAGACTTATTACGATGCATGGGACAAATTCGTGAAATCATGGATTATTATCAAAATTAAAGACCCAAGTTGTGTCTACCAATGGCGGTTACAGGTTTTTTTCTTTATCATCCTTTTCATATCCTTCTGCATGTTTTTATAGTCTTTTTATTTTTATATTATTTGTGGGGAATTTTGCAGGCAGAAATTCAAATGAGAGAAGCTGGAAACCCAGGGATGACTGATGAAGAGGTTTGCATCATTGTATTCATTTTGCTTTAACGGGCGGGTCGGGTAATGGGTGATTTTTGCACGGGTCAAAACTGTAGGATTGATCCGAAACATTTTGTTCTACTTCAATATGGTTATAAAATACGAAAAACTGGAAAGAAAGGTAACTAAAGATTTTAAATTTATGAGTTTAATTTGGGAGAGTTTCGACCCGTTTGATCCTTTTTAAGCTTTTTTTTATGTGTTTGACCCGCTAGATATAAAACATATCCTGAATCAATCGGTTCAACTTTAATATTTTTGAATTTAAATACTATTTTTTGTGATTTAATTTTCAGGTGATGGATTTTGTATCAAGATATTTGCCAGCATATAACGCGTACCTCCCTACACTCTACACGGAAGGACCAAAAGGATCAGATTCTAAAAGAACCCTAATTGTTGAAATCGATGAAGGAAGAAATCCGATTCTTGCATGCTAAGCTATTATTACTCGTTCATATTTGTTTTTATTGTCTTTTAATTTTTATTAAAATTGTAACTCCGTTTTTATTCAACTTTAAATGTAAATGAAAGGCATGCTATATCTAATATACTCACTACTTAATAATAAGAGTAATTTTTTTCTCTCTTTATCTCTACATATATCTCTACTAATATTTAAAAATTTAAAACCTGAAATAACCAACTTACCCCTGATTAAATCAATCAATAATTTATGGAAACTATTATCTATTAACACTATATATAATTAATCAGTTTATTTCAATTCAATAAAGATGCAATACTGCAATTTATCTTACTTTAGAAACTATTACCCGAACCTACAAATTCAATATAAGCTTAATGTTTTAGTCAAAGTGTCGGCCATTTATGTAAAGAAATGAAACATAATTCTTAACCACTGCTTTGTGCGGGTAACCATGTAGACCCAACATTTTTCTTCATCTAAGGGTCGAGATTTGCTCTTCTATTCTCAAAATTTTATTGTGCTTCATATGATTATTGAAACTATACTGTAACAATAACAATAATATATTTCAAATGCATTAAAATACACTTTATGCATTAAACGGTTTGAAAATATAGCTACTTGCAACAGCAACAATCACCAACCAAACAGCCTTCACATTTCTTAGGGCAGCAACAGCAGCAAAACATTGTGAAAAAGATAAGGGCAAATTCGTCATTTTACAAAATACCAATTTCATTTATTGTCAACCAAACATAATATTGAATTGAATATTAATTCTATTTCCTGCTAACTATGCAGAGGAATTAGAATATAATTATTAACAAATTCTAATTCCTTCTTAGATTTTAATTTCATCATAAACACTATACGAACCAAACAGCAGTTAAAGGTCATTTTGCATGTTTTTCTTTGTCAAAATAGGTATCAAATGACATAAGAGACAAACTTAGGTGGAGTATATGAAAGTTATATCTTAATTATACATTATGCTCGGATAATGTCTTTTGTTTACCTAATATGAAACTTATTATTCGGCCTATAAAAAATTGTTCTAGTGGCTTCAAGTTGTAGGAATCAAATAATCAATTCAAAAAACGTGAATCCAAACACCATTAAAACACGAATACACGATGAAATAAAATGATGTTGAGAACGTATATACTAACCATGTGTATACACATCCCCGCTCCTCGTTGGGGTTTTGAACTTCTTGATGGTATGACATCTCTTGTCGTTTTGGTGCTTCCGACATCTCTTGCTCTACGCGATCTAGTTTTTTAAAAGTTATCAAGTGTTTATAAATTAAAGAAATGAAAGGATAATATGGTATAAGAAAAGGGTATGAGTTGTATGACCAAATTTATTGAGAGAAGTAGTTGGTGGTTATTAACCAAGAGTGGGCATTGGCATTAGGTTTAGCCCCACCCCAACTATATTACATGTTCTCTTTAATGCATATACATTGATTTGTGCTTATTTGCAGTCTGAGTTAGAACGTGTTGGCATAAGTTTCAACCCTTTGGTGTGGTAATAACGGGTCAAAATATACGTCATCTTTTGAGTGCAACTGAGTTGACCCACAGACTTTTTGCCCATTTTATAAAATGTTTCGTTAAAATATATGATCTAGAACTGTTGTAGTGGTAGGTTTTTTTTACCCAAACATGTGGCTTAGGTAGGTTAAATTAGTTTAATTATTAGACTGTGTGTAAGGGGTGACCAAACCCACTTTGGTCACGCCCGCCACCTCAACGACACATTAGTTTTTTCTCTTGCGACCAAACACATGAAAAACTCCGACCAAACATACGTAGCAGGTGACCAAACTTATTCATTATTGAAAACAAACACTCTACCTTTGAAATTTGGCGACCGGCAATGGTCGCATGGATGACCATTGAGCCTTTTGTGACGCGTCCAGGGAGAGAGGTGTAAGGGGGAGAACATGTCATGTATTTGGTGTTGGATTTATGTGCACATACGTGTAATTGTGTTCAATGTTATAAGACACTAAAGAGTCACATTGCTATACACCCAATAAGGACAACCGAATAAAGTAAGTTGTGTGAAATAATTAACTAGTTAGTTAATTATAAAGAGGAGAATATATAATAATAGTTAAGTATTAGAGTAAATTACACGGATGGTCCTTGTGGTTTGCAATGAGTTTTGGATTTGGTTCCTAAGTTCTAGAAATTACATAGATAGTCACTAACTTCAGGACTTCGTATTAGTTTTGATCCCTAAATATAACTACCGTTAAAATAATCCGTTAAATATGGTCATGTGCAATACACAGGAAGGTAATTTAGTCATTATACGTAAAACATCCCATTGTTGTCTCGCACCATTATTCCTCTAGGTTTTCATCTAGTTTTTTTTCACATCTTCCAGCCACAATCATCACTCCTCTTTTCTCAACATTTCTATCACACTTTTGAAGAACCAAATATCTGTTGTGAAAACCCATTTCAAAACATTTTTATTACACTTTTTCTCTCCAAATTTATTTATTTAATCCTGAGTTTTACACAACAAATTTCTTAAGAATGATTTCATGGGGTCCTAAAGAGCTTCAAAATCAATTCTCCGGCTGAAAAATTAGGGTTATCAGAATGCTTGTTTATTTTACTCTATTGGATTCAATTGAGGTGATTAAGAATCAAATTAGGGTTATCAGAATGTTTGATACATGATTCAGTTGACGTGTGTGTGTGTGTTTGATGTTTGTAGTTTGCCTCTTTTCGAAATTTACCAAAATAACGCCTGTTTTACATCTTCGTCTTCGTTAGCGTGAAGCCGCCTTCGACACCGTCGGAGCACTAAGTACCGGTTTCTATTTTGTGTCTACACACGTATTCACGAAATTGAAATCGTCACGCCTAGAAATCCCTAATTTTTCAATGTTTCACTCTATTTGGTCTTCCAATCTTTCTCTTGCCCTAATTTTAATCAGTGTGTTTATTGTTATGATTTTATCAGTATGGATTCAAGATTTCAAGCTCAGCTTATGAGGTTATATTTTTTATTTGAATATGATTTACAATGATGATTGAAAAATGAAGAACAAAGCTAAGAAATCTTGTTAATTTGATGAATATGTTCGGTGAGTTAGGCCTCTCCCAACGGTGGCGCGTCACTAAACCCGTCAGTAGCGCCACATCATCACATCCTTACCGACACGCTACTGACACTGTCATGCCAATCATAACTCATCACTAACACATCACTAACCCTTAAAATATTACATTTAACCCCCTCCCCCCTCACAAAAGCCCCACGACGCCATACCCCTACCCGTCGCCACCCCGACGTCTTTCTACCGACGCGCCCCATGACGCCGCCGTGCCAACGGCGTCCTCCAACGACGGGTTCAAAGTTGCCAACGACGGATGCAAGGACGCACCGTTGGCACTAACCTTATGACTCAAAGTTTTATTTGGGGAAGATCCATTTAAGAAAAAGAAAAGGGGTTAATAAAATATAAAAAGTAATTTAATAATTAATAAAAGTGGAGAAATGATAAAATGACAAATATACCCTTATCTGTATTGCACATAACCAGATTTAACAACCACTTTTAATGCCCGTTACGCTTAGGGACTAAAAGCAATACGAGGTCTCGAAGTTAGTGACTATCCATGTAATTTCTAAGACTTAGGGATAAAATTCAAAACTTGTAGCAAACCACAGGGACTATCCATGTAATTTACTCTAAATATTATTTATAAGGAATGTTAAATATTAAGTTAAATATTTAACGGACAGTTAATTAATTGTTTATTAATTAACTAGTAAAAGTCCTTAAAAATGAGAAAATGAAGTTTAATTATAATTAAACTCCAGGGACCTAAGTGTAAGACCTAAACCTATAAATAGGAGGTTTAGGCTTAGGTTTAGAGATAATCACTGTCACAAAAAAACCCTAAATCTCTACCCTCTCCTCTCATTCAACCGTCGCACGAACCAACTGAAAACCCCAAAGGGTTTCGGCCTTTGGCGATCGCAACACACACACACACACACACTCGAATAATGTGTAGCTTTGTTGGTACAACGTGGTCTTGCAACATGTCCAGGTGGTGCAGTAGTGGTGAATCAATCTTTAGCAATCCTAAAGGTATAATTCTAACCATCTCTTGTATATAGTGATCCAATTGATTAGGAGGGATCGTTGTGTGATTCAAGTTCTGCTATATGAATCCTACACGGTAACCCTTCATTTGGGACGCAGGGAGCGACCCTCCCTTTACATATAGTCTAAGGGGTAGGTAGGGGTGTGGGCGGGCAATGGAGACAGACGGTGTTGTGTGGGGTAGTAAGATTAAGCGTAATGCACGACCAGAATGCCGGTCACGACCGGCCACCTCACTCCCTCCGACTCGTACAAGAATATACATATATTAATAGGGGGATTAACGAGTCGAATAATTAACGAGCTTTTCGAGTTTGTAAATTAGATATTTTCAAAAAATATGGAATCATAAACGAGTATCGAGCTCGAGCTCGAACACTATATAAATATTCGAGATGAGCTCGAGCATAAATTTAAAAGCTTATTCGAGCTCGAGCCGAGTAATTACTAAATGAGCCGAGCTCAAATTTTCTGATATTCAACTCGACTCGAATCGTTAACACCCCTAGTTGAATGTATGTAAATATTTCTTCACGTGTTAATTATCTCAAACAAAAAATATGTATCTGCACCTGTCGATGATTTACAATGTTATTATATCATATTTATGAAATGGCATAGCATTATTATATAAACATGCGGATGTGCACATTGAATTGATTTTTTAACCCGTAAGTAATGATCAGATAATCAGAAGGATATGCTAGATACCTCTGAGCAAATTAAGGGCTAAAGTCATATTGGAGTTCAACCCAAACTATCCAGTCAACTATTGACTTTGCGTTTTTTAAAACCTGTATAAGAAGTAATTAACGTCATATAGTTACACTAATCTAACTGTTAACTTTCTCTAGAGTTGGAAAAAATAAGATATTATAATCAAAAACCTCCAATGAAACAGCCCATTTTTTTGAATGCTTTTTAACATTCAAAAACGTTTCCCCGTTATTCATTTGGGTTGTCACGGGCTGTATAATCTTATCCACTTTAAGAGAATTTGCTTTAAGACAATTTGTATATAAAGATTATAATGATAAATCACGGGATATATAACTGTAAAAAATAGTATAGATAGAATGACATTCACTGTAAGTCTTTTTGACACAATTAATATAAATACTCGAATTTTTCAACGGATTAATTTGCAAATTGATGATTAACAAAATCAGGCCATCCATAATAATTTTTTTGAATGTTTTAAAGCAGGTGATAAATATATTTACTTTTGAATATAATGACGCACGATAGTGGAGGAGCTTCTGGACAAGAAAAGTTTTCATCTATGAAAGCAAAAACTACTTCGAAAAGGAGACAAACAGGCACAGCAAGGCCAAATATACAATTCACTATCGGTATACAATATAATTATTTATTGTAATCTTTATATACACATATTTATTTTTGGCTATACTATTTATGTTGTACTTCGTCAATCTTTAAAGACAAAATAAAATTTAAATTAACCTTTTTATTATTAGGTAACTCGGACAGGGCACCATTGAATGATGTATCCAATGATCAAGGTATATTTTTATTTTAAATGTACCATATTCTGCAAACCTAAACAATTATATTGAAAAATATTTTTTATATGTTAGTGCATTTACACATGAATTTAACACGCATCTTTCCAAATAGATTTTAGTATTAGACGCCGTGGAAGAAAACCAATTCCCCCACCAATAAATGGTACAAGCTTTTGTTAAATAATGTTAACGTTTTTATTCACAATTATATATCAGTAACTAATCGTTCTTTCATGACCAGTATCAAATAATGCAGTTAGATCACCATTAAGTAACGTATCATATCCTCAAGGTATATTATCTTTCACACGTCCTTTTTTCTTAACTAAGAAAATTTTGAAATCTATGTGTAATCGTAGTATACTAACTTAAATGTTATCATTCTACGAACGGTAGATATACAATATCAACGTCCTGGTAGAAAACCAATTGCCACACCATCAAAAGGTTTGTGTACGACCTTCTAAATTTTCTCTTCAATTATTGTTGTAATATATCAAACTGATCGAAATACTCTGACGAATACAGATTCAGTTTCCACAAACTTATAGAGGTCACCATTAACTGGCATTTCATACGCTGAAGGTATAAGTCAGAGGAAACATATTTGTCACACCCCGCCAAAAATGAGTTTTACTTCATTTAAAATGTTTTGCGGAAGAACGAAGGTGTAACGTTCATGACAACATAGCAAAAATTAAGTAAACAAACAACCACGCAATAACGAAAAATAAAGGTTTGTTTCACTTTCCAAAAGTAGAAAGTTTCCAAAAATAGCAAGTTTCCTAAAATAGAAATTGAAATGAAATGATTGTTCGTAAACTTAATGTTTTAATCATGGCTCACGACAATCCCAATGCTCATATCCTCCAAACTCCACTGCACCTAATTACCTGGAAAAACATAAATAGTAAAAGGGTCAACAATAATGTTGAGTGAATCCACATGGTTAATGTTTATGATAAGAGTAAAGTGATTTGCTACTCAAAATGTTTGTTATGAAAATGGTTTATGACTGAAAATATATAAGGTTCAACACTCATATGATATGAGTAGTAAGTATGAAAATGTTTAGTATAGTTGTAGAATGTATACAACTACTAGTTATGTTTATGAAAAAGTGTTTGAACAAAATGTTGTGTTTGACATCGCATGAACTGTTATCCCCAACAGGTAGCTAGTCTATTGAGTTAATATACCAACCCCTAAGTCCACAATCAACACTTCAACTCCAGTACGTTATATTATTTTATGGATATACACTCTCGGAGATGTCTTGGATAAACCAAGTAATGATCAAACGTTCGTTGGGAGGATGAGTGTCAGCCAATAGTACTATCTGCATATCCATGGTCTAGATCCACTAGTTAATGATTGCTGGTAACCTTAGTCCGGTATAATAATTGTTTGTCATGCCAACGCGATAATGAAAATGTAACGATGTTGTACAGTCATAGTAAAATAGTAGCAATTGTGTTTATGTTTTCCACCCCAAAGTTTATAAAACAGTTAAAAGAGTAAAAGGGGTCTGTGGACTCACCTGGCAAAGCTTAGCAACAAGAGACTTAAGACAGAGGAATCCTCGGGAGACTCCTAGCTTCCTAAATGATTTAACTACTGATTAGGCTAAGCTAACACAGGCGATACTATATACGATATAAGATATATGATATACGTTAAATGTTATGTTATATGTTTTCTGACATCGAATGAACTTGGATTAATAAAATGAAATGAAATGAAATGCGTTGGGTTTTATAAAATGAAATGAAATAGGCTCCAAAATGAAATGACATGAAATGAAATGATTCTCGAAATGAAATGATATGAAATGAAATGGATTGGGCCTAGATGGGCCTAATGGGCCACTAGGTTGGGCTACTTGGGCCTCATATTGGGCTTGGGTCCAATAGAGTTGGGCCAAGGATTGGGCTTGGGCCCAATGGGTTCGGTTTGGGTATAAGTGGGCCAAAGGTTTGGGCTTTGGTCCAAATGGGCTTGGATATTAATGGGCCAACTAAGGTTTGGGCCCGATGGACTAAGGTAGATCGAATTGGGCCAAGTACGGGCCTTGGCCCGATTATATGTTCGGGTTTGGTCCACGGTTTTGGGTCAAGATCCGGCCTTGACCCGTTTTAGCTTGTGGGTCAACATATGGTCAACAAAAGTCCACTAAAGTCAACTTAGGTTTATTTTGGGTTTGATGTGTACGGTTTTAGGATTAGGGTTCGGGTTGGTTTATGGTACCGTATTAGGGTTAGGGTTTTCAAGGATTTCGGGTCAATGAAAGTCAAATCCAGTCAACAAATGTCAAAGAAAGTCAACCAAGACGAGGGTTTCGGTTTCTAGGGTTAGAGTTCGGCTAGGGTTAGAGTTCGGCTAGGCCAAAACCCTACGGGTTTCAAACTAGATCGGTCTAGGTCCGGGTTCAATGGCTAGGTTTCGGGTTTGTGTGTCTAGATCGGGTATAGGTTCGAACTAGTGACTAAATCTATAGTTTTAGCATGCCAAAGTTGAGATCTAGGGCTCTTATGTACGGATCTAGCAATCAAAACAAACCCTAATCACACACACACACTCGTTCGGTTGAGTACATGTATGTGTTCGGTTTTTGGAGGCTAACCGAGACCACATGGCATAGGGCCATGGTCTCGGGTTCAAAACAGTAGATTAGCAAGGATTAAGCAAGTAGAAACAAGGGTTTTTAGGGTTCATACCTTGGATTAAACGATCAAGAAACGAAGGAAAGTGTTTGGGGTTGCTTGCGATCGGAAACGGACGAAGGTGATGATGGTGGTGTTGCTTGCGGCCGAGAAGAGGAGAGGGAGCACAAAAGTTTTAGGGTTTACAATGGTTAAGTATTTATAGTAGCACAAGGACTTGTTTAAAAGCATTGGATAAGGATTAAAATGAAGAGATAAAGCCACACAACTTGCACCACACCCTAAGGGGTGTTCGGCCGAGTTTGGGGTCAAGCAAGGAGGGGGAGGCCGGCCATTAGGCGGTCGGTCAAACCTTGGTGTCGGTTTAGACGGTTCGTTCAATTCGAGTCACGTTTAAATTGAATCGTTACGTTTATTGTTTAACCGGTAAACTTATCGTTTTAGAAATGATTTAGCTCAAAGTGTGTCACCATAAGTAAATAAAAATGTTGTGTTGACTAAAATAATCAAACACTAATGTATGGTGTAAAATATGTATGTTTGTTGTGTATAAGGAATGCCAAATATAGAATGTCTATAAGTAGAAACTTTCCAATTGTGGAAAGTTCTAGAAATGAAATGAGCTTACATACCAGAAATATCGAGTTGTCACATTCTCCCCTGGTTGAAGAAATTTCGTCCCGAAATTTAAGACGAAGCACGAACAGGAGAGACAACGAGAAAAAGATGAGGATATTTCTTTCGCATCTGGTCCTCACGTTCCCACGTGAATTCATGACCTCTTTTGGAGTTCCATCTGAATTTAACGATTTTGATCTTGCTTCTTCGCAACTTTTGCTCTTTCCAGTCAGATATTTCAATTGGTTCCTCAGTGAAATGAAGTTTGTCGATGATGATAATTTCTTCAGTAGGGACGATAAGCGAAGGATCATGAATGAACTTTTTAAGATTAGAAACATGAAATGTGTTGTGAACATTGCTGAGCTCATTAGGAAGACGAAGGCGATATGCAACAGCACCGATTCTTTCAAGAATCTCAAATGGTCCGACATAACGAGGACTGAGCTTTCCTTTCTTACCAAAACGTACAACACCTTTCCAAGGTGCTACTTTTAGCAAAACGTGGTCGCCAACAGCGAACTCTAAAGGCTTTCGACGATTATCAGCATAGCTCTTTTGTCGATCTCTGGCAGCCTTGATGCGATTTTTGATCTTAAAAATCTTGTCAGTCGTTTCTTGTAGAATCTCAGGACCAGTAATCTGACGATCACCAATTTCAATCCAACAAAGTGGCGAACGACACTTTCTTCCATACAAAGCTTCAAACGGTGCGGCCTTAATAGTTGTATGATAACTATTATTATACGAGAACTCAGCTAACGGAAGATGAGAATCCCAACTTCCACCAAAATCAATAACACATGCTCTAAGCATGTCTTCCAAAGTTTGAATTGTTCTTTCAGTCTGCCCATCTGTTTGGGGATGATAGGCAGTACTCATATCGAGGCGAGTACCGAGAGATTTTTGCAACGATTGCCAAAAACGAGACGTAAAGCGACTATCACGATCCGAGATGATCGCGACTGGCACACCATGCCGAGATACAACTTCCTTTAAATAAATTCTTGTTAACTTCTCCATTTGATCAGTTTCCTTAATAGGAATGAAGTGAGCTGATTTGGTCAATCGATCGACAATTACCCAAATTGTATCATGACCACTAGATGTTCGAGGCAATTTGGTTATAAAATCCATAGAGATTTCTTCCCATTTCCATTCAGGGATCTCTGGTTGTTGTAGAAGACCGGAAGGCTTCTGATTCTCTGCTTTCACTCTAGCACAAGTTAAACATTTGCTGACATAAACCGCGATCTCTTTCTTCATGTTTGGCCACCAATATAATTCTTTGACATCTTTATACATCTTGTCGGCACCAGGATGAATAGAATATTTGGATCGGTGAGCTTCATTCAAGATAACATTGCGAACACTTCCAAAATTTGGAACCCATAAACGATCCATGAAATAAAGAGTTCCATCCACCTTTGCTTCTAACTGCTTCTCCATACCACGCAAAGCTTCACTTTTGATGTTCTCTACCTTCAGGGCTTCAGTTTGGAATTCATGAACTTGGGAAGATAGATTAGAACGAACGGAGATTGGAAGGGCTCGAACACGACGAGGTTTAGGTTGCTCTTTCCGACTTAAGGCATCAGCTACCACATTAGCCTTACCAGGATGATACTTAATTTCACATTCATAGTCATTCATCAATTCTATCCATCTACGCTGTCTCATATTGAGATCTTTCTGATTGAAGATATGTTGCAAACTCTTGTGATCGGTAAATATTGTGCACTTGGTACCGTAGAGATAATGTCTCCAAATTTTCAATGCAAATATAATGGCACCCAACTCAAGATCATGGGTTGTATAATTCTTCTCGTGGTTCTTCAGTTGTCGAGAGGCATAGGCGATTACTTTGTCATGTTGCATCAATACACAACCTAGTCCTTGGTGCGAAGCATCACAGTACACCACGAAATTATCGGTTCCTTCAGGGAGAGATAGAATAGGAGCAGAACATAATTTAGATTTTAGAGATTGGAAGGCTGATTCTTGCTTTTAACCCCAGACAAATTTCTCATCCTTATGTGTTAACACCGTCAAATCCTTTGCAATCCTTGAGAAATTTTCTATAAATCTTCTATAGTAACCAGCAAGACCAAGGAATTGTCTCACTTCAGTTGGGGTCTTCGGAGCTTCCCAATTCTTTATAACTTCTATCTTTGCAGGATCACCGTGAATACCTTCTTCGTTGATAACATGACCCAGAAATTGGACTTCACGCAACCAAAATTCACACTTGGACAACTTGGCGTACAACTTTTCTTTCTCCAACAACTCAAAAATGATTCTTAAGTGCTCTTCATGCTCTTCTCTAGAATGCGAATAGATGAGAATATCATCTATGAAGACGATAACGAATTTGTCGAGATATTACTTGCACACTCTGTTCATGAGATCCATAAACACAGCAGGTGCATTGGTCAAATCAAATGGCATTACCAAAAATTCGTAATGACCATAGCGAGTTCTAAAAGAGTCTTGGGCACATCTTCATCACGAACTTTTAACTGATGGTAGCCTGAACGAAGATCGATTTTGGAATAGAAACTCGATCCTTGGAGTTGATCGAATAGATCATCAATACGGGGAAGAGGATATCGATTCTTAATTGTTACTTTGTTCAATTCACGATAGTCGATGCACATTCTCATTGAACCATCTTTCTTTTTAACGAAGAGGACCGGAGCTCCCCAGGGTGAGAAACTCGGTCGAATGAAACCAAGATCAATAAGTTCTTGTAATTGCGATGAAAGTTCTTGCATTTCAGACGGTGCAAGACGATAAGGAGAACGCGCGATAGGTGCGGCTCCTGGAATCAGATCAATACGAAATTCAACTTGCCTCTGAGGCGGCAGTCCAGGCAATTCACTAGGAAATACACCAGGAAATTCACGAACAATAGGAATGTCCTCAATCTTACGATCTTTGGACTTTGTGTCAACGACATGAGCAAGAAAGGCTTGGCATCCTTTACGAAGATATTTTTGAGCTTTCATAGAAGTTATGATTTTTATGTTTTTGTTTCTTTGTTCACCTTGAATTATTAATGTTTCTGTTTTGGATAAGGGAATTCGGATTTGTTTGGTGTAACATATAATTTCAGCACGGTTTTTAGACAACCAATCCATCCCTATGACGATATCAAAACTACCTAGTTCTACAGGCACAAGGTCTATATCAAAAATGTGGTCATCTAGGTCAAGCTTACAACCTTTAAAAACTTCACTAGACCTAACAACTTTGCCATTTGCTAACTCGATTTCATAATTCACTGTCAAACGATCAGGATTCAAATTTAAGAAACTTTTAAAGTCGGTCGATACGAAACTCAAGTCGGCTCCCGAATCAAATAAAATAGAAGCAAAATGGTTGTTGACGATAAACGTACCAGTGACGGTATCAGGATTTTCACGAGCTTCTTGAGCATTCATAACAAATGCACGACCACGACCATTTTGACGATCATTGTTGTTGTTGGCATTGTGATTGTTGTTGTGATTGTTATTACGATTGCCATTGTTGTTGTTGCCATTCTGGTTATTGTTGTTCTGAAGTCTAGGGCAACGATTACGATAATGGTTAGAATCACCACACTCGTAGCAGACAGGATTCTTAGGAGGATTGTTGGACGAACACTTTCTGAAATTATGACCCCAGCGGTCACACTTGAAGCATTTCTCACACTGACCATCATGATGCCAGTTACATCTGTTACACAAGGGCTTGCTTCCAGCATAAGACTTAGATTCTGAATTAGACCGATTGTTGTTCTGAGTAGAGGCTGCATAATTCTTAGTCTTTTGATATTTGTTCCCTTTGTGATCACGTTTGTTGTCGTAGGAACGCTTTCCATTTTCATTGTTCACATTATCAGTAGATTTGCTAGACACCACTAGCTTGTCTTTGAACGATCCACTTCTCATTGCATCATCAGTCAACATTGTTGCACGATTCACAGCATCTTCGAATGTTGTCGGTTCAGAAGCAATAACATGAGTACGAATAAGATCATGAAGACCTTGAAGATACTTTTCAATACGCTTGAATTCAGGAGTAACCAAATGAGGAACGAGACGAGCGAGTTCTTGGAACTTAGTTGTGTAGGTAACAATATCAGATCCAACCATGGACAGATTCCATAGTTCCACCTCAACTTTTTGTAGCTCTCTCCTTGGGCAAAACTTTTGAGTTAACTGATCCTTGAACGTATCCCAAGTCATAGCATCAACAGTTGCACGACCTAAGACTTGCACTTGAGAATTCCACCAGGACAACGCTTCCTTGGACAACGTACTAGCAGCAAACTTCGTCATATTCTCAGGGGCACATTGAATAACACTGAAAATGGATTCCACCTTCTCAATCCAGTGGATGATAGCAATAGCACCTTCAGATCCAGAGTAGGTCGGAGGATGACAGGACGTAAAGGTCTTAAATGACTGACCCTGACGATTTGGATCTGAAGTTTAAACAAATAGGGAAAGAAAATGAGTAATAAGTTAAAATAAGATAGAAATAATGAATCTTCTTTCATGGAGTCGTATATTATACCATTGTTTCCCACATTAGATGCACCAGCGGCATTTCCTCTTGCAGCGTTCATTTGAGCCATTGCTTCAGCGATACGGCGTTCCACCATTTGTTCGACAGTCTCAGCGTTTCCTCCTCGAGCCATTGATAAATTGCTGATACAAATGATAAGAAATTAAGAGATGAATAATATAGAAGGACTATAAGGAAAATATGTACTTATAATAGGGATCAAAGAGTAGATATACAATAGACGTAATAGTAGTAGTAGATGTAGATATAAATAGTCGTAATTATAGTCGTAGTAGAAGAGACGTATAGAAAATACACTTTATAAGAACAATAGAAATTACGAAAATATCACTTTTATTAAACACATTCCTAATACATAATAGTTTTATAAGTAGGGCATATTTGCCAATACTAAAGAACAAAAATACTGAAATAGCTAAACATAAAATTTAATAATAGAAAAACAATTATAGACGATAGGTAGATGACTAATCATCTTCTTCTGGCTGCTGGTCGTTTTCTTGTCGTCATGTAGAGTTCACCATCCTTCACCAGTCGATAGAGATAAGGACACTCTCCAGGCTTGAGGTCAGGGGGTCCATTGGGATACACCGGGATAGGAGGCTGAGTAGGATGAAACCAATCCGCTGACGATATTGGGAAAGGCGTCGGTATAAACACTGGTTTGGGAGACGGAGGAGGCGTAGCACGTCTTTTAGACGTGGCGGTACTCTGATCACTGTCGTACTCTGGTTCTGACGAAATATTAATAACACTTGTTGACGACATTCTACTAAACACGACGCATAAAAGTCTATTAGGTTATGAAGTTGTAAGGCTTGCTGACATATGCTAGCTATAACACTAGGGCAATACTAACTAAGGAAAATGTTCTAAACTAAGAACAATGGAACTTCAGGATATGAGACTGAGCATGCCATGATTATTTTGATTTTATAAAAGTGTTTGTTTTTCCCAAAAATCTTTTGTAGTTATAGACTAGGCTTGCTAATTCACTATAACCTGGCTCTGATACCACTCTGTCACACCCCGCCAAAAATGAGTTTTACTTCATTTAAAATGTTTTGCGGAAGAACGAAGGTGTAACGTTCATGACAACATAGCAAAAATTAAGTAAACAAACAACCACGCAATAACGAAAAATAAAGGTTTGTTTCACTTTCCAAAAGTAGAAAGTTTCCAAAAATAGCAAGTTTCCTAAAATAGAAATTGTTTGAAATGAAATGATTGTTCGTAAACTTAATGTTTTAATCATGGCTCACGACAATCCCAATGCTCATATCCTCCAAACTCCACTGCACCTAATTACCTGGAAAAACATAAATAGTAAAAGGGTCAACAATAATGTTGAGTGAATCCACAGGGTTAATGTTTATGATAAGAGTAAAGTGATTTGCTACTCAAAATGTTTGTTATGAAAATGGTTTATGACTGAAAATGTATAAGGTTCAACACTCATATGATATGAGTAGTAAGTATGAAAATGTTTAGTATAGTTGTAGAATGTATACAACTACTAGTTATGTTTATGAAAAAGTGTTTGAACAAAATGTTGTGTTTGACATCGCATGAACTGTTATCCCCAACAGGTAGCTAGTCTATTGAGTTAATATACCAACCCCTAAGTCCACAATCAACACTTCAACTCCAGTACGTTATGTTATTTTATGGATATACACTCCCGGAGATGTCTTGGATAAACCAAGTAATGATCAAACGTTCGTTGGGAGGATGAGTGTCAACCAATAGTACTATCGCATATCCATGGTCTAGATCCACTAGTTAATGATTGCTGGTAACCTTAGTCCGGTATAATAATTGTTTGTCATGCCAACGCGATAATGAAAATGTAACGATGTTGTACAGTCATAGTAAAATAGTAGCAATTGTGTTTATGTTTTCCACCCCAAAGTTTATAAAACAGTTAAAAGAGTAAAAGGGGTCTGTGGACTCACCTGGCAAAGCTTAGCAACAAGAGACTTAAGACAGAGGAATCCTCGGGAGACTCCTAGCTTCCTAAATGATTTAACTACTGATTAGGCTAAGCTAGCACAGGCGATACTATATACGATATAAGATATATGATATACGTTAAATGTTATGTTATATGTTTTGTGACATCGAATGAACTTGGATTAATAAAATGAAATGAAATGAAATGCGTTGGGTTTTATAAAATGAAATGAAATAGGCTCCAAAATGAAATGACATGAAATGAAATGATTCTCGAAATGAAATGATATGAAATGAAATGGATTGGGCCTAGATGGGCCTAATGGGCCACTAGGTTGGGCTACTTGGGCCTCATATTGGGCTTGGGTCCAATAGAGTTGGGCCAAGGATTGGGCTTGGGCCCAATGGGTTCGGTTTGGGTATTAGTGGGCCAAAGGTTTGGGCTTTGGTCCAAATGGGCTTGGATATTAATGGGCCAACTAAGGTTTGGGCCCGATGGACTAAGGTAGATCGAATTGGGCCAAGTACGGGCCTTGGCCCGATTATATGTTCGGGTTTGGTCCACGGTTTTGGGTCAAGATCCGGCCTTGACCCGTTTTAGCTTGTGGGTCAACATATGGTCAACAAAAGTCCACTAAAGTCAACTTAGGTTTATTTTGGGTTTGATGTGTACGGTTTTAGGATTAGGGTTCGGGTTGGTTTATGGTACCGTATTAGGGTTAGGGTTTTCAAGGATTTCGGGTCAATGAAAGTCAAATCCAGTCAACAAATGTCAAAGAAAGTCAACCAAGACGAGGGTTTCGGTTTCTAGGGTTAGAGTTCGGCTAGGGTTAGAGTTCGGCTAGGGTTAGAGTTCGGCTAGGCCAAAACCCTACGGGTTTCAAACTAGATCGGTCTAGGTCCGGGTTCAATGGCTAGGTTTCGGGTTTGTGTGTCTAGATCGGGTATAGGTTCGAACTAGTGACTAAATCTATAGTTTTAGCATGCCAAAGTTGAGATCTAGGGCTCCTATGTACGGATCTAGCAATCAAAACAAACCCTAATCTCACACACACACACACCCGTTCGGTTGAGTACATGTATGTGTTCGGTTTTTGGAGGCTAACCGAGACCACATGGCCTAGGGCCATGGTCTCGGGTTCAAAACAGTAGATTAGCAAGGATTAAGCAAGTAGAAACAAGGGTTTTTAGGGTTCATACCTTGGATTAAACGATCAAGAAACGAAGGAAAGTGTTTGGGGTTGCTTGCGATCGGAAACGGACGAAGGTGATGATGGTGGTGTTGCTTGCGGCCGAGAAGAGGAGAGGGAGCACAAAAGGTTTAGGGTTTACAATGGTTAAGTATTTATAGTGCTCAAGATCTAGGGTTTAGAAGTAGAGTCCTAGTAGCACAAGGACTTGTTTAAAAGCATTGGATACGGATTAAATTGAAGAGATAAAGCCACACAACTTGCACCACACCCTAAGGGGTGTTCGGCCGAGTTTGGGGTCAAGCAAGGAGGGGGAGGCCGGCCATTAGGCGGTCGGTCAAACCTTGGTGTCGGTTTAGACGGTTCGTTCAATTCGAGTCACGTTTAAATTGAATCGTTACGTTTATTGTTTAACCGGTAAACTTATCGTTTTAGAAATGATTTAGCTCAAAGTGTGTCACCATAAGTAAATAAAAATGTTGTGTTGACTAAAATAATCAAACACTAATGTATGGTGTAAAATATGTATGTTTGTTGTGTATAAGGAATGCCAAATATAGAATGTCTATAAGTAGAAACTTTCCAATTGTGGAAAGTTCTAGAAATGAAATGAGGTTACATACCAGAAATATCGAGTTGTCACAATATTGTATATTGTAATCACTTTTAGCATTTAAATTTAAAGTGTATATATAAAGATCTTTAGTAACTAACACAAAATACTTTATATGATTTAAATAGAGATACGTCCACGACGTATGGGACGTCCTCAGCTCCCTACCCCATTAAATGGTATGTGTTTCTGAACTTAAATATATATCTTTATATATATTGTCGATTGACAACTTTATAAAATAGACTTACATATCATTTATGTCTCACTTAATATAATTTTTGAAAAATTATTTTAAAGTGTGTAAAATAATTGACATTTTTTTTTAATTAAGGTTCTGACCAAAGCCTTTCAATAAACCGAACCTCTCCAATAATTCAAAATCCAGATTGTACGACATCATCAGCTCGGCAAAGTTCATTTATATCATCAGGTGTGGCTATGAAAAATTACAATGATTAACTTTAAAACTACACAATTAACAAACAAACGTCTTTAGTATATTACAAACAAACGTCTTTAGCATATTAAATTTCGGTTATTAATTTGTGTGTTTCATATATTGTTACTAACTAATTTATATATTTTTACAATGTATTATTATATATTAGGCCGGGATCAACAAATGCATCATCTTCGTCAAGTTCAAGATCTGAATTAAAAACAACGGACAAAATCGACCCATGTATTATTACTGGTTTAAAGCGCATTTTAGACGAAAAGAATGAATTGGTAAAATCGTATAGGATGGTTAGAGATCGACATGAAAATGGGGAACTACAGAATGTAAGATTAAGATTAATCAGTACAAGGACAACTGATGGGAGAACATACAATCTTCCGACCGCATCAGAAATAGCAGGATTAATTGTCGGTGACATAGAAGATTCAGTTGATAAACGTGATATTGTTATAGAAACAAGAACGGGATAACTTATGCATGTTGATGTAAACCATCCTCAATTTTTAGCGCTCCAATATCCTCTTCTATTTCCCCACGGTGAAGATGGTTACAGAACTGATATTCTTCATAGAGATGTTATTCATCCCGACACAAACCAACGTTATCGGTTAACAATGAGGGAATATTTTGCTTATATAATTCAAGAAAGAAGACTTAAATATTCTCTTCATCATAATGCTAGAAGATTGTTTCAGCAATTTTTGGTTGATGCTTATACCATGATAGAAATGCAAAGGTTAAAGTTCATAAGAAGTCAACAGAAGGTCTTATGTGTCGATTCATATAAGAATTTATCTGAAAATACTGAAAGGGGCAACACAGATGCATCAACAACTGGTAAACGTGTAGCCCTTCCATCATCCTTCACCAGCGGCGCTAGGTACATGCGCCAAAACTACTTAGATGCAATGTCATTATGCAAATGGTATGGTCACCCGGATTTTTTTATAACATTTACTTGCAATCCTAAGTGGCCAGAGATAATGCGATTCTTAAATAGTACTGGTCTGAATGCTGAAGACAGACCCGATATTATATGTAGAGTATTCAAGATGAAGTTGGATCACTTAATTAAAAATTTGAAGGAATCATGCATGTTTGGAAGAATTAATGCAGGTAAATATTATTTATCCAAATTTTATATTTACTTATACAACAGTACTTAATACATTACATAATTTATAGTTCATAAATTCAGTAACTACTATATTCTCTTTGGTCACCAAAGTCGAACTAACTTCTTTTTTTTGTAGTTGTATATACGGTCGAGTTTCAAAAGAGTGGGCTCCCTCACGCACACATATGTATTTTTCTACACCAAGATGATAAGGTGGCTAATCATGAAAAGATAGATGATTTTATTTCTGCAGAAATTCCTGACAAAGATGATGATCCACAACTATATCATCTTGTAAGGGAACATATGATGCACGGTCCTTGTGGGCTTGATAATCCAAAATGCCCTTGTACAATTAAAGGGAAATGCACGAAAAATTTTCCCAAGAAGTTTAATGAAAGAACACAGACTGACCAAGATGGATACCCTATTTACAAAAGGCGAGATAATGGGATTTTCATTGAAAAAAATGGTGTGAAGCTCCACAATGGTTTCGTTGTCGGTTACAATAAAACTTTGTGAAATCTTATCAGGCACATATAAACAAAGTACATGATCGTGTTACCGCAACTGTATCTTCTTCTGCTGATAATAATAGTACAGAAACAAATAAGAGTGATGTTGTGGATGAGGTAAAGGAGTTTTACGATTGTAGGTATCTTTCAGCATGTGAGGCAACTTGGAGGATATTATCTTATGAAGTACACTACCGTTACCCTCCTGTTGAAAGGTTGTCATTTCATTTACCAGGCCAACAACCGGTTTATTACGACAACAGTGATGATATTGATGATGTTATAAACAAAACATCGGTTGCATCTTCAAAATTTATAGCATGGATGGAATGTAATAAGATAGATTCCGAGGCAAGAAAATTGACATACGCGGAATTCCCAACAAAATTCGTCTGGAAGCCCGAAAAAAGGATCTGGCAATTTCGTAAACAAGGATTTGCTGTTGGCAGGATTCATTATGTACCTCCGTCGATTGGGGATGCTTATTACTTGAGAGTGCTTTTGAATAAGTTAAAAGGGAAAACTCTTGGGAAGATATCAGAACTGTTAAGGGTACAGTTTATGAAACGTTCAGGGATGCATGTTTTGCCTACGGTTTGTTAGACGATGACAAAGAGTACATTGATGCTATTAAAGAAGGTCATCGTATTGCATCAGGTGATTATGTACGTCGTTTATTTGTTATGTTACTGCTATCCAATAGTATTGTAAGGCCGGATTATGTATGGAATGAAACTTGGGAATTTATGTCTGATGACATTGAAGAACAACAACGTAGGCTTTTTGATAATGCAGGTAACTTTTATTTAAATATAGTCTATTCATCTTCATTTCAACTATTTTATATTTTTCTTTCCAAACTTTAAATATTAAGATAAATGGTTCAAAATAGTTTACCCGACGATGTAAATATGTTTGCAGATTTACAGATCAGAGAACAGCGCAGAATGAATCTATGTTTGCAACCTATTGACAATATCCTACAAAAAAACGGTAGCAGCTTAAGTTCTATCAACGGAATGCCTTTGCCTGATATGGAATTTCTGGTAAACCACACAAATAGGCTAATACACGATGAAATATGCTACGACACATATTTATTAAGGGCCGAGCATGACAAGTTGTTTCCAAGTCTTACTCTTGAAAAAAAAAATGTATATCAAAGGGTTATGTCTGCGATTGAAAGAAAAAAAGGAGGTGTTTTCTTTCTTTATGGGTACGGTGGTACCGGTAAGACGCATATATGGAAAACCCTATCAGCAGCTATCAGGAGTAAACATGAAATATGTTTAAATGTCGCATCAAGTGGTATTGCAGCTTTGCTATTGACTGGTGGTAGAACCGCACACTCCAGATTTGGAATCCCTATAAATGTAAATGAAGACTCATTATGTTCAATAACATCAGGTATGGACAACATTACTTTATTATTGTATTTAAATTTTTAACCGACAATACTTATGTTTGATAATATCAGGTACTGATCTTGCTGGTTTACTTATTAAGACAACCTTAATAATATGGGACGAAGCACCTATGATGCATAGACATTGTTTTGAAGCCCTAGATCGATTATTAAGGGATATCATTGGATCTTCTATCCCTAATGCAAATAATCTTCCATTTGGAGGTAAAGTGATTGTCTATGGAGGCGATTTCAGGCAAATACTCCCAGTTATTCCTGCAGGAAGCAGACAAGAGATTGTACATGCCTCACTTAATTCATCGTATATATGGGATGATTGTACTGTTCTTGGATTAACCAGTAACATGCGGCTTAGACGGGGCTCTGGGAGACTAATGTCGAAGAAATTAAGGAATTTGGTGATTGGATCTTGAAAATAGGTGATGGTCTTTTAGGTGGTCCAAATGATGGTGAGGCCACAATCGAGATTCCCAATGATTTACTTATAACCGATGTTGTTAATCCTATTGAGTCTCTCGTGGAATTTGTTTATCCCGAGTTTCTTCGAAATTTAACGGTTCCGGCATATTTTTAAGAAAGGGCAATTCTTGCGCCGACCCACGAAGTAGTAGAACTTATTAATGAGTATTTATTGTCAAAGATTCCTGGTCAGCACACGGATTATTTTAGTTCAGATAGTATATGTGAATCTGAAGGACTAGATGATAATTACACTAATTCTTACTACTCACCCGAAATGTTAAACAGTCTTAAACTATCGGGGATTCCTAACCATATGTTAAGACTTAAAGTCGGTGCACCTGTTATGCTTCTACGAAATATTGACCAGACAGCTTGATTATGTAATGGAACAAGATTAAGAGTCCTTAGTCTCGGTCAACATGTAATTAAAGCACAAATAATAACAGGAACAAATATTGGGCATGAAACTTTAATACCACGTATGAAATTGAGCCCTTCTGACAAGAGACTACCATTGAAGATGAATAGACGTCAATTTCCACTGTCAGTTTGTTTTACCATGACAATCAATAAAAGTCAAGGACAGTCGTTATCAAATGTGGGGATTTTCTTACCAAAACCTGTCTTTACTCATGGTCAGCTATACGTTGCGGTATCTAGGGTCAAAAGTCGTAAAGGGTTAAAGATATTGACATATGACAAAGATGAGAAGGTTACGAACAACACCTTGAACGTGGTCTACCATGAAGTACTACAAAAAATTTGAAGAAATAGTTGCTTGTCGGTAATTTATTATAATTTATGTTCTTTCGGTACGTTTTGTTTTAGTCAAATTTTGTAAACATTGGAATATTATAGTGGATTGACTATCGGCTTATCGGTCCGTCGTTTCTTTTTTCTTCAATTTGGGTTTCCACGTAAATCCCTGGGTCTTTTTAAATTTACTTTTTTATACATTCGTTGTGTGATTTTACTGAGAAATTTTGACTCGACGCCCGTGATTCATCACGGGTTATCATCTAGTTATTATATAAAAAAACTGTTAATAAACGTTTGATGAATTATTTTATGTCAAATATATGTTACATTTTCTTCCACAAGAAGTAAAAAAGTATTTAAATAAATTCAATCTTAGCCGTTCATTATTTGATTTAAGGATGTCGAAATTAAATCCAAACATGTGTGTATTAAACTTACTTCCATGTAAACATGACCAACTAACATCCAATCACCATATTTTATCTTCATATGTGGGAAAAAAGCTCCGATCTATTTAAATCAACCACCTTTCTCTCGTTCGATACATTGTCTAAAACAATATTAATCAAATATATTAATCGTCAACGCGTATAATATTATATTCAAATCGATAAATCATGACAAAGACGAGTAAGTACTTATGGATGATGAATCACACGAACATCTCGTAAAAAACGCAAATAAGTTGTTGATAGTTGGTGTACGATTTTAGATCTACTTTTCGCAAATAGGGTGATCCATCGACCACCACCTTTACATACTTGAAATTACTCTTCATTATGTTCTTTCTATACGATCGCACTGGTGGCCATCCTACAACGTGTTCCCTATAACATCATCGATCCAATTAGCTCACTTTAACTTGTTTTCCATCGGACTTTAGATTGCATTAAAATGTAACTCACAAGATATGGTATTGCTTTCTACTAAATATTCATACTTATCTTCCTACTTATTAGATCAATATGAGTGTCCAAATCAAATGATAAGATGTGAAAGAATTTTCATATATTAGTAAATTTATGAGAGTGAAATAAGAATTTTTAGTAGGAAGTAATACAATTTTCTTCACGAAATTGCCATTATATACAATGAGCTATTTTTTTACGTTTTAATGTTACAAACTTTTATTCTATCTGACCCTCTATAACTGATAAAACAATGACGTGGCATGCGGATATATAATCAAAAACCTTGTTGCATCATCATTGACCGTTATAAACGGTACTTAACTACATTCGTAACACGATTATTAAAGAAATTTGCCTCTTACATAAGCTCTCTCAAACATCCAATAATCTTCTATAGACAACTTTAAATACTACCATTAATAAAATCCTTTTATTTTTCTCAAGAACACAACACAATTGCTTTGAATTATCGATTGGTTTGGTTTGACTAAACAATCCATACACATCCCTAAATCGGTAGCAAGTTCTAAAAAGCGTGTTAAGGCGGCATCAAGACGTGAGGCGACGCGTCGAATTTACGAAATAGACCATGTCTGTTGTGTAAGACATGACGTAAGATAAGACGTGATAAGACGCGTCTTATGACGAGTTTATTTTAATCTAACTATGAAAATTGAATTTTTCTTTTAAAAGATGATAAAATATATAATTATACTTTGAGAAGGCATGTTTGGGAAAGCTTATTAACGGGGCTTATGAGCTTATTAACTTATTAAACTCAAAATTTCAAACGTATTTGAGCTTAATAAGCTAATAAGCTCGTAAGCCCCGTTAATTAGCTTTCCCAAACATGGCCTAGATGTAACACTTTTTAATAACTTTATATATGAATTATCATATAAATTAATAGATCTATAATTTTTTATGAACTTGATACACATATGTATAAATTATATAAAAAATCTAGACGCGTTACGTCACGCCTTGAAAAATACCATGACTCGTCATGTTTTGAGGTTTGAAGTTCCCGCTACGCTTTATGTTTTTTAAAACCTTGATCAGTAGCATAACTAAAGGGACCATAATGTAATCTATTGAAGTACGGGGGTGAAAGTGTTAAACCCTAAACTCGACATCTAATTTCGTCAATTACTTCACTCCCGCCTGATATCATATTCAGAAATTCGAATTCACATTTCCTTTTTTCTCTACTATCTAGGGTTTCAATTTGATCAGGAAAATGCAAAGATGACTCAAATGCAGAGTTTTAATCTAGTTGATCCGTTTCATAAACAGTCAATTCTAGCTCTAAATCCTCGAACATTTCGGAATTCTAAAGATGCGGTGAAATCTAATGACCTCGAAGCTATTCACCAGCTTATGAATTCAATGGTAAAGTTTTCGACTATCTGCTACTTGTTCTTACGATTTTGTCTTTTATTTTGCTGTATATTGTACAAATCGTTGATTATAAGCAGAGCACTTTTGCTTAGAGTGAATTGCTCTGATTTTTAGGTTTACGATTAGGTTCTGAACGAGTTTCAGTTACGTATTATAAAACTGTGACGTTTTGAGGATTTTGGTTATCTGGAGCTAGAGATCACCCAGTATATGTAAACTATAAGTCTATAACACATGTGTTTTGATATGATTGTTTGGTTAAATTGACATTAGATTCTCGAACAGTAGATTTTACATATACAAACACTCTGAGCACTAGCTAAACTAGTTGATTTTGTTTATTGGATCTCTAGATCTCCAAAAATATCACGTACAGAATACATACTGTGCATGTGGGTTTTTATATATTTATGGTTCAAACATATGCATAAGAAGCAGTTAGGACATCTTTAGAAGCATAGTTTAGCTAAATGATTCCCATACTGCTTCAAAAAAAGTGTAACTGTGGCAATTAGGTGTGAAATGATTACCTTTGAACTTCAAATTGACAGAAAATATCTTTTTGCAGCAGAAACTAACAACATATAATTATACAGCCTTACTTTAACCTTTTGGAGGAAGAGATGGTGCAAAACAAACAAAAAAACAGGATTTTAGTGTTTATATAAAAAGAGTAAAGCGTTTTATGTGTCACTTAAGTTAAATAGGGACTTTTCGGTCATCTCTGATTGGCTGAGCAATTTCAACAATTTCTAAATCCATTTTGCTCTTATTTTAATATGTTCGTTCAAATTACTGACTGATCTAAATTTGTTACTGTCTTTTCATTGTTTAAGGCATTACAAAACTCTGGTAAGCTTTATGAAGAGGCAAAGTCAATTATAAATAGTGGTTCAGAACTCCTGAATACTAAGGAAATTGAAGCTAATACAAAGGAGAATAAAAAACCTAAAGAAAATACAATTCTGGAACCAAGTCTTCAAACCGAAAACTTGCAGGACCCAGAAGATTTTTTTGCAGCTGTTGAAAAGCTTGAAAGTAGATTATTCTTCAGCATCTTTTTTGTGATAATGTTAGTTAGTATTATTCAACATAACTGAATATATAACATCTTAAAACTGATTTTCAGATGCCAAAAAAGAATTAAACAGACAGAAAGCTCTTGAAGACCTGAATGAGACAAGAATCTCTAATACTACTAGAGAACATCGTCCTGCAATACCACGGTATTATCTATCTGTTTAGCTTAACTTTTTTCACTGAATTATAATACAATACTAGGGGGTGTTTGGGAACTGGGATTGCATATTTTTAAGTGTTTATGGTTTCAAAAGTGAGTTTCAAACAAGCATCAATCCATCAGCTTAGAGAAAGTGTTTTTCTTCCCCATTAAGTAAGCTAAAATTCAGCATGTATCCAAACTTTCTTTTTCTTAAATGTGTTTTTGCTTTTTAAATAAACACAAAATAAGCCATAAGCGCTTCCCAAACACCCCCTTAGAAGTATTACCATCCGGTTAGTAATTTCTCATGGTGTAATCAAATATTTATCCTCCAGGAGAAAATCCAGCTATAAGGATTATGTTAACTCCAGTCAGTCTCAAAATGATATGAATCCAATGGTAAAGTTTCTGATCACTTCTTGTTACAATTTTATGTTTTGTTTTGCACAAATCGTTATTAGAATCACAGTATTTTGCTTAGACTGTTTAGCTGTAGATCACCATGATTTGGTATATATAAACTATACATGTATATTTCGATTTATGATTTTATGATACATATATGAACTTATACATGTGTGTGTATGTGTATATCTATATATTTATGGTTTAAAAATAATTTTTCTTTGTATTTTTGATTTAAAGGAGAATGAAGAACCTCGAGAGAATAGACTATCTTTGGCCCGAAAACGTGCCAAGTTCTCTTTGAAACCTAACACAAGGTAAATGTTACACACACTACTTTTTTGTACTCACAAATAAAATTTTGTTTTATAAAATTAGAGCTATTCTAACGTGTGAATTCTGTTGACAGCCTGGCTGCTAATTTTGTGGAACCAACTCTTGATATGGAACATCTGCAGGATCCAGAAGATTTTTTTGCAGCAGTTGACAAGTTTGAAAGTAGATTACTTGTTTAACATTATTTTTTATTTATTATTTATATAATTTTAATGCTAGTTTGATGCTCTTATTAATTAATAATAACATCTTAAAATTGATTTCTAGATGCCAAAAGAGAAATTAACAGGCTCAGAGGTCGTGACGACCTAAATGAGATCAAGTTTCCTACTACTGCTAGAGAACGTCGTCCCGAATTGCCACGGTATTGTTTATGTGTATAGCTAAATGAGTTAGTGGGTCGACCCGTTTATCAACACCCCAACCCGAACATGATGTGTTTATTAAACGGGCCGATCCGTTTACGACCCTAACCCGTTTATTTCTAGCGAGTTCTCATGGTGTAACATTGAACTAATTTTTCCAGGAGAAAAGCTGTTTATACTCATCATGTATTCTCCAGTAAGCCTCAAAATAATATATCATTATCTAAAAAGGAATTGAAAGTCAACACTGAAAGCCAACCTACTGAAAATTCACAAGAAGAATCCATACAAGTGGAAAAACCTGGTGAGATTATGTTTTCAAAAATTAATATCTTTTCTCAAAAAAATGAATAGATTTTTTTTTCCTTTTATTTATTTTTTATTATTTATGTATTTTGTGAACAGGATCAGTAACTAAAGCTGATGAGACCGACAAACTTGTTGATGAACTAATGTCTAAAAATGTGGACGGTTTAGATGAAAATGGAATATTTTCATATTTGAAAGACCGTTTGAATATCAAAACCCTTGAAATAAATGATCTACAACTTCCTGAAATTCCTTCCATGAAAAACTTAATGAAAACACACACATTATCACCTGTCACAAATGATTTTTCAAATAGTTTAATGGGAAAAACATTAGGAAAACAGAAAAAATTATCTGAAAATCAAAATCACCTTCTTTCTTTATCTTCCCCTGAACAACAACCTAAAAGTCCATTTTTGGGAATTTCGGCAATTGGAAAACATTTGTCAAAATCAGTTGAACCAAATGATTTATTCTCTGCTCATAATGCCGATTTGTTCCCTGCAACAACTTCTGGTGGGCCCTCAGATGATGTCAGCAAAGAAAAGGAATTCTTGGTTTCTGGATCTTTTGATTTCTTGGTGAACAATAAAATTTCAAGAACTCCTGTTCATAATGTTTCTCAGAAAATTTCAGATGAAGATTTAAATAATATTTGTGAGACTGATAATCTGTCAGAACCTATAATCAGCGTTGAAGATCGTGAGCAGTGCATAAAGGAAAATGTAACGGTATGTTTAATTTTTCATGCACATTTTTCTACAAAATGGGCATGTGTTTTTTTCTTTAGAAGACTACTGAAAATTTTGAAAACATGTTCAAATACTTCCATTTTCCAGTTTGGAAAACAATAGCTGTTTTCTAACTACAAAACTAATGGATGCATTTATTTGTAGAAAATTTTCTTAATTTTTCATCTTCATTTTTCTAGAAAGTGGGAGATTTTTATATTTCTAGAAAATTACAAATTTTTTTGAGAATGTTTTCAAGTATTTTTTAATTTTTATTAGTTAAGAAAACAAGAGGAGTTATTTATTTATGGAAAAAGTGGTTGAAAAACATAGATGTCAGCTTTCAGAAACTTAGTTATAAAATTGAAAAGTGAGTTTTCTCTTTTCTGTGAAATATTTCCCTTAAGGCCTTAAATGTTTAATTTTGAACAGAATTTCTGTTTTTCCAAGTTCTCTTTGGATGTTTTCCTTAATAACTGCACAATTTTTTTCCACAATAGTCAGTTTTCAGAAATCTAGGTTTAAAATTGGAAAACTGAGTTTTCTCTTTTCTATAACTTTTTTTCCCTTAAATGTCCAGTTTGAACACAACAATATGCAGGCTGAAGATACGGTGCAAAAAGCAGCATCTCCTGAAATATCTAATTTAAATGTTGAGGACATTACTGATCACCCGCAAAACGTAAAAGATATATTGAAAGTTTTATTTACAACAAATTTTTTTCTGAATATTGACATATTATAGGCGCTAAATTCTAATTGGTTGACATAATTAATATAATAGGTTGATGATGTGACAGAAAAGGTGGGACCCACTTTACCAGAAGTAAATGATGAGGTCTCTACTATGCAGGAATTGGAAAGCCACAATTTTCACTCAGGTTTGTTGCTCTCACCCTTCTCTTGGTAACTATTATGCTTTATATATATATATATATATATATACACACACACACACATACATGTGTGTGTGTGTTATATTGCAATAGGAGAAGCAGTAGTATTATAATAATATTTTGTCACTTGTGATACAACTACCCCAATTTTTTCATTACTTTTTGCAGCTCAAACAGATGCTAATGATATTGAGAACCTTGATGCAAGCATACCTGCTCATATTCCAGATATTATTCCTCAACAACAAAATGAGGTTAATTTTTTTTATTTATATTTTTTTAAACTACAAATTAATAGTTAATAATCCATGATATGAGATTTTGAATGAAACTTGGTTTTTCTTTTGGAGAGAGAAGAAAGTAAATGTTTTATGGTTGTTTTAATTACCGAAGCAACCCTACTAACCCATCTCACATTGTAAGGGGTAAAATTGCCTCTTTTCTGTCTCACACGAACAACACAAATACACAATGACTTTTGTAAATAATACAGGAGCAGGGGCACCCGAAGAAATCTGTGAATAACAGAAAGAAGATGATAAGTGCACGTAAAGTTGATCTAAAAAAGAGGCGTCAAAGTTTAGCAGGTGTGTTATTTTTTTTCATTTATCGATCGTATAATATTGTTAGTTTTCCTTTTTTTTTTAAAAAATATATTAAAATAATAATAATAATAATAAAATTGAACATTTATGCAGAAGCTGGCACTTGTTTTGTAAGTGGTGTAAGAAGAAGCAACAGGATTAAAAGGAAACCCTTGCAATATTGGAAGGGAGAAAGACTATTATACGGTCGAGTACATAACAGTAAGTTCATCCTTAATTTGATAAATAACTAATATATTAACTTATTAAAGTAATGTTCTAATTTAAGAGGTGGTTCAACTTCAACTTAATTAATAAGCCCCTTCTATTTTGAAATGTTTATGTTTGCAGGTTTGCCAACAGTTATCGGCGTGAAATATCTGTCTCCAAGCAGTGAGAACTTTAAGGTTGAATCTTTTGTATCTGACAAGTACAAAGAGCTCGTTGAGTTAACTGCTCTGCATTGACATCAACATCTGTAGTGTAATAATTCTCATAATTCTACTTTAAGCAAAGTAAATTTCAGCTATGTAGGTAACCAAGTGTTTATTGTGAAGAAAAGTAAATTTCATACACTTGTAGTTATTCGTTTATTGAGGTATTATATATAAGACCAATGTGTACTTTTTATCTTCTCTTTTAATGGAAGTTCTGCATTTTTCTGCTCATAACACAATTTAGAAAGAATAGAACGGAGATTAAAACCTCTCACTCTTATAATGGCTGTAATATTATTTGTAGTTATGGTTTCTAATCTTCGCTATTTTTCTAGTTTTGGTTTCTTACGTGCTTAAAATAATTAAACTTCCCTAAACCTTCTATTTTTTTTTCAAGTCTTGTATCCTTAATTCATTCTAATAATATAATTAATCATCTAACATCCAGTAACAGATTTTTGAGGTTTTACACATATAATAATATGTAAATAACATGTTTAAAATTTATTTATAGTTATTTATAGATGAATGTTAGTAAATATTCAAAAAATGGACAAAAATAGTGATAAATTTGTAAAATTAATTCTTAATTTCATATCATTCTGTTTGTTCTTTTGTGAACAAATCTTTGCATTCCACCTATGAAAAAAAGGGATTTTTACATCAGATTTAATTCTATAAGTTTTTTTGGTAGTTATATTTATCAGATGACCAATGTAAGATTTGAAGGTAATTATATTTATCAGATAACCAATGTAAGATTTGAAAGCAGATGCAAAGCTCTCGACAATCCCAGAGAAGCCTTAATCGATCCAATACACTCCACACATCAGACGATTATAACATGAATATTCTTTTAAAAATTAATTTTTGTTTTCATTTTCATACGCTAAAAAAAAGAAAAGAAAAAACCTTAATCGATCCAATACACTCCACACACGATCGTGACCACATTTTGTATCTATAACAAATTCCAAACCAAAATCTCATATTCAAAACTCGATTTCAAAACCACATAGCAATAGAAGAAATACAAGACAAATATTAAAGCAATTTGCACGTGCCATAAACATGCTAAGGAGGAGATCAAGACTCAGACTCCCAACTACAAAACTACTTTTTGTAACATTTTAGACTCCAGATTTAGGCCAAAATCCTTAACGATCAAATGTCTAGCAACATAACAAAATGGATAAAAAATAACCGGTGGGCCCTACAAGACTCGATATTCGATATGATTTTTTCATTTTACCTTTTTTTAATCGTCCGATGCTTTTGGAGAATTTTCAGGCGTTTTCAGAGTTGTTGCAACCACCGTGTTGTCTTTATGCGCCATAACAACAGAACGAAATTCATCAACAATTGATGGATCTTTGAACTTCAGTGCGAATGTGGAAAGACCGTTTTGCCCTTCACCCGTACTGTTCAAACACGCAAAAGTAATCCCTTTTTTCTCCATGTTTGTCAGTTTCATATCTGGAAAAATGCTAGCATTCAAAATCAATCTATAATTTCCTCTTGCTCTCATAACAAGTCGGGCTTTTTTTGTCCCGGAAGTCAACACGTTGACTTTTAATTCTCCCTTTCCACGTTCTTTCCACCCACCATCAAGATACTCGAAAAGTACAGAATCGGCTGTGAAAACCGCTTTCTCGTTTTCTTCACCCGTTTCCACTTGTACTTCCTGCATTGACGGTATTTTTGGCCCCTCGGGTTTTCCAGGATTACCAAATAAAGACGAGTTTCCGTTTGTACCAAAACTAAAAGACGGGAAAGTTGGAGTGTCGGATTTCGGGATTGACCCGAATGAAAAGGTTGAACTTGAAAAACCAGAGCCCGAAAGTCCCGTAAAAGCGTTTTGACTGCTTGAAAGCTGCTGGAATGAGTTGACTGATGCAGCTGCAGGGGTATTCTCGTCTTTTTTCTCTAACTCGTGATTGTTCTCACTGTTCACTTCCTCAGCCGCAGGGGCATTTTCGTCAGTATTACCTACCTCGTCCTTGTTTTCATCATTCTCTTTCCCGGCAGCAGGGGTATTTTTGTCATTTTTTTCTAATCCGTCCTTGTTTTCATGATTATCTTTCTCGACTACAGGGGTACTATCGTCATTTTCACCTAACCCATCCTTGTTTTGATCTTCCTCTTTTTCAGCCTCAAGGGTATTTTTGTCATTTTCCAAAGCCTCATTTTCGGGGGTTTTATTGACGCTTTTTGGTGATTCCACACTTTCAGAAACAGGGTTTCCAGAATTTTCTAAAGTATTGACGGGTTCAGGAACAGGAGTGGAAACTGTAGGTGGTACTAAACGGATTGCTGCAAACGGGTTAGAAGAAGGTGTTGATGACGGTTGACTTCGTCTGACTTTTACAATTCTTCTGTTTGCCAGCACCTCATCACTGGCCCGTTTGAATGTACCCGTTTCTTGGCCCGGAGTTTCTTCTTCATCATCAAGCCCGGGGTTGTCTCGAGATAATTCCCTTCCTGCAGCCCGTTTTTTAGAAGATTGAATCGTGTTATCTGCATCCCCCATATCACAAGATTATGTTCTATTCAAACAAAATGGTGATCCTGTAAGAAATGCATAAAAAATAATTAAATATGTTAGAGCCCTATTCAAACCTATAAAACACAGAGATGTGCAATTCTATGCCAACCAACAAGCCCTATTCAAACAATCAAACCACCAATATCAGATCCCACTACTAGTTGAGCCCTAAACACCCATTTTTTTAGCCTTACACTCACATATATATACACAATAATGTTTATTTATGTCCGATCTGCTCAAGCTTGACTCGATTCGTTTGCATCCCTAGCATACACTAGGAGCAGAAACCATTCGACATAAATCTACAGAAAACGCTATAGAAATCCTCAACAATATCGTCACCTGGATAACAATACAGCCTATTATAACAAGTTAAAAATAAACATCGAATTGAAAAATCATAGCCTGATCTCAATAAATCGATCTTAGATAAATCATCGCGAAACAGACACCAAATTCGTGCATTACTTAGGCAACGAACATCGCAAATCATAAACTAACAAAATAACAAATATTAACACGAATACCTGCATATCAACACAATCTGCAACAAGTCTAGCTCAAAAAAAACCTAAATCATCAGAAAAACTTCAACGCAGAACGATTTTGAAACCAATTGAGGGGAAATGTTACGAAAACAAAAGTTCGAACAAATTAACAATAGAAAACGTACGATAATGAAGAAAAAGGAGAGAAGTCGGTACCTTGAAAGCGTTGTGAGGTTGCGTTGATGGTTGTCTCGCCGTTGGTTTAGATAGGTGCGTGAGAGGATATATATGAACCCTAGAGTGATGAGCAAAATGTTCTCTGACGGTCATCAATCATCGCAACCTTTTTTATTTTATTTATTCATTTATTTTTGTTATTTGCTTTTATTATTTATTTTCTTCTTCTCTTTATATCTGTTAAATTATAAATTTTTGTTATTCATTAATTCTCTTTTCTCATACCATCCCTTGATTTTTAACACTTATCATGAGTTCAAGTCTCATCGTAGACATAAAAAGAAATAGATTAGGTGTCGTTCAAAAAAAATATTTGTCATGATTAAAATAGGTAGAAATATGACAAAAAGAAATATCATTACTCTATTTATATATTTAATCAATTAAAAGAACACCATGTAACGAGTAAAATTGACCTAACACCGCTATTGTTAAGACAACAATTTACTAATAATTTAATAAAAAGATGTGATTTGTAATAAAAATAATTTACTAAATATCAAATGAAAAACTAAATAAGTGAATATTCATATTTTACATCTCTAATCATACAACGATCAAGATCCTAGGTTTACTAAAAAAAATTAATATAATCATGTAATTTGTATATTTGCATTAACTAACTGAATAAAAATATAAATGATAATATTTGATAGAATCAATATCATTTTTCGTATCAAATTAATTATAACAATATTTTTCTTTTTCTTTTAAAAAGTATAATTCTAAGATTATTGATAGAAGTGTAAAATTATCACTCCCAATAATGACGCCAACTTACATTTCAGTTTTTACCAAATTATTGTCACGTCAGTTCACATTCCAACTGACATTCAACAGACATATGCATGTCATCAATATTCATTCTTTTCAATTTTGTAGGTCTCATTATTATAAAATAAAAAATATACACACACAAAATATTAAATACTTTATGTAAATACTCATTGGGCCCACTCTCCTCTTCTCCACTTCCTTTTAACCAATGAGGTGAACCCCTAACCTCTAAACTGATGGACCTTACCAATAGTCTTCACTCGTCAGTTCGGAGAAGAAACAACCGACATCCCGTTTGGAGTGATCTTATTAATGAATTAACTGGAGTTATGATTTTTCAAGATACAATTATCATTGTGAAAGTGACGTTCACTTTTTAATTTGTTACGCATATATGTCGCACACTTATAGACTAGAGTCACGTTACAAGTTACAACAAGTTATTGTACTTTTAAAAAAATAGGGCAAAATGCATAGAAGGGTAACCTACTTTTCATTAAAGTTTATTTAAGGATATGTACTTTTGTTTTGATCACTAAAGGGTAACCTACTTTCCATCAAAGTTTATTTAAGGGTATACACTTTTATTTTGATCACTAAAGGGTAACCTATTTTCATAAAAGTATATAAAAAGGTAAAATGTGACTTATGAAACCGGTTACCGGTAATCAATTCTTCCATTTGTTTCCCATGTGACTATTTAATGCTTATATTATTAGTTTTGTTTCAGAGCCTTCAAACTAGGTCAAAATAACGTCGATCAATTGTTCGTTCAAATTCCAAAATTCCATCTTTCGTTGAACTAATGGTTAAGGTATGGAAACAAAACTAATCTAGTGATCCAAGTTAATCAAGTTCAAGACTCATCTCATGAAGAAGCTCAACTTTAAGAACTAACACATGACCCTTTTTTGAATTTATTGATTGAGTAAAATGATTTAGAAACAAAGAAGCATGTACACTTTGAACTATTTTTTTATAACCGTTCATTTTGGTTGGAACAAGTAAATTAAACTTGTTGAGTGAGTCATTTTCTCCTTTTTATATACCTTTATTAAAGTAGGTTATCCTTTGATCAACATTTATGAAAGTAGGTTACCCTTTAATCAACCTTTATGAAAGTATGTTACCCTTTAGTGATCAAAACAAAAGTACATACCCTTAAATGAATTTTGATGTAAAGTAGGTTACCCTTCTATGTATTTTGCCCAAAAAAATATAGAAAAATATTTTAAACTACATATCTTATTTAGTTACTAGTTTAAAATTTGTTTCATAGAGAGCAAAATAATTTTTTGTTTTGATATTAATTTTATTTATCAAAGAAAAAATTATACTATTCATATGCAGATTAAAACGTTTTTTTTTTTTTTGTTTCTCTTCTCTTGGTTGATAATTAGAAGATGATGATCAATCGTTGATAGATTGCATAAATCTCAATGTTAAACTGGAAAAAAATAAAATTTCAAAATGTTTCAATAAAAATTGCATAAAAAGTGAATTGTGAATATTTAAAACGTTTTTAATTTATTGAAATTGGAATATATGCAATAAATAAATCAACTTCTAAGATGTTTTTTAAGCAGTAGCCTAAATTGATGCACTGATGAATTTTGAAAATTATGAGAGTATATTTGCAAATGTTTACATCATCAATTAAAATTTTGAAAATTAGGTAGTGAATTTTGTATTGAAATGAATACAGAATGAAGTTATAAAATGCCCTAGCTTTATAATAGGGTGAACTTAAGATTACCAAATCTAGTACTCGTAATACATAGGTGTTAAAAACATGAGTTGTTTTTAAGTTACATGAATATGTATATTTGATTTATTATGTATGTAGTATGTACCTATATGCTGTTTTCGTTGTGTATTAATTAGGGCAGATATAAGCAATTTTTATATTATATAAATAAAAAAATATAATTTCTTTTATATTTCATAAAGAAAAAAAATATTATTGCTTTTATATCTCATAAAGAAAAAATATTTTTGCTCTCACATCTGATTCAACCTTCTTCTACTTTAAGCATGTAAACTTCGAATAGAAGTATATTTTTCTAATAGATACATTTATAATAACATAATAACTTATTTTTAATAATTAGTTTATTTATGAACTGAAAATATATCCTTTCTTCATAACTAAAGTACAATATAATTGTCGTTTTTCACATTCACAATAACAAGTAGTAAAATGATTTGAAGGATGAAAATTATCACCTCAAAAAGAATATCGATACGTAAGTGCCTAAAGAGTAACTAAACTCGAGTACTAAACTGAAGGTGAAGTCTATATATATATATCATATCATATATGTCCCAAAATACATAAATCAACGCGCTTACAAAATTACACCACGAGCAGGTACCTAAAAAAATGACACAAACCCGATAAGGAAATAAACAGGTAAGGGTTGAGACTAAACGGGTTAGGGTTCATCATTCAACATGACTAAAACCATTAAATAAAAAACTCGGGTTAAGGTTAAGCATCGTAACTTGTTTTCAACCATATAAAATACATCTAAAATCTATTGTATATACTCTATTTCATTTGCCAAAAATTTCCAACTATACGATGGTCAATGTCTTAATATATATTGCGTACCTATTCCGACTCTCAAATCATTATCATTATATATACGTATCTTTTAATTTTAATTCTGGTTCCAATCGTAAACAGGTCAGGTAAGGGGTCAACTTTTCAACACAATTAAAAACATGAATTGGGTTAGGGTTGGGATACATGAACTAGCCCTAGGATTGAGGGAAAAAAAGAGGTGTCAATAATATGGGGTGTGTATACACACACATATATACACGTGTATATATAAAGTACTTAAAATCGCACCTGAAGGAGTTGTACAAAGCTAGAAACGTCATGAGTACTGCCATATGAAAAATAACATGGTAAGTGTAATTAAACAAATCCGTAAAACTCAAATAAATTAATGCATAAAAATCCGAAAAGAAAATTCCAACTACTTATTGTGTATATGAAAATACACACATCTGTGTGTGGTTGTATAAACTGAATATACAAATACATATAGGGTAGGTGTGAACACATAGTTGTATTCTAACTGTATCTCCTAATAAAATGGTTTGTTTTTTCTCAGAAAATATCAACACCAAAAAAGAGGTGACAATTTTGTAGCAACAGAGCTTTTATAATTAGATTTAGCACAAATAATAAAACTTCAAAAAATATATAAATATGTGAGTGAGCCAGCCCAACCCAACCCATTTTAAGCCACACTTAATAACTACCCATTTTGACCACCTCTATTGGCAACAATAGGCTATATATGCAAAACTAAGTTACTTAATATAAGGGACCTAAGTTGGATTTGGTCAAACAGGAGTTAATCAGTCAAATATGGGGGCATGGGCAATTAAGAGAAATTCAATTAATTAATTTAATCACCAGATTTAAAAAATAATGCCCGAACCAATTTTTTTTGCTTTTAGGCTGACGGATTTCCTGCATTATTCGTACCCCACTCTTCTTCTTCTTCTTCTTCGTTAACGAGTACTGCACCATCTGAAGATGAATCATTATCCATTACAACTCCATGTTGACTTTGACTTTGACTTTCTTCTCGACGGTCAACAAATTCACCTTCATTTCCGTTTTCTTCAACACCCTGTAAATTACCACAAAAGTCAAACTTGTTGACTACAGAAAGTACATCCCCATTTCAATTGGCCAAATAAAATAACAATATGGTTTATTTGAATAAGATTGCAAAATCAAACGACTAATGCATAATAAGATTCATTAAAAACAATAAATGATAATAAACATAAAAGTAGTTTAGAAACTGACCTCATGATCTAATTCACCGTTTTCATGTGGTTCTTCTTCTTCATCATCCAATTGCATGTGTTTGAAAACATCCACTAAGTTAACGTGTGATCTATCAACATAGTCCACATATTCTGTTGCTGGAGGATAACTTCCCCTACATTATATTTCATATAAATCACTCATTAATACTAATATATTTTATCCAAATTATAATTTAATGGGCCAGAAACCTTGTTTCTGCAGCTCTTGCTTCAACTTCAAGTGCAATTTGCCAATCCTCGAACATGTTTGGGTACTCTTCAGGATCTGCTAAAGATTCTGCTGCTTTCTGGTTAACCTGCATATTTCAATCCACTTGCATAATTATCATAATTTGAGCTAATAATAAAATAAAAAAATTGCTTAAGATAAAATAGAGAGTAATTTGAGGCAAAAAAGAAGGATGTTTTAGATAAAACTTTACCTTGTTAAGGTCTGTTCTCCAAAGAGCAACTATTTCTGAAACCTTGCTTGGAAGATAAGATCGTGCCATTAAAGCAGCCTCAGGTATCCGATTACTGTGAGAGAGAGAGAGAGCATTTCAGAAATTGTATATCATGGCCCGTGAAAACGGGTCAAATGTAAAAAAATCTCTGGTGAAAACGGGTCGAAAGTTGGCCAAAGTGTACTTTTATGGCTACATTTGTCAATAAAATTAGAATATTATTGCGATAACATAAAATTAGACTAACCTGTCAACCAACAACTGCAAACAGTCTTCCAATTCACCCAACATAAATAAACAAGCAAAAGCAACGTTGTTTTTTCCACTTTCTTTTGCAACAGATGCAAGTTTCTCTATCTCTTCAGCATCTCCCAAAGAAGAATAAAGAAGCAGCAGACCACTTAAATCATTTGCATGCTTCAAACACTCTTCAGCCATATCCAACTGAAACATATTTTTGAATTTGTTATTAATGTTTACATACAAAATTTATGGGATAGAGTATGTGGGGCCTGCCCAAGTATTCAACTTTTTCAGCAATACCTTGCCAGTTTCAACAAAAAAAAAAAAACATGTCAAATGACAAAAATGCCCTTAAGTTTTTTTTTTTTTTTTTTTTTTTTTTTTTGAAAAAGTAATAATATTAACATCTGTAATTGATAAGGGTAACTGAACCAAGAAAGATCTTTCATTCTTGAACAATATATATATTAACTTGATTCAAATTTATTTCTCAAAAACAGAAAATCAAAAGAATAGATATTTGAAATGAAAACATACCAGTCCAGTAGACATAGCTAATTCACCCAACTGCTTCCATTTCGATTCGCTTCCTGCTACTAGGGCAATTTCCTATATGCATGAAAACAAATGGTGTCATATACTTCCTCCGATTCAAAATAAGTGATACACTTTGAGTTTCACGGTTTTTTAGGTAAAATTTTATAATGATGGTTAAATTAGATTAATTGGATGGTTAGTGGGGAATGGACCCCACATTTTTTGAATAAAGTGAGGTTAATGATGTTTAAAAGTAAAAAGTAAGGATAAAGGAGTCATTTCACTTTGTTAAAGTAGATAGTTAGTGGGTGAGGGTCCCACTATTTTTTGCCAAATAAGGTAATTTTTCAAAGTGTATCACTTATTTTAAATCACTTCAAAAAGGAAAGTGTATCACTTATTTTGAATCGGAGGAAGTTTATAAGATGTTAGACACACACATACATATTTATATATACATATATAGATATAGATATGTGTGTGTGTGTGTGTGTGAGAGAGAGAGAGAGAAGGGAAAGAGTGATTAGATTCTCTCTTTGCGCAGTAAAATAATGGTAAAAGTACAATTACCTTTGCAATCTCTAGTCTACCAAGCTGAACAGCTAGTTCAAATCTATAGTCGGGATCTGTAGCAACTTCTAAAGCTTCCTCAATCATTCCACGTGATTCCAAAAAGTGAGCAACGCTAACAAATATAACTCAAATATTATATTGAGATAAAAAAAATTTTAACATATTTTATTATTTTAAATAATTTTAAATTTTCCGCATTGAGTTATATAATATTTATATAACCAATACCTGTTATGATGCTCTTTTGGAATTGAAGGCAACACACCACTAGCTCGTTCTAGGTCTCCACGCATAACAAGTGTCTTGTACTCAATCAAAGTGAGGAGTAAAGTGTATCCAATGACACTAAAATACCAACAAAAGAAAAATTAAATTAAAACTGAGATTTATACAAGTATAACAAATTCTACTCACTTGAATTCCTTGTCGATGAGATAAACCCTGCTTTGATTAGCTAGATATCCCAAAAGATACATTGGTCGATCCAAATGGAACATTGTTGTTACCTACAAAACAAATATCAGATCAATATATATATATATATATATATATATATATATATATATATATATATATATATATATATATATATATATATATATATATATATATATATATATATATATATATATATATAATAAATGCCATTAAACAATATCTGACTGATTAAGGTATTATGACAGGTATTGATGAAAGATTTTACCTCACCACCAACACAGTAATTAAGTCGCCATGAAGAATTATTGTAAATAAAACAGTCCCCAACCCATAATCCAGTTCTGACTCTTTCACTGACTTCATACAGAATTTTAAACGAATCTTCAATGCCTTCTTCATCTACAGATCTACCACTATCTAAATGTGCTGACACTACATCACGCTGCAACAACCAAAATTATATATTATATATGTATCATGTTATCCGTTCATGTATGTGTGTGTGAATGATGTCTATATATACATATATCATATATGTATGTAGGTTGAGTTCATATGAGAGCTCTAAAAAACTGGAGAACCAAAAATTCACATGTGAACACACATTCAATCTCAGTCCATCTTTTTTTATCCAAGGGTACAAAATTGTTTTTTAGGGTTCTCAAATGAACTTTCTCCTATATCTACCTCTATATATGAGACCTAATTTTGAATTTAATTTGACAACTTGTCATTTTTAAGCTCTTCCATTGGCTGCCAATGCCACCTGTAATTCCTAGACAATGCCCAGCTGTCATCGTCAACTATCCATCGTCAACTATCGCCCATTCTTCCTTGGGTCTTCCTTCAGATCGATTCATTCAAGTATTCAACCATGGGTCGCGTCCACCTTTGAAATTTATTCGATGTTTTCTCAATTCCAAAATTTTGAGTGTTCATACTTCTCAATCTCGCGTTTGCACCAGGTATTGCAATATCTATAGATTTAAGCAATTCTAGGGTTTCTGATGTTGCGCAAATTGAGAACCCAACGGGCCAAAATCTCTTCCATTAGTTCCGTCTTCCATATCAGCAACCAACCATGGTAAGTTTTCATCTTTAATCAGTCGATAACAGGCCAATGCTTACCATCATCTCAGTTTCAGGGTTTCCGATATCACATCTAATTTTGTTTCTCTAAATTTTGAGATTATTCCTGATAAGAATCGTAAGGCGATCTCCAAGTACCTCTTTCAGATTTGCTTCAAATCCGATAATTTGGCTCAATTCTTCGTCAGGTAATATACTAATTTTATGACACATAAAACAAATTCCATTTTGTATGATAAATTGTGTTTATCAGTTGACTTTAATACATCATATTACAGATCACACAACACAAATGGGCTTGGCCATTTATGCAACCTGTAGACGTTGAAGGTTTGGGATTGCGTGATTATTATTAGGTAATTCTTTTTGTATACTTCCTCATTTCCCCTTCATGTTTATTCATTCTTTTACCAATGTTTTTGTTTTATAACTATTATTCTTTTTTTATTTTTTACTTTTTAATTTATATATCAATGGATAATGTGCATTAGGTGGTTGACAAAATCATGGATTTCAGTACAATAAAAAATCAAATGGAGGCTAAGGATGGTACTGAATATAAACATGTTCGGGATATATGTTCAGATGTGAGGTTGGTTTTTCAGAATGCAATGCAATATAATCTATATAAAAGTAATGTTTACATGATGGCCAAAACTTTATTGGAGAAATTTGAAGAATAATGGCTTCAATTTTTACCAAGAGTAACTTAAGAACCAATTAGACCATACTGTAGAAAGTTTGAACATTTATAAGAGAAGTATTACGAATTCATTAATTTTGTATTTTGGGGATATATTTTAGTATTTAATTTAGATATACTTCCTCCGATTCAAAATAAGTGATACACTTTCCTTTTTAGGGTGATTCAAAATAAGTGATACACTTTGAAAAGTTTCCTTATTTGGCAAATAAAATGGGACCCACACCCACTAACTATCTACTTTAACAAATTGAAATGACCCCTTTACCCTTACTTTTTACTTTTAAACATCATTAACCTTACTTTATTCAAAAGGTGTGGGACCCATTCCCCACTAACCATCCAATTAATCTAATTTAACCATCATTATAATCTTTTGCCTCAAAAACCGTGAAACCCCAAGTGTATCACTTATTTTGAATCGGAGGAAGTATAATTTTTTGAGAAATGATATTAGTCCTACCATTTGGTCCTACATATAGTCCTACCGAGTTGATAGTGATAGGATGATATGTGTACTCCACTAATTCTCTCCTTTAATATTGTCCATTGATTTTGACACATGTCTTCATCTAATGAGTAAGAATATGAGTAGGACCAAATGGTAGGACTAAATACCATTACTCATAATTCTTTTATATTGTTTGAGCAGGAAAAAAGGAGAGAATGAGAGGAAGCAGAAGCACAGTTGAATTTGCAACGTGCTTAGGAGGTTACTCATGCTAAAATTGCTAGGGATCTAAGTAATGAGGTAAATTTGTTCAGGTCAAAATGGGTCATTTTTAGTACAGGTCAGAATGGGCTGGGTGATCGGGTGACCCGTTTAAGATAAATTACAACCAAAATCGACCCGTTCATACATAAAGGAGTTGAAATTGCTACCTCTAAGACTTGAAATAAATGTTTGTATCAATAAGTTTGATTGTTTAGAATTTTGACCGACGTTTACTTTTGATTAGCTATATGAAAGCCGATATGCACTTGGAAGAACTTCGAGAAACTTAAAAAATGCAGGTTTTTTCATCTCTTACAAATACATGCTAACATAGGGTAACTGCTTTTGAAGCATTTGAAATTAAAACTCTAATTTCAGGAACTTGTCAGTTGAATAGAAAAGAAACATCGGGATAGCTCTGACTCAGTTGTCTCCTGAAGATCTTAGTAAGGCCCTCGAGATTGTAGCCCGAGTTTTTATTCAACAACAGTAGAAATCGACCTTGACATTGATGCTCAGGTCCTCACTATATCTTCACTCATTTTATTTTTGATCACAAGTTATGTATCACGTCAACTCGACCTGACCTGACCCGTTTACCCATACACACAAATGACCCGTTTTGGCCGCCAACTCTAAACTGAAGAGTTGCGGTATTTGTGCAGAGTGAATTAACGTTATGGAGGTTAAAATATTTTGTAAAAGATGCTCTACAGGGGCATCATGCCGACAATAATACAACCCTTCAAACCAGCAACAGTCCCGTGGGCCCCACCAAAACCGCAAAGAAAAGGAGTCCGAAACACTCTTCTTAAGAATGGCATGTTTTCTTTAAGCTGACAGGAATAACACTTAACTTTTCGCTATAAAGTGAAATCGTTGTAGCCTTAAGTTGTACCCTTGAGTTAAACCATATTACGATTGTCATGATTGTTAACACAATTGTATATTTTAGCTAAATTTTTTAATGATTCCTAATTATAATATGATAAATGGTATTTGTGCCTACTGTTTGTACCTACTTATGTACCTACCCATGTGATCAAGACAAATTTCAATATCAATGGATGATATGAGAAAAGAGAATTAGTAGATGACACATGTCATCTTGTGGTGACATGGCACACGGAGTAGGCACAAATGGGTGGCATCAATACCATTTCTCTTATAATATAGAGCTGCTATTCATTGATTGCTTTGACAACATTTTTATTTTATTTATTGTTGTATTTTTGTGGAAATTAACCTATCAGTTTGCTACTTAAATCTAATGAGAACCCTGGAGTTCACTATCATACATATTAGACCGAAAAGCAAAAATTTATTTTTCAGGTTAAAAAATGCAGACTTTTTTGGATCTGGAAGTGGTGAAAATTCAAGTTCTAAAAAGTGGCGTGTTTGACCTGGATGAACTTGATAGTGACTCACAGGATGAGGCCAACAATCCCAAGTTGGTGGGCTTGGTAACGGTGAAGTTGGTTACAAAAGATTACGATTTTCTTTTCGTAACCATGGTTTTTGATACATTTTTATCTTATTTTGGGTGAACTTATTTGGATTATTTTTATCTTGGTTGATCATTATTATTAGTGTTGGTTGAATATTTTAAACGTTTTTGGTTTGAATTTTTTTGTAATTTTATGTTTATGTATTTAAATATGTGTTTGATTCAGTGTTTTAAATATTTGTATGTTGGTTGATTTTCCAATGGACCCTAATCGTATACATTTGTTGAACATTACACATGTGGTTGAATAAAGGGCCTAATATGACAGTAATAGGTAATTATAAGAGTTGAAAAAAAAAAGCTCAATAAATATATTAAACATGATAACTATTGACCAAGAATTACCCTTCGAGCGAGAATTAGATCCATAATGAAATATGATATCATCACTGCTTTGTAAGTAATTTAAAATTTATAGTTTTTTGACCCCATTTCATGTAGTTGACCCTATATCACGACTAATTGTTATGTTATTTCAACAATATCATTATTTTGTTAGAGTTGTGTTCAGGGAAGAACACAAAAATTATAAAGTCCCAAGGAACACATCACAGCCCTTAGATCAAGTTTATTCAATGATCAAGATCAATTCATTTAATTAGACACGGAGGGGTATAATCGTCCAAGCGTCCAAAAATTGAATCAACCTTCTCAGTCGACCTTCTTTCTTCAATCCAGAGCTTCTTTCTTCCGCTGGAGTTCCTTTTGCGATCTCTTCAATCCAGAGCTTCAAAAATCACTCGTAAACGGTAGATCTGAATCTCAAACATCGAATCGACTGCAGCAAACACAGAAATCGCAGATCTGAAATCGAATCGCGTTATTTTATAAAATCACAGAAATTGAACGCAGATCTGAAATCGAAATCAAAAAAACTGACGTTATCAATGAATCTGAATCCAGAATCTGTCAATAGCAATCAAACAGATAAAAGAACCGCTGATTCAGGTAATAATCACATGTGATTTATTTGCGTAGCATTGTGTAGATTACTAGTTTACAAAATCACATGTGATTGTATGCTATGCATTAGTTGACTGATTCATGCGAGGTTGCTAAGCGAATTACATGTGATTTGTTTGCTTAAAAAAGGGGAGGTTGATAAAAAAAACAAATCACAAGTGATTCTCTTTACAAAATCACATGTGATTGTGTGCTTTACGTTATTTGATTGATTTATATGAGGTTCCTAAGTAAATCACATGTGATTTGTTTGCTTAAAAACAGGGGAGGTTGATAAGAATCAAATCACAAGTGATTCGCTTTACAAATCACATGTGATTGTATACTATGCATTAGTTAACTGCGTTGAAATGAGGTTGCTGAGCGAATCACGTGTGATTTATTTGCTTAAAAACATGAGAGGTGGTTAAGAAACAAATCACAAGTGATTCGCTTTACAAATCACATGTGATTGTGTGCTATGCATTAGTTGACTGCTTCATGTGAGGTTTCTTAGCGAATCACATGTGATTTCTTTGCTTAAAAAACAGGGGAGGCTGTTAAGAAACAAATCACAAGTGATTCGATTTACAAAATCACATGTGATTGTTTGTTATGCATTAGTTGACTGCTTCATGTGAGGTTGCTAAAAGAATCACATGTGATTTCTTTGCTTAAAAACAGGGGAGGTTGTTAAGAAACAAATCACAAGTGACTCGGTTTACAAATCACATGTGATTGTTTGCTTTACGTTATTTGACTGCGTTGAGATGAGGTTGTTGAGCGAATCACATGTGATTTCTTTGCTTAAAAACATGGGAGGTTGTTAAGAAACAAATCACATGTGATTCACTTTAAAAATCACATGTGATTGTATGAGCACAACTTTGCTAGTAGGATGAGAGTGTGCAGAGAAGTAACAAGTCTTTCAAGACTTAAAAAGATGGATTTTCAAACATATTTGGATGGTCAATGACCTTGGTTTGAGAAGAAAAGAAAAAGCAAAAAGGAATTTCCATTTTGGTGATTAACTTGAAAAGTGGAAAAGTAGTGTTGTGTCATGTGTCTTCTGAGGAAAGTTGAACAACTTTGGGAATGCATGTATGCATGAGAAATTGAGCTAATAACCAAAATATGAAAGTCTAGGGGATGAGAAATGGAATCTTGACAGGAGGAAGAGACAAGCCAAAAGCCATTTGACTTTTGAGAAAAATAAGGAAGAATATTAATTTTATGTATTTAGTATACGTGGGTATTTGTACTATTAAATGATGTATTATTTCAACTTACATTTTATTTGATAATTAATGATGGTTAATTATTAGTTGTAGAATATTATTTGGATGACTATTTTGTCATTATAAATATTTATGTTTAATTCACAAATTAAATTATTAGTCTTGTTGTTAATTATTAAATCACATGTGATTTTATTATATCACTTTTGATTTCATTAAAAATCACATGTGATTTTGTTATGTAAAACCGTGTTTTTATTATAAAACAGAGGAGTCCATATACATAACAAAATCACATGTGATTGGAAAGTAAATATCAAGTGCACAAAAAACAGTGACATGTACATAGAAACAATAACATGTGATTGTTAATAAAAATCACAAGTAATTGGAAAGTAAACATCAATTGCACAAAAACGGAACATGTTACTTAGTATTAAATCACTGGTGATGCTGTTCCCAATCACATGTGATTCAGGTAAGTAAACAAAGTTATTTCATAAAACAGAGGAGTATATACACATAACAAAATCACATGTGATTGGAAAGTAAACATCAAGTGCACAAAAACAGAACATGTTACTATTAAATCACATGTGATTTTATTAACTTTCACTTGTGATTCCATTAGCAATCACATGTGATTCTGTAAAGCAAAACAAAGTTATTTCATTAAACAGATGAGTATATATACATAACAAAATCACATGTGATGGGAAAGTAAACATCAAGTATAAAAAAAACAGAGCATGTTACTTAGTATTGAATCACATGTGATTTTATTAACAATCACAAGTGATTTTAGCATTCTATACATTAATACAAAAAAACATCAAAAGTGAGCATTAATTAAATCACATGTGATTTTTATTTGCGATGCATTAAGTACAACATTGTTAAAAACATACAAAACAAACACATTGTGGCAAAAAATCAAATGCATAGTGTACAGAATGTTTTAAAACAAACATTGTTTTTGCATAATTTTATCAAGCTTTACGTGGAACTTTATCACGACTTGATCTGTTTGAACGTGCTGCAAGTATCATCTTTTGGATTTCTTCCTTGGAATTTTCATTGTAGAACATTGTAGCCTTGTCAATAATCTTTTTGACATGAAAGTTAACCTCATGAGTCAAAATTTTGGATGCAAAACGCATTCTTAGCTTGTTAAGAATCATCTGCTATTGAGAAGGATCTGTGGGCATCCTTGTGTTCCATGACTTGTCAAATTGAACAGTAAATAACTACATGTGAAACAGATAGAATAAAGAAGAAAACAAACAAATAGAAATGTTCTGCACGAATAATAGGGAAGAAAACCTGCAATAGATTTAAATGTCAAAAACCAACTAAAACAAGGTAAATTTTAAAATAAAAATAAAAAGTCTTTATATTTAATCAAATGTGATTGTTAACAAAATCACATGTGATTTTGTTATGTATACAGACTCATCTGTTTTATGAAATAACTCTGTTTTACATAAGAATCCCATTTGATTGTTTATGAAATCACATGTGATATTGTTATTTATATAGAAATCCTATTTTATGAAAAAACTCTTTTTTTACATAAGAATCACATCTGATTGTTAATCAAATCACATGTGATTTTGTAATGTATATAGACTTCCCTGTTTTATGAAGAAAAAAGACTTTGTTTTACATAACAATCACATGTGATTATTAATCAAGTTACATGTGATATTGTTATGTATATAGACTCTTCTGTTTTATGAAAAAACTTTATTTTACATAAAAATCACATGTGATTGTTAATCAAATCACATGTGATTGTACTCAAATCACATAAGTACAAACAAACTTAAAATAAATAACAATCACATGTGATTCTAAAGACAACAGTGTTAGGAATATTTTTATTAAATATTCATTAAAGATTTGATTAGTCAAAACTATTAAACTACAAGGACCTAAGTCGGTGATATGAAGTTCAAGATTTGAATAAGATTTAGGAGATAATGATAATTGTAAAAGATATAGTATATCTTGTTTGAATTTAAAAGATTTAGTATTATCTTTTCCTTGTAAGTCTTAGGTTTTCTAGTATATAAAGAAACCTAATGACATAGAATTAGATGTTCTTGTAACCCACGTTTTAACGTGTATGTGTGTGTACTCTAAGCCTCAAGGTCGTTTGATCCTGTTAACCAAAACCGTTCTACATATTTATATGTAGAATTGGGGCTTTTAGTAATCATTGTATATAAAGATGATGATGAAACCTTGTTTAGCAATACAAATGTTTAACTAATTCCGCAATTTTATGTTTTGTATATGCTTATTCCAGATCAAGAACTAACTATTCTTGAGCCTAAAGATCTATATTTATGAAGAGTTATTCTAAACTCAGCAATTGGTATCAGAGCACGGTGGCTCAGATCTGGAATGAAACAAGGATGGTTCGATGATCGTACAAAGAATCAAGCATAGAAGGTAAAAAGATGATTTTATTTGTTTATGTTCTTAATAACAATCTACGATTTGGGAGGTCAAAGTCCTAGCTACAAAAAGTGTACCAACCAATAACCATCTTCCACCTAGTAAACGAAATTGGGGTTGGTGGCAAAGAAAAAAAAAAGGAGGCGGCAGAAGGGGCAAAAATAAGGGACGAAAATAATTAGTTACCGCTGGCTGCAAATTGTTTCTGTAGCTGATCGTTCAATTACTACTGGTCATAGTGTTCTACTGGTCATTCAATTTTACTACTGCTCTATCTGTAACACCACAATCTTAGAGCCATTTTTTTTTTTTTTTTAAATATGCATACGGAAGCGATTTTAGAAAACTATAAACCCTATTTAATACATATTATAAAGGCCATTTACATATTAACCAAAATATATAAAACATTTAAAGGTGTTACTAAAAACAGGCTCGACCTGGTCTACAAAATCAGAGTACGGTCAGACTTCCAAAACCCGACTCTAGTCAAGCCAAATCCACAACCTGAAAAGAGTCAACAAATGAGGGATTAGCACAAAGCTAAGTGAATAGAAATAAACGTCAATTTGCATAACCACAACAAATTAGAAAATCAAGAGAAATCGAAAGGGGAAAACCGTCCAAACTTCCACAAGCAATTGGACGTTAAGAGAGGATCGGCGGTCGGGCGAGGACCTTCAACTGTTGTCGGCCAACAACAGTCAACCGATGGCTTCTTTACTAGAGGCACGGTGATCCCTCCTTACGTAACGAATACGAAGGAGTCCGATCGCCCCCACCAAGAGTAACGAAGCGTAGCCGAAAACCACCATAGCTAACCTCTTAAAAACATGTGCACATACTACCATTAACAATCCCACAATTAATGGTACCACTGGAAAATCAATGAAAACCAAGAAGAATGAATTTTCCCAAATCAACCAAGAAAATCTGCTCATGACCAAGTTCGCGTCGTGAACTCAGAGTTCGCGTCGCGAACTAAGAGTTCACGAATCGGGAACTACATCACGATCAAACCCCCATTTCTCTGACCCGAGTTCGCGTTTCGCGAACACAAGTTCGCGTCGCGAACTACTCCAGATGCCCAAATCCTGCACTTTTTCTCAAAACTCTACCATTCCCTAATTTTGTACATCACACAAGAAAGAAGGTTAAGTCCACTCACCTTAGCTTCCCTTGTGAAGAACTCAGTAGTCTTATATCACTGAGTTTCTTTTCCTTTTCCTGTAACAAAACGAATGTCGAATTAGTTACCCGAAATCATTAACTTTGCAACAAGTACAAATTATAAGTCAAACCATTATATATATACAACCAATTGACAACTTAACACTTGCATTTCAAAACATATTAATTGACAATGTCTAGAATTCCATTAAGTCACTTCTAAGCAATTCATCATGCATTTTTATCCAAGTTGCACATAATCGGCCCAACGGGTCGGGACACATAATCAAGTCAAACTTGCAATTTACTAATACCACATTGTCAAGTCATCCATTTATCACTAATTTAAGTAAATTACATACTACTTGCATACCAATGCAAGCTTAACCAACTTTGACCTTATTTAGATCAATTTGCACATATTGACAACCAAACGGGTCAAAACTATACAATTAAGGTCAAGCTAATTACCGATCTCAAAATAGACATAAAACATGCTCACAATTATCGTTTCAATATCAAATAGTTAGAACATAAAGGTGTTTGACTTACAAGGTTAAAGTCCATTAATCTCAATTTCACATCTTTTGACCAAACGGGTCAAAAATTCATAATTTAGTTCTTAACACAACTAAAACACATTTAATCATGGCAAAACTAGCAATATATATTATAATTTGATACAAGCAACAATTACCAACCCAAACATACCATTTGACCTAAAATGACCATTTTGATCATAAGACTTCATAATTTTGACTAGTTATTACCAAACGGGTCAAGATATCTTTTAACCAAAATCATGCCCAACTATATATATTCAATTAGCATTCCAATCTTCATATTAATACCAAACTACATGTTTATTAGTTACACACTTGAAACACCCAACTTTTGTTAATACATGATTTACCCGAAAAAGACACATACAACCACCTGTTACTAACTCAGAAATCTGATCATTTTTATAACCATATCAGTCCAGGAAAATATTATATTATTAAAGTAGACTCATAGATCTTCGAAACGACTGGTCGCACGCCCAAAACGGAGTTACGGTTGATTTTATATGATTTTTGCAAAATGGTCAAAATCTGCCATTTTCTTTTAGCTACGGGATTTTTACAAATTTCACCCAAACACTACTTTTAATCTATCAAAAGCAATCAATTCATGTTACAATCAAACCTATACAACAATTATCACTTCTAACATGCTAGTTATTCTTAATTTAACATTAAAACATCACTTTCAAGAATTTAGGTAAAACTCATCTTCTTCCTCAAGAACACAACAATGGAGGATTTCATAACCCTAATCAAATCAAGTTCCTCTATATTAATTTCACTTCTAATTCACATATCAAACACAGAAAAGTCCTAAGGATTCATCAATATAACAATTTCTAACAAAATCACATACAATACAAACCCTAGTTCAACTTTTTCACCAAGAACTAAGAACCCTAGAATAGAGAAGATTACTTACTCAATTTCATGCACTAATTCGAGATGGGCAGCTGAGATATCAAGGAGTATTAAGCTAGAGCACAATATTATCAAGAACACAAGAGAAAATGGGGTTTGGGTGTTTTGGGCGTGAGAAATGAGAGAAAGAAAAGAAAATCAGCCTTTGATGCCACCTACAATCACACGTGCACACACACACCACACTTGGCAATTTCATTTAATTACAGTATAAAATTACAGGACATTTGGTTCGCAGATAATTAATTTAGACTTAACTAACTCCAAATTTAACAACGAAGATATTTTTGAAAACCCGGTTCAGAAGTGAACCCAAATATGTAAAGATCATTATCATATTTAAATATCTCAGTTTTACTAATTTTAACCCCATGGTTAAAATACAATTAAATATAATTAAATCAAGTAAATTATATAAAACAATAAACAATTAAATTACTTACCGAAATTAATTAAAAATTCTAGGCCGGGTCTCAGGATGTTACAATTCTACCCCCCTTAAAAAGATTTCGTCCTCGAAATCTCATTGATTACACATAAAAGAAATAAAACAAGTTTACAAATATCATTATATCTTTGCCTTATATTTACATGCCAAATAATAATCCTTATTGTTTCTCCATATTACTAACATTATCGAAATTATAATTTATTAAATCCTCATTTTCTTTTCTTTGTAGTTTCATACTTGGTGTCTCATTCATCAAATTCTCTAGTTATGATGTTTTTAATTTATCCACTTAACAAGAAGTCATTTCCATTTAAGTAATTCACATATTAAACATAATTTCTTCAGATAATCACACACTGTAAACTCTTTCGGTATGCACAATTTCCACGTTTCATATTTAAAAGTTGATAATTACGCAATGTCATTTATTACAATTTCCAAGTCATGGTCCGCATAACTCTACTTAAACGATTAAAACCATTGCAAAGCATAGACAATCTATTTTTTATTTAAAGTAATGCAACATTTTAAGTGTCTTAGATTCTCAAATATCCTCTTATGTTTATTATTTCACCAAAATTTTGCATTCTTAAGCGGTTTAACTTGTTAAAAATCTCATAATTTTAGAATATTTATAATAAATCCACAGTCATAATTCACTAATTCTCAAAATTACACTTTTCGAAATCCAAATTCTAATCAATTTCCACATATAACGGCATTAATTCTCATTATTTCAAAATGTATCTTTAATAAATTTCTCAATCTTATTAAATTTTATATTCACTCTGAAATTTATCCATCAATATAATCGGAAATCAATTCAATATGGTCAATAAATTTAATTCTTCATGTCAATTTTCATTTACAAATTGAACATAAAAGGCATTTTTAGAAAATCCAACCTATAACAATTCGAGTCATGGAGAAAATCATTCAGATACATTTCATTAACTTTCTTTCTTATTTAACATCTATAACACATGAAAGAACCCATTAACACTTTTATAAGCATACAACAATGTATTTCAACTAAGTGGCCATGCAAAATAAAGGTCAATATGTCAGTCTTCACTTTTCAAACCACTACTTGTGATTTGGCAGGTCATGACAAAGATTTCATATATTCTTATTTAAAATACTAGTCGTACCCGGACTACTTAGACTATGCATAAGATTACTTCAGTCTAACTATAGGCATTACATTAACGGATGCTTACAACAATCATTTATCAAAAACAATTTGAACCTCAAATACATGCATTATGAATTGAATCCATATATCACTAACTATCTTTATTTCTAATGGAGTAAACACACAAGCAATTTTAGTTCATCACATAATTCATGATCACAAATAAGCAATTTGCTTCAATACCATTAACATACGTATAAGTAAGTAGTTTATCGAAACATACCTGTGATATCATCATCATCAGTGGAGGTAGTATCTCCCACTATCATCTGAAATGACCTACCCTCGGGAGGAGGGTGATTCTTCCTCTTCTGGCCTGTTGAAGATAACGACCCACTCACCGACCCCGACCCTGAACCCAATTTCCTTTCTGAAGGACAGTCACCGACCCTGAAACCCTCTTTCTGACAATTCCAACATACACTTCGCGGGAACCTAGAATCATTCCACTCGTGCCCGAACTACCACACTTAACACATCGCATAGTCTGAGTTGTACAACCACCCGTGTGAGAAGATCTGCACCTAGCACACCATTGTGCCTTCTGACCCGAACTACCTCCTGACTGTATATGATTCAAGTTTCCACGATTTTGATTTCCCCGCCCTTTCTTATTTTGTTGGAAATCTGATTGTCCAGACTTAAACTTTTGATACTCTGACCTATCCCTGATCACCCAATCTCGAGTATTCAAATCACCTTCTACTGTTTTGGCCAAATCGAAGGCCTGTGATAAAGTGGTTGCGAGCCTCGCTGTAGTTCGGTATTCGGGTCGCAAAGCTCCAATAAAATGTTTTATTTTCGAAGACTCATCAGGTACCTATTATTGTACAAATCTTAATTTTTCATTGAACTGCTCGATCAAATCATCTACCGTCATCCCCTCTGTCATCCGCAAATTTATAAATTCCGATCGAATTCTATCCATTTTCAAATGAATTACAATAACGCTTACATACCTGCTCTCTAAATTGATCCCGCGTTATATTGTCTTTAACTTCCTTGGGTAAATGTTCAATCAGGGTGTCCCACCAATTCATTGCACCACCTATTAATTTTCGTGTAGCATACATCACCCGAAATTTATCATCACAACCGCAAGCATCTAAAGTTCTCTCCATTTCCCTCAACCAGTTCATTGTGACATTGGGGTCTCTACTTCCACTAAATTCAGGGGGTTTACAATCTAGGAATTGTTTGAAGGTGCAAGTCGGTTTCATACCTAATGGATAAGGTTGGTTCGTGAATTGATATTGAGGTATACCTTGACTTGGGTTAACATAGTAGTATTGTGGCTGTGACATTACAGGATGAGGTTCGGATGAGGTTGACATCAAGGGAACCGTCATTGTAAAGGCTGGAGTTGTCGGAATTTGCATGGTAGGGGCGGATAATATAGGGGTAAACATGTGAGGGATGTTTGGTGGTTGGTCATTCTGATTCTGATTCATGCTATCAACAAGATTTTGGAGGTGTTCCAATCGACTTTCCAGTCTCAAAATATAATCTTCTCTGTCTGCATTTGCATTTCTAGATGTACCAATGATTTCCGGTTCGGGGTTTGACGGGATTACCAACGGGTTGGGATCGTTATCGGCCATACCTGTAACAACCACAACATCTCACGAACTCTTAGTTTAATCCGTTAGTACCTATCATACTAACTACTACTAACCCACAATTCATATTCACTCTACTAATCCACCCCAATAATTTAGGAAGTTTGACCAACTCGAGCCAAGATTTGGGAATGGTACACCTAAATGTGCAACCATCGCCAAACCTAGGCTCTGATACCAAATTGTAACACCACAATCTTAGAGCCATTTTTTTTTTTTTTTTTAAATATGCATACGGAAGCGATTTTAGAAAACTATAAACCCTATTTAATACATATTATAAAGGCCATTTACATATTAACCAAAATATATAAAACATTTAAAGGTGTTACTAAAAACAGGCTCGACCTGGTCTACAAAATCAGAGTACGGTCAGACTTCCAAAACCCGACTCTAGTCAAGCCAAATCCACAACCTGAAAAGAGTCAACAAATGAGGGATTAGCACAAAGCTAAGTGAATAGAAATAAACGTCAATTTGCATAACCACAACAAATTAGAAAATCAAGAGAAATCGAAAGGGGAAAACCGTCCAAACTTCCACAAGCAATTGGACGTTAAGAGAGGATCGGCGGTCGGGCGAGGACCTTCAACTGTTGTCGGCCAACAACAGTCAACCGATGGCTTCTTTACTAGAGGCACGGTGATCCCTCCTTACGTAACGAATACGAAGGAGTCCGATCGCCCCCACCAAGAGTAACGAAGCGTAGCCGAAAACCACCATAGCTAACCTCTTAAAAACATGTGCACATACTACCATTAACAATCCCACAATTAATGGTACCACTGGAAAATCAATGAAAACCAAGAAGAATGAATTTTCCCAAATCAACCAAGAAAATCTGCTCATGACCAAGTTCGCGTCGTGAACTCAGAGTTCGCGTCGCGAACTAAGAGTTCACGAATCGGGAACTACATCACGATCAAACCCCCATTTCTCTGACCCGAGTTCGCGTTTCGCGAACACAAGTTCGCGTCGCGAACTACTCCAGATGCCCAAATCCTGCACTTTTTCTCAAAACTCTACCATTCCCTAATTTTGTACATCACACAAGAAAGAAGGTTAAGTCCACTCACCTTAGCTTCCCTTGTGAAGAACTCAGTAGTCTTATATCACTGAGTTTCTTTTCCTTTTCCTGTAACAAAACGAATGTCGAATTAGTTACCCGAAATCATTAACTTTGCAACAAGTACAAATTATAAGTCAAACCATTATATATATACAACCAATTGACAACTTAACACTTGCATTTCAAAACATATTAATTGACAATGTCTAGAATTCCATTAAGTTACTTCTAAGCAATTCATCATGCATTTTTATCCAAGTTGCACATAATCGGCCCAACGGGTCGGGACACATAATCAAGTCAAACTTGCAATTTACTAATACCACATTGTCAAGTCATCCATTTATCACTAATTTAAGTAAATTACATACTACTTGCATACCAATGCAAGCTTAACCAACTTTGACCTTATTTAGATCAATTTGCACATATTGACAACCAAACGGGTCAAAACTATACAATTAAGGTCAAGCTAATTACCGATCTCAAAATAGACATAAAACATGCTCACAATTATCGTTTCAATATCAAATAGTTAGAACATAAAGGTGTTTGACTTACAAGGTTAAAGTCCATTAATCTCAATTTCACATCTTTTGACCAAACGGGTCAAAAATTCATAATTTAGTTCTTAACACAACTAAAACACATTTAATCATGGCAAAACTAGCAATATATATTATAATTTGATACAAGCAACAATTACCAACCCAAACATACCATTTGACCTAAAATGACCATTTTGATCATAAGACTTCATAATTTTGACTAGTTATTACCAAACGGGTCAAGATATCTTTTAACCAAAATCATGCCCAACTATATATATTCAATTAGCATTCCAATCTTCATATTAATACCAAACTACATGTTTATTAGTTACACACTTGAAACACCCAACTTTTGTTAATACATGATTTACCCGAAAAAGACACATACAACCACCTGTTACTAACTCAGAAATCTGATCATTTTTATAACCATATCAGTCCAGGAAAATATTATATTATTAAAGTAGACTCATAGATCTTCGAAACGACTGGTCGCACGCCCAAAACGGAGTTACGGTTGATTTTATATGATTTTTGCAAAATGGTCAAAATCTGCCATTTTCTTTTAGCTACGGGATTTTTACAAATTTCACCCAAACACTACTTTTAATCTATCAAAAGCAATCAATTCATGTTACAATCAAACCTATACAACAATTATCACTTCTAACATGCTAGTTATTCTTAATTTAACATTAAAACATCACTTTCAAGAATTTAGGTAAAACTCATCTTCTTCCTCAAGAACACAACAATGGAGGATTTCATAACCCTAATCAAATCAAGTTCCTCTATATTAATTTCACTTCTAATTCACATATCAAACACAGAAAAGTCCTAAGGATTCATCAATATAACAATTTCTAACAAAATCACATACAATACAAACCCTAGTTCAACTTTTTCACCAAGAACTAAGAACCCTAGAATAGAGAAGATTACTTACTCAATTTCATGCACTAATTCGAGATGGGCAGCTGAGATATCAAGGAGTATTAAGCTAGAGCACAATATTATCAAGAACACAAGAGAAAATGGGGTTTGGGTGTTTTGGGCGTGAGAAATGAGAGAAAGAAAAGAAAATCAGCCTTTGATGCCACCTACAATCACACGTGCACACACACACCACACTTGGCAATTTCATTTAATTACAGTATAAAATTACAGGACATTTGGTTCGCAGATAATTAATTTAGACTTAACTAACTCCAAATTTAACAACGAAGATATTTTTGAAAACCCGGTTCAGAAGTGAACCCAAATATGTAAAGATCATTATCATATTTAAATATCTCAGTTTTACTAATTTTAACCCCATGGTTAAAATACAATTAAATATAATTAAATCAAGTAAATTATATAAAACAATAAACAATTAAATTACTTACCGAAATTAATTAAAAATTCTAGGCCGGGTCTCAGGATGTTACAATTCTACCCCCCTTAAAAAGATTTCGTCCTCGAAATCTCATTGATTACACATAAAAGAAATAAAACAAGTTTACAAATATCATTATATCTTTGCCTCATATTTACATGCCAAATAATAATCCTTATTGTTTCTCCATATTACTAACATTATCGAAATTATAATTTATTAAATCCTCATTTTCTTTTCTTTGTAGTTTCATACTTGGTGTCTCATTCATCAAATTCTCTAGTTATGATGTTTTTAATTTATCCACTTAACAAGAAGTCATTTCCATTTAAGTAATTCACATATTAAACATAATTTCTTCAGATAATCACACACTGTAAACTCTTTCGGTATGCACAATTTCCACGTTTCATATTTAAAAGTTGATAATTACGCAATGTCATTTATTACAATTTCCAAGTCATGGTCCGCATAACTCTACTTAAACGATTAAAACCATTGCAAAGCATAGACAATCTATTTTTTATTTAAAGTAATGCAACATTTTAAGTGTCTTAGATTCTCAAATATCCTCTTATGTTTATTATTTCACCAAAATTTTGCATTCTTAAGCGGTTTAACTTGTTAAAAATCTCATAATTTTAGAATATTTATAATAAATCCACAGTCATAATTCACTAATTCTCAAAATTACACTTTTCGAAATCCAAATTCTAATCAATTTCCACATATAACGGCATTAATTCTCATTATTTCAAAATGTATCTTTAATAAATTTCTCAATCTTATTAAATTTTATATTCACTCTGAAATTTATCCATCAATATAATCGGAAATCAATTCAATATGGTCAATAAATTTAATTCTTCATGTCAATTTTCATTTACAAATTGAACATAAAAGGCATTTTTAGAAAATCCAACCTATAACAATTCGAGTCATGGAGAAAATCATTCAGATACATTTCATTAACTTTCTTTCTTATTTAACATCTATAACACATGAAAGAACCCATTAACACTTTTATAAGCATACAACAATGTATTTCAACTAAGTGGCCATGCAAAATAAAGGTCAATATGTCAGTCTTCACTTTTCAAACCACTACTTGTGATTTGGCAGGTCATGACAAAGATTTCATATATTCTTATTTAAAATACTAGTCGTACCCGGACTACTTAGACTATGCATAAGATTACTTCAGTCTAACTATAGGCATTACATTAACGGATGCTTACAACAATCATTTATCAAAAACAATTTGAACCTCAAATACATGCATTATGAATTGAATCCATATATCACTAACTATCTTTATTTCTAATGGAGTAAACACACAAGCAATTTTAGTTCATCACATAATTCATGATCACAAATAAGCAATTTGCTTCAATACCATTAACATACGTATAAGTAAGTAGTTTATCGAAACATACCTGTGATATCATCATCATCAGTGGAGGTAGTATCTCCCACTATCATCTGAAATGACCTACCCTCGGGAGGAGGGTGATTCTTCCTCTTCTGGCCTGTTGAAGATAACGACCCACTCACCGACCCCGACCCTGAACCCAATTTCCTTTCTGAAGGACAGTCACCGACCCTGAAACCCTCTTTCTGACAATTCCAACATACACTTCGCGGGAACCTAGAATCATTCCACTCGTGCCCGAACTACCACACTTAACACATCGCATAGTCTGAGTTGTACAACCACCCGTGTGAGAAGATCTGCACCTAGCACACCATTGTGCCTTCTGACCCGAACTACCTCCTGACTGTATATGATTCAAGTTTCCACGATTTTGATTTCCCCGCCCTTTCTTATTTTGTTGGAAATCTGATTGTCCAGACTTAAACTTTTGATACTCTGACCTATCCCTGATCACCCAATCTCGAGTATTCAAATCACCTTCTACTGTTTTGGCCAAATCGAAGGCCTGTGATAAAGTGGTTGCGAGCCTCGCTGTAGTTCGGTATTCGGGTCGCAAAGCTCCAATAAAATGTTTTATTTTCGAAGACTCATCAGGTACCTATTATTATCAAGATTACTACTGGTCTCGATTATTACTGGTAAACGTTTACTTTTACTACTGATCCTATTTGTCAAAGTTTACTACTGATCAGTAGTAAATAAAAAAACAGTGTTCGAAGTTGACTGATCAAGTACTAATCAGTACAAAACGAAGAAAATTTTGATACTGATTTTTTCGTTGAACGATACATCATACTTTGGAAAGCATGACACACACCATGCTCATTCCATACCACGGTTTATTGATCGTATCTGATAATAATGTGAAACGAATCACATTATTCACACACACAGGTTGAAGGCATGATGAAGATAAAGGAAAGTTTTTATTTGCTACATATTTGATCTTTATCAATTGATTACAGAAGATAATTGATTATATTTTATTTGAAAATGAAGTTGAAAGTCTTACTACATAAGATGTTATGTAAAGATGTAAATGCAATTCAACAGAATCTTAACGAAAAGATCTGATTGAAGACCAAGATGTCCCTCATACAAGATATCACGTTGCTAATTACTATATTTAGATGGAATGTGATGCTTAGTTTGAGTTTCTACTTCAACTTCAAATAGAAGATAGTTGGTTTTCAATGTAATTAATATAGTCTTGAAGAACACAAGAATGATAGCACACTTTTAGGGGAAGAAAAAGTGTTGATCATTCAAGGGGAAGTTCAAGTTTCTCGGATTTATTTGATTATGTCAAAAAGGGGAAGAGACTTGAAGATTCCTAGCTAATTCTACAAGTTTTGTCAAATCAAATAGGGGAAGATTGTTAGGAATATTTTTATTAAATATTCATTAAAGATTTGATTAGTCAAAACTATTAAACTACAAGGACCTAAGTCGGTGATATGAAGTTCAAGATTTGAATAAGATTTAGGAGATAATGATAATTGTAAAAGATATAGTATATCTTGTTTGAATTTAAAAGATTTAGTATTATCTTTTCCTTGTAAGTCTTAGGTTTTCTAGTATATAAAGAAACCTAATGACATAGAATTAGATGTTCTTGTAACCCACGTTTTAACGTGTATGTGTGTGTACTCTAAGCCTCAAGGTCGTTTGATCCTGTTAACCAAAACCGTTCTACATATTTATATGTAGAATTGGGGCTTTTAGTAATCATTGTATATAAAGATGATGATGAAACCTTGTTTAGCAATACAAATGTTTAACTAATTCCGCAATTTTATGTTTTGTATATGCTTATTCCAGATCAAGAACTAACTATTCTTGAGCCTAAAGATCTATATTTATGAAGAGTTATTCTAAACTCAGCAAACAGAGCATGTTTACTACAAATCATATTTGAACACACAATGAATCACATGTGTTTTACTAAAAACAACGATTTTCAAAATAAAGGGGAGCATGTTTAGTACAAATCACATGTGAACACTCTACGAAACACATGTGATTTCTAATAAAATTAACTGGAAAGCTGAAATCACTTGAAAATCTATAATAAACTATAAATCACGCGTACTAAAAAAACACTAGAAAGCTGAAAATGACTCGAAAATCACTTGTGATTTAAATAGAACACAACAAAACAGAGAACAAATAAAAAAACATATGAAATCGACTGGTTATCAAATACAAACCCTAGAAAAGTTTGAAATATAAAAAAAAAATAAGTAAATGAACAACTATTTGTGCATAAACGATAAAAAAAAATAATAACAGTAAAAACATGATCGAACTTACAGAGAGGTACATCAGAGGACGTTTTCGAAGGAGAAGACCGAGATTTCGCCATTGTATGTCAATAACAGAGTAATGAAGAAGAAAACCGATGTTGAATGAGTGAAGAGCACACGATTTTAGCGAAAATCCGGTAGAAATCACCGAAATAGAGAGAATTTTGAGGGTTTTGTTTGGTGTGATGTGCGAGAGAGAAAGAGTGGGGAGGAAGGAATGAGAGAGAGAGAGTGGGAACAATGGTGAGTGATTCAGAAGGTCCTTTCAAGCCAAATGACCATTATACCCCTCCGTGTTAAAAACCCCTTTAATTTCAGATACAATCTGGACCATTGATCTTCTTGATCCAAGGGTCTATGATTGTCCCTTGGGACTTTAAAATATATGTGGACCTCCTTGAACATTCCACTATTTTGTTATTTCACTATATCTATCTTGAAGCATGCCCGCCCATTCGGGCGGGCTATGAAGCTAGTGTATGTATGTATATACAAGGACCTTACATTGTATTCTAGTATGTAGAATGAAGAATCACTAGCAATTGTCACCATATCACCACCATCTGCCCAGTAAATGTTCTAGAAACAGAGAATAAAAAGACAAAAAGTATTAGACTCATACATCCCTGCTGAATTTATATGCATATGTATAACAAAAGATTAAATATGACATATTAAATAAGAGGTAAAAGTTGCTTACCTTAACATTAACATCAATACGTTGAATTAATCTGCACTCAGCCCAATCATAGAAACATATAAAATCATTTGAGCATAATGCCAACAAAGATCCTCCATATATACGCTCAGCAGAAAATGTTGGTCGGATACTTTTCTTTTCCTGTTGAAAAAATAACAATACACTTTAGCCACTTTTGATATGTTTACTTTTTAACTTGTCTTTTTTTTAGATTGCCCATATTACCAGTTAGAGATTAATAAAAAAACAGAATCGGCCCAGTCATATATATATATGTGTGTGTGTGTGTGTAAATATAATATGTAGACAGTTAACAATCAGATTGGGTAAAAAGAAGTTGAGAAACCTGAAAAGATTTGTTAAAAATCTTAATCTTTGTTGTGCTCTCTCTAACAGCATATTCACCATCAGTTGACCAAACAATCTCCAATGCAGAGCCAAATGATCTATTTCTCCATGCTAAAGCTGTATATATAATGTATTCACCATCACCACACACAACAACAAATCTCCCATTTGGGTTGTGTTTCAAACTCTGTTTAAAAAGTCAAAATCAGAACCAAAAAGTCAAAATCAAAATATACCCTCGTACTTGTGTAATTTTAAAAAGTGGACCTTTAATGTAATGCAAACAGAATATGGGAGGTACTGAAATTGAACTATCAACCCACAAGCAAATTAAATTAACTGTTTTCTAATTTATTTACTTTTTAAATTATTGATTCATTAGTTACAATTAGAAAGAAAATAATATTGTAAATAGACTCACTTGTGGGTAGAGATCACATGTTCCCAACTCTTTAACTGCTAAAGGCAACCTCTCTCCATCAGCTACCTGAGAAACAAAAGTAGAAAACAGTTACAGTGACAGTCACATTGATAAATAATAAAACACAAGAAAAAAATCATTTTTTTCTGTTTCATCTTTGACAAGAAAAAAAAACATATGCCTTCCTTACAAAAATATAAAATATATATATAAAAAGAAAAAGAAAAGCGAAACCTCATAATCAGTTCCCACACTTCTGATGTTTACGGTTTGAATTTCATTATGTTTAGCCCATATAATTTTTCCACTGTTATCCATGCTAGCTACAGGCTCTTCCCTACCAACTTTCACCATTATCATCCCTTCATCATAGCCAATACCAATGCTGTACAAAAAAATAATAACAAAAGATCATGACAAATGAATTGTTTTCTAATGGATAAAAGAAGTCTCAAGTACTCATTTTAATTCAAAGAACTAAATTATTACCATAGTAATATTTTGTGTAATTGTAATTAATGAAAGTTATTCATAATCTTTTTAGAAATTGAGAGCAGTCTGTTTTGATCAGTACCAAAAAATGACCCGTTTAAACCCAAACACGTTGTGAAAATTCCACTTGAACATAAAACGAATTAAGAAAGCCAACTGTATTTTTAACTGATATTAAACAATTTCCAAAAATGCAAAAACAGTGACCAAACAAACTTACCGCCGTGAACTTTTCATAGATCCAATAGCCCAAACCCTTTCAAGCCCATAATTCAAAGTGTTCTCAAGTCTGCACACAGATTGATAACATAAGGAGCTTTATATAAAAATATATACAGATAGTAATAAAGTCAATGTGATAACAACTTTATTTTGCAATTACAAAACTTTCAAGTCCATAATTCAAACTCGACGATTAATCAGCCACCTAGGCCGATTTTTGAAGCAGTGATTTTATCACTAGGAAAAAAACTGAAAATTTTGAGAACGTGTTTAAATGTTTTTATTTTCCAGTTTAATAAACAATAGTGCTTTTCTGCTTGTGGAAAAGAAAATGGTCAAAAACTATAAAAGTCAGTTTTTGGTAATTTAGTATTTTAAAATGGAAAAGTGAATATGTAGAAAAGTTTTGAGGAACATGAGATACCTATAAGTAGTTGAATGCCAAATACGTACAGTACCATCTTCAGAGCCGGTGAGTATTATAGGCAATTCTGGGTGAAAACATACAGCTGAAACATTATGCGTGTGTCCTTCTAAAGTTTGGACACAAGTTTTCGTTTGATAATCCCACACCTGTTTGTTATATAATGAAAATGTAAATCCAGACTACATAAATCTTTTTTTTTAATTAAGAAAAAAGCATAAATAGATAGAAACAGACCTTTGCAGTGTGATCATCTGAACCAGTAATTAGAAAAGGTTTATCACCACCTGTGAAATAATCCACACAATTCACTCCTTTGAGATGGGCATCTAGTGTGAAGTTAGGATCAGGTGACCCAAGATTCCAAATCTGAAAAATTATAAATTAAAATTAAAAAAAAAAAAAAAAAAAAAAAAACAATGGATCAGGCAACCCTAATGTTTACAACCAAAAAATTATAAAATTACCTTTATGGTGCGATCAAGTGATGCACTTGCAAAAGTATTTGTGTCTTTAGGATTAATTGTGACTTGCATGACATAATGAGAATGCCCCTCAAATATTTGTGTACAATACCAACTCTTTTCCCAGTCCCAAAGCTTTATAAGCATGTCATCAGAAGATGATAGGATGTACGGTAAGGTAGGGTGGACCGCCACACACCGGATATAATCTGTATGTGCTTCATATACTTTGACTTTATCCATTGTATTGTAATTGTATACACGGATAAACATGTCATCTGCACCAGCAACAACCCACTGCTTGCGGGCTACAAACTTTGCTGATCTGACTGTGTAAGCATCACATACCGAGTTTAATCTCCAATCATGCTAAAAATTAAAATAGGGAAGGCAATATAATATATAATATAATATATATATATAGATATGTGTCAGCGTGTGTGTGTATAGACAACATAAATAATGATATCAAACCTGGTAACTCAGTAACCTCAAAGGATTTAGCCATAGTCTGCAATTATGAATATAATATGAGGATTACATCAGATTATGGTATTGGAGTTTCTAATACAAAGAAAATAATTGTAAAATAGTCTACAAATATATAAGAGTATGATCAATGTATTAAAATTTGTGAACTCATTTGAATAGCCGTAACTAAATTATGCTTTTCAGGAACTGCAAGACTATTTTCTGTTATATAACTTAAATTGAACATAACTGTTTTAAGTATTAACTGTCATCTGGTTAAAAAGATATAGGGAATATTGACTTATAACCCTAATAATCTACAAAACTAACTATATTTATGATGGGTGGGAACAGAAGACATTTAACCTTTCTAAAAGCTATTATGAAGGAAAAATTCTGAGCCCTAAAACATAGTTGTGTACCTGAGACTGGTAATCCCAGATGCATACTGTTCCTGAATACAAACTTGTGAGGATCCTGTAAAAACACAAGTACTAATCTCCATTAATAAACTAATCAAAAAGTAAACTTGCTCACTAATAAACTTCCCAGCAGTTGGGATCATTGAGGTTTACAAGAAACATTTTTATTTACCATGGCTCTGTTGGATGCAGATCCACTGATTTTACTCTTTCTGATCTTTGAGCTAATTTCCTCTGGAGAAAATTACTTCTCATTAGCATGATTATAGAGTATATGTCTAAATTAACAACAAAATTATTCCAAATTGTATAACCAATGGTACCTTGATCTCAAGTCTGAGAGGCTGTTCCAAAGCAAAATCCAAATAAAACAGATCGTAGAATCGGTTAGTAAATCAGATCCGAGTAGTTTGGCAAATGTCATAAGTAAATCAAAACAATGCACCAATTCAAATACAGCATAAACAATGTGATCGACATTTGAATCAGTGGTAACTAGATCTGAATCATAATTAAACAAAATGCGAATCAAACAGATACACTGTAAAACTCACCATTGTCAAAAATTACAAATTGGCCTTTTGAATTGATGTCCGTGACTGAATTGAGATCCGGGTGAGAGATCCGACAAGACAACTCGAACAGAGAGAGAATTACACTGAAACCTCCGTCCGAATTGAGCAATTCGAAAGTGATTAAGCTAAAGATAAAGTTTCTGCTCGTGAAATAGCAACTCTGTAAAATGGTGTGAGAGAGAAGGGGGTGGGGTTTGAAGATGCAAAGAAATTTGCGAAATGCAACGACCGATGCTTTGATCTTACGAAATTTTTTTCATGCTTTTTAATGTTCAAATGAAATTATCGTCGGTTTATTTTTTTTTTTTTTTTTGGGATCGATGCGAGCTTAACTACAGCATGGTTGACCTGAGTTATAGGTTAAAAGTTCAAAGTTTTACTCGAAAAGTAAAAGACGCAAGGTACGGCGTGACGATACCATCAAACCTTGAGCATGGCGAGTTTTGACGAGCCATGACGTTTTTCAAGACGTAACTTAAGGCGGCAATTTTTTAATATATTATATATATATATATATATATATATATATATATATATATATATATATATATATATATATATATATATATCAAATTCAAAAATAATTATATCCCTATTGATTTACATGATTTTCATATGTGAAGTTTATAACAAAAATGTTAAATCTAAATTTATAATTACATGTCATCATTTTTTTCAAAAAAAATTAAAATTTTTACAAGAATTTTCAAAAAAAACTCGCCATAAGGCGCGCCTTACGCCGCCTTATCGCGTTTTTTTCCGCCACGCCTTATACTGCCGTCATGGACTGTTTCGTAACGGCGGAGTCGCGCCTCACGCCTTGGCGCCGCCATGACGCGTTTTTTAGAACCTTGCAAAAAACTGAAAGTTCGAGACTAATATAGATTTCAAAGTTCGAACTTAATTAATTAATCGCCACTTAAACCACTTCCATTAAAGGAGTCCGTTAGCTTCAGTCACAATCAACACGCTGGAGATCAATGGCACCGTTATCACTTGCCTGCCGTCGATATTTTAAATCGCTCAAATGACCAGTGGAGAATGAATTTTGGTGGGATTCAATGTATTTTAATAAGGTATTTAGTATTTTCTGTATATGTATTTATTATAGGAGCTAATACCAATTTTCATTAATAAAATACAATTACAATTAGGGAAATTGACGAATACGTTTACAAAAGATTGAAACAAAGTAAATAGAACAAACAATTACAAGGTTTTGGTTGAGTCTCGTGAAATTCACGATCCCCTTAAAATAGATTCGTTGTTTATTTCCCAGGGTAAAACAACCGAGTAGTTTTACACTACCAGATATAATCCAAGCCAGAACACTAACCAAAGTTTAGAGTGTTTTCTTTAAGAGAGAAAGTTGTGAAAGAAGAAGTAGGTGTAGAAGGTGTGTCTACAAATGAGACCCAAGGTCTTCTTTTATAGTGTAGAATGCCAAGTGATGTTTAATCAAAACATTAAATGCATTTAATACAATTAAACAAGAAATCAAAACAGTAATCTGCACTAATTGCAGAATTTTCGTAACTGTTCTGCTCAGTCCTTCTGGTCAGTCCAGGAACTCAGTCCGAGAACTCAGTATCAGAAGTCAGTATTGGAAGTCAGTGCAGCAGCTCAGTATCAGACTGCTGCTGCGCAGCTCAGTATCAAACTGCTGTTGCGCAGGTCAGTATCAGACTGCTGCTGCGCAGGTCAGTATCAGACTGCTGCTGCGCAGATTAGTACTGCAGGAACTCAGTATTGGAAGTCAGTAGGGGTGAAAACGAGCCGAGCCATTCGTGAGCTACTCGGGATCGGCTCGTTAAAAGCTCGAAACGAGCCGAGCTTAAACGAGTATGAGCCGAGTTCGAGCTTAACTAAGAGCTCGTTTATTAAACGAGCCCGAGCCCGAGCTTGATTCACTAAGATTGATTAGGCTCGCGAGCCTAAACGAGCACATATATATTAATTATTACAAAAATACAATTATATATTATATATTTTTATACTTATGTGTGTATGTATACTATACATATATATGTATATAACATAATATAAAAATGAAGTGTTTACATAATATATTAAATATTATAATTAAATAAAAAAGTTTATATATTTTGTGTATATTGGAGCTAGGAGTGAGCATGGGGCGGTTTGGGGCGGTTTTTAACTAAAACCAAACCCCGCCCCGAAAGTTCGGGTTTTGAGAATTACACCCCGTTCGGTTTCGGGTTTTTCGGTTTCGGTTTTTCGGGTTTTTCGGTTCGGTTTCGGGTTTTTCGGTTCGGTTTCGGGTTTTTTCGGTTTTTTAGTTTCCTTTAAATTTACCAATTTATTACCTTAAAAACTAATATTATGATTCAAACTTCCAAACCTTAACTCATTTCATTATAAATAAAAAATAACTAGTAGGTTTAATATAATGTAATAATAAATTCAACTAACATAATTTGAAAAAAAATTAATAATAGAATAACAGCCAATCATTTTTCGCAATAATCTTAGTCAATGTCTTCATCCATAGAAGTTTCATTGATGGTTGCTTTCCTTTTGCACACAAATTTATATCAAATCTTTTAAAAATATAAGAATATTTTTATAAAACTTGAAATATATATAAAGGCGGGGCGGGGCGGGTTTTTCGGTTTGGTTTTTCATATGCCCCCGAAAACCGCCCCAAACATTCGGGTTTTCCAAAAATGAAAACCGTTGATGTCGGTTTTTCAAATGGTTCGGTTTTTTCGGTTCGGTTTTTTTGGGTTTTTCGGGTTCGGTTCGATTTTTCGGTTTTTATGCTCACCCCTAATTGGAGCTTAAATGAGCCTAATCGAGCCGAGTCTGAACCTGCAAAAACCTAAACGAGCCGAGCCCGAGCTTTACATATAGGGCTCGAAACGAGCCGAGCTCGAGCTCGAGCTCCTTAAAACTTAAACGAGCCGAGCTCGAACCTAGTCGAGCTCGGGCTCGGCTCGGCTCATTTACACCCCTAGAAGTCAGTATCAGACTGCCTGCTGCGCAGGTCAGTATGAGACTGCAGTGTCGAAAAACTCAGTACCGAGGTGGTCGGTATGAGACTGATCAGTACTGAGGCGGTCAGTACGAGCACACTGTCGACTAGATGCAAAAATTGACCCGCACGAGCCCGGAATTTCGGAGCTGCATTCGTGCCTGCAGGTCGTTCGGGCGTACACGAGTTCAAGCCATTTCGGGCAACTCAGTCCAAATTATTTGAACCCCCCCCCCCCCCGCGCGCGCGCGCGCGCGCGTAGGCGTGCGGGTAAAACCCATGTATAAGGTTTTAATCTTCCATACTACTTCCAACCTTATAAACCAACAAATGGTTTCATCTTTTTCCTATGTGGGATACTTTCCCACATCCCCCACTTCCAAGATTTCTTGTATCAAACACCCTACTTTGAGAGTCGATATCTCATTCACCACAACTCGACTTTGGACACGCTATATACCGTTGCGTAGCTCTCATATAGGAGAACACATAGCTACCAACCAATAACTATATATAACACATATATATATATAATTATATAGGTCCAAAGTTGGTGAAAAATCATTTTATCACAACTTTTTCCAACAATCCCCCACATGAATAGAGATCGATTGAAAACACCACAAAATATCGATAAATGTTCAACAGTTAAGTCTTGCAAAGGATAGGTAGGTGTTAGCCTTTGAACCTTCCCTTGAGAGGCACACTTAGTCTCCTAGCAGTCAGTAGACGCGATGTCCTTGAACTGAGTCCGCCTTTTGTGTAGACGACAGTATACATTCTCACAAGACTCTCCCTAACTTGTTCATATCCTCTTATCGTGCCCGTCTTGGTCATGGACACTGCCTGGTTCTGCGAGAGCTCCTAAGAATTGTGCCCAACAATCCCATTCGAAGCGACCCCACTTCTCTCTCACATAGGTGATTCTCTACAACGAATCATTAAAAGCCATAGTGCTTATCCTCATTGCCACTGAACTAGGAATGGACTAGGAAGTAGTACAATGTACTCCCTTTAAGAATGTATGGAGGAATTCCGTTACCCCCCACAGTGACATCCCTTCGTTTATACAATTAGGTTGTCCTATTGAACCTAGATCTTGGGATCTCCAGTCAACTAGGTTAGGTTTCCTTCGCATAAACTTTTATTCCAAGGGCTTTAGTCTCATTCCATAACTAACTCTCTACTTAAGCCTTTTTCATAAGTGGATCCGCAAGTTTATCATTTAACTTTTATAGTCAATCATGATAACTTTACTTGAGAGTAGTTGTCATATCATATTATGTCTCACCATTATACATTGTACACTTGACTAATGTAAATTTGAGACAATAATATATACCATCAATTATTTAGAATATCTTCTTTAATTGATGTAACTTTTCTATTAAGATGAATTAATACCTTAGCAAGGTACCCCCACATTCGTAAGTATTTATTAGACGATTTTCTTTCAAATCAAATTCATACGATGTTTCATCTTATCCTTACGTGGTATCTTATTTAAAAGATAATTAGCCGACAAAACGGCTTCCCCCCACATTTCGTGGTTTAACCCCGAACTTATAAGCATGGCATTAACCATCTCTTTCAAGGTACGATTATTTCGCTCGGCAATACCATTTTGCCGTGGCGAATAAGGAGCCGTGAATTCATGTCTTATTCCATTTTGAGAACATACTTCCGCAAAAGGATAAACATATTCCCAGGGTAAAACAGCCGAGTAGTTTTACACTACCGGATATAATCCAATCCAGAACACTAACCAAAGTTTAGAGTGTTTTCTTTAAGAGAGAAAGCTGTGAAAGAAGAAGTAGGTGTAGAAGGTGTGTCTACAAATGAGACCCAAGGTCTCCTTTTATAGTGTAGAATGCCAAGTGATGTTTAATCAAAACATTAAATGCATTTAATACAAGTAAACAAGAAATCAAAACAGTAATCTGCACTAATTGCAGAATTTTCGTAACTGTTCTGCTCAGTCCAGGAACTCAGTATTGGAAGTCAGTGCAGCAGCTCAGTATCAGACTGCTGCTGCGCAGATTCATAAGAGCACTTTCATTCTCTTTATTTTTTGTATCACACCATTATAAATGTTGGAAAAAGTTGTGATAAAATGATTTTTCACCAACTTTGGACCTATATAATTATATATATATGTCTCATATCGACTCTCAAAGTAGGGTGTTTTATACAAGAAATCTTGGAAGTGGGGGATGTGGGAGAGTATCCCACATAGGAAAAAGATGAAACCATTTGTTGGTTTATAAGGTTGGAAGTAGTATGGAAGATTAAAACCTTATACATGGGTTTTACCCGCACGCCTACGCGCGCGCGCGCGCGCGCGCGCGCGGGGGGGGGGGGGGTGGGGGTGCAAATAATTTGGACTGAGTTGCCCGAAATGGCTTGAACTCGTGTACGCCCGAGCGACCTGCGGGCACGAATGCAGCTCCGAAATTCGGGGCTCGTGCGGGTCAACATGTTTGATACTTAGGACAACATGTTTGGTTGGTAGTACCGTACCAATTGTGTAATCATGGTACGGTAATGGTACACAAATTTTAAATACCACGGTATACCGTACCAACCAAGATATATATTATATGATTTTTAGTTTAATATATTATAACAAACTAGCAACCTATTTGCCCAAGATTCCAATTAGATATTAAAATATACGATATTTTATTTAAATTATAGATGTGCCCAAAAAATATCTCTGAAACTAATATAATATAATAAGACATACTTATTTTAACTTTAAAACTAAAAACATCTTTGAAAATATAATATTTTATATGTACATTCACACAAATCAGTGATTCAGTTACGACAAGATAGCTACATCTTTTGTTACTTTATCGTACTAGATTATGTTTATATAGCACGTAACATATTATATCATTTTGCTTATTTTGTTTCTATGTCCGGAACACTTGTTAATATGTTTAACTGGTCGATAATGATAAAATATCATTGTTCTTTTGTTATTAATTTTTTTAATTTCATATGAGTTAGTGATGTTGGTATATACCATTACCAATTTGTACCAACCAAGATTGTTGGTAGCCAAACAAATTGGTACCAAGTAAACTTGGTATGGTAATGGTAGATAAATCAGTGTACCAATTATAGTTAGTACGGTACGTGGTATGAGAAAAATATACGTGGTACCGTACCATATTCACCCCTAGACAAATTCATGTAACCCGTTAAAATACACATGTTAGTTAGTTACATCAGTTCGTGATCAAGATAGATAATATAAACCCGTTAATTCATATAGTAAAACTTAAACAGTGTGGTTAAATTTCTTTTAATCGGGTTTTAAGTGGGACCCGGCCCGGACCAATATGAACTATCCGAAATAGGAGCTTTGAATATGGGTAGGGACCCGGTCATCCAGGAAAAATAAACACTGCACTCCCGGCGTATATTAGCATCTTCCTTGCTACGGTATCTTCAGGTAATCAATGTCGCTGTCCACTTTCTCATTCTACTTCATATCCGCAAACCAAACCCTAATGTCCACCACAATAATCTTCTTTTTTACAAATTTCATTTTATTTCATCTCATCGATTTTATGATTTCGCATCAACGTTACAATTAGGGGGATGAAATTAGATCTTCAATCGATGTGAATTCGAGATCTCTCTGTAGAATTTCAGCTGCTAAGGTAAAAAAAATGTTGCCTTTTGTTTCGGTTTAAATTAAGTGAAAAATTAAATTAATTTACATAACTGTAACTGGAAGTTTCGTTTTTTAAGTGTTTCTGTTACTTACTTACTGTTAATTTAAAATTAGGGTTTTAATTTGGTTATTCTAAGTATGTGTCTGTTACAGTTTTGAAGAATTGTAATATGAGAATGATATAAAATTTGTTAATTTCCATTACTGTAACTGGAAATTTCATTATTTTAAATGTTTTTGTTACTTATAATCTAAAATTAGGGATTCAATTTGCTCGTTTTAACCATGTGTTTGTTGATAGGTTGGTGAATTGGGTGATTTTATGGAAAAAATTGTGATAGTTTCTTAGAATCAAGTGCTGCAAGATTAATTCTTGTTGGATATTTTGATGGATGAAACTGAGGGTGATGAAAGGTATTTACCGAATTATGAGTTGAATCAAGGGTACGGGTCGACCCAGCGACCCAAAGTTTCTGTTCACAATGTAGCTCAAACTCACTCTCAACAACTTGTTGATAATTATGTTGATGAAGTAGAAGAAGATGAAGAACAAGATCAAGAAGCCGAAGGTGGTGATAATGAAATCAATGGTCAAGATGATGACGATGATGATAATACTGATAATGATAACGACAATGATAATGTTAATGATAATGATAGTGATAATGATGATGATAATGATGGTGATAATTTGGATAGTTTTAATCTACAAAGGCATCCGAAAAAGAGGAAATTAAAGAGTTTATCATCAAGTTTTGAATTAATGCCTCGAGTACCACCACCACAACCACTATCGGTACTGCCACCTGGCGCCACAAAGCCGTCATTTGGTGGAAGAAACACACTTACCGATTGGAGTGGGCACGAAACATTTGTTCTTCTAGAAGCATGGGGACAACGGTTTCTTCAACGTGGAAGAAAAAGTTTAAGGTCAGAAGAATGGCAAGAAGTTGCACAAAAAGTTTAACAAGAATCAAAAACCGAAAGAACCGATACTCAATGTAGAAACCGTTTAGACACATTGAAGAAAAAATACAAAAAGGAAAAAGCTTTATTACAAACCGTAAAACCCGCAAAAACCACAAAAACAAGATGGGTTTATTTCAAGAAAATGGATACTTTAATGTCGCCAACACCCCAACAATCGGGTTTGTCATGTGGGGTTGATTCGGGTGAGTATGTTTTCATGAATCCAAGAGTGTACGTTGACCGGTCAAACGGGCTGGATGAAATGAGGGATAGCCCGGGTAACACCGATTCTCAAGAGGGCGATGAAGATGATGATTCTGATTTGTTTCCATCAAAAAAGTCAAAAGTCAAAGGAGAAAAAGTCAACAATGGTTCATTTCGTTTACTTGCAGAATCCATTAACAAGTTTAGTGATATATATGAAAAGATTGAAAACAGTAAACGAAAACAAATGCTTGAACTTGAGAAAATGAGGATGGATTTTCATAAAGAATTGGAATTGCAAAAAAAGCAGATTCTTGAACGAGCACGAGATGAGATTGCAAAAATCAGAAGAGCTGATCATGAAGAGAATGAATCTGCAGAGAACATCAGTGGGTAAAACGGTAAAATTGTCTCGTTTTGACTAAGATTTAATTCTTTATGAAATTTAGTGTTGGCTTTTCCTGTTGTTGTATAATGTACGGGTTGCAACTCCCTTTTGGTTATTTTTTAGTTTTGAGGCAATAATTAGAAGTAGTTTTAAGTTGCTTATTCTTGTAACATTCAGATAATTTGCTAAGTAAATTCCTGATTCTCATAACTTAATGTCACAAATATCTATCCAAACATCCTTATGTGACAAACTATAGAGCCATTTTTGAAAATTTATGGCTAAATTGCTTCTGAAAACTAGCCAAATTCAATTAAATAGATGAAAAAGTGTATTGCTTTGTACTAAATCTTCTACTTCATTTTCTTACCGATAAAATGATTGACATTTGGAATCCACTAATTATCTTTTCCAGTCTTGATATTTTGATTTTAATACTTGTATTGATTAAATGAGTAGAAAGATAAATATGAAAATTTAATAGTATCATATCCCTAAATTGATTTATGTACAAACACAAGAAGTACGAGTGAAGGCAAATGTGATTCGGTGGTCTTATTTTAAATCTTTAAAATGAATCATTTCCGATTTGCAAGACTATTGCAACAAGTTTGAACTTAACAAAGTGATTATCGATCAAATTTTAGTTTAATAAATGACGTGATCGCTAATTAATCAAAATCAGTAATTCTCTTGTACAGGTTAGGTTGAAATATTTATGTCCGTTTTTAAAATTACATAAATAAATAATCTAAATTTATTAAATATAAATATAATTAGTTTTATGTAATTGAGTAGCAAAAAGTCAGGATGGCCGAGTGGTCTAAGGCGCCAGACTCAAGTTCTGGTCTTCGAGAGAGGGCGTGGGTTCAAATCCCACTTCTGACAGTATATTTTTTTTAATTTTGTTAAAATGTTTGAGAACACTGTAGGTGACAATTATCTAATAAAATACATTACGTTATACAGTAGTTTTTTTTTTTAAATGAATTGATTAATGCTCAGATAAATGAATCTCGGACACAGATGAATGCTCTTGGTTATTTTGTTTCCATTGGTAAGGGCCTGAGACCTTTGATCATGGTATTGGATGCCTTTTTTTCCCAGGAGTAAACTGAAGCTGTCCCCTTTTGTTGCATCAACTACTTGTATAATGTACAATTCAACATTATTACATGCAATAATCACTTGTACATTTGATTGTTGAAATGGATGGATGGATTGGTAGATTTTGTCAGTGGTATGTTCAATGAAATGGGACCCAAGCTTCATAAAATTAGCAATTGGTCAGTTTGCTTGTTTGAAGCACATGGTTAGACTGTTCTTTGGACCATTCTTGTGTTAATTTGCAAGGTAACACCCAACATAATCTAAAGCCCTTCAAACAAGATTCTAAGAGACATATTAGTGGTATCATCTAGACGATTAATCTCAGTTTTCCTCTTAAATCTACTTGAAACACTCTGGATTTGCCCGATTAAAAGACTACTTGTTAATAAGACAATTAAGAGCACTTGTCAAACTAATTGTAGTGACATTTTATGGGTATGCAACCTAGAGACAAAACCACAAAACTGAAATACCTAAAGAACTAAAGTGGTACTAGTATGCTTGGTATGTTACATTTCAATACCAATCTAGTTCGATTCAAACCAAACTTCCTTTTCCTTTTACTTTAAATAAACGAGTTGTTTGGTTGAAAAATTATATATTTGAATCAATAGCACAAAGTTGAAGTCTTGTTCGTGACTGAACCGATTCGAGGCTATTAATATCGAATTGGTATTATTAAGGCTGGGTTTATGTTCGAAGCTATTAACATTCTCAATTTTTCAATAATAGAACGACATGGTCGGATTTTGTTTTTTGAACATTCCTAATTATACATACATTAAAAACAAATAAATCTCAAATACAATTCATACAAATTGTGGTAATTATGGATCTATGTCTCAACTATTAATAATCTATATCCTTATCTCATGTCTAGTCTTGACTACCTTTTTCAAGTTCTTTTGTTTTGTTCTCTATAAAAGATGGTCTTCCTTACAACTACGTAAGTACAACAATCTATTCATTTTCCTCAAAGTTTTCGTATAATTGCTACGTTTGTTTACTTAGCGGTTGGAATTACAAAATAGCGTTGTGTTTTTTACATTGTGTTTATTGTGCGAAATTTTAATTGTTGAATGAAAATTTTAATTTATTGTATATAAAAGGGTATTCCTGTCATAATGGGTTCATCTGGGGTGGTCGAACTTTAATCGTGTTGTACGTAAATGTTACCCGGGGGGGATCGAACACGTGACCACTAAGCCACAACCTGATGGTTTTTAACGATAATTTTGCTTTTTTTCTTGTATGCCAATTTAAAAATATAGGACAATTTTAACTCGTTTACTTATAAATTAATAAATTTTGATTATGATAACATCGATCAAATACAAAATCTACTCTACTACTATAATAAATCAAAGCCTATATAGCCACTTGTCACTTTTTTAGCCAACCAAAATACACGTGTCAGCCTCTCCTTTCCTTCAAAGTTTATTTTCCCGCCAAGTATATCACCTCCGTAAACATAGAACCAATTCCCTTTAAACATGGAAATAATTTAATTTAATAATAGACGGATTCAATAAACTTCCTGATTTACGTTTACAATTTTGATTTCAAAATCCCAACAATCAATCTATCCTCTCACAGATTATATATCAAAATTCTTCTTGCATTTAAAGTTCTTTTTACATTAAACAAATGTTCACCAATCCCTCTTCTGTTTAATCTATAAATTAAGAGTTAAATTAAATAAATCTCATTCAATAAGAGAATAAGAGAGTTTTAAATATTTCTAATATAATTTATTAATTGAATCAAGATAATTGTTTTATATCAAGTTTAATGTTATCATGATGTTCATATATGGATCATAGTTTTGGGACAAAGTATTAGTTTTGTGCCAAACACGATATCAATCTAAAAATTTATTTTTAAGACTAACAAAAGTTGTAAAATAGTTGCAGGTTTTGTAGTGTTCCAAACTAAATGGACAAAGAAGTTTTGGCGGGTTGATTTTAAATCACTTGAAATTTAGAGAAAAAGAATATAATCTAAAAAGATTACATGTTTGACCTCGAAAGTTAAACTTAAGTTTTTTTAAGTAAAGATTACTTTCATTGATCATGGTTGAAACGATTATTTTGTAGGCATATTGTGATGTGTTAACCTGGAAACATTTATTTATCCATTTTTAATAAATTGAATATGTGATCTATGATGACAAATTATATAATAGGTTGAATGCATTAAAATTATATTTTGGGCCCCTTAAAGCTTTTTTTTTGTTTGACCCGATGTTGTAATTTTCTTCAAATCAAGAAATGTCATGTATACTTAAGGGTTAATGGATGATCGCGGTGCAAATATGATTTGGAAATTATTGTGATTACATACCGAAAATTAAAGGAATTAGGTATGACATTTATGAAATTCTTCATTATTATAATTAACTCATATTTTGGGTACAAGTCTTATATGCGTGTACGCTAAAAATTACATTATTTTAGTGTCAAAATACATCTTTTTGGAATATGCACTTTAAGAATTACACTATTTTAGTGTCTAAATGATATCTATTTACCACCGTGAATTTTACGGGTTATAACATATTATTATATAGTCAAAAATTAATACTACATCTGTATCACAATAATTGATACATGGGATTTTCTAATGTGTAACCCAGAAGCACATCATAATAATTTTAAATGTCTTTTATGCCCTTGAATTTAATTCATCAGAAACCTTCATTTTCAATTATGATAATGGTAAAATTGGTATAACACAAAATATTAATGACTCACAAATATTATTTTACTCTAATTAAGTAAATTTTGGTTTATTAAATGATCGTTATATTATGTCCATGGGGCACGTATTAGCAAAACCCTTGATTCATTATGAATATCACGGGTTTTTAAGCAAAAGAATATAATGAGATTAAGATAAATTAAAATGGATCATTAGTGGATGACGAGTCTCATTCCTTTTTAATAAATTGATGTTTACGATGTCTATAAGCAAAAGTAAGAATAAAATGGTAATTTCACTATATTAAAATGGATTGTAAGTAGATGATGAATCTCACTTCTTTTACTATATAAGATAAATTTTAAAGTGTATCACTTATATGAAACTGTAAAAAAATAGAAAGTGTATGACCTATTGGCTATTGTGATAAGTAGGTAGTACTATATTAATAAGAGTAAAGAACAATCATTATCCAAGGTTGGTCTCTATTTAATGGAGCCACTTTTCACATTGACAATTATATGCAGTAGTATCTATAGTAATGAGCATAAAATGTTTAAAAACATTAATAAAAGTTAGGTATATAATCTAACAAATAAAAAAACAAATGTTTAGTAAACACTATTTTCTAATCATTTATTTTATGTTTTAATATGTTGTATTTGTTATTATACATTTATAGTTCTATTATTCCATAATCATATATATTCACGTTTATAACATTATTGTGACACAATTCAATTCCATATTGATGATAAATTAGATTAATTGGATGGTTAGTGGAGAATGGATCCCATAATTTTTAAATAAAGTAAGGTTAATGATATTTAAAAGTAAAAAAGTATGGTAAATTAGTCATTTCACTTTATTAAAGTAGGTAGTTAGTGGGTGTGGGGCCCACTACTTTTTACCAAATAAGGTAAAATTTCAAAGTGTATCACTTATTTCGATACACCCAAATATGGAAAGTGTATCACTTATTTTAAATCAGAGGAAATACATAATTTATTATCGAATATTTTATAATCACATATATAAGAATCATATTTCTATTATATAAAGTAACATTTAGCAAAATTACGACATCCCGTGATTTTTCACGGGTCATAAACTAGTTTATATAATAAACAAAAATGTAGACCAAAGTAGAATCTTCTAATTTCTAAATCACCTTATTACATGAATATAATAATATAATTTGTGTAGTAACATCTAAAACAAATTCTTCACTAAAAAAAATAAAAAAGTGACCAAAATGAACCGTGAAACATCGGTAAATTTTGATAACGAAGGAACGAACAATTTTTCCTTAGATGGTTAATTTAGAGTGGTTTTTATACTTTTCAAAAAAGTTTCTTTTGATTATTCTACTTCTTTTTTTATATTTGGTAAGTTTATTGTACCACACATGTTAGGCTGCCCGTAACGCATGACCCGGCGACCGGTCGCGACCTGCCACCTCCGCCCTGCGACGCGTCGCCCCCGTTACGCCCTCTCCTCCCCGACGCGTCGAGCCTCACCAACGGTCGACTATTCGACCGTTCCCAGTCGACCGTTCAACGGCTCCCTCTCCCTCCAACGGCTATTTTCTTTAAACCAACAACCCATTTTTTTACCTTATAAATACGCAATTCTTTTACCAAATAATTCACAACTCTCATTTCTTTCTCCACTCAAACACACACTCAAATCTCTCAATCACCCTCTCTAAAAATGTCTTCATCCAAGAACAAAGGAAAGGCTACAAAATCTCGACGCGGAGCACCCTCTACTACACCCTCTCAATCACCATCGATCAACTTTCGACCACCCGGTTTCGTACACCAAACAAGTCACCAAATCCCACAGGGTTATCAAAATAATCCATTTGCTCCCCCCTACTTCCCACAACCATACCGACCACAACAACAACCACCACAATATCAACAAGTACCACAACAAGGTTATCAAAATTATTTTGGTGGGGACCAATACGACCACCAAAATTTTGATCCTTTCGCCGGGCTCGACCAATACGACTACCAACCACGAACACAAAGTGGTTCCCCCGCCACTCCAGCCGCGCCCCTCGACGTCGAGTCTTCCGAGTCGTCCGACGAGCCCGAGCCCGTTGTAGCGCCAAAAAAGGTACCAAAAAGGCGTCAACCACCGACAAAGGGGGTGACCGGCGGAAGCGCGTCATGGACGAAGCTTGAAGAGATAGGCTTATGCAAGGCTTGGATCGACACTTCCGAAAATGTCATCAAGTCGAACTCCAGGGCTAAATGTGGATTTTGGCAGGATGTGTTAGTTCGCTTTGCGAGCGAAATGGGTGGGACGAACCGAACATACGACTCCCTCAATTGCAAGTGGAAGAGTAGGCTTCGTCCTAAAATTACAAACTTTTGTGCGATCTATGACAACCTCGTACAAAGAAACCCAAGTGGGGCGGACGACCAAATTTTGTACGAGCATGCTTGTGGTGAATTTAGTGCTCAACATGCAGGGGAGTTCACAGAGGTGGAGTGCTGGAAAATTTTGAAGGACCATCCAAAGTGGAAGGAAGTTGAATACCCAAAACAGTTGGCGATGTTCGCGAAGGTTAGGGGGAAAAAATCAAGGACTTCGTCATCATGCGCTGCGCAAGGTTCAGGGGTTGGTCCAGAAGAGGAGGATCAATATGATGAAGAAGTGGAAGTTGCACCCCCTCGACCAATGGGGCGGGACAAGGCGAAGAAGAAAGCAGCGGCATCGTCATCAGCTGCTCAAAGTTCAGATTACGGTGCCCCCCCCGCCATCATCGGCTCAGGAATTAGTCGGGCATTGGAAAGAGGCCACGGACGAATTTTTTGACTTCCGCAAAGCGAACATATCTGATTTCATGGAGATACAAAAAGATACCCAAGAGCTCAAGCACATGGAATTCTACAATTCGTCCCATGATCACCTCACCGGCAGAAATCTTGAGTGGGTTTTGGCAAAGAAGGCGAAAATCAGGGCCAAATATAATTTGGACTGATAGTTTTTTTTTAGTATTTATTGTAATGTTATTTTTATTTATGTTTTTTTTAATTATTAATGTAATGTTTTTTTTTTATAATTAATGTATTTGTTTTTAATTTAAATTAAAAAAAAAATTTCCGAACGGTCACCCATTACGGGCATTTGGTCGCTGTCTGGTCGTGTGTTTGATCAGGAGAGAGAAAGCTGATGTGGCGCAGATGTGGCAGGGGTGACCAAACTGCGAACGGTCGTGCATTACGCACAGTCTTAATATCAATCGATTACCATTATTTAAGATTCTTTGCACAAATTACAATAATCAAATTCATTTTTTTACAAAGTATTATAATCAAATTGAATTTTTGCAAAATGTATTAATCTGACTAATAATGATCACATCATCATCTTTTTATTGGTTAATATATATATATACGGTTGCTAATAATTTGAAAAAACAATTTTTATAAGTGCAGTGACCTAAATATATAATATAACGAGCAATATTGTGCTCGCGCTTTGTAGCGGGATTTTAAAACGTTCATTTTCTTAAACAAAAATTAATATCCAATTTGTTGCGGATATGATTCTTTTTATTTCGTATTTATGAGAATTATTCTCTGATATAATAATAACAATATCAAGAATAAAATACAAAATTTTATTATGATTATTGATAAACTACTCTCTCAGTCCCACAAAAAAGTTCTCACTTCTCTTCTAAATTTTGTCCCACAAAAAATTCTCATTTCTCAAATGTAAGGGGTACACTTAATAAAATAATATTATTACCAATGATTTCACCAATAAAATACTTTCTCTTTCTAATCTAACCTTATACTAGTATATTAATTAAAAGTATTACCAAGTACCCTACCACTAACTTTCTCATAAAAGCATGTGCCCAAGAGAAATGAGAACTTTTTTATGAGAAGGAGGGAGTATTATTTAAAACTAACTCGAGTAATAAGCACTTAATATTATTGCATATTACATATTTTAAATTAATATAAAGGCAAATGGATTTGATTTTAATCGCATATACTAATAATTTCCTTTTGAAGTTTTTAAGAACAAATTTTATGAAGTTGTTTTGTTTTTTCTTATTAGTAACTATTAAAAAATTAAGAGCGAAGAAAAGTACGAATTTTCTTACAACATATAAATTTACATATTTATTTTAGTTTTATACTTCCTCCGTATCAAAATAAGTGACACAAATTGGCTTACACGTTTTTTGAGGTAAAAGATTAAAGTAGAGGTTAAAACATATTAAAGTACATAATTAGTGGAGAATGGGTCCCATTTTTCTTGAATAAAGTGATATTAATGAGTTTTAAAAGTAAAAGTAAGGGTATAAGGGTAATTTCATTTTATTAAAGTGGATAGTTAGTGGGTATGAGTCCCAATTTTTTACCAAATAAGGAAAGTTTTGAAAGTGTGTCACTTATTTTGATACACCCCAAAATAGAAAGTGTGTCACTTATTTTGATACGGAGGAAGTATTAAAAAATGTATAAAATTAAAAAATAAAACTTATAAAGATGGGGTAAGTACTAGGGGTGAGCATAACAGGGTACCCGCCGGTTCCGACCGGAACCGAAACCGGAATTGGAACCGCAGGTTCCTGGAATATAGGAACCGGATTTGGAACCTGGAAGACAGGTTCCTAAATTTTCGGAACCGGAACCAGATCCACCGGTTCCAGGGCAGGTTCCGGTTACCCTGTCTCTAAATTCATAAACATTTAACTATTACTAAATAAATAAATAAGACAATAAATTACACAAACTAACGATTACAAATGTCATTTAGCGAGTTTAAATATGGTTTAAGGATTACTAACTAAATATTACAAATATCACATACGAGAGAGGCGGAGGTCGGAGAATGGCGGCGGTTGTGCAGCTATGGTCGAGAGAGGCGGAGAGGTAAGTACGAGAGCAGAAGTGGCGACTGGCGAGATAAAATGAAACCCTAAGTGACTAATTCTAATTTCTAACTCATGTAAATGGTAAATAGGGATAATTTTAGAGCCCCAATTTCTGGCCCAATAAGTGATAAAACAGCCCATATAATTTGGACAGTTAAAAATACAGCTATAGTCTGATATATTTGAGTAAAATCATTTATTTTAATGTATTTTATATTATATATTATATATTTAATAAATATATACAGGGTATCCGCCGGTTCCAGGTTCTTTAATTTTGAGAACCGGAACCGGAACCTCTTAGGCCGGTTCCCTGATTTTAGGAACCAGAACCGGAACCTCCTAGCAGGTTCCGGATCCGGAACCTCCGGTTCCCAAGTGTAACGACCCGCGATTTGTAAATAAATAAAATAAATAAAAATATGATAATTATGGATAAATCATATTAAAACCGTAGGAATTGGTTTCGTGTCGTTTGGAGTCCGTATGAGAAAGTTATGGGCGAAACCGGGTTGAAACCTAGACCGAAAAGTGCAGCCCTGCTGCAAAGGGAGGCTCGCGGCGCGAGCCTGACGCGAGCGAAACGCGAGGTTGAGCAGAGGGACCAGAGCTGAAACGCGAGAAAGTCGCGTCGACTTCGCGTCGACTTCGCGGCGCGAGCCAGGCGCGAGCTGGGCGCGAAGTCTGGTATAAAGCGGCGACCAGCGGGAAGACCCGCGTCCTTTCGCGGCGCGAGCTCGGCGCGAGCGGGGCGCGAGCCCTTCCGACCAGTGCATTAAATTGGGTTTTTCAGCCATAAATGCATTTCCAAAAACCCTAGTTTTCTCTCTTCAAGTGTGTGAACGTTTTTGAGTGAAAAGCATCGTTTGGAGCCGAATTCTTGGTCAAATCTCGTGATTCTTCACTCCTAGTGGAAGATTAAAGGTATATCTTCAATCCTTTGTAGTTGTAGCTTTAGATCTATGGATTTAGAAGCTTGGGGTTGAAACCCTAGTTCTTGGGGTATGAGATATGGTGATATAAATGGTGTATACACTTAATAGATGGTATATTAACAAGGAAAACAAGTGTATGATTTCGATTTGTAAGAATCTTAAGGGTTGGTTAAACCTAGGGTTTGGTAAATCACCATAATTGGGGGAAATGGATTGATGGGTGTTATCTAGAGGTAGATGAACCCATTATTAGTAGATTGTGATGTTGAATTTTGTATGATCATTGTGTTAGGCTTTCGGTGACATTTTGGAAAGTCGGTGAAATTGTGAAGCAAGAGTGTTGGTGTCAAGAACACGGTTGGAGCATCTTTATTGCTAAGGTGAGTACGTGTGGACTTTACTGAGTACATAGCCTATGAAATACATTTCTATTACTTGTGTTATGGTCTACTTGCTTTATTGTGTAGACTAGTAGTTGATAGTTAGTTATACCGATGATAGTATTGAACTAACTTGTTTGATGATAGACGTGATAGCCGAGAGCTAGATTGACATGACCATCGAGTTATGATATGGTGAGATGATGTGATGATTCGGGGGATCCCCGGTCATGAGGTATGGAATGGGGAGCATTTGGGCGGATCCCCATCGGCCCATTCCATGATAGTAGTCTTGCTAACTGGAAGTAGTCCGGCGAGCAAGGCAGGTATTGGTAGATTGGGCGATTCCCTCTTGCCTTTACCTTGAAGCTTGTTAATGCGGGGGATCCCCGGTTAATAAGTTAATGTGGTTCTAGTTGGTTGGGGATGTCTCGACAACTAGGTATGGTTGCTAGGAAAGCAAGGTATTAGAGTCACAATAGGGTGACTAGATAGATGGGTGATTGCTTACGTGTTTGTTGTTTGTCGTTCGGTTATTATTATTAACTTTGGGGTCTAAACCCATATAGCTCACGAGACGTTTTTGTCTCACGTACTCCTTGTTTGTTTTGCTATGTACTCAGGTTCGGGATCGAAGGTTTAGGTACGCATGGATAGAGATGCGGGACCTAGAATAGAAGAACACTAGATTGGATTTAGTCTTAGCTTGGTGATGATCTATTTTGTAACACCTACTTTTATACTCTGATTTCATACGAAGGTTTTTGTAAATCTAAATTGGGGATGTTCTTCTATTTATAAAAATGTTTTATTTTGGCCAGTATTTGGCATTAAATTTGAGGTGTTACAACTTGGTATCAGAGCTATAGTTTAAGTGAATTAGGTTGGATGACCATCCTAGTCTTAGACTGTAGCATTAGGAATATAATATTCCTTGAGATCATAGGTTGACCTTGAGACTTTATATTAAGTTTAGGGTTGAACCTAGGGGACCGATGAAATTTGTTATGATTATGGATATTGAGCCCTATGAGACTAATGGGTTGTACACAAGGTACTAAATGTTTAATGTCTTTCGTATAGTCTTGATCGAAAGAAATGGTGAACACTCGTAGAAGTGGGAAAGCCCCGGAGAACCGGGAGGAGGAAGTACCTCCTGTTGAGAGGGTGGTTGAGCAAGAAAGTCAACCGTCGATGCATCGAGTTGATGAATCGGAGGTCGGAGCTAATAGAACTCCGGTGACAATGGCGGATCTCCAAACTATTATCGACCAAATCAAGGGAACGGTGGCCGAGGAAGTGCACCGGATTATTGGAGACCGTGAGAGGTCGGGTGGAGACCGTGAATCCGAAGCTAAATCGGAAGAGAGAACCGGGGGTAGTGGCACCGAGGAGGGAAAGTCCTCCACGGGTGGCCAAAGTGATGCCAGGGCTAGGCCCGTTGTGAAAGAAGGTTGTTCGTTTAAATCCTTCATGGCTTGTAAGCCAAATGTGTATACGGGTAGTTCGGACCCGAAAGTAACGATGAGGTGGATCCGGGAAACCGAGAGGGTGATCGGTAGTAGTAAATGTAAGGATGCCGATATGGTGACGTATGCGTCACAATTGTTAAAAGAGGATGCGATGGTTTGGTGGGACATCGTGTATGAGACCCTAGGGAAGGAGGTGGTTGAAAGGATGTCGTGGGATGAGTTCACCACGAGATTGAAAAAGAAATTTTGTCCCGAAAGGGATTTGGAGAAAATGCACGAGAAGTTCGTGACCCTCAAAAAGGGTGATATGTCAATCGAAGAATACTCTAGGGAGTTCACGGGATTACTCCCGTTTGTTGCTAGAACCTACTCGGATGAGAGGTTGAGGGTGGTCCGGTATGCTAGTGGGTTACCGTGGGACTACCAATTGGAAGTGAAGAGGGCGGTTTCACTTGATGAAGCTATTAGTGCCGCCCGGAGTGTTGAGGAGGTAAATGAGGCACGTGTTGCCGAAAGGGCCCATGTGGGCGAGAAGAGAAAAGCCGAGAGTGGCTCGGGTAATTATAAGAAGGGGAAGTTCACTTCGAGCTTCTCTAAGCAAGGTAGTGTTGGTACGTGTAAGAAGTGCGGGAAGACTCATGCCGGCGTGTGCCGAGGGGAGTCGAAGAATTGTTACAATTGTGGGAAGCCGGGGCATATGGCCCGAGAATGCAAGTCTAAATCTTTGGCCGAGATCGAGTGTTTCTCGTGCCACGAGAAGGGGCACTATAGCAATGTGTGCCCAAAGAAGGGAATCGAGTCGATGGTGTCCACGGCTCAAAAGAAAGTGGAGCCGGCAAAAGTGAAGGGGCGATCCTTCCAACTCACTCGGGAGGAGGCGAAGGAGGCACACGATGTGGTGTCAGGTATTCTATTCATTAACTCCTTGCCAACTCATATTTTATTTGATTCGGGTTCCAATTATTCGTTTGTATCTTATGAATTTGGTTGTAAATTGAATGTACCGTCCGAGATGTTAGATGAGGTTTATGAGATAGAAGTAGCCGACGGGAAAACGTCTATGGTTGAATGTATTTATAGAAATTGTGAAATAGAAATAGACGGTAGAAAGTTTAAAGTGGATTTGTTGCCCATGGGAATTAGGGCGTTTGATGTGGTTATCGGTATGGATTGGTTGGGTATGCACCAAGCCAAGATTTTGTGTGGAAAGAAAATAGTGTCGATTAGGACACCCGAGAATGAGAAGGTGTATGTGTATGGGGAGAAACGACATCACATGCCTAATGTGATTACCGCCATTAAGGCGAGGAAAAGTATATCGAAAGGTTGTGCATCGTTTATTGCATATGTGTTAGATGGCCGAAAGGAAAAGAAGTCAATGGATAATGTCAAGATTATTCGGGATTTCCCCGAGGTATTTCCCGATGACTTGCCCGGTTTGCCACCGGAGAGACAAGTCGAGTTTAAAATTGATTTAGTGCCGGGGGCGACGCCGATTGCTCGTGCTCCATATCGTTTAGCTCCCACCGAGATGCGGGAATTGATGACTCAATTGCAAGATTTGTTAGATAAGGGTTTTATTCGTCCGAGTTCGTCACCGTGGGGCGCACCGGTGTTATTTGTCAAAAAGAAAGACGGTTCGATGAGAATGTGTATTGACTACCGAGAGTTGAACAAGGTAACTATTAAGAACCGTTACCCGTTGCCGAGAATTGACGACTTATTCGATCAATTGCAAGGTGCTAGTTATTTCTCGAAGATTGATTTGAGGTCGGGTTATCACCAAGTTCGGGTGAAGGAAGGCGACACCGAGAAGACGGCTTTTCGTACACGTTATGGTCATTATGAATTTCTAGTGATGCCGTTTGGTCTTACAAACGCACCGGCTATTTTTATGGATTTGATGAATCGGGTTTGTAAACCGTTCCTTGATAAGTTTTTGATCGTGTTCATTGACGACATTTTGATTTACTCGAAAACCGAAGAAGAACACGAAGGTCATTTGAGACTTGTTCTAGACGTGTTGAAACGGGAGAAGTTGTATGCAAAATTCTCGAAGTGTGAATTTTGGTTGCGGGAAGTGCAATTCTTAGGTCACGTGGTGACGCGTGATGGTATTAAGGTTGATCCGTCCAAGATTGAAGCGGTGTCAAATTGGGAGCCTCCGAGGACTCCTACCGAGGTTAGAAGTTTTCTTGGGCTAGCCGGTTATTACCGAAGATTTATACAAGACTTCTCGAGAATCGCGATTCCACTCACGAAGTTAACGAGAAAGAGTGAAAAGTTTGTGTGGGAAAAGAAGCAAGAAGAGGCGTTTAAGTTGTTAAAAGAAAAGTTATGTAACGCGCCGATCCTTACGTTACCGGATGGTATGGAGGATTTTGTGGTTTATAGTGATGCGTCGAATCAAGGGCTCGGTTGTGTGTTGATGCAAAGAGGTAAAGTGATCGCGTATGCTTCGCGACAATTGAAGAATGCGGAATTAAGGTACACGACACACGACTTGGAATTGGCAGCGATTATTTTTGCCTTGAAATTATGGAGGCATTATTTGTATGGTACACGGTGTACGTTGTACACGGATCATAAAAGTCTACAATACGTGTTTACTCAAAAAGATCTTAATATGCGACAAAGAAGGTGGATCGAGTTGATTGCCGATTATGATTGTGAGATTGTGTATCACGCGGGAAAGGCTAATGTAGTGGCCGACGCCTTGAGCCGAAAAGTTTATGAAAAACCGAACCGTGGAATTTTATCACATATAGAAGTCATCTCGAGTATTATCGAAAGGATCAAGAATGCCCAACGAGAAGTTATGGGAAGAGACGAGTTAAGACAAGAACGGTTAGGTAAGGACCAACATTTTCTTGAAAATGCACAAGGGTTGAAGACCGTAGGCGGTCGTATTTGGGTTCCTAAGCTCGGTGGTATCCGAAAAGAGTTGTTGTATGATGTGCACAAATCGAAGTATTCGATTCACCCGGGAAGTACAAAGACGTACCAAGATTTGAAACGGGTTTATTGGTGGCCCGGAATGAAGACGAGAGTGGCCAAGTACATCTCTAAGTGTGCCACGTGTGCACAAGTGAAAGCCGAGCATCAAGTACCGTATGGGGTAGCTCAATCATTGGTTGTGCCGGCCGGGAAGTGGGAAGATATAACTATGGATTTCATAGTGGGTTTACCGAAGACGAGTAGAGGTCACGATGCCATTTGGGTCATAGTTGACCGGTTGACCAAGAGTGCGTTATTTCTAGCAATTCGGGAAACATTTCCACTTGAGAAATTGGCTAAGTTGTATGTTGGCGAGGTGGTTCGACTCCACGGGGTTCCGCTATCGATTGTGTCCGATAGAGACGCGAGGTTCACCTCGAGATTTTGGCGGTCATTACAAGAAGAGTTGGGTACAAAGTTGCGGTTGAGCACGGCTTATCACCCGCAAACCGACGGTCAAAGTGAAAGAACAATTCAAACGGTTGAAGATATGTTGAGATCGTGTGTGTTAGATTTCGGTGGTAAATGGGATGAACATTTACCGTTAGTCGAATTCTCGTATAATAATAGTTATCACTCGACTATCAAGATGCCGCCTTATGAGGCGTTGTATGGAAGAAAATGTAGAACTCCATCTTGTTGGTTGGAAGCGGGAGAGACGAGACTCACGGGTCCCAAGATCGTGAGAGTGACAAATGAAAAGATCGGTATCATTCAAACCAACATGAAAGTCGCCCAAGATAGACAACGAAGTTATTCGGGTTTGAAGAAAAGACCATACGACATGGATGTCGGCGATATGGTCATGTTGAAAGTGTCACCTTGGAAAGGTGTAATGCGGTTTGGTAAGAAAGGAAAGTTAAGCCCAAGGTACGTTGGACCGTTTAAAATATTGAAACGGGTCGGGCTTCAAGCTTTTAAGTTGGAACTTCCACCCGAGCTTCAAGGTGTGCATGACACCTTTCACGTGAGTTATTTGAAGAAGTTTATCGGGGAAGTTGAGAATATTATTCCATTGCAAGAGTTGCGGGTTGACGGCCCGAATCGGTTGATTGAAGAGCCCGAAGCTATATTAGAGACGAAAACAAAGAAGCTTCGGAATAAGGAGATCGAGTTGGTATTGGTCAAGTGGAAGCATTCACTTGGGCCGAATTTGACTTGGGAAGTCAAGGACGAGATTCGGAAGAGGTACCCGGATTTCGTGAACTATGATGAGATTCCGAGGACGGAATCTTCTTAAGGGGTAGATAGTTGTAACGACCCGAAATTTGTAAATAAATAAAATAAATAAAAATATGATAATTATGGATAAATCATATTAAAACCGTAGGAATTGGTTTCGTGTCGTTTGGAGTCCGTATGAGAAAGTTATGGGCGAAACCGGGTTGAAACCTAGACCGAAAAGTGCAGCCCTGCTGCAAAGGGAGGCTCGCGGCGCGAGCCTGACGCGAGCGAAACGCGAGGTTGAGCAGAGGGACCAGAGCTGAAACGCGAGAAAGTCGCGTCGACTTCGCGTCGACTTCGCGACGCGAGCCAGGCGCGAGCTGGGCGCGAAGTCTGGTATAAAGCGGCGACCAGCGGGAAGACCCGCGTCCTTTCGCGGCGCGAGCTCGGCGCGAGCGGGGCGCGAGCCCTTCCGACCAGTGCATTAAATTGGGTTTTTCAGCCATAAATGCATTTCCAAAAACCCTAGTTTTCTCTCTTCAAGTGTGTGAACGTTTTTGAGTGAAAAGCATCGTTTGGAGCCGAATTCTTGGTCAAATCTCGTGATTCTTCACTCCTAGTGGAAGATTAAAGGTATATCTTCAATCCTTTGTAGTTGTAGCTTTAGATCTATGGATTTAGAAGCTTGGGGTTGAAACCCTAGTTCTTGGGGTATGAGATATGGTGATATAAATGGTGTATACACTTAATAGATGGTATATTAACAAGGAAAACAAGTGTATGATTTCGATTTGTAAGAATCTTAAGGGTTGGTTAAACCTAGGGTTTGGTAAATCACCATAATTGGGGGAAATGGATTGATGGGTGTTATCTAGAGGTAGATGAACCCATTATTAGTAGATTGTGATGTTGAATTTAGTATGATCATTGTGTTAGGCTTTCGGTGACATTTTGGAAAGTCGGTGAAATTGTGAAGCAAGAGTGTTGGTGTCAAGAACACGGTTGGAGCATCTTTATTGCTAAGGGAGTACGTGTGGACTTTACTGAGTACATAGCCTATGAAATACATTTCTATTACTTGTGTTATGGTCTACTTGCTTTATTGTGTAGACTAGTAGTTGATAGTTAGTTATACCGATGATAGTATTGAACTAACTTGTTTGATGATAGACGTGATAGCCGAGAGCTAGATTGACATGACCATCGAGTTATGATATGGTGAGATGATGTGATGATTCGGGGGATCCCCGGTCATGAGGTATGGAATGGGGAGCATTTGGGCGGATCCCCATCGGCCCATTCCATGATAGTAGTCTTGCTAACTGGAAGTAGTCCGGCGAGCAAGGCAGGTATTGGTAGATTGGGCGATTCCCTCTTGCCTTTACCTTGAAGCTTGTTAATGCGGGGGATCCCCGGTTAATAAGTTAATGTGGTTCTAGTTGGTTGGGGATGTCTCGACAACTAGGTATGGTTGCTAGGAAAGCAAGGTATTAGAGTCACAATAGGGTGACTAGATAGATGGGTGATTGCTTACGTGTTTGTTGTTTGTCGTTCGGTTATTATTATTAACTTTGGGGTCTAAACCCATGTAGCTCACGAGACGTTTTTGTCTCACGTACTCCTTGTTTGTTTTGCTATGTACTCAGGTTCGGGATCGAAGGTTTAGGTACGCATGGATAGAGATGCGGGACCTAGAATAGAAGAACACTAGATTGGATTTAGTCTTAGCTTGGTGATGATCTATTTTGTAACACCTACTTTTATACTCTGATTTCATACCAAGGTTTTTGTAAATCTAAATTGGGGATGTTCTTCTATTTATAAAAATGTTTTATTTTGGCCAGTATTTGGCATTAAATTTGAGGTGTTACAACTTGGTATCAGAGCTATAGTTTAAGTGAATTAGGTTGGATGACCATCCTAGTCTTAGACTGTAGCATTAGGAATATAAGATTCCTTGAGATCATAGGTTGACCTTGAGACTTTATATTAAGTTTAGGGTTGAACCTAGGGGACCGATGAAATTTGTTATGATTATGGATATTGAGCCCTATGAGACTAATGGGTTGTACACAAGGTACTAAATGTTTAATGTCTTTCGTATAGTCTTGATCGAAAGAAATGGTGAACACTCGTAGAAGTGGGAAAGCCCCGGAGAACCGGGAGGAGGAAGTACCTCCTGTTGAGAGGGTGGTTGAGCAAGAAAGTCAACCGTCGATGCATCGAGTTGATGAATCGGAGGTCGGAGCTAATAGAACTCCGGTGACAATGGCGGATCTCCAAACTATTATCGACCAAATCAAGGGAACGGTGGCCGAGGAAGTGCACCGGATTATTGGAGACCGTGAGAGGTCGGGTGGAGACCGTGAATCCGAAGCTAAATCGGAAGAGAGAACCGGGGCTAGTGGCACCGAGGAGGGAAAGTCCTCCACGGGTGGCCAAAGTGATGCTAGGGCTAGGCCCGTTGTGAAAGAAGGTTGTTCGTTTAAATCCTTCATGGCTTGTAAGCCAAATGTGTATACGGGTAGTTCGGACCCGAAAGTAACGATGAGGTGGATCCGGGAAACCGAGAGGGTGATTGGTAGTAGTAAATGTAAGGATGCCGATATGGTGACGTATGCGTCACAATTGTTAAAAGAGGATGCGATGGTTTGGTGGGACATCGTGTATGAGACCCTAGGGAAGGAGGTGGTTGAAAGGATGTCGTGGGATGAGTTCACCACGAGATTGAAAAAGAAATTTTGTCCCGAAAGGGATTTGGAGAAAATGCACGAGAAGTTCATGACCCTCAAAAAGGGTGATATGTCAATCGAAGAATACTCTAGGGAGTTCACGGGATTACTCCCGTTTGTTTCTAGAACCTACTCGGATGAGAGGTTGAGGGTGGTCCGGTATGCTAGTGGGTTACCGTGGGACTACCAATTGGAAGTGAAGAGGGCGGTTTCACTTGATGAAGCTATTAGTGCCGCCCGGAGTGTTGAGGAGGTAAATGAGGCACGTGTTGCCGAAAGGGCCCATGTGGGCGAGAAGAGAAAAGCCGAGAGTGGCTCGGGTAATTATAAGAAGGGGAAGTTCACTTCGAGCTTCTCTAAGCAAGGTAGTGTTGGTACGTGTAAGAAGTGCGGGAAGACTCATGCCGGCGTGTGCCGAGGGGAGTCGAAGAATTGTTACAATTGTGGGAAGCCGGGGCATATGGCCCGAGAATGCAAGTCTAAATCTTTGGCCGAGATCGAGTGTTTCTCGTGCCACGAGAAGGGGCACTATAGCAATGTGTGCCCAAAGAAGGGAATCGAGTCGATGGTGTCCACGGCTCAAAAGAAAGTGGAGCCGGCAAAAGTGAAGGGGCGATCCTTCCAACTCACTCGGGAGGAGGCGAAGGAGGCACACGATGTGGTGTCAGGTATTCTATTCATTAACTCCTTGCCAACTCATATTTTATTTGATTCGGGTTCCAATTATTCGTTTGTATCTTATGAATTTGGTTGTAAATTGAATGTACCGTCCGAGATGTTAGATGAGGTTTATGAGATAGAAGTAGCCGACGGGAAAACGTCTATGGTTGAATGTATTTATAGAAATTGTGAAATAGAAATAGACGGTAGAAAGTTTAAAGTGGATTTGTTGCCCATGGGAATTAGGGCGTTTGATGTGGTTATCGGTATGGATTGGTTGGGTATGCACCAAGCCAAGATTTTGTGTGGAAAGAAAATAGTGTCGATTAGGACACCCGAGAATGAGAAGGTGTATGTGTATGGGGAGAAACGACATCACATGCCTAATGTGATTACCGCCATTAAGGCGAGGAAAAGTATATCGAAAGGTTGTGCATCGTTTATTGCATATGTGTTAGATGGCCGAAAGGAAAAGAAGTCAATGGATAATGTCAAGATTATTCGGGATTTCCCCGAGGTATTTCCCGATGACTTGCCCGGTTTGCCACCGGAGAGACAAGTCGAGTTTAAAATTGATTTAGTGCCGGGGGCGACGCCGATTGCTCGTGCTCCATATCGTTTAGCTCCCACCGAGATGCGGGAATTGATGACTCAATTGCAAGATTTGTTAGATAAGGGTTTTATTCGTCCGAGTTCGTCACCATGGGGCGCACCGGTGTTATTTGTCAAAAAGAAAGACGGTTCGATGAGAATGTGTATTGACTACCGAGAGTTGAACAAGGTAACTATTAAGAACCGTTACCCGTTGCCGAGAATTGACGACTTATTCGATCAATTGCAAGGTGCTAGTTATTTCTCGAAGATTGATTTGAGGTCGGGTTATCACCAAGTTCGGGTGAAGGAAGGCGACACCGAGAAGACGGCTTTTCGTACACGTTATGGTCATTATGAATTTCTAGTGATGCCGTTTGGTCTTACAAACGCACCGGCTATTTTTATGGATTTGATGAATCGGGTTTGTAAACCGTTCCTTGATAAGTTTTTGATCGTGTTCATTGACGACATTTTGATTTACTCGAAAACCGAAGAAGAACACGAAGGTCATTTGAGACTTGTTCTAGACGTGTTGAAACGGGAGAAGTTGTATGCAAAATTCTCGAAGTGTGAATTTTGGTTGCGGGAAGTGCAATTCTTAGGTCACGTGGTGACGCGTGATGGTATTAAGGTTGATCCGTCCAAGATTGAAGCGGTGTCAAATTGGGAGCCTCCGAGGACTCCTACCGAGGTTAGAAGTTTTCTTGGGCTAGCCGGTTATTACCGAAGATTTATACAAGACTTCTCGAGAATCGCGATTCCACTCACGAAGTTAACGAGAAAGAGTGAAAAGTTTGTGTGGGAAAAGAAGCAAGAAGAGGCGTTTAAGTTGTTAAAAGAAAAGTTATGTAACGCGCCGATCCTTACGTTACCGGATGGTATGGAGGATTTTGTGGTTTATAGTGATGCGTCGAATCAAGGGCTCGGTTGTGTGTTGATGCAAAGAGGTAAAGTGATCGCGTATGCTTCGCGACAATTGAAGAATGCGGAATTAAGGTACACGACACACGACTTGGAATTGGCGGCGATTATTTTTGCCTTGAAATTATGGAGGCATTATTTGTATGGTACACGGTGTACGTTGTACACGGATCATAAAAGTCTACAATACGTGTTTACTCAAAAAGATCTTAATATGCGACAAAGAAGGTGGATCGAGTTGATTGCCAATTATGATTGTGAGATTGTGTATCACGCGGGAAAGGCTAATGTAGTGGCCGACGCCTTGAGCCGAAAAGTTTATGAAAAACCGAACTGGGGAATTTTATCACGTATAGAAGTCATCTCGAGTATTATCGAAAGGATCAAGAATGCCCAACGAGAAGTTATGGGAAGAGACGAGTTAAGACAAGAACGGTTAGGTAAGGACCAACATTTTCTTGAAAATGCACAAGGGTTGAAGACCGTAGGCGGTCGTATTTGGGTTCCTAAGCTCGGTCGTATCCGAAAAGAGTTGTTGTATGATGTGCACAAATCGAAGTATTCGATTCACCCGGGAAGTACAAAGACGTACCAAGATTTGAAACGGGTTTATTGGTGGCCCGGAATGAAGACGAGAGTGGCCAAGTACATCTCTAAGTGTGCCACGTGTGCACAAGTGAAAGCCGAGCATCAAGTACCGTATGGGGTAGCTCAATCATTGGTTGTGCCGGCCGGGAAGTGGGAAGATATAACTATGGATTTCATAGTGGGTTTACCGAAGACGAGTAGAGGTCACGATGCCATTTGGGTCATAGTTGACCGGTTGACCAAGAGTGCGTTATTTCTAGCAATTCGGGAAACATTGCCACTTGAGAAATTGGCTAAGTTGTATGTTGACGAGGTGGTTCGACTCCACGGGGTTCCGCTATCGATTGTGTCCGATAGAGACGCGAGGTTCACCTCGAGATTTTGGCGGTCATTACAAGAAGAGTTGGGTACAAAGTTGCGGTTGAGCACGGCTTATCACCCGCAAACCGACGGTCAAAGTGAAAGAACAATTCAAACGGTTGAAGATATGTTGAGATCGTGTGTGTTAGATTCCGGTGGTAAATGGGATGAACATTTACCGTTAGTCGAATTCTCGTATAATAATAGTTATCACTCGACTATCAAGATGCCGCCTTATGAGGCGTTGTATGGAAGAAAATGTAGAACTCCATCTTGTTGGTTGGAAGCGGGAGAGACGAGACTCACGGGTCCCGAGATCGTGAGAGTGACAAATGAAAAGATCGGTATCATTCAAACCAACATGAAAGTCGCCCAAGATAGACAACGAAGTTATTCGGGTTTGAAGAAAAGACCATACGACATGGATGTCGGCGATATGGTCATGTTGAAAGTGTCACCTTGGAAAGGTGTAATGCGGTTTGGTAAGAAAGGAAAGTTAAGCCCAAGGTACGTTGGACCGTTTAAAATATTGAAACGGGTCGGGCTTCAAGCTTTTAAGTTGGAACTTCCACCCGAGCTTCAAGGTGTGCATGACACCTTTCACGTGAGTTATTTGAAGAAGTTTATCGGGGAAGTTGAGAATATTATTCCATTGCAAGAGTTGCGGGTTGACGGCCCGAATCGGTTGATTGAAGAGCCCGAAGCTATATTAGAGACGAAAACAAAGAAGCTTCGGAATAAGGAGATCGAGTTGGTATTGGTCAAGTGGAAGCATTCACTTGGGCCGAATTTGACTTGGGAAGTCAAGGACGAGATTCGGAAGAGGTACCCGGATTTCGTGAACTATGATGAGATTCCGAGGACGGAATCTTCTTAAGGGGTAGATAGTTGTAACGACCCGAAATTTGTAAATAAATAAAATAAATAAAAATATGATAATTATGGATAAATCATATTAAAACCGTAGGAATTGGTTTCGTGTCGTTTGGAGTCCGTATGAGAAAGTTATGGGCGAAACCGGGTTGAAACCTAGACCGAAAAGTGCAGCCCTGCTGCAAAGGGAGGCTCGCGGCGCGAGCCTGACGCGAGCGAAACGCGAGGTTGAGCAGAGGGACCAGAGCTGAAACGCGAGAAAGTCGCGTCGACTTCGCGTCGACTTCGCGACGCGAGCCAGGCGCGAGCTGGGCGCGAAGTCTGGTATAAAGCGGCGACCAGCGGGAAGACCCGCGTCCTTTCGCGGCGCGAGCTCGGCGCGAGCGGGGCGCGAGCCCTTCCGACCAGTGCATTAAATTGGGTTTTTCAGCCATAAATGCATTTCCAAAAACCCTAGTTTTCTCTCTTCAAGTGTGTGAACGTTTTTGAGTGAAAAGCATCGTTTGGAGCCGAATTCTTGGTCAAATCTCGTGATTCTTCACTCCTAGTGGAAGATTAAAGGTATATCTTCAATCCTTTGTAGTTGTAGCTTTAGATCTATGGATTTAGAAGCTTGGGGTTGAAACCCTAGTTCTTGGGGTATGAGATATGGTGATATAAATGGTGTATACACTTAATAGATGGTATATTAACAAGGAAAACAAGTGTATGATTTCGATTTGTAAGAATCTTAAGGGTTGGTTAAACCTAGGGTTTGGTAAATCACCATAATTGGGGGAAATGGATTGATGGGTGTTATCTAGAGGTAGATGAACCCATTATTAGTAGATTGTGATGTTGAATTTTGTATGATCATTGTGTTAGGCTTTCGGTGACATTTTGGAAAGTCGGTGAAATTGTGAAGCAAGAGTGTTGGTGTCAAGAACACGGTTGGAGCATCTTTATTGCTAAGGTGAGTACGTGTGGACTTTACTGAGTACATAGCCTATGAAATACATTTCTATTACTTGTGTTATGGTCTACTTGCTTTATTGTGTAGACTAGTAGTTGATAGTTAGTTATATCGATGATAGTATTGAACTAACTTGTTTGATGATAGACGTGATAGCCGAGAGCTAGATTGACATGACCATCGAGTTATGATATGGTGAGATGATGTGATGATTCGGGGGATCCCCGGTCATGAGGTATGGAATGGGGAGCATTTGGGCGGATCCCCATCGGCCCATTCCATGATAGTAGTCTTGCTAACTGGAAGTAGTCCGGCGAGCAAGGCAGGTATTGGTAGATTGGGCGATTCCCTCTTGCCTTTACCTTGAAGCTTGTTAATGCGGGGGATCCCCGGTTAATAAGTTAATGTGGTTCTAGTTGGTTGGGGATGTCTCGACAACTAGGTATGGTTGCTAGGAAAGCAAGGTATTAGAGTCACAATAGGGTGACTAGATAGATGGGTGATTGCTTACGTGTTTGTTGTTTGTCGTTCGGTTATTATTATTAACTTTGGGGTCTAAACCCATGTAGCTCACGAGACGTTTTTGTCTCACGTACTCCTTGTTTGTTTTGCTATGTACTCAGGTTCGGGATCGAAGGTTTAGGTACGCATGGATAGAGATGCGGGACCTAGAATAGAAGAACACTAGATTGGATTTAGTCTTAGCTTGGTGATGATCTATTTTGTAACACCTACTTTTATACTCTGATTTCATACCAAGGTTTTTGTAAATCTAAATTGGGGATGTTCTTCTATTTATAAAAATGTTTTATTTTGGCCAGTATTTGGCATTAAATTTGAGGTGTTACACCAAGCGGTTCCGGTTCCGATTCCGGTTACCCTCTTTTTCTGCTCACCCCTAGGGGTAACCAGCTTAGAGGCACGTGGTTGATTCCTTTTCAATTACTATAAATATATAATCCATGACTATTTTGCTGCCACTCATACTTCTTCAACGGAGTTTTCTTTAAAACATTGTTCCGTTTATTTTGTAATGCACAGTAAATCTTGGTATGAAAATTGTATTATAACTAAAATAAAATAACTAAAAACTTTTCTGAAAAGTATGATAACCATTAAATGCATTAGCCAATATAGATGATAGCTCTAAAAACTATAAGGAACCTTTGTAACATGAAACAAAAGAAGGTAAATAACCAATTGCACCTTGAGGAAGAACTAACAAAAGTCTCAGAAAGAAAATACAGTTTTTTTCAAACAAATAATGACAAATTAAAACATTTGAACGGTCAATAATCTATCCTTATCATGTCTCGAATGACTTTATTATGTATTTTGTCTTGCTCACTTTAAAGATTCCAGTATAGTACTCCTAGTAAATATATTCGGTTCTACAATCTGATCGAATTGGATCAAAATAAAAAAAATCGAAAATCAAAATTGAATAAACACAAACACTGAGAACTGGACTGAAACAATGGTTTCAGTTCCGGTTCGGTTTTGGCTCGATCCGATTATTTCGGGTTTAGAACCAAAAATTATATCATCAAACTTGATTACCATGGTTTTGACTATATACGTCAAAATTTATATTGTCAAATTCCGATTCTACAACAAAAAATACAAATAAAAACGGAATCGAAAAACTGAAAAGACAAAAAGGAGATCCGAAGGGTTCGAAAACAGTAACCATAGCGCGGTTTTATTTTTTAGTTAAAAAATTCATCATGCACCTTACAAAAATGAAATAATTCAACAATTTTCTTATAATTGCTACAATTTCTCTTGGATAGGTTCCGATTCAAATTTATTTTTCATATAGCAATAAATATAAATAAATGTATATTACGGAGTATATATAATACATCTGAGACTTTCTTAAATTATGAAGATTTAATTTTCACTTATTATTTCGAGATATATATATGTTTTATCAAAAATATGCGTCATGTAAAACTTAAATTTATGATCTATGCATTATTAAAACAATACCTAACCAACTGAGCTATTAGACCGTATGTTCATTATATTACTATAATTATCTCTTAAACTTTAAAAAGTAAAAATTATCACGGCCACCTACCACCACTACTATTGTTATCTTTAAACAAATCTTTATATTAATAAAATATAAACAAATAAAATTTATTTTTCTGCTTATAAGTGGGGCTTTCAAATGTGGCAGCAAGAGGTAGGGGCCGAGTAGGGGAACCATGCAACTATACAAGTATCGATTGGTGTTTTATTTCGTTTTTCCAATTTACTGTACTATGTTATGGCATTTTGAACTCGTTTTCTAGTTTGTAGCCAAACCCTTAGTTTCTAGCTAGTTAGGAGTATCTCTACTTTCAGGTAAAAGTAACAATGTGTTCATCTTATATTCTCATATTCTTTAATTGGATTGGGCATCGTTGACTTTGTAGTAGAGAATGAAAACTAAATAAAAACACTGAAAACAAATATATGTTATTAATTATACATTGATTTATTCCATTGAGAAGCATTAACATTACATCTAAACACTACATTCTTCAATCAAACAGTAAACCCCTTATGGAAAACCGTGGATGGGACAGCAAAACGAGCGGAGAACGATCTTGAAAGATCATCATAATCGTTCAACATTAATCCTTGATCAAAATTTTGTGCATACTCACAAGGATTATAACTAAATTGTGTTGAATTCGAAACCGAGTGCAGTTTCTTCTTATTTTTCTTGATTTTTCTCCAAAAAATTCTCCAAATTGGTGCTTTTAAACCTATGTATATGCTTACGGTGATTAATACGCGATTGTCGATCTTGTAGTGTCGCCGGATCCTGCTCCGGCAGCCGGAGTTGCACCAGCCGACGGTGGCTTCCATGGCTAAGAAGTTAAATAAGAGATTAGAATGTGTTTAGTTTTTGTATGCACCAACCGGCCTTCCTTAAATGTGTGTTGTAGTTGAGTGGATGAAGGTATACATATGTGTGTATATATATACTAGCTACAAAACCCGCCCGATGGGCGGGTATGCTGTAAATTTTAGTATGTAGAAAAATGTCCAAAAACTTTATATATTTCTAAATGACATAATAATCGATAGATGTGATGATGATTTTGTACAAAAAAACGGTAAATGAAGAAATGTTACACGGGCATTTTATTAAATGAAGAATCCAGCTTTTTATGCCGTAATCCGTAATATCTGAAGTCTGGTTCCGTTGCACAATCCAGCTTTTTATGCCGTAATCATAGAATGCCGGTTTTATGGAAATTATATTGAGTCGTGTATCACTTCTGAATAAATACGATTGAGTCGCTGATTGATCTTTTAAATATTTATTTGTTTCCTTGTATGTAGGATCTTTTAAATAGTTATTTATTTGTTTCCTTGTATGTAGGAAGCCGTATATGGAGCATATGAATGTAGACCGTAAGCCGTACCAGATTCGTTTGCCGTATATGGAGCGTATGAATGTAGACCGTAAGCTGTACCAGATTCGTTTGTATTAGTGCAAATGACGTGGACCAATCAGGGAATTCCAAGTGGCATTATGGACGAATAGGAATGCTTAAAATTGCCATGGTATCAAACCCTCTTTAAATTTAGGCCTCATATATAGGGTAGGATGTGGGTGTGTGTGAGGAATGAGATATTATGTGGATGGGCTTATTCTGGATACCATATTATTTGTCCATTTTCTATAAAAACATGTGAACTCATGGTAATGCTATTTTTGAAAGTGATAATTAAAATCATATTGTTTAAAAGATGCTGTTGGAGATGGTATTTTTTGGGCTTTTATTGTTTTATTTTTAATTTGGTCGTAAAAATGTTTTATTCAACATACATTGATTATTTGAGAAACTAAAAAGTAAAATAACATTAAAGACATATTTTGTAAAACGATTCAGTTCTCACGTTTACTAGTTATCTGAAACTGGATCTCGAGTATTTCAAATTTGGGTTCGTCCGGGTCTATTCTGAACCAGTCTCATTGTAATGAGTTTTCTAACGTATATTTAATAAATGTAAAATTTTCATTTAAATAAAAAATCATATTTAATATATTTTTTAAAATAGTAGAAATTAAGATTAATCAATATTATTTGATATATATTTAGTAAATAGAGAATAACTCATATTTATCAATTTCATATCTTTTACTACTAACTCCCAAACACCCAACCAATTGGTCTAGATTAATTATTAAAGGTTACTTTGGGAGGTTTGTCTTCAAAAGGTATTGGATTCAAGATTTGCTAAGGACATTCTTCGGGTGATAAAAAAGGTGGGATTTATTCCCTAAAAATAAGAGATATGTTCGAAAAATGCATATTGCGCACTTGGATGTCATTATATATGTCGAACTACTAACTTACTAATTTGTCGTTCAATAAACAAAAAAAACTCCCAACCACCCCTAATAAAATATTGAAAAATGATGATGACAGTTTTAAGGGCTGTCAATAAGAAGACAAAATAATATAAAAACCACCCCTGAATTTTAGGAACAGTATACCATTAACGAATGTACAAACGTTTTAGATATGTTATAGACAATCGCAAGAGCTATCATTAACAAAATCTTAAAATATTTATAAAAAACTTTGATTCTCTTAGTTGGAAAATCTTTGTCCGTCTATCCTATAAATATGGTCACACTATTTTGCAACGCATCTAATTTCGCGTTAAAATTAGGTTTTCTTGCCTCCAATTATATCACGTATCTGAAGAACACCAAACCCTAACTCGAGTTTCCGATCATGTCGTCCAAACAAGGTACTCAATCGTTAATTCTATACGTAATATAGTTTTCCTAAGCTTCGATCCGTCAATTTGATTAGTTAATTGATGCTCAAAACTTGTTTGTGCAGGAGGAAAAGCAAAACCATTGAAGGCACCTAAAGCTGAGAAGAAAGAATACGATGAGGTTTTTTCAAATCCTTGATTGATTTTACGTGCTTTGAATCTAATTGCTGAAAATTATTGTTTTGATTATGATGATAATTGTTAGTTTGATTTAGTTTAGATAATAATCCAATTTCGAGGGGGTGTTTGGTAAGGTTTAAATAAAAGGCTTATTAGTTTATTGTGTCTTGCTACGACTAATAAGTGCTTTCTGAGTATTTGATACTACTACCAGCTTAGGGTGTGTTTGGCTAAACTTAGTTAATCAGCTTTGTGTGTTTTGGTACAGCTAATAAGCACTTTTGAGTGTTTGGATGGTGTCAATTAGCCAAACAATGTATGCTTATCAGATCATTTGACTTGATTTTATTAACTATTTTGCATTAGCTTAGGGGGTGTTTGGGTAAGCTTATTTTATCAGCTTGCTGTGTTTTTGGTACAGCTAATAAGCACTTATGAGTGTTTGGATGAAGCCAAACATTTTAAGCTTATAGGCTTTTTTAAGCTGTTTTGGACCAGCTTATTTCACCTTATATGAAATAAGTTGATAAACCAATTTCAAACATTATATTTTGGATTGTGTTTTGATACTGCCTAAACCAATTAGTGTTTTCAATTTTGACTTTTAGTTTATAATTTCTACTTCACCATGTTTATTGGTAGCAAAGTCAGATTATTGGCCGTCTTTTACAAATAACTAGTAAAATTTCATTTGAGAAACGTTATGATTACCATAACATTGTAGAATTTTGAACAAATTGACCTAGGAGTTTTATATGCCTTAAATATACTCTTTGGTTGACTCTTGACCCATTTGATTAAGTTGGTAGTTTTTTTAGCTGAATTGACCCATTTGCCAACATGGGTTTTACTCATGCTTGATGTTGCACCATTATTCATATTTTTTTTACATATTTCTTAAATTTGGTAATATTTTTCTGATTGCAGGTAGATAAGGCCAACATTCAAAAGAAGAAAGATGAGGAAAAGATGAGATCTTGTTTTCTCATTATCCTGTTGTTTGTGGAATATTAAGCTGTATATAGAGGTGGAAAAAATTTCATGTTTGAAAACGGATCAAAACATTAATTAATTTGTACGGGTCAGATTTACCTACTACACTTCGTCCATGTTTTTTTAGATAAATAACAAGTATTAATAATATGATTACAAATTGTATATTTCGATAATAATCTATTTTTATCAATAATAGTTAGAAGTGAAAGTGTTGTAAAGTAGCAATATATTAGACCATGGTCTATTTTGGTAATTATAATTTTTTAAAGTCTATTTTGGTAATTACAAGTTTTTTAACTAGTCTAGTTTTGTAATTAAAGTTTTTTGTCTCTAGGTGATAATATAGAAAGTTTTTTTTTTTGGCCCTATGTGGTTATTTCCATAATTTGTTTCCCTTTTTTTTAATGCTATAAATACCAAAGTAGGCTAGGTCAGAACTTGTAATTAGCAAGATGGACAGAATTTAAATGGTTATAATTACTAAAATGAACCACCGACTAGAGTATCTTGCTATTTTATATCATTTGCCCTAGAACAATTTAGGAGTTTTTATTCATTAAGAAACAGTTTTAAGCTATCTTTTTAATTTTCCCCATTTATCTATACTATATAATAATATAATAATTACTAAAATAGTAACAAAAATGAAGGGTTTTGTCAAGTGTCAAAGAATTAGCCTATCCACACAATAACTGCCTCCATTTGTCATTCATTAAATTTCCCTATTAGTTTTTTAATTTCTGAACATTCTCTTAATTATATTCAAGTGAAGTTAGATTTACATTTTTACCAGCATTTTTTCATGTTTGTCATTATTTGTATGTACAATTGTTTATTTTTCTTTGATTTGAATTATTATAGTTATAAAGTAAAAAATATAAAATTGAAGTTAAAAATGTTTACAATTTTCAGGCACTAAAGGAGCTAAGAGCAAAAGCTCAGAAGGGCGCATTAGGTGGTGCTGGTCTCAAAAAAAGTGGAAAGAAATGAGGATTATGTTTGTTGAACCGAAATTGTTGTGATTACCAAAACGCCCTTAATATTGACCTTAATAATCACGTTCTTGATGTTTCTCCTTGTGTTGATTTGGTTTAAATGATATGTCTGAATTGCATTTTTACTCATCTCTTTTGGTAGAGATCTCTCTGGAAGCATTCTCTTTACTTTTTGATAGAGATATTGTTGTTGTGAATTGGCATCTGCAGTGAATATTATACCACATGATAAGGCTTTAATGAATCGGTTATCTGATTGACTTTAAATTACAATAAACGCTTTGAAACTCAATGTTTAAGAACCCCCCATAATATGTTGGCATATCGGCTTAGGTTTAAACCCTGGCCAGGCCAACTTTATCATTAACCACAATGTAAAAGAATCAACTATTTATACCAGAAATAACAATACAATTAACAAAAACAATAACTGAATTAACTCAACGACTCGATACAATCAGACTGTCCCACAAACACAACTACTGTAAACTCACAAACACCTATTATACAATCATTCCCAACAAGAAGAAGAAATCTTTCTGTAATAAGAAACTGGTTGGTCAGCATTGCATCTGGTGTTTTTAATCCAAATTATAAAACCTCAATCCCTAAATCAGCCGACTATTATAGTCAGCCGAGTCACTAACCCAGCCGACAGAGTATGACATTCAATTCAACAACATAACCACTCGCTAAATAGTCGACATTGAACACCCAAAATTCAATTTTTATCGTTCTAGAAAAGGGAGGAGAGATAGAGATGAAGAAACGACACAGGTATCACTAGATTCTCTGAAGAAAACGCAGGAGCAAGCAAAACATTTGTTTGGTAATTTCATTTCTCATTCTACATTTCCCACATACTTTATTATTAAATCTTTTATCGACATCCTGAACTTAAGCAATTTTTTTTTCATTCTTATGGGTTTTGATAATGACAATGAGAAATTTTAAATAAAAGAAAAGAAAGTAAGAAAAGTGAAAGAGAAAAGAAAAGATATCAAGAAGAAACTATTTTTCTGGGAAAAAAATTAACACATTTATAATTTTATCCTTAAAATATAAACAAATTAGGTAATATCAAGGACAATTTGATAATTACAAATATTTTTAATTAATTAAAACTTCTATTTTCTTCAAATCTTCCCACTATTGGGAGGAAGAAAAAGAGAGAAAAAATGCTCAAATTTTTTTATTTTCTCTTCTCTTCCTTTCTTTAAAAAAATTTACTCGGGAACATGAGACAAAATTTATTTCTTTCCGGATCTCTTTTCTTTAAATTAAAAATCTGGAACACAGTATTAAGGACAATCAATAAGAACTGATAATTAATTTTAAATATGTAATGGACAGTAGGGGTGAGCATAAAAACCGAAAAATCGAAACCAATCCGTTAAAACCGACAAAACCAAACCGATAAAATCGAAACCATTTCAAAACCGACGGTTTGGTTTTAGATTTTGAAAAACCGATTAATTCAGTTCGGTTTCAGTTTTATCCAAAAACTGCCCCATTAAGAAATCGCCCAACAAAAATTTAATATATTATATATTTTTTTAATTTTATATTTATTAAATAGAAGTCGACCTATTTAAATATTTGAAAGTCCATCTACTATGGTTCATTAATGTTTATATCGTTATTATATGCTACAAAATACGTTTATAGTTTGAATATTTGGCTAAAAATGATATTTATTATGGAAATATGTTATTAGACATTGAACTTAATGTTGGAAATTAGATATTGTTACTAACATTTGTATGTAATTTTGGAAAATTGAAGATTAGTGATGAAATTATATATCTATGGTTAAAACGAGGTGGATTCGGTTTAAAACCGAAACCGAACCGTTAAAGGCTAAAAACCGTTAAAACCGAAACCATTGGGTTTGAAAATCCTAAAACCGAAATTAGCGGATTGAATTCGGTTTGAGCCTAAACCGCCACAAAGCCCCCCATGCACACCCCTAATGGGCAGTTTTGATTCTTCTCTGAAGCTTGTTAACGTAATTGGTTGCATAAAGTATTATAGATTCCTAAAAACATGGAAGAAAATTTAAATAATGGAGATAAACATGAATTAGTGATTAATAAATAAATAATAATTATTTTTTAAAACTCATTATTAATTCTTATTTTCATTATCAAAATCTATTGGAAACCACTTCCTAGAGAATAATTTCCTTCTTAGAAATTTAGTTTCCATCATATTTTTTATTTCGGTTTTTTTTTTTATTGTTTCTAACATGCACCCCACGTTTCCTCTATCCCTCTTCCAACAACCATTTCTTCCATCTTTCCAAAAAAACGCATCACCTTTTTTCTCCCTCCATTGGAAACATTACATCATCATTCTCATTTCTGATTCACATTTTTGCTTTCATTTTCCTATATTTGTTTCATTCATCTCGATTGTGTGAACTTTTTGGCTCGAATTTCGCATTAGTTTGAGTAATTATGGAAGAAATGGAGGACGATAACGCGAATCCAGAGTTAGATCCCGAGCTACAAGAGATATGCGCAGGTGATCATTACAATTCCGAGAATTCAACTTCTTTTATATAATTTGATCCAAAAAACATTGTATGTGATCTCAATAAAAAAAGTTGTTCTATTTTTGTAGATATGGAAGTGATGAAGGAGAGATTCGCGAAGTTGTTGTTAGGTGAAGATATGTCGGGTGGAGGAAAAGGTGTTTCGAAGGCTTTGGCATTATCAAATGCAATAACAAATCTAGCGGGTAAGCTTTTTATTTCATTTTCGACGATTTTGATGTTAGTTTTCGTATTTGCTGAAAGAATTTGGGTGAAACGACATATTGGGATGTAACACATGTTAGAAAAACAGTTTTGTCGGGTTATATTCATGAATAGGGAGGACCTACTATGGTGAACGGGGTTCTGCAACGCCTTTCGAATAGTGTTAAAATAATGTTACATTTTTTTAAATTTCTTTTGTTAGTTTGGTGACTGCCCTGAACTTTTTTTTTTTTGCAACCTGTGACCAGGGCCGGCCCTGAGTTCATCAAGGCCCTAGGCGAACACTAATTTTAGGCCCCTATCATAATTATTAAAATAAATATCAATGCAATAAGTATTAAAATGGTTCAAAAATCAAACTATAATTCGATTAAAAAAACAAAACATTAACAACAAAAAGTAAGATTGTCAACTTAATTGAGAGTTGTGAAATAGACAATGAATATTGAAGGTGATCTTGGTATTTGGTAACTAATATTCTGGAATAGCTGGTATTTAGGAATAGAGATAACTAAAAACATTTGGGTTTAAAAATCAATAAGCGTATAAAAAAATAATTGGGCCCCAATTTTTTTTTTTTGGGTTTAGTCCTGGGACTACAACATATCTTCTGTGACACCCTTAATTTTTTTCTGGGTCCACCACTATTCATTATAATTTTTTGCCTCAAAAACGACGAAATCAATAATGTATCACTTAATTTGAATCAGAGAAAATACAAATTTTACAACATATTTACTAGGTTTTTATAAGCTGGTTTTTGATTATTATGAATTCAAATTGTTAATTATGAGTTCTGAGTGTTTAAAATAAAACTTATGACGTGACTGATAAGTTTAAAAGTAGCTTAACCAAACCGAATAATACTTATCAAAATAATGACATAAGACACCAGAAGTATCGATATAAATATACGCGTTTTATTATTGTATGCACCATACTTCAAGATTCACATTTCGTCTTATTGTATGCACCAACCACCTTATTCTATGTGCATAAAATATGTAGTATGGTATCAATTGGACCAAATCAAGTTTATTATTGAATAAAACATTATAAAAAAAGTTATTTATGCAGCTTCGGTATTTGGAGAAATCTCGAGTTTAGAACCAATGCCACCCGATAGTAAAGCAAGGTGGCGGAAAGAAATCGATTGGCTATTATGTGTCACGGACTACATTGTTGAATTTGTGCCTTCACAGCAAAATACCAATGGCGTGATGATGGAGGTACCAATGTATCGTTTGTGCGTTTTTAGCTTATTACGAAAGCTTCTAATTCGTATAATTTGTTTAGATAATGGTTACAAGACGAAGAAGTGATGTAAACACGAGTATTCCAGCACTAAAGAAGCTCGATAGTATGCTCATGGTAAGAAATAGTCGGTTTCGAGGTATTTTTTTATGCATTTAGAGAGAACTGATACGATTTATGTTTTTATGCACGAATATAGGAATGTTTAGATAATTTTAAGGATCAAAATGAATTTACGTACGTGTCAAAAGATGAAGCCGAACCTAATAAATCAAAGAAGAAAGGAGAAGACGATAAATGGTGGTTACCAACTCCAGTGGTCCCTCCAAACGGTTTATCCGATCTTACGAGGAAATGGTTGTTGTATCAAAAAGACTCGGTAAACCAAGTACTCAAAACGGCCATGGCTATGAATTCTCACATTCTTACCGAGATGGAAATACCTGAAACCTACATTGACGGCCTCCCAAAGGTAAGTGTATCATTTTAGCTATTCAACATTTTTCATTAAGTTCACGAAACCACTTTATAGCCCGACTAAGTATGTATCTAGTTTTGGGGTTTTCCTTCAAGAGGTCTTGGGTTCAAGACTTGTTAGAGGCAAAACTTGGAGATTAATAGGTGGTGGTGTTTATTCCCCATATCTGGAGGGTTCGAGGGAAGGCATATTGTCCCTTGTGGATGTCAGTGTCTAGGCTCAAACCACTAACTTACTAACTTGCCGGTCAAAAAAAAATATGTATCTAGTCGCGTTTATACCAAATTTATGCATTTTGTGGCAGAATGGGCGGGCTAGCCTTGGGGACACGATCTACAAAAATATTACGGTTGATCACTTTGATCCAGACGATTTCCTTTCCGCTATGGATTTGTCTTCCGAGAATAAAATTCTCGATCTAAAAAATAGAATTGAGGCATCGGTTGTGATATGGAGGAGGAAAATGACGAATAAAGATGGAAAATCGGGATGGGGTTCGGGTGTGAGTATTGAAAAGAGGGAACAATTTGAAGATAGAGCGGAGACAATATTACTTATTTTGAAACATCGGTTTCCGGGTATACCTCAATCCGCACTAGACGTTAGCAAAATCCAACATAATCGAGTAAGAAATTTTCACATCCCATATTTTCATAGCAATCTACATGTTTTGTGTCAATAACAAAGGGACTATAGGTGGTCATTTGATTTCTGACAGGTCAAACGAGTAAAATATAAAAAATCATATGTGATATATTAACTATTTTGTCCCGAACTAACATGATTTTTAAATTTACAGGACATAGGGCACGCAATTCTCGAGAGTTATTCAAGGATACTAGAAAGCTTAGCACACAAAGTTATGTCACGAATCGAAGATGTAATGCACGCTGATAACGTGACACAAAATCCATCGGCATCTATAAAACGAAAGTCAGTTAAATATTCGGCATTAATGGCATCGGGAAAATTCCCAAATGCAAAAGAAGAGTTGGAAAAACTCAATTATGCGGATGCACCGACTTCAATGACATTAGCGGATTTCATAATTTGGACTTCAGAACAAGAAAAAGAATCAAATGGAAATGAACGCGAAACGTTAGCAAAACTACCATCGGCTACATACAGCAAGAGACTTTCGTACGTAGAAAAAGTCGAGAATTTAGGGGAAAGAAGTCCATCGGCTCGCCAATAAATTCAAATTCATGTTAGAAGAAGAGTAAGCGAAGGTGTATAGATATGAAGTTTGGATGTGTAAATATTCAGACTTACATAGAGTCTGTAATTTGTTCATGTATAAATATAGGAAGTACCTAAGCACTATTTTGGCTAAATAAGTGCTAATGTTGTACAACATGATACCTTCCTTATCTTTCACCTTAGTAAAAGTGTACGGTTATACTAAAGAATTAACCCTTTAACCTTCATCATGAAATCAAACGACATTGTTTATGTTTATTTGTAACACATATCAAGGTCATCTTTGAGGGCGTGTGCAACCATTCAACGCCTGGGTGCTCAATATTTACCACAGCATAATAAAAATAGTTTACTGTTCTATGTTAGTTGTGGGGTCAAACGGCTTATTTTGGTTGTTTGTCATTTGCCTATAAACCTCGACTTTTGTTCTTTGATAGCTAGCTCTTTCATTTTCAACTTCGTCAATACGCCGAGCTTTCGTTACAGGCTGTCAAGTTGTTTTTCTTAACTTTTTGTAAAGCCCGATAATGATGACGTTCATTTTCTTGAACTAGATCCACTCCTCCTTTTTTTTTCCCAACGGACCTAAATAATGGAGCAACTTTAATGTATTTTAAGAAGATATAAATGTGTTTCATAACCTAACTAGTTTGAGAAGAAAAAAAAAAAAGGAAGATAACAAGACCTTGGATTGCATCAAATTAATAAATTCTAAATAAAAATTTATAACTGGAGATGCCGTGCCTCTCGCATGCAAAGCGAGCGCTCTACCATTTGAGCTACATCCCCATTTTGGTTTCTTCTTTTCTACCATGTTTACTTAACCTAAAATTATTCATAAATGAACCAAACCCTTTGGATTCTACCGATAATTTGTGGTGATAGTGTGTAATCTCTCTCACTCACACTTTCTCTTTCGAGCATCAAGTTAGTTTTGTTCATTTTTTCTGAATAAATTTGCTTGATTATGAAGGTGAATTACCTTAATTAATTTCTATTTTTTGTTAATTTCAGATATTAATGGCGTATTTGATCTCCAATTTGCCTTTTCTGCCTCTAATCACATGTGAAACTATCATGCACATCTCTTCATAAACACTCTTTTTCCGCCATTAAAGGTACATTTCACCTTTTTTTTGCTATTTCAGTCATGCGATTTTTAATTGATTGCCTAATTTGTTTCATTTACATTTTGGGGGGTTTTCATAGATGTTAATTAGACAATAAATTTAATTTTAGTTCCTGAAGTTATGTCATACTCCGTATCTGATTAAAATGCTTATTAGACAATAAACTCTCTCACGAATTTTCTGATGGCATCATTTCTTAAATTATGAATGCATATCATTCTTTTAGCGTTTAATTTTCAGCATTCATGCTTTTCTATAAAAAAAAGTAAAATAAATTCATACTTATTATTTATATCCTATTAACCGCAGGACAAAAAGGCCGTGTTATTGTTATTTCAAACGCTACAAGTGGGAGTTCCGAGTCTAGTACCTCTTTGAACATTGTTGAGTCAATCCAAAATGTCGTAAGTCAAAAGTGCCACCCAACCCAAATGGGTCGGGTGAATCCAAAATACCCTTTGTCCAAACTTTTTTAAAATTTTATGAATAATTTAGTAGATTGTATGCCTTAAATATACGGTTGTGGGCGAAGCTTTGGATTTACCCGTTTGACACAATAGATAAAAGAAATAAACCCAACATATTCACAAGTAAACGGGTCGAAATTTCTACGTTTACATTTTTTTGTGTTTTCCATGATATTTTTTTCTTTATATTTCGTTATTTTTAGATTATTGTATATGTGTTTCATTTGAATAGTGGGAAAAACCTGAAGACCGAATTGCTCTTTTTGGATTTGGATTTGCGTCTGTTGTTGCTTTGTGGGCGTCACTAAATGTAGTCACGGTATATACTTACTCTTATTATTTCTTTTAATGGGTGTATGAATATTCATTTTTGAAAGTGATTATGTGATACTGAATAATTATGATTAGATTATCAGAACAAAACAAGTCATAGAGAATAATGTTTGGATGTGCTTCTGTTGAATGTCATTTTGTATACTAGAGGTCACTATTTATACCCATTTATGTATATACGGGTCAATTTGGGTCAACTTAGAATACAACAAGAAGAATTATACACAATCCCGCCAATGCGTGGTATGAAGAGGTGAGATGTAGACAGTCACTCATAAGTCATAACTCTACACAAGAGTAGAGAGACCTCCGGCAAGAGTGTGTGTTACATAAAATTAAAAAAAACATAAAATAATAATAATTTTAAATTTTAAAACAATAAAAGTAAAAATAATAATAAAAATAAAATGAGTAAACTTGGTTAACATAAAATGAGTAAGCTAAAATGAAAACATACTGAACGGGTCAAACGGGTCAAGAGTCACCCAAAGTGTATTAATAATGTGTAAAATCTGGTAGGTCCTATTTGATTTTGGTTATTTTCCCAGTGTTTTTACGATATGCATGCGTGTATAAAGGGAATTAATTTTCACACCACAGTTTTTAATGCGTCCACCACACTGTACAAGTATTTCTGGAAACTGTACAAGCATATAAAGCAATTATTGTGGTACATGGATTAAAAGATGTGGTGTAAAAATCACCCCTTGTGTATAAATATATGGAAAAATTATCATATATACTTATAACTTAACTATTTTTCATGTGATTAGGCTATCGACAAAGTTCCTGTTGTCTCAGGCTTATTTGAACTCATTGGTATTTTATTCTCAACGGTATGTAATTTTATGCAGCATTGAATATTAAATGTAATTTTCTACAATTTCACCTTTCTAATTTTCTATAATCTTGTTAATATTAACGCCGTTTTATTGAATTTCAGTGGTTCATTTATCGCTATCTCTTATTCAAACCCGATAGGTAAACTGTTTTATCTTCAGTTAAATTACTAATAGTTAATTAGTGATACTTATGTAAGATTCGCTTCACAGGTTCGTCAAATACTCTAAATATGTACTTTTTCTTACGTTTATGAATTATACAAAGGTGGCAAAAATGGTGGGTTGGGTCACGGGCCATAATATGCGTTTTTTGGTACGGGTCAAAATTGGTCAAGCGGGGGTTGACGTGAAACAGTTTTTGTCGAGTTTTTTTATTAAATAATTTGTGTGTTGGATATGATTACTAAATATATTTTATTAGGTTGTATATATCAGAAATTCACTTGGGGTGTTTTTCGAGTTTTGACCCGTTTGACCTCTTTGACCCATTAAAATTTGAGCACATCCTGTTCATAAGTAAATAAGTCGATATTATTATGTCAAAATTTTTGAAAATTACATCAAACTGTATCCAATTATCCACATTTATTTATTACATCAAATTGTATCCAATTGTGTTATACTGATTGCAGGAAAGAGCTTGTTCAAATCATCAACAAGTCGTTATCTGATATTATCGGCCAATAATTTCCTATGAACGATAATAAAAAAGAAAGAGTTCATATATCAAATGATGTAGTTTTTGTACCATGGTTTGGTTGTATATGAGAAACTTGTGAATATAACAAGTTTAACTCTAGATTGTGATATGTTTTTTGTAACGACAGTTAATGTTTTTGTGTGCATTGTAAATATGCTTCGAGTTGTTGTCTTATTAGTTTTCGTAAATTACAATGTACTCGCTCCGTCCCTAAATAAAGTTCCCATTTGTCTTGGGCACAAGATTTAAGGAGAAAGCTAGTGGTGGGGTCATGGTAATAAATTTGATTAAAATAGAAAGTTGGTTTGGAGAGAGAAAGATAGTTAGTGGATTGATAGTAGTGAGGTCCTTAATAATTATATTATTTTATTAAGTGGACCCCATCAACTTGTGAAATGGTAACTTTATTTATGGACAAAAATATAAGGAGCAATGAGAACTTTATTTAGGGACGGAGGGAGTATAATTATCATGTATGATTGTTGCACCTAATAATTTAAAACTTGGGTCGATGCCTTAAAAACGATCAAACTAGTCAAGCCGGTGGGTTGAATTTGATTATAATATTATTGAGTATTTATGATAAATTTATTATATAAAAATTACATGAATAGCAGCAGGAAAAAAAAAAGAAAAAAAAAAACCAAAAATGTTATGAAACAAATATTATAAGAAGTCGAATTCCAAAAGCTATTTTCCAACAATATTAAAAGACTTTGATTTCTAAATCTATGAAGAGTGATGCCAAAAAGTTAACATTCAACTAGAACTTGATGTTTTAAACTTTAAAACATACTCCCTCTGTCCCACAAAAAACTTCCCATTTGACCTTAATTTTTTGTCCCACAAAAAACTTCCCATTTCATTCAATTGATGGGCTCTACATAATAAAATACTATTATTACTAAGGACCCCACCACTAACTATCCACTAATCATATTTCTCTCTCCAAACCAATCTTATATTTTAATCAAAATTATTACCAATGACCCCACTACTAACTATACACTTAAAACTTGTGCCCAACTCAAATGAGAAGTTTTTTATGGGACAGAGGGAGTATAAAATAAATAAAGCTCCAAAATTATAAAAAATATACAAAATATTAACTTTAACAAAAAAATTGAGATTAAAATAAATAAAAAATATAAAACCTCGTTCATAGTCGATTCAACATCCCGTGTAACACCCCGAGACCCGGCCCAGCATTTTTAAAGTTGTCGGTAAGTTTATTTTATTATTTATAATTTTATAGAATTTTATTTGATTTATTAGAATTTTTAACCACGGGGTTAAAAATTAGCAAAACTGAGATAGATATATATTAGTATGATTTTTATATATCTGGGTCCACTTTTGAACCGGGTTTCTAGTGATATTTTTAGTTTTATTATCAGAGTTCATTTAGGGTTCCAAATTAAACATCGTATTTTAGAATAATACTGATTTATTAAAAAGATATGACCATTTTTTGTTGGGCACGTGTTATGTGATGTGGGTTTTGGAAAGTTTGTCTCAATCTCAATCTCATAATCTCTCTCTCGTCTCTGCTCTCGTTTAACACACACAAAACACACACAAATATAAGAAACTTTGATTTGAGCTTGAATCTTTGAAGTTGTTTGACCAAATTTCGAAATTGAAGCTTCCAACTAGTAAGTAATCTTCTCTTTTGATTAGGATTAGAAGTTCTTGAGTAGTCTTGCTTATTTGAAGAATTAGGGTTTAGTGTTCTTGGTGGGTTTTGATCAAAAATCCGAAATTGATGATTCCTATGGATTGGATTATAGTAGTGAAGTGTTATAGATGCTATATGAATGATTAAATCATCCAAATTAAACCTAATTCATAAATTATGATTATTGGTCAAGAACCCTAATTTTGGAGATGATGATTTCTGTGAATTTGTGATTGTTTAAGATTGTAATTAGTGTTATAATTGTGTTAGAAACTAGTTATAACATTAAAGTAATTGTTTGATAATGTTTAGACAAAAATTAGTAAGTTGTAAAATTGTGTAGTTTGACTTTTGAAAAGTCAAATCTGGATTTGATGAAGATGAGATTTGATTGTATGCATTTCTTAAATTAGTTATGAAGTTATGATGGTATGAATTCATATGTTGATATGTTATAGTTAAGAATCGGGTCTTGGCCCGTTTGGGCCAAATTAGTACCTTAGATGTGCAATTACAAGTTAGATGTTGAATTTGACTTTTGTTGAGTCAAAATACTTGTTTGTGCAGAATTTTGGGTATGTGTAATGGTATAGAATTGAGTTTGAAGTTTATGTATATTTTGACTTGAAATGGTACCTTAATTGTGAAAGGGTAAGAAATTGGTCGAAATTGACTTGTCAAAGTCAAAACTGGAAATTGACTTAGTCTATGATTGGTTAATTAATCTTAAAATAGTATTTTGATATTAAATGAGGATATGATATAAGGTTGTTTAGGGTGGTGGATAAAAGATGAGATTTCGACCCGTTTGGGCTAAAATAATAGTATGTTGTTAAAGATGTTAGACTTTGACTTTGATGAAGTCAAAGTGGTAATTGTATGGTAATTGGAAGGTTTTAAAGTAATTGGTCGGTATTTAGGATTCTAGTAGATAAAAATCGTATTTTGACTCGTTTGGGCCAAAATGATTATAAATTGCATAAAGTGTTGCATTTCAGGACAGCTTGCTGTCCTTATGTTCAGGTCCGTTTTCGACCTTGTTCGGGACAGAATCCGGGCTCCGGGTCTTCTGGGATGTTGTAGCCTGATGAGTTAGCTTTCCATGGCCGCTGACCGCTCGTCAATAGGACTTACGGTTTGTGAGTTACGACAATTTTCGTGAAGTGTCGCAGTGCTGAAACACTGTGTGTTTCTGCAGTGTTGTGAGGCAGTTTCGAGGCCTTTAGGGTCAGATTCGAGCCGAGCATTCTGAATAGGAGTTGTAGCATTATGAGTTTAGAGTAAGCTGTGAAAAGTTGTTAAAAAAAAAGATAAACGGTTTGAAAGTTATGGCAGTTACGGTGAGCTGTCGCGGGTTTGACAGATTCTGGGTTTCCTCTATAGTCATACTTTAAATGGTTGACTTTGTATTAGGTCAAATCTGGGATTTTATTATTAATTGGATGATAATTATGATTTGGTATTTGTATTGTGAATTAATCGTAATAGCAAGGTAATAAAAATGGGCTTTTGACCCGTTTGGGTATTTTTGGTTAAAATGGACCAACTGTGTAAGTTTTGATCAGGCTTGACTTTGTTGAGTCAAAGTGTCAATGTGCAGAATTGTAGTGTAAATTTTGAGTTAGTACACTTGTTGTTAGATCTTTATAGTGTATTGTGCAGTTTTACACATTTGGGTCAAATGATTACTAATTGGGGTGTTACTTGTGATTGCAGGAAAGGGAAAAGAGGCTCAGTGATATTAGACAACTGAGTGGAAAGAGACTTGGCAAAGGTGAGTGGATTTATAACCTTTGTATTGTTTAAATTGCAATGGTTTTGGTTGCAATTGAAAGTGTTTAGTGCTGATCAGTTAGTGCTGATCAGTTAGTTCTGACCCAGTTAGTGCTGATCAGTTAGTGCTGACCCCGTTAGTGCTGATCAGTTAGTGTTGATCAGTTAGTGTTGATGAGTTAGTGTTGATCAGTTAGTGCTGATCAGTTAGTGCTGATTTAGTTAGTGTTGATCCGTTCGTACTGCTCCCTTATTTCTGGACCAGTATTAGTAGTATAATGATAATTAACTGGCTATGTGTTAATTGAATGATATGTGCACATGGAATCTGATATGTGCACATGAAAAAGTATAGAGGCAGCTTGACTGGGTGGCTGGGCTTTCGTTTACTGTTAGATAACGGTAATTGTACCTTGGCATATTCGTTGTGTCTTAAGGAAGCTTTATCATTGCTAATGAGTAAAGGGCTATCGGTAAGCTGTTGTTAGGCCCACAACAGTTGTAAGGTTCCGCAAAACCGCCGTACCTCTCGTTATATGTGATTAAGTGATAGAGATTGTGAATCTGTAAAGATTGTGAATCTGTGAAAATTGTGAATCTGTGAAGATTGTGAATCTGCGATGATTGTGAATCGAGATTGTTGTATTTATACAATATCTTTGGTTATATTTTCATTCACTTAGCTTTGTGCTAATCCCCCACTATGTTGAATCTTTTACAGGTTGTAGATGGATGAGTCTTTCGGAGATTAAGATTAGGAATGATTGACCAGGACTTAAAGAAATGATTTTGATGTTGAGCCGTAATGTTAAGTAACACTATTTCGGAAAGTTAACTTTCGCAAAATTATATATCTTATGTTTTTTTTATAACTTGTGAATAACAAGTTATATATATGTAATTTTGAAACGCTTCCGCATTTGTTGTAAAAAAAAAAAATGGTTCAGATTTTGAGGTGTTACATCCCGGTCCGATCCAGGTTACAGTTGACCCATTTAGTTAACCCAGTTGATTCAGGCCGACATGATTTCTGTTTTCTGGTAATACGGGCTGATCTAAACCGGGTTTTAAAATATAGTTTGTCACATGTCATTTTGTTAATTTGGTACAAAAAGAGGTTATATACTTCTATATCTTTTTATGAATGAATGGAGTACAAAACTATAAAAACAACTTGTTGATTCATGAACTCCACCAGTATTCAAATGCTGATTCGACTCGATAGATCTCTTTCACAACAAAAACGCCTAATTTATTCTCTAACCACCATTGTTGATTCTGAATCTTCACCAAGTTCTTGTCAACAATGGCGATCTTTACATCCCTCACAAACCAAATTAAATACAAAACATCCTCACCAGCTTCCTTCAAAGCTCCACCTGATCAACCGTTCGCCATTAGATTACCAATTAATCCTCAAAACCTTCATTGCTCGAAGAGCAATCCAGCCAGGTAGACAGCTTCACGCACATCTTTGCTTAATTGGTTTAGGTTACGACACAATTTTAGGTACTAAACTTGTTGACTTATACTGTTCGTGCAACTATTTGGATAATGCACACCAACTGTTTGATAGAATTCCTAAACGAAATGTGTTCCTTTGGAACGTTTTAATTCGTGGGTATGCTTGGAATGGTCCATACAATGTTGCAGTTTCGTTGTATTATAGAATGATTGATCATGGGGTTGTTCCTGATAATTTTACGTTCCCTTTTGTTCTTAAAGCGTGCTCGAATCTTAGTGCGATTGATGTGGGGCGTGATGTGCATGAACACGTGGTGAGAACTGGGTGGGAGAGTGATGTTTTTGTTGGTTCTGCTTTGGTTGATATGTATGCGAAATGTGGTAATGTTAGTAATGCACGCCAAGTGTTTGATAAAATTCCTGAAAGAGATGTTGTTATGTGGAATTCTATGCTTGCTGCATATGCTCAAAACGGGCATCCAGATGACTGTTTAGTTTTATGCGGTGAAATGGCAGGAAATGGGGTGAGACCTACAGTTGCGACACTTGTCACTGCTATTTCGTCTGCTGCTGACATGGCGGTCCTCCCACAAGGTAGAGAGCTTCACGCATATAGTTGGAGACAAGGGTTTGACTTTCAGGATAAAGTCAAAACCGCACTCGTAGATATGTACGCAAAAAGCGGTTCGGTAAAAGTAGCTAGAAATCTTTTCGATAGATTAATAGAAAAACGAGTCGTTTCTTGGAACGCTATGATCACGGGGTATGCAATGCACGGGCATGCCACCGAAGCACTTGATCTATTCGAGAAAATGACTCGTGACACACGCCCGGATCATATAACTTTTGTAGGTGTTCTCTCCGCTTGTAATCATGGAGGTTTACTAAATAAAGGTAAAGAATTTTTTGATTTAATGATACACGAATATAAAATAACACCTACCGTACAACACTATTCGTGTATAATTGACCTAATTGGTCATTATGGTTGTTTAGAAGAGGCTTATAACATGATCAATAATATGACCATCATGCCCGATTCGGGCGTTTGGGGCGCATTGCTTAATTCATGCAAGATTCATGGAAATGTGGAGTTAGGGGAACTCGCATTAGAGAAACTAATCGAGCTCGAACCCGAAGAACCGGGAAATTACGTGATAATGTCGAATATCTACGCACAAGCGGGAAAGTTTGAGGGCGTTGCCAAGATTCGTGAATTAATGACAAATAAAAAATTAAAAAAAGACGTGGCGTGTAGTTGGATTGAAGTGAATAATAAAGTTCACGCCTTTGTTACGGATGACATGTCTCACCCAATGTGTGATGATATTAATGATGAGCTAAAACGGGTTGAGAAGTTGATGAATGAAGCGGGATATGTGCCGAATATTGTGCCCGTTTTCCATGATGTTGATGAAGATGAAAAGACGAGAATGGTGTGTAGGCATAGTGAGCGATTGGCGATTGCGTTTGGGTTGATTAGTACGCCACCTGGCAGTAAACTTTTGATAACGAAGAATCTTAGGGTTTGTGAGGATTGTCATGATGCCATCAAGTTTATATCCAAGATTACTGAGAGGGAGATTGTGTTTAGAGATGTGAATCGGTATCATCATTTTAATGATGGCTTGTGTTCTTGTGGGGATTATTGGTGACGATATGGTTATTTAAAAAAGGGACCTTAATGTGAAGGGTAGGAATGATGCACTATTATTACACTTTGGTGCATTAGTTTTAGTTTGTGTGCATCAAAGTGATGCATCATGTAGTCATACTATTTTTACTTTAACTAAATTATTGATTTGCTTATTACGAGTTTAATACTTCCTTCAATTCAAAAAATAAGTGATACATTTTAGGTTTCATGATTTTTAAGGCAACAGATTATAATAATAATTAAATTAAATTAATTGGATGGTTAGTGGGAAATGAGTCCCACAATTTTTTAATAAAGTGAGTTAATGATGTTTAAAAGTAAAAAGTTGGGGTAAAGATGTCATTTCACTTTATTAAAATAGATGTGGTGTAAAAAGTTGGGGTAAAGATGTCATTTCACTTTAATAAAGTGAGTATATGTTATTAAAGTTGGGGTAAAAAGTTGGGGTAAAAAGTTAATAATTAAATTAAATTAATTGGATGGTTAGTGGTGTGGGTCTCATTATTTTTTGTCAAATAAGGTAATTTTTCAAAATGTATCACTTATTTTGAATCACCCTAAAACGGAACGTGTATCACTTATTTTGAATAGGAGGAAGTATTAATTCATAAAATTCTGATTCAAAATGCAGTTATCGTTAGTTAATTGGTGACGACAAAATACTAATACGATTATGAATGTATCATTTAATAACATATAACTATTGCAATTGAATATTGACAATATATAAAACAGTAACAAATATGAAATAAAAGTTAAAATAAGTTCGAAAAATAATTGAATGTGTTCAAATTGAAAATGTTTGTACAACACTGGTTCGCAGGTTAGATAACGCGTCAATTTTAGTACGAGTCTTGAACATAAATAAGACGGGTGTTGCTCATGGCCAAGGTCATGGGTTCAAGTCCCGCCGAGGACAAATGGTGGGGTTTATTCCCCATAGGTGGAGGGTTCGAGGGAAGGTATACTGCCCCTTGTGGATGTCACTGTATAGGCTCGAACCACTAACTCACTAACTTGCCGTTCAAAAAAAAAAAAAAAACATAAACAAGACGGGGCCGGGTAAGGCAGAAAACATTTTTTATCTGACTTTTTATATAGACGAGATGGAGAGAGAGATTACATCATTACATTTTGTAATATATTTTGTATTTTGTCCAAAGTGAAAAAAATATGAAGAAATATTGTTGGTAGATATGTGAAGTGGTGATGTGGTGACTAAAGTCAAAGAACGAAAGAAAGCCGACTATTGGTGATGACTTATTTCAGCACTTAAAAATATCATGCAAACTTTTATTTTTGGCGATTTAGGTTTTTTTGACTCTATTTACGAGCTGAGGACGAGCATACATTTTGCTGTTAGTCCGTAATCGGCACGTGTAACCTCCACAAATGATTTTGCTCATATTAATTGAACCTAAGAACTCCGATTTTACCATGATGAAAACTAAATCCAATTAAGTTTACGTGTTAAAAGAATATCATGCTGCTGTTTTATGGATGGTCCTCTTCAAGGACAAGTCAAATCCCTACGTTAACCACCACACATCAATAAGTAAAAATCAAAATCAATGTCTTTCACACACAAATAACACTTGCCGCCTACGCTCATTACCGTTAAAAAGTCGCCACCGTAGATACCGTCGGAAAATAGTAAACAATATGATAAAAGGCGATTACTCAAAGTTAGCCAGAAAATGGCTGGAAAATAGTCCAAATATCCAATTAGACGGTCTCGCACTTCAAGGGTTGAAAATCGATCGTGTTGAAGTAGGTTTAGTACGTTGCGATTTCGTAATTCCAGCTCAATTGTTAACTATCAGTTCCGCCATTAATAACGTTCATGATCTCGTTGTAAACAATTGATTTGTGAATTATCTCTGTTTACAAACGTGTGTAATTAATACTCCCGCCATCTATAACGTTCATGATCGTGTGATTAAACGATTGATTTGTGTATTTGCTCTGTTAAGGATAGTGTAATTAATCCATTAACAACGTTCGTGAACTTTTAGTTGATTTGTGTAATTGATCTATTCCGTCATTGATAATGTTCATGTTGTTGTTGTTAAGCGATTGATTTATGTATTTTGGTCCGTTTAGGATCGTGACGGAAATTGGAGCGCCGGAGCAATGTCAGTGTTGATCGACGGTATGTCTGCAGGTGCGGTGTTTTCTATTTATGGTGGTAAACAGGCAACTGTTGATTTCAGTATGTCGTTCTATTCTGCTGCTAAGGTCAATGTACGTCATTTCTTCACACTTTCTATGATTTTTTTTTTTTTTTTTTTTTTTTTTCCATTTTGAAGATCACGGACAAAAATCACAAAATAAAAGTTTATTGATAAAATCGTAAAATTCAAAATACGTAGCATAATTTTGTAATTTACTCTAAATTGTACATTTCTTCACACTCTCGAAAAGCTTGAAAATTTGCATAAATATTATTTATTTTCAATACAGGGCAAACTTATTTAAATGTTATCCACGGGTGTTCGTTTGGACGGTTTGGTTTTATCCGAACCAAATAGGTGAAACCAAATAAAGTCTGGTTTTTAAAAGTTCAAACTAAACCGTCCAAATTAATTCGAAAACCAAACCGATCCGAACCAAATAACAATTTGGTTGGTTTGGTTTTATCCGTTTGGTTTTTCTAAAAAAATTTTAAAATACTACAAAAGTATATAACATAAATAATATTAAGTTCGATATGTACAATTCCAAAATGATAAACTACTTTGTACACAAGAACAAATCTAATTTATAACCTGTGACATTTATAATCATATATGTAAAAATCTTGACATCAACTTTATCAAAAACTCTAAAAGGATTGGTATATATATTACTATTGGTTTTTATGGACAATCCGGTTTTCACAACGAAAACCAAATCCAATCCGAAAACCAAAATATTAATTTGGTTCAAGTCCAAACCAATCCAAAAAACCAAATAACCAATCCAAATAATCCGATCCAAAATGTCCAATTGGACAATCCGGTTATATCCGAATAGTGAACGCCCCTACACCTATATGCATTTCTAATAGGTGGTGATAAATAGTTAAATACACAACTTTTAATGGATACACCATAACTATTATTTTAAGTGGTTATACAATTAGCTATAAAACTTATGCTATGTAGTGTAGACATTAAAAATTGTGGTGCAAAAATGAATTCTCATTTCTAATGAGTTCTTCCTGTTTCACCAAGAAGCTCAAATGTATTTCTACTGCTAAGATTATAATTTGTCAATAACAACTTTTAATTTGCTAATGTTTTTATTTTTTTATTTAAAAATAAAAATAAAATATTAGGAGGAGGTGGAGATTGAGGCAAATGTAGTTGGAGAAAAGGGTAATTTAGTATCGGTTATAATTGATATAAAAAAGAAAGCCACAGGAGAGAAAGTTGTTGTTGGAAAACAATGGATGCACACCAGTCCTCTTAAACGACCACCCGTTGCAAAAGGCAAACTCTGAGAAATCGCCCAACGTGTATTCTAATCTTCCAAAGGCTTGTTTACATCTGTCGATTTATACATTTTAGTATATAAATTCTATACATTATATCCTCGCTTGTTTAATTAATCGTGCTGATTTATAATTTTAGTATTTAATATCGTAAATTATATTTTTAAATGGGTTGGCGGGTTGGAAATGGGTTAAGAAGGTCAACCCAAACCCATCCCATTTATTAAACGGGTTAGCTATCATTTTGTTTACAATCCTGGCCCGTTTAGCCCTAAACCCTAACCTGTTTTATTTGATCTCATGTCGAATATTTCCGCCCTCAAAACGGAGCATTATAGATATATAAACTTATAGTTAGTACGAATACATCATTACATCTACATAAAGGCCGCAATTCTAGCTTCTCGGTTGCGCTTCTTCACCCGAATCATTGATTTTCACACTCTTTACAACCTTTTGATCCACACATGGACCGTAAGCCCGACTACACACAACATAATACAAAAAGTTCACACAACTCATTATACCAAGAAGCCAATAATACTTATCATAATGACCCTTGTTTATATTAGTAGAAATCCAACTCTCTTTTCCATCTTGTTTAGTAAGACCATCCACCATACTTAGTATAAAGCTAGCCAATAAGCCCGCGAAACCCGCCCCGAGCATATAAAGAGAAGATGCAATACTCGACATACTCTTCGGGAATTCCGAATAATAAAATTCCGTTTGCCCGATTATATTCAAAGCCTCCGCTAGCCCGTTTAGCACATGTTGTGGAACAAGCCACATAGCCGACATATTCACTACCGATTTTGAATCATTCAAAAACCCTTAATTGCTTTATTTCTCCTTCCGTTTTCCACGATTCCCGAAACCAACATCCCCGCTATTGAGAACATGAGGCCCATCCCCATACGTATTTTTACACCTATATATACGGGCTTCCCTTTGATTTTTGATGATAATGGGATTATGACCCGATCATATAGTATGACCCAAAACATTATGGTTACAATTGTGAAAAATGCAAACGAGCCCGCGGGGATTTCGAAGTTTGACGTGATGTGTCGGTTCATTGTTGTAGCTTGGAGGACCGGAAATGTAGGTTGGTTCATGCTTACGGCTAACATGATACTTGAAGACCACAACGGGATCACTCTTATAAGAGCTTTTAGCTCTTCGACTTGCTCTACAGTGCATTGTCTCCATGGATCTTCGATTGTATTGTTGGGATTTCTATGAATGCAAGCTTTATTTAGGAACCTAAAGAGAAAAAAGAAAGATCCCTTAAATGTAGTTAGCTAGCTTGATCGACGTAGTCGTGTTAGTTATTTTATGTGAAAATACAGGTGGAAAAATGAGCAGGTTGGGTAACAAGTCTGTTTGAAATGGGTATTTTAGTGTATGGGTTAGATCGGGGATAAGGTTGATCCGAAGCACGAACTTTAATTTTTGATAAATAGTTAGTATCAAATATGATCATACATGTTATATGATTTTTTCTATAAAATGATTTAGGTGGTCTAGTAAACATAGAGAAGTGTTTCACTACCTCAATTTCTCCGTCGGTCTAGTAACCATAGTTTCATTCCTATTATACCACGGGCCGTTCTTTGAATCGGGTAACATAATCTTTCTATTTTTCCAAGCCACCAATATCACTTGACAAAAGCTCGTCAAAAGGCTTTTCTCGACCTTTATGTTATGATACAAAGGATACGCAACAACAAAAAACACCGTCGAAAAGAACATGAGTACAACCGGGACCCCAAAACCGATTCTCCATCCATAATGATCTTGAATATAAACAATACCCGTAAACGCAATCAAAACCGCTACAATAGCGGTTGCATAATACCACCCAAAAAAGCTCTCGAGCACCCTTTCTCTCTTTGGGTTGTCTTTTCGGTCAATTTGATCCGCCCCGAATGCTAACGAACACGGGCGGACCCCACCCGCTCCAATAGACATAAGAGCAAATGCGGAAAAAAGGAGAGTGTATTGAACGGGTGTTGGTGATGTACATGAGTGTGGGACCCGAGTGTCACATGAGGGAGGTTTTGCGGTTGGGATTATTGTCGTTAACCATAAAAGGATCATTCCCTATGAACATGTTAAAGAAGTGGTTTTTTAGTTAGTTTAGATTGTAAGGTGAGTATCAACTTACCATGAAGTATTTCAAATTATTTATAAGGATAATTCAAAATATAGTTTAGGCGACTCCAACCCGTTTGACCGGTTTAATTTTATAAATTTTATTTTCCCCATTAGAGCTAGAACACAACCCAAATCGACCCATTCATAGGCGACCACAAACCATTTGACCCGTTTAAGTTAACCAATGTACCCTGAATCAACCCTTTAAAAGTAAATGGGTCGAAAGTGTAAAGTGAGTAACAATGTACCATGAGACTGAAAATAGAACCAAGAAAAATGGTTAAGAATCGACCGAGAAGTGAATCGGAAAGAAAAGCACCAACGATTGGTAGGAAATTGGTTGCGGCCATCCAAAATAGGAGGATATTTGTGCCTTGAGCAACACTCGCATGGTAATCCGAAAGTAGGTATAGAATCATGTTTGGAAGTAGCCCGAAACTTGCTACTTTTTCAAATGATTCATTTGCTGTTTCACATATAAGTAGTAATCCGTTATAAAACTATGAATTTGAAAGTATATAATTCGGAAAAACAAAAATAAGAATATGATTCATCATATTTTGATGCATGGGATTCATTTATGAGAATATGGATTTGGAAGTAAAGAATTGATTAATAATGTTAGAAATAAATACAAGTATCCGATTAAATGTCATTTGATGATTTTTTTTCGAAATTTTTAGTACTTTAGTCCTTTAACTTTACGTTCCTAATATATTTTAACCCAAAAAGGACCACAGTGTTTTTTAACTAGAAAATTTTAATGAACGTTAGGCTAAAAGACTGTCTGTGTAAAAATTTAAAAAAAAGAATTATCAACATAATTTTTAAAAGTAAAAGAAACATATGTGAAACTTGATAAAACTCACCGATCGTCTTTGTAATTTACACTACCTAAATGGCTAAATTTATAGATACTCCTTAGATGAATGGCATAAAACTACAAGCATATGGACTTAAAAGTAATTTAGAAAGAAAAAGAAGATTTAACTAATAACCCGTCAATATGCATATCCTAAGATGTAAGATGAATGGTATAAAACTATGAGTCTATCAAGTTCATGAGTAAAAAATTTCAAATAAAACTAAAAAAAAGCAAATAAACCATCCAATATTTCATAACCCAAATGTTTGTAACATATGATATTGGTATTTAGTGTTGTCATGATCTAAAAGTTATAGGTTTAAATCATGTTATAACCAAAATTAAGATAGATTTAGGAGATGTTAAAAAAACAATATTACATCAAATATGCGTATGCAATATGCATGCATACCTAAGATGAATGGCATGGTTCTTAAACCACCCTTTTGCCTTCCCGTTGACTTTTCCTTTTTCATTACACTTTCTTCTGTCAATGGAACCTCCATTTGTCTATCTTTTTGTACAAGAAAAACCCAACTATTTCAAAAGAGTCAAACTTCCATAGATAAATGATGCTTTGATAAAACATCGACTACGGCCACCAATTGCGGCCCATTAATCAAGAAGTTGTGGATTCAATTGTATATGTGCGTTATTTATATATAAAAATACAGAAACTTATAATCTCGATCTGAAACTAAATATGTATGGTGTGTTTCTTGTGCATATATAGTTGACACGGAATCTAGTAGACCGAAACGAGACGGAAAGGGACGGCAATCGGTATAAATAATGTTATATGTGTTTGGATTGTGTGGATGTGACAAAAGAAAGGCCTTGGTATTGGGTTTAGATTTGGTAATATTGTAGTGATCGTTTTTACTAGGTTTGTTGTATTTAGTATCCATGAGCCAACATAAATAACCATTTGGTATTGTAGAAAAATATAATATTATTAAACATAGTTAAAAGTTAAAACTAATTATATCAAAGTGAACTTAAAACTTGGTTGAAGGGGAGTTACTTTTTAACTGTTTAACGTATTTTCAATGGTTTTCATAACTTCTAATGTATTGTTGTTATAAATTAATATAAATGAAAAGATCTCAGCAATTATATCCACATACATATGTAAGCATGTGATATACGTTAGGTGTGCCGTGTGGTTGTATTTTTGCCTATCGAGAAATATGTGTCATTTTTAAAAATGTCCAAATATGTGTAGATCTCTTGAGTATCTTATCAATCACCAAAGTGCTTAAAATTATTAAGTATTCAATTTTACTTGCTATTAGAGTTGGTATTCAGTGCCACCTCAGTATTTCCCTTTCACAATCACACATTTAAATACTCTTACACTAATAACTCAAGTCATTACACTGCTTTTAGGACTCAGGCCAAAAACATTGCCACATATGAATGGCGCAAGTATAACGACATGGTACATGGTGTTGGAAATATTAATTAATAACTTGCAAATTGGCAAGTTCCCACATTGGTGGGAGGAAGAGAATTAAATGGGTTTATAAGGCATTTAATTAAGCTTTCAAAGACTTTAGTGGAGGATTAAAGGCTAGACCCACGCGTGCCGAGCCGAGACTGATGGCGCGATTTAGGCGCACTTCGCACGACGCATCGGTTGTTGGGAGCTGAGGAGCTTTCTTTTTGGCCAGTACTGTGATAGTCAAACGTAACGGTCGGGTGTTAAGAGACTTTCTTTTTGGCCAGTACTGTGATAGTCAAACGTAACGATCGGGTGTTAAGAGGGCTGTTAATACCTCTTCCGTTTTTTGACCATCGACTTTATGATCTGGACGTTTTCTGTCAAAGAAATAATGGTGATTAAGAGGAGTTAATTGCCTGGACGTTTTTCTTCTCAAGCCTCTCGTCTCCCTATAAAAGGGACTCACTTGGCAGAGTTTTGAAACACACCAAAAATCATAGAAAACTCTCTCCCTCTGGCAACTTCTGTTCTTCTTGTTTCCGAGTAATCATCTTCGTGTTGTACGGTGTTTCGTTGTTGTAGAAACATACCGTCCAAACTGCATCAAATCCTGGGTGTATACGTTTGAGACTTGCAGCGTATAAAGCACGTATAAACCTTTAAGGATAGGGATAATTATTTCGTGCGGTTCGTTTTCATCTTCGTCAACTTCAGGACACTACATTTCATTTGGTTGATTGGTTAATTTGATTTGGTAACAGAATATATTTCAACACGTGGTCCTCTAATTACTAAAAGTTACAACTTCCAAGTAATTAGTTGCCATCATTCATCATATTTTACTATGTGTGAAATATTTATAAAAATTAAATATTGATCCTTAACAGAACAGAACATTAAACAAGTACCATATCCCCTTGTAACCATTCATTAGGAGACAATTAAGGATGAAGATTATTAGTGTTATTATTACAAGGAAAGCAACCACAATGGCCACCAAAATGCATGTTTATGTGTTGGTTTATCGTCTTCTTTGCTTCCTCTGTTGTCTTTTGAATTTGGTCAGTGTGCTCCACCCGAGCTGCGGCTCTTAATTCCTCTGCTTTTCTATAAACAATTGCCATTTTTCTCATCACCTTCTCCTCAAATTTCGATCTCATTTTTTGAATCTTTACCTAATAACCCCAAAATCTTTAGTCAATAACATATATTCTTTCTATGCAACTTTTGTTTGCATGCTTGGGTCAACTCAGTAATTGTTTAATTGATATTCGAACTCAAATCTCAAATCCCAAGTAGCTTCACATGGCTTGGTTAGTTGCAATCTTTAAATAGAGTGATTTTGGAGGTTTCTATTGCGGTCCCATTCTTTAGTAGACTATTATATTTCAAAGTTTTGCTTATAATAAAATTTGTAGATTATGTGTTTTGAAAATGGATGTTTGAATTTGATTATGTTGTTTGAAATCATAATAATTAGATAATTAGTTTTTTAGTGTTTGACAAACCTGATTATTTGTTTATTTAATAGGAAAAATACAAATAATCAGTTTTCGAAAGCACTAAACGCCTATCCACCTGTTTTTCCAAAACTCCGTTTTGGATAAACGTAAATAATTGACTTTTTCGAATTTTTTTATAAAACACTCATTTTAGATTATTTTTTATTTTTCATAGCGTAATAAGTAGATAACCTATTCCAGATTGCAATCCCAAACACCCCCTTAGTTCCCTACTCTGCACCCTGATTACCAACATTTGAAAAAGAAAAAAAAAAAACAATCTCCTACTTTTGAATAAATTAAAAGGTAAAAGATTTCATGCTACAAAACAGCATTTTCAAACAAATTCATATAAGGCGTAGTTTGTGTTTGTAGAAAAAGTGTACCTCCCAGCTTTCTTGATTCAGCTTCTGCTTTAGCATTTTGGAGGTCCACCCAAGCTTTAATATTTGCTTCTTCTCTTTGGTACCTTCAACATTCAAGGAATACTATCATTTATAAATTCGTTCATTTGGGGTATGTTTATCAAACAGGCCAGGTCAAAAAATTAGTAAAAGAAAAACCCTAAATGGTTTTTATGTGTAGATTTAGATATTATTATTACTCTATAAAAGATGTATGTCCTAAATTTTTTTGTAGTCTCAAGAGACAAAACTCAACCATTGATTAATTATAGTTAATGGTCAAGATTAATCACATATTTTATACATGGAGGGGTATTTTGGTCATTTTACAAAAAAAAAAATATTTAATTTTTATTTTTTTCGATCTTTTTATTATTTTTTTAAAATTTATTTATTTTCGTTAATAACACAGAATGACATGTGATTGTATATTGAATCACATGTGATTGACTAAAACATCACATATATACAATCACATGTGATTAAGTACCAAACGTGATTATCAAAATAATATTGTTTTTTTAACGAAAAAAAATTAAAATAATAAAATAAAAGGGTACCTTGAACATTTCACTATTCTATAAATACAATTAACATGTTAGTTGACAGTTAAAAACGGACAAGAAAGTGTGTGCGACCGATATTTAAAAGTGACATGTTTGAAGGTAAACCGAGGGGGTTGGACCCACTAATATATAATATTGGCAGCTGGTAAACACAAGAAAATATTGACCTTAGACAGCACTTGGTGGTGTTCCCAAACAGAAGTAGAAGCCCTAGTTTCTGTCATGTCAAAGTGTTTCTCTTCTTCCTCTTCCCTGGACCTCCAATTTGAATTTGAACTTGAAAGAAAGGGAGTTGTAAGCTTTGCTGCTAAATGATCCATGGGTCGGATCTCCATGAGGGGTGGTGGAGTTGAGCTGCCAAATGAAGTCATCTCTGTACCCATGTCTCTGTTTTTTGCAGTCTCTCTGATTCACTCAATGGCTCTAAACATTCTACTTTCAAGAAATCACCTTCTAACTCACTTTATCTGCAATGCAATTCTTTCACATTAAAAGATAACAAATAAAGGAAAATGGTTATTTACCTTTTACAACATCAGACTTGAAAGATTTCAAGTTTTTGCTCAGCCACTGGTGCTAGAATACAAAATCTGCAGACTTGACAAACCCATCTGGGTGACGATGAATAAGCCATTTTGAAGGGACCACCTTGATGAACCATTATTATTATTATTATTATTCCCAACAGGAGTAGTGAAGCTGAATATCCCGGTGTATCTGGAGCATCCACCATTCAATCTCACCCATTGAAATTGGAGTGGTGGTGGGGTTCCCTTTTCTCTCCATCTCCATGTCCCTATAAAACAAAAACAAAAACAAAGACAGTTCAAATTTATGTTAGAATGAAAGAGGATTAATTAGATGTTGTTATATAAGAATGACAAGGTACTTATTAGAGCTTTTGGGTCCTTGTTTGAAGCTGCTACTGTGAGTGTGTATATGTAGGCAAGGTAAGGTAAGGGAATGGAGTAGTAAGCCATGAAAAGGAGTTGGGAGCTTTGCCTTTGAAAAATGTGAGATAAAAATAAAAACAGATTCAGAAACGTGAGTGAGTATGGTTGTCAAATCTTTTCTTTCTATGGTATTGATCCATATTTCCATTCAAAATGTAGCAACAAATTCATGTGTGTCACGTGACACACACAAGACAGACTACCATTACTCATTTACTTGTCAAGACAGACAATTTTTTTATTTTTTATCAAGTTTAGTTTTAATATATTCAATTTTAGTTTTAATTTATGATTTCTTTCTTTTTTCTTTTTTTAATAACTTTTAATTAGTTTTAAAAGTAAAAGTAAGGGTATAAGGGTAATTTCATTTTATTAAAGTGAATAGTTAGTGGAGGTTGGGTCCCACATATTTGCCAAATAAGGTAACTTTTGAAGTGTGAAACACCCATAAATGAAAAGTGAATCACTTATTGTGATACAGAGGAAGTAGTAAGTTTTGTGCGATGTCATTCTAATATGACAAAACTGAATAATAAAGGAAGAAGTATTGTACTTGGCAACCGTATGTCATTTGGTTTGTTAATTTAAAAGTTGTAACAACTAGATAACTATTGTTGTTTCCGAGTCTTGCATAAATGTTTATTTAAAGAAGGTATCGAATTCGTAACCTATTTGAAATCATTTTGGACATTATTACCACTAGTTAATTAACATATGGTTATATTCCCAAAATGTACAAATCAACTACATGATTGCCATAATAATATTAAGCTTTCATCTACCTTATAACTTCTCAGACCTAAAAATGTAATTCAAGCAACTAAATTGTGAAGTTTACCTGCTCAACGACATTTTTACATTTCAAACCCCCATCTTTTCCAAAACACCACCAGTCACCCTCCCAATTTCCCTATCGATCTCATCAGCTACCTTCTTTTTCCCTAATCTCTTCAATCCCCTACTCAAAACCTTACCAACATAATCATCCGCCGGAGAATCACACCGCCATCCACCGGACTTCATCATCTCATAAATCCTCACCGTCGATTCCGCTCTATCCGCTGCAAGCAACGCCTTAATAACCGTCACAATTCCTTTACCGTTGGCCGAAATCACATCCGCCGGTTGAACCTCCGACATCAACAAATCAATTTCTTCCGTCATACCTTTACTCGCCATCGCCGTCACCAACTTCGCGTACAGATTTAGGTCAGTTTTGTACCAGTCTTCAGATCTAATGGCAGAGAATACCTTAACTGCTAGATCGAATTGATCTTGCCGAATAAGCTCGTTGAAGGCGGCGATTAGGTCGGATTTCACGAGACGAGATAACGTTTTTGAAACGGTGTCGTTATTGTTTGGATGTGAACGGTGTGAGCGTTTGAGTGATTGAACGGCTTGTGTTGCTTCTATGCTTAATGTCCGGCCTTTGTAGAGCGGACCACGGTTGTCTCGTGGACCGCATCGTACTGTAGAGTAGCATCTCGTTTTCCCAGCGAGGTGTACGGCGGCGGAACGGTGGTGGGGAGGACGGAATGGAAGATAAATCCGGAGTGAAGATGCCATAAAGTTATGAGGATAACGATTCTGAGTATTTGGGACTGATGAAAGGAGACGGGTTGGGTTGCCGCCAAATTACGTTTTTACCCTCTATTTTCCAGAAAAGCTAAATTAAATAAACGAAAAAAAGACGTCGACAGCAGGATTCGAACCTGCGCAGGCAAAGCCCAACAGATTTCGAGTCTGTCTCCTTAACCACTCGGACATATCGACGTTTGTGTCATTTCACTTAAATCTAGTATTTTATCATATTTTGTGCTACTACCTCCGTATCAAATGATATACTTTCTATCTAGGGGTAAAACAAAATAAGTGATACATTTCTGAAACTTACCTTATCTGGTAAAAAAAACTGGGACTCTTATTCCACTAACTATCTACTTTAATAAAGTGAAATTACCCCTTTGACTCTACTTTTACTTTTAATATATCACTTTATTAAAAAAAAAATGACACACATTCTCCACTAACTATCCACTTTAATCTATATTAAACTACTTTTTAATCTATTGTCTCAAAAACTATTTTTCTTTAAATGTATCACTTATTTTGAAATGGAGGTACATTAACATTCCTAGGGAAATTATACTATTTATCAAATGTTCAAAAACACTGATGTAAATCTTTAATTTTTTTCTATTCTTTCATGAATATGTTAATTAATAAATATGATTCATATATACATAGTCTTGGTTACAACTTTGGTACATGTTCTAAAAGTGCTTGTTACCAAATGAATTGAATCGTAAGGTGCCAAAAACCAAAATTTTGCTTATGTTTGGTACTATGCCAAGTACACAACAGATGTATATTGAGAAGTGCGGCCAATAGGTTATGCGCTACTACACAATAGATGTGTTATCGAGCTGCGTACAAGGTGATAATATATCTTGTTGGACATCCTTCTGGATGGAAGTTACCCGATGAACTTATAATGGTCAACCCACCATGGAACAGGAACAACAGAAAGTAGGTTGACCACTTACTTAAATGTAAATTATGGATACGGCACTTTGCCAATTTACTTTAGGTCGGGTAATGTTCAACCCATTGCACTTCAACTGAGTTAAAAGTTTACTAGTTACATATAACCCAAATCGTCATATTTCAAGCAAACGAGTCGATTGAGTATGTAAACAATAAATCATATTGGGCACAACAGAAGATCACAACAAGCATATTTAAAGTCATCATGGCTAAAAATAAACAAACCTAAAAACTGCTACCTCAACGAAACTGTGTAAAACAAGTGCATAATACGATTAATATCAACATAAACGCATAACATATTAAAAAAACCACTTTTACTTTAAAAAATAAAACCATACACTACGATTCTTTAGCAGATATTTGAACATACACCATCTGAGTATACCCATTAAACACCCAAGGGTCAAGTTTAGACAACCCAAGTCTTTGAAACAACCCAAATCTTCCATCTTCAACAATCGGGCTGGGTGCACGGGCCGGGTCATATCGGGTTTGATGAGTAAGGGAGGGGCCCGCTACGGGTGGGAGTTCCCAATAAACATCAAGTATTGATTCAACAAACCGACTATTCTGGAAATGTTGTGTGTATGAAATCGGTTTATTTGTGTGGTTAAAATCGTCTCGCATGTATCCTTTAACACCCCACCATGAATCCCCGGGCCCGCATAGTTCTTGTGTGTTTACTGCTTTTTCCCAAAAGTTTTTACGTTTTGATCTTATTCGAGATTCATCGCTATCTTCAAAACAGCTGTGCCCACCTCCTGAAGAAGAAATAGATCACATTTAATGAGTGGGTTGGGTGATGGGTCGAAACGGGCCAGTTTTTAAATACTTGGGTTGACCCAAAAACATCTAAATTTGTCACTTTCTTATTATTTCTTTAGAAAAGAATGATAATTACTTCTGATTAACAAAAGATTTACGAGCACGTATGCATTTAAAATCGACGTTCCGTTTTAGCTATTTATGTTGTTTGATCCATTTGAAATAAAACACAACACAAAGTGACCCGCTCATAAGTACTTGGGCTAAGGGGTTGATCCGAAAACACTTCTTTCTCTCTGTTTTTAAAAGAAATTATTAATGTGTTAAATAGGATTACATGAAGACTATGATTATGATAGTAATATTTATATTCGAATAAAATGATTTAGGAGGTTTTATGCCTTATAAACAGACTTTGGGTGACTTTCAACATGTTCCCCTTATCTATTTATTTTACTTGCCCATTTAAAATAAAAAATCAACCCAGACTGACCCCACTCATAAATACTTGGTTTGACTAAAAAAAAACCCATTTTTGTCCCATTTTTCTAATTTTTCTTAATAAAGATACAAATGGATAGATTATAATTACAAAGGAATATATTACAGTATTTGAATAAAAACGACATAGGAGGTTGCATGCATTAATAATAGACTTTGGGAGACTATTAACCCGTTTGACCCATTTGACCAGTTCTCTTTTAGCTATTTATTTTATTTGACACATATAAGATAAAACATTACCCAAATCGAAGTAAAAGGATCAATTTTTCCATCTTTACATCAGATTGACAACAACCATCACCACCAAAACCATAAGTATCTTAAAATGCAATTGCAAAATGGGAAATCAAGAAGTATGTTTGGATCATTAATATGAAATTTAAGAGAAAATACAGGCAAAAGTCAACTAACCTTGTATGTAAAACTGGTCACAAATTTGTCTCAAAGAATAATGATCCCCAGTTCCTGTATCATAGTTATCCTCAAAAACAAGATTTGAAAAACCAGCTTTTAGTGCCTGCTTTAATCTGTAACAATAAAAGAAATTTAAAATATTATATAAAAATAACATTTTTATATATAAATTTAACATCTTCTTTTATAATAGTTTTCATAACCCAAATCAACCCATTCATAACTCATAAGTTAATTGAATAAATTTTACAACCTCTAATATGAAGTTATGAACCAAAACAAAAAAATTAAGAGACTAACTAATTACCTTTTCAATTCATTTTGATGATCATCGAAAAATATAAGAACTCGACTCAAATCAGTCACACCATGTTTCTTCATCACAGTCCCCCAATCAACACTCCCAAAATCAACAAAATCTTTTCCAGCAAAATACGTGCAGTTTTCATCAACATATGCAGGCCCCTTTTTAAGGTATTTTTCAGGATGACGTGGCGTAACTGAAATAATTCGGGTATTTGGCATTGCTTGCCTTAAAACCCATGTTGAGTGCCCCTTAAAAGCACCACTTTCGATCATTAAATCAGGTTTTAACCATCGTGTAATAAACCACAGCCCAAAACTGTGATCAAAACCCATTCCATACATGTTATTTTTAATGGGTCGGGTCTCGTATATTGGTATGAATTCTTGAAGACCTTGGAGTAAATCTTTAGATGTCCACTCAACGGTTTTTCCATTTTTCGATCTGCCTTTTAAAAATTAAATAAATTAAAAACGTGTGGATTATGAGAAGTTAATTACTTTAACATCAAAGTTGGGCTTTAAAATGATGCTTCAAAGTTTAAATATAATCAACTAAAGCTTAATTTATTAACTAACAGTTATATAAATATGAATACTATCATCATTTCCTAACCACTTTATCTGTAATGTTGCTATATTTAAGAAAAAATTAAAAGTTTATTTCTATTTTAGGGAATGTTCATAGTAGATAACTAGAAACAGGAACCAGCTTATAATATGTAGCTATCCTATGTCGGATTAATAAATTCACACTTTTTAAGTTAACGCTTGATTATGTCTCCAGATCTAAAAGAGTATTTTCATCTCAATCATAAACTGACTTCAATCCAGCTAACAGTTTAAACACACACAATGCACTATAATAAACATAAACATGAATATCAATGAGCATATTATCACATTAATTCAGATCTGATGAAATCAAATCAATAAACCCTAAACATCGAATGAGTAACGAGAGCTTACACCACGGTACGCCTAGGGTTCCAAAATCCGATTCGAGTCCATCCAATCCGAAGAACCGATTGCGCGATAGTCGATCGAATGAAGATACGGAAGAAACACAAAGCAAATCACGCGATTGAAGGAAATATGAAGAGATTGTGATAATTACTAGAGCGATGAGGATAATCGGGCAGATATAACCTGTTCGTGTGAAGTAATTGGTGATCCGTGTGGCGATTGAAAGGTGTTTTTTGGTTTTTGATTCATCACCTTGGTGTTCGTCTCCTTCATCCTCCATGTGAGCTCCCCTCCGCATTGATAGCACTCTGTCTAGCATCTCAGTTCACACACTCACACTGAATTGTGTTGAATGCAAGTGTGACAAAGAAAAATAATGTACTCTTTTTCTTTTTTCCAATTAGTTAATAGATTTTAAAATTTGTATTAAACTAAGTAAATTTTACCATGCGCCATCCGTCGTTATATTTTTATGAAGTTTACAAAATTATATATGTCTAGTAAATGTTTACAACATCTAACTATATGTGTATTACTCCATTGATTGTATCTATTTTTTATCCTCAGTTATTATATAGACAAGTATTATTTAATTTAGTGTGTATTTGTATTTTTTATGTATGTATGTTATGTTTAAAATATTAATTGAACTGGTATTGTTGATATGAATGTGTCATCTGAGTGTCAGTTGTAATATCATCTGATATGACATGAATTTAGTAAATACTGAAATGTCAATTGTCGTCACGATTGAAACCAATCTAAAGGCTAAAACTTACTAGTGTTGTTTGAAATTTGATATTTGTATTTTGTTTTTGTAAATGAAAGGAACAAGTAATAATGAAACCAGAGCCGGACCCATGAAAAAAAACAAGAGGTATTATCGCTTACATATTTTTTTGTTTAGGGTATCACGTATGTTAAGAAAAATTAATTCTTTTAACAGTATTTGAGAAATTTTAGGAGTTGCACAGAGCCACGGACTACCCGTGCTATACGGTAGGTCCCACGTGTATGAATCAATCCTTAATGAAAAGCATGAAGGAATCATTGATGTTGATGTAAAGCATGAAGGAATCATTGATGTTGATGTAAATGACTAAGAAACCGACCATTGAGAAAGACGATAACAAAAAAGGATGGTAAGACTTTAGTGAAATGTCATTTCGCTAGAAGTATGGCCGACCTTGCGGTTAACAGCCACACGCTCTAACCATGTGACCTATTCCAACTGGTTTGGTTTCTAACCTCGTACTTAATCTTTCAACCTTAGCAAAATGAAATTTTAACATTAACCTTCACCACAGTTCATAGGGCAAAGATGTTTACTGATCAAAATTAATAACATTGGAGCCATTACAAATCATAAAACAAAAATATATATTTTTTTTTCTTAATCTTTTAAAAGATTTTACTAATTTGAATTTTATGAAGTTGTTTCCTGTATCCTTCCATTCTCGTTTTTCTCATTCGAAAATTGTGAGTTGTCTTCCTTCCCAAAACCAAGTTCCGACATATCTTGTCTTGCCATCAAATTCCTATAAAACAACAATCAACACATGTTCTTGTCATCCTATTAAACAAATAGTTGTATCGTCTGTTTGTCTTGCCATCGTGAACCATAGCCAAACCTTAAAACATAATCTCTATTAATAATTTAATTAACGACTAATGCAAATGTATAAATCTGTAAGGAAAAAACTCACTAACTTCGCTATACGACATTCGAGATACTTCTTAGAAATGTGTTTACATATCTCGGATTTATGCCCTGAAGTTTTGAGGCAACTTATATATTCTTTCTTCTCCTGAACATAGATAAAAGTTAAAATCACTAAACTGGGAAAAGGACCACCATTTTAAGTATACTGTTATTTATGACATTTTCCTAGCAAGCTAATTTCTAGAAGTGGCACAATGGGCGGGTTAACCGATCAAAGTGGGTCCGGGTCCGGGTCAAGCTGCCATGAAACATTTTTGTCCTTTTTTAAAATATTTTTTACATATATATGGTGAGTGAAATATGATTATAATATACATATATATATATATATATATATATATATATATATATATATATATATATATATATATATATATATATATATATATATATATATATATATATATATATATATATATATATATGGTCGAGTTATATTGAGAACCCTGATTTCAAAAAAACTTTGAGAACTCTTATTAACCAATCAGAATTTAGTAAATTGATTTTGATTAATTTAATTCATATTAATTATTTAGGGGTATTTACGACATTTTACAATAAAAAAAATATTTCCTTTTTTGAAAATTTCCTAAAATTTAGGAATTATTTTCAAAAATTTATTGTTATTTTGTCATTTTTATTGAGTCGGTTGTGCATATATGTTTTTTTTAATTAGTGTTAAATGTAGGTTGTGCATATATGTTGAGACGGTTATGCATATATGTTGCGGGGTTGTATATATATATTGAACATATATGTAACATAAAACCAACATGTTTAACAAATAAAATCTATATGATCCAAATATTATAAAATTGATAGAGCAAACATAATACTTACATGTCAACTAATTCATACAAAACGTCAAATTCAAAAAACACATATATGTATTAGAGCAATATCATATATGTATCCAAATGGTTGCTGGAGTGTAATAACATATATCTCCTTTTGAAGCAACTTTCTTCTTTATATACCCTAACACAAAATGGTCATTTCCACTTTTTTCCGCTTATATTTGTATCCCCCACTACAAAACATAAAAAAAAAAACAAATAAGTTCATCAATAACATATATACAAGCTAATCAAGAACATATATGAAACCTAATAAGAACCCGATATATTATTTAGTTACATTTTTCTTATTTATTTAAATTAAATTAAAAACAAACAGAATATAATTAAGAAGAAATGATGTTGTCGTACATGTTGAAACAATGCTTTGGAACCAAAAAGGTTGGATCATTTTTTAGTAAAAAAATTAAAAATATAAAGACTCATCGTTGCCACCACCTGTTTCAATATAATATAAAAAAGTAGTTGCATTATAAACATGAAATTAAGATTTAAAACCTGCATGACTCTATACTTGTTCCAATCGTTTTGGTGTTGGCGGATTCCTAACCTGCAAATTAAACTCTGTATCGAGCAAATCTTCCTCTTTCAGATCTGTGGGTTTCGACGGCTAGAACCCTAATCTGATGTCAGGCGGTTGTTGGCGACGTCAATTTATGCTGAGGGTGAAGGTGGTTCTTCTAGATCTTTCTTAATCAGATCATCAAATGGAGCTTTAAATCTACAAATACCTGTCGAGATGGCATAGCCAATAGAATCAAATCAATTTCTAGAGGTTACGAACCGAAGCTTGATATTAGACAGTCGAATCAAAATCGATTTCTAGATATTACGAACTAATAGAAACTCCAATCGTTGCTAATTAGACCATCGGAGATCGGTGCACTGGAGTTTTTGGCGCTGCTCCATTGGCGACGATTGCTTTGGCGGTGAAATCACCTGACCTTTTCAACGGTGAATTCGACGGAGCAACGGTTGGTGGAGATGTTGGAGATGAGATCTTGGTGGCACATAGGCAGCATTTGCAATCGGCCGAGTGAAAACAACTAGGGTTGTGAGAGAGAATTTGTAGAGAGAGAAAGATATTCCATATTTTAAGGAACCGTTTTCTTATTTTTTTTTGGACAGATTTGCCCTTTTTAATTAAAAATTATTAAAAATGAGATTGATTTATAATTTTGAAATCTAATGATTCTGATTGGTCAATAAGAGTTCTCAGAGTTCTTTTTAAAATCAGGGTTCTCAATATAACTCTTGACTATATATATATATATATATATATATATATATATATATATATATATATATATATATATATATATATATATATATATATATATAGGGTCCGGATCCGGTGAGGACTCTTTTCCCGGTGAGGATTGCGAGGACTCCAAAACAAATACTAAAAATGATCCAAAACAAACTTTTTTCAAAAAAATTTCTTTTTTAAATATCTAAATCGCAGCCTATAAGATCCAAAAAAAAAAGTTTTTCAAAAATGATCAAAAAAAAAAAAATATGGATCATAATAATGATCCACAAAAAAAATATGCATCATTGTTATGATCCGCAAAAAAAAGTGGATCCCACTTATATATATATATATATTATTTGTACAAAAAATTGGAAACATTGGATGTTAGGATGGTTACAGCGTGTATGGAAATTTACAACTTATGTATAACATAGAAAACATTGGATGTTATGATGGTTCTGCGGTTCTGCACCTTTAAACGGTTCTGCGCTGAATCGGGCACTATATATATATATATATATATATATATATATATATATATATATATATATATATATATATATATATATATATATATATATATATATAGCAATGTAGTAGGTTTTAACTCTTATGCATTAAAAATACATTTTGGGCAACTTTCAACACATTCGACCCATTTCCTTTTTAGCTATTTTTTTTTTTTTTTAAAAAAAATTGACCTATTTGACCCCATTACTAATTTCACAAAATAATTACGAGTGCTTAAAAGGTATACCGGGTCACATAAGTGCAGATGGTCCAATGGAAAAACTCCTTTCTCTGGTGGAACGGGTCGTGCTCCTCTATTCCCTCCAAATGCTCCACCTGGAAATTATGAAATAATTTTTAGCATAATTTTATTTTTGATTTTGATTTTGATTATTTAGTTTATTTTTGTAGTCATGAGGAAAATCATGATTAAAGTATTTATTTAGAGGTGGCAATTTCAACCCATTAATATGAATTGGTAAATCAGGTTGTATGTGGGTCAAACAGATAAATCACTAAAAAATTGCTAAAGATGAATTTGGTCAAATGGCCTGAACATGTTTATAAATTATCTTATTGTTTTAGCAATGTAGCTTTTCATAATCATATTCAATACATCAGTTAATTACAAATGATCAGAAAACGGACAAAAGATTGATGGCGGGTCAGGTCAACCCAACCCGGCCCATATTGACCAGAACACATTTTGACACATTCACCAAATCAAAGGAAAGACTTTTAGGCATAGTGATAAACCAAGAATATATCTAACTATATACGTTTTATTATTGTATGTATTGTACTTTACAACGTACCTTTTGTGTAGCTTACATCCTTTTTTACTATTTGATGTAAACAAATTACATCAAAAGGTAAATTCACTATATGAAAAGGGAATTTTTGAACGCTATATAATATAATAAGCTCATCTGTTTTTTAACATGTTAATAAGCATGTAAGCTGTTAAAATGAGCTTACCCAAACACCTCCTTAGTATCTACCAATTGAATTTCTCTACAAATTCAAATTTTAGAACAATCATTAGAAATATAATTGACTATAATAAATGGCTTAAAATAAGTTAAAATATGATGTTTTATATAACAAAAATTCTTAGAATAATACCAAATTCATGTCTGTAAACTGAAAAAGCAGAAGGTCCAAATAGCCCCAACAAAACTGGGCCCTAAATCCCCAATTTTGAGACTGATTGAGTCATTAGTGACAGCGTAATCCAAATTCAAATCAATTGATATAAGTTAGGCATTAAGCAATTGTAACATCTTCATTAATTTCTTCGACAACCAGTCATTCTGATTACACTGATTGAAACGATTAATAACAGAAATAATTGTGTAAACCCTAAAATTTTATGGTTTTAACATGAACAGTTCAAAATCACTTTAACTGAATGCAATTGGTTAAAGGAAACCTACTCATACAGAAATAGATGTATACCTGCGCTCATCGGTGAAGATTGAAATTAATTTGCCTTTATATTCGATCAAAAATGGCCATCTCATGTTTGTTCATAAAATATACTTCCTCAACTTCAAAATAAGGGATACACTTAATTCATAGATTTTGAAAAATTATCATATTTGTCAAAATATAGTGGTACACATCACTAAGTATCTGCTTTAATAAAGTTAAATAACTTCGTTACCCTTACTTTTTACTTTTAAATATCGTTAACCTCATTTAATTCAAAAGGTGTGGGACTCATTCCCCACTAATCATCTAATTAATCTAATTTAACTATCATTATAATATTTTGCCTCAAATATCGTGAAACTCAAACTGTATCACTTATTTTGAATCGGGGGAAGTAGGAAAAATTACTAATAAATTACATAAATCGGTTCTTTTCCTATATCCGGCCCAATTCAATCGGATCTACCCGAACCAAAACTGAAATAATTAAAAAAACATAATTAAAATCCGATTCATCTAAACCATTTACTCTTAGAGGATAATCAGGTATGATAGCTTGAGGCGTTTCGTCATATCATGCCACTTCACCATTCATATTTTTACATTCAGGTAGGGGTGATTATCGGCCCAAAACCGAACCGAACCGAACCGATAGAACCGATAACCGATAACGATGAATTTTCAAAATCGAAACCGAACCGATAAGATGTTATCAGTTTCGGTTCGGTTCGGTTTCGGTTAGGTTATTTTAGGCCAAATGTTCATCCTTTTCCGAAAACCGAACCGAACATAGAACCGATAACCGATAACGATGAATTTTCAAAACCGAAACCGAACCGATAACATATTATAGGTTTCGGTTCGGTTCGGTTTCGGTCGGTTTTCGGTTCGATCCGATTCGGTTTTTTCGATCCAAATGCTCACCCCTACATTCAGGCATCAAAATAATTATTCATTCATCATTTAAATCATTATATCCTTTTTGAACCCACTTTTTATACATAAAAATGATGGTAACACAATAAAAACCGCATCATGGAATTGACAGTGTGGTATCCCCGAAATACCATCGTCATTTGGTGTTTCACATATGAATGAACTTATTTTCATGCCATCATATCCGACCCTCTTAAAATGAATTGTGAATGTAAGTGTAAATTTGTGACATTGAATTTTATATAAAGGTAAATAGAAAATGACATTTTTCCATGTTTGAATATTAAAGGAATTGGTGTGATATTAAGTCTGAGTTTGACATGATTAAGAACTAAACGTTTGGCTTTTAAAATATTTAGAATTAAAATAGAAGGAATAGTGCTATTAGGAATCTAAAACATCATTGTTAATAATGCATTTTTTAACTTACAAGTTTTTTTTAACGGTTAGTTAGTTACCGATTCGAGTCAAGACATCTAAACTTTTAATATGTCTTTCATCGAACCCATCGCGTTTTGGGAAAATAAAACTCACCTCCTTTTCTACCACCTGAGGAAAAACCCTCAGCAAGTCTCAAACCCGTTACATATAAAGAAGAATTTTCCAAAAATTAATCTAGACCCATCAATTGTTAGCGTACGAGTGCTAAAACATGACAACTTTTAAGTTAGAGATTGATATAAGATCGTCTTTTTATAGTTAGGCTTCACGGTGTCCCAAAGTTAAAAACAGCGTTGAAAGTGTTAGGCGTTAAAAAAAATAAAAAGTAAACCTGCATTTGTTGATATTCGATTTTATAAGTAATTAATAATTAATGATGCCTTTATCTTATCTTACTCCTTTATAATGTGTTCAGGACTACTAAATTTAGAAACTCCTTAAACTTAAACTTAAACTTTTTTCTACTTTTAGTAACATCTTAAACACCACTAAAATAAAAAAAATGTTGCTTACAAGTTGTGTTTAGGGACACCCTTAATTTTTATAAATTCCTAAATGACAAATATTAGCTATTGAATCAAAAGATTATTTAACAACCACCATCATCAAATCACATGTGATTCAATATACAACTATCATCATCATCAAACATGTGATTCAATATACAACCACCACCACCACCGTCCACTGCCGCCGGCGACCACCTCCGGCCGCCGCAATCACATGTGATTGGATACGCAATCACATGTGATTGCAAGCAGCCGACGGTGGGGAGGGGTTGTCGATGGTGGAGACGGTGACCGATAGAGGTTGGTGGTGGTAGTGGTGGTGGTCGGCCGCGTTGAATAGGGGTGTGCGTGGGGCGGTTTTAGGCTCAAACTGAAACCAATCCGCTAATTTTAGTTTTAGGATTTTCAAACCCAATGGTTTCGGTTTCTATTGGTTTCGGTTTTAGCGGTTTTTGGCTATTAGTGGTTTGGTTTCAGTTTTAAAACCGAACCCACCTCGTTTTGAACATATATATAAAATCTCATGCATTAATCTTCATTTTTCCAATATTACATACATATTCCAGCCAAAAAAATTAAACTATAATCGTATGTTGTAGCATATAATAAGAATATAAATATTAATGAACCGTAGTAGATGAACTTTCAAATTTTTAAATGGGTCGGCTTCTATTTAATAACTATAAAATTAAAAATATATATAATATATTAAATACTAACGTGGTGGTTTCTTAATAGGGCGGTTTCCGGTTAAAACCGAAACCGAACCGAATCCATTGATTTTTTCAAAATCTAAAACTGAACCGTCGGTTTTGAAATGGTTTCGGTTTTATCGGTTTGGTTTTGACGGTTTTAACGGATTAGTTTCGGTTTTTCGGTTTTTATGCTCACCCCTTGCGTTGAATCACATGTGATTTAACACACAATGAGTGGTGGTGGTGGTTGGCGGTGTGCAATCACATGTGATTTAATACAAATGAGATGGTGGTTGTTTTGATGTGTTGAATCACATGTGATTCTAGTGGTGGTGATGATTTGATGGTTGATTAATCTAAGAGCTAAAATTTATTTCTCATGACTTTATAAAACTATAGACTTCCTTCAACGTTTTTCTTTGTAAAATACTCCGTACTATCTTTGAATTATAATCTCGTGAAAAATAGACATGTTGTATTTCGTAATGAAATTTGTGATCAGTGACTTTTCTACTGATTAAAGTTGATTATTATAGTGATTTCAACGTCGTTCATGTCTATGAAATTGTCTAATCAACGATATATTTTACAAAACTGAATACATATTATTCGGTTTCGATCTAATTTTTATTTTTAGTTTTCTTAACTTAAACCACATTGTACTCTCACCTCTACAAACAATAGGAAGAATGAACCTAAACCAAAATAAAATGTAGAAACCCCAAACTATAAATGATCTACTGTCACCAACATCGTTAATAGTAGTTGAATTATAAGTAATAAGTAATTAGTATATATATATATATATATATATATATATATATCAAATTAGTGTATTTTTTTTTAATCATATCTACTCTTTAAATTACTCTTTTGAAATTACACTGTTATCATTAAATAGATTAATTTTGTAGATTTAAATTGTACGTAGATTTAAATATCATTCTGTTTAAAGTTTATATTGTTTAGCTTCATCATAAACTACGCTCAAGTATTAACTGCATGAAAAAAATACATGTTTATTTCATTAACCAAATTGTACTGTCGCAAGCCTATTAGTAACAATTAATTATTATAGAATTTTTAACGTCATCATGCTCATTGTCACGTACATAATAACACTTTAGTTAAACAATAAATTTACAGGGAAACATGCTAAAACTTTAGTTAAAAGATAAGTAATATATATATTGTAGAATTAACCCGTACATAACAAAACATTTTTCAGAATATAAGATTGTGATATTGAATAGGCTGAAAATTGTCATAGTAATAATCTATAACAAGGTAGAAATAGATCGGAAAAGTTTTAAATTTTGTTAGCGAGAATAATTTATCCATCAACTTGACTATTTATATCAAAGTATATAAAAAATATCTTTTTAATTCGATCATTATTAAACAATATCACATAAGTTAAATGCATTTAATGCCTAGTATAATTCCCATATTTAATTGTTACATAAGATATATTAGTTACACATGAGTAAATTAGTAGTTTAAGTTTACTTAAAATGAAATATACAAGAAAAAAAAACAATTATTTTATAACAACGTAGTATATATGATATATATGGAATTAACCAAAAACAAAACATAAATATTATACAATTTGAAAGTAAATATATCATTAGTATTTTGATCTTTAACCATTAAAGAACTGTTTATTTGGACCTAAAAAAACCACATCATGTCAAAACTACTTTGAAGTGATAAACTAATAACGGGGTCCTATTTGTGAAACACGTATGATTTATTTAATTAACATGTTTTCTATCACTCTTCTACTACTGGTCTAGCAATTATTTTTCATCGTGAATTATGTCGATAGAATGGTCACACCAACTATAAATATTGCTAAGGGTTATTTATACATTTAACTAAACAATTATTTCTTAGATATTTATTGAATAATAGTGATTAATATTAAATTCTTCCATTTTAAATAATACATTAATGCAATTTTTTTATTTAAATTGAAATTTTTTATTAATTAATTACGACATATTGTATGTCCCTAGGGATAGAAACCCCCATATTGCAAAACTTATGCACATATTATGTTGCATTTATGAAGTTCGAGTAAATTAAAATGGTTAATATCATGGTAAATCAACTAGGGCAAAAAATAGGAAACAACTATAGTTGTGGCATGCGTCTAAATATATATATGTGTTTTGACTAATGAAGAAAATTAACCTGAAAAGAAGAGTGTAAGTTAGGAGGGCCGTTTAAATAATCCTATATTTGTTCATCTTGTTTTAGAATTTCTTTAATTAAAGACGAGAAAACATTGATACATATGTTTGAAACAGGATCATAAAGAATCGGAGCGTGTCTGATATGACATATTCATGTTTGGCTTGGGCACGGAAAGATCCAAAACAGGATCATAAAGACTCTAACCAGGTGTATCACGAGTCATTATATTGATGATATAATTAACTAGTTTTTTGTAAAAGTAGCAAAAAAAATACGCTTTTTGATTTTTTTTTAATACCCGATCGGAAAATTCGAACCCCTAGGGTTCTTTAATTTTTTTGACTATTTTGGAAAACAAGGGTTAAAAATATGATTTTTAGTAACCATACATGCTACTTGTTACAAAAACACAAATCAAAAATTAATCTTGTTATTGTTTTTTTTGATTATTTGGCTTGGATTTAACTTTTTATTTTCGTTTTTGTTGATATGGCAAAACATGTATTTTTGCCATATCCCAAGACAAAAACTTGTCAATTGTTGATTGTTTGTGCAAACCGATGAAAGCCTAGACCGTTTGTGGATGAGAATGTGTTGTTGTTTGGTTGTTTTGAGAAAAGCCGTGTTTTTGGCTTAATTGTTGTATTTTGTTTCAATTTTTTCCTTTATGTTTGGTGCCAATTTTTGGGGCAATTTCATTGTAAAAGTAATTAGAATAGTTGTATTTTGTTTCTTTGTACTTTGTAATTTGTTGACCAAAGATGATGAAAAGATGAGGACAAAACAACAATTTTCGGCACCTCCTGCGCAGCTGCACGAAAACAGACTTTCCCGGACATTGGCTAATCCGTTGGACCTGAAACCACCGCCAAAAGTTCCGCAACTCAGAGACCTACAACTTTCCAGAAGGCCGGGAAGACTAACGAAGACTCCTTCAGTGACTTTTCGGGCTTCAAAGTCTGCTGGAATTTTCTGGCAGATTGCACTTTTTCACAATTTTGGGTTCTACTTGCTCAAGAATATCTTGGAGCAAGTGGGAGCCCATTGGGTTTATGTAGGCCCGTTTGGGTTCATGTTGGCCCGTCCCCTAGTTTGACCTTTCGGTCCGTCGTGATGACTCACGTGACCGAACCTAGGATTTCATCGGTCGAGGTTTGCACAAAATTTGTTGCATGTTTTATTCTTTGTTTGTGGTTGTTTTATTTTCTATTAGATACAAGTAGTAAAACAATTAAAAATGGGGATGCCTATTGGAACATCCCATATATCTATTGGGACAACCCATTATCACATTTATTAAGTAGTGCTTATAACTTATTATTAATTAATTGATGATTACCACTTATTACTAACAATGATTACTAATTAAATTTTTTTTATTTTACTAACTAATTAATTCTTATTTGTATTTTATAATTACAAAAATTAATTATAACAAAATAGTAAGGTTGTGTTTGTTTTCCACTTAATCATTCAATTCAGCATGTTGATGCTGAATCGGTCAGATTCAGCATGTTTGGTGGATAAAAAACTCAGATCTGAATGGATTCTTGGTGCTGACCGGTTCTTTCAAATTATTTTCTCCAAATGATTCAGCACCTCTTTATTTTACCAATATACCCTTACAATAATTCCTTTAGAAGTTGTTTTTACTTCCCATATCCTTTCTCTGCATTTTATTTTCATTTCCCCCAAATCTCCAAAACCTAACTGAAGCGGCGATGGACTGTACGAGAAAAGATGGACTGTACGAGAAAGGTGTGTAAAAGTCTTTCTTCAAAAAGTCATCAATTGTATGCTCTATTTATTTTTCCATGTGCATCATAGGATGTATGCTTTGTTTCTCCTTCGATTGACTCATATATCTTTTTCTTTTTCCAATTAATAATGTTGGATGTATCACTGTGTTTCATGTTCTATTAAATTAATTGGTGGATTATTGTATATTTGAATGCTATTATGAGTTTATTGTACCAGATTGACATGAGGTTAAGGTTGATGATGCAAAGTGTTCTTATTAGTTAATAGTTTTGTGTTTCTTAACCCATTTTGAAATAGCTTGTGTCAAAGAATCAATGAAAAGTAATTTTGAGCATTCGTTCAGAACGTAACAAACAATATATTAAATCTAGTATTGATCATACAGAAGGGTATTATGGTCATTTGTTGTCATTCAGACTAGTCATTCAGAAGTATCATCAAACAACTTTTTTAATTCAGAACCATAATCATACAAAGCCTCTTAATAATTCAGACCGCAGAATCATTCAGCGCTAAATCATTTGGTTTTAACAAACAGCACCTAAAGTTTCATTCAAAAGATTAGATAGACAAATTACTTTATAAGTATCGTGTCTTAGAAAAAAGAAAATTTTAATATATACTATTCCCTCCACCCACAAAAAAGTTCTCATTTTTTCTTATAATTTTGTCCCATAAAAAAGTTCTCATATCTCAAATATAAGGGACCCACTTAATAAAATAATATTATTACTAATAATTCCACCACTAAAACACTTTCTCTCTCCAATCTAAACTTATATTTTAATTAAAAGTATTAATAAGGACTCCACCACTAAGTATCTCCTAAAATCTTGTGTCTAAGAGAAATATGAACTTTTTTGTGGGACGGAGGGAGTACAAATTATGAAAATAATAATATTAGAAAATAAAATACTACCTCCGTATCAAAATAAGTGATACACTTTCTATTTAGGGGTGGAACAAAATAAGTGATACACTTCTAAAACTTACCTTATTTGGTAAAAAAGTCGGATCATTTCTCCCCTAACTATCTACTTTAATAAAGTGAAATTATCCTTTTACCCTTACTTTTACTTTTAAACATCATTAATATCATTTTTTTAAAATAATTGGGACTCATTCTCCAATAACTACCCACTTTAATCTATCTTAAACTACTTTTTAATCTTTTGCCTCAAAAACCGTTTTTCTTCAAATATATTACTTATTTTGATACGGAGGTGGTATAAAGAAAAATACAAAATTGTCGAGATTACTTCGTTTTATTTTTGTTTGATATGGAGTAGTATTTAAGATGTTAATCTCCATTTTGTAAACTAAATTAATGTTAATTTCAAAGTAATTATTGATAGTATAGTTTGTAATACAATTTTCGAGGCTACATTCTAGATATTGCAAGTTTGAATACAAATTCCAAGGTAAAATTTTCTAGCTTTTATAACTATGGTTGTATTATTGATGATTACTTGTTAATCATTGATGATTAACCCTTTAATCTAAAATTGTTTTGAAGTTAAACTAAGTTTAAATACGATTTAAAACTTAATAATTGTTAAATGTTTTTACCGTTTATTAAAACGACTTATGAAGTGATATGAATGAAGTACATGATTCATTCATATCTTAATAAAATTTTATTCATTAAAATTTAACATACCTAAAATTTAAGTCACGCCGTCCAATCGGTTGTAAATCACTTGCTTCTATTTTTGAATTCACATGAGACGTGGTTTGAATCTAGATCCGAGGTCATTATTCTCTACGCGTGAGACCTAGAGCTATTTTGACATGATTTCACATTGGATGACTTAATCGAGTTAATGGTGAGACCTTGACTCGAGGCGACGATGCGACAAACATGCCACTTGACCCTAGATGCTTGTTCACTAGGTGCCATGAAGTCCCATACCTCTAAGAGTTGCACTTGTAATGCAATTGTTGATCGTCACCTACCTATTGAATCTATCACCTATAGCAGATCAACTGATGCGGTGATAGAAGCTCAATGGGATCTTAGCTTTTAATTAAAATTAATTGGGTAGTTAATTGATTAAAAGAAATGATTATTGAAAATACTAATTAATGAATTTTCTAATTTTGTAGATGACTTCTACTAATCAAACCCTAACTCACACCACCATTCGTTCCGTTCTCGAAAAAAAGAAACTTGATGGAACGAACTTCGTGGACTGGGCTCGTAACCTAAGGATTGTCCTTAGGGCCGAGCACAAGTATCACCATTTGGAGGAGGCGATGCCCCCTGCCCCTGCTACTACCGCCACCGCTGCTGTTCGTGCGGCATATGCAAAAGGTTTAACGAACAGCAAGAGGTCGCCGCGCTCATGCTGGTGAGCATGACCCCCGAGATTCAGAAGAATCTCGAGGACCTCACAGCATTCGATATGATGGTTGAACTAAAGACCTCATATATAATACAAGCTGATCGGGAACTCTTTGACACGGTCAAAGCCTTCCATGCTTGCAAGCAGGAGGAGGGACAGTCTGTTAGCTTTTATCTTTTGAAGATGAAGAGTTACCTAGATCAGATGGAGAAACTTGGCTACCCTATGCCTCATATCCTTGGAATTGGGTTAATTCTAACCTCACTTCACAAGGACTATGCACCGTTTGTCATGACTTATCATATGCATAGTATGGGGAAGGCTTTCGCCGAATTACATGCTATGCTGAAACAAACGGAAGCTGGGCTACCCAAGAAAGCTCCTACCCCTACTGTCCTTGCCATAAGGCAAGGAAAGATCCAAAAACCAAAACCGCAAGTAGTTGCTAAGGGCCAAGGCAAAGGAAAGCAAGTTTACAAGCCCAAGCCAAAGGTTCCCCCACCTACTCATAAGGAGCATCCTGCCAAGGATCTTGCTTGCCATCACTGCGGTGAAACAGGCCACTGGAGGAGGAATTGTCCTGCCTACCTGGCGGAGTTGATGAAGAACAAAGCCAACAAGGTTGGCACATCAGGTATCTTCACAATAGAACTATATGCTTTCCCTAAGAAATCATGGGTATATGACACTGGTTGTGGAACTCACATTTGTAATACCATGCAGGGTCTAAGGAGAAGTAGAAAGCTAAACCATGGAGCTTTGGACTTGTACGTGGGCAATGGAATGCGTGCACCGGTTGAAGCTATAGGAAGCTATGATTTAATCCTTCCTAGTGGTTTAATTATTGTATTAGACAATTGTCACTATGCGCCTAGTATTACTAGGGGTATAGTATCGCTTTCTTGTTTGTGGAATAATGGTTTTATTCATACATTTACGGATTATGGTATTTCAGTTTCAAAGGATAATGTTTTTTACTTTAATGTTATTCCTCGTGATGGTATCTTTGAGATTGACATGCATAATCGTATTACAAACAATAGTTCTATTTATACGTGTAGCAATAAGAAATCCAAGTTGAATTTGGATTCTACTTACCTATGGCATTGTCGCCTTTGCCATGTTAACAAGAAACGTGTTTTAAAATTACAAAATGATGGACTTATAAAATCAGATGATTCTGAATCATTTGATAAATATGTTTCTTGTATATCTGGTAAAATGGCGCGCAAGCCTTTCTCCCATGTAGGCGAAATGGCCAATGATCTACTTGGACTCATACATACCGATGTATGTGGCCCTTTTAGAACTCGAACTACGAAGGTGCTACCTACTTCATTACTTTCACTGACGACTTTAGTCGTTATGGTTATGTTTACTTGATTAAACATAAACATGAAACCTTTGAAACGTTCAAAGCTTTCCAAAATGAAGTAGAAAATCAACTCGGCAAGAAGATAAAAGCTCTCCGGTCCGATCGAGGAGGAGAGTACATGAGCCATGAGTTTCAAGACCATCTAAAGAATTGTGGGATTGTCTCACAATTCACTCCCCCTTATACACCACAGCATAATGGTGTATCAGAGAGGAGAAATCGCACCTTGCTTGACATGGTCCGATCGATGATGAGTCCTACCACTCTGCCTCTATCCTTTTGGGGTTATGCACTCAAATCGGCTGCTCGAATACTGAATATGGTTCCCACCAAGAAGGTTGAAAAGACACCATATGAGATATGTCATGAGAAAGTCCCAAACTTGTCTTACTTGAAGGTCTGGGGTTGTGAGGCTCTCGTGAAACGAGACACGCCGAACAAACTTGAACCCAGAGCTGTCAAGTGCATCTTTATAGGATACCCTGAGGAAACGATGGGTTACTATTTCTACTACCCACCTGAGCAAAAGGTAATTATTGCTCGTTATGCTGAGTTTCTTGAGAGTAATCTCATTTCACAAGAAGCAAGTGGGAGTACCATCGACTTTGACGAGATTCCAAGCGATGAAGATGCACAACCTATTGTAGATACTAGCGAACATCAAGATGAGGCTGAACATGAAACTGTTCCTGTTGCACCTCAAAATGATGAAGTCCCCATTCGAAGGTCCGCAAGGACACCTCATGCACCTGAACGATATGGTTTCCAAATCGATGCTGAGGTGCTAAGTTTAGGGGATCATAATGAACCCCCTAACTATCGAGCTGCATTAGCAGATTCTGAATCTGAAAAATGGCTTGATGCTATGAACGCGGAAATGCAATCCATGAAAGATAACCAAGTATGGACTTTGGTTGATCTTCCTCCTAACAGTAAGACTGTTGGCAACAAGTGGCTCTTCAAGAAGAAGACCGACATGGATGGCAATGTACATACCTACAAAGCTCGGTTGGTGGCAAAAGGTTACACTCAAACCTACGGGATTGACTATGACGAAACCTTCTCGCCTGTTGCTGACGTTAGAGCTATTAGGATTGTCATAGCCATAGCAGCGTACTATGACTATGAGATTTGGCAAATGGATGTAAAAACTGCTTTCTTAAATGGACACCTCGACGAAGATGTCTATATGGTACAGCCTGAGGGATTTGTAAGTACAAAGCACCCAAAGAAAGTATGTAAGCTTCAAAGGTCCATTTATGGACTAAAGCAAGCATCCAGAAGTTGGAACAAAAGATTCGACGAGAAAATCAAAACGTTTGGTTTTACTCAGAATCCCGACGAGCCATGTGTATATGTGAGAGCTAGTGGGAGCATTGTCGTCTTCCTAATCCTATATGTCGATGACATACTACTCATAGGAAATAACATTCCAATGCTACAAGATGTAAAATCCTGGCTTGGGAAGTGCTTCGCTATGAAGGATCTTGGGGAAGCGGCATATATACTTGGTATAAAGATCTACCGAGATAGATCTAAGCGGTTAATCGGACTTAGTGAAAGTGCGTACATTGATAAGATTCTAAAACGGTTTAGAATGGATGCTTCCAAATGTGGAAACCTTCCTATGCAACACAATGTACATTTGAGTAAGACTCAAGGACCGTCCTCACCTGATGAGATAAAACGTATGCGTGATGTCCCCTATGCCTCGGCGGTAGGATCAATCATGTATGTTGTACGGTGCACAAGACCTGATGTAGCGTTCTCTCAGAACCTTACAAGTCGATATCAACAGAATCCAGGTGAGAGTCACTGGACTGCTGTTAAGAACATACTGAAGTATCTTAGGAATACTAAAGATATGTTTCTTGTTTATGGTGGTGAAAGTCAAGATGAACTGAGCGTCACTTGTTACTCTGATGCTAGTTTTGAGACTGATAGAGATGATTCCAAATCTCAAACGGGGTATGTTTTCATTTTGAACGGAGGCGCTGTTGATTGGAAGAGTGCAAAGCAGAGCACTATCGCTATGTCTTCTACAGAAGCTGAATACATTGCAACTACTGAAGCTGCAATGGAAGCTGTTTGGATGAGGAAATTCATTTCTGGGCTTGGAGTTGTCCCCAGTAATGAAAGACCTATGGATATGTACTGTGACAACACAGGTGCTATCATCATTGCCAACGAACCCGGTGTTCAGAAATGCGCCAGACATTATCAGAGGAAGCTTCACTACATTATAGATGCGATCCTAATGGGAGATGTACGCTTGCTCAAAGTTCATACAGATGACAACCTAGCTGATCCCTTCACGAAGCCAATGTCATGTACCAAACATATTGAGCATGCTAGAAACATTGGGCTTCGACCAGCTAGTAGTTTCATGTAATCTGTTTTGGTATTTGAATAATGGAACATTAAGCAGTTTTTATTGGAATAAATTGATATATTTGATATGATGATTAGTGGTATATTGATGATATAATTACTTAAGCAGTTTTCCCACTTGCGCGGAATTATATCATCAAACAAACAAGTTAATTATATCATCAATATAATTAGTTTTTTGCTACTTTTACAAAAACTAGTTCATTATATCATCAATATAATTAACTAGTAGTATCACGAGTCATTATATTGATGATATAATTAACTAGTTTTTTGTAAAAGTAGCAAAAAAATACGATTTTTGATATAATTAAATCGTATATTTTTTGCTACTTTTACAAAAAACTAGTTAATTATATCATCAATATAATAACTCGTGATACCACTAGTTAATTATATTGATGATATAATTAACTAGTTTTTGTAAAAGTAGCAAAAAAGTCATTATATTGATGATATAATTAACTTGTTTGTTTGATGAATAAATTGATACATTAAGCAGTTTTTATTGGAATAAATTGATATATTTGATATGATGATTAGTGGTATATGATGGATGATTAGTGGTATATTGATGATATGATGATTGATTACTTAGTGAATTACTTACATTATTATATATATAATATAATTACACTAATTACATTATATATAACAAGGTGTTTAGTGTATAAGTGTGTGACCCTTTAAGCTCACATACAATTAGCCATATAACTATAGGTTATACACGTGAAGCATATTCCAACAGCTCCCACTTGCGCGCGTGATAACATCAAGTAGTTATACAAGCAAAGGTTAGAGTCTAGCAACCCGCCAATGCCCCTAGGAGTACATGAGGAGTTTCATAAAATCTTTGTTCAAAGTTTTTCGAGCAGTTATCCTTTTGTTACTGATACTATGTTGAATTTTAGACAAGGATCAACGTCAATCTAAAATTTCAACGATTCTGTTACTCGATCTGTATAATGAAGTAGATTAACAAAACCAATCAAGATTCATCTTGATTACCTTTTGGGTGTGCCACACATACATCTATTCAAAATCATCGAGGGGCCCAGTAGTATCTAATCCATATACGTGGAGGAACAAATTCTTTATTGACTGCACGTGTCTGTCATATGCTTAATGACAAACCTGATAATGGTTGTTATAGCAGCCTTATTCGGGTCAGCATTTAACCACATCAAAGTTTGTCCCTCTACATACACAAACCAGCTTGCATCTCAAGTCAGAGGATAAGTGACAAATCCTTTGTGAGATTCACTTGTGAAATAAATCCAGGAAGTGATTTCTCATAAGTTGGGTCAGTCCAATTGTGCATCATTATGAACAACATGTGAGTTTGATTTCATCATCCTTAGTCATACTAAGATAATGTCATCAATGCCCTCAGATTTGTCTTAATAATATTCCCATATTATTAATATGACAATGGACAATTTAGAATATAAAACGCAGTAAATATTCATGGATATAAACATGCAAATATAGAACACAGTAGATATTCAAACAAAAATGATCATATCAAATACATCAATTTATTCCAATAAAAACTGCTTAATGTTCCATTATTCAAATACCAAAACAGATTACATGAAACTACTAGCTGGTCGAAGCCCAATGTTTCTAGCATGCTCAATATGTTTGGTACATGACATTGGCTTCGTGAAGGGATCAGCTAAGTTGTCATCTGTATGAACTTTGAGCAAGCGTACATCTCCCATTAGGATTGCATCTATAATGTAGTGAAGCTTCCTCTGATAATGTCTGGCGCCTTTCTGAACACTGGGTTCGTTGGAAATGATGATAGCACCTGTGTTGTCGCAGTACATATCCATAGGTCTTTCATTACCGGGGACAACTCCAAGCCCAGAAATGAATTTTCTCATCCAAACAGCTTCCATTGCAGCTTCAGTAGTTGCAATGTATTCAGCTTCTGTATAAGACATAGCGATAGTGCTCTGCTTTGCACTCTTCCAATCAACAGCGCCTCCGTTCAAAACGAAAACATACCCCGTTTGAGATTTGGAATCATCTCTATCAGTCTCAAAACTAGCATCAGAGTAAAAAGTGACGCTCAGTTCATCTTGACTTTCACCACCATAAACAAGAAACATATCTTTAGTATTCCTAAGATACTTCAGTATGTTCTTAACAGCAGTCCAGTGACTCTCACCTGGATTCTGTTGATATCGGCTTGTAAAGTTCTGAGAGAATGCTACATCAGGTCTTGTGCACCGTACAGCATACATGATTGATCCTACCGCCGAGGCATAGGGGACATCACGCATACGTTTTATCTCATCAGGTGAGGACGGTCCTTGAGTCTTACTCAAGTGTACATTGTGTTGCATAGGAAGGTTTCCACGTTTGGAAGCATCCATTTTAAACCGTTTTAGAATCTTATCAATGTACGCACTTTGACTAAGTCCGATTAACCGCTTAGATCTATCCCGGTAGATATTTATACCAAGTATATATGCCGCTTCCCCAAGATCCTTCATAGCGAAGCACTTCCCAAGCCAGGATTTTACATCTTGTAGCATTGGAATGTTATTTCCTATGAGTAGTATGTCATCGACATATAGCATTAGGAAGACGACAATGCTCCCACTAGCTCTCACATATACACATGGCTCGTCGGGATTCTGAGTAAAACCAAACGTTTTGATTTCCTCGTTGAATCTTTTGTTCCAACTTCTGGATGCTTGCTTTAGTCCATAAATGGACATTTGAAGCTTACATACTTTCTTAGGGTGCTTTGTACTTACAAATCCCTCAGGTTGTACCATATAGACATCTTCGTCGAGGTGTCCATTTAAGAAAGCAGTTTTAACATCCATTTGCCAAATCTCATAGTCATAGTACGCTGCTATGGCTATGACAATCCTAATAGCTCTAACGTCGGCAACAGGCGAGAAGGTTTCGTCATAGTCAATCCCGTAGGTTTGAGTGTAACCTTTTGGCACCAACCGAGCTTTATAGGTGTGTACATTGCCATCCGTGTCGGTCTTCTTCTTGAAGAGCCACTTGCTGCCAACAGTCTTACTGTTAGGAGGAAGATCAACCAAAGTCCATAATTGGTTATCTTTCATGGATTGCATTTCCGCGTTCATAGCATCAAGCCATTTTTCAGATTCAGAATCTGCTAATGCAGCTCGATAGTTAGGGGGTTCATTATGATCCCCTAAACTTAGCTCCTCAACATCGATTTGGAAACCATATCGTTCAGGTGCATGAGGTGTCCTTGCGGACCTTCGAACGGGGACTTCATCATTTTGAGGTGCAACAGGAACAGTTTCATGTTCAGCCTCATCTTGATGTTCGCTAGTAGGGGTGTAAATGAGCCGAGCCGAGCCCGAGCTCGACTAGGTTCGAGCTCGGCTCGTTTAAGTTTTAAGGAGCTCGAGCTCGAGCTCGGCTCGTTTCGAGCCCTATATGTAAAGCTCGGGCTCGGCTCGTTTAGGTTTTTGCAGGTTCAGACTCGGCTCGATTAGGCTCATTTAAGCTCCAATTAGGGGTGAGCATAAAAACCGAAAAATCGAACCGAACCCGAAAAACCCAAAAAAACCGAACCGAAAAAACCGAACCATTTGAAAAACCGACATCAACGGTTTTCATTTTTGGAAAACCCGAATGTTTGGGGCGGTTTTCGGGGGCATATGAAAAACCAAACCGAAAAACCCGCCCCGCCCCGCCTTTATATATATTTCAAGTTTTATAAAAATATTCTTATATTTTTAAAAGATTTGATATAAATTTGTGTGCAAAAGGAAAGCAACCATCAATGAAACTTCTATGGATGAAGACATTGACTAAGATTATTGCGAAAAATGATTGGCTGTTATTCTATTATTAATTTTTTTTCAAATTATGTTAGTTGAATTTATTATTACATTATATTAAACCTACTAGTTATTTTTTATTTATAATGAAATGAGTTAAGGTTTGGAAGTTTGAATCATAATATTAGTTTTTAAGGTAATAAATTGGTAAATTTAAAGGAAACTAAAAAACCGAAAAAACCCGAAACCGAACCGAAAAACCCGAAACCGAACCGAAAAACCCGAAAAACCGAAACCGAAAAACCCGAAACCGAACGGGGTGTAATTCTCAAAACCCGAACTTTCGGGGCGGGGTTTGGTTTTAGTTAAAAACCGCCCCAAACCGCCCCATGCTCACTCCTAGCTCCAATATACACAAAATATATAAACTTTTTTATTTAATTATAATATTTAATATATTATGTAAACACTTCATTTTTATATTATGTTATATACATATATATGTATAGTATACATACACACATAAGTATAAAAATATATAATATATAATTGTATTTTTGTAATAATTAATATATATGTGCTCGTTTAGGCTCGCGAGCCTAATCAATCTTAGTGAATCAAGCTCGGGCTCGGGCTCGTTTAATAAACGAGCTCTTAGTTAAGCTCGAACTCGGCTCATACTCGTTTAAGCTCGGCTCGTTTCGAGCTTTTAACGAGCCGATCCCGAGTAGCTCACGAATGGCTCGGCTCGTTTTCACCCCTATTCGCTAGTATCTACAATAGGTTGTGCATCTTCATCGCTTGGAATCTCGTCAAAGTCGATGGTACTCCCACTTGCTTCTTGTGAAATGAGATTGCTCTCAAGAAACTCAGCATAACGAGCAATAATTACCTTTTGCTCAGGTGCGTAGTAGAAATAGTAACCCATCGTTTCCTCAGGGTATCCTATAAAGATGCACTTGATAGCTCTGGGTTCAAGTTTGTTCGGCGTGTCTCGTTTCACGAGAGCCTCACAACCCCAGACCTTCAAGTAAGACAAGTTTGGGACTTTCCCATGCCATATCTCATATGGTGTCTTTTCAACCTTCTTGGTGGGAACCATATTCAGTATTCGAGCAGCCGATTTGAGTGCATAACCCCAAAAGGATAGAGGCAGAGTGGTAGGACTCATCATCGATCGGACCATGTCAAGCAAGGTGCGATTTCTCCTCTCTGATACACCATTATGCTGTGGTGTATAAGGGGGAGTGAATTGTGAGACAATCCCACAATTCTTTAGATGGTCTTGAAACTCATGGCTCAGGTACTCTCCTCCTCGATCGGACCGGAGAGCTTTTATCTTCTTGCCGAGTTGATTTTCTACTTCATTTTGGAAAGCTTTGAACGTTTCAAAGGTTTCATGTTTATGTTTAATCAAGTAAACATAACCATAACGACTAAAGTCGTCAGTGAAAGTAATGAAGTAGGTAGCACCTTCCCTAGTTCGAGTTCTAAATAGAACTATTGTTTGTAATACGATTATGCATGTCAATCTCAAAGATACCATCACGAGGAATAGCATTAAAGTAAAAAACATTATCCTTTGAAACTGAAATACCATAATCCGTAAATGTATGAATAAAACCATTATTCCACAAACAAGAAAGCGATACTATACCCCTTGTAATACTAGGCGCATAGTGACAATTGTCTAATACAATAATTAAACCACTAGGAAGGATTAAATCATAGCTTCCTATAGCTTCAACCGGTGCACGCATTCCATTGCCCACGTACAAGTCCAAAGCTCCATGGTTTAGCTTTCTACTTCCCCTTAGACCCTGCATGGTATTACAAATGTGAGTTCCACAACCAGTGTCATATACCCATGATTTCTTAGGGAAAGCATATAGTTCTATTGTGAAGATACATGATGTGCCAACCTTGTTGGCTTTGTTCTTCATCAACTCCGCCAGGTAGGCAGGACAATTCCTCCTCCAGTGGCATGTTTCACCGCAGTGATGGCAAGCAAGATCCTTAGCAGGATGCTCCTTATGAGTAGGTGGGGGAACCTTTGGCTTGGGCTTGTAAACTTGCTTTCCTTGCCTTATGGCAAGGACAGTAGGGGTAGGAGCTTTCTTGGGTAGCCCAGCTTTCGTTTGTTTCAGCATAACATGTAATTCGGCGAAAGTCTTCCCCATACTATGCATATGATAAGTCATGACAAACAGTGCATAGTCCTTGTGAAGTGAGGTTAGAATTAACCCAATTCCAAGGATATGAGGCATAGGGTAGCCAATTTTATCCATCTGGTCTAGGTAACTCTTCATCTTCAAAAGATAAGAGCTAACAGACTGTCCCTCCTCCTGCTTGCAAGCATGGAAGGCTTTGACCGTGTCAAAGAGTTCATGATCAGCTTGTTTTGATATGAGGTCTTTAGTTCAACCATCATATCGAATGCTGTGAGGTCCTCGAGATTCTTCTGAATCTCGGGGGTCATGCTCACCAGCATGAGCGCGGCGACCTCTTGCTGTTCGTTAAACCTTTTGGTATAGGCCGCACGAACAGCAGCGGTGGCGGTAGTAGCAGGGGCAGGGGGCATCGCCTCCTCCAAATGGTGGTACTTGTGCTCGGCCCTAAGGACAATCCTTAGGTTACGAGCCCAGTCCACGAAGTTCGTTCCATCAAGTTTCTCTTTTTCGAGAACGGAACGAATGGTGGTGTGAGTTAGGGTTTGATTAGTAAAGTCATCTACAAAATTAGAAAATTCATTAATTAGTATTTTCAATAATCATTTCTTTTAATCAATTAACTACCCAATTAATTTTAATTAAAAGCTAAGATCCCATTGAGCTTCTATCACCGCATCAGTTGATCTGCTAGAGGTGATAGATTCAATAGGTAGGTGACGATCAACAATTGCATTACAAGTGCAACTCTTAGAGGTATGAGACTTCATGGCACCTAGTGAACAAGCATCTAGGGTCAAGTGGCATGTTTGTCGCATCGTCGCCTCGAGTCAAGGTCTCACCGTTAACTCGATTAAGTCATCCAATGTGAAATCATGTCAAAATAGCTTTAGGTCTCACACGTAGAGAATAATGACCTCGGATCTAGAATCAAACCACGTCTCACGTGAATTCAAAAATAGAAGCAAGTGATTTACAACCGATTGGACGGCGTGACTTCAATTTTAGGTATGTTAAATTTTAATGAATAAAATTTTATTAAGATATGAATGAATCATGTACTTCATTCATATCACTTCATAAGTCGTTTTAATAAACGGTAAAAACATTTAACGATTATTAAGTTTTAAATCGTATTTAAACTTAGTTTAATCTCAAAACAGTTTTAGATTAAAGGGTTAATCATCAATGATTAACTAGTAATCATCAATGATTAAGAGTTTGAATGTTTTAATGTTTATGTCTAAAAACCAATTTTTAATTGTTTTACTACTTGTATCTAATAGAAAATAAAACAACCACAAACAAAGAATAAAACATGCAACAAATTTTGTGCAAACCTCGACCGATGAAATCCTAGGTTCGGTCACGTGAGTCATCACGACGGACCGAAAGGTCAAACTAGGGGACGGGCCAACATGAACCCAAACGGGCCTACATAAACACAATGGGCTCCCACTTGCTCCAAGATATTCTTGAGCAAGTAGAACCCAAAATTGTGAAAAAGTGCAATCTGCCAGAAAATTCCAGCAGACTTTGAAGCCCGAAAAGTCACTGAAGGAGTCTTATTTAGTCTTCCCGGCCTTCTGGGAAGTTGTAGGTCTCTGAGTTGCGGAACTTTTGGCGGTGGTTTCAGGTCCAACGGATTAGCCAATCTCCGGGAAAGTCTGTTTTCGTGCAGCTGCGCAGGAGGTGCCGAAAATTGTTGTTTTGTCCTCATCTTTTCTTCATCTTTGGTCAACAAATTACAAAGTACAAAGAAACAAAATACAACTATTCTAATTACTTTTACAATGAAATTGCCCCAAAAATTGGCACCAAACATAAAGGAAAAAATTGAAACAAAATACAACAATTAAGCCAAAAACACGGCTTTTCTCAAATCAACCAAACAACCAAACAACAACACATTCATCCACAAATGGTCTAGGCTTTCATCGGTTTGCACAAACAATCAACAATTGACAAGTTTTTGGCTTGGGATATGGCAAAAATACATGTTTTGCCATATCAACAAAAAACGAAAATAAAAAGTTAAATCCAAGCCAAATAATCAAAAAAACAATAACAAGATTAATTTTTGATTTGTGTTTTTGTAACAAGTAGCATGTAGGGTTACTAAAAATCATATTTTTAACCCTTGTTTTCCAAAATAGTCGAAAAAATTAAAGAACCCTAGGGGTTCGAATTTTCCGATCGGGTATTAAAAAAAAAACATCAAAAATCGTATTTTGTTTGCTACTTTTACAAAAAACTAGTTAATTATATCATCAATATAATGACTCGTGATAACACTAATGGTGATTTTCAGTTATTACAAGTAACAAAACGCAGCGGAAAAGTTTAATCATCATAAACGGCTCTAATATTGAATGACACAATTAAACTACATGATAAAACAAAGAGAATGGATGATAAATTCATACCCTAGTTGCCTTTGATCAATGGGGATTCGGTGGTGATGATGTGCGACCGAAACAAGAACTCCAATGGGGAATTCCTTCAAAGCTAGTCCACACTACACTATAGCAAGAACACCCTTGAAGATGCTAGTCCAATGCAAGCTTGAAAGAGGCAAAAACCAAGAACCCTAGAGAGGGAGAGGTGCGGCCGAAAGGTGCAAGGGAGGGAGGATTAGGGTTAATTGCTTGATCCCTAATCTAAGCCTTATATACCCTAAACAAGTTTAGAGAATATCCACTTAGTCCTTTGTCCTTTCTTTCTTTCAATTAATCCCACTAGATAACTTAAGTCTAAACAATTTAAACTTAATTACTTAGTGAATTAGTTACATTTTTATATATATAATATAATTACACTAATTACATTATATATAACAAGGTGTTTAGTGTATAAGTGTGTGACCCTTTAGGCTCACATACAACTAGCCATATAACTATATGTTATACACGTGAAGCATATTCCAACATAGTGCATCTAGAATTAGCCGGAGCCGTTGAATCAGACAAGATCGAACCAAACTATATCAGTCTAATCCTCGATTCTAATTTTACTACAAAGTCGATTCTTGCCTTCTTGGTCCGGTTTGGTCCGGCCCAAAACCTAAAAAACACTCGAAAAATGTCGGAAAAAATTGGATGATCATGGTTCTCGGTCCAAGACGTCATAAGTCAGTCCTCAATCCGACCGGAACCATTTTCTCAAATCTTACTTCGGTTTGCTTATTGAACCGTGAACATACCCAAATTTCAAATAAATAAATATTATTTTTTATTTAAACACTTACAAAATTTAATGGATTAATTGATTGGAATTATATCAAATTTTACAATAACTGCGGGCCGAGTCAAGTTGATGTGGAACAGGTCACCCTATTATTAGTTTCAATTTTCTTTCAATTTCAATATTTTATGAACTTTCACGAAATGATTGTCGGAATTGACAAAAAGTTTAGAAAGTCAAAGTTTAGAATGTCGTTCGTATCTTAAACTGCCACCATAATGCTCCACTCAACCACCGCCGCCACTGCCCAGCTGAACCACTGATGCCGTCTCCCAGATCAAATCGAACCCTATGAGAACACAAATCAAACTCCAAAATCAAAATGTGAAAGTTAGTCGTGAGTTTAGGATTCATAAGAGAGAATAGAGTACGAATGTGTAGAAAAAATAACAATCAATACAATTTTTGTAGGAGCTAATACCAATTTTCATTAAATAAAATACAATACAATTGGGAAATGACTAAAACAAATACAAGATTGAAACTAGAATATGTTGAAACAAAGAAGAAACAAGTTTTGGTTGAGTCTCGTGAAATTCACGATCCCTTAAAATAGATTCGTTGTCTATTTCCCAGGGTAAAACAACCGAGTAATTTTACACTACCGAATATAATACAAGCCCGAACACTTATCGAAAAGTTGTGTGTTTAAGAACACGAAAGGAAAAACAACTATATGTTTTGGAGTTCTCAAAAGTATGGAGATTGTAAGAGTATGTGAAAAGGTGTATGCTTTTTGGTGTGTTTTTGTGTGTTTCCAATGAACCACACAATCTCTATTTATACTAGAAATGTGTCATCATGTTAATAACAATCATAATTGTCATTATACATATTCATTATAAAGAAATAAAACCACCAAATTCAATTCTATGTTTAATGACACACATTAAACTTCTTAATAATATTATCTTAATAATATTAATAATAATATTATTATTACTTGAATTTCTTAACCATACAAACCGAACCCACATGATACCCGGGAGACGAGCGTCGATAGGTTCAAGTTCCCACTGGTTCATTTATTTTATTTCTTTGTTCCATACACCCCGAGAGTCGATATCTCATTCACCACAACTACATTTTGGACATGTCAACCATTAATTATATATAACAAATATACATATAATTATATATGTCCAAAATTTTCCAACAATCCCCCACATGAATAAGGATCGATCGAAAACACAACAAAATTTCGATAAATGTTCAACCGTTAAGTCTTGCAAAGGATAGGTAGGTGTTACCCTTTGAACCTTCCCTTGAGAAGCATACTTAGTCTCCTAGCAGTCAGTAGACGCGATGTCCTTGAACTGAATCCGCCTTTTGTGTAGACGACAGTATACATTCTCACAAGACTCTCCCTGACTTGTTTATATCCTCTTATCGTGCCCGTCTTGGTCATGGACACTGCCTGGTTCTGCGAGAGCTACTAAGAATTGTGCCCCAACAATTCCATTCGAAGCGACCCCACTTCTCTCTCACATAGGTGATTCTCTACCACGAATCATTAAAAGCCATAGTGCTTATCCTCATTGTCACTGAACTTGGAATGGACTAGGAAGTAGTAAAATTTACTCCCTTTAAGAATGTTTGGAGGAATTCCGTTACCCCCACAGTGACATCCCTTCGTTTATACAATTAGGTTGTCTTATTGAACCTAGATCTTGGGATCTCCAGTCAACTAGGTTAGGTTTCCTTCGCATAAACTTTATTCCAAGGGCTTTAGTCCCATTCCATAACTAACTCTCTACTTAAGCCTTTTTCATAAGCGGATCCGCGATGTTATCATTTAACTTTTAAATAGTTAATCTTGATAACTTCAATTGAGAGCAGTTGTCATATCGTATTATGTCTTACCATTATACATTGTACACTTGACTAATGTAACTGTAAGACAATGATATATACCAATTTATACATCAATTATTTGAAATATCTTCCTTAATTGATATAACTTTAGGAAGATGAATGAATACCTTAGCAAGGTACCCCCACATTCGTACGTATTTATAAGACGGTTTTCTTTCAAACCAAAATCCGTACGAATTCATCTATCCTTCACGAGATATCTTGTATAAAAGATAAGTAGTCGACACACAACATACTCCCACATTTGTACAAATTAATGTATCAATTGCTTCATTTTTACTTTTCTCTAAAGTAAAATTGCACTCTTTCGTGTATATCAAGGAGTTTTGGTTATTTCTTTCAACCAAATGGAAGGATGATTTTTGTCAATTCGTTACATTTGTGAATTTGAATCAATGTGAAATGTTGGTGGTATGCCATTTAATATATTTAAAACATATTTAATTAAATTTATATGGCATAATCAACCATGTTATATATTTTAACAATTCAAAATAAATGAACAACTTTATTAGCATTTTATCAAAATCGCGGTTAAAAGTTGTCACATTTAATTTAACATTTTTATCAACATCAATTCCACATTTTGATAACCCAATTCCATTGGATTCAATCACAACCCAAATAACAAACTTATTAAGCAACCATCCGGACACAAGATTCTTACGAATCCCCGAAACATAGAAGATGTTGCTCAACATGACATCATTTCCGGAAGTCATCCTTACGATAACATTTCCTTCACCTTTGATATATGTGGTAGTCGAGTTTCCCATAAAAAGTTTTTACTCATTTTTCAACATCTTTGAAAATGATAAACATATTTTTATCGAAACACACATGACGGGTAGCACCCATATCGACATACCATCCACTTGAATCGGTTCGCACCATTTACTTCCGACAAATCGGAAATCATGGCCGCATTATGCACATCTTCCTTCATGTACATTTCCATGTTAGGCATTGTCACAATATTTGTCAATTTTATCAAATAAAAAATGCAAATTTGACCAATAAGCCTCATCAATCAAAATGTTCCAATTAGTAGTAATATATATTTCAAGTATCATCTTATCAAGAATCAACTCAAGAAGCCAAATACTATCTTGTATCTTACTCACTAATTCAAACCAACATTTTTCCCAAGTCTCACAATTTGAAAGTAAAATTCTAGATGCAAAGCAATCCATAGATATAAAATCCGAAGAATTTAACTTTTACCAAATTTGAGAAAATTCAAGTAACCAAAGTTATCTTGAAATCTTAAAACAACACAACCTTTTTATTTTAAAAATCTTATAATTTCCAAATATCTCACATTATGAGACTATATTCAAGAAACCAAAGTAATCTTGATATGTATAAAATGGAAATTAAAATTTTTCAAAGGAAAATCTCTATAATTCAAGAGAACAACAATAATGTGAAACTTCAATCCAAACATTCAATTTCCAAATACTCTCACAAATTGAAACCATATGTCAACAAGCTAAAGCTATCTTGACATGCATAAAATGGAAATAACATGAACGAATGTACTTTTCTTAAATTCAAAATTTTGAAAATCATAAAGTAAACTTTCACAAGATTGAGAATAAATTCAAGATGTCAAGGCAATCTTGATAACTAAAAGTTAAAAATTTTAAAACCAAAGATTCAAGTACATTTTCTCACTATATGAGATTAAATTCAAGAAAACCCAAGTTATCTTGATACTTGAAACAAAATAAATCAAAACATTTATATCCAAAAAACTTTTAATTTCCAAATATCTCACACAGTGAGACCATATTCAAGATACCAAAGTATTCTTGATATGTATAAAATGGAAATTACGAAAAGTTTATAATATATTTTCTCAAACAAATTCTTTATAATTGAAGAATAACGACAATATTATGAAATATAAATCCAAAATATTTGATTTCCAAATAGTCTCACAAATTGAAACCATAAGTCAAGAAGGCAAAGCTACCTTGAGATGAAGAAAATGGAAATCAAAATCACTTACAAACCAACATAATTTTTAATAATTAACAAATTTCACAATGATATACAAAATGTTTGTAAGATTTATTTCAAATATCATCTCTAATGAGAATCAACTCAAGAAGCTTATGACTATCTTGAACCTTACAAAAAAATATGATTGCAAAACTTATAATTAACAAAAATAATTTTCACAATTATAAATTTTAAATCCAAAATTATTTTAAACAATATATCAAGTTATTTAAAATCAAACTTTAAAAACTTGATATAATAAACTTTAAATCCAAAAATTTGATTTAACAATTTATAATAAACTTAACCAAACATCCATAAACATTTCAATCAAAAACTTTTTCCGAATCGATGCTATTAAAAAGCAAAAATCGAAAAAGAAAATATATGTATATTTTCCAACCGGTATTAACAAGAGAGGAAAAATCTATTTTAAGTTTGTAGGAGCTAATACCAATTTTCATTAAATAAAATACAATACAATTGGGAAATGACTAAAACAAATACAAGATTGAAACTAGAATATGTAGAAACAAAGAAGAAACAAGTTTTGGTTGACTCTCGTGAAATTCACGATCCCCTTAAAATAGATTCGTCTCAGGGTAAAACAACCGAGTAGTTTTACACTACCGAATATAATCCAAGCCCGAACACTTATCGAAAAGTTGTGTGTTTAAGAACACGAAAGGAAAAACAACTATATGTTTTGGACTTCTCAAAAGTATGAAGATTGTAAGAGTATGTGAAAAGGTGTATGCTTTTTGGTGTGTTTTTGTGTGTTTCCAATGAACCACACAATCTCTATTTATACTAGAAATGTGTCATCATGTTAATAACAATCATAATTGTCATTATACATATTCATTATAAAGAAATAAAACCACCAAATTCAATTCTATGTTTAATGACACACATTAAACTTCTTAATAATATTATCTTAATAATATTAATAATAATATTATTATTACTTGAATTTCTTAACCATACAAACCGAACCCACATGATACCCAGGAGACGAGCGTCGATAGGTTCAAGTTCCCACTAGTTCATTTTTTTTATTTCTTTGTTCCATACACCCCGAGAGTCGATATCTCATTCACCACAACTACATTTTAGACATGTCAACCATTAATTATATATAACAAATATACATATAATTATATATGTCTAAAATTTTCCAACAATTTTTCTATGTCAATAGGATGCGGTCCCTTGTTTGACAGTATTGTATCCAAAATGGTTCATCATGGATCGACATAGGCTAAGCAAATGGGATGCCAAGGCCCCCAATTATGGAAGCCTAACCTATGCTCATTTTGAAGGGCACATAATAGGCCCCTGTCCTCAAAAGTCTAATGCCCCTATGTTAAGGTTTTCTTTCTCTAAAAGACTTTGTAGAAATTAGACATGTCCCACTAAGTTGATATTTGGTTTAGAGAATTTATTTTTATTTGAAGTAATGTACTAATTGAGGTCGGATTTAGTTCACGGGTTAGGAAACGTTCTAACATGAATTTAATATCTTTATATAAACATGTCAGATATCTTAATTTTAACACGTTTACTTTTAATCTGGACATAACTCATATAACATGTTTAATTAAACGAGTTAAATATATTAGTAGTTTGAGTGGTTCAACGGACCAAACAGATAAACTTTATATGCCTATAGAATCTACTAAAGTACCTTTTTTTTTAAATGTATCTAACTTTTTTACCTTAAAGATTTTGTTCTTGCTTATAGCCATAGGAAATATAATTGAACTAATGTTTTGTTTTTCTAATATAAAATACTTTATTTATTTGAGAGCTATGCCTTCAGAAATATCTTTGAAAATGAAATACTTTAAAACCGTTATTTTGTTTCTTTAATATTAAACAATCTTTTATGAAATGGTATTGATGCTTATTATTTATGATTATTGTCATGTGCTTACCCACATAAGATGGCATGTGTAATCCACTAATTCTTTTTCCTTATATTGTCCCTTGCTTTTACACATATCATGATCAAGTTAGTAGACACATAAATAGTAGGCCTCGATATCAATTTTCTAACAATTTTTTTATGTATCACGCAAAAATCTCGTGCATAGTATAAAAACCCACTAGTTATCAAAGAGTGACCAAAACAGTTTGAAAAATTCAAAGACTTTAACGGGCAAAAGAAAGAAAAAGATGTCTGTTGTTCCAACGGACATTTATTTTGAATTAATAAACGACAACACTACAAAAATATCATTTTTATATCAGTTATTGGTAACACTGATATATGGGTGTCCCACTAGCCACGTTCTAACCTTTCTACTATTTTTATTTGGAAAATGATAAGGACTGTCACTAAGACGTCAAGACACGCATCAAAAACTTGTACAATAATCAATAACCGTCCCCTGCATTTTAAGAATCAACCCCCACTATTAAGAGTACAAATGATTTATGCACGTAACCACCTCTTAATGACAGTCTAAGGGCTGTCATTACAAAACCTTTTTTTATTTAATGAAAAACAAATATTATGTTTTAAAAAAGCAGTTGTATTAAGAGTAAAGGATATGGTGTCATTAAAGATGTGCCAAGCTCACTTTGGCCCATACTGGTGCTAAATACTCCCTTACTAAAATGAATGTTATTGAAAATTTTAAATGAAAGAGTAATTTTAAGATGAGTATTAAAATTATGCTAAAGATGGAAATATAGTTTTAATATGACGTTAAGATAACACTACACCTTGTGCAACACTAGTGTGGTTCCCACGTTTTAGAGTTACCACACCGGTCCCCCGTCGTCATTTTTTCAATGCTAATTGTGTGGGGTGGCGTTAACGTGAAAATTATTTTGGTGTGTCAACCCCAAAAGAAGTGAAAAACTAAGGTGATGGCGACATGGCACAACGACCGGAGCCACAACACCTAATGTTCTAATGATATTTTACACACTCTTACGCTTTTGTCATGTATTTTTCTAATAAGTAATTTTTCTACAAATAGATAAATGTATAAATGTCTAATTCTCACAATCTTATATCTTGGCTTGATGATATTGAGTAATATTGTTATTGATTGCACTTACAAGATTGTACTTAATTTTTAGTTAAACATAAACATCTTATATACTTCCTCCGATTCAAAATAAGTGCTACACTTTTCTTATATGAGTGATTCAAAATAAGTGCTACATTTTGAAAAATTATCTTATTTGGCAAAATAGAACCCACACCCACTAACTATCTACTTTAACAAAGTGAAATGACTTATTTACCCTTACTTTTTACCTTTAAACATCATTAACCACACTTTATTCAAAAGGTGTGAGACATCCATTATCCACTAATCATTCAATTAATCTAATTTAACAATCATTATAATCTTTTGCCTCAAAAACCGTGAAACCCAAAGTATAGCACTTATTTTGAATCGGAGGAAGTACTAGTTATAGTTATCGCCAACACCACCATTGGTGGCCGTAAAATATATTTAAAAGGAGGTGATTTTGATATCACACAAATTACTTCATTTACAATATTTACAACAAATTATACAATTTAATAAAACAGTAATTGTGGTATGTAGAGTAATTTTTGTGATGTTAAAATCATCTCTCTAATTACAAGCTACCTATCGGCTTAGTTTTCACACCACATTTTTTGATGCATCTACCACAGTGTACTAGTATTCCTGCAAATTGTACAAGCATGTAAAGCAATCATTGTGGTACAAAAAGTAAAAGATGTGGTGTATAAATCACCCCCTTTATTTATATGTGCTTCTACTTGATCTCATCCCCAATTCATAATATAGTTTATAATAGTTAAATTTATTTATAGTTAATTAAACATTTATAACACCCATCAAACATTTTTTTTCTTAATTCAAAACGAAATAGTAAACCTTGATCTCGAATATACCGTACCATTATATCCCTTCCCTACATATAACCCCTCAAAAGCTCGAACCTTTCATTGAAACCCATCAATGGCTAACATCCAACAAACCTCCAAACTCGAACCCGATTCATCATCATCGTATTATTATAATTCCAGCTCATCTCCTCCACACACTGTGGTCATTTCAAATCCGAAAGTTATACCGCCGGCAGTGACGCCGGAAAATTCCAAAATTAAGAAGAGAAGTCTGAAAGATGTCAGCAACAAACACCCCGTTTTCCGGGGAGTTCGAATGCGAAGTTGGGGTAAATGGGTGTCGGAAATCCGACAACCTCGGAAAAAATCCCGAATTTGGCTCGGAACGTTTTCAACGGCGGAAATGGCGGCAAGAGCTCATGACGTGGCAGCTCTTTCAATCAAAGGTAATGTTATTCTGAGTAAAACCAAGTAAAAATATTAGAGTATTTGATCTCAACTGGTTTAGCTGATGTTAAACTGAACAGGTAAATCCGCTATCCTTAATTTCCCCGAACTCAAAGATTCATTACCACGTCCCATTTCTCTCTCCCCACGTGACGTTCAAGAAGCCGCCGCCAAAGCAGCCACCATGCGAATGCCGGTGCCGCCATTACAACCGTCATTGGTTGATTGTAATACAACAGAGGAACTTGGTGAGATTATTGAGTTACCGAGTTTAGAAGGGTGTTTGGACTCACCTCAGTCGTCAACTGAGTTAGTGATGGTTGACTCGGTTAACCAGTGGGTATATCCGTCATGGGCAGAGGCAGATATTGATGGCTTTTTGGATTATATTTCTGATCATGTGTCGGATAACGGCAGGGGTACGTTCGTATGGGATTGTTAGATATACAAATATATATACACTTTTTTAATAATGTTAATATTTATAAGAATACATATCGATTTAACTATAATTTTATATTTATGATCTTTCACCGATTTGTATATTCTTAATTGGGTTGTTATATTTGAATAAATTGTATTTTTCACTTTTTTTATTATTAAGATAAATTATTTACTTATCCTACATATACAGTATACATAATGAAATGAACGTTTTGTATTGTAAAGTTATTGTCATTGATAATTGATAAAGCTTCATACAAGTTTTGAGTAAACTATAAGTGAATATTAAAATGATAAATGTTCAAATTGAAATTAAAAATATATTTAGTGAAGTTAAGATATAATCAATTATAATTAGTAATACATATAAGCTGTGGGTAAATTTTCCAATGACATATAATTTGTTTCTTTTTTATATATAAGAATTCATTTTTTCTGCAATTAATAAAATACTGTATAACCTAACATAGTATGTTTACATATGAAATTCTTCAAAATACCACATCCAGCAACCATAATTTAACCAATAGGGAACTCGTTTTAGAATTGATATATTATATGAGAATGAGAAAATAGATTCCAGCCATCTATTATGGGCCGGAAGTATTATTTATTCATCAATGAATACTCATGAATCATCAACGAATACATAGGGGCGGGTGTAAAACTTCACGATGCGAGAAAACGAGGGACTGTCCGCGAAGTTTCGCGCCCGCCCATGTGTATTCATGAATGATTCAAGTGATTCATTGATGAATACATGAATACATATTGTATTCATAGATGAATACACTATGTGTATTTCATGTGTATTCACGCATGAATAAAAATTCTCACATTATCACGAAATTTTCAATTCTCAAACCCTTAACCTATATAACTAGTCTAATGATAAGTATTTTAGGGTTGACAACTAGTTAAAATTTTAAAACATCGTTGTTAAACATGTTTATCGAACTTCTATTTGGAATTGGTGGTAGTGGACTAAACGTCATTATAACCATCCTGGTTACGGTTTACTGGTAAAAGTGTCAGAAATAACATTCTAAAAAGTATGAGTTTGATCTCTTTCATAGGTATAAAATTATCAAATGACTATAAGAAATATTCGGAAACGGTCACGAGACAAATGTTATATCTTGAAGATCACGATCAAAGCTCGAAAACCTGAATGAGCCTATTATAAACAGGATTTTTTTTTTTTTGGAAAAAGGAGTAAACGTCAATATACTTGTGAAAAGGCCCTGTCCGATGTAACGTTTGATGATACTAAAGAAACAAGGCTCCCTCTATAGTAACATTCGATGAAATTAAAAAAACATGGCCCCCTCTGATGTAGCAATTGATGAAAATAAAAGAAAATATGAAAAAGTAGACCACTAATAAGCAAATTGTTGCTATACGAAAACGTGTACGAATATTACTTTTTAAAGATTTAAACGTTGGTTGTTTCCTGAATGTTCCCACTGAACGCTGGTTCTGTATAATCAACCTGTACTTTCTGGAGGAAAAAAAAACCAATTTGATTATATTTTGAGAAAAAATCCTTAAATAATAGTGGTATGATGTTAACAGATTGTAAGGAGCCCGTGTGATATGAATGTACGTCTTTTAAATTTTTGGTATTTAATAATTAATATTTGTGTTAAACAATGAATTTTTTTCAGAAATAGGCTTGATTTGCCCTCAATTTTCACAAATAGGCTTGTTTTTTTACGGTTTTCAAAAATAGGCTTTATTGAGTCCCCGAGGCCGGCTTCCCCATTAAAACTCAACTCCTGGAGACCGGCTTTGGCCTCTTCTGACATGACCACTGACGCAAGTACTCCCCGAGGCCGGCTTTCTCTAAAAGGCCTCACCGAGGCCGGCTTTAGGCCACCCGAAATTCAACCCTCGGCTATATATTCCACACTTCATACCCACCACTTCCACACATCTTTTCCTTCCACACTTCACAAAAAAAAAAAAAAAACTATAAAAATCAAGATTCCCTTGAAAAAAAATAAAAAAATAAAAAGAGGAAAATAACATTTTTCTAATACCATGTGGAGAAGACAACAAACTTTAATTTATGAACTTCATCTACAGATTCAGATGTTAGAAGAATCAATTGACCAAATGGGTCAACAAGGTCGAGCTCATGAACTTCGACTTATCATTGAGGAGATGCAACGTACAATGCATGAAATGGATAACCTGGCTTATGAAGGGGCGAATGAGGAGGCGGTTCAGGAAGCAAGCACACATAAGATGCGACGTACGAGGGAAACACCTCCACCGACATTACAGGCTGTGGAGCAGGAAACTCAAAACTCCTCAATTGGTAATGAACAACCAGAAACAATTGACTTGGTTGAGTAGTGTGGTTAGGCCAGGAGTGTAGAGGAATTTTACTTGAAAGGGGATAGGCGCGGGAATGAAACCTTTTGCTATATTGTATTCTTAGGTCGTACCCAGGTACCTAGAGAGTTTTGGAGTACCCTGTTAGATGATAATTCAAGCTCAGTTTTGTGCCGTTCGGTACGTAAGTTAATTATGTTATTATCCATATTTTTAATCGAATCTCAAATGTAAATAATTGTATATTTATTACAGCATATAAATTGTTGGGTTAGAAGATGGATGCGTTATCGGTTGTGTCTTGGCTATAATACTGGAGAATATAAGCGATGGACAATAATGCCTACCAAGTTTGAGTATCTACTCTTACCACCTCACGGATCAGATGCTGTAAAATATGCAGATGGCAGTTTGACACCTTACCCCGCTTGGGGGGACGTGGATGTCTTATACATCCCGTTACGTTTAAATGATAACGTTTGGTTGCTTGTGCAGATGGATCTTGTTAGCAACCAGACATGTTTAATTTGCAGTTGTCGTCGTTCCATAAAGCGTGACGTGCTTACGGCAACCCTAAAACATTGGCGAGATGTTTTGCCTGATTTTAAAAGGAGTTTCTCCTATGAAGAAAGAAACCCCCAACTTCAGGCGAATCTTTATTTCGCCAAAGGCATACCTCAAGGTAGGGAAGAAGACTCTGTTGTGTTTATTTGTAAGTTTATTCACTATTTGGTAACAGGGAAATCAATCAAGCAAGATGGAGTCATCGATAGCAATCAGATCGCTACGGGTTATCGACAACTTATGGCACGTGATTTGTATAGCTATCGTATTTTAGAATCACAACCCGAAATTTTTCCTTTTAGATATGTGGTTTTATATGATGATTTGGATTAAAGTTTCAATTGTATTTGGTATTAATTTATAAAATCGTGATGTTAGTGTTTATTTGTCATTTAAAAATCAAGTATTAAAAAAAAAATTCAAAAACATTAAATGTCTAACTTTGGAGCTTGATACAGTACACTTTTAAGTTATTCAGATATAACTTTCTAAATGATAGTTGTGGTATTGATTAGAATGTAAACATATGAAAAAGAATTAGAGCAAAAAGATAAGTAATGAAAGAGTTGTGACAATCTGAAAATGCAAAAAAATGGTTTTTTGTAATCCAAAAACATACAAAATGCTAATTTCATGCATGAAAATGCAAAATTAGTGTTTATTTGTCATTTAAAGATCAAGTATTAAAAAAAAATTCAAAAAAATTAAATGTCTAACTTTGGAGCTTGATACAGTACACTTTTAAGTTATTCAGATGTAACTTTCTAAATGATAGTTGTGGTATTGATTAGAATGTAAACATATGAAAAAGAATTAGAGCAAAAAGATAAGTAATGAAAGAGTTATGACAATCTGAAAATGCAAAAAAATGGTTTTTTGTAATCCAAAAACATACAAAATGCTAATTTCATGCATGAAAATGCAAAATTAGTGTTTATTTGTCATTTAAAAATCAAGTATTAAAAAAAAATTTCAAAAAAATTAAATGTCTAACTTTGGAGCTTGATACAGTACACTTTTAAGTTATTCAGATATAACTTTCTAAATGATAGTTGTGGTATTGACTATAATGTAAACATATGAAAAAGAATTAGAGCAAAAAGATAAGTAATGAAAGAGTTATCACAATCTGAAAATGCAAAAAAAGGGTTTTTTGTATTCGAAAAACATACAAAATGGTCTGCAAAAGTCAAAAAATTAAAACAAAAATAAAAACTTACATAATACAACTTTGGGCGAAAATATAAGCTAATGATTGTGGCCCCTTCTACCTCCTGTCCCATAATTCGGCAGTCTTCTGTTTCTTACCGGCCTAACTTGTTCTGCCGGAGTAGATGGGTCTATATTGATGTCAAACGGATGGACCGGACTCACGTTTCTAGTAGGTTGTTGATCAGAAAATTGGCCCGCGAAATAATTCTGAGGGAGATCTGTGAAACTGAATTCGTGAGAATATTGTTGGTGAGCATGCGCGGGAGGGGGGGGGGGGGTGGTATTCGCAAACAATTCCGAGAATAAATTATAATCGTTTTGAGATATCCCATCCATATTAATTGGATTTTCGTTTTGAAATTGCGTACTAGAACCCCCATGTTCAAAGTTTGAACTTGGAACGTAGCCCATTTGGTGTGATGTACTTGCACCACCAGCATATTCCGTTTGCGTTTGTTGGCCACTAGAATCCCCCCAGTTTGATGGGCCCTCATCTTCTGTTTGTGTTTGTTGTTGGGACCTACGAGCCCCCCGCATCCATCTGGGAACCGACATTAATTCCTCATGTGTCAGCGGTGGCGGTTATTGGTGATGTTCTGACACACGAGCAGTCCAAAAACTTTGACGTTCTTCCGCACCGGCTTGATGCAAGTATGTTTGGGACCATTGATACATGTCATCTACAAAAGGCTGAAACTGCTGTTGTCCCAACATTGGTTGCATCATCGATTGAAGATGTGTTAACCCATCAACCTACATACATGTTATATCAATTATTAATACATATTATGACTAAGTGTACATATAAACATTATTATGACATATTACCGCAACATTTAAAGCTCCTCCCAGATTCCACGTGAAAAATTGCCTCCAACACGCCTTGGATTTATAATAAAGCCTACGGTACGCTGAAAGTACCAAGGCATATAATCATCAGCAGTTGTTGGACTGCTCATCCATTGTCCGCCGAAGGAAAAATTAAGCCGGTTGTTCCAGTGTGTCACATAAACGACAAGCTCCGCCCGCCAATCTTTACCTACGCGTCCTCTACGGTTCTGTTTACGTAACAACCTATGATCCGCTATAGTAAAGAGGGGCGCCATTGGAATATGTTGGTAAAGCAAAAATTGTCTCAAAACCCTGTTGGGTAAGTACTGCTCAACTACTTCCCAATGAATAACATATGTTACACATAACCAATTCTGGGGGTTGTATGTACACACTGGTGATAGAATTCCGGCAAAATTTTCATAGGGAGTCCATAAGAACTGCAAAATTTTGTTATAGCTCAATATTTTGTATAACATTTGTAGATTAGATTTAACTAGTAAAATACCTCTCCACTTTCCACCGCTTCTAACGCTGACCGATACGCTGTCACGCAGTTCTTGGTTATCTTCACGTAGCTTAACTTTTGATTCCACCTGAATTTTAATATATTTAAAATTAGTTATGCTATTATCATTTTAATATAATGATAACGGATTACGTACCTAGCACCAAAAGTTTTTCCTGTTAATTGTATATTTCGATCAGTAAGAATCGGAGATAAGTTGGGCAACCTAGTCCATGCCCATAATTGAAGCAAACTCATAGGCCCGCAAATGTGCCATTTTTTAGGATTAGTTGCTTTGGACAGGTTTCAGTAGAGACTGGCTAGAACAGCACTACCCCAACTATATCGACCGCAAGCCTCTAGGTCTTCAAGGAAGTATAAAAAATACAAATGGAGGTGGCTGTCAGTATTATGCGTAAACATAGTACCGTTCAGTAGGAGTATGTATAATCTTGCTCTTTGTAGCCACTCCACTTCAGTCACCGGGGTAAAGTCCTCCATAAATTTAGTGAGACATGTTACTCTCACCTGACTGCCTTTAAAATCAACTCTTGCTGGCCTAAACCCAAGCAACCGCTCAAAGTTAACAATTATGTCGTCATAATTGGTTCCGGGTTCAACACCTGTAACAGCGGGTCCATCAGTCCGCAGACCCCATATTGCCTGAACATCTTGGAGGGTCACTGTGACCTCTCCAATTGGGAGGTGAAACGTATTTGTTTCCGGACGCCACCTCTTGACGAGTGCTGTGACTAGATCGTGATCAACTTCCCTATATTTACAGTCAAGCACTCCTCGAAAACCTGCTGTAGTTATGAAGTTCCGGAAGACATCGGGAAGTGCCGAACGGACAAGATTGTGAATTCGAAAAAATGTTTTATCAACCCGTCTAATATGTAAAACATCATCAGGGATCTGATTGGAAAATACACTATAAGCTCTGTGCTCATTAGCTAAATATAATAATTCTGGGTTGATAGGACCGGGAACAACTTGCATGTTATTCATTTTTGAATGAAAAAGATGGTAATGTTTTTGAAGTATTTGTTTGAAGTAGAGTTTAAGGAATTGAGTTTGAAGTAGAGTATGAGGAATTGAGTTTGAGTGTGGTTTGATCTTGAGGTTGGTAGGTTTTATAAGCAAATATTGCCTTCTCGTAACCTGCTATTTGAACGATGTAATAAAAAAATTAAATAAGCTGAAAGGGCCTCCCCGAGGCCGGCTTTGACTGACAAAGGCCTCCCCGAGGCCGGCTTCGACTTATAAAGTACTCCCCGAGGCCGGCTTTGACTGGTTAATGGTGGTGGTTGGGGCCAGTTTTGACCAAAGTAAATGATTATGGTTGGGAAGTCCGTGAATAAATGTGTTCTAATACAGTCCGTGAATTAAAGTTGATATAAAGTGCCTTGCAGAGTTCAGCCTTTTAAGTGTAGTCAACATCAATATTTGGTCCGTGAATTAAAAGATGGTAGTTGGAATATTTAGTCGACATCAATATTTGGCATAAATACGCTGACACCTCCCTCCCCGAGGCCAGCTTTCACCTGACAAAGGCCTCCCCGAGGCCGGCTTCCACCTAGAAAGTCCTCCCCGAGGCCGGCTTCCATCAAAAAGGACAAAAAGTGAAGTAATTCTTGACAAAAACTTGGCAAAAAATCGACAAAAAACTTAATCAGTGATGTAATTCGAATGCTTCAATTACAGTTGACATAAAGTGAAGTAATTCTTCAGCCTTATTATGTCAACTTTATGTCCGAATCCTACTATCAACAATCCAGCTATAATTATTTTGTGGTTGGGAGCAACTGTGTTGTCAAATTCGAATAAGAAAGTACAGATTCACTGAAAAGTTTTATATTTTGTCGTTGGGTGGTATTTAACCTTCAGCTATATAAATACGTATATCATTCATATACTATCATTCCACTATCAACAACCATAACTTTCAATTTCTTCCACTACTAAAATCCTTCCACTACTAAAATCCTTCCACTAAATACATATCCTTCAAATGGCTTTGGCGAAACCTTTTATTGCTACTCTATATTGGGGTGGTAACGTTGATTTTTCAAACGGCTTAGTATCAGGTGATTCGTACCTGCAATGTTCTATTGTTTTTGTAACCAAACATAGTTACGAAAGTTTTGAAAACTTGGCTTACAGCCATCTTCAAGTCACGAAAGACCAATACAACTTACACTACTATTTATGTTATGACTTATACGCTTTAAGTTACACTGCAACAATAACAAGTGATGAAAGCTTAGAAACATTATACTTTATTGCCGGTATAACTGAAGAATTCATGGGTCATATTTTTGTGGATATGCAAAATATGGGTCCCTCACAACCTCCCCCAATCGAGTTTATGAATATGCAACATTGGTCAGTATCAGAAGTAGTCACTACTCCAACCGCACCAGAACCTCCAACTCATTATGAGTCCGCAAACATGGCTGGTCCATCGACAACTGCCCCCTCGTTTGATAATTCGCACCATCCACCAGCAACCAGTCTTGGCCTTAATAACAATGAAGATGGCGACTTGGATAGATCGGAAGACGAACCACAATCCGATGACACGAGTGAAGAATTTTATGACAACAGTGAGGCGGATGAAGGCGGCCTGCACGTTGACCAACGTCCTCAACAGGCTTTGTATGACTATAGCCAATTTGAAACAAATGCACAAACTGAGGTTGATGAGCAGGGCCCCATCTATGATGAACAAGATGAAATATTAATTTGGAACTCAAGCAGGCCCGACCACTTACAAATTAATATGTTTTTTTCTATCAAGCAAGAGATGATTAACGCAGTTAGGTCTTGGAATATAGGCCAAAATAAAGAGATTTGGGTTGTTGATAGTTCAACTACAAGGTGGGTTGCTAAGTGCTCTACTCTTAAACCAGAAAAAATACGTAACAACCCAGATGAGAACCCATCCACTAGCAACCAGTCTACCAGAAACCCATCCACCAACAACAACACATCTGCTATCATCCCGGCCCCATGTGAATGGTATGTTCGTGCAATTAAGAAGCGGAAGGAAGGGTTGTGGTAACTAAGAAAATGGATAGGCATGCACAATTGTCATCAAGGTACGGTTTCTGGAAACAACAACAGATGTTTGACGTCCGAGTTCATAGCCACCAAAATCCTCCACCACGTAAAGATCAATATCGCATACCCGGTAAAACACATTATAGCAGATGTCAGTGAACATATTAAAGTTGATATATCTTACATCAAGGCTTGGCGTGCTAGGCATATTGCTATAGAGAGGATATTCGGGACTTGGGAAAGCAACTTTGAAGAGTTGCCCAAGTACATTGATGCTTTATTGGCGTCAAACCCTTCCACAATCGTTCAGTGGTCAATTAGGGAGGGGGAGAGTGCTGATGACACCCGACATATTTTTAATTCTATTTTTTGGGCTTTTGGACCTGCTATCTCAGCCTTTCCGTATTGCATGCCTGTTATTTGTGTAGACGGGACATTTTTAAAAGGCTCGTACAGAGCGAAACTGTTGACTGCCATCACAAAAGACGCGAATAATCAGATTTTACCTCTCGCGTATGCCATTGTTGACGAGGAGTCAAACGAAAATTGGGCATGGTTCTTCAATCACCTCGGCGGTACGTTGCAAATCAACGTAATGAACAATTTGGCAGGCTACGTCGGTTATGTGTCATTTCTGACAGGCACCAAGGGCTTCTATATGCAATGAACAATCTGGAAGAGTGGCGGGAGCCAAATGCGTATCATAGATATTGTCTGAGGCACGTCAGAAGCAACCTCAACAAGCGTTTCAAAAACCACCTAATGAAGCAACTATGTTGGGTGATGGGTGCCACGACTGAATTGCGTAAGTTTGAGGTAGCCAGAGACGAACTCATATCTATCAACCCGTCCGCGGGGCCGTATCTGGAGGAGATCGGGCTTGATAAGTGGACTCTTTTGGGAGACACAAACCATAGACGTTGGGGGAACACGACATCAAACATCGCCGAGAGTTACAACAATGTATTGCGTGGAGCTAGGCTTCTCCCAATTAAGGCAATGGTTGACCTCACATTCACAAAAACTGTCAACCTCTTCAGAGAGCGTGCTGAGAAAGCGTCTAAATGTAACACGCCACTAACCCCGCGTATGTGGGGTCTTTTCAACAGGCGCGACATATATGCACGGCAGCACGATATTTTGAACTTTGACTACAGGGAGGGCGTGTACAGGGTGAGGACACGGGTTCAACCGGGCCAAAGTGGTGGGAACGATCAAACGGTGACTTACAACGATGGAAACAGTTCTTGTACATGCGGGAAGTGGCAAATGATGCGCTTTCCGTGTTCACATGCTATTGCCGTTTGTCGTCATAGAGGTGATGACCCGAACCGTCTCGTGAATCGGGTGTATACAACACACTTTTGGCAATGTCAATACAGAAAAGCCTTTACACCCCTACCCCATGTCTTTTACTCGAACGACCCGAATTGGGGATTGAGAGCCGCAAGTGGAAGAATTTCAACAAGAAGGGGGAGGAGACAGGTGAATAGGTTCCATACCGAGATGGACCAAGCAGATCCAACGCAATCTGGCAGAAACCGTTGTGGAATTTGCGATCGGCCAGGGCATAACAGAACCAGATGCCCAAATATTAGTGGAGATTGATTGTACTTAAGTTAATGTATTATTAAATATGTAATAGTTTTTTAATGCACTTTTTAATATGATAATACCATTTTTATTTCACATTATATATCAAACTATATTAAATATCATTCATTCTCACGTTTAACAGTAAAAATCACATTTCTACCATTAGTCTGATAGTCTTCATTTATGGTAAAAGTACAAACTTCATTAGCCAAAATTCCGTTTTCATGCATGAAATGATTGAAATCACCACTCATTTTAACTTGCTCACGAAAAGCATGGAGGTCCATGACTTCAACAGAATCACCTCTTTGTATCACGCAATGTCTTTTCTGAAGGAGGTGGTTATGCTCCCTCACAAACCAAGCGAGTAAAATCTAAAAATTCAAAAAAAAATATATGATTTTAGTTAATTGAACAAATATTATCTTGTAATTTTACAACCACATTTTAAACGTACCATCTTTTGCTTTCTCGTGTCAAATTTCTTAAACGTCCCTTTTAACTGCCTAAGATGAAGAACATCTGGTCCTATTTCACCCAAGTTTTCAATATATCGATCATATTGAGCTTGCTCTGCATCAAGCCAACATAGTTGCTCCTCGTCTGCAATTTCTTCTGCATGCACCTCACTGTAATCTTTAGCTATCAAACTTTCTACCTCAGCCTCATCTAAAGGAGGCGAATCATACACGTAATGATATGGAGGAGACTCGTTATTCGACGAACTCATTGTTGTTTTTTTGATTTGTGAAGAAGATGGCTAAGTTGTGAAATATGTTTTTTTTTGTGAAGTGTAAAGGGAGAAGATGTTGATATGTTGAAATAACCCGGTGTGATATATATATATATATATATATATATATATATATATATATATATATATATATATATATATATATATATATATATATATATATATATATAGGATTGAAGTCGGCCTCGGGGAGACATTTTTAAGGAAAGCCGGCCTCCAGGAGGCCCTGTTTCAGCATTGTGTCAGACCACCCCCAAAGCCGGTCTCCAGGATTACCTTTTCAATAGGAAAGCTGGTCTCCGTGAGTCAGGAAAGCCTATTTTTAAGAAACGAAAAAAACGAACTTATTTGTGAAAATTCAGGTAAAATGAGCCTATTTTTGAAAAAAATTCGTTAAACAACCACCTTAACAAACAGAACAAAACAAAATAGAATAACCAAACTTTTTTTTTAAATACGATAGTTAACCACTAATTGTATTATGATAGGGATTTATACATGTATGCATAACACCTATATATCTATGTTTTAGTATCAGTTTGTGTATAATAATCAAGCATGATATTCAACTAACTCTTCAGATTAGTAAAAACAAAGTTAATTTACTCTAAAAACAACATAATTAAAAGAAACTCACATAAATTATCCTGATATATGAGTTATTGCGAAGCATGCACTTGGGTGTTACATCAGAAATTAAATAAACCAATTCAGTGACGATCTTTATTTGAGAAAGAAATATTGTTAATTTAAAAAGATTATAAACAAACAATAACCACTCCAACTACTTTAAAGTTAATGCAACAGCATTCATTTAATTTATTTATAAAAAGTACACACGCAATCAACCAAATTTCGTGTAATTGATGATTTGATGCAATCAAAACTTCACAACATATTTTAGATGTTCTAAAAAATATTATTTTTTCAACTTTTTTATTCTGCAATCCGTTTTTTTTAATAAAAAGTTAAGTCATGGTTTTTTGTTTTTTTTTTTTTTTTTTTTGTGAAGGTTCAGATATAAAGCATTCCTAAAAATCAGTTTCCTTTATTTTTTAGTTATTTTCGTAATAATTTTTTTTTCCATCAAACAGAAAATTTTCGCATTTTAAGGATTCTTTTTTTTAACGGCAAATTAGTAAGTTAGTGGTTCAATATATGTGGTGACATCCAAACGTGCAGTATGTATTCCTCGAACATATCTCATATTTTGGGGAATAAACCCCACCTTCTTTATTAATCTCCTAAGGAATGTCCTCAACAAATCTTGAACCCAAAACCTTTTGAAAACAAATCCCTCAAGACAACCCTTGGTGGCCAATTGATCTAAACCAATTGGAATTAGCTTTAAATTTTTTAACAATAATCTAAAATATGAAAAATTAGTTATATGTCAATAAAGAAAAAAAATATTTGGAAAAACAAAAAGTGTTTCAATTGTTTAAAACGAATTAGAAAGTTTTAAAAAATATGACTTTACATTATATTTTGAAATTTTGATTTCTATACAGAAATCAAACCATAATAGATATGATCCAGTATTTTTTTGTTCACACAAACAAAATAAAGAAATTCAATTCAATTAAAATCTTAATCTTAGACACTTAAGTCCATGAATATCGGAATAAATATATCATGTGTGATTGCCATACATCACTTTTTCTTTTTTGCGATGACAACATGAAAATGCTTAAAGTAGACTAATCATTATACTTTTTGTTGGCTTTTGTTTTACGAAGTATATATTTTGGTTTCATAATCCATGATGAAACATATTTCTCGACGCCTTTCACAATCAGTCAAGTTTTTGCATCGCGCGCATGTGCCTTAATTTCTGAAATGTTGATCTATGATATATACATTTATTTAATTTTCAATTTCGTTAAACTAGTAGTAATGATAATCAAATCTAAGTTCGATTACCAATGCCACAATTAGCTTTTCTCTTTAGGACCTAACAAGTGATCAAATGTCTGTCATGATGATAAAACGTATATTATAACACTTGGGGGGGGGGGGGGGGGTGGGTGGGTATTAAAAGTTTGGTCGCCTAGATGACCAAACCGACTTTAAGAAATGGGAGGGATGCATCGCGATATATAATGGGACTATTGGAGGGAAGGGAATTGAAGCGTTGAACTTTTGTCGAAATGACTTTTATACGTGTCTGCAAGTAATCGAAAATAATATGTGAAAGTCAACCTAATTTTCTGATGAATAGTTTGATTTCAAATTTAATACTTTAAGTCAAATTTAACTTTTGAGAATTCTATTGCTCTTTATTTTAACTTTCTTAAGAGACTGATTGCTTGAAATTGGGGCTATGGTGTGATGATTGTCTTAAATATTTAACTGAATCGTGTATAATAACTTTCCAAATAAATATTTCGATCCTTGTTGTCCGAGTTACCCAAAATATCTATTAAGATAAGACAATCAAAAACTCTCTGACAAAATGAAAAACAAAGAAACCTGTTGATTTTTCGCGTGTCTCGTTAACACCACCTATGTTAATACCATTATATCCACGAAAAACATAATAAAGACAAACATTTATATTAAAAAATCGTATGTAGATCATGAATTAAGCAACGTGTAATGAGTAGTTAATTGGAAAGCCAAACTACATCAAAAACCGCAGAAATCGCAAGCAACAAGCTGTTAAAGAATACAAACGCAATTCAAACCCCAACACGGTCACAAAAGCTATGCAACGGTTTGCAGAAATTGGGTAAAGATGCATGTTTTATTCCTGTTCTGTTTAGGTTAGTCACGCCCGTTGCAGTTGATCCAGCGCTTATCATCGGATACACAGGCATGTACATATTTTATTTACTCGTCATGGTTACATAGAAAAATGTCTCGTTTGTTCAGTGAAATCAAATGGCCCAGTAATTGGTTATTGTGGCCAAACTTGGGCTAAACATTTTGGGTTTACAGAAGACCATATTTATTGTGGTACACAGCCACACAATGAGCATATTCATTAGTCCAAAAAAGTGACATGAGAATTAATTATTAATTTTTTTTGTTATCTTAGTTGAGTTCCGATTTACTTTGCGAGATGACTAAAATTTTTGCTTTTAAAAATCGTTTCCCTAGAATTTTTTCTCTTGAACTTCATAAGCAATGCTCGGTGGTGGATAGATTATGTAACGGTTCAAATAACGATTGTTTATGCAATTGGTGAATGAACCCTCGGGGCGTAGTCATAATGACCTTAACGATAAACTTTATCTAATCGGTAATCCAGAACCTCTTTCTAACATTTAGAAGCTTGATGCTATTGGTATGTTCTCTCTTATATCTCTTAATGCCATGAACACTGGAAATGGAAATAATTATAATATCCCTCTTTTAAAGAGATTAAGTATCGTTTTCGATTTCCTTTGTGTGCGGATGTTCTTACATGATTATTACTTTATTTGTACAGATTTTTAAAGATGGGGACATCACTATAGATTTTTAGATATGAAAGGGGACATCATTCCTTTTTTGGTGGCAATGTTGGTATAATTACAAATCTGCTCATCTTCACCCCTCAAGATATGTAACCTAACAATAAAAGCCCCCACCCATTTAGCATATGTATGTCGTGTCTACCAAAATGACAAAATTGTCCTTTACATAATTAAAAAAATACCAAATAATCCCTTTGCGTCTAAGGTTTTATCCCGATAGTTAGAAGTAGGAATGAGCATAAGTCGGTTTGTTATGATGTTAAATCGAAAGTATACCAAAGTACATTAAATTTTGGTCCCTTAATACCGCATGAATTCGATTGATAGGCGGTTTTTGTTTCACGGTTTTACATGATTCGCTTTTAAGTTATTTGAGATATTGTTTTTCACCGTTTTGTTCCTACCCGCAAAAATAAGTTACACCTACTAATACATGTAAATTTGTCAAAATCAGGAATTTGGTGGTGTAGCAAAAAAGATAAAAAATATGCATAGACGAAACGAATCACCACCCAAAATATATAACATAACGATATGGAATATTTAAAGCCAAGCATGTATGTGCCTCCATGTCCAGGGTGGGACCTGGTATGGTGCACGGGGTTGCCAGTACAACCCCTGTAATTTTTTTAAATAGTGTTCAAATAGTGTTAAATATATTTTATTTTTCTTTTATTAGTGTAGGTGATACCCCTGAGAAAAATATGTGTAACCGTGCCACCCCTCAACTTTTTTTCTGGGTACGCTACTGTCCATGCCCATGTTATAATTATATCGAAAAATGAGAGGAGAAAAATGAAGTCAAAGTGATGGAGCCTGGAGGAGTAGTGAAATCAAACACATTCCTCCTATTATACAATAGTGGTAGTATAACACTATTCACTAAGCTTTGATTGGTTGAAGCTTTTCTAAGATCTACTTTGATTGGTTGAAACTAGGGGTGTTCATTAAACGGTTTGACCCGAAAAACCAACCAAACTAAATGACATTGGGTGAAACGGGTCTGGCTTATTTGGGTTTGGTTCGGATTTCGGGTGTAACCAAATTCACATTCGGTTTTACGGTTTGGATTTGGATTCAAAAATTCTTATTCGGTGTACACCCGAATAACCCAAATAAAAATAAATGACTTAATTTATTTATATATTTTATCCCATACCATAGAAAATTAGAAACCATTCATTCATTTGGAAATTTCAACTAAAATCACGGTAGAATTATTCATTTTATTGAAATTATTTTATAACATTTGTTGCAACCTTAATGTGGATGATTTATTAACTTTTAAAAGTATTAAGGACAATTATCTTTTATAGATCATTCTCTTATTTGGTTTTATGGAGAACCGATCCGAATAAACCGAAGACTTATTTGGTTGGTTTGGTTTGGTTTTAATTAATTTGGTTTGGGTATTGGTTGGTCAAAAATATTTTTAAAAATCGAATAACCAAAACCGATTAACCCTACTAAACCGAAAACCACCCGAACGTATACCCCTAGTTGAAACTTTCCTATCTCTATCTCTCTCTCTCTCTCTCTCTCTCTCTCTCTATATATATATATATATATATATATATATATATATATATATATATATATATATATATATATATATATATATATATATATATATAATTTATGTGGATTTATAAATAGTAGTTATCAATTGCCAAAATTGCAAAGACTGCCTCATTTCAACGCATCCCATTTTCGAATCTCAAAGACTGAAACACTTCAAATTTTTTATTTTGGTTTTGTTTTTATATATGTATTTGAGAGATTAACAGAGAATTTGTACATCGATGTTATATATATTCTTATAAAATATGTCTCCTACATATTATAAAATATTTCATAAATTACTAATTACAAAATATTATTTTATAACTAATATTTAATTATACTATCTCCGTATCAAAATAAGTGATACATTTGAAGAAAACACATTTTTAGAGGCAAAATATTAAAAAAATAGTTTAAGATAAATTAATGTGGATAGTTAGTGGAGAATGATTCTCACTTCTTTTGAATAAAGTGATATTAATGATGTTTAAAAATAAAAGTAAGGTTAAAAAGATAATTTTACTTTATTAAGGTAGATAGTGAGTATATAATATGTCCCATTTTTTTTACCAAATAAGATAAATTAAGTGTATCATATATTTTGATCTATCCTTAAATAAAAAGTGTATCACTTATTTTGATATGGAGGTAGTATATTGTTTTTTCTTTAAGTTATATCTTATAAATTGAATAGTATTTCTTATAAAATATGTTTATATACATATTATATTTGCATGAATTTTTTGAATTATTAATACCGTATTTTATTACTAATATTCATTATATATTTAATAGTATTATATTATAATTACTATATAATACAATTAGGATTCAATTTTCCGTTAATTACTGTTCATACAATTTAACTCTGTCAACTATTTGGATACTAAAGCTGCCGTTAATAATTTAGATGGTAAAGGCATTTCAAATTTCAATAATTTAACAAAAGGGATCCCTTAACAAAACTGAAACAAAAGAAATACTATTTAAATCTTGGCAGTCCCATTATTATTATTATTATTATTATTATTATTATTATTATTATTATTATTATTATTATTATTATTATTATTATTATTATTATTATTATTGCTTTTCCCTATAATAATAATATTCTTATCATTTTCTTCAAATATTTTTGTTTTTCTCTATGCTAATAATAATCTTGCCATATTTTTTTACACTAAATAAGAAAAGTAACAGCAGTAATTTCTCTTTGTTAATGTTATTATTATTATTATTTGATATTTTGTCACTATAAAATGTCTTAGGCAATATAGTTATTAATCAATTCAGAAACTGTTAATTAAAGAAATTTGTTAACTTTTGTAAAAAAAAGGTCCATCTTTTCTTAGATACGATCTTATAAATTTTTTATTATAAATACGGAAAACTAGATCCGATAAAAACCAAATCTGTATTATTACTTCATAAATTGAATGTTTTTAAAATCCCGCAGCGGAGCGCGGGCCAAAATAATACTCGTTAGTAACATGCCAAGAACAAAACAAAACAAAAAAAAAACATTTACACCAAGGCATGGTCATGTAGGGTTTCACTTCATATTTTGGATATTTATTTGTTTTTTTTTTAGTATGTGCAACTTTGAATATATATAAACTCATATATTGACAAGTAGCATATTTAAAGATTAATTTTATTAAAACTGTAATAAGCTTATATAGTAATGAGTCTTAAGTCAAGGTTGAACCTGCAAAAATCTTAACGAGCTGAATTCGAGCTTAATAGACAGGACTCAAAATAATCTGAGCTAGAATCTTGTCGATCGACATGGGGCTCAGCACATTAATACCTCTAGTTAGAAAGGTTCAAGATGTAAATCAATGGTTAATGCCGACATTCAAAGTCTTCTAAAAAGGTGCATTATTTCCTTCATCATGGTTTCCCCCTTTACTTTCAACATAAGCTATTAAAAAGGATAATAAGGTGTATACCAGAAGGGAATTAAAGGTGAATTTTACATGCGTTACAATTACTATAATAATTGTAAATACTAAATTGAAAATTTGAATAAAGTAATGATTACATAAATGAAAATTTATTACTTAAGTTTTTATCCTTCTTGTAAGGCTAATTTTAATGTCCTGCAACCCGGGCCACTTTGACGATCAATCAAGCAATCGTCGTGTAAATTGGAGCCCCGATAAACTAACTCATTGTGTGCATTTCGGATCTCTTTTTGTCTTCGGATCTCCATTACTTTTGAGAATTCGAATGCTTTGCCGACACATAAGTCGGGCTATTAGCGGGTCGGTATTCGGGTACTAACCGACCTGATTTATAACGTACTCCACATGCATTACACAGAGTTTTGGGCCCCAACGGACCCGTACGCCACTGTGGTGTTTTATCGGAACCACAATGCAAACACCTCACGACGGAACGTTCCAAAATCTCACGTGTCTTCAACGACGTCGTTTCGTTCGTTTTGGGTTTCGTTTTGAATTTGATTTTGATTTGTGTTTTTGATAACGATTGCTTGATATGCAAGATACGCGAGGTCCAATCGTACGGAGCGATTCGTGATCGTTTGCTACGAGATCTACAAGGAACGAGAACGTCTTTTTGAAATATCTGCAAGTTTTTTCGTCGGAATCCAGGCGTAGTGTCGGAAGATGACGAGTGAGTGGCCGGAGCTTTATTCGTGGCGGGAATGAGTTTCAGATTTTGAAAATCGACGGTGGAGAATGATTCCTGATTGAAATTCGATAGCCATTCCAGTTCCGCCACATCATCATACTGCAGAATTCAATATAAATTTATCATTCACCGGAAACAATTGACTTATCATCAACTACATTGAAATCTAAAAAAACGAGATTGCGAATAGACCAAGTGATCTGGTGTCAATTAGTGTAGAATTCAACCCAAATTTCACGATTATTGATCTAAATCAATTAATCAATTATGAACAACATTCAAATTCCAATAAAAAAGGAGATTACAAATTAGAAGTGATCTAGTGCTAGTTACCGGAAGACAGAGCTCTACGCCGGAGAATTGCGAATCCGAGAAGCTACACGAGCTAACATTACCGGAAAACGGAGCTTCACTACCGGAGGCAGACGAATTACAGCTATCAACGGCGGCTACCGTCGAGGAGTTAGCTGAATTTCCGATCACATTGTTGAAAAACGCATCATTCAAAACGACATCGTCGTGGTTAGGAAAATCTACAATTAAGTCATCGATTATGAACTGATTGTTGTTGCTGTTGATGATGTCAGTGGATTTATGGTGTCCAAAATAGAACCGGTATCAGAGCTAGCCCTACGTTGCGAGGTTCCAACACTCGGAGTGGTGGCCTGTGGAGTGGTGGCTTGGACCCGAAAGGAGGGTGCCAACCGTGACCAACATAGCCGTGACCAACGAGCTCGGAGTGGTGGCCTGTGGAGTGGTGGCTCGGACCCGAAAGGAGGGTGCCGACCGTGACCAACATAGCCGTGACCAACGAGGACGTTGGTTCTTCAAAGCGTGGGGTATTGTTATGATCCCACATTGGCTAGAGTAAAAACTAAATGGTGGCTTATAAGCCTAAGTGTCCCCTCCTCCTTCAAGCTAGCTTTTGGGAGTGAGTTCTACACTTGAGCTTATGAGCATGGTGCGAGCCTAGTATGGGCTGGGTTCATTGTTGGAGCAAAACACAGATCAACTTATTACTGAGGCTGCAGTTAGTACTGACATACTTAGTACTGATGGGGCAGAATTGATTAATACTGATGAAGTTGATACTGATGATACTATAACTAAGTTACTACTGATCATGCAAAGATTGAAGATACTACTGATCATTGTAGTTACTACTGACGTTGATTATAGACTTACTACTGATCACCAAGTTTACTACTGATCTTCATATTTACTACTGGTGATTAGTTTTACTACTGACAACGCGTTTATGGAAGATATCAAGTCCGAGATCTTCGTATAGATAGTTATAGAATGTAAATCAATGTATATTATTATTATTCGATGTAAATCAAGTCCTAGAATAACTAGGGTAAATAGTTTAGCTTCAAGGACTATTATAAATAGTTCCTTACGAATTGTAAACGTACGTGTGTATTGTTAACTCAATAATATACATTGAAGCTTTTTTGTGAAACTGTGTTCTTAATATTCTTGCATATTGTTCATACAGTTCATTGTTTTTAATTATTGATATAGTGTTGATCCGCTGCAACTTCTATCATCAATTAGATCTAAGGTGTTTATTAACTTGTCTATAGTTAATCGATCCTGACAAGTGGTATCAGAGCATATTGGTTCTAGATCTACTATTTGTTAAGAACAACAAAAAGTTTTAATCTTTAAAACACACACATTATTAATCATGACTGATAATAATGAAAGCACTCAGGCCAACAAAATCCCTATGCTCACTCCCAATAACTTTGGGATGTGGAAGAATCGTATTAAGCAATACATGCTTATTACAGATTATTCCATGTGGGAAGTCGTTTGTGAAGGAAACAAAACTGGTCAAGTTCAAGCAAGCAGCTCTGTAACTGAGGCAGACAAACTTAAATGTGAGAAGGAGAAGAAAGATAAAGGCATCGAACTCAAAACTCTAAGCACTCTCCTACTGGCCATTCCTAATGACTATCAACATCTCTTTGTTGAATATGATGATGCTAAGTTGCTTTGGGAAGCACTGGAGAAGAGATTCGTTGGGACAAAGAGTACAAAAAGAAACATGAAGTCTGTTCTCAAACAAGACTTTGAAAATTTCAAAGGAAAGCCCAATGAAACACTCACTCAAGTGTTTGACAGATTCAACAAACTAATTGGTGAACTCAACCAAGTTGGTGTAAAGATGGATCAAGAAGATGTCAACATGAAGTTCCTAAGGTCTCTTAGTGAAGAATGGGCCATGTACACAGTGGTATATAGACAAAGAGATGCTCTAGAAGAAAAGGAGTTAGATGAACTCTATAATGATCTCAGAGTGTTTGAAACTGAGGTAAATCACAAAAACCCTTCTATTTCTTCTAACAATGCTGCATTTGTGTCTAGTACAGGTCAAGGGCAAGAAACCTCCACAGGAAAGACTGCAGATTCTGAGGATACTGCAAGAGAATCCTTCTTCACTAGTCATGTGCATACTGCATTGATTAGTGATGACTTGGAACAATTGAATCCAGATGATCTTGAGGAGATGGATCTTAAATGGCAGATGGCTATGCTGAGCCTAAGGACCAAAAGATTCTTAAAAAGAACTGGTAGGACAAGCCTCAATTTCAACAAAGGTGACAAAGCAGGATTTGACAAGACTAAAGTCAAGTGTTACAACTGTAACAATCTTGGTCACTTTGCAAAAGAATGTCCTCAACCAGACAAAAGATCAAAATCAACTGCTCTTGTGTCACAACAAGGACAAGGCTATGACTGGAGCTTCCAAGCAGAAGAGCATACTCAAAATCAAGCTCTCATGGCCTTTACTGACAACAAAACTGAGGTAAAATCTAAACCTTGTACTCCTGAATGTGCTAAAATTATTAAAAATCTAGAAAAAGAAAACACTAAATTAAATGAAGATTTAGCAAAAGCAATCAGAAGAAATCATGAGTTTGATAGTGTAATTGCTGATCAAGAACATCAAATAAAGGTGTACAAGATGATTGATCAACGGATCAAGGAAGAATTGCTTCAAGCTGTGGATGAGAAAGAGTTCTATGAAACAAAAAATAAAGAACTAACAAGTAAATTAGAAGAATGTCAGCTTGAAATTGAACAAAATAAATTAACAATTAAAAAGTTTGAAAGAAGCACTAAAATTCTAGATGAATTAACTAATAATCAAACTACAGAAAAGGTTGTTCATGGGGTGGGATATCATGCTGTACCACCTCCACATAAATTCATTCCTCCACTTAAAAACAGTTCAGAAAGAATCATTAATGAATTAAAAACTGAAAATCAAACTGAATCTAATACTGAAACATCTGAATCAAATGATTCTTCTGATGATGAGCAATCAATTGAATTTATAATATCTCAAACTGAATCACCAAAATCAATTGATACAAGTTTTCACACAGCTCAAAGTCCAAATGATTCTCCAAAATATAATGCAGAAAATATACCCAAAATTCTAAAAAGAGGAAACCAAAGAAATAGAAACCAACTCTTAGAACAAAGAAAAACAATAAAGGCTCAAGAAAATAAATTAAAATGTGTTATTTGCAACAAAGTGAATCATTTAGCAAAGGATTGTCACTTCAATCAAATAAATTGCAAGGAGTTAAAGGAATTTAAAGTTTTTAAAGAAAATGCAAAAACTCAAAGGTTAAAAGATACTACTGGTCCTTCAGTAGTAAATACAGTCAAAACTCCAATTGCTGAAACTCCAAGATTTGGAAGAAGTGCACCAAGATTTGTGCAAAACAGAAGAGTTGGCAGCCCAAAGAACAGCAATTACTTCAAGAACAATGGAAAATCCAATCAAAATAAACATTATTTTAAATTTTCCAACACCAGTAGAAACTCTAACAAATTTACTACTGGTGTTAACCCTAATTATAATGCTGTATGGTACCAGTACAAGAATACTACTGGTAAAAACCCTAATTTCAAAAATACTACTGCTCCCAAAACAAATTTCAAAAACACTACTGGTGTTAACTCTAAAAACACTACTGGTCATTCTAAACATGGTAAGTACCCAAATACTACTGGTCCATCAGTAGTAAAGTATTCAAAAGCTAAAAACAATAGGTATAAGCCAAGATCAGTAGGAAACTCTCACACCAGTACTAACTCCAAAAGGACAGTAGTAAAACAAAACACCAGTACTAAACAAGTATGGTTACCAAAAGTGTTTAAAGTTAAAACTCCCAAAGCTTATTTCTCAAAGGATGAACCCAAGACATATAAAGCTTGGGTTCCCAAACTTAACTAATCCTTTACTCATTTGTGCAGAGCATTCAGATCCCAGAAGAAGGAAGAACATGGCATATTGATAGTGGATGCTCAAGGCACATGACTGGAAATCTGCAAATTCTTAAAGATTTCAAGTCATTTGATGGAGGATATGTGGCATTTGGTGAGAATCCCCAGGGAGGTAAGATTACAGGTAAAGGTACTGTTACTAATGGAAAAATTACCTTTGATGATGTATTTTATGTAGCTGAACTAAAATATAATCTTGTCAGTGTGTCTCAAGTTTGTGATAAAAAGAACAAGATTCTTTTCACAGATATTGAGTGCATCATTCTTTCTCCTGATTTTATTTTAGATGAAAAATATGTTGTTTTAAGAACTCCAAGGAGAAACAATGTGTATTGCCTGGATATAGGGGGAGAACTCATTTCTACAAATGAGGTCAACTGTTTTATATCTAAGGCAAACACCACTGAATCAGAACTATGGCATAGAAGGATGTGTCACACAAATTTCAAAAACATGAATAATTTAGTAAAAAGAAATCTGGTCATTGGACTACCTCAAAAACAATTCATGTGTGATCATCACTGTGTTGCATGCCTAAAAGGTAAACAACACAAGACTTCTCATAAGTCCAAAATTGTAAACTCTATTTCTGTTCCTTTACAACTCTTACATATGGACCTATTTGGACCTACAAATGTAATGAGCATTGGAAAGAAACAATATTGTCTTGTTATTACTGATGACTTTTCCAGATATACATGGGTTTTCTTTCTCAGGACAAAGGATGAAACAAGTGAACTCATAAAGAACTTAATTGTCAAACTGGAAAACACATCTGATCAAAAAGTGAAAGCCATAAGATGTGATAATGGAACAGAATTTAAAAATGCTAACTTAATTAACTTTTGTGATCTTAAAGGTATTGACAGGCAATACAGCTCACCTAGAACTCCTCAACAAAATGGTGTAGCTGAAAGAAGAAATAGAACCATCATTGAAGCAGCAAGATCAATGCTTGCAGACTCAAAATTACCAATTACTTTTTGGGCAGAAGCTGTTAATACTGCTTGTTATGTTCAAAACAGAGTATTAATAGTGAAGCCACATTTTAAAACACCATATGAACTTTTCAATAAAAGAAAACCTTCTATAAGTTTCTTAAAATCATTTGGTTGTCCTTGTACTATTTTGATTACAAGAGAACAAATTGGTAAGTTTGACTGCAAAGCAGATGATGGAATCTTTGTGGGATACTCTACTCAAAGCAAATCATACAGAGTATTCAACAAAAGACTAAGGATAATTGAAGAAAGCATCAATGTATCCTTTAATGAAAATGTACCTAATGAACAAGGAAATGGTCCAGATTGGCTATTTGACATAGACAATCTAACCAAATCCTTTAATCCTAATATAAATTTCAATGTAGGTAATTCAAATTGTCACAATCAAAAAGAAGGAACATCATCTGTTAATACTGGTCAAGAAAAGATGAGATACATAATAGTTGATACTGCTCCCATAGTTAATACTGATGTCAGTAATAACTCAAATATTGAAAGCAGTAGTAACTCTGAGAATGAGGTCAGTAGTAATTCCAATACTACTGGTACCAGTAATAGTACTGAAAATACTACTGGTCTCAACAATAACCTAGATTCTCAAGATACTACTGACACCAGTAACAACAACAATACTACTGATCTCAACGAAGACAATAGCAGTAGTAATTCTGACCAAGATGATGATGAACCAAACTTCAATGACAATGAAGGAACACAAGATGAACAACTGCCTGAGACAAATGAGTCCAATCTTGAAAATCAACTAGTAGTTGATAAAACTACAACTACAAGGACTCAGAAGAACCATCCTTTAGACCTTGTTCTAAGTGATGTTAACTCACCACTACAAACAAGAAGCAAATTAAACAAAAGCTTAACTGCAAATATGTGTAATATAAGTTTAATTGCTAATGAATGTATGTATGAATGCTTTCTGTCTCAGGATGAACCAAAGAAGATCCAACAAGCAATGAAGGACTCAAACTGGATTGAGGCAATGCAAGAAGAACTCCTTCAATTTAAATTACAAGCTGTTTGGACACTTGTACCTCTACCCAAAGGGAAAAGAGCCATTGGAACAAGATGGATATTCAGAAACAAGAAAGATGAAAGAGGTATAGTGATCAAGAATAAAGCCAGACTTGTAGCCCAAGGATACACTCAAGAAGAAGGAATAGACTATGATGAAGTATATGCTCCTGTTGCTAGAATTGAAGCTATAAGAATATTTCTAGCATATGCCTCATTCAAGAAATTCAAAGTCTATCAAATGGATGTTAAGAGTGCATTCTTATATGGGAAGATTGAAGAAGAGGTCTATGTTTGCCAACCTCCAGGTTTTGAAGATCCAAAGCATGGTGATTATGTGTTCAAATTAGATAAAGCTCTATATGGCCTACATCAGGCACCAAGAGCATGGTATGACACATTATCATCATACCTATTGAAGAATAACTTTAAAAGAGGAGCCATTGACAAAACTTTGTTCACAAAGAAAGTCAAAAATCATATACTACTGGTACAAATTTATGTAGATGATATCATTTTTGGCTCAACCAATGATTTATTATGCAAAGAATTTGAAGAACTGATGCAAATCAAATTCAAGATGAGCTCCATGGGTCCAATGAACTTCTTCCTTGGACTCCAAGTCAATCAAAGAACTGATGGTATTTTGATAAATCAATCAAAATATGTCAAAGACATCTTGGAAAAGTTTGACTTGAAAGACAGTAAAAGTGCTAGTACACCAATGGAAACACACAAACACCTACATCCTGATGTTGAGGGGGAGGATGTAGATGAACACTTATATAGATCAATGATAGGCTCTTTGATGTACTTAACTGCATCAAGACCTGACATTATGTATAGTGTTTGTGTGTGTGCTAGGTATCAAGCAAGACCCAAAGAACTACACTTACAAGCTGTAAAAAGAATATTCAGATACTTGAAAGGCAAACCATCACTTGGTCTATGGTATCCACATGATTCACCATTTGAACTCATAGCCTACACAGATAGTGATTATGGAGGTGAATGTCAAGATAGAAAGTCCACTACTGGTGGATGTCAATTCTTTGGATCAAGACTGGTGTCATGGCAATGTAAGAAGCAAACAAATGTATCAACATCAACTGCTGAAGCAGAGTATGTAGCTGCATCTGCTTGCTGTGCTCAAGTGCTCTGGATTCAAAACCAGCTTCTAGACTTTGGTATCTCTATCCTTAAAACTCCTATTTTTATTGATAATCAAAGTGCTATTAGTATTGTGAATAATCCAGTAAAACATTCAAAAACTAAACACATTGAAATAAGATTTCACTTTATAAGAGATTGTAATGAAAAGAAATTAATCAAAGTAGTTAAAATCCATACTGATGATCAATTAGCAGATCTTTTTACAAAAGCATTTGATGTAGGAAGATTCAACTTCTTGGTTAGCAGTATTGGAATGATTTTAATAACTTAAAATCTCACTTAAAATCATGTGTAAAGTTAGTGTTGTAAAATATTATTTATTTACTTAAGTGTTTTACTACTGGTATGTCTATATTACTGGTATGTATGTATGTGCACAAAATACTACTGGTAGCTAATTACTACTGGTGTGTATTAGGTTTACATAAATACTACTGGTAAGCCAGTACTACTGGTACTCACATATACTACTGGTCTTGTGTGTTAATGGTTACTACTGATGTCTATAGTTACTACTGATGTCAAAATCCTTAGTCATTACTGATGTTAGTAGATACTACTAAAGCTTTACTACTGATATCTTATTTACTACTGGTCTTTCAGAATCACAATTACCAAACTAACCCCATGAAAATAACCGTTATGTTATGATTCGAAGGCTATTTTCGTAGTTTTGCAGGTTAAATCGAAAGATATAAAAGGCGGCAGACGATTAATTTAGCATTATCTTCACTTCGATTTGCTAAAACCTCTCGATAAACCCTAGTTTACGATCAAAAACCCTTCATCAGCAACAAAATTCTTGCAAAAACTCAACAACAATGGCAACTTTACAAGCTCTCGATGTGCAAACCGATCTCAAATACTCAGAATTTCACAATATGGTTGCATTTTTAAAGAATCCCGACGGAACAAAAGATTTCCGTCCGATCGTAAAATTCTTGAGAAATTCATATATACAGTTTGCCTTAACTGTCAAACCAAAATCATATCAACAGCACTTGGTGGATTTCTGGACCAATGCTGAACGAACAGAAGGAACAACCGTTTCAATGATCAAATCAACAGTAGATGGAAAGCACATCACAGTAACAGAACAATCCATCAGACACCATCTACAATTACATGACGATTCCGGTATGTTCACTCTTCCTAAGGAATACATTGCTGAAATTTTACAAAAAATGGGATATGAGGGAAGACTGAACATAGTAACCTTTCAAAAGGGTCTTCTCTCCCCACAATGGAAATTTTTAATACATACCATTCAGCATTGTATTTCTCCAAAAAGAAGTACTTGGAATGAGTTTAATAAGGCAATAGCCTCTGCTGTTGTCTGTTTATGCACAGACCAAGTATTTAATTTTTCATACATGATATTTGATGGTATGTTGGGAAATCTTAGTTCTTCTAAATTTTTAATGTATCCCAGATTTCTACAACATATCATAAACTGTGAATTACAAAACTTGTCAACTCCTAAAAACATTTTTATATTACCTGAGTTGAACAAGAAAGTTTTCTCAAATATGAGAAAACAATTTAAATTTTCGGGCAAGGAAACCCCTCTGTTTCCTAACATGATCAAAGATCAACCCAATATTGGAGAGGGTTCAACCATTGCTACAACCCAAGTTGAACCTCAACCCACTCCATCACCCCCAAATACAGCCCAAACACCAATCCAAATAGCCACTCAATCACCAACTCAAACAGAAGTCCTGAATGTGTCCCAGGAACTTGATATAAATCTGCAGAGTGCTACTCTTCACTCTGTGGAAGACCTACCAGACAAAACCCAAAACATTTCCACAATTTATAAAAGAAAGAAATTTTCTTCAAAGGACACCAGGGGACAAATTGAGTCACACCCCAGGCTCAAAGAGTTGTCCTCCAAGGAGGAGAGAGGACATGAGGGGAGGGCTTTCACTACTGATGCCCCAAAGGTGGGTGCACAGGACAGTGAAAACATCAATAGGACCCAAACCTCGGCAACTTTGAGTGATGACTCTTTTGAGGAATTACTCAAAGGACCCCGGTGCCAAGAAACCACAAGGGGGGGCATCTCTGCTTCTTCTAGGAAGAAGAGAATGTCTAAAAGACCCAATGAATCACCAAGCAGTGATGAGGGCAGATCTGTGGAATTGATGGAAAGGAAGGAAAACCTTAAAACCAATGTACCTGTTAGTGAGCCCGATGATCTTGCTAGATGGAGTGAGGGCAGTATTAAAATCACCCAATTGACGGCTAAAGTGGATTCCTTGGAATCCACTGTACAAGATTGTCTCAAGTACTTAACCAATCAAGGAAAAACTATGGCTGCCATGAAAAGGCATGTAAATACCATCAACAAGAGGATGAGATTCTATGAGCACAGGCTTCATCAACAAACCAAAATCATCAGAAAATTGAAGAAGAAACTTGATGATAGTGAGGCTCCACCAGTTGAGCTCACTAAGGGGGAGAAGGATAACATACAGACAATGATTGATGAATCTATTGCAGCAGCAGCATCCTCCCTCTTAAATTTAAAAGAAACAAATGTCGATGAAGGCCCAGAGATGATGGTTACAGAAGATGAACCTGTTACTACTGCTACTATGGAAGAACAAGTTGAAAAAGAAATACCAGTAGTAACTCCCACTACTGAGGTAATAGCAGTAGTAAATGAAGAAGAGTAATTAAAAGCAACAAATACTACTGATGCCCTATCAGTAGTAACTCCTGAAGTTACACCAGTAGTAACTACTCTGGTTACTACTGAAGAGGAAGAACTACATTTTCCAGAGCTTATTGAAAGAGAGAGACATGTCATCATTACCAAACCACCAACACCTGATCAACCACTTATCATACCTGACATTGATGATAATGTGAATTGGTTTGAGGTAGATGAATGTACACTTCCTCCTCACCCAAAAATCTTACCAGAAGGTCAACTACATTTGTTTTATCCAAAACTTCTGATGATGGGTATACCAGATATGAAATACATTCCACCTCCACCATCTGCTCATATTGGAAAAGGAAAAGAAATATATGATGATGATTATCCAAACAGAGCTTTAGGACATCACATGGTAAACAAGATTAATCATGTTAGAGCAGAAAAGCAATCCAGATGGAGAATTAAACACAGAAAATTTTTGGAGAAAGTGGAAATGTATCAAGCTTTAGTAGAAAAGAAAAAGAAAGTTCAAAGTACAACTACTGTTCAAATACCTGCTCAAATTAAAGATGTTCAGATAGAAGCCCAAGAAGCAGAGTTCAAAAGGCTTAGAAAAGTAGAAGAAGAACATCTAAACTGTCTTGAAGATCTTGTAGCAGAATGCAAAAGAACAAAAGATGATTTACCAGATGATATATTTGAACAGAAGTCTCTTATGATAGACTTTCTAAAGACAAAAGGTCACAGTGCAAAATCTTTTGGAAGAATGAAGATGATAACCATAATTGAAAAATACTGCACTGCAAAGAAGAGAGACTTGGCTGAACAAGAAGCTGAAGAATCAAAGAAAGCCAAAGCCAAAACTTTAATCCCTATCAGCTTAAATTTGCTCAAAGCTGGTAGTGTTTCAACTATTGGTAATACTTCAACTCCCAAATCACTGAAAAGAAAATCTGTTGATCAAGAACAAAGCTCCAAGAAGAAATCAAAACAAATTATACCTGTTCTTGAAATGCCAGTTGCTCCATTACAGAATAATCAAATTATTAACTGGAGAGTGATGCAGAACAATGTCATAGAGGTCATAAGGGAAGACAAAGTAGTACAAAGATTCACTGGATGGTTACCCTTAATCAGATCATGTTCAAGAAGTGATGTAATCAAGCTTCTGATTATTGGAAAACCAAGAATGACAAAGAAATCATGGAAAGAATCTGGAGCTGGATATTTAACAAAGATGATTGATGCTGCATTTTATCCAGACAATTATCCAGAACAATTTACAAATCCAGGTAATGTGTATGCTTGGAATGTCATTCCTACTGCAAATATGTACTTCTTTGAGAAATCAGGCAAAGTGTGTGAATTGTACTTATATGAGAAAGAATATCCACATTCTGAGAAGACTATGTATCAGATATTCATAAACACTTTGATGAAACCTTATGATGCTGTTATGTTCCAAAATAAATTGAATTACTTTACAAAGAGGAACAGCAAATATATTATTGAACAAAGACTTCAACAAAATCAAAGAACCCTAGAGAAGAGAAGAAAAGAACAAGAAGAACAAAAGAAACTTGATTGATTAAAAGATGATCAATAAGTTTAGGGGGAGATTGTTGGAGCAAAACACAGATCAACTTATTACTGAGGCTGCAGTTAGTACTGACATACTTAGTACTGATGGGGCAGAATTGATTAATACTGATGAAGTTGATACTGATGATACTATAACTAAGTTACTACTGATCATGCAAAGATTGAAGATACTACTGATCATTGTAGTTACTACTGACGTTGATTATAGACTTACTACTGATCACCAAGTTTACTACTGATCTTCATATTTACTACTGGTGATTAGTTTTACTACTGACAACGCGTTTATGGAAGATATCAAGTCCGAGATCTTCGTATAGATAGTTATAGAATGTAAATCAATGTATATTATTATTATTCGATGTAAATCAAGTCCTAGAATAACTAGGGTAAATAGTTTAGCTTCAAGGACTATTATAAATAGTTCCTTACGAATTGTAAACGTACGTGTGTATTGTTAACTCAATAATATACATTGAAGCTTTTTGTGAAACTGTGTTCTTAATATTCTTGCATATTGTTCATACAGTTCATTGTTTTTAATTATTGATATAGTGTTGATCCGCTGCAACTTCTATCATCAATTAGATCTAAGGTGTTTATTAACTTGTCTATAGTTAATCGATCCTGACAGGGTTCGTATCAGTATTCTCCGGTGAAGAAATTTTGTCCCTCCATTGGCGTTAGCTGTAAAATTGCAGAGCGTTTGAAGATGACAGAGGGTTTTTTTGAGGAGTTGAGAGTGAAGGGATGTAAATGTAAATATATAAATGTAATTTGAAGTTGAAAGAATAATTTAACTTTGCTTAAAATATTTAAAAAAATGTAGAAGATTATAATTTAAATCGCACATCACTTGCTACTTCTGTAAAATTGTTCCCTCTTTTTAGTTTTTACATTTAAATATGCCTATCCTTTGAACAAAATCTGTTATTAAAATATTACAAAATATATTTTAGTATTATAAACTTCATTGATCGGGTTATCTATTATGAGATGTATTTAAGGTATTTCTAAATTTTTATGTAGTTTCAAAAGACAAATTTTTATGATTAAGTATCCCACGTGATTATCAAAATAATATTGTTTTTTAACAGAAAAAAATAATAATTTTAAAATAAAAAATAAAAAGTTAAAAAAATTATTGTAAGTGTCAATTGATCAAAATATTCTTCATGTTTAAAATATATAATTAATCTTTATTATTAGATTGTATTGATCAATATCGTAATTTGACCCTTAAGACTATATAAAAATTAATAACTATCTTAAACATTTCATATATATTTTTCAACTTTAGGTAACATACGTTTATAAATATATCACCGTTATTTTGTTCGTAGCTTAACTTATAACCGTTAGTTATCATATTCAACTACTCTTTATAGATATCAATCGTCGTCATTGGTTTAAAGTTTCATAAAAAAAAATCATTATCGGTAACGTCAATAATAGATAGCCAGTGACGAATCCAGGACCAAATTCAATCGGGACTTTCATAAAAATTTAAGTGGGGACCGTATAAAAATTACACACAAATTTTCTTAATCAAACTTTTTTCCACATGAGGATCACCAACCAAGTGGTGGTCATGGACCCCACTTGGTTGGGCATAGATCCGCCACTACATAGCCTTACGATGGTCCTTCAATTTCATTGCCTCGACTAGACATGCGCCATGCCACTAGATTCATAATGACCGGAAAGATAAGTTTTTTGCTATTGCACACCGATAATTTAGCCCCTACCACTCCATGTAATACATAAATATCTACTGGTGTGTGTTTTCGCAAGCTAACTATTTGAGTTAGGCTCGTCACAAACTCCATAAAAGCTCGAGTCAAACGAGCTCGAGTCAAGCTTAATATTAACGTTGAGTTCGTTTATTAAACAAGTTGGGGCCGAGCTTGAGATACACAACTCATTTAAACTCATGAGCCTAAACGAAGTAATAGATATTAATTATATAAATACTTTTCACTTTTGTATATTACAAGAATATTTTTATATATTTCATAATGTATGCATTATTTTTTTTTTCATTTTTCATTAAGTTAGTTTTGAATCTCACTTCATTTGCTTCCTAAATTCAATATATTAAGATGAATTTATATTTTTTAATTAGTTAGGAGTTGTAAGAAAAATAAATCATGCAATAATACGCGACTAAAGAGATGTATATAAGATATTCCTTAATTTTTATGTAATTTCAAAGAAATAAATCTCAATCATTGATTAGTTATAATTAATGGTCAAGATTAATCGTATATTTTATACAGAGGAGATATTTTGGTCATTTTTACAATAAACAACATATATTTTTTAGAATTATTATTATAAAAAAATATATTTCTTTTTCGTTAATAATACGTAATGTGATTAGCACATATGATTGTATATTTAATCACATGTAATTGTGTAATGAACCACATGTCATTGTACTAAAACATCAAATGTGATCAAATATATAATCACATGTAATTGTACACTAAAATAACATGTGATTAAGTACCACACGTGATTATCAAATAATATTATTTTTTTAACAAAAAAATAGAATTATAATAATGACAATAATAATTTGGATTATTTTGTAAGTGTCAAATGACCAAGATACCCCTTTATGAATAAAATATATGATTAATCTTGATAATTACATCTTATTGATCAATGATTGACATTTATCCATTAAGTTTACACAAAAAATAATATTACCTTAAACATTTCACCCGACCAAAATAATGAGTTAAAATATTAAACTAATCATTTTTGCAAGTTCATTTTACAGTGTTGCACATTTAATATTTCAAAATAGTAAATGAGGTAAAACATCGGTAAGATACTATAATACATTTTGACTTTATTTTGTGAAACATAAAAGGTGAATTTTAAAGTAGAAAAAATTGTAGTTAAATTACTACCACTATTAAGCATGTATAACAATGGGGCTGATCCACGTTGGAGCACGATGCTTCCAGCTCCCCCATCGTTGGCATTTTAGTCCTCACCACCAAATCCATTCAAACTTATACCATTCAATTACCAAACATTATTATTACATGCTTAATAGTGATAATGATTTTATACAGACGTCAAAAAAGTTGGAAAAACTAAAAAAATGTCACAAAAAATCAAAAAATTCCCGAAACCTATTTTTCAACTAGGTTTATCATTTTTTAATTTATAAAACTTATAAATAAAATTCATGTGACTGTTTTATTTTTCTATTTTTATAAGAAACCTAACTTTTTTTTGTTTAACATGGTGGTTCAACCGAATTTTTAATCCAATCATCCGGTTCTGATCGATCTATTTACATCGATCTATACAGATCATTCTGACTGGCAGTCTTACCATTTCCCGAACCGTCTGGTTCAATATAGTTTTTAAAACATTGCCGGCTTTGTGACCATGTTTTTTTTTGTTGGCCTTGTAAATATAAAAACTTAATATTATTAAATTTAGTAAAAACTCGTAATGAATACATTATACAAACATGGTAAATTCTAACCGTAGGAAAGTAAGTTTTATCTTTATTTTTAGTTTTTTACCGTAATTTTTTTATAGTTACATGTTATGAAGTCGTATTTATTTTTGTTTTATTTGTGAGAATTAGTGGGGTGGGACTAACGACTAAGCACGTGAGATAGGTGAAGAGTGATTGTCAGTCATCATGTGAGATTGCTCTCTCTATTATTGCCATTGCCTTTTTATTTTTAACTTTTTTTGTCATTATTTATTTATTTAATTATCGATCCCAACGTATAAAAAACAAGAATCAAATGCACGTATGTATGTATAAACACCACATACATTTAATTATTTTAATTTTAATCGTGTATAATACTAACACCTGCCAAAGCAGAAGAAATCAATAGGAGAAAGAGGTTGTTGACATAATTGTGTTAGTTGATTTATCGGTAAAGAAGATATGATACATCAAAACTGAAGAAAGAGAGAATAACTAACCGTTGGAAGAAGTTTTACAGTTAAGCAATGAAAGACTGTATTGGTCCTACTTTATTGGTTATATGATTTTGTACAAGTAATAGTGGTCGTATTCAGTTTTGTCACCCTCCTAGCTAACACAACATTTAAGTATATTGCTACGTGTGGATGAGTCTGTTTGGGGTCTGTTATGATCTAAAACCGAAACAATTTAGTTATTTGAAATGAAAACCATTCGGGATTCGGTTAAGTCTAGTTTTTTTAAATTCGGTTTTGGGTGATAAATAAGTTGATTATTTGGTTGATTGACGTTCACCAAATTTTTGGGCTTGGGTCTAACATTGGGCAGTTAAGTTGTTTAGATCGAACAACATGATGAAATCATGGGCAAAATACACCAAATAAAAACAGAACTCAATTTATACAATAAACGGGTCAACACCCATAACACAATTTAATATTCGGATTGACGGGTCCTAATGAGTTAAAAAACAGTTTGTGTGCATGTTTAGGTTGTGGATTAACAAGTTGAACCGCTAAGTCGTTTAAACGTATTTACATCTCGATAACAATCAGCTTATCACTCCAACTCGTTTTTTATCAATCCATGTATATAAACGGGTTACAACTTAATTACATGTATCATGTTTGGTTATATAATACTAACCACTCAACCCAAATAGCTAAATGGGTTCGTGTTCAGATTCCACATACCCACTAATGACTAACCTGGACTTGCCATCCTCTAAGTCGCCAACCATCTATGATTATTGTAGGAAATTTAGTATTATAAATTTTAACCATAGCCTAAGTGCCATCATAGTACCATTAGCAAGAAAACAAAAAAAGGTAAATTCTATATAGTTAAATTTGAATTGATAACCCATGAAAAAATGAGTATTCGGCTTCGGCCATAAGCCCATAACCTATTCAAAAATGATAATGATTAATTTGGGCTGTAGCTCTTAAATGGGCTTCTAAATTTTTTATTATTTGGCATTTTCCATAGACCAGGACTAAAACTGAGATGCAGAGAAAACCGGATATTGTACCGGACCGGTTACAAAACTGGTTTGCAACTGATTTCAACCTCATCTGCTAGTGATCTCAACCTCATTTGATCGGACCAATTCACGAATCTTCGGAGCGGGATCGGATTGAGGTTTGGGGGTGAACCGGTTTAAAAACCGGTTTTTTGTTAACCTTGCCATTAGAGCCAGATTAAACACCGGATTTCGATGAAAAAACCTTTCGGATCCGGTCCGAACCAGTGTCAACTAGATACATTACCCACCAAATCGGCTTTGATTTTGGTGAGTGATACCCAACCGGTTTTTAAACCAGCTGTTTTGAAAAGAAAACCGGTTTGTATTCATTTAGACTATAGTAAACGTGCACAAGAAAACCGGTTACTGAACTGGACCGGTTTCAACCTCATCGGATCGAGTCCCAAATCGCCGGAACGGGGTTAATTAGATCAAGGTTAGGGGATGAACCGGTTTGAGACCCACTTTTAATTGTTAACCTAGCCATTAAAACCAGCTTAAATAGACATGAACATAAAATCCAGTTTATAGGTCGCCGGATCGGATTTGAGTGATCCTAGTGTCTGTTTTTGATATTCAATCATTTGTCGATTAATACATGTCTCAAGTCTTTGACTCTCTACCAGTGATAAGACTATTGCTAGATACAACCCTGAGTGGGCGTTTGGCATGACGTAATCTTCCGTAATATATTTGAATTCGGTTGTAATTGAATACGGTTATGCGTTTGGCTATCAAAATTTTGAGTTGGAATTCAAATCAATACTTATGCATTTTTTAAAAAAAAAATTTAGATTCTATTTTTAAATTTTATTATTTATTATTATTTTTTAAATTTTTTATTTTTTAAAAAAGTTTTAAATTTTTTTAATATTTATAAAAAAAATTATTTTTTTATTATTTTTATTATTTTTATTTTTATATTTTAATTTTTTTTGAATGATTTTAATATCTTAAGCATACAAAATGTTCAAATTTGTTAGTTTACTAAAGGATCGTAATTAAATTCATAGGGTGTCGAGACGGATTTCAATTACAACGAATATCGTAATTCGAAATTACGTCGTAACTGAATTACGAAAAAAAAGTTCATCCAAACGTCCATCTGTAATGTAATTGAATTACAATTACGGAGGATTACACCAAAACAAACGGGGCCTAAGAGCACTGCCAATTGCGGGCCTCCAAACAGTGCAACCTAAGGTTCTCCGGTCGGGTTTGGCAACAAAAGATGAGATGGGAAAGATGTAGTCGATGTGAATAAAAATAGATATTTTATGTGGTACTAGTAATTTAATTGTATATTTTATAATATATTGGGTCTTAAAGAATGTATTGTTAATAAATATCCAATCAGAACTACACCAAACGGGTATATACTCCTACTCGCCTTCCTTCTAATACTGCAAATATCAAACATCTGTCTTGCTCTCTCTAAAACTAATCAAAACCCTACCAAGAGAAAATGGAACAAAATTCATCATTAATCGCCAAAAAAGTATGGAGTTTAATGCGTGTGATGTTCTTCATGCTAAAAAAAGGCATTTCCAAAACTAAATTATTTGCCGACCTTAACATGATAATGAAACGTGGCAAGATCGCCGGAAAAGCCTTGCAAAACCTCCTCTTCCACCACCACCACAACTGGGCCGCCGCCACCTTCCACCGACGTCACCCACCCCACCTCCCCTTCCCTACCCCACCGTTATCCGAATACGAGTTCAGCTGCACCACCACCCCTCAAAAACACGAAAACAAAAACCACCACCGGGACACCGCCGGCAAGCCGCCTGATATTGACGGCAGTGATGATATAGTCGTCAATGCTGCGGTAATGAAGGCTTTGGAGATGATGACAAGTATCGCTATGTCACCGGGATTTGGTAAGAGTCCGTCGGTTAAGCAGCTGAGAATTACGGATTCGCCGTTTCCGTTAAGTAACGGTGAAGAAGATAGTAAGGTGGATGAGGCTGCTGACAAGTTTATAATGAGATTCTACAATAATTTGAGCCGGCAAAATTAAATGAGGGTGTAGAGTGTAATTAGTTCATTCTTCAAGGGTTAATTGCTATACACAAGGCTATATATTATACTCCCTCCGTCCCTTAACAAAGTTCCCATTTTAATTGGGCACATGTTTTTAGAAGTTAGTTAGTGGTGGGGTCTTGGTAATAAATTTGATTAAAATATAAGATTATTCGGAGAGAGAAAGTGTTTTTAAAAGATTGTTAGTGGTGAAGTACATGGTAATAATATTATTTTATTAAGTGGGTCCCTCTAATTTGAGAAATGAGAACTTTATTTTGGGACAAGTATTTTGATAGAAATGGGAACTTTAGTAAGAGACGGAGGGAGTAGTTTTTAACTTGTGGTTATCTCATTTTTATTGCATCTCCTTTAATCAATTTTGATAACGAAAATAATTTATATATGAGGATGGTTAGTTGCAAATATTAGCCCACATAATACTTAGTTTACATCCATTGAGGTTTCAGGGCTCACAAATTACCAATGCGATGCTCTAACCAATAAGCTAAAGTAGACTCATAGGGGCTCTACCTACGAAGTGCAGTGCCCCTAAGACCATGGAACGGGGATGACATCTTTGGCATGCGCATACGTTCTTTTGATCCTGACATGTTGATGTATTTACACATGTATTCAGTATATTTTAACATATTTCACTTTAACACACTTAATTATACTTCCTCCGATTCAAAATAAGTGTCATACTTTCCTTATATGGATGATTCAAAATAAGTGTTACACTTTAAAAAAATACCTTATTTGGCAACAATAGTAGGACTCACACCCACTAACTATTTATTTTAACAAAGTGAAATGACTCATTTTACTTTTAAACATCATTAACCCCACTTTATTCAAAAGGTGTGGCACCCATTATCCACTAACCATTCAATTAATTTAATTTAACCATTATTATAATATTTTGCCTCAAAAACCATGAAACTCAAAGTGTAGCACTTATTTTAAATCGGCGAAAGTACTAAAATGTCAAATAAATGGTAATGAATGCAAATGATTTTCAAATAACTGGAGAAATATTAAATCCTCATGGTGAACATTTGCAAATAATTAAGAGTTAATATCATTAAAAAAAGGATTTTTTAATATATGTCATAGGGGCATAATATATTAAATGTCTTTAATGTCCCTGCATTTAATGCATAAAAAAACTTCATTTTCAATTATGTTAAGGGTAAAATTGATATAATAAAATAACATTAATGACTCATCAATACACTTTTACTCTAATTAACGAAATTTTGTTTTACTAAACATTTGTTATCATATTTACATGGGGTACATATTAGCAAAATCATGAAAAAAAAAGAAATATGCATTTTATTGACGAAAAATGTCCCAAACCCTATTTTTGGAATAGTTAAATTTATATAAATTTGTGAAAATTTTGAGGTACTTTTTACTATGCAAAAATTATTGGGTTGAGAGTAGGGATGTGTACTTGTGAAAATGTTTGGAGGTCTTGAGTTTGAATACTAGGAGCAACACAAATATACACATCTTTGTGGACACAAAGGTTCATTCACAACGATTATGGGCGGCCCGCAAAGCAGTTAGTGGCATTGAGACCATAGTCAGCTTGTAAAACCAGATCAAAAACTCAGATTACCGAAATAAAAGATGGTAACATCAGTGATTATTTTACTACAGATAAACTTATATTTCTTTAATTGCTAATATTTTTGGATTCAAGTTATAAATACAATATTGCAAAACTTAAACTATGGTCCTACCTTTGGAACTTTTTGTAGGTTGAGTTCATGTATATGTAACAGATTCCTTCGTCTTTAAGCATCCAAACCTAACATGACCATTGACCATGAGGAAGCGTAAGGTCAAAGAATTGAACTGAAGGTTTGGCAAAACCATTTTATATGTTTCAACCAAATCTTTTGTTTCCGGCATTCTCTACACTACTAGAAAAAGGTCCTGCTCCAACAGATTTTTTCTTAGGGGTAATTTTCCTCGGAAATTCCTACACATTTCCGAGGGATTTCCTAGGCAATTCGAATAAATAAACTTCCTCGGAGACCCCTCGGAAATTTCGAGGGAATTCCTAGGGAACTCATAAAATGAGGTTTGAAAAAAGATTCATCGGAAATCCCTCGTAAGATATTTTTTTATCCTAATAATTCTATGCATATTTTCCGTCATATATTTTTGTCGGGGGTCTTTCAAGAAACAGTCTTTCTACTTTCGAGTAGAGGTAGAACTGTCTACATCTCACATCTTCGTACATCACATTTGAAGGAATTAGATATCATTGTTATATATTTTTTGCATTTAGTTATTTTAATCTCGTTTTAAATTCTTACAAATTATAATAATCATCTTCAAAACGTAATTATCATGAATAATACACTTTCTTGTGAGTGTAACCTTCTGATACAACACTTATAAGTGCTCAAAAGTTTAAAGGGAAAGTTGGCGTCGGATCTCATAATCATATACTTTTCGTAAGAAAATGATTTGAAAAAAGTATCTAAATTAACTTTACTTTTTGTGTGTTATAACAATGACAATATATATCCATATACCATTGAAATTATATATTTTTTCTTTATTTATCTTCGCATTTAATTATGACGTGTTTTGAACTTTTGATCCTAGATATCTTGTTAGGTAAATTTTTATATCTATTTAATTACTCACATATGATTCTCATTGAAACCCTTACGCACCACGACTACTTTATATAATGTGATATGTGTGTGATTATTTATTTATTCTACGTATATGTATGGTATGTATATATGTGGCCAAAGTGATATCTCCTTTACTCATGGTTTTCAAAATTAGACCGAAGAGTGAACCGGTTTGTCGTTACTAACCACTCAAAAGAAGTTAACACAATAACATCAAAAATAGAACTCTTATTCATCCTCGCTAACCCAAAAAGTTATTATTCATATACTTCCATTACACCCACATAAACATTAAAATAATAGCTTCCACCACCTTTTTACGTTTAAGATCGAATACATTGCATCGAGCCAATCCAATCTACAATAACACCAATATAATCGAAATCCGGTGTTACAATATCAATATATCGAAAAGTTCTTTCCAAAATCTGAGACGCAAAATCACATCTAAAGAACACATGATTGATCACATCTTCTATATAATTTTTAAAAGCCGGATATAAAATAGAAGGCAAATCTACCCCTTTTTTATTCAGCTTTTCCCGAGTAGATGATCTAGTCTTATTCTCATCAAAAAATGTTTACTTTTATTGATGTTGATGAGAAGAAGGTCAAGGGGAAGAAATGTTATTTTCGCAAAAGGGAAGTTAAAAGAGAGGAATTGGGTTAGACGAGGAATTGGGGTCCGCGCTTCGCGGCGGGTTGCAAAAATACACATATTTATAAACTAACATGTTATAAATTTCGTTAGGGTAACTTGAACAATTATTATTCTAGTTAACATTTAGAAGACGTACAAACAAATTAGATATTAAATTTATAGAGTTGCGTTCAAGGAGGTCCATCATTTTTATGAAGTCTCAAGGAATAAATCTCAACTATTAATCAATAAGATCTAAAATTCAAGATTAATAACATATTTTATACATTGAGGGGTATTTTGGTCATTTTTTAAAAATAAAAATATTTTTATTTTTTATTTTAGAATTAATTATTATTTTTATTATTATTATTTTTAATTATTTTTCATTAATAATAAATAATGTGATTGTATACTGAATCACATGTGATTGCATACTGAATCACATGTGATTGAACTAATACATCAAATGTAATTAAATATACAATCACATGTGATTTTACACTAAAATCACATGTGATTAAGTACTACACGTAATTATCAAATAAATATTGTTTTTTAACGAAAATAATAATAAAATAATACTTCCTCCGTATCAAAATAAGTGACACACTTTCCATTTTGGGGTGTATCAAAATAAGTGACACACTTTGAAAACTTTCCTTATTTGGTAAAAATAGTGGGACCCATACCCACTAACTATCCACTTTAATAAAGTGAAATTACCCTTATACCCTTACTTTTACTTTTAAAACTCATTAATATCACTTTATTCAAGGAAAGTGGGACCCATTCTCCACTAACTATGTACTTTAATATATTTTAACCCATTCTTTAATCTTTTGCCTCAAAAAACGTGTAAGTCAATTTGTGTCACTTATTTTGATACGGAGGAAGTAAAAAAAATTAAAATAAAAAATAAAAAAATCGAATTTTTTTAAGTGCCAAATGATGAAAATACCCTTCATGTATAAAATATGTGATTAATCTTGACTATTAGATATTATTGATGAATGGTTGAGATTTATTCCTCGGGACTTCGTAAAAATGATATACCTCCTTTAACATTTATCTAAATTTATAAATTAATATTGATAGTTATAAGTATTCTTGTAGCTATCTCTTTTCTTTTAACATTTTTCAAGTTTGCTTTTATTAAGTAATAATATTAATATAGTTACTCGTGGGATGAGAAATTGGATAAGAGGCTATAATTAAAACTAAATTGCTGTTCAAAAAATATAAAAATTAAATTCGATGCATAAACCGAACAAATATTTTCAAGTAATTATTTTTATATTCAATACAATTCAATATCAACCAATTACTTTTTAACTATTACCAGTTTACCATTATACATTGAATGACTAATTAGTTTTCTTAAAATATATAAAAAATATAGGAAAATGATAATGATAGTCCTTAGGGCTGTCAATAAGAAGCCAAAATTAATGTAAAAATCGCCTCTGAATTTTAGGATCACTACTCGATCAATGAATGTACACACATTTTATACATTTTAGTGACATCCCTTAGTGTTGTCATTAACAAAACCCTTAAATATAATACATTATTTTTTTTACAAATAAACTATCTCGTTCTTTTAAGAATTTTAAATATAAAAAACAAACTAAACAACAATCTTGTATGATCATATTTATTTTTAACTTAATTGTATTAATTTAATTCAAATAGTTTTTAGAAATAAAACCAAACAAATTTAAAAAGAAAAAACTTTTCAAACTCAGACCATTAAAAGTCCAAAAGAGGAAAGTGGGCCGACAAATTACCAAACTCCCCCCAAATCAACTGTAAGCTCAACTCTTTTACACTCTAATTCACACCGCCTTTTTACCTCTTTTATGCATTCACAGCAAAAATGAGTAGGTGCTGATTAGTAAGAACAATCGTTGCAGTTGAAGTTATACAATGCAATAATGGGTTCCTGTGTTTAATCACATTAGAAAGCTTCTGAAATGAAGGTAAACATTTCATTTGGTCCGAATCGTAAAGAAAAACAATCAAGCTGTGATCCTTTCGTTGCCAGTGACAAAAAAACGTTCGTAAAGTCCAAAATCACTTCATCCGCCTTCAATCATCAATTTCATCTTCTATCTAAAGTTTGTTAGTTTTCCCTTATTTACGTTTGTTGTATTTGCGTTTGATTTGGCAGTGTTTTTGTAGCCCTAATTATTCATATCTGAAGTTTGTTCTAACTGTAATCGACTTGAGTATGAAATTTTAATGAGTTAAACATTTAATTATTGTTTTGATTATTCTGATGTGGTAAGGTCAAAAAAAAAAAAAAAAAAAAAAAAGTCTATTCATCAACTGTGGATAGAATGATTGTGTTTTGTGTCAATGGGCAAATAGTACGACCAATAATCTGCTTTACAATTATTATTGGTACTAAAAAATGCTTTTAACAGAATTTGCTGTAAAAGATAATTTTACTGATTAAAATAGGAATTAGATTGGACATGATATTCAGTTTGGTTCTCTGTTTAAATTAATTTTTACAGGCATGTTCGATCAAGTATTTACTTGAATAGTTTGTTATCGCATTTTTAGTGTGAATTTGCACAAGATTTCTTTTTGAAATTAAATTATCACCGTATGTTATCAGGTAGGATGTGTTCGGTTCAAGAACCGGACCAAAAATGAAAAATTGGTTTGGTCTTATTATTTCGGATTTAGAACCGGTTAGAATTAAAAAAACTACATCATTAACCTTACCTCCCATGATTTTGAGAAAATATGGACTCGAAATTGTAAATTTCCGGTTCTATAACTAAAAAAACCAAAAAACAAACAAATCGAAATTAAAAGACAAAAAAGGAGGACCGATAACTGGCCAAAAAACATAAACTGAGTCCAAACCCATCCCTATTATTGCTTATTATTTATAACATGATAGTCTACATGAAAGAAAACGACCATCTCATATTAAGTCCAAAAAAACACGTACGTATATTGGGAAGAACTTTATAATAATCTAAAGTTTTTAACAGTTTTAGGAATATTAAGTTGTCTAACTATAAAAAATATGAAGATTTTATTATATACATAATACGCTTGATATTTTTCGATGTTTTTTCAGTTATATCTTCAAAACTTACATTTCAAATATGAAAGTTTTCCACGAACATTATAAAGCGTAAACGTGCTGCGATTGCGGACAGTGTTTCATGAATCAAGTTGATACATAAAGGTCGAATACGAGCTTTTGAAATGACTGAAAAGCGGACACGTAAAGCAATGATTTTTCTGAAAAGGGATGGAGTGGGTAGATCGATGTGTAAAGACGATGGCAACAAAGAAGTACTACGGCTTATAAAGTTTTATGTTTCTTGAACTTGCATGTAACTTGTCGTTTGCTAATATATTTATTCTAAAGAAAAGATGGCTAAAAACAATCTTTGTAGATTCTCATAGTAGTATATTGTAGTTTGTATATATCTATTTGTTTTATTATTTTTGAACGGCAATTATATCTATTTTGTTTTATAAAGTAAAGTTAGTATTACTACGTACATATGATCAAGCTTAAATTCGTTAAAAGCTTATAATTTATGATAATGGATATGAATTGGTATATTATATGATCATAATTTATATGCGTACAAGTGTATAACAAATTAAAAAGTGGGGCTTCATGTTAAAAAAGCGCCCACCGTGGGCTCGAACCCACGACCACAAGGTTAGAGTAAATTACATGAATGGTCCTTTAGGTTTATAGCAAATTTCACCAATGGTCCTTTAGTTTAAAAAATTACACCGATGGTCCTTATTTTTGAAAGGTTTTTCACCGATGGTCCTTTACGAAAAAGTCCGTCTATTTTTTAAGTTAACTTAACATCACATGTGATGCACATGGGGGTATTTTGGTCAATATGTCTTTCCCCTTCTCAATTTAATTACACGGATGGTCCTTTAAGTTTATAGCAAATTTCACCAATGATCCTTTAGGAAAGACAAATTGACCAAAATACCCTCATGTGCATCACATGTGATGTTAGTTAACTTGAAAAATAGACGGACTTTTTCGTAAAGGACCATCGGTGAAAAACCTTTCAAAAATAAGGACCATCAGTGTAATTTTTGAAACTAAAGGACCATTGGTGATATTTGCTATAAACCTAGAGGACCATTCATGTAATTTACTCACAAGGTTAAGAGCCTTGCGCTCTACCAACTGAGCTAGACGGGCTTTTGACTTAATAATTCTATGTTAAAAACTCAATATTAAAGAACGAAATTTTGTTTTGCCCAATCATGTTTTTGTCTTTTAATCTTCAAAGTTGGATGACCAAAGTAGAACTTATAACAAAATTGTTGGTCGCCATATACGATTAATGCTAGCAAATATAGACAATCATCTTAATTATCTCTTCTATGAACCCCAAACTATCAATTTATCTCGAGAAATATTCTACGACTCCACGAGTTGTGGACCAACAAATCTTTGATGTAAAAGTAACCGAAGTGGCAAAGTGTAGTTAATTGGTTCAGCTTTCAAGTCATAGCAACTAGCAACCTCCTTTCCTTTTAAATATTCTTTTTTTTTTTTTTTAATATTTACTATTCTAATTATTTATCACTATTGTTTTAATAATCGTTGATTTATCAGTATCATTGGCATTTATTAAGTTAATTAAATCAAAATAGACTTTTTTTTTTTGAACAGCAAAAAGAAGACCACGGGAAGAGCTTCGGCATTGCCATCACCCCCCGAGGACCCAAAACTAACATAAAACACCTGAGTCTAGCAAAAAGCTAGACTAAATTAATACAACGGGTTTTTTAGCCACTCATCCCATGAAATCTTAATTTTGTGATTTCGATGAGAAAGCCAAGAAAAAGAAAAAACACGAATGCTATCAAACAAGTCTACTTTCTTAATCCTACCACTATCAAACAAAATGGAATTCCTATATCTCCAAATCATCCAACATGTAGTGCTTCCAATCACTTGAAACTTCTCCTTATTATTACGAGCATTTGAAACTTTTGCACAAAAATCACTCCATTGTTGAAAGTTGTCGCCGACTCCAGCAGTCCCCAAATCGCACCACCTGGTCACCATCTTCCAAATCTGGACCGCCACCCTGCACACAAAAAATAAATGGACCGTAGACTCCACACTACCAAGACAAATAGGACACGAAATCGACTCTATTTCCAAACCTCTTCTAGAAAGGTTCATTCTAGTCGGGAGACTATCCAAAGAGAGACGCCAAATAAAAATGTTCACTTTTACAGGAAGACTCTTGCACCATAAGGAATTATAAACAACACCCGGATGCATTTTATTATCAATCACAATCCGAGCCCCTGCCACCGAGTAACCCGACTGTGGCTCAACCTCCCAAACCACTTTATCACTTCCTTCTCCAAATTGAATACTACGAAGCAAATTAATTAAGCTTTCGAACTGATTTAGTTCCACCCAAGGTTCTAGAAAGCGTAAGGCGTGGCGTGGCGGCACCATCAAGCCTCAGCCAAGGCGGGCCATGGCGGGTCATGACGTTTTTCAAGGCGTCGCTTAAGGCGGCAAATTTTTTATATAATTTATATATATACGTATATTAAATTGAAATTTTTTATAAATATATTGATTTATATAACAATTCATATATAAAGCTCATAAAAAAAATTACATTTAAATTTATAATTATATATATTAAATTTTTTTTTAAAAAAAAAATTCATTTTTTACAGCCGCCTTCAAGAAAACTCGCCATAAGGCGCGCCTTATCGCGCCTTATCACGCCTTATCTCACGCCACGCGTAGCCGAGCCGCCATGGTCTGTTTCGTAACGTCGACGCCGCGCCTCACGCCTTGGCGACGCCTTGGCGCCGCCATGGCGCGCCTTTTAGAACCTTGGTTCCACCCCACCTCTTAGCTCTCTTCTCCACCGCCACACCCACACACCATTGACCCGTTTATTAAGGATCAAAATATCGTTCTCCAAATCAAGACGATACAAACGGTTAAATTGAGCACAAAGTAGCACCGAACCTAACCAAATATCCGTCCAAAATTTGATTTTATTGCCACTTACAATATCAAACCTGATGGCCTTCTTATCAATAATATCTTTTTCATGCAAATACGTTATGGCCCCTATAATCTTTGACCACGTGCCTTTAAACATATTACTTGAATTATTCGAAGATAAACCTCCATCTTCACCATAAATGGCTTTAATAACTTTACACAATAACACCCTTGATTCACTAAAAAATCTCCATTTCCACTTAAGCAAAAGAGCCAAATTTAAGGCTTTAAGACTCGCAATTTGAAGCCCACCTTTATCTCTTGGAGCAAGAACTTTATTCCAAGCCACCCAACTTAATTTCTTCTCCTGATCATCACCTCCCCATAAAAACCGAGCACGCATCCTTTCCAATTTTGCAATAACGGATTCAGGCATTCTAAATAAAGACATCCAATAAATACCAACACTTCCAAGAACCGACTTAACAAGCGTTAATCTACCCCCTATAGAAAGCATCTTAACTTTCCACGATGACAATCTCTTACGAAACACATCCACAATACTATCCCAATTATTTTTCCGCAACATATTACCACCCGTACTTAAACCTAGATAACGACAAGGAAGCGAACCGGCTGCACATCCCGTCCGGATCGCCATACCTTCAATATCCTCATTACTCATTCCCACACCATAAAGATTCGATTTTTGTACATTAATTTTTAAACCGGACGCAAAATAAAACTCATTAAAAATGTGAATAATACCGTCCATATCATCTTCACTCCAATCCGTCACCACAATGACATCGTCGGCATAGAAAAAATGAGAAATATTTAGGTTTGTCCCCCCTATTAAAGCCCCTTTTATACGCGACTCTTCAACCGATTTCTCAATACTTATATGAAGACCCTCCATTGCAAGAATAAACAAAAAAGGAGATAACGGATCTCCTTGCCTAAGACCATGGAACATCGAGAACTCATCCGTAGGGCTCCCATTAACTAAAACCGAAATAGAGGCAAACGAAAGACACGAGTGCATCCACTTCCTCCACTTAGACCCAAAACCCATTTTAGACATAATAAAGTCTAAGTACTTCCAACTTAACGAATCATATGCCTTCTCAAAGTCCACCTTAAACAATAATAACTTCTTTCTTTTCTTCTTATACCACTCTATAATCTCATTAACCATTAACGGACCATCCAAAATCTGCCTTCCTTTAATAAAACATGATTGCTCGCTACTCACCACATAATCCACCACTTTCGCCAATCTCAACGCCAAAATCTTTGCAATAATCTTATATTGCAAACCTATTAATGATATAGGACGGTAATCCTTTACCAACAAAGGATTATTAACTTTAGGAATTAAGGTTATAAAGGAAGCATTACACCCTTTTGGAATCTGCCCCGTAGTAAAAAATTCATCAATCGAGCACCATAAGCCATCTTTTAACAAATCCCAATATTTTTTAACAAACCTGAAGTTAAAACCATCCGGGCCCGGAGTTTTGTCGTTACCACAACTCCAAACAGCCGTCTTTAATTCTTCCATAGAACACGGCTGCTCCAAAGACACAATTTGCGACGTATCAAGCTTTTTGAATCTAGAATCATTGAGAATTGGATTCGACGTAACCAGCGGCTCGAATTTAGAACGAAAGTACTGTAAGAAGACAGACTTTGCCATAATCGGGTCTGTGTGCCATTCCCCGTCTTCCATTACCCCTTGCACCATATTACCTCTTCTTCAATGCTTTAAAAGGCCCTGAATTTTCATCCCCCTCAACATCCCATTTAACCTTGAGTTTTTGAGCCGTATCCATGTTTTCAAGGTGTTCCATTTCTTTCAAATTCTTTATCAAAACCAATCTTAACTCCTTCTCTACATCTGTAGCTATCCCATTTTCCATACGCTCTTCGATAAACGACAACTTGGCTTGACTTTCACTACTTAAACGTTTGCGATCTTTAAACATCTGATTTGCCCAAACTTTACTTTTAGTTTTCACACTTTTCAACTTTTCTTTCAATTTTACCAACGCCGAGTTACTTCTCGGGTTAGCCTCAGCGAAGCTCGACACCACCACCTCCTGATAATCATCCATCAATAACCATGAATTATAGACCCGAAATGGAGTTGGTCCACAATCCCATTTTTTGGTCGATAGGAAAATCGGACCATGATCAGAATACTTCCTTTCTAGAGCAACAACTTTCAAGTCCGGATCATTACTTATCAGATTCTCCGAAAGCAAAAACCGATCCAACTTACTCATTTTAGTGCCTGATTTGTTCATCCATGTGAACTTTCTACCGCCAATATCCAAATCTATTAAGCCACAAACATCAATAAAATTATTAAAAATTGTGGCTCCCACCGAGTTAAAAACCGAACCTAGTCTTTCTGATTCAAATCTCACTTCATTAAAATCACCAAAGAGCACAAACTTAAAGTCCCGATTTTCCATATACATCCGTAACTCATCCCAAATAATACCCCTCGCATTAACATCTTGAGGCGCATAGATGTTAATAAAAGACATTTTTTCTGCAATACCAACCCAAAAGCCTTCAACAATGACATAATTTGAACCACAAATGATCGAGTCTTTCTTGAACACAGACGTGTCCCAGATAGATACAATACCACCCGAATGGCCTCGAGCTGAGCTACAAGCAAAATCAAACTGATAGTTTCCCCAAACAGATTTAAACCAAAATAAATTTGGGTTTGTCATCAACGTCTCCTGGACACCCAAAAACGAAACACTATTTTGATAACAAATGTTTTTTTATCCATTTACGCTTATCCGCCGACCCCAACCCCCGGGCATTTAACGAAAGAACGTTTAACATTTAAACATTACATTGTCACCTATTCTGTCTTCGGCATCTTCATAATGTGGGACTTCCTTGTCACTTCTAAAATTGATACCACACGAAAAAGTATGACCACGGCTATCAACTATCGTCTTGCCTTCTCTTGCTTGCTGTTTTATCAACTCGAAACCAGGGGGACAGCTAACCGAGTTTTCACTATAATGTGGATCACCACCTCCCTTTTCCTTACCTTTTAATTCTATTTCTGGTTCCACGGTGGTCTTAGTCACAGGTTCCTCCACCGTAGTATCCACCCCCTTATCACCGGTCAAAGTCACCTTTTCAACTTTCTCCTTCTCTTTCTCTAAATCAACAAAATTATTATCGAAGTTATCCTCTTCTGAAACCGAAACATCATCACTGCCCAACTCGCCATCTTCTTCAACTGATTGTTCCGAGTCTTCGCCTTCCTCATTATTGATTCTTGATATATTTATTTTCCATATATCTTTTTCTTTAACTCTAACCACGTACGTAATTCCCGCCACCTCTACATGAATACACTCATTAATTAATTGCATCTGCTTTGTATTAATGCAAACCCTTCCACAGCTCAGGTCATCACTTGACTCATCATCAAAGAACATAAACTTTCCCCATAGGCTACCGATCTTTTTATATACCTCAGAGTTCCATGCACACAACGGTAAACCATCCACTTCAATCCATACCATTCTTTCCTTGATCACAAAGTTACTAAGAACTTGACAAACTTCCGCAAACATGTGTGTCAGTTCCATATTTTTAAATCTCATACACGATTTTTGGGATTTAAAGCCAATCCAAACCCATAATCCTCCAATATGATGTATCTCAACATCTAGGAAACCTTCACTGTCCATATGAGCATACAAATTTTTCAGAAGCCCCACCTCTCTTACCTTAGCAAGAGCAATGGTTGACGAGTCTTCAATATTAAATAAATCTTTATCCTCCACTACAAGTTTCTTCACTTCTTTCACCTGCACCCCATTAACATCTCCCATGGATTTACTCCCTTCTTCTTTACTGTTACCCGAATTGTTTTTTCCCGCAACAACCGAAGCAAAAGAGGCACCTGACTTCACATTCTCTTGTCTTCCATTGAAAACCCACTTGGCATTAGATGCCTTATGAGTCGTGTTAGAAGGACCATTCTTGGGGTTAGATTTATCAGGGTTAGTCCTGTTAAACCTAGCAACCGAGACATAAATGTGATATGACCCCATCCACTGTAGCGATAAATGTCGGGCAAAACCAACTTCATCCTCAATACCTAGAAAGCGAATAAAACCAAACCGTTTTCCGAATTTCGATACCTTTTGGGAATAAACGCATCTGCTACCTTCCCATGCAACGTGCACCAATTCCACAGATCCGTTGACGTAAGCGAATTAGGGAAATTCGTTATGTAGAACGACGATGCAATCTTCTCAACCGATTTTTGGAACGGATTCTGGATGTTTTTGACCATTCCATTCGAATTATCATGCTTTCTTCCTATCCTCCACATCCATCCTTCCGAATCCATACGTTGTTTGTAACCCATCACCAAACGCAGACAGAGAGAACCAAACCCACCCCCTCCCGCCGATCACCGGACGGAAACAAGGAATCGCCGCTTAGCGCCAACGGCTAGGGTTTTGATGTTTTTTAGTGTTTGACTACAATTATCAAAATAGACTTAAATGAATGCATTTACACCCGTGGGGGCAAACACCCTTAGTTTGAAGCATATGCGTAAACAGACAATGGCGGTTAAAAAACGTGTGGTGAATGTAGTGAATTCCTTATCTTGACCATGGTGGATTGGTGGTTGTTTTTGGGTTGACCAAAAGTTAAATTTTGACTTTCGACTTGCAAATAAGTAGCATAAATTATTTAAATATCTCCATATTACTACAACATAAATGAACGGTCAATATTTTAAAATTCTATCCCCAAGTACCAAGTTATTTAGATATAAAGGAGATGTGATTCTAGTTCTTTCACACAGAGAGATCTTTATCTTTATGAGGGCCTGCAACATATGTGGCTACATTCAACTTCCAACTGCCAAAAAAGCAAAAAAATTAGAGGCAAGAAATTGGGCAGGTTGGGTAACGGGTCAAAATGGGCAATCATTTAGTACGGGTCGAAATGGATCAGGAAACGCTTCATTAATTATTTATGTGCCAAATGTTATTATAAAACTATATTATTCCAAAAATAATCTGATTTAAAAAAATACTGGTTTAGGAGGTTTTTTCACTTTATGGATGAAAAACACACTTTGAGCACCTTTTGACCCATTTGACTTGTTTCCTTTTAAGCAGTTTCTTTCCGGTTTTGCACGTTTCACCAGTTAACAATAATACATTGTCACTTTAGCCTTTTAGGTAATTAAAGAAAACATAATTATTTTATGAGTAACATGTCAAACGAATAGAATAAAAATAAAAATAAAAAAGGGCTATACTGGAAATATGTCAAATAGGTTGAACGGGTCAAAAGTGTGTAGTTTAATTACCTCAGCATTATCATACTCGAACCGAACCAGAAAGGTACAAGTGCAGTTGTCTTTATCATGCAGCTGTCTTTCAACCTTTATGACATGTGCATCAGAATAAAGTGCATGATCTTCATTTGCCTGAACATCAATAAAGAATTTCAGCCCATTTTTTTGAAAACAGCTTCTTTCGGGTTGCCTTTCATTGGTATCGGGTCGAACCAGGATTAATTTAGTAAAAAGAAAATCAAAAAAAAGAATAAAGAGAATTAGCCTAATTAAAGTAAAACGGGTCAAAAGTTGTCTTGCTTGTATCTAAAGGCTTTACAATATCCTAAACCGTATTAGATAAAGGAGATTATATTATTATTTTGGTAATATAGCTTTTTAATCAAATTTAAACATCAATTATTTACAAAAATCCACATAAATGGACAAAAAGTGATAAAATGAAGGTAAAAAGTGCATCGTACCCTATAGCATAGCACAAGATCACCAACTTTGACCGTGTGACATTCTGAAGACTCTAAGGGGATTGACCGCTCACGAAGTTCTGTTCTTACATTCACCCACTCATCTTGATCATGACTAAAACCAGAAAATCTTACACGAACTTCCTGTAACACAAACAAAACATAAATACATTAGATTATTGTTTCTTGTAATTATGTCGTTTTTGTAATCATAATTACTAATTACTATTTTAAATAACATACCACATTGACAATAAGTGTTTGCGGGTCAATCTAACCCAACCCACACTACAAAATGACCAGTTTCAACCTAAACCCGTTTTGACCCTTTAACCAACCTACCTGACTTGACACCTCTAGTATTTTAGATCATAACGGTTGATTTCAGTTATTTCAACCTTACAATAATTGTATGTAATGTTGACCCATTTACTTATGAATGGGTGATTTCGAGTTACTTTTATCTCTAAAAACGAAACATGTAAGGAGGGTCACCCAAATTTAATGAACAAAACCTCTTAAATCATTTAATGCACAATTATTACTGAAAAAAATGACTTTTCTAATCATTTTTACACACTTATTACTTGTGAAAAAAATAGTATCTTGGACAAAAAGTGTTTTGGGTTAACCAAACCCGACCTGGCCCGTTTTGACCCATTACCCAACCCACCCACTTGTAAAAATAATTGTGAATCTGTGATAAGAAGTCTTACGAGCTCGCCAGAATACATAATTCTGAAATTGAGAAAAGCAGCAACGTCATACCTGGAAAATTAGCAAGAAAATTATTACTTAATAGCCACTTCACAAGGTCATTATACACAAACACACACATATATATACACACACACACACACACATATAGAGTAACCACATGTATTTACAGTTACACACCAAGCACAATCCTTTGATGACAAAGCTTCAAAAATCAAATCTGAAAGTTCTGCAACCCTTTGAGCTGTATAATCAAAATGATTAATGTGAGATTCAGACATTTAACATCACCAAGTAGCATTTGAAAAGTCAATCTTAAAAGTCAAACATAACTTCCTGTTAGCATAGCTTTTAATTGGTTTGACTAATAGAACACGTATCAAACATCAATAACATACATATTAAGGGGATCCATAACAGCCAGTAAGAACGAAATTTACAGATTAAAAAAAAAACCTTTGGGCTTGTTAGGTTTTGCAGCTGCAGCCCATGCTTTTGACAAGGCAACAAGATTTTCTAGAGCATTTGGTGAAGAATTTACATTTGGAAGCTGTTTTGTTACTGCATCTTTACTCTTAACTGCTGAATATAATTGTCTATCAACGAACCAGGTGTGTACCTGTTTGCAAGACAACAAATATTAGAGTGTCGTTTGGTTGTTACTTTAAAGTTAAGAATCACTATGGGACCCATACCCTCAAACCAAATACCCTTTAAATAAATAAATAAAAGAATATATGAATATAAATATAAAGTAATAAATATAACCTGGTCCCATGTTATGACAGATTTTCCATTTCTATTAGCCGATTGACTGCATGAGAGAATGCTCGAAAAACTTCCATCAGTTAGAATTCAGAAATCGCAACTTAAGCAACAAATCTATGCAAACTACTCTGAAAATTTACCTGAATTTGGATGCAAGTTTTTCACAGAATTCCTGCTGTTGTAATTCTCTACCCTGTTTCTTGTATGAGATTTCCATTTCTAGGGCCTAAAAAATGAAGGGAGGGAATGTAATAGTGAAATATCTCTCTAAGCTCAATGAAAGAGTACAAATGGAAGTTTAAGTGCAACTTTTCCCACGAGGAAAAGAATTCTACAGTACGAAATAGCATAAAAACAGATTTAGGACCAAGACTGCCCTTTGATTTACTTAGCTTACATCTGTGTTCGAACTCCTTCGGTTGCTGGTTATAGCCCTGCTGTGACTGTCTTACTTGCCATCTATCCGCTCTGGTTCTTATCAAACTCTTCCTGATAACGAAATACCTCACTCCTTATACAGGAGCAGCTCTGGCTGAATATTTTATGTACCTTAAACGACACACTTCAATCATTTATGATGATCTCTCTAAACAAGCGCAAGCTTATCGCCAAATGTCTCTTCTATTACGAAGACCACCTGGGCGCGAAGCTTATCCAGGGGATGTTTTTTATTTACATTCACGCCTTTTGGAAAGAGCTGCTAAATTAAGTTCTCTTTTAGGTGAAGGAAGTATGACCGCTTTACCAATAGTTGGAAACCCAATCGGGAGATGTTTCGGCTTATATTCTTGCATTCGTCATAATTTTTTCACAACTGCTCTTTACACCAATTTTTGTGAAGGTAGTGTTGATATGAATTGTTAACAAATAGATCATACAAATCAGTGTTGATATCAATATTTGTGGATCAGAAATGTTCACAAATTGTTCGCACAAATTGGTATTGCTCATTTACATTTTCTGATTTGACAGTGTTGATATGAACCTTTAACTTTCGTCGAAAAAATATGAATTGTTAACTTTTGAACGCCATGCTCTTGAGGCATGCTTTTTTTAATGTTAAGTCACTTTATTTTCAATTGTTCTAAGTTATTAATGAATACTTGTAGAAAATGTAATAATGAAATATCTCTCTAAGCTCAATGAAAAAGTACAAATGGTAACAAATTTTATAAAACTTAAATTTAAGAATCAAGTGAGTTACTAGTCATTTCAATATCTGCGAAATCTTAAGTTTGATACATTGATCATATTGTTTAATAATGGAATTTCTCCTGTCTTGAGGTGAAAGTGATTATGTTGTAAATTACAAATAACATTAACAAAAATAATTATCCACAAGTATTCATTAATAACCTAAAACAATTGAAAATAAAGTAACTTAACATTAAAAAAAAGCATGCCTCGAGAGCATGGTGTTCAAAAGTTAACAATTCATATTTTTCAACTTAACTTAACAGTTCATGTCAACACTGTCAAATAAGAAAGTGTAAATGAGGTATACCAATTTGTGCGATCCATTTGTGAACATTTGTGATCAACAAAAATTGATATCAACACTGGTTTGTATAATCTATTGTTAACAATTCATATCAACACTACCTCCACAAAAATTGGTCTAAAGTGCAGTTGTGAAAAAATTATGACGAATGCATAATTTAGGAAAAAGTACAAAGAATTGGAAATTGATCGAGATAATTAGCTTAAGATCTATATTAATTTGTGTAAATCAGAAGCTAACAGTTCCATTTAGCAAAAACAATCAACATGCAAAGAGCTCGCGAAGACACACGCATAAAAAACTATTTAAGATAAGCAATTATACCTCAGCAAGTGTAAATTCAGAAACATCTTCCATTTCTGAAGTCTCCATCAGTTCAATTGCCATCGTTGATCGGCAGTGATTTTAGAATTTAACGATAAACAACGATTCTGATGGTGAATTTAATGAATTGAAGGCGGACGATGTGTAATTTAACCGCGGCGGTTATTCAACTGCGTTTGTCTCCGTCGCCTCCTTTGATCATCCCGCCCATTGACGTTAATTAAAGTTGAACTCCTTTTGAATTCAAGTTAGGGTTTATAATTTCCGGACGAATGATTTAGCTTTGACTAACGTGCACCATTGAGAGCATCTGCAATATTAAAATTGCCACTTTCTACCCAATATTAACAAAAAAGTTTTCATAATTAGTTTTCTCCGACGCATATAAATGTACATAAATTTTTTTGTATGTTTTGATAAAGACTTATACTTCCTCCGTATCACAATAAGTGATACACTTTTCATTTATGGGTGTTCCACAATAAGTGATACACTTCAAAAGTTACCTTATTTGGTAAAAATGTGGGACCCAACCTCCACTAACTATCCACTTTAATAAAATGAAATTACCCTTATACCCCTACTTTTACTTTTAAAACTAATTAATATCACTTTATTCAAGAAAAGTGGGACCCATCGTCCACTAACTATCTACTTTAATATATTTTAACTCTACTTTAATATTTTGCCTCAAACTCTGTAATTTTCCAAATGTATAACTTATTGTGATACGGAGGAAGTATAAGAAAACGTTTTTGAAGCAAAAGTGTTTTTGTTAGAAGGCTATATAAATTCAAATAATATACACAAAAGGTAAAAAGCTTTATAAAAAACTTGCATTGGATATGCTTTAGAGACACGTCATCTTATGCTCCAACTGATATACGGATGTCAACAATACCACTTTTCAACGGTTTTTGGGGCCCATCATTATAAAACATACACAAAAATATAATACCAAATACCCTATTAAATTACCTTGGGCCCCACCCTTTCAGCCGTCCCCTTCTTCCTTCAATTGATGAGTTGGAACCGACGGACCGTGCCGATGGGCGAGCGTTGGTTGGCCAACCGAAACTTCCTACCGTTAGCACCAATCTTACTAAAGTAACAAATAGAGACATATTTGGCCACTATTTTTGCCACTTAATTTTTTTTACCCATTTGTAATTTTCTATTGTATTTTGCCACTAGTTTGTGTATTTTCTAGTTTCTCATTAGGATAAAATTTGTATTTGCTAGGTTGACCTCTACTCTTTTCTATGTGCACATATCATTCATGTGCACATATCATTTTTTTCATGTAAACATATCATTCAATTAAGAGTAAATTACTGTTTTTGTCCCTGTGGTTTACCTGATTCTGCGTTTTTATTCCTATACTTTTTTTCCGTTTTTTTCCCTGAACTATGCCAAATTCTGTTTTTTTGTCCTTACGTCCATTTTCTGCAGTTAACAAATGAGAAATGCTAAAAAAGTGAGGGTATTTTCATCTTTTCACTCATTCTTCATGTTCTTCATATGTGTTCTTCATCTATAAAAGATAATCCCCAAATTGATGAACCCTAATCCTAAATTACAAAAGTTATTTTAAAATCACACGCCATTTCTTAACGTTTCACAAAAGTCTACCAAAGGAATTTCCATCACTAAACTCCATATCATATTTAATTTGATAATAACATCATAATATTTTGCTATGTATTTCTTCACAAAAGTCTATTAAGTGAAAAATTGACATAAGAAATTTCTTGCCCTAATTGACCCTTTTTCTAACGATTGAGAAAGAAATCAGTCAGAAGAAATATTAAAGAATAAAAAAGAAAGAACATACCTGTGAACAAGATGAGTGAGCTTGAGAGAAGAGATCAAGAAGAGATCGCCGGAGAAAACCTGGTAAACAGAGTGATTTTGATTTTTCATTAGCGGCTTCGATATCGCCGGATGATTTATCACGTATTCATCGGAATCAGCTTGGTATGAACTATACGCAAAACCTGCAAATGTATGCGTATAATCTTCTTCACATTCTTCACGGTCACCGGCGGGACCTATTTATCGTCCACGGTGAAACAATACTTGATATGATATTACAACTACAAGTTCATCATCTTCTTCACATTCTTCACCAGGAGTAATCGATTTTGTTTGTAATAACCACCAATTAGGGTTCATCATCCATCGCACCACCTCTGATTTGGGGTTTTTGTGTGAAGAACAAGAATTTACCTACAATTTGTTTGTTGGGTTTTTGTAATTTAGGATTAGGGTTCATCAATTTAGGGGTTATCTTTTGTAAATGAAGAACACATATGAAGAACATGAAGAAGGAATGAAAAGACGAAAATACCCTCACTTTTTTAGCATTTCTCGTTTGTTAACTGCAGAAAATGGACTGAAGGACAAAAAAACGGAATTTGGCATAGTTCAGGGACAAAAAAACGGAAAAAAAAGTATAGGGACAAAAACGCAGAATCAGGTAAACCATAGGGACAAAAACAGTAATTTACTCTTCAATTAATTAACACATAGCCAGTTAATTATCATTATACCATTAATACTGATCCTGAAATAAGGGAGCAATACTAACGCAACAGCACTAACTGAATCAGCATTAACTGAATCAGCATTAACGAGATCAGCACTAACGGAATCAGCACTACTGATCAGTACTAACGGGATCAGCACTAACTTATCAGCACTAACGGGTCAACACTAACGGGATCAGCACTAACGGGGTCAGCACTAACGGGATCAGCACAAACTGATTAGTACTAACTGAACAGCATTAACTCCAGTTAGTGATTAAACACTTTCAATTGCAACCAAAACCATTGTAATTTAAACAATACAAAGGTTATAAATCCACTCACCTTTGCCAAGTCTCTTTCCACTCTGCTTTAAAAAAAAAAATCTCTTTCCACTCAGTTGTCTTATCACTGAGCCTCTTTTTCTTTTCCTGATAATCAAAACAATACCCGAATTAATAATCATGTTTTATCAAACATTTCAATTAACTAAACCACAAAACACTTGCATCTAGTAATATACAACCACTATTTTGAATTCATCAAAGTTAACTAGTAAAAATGACTTTTAACAATTATCCTCATTTTGACCCAATGTGCATTTTAGCTTACTTGACCATTTGACACAATCAAAGTCAAAATCAACCAAATTAAAGTAATATGACCAACAGGTCAAAACTTACTATTTCATTTTAATACCTCCAAATCATATAATTCAATTACCATTTCAACTTCTTGATAATTTTGACATAAATAAAGTCAAAGTCTAACTAGTTAAGTTTGCATTTAACCAAATTCAACTATCTTGACCCAAACGGATCAAAACTCAATTTTTTTCTAAAACACTTAAAATATCAATTAATAATCTCACAATTCATCAAATTATCTTACTTCATTATCAAATACATATTTACAAGATTTTGACATTTCTTTTAGTCAATATTCAACTTTTAAACAACTAGTTCTTCATTTCTTAATTTCATTCAACTTTAACAATTCTACCAAATTTAGGGTACAACTAATTACCAACATCAATTATAACCCTATACACAACCACTTAACCTAACATAGCCATAATTAGCACAAAATCCCCAATTTTAGAAATTAGGGTTCTTAACCCATTCATCTCCAAGATCACCAATGGTGATTTTAGTTCAAATCAAGGTTTCAATCATTCTATTAGTTACTATAACACGTCACTAACATATTCTAACATAATAGAATCATCAATTTCAGTTTTTTAGTCAAAACCCATCAAGAACACATAAACTTAAAAACCCTAGTTCAACTTTTGAGCAAGAACCTCAAGGACTACAAACCGTAGACAAGAAGAGAAAGATCACTTACCAACTCCTTGCAAAATTTCAAAATCACAGCAGCAAATGAGTAGAATTTGTGCTAGAATCAAAGAAAAGGAAAATGGAAAATGTGTAAGGAAAATGGAAAATATACACATTTTATGTATGTGTGTTTTCGTGGCAGAGAGAAAGAGATGATCACTTTTATGGTTTTTTACCCACTCAACACCTCATCAACACGTGTCAATCCAAGAATAGGTCAGATTTTAATTAAACACAGTACAATATTGTATCACTGGTTCACATTTAATTCATTTAAAATATCTAACTAACTCCATTTCAAGCAACGAAGATATATTTGGAACTTTAATTCAAATTGAATCTAATGATATAAAAATCATTAAAATAATTAAATATTATAGTTTCAACTAATTTTAACCTCCTGGTTAAAATAACAATTAATTCAAATAAATTAATAAATAATATATGTCACTTACCGAAAGTGATAAAATACTAGGCCGAGTTTATGGGTGTTACAAATCTACCCCCTTTAAAAAGATTCTGTCCTCGGAATCTGGTCACACTCAAACTAATTAATTAAGAATTTATAATATGGTCTTAATTCATCACATCAAATTAGTATCCATACAATGTTCTCATACCCACTTGATAACTCTAAATATTCCAACTACCACAATCACTATTAGACAATTTCTTTTAAATCGGTGCACATTTATGAACTCATCCAACAAGTTGTGCAACATTTATCATCTTTCTTTTCTTTAAATAACTAATAAAGTCAATTTAAGAACTCACAAGTATCGGTACCCAATATGATATTGATCAATCTCTAATCCTCTAAATTATCAAATTAATCTCTTTTTGTCAAAATTTATTTCATCCCCGCCTTCGAATTTGTTCTAATTCACATAAAATAGTTACTTTCCCTTGATTTCTTGTATCTCAAAGCATAGGCAATAATGTTTTATCTATTTATGTAATAATAATCCATACGGTCCTCCATTATGTTAACATCATTAAATTTATTTATGAAATCCACTTTGTCATAATTTCAGTCAATCCACTAACTCAAAACTATCTCAACTTGTTCCAAAATAAATACCGTCTCTAATTTCTTTACAAATTCAAGCATAGGCATTAACAACTTTTCTTCAGTTTTAAAATCCAAAATCCTCTAACACATTTTAATCAGTTCCTTTGTAATAGTATACATCCTTTCGTGGTCTGCGTAAATGATGCATCTCATATTAAACAATAAGGTCTCCATAGTTTTAAGGCATAACAACAATTATAAATCCCAAGTTATGGTTAAGATAATCATTCACATGTTTTTTTTTTAATAATCCAAAAGCATAGACAATCTCAAAGTTTCCTTACTTACTGTCACAACAATCATTTCAAAGTCTGCAATTTTTACATCACGTTCATCATTCCATCGAAATTTCGTACACTTTTTACTGTTTAACCTTGTCTCGATATTCAAAAATTTTAATCCCTGCTATCAAACTTACGGTCAGAATCCACTAAATTTCAAATTATATATTTCTTAATTAAAATTCGCCTCAGTTATCACATGAAACAACGTTCAATTTCATCTTGTTCAACATTTTTCTCAAGTAATTTTCATAATTAAATCCAATTTTATAGCACGTTGAGGATATCACCAATCAATTATTCACAAAGTAACCCGAAATAATCACTAATCTAGGTTCATTAAGTCAATTTTCTTTCATACTCTAATTCTAGCTCGGGAGACATTTTAGGCAAATTTATCATATATCCTTTCAGGTCATTCAGAAATCTATCATTATCTATCTTTCATGTTTTACACCCATAACAAAGGTAATAATAGATCCACATTTATGGAACCGAGACATTCAGCATTCACAATAAAAGTCACTACATGTGACACAACATGCCACCGTAAAGATTTCCTCTTTCTTATACCAACCGCTAGTCTTACTTAGACTATTCAGCCAACGTCTATAATTACATCAGTTCTAATTATAAGCTTTATTTTTTTTTCAGGAGTTTACAATAATTACTATTATACTCAAATTGATCTGCAGTCACATATATTGTGACTGAAGCCACCATACCACCCATCATCATCACTCCTCGTGAAGCAAGGGAATAATCCAAACAGTTTATTTCGACTTATCACTAATTTACACAAGACATAAATGAGCTATCTGCTCCAACATTGAGTAACACGAAAACTTAAAGAGCAACCCCCGCCCCGCAAATCACTATGTGTGACCGGGCAGTCATCGATAATGATTACCCATTCCCTTACTCTAACCACTAGTCCCACCCGGACCACTCAGTATATACATATAATTACATCAATCTCAGTTATAAGCGTTTCATTCAGGAATTTTACAATAACTATTATCAAAATCAAATTCAACTTCGGTCACAGATATTGTGTGTAACACCGTGATTTTCGAGCTATTTTTTTTTCGAGTTTTGAAATTGCGTGATTTCGTTTGTAAATAGAACTTTTCCATAACCTGTTTGTTTCAAAATATATCGTATATACAAAAGCAGCGGAAATTATATAATATGTTTACAAAAGAACTACAAATAAGTTTTCAAAAGCCATATGGTGTTACCGGATTATCTACCAACCATTACTACCTATTATAAACAAAAGCATGCACAATGGTGTTCCCAAAAGCTATGTATACTATCCGGTATATAGCACCCATCCTCACTGTTATCTACTAATTACCTGCACATGGGAATGGTATAGGGGTTAGCTATAAAAGCTAGTGATTTAGGTTATGCTCAGTTTATAAACACTGTAGAGATCAACTTGAGACATCAAAATCGTATCTTTCTACAAATTCACGTTTTTGCACTTTGCACCTAAATGGGTTTTTTACCAAAATCACAAATTAAACAATTCTAACATCAATTCTTATGTTCTAATGTATCTAGGACTTGTATGAACAGATTTCTAATATCAAATTCAGATTCTTAATGTAAATTAAACTTAACCCATTAGAACTTTAAGAACCCTAAAAGTAAGGATGATGAACTTACATAAAATAAAAAGGTGGAGATAATGAGAAGATGAACAAGTGTAGATTGTAATCCTCAATTGAAGAGTAAAAGCCGTAATTTCAGATTTGTTCTTGGGTTTATGTGTGTCTGTGTTTGAAGAAGAGAGGAAAGAAGACTGTGAAGATGATATAATACGTAATATGTGGAGGAACCGACTTTAATTTTTAATTTATTTAAAACACAGATATTTGTTCCCCCTTTCAACTTACAACTTACTAATTACATGTCTATTTATTTAACGGAGATATATTCGGAATCATAATGTAAAACCATTTAATATTTTCAATTTTCATATTAATTTCCACAACTTTCATATATTTCAAGTTATCATTATTATTTAAAATTATATATATTCTTTATTAAAAGAAGAGTTAATTGCAGAATTGGTCCCTGTGGTATGTCAAAAATTGCCACTTTCGTCCAAAACTTTTCGGCGTTGCATTTTTGGTCCATTTTAGAAACCTTTGTGCGACTTTGGTCCAGCCGCTATCTTTCCGTTTCCTTCCTTTCGTTAACTTCGAATGGCAAACCAGAGGGACCAAAATTGCAATGTTTATTCTGATTTTTGAATTTTATTTTAGTACAATAATTAAAATATCTCTCTCTATCTCTCTCTCCCTAATTGACAAAAAAGTCAAAGTCTCTCTCTTTCCCCCTAGGCTTTCTTCTTGAGGTTTGTTGTGAATTAAGACCTGAAATTTGAATATATAAGAGGTTAATTCCTTTTTCTTCAGATTCGAATCATTGGTAGCATCGTGCAACTTTCAATTTCGTGGTTATAATTTGTTCTTGTTTTTCGATCTCTGGTCTCTATTTGATCTACTTGTTCGCGGGAAGCTTATGGGAGTTGTGACGGTTGGTTTGGATTCGGAGGTGGTTTCCGGCGGTGGTAATCGGGGTGTGTGGTGGTTCGTGATGGTAACAACATATGTTGGTAACAAGATTTCTTTTTGTGTTCAAGACGGTATGGAGACAACATATCCGAGGTTTCTCTTGGGTACTGATCCTGCATTTTGTTGTATCATTCGATTCAAATAATGTTTTAGCTTCTATTATTTAAAACCTTCAAGATTTTGTTTGATTTTCGGAGAACTAGATCCGGATTTTACTGGGTTTATGTTTTTCTAGGATTGAACTTCGATGCGGTGGCAGAGTATGGGTGTTTCAACCTTTCCGGCGAACAGAAATGAGGTTGTGGTGGCAATCTGGTGGTGGCGGTGGTATTCGTGATGTGAGAAGAAGGATGAGGGTGATAATTGTGTATGTGTGTGTGTGAGAGAGATCCAGTCAACCACATTGAAATGCTTAATTGTGTATGTGTATTGTGTACGCTCGTGATTCCGGAGATCCAGTCAACCACATTGAAATGCTTAAATGGAAATCTGATTAATGGGGGAGGATTGAGGAAGAAGAAGTAGGGGGAAAGAGAGAGTTTGACTTTTTTGTCAATTAGGGAGAGAGAGATAGAGAGAGAGATATTTTAATTAATGTACTAAAATAAAATTCAAAAATCAGAATAAACATTGCAATTTTGGTCCCTCTGGTTTGCCATTCGAAGTTAACGGAAAGAAGGAAACGGAAAGATAGCGGCTGGACCAAAGTCGCACAAAGGTTTCTAAAATGGACCAAAAATGCAACGCCGAAAAGTTTTGGACGAAAGTGGCAATTTTTGACATACCACAGGGACCAATTCTGCAATTAACTCTTAAAAGAATAGAATGACTACGTACCAATCACTTGCGACTACACCCGATTTGAGGATGTTACAAATCCACCCCCCTTAAGAAGATTCCGTCCTCGGAATCTGCTCTGTCATAAACAAATGCGGATAACGAGTCTTCATCTCATCCTCTGTTTCCCAAGTCATATTAGGACCTAAATTGTGCTTCCATTTCACTAAAACCAGTTTAATAATTTTCTTACGCAACTTCTTGGTCTTAGTGTCTAGAATCTCAACGGGTTCCTCTACAATACGTTTAGCTGAATCTACCTTTAATTCTTGTAAAGGTAGGATCTCGTCGTCTTCAACTTTACACTTTCTCAAATAACATACATTGAAAGTATTGTGAATACCCGACAACTCGGGAGGTATTTCAAGTGATACTGTCTGTTCGTTAACCCTTTGAAGAATCTTGAACGGGCCAATGTATCGCGGACTTAACTTACCTTTACGACCAAATCGAATTACCCCTTTCCATGGTGAAACTTTTAAGAATACACGGTCACCCACTTCAAAGGTAACAGGGCGACATTTAGGATCAACGTACATCTTTTGTCTATCACGTGCAGCTTTTAACTTTTCACGTGCTAACTTCACTTTGTCAGCTGTGATTTGTACTATATCGGGACCTGCATATTGTTTCTCTCCCGGTTCTAACCAACAAGTGGGAGTACGACATCGCCTACCGTACAACATCTCGTAAGGTGGCATTTTAATACTTGAATGATAAGAATTATTATAAGCAAATTCGATTAATGGTAGGTGAGAATCCCACGAACCACCAAATTCAAGTACACAAGCTCGAAGCATATCTTCAAGAGTTTGAATAGTCCTTTCGGACTGTCCATCAGTTTGAGGATGATAAGATGTGCTTAAATGAATACGGGTGCCGAGTTCACGCTGAAGACTATTCCAGAAATTAGATACAAATCGTGCATCACGATCAGAAACAATAGAAAGAGGAATACCATGACGAGATACCACTTCATTGATAAAAAGTTGAGCTAAACGGTTCATGGGCGCAGATTCATTAGTTGCAAGAAAATGAGCACTTTTGGTAAGACGATCAACAATTACCCAGATCATATCATGACCTCGAGAAGTCCGAGGCAATTTAGTCACGAAATCCATGGTAATATTATCCCACTTCCATTCTGGGATCTCTAACTGTTGTAGATTACCATATGGTTTTTGGTGTTCTATTTTAACTTGCGCACAAATTTGACATTTTTCTACAAATGAAACTATATCACGCTTCAGTGTAGGCCACCAATATAGAGCTTTCAAGTCTTGATACATCTTAGTACATCTGGGATGAATAGATAATCGAGATTTATGTGCCTCTTGCAATATTTTCTCTCTGTTACCTCCAAGATGAGGTACCCAGATTCGGTACTGAAATGTTTTTAAACCTCGACAATCTTCATCTAATTGATCTTTCAATTTTGTCATTGTCTCAGCTTTTAAGTTAGCTTCTTGTAATGCTTCTTGTTGTGACTCCTTAAGCTGGGCAATAATATCGGGTACCACAATTATTTTCATAAATTTAACTACTTCAGATGAGCTTTTTCGACTTAAAGCATCAGCTACCACGTTCGCCTTTCCGGGATGATATATAATTTCACAGTCATAATCTTTAATCAATTCTAGCCAACGTCGTTGTCTCATATTGAGTTCCTTCTGTGTGAATACGTATTGCAAACTCTTATGGTCAGTGCATACTACACATTTAGTGCCATATAAGTAGTGACGCCACAACTTTAAAGCAAAAACTACCGCCGCGAGTTCAAGATCATGGGTTGGGTAATTCTTTTCATGTGGTTTTAATTGACGTGAGGCATATGCAATCACCTTATCTCGTTGCAATAAAACACATCCTAAACCTGCATGTGAAGCATCACAGTAGACAATAAAGTCTTTTGACCCGTTAGGTAAGGATAAAATATGAGCTTGGCATAATAACTGTTTCAAAGTCTGGAATGCCTTTTCTTGCTCATCGGTCCACACATAGGCAACATCCTTACGAGTCAATCTAGTCAAAGGGCCTGCAAGTTTAGAAAAGTTCTGAATGAAACGCCTATAGTAACCGGCAAGACCCAAGAAACTTTTAATTTCTGAGGGAGTTCGAGGAGTTTCCCTATTCATAACTGCTTCTATTTTAGTTGGGTCCACTTTTACACCTTCGCTGCAAATAACATGACCCAAGAAATGAACCTCCTTGAGCCAAAATTGACATTTAGAAAATTTTGCGTAGAGCTTTTCTCGCTTAAGAGTTTCTAGAATTACACGTAGATGTTGCTCGTGCTCCTCTTCAGTCTTAGAATATATAAGAATATCATCAATGAATACTATTACGAACTTATCAAGAAAAGGACGACATACACGATTCATCATATCCATAAAGACAGCAGGAGCATTGGTTAAGCCGAATGGCATCACCAAGAATTCATAGTGCCCGTATCGGGTTCTAAACGCCGTTTTTGGAATATCTTCGTCCCGAACACGTACTTGATGATAGCCGGAACGGAGATCGATTTTAGAGAAATAAGTAGCACCTTGTAACTGATCAAATAGATCATCAATGCGCGGAAGAGGATATTTGTTCTTTACAGTTCGTTTATTCAACTCTCTGTAATCAATACACATACGCATTGTCCCGTCTTTCTTTTTAACAAATAGGACAGGAGCCCCCCAAGGTGAAGAACTCGGACGTATGAAGCCCTTATCAAGTAATTCCTGGATTTGAGTCATCATTTCACGGACTTCAAACGGAGCAAGGCGATAAGGAGCTTTTGCTACAGTCGTGGCTCCTGGAATAAGATCAATCTGATATTCTACATCCCTTACAGGAGGTAAACCAGGTAATTCTTCGGGAAAGACTTCAGGGTATTCCATAACTACCCTGATATCATCCACAGATTTCTTTTCCATCTGATCATTAATCACATATGCTAAGTAGGAATCACAGCCCTTGGCAATGGACTTCTGAGCTTTAATTACAGATATCAAAGGAATGTCAGACTTACGTCTTTCACCCCGAGCCACAGCATAAGAACCGCCAGGTAAAGGAATTTTTATTAATTTCTTGGAACATAAGATCTTAGTAGAGATGCAAACGGGTACGGGTAATAGCGGGTACTGCAAAACCTGTACCCGTACCCGACCCGCTATTCCTCTACCCGTACCCGCCCCGTACCCGGTCAAATACCCGTCGGGTTCGGGTAGAAAAATCCCCGTCGGGTACGGGTAACCCGACGGGTACCCGTTCAAAAAAAAATTAAACAAAATAAGTAAAATATTTAATACTCTTAGTTCGTTCAGGCTTATTTCGTTCAATACGTAATGGACTAACGGGAGACGAGCTAAATTTTAACCATTATTAAATTGGGCTAATGAGAGGTTAAGAGTTGTGTTAAGTTTGAGTAGCGACTCGTGGGCTAATCCTGTAATAAAAAAAATTACACACTAATATATATATTCGGGTCGGGTATAAATGGTGCGGGTATTATAAAACCCGTACCCGCTCTCGGGTATGAAATTTAAACCCATCCCCGACCCGTTACCCGTTTAGACGGGTAATACCCGCCCCGTAAGACTCGGGTACCCGCGGGTACCCAAACCCGCGGGTTAAATTTGCATCCCTAGATCTTAGCATTTTGATTACTGAGCCAATCCATTCCAATGACAATATCAAAACCAACAATGGGCATAAGGAGTAAAGAAATATCGAAAGAACTCCCGTCAATAGTAATGGAAGCTTGAGGAACTGTTGAGGTAACGAAAACTTGCTTACCATTAGCTACTTCCACATTAATAGGACTTTTCACCGAAGAAACAGGTAGTTGACATTTATCACAAAAAGTCGAAGACACAAACGAGTATGTAGCGCCAGAATCAAATAAAACAGTTGCTGGTACTAAATTAATTAAGAATGTACCAGTAATCACATCACCTGCATCCTTTGCCTCCTCAGCAGTCATCTAAAATGCCCTTCCTTTAGCAGGGTGGGCACCCTCTTTTCTCTGTCATGGGTTTGTTGATGATCCCCCAGCCCCCAAACTTTGCCACATAGGACATTTAGCTATCCGATGCTCCGGTTTGTGGCATTTGTAACATACATCTTCTTTGAACTTGCATTGATTTATCATGTGCCCTCTTTGACCGCACCTTACACATTTAGTACTTTCCGAATTTCCAGATTTTTGAGGTGCATTAAACCTTTGCTGACTCCCCGATCCACCTTCACCCTTCTTATAACCAGAACTCTTCTCAAATTTCCTCTTTGTTCCTCCACCCTGAAATTGTGACTTTTGTTTCTGCTTGTAGTCATCCTCAGTCTGTCGAGCTATATCAAAAGCCATATCCAGTGTTGTTGCAAATATCACTGGAGCTCGGTACTCTACAGGCAACGCATTCGCAAATTTATTTATCTTTGCCTTTTCATCCGGTAGAAGATGAGGAACAAATCTCATTTTATCTGTAAATTTAGAAATGAGATCCTCCACCGGTTTATCACCCTTATGCAGAGCCTTAAATTCATCCTCCATACGTTGCATATCGTAATCGGAACAGTACTTTCGCCATATTCTTTCTTTGAATCCTTCCCACGTCAGAGATTCCAGAATATTTGGTGCCACAGAATCTACTACAGTATCCCACCAAGCTAAGGCACGCCCCCGAAGCATTCGTTTAGCGTATGTAACCTTTTTGTTTTCCTCGCATTCACTAGATTCAAAGACATTTTGCATTTCTCGAATCCATGTTTCAACAATAGAGGGGTCGTTACTGCCAGCAAATGTGGGAGGCTGACAGTTTAGAAAAGATTTGAAACTAGAAGGCTTTTTGATCTCTTTAGCATTCCGCAATACTTCTCGTTCATTTACTTCTTTTAGTTGTGCTTCTAAATGCCGGATGTATGCTTCCCTATCCTCGTTACTTGAAGATTCAGCCATTGTTTCAACTTACTCTATGTATCAGAAGAAAGATGCTTAGTATACTATAGATACATCATTAATTATTTGATGATAATGTTGCACTAGTTGTTAGGTCACAACACCCTGGTTTAGTTGGTTAATTGATTGGTTAATTATAACTCTAAGACAAATATTGTATAAGAACAAGATATGAGTCAAATGTATAATTCCACTAAGTGTGGCTTGTTGCGGAATAACAAGACCACTGATCAATTACAAAAGGTATGAAAGTGTAAAGTGAATTGGTGAGTACTCCTTTGCAAGATGATCTCTATTTATAATGTTATAGAGATCTTACATGATGAGCAAAGGAGTAACCGAAGGACTAAGTAAGGAAAATGACTAAGATCAAGGAATTTGATCTTAGTCCGTTACTATACTGAGTATCACTCAGTCCTTCTACTCAGTATCACTATCTGATACTGAGTACTGATATTGAGTTCCAATACTGATCACTCAGTATCAGACCTAAACTTAGCTATGTTATTCTACATATTAATCAAAGCTAGTCTAGGTTGTTTTGTTATCTTAAGATCCAAAGGGGCAAGGCTTTTTGCCTTAACAATCTCCCCCTATCTAATGATAACAAAACAATTACAAAGAGATAAACAAAAAAAATTACAACAGCAAAGTTGACAAAATCTTCTTCTTCATTTGCTGTTGATGGCTTCATTCTCATAGAAGACTTCTTGTTTGATGTGGACAAACTTTTCTCTGCTTTTGAGTTCATCCCTTCTACAATTCAGAACTGCAAAAATCTTCTTTCTGAACCAAGAGTCTTCTTTCTTGGTGATCATCCATTTCAGTCCAACAAGGTGACTGATTTGAGCTCTTGGTAGATCTTCTTCAGAAATGAAGCACTCTCTATCCTCTGAGTCAGTATACATATATCCAGAAGTTGGATATATGACACTCTTTTGATCCTGAAAGACAAGGTTAGGAGGAAGAGGGTACTTTCTAAGATACTTGTATGTATGAAGGCATTCTGGTCTGTTGTTTGAGTAAACCTCAGTCATCACACTGAGTGTTCTGTACTCTATTTCATGAAGTAAGTCCTTCTCATAACATACTGCAGCTACTGCACAGATCTCATCCAAGACTATTTGATCATAAGTTGATTTCTTTGGAAGCTCTTTGATCAGTCTTGTGATCTTCACCCAGTCTTGAAGACCAATTCTTTGAATATCATGAATAAATATCTTCATGGGAGGACTGGTTAAACCAGTACAAGTGATAGTTATTCTTCCTTCTTTGAGCTTCACTTTTACTTTATTGACATCCAGATTTAACCAATGTATCCCCCTTACATTTGGAAATGTTTTGGTCCTCAAGAATTCCTTTCTTTGCTCCTTATACTGAGTCCTGGCAGCAACCATATTCCAGTAATGTTGAATATGGTCTGGACCCTTTCTTGAGATTCTATGGGAAGGACCAGGAGTATCAGTATCTGGGTCAGATTCTGGTTCAGTTTTGACTCCTAACTCTTGCTCATATAAAAATCTTTCTTGTTCTGCCCAGAGTTGTTGAGGAGTCAGTCTTGGAGCCTGCTCGGTAATACTGTCCCTTGTATGAACAGGTCTTCTTTGTCTTGTTACCAAAGGAGCATATTCCTCACTTGATTCAGAAGAAGTGAGAACAGCATTGATAGGTCTTCTTGATAAGGAGCTCCTTCTTCTAATTACCAGATTTTCTGGTTCTTCATCATCCGAGGATGATGATGAAGAACTTTCTTGTTCTACCAGATTTAGTGCATAGTTTACTAAATCTGGTTCTTCATCTTCATCATCAGCAATAGGCCAGATGAAAGGCCTATAGACCACAATTTGCAAATTATTCTCTTCAAGAGCAGGTGGCTCAGAATAAGTTTGCTGTGGTTGGTCAGTATGAGTCTCCCCCTGAGCAGATGGCTCAAGTGGGTCTTGAACTTGTAATGCTGACCTAGTTCTTTGTCTTCTTCTCTCATACTGAATCCGAATTGGCTCAGTATGAGGGCTTTGCTGATGTTGTTGTTCTTGTTGTGGAGGTTGATCTTCATTCAATCGTCTTCTTTTCTCCCCCTGAGCAGATGGCTCAGTTTGATCAACCTCAGTATCTCTTTGTCTCTTCTCCCCCTTTTTGTTATCATTTGATGGGGAGGGAAGAGGATCAGTATCACCACCCATGTCCCCCTCAGGTTGTTCAAGAGTAGGGGAGGGCATGGGCTCAGTTGCAGCATCAGTATCACCAGCACCTCCTTCTCCTTCTCCTTCTTCATTGTGGTCACCATGTGAACATGGTGGAGTTTGTGGAGGCTGCTATGGTTGTTGAAGTAGTGAGACTGACTGTTTTATTGAGTCAATATCACCACTCATCTTGTCCATTCTGGCTAGTATTATATTTTGAGTTTGTTGTATGGCCAGAATGTGCTGCATGATTGCTTGCAGAGTCACTTGATCTCCTGCAGCCTGTGATGCCTGAATGCCCTGCACAGATGGTGCTAAAGAAACAAAAATATAAAACTGGTTAGAACGAAAGGTTTATCAAATAGAATTGTGGTGTTGTTTAATTCTATAATCATATAAACAGAGTTTGTGAAGTCTGTATTTCATCTAGTTTATGATGAAATATTGTGGACTTGTGCATAGCATGTGTAAGAAGGTTTTAGTAAAAGTGAGTGTGTAAATTTAAGTAGCTCAGTATAGGATAAGTCACATTTACTAAAAGGTTTGGGTTTGGGAATTCGAAGCCTGGGATGTGCTTCTAGTTATTTTCAATGTTTATCACTCGGTATTAGAGTGATAACAGAAATGTGGCTAAACCCCATGGAAAGTTTTTGGATTTTGTGGCTTAAGGGTTTGTGATCATTTCTTGAATGATGCTATCCAACTCAAAAATAAGTTGGACATTATTCAAGCAGCACTAGTGGGTGTCAGTATGACATCAACCACCATTGTCTCTTTAAATGTTGAGACAACTGTAGACTGACAATGATCAATTTTGTGTGCTCAGTATATGAATTTTGCATAGCAGCAGTGGGCTAGCTATGTTGGCCATAAAAGGATATATATTTGAAAGATCGTTTGAGACTTTGGTCAGTATTGAGTTGGTACTGGCCAATACTTAGTCTCTATTTGGGAATGAAATATATATATATATAAGTTTAAGGGCTTTTTAGAAATTCATACCTGAGACTCTGTCAGATTCCCTTCTAGCATCTGCAGAGGTCGGTGCAGGATCATGTGTTTGTTGATGTGCAGCACCAACATCTTCAATACCGACCTCTCTGTCATGTTGAGCACCTTCCAGTGTAGTTTGTGCATATTGTATCTCCACATCAAGAGGAACATGAGGTTCCTCAATTGGTTGAGCAGTTGGAGCTAGTTCTGGACCTGGAAGGTCAGCGGTGGCTGCAACTAAGCTTTGGGCTTGAAGAGAGGCAGTTAATGATGGAACATTTGCAGGCTGCACCTCCTCAGATGATAAGTTTCCCATAATAACAGGGGAAAGATGTCTTCTTCTTCTTTGGAGGACAAGTGGTGTGTCTTCTGAGGACTCAGTATCAAAAGCTGTTTCAATATGAGGAGTATCAAGATCCTGTGCAGGTGGAGAGATATGTTGTTGAGTCGGTTCTTGAACTTGTGGAACATCCTGCATCTCAATATCTGGACCGGCCTGTGCTCCATTACCACTATTATCATTATTATCATCATCATCATCATTGTCTGACTCAGTATCAGACATGTCTTCTTCATCATCGATGTGTTCTTGAACAATGGCCCACATAGGAGGACTTAGAAGAGGCTCTCCTTCTCTTGGCCTGTAAAAGAAAATCTTCTCACTGAGTGGAGGAAGATCAACCCTTGGACTGTGAAATTCATCATAAGTATGTGTGGGCATTGAATGTTGAAAGATGAGTGATAAAAATCTGCAGAAAGGGACATTGCATTCCCGTGTGTTAGCCCGAACCAAAGTAGCTAATTCATTGAAAATTAGCCGAGCACAATCAATATTTCTTCCATAGTACAGAGCATGTACTATTTGCATCCCAAATTCGTTTATTTGGTCCAAAGCACCCGTCTTGTGAGTCATGCACCGAATTATTGTTGTAATGAGAATACCCCACATAGGACCAAATTCATTTCTTTTGATTGTGCCCGTTGTTACTCTTCGACCTAAAAATGGCAGTACTGAGCGTGCCTCTGATCTATCAACAAATGGGTCATACTGAGCTTGGGCGGGAAGTCTCAGTGCTTCACGAATGATGGCAGTAGAAACAAATGCCCTTCTTTGATCTCTAATTACCCACCCAGCAATCATATCTGGAGAATCGAGTGTAGCAGAGTACCAAAACTCGCATAGCATTTCTGGGTAAATTGCTCGAGGAGACAAGGTCAGTGCACGAGCAATTAGGCAATTCTTCAGAAAAGTCACATTGTTTGTGAACTCTTGGCATGCCCAGGCTTGAGGAATATTGAAGTTTGCTGTGATGTTGTTCCTTGCAAACCTGGGCAGTTCATCGTTTCGGAATTTGATTTTCGATTCAACTTCTGGAGCAACAAAAGTGTAATTCGCCATCTGTGATATGGATTTGAAAAAATTTTGCTTGCAAATAGAAAGTGAAATCGTTAATCGCAGAGAGAATTGAAAATGAAAGAAAGAAATAACAGTTAAAAAATTTGAAGTAAAAAAAAACGGTTATTTATAGGAGATTTGAAAGATAATTAAGGTATTGGGAAGTAAAAACGGCTGATTTGACTGCCTTATCCTCTGCCAACGGTAACTTTCTTATTAAGAAAGGTTACCGTTTGAGCAGTATAAGGATTAAGCTCGGTTTGAGCGCCGTAATACCCCAATACTGAGTGAAAAAAAAAATTAATTTTAAAAAATTTTAAAAATATAAAAACAATTAATTTACTCTTGAAATTAATAAAAAAAAATAAAAAATTTAAATTTTGATGATAACAGACTAGTGATACTGAGTGGTCAGTATCAACAGGAGTGATACTGAGCGCTCAGTTTTAAAGAAAATTTAAGAAAGATTAAGGATTCAACATACCTAATTGCCCTAGTAAATACATAAACCTTTCCTCAGGAAGAGGTTTAGTAAACACATCGGCCAATTGTTCATCTGTTGGTACATAATCTACTTCAACCTTACCTTTTTCCACATTATCTCGAATAAAGTGGTGTCTGATATCAATGTGCTTGGTTTTGGAGTGATAGACTGGGTTCTCTGTGATAGCAATAGCACTCTTGTTATCACAATGAATGGGAGTCTTATGAAAGTTGAACCCATAGTCTAAGAGTTGATACTGCATCCATAATAATTGAGCACAACAACTTCCTGCAGCAACATATTCTGCTTCTGCTGTGGAAGTTGCTACCGAATTCTGTTTCTTGGATGACCAGCCAACTAGTCTTCCACCTAGGAATTGACATCCTCCACTTGTGCTCTTTCTGTCCAATCTACAACCTGCAAAATCTGCATCTGTGTACCCTTCAAGGTCAAAGTTTGAGTCTTTGGGATACCAAAGACCCAGGTTAGGAGTACCTGTAAGATATCTAAAGATGCGCTTAACTGCTTTCATGTGTGATTCTTTAGGATCAGCCTGATACCGAGCACACAAACATGTGGCAAACATGATATCAGGCCTACTAGCAGTTAAGTAAAGTAAGGAACCAATCATACCCCGGTATGTGGATTGACATACTGGTTTACCAGTTTCATCCTTACTTATCTTATCCTGAGTACCCATAGGAGTGTGCATGGAAGATAAATTTTCAAATTTGTATTTCTTTAACATGTCATGCACATACTTACTTTGATTTATAAAAGTGCCATCAGGCTTTTGTTCAACTTGTAAACCAAGAAAGTAAGTAAGTTCTCCCATCATACTCATCTGATACTGAGTTGACATTATCTTAGCAAACCAGTCACACATTGACTTGTCAGTGGAACCAAAGATAATATCATCTACATATATCTGAATGAGTAAGATGTCAGAACCTTTCCTTTTTGAAAATAATGTTTTATCAATTTTACCTCTTGTAAATTTATTTTCAATAAGGTACTCAGACAGGGTGTCATACCAGGCTCTTGGAGCTTGTTTGAGCCCATATAGAGCTTTATCAAGCTTGAAAACATAATTAGGAAATTTGGGATCAACAAAACCTGGAGGTTGTTTAACATAAACTTCTTCTTGTAGTTTTCCATTTAGAAAAGCACTTTTGACATCCATCTGATAAACTTTGAAATTCTTAAAAGCTGCATATGCAAGATACAACCTAATAGCTTCAATTCTTGCAACTGGTGCAAAAGTTTCATCATAGTCAATGCCTTCTTCTTGCCTGTAACCTTGAGCAACTAACCTTGCTTTGTTTCTGATGACAACACCATCCTTGTCCATCTTGTTTCTGAACACCCACTTAGTACCAATAATAGTTTTGCCAGAAGGAGGTGGCACTAAGTTCCAAACTTTGTTTCTCTCAAACTCTGTGAGCTCTTCTTGCATAGCTTCTACCCAATCTTCATCTAATAAAGCTTCATCAGCTTTCTTTGGTTCAATGGTAGATAAGAAACTTGAGAAGAAACAAAAATTTGCAGTTGCTTGGGTTGGAAATTCTAATTTTCTTCTTGTTTGGACACCTTCTTCAATAGGACCAATAATGTTTGAGTGTGGATGGTCTATGTGTTCCCTTAAATTGTTTCCTAAGGGAGCATTTGAAATAGGATCAACAATATCTTGTTGATTTGGTGTGTTGTCTGTCTGATACTGAGTGGAATTCTGATCAGTATTAGACAGTGCAGGTTGCTGTTCATCTTCATTTTGCAGAGTTGATGTGGATTCTTGTGAAGTGTTGGATGTTTCACATTCTTCGTAGATAGAATGGTTCAGATCATTAGTTGGAAACTCAGTATGGAGGTCCTCTGTTATGGGAACCTCAGTATTAGTCTCATTTGAGTGATACTGAGTTTGAACTTGATCAGTTTCATTAAACTTATTAGGAATAAAGTGTGGATGAAACTTAGGCTGTTCAGCAATGGAGTGTTCTGGATTGCATAGAATATCTATGCCACTTATGTCTTCACTTGCTGAGGTAGAATGCTCATTCTGATCTTCATCGAATGTGACATGAATGGATTCTACAATCATCTTGGTTGAGATGATATACACTCTGAAAGCTTTAGAGTGTGGAGAGTAGCCCATGAACACACCTTCATTTGCTTTGGGAGCAAATTTGTTGAGATTTTGTTTTGTACTGAGTACAAAGCATTTACTCCCAAAGATGTGGAAGTATTCCACATTAGGAATCTTGCCATTATATAACTCATATGGAGTCTTCAGATGTCTTTGGACTATAGTAGCTCTATTCTGAGTGAAGTTTGCACAGTTTACAGCTTCAGCCCAGAAGCTCAGTGCCAGTCCAGCATGGCATAATAAAGTTCTTGCAGCTTCAATCAGTGTTCTATTCTTTCTTTCTACAACACCATTTTGTTGTGGTGTGTAGGCTGCAGAGAAGTTTTGAATGATTCCTTTTTCTTCACAGAAATCTGCTAATACTGAGTTCTTAAACTCAGTACCATGGTCACTTCCAATAATCATAAGGATCCAACGGTTGAAACGATCACAGCAGTCTCATACTGACCACTCAGTATGAGACAATCAGTATCAGAAAACCAGCAACTTTGAAAATATGTATCTCTCAGTATATCTTACTGATCAGTCTGAAATTTTGATACCGAGTACATGTATGTGTTCTGAATATAATATCCAAAATTCATGAAGATTCAACGGTTACAAAAGATATAATAGCCGTTTTATCACAGTTGCGCATAATTAAAAACATACCATAAATATTCGTCAATAATCTTCAAAAATATATATCTCTTAATTAACGATTCCTTTTGAAGATCTGAACGGTGAAAACATTGAACACATTATGGTGAACCTTCAGTTAAAATTTCACCCTCATTCGATGTTTGAAGAAGGAGAGCCAATTTTTCTTCCATGGCTGCCTAGCAGGTAAGGAATAAAAAACAAAATATATGACCTGATGCGCCTACCATATCGCTCTACGCGAATCTTCAAATACAAAACTGAACGGTCAGATTGTGTGTCTGTGTGTTGAGAACCTCCTTTTCAAATTTCACAAATATTCGACTGTTAACGAAGGAGATCCGGCATTTCTTCTACCCGTGCGCAGAAAATGACGAAAATTCTGCATAGTTCTTCTATATGAAAAGACTTGATCTTCAACAATATATAGGGTTAAAAGATCATAAAAGTTGTAGATAACTTTGAACCGCTCTGATACCAATTGTTAGGTCACAACGAACCCCAATATTGATAATAAAATCGGTAAAGACAAGATCATATACGTGATACGATTATTCTTATTAAGCACAAACGTATAAAATGTGTTCTTGGTTGCGGAATAACCAAGAACACTCCACAAAGTGTTACATTTAGAATTGGGTTACCGGTGATCCACACAAGTGATCAACCGGGATCCAAAAAGGATGCTTAACAACTAAAGACTAAACCTCTATTTATAATGTATAGAGGTTTTACAATTAACCCTATTCTATATGTAACTCCCAATTCTAATAAATACATACCATGATTAAAAGATTTGACTAATTTAAGTAAACATGGAAATATTAACTCAGTCCTTCTACTCAGTATTGAGTTTCAATACTGAGTTCCAATACTGAGTGCCCAATACTGACCACTCAGTATAAGATTGAGACTTAACACTAGTACCAACAAGTTGAGGGCAGAAGATCATGCACGGATAACTCGGTCATTCTACTCAGTATCAGACATATACTGAGTAGCTCAGTATGAGACTGATACTGAGTAGGTCAGTGCAACTCATTTGTGATCATCTTCAAAGGTTTTGAGCTGTCATATCTGATCGACGTCTATCTACTCAGTATCAGACCTATACTGAGTAGCTCAGTATGAGATCTGCCCCACTTGTTTGTTTTGTAATCATAAGATAACAAGGGACATGGGCTTTACCCTAACAATAACAAACATGTAACGCTCGTTCACACCCCAATACCACCCAGGGAACACCCAAAGTAATGGTCGGGCCTGGGTTTGAGATTGAGTACCCATAAGAGTACCCAATTCCCTCAAACCTAGGCTCTGATACCAACTTGTAACACCGCGATTTCCGAGCTATTTTTTTTCTTCGAGCTTTGAATTTGCGTGATTTCTTTTGTAAATAGAACTTTTCCATATCCTGTTTGTTTCAAAATATATCGTATATACAAAAGCAGCGGAAATTATATAATATGTTTACAAAAGAACTACAAATAAGTTTTCAAAAGCCATATGGTGTTACCGGATTATCTACCAACCATTACTACCTATTATAAGCAAAAGCATGCACAATGGTGTTCCCAAAAGCTATGTATACTATCCGGTATATAGCACCCATCCTCACCGTTATCTACTAATTACCTGCACATGGGAAGGGTATAGGGGTTAGCTATAAAAGCTAGTGATTTAGGTTATGCTCAGTTTATAAACACTGTAGAGATCAACTTGAGACATCAAAATCGTATCTTTCTACAAATTCACATTTTTGCACTTTGCACCTAAATGGATTTTTTACCAAAATCACATATTAAACAATTCTAACATCAATTCTTATGTTCTAATGTATCTAGGAGTTGTATGAACAGATTTCTAATATCAAATTCGGATTCTTAATGTAAATTAAACTTAACCCATTAGAACTTTAAGATCCCTAAAAGTAAGGATGATGAACTTACATAAAATAAAAAGGTGGAGATAATGAGAAGATGAACAAGTGTAGATTGTAATCCTCAATTGAAGAGTAAAAGCCCTAATTTCATATTTGTTCTTGGGTTTATGTGTGTCTGTGTTTGAAGAAGAGAGGAAAGAAGACTGTGAAGATGATATAATACGTAATATGAGGAGGAACCGACTTTAATTTTTAATTTATTTAAAACACAAATATTTGTTCCCCCTTTCAAGTTACAACTTACTAATTACATGTCCTATTTATTTAACGGAGATATATTCGGAATCATAATGTAAAACCATTTAATATTTTCAATTTTCATATTAATTTCCACAACTTTCATATATTTCAAGTTATCATTATTATTTTAAATTATATATATTCTTTATTAAAAGAATAGAATGACTACGTACCAATCACTTGCGACTACACCCGATTTGAGGATGTTACATTGTGACTGGAATTAAACACTACCAATCATCTTCATTTCTCATGAAATGAAGATGCACAAGAAAAAAATTAATTTCAATTTATCATGGTTTCTCTTAAGGCAACATGAGAAATTTTCTCTAATTTAAATAACATAAGTACAGTATCGAGTTTATCAAAAACATACCCGTATTATCATTATCGGTAGATGTGGCATCCTTCACAATCATTTGAAAAGCTCTACCCTCAGGTGGAGATTAATCCTTTCTCTTTTAGCCAGTGGATGATAATGACCCGCCAACCGACCCCGGCCCAGAACCAAACCCCGATTTCCTTATTGAAGAACAACCACCCGCTCTATGCTCCTCCTTCTGAACAATTCTAACAAACGTATCACGAAATTTTACAATCTTTAATCTCGTGCCCGTGTTGATCACAACAATTACACTTTATAGTTTGAATAATACACGCTACATAAGGAGAAAACTTACATTTGTTGCACCATTGGGACTTCTGACTTAAACCTGTATCTGACTGCTTTTGCCTAATGCCCCTGTTTCTGACTCCCTTGCCACCTTTTATTTTGTTGGGAACTTGAATAATCATCTTTGGATTTCTGAAAAGTTACCTTATCCCTGCTATTTCATTCATCAGTTTTGTGATCACTTTTTTTTTTGCGGATTTGGCTAAAGAAAATACATGAAACAGAGTACATGAAAACCTTACTAAACTCCTATAAGCCGTCAGCAATGCATCAAAAATGTTGTAACTGTGACTTCTCATCTGGTACTCCCTGCTTTACAATCGTAACTTGTCATTAAACTGCTTGATCAACTCATCAACTACCATCTGATCATTTATTCTCAATCCCATGAACTCCTTCTAATCTTATTCGTCTCAAATATATTACAATATTGTTCATGTATCATTTCATGAAATCGTTCCCAAATGATATTATCCATCAAAATTGTAGTCAAGTACCCGATCTTAGAATCCCACCAAATCATCACATCTTCTTTTAATATTCGAGACGCATATCTCACGCGAAGTTCCTTCTCACAATCACAAGCATCTGTAACTCAGAACATCTCTTGTAACCAATTCATGGCGACACTTGGTTTGGTGCTACTACTATATTATTGCCTTGAGGTGGTGGATAAGGATAATAATATTGTGGATGTGGCATCGGGTTGGTTCGGTTCTGTTGTAACTCATCGATCGTCTTTCGCATCTCTTGCATATGACTTTTCATTCTTACAATATACTCTTCCCAATCTGTATTCTTATTCTCCGATGTACTAAACATGTCTGGTTCTCCGGTCGGTTGGGTCACTGGATTATCATCACGATCAACTATATCTGTAACAATCACAACATCTCACCATTGGGTTAGTTTAATCCGTTAGTACCCTACATACTAACCTCTGTCATACTAATCACACTTTATTAATCCCCCCCGCACTAGGAATGTTTGACCAAACTCGAGCCAAGATTTGGGAATGCTACACCTAACTATGTACACACCACCAAATCAAGGCACTGATACCAAATTATAACACCGCAAAATCTGAACCATTTTTATTTATTTATTTATTTTAACAACAAATACGGAAGCGTTTCAAAATTACATATATAAAACTTGTTATTCACAAGTTATAAAAAAACATAAGATGTATAATTTTACAAAAGTTAACTTTCCAAAATAGTGTTACTTAACATTACGGCTCGACATCAAAATCATTTCTTTAAGTCTTGGTCAATGATTCCTAATCTTAATCTCCAAAAGACCCATCCATCTACAACCTGTAAAAGATTCAACATAGTAGGGGATTATCACGAAGCTAAGTAAATGAAAATATAACCAAAGATATTGTATAAGCACAACAATCTCGATTCACAATCTTCACAAATTCACAATCTTCACAGATTTACAAATAACGAGAGGACCAGCGGTTCAGCCGAACCTTTCAACTGTCGTGGGCCCAACAACAGTTTACCGATAGCCCTTTACTCATTAGCAACGATAAATCTTCTTTCAAACACAACGCATATGTCAAGGTACAATTACCGTTATTTAACTATAAAGGACAGCCCAGCCCCCTACAGCCAGGCTGACCTCTACTCTTTTCCATGTGCACATATCATTTTTTCATGTGCACATATCATTCAATTAATTAACACATAGCCAGTTAATTATCATTATACCATTAAAACTGATCCTGAAATAAGGGAGAAATACTAATGGATAAGCACTAACTGAATCAACATTAACTGAATCAGCATTAACGGGATCAGCACTAACAGAATCAGAACTAACTGATCAGCACTAACTGATCAGTCTAACGGGATCAGCACTAACTGATCAGCACTAACGGTGTCAGCACTAACGGGATCAACACTAATTGATCAGCACTAACGGGGTCAGCACTAACGGGATCAACACAAACTGATCAGTACTAACTGAACAGCATTAACTCCAGTTAGTGATTAGACACTTTCAATTGCAACCAAAACCATTGCAATTTAAACAATACAAATGTTATAAATTCACTCACATTTGCCAAGTCTCTTTCCACTCAGTTATTAATATCACTGAGCCTCTTTTTTCTTTTTCCTGATAATCAAAACAATATCCGAATTAGTAATCATGTTTTATCAAACATTTCAATTAACTAAACCACAAAACACTTGCATCTAGTAATATACAACCACTATTTTGAATTCATCAAAGTTAACTAGTAAAAATGACTTTTAACAATTATCCTCATTTTGACCCAATATGCATTTTAGCTTACTTGACCATTTTGAAACAATCAAAGTCAAAATCAACCAAATTAAAGTAATATGACCAACGAGTCAAAACTTACTATTTCATTTTAATACCTCCAAATCATATACTTCCTCCGATTCAAAATAAGTGATACACTTGGGGTTTCACTGTTTTTGAGGCAAAAGATTATAATGATGATTAAATTAGATTAATTAGATGGTTAGTGGGGAATGGGTCCCACACCTTTTGGATAAAATAAGGTTAATGATGTTTAAAAGTAAAAAGTAAGTGTAAAGGGGTCATTTCACTTTGTTAAAGTAGATAGTTAGTGGTTGTGGGTCCCATTTTTTTTGCCAAATAAGGAAACTTTTCAAAGTGTATCACTTATTTTGAATCACCCAAAAAAGGAAAGTGTATCACTTATTTTGAATCGGAGCAAGTAATTCAATTACCATTTCAACTTCTTGATCATTTTGACATAAATAAAGTCAAAGTCTAACTAGTTAAGTTTGCATTTAACCAAACGGCTCAAAACTCAATTCTTTTCTAAAACACTTAAAATATGGATCAATAATCTCACAATTTATCAAATTATCTTACTTCATTATCAAATACATATTTACAAGACTTTGACATTTATTTTGGTCAATATTCAACTTTTAAACAACTAGTTCTTCATTTCTTAATTTCATTCAACTTTAACAATTCTTCCAAATTTAGGTTACAACTAATTACCAACATCAATTATAACCCTACACAACCACTTAACCTAACATAGCCATAATTAGCACAAAACCCCCAATTTTAGAAATTAGGGTTCTTGACCCATTCATCTCCAAGATCACCAATGGTGATTTTGGTTCAAATCAAGATTTCAATCATTCTATTAGTTACTATAACACTTCACTAACATATTCTAACATAATAAAATCATCAATTTCAGTTTTTTAGTCAAAACCCATCAAGAACACATAAACTCTAAAAACCCTAGTTCAACTTTTGAGCAAGAACTACAAACCCTAGACAAGATGAGAAAGAACCATTATAATTATTTTTCAAAAGATTTATATGATATTTAATATGTATTTTATTTATTTATTTAATTACACATGTAGAAACCATACCAGTTTGGTTCGCAAATTCATTGAAAATGTTGGTTGGATGTTGAAAGAAGGCGGAGAGGTACACGTCACTCATCAAACAAAGAACCCTTACCGTATGTGGAACCTCCATAAAATTAGAGAAGAATCAGGATATGCTTTGATGGCTAGTGATGAGTTTAAAATCGAACCTGACACTTGTTATGAAAAGAAACGAGGCGTCGGCAGTGATGCTGATAAGACGTTCATTTTGGAGAAGTGTTGTAAGTACAAATTTATAATCTAGCTAGCTAGCTATCATCACCCATGATTAGTACATGCGTGAATTCAACCAGTCTGTTTACTATTTTTTGTTATATACTACTCTCTCTTTCCCACAAAAAATTTTACATTTCTCACTAAGAGTTGTATTCTAGGGAGTCCAAAGAATTTGTCTAGTCCCAAGGGACAAATCTTAGCCATTGAATCAAGATGGTCAAGATCAAATCCCCACCTACAGCCACCGCCGGCCGCCGCCTCCGGCCACCTCTGGCCGCCGTCCGCCGCCACCGGTCGCCGTCCGCCGCCACCGGCCTTCGCCATCCGCCGCCGTCCGCCGCCGCCGCCGGCGGCGGCGGCTGGCGGCCGGCGGTGGTGTTGGTGGCTGACAGTGAAGGTGCTGGTGCTAATGGGGGTGGTGGTGGTATTGATGTATCGAAGCACATGTGCTTCACTAAAACACAGCATATTACTTCGAAGCACATGTGCTTCAGGTCACGAAACACATGTGCTTCAAGTCACTAAAAACATGAGTTTCTAAACACACAAGGGAGCATACGAAGCACATGTGCTTGACGTTATGAAACACATGTGCTTCATTACACGGAAAAAAAATCAAAACAAGTGACGAACATATCATTATGAAGCACATGTGCTTCATAAAGCCAAGCACATGTGCTTCATAAAGCCAAACACATGTGTTTTTGTTCCTGAACACATGTAACTTACAAGCAAGTCATTTGTGTTTGAATCACGAAGCACATGTGCTTGACGTTATGAAACACATGTGCTTCACTACACAGAAAAAATATCAAAACAAGTGACGAACATATCATTATAAAGCACATGTGCTTCATAAAGCCAAGCACATGTGCTTCATAAAGCCAAGCACATGTGTTTTTGTTCCTGAACACATGTAACTTACAAGCAAGTCATTTGTGTTTGAATCACGAAGCACATGTGCTTGAAGTTATGAAACACACGTGCTTCACTACATAGAAAAAAAAATCAAAACAAGTGACGAACATATCATTATGAAGCACATGTGCTTCATAAAGCCAAGCACATGTGCTTCATAAGCCAAGCACATGTGTTTTTGTTCCTGAACAAATGTAATTTACAAGCAAGTCATTTGTGTTTGAATCACGAAGCACATGTGCTTGACGTTATGAAACACATGTGCTTCACTACACAGAAAAAAAAATCAAAACAAGTCACGAAGCACATGTGCTTCCACTCACGACCACCACCACCGATCACCACAGCCGGCGGCCACCTCCGGCCGCCGTCCTCCGCCGCCGGCCGCCGCCCATCGCCGCCGCCGTCCGCCGCCGCCGCCGGCCGCCGGAGAAGCACATGTGCTTGTAGTGGTGGTGGTGGTTTTGAATCTTGATCTTGAGCATTAATTTTTCTTGATCCAAGAGCTAACAAATGTCCCTTGGGACTAGATAAAATTAATGGACTACCTTGAACATTTCACTTCTCACTAAACTTTTGATCCACAAAAAAGTTTACATTTCTCACTATACTTTTGACCCACAAAAAAGTTTACATTTCTCACATTTGATGGACCCCACATAATAAAATATTATTATTACTAAGAGCCCCACCATTAATATCCACTAACTATCTTTCTCTCTCCAATACAACCTTATATTTTAATTAAAAGTATTACTAATGACCCCACCACTAACTATTACCTAAAATCTTGTGCCCAAGAGAAATGTAAACTTATTTGTGGGACGGAGGAAGTATTTCATTAATTTTCTTGTTAGCATATTTTGCATGGATTAGATTTAATTGTGACGTTGTTGATACTATATGACATGGTTTGATTTATTTAATTGTGATGTTATTAATATACTTTACAATTGAAATCATTAATGGATATTCAAGATTGAGCATGCATTAACGATCAGAAGTAGGATATATTAATAACGTCACAATCAAATCAATCAATTATTCGTAATATAATCAACAACTACATCAGAATCAAATCAATACATGCAACATACGCTAACAAGAAAATTAATGAAATGGTATCTTTACTATATTATAAAGCATCTATGACTTTTCTATAAATAGAAGGCTGAAAATTCAGCCAAATACTTTCTATTTTTGTATCTCCTTTGAGTTTTAAAAAATATTGCATGCAACCGAGCTCGAACCCAGGACCACCAGTTCATCAGACAAAGTCACCAACCAACTGCACCACATTGTGGGATGTTTAATGCTCGTAATTAACATTAATATACTACTTTCTTTGAGCTTCGTTTCCTCCCTCAAAACCCCCGTCGTTTCAATTCCCCCTTACCCTAACCTCGATCTCACTCCTCATCGGTTCCTTCAACCTTTATCTCCTCGATTCCTTCCTACTCGATTTCTTCAAGCAGGCGTTTGGGAATTGCCTCCTCGATTCCATCATGCCCGCCCCCTCTCCTTCTGCCTTTCGTTTATTTCATTTCACTTTCTCAGTTCGTCTCTTTCATTTCATTTCTTGCTGAATCTGTACTAGCAGAGATCGAAGTAGCCATTGGTCAAGTTTTAAAAGGAGGGAATGAAACTAAGAAATTTTCAAGTTTGTTTACCTAATGGAAGACAAATAAGGCTTAATGATTTAAAGGTTAACTTGCATTGAAGCAGCTTCACTCATCTCTAATTTAATGATGATTCATGAGTTAAGTCGTAAGTGTATTTTTCTGGTTTTTTATTGTGATTTTTAACTGTGAATTTGAGCGAATTTTTGGTTTTAGAGGTTCTTTAATCTGATTTTTTAAGTATAAACAACATCATGAGCAAGTGTTATATTGGCATGCCATTAAAGATTTATACTGATGAGGAATCAAGTGTTCAAAGTCAAGTTTTGAGCAAGAATTACACGTATTCTGACTAATTACTTTGCTTCTTTCGAGATATATAATGTTAGTCGTGTGTTTATTGCTGCACAGTTATATCTAAAAGCTGCAAAAGATCGACTCGATAGTGAGCAATATGGTTTTGTCAAAGTCAAACAAATGATTATTAAATTTTTAGCAAGGTTGACCAACTATTTACTTACTTAATTTTTACTTTAGTAATATTGGTGTTGTGATGATTGTAACTAACAATTTTTTTTAAATGCATCTATAACCAGATGCTAGAAGCCCGATATGATGCTTTGTGGGTAGCCAAGTGTCGGGAAAACATCATTAGCTTCATATATTCTGCTACTTTGGGTAGGAAATTTATAAAGATATCACTTGGTGAGTTGGTGGTGTGAAAGATGAAGCTGATAATAGAGGGCAAAGGAGGATGTATATTGGAAGTATGCTAGGTCTCCTTATTGGTAGGTTAAACTTTAAAGGTAAATTATTTATTTTAAATATACATTTTTTCAGTTAAAGATTTTTAATTTTATGTGTCATCCTGCTTATGGTTGCTTGAAGTTCTTGACCCGGAACAAAATAAATCGTCCGATGATCAGCATCTTAAGTTAGCTTTTTTTGTTTAATTTATTTGTTCAGAGGTGGCAAAATGGGTCAAATATGTCAAACATATCTTTTGGAAAAGGGGTCATACATATTCTGCTACTACTAAGCTGCTGCAGTTTTGACTTAGTGCAGCCTTTATGCTGGGATTTACTGTTATTACATACCAAACGGGTCAAACATATTTTCTGGGAAAAAAACGGGTCAAACATATGCTGCTTCTGTTAAAGTGGGCTGCTACGTTTTCTATCATCGTTATTTCTATTTCCCTTTTTTCTTTTTCTTTTTAATTATGGATAATTAACATGTAATTATGCCAGGTATGATCAACCGTTAGAGCATACTACCGAATGTTATTGTTGCTGCTGCTGCTGAGGGACCTTGTATTGTAAAATTGAGAATTTGCCTTTATGATTTTAAAAATTCTTGGGTTTCTTTTAAAGGTTAAAAGAAGTCAATTTTTAACAATACTAAATGCAGTACTTTGTTGGTATTTCTTTTGACGTGTACTGCTTAACTTTTTTTAAGTGGGTTGGTTCGGATTGTATTAGTGAATAGTGATCACGGGTCAAAAGAGTTAAACATTTTGAAATTTGCCTTAGGTGCCTACAAAGCCCTTGTTTCTTAATAAAGAGTAAATTACAAGAATTGTTCATTAGGTACCAATATCGCCTTAAATTATTTTTTAATTATTTTTTATTTAAACCATAGTGAATTTTATTAGGTTCTTCCCAAAGTCATAGTCAACTTATAGATGGGGCTTTGGAGGAAGTGTGATTTTGAAAGCTCTCTTTGGAGTGGATTTATAGGTTTGGATCCTGCAATAAAGATACCTACAAATAAAATGTGTAATGTTTTTAAGAACCGGCGGTTCCATGATTTTAAGTTCAGGTGGTTCCATGGTGGTTCCATGGTACTTCCGGTTACCCACTTTGCTCGCGGCAAATTATAGTTACATAATGTATCTGCTGCCGCAAAATAACATTACTCGCCGCAAAATATAATTACTTAGGGTATCCGCCGCCGCATTGCGCGGGTATGCGGCTAGTATAAGAGCATCCCCAATGGTTAACCTCATAAAAGCTTATTAGTTTTGCCACATCAACATTCTACTAACAAAAAACCTTTTTATAAATGACATCTCCAATGGTTAACCTCTCCAAAAGCTTATTTTTTTATAATATTTCTAGTCTACCTTTATCTATCTCAAATGTTTTATAAATACCCCTATATATAATTTAACAATTTTTTTGACATCTTACTAAATATTATATCTTTTAAAATGTCTAATACAAAAATTTTATACTAATTGACATTAAATATTATATAATTTATTTATTAAGTAATAAAAATATAATAGAGAATTTATATATAACAAATCTAAGGTTTAAATTGAAATGTTATTAAACATAAGGGGCTAAAAATGACAAACATAAAAAGATGGTTAAAAGGTTAGTAGAGAATAAGTCTTTGCAATAAGCTTTTCAAAAAGCTAGGCATTCCAATGGTAAAAAATCTTTCAAAGGCTTATTAGAATAGTAATAAGTTTTTGAAAAAGCTACCATTAGAGATGCTCTAACAAAAAGTAGTAAAAAGATTGGCCGAATTCAGTAGGTATTGAGCATTAGTTATGATAGCTAGCTAGCTAGATTATGAATTTGTATTTACGACACTCACCCATAATTAACGTCTTATCCGCATCACTGTCAACGCCCCGTTTCTGTTCATAACAGAGTAATGTCGATTTTAAAGTCATCACTAGCCATCAAGACATATAGTGATTCTTTTCAAATTTTCTAGATATTGCATCTACGGTAAGGATTCTTTCTCTGATGAGTGTTGTGTACCTCGCCACCATCTTTCAACATCTAACCAGCATATTCAAAGAATTTATGAACCAAATTGGTATGGTTTCTGCATGTGTAATTAGTCAAATAAATAAAATAAAAATTAAATCTCATATAAATCTTTTGAAAGATAATTGGTTCTTGTTGGATCACCCATTTTTTAATTTCAGCCCGCCCTTTGGTGAAGCCTGAATGTGGGAAATTGTAAATGATTTTGTCAAAATTTTCACAATTGATAAAGTTTGCGTAGGTGTTGATCATAGTTACATCAACTTGGTGAAAGACTTTAGCACCAAATTCTTCCATATTTTTTATGTGCACCATGGCCTTGGAGTACTTCTTGATTAGTTCTTCTGATAGATCATATGAAACAGTTTGAAACTTCTTAATTTTAAGAAGAAAAGAAACTAAAAGGATTGCTTATCTCACTCTCGAGTCTCGATGGTAGTGGCAAATATTTTTGACATGTCTGCAAGATCTTTAGCGAGCCCGTGAGAAAATGACAAATCATCGTCTCCCACCGTGTGTATCCTTCTGTTCACGCAGTACTCCATTATACAACTTTTTTGAACTTCAGATTTAGTCGTCACTTTTAGGGTTTTCTATCAGCGAGTCAAAGCGATTTAATTTGAGAAATATGGTGAAATGAATTTGATTTCGAAATTCGAAGACGAAATAAAGAAAGAGGACATGAAAAGAAATTTAACCCTTCATCTTTTACAATTTTTACATTTGAACCCTTATATTTTACATAATTTACTTTAATCTTTATTTTTTTTTTATGTATTTCTGCGATATATCTCCATATATGTTTCTTACATTTTCTAAATCCTTATACGAGGTATAAACATTTATTTGATGAAAGTGTCATGTATTTTAATTTAACTAATTTATAACCATTTTGTGTTTAATATGTTCAACAAATGCTCCTTAGCGCCCTAATCACATAAGAATAGAATAATAAGAGACGTCATTACCGGCACATTTATACTAGTTGACAGTTGTTCACATCAATGATTGCTTTTTAAAACGTCGTTAGGCGCGAGCGACTCTTGGTCATGACTTTATAAGATATCAGTTTAATGGGTAAATTACAGTTTTTGTCCCTGACCTATTGCCGATTCGGGGTTTTTGTCCCTAATGTTTTTTTGTCGGTTTTTTTGTCCCTTAAGTTTTTCAAATTCTGGAAATTTGTCCTTCCGTCCAATTTTGGCCGTTAACTGACGGTTTTTTTGTCCATTTTACCAAATTACCCCTGTTCTATCCTTCTTCTTCCTTCAATGAACCCTAATCTCCCAAATTGATGAACCCTAAATACTAAATCAGCAAGTTGTTCTTCATCATCGCCAAGAACAATATGTGGAGAACTTGTTCTTCATCAATTTCAGACAATACCCAAAAACAATCTGTGGAGAAGAAACGACATCAACCACCATCTCCACCATCGCCGCCATCTCCGCCGCTTCTGCTCCGGTGCGCCACCGCCTTCAGTAAAGTTGGATGCCGATTCTTCAGATGCGGACGTATTTCTCGATCCTGACGAACTTGTTTCAGATCTGCAAGAAGACATCACTTATGGGTTTAGATCTACAAGACTAACTTGTGCAGGTTTCAGATGCAAAATCCGAAAATCCGCCGACTTCACGTACTGGTTCGTTCAATCAATCGATCCAAATCTCAAAAATCAGTCGACCTAATTCAATAAATCCATCGATCCAAAGCAACATTCAATTCGTCCCAGTCCAATAATCAGACGACCCAAATTGGTTTTGTGAAATTGACGGTAATTTTAGGTCGGGAAGTGAAACGATTTTGTGAAATTGACCCAATTCAATTTCAAAATTATATTGATTCAATTACTTCTTCTTCTAACGTTCCAAAATTAAACGATTCTTCTATTTTGTGAAATTGACGGTAATTTTAAAGGTCAGGAAGTGAAGGTGGCGGTCGCGGGAGTGGAGGTGGCGGCGGAGATGGGGTTGCAGGTGGAGGCGGCGGCGGAGATGGGGTTGCAGATGGGGTTGGACGAAAATACCCTTAATGTTTTTGCTTTTTTAGTCATTTAACGGAAGATTTTGGACGGAAGGACAAATTTCCAGAATTTGAAAAACTTAAGGGACAAAAAAACCGACAAAAAAACATTAGGGACAAAAACCCCGAATCGACCATAGGTCAGGGACAAAAACTGTAATTTACCCCAGTTTAATTTACTAATAATCTCGTATTTTAAGTACACTCGTAGTATTCCTATAAGTCTCGATAAATATTTATAGATTTATTTAAGGTATACTTTACATGTTTATTATAATGTGTTGATGATGTACTCGCTCGATCGAAAGTAAATAATTAAATAAATAATATTTAAATAATTAATTAACAAATTAACTAATAATATCAAAATAAATATTACATATTAACTAAATAAGTATTTAATAAAATAATAAATAAATATTATTTATTAAATAAATAAATAAATATTTAAATAATTAAATATATATAAATTAAATAGATAAATTAATAATTAACAAATGATGGTTGGGCTGATGAATGTGACCCATTTCGAATTCCTTTGGGCTAGTCATGGAAACAAAAAGGAAAGTGGTACTTGGCTGAAACAAAAAAAAAAGGAAAATAGTTTTCCGCATGGCTTTCACATCGGCTTACTGAGCAGCGAGATAACCAGTTGAACTGCTCAACTAATTTGACTCGTTTTTCGCTGGCTTTCACACACGAACAACGACTGAGTTACTAACTTAAATTTTTTTTTTTGTACGGACTTACGATTATAAGGGAATTTTTTTCAAAAATAATGTCAATTTTTTTTAAATTTTCACGAATAATGCTATTTCTTTTTGGCTTTCACAAATAGGGTTAGAGTCCGGAATTAAGGTTCAATTACACTCCCGGAGTCCCGGAATTACAGTAGCAGAAAAAGGCAGAAAAGTACTCCTTGAATTTTTGTACTCCTTGAATTTGTAAAGTGCTTTTGATAATTATATCATCTTCTCCATTCTCTCTCTCTCTATCCTCTTCTCCGTTTTCTCTCTCTGTACAAATATTGCCAAACATAGAAGCATCTCCATTACAATTTGTACTGCCGTTCAACACCATCATGTACCACCAAGTTGATCAACATCATTACCGACCGCCGATCATAATCTCTCCTCCCTCATGCCGTCTACCGCCGCCTAACTCTTTCTCTTCTCACGCCGGCCATCATCGCCTACATCTTCCTCTTCTCACGTCGATCATCGGCGCTACCTCTCCCTCTTCTCACGCAATCTCCATTATACCGTCTGTATCATCTCTCTCTCTCTCGGGACCGCTTGTGTGTATGTTCTTTTGATTGAATGAAGATGATGGTGGCGGTCTCTGTTAACGGTAATTCTACCAAGTAAAAGATAAACCGACTTGAGTGGAATGAGACGTTGGTGACTGGCAAAATAATAGGACCTCATGGGAATAAGCTACTGGAAAGTGGCGTAATATTGTTATCCTATTTTGTGTTTAAATAGCTTTGCTTTCCTTTCATTTCAGTATGTAAGTTTCATATTTCAGAGTTGAAATAAAATCACCAGAAAATTGCCCCACGTTGAGTTCTCTTAATGTATTTTCCACTTGGGTATTATTGATCCATTACTTTGAATTCCAACACTTGGTATCAGAGATTCGTATATGCCCAAGTACCTTCGTTTTAAGCCGATACAGTAGGAAAGGAGAATGGTGGTGTGCCATTTCAGTGCCCGGTGTTAACCTCATCAAACTATACGACTTGGGCCATTCGTATGGAAGCAATTATGGACGCATAAGGGTTGTGGGAGTCCATAGAGCCACCGGACGATGGGGGTGGACTTGAAGAAGAACAAGTCAGCTAGGGCATTTATCTTCCAAGGTTTACCGGATGATATCCTCCTGCAAGTATCGATGAAGAAGACGGCAAGCGAGGTGTGGGAAGCTCTCAAGATACGTTATCTTGGGGCAGAAAGAGTTCAAAAGGCAAGAATCCACACACTCAAAAGTGAATTTGAAGCTTTGCGCATTAAAGATGGGGAGTCCATCGATGAATTCACAGGGAATTGAGTGGCATGGCGTCTAAGTATAATAGCCTTGGAGCTGTACTTGAAGATGGAACTCTGGTCCGTAAACTCCTCGATTCGGTTCCAGAAAAATACCTTCAACTTGTGGCATCCATGGAGCAATATTTCAGATATTGATGCAATGCCTTTTGAGGAAGCAATTGGTCGACTAAAGGCATACGAGGAGGACAGATTACGTCTTCGTAGCGGTGGTACAAGTGTGGAAGGAAACTTACTTTTCACCAAAACTGTAACTTCCAACCAAAAGTCCACTGGTGGAAGCTCTTATTCAGGTGGAAGAGGGCGTGGAGCAGGTGATAAAAAGGGACGTGGTGGTCGCGGTAGAGGACGCGGAAGAAGTAATCGTGGAGGTTCAAATGGCCAACGTGATGCAGGTAACAACTACCAAAAACCCATAAGTGCTTTTTGTCCTCGGGTTTTTGGTAGTTGTTACCTGCATCACGTTGGCCATTTGAACCTCCACGATTACTTCTTCCGCGTCCTCTACCGCGACCACCACGTCCCCCTTTATCACCTGCTCCTCGCCCTCTTCAACCTGAATAAGAGCTTCCACCAGTGGACTTTTGGTTGGAAGTTTCAGTTTTGGTGAAAAGTAAGTTTCCTTCCACACTTGTACCACCGCTACGAAGACGTAATCTGTCCTCGTATGCCTTTAGTCGACCAATTGCCTCCTCAAAAGGCATTTCATCAATATCTGAATATTGCTCCATGGATGCCACGAGTTGAAGGCATAAACTTAGTACTATTAATTCTTGTAATTCTTGCTCCTTAGGCAAGCACTGTCGTTTAAATTTTAATTCTTCTCATTCTATTACGTTTAGCCCGTTTGATGTATTGCATGCCGACTTATAGACTTCTCCTATCCCTTCTACCTTACGTCATAAATACTATCTTGTTATTCTAGATGATTTTACTCACTTTATGGACTTTTCCACTAAAATTTAAATCACAAGTATTTTCCATATTCTCCACCTTTTACACATATATTAGCACCCAATTCGAAAAGAAAATTAAAACCTTACAATGCGACAATGGTCGTGAATTTAACAACTCTCAATTTCAAACCTTGTGTGACACTCATGGCATGCATCTTCACTTCTCTTGTCCCTACACCTCTCCCCAAACCGGTAAAGCCGAACGCCTCATCCGCACCCTAAATAATATCATCTGAACCAACCTCATACATGCTTCCGTTCCTCCTTCTTATTGGTCGTATGCCCTTCATTTCACTACTTATCTCCTCAATATCCTACCTTCTTCCGCAATTAAAAATCACACTCCCACCACCATTCTCTACAAACGCAATCCCTCCTACACCCATCTTCGCACCTTCGGGTGTCTTTGCTATCCCAACACATCCTCTACCACTCACGACAAATTAACCCCTAGATCTACCCCCTGCGTTTTTCTTAGTTACCCACTCCACCATCGCGGTTACCTTTGTCTAGACATATACACCAAGCAATTCTTCATCTCTCGACATGTTACTTTTGTTGAAACCATATTTCCTTTCCCTACCTCCACAAAAGACCCAATCCCATCTTATGAATTCCTAACTGACACCCCACCCTCCCCATACTTTACGTACCACTCTACTAATAGTATGTCAACCACTCCGTTGGCAGGAGCACCCCCTGCTCCGCCATCCGCCGCCACGGCAGCTCCTTCCCCACCTCCGAGCCCTCCGGCCTCTCCCACACCATTACCACCACCCCCACCACCACCGCAACACCCGATGCAAACTCGTTCAAAGAACGGTAATTTCAAGCCTAATGTCCATGTCTCCCTTCACACACAGTCCATATATCCTATTCCACCAAATCCCAAAACCGCCCTTCTAGACCCTAACTGGAACTCTGCCATGACTACTGAATATAATGCATTACTTAAACAAAATATGTGGGAACTAGTTCCTCGTCCCCGGGATACTAAAAAATAGTAGTTTGAAATGTGAGTTGGTGTGAGTCTAGGGGTGTAAATGAGCCGAGTCGAGCCCAAGCTCGACTAGGTTCGAGCTCGGCTCGTTTAAGTTTTAAGGAGCTGGAGCTCGAGCTGGAGCTCGGCTCGTTTCGATCCTTATATGGAAAGCTCGGGCTCGGCTCGTTTAGGTTTTCGCAGGTTCGGGCTCGGCTCGATTAGGCTCATTTAAGCTCCCATATCCACAAAATATATATAAAAAATTTATTTAATTATAATATTTAATATATTATGTAAGCACTTCATTTTTATATTATGTTATATATATATATATATATATATATATATATATATATATATATATATATATGGTGTATATTCACTAACTATATTCACTTAAAATTGTTCACTTAAAATTGTCTAAGCTCACTAATTTAAGGTGTATATGTATTTCTTTGGTTAATTACAGGGTCGTGCAATATTTGCAAGTGGGAGTCCGTTTGCTCCTGTTGAATATAATGGAAAACGTTATGTATCTGGCCAGGTTAATAATTAATTTAATATTATTTTATAATATTATAACGAGAATTTAATGATTATTGTTAATTTATGGGTTTCAGTCTAATAATGCATACATCTTCCCTGGATTTGGTTTGGGGTTGATAATTTCTGGTGCAATTCGTGTTCATGATGACATGCTTTTAGCAGCCTGTAAGTTCTTAACTTTTGATTTCTGTATCCATTTTCCCAATCACTAACCCATTCATATAAATCCGGGTCGTATTAGATTGATAACGAGTCAAGTGGCTCAAAATGTAATATACCCAATTTGCCCACCTGACTTGCCTATCTCATTTTTAACTCGTTATAAGACAGTTTTTTTGGACGTTATAGTGTAATGATATCATTCATTTTTTATTTTTATTTTTTTTAAATGGAACAGCGGAAGCATTAGCTGAAGAGGTTACAGAAGAGCATTTTGATAATGGGCTAATTTACCCACCCTTCACCAACATCCGCAAAATTTCTGCTAATATTGCACCCAAGGTGGCTGCCAAAGCATATGAACTCGGTCAGACCCCGAACCAAAGCATATTTTATTTATTTTGTTTTATTTTATATTTCTGCAAAAACCCACAAAACCGAAAACCCAAACCGCCTATCTTCTGTTCGGTTCTCTGTTTTAAAGTTTTTCAAAAACAACTTCTCTGTTTGGTCCTGAACCCCAAACCAAACTGTATTTTTTTTAAATAATGCTTTTTTGTCTAAATTAACAACATACTAAACTGAGTTTTGTGCAACTGGGCCATTAAAATATGGTTTTGCATAACATTTATATATGAGAAATGATATTTAGTCCTACTATTTGGTCCTACCCACTTGATAGGATGACATGTGTTATCCACTAATTCTCTCTCTTAATATTATCCCTAGATTTTAACTCATATCTTCAGACTACGAGTAGGACCAAATGGTAGGACTAAATATCATTACTCTTTATATATATAAAGTTAACATGTTTTTTACGAAAAGTATTATTTTTAAGCAATGATCCTTTGTAAAAAAACATCAATAATGATCCAATCAGAACACATAACTATCTTTTAATGACGTAATTGGACAAATGTTTGTGACTAAATAAGGACAAATGTAAAAGTACTTTGTTATTTTTGGCAAAAAAAAAAAAGAAAAACCCAAAATAATTCATTTATAAAATTGAAATGTTATCGCTTAAAATTATATTCAAATTAAAAACCTTGAATTATTATTCAGTTTGTGTACATATTCGGTTCAGGTCTGGTTTACGACTGAACCAATTTTAATTGGTTCTATGATAAAGATATTGTATGTTTCGGTTCTGGTGTGGTCTTGTTTTGACCCGATATGTATTTTTACATAATAAAATATCAAGTTTTAATTTATTAATTCTTAATTTTGGGGTGTGAAGGTTTGGCAACTCGTCTTCCCCAACCAGAAAATCTCGTAGCCTATGCTGAGAGCTGCATGTACAGTCCTAAATATCGCAACTATCGTTAGAAACTGAATCTGATACATTTATCAAATGTTTTAGAGGGTATTTTGGTAAGGTTAGATGCATGTTGTAATATTAGGCATATATGTGTGTCTGTTTTTCCCTAATTAACAATTTAACACACAAGTTACAAGTGAAACTATGTGATTGTAGGTTTGGTGATGTTTCTATTTGGTAAATTAACACAACTATTTCAAATGTACAATATTTATAACCAGAAGCAAGTGCCGCGCTTCGCGACACGTTTGTAAATATACGTATCATATTTCTAAACTAATACATATAACACTACATTTATAAAAGAGAGAAAAAAAAAGAACACTGTATGTAATATTATCACTGTATGTAATATTATCTTAGTATTATTATGAAATTTGAAATAGATATAAACATAAAATAGACGTGAAGCTGACTTTATTTGAACTGTTTTTCACTACTCAAAATGATTTAATCCATCACCCATTAGCTCGATTAACATATTTACCATATATTTATTCATAACAAATTAACAATTCATCAAACTTTTAACAAAAAAGGAGTTCTATAGGGTGTTTGGGATTGCGATTTAAAGCAGATTATCTGCTTATTGTGTTTTGAAAACGTAAATAATCTAAAACTAATATTTGACAAAAAGTATGAAATAATTACTTATTTGCGTTTTGGAACTTCCAAAGTCGAGTTTTGAAGAAATATGTTGGTAGGTACTTTCTGATTATTTGAATTTTACTTATTAACTAAACATATAATCAGCTTTGCCAAACGCTAAAAATCCGATTATTTGATTATTGCGATTTCAAACAGCATAATAAAATGCAAACATTATTTTTCAGAATCAAATTTTATAACAATTGATTTTCTAATTATTCATTTTCAAAATGTATAATTTATTTTTAATAAGCAATCCTAGACACCCCTAATACGCCAACCATTTAACGAGGATAAATGCCCCGCGATACAACGGGTTCTAAACACATATAAAATGTTTTAGTACTATATATTATGTTAAGTATATATATTATGTTGCTTGACAAAATCACCCCATAACACATCATCTCTTATTGTGTCCACTATTCTCCTTATTTCCAGCCACTGTCATCGCTCATCACTGTATGCTCCTTCTCCGATACCCATGACATAGTGCATGTACCTTACTAGTATCGAGTAATAAATAAAATAAAATAAAATAAAATAAAATAAAATAAAATAAAATAAAATAAAATAAGGTTAAAATTACTAAATACCATCACATGTGCATGTACCTTAATGTTCGTTCGCTGAAGTCACTGAATATATTTAGAAACAATGATGAACCTTCATTATTGTTTAGTGAGTTTCCATTCATAAAGTTACCTATTATTATAAGTAAGAAAAAAAGTTCACCAAATAGTAAGCAAATTTCAAAACTGTTCCACTTACTCTATTTTTTAAATGACTTTATATTGAAATTTTTTTGAAACTTAAAGTCATTTTAACATTAAACAAAAATCTGAATACCTTCAGGGAAAAAAACAACAAACTTGATTATCTAGTTATATAAAGTTATAAACCGGAGGTGGGCAAAGAGAACAATAAACTTGATTATCTAGTGATAAATTTGAATCCACCAGTTTAGACTGATTCGAGTTTACTGTGCTTAAACAAGTTTGAGAACCTGATTAGCGAAACCGGATTTGCGAGTCGACCGTTGAAGTTACCATTGAAAACCGGTTTTGAATCCGATTTTCGAACCGGTTTCCGCCTAAAAAGGCTTTCATGATAATCCGGGTTCGATCCGATATCCGATCCAATTTCTATTGAATTCATAGTGATCGATTAAAATACGATCCGGATCTGACCAAATCCATTTTAGATCAAATTCGACTCGGTTTTTAATCCGGCGGATCTTTTTGATCCGGTTTGTCCATACGTAAAATGTTAACCATATTAAGTTATTAGAGTTGTATTTTAGGGAGTCCAAAGGATTTGTCTAGTCCCAAGGGACAAATCCTAACCATTGGATCAAGATGGTCAAGATCAAATCCCCCGCCTACAGCCACCGCCGGCTGCCGCCTCCGGCCGCCGTCCGCCGCCGGCAACCGGCGGTGGTGGTGGTGGCTGACAGTGAAGCACATGTGCTTCACTAAAACACAGCATATTACTTCGAAGCACATGTGCTTCAGGTCACGAAACACATGTGCTTCAAGTCACTAAAAACATGAGTTTCTAAACACACAAGGGAGCATACGAAGCACATGTGCTTGACGTTATGAAACACATGTGCTTCACTATACGAAAAAAAAATCAAAACAAGTGACGAACATATCATTATGAAGCACATGTGCTTCATAAAGCCAAACACATGCGCTTTATAAAGACAAACACATGTGTTTTTGTTCCTGAACACATGTAACTTACAATCAAGTCATTTGTGTTTGAATCACGAAGCACATGTGCTTGACGTTATGAAACACATGTGCTTCACTACACAGAAAAAAAATCAAAACAAGTAACGAACATATCATTATGAAGCACATGTGCTTCATAAAGCCAAACACATGTGCTTCATAAAGCCAAGCACATGTGTTTTTGTTCCTGAATACATGTAACTTACAAGCAAGTCATTTGTGTTTGAATCACGAAGCACATGTGCTTGAAGTTATGAAACACATGTGCTTCACTACATAGAAAAAAAATCAAAACAAGTGACGAACATATCATTATGAAGCACATGTGCTTCATAAAGCCAAGCACATGTGCTTCATAAAGCCAAGCACATGTGTTTTTGTTCCTGAACAAATGTAATTTACAAGCAAGTCATATGTGTTTGAATCACGAAGCGCATGTGTTTGACGTTATGAAACACATGTGCTTCACTACACAGAAAAAAATCAAAACAAGTCACGAAGCACATGTGCTTCCAGTCACGACGACCACCACCGGCGAACACCTCCGGCCGCCGTCCGCCGCCGGCCGCCGCCGCCGCCGGCCGCCGTCTCCGGCCGCCGGCCGCCGTTTTCGGCCGCCGGAGAAGCACATGTGCTTGTAGTGGTGGTGGTGGTTTTGAATCTTGATCTTGACCATTAATTTTTGTTAATTCAAGGGCTAATAAATATCCCTTGGGACTAGATAAAATTAATGGACTACCTTGAACATTTCACTAAGTTATTAACTCAGAAAAGTATGATTAACATTTCATTGGGCCGACTTATAAATAAGGTAAGCCCATTAACATATATCGGGCATCAAAGAGTTAAACTAACAAAACCCTAATTCTCATTCCTATATATTCTTTCCCTCCACTAAAACAATCCCCATATTAGCATCAGTCAACTTATGTGTCTCGTTTTCATTTTCGATTTCGAAAGCCTCCTAAATTTCTTGCTTTAAAACTGTTTTTATGAATCTTAGATCCACGATTTGCTCAAAGTTTTGCTCAGAAAACGCGATTCAGCAATCGATTGTCGATTACTTCTCCGTAAATTTCGTTCTATTTTTTTTATTATGCTCATACTTTGATACTTAATACGAACTTTTGCTGTAGATTTAGTTTAACGGATTTTTTTTATTGAATTTATAGTTCGTGATTTGAGTAAAATATGGATTCTATTACGCGATACAGTAACTGAGCATATTTTTTCGTTAGCATGATTCGTAATTTGCTTAGTTATTTGGGTTTTAAAATGAAGCATGGATAGTGTGTATCGTCGTTGTGCTTAATCGTTGCACTTTGATCGAAAGAATTCCTTGCGAGAGTGATTTGACAAAGGGAAGGTGGGCAGTTGTGTTCCAATTTTTCCGTTGGAATCTTCACAACAATCATTTTCCCTACATCGTAATTTTTAATTTTTCTTTCCGAATTATAAAACATTGGATTTGGCTTGGAAACAATAAACAAATCTTTTATCCAAAGATTGATTTATAAAATATTTACAAAATTGATTTATCAATCCATTTCTGTGTAACACAAAGGCAACACTTATACATGTTAATTAATGTGTCGAAAAATTAATTACCATAGCATAGCTTGTTTAAATCAATCTTAACACGTTTATATCTATGTAGGATTTGTTACGTCTCCGACATTACCTCCCTGACTCTAATATGCTGGTTTAAATCTAAAAATACTACATAGTTGTTATCTTAAAATGACATTCTTAGACGATTTTAACATGTTATAGTCTTTATACGTGTTAAGTTTATGAAAAAAATAAATTTCAGGATTTGTTGGAAAATTTTGGACACATATAATTATACATTTATTTATATATAATTAATGGTTGGTATGTTCAAAATGTAGTTGTGGTGAATGAGATATCGACTCTCGGGGTGTATGGAACAAAGAAATAAAATAAATGAACCAGTGGGAACTTGAACCTATCGACGCTCGTCTCCCAGGTATCATGTGGGTTCGGTTTGTATGGTTAAGAAATTCAAGTAATAATAATATTATTATTAATATTATTAAGATAATATTATTATTAATATTATTAAGAAGTTTAATGTGTGTCATTAAACATAGAATTGAATTTGGTGGTTTATTTCTTTATAAAGAATATGTATAATGACAATTATGATTGTTATTAACATGATGACACATTTCTAGTATAAATAAAGATAGTGTGGTTCATTTGTAAGACACATTTTTGACACCAACACACCAAAAGGCATACACCTTTTCACATACTCTTACAATTTCCATACTTTTGAGAACTCCAAAACATATAGTTGTTTTTTCCTTTCGTGTTCTTAAGCATACAACTTTTCGATAAGTGTTCGGGCTTGGATTATATTCGGTAGTGTAAAACTACTCGGTTGTTTTACCATGAGAGATAGACGACGAATCTATTTTAAGGGGATCGTGAATTTCACGAGACTCAACCAAAACTTGTTTCTTCTTTGTTTATACATATTCTTGTTTCAATCTTGTATTTGTTTTTCGTCAATTTCCCTTATTGTAATTGTATTTATTAATGAAAATTGGTATTAGCTCCTACAAACTTAAAATAGATTTTTCCTCTCTTTGTTAATACCGGTTGGAAAATACAAAGTCTTTTTTCGGTTTTTTGCTCTTTAATAGCATAGATTCGGAAAAAGTGGTGATTGATACGTTTATTTAGAACAAAAGGTTCAATTGAGTTTTTGAAAAAAAAAATTTCAATTTTGTTTTGTTTAAATTGTTAATCAAATTTTTGGATTTAAATTTATTACTTCCTCCGATTCAAAATAAGTGATACACTTTCCATATTTGGATGTATCAAAATAAGTGATACACTTTGAAATTTACCTTATTTGGTAAAAAAAGTGGTCCCTATACCCACTAACTACATACTTTAATAAAGTGAAATGACACATGTACCCTTACTTTTGACTTTTAAACATCATTAATCTTACTTTATTCAAAAAATATGGGACCCATTCTCCACTAACCATCTAATTAATCTAAAATAACCCCCATTTAAAACTTTTGCCTCAAAAAACGTGAAATCCAAAGTGTATCACTTATTTTGAATCGGAGGAAGTATATCAAGTTTTAAAGTTTGATTTTAAATAATTTGGTATAGTGTTTAAAACAATTTTGGATTTAAAATTTATATTTGTGGACATTGGTTGTAAGATACAAGATAGTCATAGACTTCTTGAGTTGATTCTTTTAAAAAGAGGATACTTGAAATATATCTTACTTCTAGTTGAAATAAGTATTATTGTTGAGTCTTTTTGGTCAAATATTTGAATTTTTTGTTGATAAAAATGACAAATGTTGTGACAATGCCTAACATGGAAATGCATATCAAGGAAGATGTGCATATTGTGGCTATGATATCCGAAATGTCGGAAGTGAATATGGTGGGAACCGATTCAAGTGGATGGTATGTCGATACGGGTGCAACCCATCATGTGTGTTTCAATAAAAGTTTGTTTATCATTTTCAAAGATGTTAAAAAATGAGTAAAAACTTTTTATGGGAAACTCGACTACCACATATATCAAAGGTGAAGGAAATGTTATCGTAAGGATGACTTTCGGAAATGATGTCATGTTGAGCAACATCTTGTATGTTCCGAGGATTCATAAAAATCTTGTGTCCGGATTGTTGCTTACTAAGTTTGTTATTTGGGTTGTGATTGAATCCAATGGAATTGTGTTATCAAAATGTGGAAGTGTTGTTGGTAAAAATGATAAAATTAAATGTGACAACTTGTAACCGCGATTTTGATAAAATGCAAATAAAGTTGTTCATTTAAATTGTTAAATATTTAACATGGTTGATTATGCCGTATAAATTTAATTAAATTTGTTTTAATTAATTGAATTGCATACCACCAACATTCCATATTGATTCAACTCACAAAAATAACAAAGTCATCCTTCCATTTGGTTGAAAGAAATAACCAAAACTCCTTCATATACACGAAAGGGTGTAATTTTACTTAATAGAAAGTAATTGATACATTAAAATGTGGGGGTACGTCGTGTGTCGACTAATTATCTTTTATATAAAATACCCGTGAGGATAAATGAACATTGTACAAACTTTGGTTTGAAAGAAAACCGTATCATAAGTACGTACGAATGTGGGGGTACCTTGCTAAGGTATTCATTCATCTTCCTAAAGTTATATCAATTAAGGAAGATATTCCAAATAATTGATGTATAAATTGGTATATATCATTGTCTTACATTTACATTAGTCAAGTGTACAATGTATAATGGTAAGACATAATACGATATGACAACTACTCTCAATTGAAGTTATCAAGATTAATTATTTAAAAGTTAAATGATAACAACGCGGATCCGCTTATGAAAAAGGCTTAAGTAGAGAGTTAGTTATGGAATGGGATTAAAGCCCTTGGAATAAAAGTTTATGCGAAGGAAACCTAACCTAGTTGACTGGAGATCCCAAGATCTAGGTTCAATAGGACAACCTAATTGTATAAACGAAGGGATGTCACTGTGGGGGTAACGGAATTCCTCTAAACATTCTTAAAGGGAGTACATTGTATTACTTCCTAGTCCATTCCTAGTTCAGTGACAATGAGGATAAGCACTATGGCTTTTAATGATTCCTTGTAGAGAATCACCTATGTGAGGGAGAAGTGGGGTCGCTTCGAATGGAATTGTTGGGGCACAATTCTTAGTAGCTCTCGCAGAACCAGGCAGTGTCCATAACCAAGACGGGCACGATAAGAGGATATGAACAAGTTAGGGAGAGTCTTGTGAGAATGTATACTGTCGTCTACACAAAAGGCGGATTCAGTTCAAGGACATCGTGTCTACTGACTGCAAGGAGACTAAGTGTGCTTCTCAAGGGAAGGTTCAAAGGCTAATACCTACCTATCCTTTGCAATACTTAACTGTTGAACATTTATCGAAATTTTGTTGTGTTTTCGATCGATCTCTATTCATGTGGGGGATTGTTGGAAAATTTTGGACACATATAATTATACATTTATTTATAAATAATTAATGGTTGGTATGTCCAAAATGTAGTTGCGGTGAATGAGATATCGACTCTCGGGGTGTATGGAACAAAGAAATAAAATAAATGAACCAGTGGGAACTTGAACCTATCGACGCTCGTCTCCCGGGTATCATGTGGGTTCGGTTTGTATGGTTAAGAAATTCAAGTAATAATAATAATATTATTAATATTATTAAGAAGTTTAATGTGTGTCATTAAACATAGAATTGAATTTGGTGGTTTTATTTCTTTATAATGAATATGTATAATGACAATTATGATTGTTATTAACATGATGACACATTTCTAGTATAAATAGAGATGGTGTGGTTCATTTGTAAGACACATTCTTGACACCAACACACCAAAAGGCATAAACCTTTTCACATACTCTTACAATTTCTATACTTTTGAGAACTCCAAAACATATAGTTGTTTTTTCCTTTCGTGTTCTTAAGCATACAACTTTTTGATAAGTGTTCGGGCTTGGATTATATTCGGTAGTGTAAAACTACTCGGTTGTTTTACCCTGGGAGATAGACGACGAATCTATTTTAAGGGGATCGTGAATTTCACGAGACTCAACCAAAACTTGTTTCTTCTTTGTTTCTACATATTCTTGTTTCAATCTTGTATTTGTTTTTCGTCAATTTCCCTTATTGTAATTGTATTTATTAATGAAAATTGGTATTAGCTCCTACATTTTTAACCACAATATTCATTAGAAATAAGAATAAAGCCCTAACAAGAAGCTCAGAACATACAAACAAAGAACAAAAAGGAAAAAACAAACACCAAACTATACCAATACGGTAACAATTTATACAAAAGACATCTGGTCAGAACACCATAGACCTCAATCCAAATTACTCCAGAAAAACGATTGAGCTTGAGCCTGTGAGATCAAAGAAAACGAAGCAATCTTCTCGTGATTGTAAATACTATCATTCCTTCTCTTCCACATGCACAACAAAACTGTATATAAACCTGCATAAAATATACTTAATTTACCCGAAGGGAGATGTAATTGATCGCCCCAAAATATCACCTGCTCGATAGTCCCGGATTGCAACATCAGAATTTTCCACCAAGATATCACGTGCTCGATATCACATGCTCGTTGAATAACCTTCGCAGTGTTGGTGGTTGTCAGTGGATCACAGTAACCATAAACCAAAAACCTAAATCAAACCATGTTAAAAATAATGGTGATTTTCGGTTAAAACAAGAACCAAAACGCAGCGGAAAGATTTAATCACCATGAACGGATCTTGATATCAATCATACAATTAAACTAAAAGAAAATCAAAGAGAATGGTATAAGAATTCATACCCTAGTTGCCTTTGATTATTATGAAATCGGATGGAGTTGGTGATGGATTGAAACCAAGTATTCAACACGAATACCTCTAAAAGAAATCCACACAACACTTGCAAGAACACCAAATAATGGATGCTAGTCCTTGAGCCTTGAGAGCAAAAAAAGAAAACAAAACACCTACAAAGAGAGAGAGAGAGAGGGACGGCCAAGAGTGTGGTCAAGAGGGAGTTTATGGACCATTATATCTCTTAATGGTGCCATTACAATCCTTTAATGATTTCCATAAATCATTAGTCTTATTTGCCCACAAGTCCCTATCTTTTGTTTCTTCTAGTTTGCCCACAAGAAAGTTTCAATATTAACTTTTAATATTAAACTTATGATAGACAAGCTTATAGCTTATATATATATTAATAATTAATGTAATTACACTAATTACACTAATTATATAATGGTGTTTAGTGTTTAAGTGTGTGACCCTTTAGGCTCACAAACAACTAGCCATATAACTATATGTTATACGCGTGAAGCATATTCCAACAGCTCCCACTTGCGCACGTGATAACATCAAGTAGTTATACAAGCAAAGGTTAGAGTCTAGCAACCCGCCAATGCCCCTAGGAGTATATGAGGAGTTTCATAAAATCTTTGTTCAAAGTTTTTTTCAATCAGTTATCCTTTTGTTACTGATACTTTGTTGAATTTTAGACAAGGATTAATGTCAATCTAAAATTTCAACGATTCTGTTTCTCGATCTATATAATGAAGTAGATTACCAAAACCAATCAAGATTCATCTTGATTACCTTTTGGGTGTGGCCACACATACATCTATTCAAATCATCGAGGGGCCCAGTAGTATCTAATCCACATGTGTGGAGGAACAAATTCTTTATTGACTGCATGTGTTTGTCATATGCTTCATGACAAACCCGATAATGGTTGTTATAGCAGCCTTATTCAGGTCAACGTTTAACCACATCAAAGTTTGCCCCTCTACATACACAAACCAACTTGCATCTCAAGTCAGAGGATAAGTGACAAAGCCTTTGTGAGATTCACTTGTGACATAAATCCAGGAAGTGAATTCTCATAGGTTGGGTCAGTCCAATTGTGCATCATTATGAACAACATGTGAGTTTAACTTCATCATCCTTAGTCATACTAAGATAATGTCATCAATGCCCTCAGATTTGTCTTAATAATATTCCCATATTATTAATTATGACAATGGACAATTTAGAATATAAAACGCAGTAAATGTTCATGGATATAAACATGCAAATTTAGAACACAGTAGATATTCATATAAAGACGATCATATCAAATATATCAATTTATTCCAATAAATACTGCTCAATGTTCCATTATCCAAATACTAAAACAGATTACATGAAACTACTAGCTGGTCGAAGCCCAATGTTTCTAGCATGCTCAACATGTTTGGTACATGGCATTGGCTTTGTGAAGGGGTCAGCTAAGTTGTCATCTGTATGAACTTTGAGCAAGCGTACATCTCCCATTAGGATCGCATCTCTAATGTAGTGAAGCTTCCTCCGATAATGTCTGGCGCCTTTCTGAACACCGGGTTCGTTGGCAATGATGATAGCACCTGTGTTATCACAGTACATATCCATAGGTTTTTCATTACTGGGGACAACTCCAAGCCCAGAAATAAATTTCCTCATCCAAACAACTTCCATTGCAGCTTCAGTAGTTGCAATGTATTCAGCTTCTGTAGAAGACATGGCGATAGTGCTCTGCTTCGCACTTTTCCAATCAACAGCGCCTCCGTTCAAAACGAAAACATACCCCGTTTGAGATTTGGAATCATCTCTATCAGTCTCAAAACTAGCATCAGAATAACAAGTAACGCTTAGTTCATTTTGAGATTCACCACCATAGACAAGAAACATATCTTTAGTATTCCTAAGATACTTCAGTATGTTCTTAACAGCAGTCCAGTGACTCTCACCTGGATTCTGTTGATATCGGCTTGTAAGGTTCTGTGAGAATGCTACATCAGGTCTTGTGCACCGCACAGCATACATGATAGATCCTACTGCCGAGGCATAGGGGACATCACGCATACGTTTCATCTCATCAGGTGAGGACGGTCCTTGAGTCTTACTCAAGTGTACATTGTGTTGCATAGGGAGACTTCCACGTTTGGAAGCATCCATTCTAAATCGTTTTAGAATCTTATCAATGTACGCACTTTGACTTAGTCCGATTAACCGCTTTGATCTATCTCGGTAGATCTTTATACCAAGTATATATGCCGCTTCCCCAAGATCCTTCATAGCGAAGCACTTCCCAAGCCAGGATTTTACATCTTGTAGCATTGGAATGTTATTTCCTATGAGTAGTATGTCATCGACATATAGGATTAGAAAGACGACAATGCTCCCACTAGCTCTTACATATACACATGGCTCGTCGGGATTCTGAGTAAAGCCAAACGTTTTGACTTCCTCGTCGAATCTTTTGTTCCAACTTCTGGATGCTTGCTTCAGTCCATAAATGGACCTTTGAAGCTTACATACTTTCTTTGGGTGTTTTGTATTAACAAAACCCTCAGGCTGAACCATATAGACATCTTCATCAAGGTGTCCATTCAAGAAAGCAGTTTTAACATCCATTTGCCAAATCTCATAGTCATAGTACGCTGCTATGGCTATGACAATCCTAATAGCTCTAACGTCGGCAACAGGCGAGAAGGTTTCATCATAGTCAATCCCGTAGGTTTGAGTGTAACCTTTTGCTACCAATCGAGCTTTATAGGTGTGTACATTTCCATCCATGTCGGTCTTCTTCTTGAAGATCCACTTGCTACCAACAGTCTTACTGTTAGGAGGAAGATCAACCAAAGTCCATACTTGGTTATCTTTCATGGATTGCATTTCCGCGTTCATAGCATCAAGCCATTTGTCAGATTCAGAATCTGCTAACGCAGCTCGATAGTTAGGGGGTTCATTATGATCCCCTAAACTCAGCTCCTCAGCATCGATTTGGAAACCATATCGTTCAGGTGCATGAGGTGTCCTTGCGGACCTTCGAACGGGGACCTCATCATTTTGAGGTGCAACAGGAACAGTTTCATGTTCAACCTCATCTTGATGTTCGCTAGTATCTACAATAGGTTGTGCATCTTCATCGCTTGGAATCTCGTCAAAGTCGATGGTACTCCCACTTGCTTCTTGTGAAATGAGATTGCTCTCAAGAAACTCAGCATAACGAGCAATAATTACTTTTTGCTCAGGTGGGTAGTAGAAATAGTAACCCATCGTTTCCTCAGGGTATCCTATAAAGATGCACTTGACAGCTCTGGGTTCAAGTTTGTTTGGCGTGTCACATTTCACGAGAGCCTCACAACCCCAGACCTTCAAGTAAGACAAGTTAGGGACTTTCCCATGCCATATCTCATATGGTGTCTTTTCAACCTTCTTGGTGGGAACCATATTCAGTATGCGAGCAGCCGATTTGAGTGCATAGCCCCAAAAGGATAGAGGCAGAGTTGTAGGACTCATCATCGATCGGACCATGTCAAGCAAGGTGCGATTTCTCCTCTCCGATACACCATTATGCTGTGGTGTATAAGGGGGAGTGAATTGTGAGACAATCCCACAATTCTTAAGATGGTCTTGAAACTCATGGCTCATGTACTCTCCTCCTCGATCAGAACGAAGAGCCTTTATCTTCTTTCCGAGTTGATTTTCTACTTCATTTTGGAAAGCTTTGAACGTTTCAAAGGTTTCATGTTTATGTTTAATCAAGTAAACATAACCATAACGACTAAAGTCGTCCGTGAAAGTAATGAAGTAGGTAGCACCTTCCCTAGTTCGAGTTCTAAAAGGGCCACATACATCAGTATGTATGAGTCCAAGTAGATCATTGGCTCTTTCGCCTACATGGGAGAAAGGCTTGCGCGCCATTTTACCAGATATACAAGAAACACATTTATCAAATGATTCAGAATCATCTGATTTTATAAGTCCATCCTTTTGTAATTTCAAAACGCGTTTCTTGTTAACGTGGCAAAGGCGACAATGCCATAGGAAAGTAGAATCCAAGTTCTTCTTGGATTTCTTGTTGCTACATGTATAAATAGAACTACTGTTTGTGATACGATTATGCATGTCAATCTCAAAGATACCATCACGAGGAATAGCATTAAAGTAAAAAACATTATCCTTTGAAACTGAAATACCAAAATCCGTAAAAGTATGAATAAAACCATTATTCCACAAACAAGAAAGCGATACTATACCCCTAGTAATACTAGGCGCATAGTGACAATTGTCTAATACAATAATTAAACCACTAGGAAGGATTAAATCATAGCTTCCTATAGCTTCGACCGGTGCACGATTGCCATTGCCCACGTACAAGTCCAAAGCTCCATGGTTTAGCTTTCTACTTCCCCTTAGACCCTGCATGGTATTACAAATGTGAGTTCCACAACCAGTGTCATATACCCATGATTTCTTAGGGAAAGCATATAGTTCTATTGTGAAGATACCTGATGTGCCAACCTTGTTGGCTTTGTTCTTCATCAACTCTGCCAGGTAGGCAGGACAATTCCTCCTCCAATGGCCTGTTTCACCGCAGTGATGGCAAGCAAGATCCTTAGCGGGATGCTCCTTACGAGTAGGTGGGGAAACCTTTGGCTTGGGCTTGTAAACTTGCTTTCCCTTGCCTTGGCCCTTCGCAACTACTTGCGGTTTTGGTTTTTGGATCTTTCCTTGCCTTATAGCAAGGACAGTAGGGGCCGGAGTTTTCTTGGGTAGGCTTGCCTCCGTTTGTTTCAGCATAGCATGTAATTCGGCGAATGTCTTCCCCATACTATGCATATGATAAGTCATGACAAACGGTGCAAAATCCTTGTTTAGGGACGTTAGAATCAAGCTAATCCCAAGGATGTGCGGCATAGCGTAACCAAGCCTCTCCATTTGGTCTAAGTAGCTCTTCATCTTCAAGAGATAAGAGCTAACAGACTGTCCCTCCTCCTGCTTGCAAGCGTGGAAGGCTTTGACAGTGTCAAAGAGTTCCTGCTCGGCTTGCTTTTGATACATGGCCGTTAGTTCACGCATCATATCAAATGCAGTGAGGTCCTCGAGATTCTTTTGAATCTCGGGAATCATGCTCACTAGCATAAGCGCGGCGACTTCCTGTTGTTCGTTAAACCTTTTGGTATAGGCTGTACGAACAGCAATAGTGGCGGTAGCAGCAGGGGCAGGGGGTAGCGCCTCCTCCAAATGGTGGTACTTATGCTCGGCCCTAAGGACAATCCTTAGGTTACGAGACCAGTCCACAAAGTTCGTTCCATCAAGTTTCTCTTTTTCGAGAACGGAACGAATGGTGGTATGTGTTAGGGTTTGATTGTTTGAAGTCATCTACAAAATTACAAAGTTCATTAATTAGTATTTTCAATAATAATTTCTTTTAATAAATTAACTACCCAATTAATTTAATTAAAAACTAAGATCCCATTGAGCTTCTATCACCGCATCAGTTGATCTGCTAGAGGTGATAGATCCAATAGGTAGGTGACGATCAACAATTGCATTACAAGTGCAACTCTTAGAGGTATGGGACTTCATGGCACCTAGTGAACAAGCATCTAGGGTCAAGTGGCATGTTTGTCGCATCTTCGCCTCGAGTCAAGGTCTCACCGTTAACTTGATTAAGTCATCCAATGTGAAATCATGTCAAAATAGATCTAGGTCTCACCGTAGAGAATAATGACCTCGGATCTAAATTCAAACCACGTCTCACGTGAATTCAAAAATAGAAGCAAGTGATTTACAACCGATTGGACGGCGTGACTTAAATTTTAGGTATGTTAAATTTTAATTTAATAAAATTTTATTTAAGATATGAATGAATCATGTACTTCATTCATACCACTTCATAAGTCTTGTAATAAACGGTAAAAACTTTTAGCGATTATTAAGTGATAAGTTTCAAATCATATTTAAACTTAGTTTAATCTCAAAACGATTTTTAGATTAAAGGTTTAATCATCAATGTTTAACTAGTAATCATCGATGATTAAGGGTTTGAATGTTCTAATGTTTGTGTCTAAAAACCATTTTTAATTTGTTTTACTATTTGTATCTAATAGAAAAGAAAAACAACCACAAACAAAGAATAAACATGCAACAAAATTTTGTGCAAACCTCGACCGATGAAATCCTAGGTTCGGTCACGTGAGTCATCACGACGGACCGAAGGGTCAAACTAGGGGACGGGCCAACATGAACCCAAACGGGCCTACATAAACCCAATGGGCTCCCACTTGCTCCAAGACATTCTTGAGCAAGTAGAACCCAAAATTGTGAAAAAGTGTAATCTGCCAGAAAATTCCAGCAGACTTTGAAGCCCGAAAAGTCACTGAAGGAGTCTTCGTTGGTCTTCCCGGCCTTCTGGAAAGTTGTAGCCCACGACTTTGCAAGCATTTTAGGCTTTTGAATCGCCCAAAAAGGAGTCCGTATGCCTCTGGAAAACCTGTTTTCGTACAGCCCTCGCTTTTGTGACGGAAATTTGTTGTTTTCTTCATTGGTCTTCAATATTTTTTGTCAACAACTTACAATAAAAAGATAAAATAAATACAATCTATTCTATGACTTTTACATTACAAATTGCCCCAAAAAATGGCACCAAAAAATAAAAGAAAAAATTAAACAAATTACAACAATTAAGCCAAAAAACACGGCTTTTCCCGAAATAACAAACAACCAAACAATCAACACATTCATTCACAAAGGTCTAGGCTTTCATCGGTTTGCACAAACTAGCAACAATTGACAAGGCTTTGGCTTGGGATATGGCAAAAATACATGTTTTGCCATATCATAAAAAATGGAATTAATAAATTAAAATCCAAGCCAAATAATCAAAAAAATACAATAACAAGATTAAATTTTTTTTTTTTTTTTTTTGATATGATTTTGTAATAAGTGACAATAGGGTTCCAAAAATACCATATTTTAACCCACATTTTTATAAAAATCCGAAAATTAAAATAAAAAAACCCGTAGGGTTTTTGTTTTTGTCCGATCGGAATTTTAAAAACACAAAAACAATTGATTTTTGCCACTTTTCACAAAATCTAGCTAATTATATGATTAATATAATGACTCGTGATACCACTAATGGTGATTTTCGGTTAAAACAAGAACCAAAACGCAGCGGAAAGATTTAATCACCATGAACGGATCTTGATATCAATCATACAATTAAACTAAAAGAAAATCAAAGAGAATGGTATAAGAATTCATACCCTAGTTGCCTTTGATTATTTTGAAATCGGATGGAGTTGGTGATGGATTGAAACCAAGTATTCAACACGCATACCTCTAAAAGAAATCCACACAACACTTGCAAGAACACCAAATAATGGATGCTAGTCCTTGAGCCTTGAGAGCAAAAAAAGAAAACAAAACACCTACAAAGAGAGAGAGAGAGAGGGACGGCCAAGAGTGTGGTCAAGAGGGAGTTTATGGACCATTATATCTCTTAATGGTGCCATTACAATCCTTTAATGATTTCCATAAATCATTAGTCTTATTTGCCCACAAGTCCCTATCTTTTGTTTCTTCTAGTTTGCCCACAAGAAAGTTTCAATATTAACTTTTAATATTAAACTTATGATAGACAAGCTTATAGCTTATATATATATTAATAATTAATATAATTACACTAATTACACTAATTATATAATGGTGTTTAGTGTTTAAGTGTGTGACCCTTTTGGCTCACAAACAACTAGCCATATAACTATATGTTATACGCGTGAAGCATATTCCAACAAAAAATATAAAAAAAGTTAAAAATTAGAAAAAAATCAAAACTTTTGAACATAATTTTCGAAATCAAACGGAAAGAACTGCTATAATTTTGGTAGTTAATATATCATGTATTCCGGATGTTTTTTATAAGATTGGAAGTTATTAATTACCAAGGCTTCTAGCTTAGTGGTATTGGTAAAAAAGATAAGGTGTTGTCCATGATCTATACGTTATGAGTTCAAGTCCCGACGTGGACAAATGATGAAGTTTATTTCCCATAGGTGGAGTGTTTGAGGGAAAGTATACTGCCCTTGAGGATGTCACTATCTAGATTTGAACCACTAACTATCTAACTTACTAACTGGCCATTCAAAGAATAAAAAAGTTATTAAATACATTAATTCTGGGTAAGTATGAGAGAGAGATTAGGATTTAAGGATTTACAATTTCCAGGTTAAATACTTAAATCTGGGTTGCTAGTTTTTAATAAATAGTCATGTTGCAACATATATTACTGAGTAAAAATCTGGATATTTTCAACAGGCTCTTTTGCCCGGATCTCAGGTCAACTCGGGATTTAAAACATAAATATTAAATATTATGGTATGATTTTTCATAGTACAATTTTGTTGAAACAGTTATCAAAGAAAACAATCTTCACTAACTATTTGTTTTGCTATGATTGTTAATAAGAGATAAAGAGGAGACAATTATATGTAAACTTATATAGAGTAAAGAGGAGACAATGTTTTCGCTAACTAATCTGTGTTTTAGAAAGTCAGTTTTCGCACGGACAATTATATGTAAACTTATATAGAGTAAAGAGGAGACAATTATATGTAAACAATCTTCACTAACTAATCTGTGTTTTAGAAAGTCAGTTTTCGCACGGACAATTATATGTAAACTTATATAGAGTAAAGAGGAGACAATGTTTGAAATATATTAATAAAAGATAAAGATGGTGGTGTAATAAATATAAAATCAAATGTTGTATTAAAAAAGTGTTTATAAATTTAGGGTAACTTATCTTATTTTTTAAAGACACTTTATTTTTATTAAATTAAACTCTTATTTGTAATCATTAATTTAATGTTTTACTTGGTATATCTTATCATTTATTATTATTATTCCGTAATTGTATATTCTCACGTATATAAATATCACCTTAACAATTCTATTCGAATTTACGTTATAGAAGTATTATAAATTTTTCCTATTGTATATTTGATAATCATATACATATACGAATCATATTTCTTTTATATAAAGTTTATGTTCAACAAAATTACAAGAATTCATGAATTTTCACAGGTTATAATCTAGTTTTTGTGTTTTCGTTATCTAAAAGAGAATTGGTATCAATGTCTACAATTTTTATCTATTTATGTATTTACTCACTTCTAAATTTAACATGTGTAAACACATAAATAAGTATAAATGGTAAATGCTAAGACGGATGCCAACGCCCGTCACTAACATGGCGTCGGTAGGAAAACTCCCGTCAAGAGGCCGTCACGCACGAGTACATCAGGAGCAGGTGACGGTAGGGGGCGTCGGGGTGGTGACGTGAATTGATTTGGCGTCGAGGGATCTATGTGGGGGGGGGGGGGGATTATATTTTAATATTTTTTAAGGGGTGTGTGTTAGTAATGGGTTAGTGATGTGTTGTTGTTGGCACGACCTCATCATTTATCCGTCAATAGAAAAGAATTTAGTGATTTGTTTAGTGACACATCACTATTGTGAGAGGGGAATTAGTTTTCATACCACAATTTTTAATACTCCTACCACAATGTACAACTATTCCTGCAAACTGTACAAGCATGTAATGCACGTATTGTGGTATAATATTTAAAAGATGTGGTAGGAAAATCACCCCTTTGTGTGAGACCTAACAATATTTTCTCTATATTATTTTTCTATAAAAACATAATGATTCAAATTGACGGTTGATGTTGTTGGATAGGGCCCGCGAAGAACAAACTGTTGCCAGAAAGCAATGCCACGTGGTTTGGCAGAATATACCAATCCAAACCCCACATTCATCGGAATCAAATTCAATTGAACTCAGCTCATTTGCAGGTGTTCCATTTTAAGTAATCCCCCTTTTTTCCCTCTTCAATTCACCTTAATTCTAGGGTTTTTTTTTCTCATATCCATCAATCAATAACCTAATTCACATCTGATCTCAATCAATTTATCTAATTAATAACATTATTCCTCAATTACGTTGTCACTTTCTCTGAATTTCAATTATTGGGTTCAGTTGTTTAGATCGCTGTGATAGTTTACGATGGGGAAAGTGACTGTCGGAGTGACGGTGGTTGGTGCTGCTGCCGTTTGTGCTGCCGCGGCGTTGATTGTACGTCATCGTATGCGGAGTTCCGATCAGTGTGTTAAAGCCGCTGATATTTTGAAGGAATTGGAAGAAGAATGTGCTACGCCGGTTCCTAAACTCCGGCAGGTTGCCGATGCCATGACCGTTGAGATGCATGCCGGACTTGCGTCTGAAGGTGGCAGCAAACTTAAGATGCTTATCAGCTACGTTGATAATCTTCCTACGGGGTAATTTTATGTTTACAGTTGTATTTATATTCATGTTCACGTCATTTAATTGTTGATTTCTGTGATCTTCCTGAAAGCATGCGACTTTATGGCGTTTAAAATGCTATAGGATCATGAATTATGGCGGAATTTCTAACAGTTCGAGGAGGAATTTGTGTTTTTATTGTTGAATTTCATTAATCGTGCTACATTATGTGAATTATGTTCATCTGTTTAGCTGGATCTGAGATCTAATTTTGATGTGCTTCAACAGTATTTCCTTTATGATTTGATTTATTTTTTTCTGGGAAGAGTATGTTAAATTCAAGGGCAGATGTGGATTTTTGACAAAAAGTTAATTTTTGACAAAAAATGAGGATTGTTGCCTTTTTTTAGAAACTAATTTTGACCCGTTATCAGCCTGACCCGACCCATCTATTTTGCTACCTCTACATATTACTTTTAACATGTTAATGTTGTGTTTCATTTCTTCATTTGGCTCCTTGTGGATCCCATAGATAGACCGTATTGCTTCATTCTGCTAATTGTACAATAATATGTGCAAATAATAGAATATTTTCTATTTAAATTTGTTTTTAAAGTGGAATCATTTTTGTTTCCTTTTTACATCAGTGAAGAGGAAGGAGTGTATTATGCATTGGATCTTGGGGGGACAAATTTTAGGGTTATACGGGTTCAGTTGTCTGGTCATTCTGGTATTGAATGTCAAGAGTTTGCTGAGGTGTCAATCCCACCTCAATTAATGGTTGGAACTTCAGAAGTAAGCTTCTCTTTCTCTCAAGACTTGTGTATTACATTCAAAACGGGTTTTTGTTTCATGGGCGGGTCAAAATGTGTGGCCCATTTTTTAAGATTTGAAAATTAGTTATTTTCCAGGCACTTTTTGACTACATTGCAGCAGAACTTGCTAAATTTGTTAATGATGAAAGTGACAAGTTTAAGCTTGCTGAAGGCAGACAGAGGGAATTAGGTTTTACATTCTCCTTCCCCGTGATGCAATTATCTATTGATTCGGGAACTCTTATTCGCTGGACAAAAGGCTTTTCTATTGAAGAAATGGTAAATAACTAATTAAATTATCTTCATTCCTGATTACTGATAATTACATGAATAAACTTATCCAGTTAACGTATAATATAAGGAAGAATTCATTAAACTTATCCAATTAACTTTTCATTGATGGATTGTTTCATCGAGATTCAATCCAAATCAGGATGCCATTTTCTTGTTCTTAAATGGGCGGGTCAAGTAACATGTCAAAACGGGCCGGATCGGCATATTTAGAACCATCTGCAAGTCATGGGTAATGGAGTTAATAAATTTTTATTTATTTTTTCATTTGTTAGATTGGTCAAGACGTTGTTGCAGAATTAACAGCAGCAATGAAAAGGCAAGGTGTTGATATGCGTGTTTCTGCACTGGTGAGTTCATTTGGTTAGCTTAATCTGTTAGCCAAATTTGACCAAACTTGTAAAAAAGTTGACCAAATTATCAAAGTAGGCCAGCTCAGAAACTTTAAATTACCAAAACGGACCTTGGAAAGTTATAATTACCAAACTGAACCACCGCCTAAAATATTAAAGTTTTGTCATTTGCCCTTGAATTTATATAAAACATAATCACTTAATGTTGAATAATCATTCGTGTAATCTATTTTGCAACATATAGTTATTTTTTTGGTTATTTTAGTTTAAAACTGCTTTATTGAGTTATTTACTTATTATTTTATTATGGGTTTAGGTAAATGATACAGTTGGAACATTAGCTGGAGGTAGATATGAAAACCAAGAAGTTAATATAGCAGTTATTTTGGGTACGGGAAGTAATGCTGCTTATGTGGAACGGGCTCAAGCTATCCCAAAGTGGCATGGCCCACACCCTAAATCAGGAGAAATGGTGACCAATAGTTTTGTTCTCAACTTTCAATTTTATTTATTTATTTTTTTTGTTTTTTTTTTTTTTTTTTTTGAGATGCAAATGAGTTTCATACTAACTACAGCAAAACTGATTATCAAAGGGTAAAATTTATACTTTTTTCACAAAATGTCGATTTTTGGTTATTTTATATATTAATTCTTAAATTATCAGAATTTTCTAAACATCTGATTCATTCATTATTATAACTATAAACACCAAGAAGCACATCCAAGCACTATTTTCTATGGCATGTTTAATAAAATAGTTTTTTTTCAAACCAATGCACAAAAATATTTTTCAAAAATATCAACACTGATGCACAAAAATATTTAAATTTAAATTATTTTATTTTACTTTTAAGAATTATTATTATTATTATTATTATTATTATTATTATTATTATTATTATTATTATTATTATTATCATTATATATTAATGAACATACTTCATATTTTATATAGGTAATTAACATGGAGTGGGGTAACTTCAAGTCATCACATCTTCCCATAACACAGTATGATAACACACTCGATGCTGCAAGTTTGAATCCTGGGGAACAGGTGTATTTTTTTTATTTTTAATTATATTCTATTTTATTTGATTTATTCTTATAAATTTTTGACATATTTTTCATTTAAATAAATTAATAAATAAATGGCAGATATTTGAAAAAATGATTTCTGGAATGTATCTGGGAGAACTTCTTCGTAGAGTTTTATTAAGGATGGCTGAAGAAGCTGCCCTTTTCGGTGACACGGTTCCCCCTAAACTTAAAACTCAATTCATTTTAAGGTATGGATTTTTGTATTATATTAAATATTAATATTGTTAATTGGAAATTAAGTGTAGGGTGTTTACCAACCCCTGACCTCTAAATAACTGATCTATATAACAAATCACAAATTTGCTTTGATATATTAGTTTATTTACTCTTCTAATGTAGGATTTTTCTTTGCATGAATTAAAAACGTATTCTTTTGTACCTTTTTATTAACATTTAATTTTTAAAAGTTGGCTTTCTGTAGCGATTGGGTAATTTTGTATCCGGTAAATTTTACATTTTTATACATAATTTAACTTTAAATATATAAATCTAACATTTATATATTTTACATTTATATAAATCTAACATAAATTTAAATACAAAAATTTTACATTTTTATACATAATTTAAATATATAAATCTAACATTTATGAGCAAATGTCAAAAGATAGCAATATACTTTTGGCTGTGGTTGTTTTGGTATTATAGTTTTTAAGGCCACTTTGGTAATTACAAGTTTTTATGTTGGCCTTGTTTGGTAATAGACGTTTTTTTTGTCCCCATCTGGTAATAAAAAGATGTTTTTTCGGCCCTATGTGGTTATTGTTTTTTTGGTTTTTTTTCGGCCCTTTTATTATCATATAAAATTAAAAAAATTTGTTAATATTTATATATATTATGAAAATTTCCTAACGATATACGGAGCTGAATCTTAATATCTTTGTGGTGTAATTTGCAGAACACCTGAAATGTCTGCAATGCATCATGACACGTCACCTGATCTTAAGGTGGTAGGGGCCAAACTGAAAGACGTATTTGAGGTAAAATGGTTGCATTTACAACTAATTTACTTATAATTATGATATTGGGATTCGGATTATGAATGAATATTATTAGTAACCATAATTAAGGTATTATTAGCTTGTTCTCCAAGTTTAGTTAGGGGTGTGCATGGGCCGGGTTTGGTCGGATTTTACCTAAACCCGAACCCAAACCGAAAAATCGGTTCTTGAAACCATAGAACCCGTTCAATTTGGTTTTTCAGACGGTTCGTTTTATTTATTCGAGTTGGGGTTTATTTCAGTACTTTTGGACATCACAAAATGGGTAAAATACAATTCGAACCTATTCTTTTATAGCCCAATAATTTAAAAAATTATACAGTAACTAAATAAATACATATTTAAAAAAATCTATCAAACTTGACATAATTTAAAGTTTCAAGTTTTTTTCAAATCCCATACGAATGCTTAAAAACAATTGGAAAAAAAAAGATTCATATTGACAAAAAAGTATTGAAATTTTTTAATATGGCAAACGGTTCGAATTGGGTCCAAATGGTCCGGTTCCTACATAAAACCCGAACCAAACCAAACCAAACCAAACCAAAATTTTGATTTCTCAAAAATTAAAACCCAAACTGTCGGTTTTTACTTTTTAGCATTGGTTTGCTTTTTTTGGTTCGGTTTCTACTCACCCTTAAGTTTAGTCAAGCCTATATATATATAGCTCTATTGTAACCACATTAATCAACCTTTAATTCTTTCAATCTACGTTTTTAGGTTTTACTAAAATACCAGATAAAATATTTCAGATAGCAAATACACCCCTCTCAACAAGAAAAATTGTAGTCGAAATATGCAACATCTTGGCGACACGTGGGGCCCGGCTAGCCGCGGCGGGACTCCTAGGAATTCTCAAAAAAATCGGCAGAGACGACGTCAAAGACGGCGGTGAGATCCCAGAAACCATCATCGCAATGGACGGTGGTCTATACGAACACTACACAGAATACCGACATTGTCTCGAAAACACGTTACAAATATTAGTTGGTGATAAGCTTGCAAAACACGTGAAACTTGTACACTCGAACGATGGTTCGGGAATCGGTGCCGCCCTTCTTGCCGCCTCTCATTCACAATATCTCTAGGGTTTTATGAGGTTACTCTGGTTGCTGCTGCTGGTGGTATAGTGGTTGGAAATTTCCATCATATTATTTTTTAGTTTAGGTGATATTTGATTTTTGAAAAGAAAAAAAAAATATTTGGTTTAATTTATGTTGTTGAAGATGGACTCGTTTAGGATCTTGAAGTGGCATTGTTTTTGCTACAAGTTTTTTGATTATTTGGTTTTGGAGATCATTAATGGTTAATAAAAAATTTGGAAGTTTGAAATATATTGTTTATGGTAATTCATCTTCATGTGTATTGTATTTGGTGACATTTGTTTGTGAGTTTACAAACTTTCTGAGCTCGGCGTCGTAAAAATTCAAGTTGACTGAAGATCGAATTTAGCTCGTTTAAACTTTTGAGTTGTCGAGTTGGTCGATGCCGTCTAAAAGTATTAAGTTCTTTAAATATCTTCAGCTCCTTCTGAAGCGAAGCGAAGAAAGGATGAAAGCTAATAATAACTTTTTTTTCATAAGTTACTTGTTTGCAGTTCTAAAAGACTAATAGTATATATAAGAGAGCTGATCATATAAACTTTGTTAAGAAGATAATGAATAAAGTTTAAAGTTTAGCTAAAAATATGAGTCTAGGGTTTATAAGTAAACTCAAACTTCAAATTGTTTATCACAAAAATTTTATTTATTTTAGCAGTTTATTATATTTATGCTCTAAGGATATATATTAAAGTAGGGGTGAACATGGAACGGTACCATACATATTTTCTTCATACCGTGTATCGTACCAACTATACTTTGTACACTAATCTAGCTACCAGTACCGTACCAACTATACTTGGTACCAATTTGTTTGGCTACCAAAAATCATAGTTAGTACGAATTGGTAATGGTATATACCAAGATCCCAAACTTATTTGGAATTATTAGTAAAAACAAGACATTTTTCTATACTATTATATTTGGAAATGGTATACGTTAAATATTTTATAAACACTATCTACGATAAATTACAAATTACTCGTATATAGCATTCTTGTCATAATACACTGGCTTGTAGCAATCTCGATTGCTTCACGCACTTAATTATTAACATTATATATAAACACAATAACAAAAATGTAATATACTGAATGGCTAGGCTAAGAATTTGTAACTTGAATATTTTCATGTTGATATCATAACTTTTATAAAAAAATAATACATACGTAGTTTACCTTTCTCGAATTCTTCTAAATAATATATATAAGTATATAAATTATTGGTTGGTACAATACTACCATGATATTTAAAATTTTATACCATTACCGTACCATGACTACTTGATTGGTATGGTAGTATGTGTTGGGTTTTTTATGCATCTAGCCACAATTTACATGAGGCGGAAAACTCAAGTAAGTTAATTAGAACATTGACCCGATTAAAACGTTTGGACCGTTAGGTTTACAATTCTAACGCAACTAGATATTTAATAACTAATTAAATATAAATTCAAAACTTACATTGTTATGGTTTGGCGAAGGAGGCAAACCCCTTGATCTAGTACGAGCCAGATTACCACAGCACTAGGATTCAAGAAAGAATCCCTCTATTGGGTCACACCCAAGGTTGATCTAGAACAGGACGATGTACCATAGTGTAGTACAAAGCACTTTGAGAAAACGAGCACCAAAACCCGAACCCGAAAACCCTTTCGGTTCGACCGGTATGGCGGAGCAGCGGCCGTCCGGCGGCGGTCGCACGGCGGCGGCGGTTCGACCGTGGTGGTGTTCGGCCGAGTGCTTTGGGAGAGGCAAGGGGATCAAGTGATTAGTTATTAGGTTAAACCCCCTTAACCCTAATATATATACTTGCCAAAACCCAATTATGGTAATACTATAATTGTTCCAAAACCCACTTTAATTAACTATTAATTAAGCCCACAAGTATTAACTAAACCATTAATTAATACTTGGCCCGATACCATAATCTAGTTAATTACCCATCAACTAGATTAGCCCGTCTAGCCCGTTAGTCCGTTTAATCAAACTATTAATTAAACACTACGTTTTTCTCGTGTTCGTTGATTCCTCGAGGGCAACCCGAATAGGACTCTAAAATACCCGAACCGGAATACGGTTTATTTGATGTGTTGGACACCAATTCCAACAGTATGGTACTACTAACCAAACATGTTGGCTACCAACTATTCTTGTTATGATTGGTAGCATGTTGATTAGTTTTTTTTCGGTACAAATTTGACACCCCTATATTAACGAACATTTTATAATAAACTTAAAGTTTCTTAAAAACTTATAAATAGATATCAACTTACCCTCTGTTTTTATAATATTAATAATATATAAGTTACTAATAAACTTTAAAATTGAAATGGACGAAAAGGAAATCTTGATGGGTCGACCGTTTTGATATGCTTAAAAGTTGGTCCTTTGTTATACAGTTGTTATCTACAGACAAGAATCATATGTTATAAAAGAAAATATTTATTATATTGTGTAATTAAATACTATATGAATGATAGAACACTTGCAAATTATTTAATCTCCATAAATAAATCATCAATTCATACAATTTAATCTTTACTACAAATTTCAAATGAATAACACTTTAAGATAAGTCACTATGAAATCTAATTCCTATCGTCCTCGCATGAGCATCATGCTTGGCACGACTCAGTGCTTTAGTGAAAGGATCAGCCGGGTTGTTTTCCGACGATACTCTAGTCACTATGATGTCACCTTCCTCAACACTCTTTCTCACATAGTGATACTTTCTGAGTATATGCCTGGTTCGACTATGATCTTTGGATTCTTTAGTCAAAGCGACTGCACCTTCATTGTCACAAAAGATTTTCAATGGGTCCTTGATGCTTGTCACGACACCAAGATCACCAATGAAATTCTTTAACCATGTGGCCTCTTTTGCTGCCTCACTGGCAGCAATATACTCAAATTCACATGTAGAATCAGCGACTGCCTTCTGCTTGGAACTCTTCCAAGTGACAGCTCCTCCATTTAACAAGAACACCCACCCCGATTGTGAGCACGAGTCATCTCTATCCGTTTGGAAACTCGCGTCACAATAACCTTCCACAACAAGTTCGTCTTTCCCACCATACACTAAGAACATATCTTTTGTTCTCCTTAGGTACTTGAGAATCGTTTTCACCGCAGTTCAATGATCATTGACAGGGTTGTCCTGGAACCGACTCACCATGCTCAAAGCATATGAGACATCCGGACGAGTACATATCATGGCATACATAATCGATCCAATCGCCGAGGCGTAGGGGACTCGACTCATCTTCTCCAGTTCTTGCTCGGTACTGGGACATTGACTCTTAGACAATGTTATGCCATGATTCATGGGTAGATACCCTTTCTTGGAATCAACCATACTAAAACGCTTTAGTATTTTATCCAAGTATGTACTCTAGCTCAATCCTATTAGACGTATTTCTCTATCTCTGTATATCTTTATACCGAGTATGTACGCTGCATCTCCTAGGTCCTTCATTGCGAAACATTTTCCCAACCAAGACTTCACATCTTGCAGTGTAGGAATATGATTTCCAGTAAGGAGTATGTCATCCACATACAATACTAGAAAGACTACAACGCTCCCACTAGCTTTAATGTAAACGCAGGACTCATCTTCACTTCTAGAGAAACCAAACTCCTTGACTTTCTCATGGAAGCAAAGATTCCAGCTACGAGAGGCTTGTTTCAATCCATAGATTGATTTCTCAAGCTTGCACACTCTATCAGGATATTTCTTATTGATAAAACCTTCTGGCTGTGCCATATAGACATCCTCAGTAAGTCTTCCGTTAAGGAATGCGGTTTTAACATCCATCTGCCAAATTTCATAGTCATGAAATGCAGCTATGGCAAGCAATATTCTGATAGACTTTATCTTGGCTATTGGTGAAAAGGTTTCATCATAATCAATCCCTGAGTTTGAGTATAGCCTTTTGCAACCAACCTAGCCTTATAGGTGTGCACATTCCCATCCATGTCAATCTTCTTCTTGAAGATCCACTTACACCCAACGGTTTTAATGTCAGGAGAAGTCTCAATCAAGTTCCATACTTGATTGTCATACATGGACTGAATCTCACCCTCCATAGCCACTTTCCACTATTCGGCCTCAGGGCCTTCCATAGCTTCCTTATAACTCGATGGCTCATCGTCATCAACCGGTAAACTGTTACCAGTAGATGCATCACCTTCAGCAGTATGGTAATCATAATAATCACCAAAATGCTCAGGAGGGCGAACAGTTCTAGAGGATCTACGTGGAACGGTAGGAGTTACATTATTTTCTTCAACATGAATCTCATCCTTTGGTTGAGTGCTAGTGTCAACTATAGGTTCCACTACATCTTCAATGGTTGACTCTTGACACTCTTCAAGATCAATTTTGCTCCCACTGTCTTCTTTGGATAATAGCTCTCTCTCAAGGAAGGAATCCTCTTCGAGATACGAACACTTTGTTCTTTTTCGGATTATAAAACCGATATCCAAAAGACTGTTGTGGGTAGCCAATGAAGTAACACTTCTCTGATTTGTTATCTAGCTTGTCGTGAGATTCATGTCTTACATAAACTTCACAACCCCAGATTTTCAAATGTTTGAGGGAGGGAGGATTCCCTGTCCACATTCCAGAGGGAATTTTGGCAACCTTCTTAGTTGGTACAAGGTTCACGATATGTGCTGCAGTTTCTAAGGCATATCCCCAGAAACTCACTAGAAGTGTTGATCGACTCATCATTGGTCGCACCATGTCTAACAAGGTTCGATTTCTCCTTTCCGACACTCCATTGAGTTGTGGAGTTCGTGGAGGAGAGAGTTGAGATACTATTCCACAACTCTTTAGATAGTCGATAAACTCTTGACTAAGATACTCTCCACGCCTGTCAGAGCGGAGCATCTTAATCTTCTTGCCCAGTTGATTCTCTACTTCTTTATGATATTCTTTGAACGTTTCAAAAGTATCAGACTTATGTTTAATCAAATAAAAATAGCCATATCTACTGAAATCATTGGTAAATGTGACGAAGTATCGTTCACCATGTCTAGTGTTAGATTTGAACGGTCCACACACATCAGTATGTATGAGGTCCAACAAATCTTTGCCTCTTTCACACGACCCTGTGAATGGCGCCTTTGTAATCTTGCCAAGTAAACAAGACTCACACACATCATCTGATTTTAAGTCAAATGATTCTAACACTCCATCCTTTTAGAGTTTAGCTATGTGTTTCTTGTTTATATGTACTAAGCGACAATGCCATAGACATGACCTATCCAATACACCTTTGGATGAATCAACATTCAATATTAGATTTCTATTGTTTACGCAACCAACATTTTCATATATACCATTACAAGGAATAGCTTTAAAGTAAAACACATCATTTTTATAAACCAAAATAGAACCATTCTCATTATCAAAAACAAAGTTAAAACCATCCTTAAACAATGCGTAAAATGAAATAATGTTGCGTGCCATACATGGCGAAAAACAAACATCTAATAAAAGTAAAGAACATCCACTGCTAAGCATGAGCTCATAATCTCCTATCTTGGTGACAGCAGCCGAGACTCTGTTTCCCATGATCAGATTAAGTTCTCCATGCTTCAACTTCCTACAATTCTTAAGTCCCTGCATATCAGTGCAAATGTGAGTACCACACCCTGTATCTAGAACCCATGAATTAGACATAGAAGTATTGTGGAGTTCAATCATAAACGTACCAGAGGTGCCAGACTTTTGGACCTTATGATTCTTTAAATCATCCAGGTACTTTGGGCAGCTTCTTTTCCAGTGACCCTTTCCTTGGCAGTAGTAGCAAACAGCCTCTTTCGGATCTTTAGTGGGTGCTATGTCAGAATCAGCCTTCCTCTTCTGGCCATGTTTGGCATGACCCACTTTGGCCCTACCTTTGCCACTAGGAGGAGGACGGCGTTTCTTCTTGACGCCCTCAGAACGAATGGCCAAGACATGAGCAGTAGGAGATGGACCTTTAGCCTTCATAAGACTAGCCTCAGTAGTTTTTAACATACCGTGCAGTTCCATGAGTGTCTTATCCATATCACCCATATTATAGTGAACTATAAACTGTGAGTAGGATGCCGGAAGCGAGTTCAAAACCATATCAGTGGTCAACTCCTTCGGCAAAAGGACACCCAAATTCTCAAGCCTGTCTATGTAACCCTTCATCTTTTGGATGTGGCTACACACAGATTGTCCTTCTTGAAGTTTGCATGCCATTAGAGCACTTACCACATCGAAACGTTCTTGCTTGGCTCGGTTTTGGAATATTTCCTTGAGCTGTTGGTTGATCTCATAAGCACTCATCTTCTCAAAATTCTTTTGGAGTTCAGAAGACATAGAGGCCAACATCAGGCAAGCAACCTTTTCCGATTCAGTGTGATGAAGATTGTGGGCAGCTATGTCCAAATCACTCGAGTCATCAGTAAGTTCAGCAATCTCGTTGTCGAGGACATACTCCTTGCCCTCGTACCTTAATGTGATTCTAAGCGTACGAACTCAATCTATGTAGTTGGGTCCAGTGAGCTTTTCACGATTCAAGGTTGAGATTAGAGCAAAGTTTTGCGGTCCTTGTGGAAGTGGAGGTGGAGGAGGAAGTGGGACATTGTTGTTGTTGTTATTGTTGTTGGTAGACATCTACAAAAGAAACAATTTCTTTGTTAGTGTATTCATTAATAATCCTTATGATAATTTTCTCAATCTTTATCCATAAGGCTAGGATACAACCACTAGTTATTTGATGTGAAGAGGTATGCCGTATTTCACACCGAATAATTTCGTGTAGTAGGCAAACTATTGTCAATTTCAATCTCATGAAATTCCTAGTTCTTTGAGATTCATTCTCTTTCTAATCTATATGACAGGGATGTCGTGGATCATATATTAGAAGGTGAAACAACCATCAGACACCCACGTAGATTCCCGGCTCAAGTTCGCTTGGGTATCGCGAGAATCATTCCACTCACAAAATAATCTCATAATTAACGTACCGGTTAACCACACGAGTTTTATTAATCAGATTATAATGTGGGCGCGTGTCATCTTGTGGAGAGTACACGATGTTCACATTTATATTAAACGGGAAAGATTTGTTTAATTTTATGATTATACTTTTAATCTTCACATCATCCTATTATGTCTGTTCGGTAGCTCCATTCTAAGACAAGGGAAGCGGCGGGGAAGGTCAGCGCAAGGCCTGTTAAAAACGCGACCCCGCTCGAGATCATATCTCTCCTTTTCATCCTTTATATGCCTTAGACTATGGGTGAGCCTACTAATGACATAAGTGACAATGTATTTAACTTTAGTTATAATATATATAAACTATTATATAATTATATTCTATGATAATTAAAATCTTTTAATTTCATGTACTAAAGTTTATATAGTATAATTAATTTTATAAACGTGCGAGGACGCGACGTTTTAATTACTATTATAACTATATCTTATATAATATTTAATAAACTTTTATTACATAATATTATATATATAAGGGAGGAATATCAAATCATATCTGATATATATAGGAATTTCGGAATTAATATATATATATATATATATATATATATATATATATATATATATATATATATATATATATATATATATATATATATATATATATATATATATATATATATATATATATATATAGGGTCGAGTTATATTGAGAACCCTGATTTCAAAAAGAACTCTGAGAACTCTTATTAACTAATCACAATTTAGTAAATTAATTTTGATTAATTTAATTAATATTAATTATTCAGGGGCATTTACGACATTTTACAAATAAAAAATTGATTCCTATTTAGAAAATTTCCTAAAATTTAGGAATTATTTTCGAATTTTTTTTTTTGTTATTTTGTCATTTTTGTCTAGCCAGTTGTGCATATATGTTTTTGTGGTAATTTGTTTTTAATGTACGTTATGCATATATGTCAAGACGCTTGTACATATATGTTATTTTCCAGCAATTAATGTTATTTTTTTGGTAATTAGTGTAGATCAGTATTATAAACTAGTTGAGTATATGTGTTCATATGTGTTTGTGAGAACATGGATATAGCAGTCCCTAAAGTCAAAACGGGTTTACCGATAACATATATGTAACAGAAAAACATCAATGTATAAAAGTCGCACGAATAACATGTAAACATACAACAATAACAGAACACATGTGTAAAGAAAAAAAGATTGAATAACACATATGTCCCAAAGCTAACGACATCTTCTAGCTTTCCTTTATCCAGACCTGTATTTGATTAATCCAGAAGTTAAAGTCCATTAATAATTTACTGGAAAAAAAAATCATAAAAGCTCAAGATATTAAATAATATAAAAATTGAATATCTAAATATGATGATATCATCTTTGAAATGTTGAAAAAACCTCCCATCTACTGAAATATTATTCAATGAATTAAAATTACGCATTGCCAAAGTGAAATAAATGTTTAACAACAATCAGTTACTTCATCCCTAAAAATCACGCACTAAAATCTTACCTCTTGATTTTGATTTATCTGAATTGTGGGTCTCTATTGAAATTGAAAGAATGTAATTCAATTTTTTTTATGTAGATCTAAAAAATAATAAACTCCTTCAAAACCTGCAAAAGAGATCTGTCAAAATATAGTTGGTTTTCAGGTGACCCAGCGACGTCGCACAAACAAGCGGCAGTTGTAGTGCCCCTTCCCGTTTCTCCGGTGGAATAAAAGCAGTTGACGACCCATCGACGATTGCTTGCGATCGACGAACAACCAATACATTCAAATAAGTGAGTAAATAACAATTAAAGAGCATAAAGATACAAATCTGAACTTCATCAGGTCGGAACCCTTCACATAAACAGCAGGCGATCGACGGACGATTGCTTGAACCAGATCGAAGGAACCCTTCACATAAACAGCCGATGTAAAATTTTCCGATTCATTCTCGCCGCAACCCTTCACATATTAGGTGCAAATTGGAGAATGATTTCTTAAATTGGAGACGGTTGCATTTTTTTCAAGGAGGAGATTCTATTTTCAAGGGAGAGATGCGATTTTCAAGGGACATAGGGGCGGTTTCATTTTTTTATTTAATTTTCTTTTCCATTTTTTCAGTAAAATACCGAATATGCCCTTTTTAAATTAAAACTTAATAAAAATATGTTCCCTTTATTTACGAAAATGCCATAACTGATCTTAACCGTTAATATTACAATCTAGTGGTCCTGATTGAAATTGAATAGTTCTCAGAGTTTTTTTTAAAATCAAGGTTCTCAATATAACTTTTGACTATATATATATATATATATATATATATATATATATATATATATATATATATATATATATATATATATATATATATATATATATATATATATAAGTGAGATCGAGTGAGGACTCTTTTTCCGGTAAGGACTGCGAGGACAAATCTCAGTCGTTAATCTCAAAAATATGTGGTTCAGATTATCTTATATTTTTAGAAAATTCGTAATGGCATTTTTTGTAATTATAATGGACTTTTTTCTAATTTCCCCTAAAGGTCAAATGTTTTGGGGTCTAAATTGTCATTTAAAATTGGAATTTGCATGCATAGAAAATCTCACGCTCTGGCACTCTCCCCTCCCTCACTCTCCCCCACTCTCCGACACGTGTCGCAATTTGATTGGCTAGAAAATATTTTTTTCCACCCACTTGTGTTTTTTGCCTATAACTTTTTATTTTCTTTGAAAAAAAATCTAAAGAAACCAAAGTTATTAAAATTAAATTCTCTACAAAATGAGCATAGTCATGAAAATTTATTTTTTTTTAATTTTTTAAAATTTGAATCATTTTGTTATTTATGGATCATTTTGTTATTTATTGATCATTTTGTTAATTTTGGATCATTTTGTTATTTTTTGGATCATTGTCATCCTTTTGGTACATTTTGTTATTTTTTTTATCATTATTAATCTTGCGTAAACATAATTTTGCATAAATAATTAGTCAAAATATATCATATATAATTTTGGATCATTTTGTTAATTTAAGATCATTTTATAATTTTACACGATTGTTAATTTTTGGATCATTTTGTTATTTATGGATCATTTTGTTATTTATGGATCATTTTTTTTTCAAATTTTCATTACTATACTCATTTTGTAGAAAATTTAATTCTAAAATTATTGGTATTTTTAGATTTTTTATTTTACAAATAAAATAAAAAGTTATGGGCGAAAAACGAAGTGCGAGGGAAAAAACACACATCCAATTATAGGAGGACAAGTGGCAAAAGGAGGAAATGGGGGTTTCGAAAATGACATTTATGCCATTTTTAAGATGAGTGGACGAAAATTGTCCTCGCAATCCTCACCGGGTTTTGAGTCCTCACCAGATCCGGACCCTATATATATAGGGTCCGGATCTGGTGAGGACTCAAAACCCGGTGAGGATTGCGAGGACAATTTTCGTCCACTCATCTTAAAAATGGCATAAATGTCATTTTCGAAACCCTCATTTCCTCATTTTGCCACTTGTCCTCCTATAATTGGATGTGGGTTTTTTCCACCCGCTTCGTTTTTTCGACCATAACTTTTTTTTATTTGTTAAATAAAAAATCTAAAAATGCCAAAAATTTTAAAATTAAATTTTCTACAAAATGAGTATAGTCATGAAAATTTGAAAAAAAAATGATCCAAAATTGACAATGATCCGTAAATAACAAAATGATTCAAAAATTAACAATCGTACAAAGTAAATAAAATGATCCTGAATGAACAAAATGATCCAAAATTAAATATGATATATTAATTGACTAATTATTTATGCAAAATTATGTTTATGCAAGATTAAGAATGATCCAAAAATAACAAAATGATTCAAAACTTTGACAATGATCCAAATTTAACAAAATGATCCAATATTTTATCCGGATTTTTTTTTTCAAATTTTGTAGAAAATTTAATTATAAGAACTTTGGCATTTTTAGTTTTTTTTTTACAAATAAAAAAAAAGTTATGGCCGAATTACGAACTTGGGGGTAAAAATAAAACCCACCAAATCAGAAATTGACATGTGGTGAGGAGAGAGAGTATGTGTGCGGAAATTGTAACATCCTAAAACCGGCCTAGTTGTTTTAGGTAGATATTGATATTTGGAAAAGTATCTATTTGACACTAAATTGAATAAATTGACTAAATGTTAAATTGATTGTTTGACCTTTTGTCCTTTTGTGATATTTTAATCAAGGGATTAAAATATCCGTTTTCTGAAATGATTAAAGTATTATATGATTTTTATATTTTTGGATTCTCCTTTCAATATCGTCTCCGAATATATTTTCGTGACTAAAAATAGAGTTCGTTTGATATTTTAAATAAATTAACTATGAAAGGGACTTTTGTGTTGTATTTGTTAAAAAAAAAAAAAAAAAAAGAAGCATGTGGGCCCCTCCCCCCAAATGTGACGGATTGGGGGTGGATAAGATGGGAGCTTATCCATATTTCTTTCCATCATTTTTCATATTTCCTTTTAAGTTTCTTTAAATCAAAAAACTCCATAACTCTTCCAAGTTCTTGCCAATTCTTGAAGATTCATAGCTTGTTCCTTGCGCAACATTAAATCTAATCTCGTTTTTGGATAGCTCTTGAGGTAAGCTTTAATCTATGGGTGTTTATTTTCGATTCCATGATAGTTGGTAAATTAGGGTTTATGTGTTCTTGAGTTTTGGTTAGTGATTATTGTGTTAGATGTTATATTAAGTGTTTATGCAAAGTTTGACATGAATTGTTGCATGAGTACAAGTAATCTAGCACAAGGTACAACCATTTTAGCAAAGTGTGCAAGTTGGTGTGTGTATGTAAAAGTAGGTTATATGGGTTTTGACAAACCTTGGATTTCTTGTTGTTTAAATGCTTGGAATTGTTCCTTAGGTTGAGAAATCAAGTATTGAATGTTTTGATGGATTATGACTTGATTTGGATGAGATTGTAGTTAAAACAATTGTTTTAGTTTATGTAGAAATTATGGACCAATTATTGTGATAAATGACTAGTTGGTGGAAACATGGCATTGATGTGTTTTTGTGGGTTTTGTTGCTTGGATATGTTAACATGATAGATTGGATATGTTAGTTATGAATTATGTTAAGATTGGTGAGATTGTTGAAATGCTAACTAGTGTTTGGATGTTTTTGGTTAAAATGGTTAACTAGTAATTTGGAAGTGAAATACATGGATTGTTGGTGACTTTGAACTTGATGAATTGTTACATAATTATGACTTGCTAAGTTATAGGGTTTTTGTGCTAATTGATGGAAATTGGAAGTGTTATAGTCATGTTCGGGTTTTTGACCCGTTCGGGCGATTAAGTGGTGGAATGACTCAATTGTTGAATTGTGTATGTATAAGTGGTCTTAATATGATTATGTGTTAGAAATAGTATTTATAACACTTGGTGGAAAGTGAGCTTGAGTTTGAGAGGTAAGCTTGAGAGGTAAGCTTGAGAAGTGAGCTTGAGCTTGAGAGGTAAGCTTGAGAGGTAAGCTTGAGAAGTGAGCTTGAGCTTGAGAGGTAAGCTTGAGAAGTGAGCTTGAGTTTGAGAGGTAAGCTTGAGAAGTGAGCTTGAGAAGTGAGCTTGAGCTTGAGAGGTAAGCTTGAGAGGTAAGCTTGAGAAGTGAGCTTGAGCTTGAGAGGTGAGCTTGAGAAGTGGGCTTGAGAAGTTAGCTTTAGAACTCAACTCGACAACTTAGTTTGACTTGTTGGATATGTATGATATGGTCATGAAATGTTTATATGATATTGCAAGTGTTTAGTTATTCATGTGGTGCAAGTGTTAGTGTTAAATGTATATTTAACATTGTTTATAATTTGGTGGAATTATATACTAATTCGGTATTCCTTTGGTGTACAAGAATCGGGATCGGGACTCAGAAACATTAGACCTCTGAGTTCGGCAAGTGGAAGGTTTCGGTGAGTGGATTTAACCTCCAACTTGTGTTCGGTTTCAATTGGTTTGGTATATGCATACTTGGTGAAATTGCAGGAAATGTGCCAGCTTCGAGAAGTTCGCGACGCGAACTAGAGTTCGCGAAACGCGAACTCGAGACATGAAATTCTGGGTTTAATCGTGAACAACTTCACGATAGATTCCCGAACGCGAACCGAAGTTCACGACGCGAACTCAAGTTCGCGACGTGAACTTGCCGGTGATACTTTTGATGCAGTTCTTTCGTATCTTGCTTGCTAGTTTAGTACCTATTTGCTAGAGTTGAGTCAAATAGGTTATGTGCACAATGTGAAGTGACTTTGCTTGATTGGTAGCAACTACTCGGTAAGTGGGCAACCGGGTTTCGAGAAGTCAGTGCGCTGGGCATCGGGTATCGACTAATAGGGTATCCGACCTTACCTGTATTTGTTGCATGGTTAAGGGGAGGGAGTTGCCCGGGTGTTGGATACGAAACGCTATCGGTTACCGTGGTTTTGGCCGACCATGGTTTAAGGCTCCCGCAGGACCCCAATCTTCTTGAACAAACAGTGATACGTGATTATGTGGCTTTTAGATCGTAGAGATGTCTATGCTAGCTTGTTGGGCTTTACAGAATTTGTAGATTATATTCATTCACTTAGCTTTGTGCTAATCCCTCTCTCGTTGAATCTTTTCAGGTTTATCGGTGCTTTGGACGGAATGAGTGACCAAGCTCAATTGGTTATGTTTTGTAAATCGAGCCATGTCGTTAAGTGACACCGTTTAAATATTAATGTTTTGGAGTTTATTTTGGGACATTTGGTTTGTAAACCTAAACCTAAACTTATTATTATCTTTATGCTTCCGCACACCTTTAAAAAAAAACGTTCTCTAAATTTTGCGGTGTTACAGAAATGACCATTTTAACCTTACAAATTTTCTTTTTACCCCCCCACTATTTTTTAAACTTAACACAAAACCTCCTAACCTTCTTACATTGTTACTTTTCTTCACATTAGATCTTAGTCATTAATTTTCTTTGATCTAAGGCCCAGATTTGTCCTCGCAGTCCTCACCGGAAAATGAGTCCTCACTCGATCCCACTTCTATATCTTTATATATATATTAAACAAAGGTTTTTTTGAATCCTTGACACATGTACTATTCCATGTCATAATACCACGTAGGTTTTGTACCACGTCATTCGCCATGTATGCATACCACTTTAAAACCAAAATTTAATAGTTAGATGCTTAAATAAACGGTCAATCCCAATAAATTCAATTAGATGATTTAATTAATGTTATACGTTACTAATTTCAATTGATAATTCCATTAATTTATTGTTACGTTACTAAACATCTAATTAAATACGTGTATCAAGCTTGGTGAATCGTTGGGTTTTCAATTCAGTGTGCGTTATTGTGTGCTAGAAATCTAACAGAGTTCTTATATAATTGTTTTCCGTTTGCGATATCAATAGACGATGAAAGGTAGCTCTTATCTAATTTGTTTTTCGTTAAATTTAGCTTGAGGTCTTGATCATTTTTACTGAATTTATTTTATTTCTAAATTCTATACTCAAGAATCCAGTGTATTGGGAGTCTGGGACCATCATTTTTGTATGATACTTGCTGACATGAAAGTGAACATTTTCTAATGAACCAGTTGGGATGACTTGCATAATATGAAGTGGCCGGTCATGCACAAGATGTAAAAAAGGAAATACTTCATGATCATTTGTTAGATGCAATTCAATTACAAAAGATAGACAGTTTTAGTATCTTTACATTATTGTCTTGTAAATAATTAGGGGGTTTTTTATTTTTATTTTTATGGATGTAGGAGTATGTTTGGCAAATGGGAGAAATTGTAATAATTCATTGTTTTACCCTTCTCATTTTAAGTGTCTTTTCTTCCAAAGCACTGGGTTCCACCCCTATAAATTACACGATTTATAATTAGAGTGATGATCGACACACTCAAATTCAGTAGATCTATGGTGGGATTATCCTTTACATGTGGGAGTTACTAAAGCTGGTGAAGGTGAAGATGGACTTATGAAACCGACAATTGGAATGAGGACACTACTTCTATAAATATGTAACTATGAGCTATTTGTACGTGAAGCAAACACTCAACATGAAGTTGACTATAGTTATGGAAAGGGTATGTCTATTATTCTCTTTTATACGTGTCGAACCTCCTAAAACTTTTTAGACTTGCATTCTTAAAATTTTCACAGATGACTATAGTTAATGTGCCAAATGTGGTTTACAAATGTGTCAATTGTACATGTCAGATTGGATAATTCCTTAGCGATTGCTATAAAAAATCAATTATTCTATAAAATAACAAATAGCACAAAATTATGAAAATTTTTATAAGCCAACCGTAATTTATCATGGGTTCTAACCCGTGATAACATGCATGCTATTTATTCGAATTGGAGTTACTTCTCTATGTTTGCCTATGGTAGTTGTATTATATATGCATCCTGGTAACGTGTGCAACCTTTTAGCCATATGCTGACTAAAAAGTTATTTTGGGTATATATGATTGCACCATTAACCGGTTAATTTAATTCCTTAGCGATGGCTATAAAAAAATCAACTATTCTATAAAATAACAAATAGCACAAAATTATGAAATTTTTTATAAATCAACCATAATTTATCATGGGTTCTAACCCGTGATAACATGCATGCTATTTATTACAATTGGAGTTACTTCTCTATGTTTGCATATGGTAGTTGTATTATATATGCATCCTGATAACGGGTGCAACCTTTTTGCCATATGCGGACTAAAAAGTTATTTTGGGTATATATGATTGCACCATTAATCGGTTAATTTATTAACTAATAGTTTCTTTTTGTTGGATGGATGATGTTAAAGAAGTAAACTAAAAGTCAAGATATGAGTAGTGGAATAGATTTTTTTGCCTCATGAAATCAGGTAAGTTTATGTTCGATTTTTTTATGGATGAAAATTTCTTATGATTATATAACATAGTAGAAATGTCTATATGCAGGAATCATTACATCTTGTGCACACTTACAACCTATTGTACAACTTCACATCCATTCACATGTTTTGACCCACCAATTCAAATCTCCTTCTCCTACATTTCATGTCCTACGTCTTTAATTTCCGTTAATTGTGTGTTGGGAATTAAAACATGGGTTCAAGTGGTATTGGTGTATATGATGTTAGGTCATGAGTTCAAGTCCCAAATGAGTCAAAGTGGAGTAGATTAAGTGCCGTTAAAAAAACAAGGAATTAAAACATTTTGCAATTGATTTGATTTCAAATTTTTATAAGCCGCCCGTGATTTATCACGGGTTATAGGCTAATACATACATACATATATATATATATATATATATATATATATATATATATATATATTCTAAATTAAACTTTTAATTAATATATAATATATAATTAATTACTTTTAATATTTATGCCATTATTTTTATTATAAACGATTATAAGTAAATAAGATAAATAATAAAATATTCGAAAATCCAATCCCTTCTAAAATTTTTAAAATTCCCGAAAATAATTTAAATATATATATCCTATCCTATATATGAGGCCTAAATTTGAAGAAGATTTGACACTATGGCAATTCCAAGCATTTCTATTCGTCCATAATGCCACTTGGAATTCCCTGATTGGTCCACGTCATTTGCACTAATACAAACGAATCTGGTACGGCTTACGGTCTACATTCATATTCATATGCTCCATATACGGCAAACGAATCTGGTACGGCTTACGGTCTACATTCATATGCTCCATATACGGCTTCCTACATACAAGGAAACAAATAACTATTTAAAAGATCGTACATACAAATAACTATTTAAAAGATCCTACATACAAGGAAACAAATAAATATTTAAAAGATCAATCAGCGAAGGAAACAAATAACTATATGTAACATTTATATGTAACATTTCTTCATTTACCGTTTTTTGTACAAAATCATCATCACATCTATCGATTATTATGTCATTTAGAAGTATATAAAGTTTTTAGACATTTTTCTACATACTAAAATTTACAGCATACCCGCCCATCGGGCGGGTTTTGTAGCTAGTATATATATATATACCGAAAATAAATTTTCGGATATATATATATATATATCCATATTTAAAATATCTTTACTTTTTAAAATCATATCCTTTTAAATCTTATTAAAATTTCGGATATATCTAATATATCCCTAATTCAAACCTTTTAAATTTTATCCATATTTAAACCCTTTTAAATAATTTTCTAGATTTGCTAAATCATCTATTTATGGCAAATATATATTCTGAAAAATACATACCCATCAATATGATTTATTTTATTTAAATATTAATTTAAATATATTTATATAATCTTTTATATATTCCGAAAATATATAAATTTATATAAAATATTTAATTAAATCCCTTTTAAATAAAATCTAGATTTGATAAAATCTTTTGGTTTAAATTCTAGATAATTCCCAACTTTTGTAATTATCTTAATTAATTATTTAATAATAAAAACAAATTTAAATATTAAATAAATAATATCTGAATTTTCGGAAATAATTAAACAATTTTAATGTATTTTCAAATTTTTGAAATACCCTAAAAACAATTTTCGGTATTACCGAAAATCATAAAAACAATTTTATGGATTTCGAATTTAACGTCTAGCACAATTAGACTTGTAAACCAATGGCTCTCTGATACCACTGTTGGGTTTTCTATGCAACTAGCCACAATTTACATGAGGCGGAAAACTCAAATAACTTGATTAGAACATTGACCCGATTAAAACGTTTGGACCGTTAGGTTTACAATTCTAACGCAACTAGATATTTAATAACTAACTAAATATAAATTAAAAACTTACATTGTTATGGTTTGGCGAAGGAGGCAAACCCCTTGATCTAGTACGAGCCAGATTACCACAGCACTAGGATTCAAGAAAGAATCCCTCTATTGGTTCATACCCAAGGTTGATCACGAACAGGACGATGTACCACAGTGTAGTACAAAGCACCTTGAGAAAACGAGCACCAAAACCCGAACCCGAAAACCCTTTCGGTTCGACCAGTATGGCGGAGCAGCGACGGTCCGGCGGCGGTCGCACGGTGGTGGTGATCGGCCGAGTGCTTTGGGAGAGGCAAGGGGATCAAGTGATTAGTTATTAGGTTAAACCCCCTTAACCCTAATATATATACTTGCCAAAACCCAATTATGGTAATACTATAATTGTTCCAAAACCCACTTTAATTAACTATTAATTAAGCCCACAAGTATTAACTAAACCATTAATTAATACTTGGCCCGATACCATAATCTAGTTAATTACCCATCAACTAGATTAGCCCGTCTAGCCCGTTAGTCCGTTTAATCAAACTATTAATTAAACACTACGTTTTTCTCGTGTTCGTTGATTCCTCGAGGGCAACCCGAATAGGACTCTAAAATACCCGAACCGAAATACGGTTTATTTGATGTGTTGGACACCAATTCCAACAGTATGGTACTACCAACCAAACATGTTGGCTACCAACTATTCTTGGTATGAATGGTAGCATGTTGATTAGTTTTTTTTCGGTACAAATTTGACACCCCTATATTAACGAACATTTTATAATAAACTTAAAGTTTCTTAAAAACATATAAATAGATATCAACTTACCCTCTGTTTTTATAATATTAATAATATATAAGTTACTAATAAACTTTAAAATTGAAATGGACGAAAAGGAAATCTTGATGGGTCGACCTTTTTGATATGCTTAAAAATTGGTCCTTTGTTATATAGTTGTTATCTACAGACAAGAATCGTATGTTATAAAAGAAAATATTTATTATATTGTGTAATCAATAAAATTTTCTATATTCAGTATTTAACTATTTTTCACTGATGTAACTCTTAAACTACAAATGGATAATAATTTTGGAGCATACTATAAATAAATATATATAATAAAAATGGGATGGATGAAGTATTTTTTTAACAGCATTTTTTATTACTAAAGTACTGCAAAAATTATTTAAATGAAAAATAATCATGTACATAACAAATGAAAAATGTAAAAGAAAATAAAACATAATTTTGTCCAAAAAATATATCATTTTTATATCTAATGATATAAAATAATGAGCCAATTTAACTCAAACAAAGCCCTTCGTGCATTGCTTGTAGGGCACTGGACATGGTAATTTACACTTGTCTCCTGCTGCACGTGCCCACTTCAATAACTTCAACTTTTAACCTCAAATTCTTCTTATTAAATAATTCTATTTCATCCATACTTATAAAATAATTGGTACATATAATTTAATAATTTTTTAATTATATATTTGATTTGAATATTTATATAATTATATTGATCAAATCAATAAAAACATTTAATAATAAATTAAAATAACAAAAATATTAATATACTCAAGAGTATATATTTTATGTTAGTATCATTTTTTTCGTCCAAATACCTTCTTGAAGTATATTTGGTTGAGTGTTAAAGACTAAACAACCTTAATTTTTTATGTTTTAAGGGGTATTTCATTTTTAGACACATGGTCAAGACAAAAATTTTAGAGAGATTTTGGCGACAAAATAAAAGAAGTTAAGTTGGTGACCTTGTTTTTCGACATTTCAATTTTCCAGACATTTCACAACTTTTCATATTTGCATTTTTTTTTCTTCAAGCTGAACTAACCATCGTCAAATTCCGTTAGCAGTTAAAGGTATCATCACAAGCCACCGGAAGAAACCCACACGCTTCATGTTGGATGATGCTTTTGTTTGTTCTGGTTGCACGTGGTAACAACTTTGGCTGCCGAATTTTTAGCATTCGAGTCAATATTTCATGGTTATTGGACTGGTATCGACTTAAGATGTAGTTCAACATAAAGAAGGTAGATCTATCGATGGTTTGTAGCTAGTGATATAAAGTGTTAGAAGATGTTTTTATTGGCTTGTTTTTATAGGTTTGAATCTCACTGTAAATAATATGATATAAATCTATGAGTAGATTAGAAGGTATGTGTTATGTTATTAAAAGGAAGAAGAAGGTAGATCTATAAATATAAAGAGAGAATTAGCGAATAATTGTCTATAATCATACTTATAATTTTAGTAATTTAGATTTTTTAGTATTTTGATTAAAAGAAAAAGGAATTCATTTCTGCACCACAACTTTTATTTTCTATACCACAAAGTATAAGTTTTACAGCTAACTGTAGAAGCATGTCATTCAATAATTGTGGTAGATGAATTAAAAGTCGTGGTAGAAAAATCACCGCTGTAAGGTCTCGTTGTCGGACTTTGACCTTTGATAGTCAACATCCGCTTCAACGAAAATAAAGATCCAAAAGTTACCGCCAAAAGGGTGATATGGTGGGTCCCGCACCAACTGTCTATTTTCTTCCTACTTCCTGCCCGTCCCCCATGCTTTTGCTGCTTTTAGTGCTTTTTCAGTTTTTTGGACTATTTCCCATTTTTTACCCAAAAATAATAATAATTTTATGTATTTATAAGTATCAAGAACGGATAAAGTTAAAAGCAGATATAATTAAAAACATTTTTAAGTTTTTTTTTGTTTTTTTTTTTTTTGAACGGCAAGTTAGTAAGTTAGTGGTTCGAGCCTAGATAGTGACATCCACAAGGGGCAGTATGCCTTCCCTCAAACCTTCCACCTTTTTGTCCACGACGGGACTTGAACCCATGACCAATATGGGCAACACCTTAAATCCACCTTGGATACCACTAGGCTACAAGCCTTGGGTAAAAAAAAAAAAAACATTTTTAAGTTAACTTATCTTTTTGTAAAGTATATATTTTTATTTTAAAGATGAGCAATATAGATGAAAGCTCATAGTTGAAGGAAATAGTGGAAAAAACGTAAAATTTATTGAAAAATGTCCGTATAGACAAAAATAATTGATAACATTAATAAATAAATAAATTATTCTGATTTCAAAAGGTTGATAAAATTTATCGAAAATATTACTTTAATTTGTTCGGACAATTTGACAATTTTGATGAATTTGTTTATGTATCATTTTAGTATACTGATAAAAAACACATATATCTTTCAGTTTATGCTCGAAACATTTAAAACTATTTTAAGACACATTAAAATATTCAAAAATTAATTATACTAATTAAACATAATTTTTATTTTATGTTGGTATCTTAAAGCATGTTTTAAAGACAACACACAACGGAACAAGTATCTTAGATAAGAGAATCAGAATCAGATTTTGTCATTCTAAATACTTCCTCCGATTCAAAATAAGTGATACACTTGGGGTTTCACGGTTTTTGAGGAAAAAGATTATTATGATGGTTAAAATTAGATTAATTGGATGGTTAGTGCGGAATGGGTCACACACCTTTTGAATAAAGTATGGTTAATGATGTTTAAAAGTAAAAAGTAAGGGTAAAGAGGTCATTTCACTTTGTTAAAGTAGATAGTTAGTGGGTGTGGGTCCCAATTTTTTTGCCAAATAAGGAAATTTTTCAAAGTGTATCACTTATTTTGAATCACCCCAAAAAGGAAAGTGTATCACTTATTTTGAATCGGAGGAAGTATATAATTTAAGTTATAGTTATAACTTTTAAGGGTTGTCATTTAGACATTTGGTAATGGCTTTATGGTAATAGCATCTAAAATGATCTCGTAGAGATCATGATCTCTTTTATAAGTAAACATTCATCAGATAATTAGAGGAACGTTATGTAGCGACCACTATTACGATTAGATTGTATACATCACGACCAAAACGTAAACCATATCGAGCACTTAATTTAACAAATTTCCAAAGTGAAAAGCTAACCCAACCCAGTTAAATCAACCAACATGTTTCATTTTATCGGATCTATTCAGTTTTAATTAAATCGTAAACCTTAACTATTAGACTCCTGCCAACGCCACGCCGGTTGGCCGCCGGTTGGCCACCGCCGGTTCCGGCGCCGTTGGCACGGACCGCCGGTTGGTCCGCCGGTTGGCCGCTAGTCGGCAAACGGACGAGGGAAGTGGCGATGGTTTTGAATTTTCCTTTTTTTTTCTTTTTTTTTTCAACGGTCATCTGACCGTTTATATATATATATATATATATATATATATATATATATATATATATATATATATATATATATATATATATATATATATATATATATATATATATATATATATTCCCTTTTAAATCCCTATAAATACCCCACTCTCATTCTAAAATTTTCACAAAAAAAAAATTCTCTCTTCTCCCACCTAACCATACTTACAAAATGTGTAATGCTTCTGATTCCTCTACCGAATATGATTCCGATTTGGAAGCTATTTTGACGTGTGCTAATTCTTACAATGCCGAAATGGAAGCAATTGTTAATGCTCTTTCATCTGATACAGAGGATGATGAAGAGATCGAGCCGATCCCCAGAGCGCCGAGAAGGTATGTGCCACGAGATCGTGAAGGTGCCGGTGAGCGTTTGTACGCAGACTACTTTGCTGAAAATCCCATGTTCCCGCTGGATTATTTTAGGCGACGTTTTCATATGGCCCGTTCGTTGTTCCTCCGTATATGTGACGGTATAACTTCTTACTCTGAGACTCCTTTACCTACGCATTTTTTGTATTTTCGTCAACGGGACGACATTACCGGAAGAGCGGGTTTTAATATTGTTCAAAAATGTACATCCGCTGTACGACAATTGGCCTATGGTTGTTCAGCCGATTTGTTTGATGAATATCTACACATGGGACAACAAACATCGTATGATTGTTTGGATAATTTTGTCAAATGTGTATTCCATTTATTTGGTGCTGAGTACTTAAGAAAACCCAACGCGCATGACGTCGAGCGCTTACATCAACGGCATGCTGAGGTGCATGGTTTTCCGGGTATGCTCGGCAGCATCGATTGCATGCACTGGCCTTGGAGGAATTGTCCAGTGGCATGGAAAGGCCAATACACACGAGGTGACCAGGGGGAGCCAACGATCATGCTAGAAGCGGTCGCGTCTTATGATTTATGGATTTGGCATGCTTACTTCGGCCCAGCTGGTTCGAGCAACGACATCAATGTCCTTAATGCATCAGACTTATTCAAGGACTTGCTGCAAGACAGAACTCCCACTATTCCTTTTGTCATTGTCGGGCAACAATTCACTAAAGGATACTATCTTGGTGACAGGATATATCCGAATGGGCAACCATTGTGAAGACATTTAAGTATCCGCTATCTGAACAACAAACTCGGTTTAAAAGGTATCAAGAAGGTATGATTGTGACTTGTGAGCACGGATTGGATGACCGAGTACCACGCCGAGATCATCTGTCGCCACAAGCGAAACCGTAACAAATCTCCAAGTGGAGTTGAATCGGAGAATCAACTCAATGTTAACCGCTGGGTGCAGCAACTGTGTTCGACTACGAGACCAAGAAGACGCCTTCAGCAAAGTATCGTGGTTTATTTTATGCTTGTTCTCGACATCCTTTTTCATCGACATATAAAAAATTCTTAGAGAGCGTTCCGATTTAATTTTAATTTTAATTTTAATTTTTTTTTATATTTTATTTTGAGCCTTATCGCCTTGCGTCGCTGGAAGACGAAAGATTGGTTGAGATGTTGCGAGAACCGGAGTTTATTCTGATCAAGCGGGTGAACCTAAAGAGTTTCCTTCTTACTTTTTTTAACCTCACCGTTCCCATTGAGTATGCGTGTGGGATGCGGACCTAAGTCTGAGATGCGAGATCGCTACCCTGAGTTTCTTCTGAGCCATGACTTCGGGGACGAAGTCTATTTTAAGTGGAGTTGAGTTGTAACGCCTTAAAAATTAATGTAATTTAATAATTACATTTTATTAAATAAATTAGGTGGTATTTATTTAATTGAGATTTATATGTGTTATGTGCTGTAATGTGTATTTAATTTGAGTAATTTAAATACGTAAGTGTTTCATTTAACGACAAGAGTGTCATTAAATTCGTGTTTAATTAATCACGAGGATTAATTGACAATGACTAGAGGATTATTAAATTATGGTGCTAATTGATTATTAGATTAATTATTGGTAGTTTAAACGTTTATTAATTTTCGAGGCCGGGACCCGTTAGCCTTGTTCGGTTAGCATGGTGACCGGCTAAACAGATTAAGGGCCGAGTTTATTTTATTCTATTGGAGTCTTTGTCCGGTTTGTGTAGAAGAAGAGGAAGGCCAAAAACTTATTAGGCCCAATTGCAATTAGAGCCTCAAACTCATTTCTTCTTTTATATAATACGTAGTAAACTAATTAGCCTAATACCCTACACCCTAATTGCCAACAAACTCTATCATCCTCACCATCCCATTCGGCAGCAGGAAGCTTCTCAATTTCGTCTTCATCTGCTCGTCGTGAGCAAGGCATCTCGAATTATTTACTTTTTCATTTTGGTGAGATTAACAAATTGTATTCACATGGGAGCAGCCACGAATTAATATGGAAGCAAGAAGGCAAGTAGGTCAATTATAAATGAAAGCCATATGCATATGAAACAAGGAAGCAAGTCACGAAAATTAAAGAAGCTAGAATTAATATGGAGTTCAATTACCGCCAATTGTATCATAGAAGCAAACACGACAAATCTTTGTTGTAATGATCGAGTGGAGTCCGGATTGGGCTGAGCAGCAGGTTGTAGTTCAGAACAATCAGAATCGAGGCAAGGGCTTGAGTGTGTGGCTAATCGGAGGAAGAACCCACAGAGTGTCGAGCAGCAATGGTGTCAAGCAGATTTGGTGGAACTCAAGTTCGAGCAGTTTCATGAGCATGAGGAGCCTCGAGAATTCCCGAGCCTTGAGTAATTCGGTATAACTATATTCCTATTAATTGATTTGTTGGTCCTTTGACTCCGCCACTATATTTTTAACCGTGTCCTTTGTAGATTTCCATGTGATCTAAATATGTCGGGATTTATATTTTGAATTATTATGGTTTTGTTAATCTGTGTTTCGGACAGCTTCTGTCGGGATTTTCGTGGCTGTTTTTGACCTACTTCGGGTCAGATTCTGGACCCCGCACCTTCTAGACTTTTGTAGATCGCTGTTTTACCTTTCCGTGACCGTCGATCGCTCGTTAATTGAGTTAACGGTTTGTGAGATACGACCCGTTTTGTAAAAGACTGCAGTGCTGAAATACTGCACGAAATTGCCTGTTGCAGGCCTGTTTCGAGACCCTTCGGGGCAGAACCGGGTCGAACTTTCTATATACAGTTTGTAGTGTCTTATGTATACTATATGCTGTGAAAATTTGGTGTCATTCGGTATACCGAGTTGAAAGTTATGGTCAACAGATTTTGCTTTACATTGTGTTTTGAGAATGTTGATTTTCGGGAAACTTTTATAATCTTAATCGGGCTTTTGAGAGTTTATTCATTTTGAGGAAACTGAATTTTGATGGTGTCGGGTTGGGTAAAAGCTTTTGGTTATAATTACACGTTTTATTAATCGAGAAACGGAAACCGAACCTTTAGGTTCTTGGTTTCCTTAAACCGGAAAAATTTCATAATAACCAAACGAGATTATTTTTAAATGTAGTTTCTGAGTTAAATCATTTTTCAATGCTGTTGGGTGTCTCGGAAATGAGCTGGTTGTTGTCGGGATTAAAAACAAGTTTTAATATAACAAGCTGAATTTTCTGGCAGATTCTGTTGTCTATGTTCGGGTCTGTTTTTATCATAGTTAAAATATGTTTCTGGATTTTTGGCCAAAGATAGTGCCTATTTTTCTGAGTCCTCTTTCCGTTGCCGCTAACGGCTTGTTAATCTGATTCACGGTTTAAAAATTATTGCTGTTTTAGTAAACCTTCGCTGGATAGTTTTCGGTTCAGCTATTCTGTCTCGTGGGCCTGTTTTGAGCCTTTTCCGTTTGGATCTAGCTTCTGAAGTCTTCTGTAAAATTGTAGTCCTCTGAGTCATTTAACTACTGTAAAAAAATTTGAATAATATCTAGTGAGCGGTTTGAGAGCTATAGCCGTTCCCGTGAAAGTGCTGAGTGCTGTTTAATTTCTGCTGAAACAACCTTTGAGCCTAATCCTAACCCGAGCTTCCTTGTACATTGTAGGACCTTCTAGGACCGGTTAGAGACGCTCTTCAGTACCGAGGATATTTAGTAGCTTACGGTTATTCGAGGTGGGTAATCTCACTATAAACTTGTACTTACTTTCGATTCATGATTTTGTGCTATGTGTTGTGAATTGTCTTGTTGATTGAGCTTGAGTATTGATTGGGTGATTTATTTGAGTTATCTGTGATTTGAGTTATCTATGATTTGAGTTATCTGGAGCCTGAGTTATCCGAGTTTTGAGTTCTTGAGTTAAAACATTAAACATAATATACTTGAGTTGTCTTGGCACCGAAGAGTACTGGTGCCAGACATTTTGACTCAACACCGAAGAGTACAGGTGTTGAGCCTTGAGTTGTGTGAGGCGGGTCGAGGTTGATCTCTCGTCCCAAGTCACACAAGCGCGCTATATAAATTTAAAATCTGAGAAAATAAACTTGAGTAATTGAGAATTGAGTAGAGTCTCTAGGGATCACTTATGTGGCTTGAGTTGTTTGTATTTATTTGTTTATTTTGATATTATTCACTCAGCGGTGGCTGACCCCAATCACTCCCCCATTTTTCAGGTACTCGAAGGTCAACGGTTAATGGGCTGTATCTTTATTTATTGGATTTGGAGTTTTTAAAAGTTTGTTTTGAGTCAAACATAATTTTTAACATTTTTATTTATTTCCGCATTAAAGACCATGAGACGGTTTATATTTTTATCTGAGTTGGGACCTTTTCATTACTTGTACTTGGGGAAATTTTATTAATTAAATGTTTTAAAATTTGTTAAATTTCTCCTGATTTTTGGGTTGTTACAAGTTGGTATCAGAGCTCTGGCTTGAGAGAATTGGGTTCACAAGGGGTGGATTCCAAACTCAAGTCGAAGCACGAGTTTTCAAAAGGAGTTTTTCAAAAGTGTTTTTAAAATGAGTCCAAATCCAATTCGAGAAACAGCGCATCACGATTACCTTATGCCTCTAGTACTGATTTATGAGTTATTTAGTTTATTTAAAATTGTAACATCCCGAGACCCGACCTATTATATTTTATTACTTTTGGTAAGTAATATCTTATTGTTTATTATTTTATTATTTTATAGGATTTTATTTGATTTATTTGAATTAATTGTATTTTTAACTACGGGGTTAAAAATTAGTAAAAAACTGAGATATTTAAATGTTAAAATGATTTTTACATATTTGGGTTTATTTCTGAACCAGGGTTCTAAAAATATCTTCGTTGTTAAAATTGGAGTTAGTTAGGTCTAAATTAATTATCTGTGAGCCTAATATCCTATACTGTGTTTAAATGAAAATACATGTGTTTGAGTGAGGGGTGTACGTGTTATGTGTTAGAACAGATGTCAAATTACTCCTCTTTTCCTCTTGTCTCTCTCTCAGTCACGACACACACACACACCACACTCACTCTTGGAGTTTTCTTGCAAAATTGAAGAATTGGTGCTTAAACCCTTTGATTCCTGCTGTGATTTCTTGATTAGAAGCTAGATTAAGAAAAGGGAAGGAGCCTCAGTGATATAATATCATTGAGCTCGGCACGAAAAAAAGGAAGATAAGGTGAGTGGACTTAACCTTCTTTCTTGTGTGATGTACAAAATTAGGGAATGGTAGAGTTTTGAGAAAAAGTGCAGGAATTTGGTATCTGAGGGAGTTCGCGTCGCGAACTTGTGGTCGCGATCGCGAACTCGAGTCAGAGAAATTGGGGTTTGGTCGTGATGTAGTTCCCGATTCGTGCGCGAACTCTGAGTTCACGACGCGAACTTCGTCAGGAACAGATTTCTTGGCTGCAATTCTTTTTACAAGTTTATTCTTGGTCTAGTGGTTAATGGTAGTATGTGCACATGTTTTTTAGAGGTTAGCTATGGTGGTTTTCGGCTACGCTTCGTTACTCTTGGTGGGGGCGATCGGACTCCTTCGTATTCGTTATGTAAGGAGGGATCACCGTGCCTCTAGTAAAGAAGCCATCGGTTGACTGTTGTTGGCCGACAACAGTTGAATGTCCTGGCCCGACCGCCGATCCTCTTATAACGTCCAATTGCTTGTGGAAGTTTGGACGGGTTTTCCCTATTGATTTCTCTCGATTTTCTAATTTGTTGTGGTTATGCAAATTGACGTTTATTTCTATTCACTTAGCTTTGTGCTAATCCCTCATTTGTTCTCTTTTCAGGTTGTGGATTAGGCTTGATTAGAGTCGGGTTTTGGAAGTCTGACCGTACTCTGATTTTGTAAACCAAGTCGAGCCTGATTTTCAGTAACACCGTAAATGTTTTATATATTCGATTAATATGTAAATGGTTTTTATGTTGTGTAATAAGTAGGAGTTATGGTATTCCTTAATTCGCTTCCGTATGCTTATTTAAAAAAAAAATGGCTCTAGGATTGTGGTGTTACAATTTGGTATCAGAGCCTAGGTTTGGCGATGGTTGCACATTTAGGTGTGCCATTCCCAAATCTTGGCTCGAGTTGGTCAAACTTCCTTAATTATGGGAGTGGATTGGTCGAGTGAATATGAATTGTGTGTTAGTAGTAGTTAGTAGATAGGTACTAACGATTTAAACTAATAGTTCGTGAGATGTTGTGTTTGTTACAGATATGACAGATAACGACCCCAATCCGCCGATAACCATGCCGAACCCCGAACAAGGAATCATTGGTACTTCCCGGGATACAAATGAAGACAGGGAAGATTATATTATAAGAATGGAAAGTCGATTGGAACATCTTCAAAATTTGGTTGATAGCATGAGCCAGAACCAAAACAACCAACCACCAAACTTCCCTCCCGTGTTTACTCCATCAATGTCCGTTCCTACCATGCAAATTCCCACAACTCCCGCCTTTACCATGACTGTTCCCCTAATGCCAACCACACCCGAACCTCATCCAATAATGTCACAACCACAATACTATTATGTTAACCCAAGCCAGGGTTTACCTCAATATCAATTTACCAATCAACCTTACTCATTTGGCTTAAAATCAAGTTGCACTTTCAAACAATTTTTAGACTGTAAACCCCCTGAGTTTAGTGGAAGCAGGGATCCCAATGTCACTATGAACTGGTTAAGAGAAATGGAGAGAACCTTAGATGCTTGCGGATGTGATGACCAACACCGAGTGATGTATGCCACACCGAAGTTAGTAGGTGGTGCTATGAATTGGTGGGACACTTTGATTGAACACCTACCCAAGGAAGTCAAAAACAGTATAACATGGGATCAATTTAAAGAACAAGTGTGCAAGCGTTATTGCAATTCGTTTGAGATGGATAGAATTCGATCGGAATTCTTAAATTTGCGGATGACTGAAAGGATGACAGTTGATGATTTGATCGAGCAATTTAATGAAAAGCTGAGGTTTGTGCAACAATGGGTTCCCGATGAGCCATCGAAAATAAAGCATTTTATTGGTGCTTTGCGACCTGAGTACCGAACTACTACAAGGCTTGCTACTACACTATCACAGGCTTTTGATCAGGCCAAAACTGTTGAAGGCGATTTAAATTCTCGTTATTGGGTGACCAAAGATAGACCGGAGTATCAAAAGTTCAAGTCCACACAATCGGGTTCTCAACAAAGCAAGAAGGGGCAAAGAAATCAAATGTTTACTAGTCCGAATCGTAAACACTCGGGTGGAAATTCGGGTCAAAAGACACAGTGGTGTGTTAGATGTAGATCTTCTCATAGTGGGGCTTGTACGGCCCAAACGATGCGGTGTGTCAGGTGCGGTCAGTATGGGCACGAGATGAATGATTGTAAATTCCCAAGAAGTGTTTGCTGGAATTGTCATAAAGAAGGTCACAGAGTCGGTGATTGTCCTTCGGATAGAAGATCGGGTTCGGGTTCTGGGTCGGTTGGGGGATCGGTGACATCATCTCCTCAAAAGAGGAAGAACCGTCCTACATCCATGGGTCGAGCCTTCAAAATGACGGTCGAAGAGGCTACCACTACTGACGATGTTATTACTGGTATGTTCCCGATAAATAACATTGATGCTCGTGTATTGTTTGATTCTGGAGCTAATCGCTCATTTATTTCTGTGGATTTTCATGCTAAGTTAAAATTGCCTACATCTGTGGTAACTACTCCATTGGAAGTGGAAGTAGCTGATGGTTATGTGGTGCCAGTCACAACATCTGTGACTGGGGCGAATATTGATATAGAAGGAGCATGTTTTAATATGTTTTTACTTTTAATGCCAATATCTGGTTTTGATGTGGTCCTTGGAATGGATTGGCTTAGTTTAAATAAAGCATTAATAAATTGTGATAAGAAATTGATTTCATTTCCATTGCCTGACGGGACACACATAGTGGCCCGTGGGGATCGGGTTATTACATCTCTCCCTATTATTTCATTCATGAAAGCTAGAAAATCTCTTGTCAAAGGATGTGAATCGTTTCTCGCTTATGCCATTGATGTCAGAAAAGAAAAGCAGGTTGTTAGAGACATCCGGGTGGTATCGGAATACCCGGAGGTCTTTCCCGATGAGTTACCTGGGTTACCTCCTATTCGGGAGGTAGAGTTTAAAATCGATTTGGTTCCGGGAGCCAGTCCCGTAGTCAGGGATCCGTACAGATTAGCACCGTCAGAAATTCGGGAAATGATGACACAGATACAAGAATTATTGGATAAGGGTTTTATCAGACCGAGTTCTTCGCCTTGGGGTGCACCAGTTTTGTTTGTTAAAAAGAAAGACGGTACTATGAGAATGTGTATTGATTATCGCGAGTTGAACAAACGATCAGTTAAGAATAAGTATCCGTTACCGCGTATTGATGACTTGTTTGATCAGTTACAAGGGGCCTCGTACTTTTCAAAGATTGATTTAAGGTCGGGTTATCATCAAGTCCGGGTTCATGAGAACGATATCCCAAAAACCGCGTTTCGAACGAGATACGGTCACTACGAATTTCTAGTCATGCCGTTTGGTTTGACGAATGCTTCCGCTATATTCATGGATCTTATGAACCGGGTATGTCGACCGTTTCTCGATAAATTTGTAATTGTTTTTATTGATGATATACTAATATATTCCAAAACCGATTTGGATCATGAGAATCACTTAAGGCAAGTTTTAGACACTTTGAAACGGGAACAACTCTATGCTAAGTTCTCGAAGTGTGAGTTTTGGCTCCGTGAGGTGCAATTTTTGGGGCATGTAATTTGTAAAGAAGGGGTGAAAGTGGACCCGTCTAAGATAACCGCGGTGATGAATTGGAGTGCCCCGAAGACTCCATCCGAAATTAAAAGTTTTCTAGGTTTGGCCGGTTATTATAGAAGGTTCATCAAGAATTTCTCAAAGATTGCTAGTCCGTTGACAAAGTTGACACGAAAAGATGTTCTATATCGGTGGGGTGATGAACAAGAAAAGGCGTTTCAATTGTTAAAACAATTATTGTGTCAAGCTCCAATACTTGCCTTACCCGAGGGCTCAGATGATTTTATAGTTTATTGTGATGCATCTTATTCGGGTTTGGGTTGTGTACTAATGCAAAGAGACCGGGTGATTGCTTATGCCTCTCGTCAATTGAATCCCATGAAAAGAATTACCCGACCCATGATTTAGAGCTCGCGGCGGTGATTTTCGCGTTAAAGTTGTGGAGGCATTATCTTTATGGAACCAAATGTGTTATATGTACCGATCATAAAAGTCTTCAATATGTCTTCACACAAAAAGATTTGAATGTAAGACAACGAAGGTGGTTAGAGCTCATTAAAGACTATGATTGTGAAATTCGGTACCACCCGGGAAAAGCTAATGTAGTTGCCGATGCCTTAAGCCGTAAGGGATCATCGGAGGTGGTTCAGTTTATGCGTATGGAAATTGTGTCCGATATTATTGACCGGTTGAGAATATGTCAAATAGAAGCCTTGAAAGACGAAAACTTGAAGTCGGTAATTATGAGTAAGCGAAAAGATGAGTTGGTTGATGATACTCGAAGATTGAAAACGTTTCGGTCACGAATTTGGGTACCGTTACTTGGGGGATTACGGGAATTAATATTGGAAGAATCGCATAAATCACGTTTGTCTATCCATCCGGGTTGTACAAAAATCTACAATGACTTGAAAGTTTTGTATTGGTGGCCCTCTATGAAGTTAGATATTGCCCGATTTGTTGAAAAATGCCATGTTTGTGCACAAGTCAAGGCCGAACATCAAAAACCGTATGGGTCGTTAAAACAATTAGAGATACCCGAGTGGAAATGGGAAAATATTACAATGGATTTCGTCACGAAATTACCTCGTACTCAAAAGAATCACGATATGATTTGGGTAATTGTCGATCGGTTGACCAAAAGTGCTCACTTTTTGGCCACAAACGAAACCGCGTCACTCGACAAATTGGCTAAATTGTATATTGATGAGATTGTTTCTCGACATGGTATCCCATTATCTATTGTGTCCGATCGGGATCCACGGTTTGTTTCTAACTTTTGGAAGAGTTTGCAAAGAGAATTAGGTTCTCGGGTGAATTTGAGCACTGCGTATCATCCACAGACCGACGGTCAGACGGAGAGAACTATACAAACTTTAGAAGATATGTTACGGGCTTGTGTGTTAGAATATGGTGGGTCGTGGGATTCTCATTTGCCTTTGACCGAGTTTGCTTATAACAACTCGTATCATTCGAGTATTAAAATGCCACCATATGAAATGTTGTATGGTAGACGGTGTAGAACTCCCACATGTTGGCTTGAAGCGGGAGAAAAACAGTTTGCGGGTCCCGAGATTGTTCAGATAACGGCCGATAAGGTGGCAATTGCACGTGAAAAGTTAAAAGCCGCCCGGGATAGACAGAAAATGTATGCGGATCCACGGCGTCGACCCGTAACTTTTGTGGAGGGTGAACGGGTTTATTTGAAGGTATCTCCGTGGAAAGGTGTTATCCGTTCCGGGAAACGGGGAAAGTTAGCACCGAGATTTATTGGGCCGTTTGTTATTCGTCAAGTGGTGAATGACCAAACCGTTGCACTTAATCTTCCTCCTGAATTGTCGGGTATTCATGACACGTTCAATGTGTGTTATTTGAGGAAGTGTAATATTGATGAGGAAATCCCGGTGTTACAGATTCTAGATTTAAAAGTGGATTCGAGAAAAAGGTTAGTTGAAGAGCCGGTGGAAATTTTGGATCGAAAGGTAACGAAATTGAGAAAGAAACAGACACCGATGGTTTTGGTTAAGTGGAAACATAGTTTGGGGGCCGATATGACGTGGGAAACCGAATCAGATATGAAGAATCGTTATCCGAATTTGTTTGATCAAAGTGAGATTCCGGGGACGGAATCTTTTTAAGGAGGGGAGATTTGTAACATCCCGAGACCCGACCTATTATATTTTATTACTTTTGGTAAGTAATATCTTATTGTTTATTATTTTATTATTTTATAGGATTTTATTTGATTTATTTGAATTAATTGTATTTTTAACTATGGGGTTAAAAATTAGTAAAAAACTGAGATATTTAAATGTTAAAATGATTTTTACATATTTGGGTTCATTTCTGAACCAGGGTTCTAAAAATATCTTCGTTGTTAAAATTGGAGTTAGTTAGGTCTAAATTAATTATCTGTGAGCCTAATATCCTATACTGTGTTTAAATGAAAATATCTGTGTTTGAGTGAGGGGTGTACGTGTTATGTGTTAGAACAGATGTCAAATTACTCCTCTTTTCCTCTTGTCTCTCTCTCAGTCACGACACACACACACACACCACACTCACTCTTGGAGTTTTCTTGCAAAATTGAAGAATTGGTGCTTAAACCCTTTGATTCCTGCTGTGATTTCGTGATTAGAAGCTAGATTAAGAAAAGGGAAGGAGCCTCAGTGATATAATATCATTGAGCTCGGCACGAAAAAAAAGAAGCTAAGGTGAGTGGACTTAACCTTCTTTCTTGTGTGATGTACAAAATTAGGGAATGGTAGAGTTTTGAGAAAAAGTGCAGGAATTTGGTATCTGAGGGAGTTCGCGTCGCGAACTTGTGGCCGCGATCGCGAACTCGAGTCAGAGAAATTGGGGTTTGGTCGTGATGTAGTTCCCGATTCGTGAACTCTTAGTTCGCGACGCGAACTCTGAGTTCACGACGCGAACTTCGTCAGGAATAGATTTCTTGGCTGCAATTCTTTTTACAAGTTTATTCTTGGTCTAGTGGTTAATGGTAGTATGTGCACATTTTTTTTAGAGGTTAGCTATGGTGGTTTTCGGCTACGCTTCGTTACTCTTGGTGGGGGCGATCGGACTCCTTCGTATTCGTTATGTAAGGAGGGATCACCGTGCCTCTAGTAAAGAAGCCATCGGTTGACTGTTGTTGGCCGACAACAGTTGAAGGTCCTCGCCCGACCGCCGATCCTCTTATAACGTCCAATTGCTTGTGGAAGTTTGGACGGGTTTTCCCTATTGATTTCTCTCGATTTTCTAATTTGTTGTGGTTATGCAAATTGACGTTTATTTCTATTCACTTAACTTTGTGCTAATCCCTCATTTGTTGACTCTTTTCAGGTTGTGGATTAGGCTTGATTAGAGTCGGGTTTTGGAAGTCTTACCGTACTCTGATTTTGTAAACCAAGTCAAGCCTGATTTTCAGTAACACCGTAAATGTTTTATATATTCGATTAATATGTAAATGGTTTTTATGTTGTGTAATAAGTAGGAGTTATGGTATTCCTTAATTCGCTTCCGTATGCTTATTTTAAAAAAAAAATGGCTCTAGGATTGTGGTGTTACAAAAATGTCGCGAGTGACATTGATTACTAAGAGAATAAAAGAGAATTAACTTGAGATGAGCGTGAATTGTGCGACTATACATAGATATATACACTATACTTGTTTATGGGAACTACTTGTTATGTGGATGGTATGACGATGGGAGATCGTGGAATTTTTGAAACTGGCTCGAAACCATGACATGGGTAGGTGCGGATAATAATAGAGGGCCCCTATTATTATACGCACAGGACTCATGTCTATGTTTCGAAAAGGATTCAAGGAGCCCATTGGTCAAGCATCTAAGTATCATGAAAACCCTCAATTATTATATATAAGTCGATAATAAAATACATAAAGGAGATCTATGAGAAAACAGTGCAACCAATTGAATAAGAGAATCATCAAACACGAATTGATAAAGAGTTATCAAAACATGTCAAGAGAGGGACAATAAATCAAATTGAGTTGAATTCGTAAAATGATTAATTGAGTTATTAATACCTCGAGAACGATTGAGCAATCGTTAAAGCAAAATAAACGAGAAAATAAGGAAAATGTTAAGTTCAAATATATCACTAAATCGAGATTTATGGGAAAATAATAAATAAGAGATCATTGATTTAAGTTGAATAAGGGGTATCCAAACCAATCAAATGAAAGTTATTAAACCAAACGGAGTGAGAATCACTAATGATACATTGTTAAATTGAGTAATATTAATTGGTCAAAAAGCTAAGATAATAATTAAGTAAGAATGATTAAGTATAATTTAATTCGTATAATTGAGAAGTCATTGAAATTACGATAAGATTTATAAAGCAAGAATGATTGGACAATTAACTAAAACGAATCGAATAGAGAGATTTTAATTATGCATAATCATTAAATTGAGTAAAGGAGAAACTATGAGTAAACTAATTAATGAAGTCATGAGGGGTAATGCAAATAAGTACAAGATTTGTGAATTGAGAAAATTTTATGCGAAGATTTATGGAGTTAATTTTACATTTTGTAACCGATGGGAAAACATCGAATATATGAAATAAATGAGGATTATTAATTGAGCAAGAGATGAAAATCTATAAAGTTAATAAAAGTTATAAATATTGAGACATCACTAATTGAGTGAGATGAGAAACCCAAGACGGGTTAACTAATGAGTTAATTAACAAAAGAAAATTTACGAGGTTTATTCGCTACAAATTTAATGAGAATTCTATTTACGATAAAAATTATTATATGGTAATGATAATACCAAACATGCTATGAGTAAACCAAAATGAGGGTTAATACCCAGATTTGATCAAGGGATAATCGTGAATGTGTAACGCGAAATAACAAGTTGTGGTGCTACTAAATGTAACGAGCTTGACTTATGAGGAATCATAAAATGACTAATTGTTAATGAGATTTTGCGTACCACTTCCAAACTCGGGGACGAGTTTTCTCCAAGTGGAGTTGAGTGGTGGTAAAAGGGAAAACTACCAACATTAAGAGTGCGAATAGAGAATAATTATAAAGTTGTGAATCATTAGATTCTTTTTATTGAGCTAATGAGAATTAATAAATCAAGTTAAATGAGAAATACGTTATTATTAAATCGAGAATGATTGCCGAAAAGAGAAAAATAGTAAGTAAATTAACCAATAAATTATATTTATGTGCGATATATATGCATATGATTAGAGAAATTTTAAGAGTAATCGAGAATAATCAAATTCATGATGTGGTATAATCCTCAAATTGTAAGAAGTTAATAAATCGAGAGTAATGGTGCAAATGAGAAGTGACAAGTATATAATCATATACATAACGAGAAATTATGAAATTCGAGTAATGAGAATGTTATTAAGGAGTCGGTCATGAGAAGATCGCCATAGTAAATTATGAGGAAAATTTATTATTACTGAGTAATTACCGAACTGTAAGAAACTAATAAATCGAGTTAAATGAATAAATTATTAAAATGAACCAAATGACAAAACTTTATTTATGATCAAATAGTAAGTTGAAACTTAAGGGAATATCGAGTTAAATTATTAAATTAATTGTCTTCAAACATTATACTATATTGAGTAACTATTAAATCGAGAATAGTTATTAAAATGAACAAACGAGGAAAATATAAGTGTATCAAACAATAAAAATTTATTAAAATACTATGAGTTTCTAAATTGAGAAAACAATAAAAATATAAAGTAATGAGGAAACTTTATATTGAGAACGAGAAAATAGATGAGTAATCAAGTGCATGAGAATTATCGAGTTGATTAATTAACCAAGTGAAGAGAAAATATTAAATGGAAGTATTTGAGACTTAAAAATAAATGAGATTTATGATTGGAATTTTGGACAAATTGACCAAGAGACGATTTAAATGAGAATAAAGCGAGAAAATAATTAACGAGCCAAATGATAAAATCATTAACCGCGTTGATAAATATCGTTAAATGAGTTAAGTGAGCAATATTAAAAAGACTCAGCAAAGGATTATTAAATACGAGTTAGCAAGAGAACTAAAAACGTGGCGTAAAGGAGAAATTATATATTCTTGTAGCCTAATAATTAAACTTGATCATGCGAGGGATCGCAAAGAATGAGAAAATGGGCACTTTGTGTGACTTGTGATAAGTTGTTAATTGAGATTTGAGTTAAATTAATAATATAGCTTGCGTTGAGTTAAAAGCAAGTTGTGGAAATTTGAGATAAATGCATTCTGACTACATGCAAATTGAGTAAAAGGCATGAGTTGCCTACTATAAGAGATTTCTGTGTGATAAAAACATTTCTTGAGAATATTGTGCTTGTTTGTGTATAGTTTGATAGTTGTGTGAATCACTAAATTGTTGATTTTGTTTTAAAACAAACTAATGTCCTATAGAGCAGAGGACCTTGAGATATCATTCTTGGTGGAGATTGATAATAATAATAAATAAAAAAAATTCTGGTATAAATTGTGTAAAAATAATACCTTGTTAGAGCTGTGCGGGAAATATTTTCCCATACCAACTTATTGTTATCGCCATGAGAGTGCCGAGTATGATTGTGACTTGTGAGCACGGATTGGATGACCGAGTACCACGCCGAGATCATCTGTCGCCACAAGCGAAACCGTAACAAATCTCCAAGTGGAGTTGAATCGGAGAATCAACTCAATGTTAACCGCTGGGTGCAGCAACTGTGTTCGACTACGAGACCAAGAAGACGCCTTCAGCAAAGTATCGTGGTTTATTTTATGCTTGTTCTCGACATCCTTTTTCATCGACATATAAAAAATTCTTAGAGAGCGTTCCGATTTAATTTTAATTTTAATTTTAATTTTTTTTTATATTTTATTTTGAGCCTTATCGCCTTGCGTCGCTGGAAGACGAAAGATTGGTTGAGATGTTGCGAGAACCGGAGTTTATTCTGATCAAGCGGGTGAACCTAAAGAGTTTCCTTCTTACTTTTTTTAACCTCACCGTTCCCATTGAGTATGCGTGTGGGATGCGGACCTAAGTCTGAGATGCGAGATCGCTACCCTGAGTTTCTTCTGAGCCATGACTTCGGGGACGAAGTCTATTTTAAGTGGAGTTGAGTTGTAACGCCTTAAAAATTAATGTAATTTAATAATTACATTTTATTAAATAAATTAGGTGGTATTTATTTAATTGAGATTTATATGTGTTATGTGCTGTAATGTGTATTTAATTTGAGTAATTTAAATACGTAAGTGTTTCATTTAACGACAAGAGTGTCATTAAATTCGTGTTTAATTAATCACGAGGATTAATTGACAATGACTAGAGGATTATTAAATTATGGTGCTAATTGATTATTAGATTAATTATTGGTAGTTTAAACGTTTATTAATTTTCGAGGCCGGGACCCGTTAGCCTTGTTCGGTTAGCATGGTGACCGGCTAAACAGATTAAGGGCCGAGTTTATTTTATTCTATTGGAGTCTTTGTCCGGTTTGTGTAGAAGAAGAGGAAGGCCAAAAACTTATTAGGCCCAATTGCAATTAGAGCCTCAAACTCATTTCTTCTTTTATATAATACGTAGTAAACTAATTAGCCTAATACCCTACACCCTAATTGCCAACAAACTCTATCATCCTCACCATCCCATTCGGCAGCAGGAAGCTTCTCAATTTCGTCTTCATCTGCTCGTCGTGAGCAAGGCATCTCGAATTATTTACTTTTTCATTTTGGTGAGATTAACAAATTGTATTCACATGGGAGCAGCCACGAATTAATATGGAAGCAAGAAGGCAAGTAGGTCAATTATAAATGAAAGCCATATGCATATGAAACAAGGAAGCAAGTCACGAAAATTAAAGAAGCTAGAATTAATATGGAGTTCAATTACCGCCAATTGTATCATAGAAGCAAACACGACAAATCTTTGTTGTAATGATCGAGTGGAGTCCGGATTGGGCTGAGCAGCAGGTTGTAGTTCAGAACAATCAGAATCGAGGCAAGGGCTTGAGTGTGTGGCTAATCGGAGGAAGAACCCACAGAGTGTCGAGCAGCAATGGTGTCAAGCAGATTTGGTGGAACTCAAGTTCGAGCAGTTTCATGAGCATGAGGAGCCTCGAGAATTCCCGAGCCTTGAGTAATTCGGTATAACTATATTCCTATTAATTGATTTGTTGGTCCTTTGACTCCGCCACTATATTTTTAACCGTGTCCTTTGTAGATTTCCATGTGATCTAAATATGTCGGGATTTATATTTTGAATTATTATGGTTTTGTTAATCTGTGTTTCGGACAGCTTCTGTCGGGATTTTCGTGGCTGTTTTTGACCTACTTCGGGTCAGATTCTGGACCCCGCACCTTCTAGACTTTTGTAGATCGCTGTTTTACCTTTCCGTGACCGTCGATCGCTCGTTAATTGAGTTAACGGTTTGTGAGATACGACCCGTTTTGTAAAAGACTGCAGTGCTGAAATACTGCACGAAATTGCCTGTTGCAGGCCTGTTTCGAGACCCTTCGGGGCAGAACCGGGTCGAACTTTCTATATACAGTTTGTAGTGTCTTATGTATACTATATGCTGTGAAAATTTGGTGTCATTCGGTATACCGAGTTGAAAGTTATGGTCAACAGATTTTGCTTTACATTGTGTTTTGAGAATGTTGATTTTCGGGAAACTTTTATAATCTTAATCGGGCTTTTGAGAGTTTATTCATTTTGAGGAAACTGAATTTTGATGGTGTCGGGTTGGGTAAAAGCTTTTGGTTATAATTACACGTTTTATTAATCGAGAAACGGAAACCGAACCTTTAGGTTCTTGGTTTCCTTAAACCGGAAAAATTTCATAATAACCAAACGAGATTATTTTTAAATGTAGTTTCTGAGTTAAATCATTTTTCAATGCTGTTGGGTGTCTCGGAAATGAGCTGGTTGTTGTCGGGATTAAAAACAAGTTTTAATATAACAAGCTGAATTTTCGGGCAGATTCTGTTGTCTATGTTCGGGTCTGTTTTTATCATAGTTAAAATATGTTTCTGGATTTTTGGCCAAAGATGGTGCCTATTTTTCTGAGTCCTCTTTCCGTTGCCGCTAACGGCTTGTTAATCTGATTCACGGTTTAAAAATTATTGCTGTTTTAGTAAACCTTCGCTGGATAGTTTTCGGTTCAGCTATTCTGTCTCGTGGGCCTGTTTTGAGCCTTTTCCGTTTGGATCTAGCTTCTAAAGTCTTCTGTAAAATTGTAGTCCTCTGAGTAATTTAACTACTGTAAAAAAATTTGAATAATATCTAGTGAGCGGTTTGAGAGCTATAGCCGTTCCCGCGAAAGTGCTGAGTGCTGTTTAATTTCTGCTGAAACAACCTTTGAGCCTAATCCTAACCCGAGCTTCCTTGTACATTGTAGGACCTTCTAGGACCGGTTAGAGACGCTCTTCAGTACCGAGGATATTTAGGAGCTTACGGTTATTCGAGGTGGGTAATCTCACTATAAACTTGTACTTACTTTTGATTCATGATTTTGTGCTATGTGTTGTGAATTGTCTTGTTGATTGAGCTTGAGTATTGATTGGGTGATTTATTTGAGTTATCTGTGATTTGAGTTATCTGGAGCCTGAGTTATCCGAGTTTTGAGTTCTTGAGTTAAAACATTAAACATAATATACTTGAGTTGTCTTGGCACCGAAGAGTACTGGTGCCAGACGTTTTGACTCAACACCGAAGAGTACAGGTGTTGAGCCTTGAGTTGTGTGAGGCGGGTCGAGGTTGATCTCTCGTCCCAAGTCACACAAGCGCGCTATATAAATTTAAAATCTGAGAAAATAAACTTGAGTAATTGAGAATTGAGTACAGTCTTTAGGGATCACTTATGTGGCTTGAGTTGTTTGTATTTATTTGTTTATTTTGATATTATTCACTCAGCGGTGGCTGACCCCAATCACTCCCCCATTTTTCAAGTACTAGTAAGGGCACAAAGAGAAGGTCAACGGTTGATGGGCTGTATCTTTATTTATTGGATTTGGAGTTTTTAAAAGTTTGTTTTGAGTCAAACATAATTTTTAACCTTTTTATTTATTTCCGCATTAAAGACCATGAGACGGTTTATATTTTTATCTGAGTTGGGACCTTTTCATTACTTGTACTTGGGGAAATTTTATTAATTAAATGTTTTAAAATTTTTTAAATTTCTCCTGATTTTTGGGTTGTTACAAGCAACAGTTTAGATCACATCATCTCCTGATATGAATTTAAGAGTAGATTGATTTTAATCCTGATATGAATTAAAAAGTAGATAATTGTACATGCATATCAAGTGTTTGATGAAATGTTTGAATGAAAAATCATATTTCATTAATATATGTAATTAAAGTTTAGTAGTTATTTTGGGTCATTTTAACAATTTATTTAATTATTCCACTATGATATAAAGGTGGTAATAATTTTGGAGAGAATTAGTCCGAGAACAGGAAATCTTGAATTATTTGCTAGGATGTTAATGATATTTATATAATTAATCACAATTATTTTGGTTAATGTTAATGATGTGATTAAGTGGATGTCACTTGGTAATCAAGTAAGTGGAGCTAGATTAATTATGGTCTGAGTGCAAGATTTAAGGCTACTTCCCTTGAGGTTGAGGTGGGTTCCATTTGTGCAGATCCATTTGACCAATTATTTAATTATAATGTATGTAAACAAGAACTTATACCTGGATGGATCTCAGGTTTGTTTTCAATTCTATTCTATTTTTACATCACATTCCAATCTCTTATGAGCCAAACGGGTCAAAGTTGCCCCAATCGGTCAAATGGAGTAAATGTTCAAAGAAAAAAATGAAAGGAAACATGTCATATACTCAAACGGGTCAAATTATAAAAAAATATGCATAAAGGGTAAAAAGTTTTCGAGGCTCAGTTAGTTAGAAAAAAACATGTCATATTTGTAATCGTAATTAGTTAGAAAATATTATATAAATGGGTAAAAAGTTTTTGAGGCTCAATCCTACATGATTGAAAACCCTTGGACTACTTTTCCGTCATACGACACCACACAGGTTTATCGCATCAAGCCCTCAACTAATCCCAACCAGTACCTACAAAATGGGCAGCAGATTAATCCCTTCTCACAATTGATTATAATTGTTTCCACCTACAAAATGGGCAACATAGTTCAATGCAGCCCTAATAGTCCTTTCTTCCATTGGTTAGTTGGTCCTTCTGAGGTACTGATTAAATCTTTGATCGCGATTTAAGTTATATTTAGCGATAATTATTTATAAATTAATTTAAACTGTCACTAACCATTGTTTCTTGGTTGTGTTGTAGGTTGTAGACGTAGAAGTAAATGGGGTAAAGCAAAGGAGTGAAATTCATTTCAAAAAATGCAGGTATTTTTTAATTAGATGTGTTATCTTTCAAATCAGGCAGGTTAGGATCAAAATGCATAATGTTTTGGTACCGGTTGGGATTAGTTGACCCGAACACTTCCTTTTCACAATTATTATATAACAAGACATAATTAACCTATTCAAACTTTGGGCCATTTTTCATCCATTCGACCCGTATCCTATTTAGTTAAATTTTTTATTTACCCAATTAATTCTTGGGCCACTTTTTCGTTTGTGTCATGTGTAGGTATTTGAAGAACAGCGAGTGTGTAGGAATGTGTGAATATGTGTAAAATTCCAACTCAAGATTATTGTTCATTAGTATTTTCATGTGATGCCATCTAATTTGGTATAGTAGAAAAAAGCAATAAAATTAAAGAACCAAATAAAATTCATAAGAACCAAGCATCTGAGATGACATTATTGGTACGTTAATAAGCTAAAAAACCAACATTTTCTCACTAATATATGTTTTGATTGAATACTTGATTTTGAGTTTTTATGTCAATCTATGTGTGTTTAGGTGTTTCAGCTTAGGGTTAGATTTGAGGAAGATGTGGAGAAAGAAGAGGTAATGTGGGAGAGACAACACGAGCATGCTGCCAACAAAATTTATTCCATGTATGCCATTTTGTGGACTACAATTCAATTGATATACTTTTATGTGATGATTGGTAGAATTTTGTATGTGTATTTGAAAGATTTTCATGTTTATTTCAAAGGGTGTCAAGATTCAACATTTATGTCAAATTACCACTTCTACTCATAACCCTACCTCCTATTATCAACTATAATGCTAAGTTAAGCTAAAATGACAAAAGAGTCTATCATTAAACATTAACTCGGAAAATAAATGGAAACAAGGATAAAATTTAAAACTTAAGGATAAAACAAATCGTGAAAAAAATAAGGATAAAACTTAAAACTTATCATGTACATAACGTAGCTGCTTAAAAAATATGACTTGCAAAATCGTCTGCAACACTGGCTCCATTATAATGTTCTATAAAACTTACGTTAAACAAAAATTATTAACCACACAATGCAGCACCGGTGGTTCATAACGCTCTGTTTGGAACCAAGATAGTTATTGATTAAAATCATCCTGCAATTGTAGCTTTTAGATCAGAGTTCGTAACCTTTTTAATTATGAAATAAAAATTCCTTTACAGCGTAATTATATTAACATTTGGGCTCAATTTTATTTTATATGTCAGGATTGAAAATCAAGAGGGTTACGAACCAAACCAATTTAAACTTGAGGTATTTGCACATGAGGTTAAAGTGGTTACTATAGCCGACAAAGATTGCAATTACACTAACTCAACAACAAATATCGTTTACAGAGAAGTTTTATTTCGTCTTTAAATTTCCTATACAGTTTATTCATGTATCAAAAATTGTTTATCATCATTTCAATTATGAATTGTTATGTTATTTCAACAGTATCTCTATTTTGTAATTTTCCGATATCTCTCTCGAAACATGCCCGCCCATTCGGGCGGGCTTTGAAGCTAGTTCATATATATTGTAACTTAATTATTACTATAAACGAGGCAACATGGCCCGTGCGATGCACGGGCTTTGTTCATAATAAAACGTTATTTAAAGGTAAATCGTATACATTGTATTGATGTAACGGGCAGAGTACTAAAATCAATATCGCTAACATGTTTAAGTTGATTGTGAGTGCTCTACTAAATAAGCAAAGTTTTTTGGAGGAAAATATAAGGTAACAAAACCTTTATCATTTTTTTATTAGTGCAATACAAAACATGTTATTTATAACATATAGGTGGTACTATGAAAAACTTAATGGTTTGTCTTTTATAAGCGAAACTATGAATCAATAAAAATATATTTTCAACTATTGTCGATTAATGCAAACATTATGTCAAATTTCTAATTGTACATTTTTCTCCAAAAGTACGTAACAAAAAATAGAAATCCGTACAAATACACAAAAAGCATGTATCTCTCTAATAAAAATACTAACACAATCGTTATCATCACACTCTTTTTTTACGTGGATGTTTTGTTGGGGTAATAAGCTAAAATCAATTGAAAACTCAACACCATTGCATCTTCATACTGTGCTATTTATATTTTATAATATGTAATTTCTAATTGAATGAAAAGACTATTATTTAATTGAATTTACTACTATTATTTAAGTTAAACTCTTTGTCTTATTTAACTGAGGCTCTATTATTTTTTATATTTCAAACTTGATTTTAATTAGATGCAACATCTAGTTCTTCTAATCCAACAAAAGGTACATGTTTATTGTAGATTGTGATATTTATTTATTGTATATATGAAGTAAAACGGATATTGAACGGTAAATTGATTAGGTTGTATATGAAGTGAAACGATACTACAATAAGTCTTCCTTTAATTCGGATATTTATCGTATGTTGGGTTTAAATATTTATATTAATTGTAATTCTTCCTATCTAGCACCATTCAACCTCTGAGCTTTTAAAAACGGATGAGGATGTTTAATATTGAATTGAAATGTTAAATTGATTATTATTTCAAAACTTTTCATATGACAATTTGAGTTTATTAGTCATAACTATTTCTTCAACTCTTAAATATATTAAATAATTATAATTAAATTCTACTTATTTTATTATAAAATGGTTTTTATTACTTATTTTAATTTATTAATAATTATTTCAAGACTTTTCATATGACAATTTGAGTTTATTAGTCATATTTATTTCTTTAACTTTTAAATATATTAAATAATTATAATTAAATTCTACTTATAATTTTATTATAAAATGGTTTTTATAACTTATATTAATTTACTAATAATTATTTTCAAGACTTTTCATGTGACAAATTGAGTTTCTTAGTCATAATTATTTCTTATTCATATTTATGACAAAAATTCAACTTTATTATATATATTAAATATATAAATGTAATTAAATGCTACATTAGTTTACACATTATATCATGACTTTTGATTTTACAATCTGATGATTTATTAGTTTTATTATATATTTTTTATTACAATAGTCTTTTATATTACATTAATATATTAATCATATTTATGACAAACTATACATTAGTTTATTACTCGTAATCATTTTCTAATAATTATTCTAAAACTCATGATAAGTCAATTTATGAGATTTTATTATAAATATACATGAGTTTATTACTTATATTCATTTACTAATAATATTATTTCAAGACTTTTGATAGAGTTATTAGTTTTTACTATATCTTTTTATTACATTAAATTCTTAGTTTTATGACAAAACTCAACTTTTAAATATATTAATTTATTTATATTTATAAATATCTAAGCGAACACACATATGAAAATAAATGATCTTGTTTATTATAAACTTTGCTACATATTGACTTGTTTATTATAAACTTTGCTACATATTGATTATTAAATTAATATACAATGTGACCTGCCTTCACCTTCGATCATCATTTATTCCATTTGTTTTCCCGTTTGCATGGTCGTCATGCCTTGAGTTACCCAACGATCGTATCATCAACCCACATGTTTAGCTATTGGTGTGTGTCATATATACTATTTAGGATTTAACACTTGAGTATAAGATATAATTAAAGAATTATATAATCAAAGAATTAGACGATATCATCAAAGAATTATGAGGAACTAAATCATACCGACTTGAGTATAAGATATTTTGAAATCTTCATAGTAGCACCGCCGGAGATAGTCGATCCTACAAAATAAACAAACATAAATTAAACGATGTATCATTACACAAAAAATCTCTTAGAAAACAATTGTGACATATTTCATAATAGGAGAATAATCACTTAGAAATTCATAATAAGAGAATAGATGAATGAAATTAACAACCACACTTGCCTATTTATACTAAATGGATTATTTTTAATTTGTATGAAAAATTTAAATTAATTAATACATTTAATATGTGTCTTTACACATGCTAGAAACTAAAACCTATATATTAAGTATAACAATTTAATTTAAATTTATTAATCTTAAATTGTGACACTTCATCTACTTGAATAATTTTTAAGTATTAAATCATCTAATTAAATAATTTTAAGAGTTAGATACGACATCAAACATAATACTCATTTTTTTATGTTATACAGAATATAGATAATGTAGATATTCAACTATTCTTTTGATTCAAAAATGCATGGACATCATTATTATTATGTTTATAAAAATTGTTTATTTATGGTAAAAAAATTTATATTATAATTGATTAACTTATTATTTCTTATTGATTAACTTATTATTTCTTATAACTGTATTTATTACATTATTATTATCTTTGTATGGTAAAAATTTTGATCTTACAATTGATTAAGTTATTATTATTTTTTATAAATGGATTTATTAGATTGTTATTGTTATTATTATTATTATTATTATTTATAAATTTATTAATTTAAATTTATTAATCCTAATTATAATTGATTTTTATATATATTATTGTTATGTTTATAAATATTGTTTATTTATGGTAAAACTTTTTATCTTATAATTGATTAATTTATTATTTTATATAAATGGATTTATTACATTATTATTATTTTATGTAAATGGATTTATTACATTATTATTATTTTATTTATGGTAAAACTTTTGATCTTACAATTGATTAATTTATTATTATTTTTATAAATGTATTTATTAGATTATTATTATTAATATTAAATGCAAGGTAATTAATGCAACTTCAAACTTGGAACTCAATTTTTATATATACGAGACAACATGACCCGTGCGATGCACGGGCTTTGTTCATAATAAACAAAAAAATTTGAAAGTAAATTGAATACATAGAAATGGTGTTAGAGACAAAGTAACTACACATGATCACTAACATGTTTAACTTTGAAATGAAACTTTTTCATTAGAATTGAGATTGATATACCAATCAACTATATGTGTAAGATAACTTTATTCACAATGATAATGATAGGTATTATAATTTGAACCATCAGTTGTATAAAATGTTATCATTTTTTTAATCTTTCTAATAACTTCTAATACTAAACGTTTTAATATTATTCATAAAAACATCTAACCGCCTTATTAGTTTTAATATTGCAATCTGAGACTTACTCCTCCCCTGAACCTATAAAAGATTAGTGAGTAGACCGCAGCAGAGTTTTAACTTAATTAGTTAGTAAAATGCCACATTAGTCAAATATTCACATAGTTTTTGCTTCAGTGCTTCTTCAACCTTGATAGTTTTATATGCAGATTCCCAAGCTTGCAGAAATAAGTTACGGTGACATGATATTTATAAAAAAAAAATGTTTAATACATATTTATGGATTTATGGGTTGAAATTGCCTATAGCAAACATAGAAATATAAGCATTTTCAAAAAAAATTCTTAACTAAATTATATTTAAGATATTTATGCTGAAAAGGAACACATTAAAATTATTTAATTAAAATTTAATTCATGTCAGGGGTCAAGAAATTCTTAACATATCCATGAGTTGCAGGTGGTCGTCAGGAGTGTTGGCGGCGATGGTGTGAGGGTCGACAATATTATTGTCTTTACTTCCTTTTTCAACATAGTGAACTTCCCACGTGATATGCTGCCCGCCTTTCATTCTTCTCATGTTCAATATTTCCTATAATTTAAACTGAATTAAGTAAATAATAGTCACTAAAATCAAAAGAATCTAAAATATATTTTGATGATGATGTTCTGGTTTAAGGAAGATGAAATTGAGAAAAAAATATATGTTCAAGGGGTAGGTAAGAAGACATACAAATTGAAAAACGAAAACATAAGAAAATCAAATCAAAGAACATACCTAGGATTATGATCGTTCGACGCATGAAGTGTTAAAATACGATGTTGATTTGGAGTTAAATAGGACGCCAAGCGACGTTATGAACATGTGGGGTGATCTGAAACGATATGAAGAATCCAAACGATGAAGGTGAAGAACAAATGATAGTCAAGTTTCTAAAACGGTTGGTGAGATTATGTGTAACTGGCCAAGAAATGGATGGTGGGATTATAAATTAAACGTAAATGAAAGTAAATTAAACGGATGGTGGCATTGAAGTAAAATATGAAAATTAAAACATGATATTTAAAATATGAAGTAAACGGATGGTGCGATTTAAGTATATTTAATATTAATATGAAAATGAAATTAAAATATGGTATTTAATGCAACATCAATCTTAAAACTCATTTTTTATATATATATATAGATATATATAGATATAGACGAGGCAGTATGGACCGTGCGATGCACGGGCTTTGTTGAAGATAAAGAATTATTGGTATCACCTAGATAGTACGAATTAAAGCAAAGTGTGTCCGAGTTATTTGCTTTAGTTTTCTGGTTAAAGCCCGTCTTGTGTCGTCCTCTACTCGAAGGACCAATCCCTGATTCTTTTTTTTTCCTTTTTTTTTTTTTTTGCAGGTGAGGATGGTCCTAAATTATTTTATAAACTTATAAACACTACAAAATGAGCGTAATATATCTTTTTAGAAGCAATTTTTTTAACGGGTTACATTTGATTATAAAGGTTGCATTAGAAATTAAATGATTTTTTTTACTCATTTTAATTAAATAAAAATAATATTCGGCCTTCTATAATGCTGGTGGACCGAGTTTGCAGTTTGCTTGGCCGGCCCAAAGCCAGAGGCCAGCAAAATGTATATGGGCTGAAACGACCACTTGGGCACATGTGGAAAAAGTATTTATTAAATCATCAAACTTGATATGGAACAATATAAAAAAACACATTTTTTATAATTCTAATAAAGCAAAATCTTATATATTCTCATTTGGTATACATTCCAACTTTCAAAAGGGATTTCCTCAATATTATAGAGAGCTTGGCTTTAGCAATAATGACTTTGTTACTATCATCTTAATTGATTTCCATCTTAACCTTGTAATAAAATCTTGCAACCCTTAGTGCATGTGCAATTAAATAAAATCTTGCAACCCTTTTAGCACCATAAACCAACTTATTTACCTGCAAACAATATAGATAAATTATTACTTAGTTAATTTATAAAAAATACAACCACATTATAGTAAAACTTAAGATCATGGTTGAACATTTGTTGATAGCATAATAATGGCTTCCATAAAAAAGAGCATATTAGTTTCTCATTTCAATAATTTTATATGCAAAAACACACACAAAAAAACTAAAAAGAATTAGGATAGTAGAAGAAAACTTATAAAACCCAATAAATAATAACATAAAAATCCAAAGTTTAAAAAAGTTGTCTTGAAAGAGAATCATGGATTTATTGGATGCTTAAGAACTTTCCTTTGATTTTCATTCTCAAGTTTTAACCATAGAAAGATAACAGAAGCTAACATTTTTTCCTAAACAAACCAATTACAAAAAGAAAAATGTTGCATATTATGGATCACATTGCTTTTTATTTGCAAATGATTAACATAGGCTAGGAAACTCAGTGGGGGTGATACATCAACATTCTTATGTGCAAAACATAAAACTATCAAACCAATTCAAAAAGTTCAATCATTCACCTTAAATTATAAAGTAGACAATAACATCAACATTCTTATGTGCAAAACCACGAAGGAGATGTACGACATATCATATTACCCTAACTTTCGTCTCTTTTTATAAGGGGATGAAAACAGTTTATTGGGTATTGAAAGGCCTGTAATTAAGGTTGTTCAATTATTAACTGAAGGGTTTTTTTTTTGGTTATATTAAAGGCTAATAAAAATTAATTGGTAAATTGGTTTGAGGATTGTTTAGTGGTACAATTGAATGGCAAATTTATTAGCGGTTCATTTCAATTTGCACCGAGTTATGGAAGATTAAAGGCTACATAAATACAAATATCAATCATTTCACAACCGGTTTTGGTTTTGTTCATATAGGAAGTAAATGCTCGGTATTCATATAGGATATAATTGCAAGGGTATTAAATTAAATAATCACAGATTTCAATGGTTTTCTTCATATACTTCCTCCGTATCAAAATAAGTGACACACTTTCCATTTTTGGGTGTATCAAAATAAGTGACACACTTTGAAAATTTTCCTTATTTGGTAAAAATAGTGGGACCCATACCCACTAACTATCCACTTTAATACAATGAAATTACCCTTATACCCTTACTTTTACTTTTAAAACTCATTAATATCACTTTATTCAAGAAAAGTGAGACCTTTTCTCCACTAATTATGTACTTTAATATATTTTAACCTCTACTTTAATCTTTTACCTCAAAAAACGTGTAAGCCAATTTATGTCACTTATTTTGATATGGAGGAAGTATAAAACTATTTGTACTCTATTATTTTATCCATTTTAGTGCTAGGAACACAAAGAAACAAGAAGATCGACAAATATCTAGGCATCTCTTCTACTGTCACATCGCTATTTCCTCCCAAAACCCGTACTAAAATAAACAGTCCCCTGTAAAACACACACACAGAGACACAGTTCATTGTTATTCTCCACGTATTTCTTCACAGATTGCTAATATATCGTTCAATCAAAACCCTAAAACAATCAAGGACACTCATCATCTGATCTTCAGCTTCTTCCTCCAGTTTCACCTCAGTGTTCTTCGTTTCAAATTCTGTTTGAATTACAGTTCAACAAATGGATTTTCAGCTTCGAAATCACTTTCATATTCTAAAATCACTGATACTAATTGCATTTATTTCGCGATTACAAAAAACATGTTTCGCATACAATGCGCCGTTAAATTGCACCGAAACATCTCGTCTCTGCACTTCGTTTTTAGCATTCAATCCATCGCCGAACGAAACCCTAAGTGTGATCATGAGCATGTTCGATGTATTACCTCAAGATGTTACAATTGAAGGTAGTGGTAGGGATTACGTTTTTGTACGGAAGAATTGTACGTGTGCTAATTATCCGGTGAATAAATACTTGACGAACACGACGTATACGGTGAGGAAATCCGGTGGATCTCTGTACAATACGGCGGTGGATGCTTACGGCGGATTAGGTTATTTGTCTAATTTCAGTCGGCCGGCGCGTGTAGGTACGGTGGTGAAATTGCAATTGCTGTGTGGATGTTCGAATGGATTGTGGAATTATTTGATGAGTTATGTGATGAAGGAAGGTGATAGTATTGAGATGTTGGCGAGTAGATTTGGTGTTAGTATGGATAGTATTGAGAATGTTAATGGAATCGATAATTCAGATAACGTCACCGTTGGTTCACTTTATTACATACCTTTAACCGGTAGGTCGTATGAGATTAATATAATTAACTTAATTTGATTTAATAGTTCCTTTTATTGCTACCTTTTTGCTAGATTAGTGGAATTTTTTATTGACTTAATATTCTTTGATTTGATTAGTTTATGTTTTTGTAGCGCATACACGTCAAATCTAACACTTGTAGATCTGCAGCAGCTATAGTTTAGATTTTACATTTATGAAATGAAGAATTATTATTACTACTATAAATTTCTAAATCTGTTAAGTATGGTTGTTAAGATCTCAACAAACACTTGTTGATCTTGCATAAAATCTCGATTTTAACCATAGGATCATAGAATCTCAATCCAATCCGATCTTGTTTGGGTTGAATTAGTAAATTAGAAAACTACAAATGGACTAAATTTGTTAAAATAAAATAGAACAAATGGACTAACAGTTCAAAACCACCATGAAATCCAAATTCTTAATAACTTAATCTAGAAATTTCAGCATCCTTGTATCATTCTGACTATTTTTTTTAATCTAATTTATTATCAAATATATTTCAGTTCCTGGTGAACCATATCCTGTTGAAATTAACACTCCAGCTCCAGCTCCAGCACCACACTTTGTTGCTGATGTGGCAGGTAATGTTGGTTTATATTAGTTTACTTGTTATATAAATTTCATTAACTGTAAAACAAAAGGCAAAAAGTGTGGTGTCATGTTAATCCATGGATTTAATTGTTTTTTTTTTGGCTGTCATAAAACCTGAATTAAGTAAAAAAATGTAGTTTTGTTGCTTAGGCATGTGCAAACTCATAGTTACATGGGAACGGGAACGCTCCGGTACGCGGAACGGAAACGGGAACGAGGATCACTATTCTTTAAAATTCGGTACGAGGGGGGTAGTCTTCTCCGGAACGCTGTTTCGGTACGCGGAACGTTGTACTATATAATGTGGTACGATATACCATATATGACTAAAATATACAAATATAAAACTAATAATTAAAAGATCAATACTCCATTAACTCCATTAATACTTCAGAGATCAAAAGTTCAATACAAAAATAAATACCTTGAAAAATCAAAAGTTCAAAACAAAAATAAATAACTTCAAAAATCAAAAAGTTCAAAACAAAATAACTTCATAATCCAGATCATAAGTTCACTAAAAGAGTCTTCAATTGGTTTTTTTAGAATTAGATGCCTTCTCTTACTTTATTTAACAAGCTCTCATATTTTTCCCGATCTATAAGCATAGCAGCACACCTTTGGATGTCTGCTTTTTTTCCCACTGGAGCGCCAAAAAAGTGTGCATAAATGCGGGTGTAAGAACTGGTTAATTGCTTGTGGCAGTGCTTACACTGCCATACCTTTGGACCCCCTGTAGTTGCACCAACAATATGGACTTCTTGCAATAGTGGCTTATCATCCTCCATGTGAAGAATGAGTGTAATTTGATAAAAAGAAATTACCAGGAAAACGTGATGATCAATGGAGTCGGAAACTGATTTGGACGTGAAAAATAATTGATTTTGAATTGGAATAGGGGTATTTGAAGAACATCGGTGACTAAATTTTCCTTGATTCACGTGATTTGGTTACCGAAAATCAACAATTTTCCTTTAAAAATTGATTCTGTTTTGAAATTTGAAATCGGTGTATCCAAATATCCCGATTCCATTACCGATCCACCTTCCAAAATTGAGTCCGATACAATTTGGCTTCTAAATCGATGTATCGTATCGATTGCAATCGCGTTCCCAATTACTTAGGGTTCGAAATCTGTGTTCTATCGGGAACGCCACAGAGACTAATTGGATCGCGTATCGAGTAGCGATTGGAACGCAAGTGTACCCGTTTCTGGTACGAAAAATCTGGATCGTGGTTCGTGGGGGGGTTGACGTTTCGGTGTAACTATGTGCAAACTAGACCGGCAACTGGCCGGAATCGCTGAACCAAACTGGACCAAATCGAGCTATACCGGTTTGCATCTCAGTTTTAATTTTCATGCAAAATCTGTTCTTGGTCTGGTTCCGTCCAAAACCGAAAAAGATATAAAAAGTCGGATTTTTTTGAAAAACACCGGGTTCTTGGTCAGGTTCGGTCCAGTTTCACATGCCTAATCGAAAATGTCATAAGATAGCAATTTACTTTAAGAGGTGGTCCTATTGGTTAAGGCCCATTTTGGTAATTACAAGTTTTTGAGCCGGTCTACATTGGTAATCAAAGCGACAAAAAAAGGGGAAAAAAAGAGGTAACCAATTAGGGGCAAAAAAAATCTTTAGTTACCAAAGTAGACTGGCTCAAAAGTTGTAAGTACCAAAATAGACCATAAATGTTACAATTACCAAATGGACCACCGTCTAAAGTATATTGCTATTTTATGACATTTTCCTGATACTATAGTCTTTCTTACATCTTATAGTAGACAAACTAACAAATATAGTTATTTTATGCAGCAAGTCAAAACAATCATAAGGCTCATGTACCATACCAATGGATCATAGTGAGTTTAGCAGTTGGTTTAGCATTAATCATAGCAGTTATAAGTGTTTTTGTGTGCTCAAGACCATCGATTAACTATAATGTTCAAGGCAGTCATGCAAAGGATCCAAACAGTGCAAAAATTTCTCACAGATTTCGTATTTTACGGTCAACAAGTTTTTGTTGTGGTTCAAGATCTAATGATTGGAGAGATAATATTGGGGAATCTAGTGATCGACATATGAATATTCCAAAAGGTCGTAATTTTTGCAATTTCTCTATAATTAATTACTGTGATAAAGTTAACTACAAGAACATTTATTAAATAGTTAATTTAACTTTTTTAATAAAATGATTTAGATTTTTGTAATTTGTATGCATAAACAACACACTCTGGGCGACTTTCGACCCATTTGGTCCGGCATCTATTTAGTTAAATTCTTTGATTTAGCCCATTTGAACCGTTTAAGATGAAACACATCCCAAGTCAACCCATTCATAAATTTTAGTCAAAAACTGACTTTACTTATATGTGCAGTTATTGGGACAGATGTGTTCGATGTTGAGAAGCCTATTGTCTTCTTATATGAAGAAATACTTTCCGCAACAGACGGTTTTTCTGAATCCAATCTTCTTGGTCATGGCGTGTATGGTGTTGTGTACTATGGGCTACTTCGTGATCAGGTTGACATTTTATCATTACTTTTATTATTATTATTATTATTATTATTATTATTATTATTATTATTATTATTATTATTATTATATTTTTTTTTATTTTTTTTATTGTTATTATTTACTTCATGTTTCAGATATATCAAACTACCTGAATTTTTACCTTATTGTAATATAATTGTAGGAAGTTGTTATCAAAAGAATGACCGAAACAAAAACTAAGGAGTTCATGGCAGAGATGAAAGTTTTGTGCAGGGTTCATCATTCAAATTTGGTAAGAAATTATTACAATTGATATTATATTATTATGTATAATGTTGCTATGTTTGCAAAAAAAAAAAATTGCAAGTTTGTTGCTATTTGGGAGAAATTTTGTAGTTGGGTGTTAGAATTAGGAATTGACCGAAATTGACTTGTTTTTTGTTTTGTTATTGTTAAGGTAGAACTAATTGGTTATGCTGCTAGTGATGACGAGCTTTTCCTCATTTATGAATACGCTCAAAAAGGTTGACTTAAAAGTCACTTACATGATCCTCAAAATAAAGGTAATATATATTATTATTATATCATATTTCGTTTTGCACATTCTCCAAATTTGAGATCTCTGAATGGTTGTTCATCGGGTCAAAACCAAAAAACAAATTAAAAAAATACCAATTTTCCTAGGGGTGAGCTTGGTTCTGTTCTTGAATTAAACCAGAACCTAACTTAATTTTGTTTTTTTTGGTCAATTCGGTTATTTTGGGTCTGGTCCATTTTAGTTCACACACACACCCATACTAATAACTGTTATTACATGGATTTATTATATATAGGCCATACAACGCTTTCTTGGATCATGAGGGTTCAAATTGCACTTGACACTGCAAGGGGGCTGGAATACATTCATGAACACACTAAACCTCATTATGTTCATCGTGATATCAAAACAACCAATATTTTACTTGATGCTGCTTTTAAACCCAAGGTACTTATTATTGCTACTTGTACAAATATGTCGCACATAAACAAAACAAAAAAAACAAAAACTCGAAAAACAGAGAACAGGTTCAAGAGAAAACTCACTTTTTAATTTTATAGTTTTTAACTATTTTCCTTTCCAAAGATAGAAAACTCCTCTTGTTCTCTAAACTGGAAAATGTGACCGTTGTAAATTTTAACACTTTTTTACAGTTTTCAGTAGTTTACTAGAGATAAATAAAAACACCTCCCATTTTCCAGAGAAATGGAGATGTTATAGTTTTCAAATATATTGTTTTCTAGAGATGAAAACTCCTCTTGTTTTCTAAACTGGAAGATGAGAACAGTTGAACCTGTTTTTAATATTTTCAGTATTTTTCTAGAGATAAAACAAAAACCTCCCATTTTCTAGAAAAAAGGAGATGAAAAATTAAATAATTTTTTCTGCAACTAAATGCACTGCACTCTTTATGTCACATTTTCAAACCTCTGAGATTTTGGCATAAAATAGATTTCAGATTTTGGGTTGGCAAAACTTGTTGGAAGAAGTAATGATGGTGAAGCTTCAGTGACAAGAGTAGTTGGTACTTATGGTTATTTAGCTCCTGAGTAAGTCTATTTATATACATGCACAACTAAAACTACAGGTTGAAACTGAGCGTGGTGTGTAACGGGTCAAAACGAGTCGGGTCAGGTTTTATAATTTTTAGAAGTAGTTAGTGTATTAGATAGGGATACAAAAACTATTTTAATAAACCAATATTTTTTGTGTTTTCAATAAAGATTTAGGAGATTATGAGCAATTGGATCCATGTTGCATAACTTTCAAGATTCGACCCGTTTGACTCACTTCCTTGTCAGCTATATACCTTTTATTTCACTCATTTGATGCGCAAAATAGCAACATACTTCAGTTTTCGTCCATTTTAGGACCACAAAGTCAACGCTACTGGTTTGACCATAAAATTGCGATACAGTACAGCAATTAAAATATGTAAACCATTATCAGTGTACAAAAATTTAAAGTATGTCGCCATTTTGAGTAAGATAAGGAAATTTGTAGAAGAATTAAATTAAATAAAGCTATTTTACTAATCACTATTTGATTACAGATACCTTAGGGATGGTCTTGCTACAGTAAAGAGTGATGTGTATGCATTTGGTGTTATTCTTTTTGAGATAATATCAGGAAAAGATGCCATAATACAAACCGAAACTGTTGTCACAAAAAATTCAGAGAGAAGATCATTAGCATCTGTTGTAAGTCTAAAATCACAACTTTGCCAAATCACTAAAAATTTTCCTAAAATAAAAATGTACTTTCACATATTACCTCGTTTAGTCATTAAACAAGCTTTTGTCCAGTTGGGTTGTTAAAAGATGGTTTTGTGTTCTGATTTTGATCATTAAAAAAAATTTGCAAAAAAATGATTTGTATAAAAGCCATTAGATTTATAAAAAATTTCCTAAAATAAAAAATGCAGATGTTGGCAGCTCTTAAGAATGCACCTGAATCTATCAGCACATCAAGCTTAAAAGATTATATTGATCCAAATTTAATGGATTTATTTCCCCACGACTGTGTTTTCAAGGTATTACAATTGTTTTATATTAGAGCTTTTGGGTTAGGTTTTATCTCCAAAGGGTCAAATGACTAAGTTAAAAGATTTAACTAAAAAATATAGGTCCAACGGGTTGAAAGTCAACTAAAATGTATATAATAATGCATAAAATCTATTAAATTGCTTTATAAAAAAATCTTATTGTAACAATATAAGAGTAGTTCTTAATCATATGTAACAGTTAATTATTTATAAAATATTTAAATAAAAGAAGATAAGAAGAATTTGCATGTTGGCCCAACCCAACACATTGTGACCCGTAACTTAAAATTACCCATTATGACCCATACCTAAAAAGTTACCTTTTTTTACTGTAACTTAAAAATTACCCGTTTTGACTCGTATCTTAACCGTTTTGACCCATAACTTAAAAATGACCCGTTATACAGATGGCCATGCTGGCAAAGCAATGTGTGGAGGATGACCTGATGTTGAGACCAGACATGAAACAAGTAGTTATTTCCCTTTCACATATTCTTTTATCCTCTGTCGAATGGGAAGCCACTCTTGCTGGAAACAGTCAGGTATTTAGTGGTCTTGTTCAAGGTAGATAATCACATAATTTTGCTTGCTGATTTAATTTTGTCTTTTTTTTATATTTGTTTTTAATTTCTATTTTTTCGTCCAAAAGGATCCATTTTATAGTTGTATATGGGGTCCACAGGTTGTCGTTGACATTTAGCAAGTCTTGAGAATTGAGATGTTCGTTTTTTTAGCAAGTATATCTAGAAATTTAAATATGTCAATATATCACTTGTTTGTAGCATGGCTTTTTTTTAACCAAAAGGCATATTTAGGATTCTGATTAGTAGTTGAGAAATGATATTTACCCACTTGATAGGATGACATGTGTTACCACTAATTCTCTCTCATAATATTATCCCTTGATTTTGGCACGTGTCTTCAACTAATGAGTAGGCCTATGGGTAGGTCTAAATGATAGGCCTAAATACCATTACTCTTAGTAGTTTTATTGTGAAAATTGTTATGTTCTTCTTTAGCAATTGCGTTGTGTAGCTATAAAATATTTATAGCATTATATTATTATGTAAATGGACCATCTCTATGCTAGAAAATACTTTTCTATGCTTTTAATAACGGTCCTCCATGACCCAAAGATCTAGAGGTTATATGTGTCATTAAAAGTTATTAGTTGATAATTGTGAATAATAGTAAGAGCCCAAAGAGTTGTGACACTGATAGGATTATGTTCTGAACAATGTTTTGGAAATTAAAAAATTATTGTTTAAAACCCGGGTTTTGAATCGGACGGATCGATGTCTTAAAAACGGCCAGACTTATTGAACTGGGTTACAATATTATTCATTAATTATGATAAGTTGTGAAATATTTTGTAAGCTATTGAAATTTAGGAAATTAATGACTAATGATTATGAAGATCAATTTTAAAGATGACAAAAAAAAGGTGATCATTTATGAAATGTAGTCTTTGTAGAAAATGATAAAAATTAAGTTAAAACTTAAAATCGGGCCAACCTGGTATTTTAACCCTGATTCAACCCGGTCTGGTAAAAAACCAGGCGGTTCGATTCGCCCCACATCTTGCATATTGACCCACCTATATCAAGCCGTCACTACACCTGTTTTCCGCTCCGACTGGCTGGTCCAACCCAGTCGTTATAACATTGAAAAAAATGAAAACCAATAAATAACTTTTGGAAGTTTGAAAAAAAAATCAATTATAGAGTGTCTTTCGAATGACATCTTACTGGAGTGGAAGGATGTCGTCCGATAGTATTCTCAAAGCATCTCTGATGCATGCTTTTTACAAAGTTTTTTACTTTTTATATAGGTCATTTGAAGATAAATGACCTTCTAGGAAAAAAAATTTGCTTCAAAAGCTTTTTCTTCCATAAGTCATTTGCAAGGCACACAAAAAGCTTTATCTACAATTACATGCATTGGAGCAAAAACTTTTTTAAAAACTTTTTATCAATGTTGAGTGAAAAATCTATATGACAATTTTAATAAATCATTCTAAAGACTTAGCCATTATACTAAAATGTATTTTTGGCCTACTTTTAATATCTTGCATCACTTTTAAAAATACAATTGATTATTTTCTTGTAATTATTTAATATTTTAATTCTTAGATGACAATCACTTTAATAACTAGATATTCATCCAACTATAAAAAAAAACTCCATATCTCTAATTGGATTATAGTGATGGAGAATGTGACCTATACAAGTCGGGTCGGTGTCACGACTCACGAGTATATTTTTATATCATTATAATCATATTTATAAGCTTGATTGTAAAAATGATAGTCGTTTTTTCAACAAGTTATTAAACTTAACTCGTGTTTAAGACCACTTTTCAGTTTTCACCATTATTAAATAGCAACTCTCTAATAACTTAGAGCATGCGGTATGGTAACGAGGGGTGGGGCTCGCCGGCCTCGCCACCATAACCTTTCACTCTCAAAAACTCACAAAAATGTCTCAACCACCACATCCCGATTGGATGAACGGCGTCCAATCCATCAACACCTTCGTCCCAACAATCGGTATCGTCCACCCAAATGCCGACTTATTCCCAAGAGCAATATAATCAATTTATGCTTCAACAACAATTTCAAAACCTTCAACACCCCTCTTAAATGTGGTCACAAACACAATGGTCACAACCACAATCTTCACAACCACAACCTTCACAACCTCAAGACCCCGCGACTGTTGAAAAGGCGAGAAGAAAGGGGAAAAAAGTTGCAACCAACTTAAGTCGGACGGTCATTCGGTGGGACGCCGCACAAGAAGTAGATCGGAAAGTTCATCCGGCACTAACAACCACGGAAGTGCCGGACCGTGGCGAGGCTATGATGACCGAGTTTAGACGGAAAAGTGAAGCCGCTCAATCCGCATACGAAAGGTCAAAGGCGCGGGATGACGTTTTCGTGCTGTTGGAAGAATTGAGATTCCTCGGCACTAGCACTGAGGGGTTGGGGCGCGCAGATAAAGCTAGAATCATCAAGCAAAAAAGGGCGATCCGCGAAAAATACCCTGTCGACGAAGATGAACTTGACGTGGACGATGAGTAGTTTTTTTTTGTTTTTTTTCGGTATTTTTTTCTTATTTTTCGGTATTTTTTTTTATTTTTCGGTAATTTTTTTTATTTTTAGGTATTTTAATTTGTATTATGTAATTTTTATTTTAATGAAGTATTATGTTTTTGAATGTGAAATGTGAAATGATGATGTGACGCAGAGGTGGCGCATATGTGGCTTCCGACTTGGTGTGACCACGCCCCATGCTCTTAACAAGACACTGACAAATATACAAATTGTGGAGAGTACAACAGTTCAAGTGTTCAACCAAAAAATTTGAAAATAAATCCGTCATTTTACAAAAGAAATACAATAATGATGCTAGTTTAACCATCACTTTCTTAAAAATAGTGTATGCACGGTTCAATTAGGTTCGATTTTTAGAAAAACAAAACCAAACCAACATCCAGGTTTTTCAGTTTTAAGTTCTGGTTTGGTTTCTGTTTTTTATTCAGTTTTTGGTTCATTACATTTATCAGATAGTCGAGATGCACAAGGTTCAATTGAATCCCATATATGAAGTTATGAGTTGGGAGTAGGGGTGTTCAAAACCGGGTACCCGGAAATCCGGGTACCCTAAAACCGGGTACCCGAAAATTCGGGTAGTAGATTTAGGTACCCGTATCAGTACCCGAATTTTCCGGGTACCCGGATTTTCGGATACCCGGTTTTCGGGTACCCGGTACCCGGAAATATAATTTCTTTGTCACAAAAATTACATAAACAGAAGTCGCCATTGTTTATATATTTAATTTCTTTAAATCTTATTAATAAATTTGTTATTAAAAATTTTCGTTATTATTTTCTTTAAAGAAAAATCGTTACTAGTAATGAATCTGACCAAATCTTTAAAGACATCCAATGATTCAAAACCATGATTCAACGACGGAGGTAAGAATTTGATGGTTTGTACGTGAGAATTGAGACAGGGTTTTAAATTTTAGATATTTGTCAAAATGAGCCAAGCATATGTCAATATCTAATGATAATTAATGTCTAATAATAATATAAAAAAATATATAAAAATAAGTTGGAGAAATAAAATTCGGGTACCGGGTACCCAATTACCCGGTTTTTTAGAAAAACACTACCCGTATTTGATACCCGGAAACCGCTTACCCGAAATCCGGGTATCGGATATTTTTTCGGGTACCTGTTTTTTCGGTTATTTTTGAACACCCCTAGGGAGAAGTGCATCCTTTTAAAACTTAAGATAAAGTATTCAAAACCAAGAAATCTCCCATGAATTTAGCTTCTCTTTAACGAATGATGCTTCTTGTATAAATAGATTAATTAACATCGCATTACATAATGTACACATATTTTTAACATAATCATGGTGTTTTAACGAAATGCAAACAGTAAAAAAAAGGGCGAAATGATAACATATAAAGTGAGAAAAAAGAATTACCTCACATCCCTTCAGATTCTGTATATCCTTGTTTTCTCTTTTTCCCCTTTGGCAGTTACTTTTAACTGTTTATCTTTTCATAATTACTGTCTGAATATTAATCACTCAAATCGTATTCAGCTCCACTTGATTGATCCATATCACCATCATCTTCCATACGGTCATGATGTCGGCTGACATCATCATCCATGTCTATTCTACCATGTCTAGGGTTTGAACTTCTACTCTTTAAACCAATATAACTCTGCAAATAATTTAACGTAAAATAAAAGCATACAGAAACAAATTAAATACTTATCACAAGATGAATATGACATGTATGATTCATATAAAAAATGCGGAGGTGGTCAAATGTAAGATGTGTAGGATTGTTCAACTTTTCATAATTTATAAATATTATTGAATTAATCATGATTACAATTTATATATAAAAATGATATAACTTTTTCTAGAGGTGGCAATATCAACGCATTTTACCCGGTAAATAATATTTTTAGCCGAGTATGGGTTGAAAACTTCGTGCTTTATTTTATTCAAAGATTTACTATTTATACAATTCTTGTAATAATAGTATTGTTCGTGTAAGTTATAATTATAAGTAACTCGTTAATTATTTATAAATGGATTATAATGGATAAAAAAGTGTTTGTGGGTCAACCCAACCGGGGCTCGTACCAAAAAATTATCCCACACTCCCATTTCAACCTAAAACCTGTTTGACCTATTATCCAGCCCACCCGACCCGCCCATATTGCCACCTTTAACTCCAACTCTGGTGAGGCTTAACTCTAGAAGAAATTGGAGGAACATTTTTGTAAGAAAAAATATCATGCTTTTCTATAAATAAGAATATATATTTAAAAAATAAAGAAAAATGAAGCGAAAATAATTACCTGGGATTCTTTCATATCAACTGAAACATGTGATCTTTGTCTGATGGTGATACTTGCAGGAACAGGGAAATGTTCCACCTCATCACTTGTTTTTCCTTCTCTCGCTCTCTTTTTCCTTAGAATCAGTTTTGTTGGCAGAGGCTGAATAAAAAACCAAAATCAGCAAAAAAATAGCTACAAATATCAAGACTTTTTATAAATAATTTGTGTCTCAAGTACGATTACAATCATTGCAGTGTTTCAATAATATCATAATTTTTTAAATATGATACAGTAGGTTTTATGTCTTAAAAATACTCCGGGTCCCATACAAAATGACCACCGATTTCAGAACACCATTTAGCGAAGCACAAAAAGGGTTTTCCACAACACCTTTTACCCTTTCAAAAAAAGACTATTTTTTTCTTTTTCTGCATTTTGCAAAATATAACAACACATGTTCATATTTTGCAAAATGCAATAAATAAATAAAGGGAAAATGTGTTTTGCAAAATGAGTCATTTTGGTAATTAACCCATTTTTTATATTACCAATTTGACCCATTAGAAAAATAAAAAAATAAAACAAAGCAACCCATTCATAATTAAATGGGTCAAAATTGCCAATATATTAATCTATATGTATTACCATGTAACGAGCCTCTGAATCCCCAAATGACACGAGAAAATTTGTAGGATCATCTGCATCCTCACCCCGTACCTGTTCAAAACAAAAAAAATGTCATAACATATTAACATTAACACACATCGTTTTGTGCACAATTAAAACATGGAATTAAAAGAATTTATAAAATATAAAAAACATACATCCCAGTGATATTCACGAACCCACGTGTAAGAAATATCTTCACTTTCATCATATATATCCTTTGATAGCTGAAAACACATTAGTAAACCCATTGTGAGAGTTAGAGATACCAAATAAACATTAAAATAAGAAAACTTTCAGAAAATGTATCTGCTTAAATTAAAAATAATAATAAAATAAAATACATTCTTGGTGTTTCCATGTAGAAAAATATTACCTCACCAACAGAAGGAACCATGTAAGCCAAAAATTTGTCAGGTTTAGCCGAGTCTGAGTTGCTTGCCACAAAACTTTTCATTACAGCCTGGAATAGGGAATACATTCAAAACAAATATTTCAATTAAAATTAGTAAACCGTAACTGGATCTAGGCCTGGATCTAAAAGTTGACTTTTTGTACGCCTAAAAATTAGACAGAATTTTCTAAAAAAATATACAGAATATTGAAGGTCTGGGAAGAGATCATACCTGGGATTCATGAGCATCTCTAACAGATTTGTCCATTTTGTTGTAGCTTTCTGAATCCACAGTAGGAGGCCCGTCAAAAGTTGCAACAACAAATTGATCATCCCATCTGCTAAAATATAAAATTAGTAAACGAGGAAAAACAGATTAAATTTGTTGGTTACAATATTAGAGGATCCTATTTAATTTATAAAAAAATGTATGTTGACATTATATAATGTACACTTTTTGTCCAAAATTATTAAACTTTATATAAAAAATTATATACTCCCATAATAATCTAATTCCTGAATAAAATCATCTATAGGAGGTTTTTATGCTTTAAGAATACACTTTAGGTGACTTTCAACCAGTTTGACCGGTTTCTTTTTAAGCTACTTCTCTTTTGTTTGACCCGTTAGAGATAAAACATAACCAGATTGACAACATAGATAAAAAAGATTAAAAGGGTAAATAAAAAGTATAGTGAATACCGTTCAAAATCAGGAAATAATGGCAAAATCTCAACAGGATGTAGTTTTTTGTTGGTTGCATGAACAGGATGTGATTTGCAAGCCTCAAATGAAGCCTTAATACCCTTAATTTTCTTTTCCCTGATTAAAAAAATGTCAAGTGATAAATAAATCTTAAATACAGCCTGTAATTTCTTTAAATATAGATGGAAATGGATATTCTATATACCTACTATTAAGGTTGTCCAGTAGGGCATTCCCACGTTTTTCCCGTAATTCTTTTGCTTGTTTTTCAGTTAATGACTGCAAGTTACATACAAGAAATATCACTTGTTCAACTATATAAACAAATATTTGAAATAGGGGCTCGGTGGGTAGGTGGGTTGGTTGGGGAACTGGTCAAAATACATTGTCCCTTAAATCTTTTAGCTTAATCCATTTGACCCGTTTAAGATTACCCACAACCCAAATCAACCCATTTGTATATAAACGGGTCCAAACCCATATTCCCACCTCTGACTTAAATTCTAAAAAAATATTTTTTTTATATTAACCTGTCTTGTTGCATCTGTAGTAATAGGAGATATATATTGTGTTTTGACCAACCAAGACATTCCTTTATCTGCAGGACGTTCTTTTCTTTTTAATCCGTCTTTTTTTATTGGAGTTAAAGTAACATCTTCTTGTAATAATCTCTCGTCTTCAGGATCAATATGTAGTCTTTTACCCTTTGGAGCACTAATTTTATGAAGGAAATAAATTGTAAATTTACGACGAAAAAATCTGTTTTTATTAAGGGTTAATAATGGTTAAAATTACACCTAAGTGAAAAATTTTCATAATATGACAACAAGTCAACAAAACGGTTAAAATTTATAATTATTAATTGTACAATTTCTATAGTGAAACTTTACACCTCAGTTTGACTGGTAACAAGTCAACAAAATGGTTACAACACCAAGTCAATAGAATTTAGAGGTTAAACACTAAGTCAAACAAAGTCTAGGGTAAAACCATTACAAAAAAAGAAAGTTTCAGGGTCAAAACACAGAATCAGTGAAAGTTTGAGGATTAAAACATAATTAAGCCTTTTATTAGAAGAAGAAATAACAATGGTGGAATGAGTTCTTACTTGTATACACTGAGATCAAGTAGGTCAAGTGGTATCCCAAGGTCAGGCTCAACATGCAAATGAGGCTTATGCACCTTTTCAAATGAAGTGACAGCATATTTAGCAGCTCTGCAAAGATTTTTTATAAAAAATAAAAAAAGATTACAATTATATATAATATTATAAACCATATATGTTACAGTATATAAAGTGGACATGCGTATGTGCAGGATAATTATAAGCTACAACATGTAACAGTGAAAAAATTCAAGAAAGTAAGAATGCATACCGATCTTTATCTCTCCTTATAGACATAAGCTTTGGTTGAGATGTTGAATCTGGTAATTCGTCCCGAAATCTTCAAACAGTATAAAAGTGTAAATAAAATTCAGGGTCATATAATTCTATTAAAAAAATAATAAATTGGTATCATGACATACTCACTTGAGCTTGCAAATAAAAGTAGTTGGCTTCTTCAACCGATTTTCAATCCGTTCACCACTCAAGATTGAAGTAGCCCTCCTATCACCCATATGGGACCCACTGATTGAACCATGTGGCTTAATCCCTGAAGGTAATATTTGAGTCTTTTGAAGGATTTTACTTTGAGATTCCTTCAATTGTTGCCTGTGTTTTTCTTCTTGTCTTTGTTTCTCCATTTCTCGTTTCTTACGTTTCCTCCTTTCTTCTTCGGTCTCAACCCTGCCCGGAGGCCCGTTTGACTTTTTGGGTACAGGAGGTTTAGGATGTTGTCTAGATGGGCCCGCTTGATGGGAAAGTGATTGATCATGTCTTTTGTATCCATCAGGTTTGCTTTCTTTGGGTTGGTTATTTATAGGGACAGATGGTGGTGGAGGTGGTGGGGGGGATGGCGGTGGAGGTGGCGGCAGGAGAGATGAAGTGGGCGGAGATGATGGCGGCAGCGGTGGTGGTGGTTGTAATTGTGTGTATTGAGATGACGGAAAGTACATTTGTCCTGGCAGTGCAGGTTGGGAAATAGGTGGCGGTGGTGGTGGATATGTAGATTCTGGCGGCGGTGGTGGTGGTGGTGGTGTATATGATGTAATTCCCGGTGGAGCTCCATAACCGCCTTGTTGAAAACTTGGATTAGGATACCCCCAATTTTGAGAATACTGGTTTGGTTGAGGTAGTGAAGCAATCGGTGGTGGTGGAAGAGTGGTGTTCTTGGGCGGCGGAGGTGGTGGCGGACCAAAATTTGATTGAGAAGGTGGTGGTGGCGGGAATGGCCGGTAAGATGCCATTGCCCGACGGCTTACTGTTTTACTAAAACCCTAAGAGACTGATAGATATAAAATATATGTATATATAATAGTAATCGAAACGTTATATCTCGAAGAGGCTAAAAGCTGAATACGTATAGAATTGAGCTCGCAGATTTCAATCTCCTATCGTTTTCGAAACGAGCAGAAGAAATTTCGAAACCCTAGAACAAAATTTTACATAAAAAATCTGGACTTTTTCCGGAATTAGCAGATTAAACAACTAAGGAACATGAAACGAGAACCAATTCCGTCTAATTAGATCATTATTGAAACAAACTCACGGATGTACTAACGTCACCGTTGCAATCGATCAATCTATTGCCGGAATACTGTGTATCAGCATGTGATTTGAGAGCTGAATGTTGAGATATAGAGATTGATAGGTGTGTTAGATTGATGAATGCTGAAAAAGTGTGTGTGTGGCCGGAGAGTGATCGGAGATGGAAGACCTGAACTCCTGAAGGCGTTCAATTTTCTGAATCTATATTCTTCAAAAAATAATTAGTTTCATGTGCATAGTTATTGGGAAATTATACTTTTACAGTTTTACCAACTTGTTTCATAAATTTGATTACTTATACAATTTTGTTTTAGAGAGTAATTTTCTAAACCTTATATTTAGAGTAAATTACACAGAAGATCCTTATTGTATACTCCCTCCATCCCTTAATAAAGTTCTCATTTCTCATGAGCACAACATTTTAGGAGATAGATAGGTGGGGTCATTGGTAATAAATTTGATTATAATATAAGAGTTTTTGGAGAGAGAAAGTGTTTTAAGGGATAGTTAGTGATGGGGTACATTATAATAATATTATTTTATTAAGTGAGTCCTTCAAATATGAGAAATGAGAACTTTATTTTGGGACAAATATTTTGAGTAAAATGGGAACTTTATTAAGGGACGGAGGGAGTATATAATTGTCACACCCCGCCAAAATTGTTTTTAAATGAAAATGGTTTGCGCAAGAACGGGTGTGCGACTAAGTAAACATGGCATATGATTATTGTAAACAATAATTTAAACCCAAATAAAACCTTTATAAATAAAGTATGTCACAAACGAATCCAAAAGACCAAGTTTTTAAAGTAAAATAAAAGTTGTAATTGTGACATCTTGACAAATGCATGCTTGACTCCAATGAATAGTACTCAATGCTTCGAACTTAGTTACCTGAAAAACATAAATGAAAGTATCAACAAAATTGTTGAGTGAATACACAGGTTTTATAGTAAAATTTAGTTGTTCCATAGTTCTTGTATGCCGCCATTGGTAAAATTTTGAGTGATGATTTAAATGTTAAAAATTGTCTGCTCCGAGAGCAGTAGTAGAAACAACTGACGGTGATCCTAATGGTGATTTTACGTTAAAACAAGAACCAAAACGCATCGGAAAAGTTTAATCACCATAACCGGATCTAATATTGATAAATACAATTAAACTATACAATAAATCAAAGAGAATGGATGATAAATTCATACCCTAGTTGCCTTTGATCTTGATGAATTCGGATGGATGTCAGGAACCGAAACCAAGGATAATGGGGAATACCTTTAAAGCAAGTCCACACTACACTATCTTGAACACCCTTGAAGATGCTAGTCCTTGCAAGCTTGAAAGAGGCAAAAAGCAAGAACCCTAGGAGGGGATGCTCACGGCCGAAAATACCAAGGGAGGAGGAATTAGGGTTAATAGATTGCTCCATAATCTAAGCCTTATATACCCTAAATAAGTTTAGAGAATATCCACTTAGCCCCTTGTATTTTCTTTCTTTCAATTAATCCCACTAGATAACTTAAGTTTAAACAATTTAAACTTAATAACTTAATGAATTACTTACATTATTATATATATAATATAATTACACTAATTACATTATATATAACAAGGTGTTTAGTGTATAAGTGTGTGACCCTTTAGGCTCACATACAACTAGCCATATAATTATATGTTATACACGTGAAGCATATTCCAACAGCTCTCACTTGCGAACGTGATAACATCAAGTAGTTATACAAGCAAAGGTTAGAGTCTAGCAACCCGCCAATGCCCCTAGGAGTACATGAGGAGTTTCATAAAATCTTTGTTCAAAGTTTTTCGAGCAGTTATCCTTTTGTTACTGATACTATGTTGAATTTTAGACAAGGATCAATGTCAATCTAAAACTTCAACGATTCTGTTTCTCGATCTATATAATGAGATAGATTATCAAAACCAATCAAGATTCATCTTGATTACCTTTTGGGTGTGGCCACACATACATCTATTCAAAATCATCGAGGGGCCCAGTAGTATCTAATCCACATACGTGGAGGAACAAATTCTTTATTGACTGCACGTGTCTGTCATATGCTTAATGATAAACCCGATAATGGTTGTTATAGCAGCCTTATTCAGGTCAGCGTTTAACCACATCAAAGTTTACCCCTCTACATACACAAACCAACTTGCATCTCAAGTCAGAGGATAAGTGACAAAGCCTTTGTGAGATTCACTTGTGACATAAATCCAGGAAGTGATTTCTCATAGGTTGGGTCAGTTCAATCGTGCATCGTTATGAACGACATGTGAGTTTGATTTCATCATCCTCAGTCATACTAAGACAATGTCGTCAATGCCCTCAGATTTGTCTTAATAATATTCCCATATTATTAATATGACAATGGACAATTTAGAAAATAAAACACAGTAAATATTAATGGATATAAACATGCAAATATAGAACACAGTAGATATTCATATAAAAATGATCATATCAAATATATAAATTTATTCCAATAAAAACTGCTCAATGTTCCATTATCCAAATACTAAAACAGATTACATGAAACTACTAGTTGGTCGAAGCCCAATGTTTCTAGCATGCTCAACATGTTTGGTACATGACATTGGCTTCGTGAAGGGATCAGCTAAGTTGTCATCTGTATGAACTTTGAGCAAGCGTACATCTCCCATTAGGATCGCATCTCTAATGTAGTGAAGCTTCCTCCGATAATGTCTGGCGCCTTTCTGAACACCGGGTTCGTTGGCAATGATGATAGCACCTGTGTTGTCACAGTACATATCCATAGGTCTTTCGTTACTGGGGACAACTCCAAGCCCAGAAATGAATTTCCTCATCCAAACAGCTTTCATTGCAGCTTCAGTAGTTGCAATGTATTCAGCTTCTGTAGAAGACATAGCGATAGTGCTCTGCTTTGCACTCTTCCAATCAACAGCGCCTCCGTTCAAAACGAAAACATACCCCGTTTGAGATTTGGAATCATCTCTATCGGTCTCAAAACTAGCATCAGAATAACAAGTGACGCTTAGTTCATCTTGACTTTCACCACCATAAACAAGAAACATATCTTTAGTATTCCTAAGATACTTCAGTATGTTCTTAACAGCAGTCCAGTGACTCTCACCTGGATTCTGTTGATATCGGCTTGTAAGGTTCTGAGAGAACGCTACATCAGGTCTTGTGCACCGTACAACATACATGATTGACCCTACTGCCGAGGCATAGGGGACATCACGCATACGTTTCATCTCATCAGGTGAGGACGGTCCTTGAGTCTTACTCAAGTGTACATTGTGTTGCATAGGGAGGTTTCCACGTTTGGAAGCATCCATTCTAAACCGTTTTAGAATCTTATCAATGTACGCACTTTGACTTAGTCTGATTAACCGCTTAGATCTATCCCGGTAGATCTTACCAAGTATGTATGCCGCTTCCCCAAGATCCTTCATAGCGAAGCACTTCCCAAGCCAGGATTTTACATCTTGTAGCATTGGAATGTTATTTCCTATGAGTAGTATGTCATCGACATATAGGATTAGGAAGACGACAATGCTCCCACTAGCTCTTACATATACACATGGCTCGTCGGGATTCTGAGTGAAACCAAACGTTTTGATTTCCTCGTCGAATCTTTTGTTCCAACTTCTGGATGCTTGCTTTAGTCCATAAATGGACCTTTGAAGCTTACATACTTTCTTAGGGTGCTTTGTACTTACAAATCCCTCAGGCTGAACCATATAGACATCTTCATCGAGGTGTCCATTTAAGAAAGCAGTTTTAACATCCATTTGCCAAATCTCATAGTCATAGTACGCTGCTATGGCTATGATGATCCTAATAGCTCTAACGTCGGCAACAGGCGAGAAGGTTTCATCATAGTCAATCCCGTAGGTTTGAGTGTAACCTTTTGCCACCAACCGAGCTTTATAGGTGTGTACATTGCCATCCATGTCGGTCTTCTTCTTGAAGAGCCACTTGCTGCCAACAGTCTTACTGTTAGGAGGAAGATCAACCAAAGTCTATACTTGGTTATCTTTCATGGATTGCATTTTCGCGTTTATAGCATCAAGCCATTTGTCAGATTCAGAATCTGCTAATGTAGCTCGATAGTTAGGGGGTTCATTATGATCCCCTAAACTTAGCTCCTCAGCATCGACATGGAATCCATATCGTTCAGGTGCATGAGGTGTCCTTGCGGACCTTCGAACGGGGACTTCATCATTTTGAGGTGCAACAGGAACAGTTTCATGTTCAGCCTCATCTTGATGTTCGCTAGTATCTACAATAGGTTGTACATCTTCATCGCTTGGAATCTCGTCAAAGTCGATGGTACTCCCACTTGCTTCTTGTGAAATGAGATTGCTCTCAAGAAACTCAGCATAACGAGCAATAATTACTTTTTGCTCAGGTGGGTAGTAGAAATAGTAACCCATCGTTTCCTCAGGGTATCCTATAAAGACGCACTTGACAGCTCTGGGTTCAAGTTTGTTCGGCGTGTCTCGTTTCACGAGAGCCTCACAACCCCAGACCTTCAAGTAAGACAAGTTTGGGACTTTCCCATGCCATATCTCATATGGTGTCTTTTCAACCTTCTTGGTGGGAACCATATTCAGTATTCGAGCAGCCGATTTGAGTGCATAACCCCAAAAGGATAGAGGCAGAGTGGTAGGACTCATCATCGATCGGACCATGTCAAGCAAGGTGCGATTTCTCCTCTCTGATACACCATTATGCTGTGGTGTATAAGGGGGAGTGAATTGTGAGACAATCCCACAATTCTTTAGATGGTCTTGAAACTCATGGCTCAGGTACTCTCCTCCTCGATCAGACCGGAGAGCTTTTATCTTCTTGCCGAGTTGATTTTCTACTTCATTTTGGAAAGCTTTGAACGTTTCAAAGGTTTCATGTTTATGTTTAATCAAGTAAACATAACCATAACGACTAAAGTCGTCTGTGAAAGTAATGAAGTAGGTAGCACCTTCCCTAGTTCGAGTTCTAAAAGGGCCATATACATCGGTATGTATGAGTCCAAGTAGATCATTAGCCCTTTCGTCTACATGGAAGAAAGGCTTGCGCGCCATTTTGCCAGATATACAAGAAACACATTTATCAAACGATTCAGAATCATCTGATTTTATAAGTCCGTCCTTTTGTAATTTTAAAACACGTTTCTTGTTAACATGGCAAAGGCGACAATGCCATAGGTAAGTAGAATCCAAGTTCAACTTGGATTTCTTATTGCTACACGTATAAATAGAACTATTGTTTGTAATACGATTATGCATGTCAATCTCAAAGATACCATCACGAGGAATAGCATTAAAGTAAAAAACATTATCCTTTGAAACTGAAATACCATAATCCGTAAATGTATGAATAAAACCATTATTCTACAAACAAGAAAGCGATACTATACCCCTAGTAATACTAGGCGCATAGTGACAATTGTCTAATACAATAATTAAACCACTAGGAATGATTAAATCATAGCTTCCTATAGCTTCGACCGGTGCACGCATTCCATTGCCCACGTACAAGTCCAAAGCTCCATGGTTTAGCTTTCTACTTCCCCTTAGACCCTGCATGGTATTACAAATGTGAGTTCCACAACCAGTGTCATATACCCATGATTTCTTAGGGAAAGCATATAGTTCTATTGTGAAGATACCTGATGTGCCAATCTTATTGGCTTTGTTCTTCATCAACTCCGCCAGGTAGGCAGGACAATTCCTCCTCCAGTGGCCTGTTTCACCGCAGTGATGGCAAGCAAGATCCTTAGCAGGATGCTCCTTATTAGTAGGTGGGGGAACCTTTGGCTTGGGCTTGTAAACTTGCTTTCCCTTGCCTTGGCCCTTAGCAACTACTTGCGGTTTTGGTTTTTGGATCTTTCCTTGCCTTATGGCAAGGACAGTAGGGGTTGGAGTTTTCTTGGGTAGCCCAGCTTCCGTTTGTTTCAGCATAGCATGTAATTCGGCGAAAGTCTTCCCCATACTATGCATATGATAAGTCATGACAAACGGCGCATAGTCCTTGTGTAGTGAAGTGAGAATTAACCCAATTCCAAGGATATGAGGCATAGGGTAGTCAAGTTTCTCCATCTGGTCTAGGTAGCTCTTCATCTTCAAGAGATAAGAGCTAACAGACTGTCCCTCCTCCTGCTTGCAAGCATGGAAGGCTTTGACCGTGTCAAAGAGTTCCTGATCAGCTTGCTTATGATATGATGTCTTAAGTTCAGCCATCATATCGAATGCTGCGAGGTCCTCGAGATTCTTTTGAATCTCAGGGATCATGCTCACCAGCATTAGCGCGGCGACCTCTTGCTGTTCGTTAAACCTCTTGGTATAGGCCGCACGAACAGCAGCGGTGGCGGTAGCAGCAGGGGCAGGGGGCATTGCCTCCTCCAAATGGTGGTACTTGTGCTCGGCCCTAAGGACAATCCTTAGGTTACGAGCCCAGTCCACAAAGTTCGTTCCATCAAGTTTCTCTTTTTCGAGAACGGAACGAATGGTAGTGTGAGTTAGGGTTTGATTAGTAGAAGTCATCTACAAAATTAGAAAATTCATTAATTAGTATTTTCAATAATCATTTCTTTTAATCAATTAACTACCCAATTAATTTTAATTAAAAGCTAAGATCCCATTGAGCTTCTATCACCGCATCAGTTGATCTGCTAGAGGTGATAGATTCAATAGGTAGGTGACGATCAACAATTGCATTACAAGTGCAACTCTTAGAGGTATGAGACTTCATGGCACCTAGTGAACAAGCATCTAGGGTCAAGTGGCATGTTTGTCGCATCGTCGCCTCAAGTCAAGGTCTCACTGTTAACTCGATTAAGTCATCCAATGTGAAATCATGTCAAAATAGCTCTAGGTCTCACGCGTAGAGAATAATGACCTCGGATCTAGATTCGAACCACGTCTCACGTGAATTCAAAAATAGAAGCAAATGATTTACAACCAATTGGACGGCGTGACTTAAATTGAAGGTATGTTAAATTTTAATTTAATAAAATTTTATTAAGATATGAATGAATCATGTACTTCATTTATACCACTTCATAAGTCGTTTAATAAACGGTAAAAACCTTTAGCGATTATTGAGTGATAAGTTTCAAATCATATTTAAACTTAGTTTAATCTCAAAACAACTTTTAGATTAAAGGTTAATCATCAATGATTAACTAGTAATCATCGATGATTAAGAGTTTGGATGTTTTAATGTTTGTGTCTAAAAACCATTTTTTAATTGTTTTACTACTTGTATCTAATAGAAAAGAAAACAACCACAAACAAGGAATAAAACATGCAACAAATTTTGTGCAAACCTCGACCGATGAAATCCTAGGTTCGGTCACGTGAGTCATCACAACGGACCGAAGGGTCAAACTAGGGGACGGGCCAACATGAACCCAAACGGGCCTACATAAACCCAATGGGCTCCCACTTACTCCAAGACTTTCTTGAGCAAGTAGAACCCAATACTTGTGAAAAATTGCATTCTACCAGAAAATTCCAGCAGCCTTTGAAGCCCGAAAAGTCACTGAAGGAGTCTTCGTTAGTCTTCCCTGCCTTCTGGAAAGTTGTAGGTCTCTGAGTTGCGGAACTTTTGGCGGTGGTTTCAGGTCCAACGGATTAGCCAATCTCCGGGAAAGTCTGTTTTCGTGCAGCTGCGCAGGAGGTGCCGAAAATTGTTGTTTTGTCTTCAAATTTTCTTCATCTTTGGTCAACATATTACAAAGTACAAAGAAATAAAATACAACTATTCTAATTACTTTTACAATGAAATTGCCCCAAAGAAATGGCACCAAACATAAAGGAAAAAATTGAAACAAAATACAACAGTTAAGAAAAAAACACGGCTTTTCCCAAATCAATCAAACAACCAAACAATAACACATTCATCACAAGGTCTAGGCTTTCATCGGTTTGCACAAACAATCAACAATTGACAAGTTTTTGGCTTGGGATATGGCAAAAATACATGTTTTGCCATATCAACAAAAAGTTAAATTAAATGTAAAATCCAAGCCAAATAATCAAAAAAAAACAATAACAAGATTAATTTTTTATTAGTGTTTTTGTAACAAGTAGCATGTAGGGTTACTAAAAATCATATTTTTAACCCTTATTTATAAAAATATCCGAAAAATTAAAAGAACCCTAGGGTTCGACTATTTCCGATCGGGTACCAAAAAATCATCCAAAAATCATATTTTTTGCTACTTTTACAAAAACAAGTTAATTATATCATCAATATAATGACTCGTGATACCACTAATGGTGATTTTAGGTTAAAATAAGAACCAAAATGCAGCGGAAAAGTTTAATCACCATAACCGGATCTAATATTGATAAATACAATTAAACTATACAATAAATCAAAGAGAATGGATGATAAATTCATACCCTAGTTGCCTTTGATCTTGATGAATTCGGATGGATGTTGTGAGGAACCGAAACCAAGGATTCCAATGGGGAATACCTCTAAAGCAACTCCACACTACACTATCTTGAACACCCTTGAAGATGCTAGTCCTTGCAAGCTTGAAAGAGGCAAAAAGCAAGAACCCTAGGAGGGGATGCTCACGGCCGAAAATACCAAGGGAGGAGGAATTAGGGTTAATAGCTTGCTCCCTAATCTAAGCCTTATATACCCCAAACTAGCTTCATAGCCCGCCCGAATGGGCGGGCGTGCTACGAAAAATAAAAAGGAAAATAATAAATAAATAAAAAAGAAATCATATAGTAATCTATTATTGAAAAATCACGGGTTGTCACATATTACGTTGAACGTTAATAATAATAATAATAATTAAAACAACATTTTTTTTTTGCTAAAATCACTGGTTGGCGCATAAATTAAATGTAAAAATTAAATTAAATAAGTGTAAAAATGGTTATATGTATTTATTAATAATGAAACAAATAGTATATCAAGATCGAAAATAAGTAAAAAGATAATTTGATGTTATATTGTACAATTAATATAATAATTACTCAAAACTATGTTAAAATGAATTAATGAATAAAAGACATATTTATTGAAAAAATTAATTTGAGGTATGTCCACTACTATCACACTAACCCAATAACACATTGAAATCCACAAATAGCAAAACGATTCTTATGCCCTAATTCTTCTACTATCGAAATATTGACTGCCATGGCTTTTCATACGAACATCATCTTGTTTTCCTAAAATTTCTATCATTATAATCGTTCTAAACAACAACCTAAAATTCTAACACTTCCTTATTTCCCGATTCATCGTGTTTCGACAGCTCTATGCTTGAAATCTGATTGCTTGAAGTATTTCTTCAAGTATATATCTGAAATCATTTACGAAATACGGAACTGTAATCAAGAAAAACGGAATGCAAATTAAGCAAAACGAAATACGATGGCTTGAATTTCTGGTTCCGGTATATATTCGACGTGATTCACGAAATGGTGATTAAGAAAAATTGGGGGAAAGCTTCAAAAATTAGCAAATTTGGTGCAAAATTACGTTCTCAAGTACTCTCTTTATATAGAAAAAAAGGAAACAAATACTCGATAGCGTTCAAAACTAACTTCCTGAAATCAAGGTAATTTCCGTTATTACTGATTAATTTGCAGTTTTAAATAAATGATGTATTTAAGGACATTAAAATTTGAAATTAAATTGCTAGAAAAAAGTAGTTGTATAAAAAAGATGCAAATTTTAAACGTAATTTTCGTTATTACTGATTAAATTGCAGTTTAAAAGATATATTGCAGTTTAATAAACGGTGTATTTAAGGAAATTAAAATTTGAAATTAAATTGCTAGGAAAAAGTTACTGTATATAAACGATTTATTTAAGTATCATAAAATTGTAGTCTAAAAACTAATTGCAGCTTTGAAAAAAGCGATGTATTATGTTCTATTTTAGGAGTGTAAAATTTGAATTAATGGTCAACCGTTTTTTATTAAATTAAATGTAAGTTATAATAACAAGGACTCAAATGAATGAGAATTCATTACCATGTTTATAGGGGATTCCGGAAATACCAATTATTCACTCTTAATATGCGTTTTTGAATATTACCAAATAGAGGGTTGACATGTGGCATTTAACACCAATTACATGTCATCAAAAGAGGCCAATAAGAAGTGTTGAAAATTACATGTTGGCAAAGGGAACTCAAATTTATACTCCATATATAGAGTAAGATAAGTTTAGAGAATATCCACTTAGCCCCTTGTATTTTCTTTCTTTCAATTAATCCCACTAGATAACTTAAGTTTAAATAATTTAAACTTAATTACTTAATGAATTACTTACATTATTATATATATAATATAATTACACTAATTACATTATATATAACAAGGTGTTTAATGTATAAGTGTGTGACCCTTTAGGCTCACATACAACTAGCCATATAACTATATGTTATACACGTGAAGCATATTCCAACAGATCCCCCAACAGGTTTGCAAGACCTTTGAGTTAAAATGCTGACCCTAAGTCCATAATCAAAACAACAACCTTAAACGTGCTAGATATACACTCCTCGTGGTCGGTATACACCGATAAATGATCAATAACGTGGGAGGGTAGGTCTCCGCCAATATTACTATTTGCATATCCAGTGCCTAGTCGCAACTAGCTAATGATTATGTATGTAACATATACGCACTTCCATGTACATCTAAACTTAGTCCAAGCATAAGGATTCGTTGTCTAGTTTCCAAAATAGTTTCATCACAATATAGTAAACGATTATAAATATTGTAAATATTTATAAAATAGTTGATATGTTTTTCACCCAAAAGTATTAAAAATATAATAAAAAGATGGGCTGTGAACTCACCTTATTCAACGCTTCCAAAAGACTCAAATAATGAGATGATGTTTCCAACCAAACGACACTAGCTTCCTATATGCATATAAAAACAAACTAACTTAGCGATATGTTGGTGACACTAGATGGAGTTGAGCTTGTATTATAATTACGTCGGATTTGTAATATATAAATATTTGATAAACATATTATGTCTCGAGTGAAAATAAACAAGTAGTTGGACTTTGGGCAACTATTTAAATAAAATTAATTTAAATATTTATAGATAAGAAAAAAAATTAAATGAGTTACATATGTACTTAATAAAATGTTGTCTTAACAGTGAAAACCCTTGATTTAAATAATTGCGAGTGGGTGGGATTAATTAACATCATTGGATTAGAAAAGTTACTAAACGACATAAACAAAATTTTGAGCTTACAAGACTGAGTTAAGATATTTTAGGTTGACACTTTTATAATTGGGTTTTTTTTATAAACTAATGGTTTGGACTCAAATCAACACAGCCTACTCGGTAGATAAAGGTGGCGAAAAAATTCAGGCAACATGTTAAACAAACGCACACACTGTTTCGAAACTTATAAATCCACACATATTTAGAACATACAAACACACCTCACGCCATGTTTGTGTTCGGGTGAGATTAGAAGCAAATATATTTAAGATACATATGATTAAAGGAATAAAAATGTTTTGGAGGTTACCTTGCTTGCCAAAATACTAGAGATCGAGAGAGACCAGAGATGTAGACAAGAAACGAAATTTGAGATTTGTTGTGGTGTGGAAAAAAATAACATTTTGGCTTCTTTTTATAGTAAAATGAAATTAAATGCCACATTTAATTTCTCAAATGAAAAGTCGAGAATTTTAAAAGATATGGATTCAATTATTAATTTGAAATTATAGCTCATAAAAGAACTTATTATTTAGTGGTTAAAAATTTATATCTTATATATTCATTTAGTTGTGCTATGAACCAATTTTTATTTCTTTCATTTCTACTTGTAACGATTAAATTAATTGAATTAGTGTGTCATTAAAATCATATTTTTGATTCAGTTTAATGTTTACTTTAGTCACCAACTCGCTAAACGTACAGTTATAAGTGTATAAAACACAAATAGACTTACTATGTGTATAAATGATGATGCGTATTAAGAACATATAATAGGATGGTTTGCTAGACTCAAATGCATAATAATTGTTTTTACTAACGATGGAAAATGTTTATAAGAAAAATAGGTTATAATAGTTGTCAGGTCAAGTACCTGATTGCGAGGGTTGTCACATTCTCCCCCCGTTGGAGAAATTTCGTCCCGAAATTTAAGTTGTATTTGCACTAGGTTGAGGATCAGGAAATAGATGTGGATATTTGCGTTTCATCTGATCTTCGCGTTCCCATGTATACTCGGGACCTCGTTTAGAATTCCAACGTACTTTAACAAGTTTGATTCGACTCCTTCGGAGTTGCTGTATTTTCCAATCAGAGACTTCTATAGGTTCCTCTCTAAAGTGAAGTCGATTATCGATAGCAATCTCGTTGGTTGGGACACTCAACGTTTCGTCAGATAGACATTTCTTAAGGTTCGATACATGAAATGTGTTATGAATGCTACTGAGTTCTTGTGGTAATTGTAATCGGTAGGCGACTGGACCAACTCTTTCAACAATCTCAAAAGGTCCAACGTAACGAGGATTTAACTTCCCCCGTTTTCCAAAACGCATAACGCCTTTCCATGGTGATACTTTCAATAAAACTTTGTCACCAACAGCAAATTCAAGCGGTTTTCGTCGATTGTCGGCATAGCTCTTTTGTCTATCCCTGGCTGCTTTAATTCGGTCTCTAATCTGGAATATCTTATCAGTTGTTTCTTGCAACATTTCAGGACCAGTTATCTGACTGTCACCGACTTCGGACCAACAAAGCGGTGATCGGCACTTACGACCATATAATGCCTCGAATGGTGCAGCCTTAATGCTAGTGTGATAGCTATTATTATAAGAGAACTCGACCAATGGTAAATGAGCATCCCAATTTCCACTAAAGTCTATCACACAAGCTCGCAACATATCCTCGAGAGTAGGGGTGTTCGTTTGGACGGTTTGGTTATATCCGAACCAAATAGATGAAACCAAATAAAATCCGGTTTTCAAAAGTTCAAACCGAACCGTCCAAACTAATTCGAAAACCAAACCGATCCGAACCAAATAACAATTTGGTTGGTTTGGTTTTATCTGTTTGGTTTTTCCTTACAATTTTCAAAAATACTACAAAAGTATATAAAATAAATAATATTAAGTTCGATATGTAAAATTCCAAAATGATAAACTACTTTGTACATAAAAACAAGTATAATTCATAGCTTGTGACATTTATAATGATATATGCAAAAATCTTGACATCAACTTTATCAAAAACTCCAAAAAGATTGATATATCGCCAAATGATACAATATAAAATGAAACAAGTGTTAGTATATAAGTCATTTTACTATAAGAAATGTAAAGAAAATGAGTACCATAATTGCTTAAAATGGAAACCAACAAGTGTTAGTATATAAATCAATTTACTATATATTACTATTCGGTTTTTTTGGACAGTCCGGTTTTCACGATGGAAACCAAATCCAATCCGAAATCCAAACTATTAATTTGGTTCAAGTCCAAACCGATCCAAAAAACCAAATAACCAATCCAAATAGTCCGATCCAAAATGTCCAATTGGACAATCCGGTTATATCCGAATAATGAACACCCCTACTCGAGAGTTTGAATTGTTCGTTCGCTTTGACCATCGGTTTGGGGGTGGTAAGCGGTACTCATGTCTAGTCGTGTTCCTAGCGATTTATGTAATGATTGCCAGAATCGAGATGTAAAACGACTATCCCGATCGGAGATTATAGATTTTGGCACTCCGTGCCGAGATACAACTTCTTTCAGATAGATTCTCGTTAGTTTCTCCATTTTGTCGGTTTCTTTTATCGGAATAAAATGAGCAGATTTTGTGAGTCGATCGACGATTACCCAAATGGTATCATGCCCACTCGAGGTTCGAGGTAACTTGGTAATAAAATCCATAGCGATCCGATCCCATTTCCATTCGGGAATTTGAGGTTGTTGTAAAAGACCAGAGGGTTTCTGATATTCAGCCTTCACTTTAGAACACGTCAAACATTTACCGACATACATAGCAATTTCTCTCTTCATATTAGGCCACCAATACATTTCTTTCACATCTTTATACATTTTATCAGCACCGGGATGAATGGAATATTTGGATTTGTGAGCTTCATCAAGAACAATCTCACGAAGGTTTCCGAATTTTGGAACCCAAATTCTATTCATGAAATGTAGAGTTCCATCCGGTTTGGATTCTAGTTGTTTTTCCATCCCTCGAAGAAATTCATCTTTTAGGTTTTCAATGTTCAACGCCTCGGTTTGAGTGGAACGGATTTGAGCAATAAAATTTGAATGAATTGACATGGTTAACACTTTTACTCGACGTGGTTTAATTCGTTCCTTTGGACTGAGGGCATCGGTCACCACATTGGCCTTCCCTGGATGATATTTAATTTCACAATCGTAATCATTTAGTAACTCGACCCAACGCCGTTGCCTCATGTTAAGTTCTTTCTGATCGAATATGTGTTGGAGACTTTTGTGGTTGGTGAAGATAGTGCACTTGGTGCCATATAAGTAGTGTCGTCATATTTTTAGTGCAAAAACTACAGCACCTAACTCGAGATCGTGAGTGGTGTAGTTCTTTTCATGAACTTTCAACTGTCGGGAATCGTAGGCAATTACTTTCTCTCTTTGCATTAGTACACAACCAAGTCTCTGATGAGATGCATCACAGTACACAACAAAATCTTCAGTTCCTTCAGGAAGTGACAGAATATGAGAACTACAAAGTTTTTGTTTTAATAATTGGAAGGCCGATTCCTGTTTTTCGCCCCAATCGAATTTCTTATCCTTCTGAGTGAGGCTGGTTAAAGACTGTGCAATTTTTGAGAAATTTTCGATGAATCGACGATAATAACCGGCTAGACCAAGGAATTGTCGTACTTCCGTTGGCGTTTTAGGTGCTTTCCAGTTCTTTATAGCCTTAACTTTTGCTGGATCTACATGGATTCCCTTTTGATTTATAACGTGGCCAAGGAATTGTACTTCTTGTAACCAAAATTCACACTTCGAGAACTTCGCGTATAATTTTTCTTTTTCCAACAATTCGAGAATGAGTTTGAGATGTTGTTCATGGTCGCTCTTGTTACGAGAATAGATCAAAATATCGTCGATGAATACAATTACGAATTTATCAAGGTAAGGTTTGCAGACTTGATTCATCAAATCCATAAAGACGGCTGGAGTGTTTGTTAATCCAAACGGCATTACTAGAAATTCATAATGGTCATACCGAGTTCTGAATGCTGTTTTTGGGATACTATCTTCTTGAATCTTTAACTGATGATAACCGGAACGTAGATCGATTTTAGCATAATAACAAGAGCCTTGAAGCTGATCAAATAAATCGTCAATTCTTGGGAGTGGGTATCGATTTTTGATGGTCAATTTATTAAGTTCACGATAATCGATACACATTCTCATGGATCCATCCTTCTTCGATACACATTCTCATGGATCCATCCTTCTTCTTTACAAACAGGACCGGAGCTCCCCAAGGTGAGAAACTCGGTCGAATAAATCCAAGATCGAGTAATTCTTGTAGTTGAGTGGAAAGTTCTTGCATCTCAGATGGTGCAAGACGATAAGGTGAGCGCGCAATCGGTGCGGCTCCCGGGACTAAGTCAATGCGGAACTCGACTTGTCTCTGAGGTGGTAATCCTGGTAAATCTTCCGGAAATACGCTGGGAAAATCATGTACGATTGGAATATCCTTGATTTGACGTTCTTTGGTTTTCTTATCTACGACGTGTGCGAGGAACGCCTGATAACCCTTTCGCATATACTTGTGGGCTTTCATACAATTCACCAGATTAAGAGTGCTTTTTCTTTTCTCTCCTTGAATAACGAGAATTTCACCAGACATCAATGGGATTCGAATTAATTTTTCATAACATATTATCTCGGCTTTATTTTTGGCTAACCAATCCATACCGATTATAATATCAAAGCTACCTAACTCAACAGGTAATAAATCGATATCGAAAGTATGGTCTTCTAAAGTGAGAGTACGTCCTTTTAAAATTTCATCAGTCTCTATTAATTTTCCATTAGCTAATTCTATCGAATAATTCACATTTAGCTTACTAGCCTCTATTTCAATCAAGAGTCTAAATTCAGTGGAGATGAAACTTAAATCGGCACCGGAATCAAATAATAATGAAGCATAATGACCATTTACTAGAAACGTACCAGTAACGACATCAGGGTCCTGACGCGCATCACCGGCTTTAATCACAAAAGCACGCCCACGGGCCATGTTATTGTTGTTGTTACGATTGTTATTGTCGTTGCGATTGTTCAAATTTGGGCACTGGTTCCGATAGTGATTCGGATTTCCGCACTCGTAACATGCATTAGGCTTTGGAGTATTGTTCCCTTGGTTGGTTTGTTTGATACGACAATTCTGAGCCTGATGTCCCCAACGGTCACACTTGTTACATCGATCGCACTTTCCTTCGTGATGTCTTCCACACTTGTCACATTTAGGTTTATTGCCAAGATAAGTTTTGGTTCCTGGGGTGGTTTGGTTTATTGCGACATAAGCTTGGTTGGTTTTCTGAGATTTGTTGGTGGACGAGTTTTGTTGGTTGCCTCTATTGTTATCCCAAGAGCGTTTACCATTGTTGCTGGTTCGGTTATCGATTTGGTTTGTGTTACTGGAGGTGCCAGATGAGTTGGTTTTCTTTGGTAGAGTGCCATTACGAATGGCGTCATCAGCCAGTTTTTGGAATCTGTTGACAGCATCTTCAAACGAGGTTGGATCGGCAGCAGTTACAAGGGTTCTGATAGTGGAAGTTAATCCCGAAATATATAATTCGATTCTTTTATATTCAGGTGTAACCATATGAGGGACTAAACATGCAAGTTCCTGAAATTTTGTGGTATACCCAGTGATATTCGACCCCTCCATAAAAATGTTCCACAAGTCAGTCTCAATCTTTTTCAATTCCCTCATTGGGCAGAATTTGTCAGTTAATTGGGTTTTGAATTCATTCCAAGACAACGAATCAGCAGTGGTACGACCCAATGTTTGGACTCGAGAGTTCTACCATGACAGAGCTTCTTTTGAAAGAGTGCTAGCAGCATATTTAACCATATCATCAGGTGAACAGTTTACGATACTGAAGATCGATTCTATCTTCTCACTCCAATGAATTAAAGCAATTGCTCCATCTTCCCCGGTGAACGCTGGAGGACGACAATTTGAGAAAGTTTTGAATGAACATTTTTGTCTAACATCGTTAGACACCTCGTTGTTATTATTGACTTCGCCATCCGTGCGAATTACTCGGTTTTCCTCGTACTGCGCAATGGCCTCAGCAATCCTGCGCTCAATCGTTTCTTCCATTCTTTCAATAAATTCACCTTCTCTATTGCTGGTTCTTCCTCTGCTTCTGGAACGTTTTCGTGGAGGCATGTTTGTTCTAACCTTAAGAAGATTTTTCTGATGACATTTTGTAATAAATCTTAGATATAATCGTAAGTGACTGTAACACCCTAAAAATTATCGTAGTTGAATTATTTACTTTTTATTAAATAAATTATGTGATATTCATTTAATTGAGATTTATTTGCGTTATGTGTATTTAGTTTGAGTAACTTAAACACACAATGTTTCTTTTAATGACAAGGGTGTCATTTAATTGGCGTTTAGTTAATCATGAGGATTGATTATTTATATCTAGTGTGTTACTAGGTTTTCGAGTAATAATTTATGAGTTACCCAATTATATTCCGAGGCTATTAATCCCGAGTTAATAAATTACACGTTAATGAATTCCGAGGCCGGCCGATAGGTCAAGGACTTGAGTCGTTTTCTTCTTTATTCCGTGACCTCTCCCTTGGGTATTTTGCCTCCTATCCGAGCCCAAGACCCAAGCTCGGACATGTTTGAGTATGGGCCAGATTTGCTCGTTTTCTTTTTCCCTTTTTGTTGTGTTCGGTTCAAGAAAAGGCCCATGAAGGGCCAAACTTGTAATTCCATCCATGGGGCCTGCCGAGTGGTGATCTACACGTATGCATGGAAAGGACTTTAAAGATTGCTTAAGTTTTCCTTGGTCATTAAGTTTTTTTTATATATTTGGACATAATACCCCTAATGAATACTTACCATTGCAAAGAACATATTCCTTTCTACCCCAACCCTAATAGCCGCAGCCCCATTTCTCTCTTCTCTAATTTTCGCCAGCAAGAAGCAAGAACCAAGGATGAAGAACTAAGTGTTGATCAAGCAAAGGTAGTACGGGTTCTAGAGTTGTGTCCGTAGGTAAAAGTTTTTCCTTTCATCTATACCTTTTCTCCTTTCCGTCTGATACTATTTCTTTGACCGGAACCATGCTTAATCGGCTTTTGTTTGTGGGTGTTCGAGCAGCAAGGTTGACAATCAGGTCAACAATCAGTGGAGCTTCCTGTCCGAGCCAAGTTCTAGTAAAACAGAAGTGGTGTGGGGGTGTTGTGATTGAAACTGAGTCCCGAGAATTGTGGGGAGCTGAGCATATTCTCCCGAGACTATCCCATGTTTTGCTTCGGTAGTTCTCTAACATCTCATATGTTATTCTCATTTCTTTCTATTCCGTTTAATAGTATGATGTGTTTTGCTCATGGGGTGTAGTTCGGAGCTGTTGTCACAATTTGAGTCCCGAGCACATTATCGAGTCTTGTATTGCATTCGTGGTAACCGGTAATCTAGAGCAGTGAGACATCCTTGTACCCGTACGAATTGTGTTCAACCGAGCGGAGCAGAAGTTATTCAATCCCGAGCCGAGGAGTGTTTATTCGGTAGAATTCTAAGCCTTGTTTCCTTCTTTATTTCAGTTCGATTGTTACTTGCTGTTTGAAGCTAACCTCATTCGTGTAGGGGCTGTGACGAACCAAAGTGGGTTCGTGTTTTTATTTATTTATTTAGATTGATTGTCTATCTCGTTTCATGGTTATCGAGTTGGTAGTACCGAGACTTTGTTAGATGGTTTCAATAATCGTCAAATCGTTTTATTATTTTGTTAATCAATCCGTAGGGTTCTTGGTTTCCTAAACCGAATAATTTTTTTAAATAAACTAACGAGATTTGGTGTATATGAACTTCTATGATAAAAAGTGATTTCGGGGCTGTCGGGTGTCTCGGGAATAAACGAGTTGATGTCGGGAATTAAAGCGGGTTTTAAACGTCATGCTGGATTTTGGGCAGAAACTGTAATCTGGCTTTGAGTCCGTTTTTGTCATACTTAAAATACGTTTCTGGATATTTGGCCCGCGGTAGTCTCTAGTTTTCTGAGTCCTCTTTCCGATGCCGATGATGGCTCGTTAATCTGATTTTCCATTTAAAAGTTATCCCTATTCTAATCTGCTGCTGTTAGAAATTTCATATGTGCGACGGGACTGAGTTGAGAGACTGTTTCGAGACCTTTCTGTTTGGATTCAGCTTCCGAGGCCTTCTGTAGAATTGTATTCCTCTGAGTCATTTAGTTATTGTAAAAATTTGAATAAAATCTAGTGAGCGGTTTGAGAGTTATGGCCGTTCCCGCGAAAGTGCTGAGTGCTGTTAAGTTTTGCTGAAACAACCTTTGAATCTAATCCTAACCCGAGCTTCCTTGTGCTATGTAGGACCTTCTAGAACCTGATTAGAGACGCTCTCCCGTGCTAAGGACATTTAGGAGCTTACGTTCATTCGAGGTGGGTAATCTCACTATAAACTTGTACTTACTTTCGATTCATGATTATGTGCTATATGTTATGAATTGTCTTGTTGATTGAGCTCGAGTATTGATTGTGCGATTTATCTGAGTTACCTGTGATCTGAGTTATTTGTGATCTGAGTTATCTGTTTACTGAGTTATCTGAGTTCTTGAGTTAAAACATTAAACATAATATACTTGACTTGACACCGAAGAGCACTGGTGTCAGATGTTTGTCTTGGCACCGAAGAGTACTGGTGCCAGACGTTTTGACTCAACACCGAAGAGTACAGGTGTTGAGCCTTGAGTGGTGTGAGGCGGGTCGAGGTTGATCTCTCAGCCCAAGTCACACCGGCGCGCTATATAAATTAAAATCTGAGAAATAAACTTGAGTAATTGAGAATTGAGTAGAGTCTTTAGGGATCACTTATGTGACTTGAGTTGTTTGTACTTACATGTTTATTTTGGTATTATTCACTCAGCGGTGGCTGACCCCAAACACTCCCCCCATTTTGCAGGTACTAGAGCAAGTGCATTGGATGAGCTGTTACTCGATGAGCTTTTATGGACTTGGATTCCAAACGTTTTATTTGAGTCAAATGTTTTTTTTAAAAACAACTATTTATTTATTCCGCATTTAAAACCATGAGACGATTCATTTTTATTTTAATGAGATGGGATCGTTTGGTTACTTGTACTTTTGGGAAAATGATTATTTTATTTATTTAAAAAATTTTAAATTTTTCATGATTTTTGGGATGTTACAGTGACTAATGATATAACGCATTCTACCCTAATTTAAATGTAAGGTAAATAATCTTTAGTACTAAGGTATAGGGTAAGTGGATAATATGCAATGCAACCCTTATATGAAATGAGACTCTTGAATGCAGTGAAAATGTTATGACCCAAAAATCTTTTTGAAGTTATAGACTAGACTTGCTAGTTCACTATAACCAATAGCTCTGATACCAATCTGTCACACCCCGCCAAAATTATTTTTAAAGGAAAATGGTTTGCGGAAGAACGGGCGTGCGACTAAGTAAACATGGCATATGATTATTGTAAACAATAATTTAAACCCAAATAAAACCTTTATAAATAAAGTATGTCACAAACGAATCCAAAAGACCAAGTTTTTAAAGTAAAATAAAAGTTGTAATTGTGACATCTTGACAAATGCATGCTTGACTCCAAATGAATAGTACTCAATGCTTCGAACTTAGTTACCTGAAAAACATAAATGAAAGTATCAACAAAATTGTTGAGTGAATTCACAGGTTTTATAGTAAAATTTAGTTGTTCCATAGTTCTTGTATGCCTCCATTGGTAAAATTTTGAGTGATGATTTAAATGTTAAAAATTGTCTGCTCCGAGAGCAGTAGTAGAAACAACTGACGGTGATCCCCCAACAGGTTTGCAAGACCTTTGAGTTAAAATGTTGACCTTAAGTCCATAATCAAAACAACAACCTTAAACGTGCTAGATATACACTCCTCGTGGTCGGTATACACCGATAAATGATCAATAACGTGGGAGGGTAGGTCTCCGCCAATAGTACTATTTGCATATCCAGGGCCTAGTCGCAACTAGCTAATGATTATGTATGTAACATATACGCACTTCCATGTACATCTAAACTTAGTCCAAGCATAAGGATTCGTTGTCTAGTTTCCAAAATAGTTTCATCACAATATAGTAAACGATTATAAATATTGTAAATATTTATAAAATAGTTGATATGTTTTTCACCCCAAAAGTATTAAAAATATAATAAAAAGATGGGCTGTGAACTCACCTTATTCAACGCTTCCAAAAGACTCAAATAATGAGATGATGTTTCCAACCAAACGACACTAGCTTCCTATATGCATATAAAAACAAACTAACTTAGCGATATATTGGTGACACTAGATGGAGTTGAGCTTGTATTATAATTACGTCGGATTTGTAATATATAAATATTAGATAAACATATTATGTCTCGAGTGAAAATAAACAAGTAGTTGGACTTTGGGCAACTATTTAAATAAAATTAATTTAAATATTTATAGATAAGAAAAAAAAATTAAATGAGTTACATATGTACTTAATAAAATGTTGTCTTAACATTGAAAACCCTTGATTTAAATAATTGCAAGTGGGCGGGATTAATTAACATCATTGGATTAGAAAAGTTACTAAACGACATAAACAAAATTTTGAGCTTACAAGACTGAGTTAAGATATTTTAGGTTGACACTTTTATAATTGGGTTTTTTTTATAAACTAATGGTTTGGACTCAAATCAACACAGCCTACTCGGTAGATAAAGGTGACGACAAAATTCAGGCAACATGTTAAACAAACACACACACTGTTTCGAAACTTATAAATCCACACATATTTAGAACATACAAACACACCTCACGCCATGTTTGTGTTCGGGTGAGATTAGAAGCAAATATATTTAAGATACATATGATTAAAGGAATAAAAATGTTTTGGAGGTTACCTTGCTTGCCAAAATACTAGAGAGCGAGAGATACCAGAGATGTAGACAAGAAACGAAATTTGAGATTTGTTGTGGTGTGGAAAAAAATAACATTTTGGCTTCTTTTTATAGTAAAATGAAATTAAATACCACATTTAATTTCTCAAATGAAAAGTCGAGAATTTTAAAAGATATGGATTCAATTATTAATTTGAAATTATAGCTCATAAAAGAACTTATTATTTAGTGGTTAAAAATTTATATCTTACGAGACAACATGGCCCGTGCGATGCACGGGCTTTGTTCACAATAAGAAGTTGTTGGTATAAACTGGAAAATACGAATAAAGTACAATGCGTCATAGGAAAATGTAAAGTAAATAAAAATGGGTGTTTATATTAGCATAATACAAAACATGTTATTCATAACATATAAGTGGCATTACAAAGATTTTCGTACTTTATATTTTATAAGTACAACTATGAATAAATGATAGTATTATATATTCAAGAGAGAATGGTAAGTTAATATTCACTGAAAAGCAATGTTCAATTGGACTCGGCCTAAACACTAAAAGCTTTTAAAAAAGAAAAGTTAAGCCCTTTACAATTTTCCCAAGGGAAACGGGTATTGTTGCAATTAGGGAAAACCCGATTGAGCGTCTCATGTACGCGATTCTGAATTCCACTGCCTCGTCAGTAGGTGATTTCCGCAACAAATCTCGGCGTACGCAATCTACGCATACCTTGTCAGTTGGCGATTTCTTAATGGCCAAATGGGCAGCCGGCGATTCAGAATAGGCAAAATCGTCAGTCGGCAATTTGGATTTGAGGCGCTGTCGTTTCCCGATATGATCTAGTGTTCAATTACAAATGGTATGTTTTTTTCCCAATATACATTATAATTAATTTGAAGTATTCATTTGATTTGAGGATCTGTCGTTTCCCGATAGATGTACGTTTTTTCCTTCAAAAATTCTGTTTGATAAAATGTGCTTGTGATTCGAGGTGAACATATACATTTTCTAACTCTTAATTGTGGTCAGCTGCGATTAATTTATTTTTAGTTAAAACTTCATTAATTTTATTTTGTATTTATTTTAGGATTGGGAAATTAATAATTACATGACTGCTGGATTTTGTGAAGGTCAGAAACCTTTCAAGCGAATGGATATCAGCAATTCCCATTCCTGGAACATTTGTCTGCAATATTGGTGATATGTTAAAGGTATATATTCTGCATAAAAGTTCATTTTTTTTCTTTTGAAGGTCAAAAGATTTGGTAAAATGAATAGTTAAAAAGAGTTTTGACTTTTTATAAGGGATTATACATCTTTAAACATTATTTAATGCAAGAGTTGCTTAAGCAAATACTCCGTAGTTAATTCACGAAACTGGATATTTTTTTGACAAATAAGCGAAATGTATTTTGTAAAGTCAAATAAGTAAAATCTCAGCTGCTATTTTGATTTTAAAATGATTGAATAACTCATTTGGGGGATTAGAAACATACACAAATAATTAACAATACATTTAAATGTTGGTTTTATTTTAACCATAGGTCACTATTTATGCTAACAAATTTTTAAAAAATGGACCAAGTAACTCCAATGTCTGAGGTGGTTTAACAGCTAAATGTCTACAAATTTTAAGATATATAATTAAATCAAATATGAAATAGAATAAAGTATAAACAAACAAAGTTTACTATTGTGCAGTGCATTGTGCTTCCCTGGGAAACAGCCACAAAAATACGAATAAGTAAGAAGAAAGCAAAATGAAAATGGGTACATTTAATATTACATTTAATATTACCTTTTCATCTAAAACAACAAAGTCATTGCTTAGGTATTTTCCATTAATATTATGCACATCTCATTTTGCGATAAATCATTACCACAACGGGTCCGTGATCACCTTCCTTAATTTAATCGAGGTTGTAGTTGCCGGTTTGTTTTTTTGTCGAGGTCAACATATTGACGTAGTAGTGAACGATAGAAACTTTGACAACCCTTACTGACCCGTTTATATAATAATTGTAGGGAATGAACAACAATACACGGCTGGAGTTAAGGTGGAATTAAGGGACGGTAAACTTTTTGAAATGGTTCGTGGGGTTAAGCGTTTGAAAATATGGAAATATTGTAATTGTCTTTGATCCTTTTTATATAATTGCAGGGAATTAAATGGAAATATACAAAGTTGCTGAAACGGTAGGTGGAGTTATGTGTAACTGCTCAAATTAAAGAGGATATTATTAGCATGCCTTTGATAGCATGTCTTGGATAGTATGTGAAAGGGCAAAGTGTAACTGGCAATGGGAAATAAAGGGCTGGATTTAATGATGTTTAGAAACTGATCCGTTGTAAATGTTTTTTGACATCAGTTCGTGATAGTGGCATTTATATTATTGGATACTTAAAAGGCTTTAGGCGTTTTTTCTTTTGGGTTAAATGCCAATAAACATTGAAGGCAATGATTGTATTGGATATCACCTTGTGCAACGGCAAGATTATATAGATATTAAATTCAAATGTTTGTAATACATATCATCTTTGAAGCGTTTTGTATACATAGATGTGAAACAAACGTATAGGATTCCTATCATAACTAAATATATACATTTATGACATGGTAATAAATACTACTTCAATTTTGGAACTCAATTTTTATGTATATATAGATATATTCATTTAGTTGTGCTATGAACCAATTTTTATTTCTTTCATTTCTACTTGTACCCGATTATTGTATCTTGTAACAATTAAATTAATTGAATTAGTGTGTCATTAAAATCATATTTTTGATTCAGTTTAATGTTTACTTTAGTCACCAACTCGCTAAACGTACAGTTATAAGTGTATAAAACACAAATAGACTTACTATGTGTATAAATGATGATGCGTATTAAGAACATATAATAGGATGGTTTGCTAGACTCAATTGCATAACAATTGTTTTTACTAACGATGGAAAATGTTTATAAGAAAAATAGGTTATAATAGTTGTCAGGTCAAGTACCTAATTGCGAGGGTTGTCACAATAATTTATTACAACCTCAATCTTTTAAGTTTATTTATTACGTTGAACGTTCCTAGTGTATGTACTTTATTATACTAGGCATCTCTTGCACAAACGACCATCCAATTTGGACGTTAAAATGCTCATTTGAGAGGTAAATGATGGCCATATAATGTCATTTTCCACATGCGTTAACATTAAATATTAACACCAGATATATGGGCTAGTTTATGATTGTCGATATCAACCTTTTGAAATATCAAAGATGTTTATGACTTTATGTCTACTTAGTGCTAGAAAAGGGTCCAGACCGAGTTTGGAATCGACTATAGAAACATAGGTTATATTTACAATCGGGTACTTGAAATAACTCGACAAGCTTTTATGGTGATGTTCGATAAATACTTGAAATAGGTTAGAATTCGGCTAGAATAACTCTAATATATTTCATGATCAAGTTTTGCTTGAAACGAAATTGATAAGAACTCTTATAGGTCAATTTGTTATATATATCAAACATATTACAAGTGTATGTAACATTAATGGTAAAAAAATTACAAATCATTATAGATACTAGAAAAATACGTTTATCAAAAATGAATTATCAAATAATTTAACTTTTATGAATGACATCAAAATAATTAATTGAAGCTCTAATGTTTGATTGTCATTATGGACAAGGCGTTCTATTTTGCTTGCCTAATCTAATTCATTGTAGTATACTAGTATGCAAAAACAACGCCAAAAAACTTGTAATTTGTTTACTATGGTTTTCTTGTTCATTAGTTTACTGAAGATGCATCAACTAACATAGTGGATTTTGGTTTTATTTTGAAGGTGGTTTTGTATCGGTTCTTATTGTCGACATATTTTCATTTGTTTTATTTATTTTTTGTTATGATTTAATAATAAGAGTAAATAAATCGTGGGTAAACTTTTTTATGATTCTTATAATAGCATTGTAGCCATACAAAGTGGCAGATACCATTCAAACTTTATATTTATCATATTCAGTTTAGGTTATGTGTTACATGTTTTCTGGTTCGAATTACAGGCTTTTGAATAACCTTTTCAGTTCAGGTTATGTGTTACATGCATGTTTTCGGTTGAGGCTATTTAAAAACTTATTTAAATACTAATAAGATTTTAAATACGGACAGTCTTCGGAGTGATTTGGCTGTTACTGACTGGTGGTGTAAAAGAATGAAAAAGTGATCATAACAAAAAAGAATATAAAAGAAATAAGAGAAATGATATTTCTTCCTACACATAAGCTTAACCACTTCTAAGCATATCATCCCTTGATTTTAACACTTATCATAGTCAAAATGGGTCAAAATGGGTAGGAATATGATAGGAAGAAATGGTTTGCATAAAAGAAAAACGGTTAATAACGAACTAACAGATTCCCTCCCAAACAGTCACACTATACATACAAACATCTTCAGAATTCATACTCCATTGATACTTCGAGCTAGGATTTCTTTCACTCAATCTCCTGGATTTGATTTCTTTCGTTATGGCACTGCAAATTGTTGTTCCAACGCCACCGACGCTGCTACTACCGCCGGCCGACTACCAGTCTACACTCTACGTCGGCGATCTTCATCCAAACACCACGGAAAAAGATCTCTATCTTCTTTTCTCCATGATCGGATCAGTGAATTATGTTCGTATCTGCAGAGACCGCTGTTCTCACAAATCACTTTGCTACGCGTACATCAATTTCAACCTCACTTCTCACGCTAATCAATCAATTAATCTTACATTGAATTATGTTATTTCGTTCGTATTTTGTTTGTTTGAGTGACTTAGTTCGTTGCTTTGAGGAAATTTTAATTTGATTGACATTGTTTGAACAGCTGCTATGGCGTTAAATCATACTGAATTGAAGGGAAGGATAATGTGGTGCGAACGAGATCCGTTTGGTAGAAGAACTGGAGTAGCGAATTTGTTCGTGAAGAATATTGATTCGTTCGTTACTGATGCTAAATTTGAAGAGGTTTTTAGGAAATTTGGGAGGATTCGTTCGTGTAAAATTGCTAAAGATGATAATGGCAAGAGTAAGGGTTTCGGATTTGTTCAATTTGATTCAGAGGAATCAGCTAATAATGCTCTTAATGCCCTAGATAAAACTACACTCGGTGAAAAGATTATGTAAGTTTCTTAAGTATTCAAACTCAAATTGTTCAATTTGATTCATAACTGCTCTTAGTTTCTGTACTTTAATTCTTGCTTAGTGTTTATACTTTATACATGCTCATGAGTTCAAGTAGTTTGTTTGGATTTTCATCTGCATAACTCATATTACTAAATTGTGCGAGTACAGAAGCCTGAAAATGTATTAAGTTGGATGAGAATCATGAAACATTTATTAACTACAAACATAGTAATAAACATTATGATTCATGTTTTAGTAACATTGCTTCCTGTTCAAGATCTGTGGCCAAGTTTCTGAAGAAAAATGAAAGGAAGGAAGCTGAATTTACAAACGTGTATGTGAAAAATCTTGATTTGGATTTCACTAAGGATCTCTTGAAAGAAACGTTTTCTGAATATGGCAATGTCACAAGTGCTGTGATCATGAACAGTGCTGATGGAAAATCAAGAGGTTTTGGATTTGTCAACTTCGAGTCACCCGATAGTGCAAAAAAGGCAATTGAGGCTTTAAACGGTTCAATAATCGGTAAAATAACATCATTAACTTGTTTATATTATTTAATTCTACTGTTTTGTAAGTTTTCGAGTATTTAATTATGTTCATGAAAACAGGTTCCAAAGTATGGTTTGTTGGAAAGGCTATGAAGAAATCTGAACGAGAAGGATTCTTGAAACTTTCTCATCAAAAAGACAAAATAAACGCTTCAAATCTATTTGTGAAAAATCTTGATTTATCTGTAGATGAACAAACTCTTGAAAAAACTTTTGGAGAATTTGGGAATGTAGTTTTAACCACAGTGGTACGCCATAAAAATGGTGTTAGCAAAGGGTTTGGATTCGTGTGTTTATCCAATCCAGAAGAAGCAAAGAAAGCTTGTGATTCACTTAATGGTGATTTTAATTCTATTGCATTTTATATTATTCAATCTTTCGCTAAACCAGAAGAATATGTAATATATTTTTTCTCGTTGAATTGGTGCAGGGAAATTTTATCATGGAAAGAACATAAGTGTTAGTGTTGCTCTGAGTAAAGAAGAATGTGCACAAAAATCACAAGCTCGATTTGCATCACAACTGAATTATCAGTATTTCCAACCGTATTATGGTATCCAATCATACGTTAGAGCACCCTTTTATGATCCATACTGGCAGACAAACTTCTTTAGAAATATGCAAGTTTTGCCCAATTTTAAACCACAGAGTTATCAGGTATGTAAATCTGTAAACCATTTGTTCGTGTCTCTCTCATGTGTTTTATGTAAAGGTGGAATGTTCGATCCATTTACTTACAAATGGGTCGATTTGGGTTATTTTTGACCTAAAACAAGTCAAATAGGTCGAATAAAATAATATACCCAAAAAGGAAACAGGTCAAACTAGTTTTATAAAAAGAAAGTCAGTTCTGAATCAACCCATTTGACCTCCCGTACTAAAATTGACCCAAACCAAATTTGGCCCATTACCCGACTGGCCATTTTTCCACCTCTATTTTATGAAGTTTTTATGACTAGAAAAGTAACTGCTATGATATCAGGGAGGTGTTCATTTGAGCTATGAAAAAGATCAAAAGCCATTTACGGGCTTTAATGCTCGTTTCTCAAAAGGGAAAGAGTATTGTGTGATATTTTCCATCCCTTTTATTAACAAATAACAATTAATGACTAAAATAAACTGTTATGATTTCAGGAAGGTGTTCACTCGAGCTATGAAATGGATCAAAAGCCTTTTACCGGCTATAATGCTCGTTTCACAAAAGGGTCAATAGCAAAGAAACTCATCAGGTTCGCAATCACCATGATATTTATTGACTAAAATTGGGCGGGTTGGGTTGTGTGACGGGTCAAATATTGAATACCATTTCTGTGTTTTGGCAGAACCCAAATGGTGCAATGGGGTTAGGAAAGGCGTTTTTGAAAGTGCAAGTGGAATTTGAGCTACTGATTAACAATGGCAGCCATTGATACAAGTACAAGAATAATAACTAGCAACGGTTTGGGTTTGGTTTTCGTGTAAAAATTTGGTAGTCTTAACGGTCGATTCTTGTGTGTTGTAAAAAAGATTTGGTAGTCTAATAGCGAAATTTAGTATGTGTTTTACAAAGGCTAGTGAATCTTTATAACGGGGATGTTGGTTAATTCGGTTAAGCTTTCCCATGTGCATCTCATATGCTGTCTCGTAAAATGGTCCATAACACTTTAAGGGACTAACGCTGTAATTTAAAGGACTCACCGTGCAATTTTTAACATAAAATTTTAACAAACATTAAGATAAAGGACCGTGTAAAGACTTTTCAAAAAATAAGGATGTAATTTTTTAAGTAAAAAGTCATAGTATAAAGGTTATTGATAATCTACAACTCTGCTAACTAGAACTTCCAAATAATTTCAACCGTTACATAAAGAAGTTGTAAGCTAAAAGTGTAAAACATAGAACCTCAACCCATTAAGAAGTGGCCCGGCCCATTGAATATGTAGCATTAGGGATTCACTAGCAGGGTACCCGCGCAATGCGGCGGCGGGTACCCTAAAACTACGTTTTGTCGTGCAATAGTGTCTTGCTCGGGTATTTATGGTCTTCATTGAGTGGAACTGATTGGAACCAGACATTGGATTCAGATTCTAATTACGTTGTGTTTGGATGGGGAGAACATGTTGTGATGTAGAAAATGATCTTGAATAAGAATCAGTAGGTTTAAGTTGGCTCATATTGGCTTTTAAAACTCGAGATCTCGGGTCATGATGGCTTTTGAAACTCATTGATGGTGAACATTATTGTTTTAAGCTAATAAAACACTGATTATTTTTTTTAGGGTCACACGAAACATATGTGTTATAACAGCTATAAACAATACATCACATACTTAACATAATACCAATGAAGACGTCATCATTTTTAAACAGCAATTCTTTAATTATAAGTCATAACAATAAATCAAAGGGTGTGAACTTCCCATAGAACAATAAATCAAAGGGTGTGAACTTCCCATAGAACAATAAATCAAAGGGTGTGAACTTCCCATAGAACAGAAGCTAAAGTTCATGTACAGAAATGGACAGTTTAATTCGGCCTTTGCAAGTTCGGTCGATTTATTACCGAACTGGACCAGTGTCTTCGGTTCTTAGAATTTAAGGACCATGGACCGCACCGGTGGCTGCGGTTTAGTGCCGGTTCAGTTCAGTTCCATCGGTTGCCGGTTCAGTTCAGTTCCATGGGTTCCAGTTCTTTCTGCACAGGCCTAATTCCCTACCAGCATTTTTAACCATCTGATTGCCACTACTTGTAGTTCTTGATCAAAGCTTACCTGCAACCAAATGAAACAATGATGGAGCTATGTGAGAGAGCGACACGGAGTTTGTCTTCAATATTACTAAAATGCAGCAAAAACTTTATTCCCTTAAGGCAAAGCTTGAATTTATACACTGGTAAAACTTTCTAAAACTGTTGGAGGGACTCTCTCATAAACTTACACTTGAGTGAAAATAAATTAACTTACACTTAAGTCAAAAAGTTGAGTTCCAATAGTTATCAAATGCTGTAGCCTGTAAACGGTAGTAAAATTTCTTTGATCATTTCACCATTTGTTGCTTGCATTAAGAAATTCCATGCTTGGACATAAAATTGCAATTTTTGACTTACCTTAATTTGCAATTGCTCAAGTTTTAATGACATTCAAGCTTGTTCAACCATGAAACATTAAACAATTTTAGAAAAAGACTCAAACTCACTTTTAATACGAAAACAAAGATAAGCAGTCCCATTATTCTCGATTTTTAATGTATTGTTTTTGCAAAATTGGAATGTCTTAAGCAGATAAAGGATTTACCTGAAGCAGAAATTCCAATCGTCACAGGGGAGAGTAACACCAGCTCGTGGTCGTGATCTGCTGGTAAATAAAAACCAAAAACACACGCTCGTCATCTAGTTTGATATTTTAAAGTGTTTGTACCGTTTAATATTTTAGAGGGTTGTTTGACCCATTTCAAGAAAAAATGATTGACCCTTTTGATATGAAACCAGTGCAGACCTTTATTCGATGCAGCCCTTTATTCCATGAAACCATTTTTTATGTTTGACCCAGCTGACCAGTTTATTTGTAAGATTTACTCAAATAGGAAATAATGGATGGTATTATTTTCTTAAGATTATGGTAAAACCCGAAAAACGCATTCACTAAAGGGCTGCACCGACCCGTTTGTGCAGCCATTTACTTTTATTTGGTTATAAACCCCCCAATTTACTTTTATTCTGTTTTTGTGCAACCATTTAATGATGGCAAACTTTAGAATTTGACTTTTACGGTCTTAATGAGATCCAAGTCTAATTTTATGGATTTATTATACAATTTAAACTTTTCCAAATGATGACCATTTTATTTGTTACATTTTTCCAAGTTGAATTTTTTTTATTTGACTCTGAAATTACATGGGAAACTTCAGTCAAATTCTCCGTAACATTCTGCAATAGTTGTGAAAGATTACCATCTCATTGTAGAACATCACTTCTTTGCCAATAAAGATCTTAGCAGCAACCTACATCACATGTACTAAGATTGAATAAAAAAGTTCAGTAATAAATCTAAACAATAAAATGGATAGAATCTAAACATATGAATGCTTGTGGGTCTGGTGAATGTTCTTGTATTTGGGGTAGATAGTCTGCATAATAAAGTAAATGATCAAAAGTATGACGGAAAAAAATAGATGTGTGTTACTGAGTTCTGATATGTGAATCAACAACCATGAGTCCAGAAGTATCAACTAATTGGGCGAGTACAGAATAAGTTAATAATGGAGAAATTACAAACCTCCCGGCCTTTTCGCAACTTGAACCAGTTATGATCTCCATCAACCATGTCATAATTTCTTTTCTTCGTAGCAATCCTCCTCGTCGGGACATTCGTCGGAGCACTTACAGCGTCATCATCCACAAGCACTCCGTCGTCGGTATCCGGTGCTCCATTCTCAATGGAAACTTCCGGCGGGAGATAAAACTCCAGTTCCGTGTTCTACAGCTCTAATTGATGGATTAAAACGACGGTGATGTTTATCCCCTTTAGCACTGTTACTGTAAATTTTTTTTTATAGAAAACGGGTTGCTAAATTAGGGTTCCAAGTGTAGCAACTGAATCGAATTGCGAAAAGGCAGGGAAAGGTTTCACTATTGGATGAAGGCTGTACTCATTATTTGGAATCAATGAAGACGGTGAGAAAGAAATCATCTCGCATATGGTAATCTAGGTTAGGGTGGTACGGAGGAGGAAATCGAATTTCTGGGTAAGACAAAGAAATCATCATCGCTGTTGAAGGAACCGAGGAGGCGAGGGCCGCAAGTGGTTTGAAGGAACCGAGGCGGCAATGGAAATCGAGAGGGAGAATGAAACGACGGGGTGAGGAACTGGGGATTGAGGAAGGGCATTTAAGGACAACTGAGGGTAGAATATCTTTATTCTTTTGGAATAAATAATCAATCTTATCATCTAGTTCAGTTGGTAAGCGTTCGGTTAGAATGATGTGATGGTGTAGGGTTCGAATCTTATTGCGTGCTATATTTTTAAAATCACATTTTCAAGATAAAAATGGAAAGAATTTGGCTGAATTTTCAGCCAGCTATTAATAGAAAGGTCTTAAATGCATTATATATAGTAGAGATATACGCTGTTGCCGTTGCCGCTATAAATCTGTCTCTCTTTCTTAATACCATACCGATTCAACCTTATTTCTTCACTTAATTCTAATTGATTTATTACGCAATTAATCTGTTTGATCGATGATGTTTTTGAAGAAACTGCGTTATCTATCTGTAAATTCCTTCACAGGAAACTGATGATAATATAATCTTCCTGAGATCCTTTTGTATACCTGATTTCTTTTCTGAATTAAGTTTTCACGGATTTGGAATTGATAGTAAAGCATCGATGATGATACTTTGTTATCCTTGCACTTTGATTCATAATGAAGAAATATATGGGGAAAGTAATTCTGAGATGTTTTTTCTCTTTTATATTCCCAAAAATATTTATATTTTACCTTTTTTTTATGCATTTTGATAGCAAACGAATTCTAGCTTTATTTCATTTTTCAGTAATCAAAGCTCTCTGTGTTTTTCAGTGTGTATTCAATTCTAAGTGTGTTATAATATAGCAATCCATGATTAACACATTAATCAAGTTATAATAACAAGTTGAGGAGAAACAAACTGTGTTTGGGTTCAACCCATGGGTCGACCTGAACAAAATCGGATTTGCTTAAATTCCAACATCAAATACCTCAACATAGTTTCAAAAACCGATTTAAGCAAATATTCATTTCATACTATTAATAAGAGACTTAAAAAGGACATATATAAATGGTTTTTCAATTTCTTTTTGGATTCCATAATAATTCTACTAAACATAAAGTAGACATTGTTCTGTACAAAGATGTATATACAAGAAACAATTAAAATCATTATCTATCTAGATACCCATATACATATACCCATTCTTGAGCAATCATTAAGTAAAAATCAAACTCTTATCTTCCCCACCCAACAACACCAGCGGGCTGTTTTTGTTTCCGGGCCGGGTTCGTAACCGAGAGCCCACGGTCATACATACGTTGAATTTCTTCTCTGTATTCGGTCAATGATTTGTGTGGTAGTTTTGGTGTTAGTTCCACCACATCACCCATTTTGAGCTTGCAAGTGATGTCACTAACTGGCTCGTGGTTAACCCGGGGTCTTAAATCTTCTTTTATGGAAAACCCATATGGGGAGTACCTTGAGTTAACTTGACCCGCTTTGGTTAAAACATCTTTGACCGTTGAATTTGCCGGGAATTCTTGCACCGACATCTGAGATGAAGAAAATACGTTTTTTTTATTATTTAATATTTTATTCAATTTCACTCGCGGGACTAAAATTTGTAAATTACCAACCTTATTATTCTCAATCATGATGACAAAAACTGGCCCGTCGGGCCCGCAACATGGTTTATATGAATGCGGGCAATCTTCAGAATGAAGAGGAAACGTGCAAGGAGGGTTTACAGCTTCATTGTATCCAATGCATGATTTTTGTTCTTGGCCCATATTCTCACATTGCCATGTGACAACCCAACGGGCCCACTCGACCATTTGAAGCACAAATGAAGAAAGCTTACAATCACCTTCTTTGTATCTCCAATGAGCAGCAAAACCAAATTCAGCCTGTGAATGCATTGATTTTGTTCGGATTTGAACTTCAAGTGGGACCGACCCTTCTCCCATTACTACCGTGTGTAAAGACTGATACCTGCAAATTTAATTTATACAAAAAAAAAATAAAGATGCATAATAGAAGATGTTAATTATATTTCCGAGAAAACGTCATAAAATTATCTTTTAAGGTCTATTTTGGTAATTACAAGTTTTTAAGCGGTCTACTTTTGTAATTATAGCGTCGAAAAACGTAAAAAGATTATACTAATATATGCCAAATTCTTTAATTACCCTATTGGGACGGAAAAAAAACTTGAACTACCAAAGTAAGCCCGCTCAAAACTTGTAACTACCAAAACGGACCTTCAAAGTTAAAAAATTACCGAAACAAACCACCACCTGAATTGTATTGCTATTTTATGACATCTTCTATGTGAAAAAATTATCAATCTTTCAATGGCTTGGAGTTTTAACCTTATTTTTTTACAATGTTTTATGACTTTATCCTAAACTTTGGTTGATTTAGTGTTTAACCCCTAAACTTTTGTCAACTTAGTGTTTTAACCCGATGTTAGTGTTACTACTATTACTGGTCAAACTGGTCATTTTGTGTTGAGGTGAAATTTTTCTTAGGTTATAGATGGGTTAGTCTTTAAGCCTTTTTCATGGTTAAAAAATTTGAGGGGTTAAAACACCAAACTAGTGAAAGTTTTGAGGATTAAAAGATAATTAACTCTAAAAGATGATATTGTAGTGATATAAACATACCCATTACACTTGGGGTGTTTTATGTAATCTTTGAATTTTCCAGGTACTTGAGACCATAATTTGTGAACAAGGTGCAATGCTTTATAGCAGTCCTCTTCATTTTCAACAATGAGACGTAGACCATGAATATCATGTATTTCATTCATGGCCACCTTTTTCCTACATAAAGATAATAGTTCCTTGAAAATCTGTTACATATTTTTATGTGTAAAAAAAGGTGAAGAAAGACATACTTTAGCATTTTGCAGTGGATGCTATACAAACTTTTATGCCGCCCATATAACACATGGTAAGAAACTGCTCCATTTTGAAGAGATTTCTCCAATTTTTCAGCAGCACAAGTAACCATTGCTTCATCAAACGACTTCAAAAGTTGAGATGACAGGTCATCATGTTCCTCTGGATTAAGGTACTTGAAACATAAATTCTCCAACTGTTCTTTCCAGCTTGTGATACCTAAACGGTTTGCTAAAGGAGCAAATATCTCCATTGTTTCTTTTGCAAACCGTTGTTTTTTACTCAAAGGTAATGCTTCTAATGTCATCATATTGTGCAATCTATCAGCCAGTTTTATGAGTACCGCCCTTGCATCTGCCATTGCAAGAAACATTGTATGCAAACGATCTGCTTCTGTTGTTCTGTTTGCTGTATTGCTTTCCCGAGCTAGCTTGCTCAAATGGCTTAGTTTAGACACCTGTTAATAATATTCAATCAAACTGTTAAAATGGCTTTTTAATGTAATGATTAATGTAAATAACTTAAATTTAGTATAACAAATAACTACCCCTTCAACAAGATCAGCAACTCCAGCTCCAAATTTTTGGAGAATATAGTCATAGCTTATAAAAGAATCATCAAGTGTGTCATGTAAAATCCCTGCAGCAACTACAGTAGCATTAGCACCTATTGAAGCCAGCAAAATTGCAGTTTCCACACAATGTTGTAAATAAGGATCACCACTTGCTCGCATCTACAACATCAATAACCCTAATTAAATACAATTTGTAAACAATTGTCTCATGAAATCAACAAACTTATGATAATAAGTTAATACCTGCCCTCTGTGAGCCTTTTCGGCTTCATAAAAGGCTTTGATAACCAAACTATCATCGAAAACTTTGTGCTTTGACTGTGCATTCAAGAGCAGATCCTTAACGTACGGTTCAGGATCAGATTCCTTCAAAGTAGTATCATCCATCGTAAATGTTAGTTCATCAGTGAAATGATCATGCAATTGAGAACTCCGGGATTCATAATCAACACACGAGCTTAACGCGTGTGTAACAAAACCTTTGAACAACCGTTTGCTCCCACCACGGATCGATCCATCTCTTTCCGGCGAAAACCTCATCGGCGATGAACCGCTGGACGAAACCGGACCTTGAAACACCGATACCGGACTCTGATGAACATGTTCTCGTTTCAAATACGATCCAAACGGCGAGTACGAAAACGAACTACTCAGATTCAGATCTTCACCGCCTCTCATCGACGGCAATTCTTCAGATCCGGCAGTGGTGAAGCTTGAGGAAGACGAAAACAACGACGACAGTCCACCGACAATCGGTTTTGACGACGAAACAGTTGCCGTAGATGAAGACGACGTACGGTTGCTCAAATCGAAATCGTACGGCGTTGAGTACAACCCGCCGGGAGGACTAGCGTACAGTGCAATTGTCGGAACAGCCATGGTTGATTAGCCACAACGTACAAAATTGTGAAATTTATCAAAAATCAAATCCCGGGGCTTTGATTTATGCAAAACGTATAATACAATTCAAAGAAACTAAAGGAAGACAATTCTAGGAATTTGGAAGAAAACAAATTAGAAATCAAAATTAGGGTATGTACATACAGTCTACAGAGATGAAATTTGTAGAGATTGAATTTGGAAGTAAAGAGAGATATGGTTTCTTTCTCCTTTCCTCGTTTTGTCGTAAAGATGATATTTTGTTGCTTCAAATGAATGAAGACTTTATTTGAAAATTAAATAATCTCTACTACTTTATAAAGTATTTAGGACATTTTCTTAAATAGTTTTTTAAAAATTCAGGCAATAACTTTCATTTTTTATCAACAATTTAATTTAAAAAATAAAAACCTTCATGAGGCTCGAACTCAGGATCAAGATTACATAAACAAGCGTGCTAACCAACTGTGATATGAGGTAGTATGTTGATTCCCTTCCCAATCAACTAATATAACCTAACCTACACTCTCCTTACCAGGGTCCTCATCACGCCTTAGGCGTCGATTCAGTTACTTTATTGCTTCTTTCAAACCCCTCGATTCCTTCAATCTCTGCCTCTTCGTTCATGAGTCTTCCTCAATATGCGTAACCTACACTCCCGTCGATTCAATTCCAAACCCCTCGATTTCTTCAAAAATAAAGGTTCACGTGAACTCAAAGATGTTATGGAGATGGTATCAAAATTGGATGTTATATAGTAATGTTAAAGGGTTTCTTAAAAAGCCTAATAACGCCAAAGAAAGAAATAGAAGTACAGTGTTCTCAAAACCCTAGCAATCCAACTCGCAAGTTCCAATCATGGTTTTCTCGGGTCAGTTTGATAAATTCCTTAAATCTTTCGACATTCGTTTCGAATTTCGTATCATCAGATTAACGCTTGTTGTTTTTATTATAATTTTCTGAGGATTTCATTATTATCCGTTAGGTATTGAAGTGAAACCTGGAAAGTCGTACACTTATACGTTCAAAGAAGGCAGAGGAAGCCATCGTATTTCTCAGGTAATCCATTTGGTATTTTATTGGCATTTAAAAGTTCAATTGCTTGATTTGATACTTATAATCAATCAGTTCTAGAATTCCAATAATTTTCGGATCTATTTACAGTGGTATCCCCAAAATATTGCAACTCAGATTTGTCATTTCCTGGGTTTCATTGCCTGAATGCAATCGGTACATGTTTTATGCAAATTATTGGTTCATTGAAATTTATGATTTTTCTTACTAATTGATCTTGTTTGCAGCTTCGGTTGTAGTTGGGAACTTATGCACTTGTTCAAGTGGTTTAAGCTACCTGTTCATCAACGGGATTGAGTATTATTATGCATGTTGAACAATTTTTACAATAGCTTAAGGTTAACTGTTATTATTAATTATCCTCTTTATATTCATATAAAGTTCATCATATTCTTTAATTTTTTATTACCGACGTTCGTTTTTTATGATGTTAGATATGGATTATGTGATGCATGTTTGAGAGTAAGGAAATGCAAATGATTGGAAGCATTTTACCGACCTTTTTTATTACCTACCTGTTGCAGCACTTATAGAAAGACCCTTTTTTTATCACCTTTTTTAGTCAGAACAGAACGAATGCTTAAATTTTAAATTTTCAGCAATAACTGGAGTTGCAGTTGCAGGAGTTGTTCTTATTGCTGAACTGGCATTTGCGACATTGTCTATAAGCAGACTGGTAATTCGGGCTTCTTTCCAGTACTTTTTGTATTATTTTTTAAATATGACAAATTTTCAAGATTTTTAACTTTTTTAGCTCACGTTTTTTTTAATGGCACCTAATCTACTCCTATTGTCCACTACGGGACTTGAACTCATGACTAAATTAGTCATGGGCAACACCTTAGTCCTCTTACCACAACCACTAGGCTATAAGCCTTGGGTTTTTAGCTCACAGATTCTATCAGATGTAAACTCAATATATCCTGATATAGTTTATCCAGATGTCAATAATAATACTGCAATAAACAGGTCAAATAATCCCAGCATATCACCATCCATAATATTTTATTATTAATTATTTTTCTTGCTAAATTCCCCTTGTTTTGTGAACAATATGAAATTTTGAATATAACTATTATGCACTAAAATTAAATCATTTGACGGACCAGTTCAATCCACTTGACTTTTTGTGTTATACCTACTTTTTGTGATTAAAATTGATAATTTTAAAAAATTGCAGGAGGATGGAGATCACTTGCAGAAAGTTTGGATGTTTTGGAACTTATGTTGTGAACAAACAGACACCCAAAACACAGATTTGACTTGTGAGGTATAAACTTCTATAAAGTTCATAATTTTATATAATGTTATAAAATGGTAGATAAATTGAGCCTCATAGACCTAAATTCTATAACCTTTTTGAAACCAAATGACCGACTAAATAACCCAGTGGAAAAGACTTTTGGAAACCATTTAACCCGTGTAATTTTGGAGAATGGTGAAGAAGATTGCATTGGGAGTTTTTCTTTCCAGGTAGCAATTCACCATCTCTAATAACAGTAAATGGAGAATGGTGAAGAAGATTGCATTGGAAGTTCGAATGATGTCACAATATGAACAGAGACTTTTTTGCATTCTTTTTCTTTTGGTTTCTATTACCAGTATTTACTTCCCTTTACCATCATTTCTTGAATCCAACTTATTGTCCTTTTTAATATTAAGGATTTTATAGCAGCATTCATTTCACTTTGATAGTTAACAATAATGTAAATACAGTTTTTGAACAACAAAATATATCAATTAACGTTGAATGTTGGTATTATTGACAAACAAAATTGTTTTTGTTGACTGTTGGTCATGAATTCACTTTCGGTGCTCTAACTACAAGTATCATAACATGATGCACACCATGTTAACGACGTTTTGTATAAAAGATGCGACCCCAAGTGGCCAAAAAAATTTAATCACTTGTGAGCATCAGTTTGACGTCACTAATTTGTTTTGGATGCGTTAGATTTTACATCCAATTTACAATAATTAGTTTTGTATTTAAATGTCAAGTTGGTTTTTACGTCAAGACTAATGCAAATGCATCTATTTTGAACCTCCTTTCAACCATACATACCACCAACCTCGCTACCGAGCAGTATGTATTCGTAACAAAATATAGTTACTTAGTGTACCCGCCGCCGCATTGCGCGGGTACCTACCAGTCTCTACTATATCTCTACTATATTTTTACCCCTTCTATAAACACACTTGCTAATTATGGAAGTTATTGTATTTGTAAAAAAATGCAGCGGGTGGGACTCGAACCTGAGACGTCAATAACATTACCGAACAACTTAACCAAGTAAGCTAGCTGTTTACATGTTTTCATGGTTGAAACTTTACACCCTTATACATAAAAACTGGCCCTATGGGCTATAATTAATTGATTCTTCTCCCGAAAGCCACCGCCCATTGAACCAATACTTCCCTTGAGTTTATTCTTGGGCATGTAAACGGTTGTTTTGAATTGGAAGTGAGAACGATTACTTTGGAAATCACAACTGTGATCTTAAACAATCTGTCACATTGCTGATTGCTTAAAGAAGAACACACATATTCACAAACAATCTATTATAAAGGTATTATCTTCTTCTTCCACCAAACCCTAATTTCTTTTATCTGTTTTAACTTCAATAGGACTTCATCTTACAATATAATTTGCTTGCTTAGCCGCCGGCTTAACCGCCGCTTTACCGGCGGGAAGAGCGACTTGATGTTTTTCACCGTTGTAGAAGCAATCTTCTGCACAAGCTGTGAAAGGTCATCGTTATTGTCATCTCCGAGCAAATCGAAAGGGTTCGCAGTCGCCATTTTTTTGCATTGTTGTGATTTCGAAGAACCCTTAGATAGGAAGTTTTTAGTTTTTGAAACAGCTAAAAACCTAATTCCAGTTCGTATGCGTCATATCTAATTGAGATTGATTAAACTTGCACTTATAAGAACCCTAAATTGTGTTCCTCATTAATTCTTTTTTGTCATTTTTGTGTTTTTTTTATCAGTTGTTGATACGGGAGAATGAAGCATGTGAATGAAAAATTAAAGTTGAAGCTTTGTAGTTGTATAGCAACAACCTTCTCTAGGTTAAATTATTTTATTCCTTTAAATATAATATTTATAAACAAATTGTTTAAATCTTTTTATTTTAGATTTTTGTTTTAAGAGCTTTCAAAACCCATAGAAGGGCTAAAAGAATGGTTGGGAGTGGATATTGAGCAACTCATAAACTCAAGGATATTGTGCAACAAATTTTGTGAAAAAGAACTGAATTATGTCAATTTGAGACAGAATACAGATAGGTTATAGTCACCACTTTTTTTTCTTTTTCCTTCTAAATTTTAATGTGCAAATAAACTGTTTTGATAATGAGATACGTGATTTGGTATCTCTTTTGCAGGCTTCGGCACGAAATGCGGAATGGATGTGCATGGAATTTTGTGCATACGTTTATTGTTACTCCAGATAAATTCACAAGCATATAAATGATTTTGATAGTGTTTTTAAAGGTGTAAATTTATTAGTATGGGTGGGTCGAATAAAGATGAAAACGGGTCTGGGTCAAATCTGAAACACTTTTTGTCTTTTTTTTTTTAAATCTTATTGCGTACAGGTGGATGAGCTTTTAAAACAACGAGACACTATCCAATCATCATTCACATCGAAGAAGGAACAGTTCAGTGAAGAAGGAACTTCTGATGCTAAAATTTAAGAAAAAAGTTTATTCTTAACTTCAAAGGTGTATGGTATTTTTATAGTACATACATACATCAACAAGTCAACAACGTAAATAATGGAAACCAACACAGTAACTAATTTTATCAAATAGCAATGTGAATACAAGCTTTTTAGTAAAGAGATAATACTATTTGTAGTAGAATAGTCCAAAGGTGTTTTCTCGAGGCATAATAGAGAGGAAAAAAATAGTGTATCATTATCATTTAATGTAATTTTTTTTATTAATTAAAATGATGATGTGGAAAAGATGTGTTAGTTATTGATTATTGTTGTAAGGTGTTGCCCATGGCCATGGCCAAGGTCATGGGTTCAAGTCCCGTCGTGGACAAATGGTGGGGTTTATTCCTCATAAGTGGAGGGTTCGAGCGAAGGCATACTGCCCCTTGTGGATGTCACTGTCTAGGCTCGAACCACTAACTTACTAACTTGCCGTTCAAAAAAAAAAAAGATTGGTTATTGTTGTAACGATCGTGTCAGTAATAGTATGGATAAGTTGATGTGGCGCTACTGGTGTGTTTAGTGATGCGTTACGGTTTGGAGAGGTCTAACTTCCATAAATTACCATAAACATAATCATCTGATTTAATTCCACACAAAAATCATAAAAACCTCATGTCATTAACTCATTTTTGCTTTTGAAATATAAGATAATCGTTAATTTTGCACCGGACCTTATTATCTATTGGCCAAACATGCAGCACCTGCTAACATAAACTACCAAATTTAAAACTAAATTTAAGTGATTAATTGAGTATCATGAGCGAAATTGAAGGCAAAACACATTGCAAAATCAAAGAACTCGAGAGAGAGTGTGTGTGTTTGGGACTAAGAGAAGTCAATTGCAGACATCAACGACAATTTGTAATAGACGGCAAATTGGCATCTAACTTTAGTTGATCTATTGCTTTGACTTTGTTGATTTAATTTGGGCTTTGCCAGTTCTTCCGGTTTATAACCGAACCATATCGACTCTGTGGTTCGGTTCATCTTCCGCCAGTTGCGGTTCTTTTTGCAGAGGTGTAACTATCGTGAATGAAATATAAAATTTTAGGGTACCCGCCGCCGCATTGCGCGGGTACCAGCTAGTTATTACTATATTATAAAGGATTTACACCTTCCACAATTAGCAAGGCTGAAAATTCAGCTAACACACTTGCTAATTATGGAATTAGATGCCTTTTGAAAAAAAAAATCACCAGTCAGGAATCGAATCCACCACCTGCTGGTTACTTAGTGTCAATTAGACCACCCGGGCAAGCCTACGGCTGTTAACAATTGGAAACATCAAAAGTTAAATTCAATAAAACGCGGGTTAAGCCCACTATAGCACAACCCATCTGGTCACAGTCTTTTGGCCCATCACAATTGGTCTGATACTCTGCCTCTTCATTTCAACGCCTCTTCATTTCAACCCAATTCAAAAGAGCGTGTCTGATACTCCGCCTCTTCATTTCGGCGTGCCTGACACTCCCCCTATGCGTTTCCGCCTGTTCGTTCTCCTAGCACTATCGTCTCTTCATTTCTGCATGTTCGATTCTTGAACCATGATGATGGGAGTGTCAGGTGATTTCATTGGCAACATCGTTTCTTCAACGATTGTGAAAACCACTATAAATACAACAACGTTTCTTCAATTTCATTCCCAACTTCGACCTAATTATTTGAGGTATCAATTTCATTCCCAAATTCATACATAGTTCTCGCAACTTCTGCAATTTCATTTCTGTATGTTCATACATTTTTGTTCTGGTTAATTTCCACTCGATTTCATAGTCAAATTCATGTAATTATAAACTCAATTTCAGTTGTGAATTTTTTATTTTGTAATGGTTATATAGGCAATGGAGCACACTTCGGAACATGTTATTATACACATGGATGGCTCTGGACTTGCAAATGCAACTGTCACAGTAAGAAATGTTATTTTTTAAAAACAATTATTTTTTCAAAATATATCAAATGTCAAAGTGAAACACTTTATGTAGAGAAGACTTTATGTAGAGAAGACTTTATTTGAACAAAATATATCAAATGTCCTTAACCCGTAATATTGACATGTCAAAGTGAAACACTTTATGTAGAGAAGAGACTTCAGATCACAATTTTTTTCTAATGCATTTGTATTTGCTTTGATAGAACTCTACCCCCATTACCAATGAAAATGATGTTGCTATGGTTGAATCCTCAAACACACTCGAGGTAATTAACTAAACCCTTTTTTTGTCTTCTAAATATTTTTTGAACTTTTAGGTGTATTTGTATCTTTTATATAAGTTGTGTTCCACCTGATTGCCTTTGAGAATTTAAAAAAAGTCAAAATATTTAACATGAAAATGGGATTACATTATTTATATACAATCTAAAATCTTATCATCCAACCAGCAAATTTCATGTAAATTTGTGATTTACGTTTCTGGAAAACACCACAGTATGCAAATCAATCACTTAGTTTTTTTAATTAGAAATGGTTATGACAAAAAGATAAAAGTAAGAAATGCTTTTTCTTCAACTGTTAAAAGTAAGAAATATTTTTTTCTAATGCATTATATTTTGCTTTGATAGAACTCTACCCCCATTACCAACCAAAATGATGCTGCTATGGTTGAAACCTCAAACACACTCGAGGTAACTAACTATTTGTTGAAATTTGTTGTGTTTAACTTCATTAAGTTCTCTTAAAGTCCAAATCTTAAACTGCAAGAGAAGTTGTTCTTGGATCAAGGTCTTATCCATCTTACTATTTTCTTTGTTTTAAATTCCATTCTACAATTAAAAAATATTTCCCAACTTCACAATCCAAGGTAACGATTCGCAAAATAATGAACTTGGAGAACTGAATTAGTTTGCTATAAAAGGAAGTTTGATTTTAAAACAATTCTTTTGCAGAGTAAAACATAAGAAACTAATAATCTTGTGACAATGTTAATTTTGATCAAGAGAACTTTAAATAGATATTATTTCACTAAATTTTAATCCAAAATCAATCAAATAACAGCATCAATGGCATCATGTTTTTAAGTTCCCGAGGCCTAAACGACCATAAAACCAAGTGAACCTGCATCAACTTCTCTGGCGAATATCTGAATAATAAAATTTAGTAAACAAAAAAAGTCAACAAAAAAGTAATAAATAAATTATGATTTGTGATTATAACATCCGTAAGAACTGACCTTACATAAGAGATTATCAACCTTGATTTGTGATTGAGTTTAGTGCAAAACTTAAAACTCGAAATGTCTACCTTCTTCATAGTAAAAATATATTAGTTGGTGACGTTAGGATATTCACAAATCCATTAATTGCTCAGTTGGCTATGGACTGGTTGTATAACCTATATGTCCCGTGTTCGAACCTGGTTAAAACCTATATAGTGTAGATATTAGCCCGTTTTAAAAACTATTTTGTCAAACGGGTCAATTTATATAACTACATTTTTTATTCTAATGCATTTTTTTTTCTGCGACAGAACTTTACCACCGTTACCAACGAAAATGATGCTGATGTGGTTGCAACCTCAAACACGCTCGAGGTAATTAACTAAACGCCTTTTTTTGTCTTTTATACCTTTTTTTTTTTTTTTACTTTTAGGTGTGTTTGTGTTTATATCTTCGTATCTTTACTAAATGCTGCATGTGTTACCTACTTGTATTACATGCCACATCAACATTAAGAATGAAAAAAAAATACCAAGTTATATTGGGAGATTTTATTGGGTTTTTTTTTTATAAATTGTATCACACCAGTGGCCAAATAACAACAGTGGGCCCAATAACAACCGAATTAACTTTAGCTCAAAGTGGTCAAATATATTATATAGAACTGTACTACCAAGTCGAATTGAATTACATTTCACTTTGCTATTTCATTTGTTTTTGCTTTGATAGAACTCTACTACCAAGTCGAATGATGTTGCTCCAACAGTTGCTGAAATCATGAATGTTGCTGCTCCAACAGTTGGCGAAACCATGAATGTTGCTGCTCCAACCGTTAATGAAACCACAAACGAGGTAATTAACTAAATGTTTCTTTTTGTTTTAAATATTTTTTTCAACTCTTAGGTGTATTTGTGTTTTATATTTTTGTATGTGTTACTTGCTTTATATGGTAAATTGGTAAACTAACTACTTGATACATGTACACTCATTAAATTAAATCCGTTTTGGGTGATTTTGATTTGGGACTTTCAGTTAAAATAAATTTGAGTCGTTTTAAATTGTATTAAATAACAGATTGGACTTAAGAATTTAAAAAGGCGCAACCCTATTAAATTTTCTAGTATTGTTAAAAAAATATTTTTTTTAACGTATATGATACTCATAAGCAATGCAACATGTGTAAATCCTTACTTTTATCTCTGAGTCCACACTGATTAGATTTATTCGTTAGGTGTAAGACTATGCGTAATGGGTGACCAAACCCAGTTTGGTCACCCCTGCCACCTCTGCGCCACATCAGCCCGACCAAACACATAAAAAATCCCGACCAAACACACGTAACCAGGCGACCAAATCATTCCCCTTTGAAAAAACCTTCCCCCTTTGAAAATTGATCGGTCGACTAGTCGACCGTTGGGCACGGTCGACGCGTCGAAGTGGTGTGGGCGTAAGGGGGGGACGCGTCGCCACATCGGACGACCAAAGGTGGCGACCATGGCGTTACGGGTGGTCTCCCGAATCACGACTTTTATTTATTTGATCACACCAATCCTAATATCAATAAAAACAAATAGAAAAATATATGATAATAGATGTTGAGTGATTAATCTTATTAGGCATTTGAGGTTAACCTACCTATATTACTCTATTTTGTTTGTCAAAATTGTAAAGTAACAGCCTTTAACTTTATTTTTTCTATAACATTATTAAAAAATAAAAACTACAAAAATAAAAGCTATTTAAATAGACTTAGAATATCCTCATATGATCATTTTTTTTAACACCAAATCCTAATATACGGTTAGTTTCCACTTATGTCCACGATGTGATCTAAACCTATAACCTCAAGGTTGTACGGTATATTACTACGCCAAAGACCCTTTAATTCATATGATCATATGTTTCTCGCATCTACATCTACTACTTTTTATGTGTTACTGTACACTATTTAATACAGATTACCTTTTTTCTAACTTTATCTATTTTGTCATAAATCTCCACACAAGTAAGAATTTAGCATTCAACTTTAGTTTCCAGCTACTACTCCCAACTTACGTGTTCAATTCCAACTAACTTTACCAAATATACACTAAACATTTCAAAAAATTAAGCAAGAAAACTTTAGTTTTAAAATTCCAAACACTATGTGGACCAGAACTTTTACTTCACAATTTTATAGTAAAATATACAATTAAATAAAACAATAATTATGATACCTAAAGTAAAAATTATACTTCCTCCGATTCAAAATAAGTGATACACTTTCCTTTTTGGGGTGATTCAAAATAAGTGATACACTTTGAAAAGTTTTCTTATTTGGCAAAAAAAATGGGACCCACAACCACTAACTATCTACTTTAATAAAGTGAAATGACTCATTTACCCTTATCTTTTACTTTTAAACATCATTAACCTTATTTTATTCAAAAGGTGTGGGACCCATTCCCCACTAACCATCTAATTAATCTAATTTAATCATCATTATAATCTTTTGCCTCAAAAACCGTGAAACCCCAAGTTTATCACTTATTTTGTGTTGCAACAAAATCACAGATCAACTTATTACTGATGCTGCAGTTAGTACTGATCATACTTAGTACTGATGGGGCAGAAACACTTAAAACTGATGAGTTGATACTGGTGAAGACTATAACTAAGTTACTACTGATCATGCACATATTGAAGATACTACTGATCAATAGTAGTTACTACTGACGATGTATCTCGACTTACTACTGATCACCAGGTTTACTACTGATGTCACTTATTTACTACTGGTGATTGCAGAATACTACTGATGAGCGTTTATGGAATATATCAAGTCCGAGATCTTCGTAGAGATAGTTATTGTAACACCCGTATTTTTAAAACATCGTTTAAATCATTTAAAATACATTTTTCCCAATATCTGACATATTATCCAAAATACAGTTTAACAAAAACTTTAAAACTTATATCAGAGTTTACAAAAATACGGTGTCACCGAGTATATCAAAACCATAGGCAACGGGATCTACCTACTAGCTCCCGAACTAAACATCTCTAGGCCACTTCTAGTGCAACCTTCTATCACTTCAAACCTGTACCTGAGTACATAGCCACAAAACAAACGTAGTACGTGAGACAAAATAGTCTCGTGAGATACATGGGTTTTAGACCCCAATAATAGACATTTCATAATTATATAAACGTATATATGAACTACATAAATACCGTCTAGTCACTCTTTTGTGACTCTAGCTACTTTGCTTTCCTAGCAAACATATCTAGTACCTAGACATATAGGTACCAGAAACCCAATCATATCTAGTACATAAACATATATGTACTAGAAGCATCAAGCTGTCTAATACATAAACATATATGGATTAGAACCTAGCATACCTAGTACCAAACATATGCGTACTAGAAGCACAACCATATCTAGTACATAAACATATATGTACTAGAAGCACCAACATGTCTGATACATAAACATATATGTATTAGAACCTAACATACCTAGTACCAAACATATGCGTACTAGAAGCACCCGTGTGCTTAGTGTATAAACATATATACACTCGGTGTATAAACTTATATACCACCGTCCAGTGACCGGGGGTTCCCCGCGTCACCACCATCTATCTCTTACCATAACCTAACAGTTATGACAGTCAAAGCCTTCGGCTATCACATCCAACATCAAACAAGTTAGTTATCTAATACTAATGACATATAATTAGTTCATCACAGTGTGAACGTACCTGTATGGTCCCATGGACCCGATCATAAGCAACCACAGTTACTTCTACATCTATGAACCCTATGAGGTCCATGCTTACTTTATACATAAGATACATTTCTTATCTATCGATAACATAATACTTTTATCTCTTCCTTGACTATAATAGACAATTATTACTGGTCACATCATATTCTTTCTCATATGTATTCGTTCTTTACTTTTATTAGTATATCTTACCAATAGGTACTCATTACTATAAAATCATTCCCAATTGCTTTACTAATAAATGTTTATTAATAAAGGCTCCGTATACATTCTCTTAATCAATTATTTCATTATTGTTGTTCATTAACATAGATCCCATAACTACTTGGATCTATCATAATTTACTTCAAATTCATCAATCATACTAGACACATTCTAGTATCACATTCTACATACTTTCATACATTTTCAACTACTATCTTTATCAAATATTTGTTAATAAAGACTGATACAATATCATATGTACTTTCAAAATTAATTGCTATGTACCCAGTTTAAAAGTCTCATGTACCCACCTTAGCAATAAAGTGCTCCAACCGTATTCTTTCCGCCGGTTTCCTTGTTCCAACAATTCGGTCAACCGTCCAAGACCTCACCAAATGCCTAATACAATAATCACAAGATTATCAACATCACATTCTACCACCAATGTGTCCATTTATCTCTAGATAACACTTATAAACTCATTTCCCCCGATTATGGTGATTTACCAAACCCTAGGTTAAACCAACCCTTAAGATTCTTACAAATCATAATCATACACTTGTTTCCTTTGTTAATATACCATCTATCAAGTGTATACAACATTTATTCACCAAAAACCATAACCCCCAATAACTAGGGTTTCAAACCCAACCATCCAAATACATAGATCTTAAGCTACAAAGATCAAAGAGTGAAGATATACCTTTAATCTTCAACTAGGAGTGAAATCTATCAAGATTTGAGAAGAAACCAACCAAGATCTGCACTAGAGCTCCAAAAATCGCCAAAGAGGTTTCTAGGGTTTGAAAATGGCACAAATGGCTGAAAACCCGATTTTAATGCTGCCAGACAAAAGATCACGACGCGACCATAGTTCGCGTCGCGAACTCTGCGACTCCCCCATAGTTCACGATCGCTAACACATCGCTAACTACTTCGCGCTCGTTGGCCAAACCCCCTGGAGCTAGTTCCCGATCGCGAACCTAAGTTCGCGTCGCGAACTCCTGATGAGTGCAGGGCTGCACTTTTTCATCTTTGTCTCGACCCGGTTTCGCCCATAACTTTCTCATACGGTGTCCAAACGACACGAAACCAATTCCTACGTTTTTTAAACGATTTATCCTTATTTATCATATTTTTATTCAATTTATTTATCTATAAATTTCGGGTCGTTACAACTATCTACCCCTTAAAAGGATTCCGTCCTCGGAATCGCTAAGAGTTTCAACCCACATCCGACCGAGCATTCCGCTCTCATTCACTTGTGGTCATTACCATCAAACTTTCCTCATCCCCGTTCCATTAACATTACATATCCCAACGTTCACTTAACTCCGTTAAGTCCGAACGGTCAAGACCCATTTTAAAACTCATAATACTCAAACGGGTCAAAATTTCACAATTTGACTATAACACCATCATTTTCTCGACCAATCCTTTCATTCTCATAACAATGGTATGACACAATCATACTATTAACTAGTTGATTAAAACGAATGTCAAACTCTAGCCTTGACCAAACTGATATATCCCGACATTGGTATATCCCCATATTGTCTACCCTTTGACTTAAGCACAAAGTCTACTATACCTTAACATTTTCCCTTCTCGTTAAAGGTTTCATAAATCCTCCTTTCTTTTACAATTTTCCTTTAATTTATGATTCAATTACAGTCTTACACTCGATTCCCAATTTCAACATTGAAATCACCCCAAACGGGTCAAGTCGTATAAACTGACTACAATTCAATCAACCATCTCATCAACTTTTTCACAAACACATAATCGACACATTATGCTATCACTATTCATTAGTAACTCAAAACGAGAGTCAAAGTCCATCTTAGACCAATTCAACCAATCACGGGTTGCCTAACGTTGACTCTTACATAAAGTCAACCATACCTTTTTCCAATTAGCAAATTTCCGTACACACGGCGTATCGTTACCAACCCATCACTCTCAGTTCTACCCATTATTACTTTCTCAACAATCGTCCCCGTTAATCCAAGGGTCACACCTTAACATAAGGTCACAATAACATTTACCGTTTCTTGACCTTCACTTGGTCACTCATACCATCACTTAGTATTCTTTCAACCATCTTTGTATCACATCGATCAACTTAAATTATCGGTACTAGGCCCTCTACCGTAATACATCCCACACCCTTATACGGTGTACCATGACTTGGTTACCACATGGTAATTTGCTCACTAGGAGTTTCTCTTTCCTTCTATTCTATAAATCGTAGGCATCCCCTACATTTACATTTCCCTTACCTTTACATGACCTAAATGCAACCCGCATTTCAAGCCAAATTCTCATATACCATAACATAATGGCAATACTCATTAACCACATGGTTCTACATTCATCATATAAACACATAAACATATATACACATATAGATATAAACACGTATATCACGCCAATTCCATCTAACTACCTCCATTGTGCACATATACAAACATATGTATATGTCACCAATACCATTATTACATCTCTATTGTGCACATATACAAACATATGTATATATCGCACCAATATCAAATAAACATCATCATCATGCACATATACAAACATATATATATGTCACGCCAATATCATACAAACATCATCAAATCATTTATCGTGCATTCTAGCACCTCTCCCACAAGACGCCTTATTGTTTTTCCTTCCCATTCGTATGTCTCCCATATGACATATTACTTAGCACAATTCATATGACATAACATTATCTTTTCACAATTATATGCCTTCTAAGGTCATCATATGATGCACATGCATCGTACCCCGCGGGTAACTAATAACATTCTCTATTCGTTATTTACCATTCCACTTACACATTAACCGTCATTAATCGGTTCATCTCTTTATTACCATATTTCCAAATCTTTTGTCGCTACCGAAGTAACTATCACTCAATTCTATTAACCTGGCTCTGATACCAAGTTGTAACACCCGTATTTTTAAAACATCGTTTAAATCATTTAAAATACATTTTTCCCAATATCTGACATATTATCCAAAATACAGTTTAACAAAAACTTTAAAACTTATATCAGAGTTTACAAAAATACGGTGTCACCGAGTATATCAAAACCATAGGCAACGGGATCTACCTACTAGCTCCCGAACTAAACATCTCTAGGCCACTTCTAGTGCAACCTTCTATCACTTCAAACCTGTACCTGAGTACATAGCCACAAAACAAACGTAGTACGTGAGACAAAATAGTCTCGTGAGATACATGGGTTTTAGACCCCAATAATAGACATTTCATAATTATATAAACGTATATATGAACTACATAAATACCGTCTAGTCACTCTTTTGTGACTCTAGCTACTTTGCTTTCCTAGCAAACATATCTAGTACCTAGACATATAGGTACCAGAAACCCAATCATATCTAGTACATAAACATATATGTACTAGAAGCATCAACCTGTCTGATACATAAACATATATGGATTAGAACCTAGCATACCTAGTACCAAACATATGCGTACTAGAAGCACAACCATATCTAGTACATAAACATATATGTACTAGAAGCACCAACATGTCTGATACATAAACATATATGTATTAGAACCTAACATACCTAGTACCAAACATATGCGTACTAGAAGCACCCGTGTGCTTAGTGTATAAGCATATATACACTCGGTGTATAAACTTATATACCACCGTCCAGTGACCGGGGGTTCCCCGCGTCACCACCATCTATCTCTTACCATAACCTAACAGTTATGACAGTCAAAGCCTTCGGCTATCACATCCAACATCAAACAAGTTAGTTATCTAATACTAATGACATATAATTAGTTCATCACAGTGTGAACGTACCTGTATGGTCCCATGAACCCGATCATAAGCAACCACAGTTACTTCTACATCTATGAACCCTATGAGGTCCATGCTTACTTTATACATAAGATACATTTCTTATCTATCGATAACATAATACTTTTATCTCTTCCTTGACTATAATAGACAATTATTACTGGTCACATCATATTCTTTCTCATATGTATTCGTTCTTTACTTTTATTAGTATATCTTACCAATAGGTACTCATTACTATAAAATCATTCCCAATTGCTTTACTAATAAATATTTATTAATAAAGGCTCCGTATACATTCTCTTAATCAATTATTTCATTATTGTTGTTCATTAACATAGATCCCATAACTACTTGGATCTATCATAATTTACTTCAAATTCATCAATCATACTAGACACATTCTAGTATCACATTCTACATACTTTCATACATTTTCAACTACTATCTTTATCAAATATTTGTTAATAAAGACTGATACAATATCATATGTACTTTCAAAATTAATTGCTATGTACCCAGTTTAAAAGTCTCATGTACTCACCTTAGCAATAAAGTGCTCCAAGCGTATTCTTTCCGCCGGTTTCCTTGTTCCAACAATTCGGAAAACCGTCCAAGACCTCACCAAATGCCTAATACAATAATCACAAGATTATCAACATCACATTCTACCACCAATGTGTCCATTTATCTCTAGATAACACTTATAAACTCATTTCCCCCGATTATGGTGATTTACCAAACCCTAGGTTAAACCAACCCTTAAGATTCTTACAAATCATAATCATACACTTGTTTCCTTTGTTAATATACCATCTATCAAGTGTATACAACATTTATTCACCAAAAACCATAACCCCCAATAACTAGGGTTTCAAACCCAACCATCCAAATACATAGATCTTAAGCTACAAAGATCAAAGAGTGAAGATATACCTTTAATCTTCAACTAGGAGTGAAATCTATCAAGATTTGAGAAGAAACCAACCAAGATCTGCACTAGAGCTCCAAAAATCGCCAAAGAGGTTTCTAGGGTTTGAAAATGGCACAAATGGCTGAAAACCCGATTTTAATGCTGCCAGACAAAAGATCACGACGCGACCATAGTTCGCGTCGCGAACTCTGCGACTCCCCCATAGTTCACGATCGCTAACACATCGCTAACTACTTCGCGCTCGTTGGCCAAACTCCCTGGAGCTAGTTCCCGATCGCGAACCTAAGTTCGCGTCGCGAACTCCTGATGAGTGCAGGGCTGTACTTTTTCATCTTTGTCTCGACCCGGTTTCGCCCATAACTTTCTCATACGGTGTCCAAACGACACGAAACCAATTCCTACGTTTTTTAAACGATTTATCCTTATTTATCATATTTTTATTCAATTTATTTATCTACAAATTTCGGGTCGTTACAGTTATAGAATGTAATTCAATGTATATCTTTATATTTCGAATGTAAATCAAGTCCTAGAATAACTAGGGTAAATAGTTTAGCTTCAAGGACTATTATAAATAGTTCCTTACGAATTGTAAACGTACGTGTGTATTGTTAACTCGATAATATACATTGAAGCTTTTTGTGAAACTGTGTTCTTAATATTTTCGTTTATTGTTTACAGTTCATTGTTCTTAATATATTGATATAGTGTTGATCCGCTGCAACTTCTATAATCAATTAGATCTAAAGGTGTTTATTGACTAATCTATAGTTAATCGATCCTGACAAGTGGTATCAGAGCGTATTGGTTCTAGATCTACTATTTGTTAAGAACAACAAAAAGTTTTAATATTTAAAACACACGCATTATTAATCATGACTGATAATAATGAAAGCACTCAAGCCAACAAAATCCCTATACTCACTCCCAATAATTTTGGGATGTGGAAGAATCGTATTAAGCAATACATGCTTATTACTGATTACTCCATGTGGGAAGTTGTCCTTGAAGGAAACAAAACTGGTCCTGGTCAAGCAAGCAGCTCTGCAACTGAAGCAGACAAACTTAAATGTGAGAAGGAGAAGAAAGACAAAGAAATCGAACTTAAAACTCTAAGCACTCTCCTACTGGCCATTCCTAACGACTATCAACATCTCTTCGTTGAGTATGATGATGCAAAGGTGCTGTGGGAAGCACTGGAGAAGAGATTCGTTGGGACCAAGAGCACCAAGAGGAACATGAAGTCTGTTCTCAAACAAGACTTTGAAAACTTCAAAGGAAAGCCCAATGAAACACTCACTCAAGTGTTTGACAGATTCAACAAGCTGATTGGTGAACTTAACCAAGTTGGGGTTAAGATGGATCAAGAAGATGTCAACATGAAGTTCCTAAGGTCTCTTAGTGAAGAATGGGCCATGTATACAGTGGTATATAGACAGAGAGATGCACTAGAAGAAAAGGAGTTGGATGAACTCTACAATGATCTCAGAGTATTTGAAATTAAGGTAAATCAAAAGAACCCTTCTATTTCTTCTAATAATGCTGCATTTGTATCTAGTACAGGTCTAGTTCAAGAAACCTCCATAGGAAAGGCTGCAGATTATGAGGATGCTGCAAAAGAATCCTTTTTCACTAGTCATGTGCATACTGCACTGATTAGTGATGATTTGGAACAATTGAATCCAGATGATCTTGAGGAGATGGATCTTAAATGGCAGATGGCCATGCTAAGCCTAAGAACTAAAAGGTTCTTAAAGAGGACTGGTAGGACAAGTCTCAACTACAACAAAGGTGACAAAGCTGGATTTGACAAAACTAAAGTCAAATGTTACAATTGTAACAACCTTGGTCACTTTGCAAAAGAATGTCCTCAGCCAGACAAAAGATCAAAATCAATTGCTCTTGTTTCACAACAAGGACAAGGATATGACTGGAGCTTCCAAGCAGAAGAGCACACTTAAAATCAAGCTCTCATGGCCTTTACTGACAGCAAATCTGAGGTAAAATCTAAACCTTGTACTCCTGAATGTATTAAAATTGTTAAAAATTTAGAAAAAGAAAACACTAAATTAACTGAAGATTTAGCAAAAGCAGTAAGAAGAAATCATGAATTTGATGGTGTGATTACTGATCAAGAACATCAGATAAAGGTGTACCAGATGATTGATCAAAGGATAATGGAAGAATTACTTCAAGCTGTAGATGAGAAAGAGTATTATGAGTTAAAAAATAAAGAATTAACAAGCAAATTAGAAGAATGTCAACTTGAAATTGAACAAAATAAATTGACAATTAAAAAATTTGAAAGAAGTACTAAAATTCTTGATGAACTAACTAACAATCAAACTACAGAAAAAGTTGTACATGGGGTGGGATATCATGCTGTACCACCTCCATATAAATTCATTCATCCACTTAAGAACAGTTCAGAAAGAATAATTAATGAAATAAAAAATGAAAATCAAACTGAATCTAATACTGAAACATCTGAATCAAATGATTTTTCTGATGATGATACAACTACAAACTCAATTGAATTTACAATTTCTCAAAATGAATCTCCAAAATCAATTGATACAAGTTTTCACACAGCACAAAGTCCAAATGAATCTCCTAAATATGATGCAGAAAATGTACCAAAAATTTTAAAAAGGGGAAATGAAAGAAATAAAATTCAACTCTTAGATCAAAGAATACCTGAAGGTGCTAAAAGTAAGAAATTAAGATGTGTTATATGCAACAAAATGAATCATTTAGCAAAGGATTGTCACTTCAATCCAATAAATTGTAAAGAATTCAAAGAATTTAAAACTTTCAAAGACAAGGCAAAAACACAGAAATTAAAAGATACTACTGGTCCTTCAGTAGTAAATAAAAATAAAATTCCAATTGCTGAAACACCAAGATTTGGAAGAAGTGCATCAAGATTTGTGCAAAACAGAAGAGTTGGAAGCCCAAAGAACAGCAATTACTTCAAGAACAATGGAAAATCAAATCAAAATAAACAATATTTTAAATTTTCCAACACCAGTAAAAACTGTAACAAATTTACTACTGGTAAAAACCCTAATTTTAAAAATACTACTGCTGCAAAACCATTTACTCATAATACTACTGATCATTCTAAACATGGTAAGTCTCTAAATACTACTGGTCCATTAGTAGTAAAGTATTCAAAAGCTACAAACAATGGATATAGACCAAGATCAGTAGTAAACACAAAAAATCCAAAAGGGCAGTAGTAAAACAGAACACCAGTACTAAACAGGTATGGACACCAAAGATGTTTAAAGTTAAATCCCCAAACTCTTACTTCTCAAATGATGAACCCAAGACATATAAAGCTTGGGTTCCCAAACATAACTGATCCTTTACTCACTTGTGCAGAGCATTCAGATCCCAGAAGAAGGAAGAACATGGCATATTGATAGCGGATGCTCAAGGCACATGACTGGAAATCTGCAAATTCTTAAAGATTTCAAGTTATTTGATGGAGGATATGTGGCCTTTGGTGAGAACCCAAAGGGAGGTAAGATTACAGGTAAAGGTACTGTTTCTAATGGCAAAATTACCTTTGATGATGTATTTTATGTAGCTGAACTAAAATACAATCTAGTCAGTGTGTCTCAAGTTTGTGATAAAAAGAACAAAATTCTTTTCACAGACATTGAGTGCATCATTCTTTCTCCTGACTTTATTTTAGATGAAAAATATGTTGTTTTAAGAACTCCAAGGAGAAACAATGTGTATTGCCTGGATATAGGGGGAGAACTCATTTCTTCAAATGAGATCAACTGTTTCATATCTAAGGCAAACACCACTGAATCAGAACTATGGCATAGAAGGATGTGTCACACCAATTTCAAAAACATGAACAATTTAGTAAAAAGAAATTTGGTCATTGGACTACCTCAAAAACAATTCGTGTGTGATCATCATTGTGTTGCATGCCTAAAAGGTAAACAACACAAAACTTCTCATAAGTCCAAATCTGTGAACTCTATTTCTGTTCCTTTACAACTCTTACATATGGACCTTTTTGGACCTACAAATATAATGAGTATTGGAAAGAAACAATATTGTCTTGTTATTACTGATGACTTTTCCAGATATACATGGGTTTTCTTTCTCAGGACAAAGGATGAAACAAGTGAACTCATAAAGAACTTAATTGTCAAACTGGAGAACTCATCTGATCAAAAAGTTAAAGCCATAAGATGTGATAATGGCACAGAATTTAAGAATGCTAACTTAATTAACTTTTGTGATCTTAAAGGTATTGACAGGTAATACAGCTCACCTAGAACTCCTCAACAAAATGGTGTAGCTGAAAGAAGAAACAGAATCATCATTGAAGCAGCAAGATCAATGTTAGCAGATTCAAAGTTACCAATCACTTTTTGGGCTGAAGCTGTTAATACTACCTGTTATGTTCAGAACAGAGTATTAATAGTGAAGCCACATTTTAAAACACCATATGAACTTTTTAATAAAAGAAAACCTTCTATAAGTTTTTTAAAATCATTTGGTTGTCCTTGTACCATTCTGATTACAAGAGAACAAATTGGTAAGTTTGACTGCAAAGCTGATGATGGAATCTTTGTGGGATACTCTACTCAAAGCAAATCATACAGAGTGTTCAACAAAAGATCAAGGATAATTTAAGAAAGCATCAATGTATCCTTTAATGAAAATGTTCCTAATGAACAAGGAAATGGTCCAGATTGGCTATTTAATATAGACAATCTAACCAAATCCTTTAATTCTAACATGGATTTAAATGCAGGTGATTCAAATTGTCATACTCAAAAGGAAGGAACATCATCTGTTAATACTGGTCAAGAAAAGATGAGATACATAGTAGTTGATACTGCTCCCACAGTTAATACTGAGGACATTAATAACTCAATTTCTGGAACCAGTAGTAACTCTGAGAATGAGGACAGTAGTAATTTAAATACTACTGGTACCAGTAATAGTACTCAAAATACTACTGGTCTCAGCAATAACCTAGATTCTCAAGATACTACTGATCTCAGTAACAACAACAATACTACTGATCTCAATGAAGACAAGAGCAGTAGTAACTCTGACCAAGATGATGATGAACAAAACATCAACGACAATGAAGGATCACCAGATGAACAACTGCCTGAGATAAATGAGTCAAACCTTGAAAATCAACTAGTGGTTGATAGAACTAAAACTACAAGGACTCAGAAGAACCATCTGTTAGACCTTGTTTTAAGTGATGTTAACTCACCACTGCAAACAAGAAGCAAATTAAATAAAAGCTTAACTGCAAACATGTGTAACATAAGTTTAATTGCTAATGAATGTATGTTTGAATGCTTTTTGTCTCAGGATGAACCAAAGAAGATCCAACAAGCAATGAAGGACTCAAACTGGATTGAGGCAATGCAAGAAGAACTCCTTCAATTCAAGTTACAAGTTGTTTGGACACTTGTACCTCTACCCAAAGGAAAAAGAGCCATTGGAACAAGATGGATCTTTAGAAACAAGAAAGATGAAAGAGGTATAGTGATCAAGAACAAAGCCAGACTTGTAGCCCAAGGATACACTCAAGAAGAAGGAATAGACTATGATGAAGTATATGCTCCTGTTGCTAGAATTGAAGCTATAAGAATATTTCTAGCATATGCTTCATTCAAAAAGTTCAAAGTCTATCAAATGGATGTGAAGAGTGCATTTCTATATGGGAAGATTGAAGAAGAAGTCTATGTCTGCCAACCTCCAGGTTTTGAATATCCTAAACATGGTGATTATGTGTTCAAACTAGATAAAGCTCTTTATGGCCTACATCAGGCACCAAGAGCATGGTATGATACATTATCATCATATCTATTGAAGAATAACTTTAAAAGAGGAGCCATTGACAAAACTTTGTTTACAAAGATAGTCAAAGATGATATTCTATTGGTACAAATCTATGTAGATGATATCATCTTTGGTTCAACAAATGATTTATTATGCAAAGAATTTGAAGAACTGATGCAGATTAAATTCAAGATGAGCTCTATGGGTCCAATGAACTTCTTCCTTGGACTCCAAGTCAGTCAAAGAACAGATGGTATTTTGATAAACCAATCAAAATATGTTAAAGACATCTTGTAGAAATTTGATTTGAAAGACTGCAAGAGTGCAAGCACACCAATGGAAACACACAAACACCTACATCATGATGTTGAGGGGGAGGATGTAGATGAACACTTATATAGATCAATGATAGGCTCTTTGATGTACTTAACTGCATCAAGACCTGACATTATGTATAGTGTTTGTGTGTGTGCAAGATATCAAGCAAAACCTAAAGAATTACACTTGCAGGCTGTCAAAAGAATATTCAGATACTTGAAAGGCAAACCATCACTAGGTCTATGGTATCCACATGATTCACCCTTTGAACTCATAGCCTACACAGATAGTGACTATGGAGGTGAATGTCAAGATAGAAAGTCCACTACTGGTGGATGTCAATTCTTTGGATCAAGACTGGTGTCATGGCAATGTAAGAAGCAAACAAATGTATCAACATCAACTGCTGAAGCAGAATATGTAGCTGCATCTGCTTGTTGTGCTCAAGTACTCTGGATTCAAAACCAGCTTCTAGACTTTGGTATCTCTATCCTTAAAACTCCTATTTTTATTGATAATCAAAGTGCTATTAGTATTGTGAACAATCCAGTAAAACACTCTAAATCTAAATACATTGAAATAAGATTTCATTTTATAAGAGATTGCAATGAAAAGAAATTAATCAAAGTGGTTAAAATACATACTGATGATCAATTAGCAGATCTTTTTACAAAGGCATTTGATGTAGGAAGATTCAACTTCTTGGTCAGCAGTATTGGAATGATTTTGATAAATTAAAATCTCACTTAAAATCATGTGTAAAGTTTTGTTTTAAAATGTTATTTATTTGTTTAAGTGTTTTACTACTGGTAGATCTGTATCACTGATTGTAGGCATGTGCACAAAATACTACTGGTAGTTCATTACTACTGGTGTGTATTAGGTTTACATAAATACTACTGGTAAGTCAGTACTACTGGTATTCACATATACTACTGGTCTTGTGTGTTGGTGGTTACTACTGATGTCTATAGTTTCTACTGATGTCAAAATCCTTAGTTACTACTGACGTTCGTAAATACTACTGACGTTCTCTTACTGGTATAAAATTTACTACTGGTCTTTCAGAATCAAAATTACCAAACTAACCCCCGTGAAAATAACCGTTATGTTATGATTCGAAGGGCAATTTAGTCTTTTTGCAGGTGAAATCGAAAGATATAAAAGGCGGCAGTCGATTAGTTTAGCATTATCTTTACTTCGATTTACTAAATCCTCTCGATAAACCCTAGCTTTCGATCAAAAAACCCTTCATCAGTAACAAAATTCTTAATAGTTTCTCTCAAATCAACAACAATGGCAACTCTACAATCTCTCAATGTTCAAACCGATCTCAAATATTCAGAGTTCCATAATATGTGTGCGTTTTTACGCAATCCAGATGGTACAAAAGACTTTCGACCAATCGTACAATTCTTGAAGAACTCATATATCAAGTTTGCTCTAACTGTAAAACCGAAAGCCTATCAACAACACTTGGTGGATTTATGGACCAATGCTGAACGAACAGAAGGTGCAACTGTACCTATGATAAAATCATCAGTGGATGGAAAAACAATAACAATCACTGAGCAATCAATTCGACACCATCTACAACTACACGATGATGCAGGTATGTTTACACTTCTTAAGGAATTCATTGCTGAAATTTTAAACAAAATGGGTTATGAGGGAAGACTTAACATCGTAACTTTTCAAAAAGGTCTTCTCTCCCCACAATGGAAATTTTTAGTACATACTATTCAGCATTGTATTTCTCCAAAACGAAGTACTCGGAATGAGTTTAATAAGGCAATAGCCTCTGCTGTTGTCTGTTTATGCACAGACCAAGTATTTAATTTTTCATACATGATTTTTGAAGGTATGTTGGGAAATCTTAGTTCCTCAAAATTTTTAATGTATCCCAGATTTCTCCAACATATCATAAACTGTGAATTACAAAACTTGTCAACTCCCAAAAATATTTTTATCATTCCTGAGTTGAACAAGAAAGTTTTCTCTAATATGAGAAAACAATTTAAATTTTCGGGCAAGGAAACCCCTTTGTTTCCTAATATGATCAAAGATCAAACACAAATTGGAGAGGGTTCAATCATAGATACAACCCAAATTGAACCTCAACCCACTCCATCACCCCCAAATACAGCCCAAACACCACCCCAAATAGTCACTCAATCACCTACTACAGAAGTCCTGAATGTGTCCCAGGAACTTGAAATTAATCTGCAGAGTGCTACTCTTCACTCTGTGGAAGACCTACCAAACAAAACCCAAAATATTTCCACAACTTATAAAAGAAAGAAATCTTCTTTAAAGGACACTAGGGGACAAATCGAGTCACACCCCAGACTCAAAGAGTTGTCCTCCAAGGAGGAGAGAGAACATGAGGCGAGGGCTTTCACTACTGATGCCCCAAAGGTGGGTGCACAGGACAGTGAAAACATCACTAAGACCCAGACCTCGGCAACTTTAAGTGATGACTCCTTTGAGGAATTACTTAAAGGACCCCGGTGCCAAGAAACCACAAGGGGGGGCATCTCTGCTTCTTCTAGGAAGAAGAGAATGTCTAAAAGACCCAATGAATCACCAAGAAGTGATGAGGGCAGATCTGTGGAATTGATGGAAAGGATGGAAAACCTTCAAACCAATGTACCTGTTAGTGAGCCCGATGATCTTGTTAGATGGAGTGAGGGCAGTATTAAAACCCAACAATTGACAGATAAAGTGGATTCTCTTGAATCCACTGTACAAGATTGTCTTAAGTATCTTACAAATCAGGGGAAAACTATTGCAGTAATGAAAAGACATGTCAATACCATCAACAAACGAATGAGGCTTTATGAACACAGGCTTCATCAACAAACAAAGATTATAAGAATATTGAAAAAGAAGATTGATGATAGTGAGGCTCCTCCAGTTGAGCTCACTAAGGGGGAGAAGGATAATATTCAAACAATGATTGATGAATCAATTGCAGCAGCAGCATCCTCTCTCCTAAATCTAAAAGAAACAACTGTTGATGAAGACCAAGAAAAGATGGTTGTTGATAATGAGCCAATAACTACTGCTCCCATGGAAGAACAAGCTGAAAAAGAAACATCAGTAGTAACTCCTACTACTGATATCATAGCAGTAGTAAGTCAGGAAGAGGAAGTAAAAGCAACAAATACTACTGATGCCCTATCAGTAGTAACTCCTGAAGTCACACCAGTAGTAACTACATTGGTTACTACTGAAGAGGAAGAACTGCAACTTCCTGAGTTAATTGAAAGAGAAAAACATGTCATCATCTCCAAACCACCAACACCTGATCAACCACTTATCATACCTGACATTGATGATAATGTGAATTGGTTTGAGGTAGATGAATGTACACTTCCTCCACATCCCAAAATACTACCAGAAGACCAACTTAAACTGTTTTATCCAAAATTACTACTTCCTGGTATCCCTGATATGAAATACACTCCACCTCCACCATCTGCATGCATTGGAAAAGGAAAAGAAGTTTATGATGATGATTATCCCAATAGAGCATTATGTCACCATATGGTGAACAAAATAAATCATGTCAGAGCAGAAAAACAGTCCAGATGGAGGGTAAAACATAGAAAATTCTTAGAAAAAGTGGAGATGTATCGAGCTCTTGAGGAGAATAAAAAGAAGAAAACTCAAGAAATTAACATCCCTGTTCAAATACCTATTCAAGAAGACATTCAGATAGAAGCTCAAAAAGCAGAATTCAAGAGGTTTAGAAAGGTTGAAGAAGAACACATTAACTGTCTTGAAGATTTGGTTTCTGAATGCAAGAGAACTAAGAGTGAATTGACAGATGATGTATTTGAACAAAAAGCTAACATGATTGAATTTTTGAAATCAAAAGGGCATAATGCAAAGTCCTTTGGCAGAATGAAGATGATGACAATTATTGAAAAATATTGTGCTGCCAAGAAGAAGGATTTGGCTGAACAAGAAGCAAAAGAAGCAAAGAAATCCAAAGCCCTAATTCCAATCAGTCCAACATTACTCAAAGCTGGTAGTGTATCAACTACTGGTGATTCTTCAACTCCCCAATCAAAGAAGAGAAAAGTGGTTACTCAAGAACAGAGCACTCAAAAGAAGTCAAAAACACAACTCATTCATGTTCTTGAAATGCCTGTTGCTCCCTTGCAGAACAATCCAATCATCAATTGGAGGGTTATGCAGAACAATGTTATAGAGATCATAAGGGAAGATAAAATTGTGCAGAGATTCACTGGATGGTTACCTTTGATCATGTCCTGTTCAAGAAGTGATGTCATTAAACTACTGATCATTGGAAAACCAAGAATGTCAAAGAAATCATGGAAAGATTCTGGTGCTGGATACTTGACAAGAATGATAGATGCTGCTTTTTATCCAGACAACTACCCAGAACAATTTACAGATCCAGGAAATGTCTATGCTTGGAATGTGATTCCAATTGCACAAATGTATTTCTTTGAAAAATCTGGCAAAGTATGTGAGCTATATTTGTATGAAAAAGAATATCCTCATTCTGAAAAGACTATGTATCAGATATTCACAAATACAATGATGAAGCCATATGATGCTGTTATGTTCCAAAACAAATTGAAATATTTCACAAAAAGAAACAGCAAATACATTATTGAACAAAGACTTCAACAGAATCAAAGGACGTTAGAGAAAAGAAAGAAAGAAGAAGATGAACAAAAGAAACTTATGTGATTGAAAGAAAATCAATAAGTTTAGGGGGAGATTGTTGGAACAAAATCACAGATCAACTTATTACTGATGCTGCAGTTAGTACTGATCATACTTAGTACTGATGGGGCAGAAACACTTAATACTGATGAGTTGATACTGGTGAAGACTATAACTAAGTTACTACTGATCATGCACATATTGAAGATACTACTGATCAATAGTAGTTACTACTGACGATGTATCTGGACTTACTACTGATCACCAGGTTTACTACTGATGTCACTTATTTACTACTGGTGATTGCAGAATACTACTGATGAGCGTTTATGGAATATATCAAGTCCGAGATCTTCGTAGAGATAGTTATAGAATGTAATTCAATGTATATCTTTATATTTCGAATGTAAATCAAGTCCTAGAATAACTAGGGTAAATAGTTTAGCTTCAAGGACTATTATAAATAGTTCCTTACGAATTGTAAACGTACGTGTGTATTGTTAACTCGATAATATACATTGAAGCTTTTTGTGAAACTGTGTTCTTAATATTTTCGTTTATTGTTTACAGTTCATTGTTCTTAATATATTGATATAGTGTTGATCCGCTGCAACTTCTATAATCAATTAGATCTAAAGGTGTTTATTGACTAATCTATAGTTAATCGATCCTGACATTTTGAATCGGAGGAAGTAGTATACTTCCTCTGATTCAAAATAAGTATTACACTTTCCTTATATGGGAGATTTAAAATAAGTGCTACACTTTGAAAAATTACTTTATTTGGCAAAAAAAAGTAGGACACATATCCACTAACTATTTATTTTAACAAAGTGAAATGACTTATTTACCCGTACTTTTTACTTTTAAACATCATTAACCTCACTTTATTCAAAAGGTGTGAGACTCATTATCCACTAATAATTGAATTAATCTAACTTAACAATCATTATAATCTTTTGCTTCAAAAATCGTGAAACTCAAAATGTATCATTATTTTGAATATGAGGAAGTATAAATCATACGTATATCAGAACAAAAGCATTCTACGTCATTGGTCTCACACAAGGGTATTTTTGGGTACAACAAAGAGGGGAAGTTGGGTGATGGAAGCTTCCAGCTTAACTTACACTATTATTCTACTTTATTCTGTCAATGACCTGGTAAGGTGTTTGCCCTCCATCCTAGTGGTTGAGGGTTTGAGTCACATAGTGGACTTAGGTGGTTATTTAGGAGTAGATTAGATTTGCCGTTCAAAAAAAAAAAAAACGACTGGTGTGGGGAGCAGAGAAATTGTAGCATGCTAGCATCCTTTTAAGCAAACCCGTGGTGCATTCATCTTCACCGTTCGATTTAGCAGGTGGCAGAAAAACGTTAAGATACACGGTTAATCGAGCACGATGCTTACTGAGCACAGATTCAAGAAGTGTAAGTGAAGGAGGACCACGTGGCTAGTGGTGGGTAGCTAGACAGTGACACGTGGTGAGACATAGTGGCAATCAACTTGTAGTTGTGTTTGACGAAGGTTTTGTGACGGCTGTAAATGGGGTTATTCTGACACGTGATGATGCTGACTTTACATATTCATTGAACGCGATTAAGGATTGAGATTTCTAGCGGCGCTTTAAAAAAGCGATTGAACCATCTAATTAAACCGGTCAAACCAAAAAACAAAAAGATAGTTAATAGAAATGAACTAGTTAGATTGGTATCTATAACATTGAGATTGTAAATTTAAATTCTACTATATTTTGAAGAAACACAAATATGTTCATAAAAAACAAATATGTGAATGAAAATCAAATCTTTTAATTTAAAAAGGTCTCAAATACATTATATATTGTAAAGATAAACATGAGAAGACCTAAAACAGCTACAACACATACATACATAAGTACGTGTTACGTGTGATTATATTTATACATGTAGAGAATTATTGATGATTTTTTGAAGATAATAAGTGTATATATTTACACGTTTTTGCATAGGTTATTAAAATTATAATTTGGACACATTAAAAAAATTATACGAACTTTTATGGTCTATAGCTCGACGAGCTTACATAATGGAGGTTCGAGCTCAACTTAAGAAGACTTAAATTGGCTTTGAGCTCAACTCAATACATACATCTACTCTACTATTATAATAAATCAAATTGTTTTTTGCCACGTGTCGTTTTATCATCCCTCTCTCAACTCTAATTTCCCGCCCTTCAAAAAATAGGATTTAATATTCCAGCCACCCTTCCTCTTCCCCTTCCTGTTCTTTTCTCCTCAACCTATTCAAAGCCACAAAAATTAGAGTTTCTGTCTCTACCCATAACGATTCAAAGTTCCAAGCTAACTCAAGGATTTTTACGAGCAGAATGTATTTATCGATTTAAAGTTTAAACCTAATTGGTATGATACTTAATTATTTCACGAGCAGCCATTTAGCAGCATGTTGATACGGCCCAATCACCAATAGCCCAAGCACCGCCAACCCACTTATCAACTAGGCCCAAACGAATTGTCAAAAAGCCCATCCGTCTACTTGAGTAACAAGCTGGCAACGGCTAGATGAATAAGTCCTCCACAATCCCATGAATCTCGCATGCATGCACGTAAGAATAGTCAACCATCAATAATGTGGCTTACCCACTCAACCATGATCTGCATTAGAATAGGCTCACGTTTAATTTTCTTTATATTTAAGCATTGTAATTCCCATTTAATGAAATCGTCCAGAAAATTGCTCCAACTTAGTCTTTCTTGATCTTGCTTTCTTTGGAGAACTAACCCATCTCGAATTCGGGTCTTATCATTTGGTGCTTTCATCTTCGTTCTCATCATGCCACCCCGCAAAGAAACCCCTTCCCTCGAAGATACCTTGGCCGCTATAAACGAAACCCTACAACAACTAATCCAAACCACTGCAACCAATACCGAAAAAATAATATCCACCCAAAAAAATTCTCAATCGCAACTTGATCTTATTGGCAAGCAACTCGCAACACAGTATGAACAAAACACTAACTTCATCACCACATTCTCCAAAGCCAGCCCCTCCAAACTCCCACCGCCACCACCACCACCAACACCGCCACCCCCACCCCCACCCCCAACCCCACCGCCACCGCCACCACCGCATACAAACCAACCCCGACCACCCAAAATAAATCTACCCAAATTTGATGGTACAAACCCACTCGATTGGATTTTCCAAGCCGAAAACTACTTCACATATTACACAATTCCACAAGATCAACGTCTAGCTCTCGCCGTCTTTTACTTCACCGGAGATGCATTAAGTTGGTACAAACATCTGTCCAACAATGGCTTACTCGGCACATGGCAAGAGTTTACCCGCTCACTCGAAACCCGTTTCGGGCCATCCACTTACGAAAACCACCAAGCTACCTTGTTTAAACTCCGCCAAAATTCCACCATTTCCTCATATCAAACCGATTTTGAGAAAATAAGCAATTGTGTTACCGGGCTCTCTAATGACGCCCTCCTCAACTGCTTTATTTCCGGGCTCCGAGCCGACATTCAATGTGAAATTTCACTTCACAACCCAACCACTCTCCACCAAGCATACGGCCTAGCCAAACTCATCGAAGATAAACTCAACCCCAATCGCTCCCGTTACAACCCAACACCACGAAATTATAACCAAAACCAAAACCAAGTTACTGCTTCACAACCAAAACCCAATACCATCACACCAACAACTACAAATTCATCCACAAACCAAACCACCGGCCTATTACCCACACCCGTAAAACCACGAAACACTATTCCATTTACCCGACTTTCACCGGAAGCCCTCCAAAAACGCCGCGCTGAAGGCCTGTGCTTCCGCTGTCCCGAAAAATTCGAACCCGGTCACGTTTGTAGCCCACCTCAATTCCTCTTAGTAGCAGACAACGACCCGCCGCCTGATCACGACCCGCTACTCGAGTCCGGGTTTTTTCACCTCGAGTCTCACCAGTTAGACCATAACCCCACCACACAAACCGACCCCCCCATGTTCTTCTCACTTTCCGATGCCGTTTTTTTTGGTATCCAATCGCCAAAAGCCGTACGCGTCACCGACTACATCCACAACCAACCCGTCACCATCTTAATAGATTGTGGCAGCACCCATAATATCATCCAACCACGAATCGCCAACCACCTACCAATACAACCAACACCGATAACTCCATTTCCGGTCATGGTTGGAAGTGGTGAATTTTTAGAATGTAAATCACTACTCCAAACAACCCCGTTAGAAATCAGCAAAACTCAATTCACTGTTCCGTTGTTCGTTATCCCGATACAAGGAGCCGACGTCGTTCTTGGCCTTTCATGGTTAAGCTCCCTAGGCCCCATCATGGCAGACTTTTCAATTCCTCAATTAACATTCAAAGTCAATGGCTCAACATGCACAATTCGGGGACAACCACTTGCATCATCAGTCACCTCAAGCACAATTCACTCACTCATCAGAAAGAATTCGGTAGCTTCCCTTCACACTTTAATTTATCACCATACCCTTCCCCCACACGTGACACCCGAGGAAACAACACACACAGACCCAACAATTCACTCATTACTTACCACATTTCAACCACTCTTTGAACCACCACATGGCCTCCCCCCTACCCGACCACACGACCACCATATTCCCTTAACACCAAACACCAACCCAATAAATATAAAACCGTACCGTTACCCTCATTACCAAAAAACCATTATGACGTCACTCATAAAAGACATGTTACACGATGGCGTTATACAACCTAGCCAAAGTCCATACTCATCCCCGGTTTTGCTAGTACAAAAGAAAGATGGCACGTGGAGATTTTGTGTAGACTATCGAGCCCTTAATGCCGCAACCATCCGTGATCGATTTCCCATCCCCACGGTTGACGAATTACTCGATGAACTACACGGGTCCAAGATCTTCTCCAAAATAGATATACGAGCCGGATACCATCAGATTCGAGTAGCTCCCGAAGACATTCACAAAACCGCCTTTCGCACCATCGACAGCCACTATGAATTCCGGGTCATGCCATTCGGCCTCACAAACGCACCATCCACCTTTCAATCGGCAATGAACGATCTTTTTCGGTCAGTTTTACGAAAATTTGTCTTAGTTTTTTTTGATGATATTCTCGTATACAGTGCATCACTTGAAACCCATTATGAACACCTCAAATTTGTTTTTCAAACCTTACTGAATAACCAATACCATGCAAAGGCATCCAAATGCCTTTTTGTCACCACCTCAATACCATTTCTTGGACATATAATTTCAGCAGAAGGTGTCAAAGCCGACCCAGACAAAATGACATCAATCCAATCTTGGCCCACACCCACATCCTTCACGACCCTCCGAGCCTTCTTAGGCCTAACCGGGTATTACCGCAGATTCGTCCCAACATACGCACATATTGCCTCACCCTTAACCGACATTCTAAAAAAACCTTCATTTACATGGAATGAACCAGCCGCAAAAGCCTTTACCGAACTCAAAAACGCCATGACCAACCTAATCACCCTAGCATTACCAAACTTTTCAGAACCATTTGATCTCACCACGGACGCTTCCGGCGTCGCCATCGGGGCGGTTCTTTCCCAAAATGACAAACCAATCGCATTTTTTAGCAAGAAGTTATGCGATCGCATGCAATCAAATTCTACGTATATACGCGAATTTTATGCGATCACAGAATCAATAAAGAAATGGAGGCAATACTTATTGGGTCGTAAATTCAGAGTTTTTACGGATCATCATAGCCTAAAACACCTCCTCACCCAAACCATACAAACTCCGGAACAACACAAATGGCTCACCAAATTGTTAGGCTACGATTTTGAGCTACATTACAAACCGGGCAAAGAAAACAAAGTGGCCGATGCACTAAGCCGACCCGATACCACACCATTCATGGCAATCTCGAGCCCCAAGGCCAATTGGCTCGACGACCTACGATCGTATTACAAAAACAACGTAGAAGGCAAGAAAATGATTGACGAATTGGAGCAAAACCCACAACAAAAACAGGATATCACATATCACGATGGCTTGGTTTATAACCAAGGCAGACTTTTTATTCCTAACGTGTCAAATTTTCGTTCTCTTATTTTGCAGGAATTCCATACATCAACATTAGGCGGACATGCCGGCGTCAAAGCTACAATCCAACAAATCATACCAACCTTCTATTGGCCTACCATAAAAACGATGTTAATGAATTTGTCAAGAAATGCACAATCTGTCAATCAACAAAATATTCAACCCATAAACCCTATTGCTTACTTCAACCTCTTCCAACACCAGCACAAACATGGTATGACATAACCATGGATTTCATTACCCACCTTCCACCTTCCAACGGAAAAACGGCTATTTGGGTGATAGTTGACCGGCTCTCGAAATTTGCTCACTTCATAGCATTACCAAACCACTACACCGCCAATTCACTCGCCACAACATTTCTCAAAGATATATATCGAATTCATGGCCTACCCAAGTCAATCACCTCAGATAGAGACCCGATCTTTTTGAGTCATTTTTGGACTCACTTTTCAAGCAATTAGGTACCAAACTTCGCCACTCAAGTGCCTACCACCCCCAAACCGACGGTCAAACTGAAGTAGTCAACCGGTGTCTAGAATCATACCTTCGAGCCTTCGTTCACGATGAACCCAAACAATGGAATCGGTATCTTTACCTCGCCGAGTTTTGGTACAACACAAGTTACCACTCTTCCATCCAAATGACGCCATTTCGGGCAATATACGGACGCGAAGCAATAACAATCCACGATTACAAACCAGGATCAAACCACACCGCTTCCATTGAAGAATCTTTACTAGAACACCAACGGCTCAAAGCGCTACTCCAAACAGCATTGGAAAACACCCGCAAAAGAATGTCCAAACAAGCAAACAAAAAAAGAATGGACAAACAATTTCAAGTAGGGGATTTTGTTTACCTACGTCTTCGTAATTATCGTCAAAACTCGGTGGAAAGCAGAGAGAATCAAAAGCTCTCTAAATGTTTTTTTGGTCCCTACCGTATCTTAGAAAGAATCGGACCCGTAGCATACATGCTAGAACTACCAATGGCCTCCAAAGTTCACCCGGTATTTCACGTTTCTCTTCTCAAAGAAAGCCATTCAAATATCGCTTCCTCAGAATTTCCAACAGAATGGCTAATTGATACACCAGAAAATGACTCGCAACCAGAAGAAATATTACAACGTCATCAAACAGGAAACAAACAAGAACTACTAGTCAAATGGATGCACCACGATCCAACAGAAGCAGCTTGGGAAGATCTTAATGAAATTTTGACTCGTTTTCCTGATTTTATCGGACACGAGGACGAGTCCGTTTTTCAACGGGAGGGTATTGATACGGCCCAATCACCAATAGCCCAATCACCGCCAACCCACTTATCAACTAGGCCCAAACGAATTGTCAAAAAGCCCATCTGTCTACTTGAGTAACAAGCTGGCAACGGCTAGATGAAGAAGTCCTCCACAATCCCATGAATCTCGCATGCATGTACGTAGGAATAGTCAACCATCAATAATGTGGCTTACCCACTCAACCATGATCTGCATTAGAATAGGCTCACGTTTAATTTTCTTTCTATTTAAGCATTGTAATTCCCATTTAATGAAATCGTCCAGAAAATTGCTCCAACTTAGTCTTTCTTGATCTTGCTTTCTTTGGAGAACTAACCCATCTCGAATTCGGGTCTTATCACATGTGTTAACGAGCATGCATTTATTGATTCAAACCTAATCGATTTAGACCTATCGATCTTGGGAAATTACTGATTTTGTTTACTCAGTTTGTTTAATTGTTTGATTTTAGTTTCTTTAGTGTTGATGATGAATTTGGTTTCAGGTAAAAAACTGAATGTATGAACTGAACCCCTAAACATCAACAAATTTTCCTCAATCTGGGTATCAGGGGTGGACCTAGTATGGTGCACGGGGTTGCCAGGGCAACCCCTCAAATTTTTCGAATTAGTGTTAATATTTTTCTTTCTAATGTAGGTGACACCCCTTCTAATAAAAAAATACAATGAATATTTTTATGTAGCAGAAAAATAATATAATATATGTTCTATTTAAATATTTGTTAAAAAGATAGCTTAAGGAAAATATAATTAAAGTCCAATAAAAAGTAAGTAAAGCCTATTACTTCTTATTTATTAAGTTTCTATTAGAAAAATATTATTAAGTAAAGCCCATTACTTCTATTCATTTACTGAAACAAGAAAACATTATTCTTTCCCTTTGATAAATAGAATATTATAGTTGGTTTTAACTACAACAGTTGAAAAATGCTTTTCCGCAATGAAACTTCTAAAGACCGATTTGCACACTAAAATAGGTGATGACTTTTGAATCAAGCGTTGATTTGTGCAGTAGAAAAAAAACGCCTTTAGATGTTACAATTAAACGTGTAATCAATCGTTTTCAGAAAATGAAAGAACGAAGAGGTTACCTTTAGAATGTAATTTATAGACATTTTTTGACATATATAATGAAATCGTACTTTCCAGTTTGTATTTATATTTTTTATTATAGTATGAGTACAAAAATTGTGCAACCCCTCAAAAACATTTCTGGGTCCGCCACTGCTGGGTATATAACTAATTTTAATGAATTTTTGTTGTTCATCAGAGTCTTGTGGCTGACAATTTACCAACGCCCCCATTCCATTAGTTACTGTTCTAATCGGAAGAATTGAAGAGCTATTGACTGAAATTGGTGAAAATTTACGATCACTTAAGAGTACTCACTTTTTCTAGAAAGATGTTCATTAGTCTTCTTTTACGAGCTATGAAACACGATCTTAATTTGAAGACAGTGTATGCATTAAATTGTTTGTTGCAGGTAAGTACCAATCTACATATATACACACAAAGTAATATAACAAATATTTCTGGTGAGAAAGAAGTTTCCTCATGTACCTGATTATAAAGCTTTTAAGGTGCCTATAGATTTGACAGATAAGAAGCCTAATATAACGTACTTTTCTGATATTAGTATTTATGAACTACATAAGAGAGATTTCAGGTATGTCATATATCATTGGTCTCATTTTCTATTTAAATTGTGATTTCATTCGAGTGTGAAGCACTTAAAGCACATGAAGCGGCATAAGAACATATTAAATGCTTCATGCCTAATGTAATCGGCATGGATATTGTCGGTAAACATTATAAAGAACTCATTTTAATCCAAATCTCTAATAAAAATTAAAAAAATTCCATTCTTAATCGACATTTAATATATGCAGTTACTATTGGCGAAATGCAGAGATCAAAAGCAAAAGACACAATGCCTAACCATACTGCAACAATGCATCATTATATGTTAGAACGTGAAAAAGATTTTTATAAAGCATTTTAGCATTTTTGATACAGATGGTAGTGGGTATGTGTCTAAACTATAGAGGCAAAATGGGCGGGGTTAGGTAATGAGTCAAGTTCGGGTCAACTTTTTTTAGTATGGATCAAATGGGCCAGGTCGGGTTAGTGGACCGAACAAACACTATTTTAACTTAAACAAATTATAAATAATAATTACTTTAATCATAACTAAAAAATTAAATAATAACAAATTTTCAACTAAGCACAGTGGATGTTTCTCATGTTTGGTGCCTGATGAGTTAATTTTTCTGTAACATTTTTTATATTTATTTTAGTGTTGATATTGTGTATTAGAGGTGGCAATTTTGACGTGTTTACTTATCTATGGATCAATTTGGGTTGTGTTTTTATCCAAATGGGTTAATTTAACAAAGTTCATTAAAAGGAGAACGGGTCAAACCGGTTAAGAATCGACTAAAGGTGAAAATAAAGTGTTTAACAAGCATATATCCATATATTGAAATGTCGAAATTATGGAGATTATTATTACAATGTTTAACAAGCATATACAGAGGTAATTCTATTTTTTCAAGTATTTTGATGTAATTTTGGTCTAAATAAGAATTTGCTCCAGCAGACTAAAAATGAGATTATATATGATATACATATATTGGTACTCAATTTGGATGGGAGGATTTCACTTTTATATGGAATTTTATGTGATAAATATTAACTCTCAATTTTGCTTGGAAATAAATTTATTTTTATGTCTTATAACGACCGACAAACTGAGAATGTAGGTTCTGCATGATACTTACATTAGCAAAAATCTTCAATTTTAAAGATCCATGTATAACAATTGGCATTGTTTTTTCATATGTAGCTTCTACATGTAATTTTTCAACATGTTATAAGCTATCCAGTCTTGATCCATGCTAATTTAGGTTATAAGCTTACAAAATGCCTCAATCAATGTATGGTATTCTGAAGATTACTAATCACAAAAATAGATTTATGGTATTTTGAAGATGATAGAAGCCATGTAGACGTCGAAAGAAAGAGGTTTCCTTATGTGGCCATTGCTTTTTCAAACGGTAAGTTGGTAACATTTTAGTTTGACCTTAAAAGCAGTGGTTGATATACATTTGTAAATGATTTTGTTGGCATTTACAGTTAAGTTTTGTGTAGTACAAACTACAATGTGTTCTTTTGTTAAATAGGTACTTGTGGTTTTTCTGTTCCAATGTTACTCTATAACATATTGACACTGGATGTATGGTGTCAATTCAATCTTTTATGCTGACAATCTGTATGCCAATTTTCTTTAGCTATGTCTGACAATTATTTATTTTTAACTTGCATGAATATCTGCGTGAATATCTGACAATTATTTTTTTTGGAAACCTTAAGTTAATAACATCTCAGTTAGTTGATAAGTAAAATATTCTCATGCATGAAAAAATATTTTAAATATTATTAATAAGTATAATATATATTTATATATTTTGGTGTATACATAAGATTTCATGCAACCTTTCTGGGGATATTCATGAGCAAGAAGTGAATGATTTGTTTTACAGGTTAATTACATATGATTTCAAATTTAGTTTTATTTCATGTGCATTTTCGTTTGCAGTTATAATCGATTTCTGTTATGATCGATAGAAATGGAACACTATAAGGATATGTAGAAGATTACGGGAAGTCCAACAGCCGGAGAGAGTGAATTTGTTCATATAGAGCCAATTGATTCAGCTTCAATGAATGGTAATTCAAATAATCAGGTAAATTAAAGACTTACTAAATTTATACATTTTAATTTCCATTTCCTATTCACAAAGTTATTAGGAATATGTTAAAAATTAATTAAAGTTATTATAATTTTACAATTAAGAAATTGTTGATATTAAATTTGTAAAACTTTGCATATCAATTTGATAATTGAAATTAATAATTTTGACCTTACTTAAGAAAGTTATTAGGAATATGTTAAAAATTAATTAAAGTTATTATAATTTTACTATTTATATAATGTGTACAATATATTTGTAATGTCTACTATATCGATTATTATCTTATACTTCCTCCGTATCAAAATAAGTGAATCACTTTCTTTTTCGGGGTGTATCAAATAAGTGAATCACTTTAATAATTTACCTTATTTGGTAAGTTTTTATATTTAAAATTACCCATTAACCCTACTTATCCCTCTTTAAACATCATTAAAGGTGTGGGTCCCCATTTATTTTTGTCATCTTCTTATATTTGATTTTTTCACCATTTAGAAAAAGCAACAAAATAGTAAAAGGTGTGGGGCCCATCTATTCTAATTACCCATTTAATATCACTAATATCTTATTAGCTTATTTTGCCTCAAAAAACGTAAAATTCAAAGTGATTCGTTTATTTTTTATACGAAGGAAGTACATATTTAACATGAGTTTTCACTATACATATTTGTATTATATACTACTTTCAGCAAATTTAACGACAGTCCGTGATTTTTGACGGTCAGCACTGGCGGATCTACGTGGGTGCAAGGGGGTGCATGGCACCCACTTGGTGGGGCCCCCAAGCATAAAAAATCTGAAAATTTAGATACTACTTTATTTCTATTATATACTACTTTCAGCAAATTTAACGACAGTCCGTGATTTTTGACGGGTCAGCACTGGCGGATCTACGTGGGTGCAAGGGGGGTGCATGGCACCCACTTGGTGGGGGCCCCCAAGCATAAAAAATCTGAATATTTTTTTATTTTAGTAGAAATAATTTTGATGGCCCCACTTAAATTTATATAAGACCCCAGTTGTTTTTTTGTGAAAGGCATCTTTTCAAAATCTGACTTTTCAATTTACCCAAATTCATAATTTAACCTAATAAAAAAAATCGTCATCTTCCTCCGTTCGTTTCTTATTCGGCTAAATCAGGGGTTATATAAAAGATCAACAGTAAGTGTTCTATCCTTTGTAATTAGTCTAACTTTTGTTAACCTTTGTATGATTTTAGTGACAACACTTGATTTGCGTTAGCAGTGGCGAATTGTCATATAATATTCCAAACATTTATTTGTTTTTTGTCATAAGCAATATGACAAAATAGTTAATATAATAAGTTAATAACTAAGTTGTTATTCGATTTAGGTTTGACAAATGGATAAATATCTTAAAAGAAAGGCATCAACACCTTGTGTGTCTTCATCCAGAAATACCCAACACAGCTCTTTTCCAATGCCTAGTGTTGTTGATTTGAGTAATGTTTCGAACAATGATGTTATTGACCGTTTCCAAAAAATGAAAACACGTAAAGGACAATTGTAATATTTAACTTAGTTTTACTGTTTTATGACTTTTACTTTTTAATTAGTCAATTATTAGTGGACCCCAATTGATTTTGATTCTAGATTCGCCACTGCGGGTCAGAACCTAGTACATACTAATATAATCTAAGTTATACTCCATCCGTCCCACAAAGAAGTTTACATTTCTCTTGGGCACAATATTTTAGGTAATAGTTAGTGGTGGGGTCACTAGTAATACTTTTGATTAAAATATAAGGTTGGATTGGAGAGAGAAAGATAGTGGATATTAATAGTGGGGTTTTTAGTAATAACTAGCTGGTACCCGCGCAATGCGGCGGCGGATACCCTGAAACTAAATTTTACGGCGAACAAATGTCGTCCGGTTAAAACTAATTTAAGTTAGGTAAACAACTTCTTGTGATCATACATTATATATTTTATTTTAAAGGAAATGAAAAAAAGAGATTGTTGCTGAAGACTTTATGGATTTTGTTTACTCAGAAGCATTTATGGATTTAGTTTCCATGAAATATATGATGATAAAATGCAGAAATGATAGATTTAGTGTGCTAAATTGTAGAAATTGTTGCTGAAAACTTTCAAGCAAGTAACTGATTATAGACATTGACAAACAATAGTACAATAGAACTTTATTTTAACGGCAAATATCTACACCTAATTTACACTTATGTCCACGACTCGAGTCGAACTCCCAACCTTAAGGTTGTGAAGCAAACACCAAGTATATAGTTTGGATGGATACAAATGACAAATCAAAGTTTCAATTCATTCAAAAAACTCGGTTTGACACATTTGAAATAAAATACAACATCAATCGAGGCATTTAGACAAAGGTCCTAGATAACACAAAAAGGTTCACCGGGATAGTTAAGGATGTTCAAAACACCATGAGCTTTTTGGACATGATCTTATGCAACTAAGCATATTATTCAAAAAAATTGGAATATTGTAACAAAATGGTCTGATTATGAATGGACCATTTTGAGTGAATGTCTATAGAAATGGTGCAGAACACATTATGTGGGTACTCTGGTTCACCTGGGTCAACTGGAAATGCTGAATGTGCAAAGAACTCAAGAGTAAATAGACTCACATTATGCTTCAAAACCTGAAATTGAAAAAGAAATTATAAGCAAATCAAACAATTATAGAATAAAAAACATGATGTTAGTCTTAAATGCTGTAAAAATATAAACCTCACATGGATAATACTTCAAAGACAGACCTCTAGTGCATACGTAACATCAAGACAAAAATAAAAAAACAAATACTTGGAGAATGAAGGAAATAGAAATAACATACAATACAATATAAACAAAAATTAATAAATTTCTAAACTTTATTAACCAACCTGCAAGATACATGTGAATGATTTCAGCCAAATTAGTTTACCATAATGTCATGCAAGGGACAGAGGAACGTGTTGACCACAACCTACGCACCAAACAACACGTGTCCTATCATTCCTTTGATACTAATGGCACATGTACGTTGGAGTTCAACTGGAGCTTAACTTCTTTCCACTGCAGATACATATAATTAATGTTTGATCACCAAGAATGAAACAAAAGATAAATTAACACTTATAACATAGAAGATAACTAATCATTGATTACTTACAAGCAATTGTTCCTTAAATATTCCAAAAGCACCATATTAATTCATGAACGAAAAAGTTTTAATCAGCAAGAAGACTTACCACGACCGACTGCAACAAACCGAATGTAAACACGGACAAGAGGCCAAAGTCGTGTCGGGAAACTAAGTTACTTTCCTATAAAAAATTCCAGCGGCCAATGGAATCCCACGCCTTCATACTTTAGAGAACCATATCATCTCCCTGCAGTTCCTCTTTAGAAGAAAGCACATCTCTAGTGAGAAAGTCCTTTTGTGTGTGATAAATCGGGAAAAAAACCATACCTTTTGTGTGCAATAAGGGTAGCAGCGCTTTGCTTCATACCTTCGGGCAACACAAAGAATAGATGAACCCTAACTTTAATTTAAAAACCTAAAGTGGGAGGAGGGCATGCGTGTAGTGAATTTCAAGTTCCAAAACATGCCTTTTCAGTTCCGAATTTACAAACCGTCTGTTCATTATCCGAGATTTTAATTCTAGTGTAATATATTACTGAGTTCAAGGTACATAAAATTGAAGAAGGAAGAAAGTCACAACTCGAAGTTATAGCTCAGTTGGGTAATTGCTGTGTTAGTTACACATAGATCCCGTGTTCGATACCAGACATAAGCAATTTTTTTTAAACGTGAATCTTCCCAAATTAGCAAGTGTGTTGGCTGAATTTTCAGCCTTGCTAATTATGGAATGGGTAAACTCTTTATAATATAGTAGAGATAATATTTTATTATGTGGGGTCCATCAAATGTGAGAAATGTAAACTTTTTTGTGGGACAAAAGTTTAGTAAGAAATGTAAACTTTTTTGTGGGACGGAGAGAGTACATAAAATATATATCTTTCGTTAGGCTATATCCTATATTTTAAAGTAAAAATCATTAGAAATTAATATACTTCAAATCGACAATTTTATTGGCTTTATTCATGTAATCGACGTAAATTATACTACCAAACATGCATATTTTGAGCACATTTAGCAAAAGCTGAAGCTGAACTCATTTTTTAGGATCCACCTTGAGAAAGCTCAACTAATCAAGTAGAGTTCAAATTGTTCGATAAAATCTTCTAATTTCACCACAAAGGAACAATTCATAACTTCTAAGACTACTCTTATTGGTAAATGTTGGGTTGGGTCACCAAAAAGTGGTGACCTAGGTTGTGGGAGGTTGTGGGAGAGGACCAAGGTTGGGGTTGGGTCACTACCTTGGGTCAATCAAATTGTGTACTTTTTGTTTTTTTAATATAATGTATAATTTTTTTATTGGTAGTTTGGTTTAGGTTGGGTTGAGTTTAGTTGTTAATGTGTGTGAAAATTAAGGTCGGATTGAGTAGTGTAGGTGGAAATGAGAGAAACTATTTTTTATTAAAAAGATGTGGTTATGTTGCTAATGAAGATAGTCTTTTTTTTTTTTTTTGAAACAATAAATCTAATCTACTTTTAATTACCACTTATGTCCACGATGGGACTCGAACTCCTAACCTCAGGGTTAAGAGGCAAACACCATAGCGTTAGGTTAAGGTTGCATGGTATGGGCCGAAATTGAAGGGGCGTGGGGGGTGAGGTCAACGACGTGGTGGTGGGGTTGGAACACCCCCCCCCCCCAACGGCGTGGGGGGTGGGCGTGGCGGATCCGGCAAGCATATGACGGGGGATAACGGGCGTGGCCAGTCGACGTGGCAAGCATATAGCCGTTGAACGGCTATTTTTTTATCCGTTGGAGATTTAAAAAAAAAAATAAAAATTAATTAATTTATTTAATTTATTTATTTCCTATATAAACACACTCAAACATTATCAAAACACTACCAAAACACACCACAACTCTACCAAAATACCCCAACTCACAAATAATGAATTATCTTGGTTCATCATCTGACGAGGATGATGTGTTTATGCTAAAAATATACGCAGAACTCCTCGATGATTTATCCGACGATGATGAAAGTGAAGTCTTTGACACTAGAACCGCGAAGCTAAATAGAAATCGAGAAGCTGGACACGACAGGCTATATCGAGATTATTTTGCGGATGATTCTGTTTATGACGACAACGATTTCAAACGAAGGTTTCACCTGAGCAAAAATTTATTTATGCGCATATGTAGCGCATTAGAAAACAGGTATCCTTTTTTCAGTTGAGATATGATGCTAGAGGTAGGCGGGGATTCACTGCTTTGCAAAAATGTACTGCAGCAATTCGAGCTATGGCTTACGGGTCATCCCCTGATTCTCTTGACGAGTACCTACGCATGTCTGAAAGAACTGCTAGGGAAAGTATGTATAGATTTTCACAAGGTGTTTTGGAAATATTCGGACCTATTTATTTGCGAAAACCAACAGTAACCGATGTTCAAAAATTATATGAGGCACACGAAGAGAGACATGGTTTTCCTGGAATGCTTGGTAGCATTGATTGTATGCACTGGGATTGGAGGAACTGTCCACAATCGTGGAGAGGTGAGTACACTGGTGGACATCATGGAGTACCGTCGTTGATATTAGAAGCTGTTGCTTCCCAAGATTTATGGTTTTGGCATGCTTACTTTGGGGTTGCGGGTTCTAATAATGATATTAACGTGTTTGATCAATCACCAATATTCAACGACTTGTTATCAGGAAAGGCACCCGATGCTCCTTTTACGGTGAATGGCAATCCATATAGATTCGGTTATTTCCTTACCGATGGTATATATCCTCGTCATGCGACGTTTGTCAAAGCCTACCGACATCCAGTTGATCCAAAAGAGGTCTTGTTTACCAAAAAACAAGAATCCGCACGTAAGGATGTGGAACGGGCTTTTGGAGTTTTAAAGGCGAAGTGGCACATTGTAAAAAACGCGGCGAGTTCATATGACCTTGAAAGATTAAGATATATTTTGTATGCATGTGTTGTAATGCATAATATGGTTGTCGAAGATAAAGGTCGGATGATTTCTCCATATGTGCCGGACGGTCCCCGACATGCTTTGTATGTACCGGGAAGTGCATAATATTTGCACAGGGTGGTCGACATTCGAGACGAAACAACACACGAACGACTTCGACGGGACTTGGCGGACCATCTCTACAACAACGCACATGCCGACGATGAAGAGTAATAATTTATTTTAATTATTGTAATTTTTAATTTAAAGTCTAATTTCTAGTATTTTCATTTTAATTTAAAGTATTGTCATTTTAATTTTATTTAATGTAATGTAATTTTAAATTATATAAAATATTAGTTGTGTGTAAAATAAATGGAAATGAAAAATAAAATGGTGTGGTGGGTATTTCCACCAAATGATGTGATGTGATGATGGTGTGATTGCTTAAGTGGCGATGATATGGCAAGAAAAATGAGTACCACATGTGGTACTCATACCTTGTAGCCTAAAACACCCTAATTTTTTTCATTTAAGCACCCCCAATTAAAACCCCAAGGCCCAAACACCCCCTCTTAGGTCGGACTTTCTTTCCGATTAAGGTTTCCGGCACAGACGATGGCGATCCCTCATCCGTACGATCCACTATACAACAACCTTTCGTCTGTTCCTCCACTGGAGTTTGCCGGCTACGACGACCCCAACGCCATCAACACACTCTTCGTTTCGGGTCTTCCCGACGACATTAAGGCCCGTGAAATTCACAATCTCTTCCGTCGTCGCCCCGGTTTTGATTACTGCCAGCTCAAGTACACCGGCCGTGGAAATCAGGTCTTATTATAAATTAATTTAGTTGAAAATTGTTAATTATAGTAGCATTTCGTATGAATTGTGAATTTGAGGTTGAATTTTAATCCTTCAATTGTTATATTCTGGAACAGTACTTAAAATTAATTATGCTTAAATTGTTTTGCACAAACTGAAGCCTCATTAGCGATTGAAAACAGTCTCTTCCGCCGTCGCCCCGGTTGTGATTCTATAGTTCTTCATCGCTATAGTTGATTTTGGTGGTTCATCTCTTGTTGTGTTTTTGCAGGTTGTTGCATTTGCAACTTTTGTAAATCATCCGTCAGCTATTGCATCTCTTCATGCATTGAATGTGATGAATTTCTGTCACTTACTTAGGGTTTTTTTAATCTAATTGACTGATTTTAGTAGTTTTGAGTTTACAATTTCATGCTGTCATCATGATATTCAGGGTGTTAAGTTTGACCCTCAAACTGGATCTACTCTCCGTATTGAATTTGCAAGATCAAACTCCAGAAGAAACAACAAACCAGGTATGCAACTGTACACACACACACACCAAATTGATTGTCATTTAGTGATAATAATGAGCTTAAATACACAGAACCTGAGGCTTATATTGTCATTGACAATAGATCGGCAGCTACTAAAGATGATCAAGAATCCAGTAATGACGGTAGTAATCCATTTTGTTATGCACTTGAGAAATGTTTTCTCTCTATATATATGTATATGAAAAAGGCATTGTTTTACTCGAACGAACGAAAGATTGACATATCGAACCCTAAAAACCCTATTTTTAATAATTTATAGCCTTATATGCATATTTTTGTACTTCAGGAGTCAGTGAAAATGAAGAAGCATCTGAACCAGATACCAAGAGGTTGATGATTCTATAAAAAATGGAATACTAATAAATAATCGTCACTAATTACATAATTGCAAATAACTCACTAATATTTTTGTTTCAACAAACAGTGATGATGAGACAGCAGCAGCTGTAGATCCTGAAAATGCAGATAATGTAAGTCAAACCTAATCTTCTGAAACCTGATTAGTTTCATTAATAATAATAATTTACTTTTCTACATGTTCATCGTGCGTGATTAATATTTGTTTTATTGCAACTTACAGGAGCAGGCAGAAAATACAGCCACGGGATCATGTTCACAATCGATGGATGTGGTTCACGAGCAAGTAAGGTGAAGCACAATCGGGAATTCATGATAAAGATGTTGAAGGACCACATGGAAATGACAAAAAAAAGGCTTGAGTTGAGACGTAAACAACAAGAGCGAGACAAGAAGCTTGCGGACCAGAAACTGTTGCTCATTTGGTTTAAGATTTTGAAGATGAAGGAGGATGGATTCGTGGGAGGAGCTTCTCAAAGCAAGGGCCCGAGACGGAATTAAGAATTTATTCTAGTTTCAGTTATTGTATCTTTAATTTCTAGTATAGTGAAAACTTAGTTTTATGTTTAAAAAAATTGGAAAAGAAAAGATGAGGTGGAAATTAGTGTGGTGAGTATTTCATGTGAAAACTTAGTTTTATGTGGGGTTAACTGTATGACACGTGACGATGCTCACATTACATATTCGTATTGAGGTTTCTAGGCTCCAGCGGTGTTTTAAAAAAGTGGATGAACCAGCTAATCGAGCAGGTCGGATCTCAGAAAATAAGAAGATAGTCGGTTCAAATGAACAGGTTGGATTGATAAATATAATATAGAGGTCGCAATTTCAAATTTTGCACGCTCCATATTTTTAATAAATACTTCCTCCGTATCATCAAAACAAGTGAATCACTTTAAAGTTTATGTTTTTTGAGGCAAAATAAGGTAACAAGAGATTAGTGATATTAAATGGATAATTAAAATGGATAGGTCCCACACCTTTTACTATTTTGTTGCTTTTCTAAATGGTGAAAAAGTTAAATACTGGAAGATGACAAAAATGGATGAGACCCACACTTTTAATGATGTTTAAAGAGGGATAAGTAAGGATAAATGAGTAATTTTAATTATAAAAACTTACCAAATAAGATAAATTATTAAAATGATTCACTTATTTTGATACACCCTAAAAAGGAAAGTGATTCACTTATTTTGATACGGAGGAAGTACAAATCTATCCCGAAGTAGCAATTGTATTGGCTGAAGATAAACATGATATATTGTAAAGATAAAGATAAAGATGATAAGACCTAAAACATCTATATCATATACATATACTAGGTTATGACCCGTGAAAAATCACGGGTTGTCAATAATTTTACTGAACGTAATTTTTGTAAAGTACACAAATGAATTTTTAATTATATGATTGTTACATATACGATAAAAATTATAAAATATTTCTATAATGTAAATATTGAAATTTAATCATTACTCATGATATACACTAATACACATCAAAGATCTATGATTAAAACTTAAAAAAATGTATTTAATACCAAATATTGTATTTAGTAAGACGTAAAATACTTCTGTAAGAAACTTGAAAAAGAAACTACGAATAAATTCAAGTCAATATTTATTAAACAAATTACTAATACAGTTAAAATATTATATTGACTGTAAAAGCCAACTTAAAATATTACAGCCAAAGGCTTGTGAAGATGAAACGGTTAACCATGTTACCTGCAACTAAGGATTGAAGACTGAATGTGTTCTGTTAATAATTTAAACAATTGATAATAAATAAACAAAAATAATATATATTGTTACTTTTTTTTTTTGAACGACAAATCCTAATCTACTCCTAAATCCACCTATGTCCACTATGAGACTTGAACCCTCAACCTCATGGTTGGGGGCAAACACCCTTACCGATAGACCAATGGCCCTTTCGTCATATATATTGTTACTTGTATGACTGTTTCATCATATGGCCCATAAGATCTAAACCGAACCCATATTGAATTGTAAAAAACAATATGAAAAACTTGAGATGACTTATTTTCATAGTACTGTGACTAAAGTTTATTTATTCAACTTTACCTTATAATTGACTACCTAGTTAATAATGTCATCAATGATTATGTGATGTATTCATGTTGCTCGTGGCACTGTGGCAGAGATAAGCATCTTCATATTGATCCTTTTCATCACATATTGTAATTTTAAATAATATTTTAGTAAAAATAAAGTAAATGAAGAACTTATATTACCCAAATATTTCCATTTTTCCTTCTCATCATCAACATCTCCAAATCAACATCTCTAAGTTCGAAAGTTGGCAAAAGATGGATATGTGCAAGTGCAGCATCTGATAAAAATGTTTAGTATAATGAACCACATCTTTATTAAGTAATTTTAGAAACGAACAAAAAATGTTCTGGGTCAACCCAACCCATTTCAAACCAGCTAAAAACAACCCATTTTGACTTGAACTTGTTTCTACCCATTTTGCCACCTATAGTTTATATCACATTTTCAAAAATGTTAAATTTTACCAATTATCCAATAAGTTATGATGATCGTGAAGTGGATTAGTGAACCACTCTCCAAACGGGTAATGGAAATCCGGTTTATGCTTAAGCTCATCCTGAGACTCGTTATTTGAAGAATTAAAATGTTGTAATTCAGAATTTGGAACACCATGAAATGTCTTTTAAAAGAAAGTTGCACTCATGCAAGAATTGAATTAAGGTTCGATCCAATAATGATAGTTTATTAAAGGCTCATAGGATTCATATGGAAAACTTCTGGAAGTTCTAGTACCTTAAGTGGAAAATTTTTCACTTAGCCCATTTGAAATATTGTACTACAAGAAAAGTGAATTTGGATACCTCTTCTCAAGCACATAACGAAAGTTGGGTTGAATTCCAGGTGATTTCCTTAACCACCTGTTTCCAAGAAGTAGTTTATCAAGTGTACACAAAAGTTGTGTATCTGCAGCCTTTGTAATGACACTTAATGGTATAGCAGGAGTCCAGATTTCATCCATAACTTCCTGAACCTATCAAAACATATAATTTTTTTTAAAAGATTATGCATAAACAGTTTTGATAAAACAGAAGGTTTAAGTTTATGATTTAAAAAATAATAATTTCTTTTTAAATAGTTTTATAAAATCATTTAAAATTGGAAAGAAAAAAAAAAAACAAATGCTTAATCATATTGTTATGTAAGTGAGAATGGTACCAAGAAAAAGTAAAGCGAGAGAATTGTCCCTTTTGCTGTAGATTCGGTCAACTTTCACAAAAGTTGCTCCATTGTTGATCTGTTACCTAAGGTTGTTAACGATAATATCATATATGTTTCGTGTTTGTAGCCTTGGAATTATTGTGATGTCTAAACCTAATTGTTACCTCCTCAACAAAGCTCAACAATTGCTGCAATAAGATACACGAAAATTGTAAGTACAATTATAAGCCTACAAATAAAATGAAGCATTTATGAACATATTTTTAATTGAACATTTCATCAAGCACTTGGTTTGCATCAACTTCCACAAGAAAAGTACTAAAAATCTATAAAGAGGAAATGTAACGACCTGAATTTTTGTGTTAATTAAATTATGAAAAAAATATGATAAATAAGGATAAATCATTTAAAGAACGTAGGAATTGGTTTCGTGTCATTTGGACACTGTATGAGAAAGTTATGGACGAAACCGTGTCGAAGCAAATGTCGAAAAATGCAGCCTGGGCTGCATAGCCCTAGATAGCGGCGCTATCTAGGGATAGCGGCGCGATTTTTGCGCTCCCAACAGAAAATCGAAATCGCGACTAGGGTAACGCTATCCTGGAACGCGATTTATCACGGGCATCAGATAGCGGCGCGATTTCCTGATAGCGACGCGATTTTGCGTCAGAACAGCATTAAAATCGGGATTTTGGTCATTTTGAGTTCATTCTTCATCCCAACTCTCTCTCTCTAGAACCTTATACATATTTTGAGTGGAAATGATCGTTTGGAGCCGATTTTGGGGTCCAAATCAAGTGATTTTGCTTCCATTGTTGAAGATCAAGGTAAATTTTCACTCCTTTGTAGTTGTAGCTTTAGATCCATGGATTTGTAAGCTTGGGTTTGAAACCCTAGTTCTTGGGTTTGTGATTAATGGTTGAATAAAGGTTGTATACACTTAATAGATGGTATTTAGCAAAGAAAACAAGTGTATGCTTAGGATTTGTAAGAATCTTAAGATTGGTAAAACTTAGGGTTTTGAATGTCGCCAAATTTGGGGAAAAGGGTGTTGGTGACTAATTAGTGTTATTAGACTAATATTGGAGACTAATGATGTCAACCTTGGGTTGTGGTTGGGTTTGGGTTTCGTTGGTTAAACCTTGGAACTAAGAGTTCGAATTTTCTACCAAGTTGGATGAACTTGGTGGTTAAAGATGATAATAGAGTTTATGTTATATCTAGTTATTGATGATAACTAGAGATGTGATGATTGTGTTGATAGGTTGCAAAGACCTAAAGGTTGGAGATATTCCACAGGCGGGAAGCAAGGATTCGTGTCGATAAACACGATATGGATTTAGCTATCGCTAAGGTGAGTACATGAGACTTTTAAACTGGGTACATAGCAAGAGTTTTGAAAATACATATGATATTTTTATGGGTCTTTATTAATAAATGTTTGGTAAAGATAGTGACTGAAAATGGTAAGAAAGTAGGTATAATGTGATACTAGAATATGTCTAGTATGGTTGATGATTTTGGAAGTAAATAGGATAAACTTAAGTGATTATGGAATCTGTAATAATGAACCATAATAATAAAGTTATGAAGTAAAAGAATGTATATTGAGTCTTTATTAATAATTATGTATAAGTAAAGCAATTGAAAATGATTTGATCAGTAATGAGCATCTATTGGTAAGAATTACTAATAAAAGAAAAGAACGAATATACATATGAAAATGATTATGCATGATGTGACTAGTAATAATTATGTATTATGGTCAACGAAGAGATGAAAGTATATGAAATGGATAAATAAGAAAATGTATCTTACGAAATAAGTGAGTATGGACCTCCTAGGGTTCATAGATGTAGGAGTATGTGTGAGATGTTAAGGATCGGGTCCACGGGACCATACAGGTACGTTCACCTATGTTGAACTTGTTACATATATATAGTTATTATTAGATAACTAACTTGTTTGATGATTGATGTGATAGCCGAGAGCTACATTGACATAACTGTTGAGTTATGGTAAGATTGAGATGATGTGATGTCACGGGCGACTCCCGGTCATGAGGTGTGGAGTGAGGGGCAGTTGGGTGGATTCCCATCGCCTCATCCACGTTAGTAGTCTTGCTAACTGGACGTATTCCGACGAGTAAGGCAGGTATCGGTAGATTGGGTGAATCCCTCTTGCCGGTATCTTGAGCTTCTAGTTAGTTCGGGGGCAACCCGATAACTAGATATATTGGAGTTCTAGCTAGTTCGGGGGCAACCCGATAGTTAGATATGTTGAGCTTCTAGTTAGTTCGGGGGAAACCCGATAACTAGATTTGATTGCTAGGAAAGCATTGGAACAACAGGGTCGCTATATGGTGACTAGCCTATATTGATGTGATATATATATATATATATATATATATATATATATATATATATATATATATATATATATATATATATATATATATATATATATATATATATATATGTGTGTGTGTGTGTGTGTGTGTGTTTATATATATTTATGAAACGATTATTATTATTATTTGGGTCTAAAACCCATGTATCTCACGAGACTATTTTGTCTCACGTACTACGTTTGTTTTATGTCTGTGTACTCAGGTACAGGTTTGAAGTGGTAGAAGGTTGCAATAGAAGTGGCCTAGAGATGTTTAGCTCGGGAGCTCGTAGGTAGATCCCTTGCCTATGGTTTTGATATACTTGGTGACACCGTATTTTTGTATACTCTGATAAAGGTTTTAAAGTTTTTGTTAAACTGAATTTTGGACATCATGTCTATTATTGAGAAAAGCGTATTTAAATACTTTTAAACGATGTTATAAAAATACGGGTGTTACAGGAAACACTAAAACGTCACTAAAATTGTAATATAACAACTTATAAGAAGGGAAAAGTAAACTTAAACATATACAGTCAAATTTTGGAGTTAAAAATTGGAAAGAAGAAAACTCTCCTGCTGTATGTATAAATTTATATGATTTCATCGACTAAGGGAAATTCGGGTATACTGCTATTGCTATTGGTTAAAAACATTGTGCTACTGACTAAGCTACAACTATTAACAGACTTTGTTAAATATAACAACAGTATGTTAAAGTAGAACTATAAAATAACTCGGCAAGAAGGTCAGCAAGATCAAATGCAGTTATAACAGTAAACCTAACTTAAAAACAGGTTCGTACAATTTCCGGATTTATAACATATATATAAAAATAAAAAGTATAGAATATTACATTAAATTCGGGTAAACATTCCTATAAATTTTTCTATAATATAGGAATGAAATAGATGCATTAATTCGGAATAAAAATTAACATGATAAGAATAAAACATTCTTATGCTGAGGATTAATTCGATTAAAAATAAGGCTGCAGAATAATCAAATAAACAGGTTAACATAAACATAAATTATATATATGCTAAAATTAGTGTATCTGCAAATATAATCAAAGAATCAAAATAAACAATTTATATTAGAATCAATTAAACATGGTACGGATCATAATGAATTAAACATAATTAAACTTACATGTTTGAAGGCAGCTGCAGTTTTACCGAATCGACTGCTTGAGAATACTGCAAAATGGATAAAAAGCTCGAAAATTTTATGACTAAAACTAAAATACGAAACTCTTTAAATTGAATCCGTGATTTAAAATTGACTTTTAAAATGGCCAATTCCGTGATTTAAGTATAGAAATTTGGAATGATTTTATTAGTTATCAACTAATCGATTCTTAGGCCAAAATAAGGAAATGATTTGATTTGTTCCATAATTAGAGGAAAAAATATTTATTTAGTATTCTTAAAATTGAGCTGCTGAAATAGGCGGGAAAAAAGAAACTGAACCAATAAAGCAATGACATGTGGCATCTAAAGGCTCTCAATAAAATGACAAGTGGCAAGAAAAAGCTTCTTTTATTATATTTAATAGACTAGCTTCATAGCCCGCCCGACTGGGCGGACATGCTTTAAGAGATATATTAAAGAAAAATAACAACAAATATTAATACTTTTAAAATGACATAAGAATCCATAGTTGTAATGATAAGTTTGTACAAATTTTGATACATGAATAAGTGTTATAGAAAATTTATAGAAGAAATAAGACTTCTTTGTAAACGACATTTGTTGGCTCAAGTGTACGACATAATATGGACGTTGTAATGATTAGAAATAACAAAATTAGACATAATATGGACGACATACTCGGAAAGCATAGGGGACGTTTTCTTTTTGTTCTTTCTTATTTTTATGCTTATTTTCATCTAGATATGTGTCGATTCATAACGGTGTTGAGTCTAACGGTCTAACCCTCTAGGAACCTTAACCATAATCGGCCAACACAAGCCTGCCGCATGCCAAAATTTCTTTTCGCAGCAAGAAAACCGCTATCTTTGTTGTCTGTCGGTCGATACAAATGACCAAATAAAAAAATAAGATTAAGAAAGGTAATTAGTGGATTTCATTTAAAAATAATTTTATAGATATGATGAAATAAGAAGATTTAAGAGATTACAAATTTTCATTTATCAAATAAACCCCTCTTATAAACCGATGGAGGTTTTCATTATTAGCAAGTATAGGGTCTTCTATGTACAACTTAAAACTTTAAGGTTACTTTTGAAAAAACACAACATAATTTTACAATCATGATTCATGATCCCTCTCAAATCTCAACTTGCTGCCTATTAACGATTTCTGTTTAAGCTCAAACTTCTCGCTTCCGCCTCTATCTCCTCCGTACGTATCACAGCTGACGTCATTAACCATCACCGGACTCCGATGAACCACCGCAGATTCTTACCGCCGTGAAGCCGGAATCGCCGTTTCCTAAACTCCATTGACTGCAGCTTTAACAGGTGCTCCTCATTTCCGAACGCCTAATTTTTAACCTAAATGTTCTTGTAACTTAATTTTAAACCCTAGACAATAAATTTCATCATGTTATTGTTTGATAATGTTGTTTAGATTTATGTATAGCGTGTATAATGCGTTAATTTGATTGTTTGGTCTTTTTAATTAAGGTTATGTTTAATTTTAGGGTTTTATGGAATTTCAATCGAAGTTTTATGAAGTTTGGGTTTTTATTTTGGAATTGGTACAAATTAATCACATATATGTGCTGAGTAGGTGATTTCCTCAAATTTTATAGTGTTTGAGTGGTTGATTTACAGTAGATTTTGTGTTTTATAGCTCATTATCAAGTAGCAAATGTTCTGTTTATTCATAATAAGATATTTTTCAAAACAAGTGTAGTGAATTAGTGTTCCTACTGGGATATTTTGTTAGCTCAGGATGACTTCTTGAATAGCTTTTGTCATTAATTTAATGAAAACTGAAAGAGATAATTACTGAAATATCCCAGTAATTAAGCTCAAGATGACTTCTTGATCTGCTTTGGTACTTGTTACCATTGCATGCTTCTCTTTCATTTTATAACCATTATTATTGATTATTCTGTTGTTTTCTCACTTGCAATTGTGTAAAGTGTTAAAAGAGCACAAAACTTATACTAAACAATTAAGTTATGTTTATTATCATATTAATCTTTATATATATATGTCACACACATGTAGCCATGACTGAATGAAAATTATTTGAAGCTAAATATCAAAATTTAGACTACATTGTACTTCACTTAGACATTACACCTAAAAATTATAGTTATTCTGTTATGAGTACTAACCAATGAATTAGACATCTGTTTCATCTGTTTATCGCATGATTGGGCTATATATAAATAGTAGGAAATCATATAGTTAAAAATCATTTTTTTATTAATCAAGATAATTGTTGGTAGTCCGGGTTAAATGGACTAAATGGTTGATTTTAACTTTTGAAAGTCAAAGTTATTAAAGATAACTTAACAAAAACATAAGAAAGGTTTTTATATTACTTTATCACAATTCACAATACCAATGCCTACTGCTGAACTTGCCAATGCAGTATTTTAATTTTAAATTTAAGTCAATCATGTTAAAATAAACAATTGTGATATGTTTATTTGCAGTCAATTGACTTCAAAAGTGAATCAAACGATAATGACATATGCAGCATATGTAAAACCTGATAGTCCTTATTATTTCCGATGTGGTAAAAAAACAATCTTCTAAAACAGTAAAAATATTTAAATATTAAAAAGTTAAAAAAAATCTTAAAAATCACTAAAAATCACCAAAACAATTTTGATTCCAAAACAGTATAGCTGCTGTTTTGAAAACATTCAGTAGAAAAGCCGATTATAAAACGGTTTTTCATTCATTAAGTTATACCGTGCATTCATGTAAAAATATGATAACTAACTGATTTTCGAATTGAATATGCAGATTGGAGCTCGGACCTCGTAATGTGATGAACCAGAAAGTGTTTTATGGTGATATTAGGCGTCGGTGTAAATGAGTTTTATAGGCTGTCTATTCGGCATTTATCATAACAGAATGAGTTGGGAGCCAAAATGGTATACATATCTTTTACGAATTTTCAAAAATCATTTATTGATTGATTTCAAATCTATATATGGAATATATATATCTTAAATAACAAAGTGGTTGTGATTTAGGAGCTGGGTTTCCTAAAGATTTGGTAAGCTTGAATTATTGAGATATCTATTTCTAAATATAATGATTTTGGAATATTTCTATTGGGTCAAACACTTACGTCTTTTTTCTTCAATACTGTGTTTCTAAAGATTTGTTTAACTCAAAAATATCGTGTTTCTAAATTTAATGCTTTTGGAATCTTTTTTCTAAATTGTGTTTTGATGATGATGATTTGAAACCGATTAGTCGATGTTGAATGCAGATCAAAACTGGAGTAAAATTGGTATTAAGTGACAGAAAAATCAAGGAAAGAAGCAGACGTGTTACCTGATGTTGGTCTTTGATGCTCGGAATTGGGTGGGGGTTTTGCTTAAAGTATGTTGTTCATATGTAAAATAGAGCTATAAATAGTGTCAATGATTATCGAATCTTAAAATATGGTATAGATAATGATAAGGGCAGGATTTATGGTATACATTCAAATGGGTAGAAAATTTCGGAATTTTGGTTGACTAATTTACTTTTTCGTATGTAAACCAATTAAATCTATTTTTAGGGTATTAAATTTATTTTAGTATCGGGATTGGCTGGTTTGAAAGGACGTGAAAAAAGGAAATATTTGCCCCATAATATCGGGCAAGTCATAACTGCTGGAATAAATACTAAAAATTATAACGAATTTTTGAGGCATGGTAACCGGCCAATGGTTGAATTCCAAGTGGCATTGTCCACCAATGAGGGAGCTCAAAAGTGCCTAGTTGTCAAAAGTCAATCAAATTAGGGGTCATATATAGGAGAAGATTAATAGATAAATACGTGTTATACATTATGCGTGGTTAGACTACGCACAAGGGAGGGGGTCGCGCCCCATCGTCCCACTTTGGTCGTGAGCCAAAGACGTGACCCCCTTACACCAAGATGATGCAAGTATGCGACGCGTCCCATTGTTTGGGTTGGTTGTCTGGACGACCAAGGAGGTCGTGAGTAATATGCAGTGGTTACTTGTACTTTGTGCTTGATAAGTGGTACATGCATTAATATAGTTACTTTAAAGGTTTGGTCGCCTGTTACAAGTATTTGGTCGAAGTTTGTCATGCATTTGATCGGTTGAGATAAAACTGATGTGATGCTGAGATGGCAGACGTTTTCCATAAATTGTTAAAATTTTAACTTGGATTCTTAAAAAAATTGTACAAACTTTTATGCTCAATAGCTTGATGAGCTTAGAAGATGCAGGCTCGAGCTCGACTCGAGAAGACTTAAATTGCTCTTAAGCTCAACTCAATACATACATAGTTACATACATACCTATAGAGTTTAAATTATACATAAAAATATTTTTCGTTAGGCTATATCCTACATTTTAAAGTATAAATCATTAAAAATATATTTTAAATTATTCATTTTGTTAGTTTTGGTCATATAATAAACTTAAATAATATTTATTATCTATCAGACATGCATATTTTGAGATCAATGCTAATGTCATCCACATCTATGAAATTTCATTTAGCTTTCAATTGTGTCACGTCAGCTTTGCAATTGCTTTCTACATCACTGAAACTACAAAACACTTTCAAAAGTGATCCCACTACCACATCAACTTTCAATTACACTATTAATATATATGATTATTTATTAAAAAAACAAATATTAACTAAAGGTGGTCTCACCTTACAATTGCAAAAACAGTTACTTATTTTGAAATTTGATTGATGAGGTGGATTGCTTATTGTATTTGCAAGTGATTTGCAATTCATTAGAATCCACCGATGTGGATGCTCTAAAGCTCGACTTATTAATTTTTTCAAACTCATTTTTTTTTTTGATCGAACTTGATAAAGCTCAACTGATCAAGTAGAGTTCAAATACTACTATAAAATATTCTAGTTTCATAACAAAGGAACAGATAACAACTTCTAAACAAACACCGCTTTTTTTTCCCTTCATCCTACCACTCCCAATTCCCAAACACCCCGGCTTAGGCCGGACTTTCTTTCCGATTCCGGCTTAGACGATGGCGATTCCGCATCCTGCCAGCTCAAGTACACCGGCCGTGGAAATCAGGTCTTATTATAAATTAATTTAGTTGAAAATTGTTAACTATAGTCGCATTTCGTATGAATTCTGAATTTGAGGTTGAATTTTAATCCTTCAATTGTTATATTATGGAACAGTATTTAAAATTAAGTATGTTTAAATTGTTCTGCACAAGCTGAAACCTCATTAGCGATTAAAAACAATCTCTTCGGCCGTCGCCCCGGTTGTGATTCTATTGTTCTTCATCGCTGTAGTTGTTTTTGGTGGTTCATCTCTTGTTGTGCTTTTGCAGGTTGTTGCATTTGCAACTTTTGTAAATCATCAGTCAGCTATTGCATCTCTTCATGCATTGAATGTAAGGAACTTCTGTCACTTACTGAGGGTCATCTAATTAACTGATTTTAGTAGTTTTGAGTTTATAATTTCATGCTGACATCATGATTTTCAGGGTGTTAAGTTTGACCCTCAAACTGGATCTACTCTCCATATTGAACTTGCAAGATCAAACTCCAGAAGAAACAACAAACCAGGTATGCAATTGTACACACACACCAAATTGATTGTCATTTAGTGATAATAATGAGCTTAAATACACAGGACCTGAGGCTTATATTGTCATTGACAATAGAACGACGGCTACTAAAGATGATCAAGAATCCAGTAATGACGGTATGAATCCGTTTTGTTTTACTCGAATGAACGATAGATTAAAGCAAAAGAACATATTGAAATTTGAACCCTAACAAACATATTTTTAATAATTTATAGCCTTATACAGTGTGCTTATAATTTTGTAAATATTTGTACCTCAGGAGACAATAATAATGAAGAAGCATCTGAACCAGATGAACATACTTCTACAAAGAGGTTGACAGTTATATAAAAAAGGAGTATTAATCTTGATTCTTGACTCATTACATAAACATAGAACTCAGCATGATTGCAAATAACTCAGTAATTTTTTGTTTCAACAAACAGTGATGATGAGACAGCTGTAGATCCTGATAATATTGGAGCTGCAGAAAATGTAAGTCAAACCTAATCTTCTGAATCCTGATTAGTTTCATTAATAATAATTTATATTTTCAACATGTTCATTGTGTGTAATTAATGGTTGTTTTATTGCAACTTACAGGAGCAGGCAGAAAATACAGTCACGGGAGCATGTTCGACTTTATTTATTGCAAATTTAGGCCCAAAGTGTACAGAAAATGAACTAAAACCTGTTCTATCTAAGTAAGTGCAACTATATATTGGAATATTAATTTTGCTAGTATTAACATTAAAAATTTATATGTATTTTAATTGTAGTTACCCAGGTTTTAACACACTAAAGGTGCGTAATAGAGGTGGAATGCCTGTTGCATTTGCTGATTATGAGGTATGAAACTTATTTTAATTTGACCCGTTTGTTTTTCATCATAAAAGATGTTATATAGCCCGTTTGACCCGCTAAAGATAATACATAACACAAATCAACTAATTTATAATTTAATGGGAAATTATAAATATTAATTTTATATTGTTGTCAGGAGGTTGAACAAGCTACCGAGGTCATGAATTCCCTTCAGGGAAGCACACTACCATCATCAGATCGTGGTGGCATGCATATAGAGTGAGTTATTTTTACGTTTCTATATCTATATAAATTATAATTCACAAACCTATTTATTTTTACTTTTTTTATGGGGTTGGGTGGGGTGTATGTAGTATTTAATGTGATTATTGCAACGTTAAACAATTAGAATTAAAACGGGATAATTAGGTTAAACAATGTGTTGAGTTTAGGGATAATAAGGTAGTTTTCATTACCTGCAAATATCAATTTTTTTGCAACAATTTCATGCATGTTTGTCAAAAGTTTTGTAATTAATCCCTAAAATCAGAACAAGAATCGAATTTCTCAAACACTAAAGTTGCAATAATCAACAACGCGTTTTCTATTTCATAATTTTGTATGGTGTTTGTAGGTATGCAAGGTCGAAAATGAGAAAACGGTGAGTGATCATGGCTTTGTTTGGAAAATTCTTGATATTGACTTAAGTTTGTCTATTTTCGTTTCACTATGATAGGAACAAAATGTATTATTAACATGCTATTTATCCTAAAATCTTTAGATTAAAACAAAGATTTTATGGTAAATCTTGTTCGTTTGATCGATCGATACATAGAGAGATGAAATATGGTACAAAATATCATCTCAAAAAACACTTCTAACATGATTAATACATTTGCAAAAGATTATATATCCTATAACAACTTAAGTTGCAAGAGTCATTACCCTCTAAAAGTATACATAAAATTGATATTAAGTTTATTTGCAATCCAATTCTTTACTCAAGTCCAACGAAAGCTTGCCAATATATCTTTCCAGTGACTTGCTTAACGGAGAGCTTCGGTTACCCGCTTCACACTGTGGTGATGATGCATAACTTGATTCCATGATCATGTCACCTTCTAGTATGTGTAACACCTTAAATTAAACATTAAGGTTTAGAAATAACCCAAAAAAATAATATGATATAAACGTTAGAAAGAGCCCAAAAAGAATATGATAAAAAGGTTAAACGAAGCAATGGGATGCTATTATTTAAGATATTATCAATCCATTTAAATTATCATCAACTCGAACCTAACCCGTTCAATCAACAACAACACATACAAATACAACAACAATTCGTTTATAATTAGATGCATTACCATTCAATTTGCACTATATTAAAATCACGAGTTCTTTTGGATTTTTTTTGCAAGTAAATGGTTGTTTAACTTATTACTACAAATTCCACCAGTCAAAGATAAAAAACAAGGTGGGATGTAGAGGAGTGGGTCGATCTGGTTGGGTAACTGGTAACTTTTAGCAAGGGTCAAAATGGGTTTGGTCATGTTGAAATGAACAAAGTGATTTAGAAGGTTATATGTATCAAAAATATACTTTGGATGACTTTCAACCCATTTGGCCGGATTCCTTTTTATATAAATTATTTTAATATAACTCATTAAGAGCTAAAACATGAACAAATTATTAAAGCTTCCAAATTTAGGAATTATCACCTGTGACATGCGAGGTCGTAAGTGAGGATCCCTTTTAATGCATAGGGAAGCAGCTTGCAACATGGAATGAACCTCCTCTTCTAAATAATCATTCCCTAATCGAGGGTCAATTAACTCCTTAATTGCACCATCTTCCAATAACGGGCGGGCCTATTCAAGATCAACAGAGATATGTTTGTTTAATCTTTACCCAATTTGAACCCATTACCCTACCCACCAATTTTGTTTAGTTTGAGAGGTTAAAAGACATTTGAAACTGACCCATTCAGTGACACATTGTTGACCCTTAGGGCGGTGAAGATCCACTGCTTTTCGACCAGAAACAAGCTCCACCAATACCACCCCGAATGAATATACATCCGCTTTTTCAGTGATTTGGCCACTTTCCGCATACTCTGGAGCTAAATATCTATTCAAAAAAATTTTAAATCATATTATTATTCATAATATTACAGAGATGGTTCAAAAGGACAAAAGAGTAAAGCTATTAAAGGCTTACCCAAATGTTCCAATTACTCGTGTTGATTCCCCTCTATCTCCATCAGGCTGCCACCTTGCTAGCCCAAAGTCCCCAACCTTGAAAATAATAATAAGTAAAAGAATCGGTGCTATTAAGTAAAGAAAATCCAAAATACTTTTGAAAAGAAAAATAATACTCTCTCCATCCCACAAAAAACTTCTCATTTGGCTTTTGCACAAGTTTTTAGGTGATAGTTAGTGGTGGGGTCATTGATAATACTTTTGAGTAAAATATAAGATTAGATTGGAGAGAGACAAATAATTAGTGGGTATTAGTGGTGGAGTCTTCATAATAACCGAATAATAGAGAATATTGTGCATTAATCATTTAGTAAATACTTCCCTGATTTCTTGTAATCAAATCCCTGTGATTATGTACCATTTATTGTATTCCCTCTATATAATTAGAATAATATTGTACTCTCCTATTCAAGGGAGATTTACTCCACTATTATGGTATAGCCTAACATACCTTTCTTGGCACCTTTCTCTCTCACGTTTTCCTCTTCTTTCTCTGCTCCACAATCACCAAAACATCTCTGTCTCTTTTCTGTTCTTCACCATGACCACCGAAAATGTTGATTCTCCTCTTCCCCTTGCAACCATACTCCATATGATTACAATCAAACTCACATCAACCAACTACCTATTGTGGAAAAATCAAATGCTTCCACTCTTAGCCTATCAACAACTCACCGGTTATGTTGATGGTACCGTTCCTATCCCACCCGCCACCATCACTTCCGGCGATTCCACCACCACGAACCCTGCTCATACGGCGTGGATTGTTGCTGACCAAAGGGCCCTAATTCTTATTCAATCTTCTCTTTCTGAGGAGTCCATGGCCGAAGCCCTTGGTCATCGCACTTCCAAAGCCGTGTGGTCTGCTTTAGAATCGGCTTACAGTTGAAAGAATGCACACTTTACGGGATTCACTTCGCAATTTAAAGTGTGGATCCTCCACTGTTGCTGAATTTGCCCGCCAATTCAAATCAATATGTGACCAATTAAACGCCATTGGTCATTCTCTCGATGAAGACGATAAATCTCATTGGTTTATCTGTGGTCTCGGGTCCTCTTTTGAGACATTTTCTACCACTCAGCGGTTGATTCGCCCTCGTCCCTCGTTTCGAGATCTTGTCTCTCAAGCCGAGAGTCATGAACTCTTTTTAAAATCCATTACCGAATCTCCAACGCCTGTTGCTTTTGTTGCCGATACTTCTTCTGATTCCTCAACCAAGAGTCGTGGCGGACGTTTTTCATACCGTGGAGGTTCTTCTCGTGGACGTGGTCGTAATTTTCGGCGAAACCCTCACTGTCAACTATGTCGAAAAGAGGGTCATTATGCTACTCAATGTCCGGCCTTACAAAGCTTTGCCCGTGGTTCTCCAACTATTGATGCTAATATCGCTCAAGCCTTTCAAGCTCAATGTAATCTCGCTGAATCTACACCAGATTGGTTTGTCGATACCGGGGCTTCCGCCCACATGACGCAATCTCCATCACACTTGGAATCGGCTACTGCTTATTCTGGTAATGAGACTGTTGTTTTTGGAAATGGTCACGATTCTATTATTTCTCATATTGGTAAATCCCATTTAACTCCAAATATTGCACTCAATGACGTTCTTGTGGTTCCACAAATTACTAAAAATTTACTCTCGGTTAGCAAACTTACCCAAGATAATTTGGTTGACGTATTATTTTCTGACCCTATGTTTTTTATTCAGAACCGAATCTCAAAGGAAACTCTAGCAACCGGGCAACGTAAAAATGGGTTGTATGTGCTTAAGACGGGAAAACAAGCTTTTTTGGAAAAGCTATCATCTAAACGTCTTCAAGCAACTTTTGAATTATGGCACAATCGATTGGGACATGTGTCTCATGATGTTATTTCTGTTTTAAATAAGTTGGGATGTTTAAACATTACTTCTATTTTACCATCTCCAACCTTATGTTCTTCTTGTCAATTGTCAAAAAGCAAACGATTACCTTTTTCACTTACGTTAAACGTGCTTTAAATGTTTTGGATTTAATACATTGTGATTTATGGGGACCTTCTCCCGTTACTTCTACGGAAGGTTTTCGATATTATGCTATATTTGTTGATGATTTTTCCAGGTTCACATGGTTTTATCCATTAAAATTAAAGTCCGATTTTTTTCAAGTCTTTGAAAAATTCATGGCTTTCGTGCAAACTCAATTCTCACAAAAAATCAAGGTCTTTCAATCCGATGGTGGTACGGAATTTATAAATGCTCGGGTTCGCACTTTATTAGAAACAAATGGTACGCACCATCGTTTATCATGCCCGTATACTCCACAACAAAACGGGCGGGCCGAACGCAAACATCGACATATTACCGAAACGGGCTTGGCAATGATGTTTAATGCCCATGTCCCGGCTAATCTTTGGACATATGCTTTCGGTTCGGCTACACATATTATAAATCGTTTGCCAACTAAACTTCTTGACAATAAATCGCCATATGAATTATTATATCTTGACAAACCAAATTATGGCAATTTTAGGGTGTTTGGTTGTTGTGTTTACCCTTACTTACGCGATTACTCTAAACACAAGCTTGCACCTAGAAGTACACCTTGCGTTTTCATTGGTTATAGCACACAATATAAAGGTTATTATTGTTTTGATCCAACCACTCAACGGGTTTATGTCACTTGTCATGCTCAATTTGACGAAACACTCTTTCCGTTTGCGGGTCCCACCTCACCAACATCACACACCAACTTGTTACTATCTACCTATTGTGATGAAATACCCTTTAACACCCAACCCGACACCCACCTACCCATAAAATCCACAAATACTCCTTCACCAACCCTTACACATCAATGCCCTTCATGCCCTCATACCTCATCCATTACCACACCTCACTTACAAATCTCTACTCCCACTACCGAAACCATACCCACATCTCCACCAATCCCTACTGAAACACATACTCATATTCCCCTTTCACCACACACTACACCCGACTCCCACTCCACCGAACCAAACGAACCTACCCCTCACCCCACCGAATCAATACCCATTGTCCCTCACCCTCCCGAACCACCCACTGTTCCGATACCCATTGTATCGAACAGTAATAACACCACCACCTCGACTCATTCTATGGTCACCCGCTCTAAACAAGACATATTCAAACCAAAACATCAAGCCAATCTCACCTCATTATCATCATCGGCTCTTCATCAAGCCTTGTTCACCACTACTCAACCAAAAGGTTTCAAATCCGCTTCTAAAGATCCAAAGTGGTACGATGCTATGCGTGAAGAGATGAAAGCATTACATCAAAACTCTACTTGGGAGCTCGTCCCCCGTCCTCCTACTTCAAACATTGTTGGATCAAAATGGGTTTTTCGTACCAAATTTCGTTCCGATGGTACTATTGATAAATATAAAGCACGTCTTGTTGCTCAAGGCTTTACTTAAGTACCCGGACTTGACTACTCGGCTACTTTTAGTCCCGTAGTAAAATCTTCCACTATTCGAATCATTATTTCTATTGCCGTGCTCAACAAATGGTCTCTTCGGCAACTCGATGTTAAAAATGCCTTTCTCAATGGCACTCTCTCGGATGTCGTCTATATGGAGCAACCACCGGGGTTTGTGGACCAAAAATCTCCAAATCATGTTTGTCGTCTCAAAAAGGCTCTTTATGGTCTTAAACAAGCTCCCCGAGCATGGTTTCAACGCTTAAGCACCTTTCTCGGGACTCAAGGTTTTATACGTAGTAGAGCCGACACCTCACTTTTTATTTTTAAACAAGGTTCGTCGATTCTCTATTTATTGGTTTATGTGGATGACATTATTCTCACCGGTAACAATGATTCTTTAATCCGCCAATTTATACAACGTCTCAACCACGAATTTTCTATCACCGATCTTGGCAAACTCAACTACTTTCTTGGTCTTGAAGTCACTCATCAAGAAACCGGTTTATTTCTTAGTCAAGCAAAATATGCTCACGATGTCCTCACTCGAGCCAAATTACTAGATGCAAAACCGGTTGCCACACCGCTTGGCACTTCCGATTACTTCACCACCGATGGCATTCCATTTCCGGATCCTACTCACTATCGTTCTCTAGTTGGGGCTTTACAATACCTCACCATCACACGACCGGATATTTCTTATGCCGTCAATCAAGTTAGCCAATTTTTACACAATCCCATGGAGGATCATTTTCAAGCGGTTAAACGAATTCTTCGATATGTTAAAGGAACGATATCTTATGGCCTTACATTCTCTCATGCTCGGTCTCCTATCATCTTAGGATACTCGGATGCGGATTGGGCCCGGTGTATTGAAACCCGTCGGTCAACCTATGGCTACTCCATTTTTCTTGGTGGAAATTTAGTCTCATGGAGTGCTAAAAAGCAACCCACAGTTTCCCGCTCTAGTTGTGAATCGGAATATAGGGCGCTAGCTAACACGGCTTTGGAAATAATTTGGGTAACACATCTTCTTCGGGAGCTTCATGTACTCCCCTCGGGCCGACCTACACTTTTATGTGATAACAAGAGTGCACTCTTTTTAAGTCAAAATCCAATATCACACAAACGGGCTAAACACATAGATATTGACTACCATTTTGTACGAGAACTTGTATTATACGGCAAATTACACACAAAGTATGTTCCTACTCATCTTCAATTAGCGGATATTTTTACAAAAAGTCTTCCACGTCCTTTATTTGAAGACTTCCGTTCCAAGCTAAGAGTCGGCCCTTCCACCTCTTCGCTTGCGGGGGGTAGTAACCGAATAATAGAGAATATTGTGCATTAATCATTTAGTAAATACTTCCCTGATTTCTTGTAATCAAATCCCTGTGATTATGTACCATTTATTGTATTCCCTCTATATAATTAGAATAATATTGTACTCTCCTATTCAAGGGAGATTTACTCCACTATTACTTCAGTACTAATAGTTTTTTATTGTGTGGAGCCCATCAAATATGGAAAATAGGAAATTTTTTGTGGGACAAAAATTTAGAGTGAAATATGAAGTTTTTTGTGGGAGTAATTGTTACATAATTAATGAATTATTTATTATTAAAAATAGACAAAAAGGTTTACTAAAACCACCCACTTTCGATATGTACTCAATAATGATGACCCGTTTTTTTACCCATTACCCAATCTGTCCGCCCGCCCAATTTTGACGGTTTCCAAATATTTAAATAAAATACCATAGGTTGAAAATCATGGGTGAGAAGGATGTTATTTGGGCGCACATCACGATGCACAATGCAACCCACTCTGCATTCTTCATGAAGGTATCTTAATCCTCGGGCAGCTCCCACTGCTATTTTTTGGCGGGCAGACTACTCTAATGGAGCTTCATGACGCCCTGATACACCAGCCCGTTGATTATTAAAAAATATATAACTATAAGTTTATTATATATTTTTCTAGTATTAAGTATTCTATGCCATCACCGTTTGACCCATTTCCTTACCATAAAGATGAGAATCTAACGACCCGTTGCAAATATATTCATAAACAAGCAACCGTCTTCCATCCTCAACACAAAATCCAATCAACATAACAACATTTCGATGTTGAGCACAACTCAAAACCTCAACTTCAGAACAAAATTCTTCATCACCTTGACAACTTGCTAATTTATGTTGTTTAACTGCAACCGTTTGCCCGTCTCGAAGCACCCCGCGGTGAACCGACCCGAACCCACCTTCCGCCAAAAAATTCGCTTGTGAAAACCCGCCGGTTGCAACCTTAAGCTCATCATACGTGAACCATTTTGGCGGTGTTCCGATTACGGGCCCCTTGTGTAAACATATTGAACATAAAGGAGGCGGTCCCGATGGCCCGTATTTTGTCAAAAATACCGCTTCTCTAATATCCCCGATGTATTCCTTTTCGATTCTTTTGTTTGTTGTCGTTTTAGCTCCCGAAGATCGGTTACTTGATGTGATGATGTCAGCGATCCGTGGGTGAATTCACTTTGCCCGTTTTCTTTTCGGGTTAACGGGTTGTTTTTTAGGTAAGTTTTGGTTGTCGGGATTGAAAACGGTGAAGTGCCTGGGTCGGAACTCGAGACGGATGAAGTTCCGGGTTCGGTGGTTGTAAATACCTCGGGACTACTTGTTGGGGTAACCGTAATACCCGTTTTTTGTATGGAAATTTGTGATGATTTTTCGGGACGATTTGGTGTTGTTTCTTTCTTAGGAGATCCAACTAAATTTAGCCGAAGAACTTTTGGTTGTGATTTCTTCATTATCACAATGTTGCATTGTAATTCTTCCATGCATGACTTTTGTTCATGTTTGAGTGTTCTACAAGTAATATATACCCAAAAAAATGTAATTACCATACCATAAAAGCTATTATTATTATTATTAATTTATATATCACAAAGATTTTGATATATTACTTGTCTAAAACAACCCAACTAGCATGAAACTTTTTGGCCTCTGCAGCAACTACTCCACATACCGATTCGGAAACAACTTTTATCTTCACTTTTACCTATGAAAAAATTGAAAAAAAAAAAAAAAGAATTTATAGCAATTGGTGATTACTGATTTTGGAAACTGCATTATTGTCAAATTCTGGTTTCAGAACTGAAAAAATCATAACCTAACTAGACCGGAACCAAAAAAACAGAAAAGGCAAAAAAGAGAGCCGAGTACCGGCCCGAAAACCATAAACCTGGTCCAACATGTTCCGGTACCTTAATTGGATCATAGACATTATGAAGCTGATGAATCATTTGGGAGCAAGAATTCGTAATATAAACTTTCGGGTTTATACTTGTTACTACTGAGTTAGATTTTCGATGAACGCTTGCGCAATCTCCCGAAAACCTTGGAAAACCCCATGATTTTTTACCTACGAAGAACGGACAATGATAAGCTGTAAAAATAAAGTTACCCGAACACCCTTAAGAAACCATAATGCTAAATTTTATATCAATGGAATATTCATAGAATTTGCAACAAGATTAATGAATCAAGAATATGGTTATGTAACTTATGATTAATTATTCTAATAAACCAAAAGAAATAATAATCATATATTACCATGAGTTTGTGAAGGGGAAACCACGAGCAATGTAATGCAATGGCCGGGTTGAACCACATGGGTCAAAGCCCAAACCAAAGCGGTTTTTGGGATTTCTTTAGACGCTTTGACCGCAACAACAACCTTCTCCACTTTCCCCATCTTTTCTTCTCTAATCAACAATCTCTGAATTATAAATAAATATAATTCCTCACCAACTTACAAAAAGATGGATAATCAGTTTATTGAATTTTGAAGACGCAATTAATATAAAATGAGTATTTGGAAAAAAGAATAAAATAATCAGTTATTTGGGTTTTTATGCCTCAAAATGCAGTTTTGAAAAGACAAGCGGGAAGATTGCATTTTCGAAACACAGTTAATCTAAAATTAGTCATTTACCTATAAACTATATAAATAATCAGATTTGTTAAACACTTTTTTTTTATAACGGAAAAAAAGAAGGCAACGGGTTATAAAAAGTGATCATTTGATTATTGCGATTACAAACAACATAATCAAATTCAAACACTATTTTACATAACCACATTTTGTAACGGCTGATTATCTATTTTCAAAATCTATAATCTATTTTCAAAAAAACAATCTCAAAATACCCGTAGAATACCTCCAAAAAGGAAGAAATATGAATCAAATAAAGGAAACGATAGAATTTTCAATGCTAAAGGAAAGCCTAAAGATGTTATTTTGAATCAAATAAATGATAGTATTAAACTGCAGTTAATGGGTTTGAAAGTGAAGAAGTCAAGTGATGTTGATAAAGTTGCCAAGGATTGGGATATCAATTGGAATACCACGAAGAATTGATTGCAGCTTTTAGTTTGTTATTTTGTTTGGTTTGTTTGGTATGAGGCTGTTTAGGCTCCTTTTGTTTGTTGTTTTGGTTGTTTTTGTTTGTTGATGTATGTTGTACTTTGTTTCGGATTGTTTATATATATATATTTTATTTGCGGTGTTCTAGGGTGAGGGGTGATGGCAATGCCGAAGCTCCTTCCTAGTTCTCCTTTTTTTGAAAAAAAAAAATATATCCTCACCTATATATGGAGCTACACCCCATTATTTTACGACAACTCAGCACAATGCTTGATTCTGATTGGACGCAAATGCCACCTGTAAATCCCTCATTGGTCCAACTGTCCAAGCATTCATCCACGACTAAACATAAGGGCGAGTTAACACTTAATGCAAAACCGGAAATTAAGGCTTGCAAATATGGCATGGTTGTTACCTGCAGCCTGTAATATCGCCCAAAATTATTTCCCTGTTTTAATTTCTGCCCCATTTCAAATCTCTATCGCTTAAACAAACCATGTCAACAAACCCATAGGCAAGATTATCTTCAATATCCAGATTCGTAACAACCTTCCAACATCTATCCACCATTCAGATTATCGATCGATCAATTATGGCATCATATTCAATCGGAAATCTCATCATCTTCAACTACCGCCTGTAAGCGATACGTTTAGGGTTTATAAATCGGTGTTCTTGATACGCCACTAAGATTTGGGCTACGGCCACCAGATTCATATCACCATGGATCGTTAAGCTTTTGCTTGCTCGCGGTTACTCTGTTCATGCTATTGTGCCTTCATTCGGCCAGTCCATCTTTCTAATTTATGTGAAATTCATTAAATTTTAAGTTAAAAAACTTGATTTTCCTAATTTGATTATTTTAGGTTAAAATTAATTTATCCACCACTAAGGATTATTGATATGTAAATAATCAAAATTGGATAATTGGTCAATCATCTGATTGGATTGTGTAAAGTTGTTAATGATGCACCAACTGATTGGTTAAATTATGGTGGTTTTGGACTTTGACTTCTCTTTTTTGTAAGATTAGAAGTTTTTTTTCCAAATGATCTAACCCAGGTTTATAATAATAGAAGTTTGAATTTAAATATGCCATGTCATAAATGCCATATGGCAACCTTGCCATGTCATTTAATCCACGTCTCAAAGGCCACGTTGATACAAAAATCGATTTTGATGTGTAAAGGATTTTGATTTGTGTCAACTTGTGTGTCAAAATAATGTACAATTACCTCTTTATATTTTTACTTTTGAACTGATAATTTTGGATATTTTAGCTGAGGTAAACTGTTAATCTTACAATTAAGGCAATATTTATTTTAAATTGAGGTAAATTGTTTACATTTGATGTTCTAATGATTTTATACAATAATCTGAATGGAATCCACACAGATGTTCTGCACATGATATGGAAACCGACACAAAATGCAGCCAACGTAACATGGCATATGCAGTTTTCAAATTGACAATTTTCATGCTTCATATCATGTGTTCTCCAAGCTTTTGTTTTTATGGTCTATGGATGGCGCATCATGGCAGATAGAAGGCCAACGTGGCTCATCAAAATGTCTTTTGTACTCTCGAGCATATTGGGTCTCTAGATCAATGATTGCTTGGGACATTGATGTTGTTGGTACTTGGTGGTTCATGTTATTTATACTCCAGTTTATCAGTTGCAGAAAAGAGAATTAAAGGTGTGTGCCCTATCTACAGTTAATTATGTTAATTCAGTTTCTTTTAAATAGACTCGCCAAGTTTTCCATATAACTGACATGCTTATAAAAATTGAGCGATGCACAAAAATGCCCTTTCATTTCATTTTTAACATTAAGAATTTGTAGCATCAAAGTAACGCAAAAAAAATAAACTGCAACAACAATTTCATTTTCAAGATAATATATAGCTAAAATTTTATAAATATGTAGGTCTTTTATATCGATTTGACCAGTTCATTTAATTTCATTTTTGTGAGTCATGAAATATTATAGAACTTTCTATGAGCCAACCATGATAAATCATGAGATATATACTGGTCAACTCGGGTTATGTTACGTCATTAATGGCAAAAAAACATTTTTTCTCTGAGTTTTGGCCTAAAATGGTATTTTGGGTCAGTCCAACTTTTAACCCGCTTACTCAACCCGTTTGGTAGTCAGTCCAACTTTTAACCCGCTTACTCAACCCATTTGGTAGAGTAAATGAACTGAAACATTATGAACAAATCTATGACACACATGTGATTAATGTTTAGTAACAAATTCTATTGAGAAATACGTTCAGTTACTGTTTATTAACAAATTCATTTAGTTTGACTATACAAGTCAAACATAATTAATTATTATTTTGGTGACTAAAACAATATTATTTAGGGTTCAAATCAATTGACTTTTCTATTGATATCTTCTTTTTGCGCCACTTACCCTTCTAATTTCAAAAACTAGGGTTTTAATTTTGTTAATTGAATCAGGCTACGATGATCTGCATCGACAATTCGGAATGGATGCGCAACGGCGATTACTCACCGACAAGATTTCAGGCTCAAGCCGACGCTGTTAATCTGATTTGTGGCGCTAAAACCCAGGTAATTTGATAGACTTGCATAAATATATACACGCAAGCATATGTACATAATCCTAGGTTTCTTTTTGTTTTTGCCGAGAATTTTGTTCAAAAATTAATACGTCCGAATTTACGCAAAGGAAATCCGGACACTGTCCATAACATCTTTGAATCTTTTTTTAATGAGTTAATGATATGCTTTTTTATGTATGTGCAAGTTTGAAACAAACTCTGACTTATACAAAAATGTTGTGAATTGGAGAGGAATCATCAAGTTTCACTTTAGGGTCAACTTTGAGTGATTCTATCTTTCAGGTTTTTGTATTTTGCTTCATACCTTCTAAAGTTATTTTGCTTGGACATTGCGAAGATGGAGCATTAAAGTAAGCTATCCATTTTTTTGGTTAGTTTAGTAATATTTATCAAGGTGGCAATTAAGATCGATTCAGATTGTATGTTGCGGATGGGTCAAATAGTATTAGCATAATGGGTGGGTCGGATAAGTTGGGTAACAAGTCAAAATACATTCAGTTTACACTTTACCGGTTGGTTGTTGTTCGGGTCGAAGTGGTTGTCTTAAGCTGACCCGAAACGTCTTTTGTCAAATAGGTAACTTTTTAAATGAATAATTAGAGTATTAAATTTGATTACACAAATCATATTATATCAGTTTTAATCTATTTTTTAAATAAATTAAATGATGAGGTTTTATTCATTAAAAATCAACTTTGGGTGACTTTATGATGTAATTTGCATGATATGATTCATTTAAAAATGAATATGATTCATGAAGTTACACACATATAATTTGCATGAATATGATTCATTAATAGGCAAGATGCCTTTCAAATTGAACTCGAGACAATGAAATGATGAGGTTTTATTATGAAAATGTTGTGAAAATTTTCATTTAATTTACTTGGAAAATATTGGGTCAAAATGGACTGTTTTGACAGTTTTTGGCAGTTTGGTTGCTTGGATTAAGCTGATTTTTTGTGGAAGACTTAGGATTATGATTTCCCATTTTTCAGATTTGTTTGGGATTTTTCTGAATTTTTTCTTGAAAATGGGCCGAATGGGTTTTTTTTGGACTGTTTGGTCAGTTTTAGACAGTTGGGGTGGATTTTTGAAGCTGAATTTTTTTTGTGGGCCTTAGTTGCATAAATTCCCATTTTTCTGGAGTTTCTGGGATTTTTCTGATTTTTTTCTGCTGTTGTTGTTTGGAGCATATTTTCGGTTTAAAAAGGCAGCAGAAGGGCAGATTCGGTTCCAGTGGGCAGATCATCTTGAAAATTCTGGAGCTGATTGGAACTATTATTTCAGAATTTTGGAGAATTTATGGGATTTTTATGATTTTTTTAGGTGGAATTGGCCTATCGGGTAATAATCCCAAATGGTAAGAAGTATCAATGAGGGAGTGGTTCGCTTACAGATTGCAAGACAAGAGAAATCAGTTCTCCATGATACTCGGTGGTAGGCGAGTGTTAACAGGGCTTACGTGCTACCGTCGTCATTTACCGGAAGTCCAAGGTATATGATGCAGAACTATTTAGACGCCATGACGATTTGTAAATTTTACGGTTATCATGATTTATTCATAACCCTAATTGGCCAAACCATTATTGTGATTAATTTGATACAAAATTTTGTCTGTAAAATTTTTGGTTGATACAAAGTAGTCTTATTTCGTTTGTAAATTTTATGTAACATCTGTTCATGTATCGATTTTTCTACCAATTCATCATTACAGCTACAACATTATTATGTCATTTTTAAAATTATTAATCTTTGTTGGTATTTTTCTACATACTAAATTTTGAAGCATACCCGCCCATCGGGCGGGTTATGAAGCTAGTATATATATATATATATATATATATATATATATATATATATATATATATATATATATATATATATATATATATATATATATATATATGAACATTTGAGCAGTAGTAAAAGGTGTTTTGCAATGAAGAATGCTTCATTTTAGACAATATACTATTATTAACTGTAGTAAGGTATAATGTATTTGTTACCGTAATTAGGTTGATATAGTTTCTTTATTTAGTTAACAAGACTGTCTATAAATGAATTTATTAACTACTATTAAGTATTAATTGACGATCAAATACACATTAATTTTTCCCATTTTTTACTACGTAATAATGAGAGATAATATTACATCCTATTAGATCTTATTATTTGTCTTACTGTTCAATCGATAAAGTCTCCAAAACAAACGATAAGATTATAAAAGAAAATTTTGTAGGTTACACATGTCAATTCATTTTATAGATAGGAGGATTAAGTATGATGATTTAGTAAAATCAATACAATTTTTCTAAATAATATTTATTTAACAATTTAGCTTTGAATATTCCAAAACTGGGAAAGTATAAGCAAGTGAATCCAAAAATACCATAACTGAGGATCCCTGTAGCGAAAAAGTAGACTGTTTGAATTTCATGTGCAACACAAACAAATAATTTATATTTGTAATTTTTCGTAAAAACCAAAATTATGAAATTCAGTTGCATTGGATATCACTAGTTATGATCCACAATATAAACTAGGAAAATGCTAACCCTTGCCCTTAGGGCAATGTTTAAGAAATTTTTATTGGTTTTAAATCATTGTACATTAACTAATAAAAAACCACCACCATGCATTTTAATAACCACCTTTGATTAGTTATGCATCATTAATTGTACAAAAACCACTTTATCCATTCTTAACCATTGCCCTAAGGGCAATGGTTAGCAAATCCCTATAAACTATACTATTCACGTTATGAATTATGTGCGAATGAGTAGAAATACAGAAATCGACAAATTCAACGGAAAAAACCCATAAAATTTGTCAGTTAAACTAGGGCTATCGAAAATAACCAAAACCCGCTCTACCCGCCCGACCCGTTTCGAATTCGGGTAGATCGGGTCGGGTAGTTCGGGTATCGGGTAGAAACATTTGGGTATTGGGTAACCCGAAAATAATACGGATCGGGTATAAGGTAATATTTTAAGTTGGCGGGTATACCCGAATAACCGAATTTTATTAAAAGGAATTTTTTAAAGGTAATATTTTATAGTTTTATAAATAAAATACGATCGTTAAGTTTTGTAGTCCATGAATTTCATCTAAAAGTCAATGATAGAGTCTCATGTCAGTTGGAGTTTGGTAAAATTGTAGGCAAATTTGGTATATTAAGATCGAATATAATCACTGTGGTCGCCGACAATACAAGTGTACAAATTCTCGGGTAGTAGTGGATATACCCGTACCCGACCCATTACCCGAACTACCCATACCCAAATACCCGAATTTAATTTGGTTCGGGTATTGGATATTTTTTATATTTGAAAATACCCGAGCTACCCGTCCCAAACTACCCGATACCCAAAAGTTATACACTTATACCCGATCAACACCCCTAAGTTAAACGACGTGACATTAGAGTTGAACAACTTTTGTGATTACACATAGGTTATCAACTATATGTGTTTGGACTATTATACCCTTACTTTACTTTTGACTAATTGTTTTACCATTTATTGTGTAAGGGTATAATTGTCCAAACACATAACAATTGATTTGGACTATTTTACCCTTTCTATTTGGAAAGTTTGCACACATTCATGCACAGTTACAAGTTAATGAGTTATGCGTTTGACTCAATTTTTTTACCATTTGTGGTGTAACGGTAGAATAGTCTAAACATAAACACATTCTTTGATACGAGAGTAAATTTGTATACAACAATATTTTATCCATATGTTACAAAGACAAATTATATGCTTTTGAACTATATTACCCTTATACTATTTTTAATTCATTTTTTGCCATTTGTTCCAAACAAATTTTGATTAATATACGATAAATTGTAAATTACATGTGTTTAAACTATTTTAGCCTTAGACTCGTTTTTTTCAAATTTTGTTGCGTGAGGGTAAAATGGTCCAAACACATACAAACTTTGTGTATGAATCAAAAGTTGTTGCATACAATCACCTCCAAATAAGTTCACACGCATAACAATCCAAAATTCACTTAGATATGATATATTAGTATATTACGTTACAAAATTTTATAAATAAGAAGTAATTTTTACATCACAAAAATTATTTTACAAATCAAAACGTTTGTACAGTTTGTTTTAAGATTTGTGTAAATGAAATAATTTTTGTGATTACCAGGAATAACAATATCCACATATTATCTTCAAAATCAGGCAATAATATAACGAAAATTAACAACACAAATATGGGTATGAAGATTACCAGGAATATGTTTTGATATATAATCAATCTGAACTGAGTAATATCATCATCATCTTCATCTTCTTCGTAGAAACACGCACAAACACCAGCTAGTAGGTGTGAGTTATGTGTTCGAACAACGATTGTCAAACACAAAGACCAGGCGACGTCAACCTTGGATCTCCTGTGATGATCACAGTGCAAACCCAACAAGCTCTTGGCGAACCTAGGGTGATCGAGGTTGAGTGCGAAGGTGAAAGTGAGAGTATGTTATCTCTGTGCTTTAGGCTTTCTTCATCTGTTTCAGTGTGTGTGTGTGTGTATGAGTTAGGCCATGTATTTATATGGTCAGCCTCAGGTATATGGAACGTTGGCTCATTATGACTGCAATAAAGCAGTCATGAATAGCCATTATGACAGCGTCAATGATCGTGTAACGCCTTACTATTATGACTGTAATAAAGCTTTCATGAGGCGTCATAAGCGTCAGCCAGTAAGACACGCGTTTCCAATGACAGATGCTGACAGGCGGTCGTTGATAACTTGACAGGCGGCCATGACTTGACAGCGAAACTGTGACAGGCGGTCGTTGATAACTTGACAGGCGGCCATGACTTGACAGGCAGCGAAACTGTGACATGGGCCATCATTGGTAGCTATCCAAACTATATATACAGGGTAATCCCTACTAACCTCATCATGCCCCCGAGTTAGGATTTGCCAAAACAACTGTTTGCGAGTCGTAACTATCACATAAGTCTTTTTCCGGTTTTTCTCTCTCTCTTTTTTTTTTTTTTTTTTAGCGTACCGGTTGGGAGCCTTTGACCGGCCAGCCCTTGACCAACTGTCGTTGATCGGCGGGGGTTAGCGAGACCCGACCGGCGGTTCGTGCAATCCACAGAGCGCAGCAGTTGATTGATCGGCGGTCGCAGGACGCAGGTTGCGTGAGTTAATCGACGGTACAAGTAAGACCGGCGATCCAGGGTAGTCCGCAGACCGGCGGTCGCAGGGGGGCGAAGTATACCTGTGTGCGTAAGGTGAACCGGCGGCCGAGGTTTTGACCGGCGGTGTTGAGACCGTTCTTGGGATTGAGAATTCGACCGGCTGTCAAAGGCCAAATTCGACCGTGGTACAACGTCTGTAGGGACCGGCGGCTCAGGATTAGGGGACCGGCAGCTTAGGCTTACGGGCCGGCGATGTTAGGGTTTGGTGGGGACCGGCGGCTTGGGATTACGGCCGGCGGTTTTAGGTTTTTGGGGACCGGCGGGCAAACAGTAGACCGTCGGCTTACGCAAGTTGATAAACAAGCAGGACCGGCTGTTAGGTGGTTCAGGCGGAAGTTTGTTTTTGACCGGCGGTTTGATTTAGGGTTACGGTTTGACCGGTGATTTGGGTTTTAACCGGCGGTTTGGTTTAGGGTTAGGGTTTTGCCGATTTGGACCGGCGGTATAGGGGCTACGAGCCGGCGGTTTAGGGTTGTATGGGCCGGCGCTTATATCGCAAGCCAAAACTAGCCCTGACCGGCGTACTGTTTTATATGCTTTAAATGTTAACTCCCTTCCTAACTGTAATTGTATGTTTTACTGCAGGTTGAGCTGGGTTGCTCGCTACCTTACAGGTACGTACTTGCTTGTCCATTGCTTTGCTTTGAAAAATAATGTTTTATTGGATGATCAAGCCAATAACACATTTTTGTTTTTATCTTTTTATTATGGATGTTGTGTCCATGACACCGTCTTGGGTGTGCATGACAGTGTGTATATTTGGTTGTTCGTATGACACTTTCTTGAGAGCCCATGATGCCTTTGTATGCCAATGACCTGGGTAGATTTGGGTATCTCTGATGTATGCTTCATATTGTGCCTGTGACACTGTGCCAATGGCACTTTTGTTGGTTAACCATTACTTTGTTTACTCGCGAGGATTGTCGCTTCCCAGTGAGAAGTGCTTATCTTTTATCAAGTAGATTAAAAGACGAGTATGATTGTATGTTATTTGGCCAAACAAGGGTGTCTTTCTTGGCTTCATACATGTTGTATTGAACTATGTTCTTAGTTGTGTACATGCACATGCGTGTTCAAGTTGTAACATTGTACGTAATGAAAGTGCATGTTTGGCTTTAGACTGAGATGTCTATTGTGGCCTTATGCTTTTTGTATTGAATCCTTACTTCAATATTTATTTGTTTATGCAAAAACCATAGAAAAATGATATTGTGAGATAATATTGGGATACAAGATCAGACCAAATGCTATTATCGCCAGTTTCATGCATGACCATGACATTCCATGTGCTTGGAAACATGTATTGAAAATATAAAGGAAAAAATGACAGTAAAGACTATCGCACCTTGATAGGTCAGTTAATATTGGCTCTCTCATGTATCATGAGGATATGACCATCAGGTGGTCCAGGATGTTCTGTGTCTTCCCCCTTCTTTTGCCAGGCATAACTCTTCTTAAGTGGAGGTTTATTTGCTTGCTGCTTAGCGCCAGGGACTAGGAATGTCAGGCATAACTCTTTTTGCAGAGCTTCTTTTTACTGTTTTTGAGTTTCGATGGAGAAATATTTATGGAGTATGTTTGGCTTTACGGAATTGCCCCTATGTATTTTCACATTTATCATTCTCACTTAAAAATGTTGTATTTTTTTTTATTGACTTCTAATATTTATTTTTTTTTTAAAGCATTTGCATTAAAAAGTATAAATTTGTGAGCGGGATAAAAGAAAAATTTAAATTTTGCTATAAAAATAATTATAATTAATATATTCTTATAACAAAAAATGTAATAAGAACTAAAAAAAAATCAACCAAATTATTATATGAAAACCAATACGTCCATTTTATCATTTTTATACGTATACATGTTTCAAATTTTCAATAGTAAGAAATAAAAGTTGATTATAAGAAAACAAAGGTAATTACAAGAATAGTGATTAGTGGTTGAATTTAATCTCTCAAAAAATGAAATTTCAGAAGATCTTAGATTTAATCCTTATGAGTAAAGAATATCTTCATATAGCCATGGGAATTTTTCTCTATCGACTATGGGCAACTAGCAAAATAGATGATCATCTTGAAATTAATCGGCTCGATAAGTGAGTTGTAGGCTAATTAGTAGAAAAAAGAAAAGGGAATGAACATTTATTTATATTCAAATTTGAAATGGAACATTGAGCGGTACGACAATTAATGCATTCGTTGTTTTTGCATCTTCTTTTAAGTTTTTAACTGTCTACTGTCCTTTCCAAATATAATGATATAAAACCTTTAATACATTATGCCAACAAGGCAACAACTTGTTATATCTACATGAATAATGGTATTTAGGTCTACCATTTGGTCCTACTGCATAAACATACTTATTAGATGAAGACGCGTGTCAAAATCAAGGGATAATATTAGAAGAGAGAATAGAAGACACATGTCATCCTATCAAGTAGATAAGATTATGAGTAGGTCCAAATGATAGGACTAAATATCATTTCTCTATCTACATTTGGTTATATTGGTTAAATTAATCTTTAAATATTAATAACTCACTTACATTTTTATTTTTATTTTGGAACCGGCAAATGGATAAAAAGAGAACTCTAGCAAGGAGCTAGAGAACAAAAGTACAAAATAAGACAAAAAACCACAAACAACAAACAGAAGCGAACCAAACTAAATACATAAAAACGGCTGCAAACGCCATAACTCCCAGTTAATATTCATCCCGGTACCCCTGAACTTCTTCCAACAAAAGACCAAGGACTTGATTGAGTCTACAATCTTGGCAAGATGAATCCCGTCACCTCTAAAAATTCTACCATTTCTAGCTTTCCATAAACTCCAAATAGTTCCATACACGATACACATCATGAGCTCCATTTTTTTTGAGCAACTGCCACAATTCTTCACGAATTTGATTATATCTAACACAGAGTCAAAAGGCTGAGAGTGAGAGTTAAAACCACACCACATAAAGACTAAATCCTAAGTGTTTCTGGCAAACGGGCACGAGGAGAGCAGATGATCAGCAGACTCGATCTCGTTCGGGCAAAGCGAACACATAGCGGAATCAATCTGAATGTTACGTTTAACAAGAGCGCCCGCCGATGAAATTTTACCCTGAATGGCTCTCCAAACAAAGTAATTCACACTTTTCGGGACCAAGTTAATCCACCGAAAATCAACATCACAGAACTGGAACAGGGACCGGTCAAGTCTATCCCTGAATTTAGCGACGTTGAAGAGACCGTCAATCACAAAATCAGAGTTCCAAGTATCACCACTATTCTCCGAGTATAGAACGTCCTTCACTCTAATGTTAAGTTTCCAAAGAGCGTTTTTTACCTTAGCGATAGAGGCCCAAACACCACAATATAAATTGTTAGCAAGACAGTCAAATGGCTTATGATCGAGTTTGTGAAGGCCTCTTATAACCTTAGCCCATAACAAATCAGGATTGCTCTTGAGCTTCCACCACCATTTGGTAAGTAAAGCAAGATTAAGGAAACGAAGAGAACCCAAACCTGCTCCACCAACGTCTTTGGGAGCTTTAAGTTTACTCCAAGCAATCCAATGGACCGACTGACGACCCGCAGTCCCGTTCCAAATAAACTGCTTCTGAATCTTCTCAAGCTCATCGATAATACCAACAGGAGCCAAAAATAAAGAGAGAAAATAAGTAGGAAGGTTACCAAACACCGCCTTAGCCAATGTCATTCTACCACCAAAACTAAGGGTATTAGCTTTCCAAGACGACAGTTTGGACCGAAATTTTTCAAGAATAGGTTTCCAAGACGATTTTCGGTTCATATTTTCACCTACCGGCACACCCAGATACGAGAAGGGGAGAGTAGCCGGCTCACAACCGAGCGGGGCAGCCCAATTATTAACCTCAGCAGTAGCCGCACCAACCCCAAAGACACGAGATTTAATGAAGTTAACTTTTAAACCAGAGATCGCGTGAAAACAGTTGAGCACCCGGGCCAGATTATCAATATTCTTCTTTGACCATTCGCCGACAAATAGAGCGTCATCTGCAAAAAATAAATGAGAAATAATAATGTTAGAGTTCGGGATGGAGACCCCGTCAAAAACACCTTTCTCAACCGCAGCCTTCATCATAACGTTTAAACCTTCCATAACGATAATGAAGAGGAAAGGAGATAATGGATCACCTTGCCTAACCCCTTTGGATAACGGGAATTCATTTGTAGGACTACCATTAACGAGAACCGAAGCCTTAGCGGACTCAAGGCAACCCATAATCCAGCAACGCCACTTTACCCCAAAATTCATTTGTTCCATGATCGAATCAAGAAAACGCCAATTAACCGAGTCAAACGCCTTAAAGAAATCGACTTTGAACAAGAGCATCTTCTTCTCGTTTTTTTTAACCCATGAACAAAGCTCATTAACAATGAGAGGACCATCTAAGATGTTTCTACCTGCCACATATGCCGATTGCGAGTCATCAATGCATAAACCGATACACTTTTTAAGTCTAATAGCCAAAGTTTTAGTGATGATTTTATAAATAGCACCGATAAGACTGATCGGGCGGAAGTCGTTTAACGAGATTGGGTCCTTAATTTTAGCCGCAAGAGAGATAAAAGAGGAGTTGCACCCATTTGAGAACCTGCCCCAACGTTCAAAATGACGAACTGCATTCATAATATCGGACTTCACAATTTCCCATTGAGATTTGAAAAACTTGAAAGAGAACCCATCGGGCCCCGGGGCTTTATCCGAACCGCAACACCAAACAGCATGCTTGATTTCCTCCAAAGTGAAGCCAGTTTCTAAGTAAGAACACCAATTATCAGGGAGCTTTTTAAAATGGCTGCTAATTAACATAGGCCGAATCTGCCACTTTTCATGGAATTTTGCAGCAAAAAAGTCAAAAACCTCCTTTTTAATATCAATAGGATTAGTATTCCACTGCCCGTTGATCAAAAGACCATTAATCTTATTAGAGTTACATTTTTATTTTAATAAAAAAAACTAATAAGACCCAAACATTAAGTTTATATCACGTATAATGGGGTAACTGCACATAAATTGTATGTAAGAGTCACAAAAACGAAAACATATAAAAGAAAAAGGATAATTATTTGAAGCTGACTAGACGGCGGTTGAGGGGCCGAACTGAGCTGACGGACCTGCCAAGTAAATATATGTATCTATTCAATACAATCAGGTGGATCACACCATCTAATCGACCTTCTACAAAATATTTTATTATTTTTTAAAATATTTAATTATTAATATAGTCATGGTTTGAGTTGTCTTTCAGTTTTCACTAAATAAATCAACTTCGTTTTAACTTATTTGAATAATTTATGGCTTAAATTTATAATCTGTTCATAAAGTATTTGGATAGATTACCTGGAAGTATTTATGTTTTTCTTTCTCAAAGAATAATGTTATACATTTTAAAACAAAATTATGCATAACAAAATTATGCATATCCTCCTTACATCCACCACTAATTTTGGCATATATTCTAATCAAATTCTTAGGCATACTTTAGACCTATTTAATTAGTAACATATAACAACTTTTTTTCAAATAAATAACCAATACACTAATAAACTCCATTTTTGTTGTCATAGGAAAATAAGATAAGAGTCATGGTATCATAGTGGAGTAGTGGACCTTAAAACGGTGTAATAACTTGGAGTAATTAACTTATGGTTTTGAAACACTTAGCCGCATATTTCTTATGGTTTTGAATATATGTGGAGATAATTTATATGGTATCTTGTTTCAAGCGGCGCGTAACGGTTTATTGGCATGTATTTGGTGTATAATTTTTTCTCCCTGTTTTAAAAGGTTGTAGGTGTCTTTTAGCGTCAAGTGTTTTAGGTGTCCGTTGTCGACAAGTGTTTAGGTGTATATTTTGTTCCATCTTATGGTTCCTCATTGGTTTTAATATAATTGTTGTTCAAAAAAAACTTGGAGTAACTTTTCAAAAAAAAATTCTCTCGCTGAGACAGAATTATATCTGGCTCTCAACACTGGTGGAAACTGACGCCGTCAGTTGTTGCAAAATCAGCGCTACGTCAGCTCACCCTCCAACTGAGACTAAACTGACGTACTCATGCCAACAATACCACTTCTCTTCAATTTTTTGGGACCCACCATTACAAAACACACACACAAAATACCCCTTTGGGCCTTACCACACAACTCACGCTACTTCCTTTCCCCGTCTCCAAACCGGCGGGACCACTGCAGTGGTCGTGCCAATGGTGTGCTAAACTGGCGTGAAAGTGACGGTATCACTGCACCCTCCGTTGGCACCCGTCTTAGTTTATTAAATTTTTGAAAAGGAGTTTTAAAAAGTAAATGATTATTTAATTCTTAAAAATCTTCTTTTGAGGCCTTTACCCAAACATCTTATTGATTTCTTCAAAACACAATTTTTTGAAATTTTCTCAAACACCATCTAAGACAAACACCCCTCTAGTTAAATGAGTCAAAAGTCATAAAATTTTGCGTTTTATTGTTTACTAGCAGGGTATCTCCGCAATGTGACGTCGGTTACCCACTAATTATATTTTGAGGCGAGCATATATTGTTCCGTTACATGTTTTTCTTATCAATAATATGGTACCCACACAATGCAGCGGATGTAGTGAGAAAATTATCATTAAAATGGTGGGCCGGTTAACAGAGATTTTAAAATCGTGACTTTAATACTATTGAAGTGTATATGTAAAGAAAGAATGAAAAAAATACCAAAAATCCTTTGTAGTTGAGATGGCCAAAGTCTCACTTTCTCTACCCAAGGTCATGGGTTCGAAATCTGAGACGTGCATTTTATTTTGAGTTTGAAAAATTCAGACCTTCCAAGAATAGCAAGACAAGATTAAAACCTACCTATTTGGTAAAGTTAAAAATGTTTTATATATAATTAAAATTTTGAAAAAGATGATAATAGGAGTTTTTATTTTCATTAAAATATTAAGATAATGAGTAAATTACACAGAAGGTCCCTGTGGTATACCACTTATTACACCCTTAGTCCCTGAACTTCATTTATTACACTGGAAGTCCATTATGTATACACTTTGTTACACACATGGTCCCTGCTGCCCACAAATTTTTTTAAATGACCAAAATACCCTTATGAACTTTTGTAATAAAGCAAAAAATAAAGGAATTTAAATGTAATAAGTGATAAACCACGTTAACCATCCGTGAATTTTATTTAGTTAATTGATTTTTTTTCACTTGGATCCATATTCTTCCACTTTTATCGTCGCACCACCAACCCCCTGAAAAGTCGATCCATCTTAAACTCCTGCATGTGGTTGCCTTCTCCAGCGGACGGTGACGTTTGATCGCCCTGAATTGATTCAGACAATTGATACACGTTGCAGAGGAGTTGGTGTTATGCACATGCAGGTCGATAGAGCGTCACTGATGGCCGGAAAACTGGAGAAGGCAACAACATGTAGGAGTTTGGGATGGATCGAAATTTCAGGGGGGTTGGTGGCACGAAAATAAAGGTGGAAGAATATGGATCCAAGAGAAAAAAAAGGAAAAAAAATCAATTAACAGAATAAATTTCACAGATAGTCCTTGTAGTTTATCACTTATTACATTCAAAGTCCTTTATCTTTGCTTTATTATAAAAGTCCATAAGGGTATTTTGGTCATTTAAAAAAATTTGAGGGCAGCAGGGACCATGGGTGTAACAAAGTGTATACACCAGGGACTTCTAGTGTAATAAATGAAATTCAAGGACTAAGGGTGTAATAAGTGGTATACCACAGGGACCTTCCGTGTAATTTACTCTAAGATAATTACAGTAAATTGCATTATGACAAAAAAGATCAATAACTAAATGCGATATATTCACATGCATATACACGTCTTTATTTACATGTGAATTATAGTTGATATTTGATTTTCCACTATTGTATTATACCTATATTATGTACATGTTTTGGAAATTTCAGTTTATCATTACGAATGTTTTGAACTATGATGTAATATTAAAAATGTAAATAGTGTGAATTAAAAAGTTTCATAATGGTTTAAATTAAAACGGTTAAAAATATGTTATGTGTTATAATTATAGAAAGGGAAGATGACGTAAATGCTTTCTAAGGCTGGAAAGGTAAAAAAGAGTGGTTGTTACTGTTTTAATGAACAATCGCTCTCGTTGCATGGAAGCAAGAAAACACCTACTCTAGTACATCATATGTATGAGATTTTTCAAAAAAAAAAAAAAAAACCTAAACTGTAACTGTAAATCGGTGGAATCTGGTTTTTGATTTATGGGTTGGTTCTTGATTTTCCTTTATTATCTTCTTTTGGCTTTTTGTTTTTCGGTTTTATAACTTGATTTTGACAATTTCGAATCTAATATATTTTCTCAAAATCATGACAATCAAGATGTCGATAATGTAATTTTTGATGCTAACCAAGGTTCTAAATAACGCAAGGCGTGGCGTGGCGGCACCATCGAGCCTCAAGACATGGCGAGCCATGGCGAGACATGGCGTTTTTCAAGGCGTGACTTAAGGCGGCAAATTTGTATATAAATTATAATTTATAACACAGTTAATCAATTGTTTTTTTCATTTTCGACCTATACAACGATTCTTATAACTAAATAACTATATATATACCTATAAATATGGCTTATATAACTCAATATCTTTAATACGCTTAAAAACACAGCTTATGACGGGTAAAAATGAGTCAAGTTGGACCTTAACATACGCCAAGCCTTAACGTCCAAGCTTTGGACCAAGGCGTGGCGGCATGGTCAAGCCTTAAGCCTTTTCGAGACATGGCGAAGCCAAGACGAGCTTTTTAGAAGTATGATGCTAACCAATTTCTAAACTGAAATAACCAGAACCAGAACCAGAACCGAACCCGACCGGACCGGAACTATTATTTCGGTCTGGTTCTCACTTATTTTTTATTCAATTTTGATTTCAGATTTTTCAGTTTCAAACATATCCTTAGTCCATCCTAAACCATTTTTCATGTCGTTAAATTTTCATGCAAAAAATAAATCATGCAAAAAATAAACTCCATTAATTACTAATAAATGTACTTAATCATTATGAAAGTAAATTTGAAAATTACTTTTTTGTAATGAACAGTTAGTAAGTTAATGATTCGAGTCATGAATTTGACATCTAAGCGAGCAGTATGCTTTCCTCGAATTTTTTTTTTGTTGATAAACAACACCTTTTTTTATATCTCATGACGATTTTCTCAATAAGTCTTAGAATCCAATATTTTTTTGAAGGAAACCCTAAAAAAGTTATCATTAGTGACAAACTGATATAGACCAATTGGTTACTTGAAGTTTACTTAATACTTCTAATCAATGTTTTAAAACCCGAGTTATTATTTTTTTTTTTTGAACAGCAAAAGGGAACCCTTCAAGGAGCTTCGGCAATGTCATCACCCCTGACAAGAACCCCAAATATATTAGAACAAACGCTAGCCAGAAACTAGCACAAAAGTTACAATATCAGAACGACTATTACATAACATAAAACATATTAAGCACTACAACTACTAAGCTTGAAATCTCCAATAAAAACAGCAGCCCCATAATACCCTGACACTCACCATTTGACCCGATAATACCGAACCAAAGGGTATAATTAACAAATCGATGGATCGGATAGCCAACACCCCCACTCCCGACTGCTCCATCTTGCCTTTGACCTTTGTTTGATCCATGAAAACGATTACTCGACCCGGTAGGATGGCCGGGTCACGAGTCAACCGATTCAACCGGCGGGTCAACCCGGGTCCCCTAAGAACATAAGAAAAAATATTATATTTAAGATTTGTATCTAATGACGTAAAACTTGTATCTTGTTATATATTTGAAGTAAAAATAGTAAAACCCGGGTCACCGGGTTTGACCAAAATCGTCCGGGTCTCAACGGGTCATTACTCATCAAATATCCGGCTACTATTGACACTGGCGGATCCACTCTTAATTAAGGGGGGTGCAAGGCCCCCACTTGGTTGGCCACTCCCATGTGAAAAAAAGTTTGATAAAAGAAAATTAGTGGAAAATTTGTACATGGTCCCCGCTTAAAGTTATGTTAAAGCCCCAGTTAACTTTGGTCCTGGATTCGCCACTAACTATTGAACGGGTGTCTTCCTCGGGTCTCGAGTTAACCGGGTTGAACCGGCCGGGTCGACCCAGATTTTAAAACATTACTTCTAGTCCTCCCTTAGGACATGAATTGAATAAACCCATTAAGAATTAACGTTTAACTGTTTCAAAAGGGTTAAAGATGGACGCTTGACGTAGTTTAAAAGGCACGTGACTTGTGTTCGACATTTGGCACTATCATCTTGTGTAACGAGTCATATCGGAATAAATGAAGAGTTTTATGTGTGTAAAACGTACTTTTTAAAAAGTTTATGGTCATTCAATTATTTTTATTTATTAATGTTATTGCAATAACAATCAGATATGAAATTCAAAATAATGGGATGACTATTATTTATCTACGTGGAAAACATTAAGAAAGTACTCCATCCGTCCTAAATTTATTGTCCACTACAAAAAAAACACAATTTAAGAAAAGTATATTAATTATATTATTTTACCAATCAAATTTTTCCCACTTTAATGTTTTTTGATTGGATGAAATTTAGGAAATACAGTCTTTGTGGGACAAACTAAAATAATATACTAGACAATAAAAATGAGATATACGGACTACGGAGTATAAAATAGGGTCAATGTGCCATGATGTCATTGTATTTTCCAGAAATGATTTGATCATTATAATTTGCGGAAAATATTCTTAAATATGTTTTCAAAAAGTTAGATATCCAATAATAATACACCAACAATGATCTTAATAAAAAAAACTCAAATTTAAATTTTTTCATTAAGTATGATAAGCTTAAAATTTAAACAATTAGACATCGAATAGTAGAATTACATAAAACAAAAGCAGTTGAAGGATTGTTTGTGATTCGATCAGTAATTCACCTGTTTCCTTTTGGAATTCGGTATCTTAATTTTTTTATTCATCATGAATCACATATAATAAAATACTTTTTAACAATAATTTTCTTTTATTCTCTACCAAATTAGTTCCATCACATGAAAACTTCATTCATGTGCTTGTGTTCATTTTGCAACTATAAGTAATGTCTAGTGAGGTCGTTTGGCGATTCATGGCGGTGTGCTACCGTGAACTGGCGGTGATCGTGGTGGCGTTTTACTAATCAAACATCAGGTTAATAGATCTACATTCATCTTTACTCTGGTTTATTGATTGTGTTTGTGAATATGATTGTGGATTTTGAAAGTTAGTTCACAGTTGATACTTGTATACATTGCAATCATTTAAAATTACTCAAAACATGTCAATCGACACATTATCCGAGCTGTTATTGGTTGATGACAAAAACCCAAACGAGCCCGATTTTGTTAGCAAATTGGTATACTCATGGGTAAACCCGTTGCTTGCATTAGGTAACAGAAAACCGTTAGTTTTACAAGACATCCCGTCTCTAGCACCAGTTGACCAATCATTCATCGCGCACGAAAAATTTAAAAACGCATGGGATTCACTTCAAAATGAAAAAACCCCAAACACCACTAACATGGTTCCTAGAGCATTAGCCAAAGTTTATTTCCGAGAAATGGTTTTATCGGGATTATGTATCTTTTTCAGGACCATATCCGTGATAATTAGCCCGTTGTTACTCTATGCATTTGTTGATTATTCAAAACGTGAAACCGAAGATGTTTATCACGGGCTGTTATTAGTAGGGTGTTTGATTGTAGTCAAAATAGTGGAGTCATTGTCTCATCGACATTTTTTCTTTAATTCACGAAGAACGGGTATGAGAATGAGGTCCGCTTTGATGGTGGCGGTTTATGAGAAACAATTAAAGCTTTCTAATTTAGGAAAGAAACGACATTCGACGGGTGAAATTGTGAATTACATAGTGGTTGATGCTTATAGAATGGGTGATTTTCCAATGTGGTTCCATATCGGGTGGTCGTGTTTTATCCAACTGTTTTTGTCTATCGGTGTGTTGTTTTCGGTAGTAGGTTTAGGTGTTCTTCCCGGTTTAGTCCCGCTAATCATATGCGGGCTTCTTAACGTCCCATTTGCAAAATCTATTCATAATTGTCAATTAGAATTCATGGTGGCTCAAGACACAAGATTAAGATCCACTCTGAGATCCTAAACAACATGAAGGTTATTAAGTTATAATCATGGGAAGAAAATTTTAAAAAGTTGATTGAATCTTGTAGAAAAATCGAATCACACTGGCTACGTGAATTGCAGTTAAAAAAGGTGTATAGCACGGTTTTGTATTGGATGTCACCAACGCTCGTGTCTTCGGTTGTGTTTTTCGGGTGTGTGTTTTTGAAAAGTGCTACTTTAGATGCGGCTACAATCTTTACAATTTTAGCTGCGTTACGAAGTATGGGTGATCCCGTAAGATTGTTGCCCGATGCAATGTCTGCATTGATCCAAGTCAAAGTATCGTTTGACCGGATCAATGCTTTCTTGATTGACGACGAACTTAAAGATAACAAGTTAGAAGGAGAGCAGGATCCCGAAAATTCACATGCGTGTATTAGAATACACGATGGGAATTTTGTATGGGATCCTGAATCACCCACTCCAACACTTAGGAATGTAAATCTTGAAGTGAAACACGGGAAGAAAGTTGCGGTTTGCGGGTCGGTTGGTGGTGGGAAATCATCTATGCTATATTCTATACTTGGAGAAATTTCCAAAACTTCAGGAACCGTGAGTATTTTGGGATCAATTGCTTACGTTAGCCAGACATCTTGGATCCGAAGTGGGACGATTCAAGATAACATACTATTCGGGAAGCCGATGGATACAACAAAATATGAAAAGGCGATAAAAGTGTGTGCTTTGGATAAGGATATGGAAGGTTTTAAACATGGAGATCTTACTGAAATAGGTCAAAGAGGTGTTAACATGAGTGGGGGACAAAAACAAAGAATTCAACTTGCTCGAGCGGTCTATAACGATGCTGATATTTATCTTCTTGATGACCCTTTTAGTGCGGTTGATGCACATACAGCTGCAACTCTCTTTAATGTAAGATTTTAACTTCTTGGAATAATGTTCATGTTATTAGTTTAATTTTTGGATGTTAAATTGTGAATATATTGTTTCAGGCTTGTGTTATGACTTGTTTAGCAAGGAAAACCGTCATTCTTGTCACTCATCAAGTGGAGTTTCTATCATCGGTTGACAATATTTTGGTATGTTTGGTAACAAGTCAAAATAGGGTTGTGTAGAAACGGGTAACTCTTTGGTACTGATTGGGTTGACCGGAACACTTTTTAAAATCAGTTTTGAGTCAGTTATACGAGTCTAATTTTGGAAAAAAAATTTAAGGTTATGCACGGTGGTCACATTACACAATCAGGAAACTATGAAGAGATCTTGATGACAGGGACACCATTTGAAAAACTTGTGAATGCTCATAAAGACTCCATTACAAGTTTAGAGCCTTCACATTCTGAAAATAAAACCGAGCTTTTACAAACACAAAATATATCTCTACTATATTATAAAGCATTTACCCCTTCCATATTTAACAAGGCTGAAAATTCAGCCAACACACTTACCATTTTGGGAGTGATTTGCATTCACTAAAAAATATTGCCAGATACCAGATTCGAACACGGTGCTCACAGCAAAACAACATGGAACTCCACCAACTGAGCTATCTGGATCTTAAGAATTTTCTGTAACAAAGACAAATATAATTAACACCGCTTCAGTGTATTCCTAAAACCCACCACCCAATTTGAACGGTGTTTTCTCCTCTAACCAATAGTTTCTTCTTGAACATTTAAACGATTATTTCTTGGAAACTGAAAGGATTATTTTGAAAGTCACGTTCCCTCTCTCCATTCTCTTTTGCCCATTTAGCATGAACCCTAATACAAACCAGTTTTCACACCCAGCAAAGCATCTGATTTCTTCATGAGGTCACACAGCCAGTGCCGCCGCCCTCGGCTGCCGCTTGCGCCGCCGCCCCCTCCCGAAGACCTATTCGCCATCACATCCTTCTCTGACCGTTTTCAATGCCCAGGTTTGTTATATTCCGATTACTCCATCTTTTTTTAGTTTTGTTTTGTTTGCACTCTCTTTCTTTTTAGTGATTTCCCCTAATTGGAGCATGTTAACTGTAAAAGATCTTTAAGGCACCATCATTAACAGGTGCTATGTTTTTTTTTTTCTGTTTACAGGGTTTGGTGAAGAGTTTGTAAAGGGTATAGATTGTCTTGTTTGCGGTGAAGAGTTAATTAATGTGTTTTTTTTTTAATTCGGTTGGTACAGTGTATTTTGGTTTAAAAAAATTATTCCATAATTCCGGTTCTTAATGTTGCATCAGGACTTCAATTTGAGAAGAGGTAAACTGGTAAAGTGATGTTTGTGTCGATTCCATTGCCTCCTTGGTTCCCTAAATCTTAACCCGAATCAAGATACTTGTCGATTGCCATTCCTCCTTGATTCCTTTACTCGTGATAAACTTCAATTCCTCTCCCCTCTCTCGCAGATAAACCACCATTGCCCTGAATTTGGTGACCAGAGCCACCGGTCTCTCTAAGCTCTGGTTTGACTTCTCTGGTTCGTCATGATACCTCATGGTAACAAACTTTATTATATAAAAATGATTGTGTACAGAGTATTTTACATGGTAACGAACTTGCTGGTTCAATACCAAAAGAAATTTGATTGCTGAGAATTCTAGATTTAGGGAATGATCAGCTATCTGGACTGATTCCTCATGAATTTGGTTAACATCGCCAAAATGTAAGTTTACTTCCTTTTTTGAATAAAAAGTTTAACTTTTCCCATTTGTATGCGAGTTTATCTTACTTGTGAAGCTCATTTGTATTGAATCTCGGTTGAACGTACAGGTTCATGAAGCTACGGTGCTGGTTACATAGTTTACAGGTGATAATCTGGCTGACCATATGGAAAACTTCTTTCACTTTGTTATTTATTATGCAATATGTTACAGTCACATTGAATGTAATTCCCGCCCAGATAATTATCTTTCTGCAATCACAGAGCTTGATCCATGTTATTTAACAAGGAAAACATACATGTTATCTATCTATATACATATGTATATCAGTGCCTATATTATCTTTGCTTAGCTGTGAATTATCATGTTTTAGAATTTAGAACAATCTGATCCTTATGAGAATCATTTCCGATTTTTAGGTCCTCTTTCATCAGTATGGAAAAAATGAATTAAATGGTGAAACAAATTTGATATTGAAGCAAATGCTATCCTTGTTGTTCCATATAACTGGAGACTGTCACCAGGGAAGCATCTCCCCCGAGAAGAATTTATGCCACCAATAATCTATTTATTGCAAAATTAAATTTGTGGTCACCAGTTAATCTAAACTAATAATGCATCATTAAATTTGTGGTCACCTGTTCATATTGGGTGAATACGTGCATCCTAATGTCTTTGATAGAATCTTCCACATTACAAAAGGTGGCATCATCAAAGTTTCAAAAGGCATTAACCTAAATGAACACATTTTTGGACGTAAACTGGTGTTTATCATGGTTTACTCATCTGCGGTAAAGGTATCGTTCAATGGCTTCAATTTACAAAACTTGTAGGACTCACAAGGAAGAGGGTCTGTTTGATGGACACAATCTTACTTGATGACAATGAAGAAAAGCTAATTATTGTAGAAAAAAACATGTAATCAAATAACATGTGCTCGCTACAAAATATAATCACAGGGTACCCGTCGCCGCATTGCGCGGGTACCTGCTAGTATCAAAACATGGATGATACTAATAAAAGTTACATAAAAAAAGAAAATAGTGACCAGGAAATAATAACGGGCCCACAAGGAGTCCAATTAACCGAAGAAGAAGAGAAGGGAATCGAGAATGTTGGATGGAAACCGTTTGTAGATTACGTTGTTACTCCCTCCGTCCCTTAATAAAGTTCTCATTTGTGTTGGGCACAACATTTTAGGAGATAGTTAGTGGTGGGGTATTTGGTATTACTTTTGATTAAAATATAAGGTTTGATTGGAGAGAGAAAGTGTTTTAAGAGATAGTTAGTGGTGAAAATATTGGTAATAATATTATTATATTAAGTGGACCCCTTATGTTTGAGAAATGAGAACTTTATTTAGGGACAAAATTTGAAGGCAAAATGGGAACTTTATTTAGGGACGGAGGGAGTATTTCAGAAGGATTATGGTTTTTGTCGTTTTGTGTTTTGGGTCAAGCTGGTTTTGTTGCTCTTCAGGCAGCTGCAAGTTATTGGTTAGCTTTTGGTGTTCAAATTCCTAAAATCACCATAACCATGTTGATCGGTGTTTACACTTTGATTTCGACTACAAGCATCTTTTTTGTGTTTTTGAGATCATTTTTCGCTACCCATTTGGGATTAAAAGCCTCGAAATCATTCTTTACAAAATTTACCGATTCGATTTTCAAAGCTCCGATTGTTTTCTTTGACTCTACTCCAGTTGGACGAATTCTAACCAGGGTAAGACTTCTTTAGCCTTTATTAACCACCCATGCTTGTTTTATTATACATTAACCATTTAAACTTCCCTTAACTATTGCCCTAAAGGGCAATGGTTAGCAAAACCCTTTTCTTTTATTCAACGTAGTTACATAAGATAACGGTTTTCACACATCATGTCAACATGGTCAAAAGTTACCACACAATATTTGAAAGTTGGTTACCGTAAATTGAAAAATTTTGAAACTTTATTGGCTTTTTTGGTTACCTAAAATAAAAACTGGACAATGCGATAAACAAAGGGGAAATGAGAGTGTTGTTGGCAACACCAACTTTATGTGGTAAAGGCAAAAGAGAAGCTAAGAGTTATATTTTTAACCCTTCAACTTCTTTAAAATATGCACAATTAGCCACTCATTTACTAAAAGTTGCAGTTTTATATACCTTGATGGCTTGATCAGTATCAAATTTATTATTTCATGCAGGCCTCATCTGATCTTAGTGTAGTTGATTTTGACGTACCCCTTTCGTTGGCGTATGTTGTGGCCTCTGGAATTGAATTACTTGTCATGATTTTCATTATGGCATCCGTGACGTGGCAAGTTCTCATTGTAGCCGCCTTCGGCATTGTGGCTTCAAAATATGTTCAGGTGAATCCTAAGCTAAGCTTAGTCTTACTTCACTATCAACAAAAACAAATACTCCCTCCATCCCACAAGAAAATTTCCCTAAAATTTTGTCCCACAAAAAAGTTTACATTTCTCAATTTGGGGGCCCCACCTAATAAAATAATATTATTACCAATCATTCCACTAATAAAACACTTTCTCTCTCCAATCCAACCTTATATTTTAATCAAAAGTATTACAAAGAACCCCACCACTAACTATCTCTTAAAAGATCATGCCCAAATGAAATGCAAACTTTTTTATGGGACAGAGAGAGTATTATTCTTTTCTTGAGGTGGCAAGATGTGTAGGTCATTCAAATAATTTAAGTGTTTGTAAAAATTGTATCTTAGGGATATTATCAACCAACCGCAAGGGAACTAATGAGAATTAATGGAACAACAAAAGCACCCGTGATGAATTATGCATCAGAAACGTCACTTGGACAATACGAGCATTCAAGATGCAAAAAAGGTTTCTTAAAGACTACTTGAGGCTTGTGGATACGGATGCAACAACTTTTATTTACTCAAATGCCACCTTGGAATGGTTACCGAAGCATTTTCAAACATCACCTTGTTTACAGCTAGCTTTCTCTTGGTTCTAATACCAAAGGGGCTTGTGCCTTCGGGTATGAGTTTCTGTTGAACCAGATTACAGTTTGAAATGGATTTTTGTCCATATTTTGTAAAAATGTTACAAAGAAGATAAGTTGATAAATTTAATGTTTATATAGGGTTAGTTGGGCTATCTCTTTCTTATTCACTAACGTTACCCAAGTGTTTTTGACAAGATGGTATTGTAGCTTAGCCAATTTCAGTAGAACGGATAAAACAATTCATGCACATTCTACCCAAGCCACCAGCAATTGTGGAGACCCACAGACCACCATCATCTTGGCCTTACAAGGGAAGAATTCACTTCCAGGATCTCAAGGTAAGATCCAAATGTATCGGGTCGGGTCAAGTTGATACCCAATTTGACCCATTCAAATTCGCCACCTCTGCATGTTCCTAACATTTTATGAATTTGTTTTTCAGTCCAAATGCACCGCTAGTTCTCAAAGGGATCACTTGTAGAAGGGAGTAGAGTAGGAATTGTTGGAAGGACGGGAAGTGGAAAAACGACACTGATAACGGCCCTGTTTCGGTTGGTAGAACCCGAAAGTGGAAGAATAATTATAGATGGAATAGATATTTGTGATATGGGCCTTAAAGATCTCAGGATGAAATTAAGTGTCATCCCGCAAGAACCGACACTTTTTAGGGGCAGTATTAGAACAAATTTGGACCCTCTTGGACTACATTCTGATGATGAGATATGGAAGGTAGGTAACCATACAATCTATATTTTTCTTCATAAATCTATAGCAGAGGTGACAATGTATAGAACCTTCTAAATCGTTTTATTAAAAAAGGTAGATTAGTAATGTTTTCGACAACAAAAAAAAAGATATCTCTAATGGGTCAAACTAATAAAAAATTTAGATTTAAAAAAACAGGTTGAAAGCCACTCAAAGTGTATCCCTAATGTATAAAAAACCTTGTAAATCATTTTACTAGCTAAAAAAGAAACAGGTCGAAAGTCGTCCAAAGTGTATCTTTTTAGTTTTAATGTATAAAACTCCTATATCATTTTACTAAAGAAATAGATTATTATAGTTTTCGATAGACAGGGGTCAACCCAGCCCACCTGAACGGGATATAAAATTACCCACTTTGACCCGTTACCCGCCCATGTTCCCTTCATGGGGTAGGGAAGGTAACAAAAACTGTCTATATAATGAATTGGTACGATCATTATGCAAATATGTTAACAATCCTAATGGAATTTGCAAGGCATTAGAGAAGTGTCAACTTAAAAGTATCATAAGAAGTCTTCCAAAATTGCTAGATTCTTCAGGTGAACCATTTTATTACATTTGAGTATTCAATGTCACATAATAGGTTTCAAAACAAGTATGCAGATACCTGTTAATCGAATTTAGAGTAAATTACAATTTTTGTCCCTGTGGTTTTCCCGATTCTGCGTTTTTGTCCCTATACCTTTTTTTTTCTTTTTTTTTTGTCCCCGTGCTATGCCAAATTCCGTTTTTTTGTCCTTCCGTCCACCTTCCGTCTCTTTTTGGCCGTTAAACCCCTCACGTGCTGAAAATGTGAGGGCATTTTGGTCAGTTTATCCTAGTTACATGTACCCTATGCTTCAAACATTGTACTTTCATGTTTACCTCCTCCTTCATCAATAATCAAGAACATGTTGAAGAATCCTAATTCTAAGAACCCTAAATTGAAGAATCATGTTGAAGAAAGCTGGAGAATAACCAAAATCATACCCAAAATCCTAATTGAGAGAAACACTTTCAGATCTGTAACCACCACCATGTTTACAACCTGCGATTAGGCTAAAAAAAGCAATAAATTCAACAAAATTAAACAGCAAGAGCCTATTTTTAACAAAATTCCAGCTAAAGCCACATCAGAAAAGCTTCAAAATCCAAAACTCATCTTCCAAATAATGGACTTTGAACCAAATGAAGAAATTAAAACCCATATATCAAAAAACCCAGATGTTAAAAACATGAATTTGAAGTTTTGAAATAATGGATTGACAAATAATTTGGTTTTCCTGTTAAAACCCATCTTCCAAATAATGGATTAGCAATAAAGGGATGAAAGAAAGTGAATGGTCCATACGTAATGATAGAATTCATGTTTACAACCTGCGTCCACCACCACCTGCAACTCAGATCTGGAAGATGAATGGTGAATCTGTGATGACGATGATGAAGAATTTGAGAGAAACACTTTCAGATCTGCAACCACCACCATCAAGAACACCCTCTATCTTATCGATTTCTGGATTTACCGTTACCGAACGATGGTGAGACGGTTTCTTGCCGGAGAAGACGATGGTGGTGAGGTTTCTTGCCGGAGAAGACGATGGTTTGTTTTTTGGTTCGATTTTTGAAAGAGAAGTTTATGGTGATCAGATCTATGGTTTTGATTTTGCGATTTTGACTAGATCTATGGTGTTTATGAAGATGAGTGAAGAAGAGAACTGTTCTTAGCCTGGTAAAACAAAAAAGAAGAAGAAGAGAGAAAAAAAAGTGAAAATAAAATAGAAAATGGAAAAAGACCAAAATGCCCTCACGTTTTCAGCACGTGAGGGCTTTAACAGCCAAAAAGAGACGGTATATGGACGGAAGGATAGAAAAACGGAATTTGGCATAGCACAAGGACAAAAAAAATGAAAAAAAAGTATAGGGACAAAAACGCAGAATCGGGAAAACCACAGGGACAAAAATTGTAATTTACTCTCGAATTTAATATAAGCCATTTTTTTATTTTTTATTTTCTTACGTTTTGGCAGTTAGTGATGAAGGAGAGAACTGGAGTGCGGGCCAAGGACAGTTATTTTGTCTTGGAAGAGTATTACTTAGGAGAAACAAAATCCTAGTACTCGATGAAGCAACTGCATCAATTGATTCAGCCACAGATGCCATTTTACAAAGAATCATAAGGGAAGAATTTTCAAGTTGCACTGTTATAACCGTCGCTCACAGAGTTCCAACGGTTATAGATAGTGATAAGGTCATGGTCCTGTCTTTTGGTAAGCTTTCGCTCCCACATTGTTGGAATAAACGCTTTGTAAGAATTAGTAAGTGTTTTTTTAAGGATCTGACCTTTGTTTTGCAGGAAAAATGGTGGAGTATGATGAGCCTTCAAAGCTAATGGAGACTGATTCTTTTTTCTCAAAACTTATAGCTGAATACTGGTCCAGTTGCAGTAGGAACTCTACAAACAGATTTGATGAATTTCAGTAATAGCAAAAGAGAATATTAAACATTTTAGTTGCATGATGTTTCTAGGCTGCAACTAAGAGAGTATTTGATACCTATCACCATTTCGTGTATGTTGATGGATGATTTTAACAATCAGCAGCAATTATTAATTGCCAATTAACATATTCGTGTTTATTGACCGACAATAATACACCTGATTATCAATTTATCAGTAATAGCAAAAGAGAATATGTTAATTGCCAATTAACATATTCGTGTTTATTGACCGACAATAATACACCTGATTTGATGAATTTCAGTAATAGCAAAAGAGAATATGTTAATTGCCAATTAACATATTCGTGTAGTCATAAACATAAGATGATATGGTGAGATCAATATTGACCGACAATAATACACCTGATTATCAATTTATCATCACTATCAAATCTAAATAACAATTGCATTCAACGAAAACTAAGGGGAAATAGATTATAGATCCACGAATTCTGCCCTAAGTTACTTGTTCCACCTTCGAATTAATATATGAAGCTCAAAGTAAAGACCATATGATATGTTTGTCGTCAATGGAGCTAACGCTAGTATCCAGATAGAAGACATGAACAATCGGAAGGATGCAAATGCCAAAAATCGATTTCAATTGCTATTCACGGTACCGTAACTCAGGAAACGGAAATACGGAATCATATACAACACTATAATTTAAACGGAAATTGCGGAGAAGAATAACGGGAGTTTGGCGAAACGAGCAGATTACCGTGATTTAGAAAGGTCTTTCCCCCAATTTTTCCTAGGGTTTTGAGAAATGATTCTGCATGCGATCTGCTAAACAATGAGAGTAAAAACAGAGGTGATATCAAATCAAATAATACAGTAATTTTAGTTTACTCTCAATGTTTTCAAGTTCTCCTTTTGGGACTATTTTGAAAGCGAAAACTTCATGAAATTCAATCTTATGCTCCATTTTTTACGATTTAGCAGTTAGCTGACTAGCTCTATATTCGTTTTTAAATTATTTTTACATAAAGTTTAGCATATATATTTTCCTATGATTTAATGAGATCTTATGATTATTATGGTCAATATCGGAATGGTGTACATCAACGACGATATATAATTCTTTGAGATAATATGTAAATGTACATAGTCATACCTCTACCTGAATGTAGAGAGACTGCTTCCATAAAAACCTGCGTAAAAAATGCGAGTGAGAGAAAATGAGTTTAAATGCGAGTACGTGTGCATGCTTATAAAACATACGAAAACAAATACTACATGCTAGTATGGATACATATATAGAAAATGTGTGCTTTGTGAATAGTGAATACATGTAATTGATGTGGCGGATGTATATGACAGTGTGGTGGCTATGCAAAAACCATGATAGATATATGAGTAGGCACAAATAGTAAACACAAATACCATACCACTTCTAAACTTGACATGTGTCATCCATTAATTATTTTCTCTTCACATCATCCCTTGATTTTGACATCTATCATTATCAAATTGATAAATTCATGAGTAGGCAAAAATAGTAAACACGAATACCATTACTCATAAATATATCATTATTACTTTATGTTTTAAGGAGGTATTATTAAAAAGGCCACATTTTGGTAGTTGTGGAGGGACTCTGAATTTGCTCAGAACACACTAAATTTACTCTATTGAAAGGCTACATCTTAATGATTTCACTAAAAGAAGGTATAACATGGTGAATAATGTAATACGAGTATTATATAGCCCGCTTTCACTGCAGTTTTTGTTTACGAATTTTTCGGTTATATAGAAAGAGTTAATACACATCTTAAGAATATATGCACTATTTTGTAATATCATAAAGTTGAGGTGTAGGGGCATGTATAATTGTATAGAAACAAAATAAAAGAAGGAAAAAATAAAAAAGCAAAGAAAACAAGAATCGATCCTAGGTGGGTTGCAAGCGGCAACATTCCATTGTTACATTACATAACCACTTGGGCATCAAAGACTTTTGACAACCATTTCACATAACTAATAGAGCGGATTACATCTAAGGTCCCTGTGGTTTACCAATTATTACAGCCACAATCCCTAAACTTCATTAAGTACACTGAGAGTCTCTGGTGTTGCCATTTTGTTGCACACGTAGTCCCTGAAGCAAACGGACATTTATTGGAGCCGTTAAATCCCCCATGTGCACATCTAATGATGGGTATTATGGTAATTTTTCACCCATTCCTCATATTTAAACCCAAGTAAATTACATGGAAGGTCCCTGTGGTATACTAATTATTACAACCTTAGTCCCTGAACTTCATTTATTACACCGGAAGTCCCTGGTGTATACACTTTGTTACACCCATGGTCTCTGATGCCCTCAATTTTTGTTTAAATGACTAAAATACCCTTATGGCCTTTTGTAATAAAGCAAATATAAGGAACTTTGGATGTAATAAGTGATAAACCTCATGAACCATCCGTGAAATTTATTATGTTAATTAAATTTTTTTTCTTTTTTTCTCTTGGATTCATATTCTTCAACCTTTATTGTCGCGCCACCAACCCCCTGAAAAGTCGATCCATCCCAAACTCCTAAATGCGGTTGGCTTCTCCAGTTGTCTGGCCGCCAGTGACGCTTTATCGACCTGCTTGTTCAAAACACCAACTCCTCTGGCAACGTGCATCAATTGTCTGAATCAATTCAGGTCGATAGAACGTCATCGCCGACGGCTGGCAGAAGGCAAACCACATTTAAGAGTTTGAGATGTACGAGTTTTTAGGGGTTGGTGGCGCGAAGATAAAAGTGGAAGAATATGGATCCAAAAGAAAAAAGAAAAAATTAACTTAAATGAAGTTCAGGGCAACAGAGACCATGTGTGTAACAAAGTGTATACACCAGAGACTTCCGGTGTAATAAATGAAGTTTAGGGACTAAGGATGTAATAAGTAGTATACCACAGGGACCTTCCATGTAATTTACTCGGGATTAAATATGAGGAAGGGGTGAACAATTACCATAATACCCATCATGTGATGTGCACATGGGGGATTTAACGGCTCCAATAAACGTCCGTTTGCTTCAGGGACTACGGGTGCAACAAAATGGCAACACCAGAGACTCTCAGTGTACTTAATGAAGTTTAAGGACTGTGACTGCAATAAGTGGTAAACTACAGAGACCTTGGATGTAATTCGCTCAAACTAATATATATTGCGATTTTAATTTTTTCCTTTATGAACAGTAAACTTCCCATGACAATTGTATATATAAGTAAATAAAATAATAATCATCCTTATCTTAGAATAAACATAATATTATCTCATTAGAATAAACACAATACAAAAATACATTAAATCAAAAAGCAAGGGCATAAACGTCTTATAACAAACCTCACCTTGGGTCAGCACCGGTCGTGTACAGTCTTCAAAAAGTACAGTTTAATTACACCTAACTCACCTCACAGCCTGTCACAATATTATATCACAAACAACTATTGGACATCCACGTGTACAAACTATTGGATCCCAATCCATCGGTGACCTAAGGAGCGTTCGTTCCTTGTCACTTTATCATGAAGGGGAAAATGTATTATTGACAGAGGGGGGAGCTTTTGTGTGTGTGTTCTCGGAGGCAAAAGGAACGGTTTGGTCAATTCAATTTTCCGAAATTATCCTTCTAATTTTAGAGAGAGAAAGTGTGCCAAAGAAGAGAGAGAAAACAAAATCATAATCTATGAACGAAGCGATTTGGTGTTGTTCTTATTTTGTTGATGATGACGACGACGTTTTTGCTCGTTAATTGATGTTAGAATCTGAAATAGGCACCAATTTTGTTTTTGTTTATCGATGGAATTAACTGAGGATTTGGGAGCTACGATCTCGAAGAAATAATAATTTGATTAACGATCGGGTGATGCTGTTGTTGATTTCATTTTAGTTTGGATTCAGTTGATAGATTTATCGTTTAATTAATCTGAAAAGAAGAAGAGATGAAAGGTGGCGATGGCGGAGATGTCGCGGCAGCTCCCGAGGGTCCACCACCTCCGCTTGACTGGAAATTCTCTCAGGTGTTCGGTGAGCGCACCGCCGGTGAAGAAGTTCAGGAAGGTAAGCTAGCTAAAATAGAAATCATTGATTTCAATTTTTTGTTATTGCTTATAATTACATATGGCTGTATTTTATATACGGATCCACAGATTTGTATTGAATTAGGGTTTGGATTGCATATGTATTTGAATTAGTTCGTCGTCCGTGGATCGGCATATTGTTGAATCGTATGAGATTCAGGAATTGATTTGACTAGGTTTCTGTAGACAGTGGTCTTTGATATTGTTGTTGGACCGAAGCAATGGAAATGGTGAATTTGCACTCGTGCTTTAATCAAGTACTGAGTTATTTCCATTTAATCGATGTTAATTATGGAAAGCTTCAGCATCTCCCTATTCATTCCGTATGCTTATAGGCATGATCCACCTTTATGCTCGATAACAAGAAACTATAAGATTTTGCTTGCATACAGTTACTTAGGAGTCAGTAGTTTATAACTTTATATCTATGATTTAGACAGTAACGCCCATTGCATTTAGATGATGTCAACTGTTGTGCAGCTTGTGCTTCCCCAAGTTAGTCGGTAGTACCAGGCCCATCTGTTAGTTACCAATTTCCAGAAAGATCTGTGAAATGTCAGGATTATTGGTTGTACTGATTTGGTTGGTGGTTATGCTTGTTATTTTTTTACTGATCTTAGTAATGTTAGCTCTCATGCACCAGTGTTTTTTTGTCTATAACTCTACCACCAATACCTCATGTTAGTGTCTAGCATTTTTCTCGTGACATCGGTTATTCTATAGGAGGAACTAGAATCACACACTGTAAGTGCTTGTTCCAATTAAAAGTTTCATAAATTTAGCAAAAGATGGAAACTTTTTATCCAATTAACTATTTGATGCATTCTTCACAAATGGAATCGTGTGGTTCCACAAATATATGGTGGTTTTTGTTTTTTCGTTGTTGCTACTTACACTGATTCCTAATGTATAAACCTAGAATTAGTGCTTGTTATTTGTTAAACTGCATTCGGATTATAGCATAATTGTATGATATAATTTAACTTGTTTTACATTATTCGTACTGCATTGATAGATTTTGTGATCTTTTCAGTTGATATCATCTCAGCGATTGAATTTGATAAAAGTGGTGACCATCTTGCTACCGGTGATCGTGGGGGCAGGGTAGTATTATTTGAGAGGGTTGATAAAAAGGAGGTCAGTTATGCCAGATTTCATATATTAAATATTCTATTGAGATATATTTCTGGTGTTTTGCGTAATTGTTTTTGTTCTTTGGCTTTTTCAATTTTATCTTGTTACTCACAATTTTCAATATTTGGTTGTGTAGCATGGTGGAAATAGAAAGGATTTAGAGAAGACTGATTACTCAAGTAATAGGCATCCAGAATTCCGCTACAAAACCGAATTCCAGAGCCATGAACCTGAGGTTTCTATTTTTATTTTATTTTATTTTATTTTGAGTTGTTTCTTTCATCATTATTCTTTTAATAACTGGGAAACTGTTACATACGGTTTTATTTATTTGTTTCCAACTTCTGGTTTTAGTTTGATTATTTAAAGAGTTTGGAGATTGAGGAGAAAATTAACAAAATCAGATGGTGCCAAACAGCCAACGGAGCCCTCTTTCTTCTGTCTACTAATGATAAAACCATTAAATACTGGAAGGTAGCAACTCTAACTCTATATATTGATGAAAACAAACTTATACTGCCAAAAAAAAGGCTAAAAACTTGTAATTACCAAATTGGACCTTAAAAAGTTATAATTACCTGAAGTATATTGCTATTTCATGACATCTCCCCTATTCAGGAAAGCTGTGTTCTATCTGGACCTTGTTTATATTTATCTTTTTGAAGTTTTCAAACTTATGGATTAACATACACAGGTTCAAGAGAAGAAGATTAAGAAAATTGCTGACATCAGCATGGAGCCAACTAAAGCAACTGGAAATGGAAAGCTTGCTGGTTCAAGTGTTACTTCAACTCCTAAACCACATCTTGCAAATGGCGGTTACAATGACAAATCTTGTACTAGTTTAAGCAACGACTTATTATTTCCTCCAGGAGGCATTCCATCACTTCGTTTACCTGTGGTAGTTGTACCTTTACCCTAATATGTTTTTTTCTTCATTATCTGTTTAATGGTTGAAGTTATTGTTTCTTAACAGTTTCTTGTCTTAAATCTTGAATTAGTAATCTTATTAATGCATAAATAGCTGTGAATATGGGCTAGATAATACATTACGCATAACTTCTACTTGTAAAAATGGTGTACATCTAGTGGAGGTGGCAATATCGACCCGTTTTTTATACATATGGGTCGATTTGGGCTATGTTTTATCTATAACAGGTCAAATGGGCTAACCTAAAAGGGAAACGGATCAAATGGGTCAAGACTTGAGCTGATCAAACGGGTTGAGAGTCATCCAAACTATATTTGAATGCATAAAGCACATCCTTTTACATCTCTTTATTATAAAAAAAAGTAATTATTAGCAACAACATTGTTCAATAATCACATTTAACACATGTTTTTTGGAAGCACTCATATTTGACATATTAATAATTTATGATGTTCAGAAAATAGGAAAAAGATAGTTTGTGGAGCGACCCAATCTGTATGGCCCGAACTAAAAATGTACTCGTTTTGACCCGTAACCCACATGACCCACCCATTTTACTGCCTCTACTATCTTGTGTTGCTAATGTTTAAAGTCTCCAATTTTTCATGTGCATAGAAACACTGCTTATATACTGAACAAAGCAATGATTTTCTCCAGTTATTTTCTCTGTCTTTTTCTTTAGAATAATGTAACAGTTGAAGGTAAATTTGTAGGTAAGTAGCAATGAAACCAACCTTGTTGCAAGATGTAGAAGAGTGTATGCTCATGCACATGACTATCATATCAATTCTATCTCAAATAACAGGTTTGTTTCTTCATTTCTTACAAATATTTATCATTCAATTTCACTTGAAGCACTGATTAATTTGTTGTTTTGTTTATGCATTAGTGATGGTGAAACATTTATCTCTGCTGATGATCTTCGAATTAACCTTTGGAACTTGGAAATCAGCAACCAAAGTTTCAACATTGTGGATGTCAAGCCTACAAACATGGAAGACCTCACTGGTACAAGATTTTGCTAATTTTTAAGATTTACAATTATTTTTATGTGTGTGTGGCACCATCTTCTATATCTTAGCATAATATCATCCTTCATGTTAGTATTTTGAGGTACTTGTTAGATGATACAAAAGCTTGTGAACGTTGTCTTTGACTTTGACTCATTGACTCTTTTTTTTTTTTTTTTTGCAGAGGTGATTACATCAGCTGAGTTTCATCCTACCCATTGTCATACACTAGCATATAGTAGTTCAAAAGGATCTATTCGCCTTATTGACTTACGTCAATCTGCTCTCTGTGATAAGCATTCAAAATTGTAAGTTTTCTGTTGCATTTTATGTTTCATTTTAGTTTCATCTTTCTGCTTTATGAAACCATGCATCTTTCTGAAAATTACAAGGCGGACTAGTGGTGGCAAGTTTCATCCATTTTCCTGAAATCTGTCTTTTTGGGCTGTATTTTATCTCCAACTGGTAAAAACTTAAAACCTAAGCTAAATTGGAAACGGTCGAGTGGATCCACGGGTTAAAAGCCACAGAAAGTGTTTTTAAATTCTTGATAATGATATGATATTGATACCTACTAAATTGCTGTACTAAAAGAATTTTTTAATTATTATTTCAACAATACTATTGATTGTGAATTGATTAGGAACTAGGAACTGGAAAATGATTATAAGAAAAAGAAATTAAAAATATAAAAAAAATATTAGGATAAGGGTATATTGGTAATTTTAGGTGCCTGAGGGACGAAACCTGCAAAAACGGACCACACAGACGAAAAATGCTAAAAAAGAGTTCGGAGGGACAAAACCTGCAAAAATGGAACCACAGGGACGAAAATTATAATTAACTCTTTAACTTAATACATTAATTGTTGATAAAATTCAGAAAAAAACCCCGCCCGTATCAGAAATTACCCTTTTGGCCCATTACCCCTGACCTGCTCATTTTGCCACCTCAACAGACCTTGGGACCTCTGGCACTATTCTAGAAGAAAACATTTTTGTTATATTATTGATTTATTGATTTATTCTGGAAATTTAAATTTAAAAATGGTATTAAGAAGCTAACGAAGCAATAACATATTCGCATATAATAGGTTTGAGCAACACGAAGCACCTGGGTCAAGATCATTTTTCACAGAGATAATAGCATCAATTTCGGATATAAAGTTTGGAAGAAATGGAAGATATTTACTAAGTCGTGACTATATGACCCTTAAGGTTTGTATTTCTTTTCTCTTTATTATTATTTTCAATTGTTTTTTGTTTTTTGTTTTTTTTTTATTATCAAGACCTTTCAAGTCCTCAAGATCTATCTTTGCTTTGCATCTGATCCTTTATGTATATATCTATATACGTTTACATATCTGTTCTAATCAAGATGCAACCTTACTTGTTTTGTTTAGCAAGTATGTTGTACACATCAAGTGCAATATTACCATGTTATTCGAAACTACTTTATAATAAAAATTATGAAACCCTGGTGCAGTTATGGGACATCAATATGGACTCTGGTCCAGTTTCGACGTTTCAGGTTCATGAATATTTAAGACCTAAGGTACATTCTTATCATTTTTCTTTTATCTAAAAACCAGCTGCTAATTAATACTCCCTCCGTCCCTAAATAAAGTTCCCATTTGGGTTGGGCACAACATTTTAGGAGATAGTTAATGGTGGGGTATTTGGTATTACTTTTGATTAAAATATAAGGTTTGATTGGAGAGAGAAAGTGTTTTAAGAGATAGTTAGTGGTGAAAGTATTTGTAATAATATTATTATATTAAGTGGACCCCTTATGTTTGAGAAATGGGAACTTTATTTAGGGACAAAATTTGAAGGGGAAATGGGAACTTTATTTAGGGACGGAGGGAGTATGTAACAGTTAGATCACTGATGAATGATATACAATTGATTGTTATTTCCAGCTGTGCGATTTATACGAAAATGACTCTATTTTTGATAAATTTGAGTGCTGTCTGAGTGGTGATGGTCAGCGTGTAGCAACTGGTTCTTACAGGTGACATATGTGTATTTATATAAAATTATATTATTATCTTTTGTTTATTTTGACTGTTTGGTTTGCTCACTTGTGAAATTAATTAATATGATTTCAGCAATTTATTTCGTGTGTTTGGCTGCCATCCGGGAAGTACTGAAGCAACTACCCTAGAAGCTAGCAAGAACCCAATGAGGTATTTAACATTAAACATTGTCAGTTATATGTGCAATAAACTATTAGGGAAAGCCGGAAAAAGGAAAAAAAGATTTTGATATTTATTTATTTTAAATCGTATTTAATATTTGATTTAGAACACATTAGATTTATTAAACGTGTCAACTCTGAAGAATTCGATGCATAATCTCCTAATGTTCACGTGCTTCTTTTTTAAGTCCGAATCAATTTGTAGAAAATGCGAAATTATCTTTTGTGTAATTTGGCCACAAGAGTTGAATTGTTTTTGGAAGTTTAATTTGTTTTTAAGAATCTGTAAATATAATTATCTTTTTTCTGAAACTGAATATCAATTGGGTAAACGGAATATCACAAATTGCTATTGTTTGTATTGGCTTATGAAAAATTACGTTTTGATATAATTTGGTTAAATCAAGTGGTAAAAAATGATGCAAGTTGGTTACATAAAAATAGTAAAAGGTTAAAGTTAATTACTTCAAAAGGTATTTTAAAAAGTATGTTATTTAAAAAGGTAATTTTCATAGTCCAATGCGTACAATAGCAATTCGTATATAGTTAAATAAATACATTTTATATAGTTTACCCAATATCAGTCTTTCTTTTCCCTGAGACTATTATTACTTAAAATATAATTTTAGATAACAAATATGTGATAAATGAAAACAATATTAAACCGTTGTAGGAGGCAAGTGCAAACCCCTTCAAGGCCTGCCAGATCCTTAAGCAGCATAACCCGTGCGGTTAGACGAGGTTAGCCGTCTTCTTTTCATTCACCTTTTTTATATTCACAACTCCAAACACAAAATAAAATTTTATTATTAGCTAAATATTTTAAAATTATCCAAAACTATGATAAAAGTAGAAGAATATTATGGACCAAAAATTAGTGCTACTATTATTTCAGTAATTTTTTATTTGCAAAAGCCCGTATATATAGGGCTGTTTGTAAGATACTGAATAATCACAATCAGCTTAAAAAATTACTTGCATAGGTTAATGTTTGGAATGTTTGAAGTTGTTTTGTCAGAATCACCTCATCAAAACACTAAAAAAAACTGATTGTTATAACTTGAAGTCACAATAATCAGCTTATAAGTTATATATAATCAGTATTGTATTTATATTATGTAAAAAGTAAATAAAACTTAATCTAATAAATTTGTTATTGTACTTACCTACCTGCCTACCTACAGGAGGAGATAACCCCGGGGTTGATGCAAATGGAAATTCATTCGATTTCACAACAAAATTACTCCATTTAGCATGGCATCCTACTGAAAACTCAATTGCTTGTGCTGCTGCAAACAGTTTGTACATGTATTACGCATGAAGAAAAAAAGACCATTTTAACTAATTTTTGTTCACCAAATTCCAACGCCTTCTTTTTTCACTCAAAATATCCCATTGAAAACCGAAAGAAAACGATCTTTTTTTATTTGGAAATTTCCGTTCCACCCTCAATTCGGTTATTTAATTTGTTTTAACCCTTGAAAGTCTTTTTATTTTATTTTATGTTTTATGGATGGTTGGATGTCAGAATTCTAGGTGTAGTTTTAGTTTGGGAAGGAGCTCTGCTGCTAACACTTTGCAGGCCATCAAGTTTACATTTTATTACTTGTTTGATACCATTTTCTTTTTGTAACTTTTTAAATTCTTTAGACCATATTTTTTTGTTACTGTTAGATTTTCTTATTGTTGAAAGTGTTTTATTCTGTAAAAGAGAAGTCTTTTAAGGATGTTAGTTATTATTATTTTTTATATGTATTCGTTATCGTTGCTCATAAAGTTGTTTTTTTCTTATTGGTAAAATTTATGCAATATTTGGTCCCTAACGTACTATATTCCTATGAAACTCACTCGGACTTTGGGTGATTAGTTTCAGCGCAACTTTTTGTCAAAACCATGTTTAATTCATGTAGAAGAACATATATGGTTTTGAGTTTTAACCAATATCGTATTGCACGTGTACTGAACCGTATTGTTACAAAAACTGGTATGGTGCTAATTAATAGCTTGTACCGTCTTGTTTATCAAGCCATACCATAATGAAAACACGATTCTGGTACGAGTTTTTTTATTTTGGACCATCTTCTATTTCTGACTCGCTAACTCATTTAACCCAACCAAGCTATTAAGTTACATGAGTCATGTGAGTCGCATTTGGGTTATCATGGTTTAAATTTGTTTAAGTTATAGTTAATTTTACTGACAATAAATTCTAAACGGATCAAGTTCGGGTTGACTGATTCCAACCTGCCAACTCATCCACTAGACCCCTCCCAGCAAAGTCGTTTAAACTCGTCGCTTTGATGTCGACCTTGTTCGTGGAACTCATCCCCAAAGTCTTCGGATTCTCGATGAGTTCGACATCTCGTCAGTCATTGTTTATAGAGAGAGAGAAGAAAATGTAGAGAGACTAGGAAAAGGAAGAGAGGAGAGAGGGGAAATAAAAAGGGAGTGATGTTTACACCACATGTTTTAATCTATGTACCACAAGAGATGCATTATATGCTTGTACAGTTTGCAGTAATACTTGTATTGTGTGGTATAAGTATCAAAAGATGCGGTGTAGAAATATAGTAATGTGGCGTTGATGTGATAAAACAGAAAAATTTGAGAACTCAATATTGCTGGGAGAGACCTAATCAAGATCCAACCTGATTGATACCCCTAGTTTCCGGGTTTTTAGCATTGACAAGGACTCCCCTACGCGTAAATCTACAAACATCATCGATTAAGTGGTAGGTCCCGGTTATCCCTTTTTAGGCAAGCCTTCATTCATTATACCCACTCCACTCTCTGGGTCCCACTTTCATGTTAAATTTTTTTAAATGAATAATACTCCCTCCGTCCCACAAAAAAGTACCTATTTCTCCCTAAACTTTTGTCCCACAAAAAAGTTCCCATTTCTCAAATTGATGGGGGTCCACTCAATAAAATAATATAATTTTCAAAGACCCCACCACTAACTATCCAATAACTATTTTTCTCTCTCCAATCAAACCTTATATTTTAATCAAAAGTAATACTAATTACCCCACCACTAACTATTTTCTTAAGACTTGTGCCCATTAGAAATAGGTATTTTTTTGTGGGACGGAGGGAGTATGGTCTAAATCAGGAAAAATAACGAAAATTAATAAAAATATATATATAAGTTAGTGATATCAATTTTAACATTTTTAAAATAACAAAGGATTTTGTTAACTATGACTCTTAATGCTATGCTTAAGAAAAATATTTAAGCTTAAAATTAAGTGTACATCAACAATAAAAAACCATCTCATCTTAAAATTATCAACTGCCTAAAATAGTTATACTTCAAGACATTTACATAATTAATCTTATTCTAAACATTACAAATATTAGCCACCATTAGAAATATATTTGTCTTGAAGCCCAACATTAGAAATATTAGCCACGATAATTAATTAATTGCTAATTTAAGTATAGTTAGTAGTCTATTGCTTCCACAAGCTAACCCACCAAAAAGACGGATTTAGAGGACGTGAAGACTTTGTTATTGTAGTTTACCATTCACTAATGCTCCTAGTTTTTAAATAAAATAATAATAAAAATATTCTGGAACCATCATATTTAATAATGAGCTAAAATTTAAAAAATTCGATTTTTGCATTCAACCAACCATATATCATGTACTAGCTTCATAACCCGCCCGATGGGCGGGTATGCTTCAAAATTTAGTATGTACAAATATCAAGTGAAATAATGTACTAATATTCCCATAACCATCACCTGCAGATTACAATAATTAATAAACAAACAAAATTATATATATATATATATATATATATATATATATATATATATATATATATATATATATATATATATATATATATATATATATATATATCTGTAAGCATATATACACATGTGAGTGAGTACCTTGTGACATTTGTTGATCAAAATGCTGTGGCATTATTTTGGAAATATTTCCATAATGAGAAGCTGTGGCAAAGCTTTCTGAAAATCTTGAATTATTTGTCATTGGTATATTATTTCCCATAATTCCTAAACCATTATTTATCGACCCGTAAGCTTTCTGATGCAAACTGGACCTAATTCCACCACCCATATGGGCCCCAAGATTATGCAATATGCGACTGTTTTGACCACCAACTTGTTGCTTTTGTTGAGAAACAGTTGTAGAGTCAATATTTGATGACCCAACAACACTGTTTGATGAATCCATATTCATGTAAGATTGATTATTTGTGTTATTATTATTGAATCCAGGTGTAGGTATCATTTGGCTAGCCATTCTTTGTGCACCCATTGACGAAATTAAACTGTTGCCACCTGGATTATTGGGGAAATTTGATGTTGACTGTTGGTAAGTGTTAGTCAAACCTGAATCAGATGTGTTGTTGTGCATAGGGTTTGGAACCATTATACTTGAGCTCCCAGTTTGAGGCATACCAGGATTTGGAATCATAACAGGAGTATTACTATTTCCTTGTTGCTGATAATGTTGATTTTGATTATTTAAAGGGAGGCGTTTGATTAATATATGTAAACGGTTTTCTAATGTCTCTAAATTCATGTATTCCTCCTAAAAAAATGATACATAGTTATATTCTGTCAAAAATCAAAATATGTAAATTTATTCAAAAAACAGAAAAAGAAAAACATTGCTGGTTGCAGTTTTGAACAGGCCTTCTTCTAGGCGTCTAACAATGTCCATCACCTTTTTTGGAGCTATCTCCTGAGTTTGTTGCCTTTGCATTAAGAAGTCATAACTGCAGAATGTAAAAACGTTCTGTATCATATTATATTATTATATCATATAATGTGAATATGCCCCTATGTTTGCAGACATGATTCACATCGAGTTTGTTGATCTTTGTTTTCTAAAATGTGGAACATGTGTATCTATCATGTTTTAGGAATTATTCAAGCTTATCTAGAAAAAGACCTAAACAATACAAGATAATATGCATGCACATATACACGCAAAAACACATATTTGAAGTATTAACCCTAAATACATATGCTCATCAGCCAAACCAATTGAATTGAAATAGTTTCAATTGAATTGAAATAGTTTTGCCTGAATGCCAGCATGGCTACACAAGTAAAAATCAAACTCCGTATGATGACAAATCTTGGAATCAAAAACAGTAAATCAAGTAAGAAATCGCGATCAAATTAATGAGTCGGGGTACTAAATCGACCATTATGTCTAGTTCAGGGTACCATGTTGCACCTTTTAATAGTTGGGGGTAGTAGAAAACCTAGTTAGTCAAGTTCAAGGTACTAAAATGTATTTTGGTGTAAATTAAATAAGGAAATGGTATTTTGGTGTAAATTTAGTATTTGAATATGCATTTTGGGTACAAGTTAATCATAATAAGTATTCAATACATGCCCTTAATTTTCTTATAATATTCAGAATTAAACAAAACAAAAACAGAAATGATCATAAAGTTAGTCAAATAAGTTTTGATAACAATTTACCTGCTCACAAAGAGCTCCTAATCTTCCAAGCGTAAGTCTTCCATCATCTCGGGTCACAACAGCTGTCCCAACCTTGAAACAGAAAAGCATAAATTTGCAGCCATTTGTATTAGATTTATGCCAATATCCTTTAGGAATATTCTTTTGAGGATTGATGAGACCAAAAGCATAAATCATTGGCAATTATTATCAAATTTCATTGCATTTTCACCAGATAATCTACAGTGGTGAACTCATTTAAGTTGTAATTAGCTCAGCGAAACCCTGACATGATTGCTATTAACATGCACAAAATTAAACATTGAATTACAACAGGAGGCCGAATGCAATCTGAAAACTACATATCATACGATTTAGGGGTTAAGCATCGCGAAAATCTCAATGAACTCCAAAAACACTAATCAAACACAGCAATCGATACGATTCCACTTAAAAAAATGAGAATCAATGAAATCAGCAGTCACCTTGATAACGATACGCTTAACATCCTTGAGAAACGCACAATTTGGATCAATCGCAGCCATTGTTGAAGGTTTAACCTCTGCGCGCGTGTGCGTGTGTGTATGATGATGAAATCGACTCACTTTCAGGTGAGACGGAACTGGAATGAATTTCTGGTGGGTGAGCGATCAACTGCGGTGGGTTTCGTTACGGACGTCGCTCGATTTTCATCGTCGGGAATGAATTTCTGGTGTGTGAGTTTAGTGGCGGAAGGAGGTTTAGGAGGGAGCCTACGCCGGAGATCCATGAGAAAGGGGGTGAATGGTGGCGGTTGGCCGACGTGCGGTGTCTTATGAGGTAGGAGGCGGTTGTGTCAATTTGTGAGGAGCGCAGTTGGCAAAAGACGTAGAGGGATTAGGGTTTTGTGAGGAATCAGTCGACGAATAGCTGAATTACACGTGGAATTAACATCCAATAGAAATCGAGCATGTAGGTGATGTGGCAAGAGTTCATCATATGTAGCTTCATATATAGTGTAAGATACGATTGAATAAGTCGGATCATATTAGCCGAGCAGTTGAACCAGATGACAATATTGTTGAATATTTTTAATTCATTAATTATGTATATATGCCAACAAAACTAGACTAATACAAAAGAAAACCATAAAAAATCAAGAACTTTCCAAACCTATATTTTTTAGTTTCAAAACCTATATAAAAATCTACATGTCTATTTTATTTTATCAAGATTTTTTAGAAAAATCAATTTTTTGCGACTCTATCGGATTTTTACGTCTAATCGGCCGGTTCCAACCGATGAATAACCATTTATTTAACATGCCCATTCAGACTGTATGAGTAGATTTTTAAAACATTGGTTATAAAACATACTGTATTTGTAAAATTTACAAACAGATCATGTACATCACGATTGGAAATAATTTTGTGCAGAATTTTCAACATTTCACGTGTTTCTTGTCAATGCAAAACAGTTTTATGAAATAATTTGGCAATTTTTTTTTGACTATTTTATGAAGTACAATAGTTTTTTAAGAGCTTGTAAATATAAATGTTACTAAATAGATGAACATCAATGATTAATACCGAAATATTTGTAATCACTCAAGAAAAACATACAAGCAATTATATAAAATACACAATGATAAACATTTGTAACCATTGTATATGTTTTTTAATTTTAAAAGTAAGATTATATGTTTTTTTAATTTTAAAAGTAAGATTATTTTACGAGCTTTAAACAAAAAAAATACTAAAATAAAAAAAAGTTTAATATTTGAATAATCTTTCTTGATCTTAATGAAATATGAAAACGGTTGAAAAAACGTCATCTTTCGATTGTTATTCACGGTGAAGTAAATCCCATATATCTGATATTAAAATTATCCATATTGCTAAAGTAAAACCAATTGTTATTCACGGTGAAGTAAATCCCATATATCTGATATTAAAATTATCCATATTGCTAAAGTAAAACCAATTGTTCGAATTCACGCTTGTTCAAGACATGACAATTTTTTCAAAAACGTTTTAAATTATTATAGAAAATTATCAAACATGTATTAGTTTTTATCAAATATAGGGTATAGGGGTTTTTTTAGTCCTAAATACAAAATAATTTTTGTATATCAGAAGAAATTTGACAACTCAAAATAATAACACGATAAACATCCATATTATGGTTTAGTAACAGAAACAAAAATTGTATCCACCATTGAATATATTTATGTCTAAACATAATTAATGAACGTTTACAACCTTTCTAATCAATATTAACTATCTCTATATATGTTATATATACTTTTATATGTCCAAAAGCTACCCTCTTTTTTTAATCGTAATAACAATAGTATGTGATAAATTATATATATTTCAAGTATAAGTTTTTAACAGAAAATATAGTATTTATAAAGTCTAACACAACATTATACTAAAGGGGCATACTATATTTTTAGCTATGTGGTTATGTCAATACTCATTTTTGTAACGATTTACTTTATAGAACTATATATAATTTATCACGTACTATTGTTAGACCAGTTCACTGGTAGTTTTTCAATTTTTGTAAGAATTTTACTGAAGTGGCAAGCAATTATTGGTTTACAAGTTATAGGAGATCAAATATATATAATAGCAAAAACTGAAAATTTATTACAATATATATTCTATCGTTCAAATATATGCTACATATATAATAAGAATACACGATACTATAGATAAATGTATGTATACTTGGCCTTATTATACTCAATCTCATAAGTCATAATTAGGGTGATATTTTAGATAGCTAAACGTTTTTCTATACTACAATACTCTAGTTAAATTATGCAAGATATTAAATATGGGGAAATTATTCATCTCGTTTGGCTGCACAAAATGCATATAACAAAAAGTTAATCAAAGAGTTTCTGAATAAATTCAGAAGTTATTCGTGAAATCATGCACCCTTCTTTCTTAGGTATAACGTTTCTAGTTATAACAGAAAAAGTACGGGTATTTGAGACTTTTTGCTTATATGAGTTTCTTCTATACTTCTATGCTGGAATTAGTTACTAGTTTAAATTTGATACAAATTTATATATTTTGAGAATTAGTTGGAATATGTTCACTTGGACTATGTTATGCATAAATGATATTTTGTATCTTATAGAGGATCTTGGTCCTTTAATCATAATTATTGCATTAACTGACATAAAATTAAGTGCAATTGTATTACAAGTTTATGTTGTTACGATCTTAATATGTGATATTTTCATATAAATTTTTTAGAAAACTAAAATTGTAAATTTTAACATAAGTTTATATATTTATTGGATTTGTTAGTTGCACCAATATAAAATATAATAATATATTTTTAGGTAAGAAATGCTACTATTAATGTATAGTATATTTATAAAATGTAGTACTTTGTATGTTACATCTTCATTGTATATCACATTTTTTAACATATTAAATGTTTTCGTTTTTAATTATTATTTAGAACAATAGTTACGTGACTAAAGCTTAGACCGTGCGGTATGGGCGAGATAACGGGGTCGTGGGGCTGAGGTGGCCTCTCGGCCACGCCGTGGTGCTCCGGGGAACACCGCCCCCCTACACGGCGTGGGGTGCGGTGGTGATGATCCGTGGGCACGGCAACGGAAGACAACGAGGGGGGAGCGAGGGATTTTCGACCGTTATATACACCCAACGGTCATATGACCGTTAATAATTAAAAAAAAAAACTTTTTTTTTTATTTTTTATTTCCCCTATATATACACACACTATACATCTTTTTTTCTCACATCTTTACCATCTTTCTCTCTACAATCATTCTCTCTACAATATTATTTTAATCACTACATTTAATCATGGATACCCCACCACCGTCGTCGTCAACATCATCGTCATCATCGTCATCATCCGACTCATACGAAATGGTTCTGAAGCAGTTGCTTCACAAGATCTATGGTTTTGGCATGCGTTTTTTGGGGTTGCAGGTTCGAACAATGATGTCAACGTGCTTGATCAGTCACCGATATGAAGACGATAATGAAGACGATAATGAAGACGATAATGAAGACGATAATGAAGACGATAATGAAGACGAAGAATAAAATTAATGTTATTTGTATTTTTATTAAATTGTTAGTTGTATTTTTATTTAAATGTAATTTGTGTTTTTATTAAATTAAATGGAAAAGAAATGATGAGTTGGAAAAAAAATAGTGTGGGGTGGAGTGGTGGGTATTTCCTGGATAAAGTGGAGTGGTGTGGTGTGGTTGCTGAGGTGGCGGATGATGTGGCAGAAAAAATGGGGTGGTGGTGGTGCCCATACCCCATAGTCTTAGAATTCCCCAACAAAAATTCCAACTTGAAAGAGACCACTGTTTGATTACACACACACATAGAGTCCCGCTAGTGAATGATCGTCGTCATTTTCACGCACACTTTCTCCCATTCATCAATCCTTTCATATTTGTTCATATTTTCTTAATCTCTCATCGTCAAGTCGTCAACGAAACTTAGATCTGTGGAGATAATGAAGTCTTTGCTGTTTTCTCTTCAAAAATCATGAGAAAAACAAGTTAATTTGCGTCAATCTCTTCATTTTTTCCAGTTTCATTGTATCAGGAGCTTTAAAAAATTCAGGCCAAATTTGAAGAAAACAAAGGATTCAAGAGAGTATGAGCTTTTTGCTGTTTTTCGCTCGTTAATTTGCTTTAATCTCTTCAAATTTAGCATTTTTATCGTACTGCTTACACTTCGAAAACCGTGAAGAAGAAAAAACGCGTCAATTTGCTTCAATCTCTTCAATTTTTGTATTTTAAATCGTACAGAAGCCTGTTCGAATTCGAGTTTGAAAAAGGAAATGATTTACGGAGATCATCAGCTTTTTGCTGTTTTCACTTAAAAAATTGTGAAAAGAAAAACTTGTTAATTTCTTCAATCTCTTCAGTTTTCGTCATTTTTGATCGTATAACGATTTTAAATTTGAAACAATGAATACGAGCCCTAATTTCGCAGAACAAGAGCATCTAAAATGTCCTCGATGCGATTCAAACAACACAAAATTTTGCTACTATAACAACTACAATCTCTCACAGCCACGTCATTACTGTAAAAACTGCCGGCGATATTGGACAAAAGGCGGTACTCTACGAAACATTCCGATTGGTGGCGCTACTCGGAAAAACACAAAACGATCTTCAAATTCCATCAAACGCACTACTAATTCTTCTTATTCAAATTCACCGGCGGCGGTGGTGATGGAGCCACCTCCGGCCGTCCAGAATCTTTCGGGAGCTTCTGGAATATACGGTTACGGAAATGCCGGTGACAGTGGAGGTGGTGGTGGTGGAAGTTTTAGCTCGTTGTTGGCGTCGACGCCGGGAGGTCAGTTTGCGAAATTATTAATGGATGGTTTGAATCCGAATTTAATTAATGGATCTAATGAGGATCATTTGATTCGTAATCGAAACCCTAACTTGGAAGAATTTGAAAGTAATTTCTTGAGTGTTAATCGTAAAACTAATGATCAAAGTGTAAGTGAAGGAGATGATGCTTGGCCTGATCTTTCGATTTACACACCAGGTTCGAGTTTTCATTAAATTATAATTATATTATTTAATCCAATATATATAGAGAGAGAAAAAAAAGATACAAATCAACAATGAGGTTGTTCTTTTTTGTTCTTTTGCTTAGTTTGATGTTGTATTTTGTGATATTTTATCGTGTTCGAAGGTTAATGGTGGATTATATAAAAAGGTTAATATTCTAGTAGACCATTTTTATTTCTATTGTTTATTTTTAACTATCTTCGTTGCTTAAAAGTTTATTTGATAATTGTTAAACGAGTTAGTTTTGATAAAGCAAATGGTATGATTGAATCTGAAATCTAACTAATTATAATCTGAAAGAGTAAAATATTGTGACGTTACGGTCAAAATGGGATTTAGTTTGTATACATAAAAGACAAAAAAGTGTTTGTAGCCAAATCCAGCCCGTTTAACTCTTGCTTAATTTTTTCGATGTAATTATATCCATCAACTTCTTTTGATGTTAAATTAACCAACTTTCATCATTTTATCAATAGATAATGTTAACTAAAGCCACCCAACTATAAAAACAGTTTTATAAACCAACTCAGATATGTATCTAATTTTCTTTTAAGATAAAAACTTCGTTCTATTTCGTAAGTAAAAACTAAAACATTGTTGAACACTCGAAATCTTAAAAGGAAATTCTTGTCAATTTAAATGATTATTGGGAGAATGATAGAAACAAACTAGATACATACACGAATGACGGTAAAAATAGTGTTCATAGTTGGATGGCCTTATGAACAATATTGAATAATTAAATAACTGTCATAAACATCATCCCTTTAATGATTTTATCATCAATTAAGTACATTAACTTCTTTTTTGTGGTAACGTAAATATTGCCCAAGAAAGATCCAAAAACAGTTAAATGATCTAATCACACGTAAAATAGGTTTAAAGGTTAAACCGTTAAAGAAAATAGTGAAATTTAACCGTTATTAACCAAAGAAAAATATTATCTAGATTAATACATGTGTGTTGCTAGGGTATACTACTATTTAATGTGTTGCAGGTGATAAAACATTTCTTAAATAACCGGCCCATTAACTGTTGTACACAAACAAATTGAAAGTCAAACAGTAAAAAAACAGTTTTGTAGCCAAAACAAACACGATGTTGATTCATATATCCCGGGTTTCAAAATTACAGTTGGCATATCACTATTTCGGTCAAATTTGTATTATCATACTGAAAAAGGAGAAACTATATTGAAGCTTACTAGTTGTGACTATTTCATTTTGCTACTCACCATAAAATAAAATGTGTAATTCACTAATTATTTTTCTTCATATCACCCTTGATTTGACATTTATCTTGATCAAGTAAGTAAGCACAAATAGTAGACAATTAGACACCAATACCATTTCTCTTGAAAAAACTGTATCACAATTTTTTTTTCAGATTATAAAAACCAACCATAGAACATGTTTTCTTTCTAACTGGGTTTTCATGAACATGAGTCTTTCTCAGCTAGATAGTGTTCAAGCATGTCATCTTCATCATCTGTAACCAAACAGATCATACTTTTTGTTAGATATTATAAAAACCCATTTACTCATTAACAGGTCCATTTGGGTTATATTTTAACTAAAACGGGTCCAACGTGTATTTTTAGTGCATACAGACATCGTTTTATTAAAAAAAAAACTGGGATATTATTGCATATACTCCTTCCGTCCCACACAAAAAATTTACATTTCTCCTTAAAATTTTGTCCCACAAAAAAGTTTACATTTCTCAAATTTGGGGGGCCCACCTAGTAAAATAATATTATTACCAATCATTCCATCAATAAAACACTTTCTCTCTCCAATCTAACCTTATATTTTAATCAAAAGTATTACAAAGGACCCCACCACTAACTATCTTCTAAAAGATTGTGTCCAAATGAAATGTAAACTTTTTTATGGGACGGAGGGAGTATACTTTTTTTTTGAGCGAATTACATCTAAGGTCCCTGTGGTTTACCACTTATTGCAGCCACAGTCCCTAAACTTCATTAAGTACATTGGGAGTCCCTGGTGTTGCCATTTTGTTGCACCCGTAGTCCCTGAAGCAAACGAACGTTAATTAATGCCGTTAAATCCCCCATGTGCACATCACATGATGGGTAGTATGGTAATTGTCCACCCCTTCCTCATATTTAAACCTGAGTAAATTACGTGGAAGGTCCCTGTGGTATACTACTTATTACAGTCTTAGTCCCTGATCTTCATTTATTACACCGGAAGTCCCTGGTGTATACACTTTGTTACACGCATGTAGGCCTGTAAACGAACCGAACGTTCAACGAATCGTTTGCGAACCGTTCGGCGGGAGTTCGTTTATGTTCGTTCGTTTAGATAAACAAACGAACACAAACAAGATTTTGTGTTCGTTTAGTTAAACAAACGAACACGAACAAAGTCCCGTTTTTTCGTTTGTGTTCGTGAACATCCGTTCGTGTTCGTTTGTTTATGTTCGTTTGTTAGTGTTCGTGTTTGTTTGTTTATGTTCGTTTGTTAGTGTTCGTTTGAGTTTGTTTATGTTCGTTTTTGTTTGTATTTGTTAGCTAAACGAAACAAACACAAATGAACACAAACGAACACGAAACAAACACAAACAAACACAAACGAACATAAACAAACTCAAACGAACACTAACAAACAAACGTAAACAAACGAACACGAACGTATGTTCACGAACACAAACGAACGAACGGGACTTTGTTCGTGTTCGTTTGTTTAACTAAACGAACACAAAATCTTGTTTGTGTTCGTTTGTTTAGCTAAACGAACGAACATAAACGAACTCCCGCCGAACGGTTCGCAAACGATTCGTTGAACGTTCGGTTCGTTTACAGGCCTACATGCGTGTAACAAAGTATATACACCAGGGACTTCCGGTGTAATAAATGAAGATCAGGGACTAAAATTGTAATAAGTAGTATACCGCAGGGACCTTCCATGTAATTTACTCAGGTTTAAATATGAGGAAGGGGTGGATAATTACCATACTACCCATCATGTGATGTGCACATGGGGGATTTAACGGCATTAATTAACATCCGTTTGCTTCAGGGACTACGGGTGCAACAAAGTGGCAACACCAGGGACTCCCAGTGTACTTAATGAAGTTTAGGGACTGTGGCTGCAATAAGTGGCAAATCAAAGGGACCTTAGATGTACTTCGCTCTTTTTTTTTTAACCAAATCTAACACATTTAAAAATAAGGTCAAATACCATAAATAGTAATGGATTTTAAGCGATTTTACTTTATGGTAATTATAACCTTTCAAGGTCTATTTTAGTAAAATTACAAGTTCAGTAATTATAGAGTTTAGAAAGGTAAACAAAAAAAAAAAAAAACAAACAGAAATAACTGCATAGTGCAAAAAAACACTTCTTTTAATTATCACAAAAGTAGCTTCAGTTATGGGTCAAAAACTTTAATTACCAAAACAGACCACCACCACCCATATACTGCTAAATATTATGACAAAAAATGGACAAAGATGTTTCAAGTCAACCCAACCCAGTCTGTTTTGACCCATACCAAAAACATACACCATTGACCCGTTACCAGTTACTTGACCCGCCCACTTTACCACCTAAAGAAAACCTTACACACAAAAAGAGTGGGATAGAGGATAAAATGACGATAATAACCTTCAAAGTCTTCTGATATGACCCAACCATTACGTGTGTACCAAAGGAAGAAAAAACAAAACATGGCAAACAACCAATCATCAAACAATCAGTAGAGAAGAATAGTAATTTCTATTACTTCCTCCGTATCAAAATAAGTGACACAAATTGGCTTACACGTTTTTTGAGGTAAAAGATTAAAGTAGATGTTAAAATAGATTAAAGTACATAGTTAGTGGTGAATGGGTCCCACTTTTCTTGAATAAAGTGATATTAATGAGTTTTAAAAGTAAAAGTAACGGTATAAGGATAATTTTACTTTATTAAAGTGGATAGTTAATGGGTTTGGGCCCCACTATTTTTACCAAATAAGGGAAGTTTTCAAAGTGTGTCACTTATTTTGATACACCCAAAATGGAAAGTGTGTCACTTATTTTGATACGGAGGAAGTATGTTATATTTTATTGTAATTTTATTTATGTCCTTTATTTACAAAAAGAGTGTATCAGATAGTGGGGGGAGCACGACCTTGAGTCTGCTTTTTTGGCAGTCACCCTCCATTGTCCTTAGTAGTATTTATACCCCCTTTGTCTTGTGAAGGAGGTTATCTTTATGAATAAAAATGAATTGAGAATTTATCTCTTGGAGATCCCTTCATCTCCAATAGAAGGAATTGTTACTGTTTGATTGATTAATTATGTGTTAATTCCAAGATAAGAACCAAGTTCTTATCATCAAAAATCAGATCCATCCTCCATTGTCAAAATATTTATAAAAAATTAAACGTTAAATATCCGAGTCTCCAAAATTGAAACAGTTTAATTTTTTAATTTTTCTATTTTTAGCAATTATTCTTGAAAAAAACAAATTACAAAAAAAAAAGACCGGTTCATATGTGATCATGCTGACAGCACTTTTCTGTCACATATATCATAAGTTAAAGAAGTTTTCTTTTTTTTAATTACGCTAATTTCTTCATTTTGCATATTTTATGTTAAATTTGTTTTTAATTATAAAAATTATAATAAAATAAAATGAGAAAATTACGAGAGAAGCAGCTCTGCCACTTTCAAACCACTGTCTGCCATTAAGTTTCTTTTCTATATTTGTGGTAAGTGCAGCATGTGGCATCAACCTGAAAATAAATTATTTGAAGTAAGTATTCAGAATTAACATAATAAATTAATAACCGAATGCAAGAAATTGTAAAATTACTTTGGTGACATGTACAGGTGGCAAAAAATGAATGGATATGACAGTTGGGTAACATGTAGTTTTTTAGTACGAATTGGGTCGACCAGAAACAATTAATCCAAGATTTGAAATATTTTTATGAAGAAATATATAAACATAACCGAATGCAAGAAATTGAAGAATGAGTGGATTTGCAGGTTGGATAACGGGTCAAAATGGGCAATTTTTTGTAGAAATTGGATTGACCTGAAACAATTTATCCAAAAAATTGAAATAATTTGTAAGGAAATACTTACTTGGCTCTTTCAAGTGCCAATGCTGCTTCAAATCTAATCTCTCCATGACAAATATGTATTAATAGTGACAAGTTCTCCATGAGGCACAATTACCTATCAATAATTAATTTCCAAAACATAAATCTATCAAATCTAATTATCAGAGATTATATTAATTTTGATAATTAGTTCTGTGTCTGCATTATGCATGATATCTGTGGTAATTTTAGGGAAATCCAAAACACTAATCCATTATCCATCAAATCTAATTATCTCATGAAATATAAATAAATATAACTATATTTTATTTTATAATGAAAAAAAAACATACTTCATCCTTTTTAGATGATGCCTTGATGAACACAAAATCAAGGTTTAATCCATAGTTTTCTTGTTTAGATTGTGAAACTTAGTGAGGAAGAAAGGACTTTTAGAGAGAGAAAGTTAGAGAGAAGTGGGAGAGAAAGGTGAAGCTTCTAGAAAGAATATTTCATTTAATTGTGAAAAGCTTACAATAAACACAAAATCATTAGCTATTTATACATAATTTACTAACCACATAGATTAAGCTAAATATTACAATTAAGCACAAAATCTAATCCTAACAATCTTCCTCGTTTTGTGCTTTACCGGCATCTCTCAATCTTCACTATCTTATCTTCTTGTTGTTCTCTTCTTTCTTCTGTCGGTGATTGGAGCTGCTTCACCTGCATATTTGCCAAATGGTTCGTGCAGATTTCATACTGCTGTTGAATATGAAGGTGTCTTACTTTTGTCTCGAATTCCCAAATAACACTTGAAGTTTCTAATCACATTTATCCATTCTATTTTTCTTCGATTGCTATGATTATCTTCTTAATGTTCTGTTCAATTTCCATGTTTGGGTGGCAGAGAAAACATTCAGGATTTCTGCTTTTAATCTCCAGCTCCTTTTTAAACTTTTTAAGAGTTCCATCACAGAACTTTGCAATCTCTAACACTCTAAAGTAGTGTTTTTTCACTAAATCGGTTATGGTAAGTCACTCTAAAGTAGTGTTTTTTCACTAAATCGGTTATGGTAAGTCAGACCCAAATATGACTCACTGAAGATGACAAAATTTCTTGTCGGTATAATTGTTGGAAACGATCTATCTAGAGCAGACAAGAAAACTTTATCAGTGCCACTTTTGAAAGCCATCTGCACATCTTCCCTTCTAGCAGCTGAGAGTTTTACAAACATAAATCTCTTTAGAGCATCTTGAGCTAAGTTTTTGTCGACACTTCTGTCTAGGATGTACCTCAGCTCATTGTACATCATATGTATGTCTCTTGGTTCAAGAATTTCAAGATCAGCTTCATCGAAAGTATAGTCTTTGTTATATTCTCTTGTCATTTTGAATTCAATGTACCAATAGTAACCAGAAAAATGTTTTGCTTTAATTTCCAATAGCATTTTTATCGGTGAGTTGCTATATCTGGATTTCTTCGCCTTGGCATCCACATTGTAAGGTAGTACATTCTCTTTTCTTTCACAGGCAAATGCATTTTCTTGTACAGTTCTTCATAATACAATGGCTTCTGCTAATCTTGGAATATGTCGTGAATAAGTCTTCAAGAAATTGAGTGTTGATGTGATGAAATAATTTCGAACAACACATTTGTGAGTGCTGAAGTTGACTTCCAGTGTTTTATCACATAATTGACCAATGCTAAAGAGGTTATGAGCAAGATCTTCAACATAAGCAATATTTCGAATAATCAAATTCTCTTTTATTATATCTACAATACCGAGTATTGCGGTCAAGTGATCATTCCCAAACCAAATTGTTCCTAAGTATTTCTCACGGAAATTTGATAAAAGGGACTTGTCACCAGTCATATGTCTTGTACAACCAGAGTCAAGATACCAGATACTATGTAGAAAAACAATTAAAACAATTTAGGTACCCAAATCTGTTTGGGTCCTGAAAGATTAGAACAATTAAAGTGTGTTTTATTCAGATTAAATCATTCTTGGCAAATGATTAAAGTGTTGGTGAACTGCATAATTTGGAGATTTGATGATCCATTGAAGAGATTTTTCAGATGACTGAATAATCCAGTGTTATTTTTCATTTTTAATCCATTTATACTTGATAAATGTTGAGATGTTTGATTTCAAATTTTTATCTTTAGACGAGGAACCTAATTGACTTGTTCTAGGTGCGGAAAAACCTCGATGAAATTGGTTAGTCACAGATGACATTTAGAAATCTGAGACCTTGTTGAAGATCTACAGGTGTCTTGATGTTGGGTTTTATATCTTATGGATGAACCTGTGGGTTCCTTGACATGATGAAAAGTAGTTTTCATACAGGGTTTTGGAAAACATATATTACAAGATTTTTCAATTCTTCCAGATTTCTCATATATATTAATAACATGACCACTACTAACAACATGACCTACTGAATCCTTTGTAATATTGTGATGAGTCCTTTTCTTATAGGATTTTGAAAATATATATCACAAAGATTTTTCATTTCTACCAGATTTATTATATAATATCAAAAACATGTCCACAACCAACAGAGTAACCAACAGAATAATTTCTATAAGCCATTACAGGAGCATTTAAATGTCTGGAGTTTTTACAATTATTCTTAACAGTAAAAGGAGAAACTAAAATCGCAGATGCACTAGGCTTATTAAGCTTTATAGGCTTTGACGAGCTAGACTCCTTAGACTGACAATCTCCCTAGACTCCTTTGGGCACTGATGACTCTAAGGTTGTATCTGTGACATTTAAAACAGGAGGGTTAGTTACTCTTCAATTTTGTAACATTTTCTGATTTTTTTGATAGTCGTCAATTAAAAGGTTTTTTAAAATAACTGGAACTTTGAAACTAGAAAAACGTGAATTAATACGAGAAGGATTAGAAGTGATGGCTCAATCTTGGTGACAGGCGGTTATAGAGAAATTAAAGATGCTTCTAAATTTTAGATTTTTGTTTGTGATCTCAATTTTTCTTCATCGAATGATTTGTGAGTTTCATCAAGTTCTGATTCTAGTTGACATATTTTCTTTTCAATAATTGGGTTTGGTATATAGATCTTCGGTTCAATAGTTTTCTGTATCACTGCTTCACCTTGAATCTCAAATTCTTCTGGAGTCACGATTGAAATATATTCATCATTTTCGAATTTTGCCTTTTTAGTTTCATAAGTTTTATTTAATTCGCTATAGTTAAAACTAAATTGTGCATTCTGCTTCTCCGCCGTATTGAACGTCTCAATCTCTTCCTCTTCATTCGTCATTCGAACAAAACTCTGCCAGATACCTTTGTTCATGTAGTTGAAATCATATAATGTTGGAAGCACGTCACATGCTTTGCTGAGGTACCCTGCATTATCAGCTCCTAAACCATCTTTGGAATTGAAGTACTTGAAGTCTTTAGGTTTGTTCAAATAAATGGGCGGACCAGTTTGTCCCTGTATGGCAATCAGTTCTTCAATGTGTTTTTAACATGAAAGACTAATTGATCTTTGTCGTAGGTGAGATGATTTATGATAGAGTGCTAACTATTAATCTCTTGTGAGGATGTGAGGGTTTGTTCGTTAAGTGTTTCTGATAGTTCTTTTATTTGAGTATTTAATGATTGAAAGTGTTTTTCATTATCATCAAAATCTTTTTGTTTTCGTTCCAACCAGTTTTTTGTTATTTGAAATTCTAGGAAAGTATCAATGTACAATTTGTAATATTTATTATTTTGATCATTTGATTCTTGACCTTTTGAATCTTTAAGATTCTTTATTTCAAGTTCTTTTTCTGAAATTGTATGATAAAGACTCTTGATATCAGATTCATACTTGGCACTTATCTCGGATACATGATTTTATAATTCTAGATTTTCAAATTTAAACGTCTGATTTTGTTTAATTCGATGAACAAGTTGTTCTCCCAGATGAACAATTTGTTCACTTTGTGTTTCAAAATCGTTTAATCGTTCCTGAAGTTGATTATTTAAATCTTTTTCAAGTGAAAGTTTATGGTTTAAGAAATCAATTTGAGGTGATTGTGAATTTACAAAACCAGGGACAGTAGAATTTGTATCAGAATTTGATAAGAGAGAGCTGATTACCACGATATCCTTGTTGGCTTCCTCATTGAATCTGTCGACAATTTCTGCATTTTCTCTTGCCATGAAACACAGATTAGCTGCATGTTCTTCATCCTCAGGATATGATTCTTCCATCCACCGTAGATCTTCAGCTAATAACACCTTCCCGGTCTCAACCTGCTTAGCCATCAGCATTTTCCGTTTATAGTACTCTGAATCATGGATTTTCGGTTTCTTGCAATCGCGGGAGAAATGACCAGCGATGCCACAGTTGTAGCATTTTTTTGTGGGATCCAAAGGTGTCATAGGCGGTTTTTCAGTTGGGTTTGTAGCAGATGGAGCAGACTTGAAGTTGGAGGATGATCTCAGATTGTTATTTGTAGGCCTTGAATAATACTTTTTCTGATAATTTGAGAGAAGTGACATAGCCCGTAGAACATCCTGAAGTTCTTTTTCCATATCATCAGTACTAACTGGTTCTGGTTCTTCCATTTTTTCTTTCAATTTAGCAGATACATAAGAATGGTATTGTTTTGTGAGTAGTGCAAGAGTGTCTGCTGTTTCTTGTCTGTTTTTAGCAATGTTTTTCACTATAGGTTCATTCTGTTGTAGATATTCATACAACTCATGAATGTCTATCTGACTAAGATCCTTGTGTTGCATCGCACCGTTACCGAACATTTCCCACTCGGGGAGAAGAATGTTGATGAATTTGATGTTAATTTCTAGGTTTTCCTTTTTCAGGTTGTTCTTACGTAAATCATTCAACAAATTGCAGTAACGATGATAGGTGCTTTGCAATTCTTCACCTGGTGTAGCCTTAAATTGCCCATAAGAGTTCAGAGTTGAAACCATCTTTGAGTTCAGAGTTGAAACCATCTTTGAGTTTAGAGTTGAAACCATCTTTGACTTATTCCCAGTTCCGCCCATTTGTTTTCTAATTTCATCCCAGAGTTCTTTCCCGGTTTCAAAACTATCTAGACTGTTATAGATTTCGTTCGGTAAACCTTGAAGCATGAATAAATTAGCTTGTACATCAGCTTTAGCCCGTTGCTTTTGTGCAGCTGTATACCGAGAGGGAGGAATAGGAAATCGTCCACCAATAACCGGAGGAACTGCGTTTGGAGCTGCGATAACATCTTCATAGAAGACAGCGACCCCATTTTCAAGAGAGTCGAGAATTTCAGGGGCCAACTCTTGGGTTTTGATAAAATGGAGGAAACGTTTCTTCCACTGAGGGTATTCACCTCTAAATAGAACCGGAGGTTTGAGATCGGATCCAATTGAGAGAGCTTCTTTAGTTGCCATTCCAAGTTCTCTGATGCCTGCAAAACATGAGTTCGGGTTTATTTTAATATGGGTCAAAGCATCCGGCTCGGGTTGACCCGCAAAAAGTTGTATGCCCATTTTGTATATGTTATTTTTTTCCATTTTTGTTCCAATAATACCCCAAGATTTCGAAATAAACAATTTAGGAGGCTGTGTGCTTTAATAATAGACTGTGGGTGAATTTCAACCCGTTTGATCATGCGATTTTTTTATGTGGCCCGTTTGAGAAATAATTGTCAAAACGGGCCTGGTCGGATTGGGTTGACCGACAAAAACTATTTTGTCCATTTTCCTAATTTTTATTAAATAATTAATGCGCTAAATATGATTATTATAACAATACTACTACATTAAGACTATATCTTTGAATAAAACATTTTAGGAGGTTGTATGCATTAAAAATAGACTTAGAGCAACTGTCAACTCGTTCCCTTTTTAGTTATTTTTTTATTCGACCCATTTGAGATAAAACACGACCCAAATCGACCCGCTGATAAGTAAATGGGTCAAAATTGTCACCTCTAATTTGTAACGACGTGGTTTACCTCTTGTTCAAGCTTTTCTTTCAACACTTTAAGATCAGAAGTGTGAATTCCTCTTATACTGTAACACAACCACAAAAAGGTATTACAAAAAAAGAAGTAAATTTCAGAGTACATCGTAAAAAATAAAAATAAAAATTGACTAACATAACAGTTCAAATAAATGAGATAACCAGGATGTATCTGCAGATGAATAACATGAAAATGGTATTTAATAAAAAAAATGTAGCTAACTGCAATCATTGCTGCTGTTCAATAAATAAATAAAAAAAAACTGCAATTGTTGCTAGTTTAAAAATGATGAAAACGGTAAATAATACAAAAAAAATAGACAAAAGTAAAAAAATTTAAATAAAAATGGAAAAAAGTTAAATACAAACATATAGATGTGATGAAAATATAGTCAGCCACCTTTTCACATTAAGAAGCGGTATTTCATCTGGATATTTTTCCGTATGTGAGAAAATGAACCCCAACTGAACTGCAACAAGATTTACCTACTATCATTTTAAATCAATATATTTACAAAAAGAAAAACAAAAAAACAAAAAAAAATTGTGCTAAAAACCTGGTGTAGTAGAAGATTCATCAGCATCATCATCCTGGAATAAACAAGGTAACACTCTCAATGCTGAGCAAAATTATGTATTTTTATACTTTAGGTAATTATAATTTATAAATAGTTGAGAAAAATAAGTAATTAGCATCATGAAATTGGCTACCTGAGGAGATAAAGTAATTTGGAAACATCGATTTGAAGTGTTCAATCCACTTTCACTAGGGTGAATTTCTGGCAAATAGGTCAACACACAAGTTTGACTTTAAATGCTGTAAAGTGAAGCTAAACTTAATAAGACAAAAAGTATATATATTTATTTTTTGTTGTGCAAACCTTGAAAGTCATCCATAAGAATGGCTTCCAAAGCTTCGATTTCCATCTCTTGTTCCTGCACATGGTCTGTCACGAATATTTCCATTAATTAATATTCTATAATTTTTCCATGTTACTTTTACCAACTGATATTCATGTCAACAACCTTATGATTTTTAACAATTTCATCATTTTGATATCTGAAATCACTTAAACTCCATCATTATTATCATGCCATTTCACACTAAATCTAGTCGATTCCACTTAAGTTCACTGAAACAGAAATCAATGTTAATAACCTAATTGTATAGAACATCTATTATCAATGTGCATTTACATGCTTAAGTTTGCATAAACATATGTAATGTAAGCATCCTATCACCAAACAATTCAGATAATCTAGTCAAATTATACGAAGTTTAAGCTTTCAAATTCAAAAAATTCTCCAAATCAGCTCTATTTCAAATTAATTGAAATCCTATTCTGAAGATACAGCAACTAAAATCCTACTTACAATGAACCAATTAATAGCACAAATCAACCATCGATAGAACTTGAAACTGCGTTCCAATACGAAACATCAAATCTTCAAAGTAATTCGTGTTACATGGAAATTTAAGCGTTCGAAAACCAGAAAATTCCCCAAATCAGCTCAAGTACACTTGAATTACAATCATATTCTATAAATACACCAATTAACACACACAGTCATCAATATCAACAAACCCTAACAACCTACTAACTCACGAACCAATCAATAGAGCAAATCAACTACTGATAGAACTTAAGCATCAAATCTTCAATGTAATGCGTAAAACCTTTGACAACAATGCATCCTGAAGCCATTACCTGTCATTTCTGCTGTCGTAGATTAGTGCTTGTATCTTACGCTCCACAATTTGTAATGTGTATCTTCCGATTTTGGCGTCCGTCAATCGCTCTTTGGAAACCTAGGCTGGCATAATCAAAGAACACTATGACGCGGGTACTATTCCAGTGTTTCGCTTCGCACTGTAGTTACCATACACGCGCGTCTTATCAACGTCAATCTCTCACGAGTCGTATCCATCAAGGGATCAGCGGGGCTTTGGGCAAATTGGAAAATAGACCCTTTTACTTTGTTATGTGCTCTTTTCTTCCAATTATAACGATTTTTTTTACATTTGATGTTTTAAATTATTTTTGTTGACATAAAGGAAGCTATAAGTTACCTATGGATGGTGTAAAGTATAAATACAACCATCAAACATCGATAAAAGAAGCATTGATGATATGGTACAAAAGGGGGTAAGGAAGAACACGAAGAATATTACTCGTACTAGCAGGGTACCCGCGCAATGCGGCGGTGGGTACCCGTAACTATATTTCAAAGTGACGATAGTAACGGTGGTGGTGGCAATAGCGATGGTGATGAGTGGTGGTGTGTAGTGATGGTAGGTGCCGACATTAGTGATGGTCAAATGTAGTGATGGTAGGTGCCGACATTGGTAAGAATTGATGATTTACACCATCGTATATTTAATGTTATTGGGATAAATAGTTATAATAACAGCCTAATGTATTAAGTGTGAGTGGTTTGAAATAAAGTGTAATGTATAGCAAGTGGTTAACACATAGTGATAACTTAGGAGATGTCTTGGGTTCGAATCTTATAAGCCGTGATTTTTTATTTTTTAAGGTAAAGAACTAACTAACAAAAGTGGAAAGGTCCTTAGAATTAAGTTTAAGGAGCTCCTTAAACTTGCCTAATGTGGTAGGCCTAAATGCTTTATATAGTAGTAAGATAAAGGTAATAGATGAAATACGGAAATGCAAGATACAAATTTTAGATCTGGTAAAAGGTAAATCAAGATGCCATTAAAACGCTTGGTGGCAATAGGAGTTCCGAGTGAAGTTGATAGACAAATGCTAATAAACAACGGCATCCCATGGTACCAATGGTCCAATGTCATAATTACCAAGTAGGGCCAATAAACTCAAAAAAAGTTAAACATGCGGATCCGCTACTTTTGAACAATGTTTGCCAAAAAAAGACCATTTAGACCACTCCCAACGGTTTGGCAAACTGATACCGTCAGTTGTTGCCAAATCAGCGTCACGTCAGCTCACCCTCCAACTGACACTAAACTGACGTACTCATGCCAACAATACCACTTTCCTTTAATTTTTTGGGACCCACCATTACAAAACACACACACAAAAAATACCCCTTTGGGCCCACACACCAACCGGCGCAACCCCTCCATCCTCGTCTCCAAACTGGCTGAAACCATACTGGCGGAAGCCGTGCCAATGGTGGCGGAAACCGGCGGAAGACTGGCGAGCAACTGACTGAAGCCGTTGGCAGGCGTCTTAGCTTCACATGATACATTTGTAGTTTAAAAACTTGGCTAATCATGATATGCTCTAAAACACTACAATAACCAATACACTTCTAACTCTTTTTACATTATCAATCTTTATGTAAGGGAGGTATTATTGACACCACATAAATTAATTCTTATATCATACATTATGTTTTGGCATAATTGTACAGTTAAGTTTAAAATTTGTACAATATGATATGAGAAGTAATTTTTACAGTGTAAATATCAATTATCTTTATGTAATATTTTGTAACTACACATGCAAAAGGATAAAATGTGTGCGATCGCACGGTAAAGACACATACGCAAATAAACTAAAGTTATTTTGTACGGTTAAATGTTAGTTTATAGTTAACCAAGTATACTTCCCATGGAGAAGTATACTTAATGATATATATGTAATATAAAGTTGACTACACAGATAGCAAAATTAACGATCAACAAGATGGTGGTAGCCTTCCTACATGCATCCAAAAACTCAGAGAGATAAATGAAAATGAAGAGAGATAGACGAGATGCTGAAAACCACTTCCAAATATTGCAAAAACACTGTTAGCATCATCTTTCCTAAAAATCTCTTTAATTTCATAATAAATGTTAAGCATTTGAGGTGGACAATATGCTAATTGTCTTAATGAATTATATATGTATCCTGACGTGCACATTGAGAGAAAAGTCACGAGAAACACACACAAAAAATTTCAATAACGTGTGACAGACAAAAATCACAGGAAGGTTCATGATAAAAAAGTTTGTGTTGTTAGGACCAAAATTGTAATAGTTTTGACCTTTAAGTCCGTTAGTTAACGAGTTCCTTGTTAAGTGGTAGATGGTATAAATACATGTAACATTGACTTTGGATGTAAGCTTTCCCACTCTTTACAGATATACATTTCTGAAAGCTCTCGTTCTCTCTCGTTTACACACACTCACACCATCTACACACACTCACTCAAATCTTCTATTTCTCACTCAAATCTCAATGGATTAGCTTGATTATAGTCTTAAACGATCTAACAAGTGGTATCAGAGCATAATCTCTCTTAGAGAAGATCCAAAATCGAGCTAGATTGATGAAGATCTGAGAAAGTTTGAAGAAAAAGTTCGTTCGTCATTGAAAATTTAATGTTGTAAATTTTTCGTTGGAATTGAAGATTTGATCATGGATTAGTGTTTCTCCAGTGTTTCTAAGCAAAATAGAATCAAAATTCGATCCAATCCGTCAACAGATCACTTCAATTTCGTGATTTTGATGAAAAAGTGAAAAAGTTGAAAAACCTCTGAAAATCGAAGATTCGAAGCTTATGTGTTATGGATTGAAGAAATTGATCGGATCAACCTGTTAGAAAGTTGATTTCGAGTAGTTAGCAAGAAGAATCATTCAAATCGGTGAAGTATTAAGAAAAATCCGATCAACAAGGTGAAGAATACGTACAAGTGTTCGTCAACGACGAAGAACAAGTTCGGCAGAAGTTCGGCCAAATAGAAGCTCGGCCCGAAGTACTTGTTCGGCCCATTGAGTAGTTCGGCCCGAGCTTTGCTTAAAAAGTACTTCGGCCCAGTTGAGTTCGGCCCGAAGTAACAAAAGAGAAGTTCGGCCCGAGGTAAAAGGAGAAGTTCGGCCCATTAACTTCAGAGTAGTTCGGCCCAACTGTTCAAAGCAGTAGTTCGGCCACCAAGCTCGACACCTAGTTCGACACCTTCGGCTCTTGCAGCTTTCACCTACTTCGACACTTTCGTTTCATCACATAGTTCGGCTGATCAAAGCTTCACACCTAGTTCGGCTTATACAAGTTCGGCTCTATCTTCTTCTTGTTCGATCAATGTTCGGCTCTCAACTGTGAATCCAGAATCAACAAGTATTTCAACAGATTTAATCTTCAATTGATCTTCTATCGATCAATTGATACCAACATATTTCAATTGAGATTCTATCGATCAACAGATTTCAACAAATCAACAAATCTTTTCAATCACCATCGATTCGACGAACAGAAAAGTCTTCGGCTTAATAAATCGAAAATCAAACAATCAAACAATCAGTCGACTTCCAATTGATCGGAAATTCCAATCTGATTCAAACAAGTCGACTACAATCTTGACTCCGATTCAAAACGATCAAAACAATTCAAGTGTTCGGCTACCTCAAGATTCAGACTTCGACTCGAGATGTTTGAAATTGATCTCGACTTATGGTGCTTGACTTGATTCTAATACGATTTCAGTAATCTCAATTCAGTTTACTGCTCGATTTTAGACTTCTGTTCAGAGTTCGTGTTCGTTCCCGACCTCAGGCTTTTCTAGATCTCGGCAACTTGATTGAAGACAAACTAGACTTTGGCCCAATTTCAATTCAGGCCCACAGTTGTGATTTGAATTAGCCGAACAGTGTTTTTTGGCCCAAATTAGATACCAACCCAATAACCAAATATTATTTCTATACCAAATTCGATTTTAAATCTGCCATTAGTTTCAATAATACAAGACAACAACAACAACACAACTTTTTAAATATTAAGTTCAAATATTTTTTTTCATTTAATCACGACTCAACTTTTTAACTTTTTCAAACTTTTTAAACACTTTTAACGTTTACATTTGTTTTAAAACATTTTTAAAAGAAAACTTTCACAAGATCTTTTACATTTACACACGAGAACTTTTACCCAAACCATTTTATCACATCATTTTTGAACCTTAATTTTTTTTGTTTTGTGAAAAACAAAAGAGCTAAAATGGATCCAAATTTAAAAACATATGAAAATGAAAAATTAGTTTCTGATAAATACTACAAATGGTACTGTGAGGCATCTAAAGATTTGCAAAGGGAAAGAACCTGGTCAAAGAAAACAGAAGACAAGTTTGATGAATATCAAGAACAACTGAAAACATCAGCTTCACAAATTCAAGAATTAACTGACGAACTCCACGATCTCAAAATTACTACATCGACAGAAATTAATCGTCAATCGACTATTATAAAAATTATTACTCGTGATAATGAAAAAGTTAAAGATCATTGCAAACAGTTAGAGGAAATGAATGCCAAACTTGTTCACACAAGTCAAAGACTTAAAATCAACCATGAAGATTCTGAAAATGCTAAGGTTGCTGATCGTATTAATGAAGAAGTCAACAAGGATGACAAGGTACACACTTCTCTTCTTCTCTCTAATGAAAGTACTTCCACTGATTCTGATACTTGTTTTATTCAAAACCAGATATCTCAAATAGATTTATTAAATCAACAAATTTTAGTAGAAAAAGATTTAAATGTTGAACTTAAAGAGCGTTTAAATATTTTGGAAAAACAAATTGAACAAAATGCTCATTTAGGTGATCAACTTATTAATCATATTCAACAAACTCAAGTTTTAAAACAAGAGAATCTGACTTTACTAACTAAAGTATCAGAATTGACAGCAAGGCATGATCATAATCACAAACAATATGCTAAAACATGGTATGAATATCAAAGCACTAAAAATTGTTTGGAACGTAAACAAAAAGAATTTGATGATAATGAGAATCAATTTAAATCTTTAAACACACAAATAAAAGAATTATCAGAAACTTTACATGAAAACGACATTCAAACATCACGAGAATTAAATAACAAACAAAATGTCATTCATCAACTTCAACATGATAAAATTCAACTTTCTTCTCATATCAAACATCTTGAGGAAATGAGTGCCAAAGCCAACCAAGAAGTTTATGAAAATAACGCATTATTTTTGAAGATTGAAAATCTAACAAAAGATTCTGAATCAAAGCAACTTCAGATTGTTGAATTAACAAAGAAACTTCATGACACAAATACTGTTAATATTTTGAACATCGAAAAACATTCTTCTGTTTGTGCTGAAAATTGTATTTTGACTGATAAAATCAAACTACTTGAATGTAATTTTGGATCTGATTTACAAAATCAAATCAATATTTTTAATATTGAGAAAACAAATTTGCTAGAAAAAATTACATCTCTTGAAACCGATCTTTCTTTGTCTCAAAATAAAAACGAAGGTTTGTTAATTAAGCTAGAAGAAAAATCTAAAATCTTTGACAACGACAAATCAGTTTTACAAACCAAAATTTTTGAATTAAAAAATAAAATTGATGAGTCACAAAAATCTTTTGATAAAGAGAAAATGAAGTTGCAAATAAAAAGTCAAAATTTAGAATCTAAATCAAAAATTTCTCCTTTCATTGCAAAGAAAAAATGTAATAACAACAGAATATTTTCTCCTGTCATGGCATATCGTGATTTATATACGATCAAGCAAACTGAGGTTAATAGAGGAAATTCTAAACCTAAACCGAAATCACAAGTTACTTCCTCTACCAAACCTAAGCCTAGGAGATCCACGGTCCCATCACACTCTGATAAGAAATTGAATGCTCTCAAACAAGCTAATAGAGGAAATTCCGCACCTAAAACTCCAAATAAATTAGGTTCCTCTTCTAGACTTCAGCATTCTCAAATGTATAAAACTAAAACATCAACCGTGTTGAAACATTCGACCGCTTCAAAGAAAATCTTTTCCAAAACTAAATCTTTAAGATACTCAAGAAAAGATTTACTTTCCTTGGCACCTAAAACGATTTTTACACAAGTGCCAAAAACATCTCCTGTTTATGTTTACAAAACAACCTCGATCTTAAAAGCTAAATGGGTTCCCAAAACTCCAACATCTCAAATAATTCCCCGGAAATTATTTGAAAGTGAAACATCAAGTTTCAGTTTTTCTTGAAACTCTCAATCTTTAAATCAAATCGATACAACTTATCGGTGGTTTAAATCCCACACTAACAATGTCGGACCCAAATAAAAATGGGTACCAAAAGTTGTTTGATTTGTTTTGCAGGAAAAAGGACTTATACACACTTCAGTGTATAACTCGAACCTCATCGAAAAGGACTTATACACACTTCAGTGTGTAACTCGAACCTCATCGAAAATGACTTATACACAAAACGGTGTATAACTCGCACTTCAACTTAATGACTTATATATAATTCAGTGTATAACTCGCTTTTCAAAATAATGACTTATATACACATCAGTATATGACTCAAACTTCAAAGCAATGGCTTTCAAGTACATCAGCTTGAAACCCGCTCTTAACCAGTTTTTCACGTAAATGTAAAAACTCTTTCCCAACTCCTCTAAAAACTGTAAATTTTTCATTATTTTGTCGAGGGGGAGAAATTTTAATTCTACGGGGAGATTTATTATTTCCAGGGGGAGAAACTTTCTTATATCAATACTTTTATACCCGTTTGAATTTTTTTTTAATCGACATATTTTTTTTATCAAACGACAATACCTTCCTATGGTTTGCCAAAACCGGCCTAACCTTCCAAGGGAAATACTTTTTAGCCAAAATTGGTAAATGTGAGGGTATAGGTATAAGGTATAGATTTAGGTGAGTGCAAGGTGATGTGAAAACATGATAATATCAAGAAAACACACCGTTGAGTGCATCCAAACCGAAAATAAACCGGGCAACCTCACTAAATTGTGATCATTCATGTGTTGAATGATTCACCAGACTTAACTGGCCCAGTCAAGCATTTGCACTCCACCACCAACCACTCAGATTCCTCTCAATAGGAATTTGTTTCAATTCATTAGGGGACGTAGCACATAATCTATCGACAACTCATTTGGAGTATGTTGGTATTGAAATAATTAACCTTCTGCCCCGGGTTACGTCTTCAATTGAATGCACAATGTGTCTAATTCTCACCGACAAATATTTCCAATTTAGGACACATACACTTTTATATATGAATCTCCGTGTATTCATCGGAACACTCATAGTGGCATCACAATCTGGTGTTTCACGAGGATTGAGTGGAAATCCTGCTAGAGCTAAAATCGCGCCAACTCTAACTGCAGGTCACACATTTGAAGCAATGGTTGTGCAAACGACTATCGATTCATACCGTGTGTTAACGGATACTCTATGTGAGTCCGGTATTTCCTCAATTGTTCAAGTTGCTGTGCCTAAACTTTTATATCATAACGGCAACAACTTCTGCCGGAAACTCATTTTCCGATGAAAAATCCATGTTATTCTTACAAAGTAACATCATAAATGCTGATAATTTGCACATGAGCGTTATAGTTCACTCTCAAATTACTCCTATGATCTACTATAACCGGCATGATCTTCCCCAGGAGCCACCTACAATATAGGACAATATGTAAGGGTACATAGGTCTAGGTGAGCAGAATCAAGTATCACGGGATCTTGATTGGGGTGTGCTGAGATAAAATTTGAGAGGGGGAATGTAGTATGGGGTGCAATTCAGCTATACATGGTAAAATGAAATGAGGGAGTAGTCGAAAAATGAAAAAGTAAGCTTGAGTGAGGAGGGTGTGACAGGGTTAAAGAAAATGAAAAACCCTTACCAAACTGATAAAAAGCCGGGTAGCCACGTCTCTATCAGATTGCATGTGTTGCTCTCTGATATTGAAAAAGACATCATGGAACCCAGTGATGCAATGCACAACCCCCCCCAGCCACTCAAGTATTTCTTAAAAAGTACTTGTTTCATTTCCACGGATATTATCTCATATGCTATCGACATCTCACTTGGAGATTGTTGATATTGAAACAGAGGACAAGTCTCTCCAGTCCTCGCCTTCGTTTGTCCACTCATTGAGTCTAGAACCGAAATACACTTTTAGGACACAAGGCATACTACCAAGCTTATCTTTGTGATAAAGCCGGAACATTCATAGTGATACCAACGTTCTTGGTATTCCACGATGATTGAATGGAAATCCTACCAGTGCTAACATCTATTCCAACACTGAACGTAGGTCACACAGTTTGTGTAACTGTTGTGTTAACGGGTAATCTATGTGATCCCGGTTTGCCCGACTTAATTCGATCATTGAGATTGATCGGATATCTATATCATCCACTTTGATTCGGTTTTCGATTATACAATGTGATGTATCTTGCTTCATTCAAAAGATGCATAAATCATTCTTCATCACATTTGTATCTATGGGCTTAGAAGATTTTCTTCATTTCATCTTGACGAACTTCACATTTTTCATGATGCTTCCGATAAATCTTAATCATCATGAGGGGGAGAAAATTTACTAAGAAGTTCAGTTTATGAAGAAAATGCTTACAAGACTTAAGAAGATATATTAGCCCAGCTTACTCCATTTCAAAAAGACATATGCACCAATTAAGGGGGAGTAAACAAGAAAACGAAGATTCATTAAGACATAATTGTTTGTTCGAGGGGGAGCGCAAATCTTATCCACATTTTTCTCTCAACAACAATTATCAATGATCATAAATCGACAAAGCCACAATTTTGAGAAAAGACTTCCGCTTCAAACAACTCTATCTATCTATGGGTCTACATTTTCGTCGATTTATATGAAATAATTTGTGAAGAAAAGGAAACCGACTTATCTTCAGAAAATTCTCACAAATCCTTAACATTTCCATTTCAAATCTTAAACTGTCAAATCATTCTATCCAAACCACAAATTCACATTCTTATCCATTTCAAAATTTAACCGTTTAAATCTTTCTTTCCAAAAATTTCGTAACAACCACATACATACAAAAGCTTAACTGTATAAATCTTTTGTTCCATACAAATACAAATTATCCACATTCATCCAAATCCTAAAAGTACATATCATTTTTCCATTCATACAAAACTTATATACATACACATCCAAAACTTTGATTGACAAATCATTCAAAAACATTATCTTTATATCCTCATCCTCTACCACAAAATTCAAAAACAACTTCTCCATTATCTGAAAACCCAGTCAAATCCTTACTTAACTGATTTTCCTTTCCCAAAATTTACAAATCTTTAGTAAATCAGTTATAGGATTTCCTCACTCAAACATTATCAACGAAAAACATATTCTCTTTGAGTACCTTAAACTTCCAGATTTCTCAAATGTTTTGTTCTTAAAAATACAGAAAAACATTTTCTTGCCAAAGATAGATGATATCAAGAATCTGAAGTTTGAAGACTGGGATGAAGTATTAAAGATCAAAAAGGGGGAGATTGTTAGGACCAAAATTGTAATAGTTTTGACCTTTAAGTCTGTTAGTTAACGAGTTCCTTGTTAAGTGGTAGATGGTATAAATACATGTAACATTGACTTTGGATGTAAGCTTTCCCACTCTTTACAGATATACATTTCTGAAAGCTCTCGTTCTCTCTCGTTTACACACACTCACACCATCTACACACACTCACTCAAATCTTCTATTTCTCACTCAAATCTCAATGGATTAGCTTGATTATAGTATTAAACGATCTAACATGTGTCATGACAAAAATCAGCTCACTTATAACACGAACTTTTTTGTCATGAACCTTCCTGTGATTTTTGTCTGTCACACTTTATTGGAATTTCTTTTTTGTGTTTCTCATAACTTTTTTCTCAACGTGAACGTCAGGACGCATGTATAATCCATTAAGGCAATTAACATATTGTCCACTTCAAATGCTTTAATATTATCCATTATGAAATTAAAGAGATTTTTAGGAAACATAATGCTAATAGTGTTTTTGCAATATTTAGAAGTGGTTTTCAACATCTCGTCTGTCTCTCTTCATTTTCATTTATCTCTACGAGTTTTTGGATGCGTTTAGGAAGGCTAGCACATCTTTTTTTTTTTTTTAAACGACAAATATAACAACGGAAGTCTACTCGCAATATTTAGCGAGCACTCATATGAGAATAAAACTCATGCATCAATCCAGCTGAACTAGACATAATTTGCAGCACAATTATTTTCATTTCTAGATTTCTGCAGCACCATCTTGTTAATCGTTCATTACTTCATTTTGCTATGTGTGTATGAGCTTTATATTTGTAACTTTTTTGTTCATTTTGCTATGTGTGTATGAGCTTTATTTTTGTAACTTTTTCACATTGAAACCTTACGTTATCCGTGTATCACACGAGATTTTGCATTATTTTCATTTCTAGATTTCTCATACCAAGTATAAAAGTTCGTGTATTATATTCAGTAAAAATAATATAAAATTTAGGAAAATGTTATTATATTTATCAAATAACCTTAATTAGTATTTGTATCTCAAGTATCTTGAATCTAATTTATGATACTACATACATATCAAAATAAGTGATACATTTGAAGTTTCATGGTTTTGAGTAGGGGTGCCCAAAGGGTCAACCCGACCCGAACCCGAACCCGATAACGCTATTCGGGTCGGGTGCAATCGGGTCCTTTGGTGATATCGGGTTTTTTAACCCGACCCGACTAACCCGATTCCTTATCGGGTCGGGTTTCGGGTCATGATTTTTAATATTTTCGGGTTTCGGGTTGACCCGATTAGAGTTAGGGTTAAAATTTAAATTTTAAAATTTTTAAATATCTATACCAAAAATATATAAAAACAAAAGGAAACCAAAAGACACAATTAATATCTACCTAAATTGTCGACATAACACCGTCTTTTGATTTACAAATCTTCAAAGTACCATTATCTCCTATTTGCTTGAAACCCACCGTCATCTCATATTTGCTTGAAAATCACCATCTCCTATTTGATAGTATTCAAAGGTATTGTTTTTTTCTTTTTTGTAATACTTTTTGTCTGTACGTGTCTCCAATTTGATTATATTTTAAGTTCTTAATATTATTCAAGTTCTTATTCAATTACTAGATATCGCTAATCACCTAATTTTTTTTGTCTGTACTTGTTCGACACACCTTGTTTGTAGTTGTTTGTATATTAGTTCTTATTCAATTACTAGATATCATCAATCGCTAATCACCTAATTTTTTTTTGTATGTACTTGTTCAATACACATTGTTTGTAGTTGTTTGTATTTTAGTTCTAGAAATCGATACAAAGAAAAGAGAAATATAACTAACTAACATCTGATATTAGTTGTCATAAAGATTTTAATTTATTGCAATATGTAATAGTTTAACCTAATTGATTATTTGATTGTTGTTAGATGTCAACGGAATCTAACTCGATTGAAAAAGAAACAACGATAGAAATTGAAAGCAATAACAAGAACGAAAACAAATTGAATGCCACCGCACCAAAAGTTCGTAAGCAAAGATCAAAGGTATGGGATGAATTCATAAAAGAAGAGTTAAAAAAGGGGGAGCAACCCGAAGATGTTAAAGCTAGGTGTTTACATTGTGGTCTCAAATACTTATGTCATTCTAGGAAGTATGGTAATAAAAATCTCATCAATCATCTACTAAGGTGCAAAATCTACCTAGAAAAGGTAAGTGAGTCTCAAACTAATATTACTTTTGAGGGTGGTGATGTGAATAAAATGATGGCTTGGAAATTTGATCAAAAAAATATTAGAAGAGCTTTAGCTCACATGATTGTTGTGGATGAGCTCCCATTTAGTTTTGTTGAAGGTTTAGGGTTTAAGCATTATTCTAGAATTAATCAACCTTCATTCAATGTTCCATCTAGAAATACAATAACACGAGAGTGCTTAAATATGTATTTAGAAGAAAAAAAGAATCTTCGTGAAAAGGTTAGAAAAAATACTAGTAGAATTTGTTTGACTACTGATACTTGGACATCAATTAAACAAAAAAGCTATATGGCTCTTACGGCTCACTTTATAGATAATGAATGGAAATTAGTAAAAAAAGTGTTGAATTTTAGTGTTGTTGAAGGTCATCGGGGTGTTGACACTGGAAAGGGGATAGAAAGTTGTTTAAATGAATGGGGATTCGATAATATTTTGTCTATTTCGGTTGATAATGCAACCGCAAATGATTCCGCTATTGTTTTTATGAAATCTATACTTGATAAAAAGAAAAAATGTTTGTTGAAAGGGAAGTGGCTTCATATTAGATGTGCGGCTCATATTTTGAATCTCATAGTTCAAGATGGTATGAAAATAGTTGATAAATCAATTCAATCTATTAGGTGTGCTGTGAAGTGGATAAAAAATTCGGGTTCTAGAATTGAAAAATTTACTAAATGTGCCAAAAGTGTTAATTGTAATACGACTAAGAGTTTGATACTTGATGTTCCAACTAGGTGGAACTCTACATACCAAATGTTGGAAGTTGCCCATGAATATTTGGATGCTTTGTTAGGTATGATCTAGAAGATGAAAATTTTGGGGATCATATGCGGGGCAATGGTCACATGGTTCCAAACGAGGAAGATTGGAAAAAAGCTAATAAGTTGTGTCATTTTTTAAAAACTTTTTATGATATAACTTTGAGAATTTCCGGAACAAAATATGTGACATCACATACACTTGTCAATGAATTAGCAACTATTCGTGATTTATTAAGAAAACAACTTGATTGTGATATTCTTAATGAACCACCTCATGAAAAACATCTTTATGAAATAGCTAAGGTGATGAAACCGAAATTTGAAAAATATTATGGTGATGTTGAAAAAATGAATTTGTCAGCATACTTTGCTTTCATACTTGATCCAAGGAACAAGTATATTTTTTTGGAAGTTATTATGGATGACCATTATGGTAGGGAAGGTGTGACGGTTGTGGATATAAAGTTGGAACACATTAAAAAAGAAATGAAACTTTTTTATCTCGATTATGTGCGAATTCATGCACCATCTCCTTCAACTTTGGGTAAAAGAGAAAGGACCACTAATACTAGTGACGAACCCGACCATGGAGACATGTTGAGAAGTAAGGTAAAAACGGGTCAATCATCCAATTCAATAACTAGTGAATTGGATAGGTATATTGGTGAAACTTGTGAACCATATGATAAAAGTGTGCATTTTGATATTTTGCTATGGTGGAAGGTAAATAGCCCAAGATTTCCAAATTCTTTCTTTAATGGCTAGAGATTTGTTAGCCATTCCAATCTCAACGGTGGCTTCCGAGTCGGTATTTAGCACTAGTGGCCGAGTGTTGGATTCATATAGAAGTTCATTAGGTGACAAAACGATTGAATGTCTTATTTGTACTCAAGATTGGCTTCGTATAGGTTTGAATCCCGAAAAAGATGAAGATTTGGATACAATACACAAAATAGAAAAAGGTACACTCTTTTATCTTATATAATATATATGTAAATTGTAGACATTATCTATCGTTAATCATTTAAAAATTAATTTATGTAGAGTTGGTGGAGCAAGAAGATACTAATTCCAATTGAGATTGAAGAATGAAGATTCAATCACTTTTGCTTTTAAATGATATTGAAGATTGAAGAATGAAGATTCAAGAATGACAAATGATATTTTGCTTTTATATAATTGTTTAATCAATCACTTTTGCTTTTGTACGTTATCTATGCGTTTACGATAAACTAGTATGAATTAATGTACTCTCTTTTTATTAATGTGTGTTTCTTGAACTTTTATAAATGTTTTTGTATGGTGTTGAATCCAATTCTTGTATTCTAGGATGTATTTTTAAGGTTATATATATATATATATATATATATATATATATATATATATATATATATATATATATATATATATATATATATATAAGTTCTCTTTTTTCCCTAATTTTTTTTTTTACAAATGGCTAACCCGACCAACCCGATCGGGTCAACCCGACAAACCCGAAACCCGATAGACCCGAACCCGACCAACCCGAAACCTTATCGGGTCGGGTTTCGGGTTAGGATTTTTCAACCTCAAACCCGACAGACCCGACCCGATAAGAGCCATGTCGGGTCGGGTTGACCCGTTGGGCACCCCTAGTTTTGAGATAAAAAATTAAAATGTGGGTTAAGATAGATTAAAGTGGATAGTCAGTTAATAATGAGTCCCACTTCTTTTGAACAAAGTGATATTAATGGTGTTTAAAAGTAAAAGTAACAATATAAAGGTAATTTCATTTTATTAAAGTAGATATTTAGTGGAGTATGAGAAATAATTTCTTACCGTATGAAGTAAAATTTAGAACTATATCACTTAGTTTAATACGGTGTTAGTAAAAGAAATTATACAAGTCCCAAATTATAATAGTACCTCATAAACATAAACACCCAGAAAACAAAAAAGAGGGAGAAAACATGACATCATATAGAAGTCCAAGGGGGCGTTATTGATTTTATTGATAAACTATGTGCCCTAGGTTTCTTGATATCAGGCGATTAAAACCCATTCTTCCCCACTTCAAAAAATAAAAAATAAAAAAACATAAATTAATCAAAAACACAATCTCTCACTCACACCGCTCTCAAGTCTCAAAACATACACTCTCTCTCTTGCTCTGTTCTTCTGTTTACGGCAAGAAGATACCAAAAGGTACGTCTATTCACCCCCAAATCAAAACCCATAAACACCTTAACGTTAATCGATCACCATCTATCTCTAACGCTCAATCTTTTAACGCAATTAAACGGCGGTTTGATGTGATTTGATTATGAAAATCCAAATGAACTCAGAGTAAAAACGAGGAACAGTCATATGATATAAACCCAAAAGGAATCGTTTTAGGGTTTGAAATTTGAAAAATCTTAAAAATTGAATTTTGATTTTTTAATTCCTTCCATTACGTTTTTGTTTATTTATTTAATCGATCAAACTTATGGGGTTTTGTCCTTGCATGCAGTATTACTGATATTTAATCTTATAAAGTTGTTTTATGGTTTGGGAAAAAAGGCATTGGATCATCTGAATTTAGATTTTTTATTTTATTTGTTGTTAGAGGATGGGGGTTTGAAATTGGGTTAAGGGATTTTTTTGGGTTTTAGTAAAAATGGGGAGCTCTTGTGAAACAAATGGTAAAAGTATTGATTCAACGGTGGGTGGGTTGGTTTGGGTCCGGAGAAGAAACGGGTCTTGGTGGCCGGGTCGGATATTGGGTTCTGATGAGTTGCCAGAAAGTTGTTTGGTTTCTCCCAGATCAGGGACTCCAGTGAAGCTGCTAGGAAGAGAAGATGCAAGTGTGTAAGTTGCATTTTTATTGTTTACAGTATTTTTTTAATATTTAATTTTGGTGCATATTAATTTTGGGTTAATTTTCCTTTTTGATACCTAATTGGCAAGCTGTGATTTAAGTTGTTAGCTAGCTGTTAACTATAAGTTTCATGAATAATTAATATATTAAATTTGCATAGAAAAAAGTTAGCAAAGAAGGAAATGGGTCGAATGGGTTAAAGTTTAAACGGCATTTGCTGCATAAAACCTCCGAAATTATCTTACAAAAAATTAGATTATTAATTATATTCAACATGTTAATTAGTCAAAAACAAGTATAAAATGTTTTACAAAAGTGTTTTGGGTACCGGAAATTACCCGTTTAGATCCAAAGCCCAAAGTATTTTTTTATGCATAAAACCTCTTGAATCATTTTATAAAAAATTTATTACGTAATTAACACAACTCTTTTTAATTGTATTTGGCACTAATTTGGCCAAAAACATATTTCAACCCATCCAGACCCGACCCACACCAAAATTACATGTTTTTGTTCACTGCCCATTACCTAAGTTGTAATTTATAGTATTTGTGTATAATATTTATAAAATGTATCCATTTTATGATGCAGGGACTGGTATAATTTTGAAAAATCAAAACGAGTAAAAGTATTTCGATGTGGCGAATTCGACAAATGCATCGAAAAAGCAAAAATCACAGCATCAATTTCGTCCAAAAAAACCGTAAAATATGCACGCCGAGAAGACGCAATTCTTCACGCCCTCGAGCTCGAAACCTCACTGGAACTATCACGTACCGCCACATCACCAGATCATTCCCCACATCATAACTACAAATGTAAACAAGAACAACAACCCGAAGAAGAAACCGAAAACACATCAGATAAATTAAGCACTTTAGAACAACACGTATCAGTATCCCCACAGGAGTTATCACGTACCAGTGCTACACCATATCATTCCTCAGAAGATGATGTAACAGAAGGAAGTAGGAAACGTATGAGAGGGCTTGAGGATATAGGAATAGGAGGGGTAGTTTCGTCATTTAAGAGAAGGCGGTCGCAAGTGACACATGTTCATGATTATATAAAAAAGAAAAATAAACGTAAACAATTAGCCACTGTTTTGAAGAGTACTATGGTGACTGTACCTGTTATGTGTGAAGAAATGACATATTTTAAAGTGTCGGGAAAGGATTGTAGTGAATTGAAAAGGAGTTTTTGTGACAGTAATGGTGGTGATGTTGAGAGTTATGATTGTTCTGGAATACTTTTTGATGTTCCGTTAATTGGTGATGATGAAAAAAATACCACAGGTATTGTTTTATGTTTATGTTTTTTTTATAAATATTATAAATTAGAAAATCACGTTTAAAACGCAATGCCAAACACCATTTGAGATGTGAAATTAATTATCTGATTATTGCAATGGTCGGTTTTTTATTCTATAATTACCTAAATGGGCCGTTTAATAATCTCTTATACTGAAAAGGCGTTGAAAATTTCTATAATTACCGAGATTATTACTGTTGGTTACTGAATATAATTTTAAGAAGTATTAATTTTTTACTTTAATGCAAAATGTTTTAATTGTCAGGTTCTTATTCAGTGTTTGTATCTGAAAAAAAGTGTATCAGTGCCGGAGGTCAATCTGGTCAAAGTAGCCCAATCGAAACTTTATCAGTGGGACCTGATGAAATACAAGAATCCGGTTCAATCAGCTCAGGTGCTGCCACTGCTGACATAATCGCTGACATCAGCCATAAAATCGATAACAATGGTACATCAGAATGGCAGCATAAAGGGAAAAGAAAATCAAGAAATAAAAATAAAACTGTAAAGAAGTTTGCAGACACAAATGCAGTAACCGAAATGGTTAATGTAACGGGCCCACAAAGATCGATGGCTTACGGTCAAGCCCGGTTTACAGTTAACCCGAGATACCAGCCCACAGATCTTTATGATGTGGATATTGAGGTTAAAGTGGGCCATTTTCCACATCATGTTCCGTATATATCTCTATTGAGTAAGCTAACGGGCCAGCCCGTAACTGGTTATTCACTTGAAGTTGAGGTTTTGAACGATTCGGGATCCGAATGTCTTAGTAATAGCTGTGAGTTGGAAGAAAATCCGGTCAACGGGTATGCCGAGAAAGTTCCAGAAGCTTCTAGAAACCGGAGGAAGAACAGCAACAATGGGGTATCGTCTAGCAAAAAGATCCGGAGATTATCGTCATTAACGGGCTCCAAGAGACCGAAAGAAAAGGAAATGATTAAAAGGCCGGTTTTAGCTTGTGTTCCATTGAAGATTGTTTTTTGCCAGGATACATGCAGCATTGGGTATTAATACAATGCAATCAGGTAAGAAGTGTGTTCGGGCGTGGTGTTAGAAAGTTAGGAATATAATTAAACACTTTTTGTTTGTTAAACGCCCGTTTTATAATAATGGAATGGTGGGTGATAGTGAGTTTTAATGGTTGGGGTTTTTGTATAGGAATATGGTTTAACTTTAACTAAGGTGTAAAGATTCCCGAAACTCGGGTTAGCTGTCTAACGTGGTTTAAAACATTATTTGAATTATTATCGGATCTTTTGACTTTCTATGCTGCTTTGTTTTGAAAAGTTTGTATGAAATGGTGCATGTGGGTTTGGGTTACCGAAACGGTAGAGTTTATTCTTGAGGAACTTCATACGTAAATTTTTCTTTCTGTTCATCTTGATAATTATTTGTAAACTGAGGTGAAGTTATGACCTACCTAGATATTTGTATTGATGCTTATTATTCTTTGATCGTGCATCACTTCATGTGTACTTTTATACAAATGGGTCCAAAGAATTAAAACAAATAAATAAAATTATCACCTGCACATTTTTTTAATTGTTAATTTTTTTTAATAGGTACACCACACTAGATAATTAATGTATCTCAGTTATTGTATTATGTGTTTGTATAGTGTGTAGTAATACTTATATGGTATGATGTATATATTAAAAAATTTGCATAAATTAATATATTTATGAGAATTAATATAAATAGTCTATGATTTGCAATGAAAACTAATATATTTATTTAAATTTATACCTTATAATTGTAAAATTAATTATTATTTTGAAATTTACAACTTTTTAATAATTTATTAAACTATTTTGTGAAGTATAAAACAGCTAGATTTTATAAATCAAACTTTTTATAACAACAAATCCGTACTTACTAGGAACACTGAAATACAGGACCCAAACACCCGTTTATCCAAACTAAAACACTTCAGGGTTTTAGTACCGCCGATTTTTCCCCGGTGAAGTAACCAGCGTTCAATGGCGGCTTTTATGCCAAATTTCAGCCTCCGGCAGCTTCCGCGGCTAAACAAATTCCGTTCAACTCTTCCACCGCCGTTACGCCTTCACCGTTCAGCTTCCTCCATGGCTTTACCTGTTGCTGTTTCTTCTATAACCTCTTCTTCTTCAAATGAAGATTTAGAGGAACCTAAATCGAACACAATCACATTATCAACCGCCATTGAAGAGCCAAATGTTAATAAATATAAGAACAAAAAACCTAAACCGTTTTTCCCCAAACGAGGTGAAACTTTAGAACTTGTGTGCGAATCGTTAGCGTTTAAAGGAAAAGGTCTGTGTAAGGTGGAAGAAACTGGTTATGTAGTTATGTGTGATCGTGCTCTTCCCGGTGAACGATTTATCGGTCGAGTTACTCGTAAAAAGAATAATTACTCCGAGGTTCGTTAATTTGTTCATACTACATACTTCAAATTAGCTATTGATTCCAACGAAATTACTCAAATTAGGATGTTTTGCTACTTGTGCAGTTAGTTAGGGCTGAAATTAAGTTTGCTAGGACCGTGTTCATAAACGATTGTTAGCTAGGTGTTCGACAAAATGCTGCGTAGACCACAAAAGCACATCCAAACACTATCTATCTGAATATGATTATTTAAAATCAAATTATAAACAGAACACACATCCATACACCTTATCCGTGTGTTCTTCATATGATGTTATATATTTCTTGTTAGAATTTCAGGTGACTAAAGTAAAGACACTAAGTCCTCATAAAGACATGGTCGAAGCACCATGTGAATATTCTTCTCATTGTGGCGGTTGTAGAACACAAAATTTATTATATGAAGCTCAAGTTAGAGCTAAAGAAGAACAGGTTCGAGATTTGATCATACATGTTGGAAAATTCTCGTATAAAGATCCAGAATTTGAGAATGTAATGAAGCCAATTGTTCCTTGTGATATGCAATTTCATTATAGAAATAAGGTCAGTAAAGATCATAACGGCTTCCACATATATTTATGTATTTAGGGGGTGTTTGAGAATGCATAATTTGAAAAGGTACTTATTTTGATTTCATCCAAACACTAGAAAAGTTAGTATTCGGTTTAAAAAATCCCAAACACTGGCTTAGTTTTCTATGTCACTCTTCTTACTTTAAATCTGTATTATTTATGGATTTCCCCACAAAAAAAAAATCTGTACTATTTAGACTGCCTCTTTGTCTCTAAACACACACATGCCCGGTTATATCATTGATTAGGAATACAATTAAGTTTAACAGGGCAACATATAAGCTTTATTTCACAAGCTAGTTGGTTAAAGTTTAAATAATATAAATATGTGTCTTACTGCTTGGGTTCAGCAGTTGTATTAAAAGTAGTGGTTGCAAATTCGACCCGTTTACTTATGAATGAGTTTATTCGAGTTTATGTGTTATCTTTAACGGGTCAAAAGGGTAAAATTGGAAGAAAATAAACTAGCTAAAAAGGAAACGGGGCGAAAGACGCATAAGTGTATTTTTAGTGCATAAAACCTTTTATGCGTAATGTTATTCCTTAGATCTATAAGTCACATATTCCCACTAATTATATGTGTATCTAGGAGTGAAGTAGCAATATCACATACCAGTTCAGATGTATGATAGTATCTATTATACTATATTATTAATACAAGCAAGAAATTATAAAAAAATACTTATGAATGAATGTTTTGTTGATTATGCAGATGGAATTTTCTTTTGGTCCCAAAAGATGGTTGCCCAAAGAACAATTACTTGATAAAACCGAAGATGCTAATGTCTATTCTTTAGGGTTACATGCTCCTGGTTTTTTTGATAAAGTGTTAAATGTCGAAAAATGTTTTTTACAAAGTGAACCAGCAAATAAGGTAATAATAATATTTTTTATTCTATATAACTCTTGCCTATAGTTTTATTAGTACACAAACACATTATGATAGTGTAATTTTCTAGAGAACTTTTTCTTTAAGTTGTATTTCTGATTTATAGGTTCTTGCAGCCGTCCAAGAATGTTGGAAGGATCCAGAATTAGGATTATCGCCGTATGATTGTCATTCTCATGATGGATTTATGAAGCACCTAATGATAAGAAGTGGAAGGTACAACTAATATTGTTTTTTTGTTTTGTTTTTTAAGTTTATTTTTTTATTAATATGATCACCAGCCTATAGAATTAAGGTATTTATGCCCATTAATTAAAAAGATGACATCATTGAATTTTAATTAACAAAAAATGAATGCTAATCTTAATATCTGATTTTTATTCAGAGATGTTGAGACTCAGCTTCCTCAACTTATGGTTAATTTTGTGACATCTTCTTACAAGCCAGAGCTTTTGAAGCCCCTTGTTGACAAACTTTCAGTTTTCCCAGAAGTGGTATGCAACATTTTTGTATATTTTCTGTTAGTTTCTCAAGAGCAGATATCAGAAAATAGCAATATACTTTAAGCTGTGGTCCCTTAAGGTTAATTATAACTTTTTAAAGTCCATTTTGGTAATCACAAGTTTTTGAGCGGGTCCACTTTGGTAATTACAGTGTTAAGAAATTAAAAAAATAATAATCAAACATGTCAAAGTAATATACTTGTAAGGACGGAAAAAAACTTTAATTACCAAACTAGGCCGTTCAAAACTTGTAATTACCAAAATGGGCCTTGAAAAGTTATAATTAACCAAAACGGACCACAACTTAGAGTATATTGCTATTTTAAGACGTTTGCCCTTTTCTTAAAGAAGATTCTCCGGGATACATTCATTAGGGTTTGAGGGTTTCTAATAGTTGATGCCCATTAGAGGTGACAAAATGTACGGGTCGGGTAATGGGTGAACATCATAAATGGTTGTTTAATCGAGTTAATTTTTTATTAATTTTTTTTAACAATTATGGTTGACAGGTAAGCATAGTGAACAATATAAATACTTCTGTTGGTAACACATCTGTTGGAGAGCAAGAGTACACACTATATGGAAAAGCTACAATTACAGAGATCTTAAGAGGATTAGCATTTGAAATTTCAGCAAATTCTTTTTTCCAGACAAATGCACACCAGGTATGTATCAAAAATAGAAAAATAAAGAAAAAAGTCAATGGTCAAGTGGTTAAAATTGGAAACGGGTCGAATGTCACAAAAATGTTATTAAAATGCATAAAACCTCCTAAATCGTTTTATTTCTAAAGTTAGATTATCATTGTATTTATATAGTTATTCTACTTATATACAAAATAATAATATTAGTGAAATACAAAAATAGACAGATGTGCAAAGTTTGCAGGTCGGCCTAACCAACCCAAGTACCCAACCAGACCTGTTTTGACCCAACTAAAAAAAATAATCGTTTTGACTCATTTACCTAACACTGGGTCGATTTGGGTCATGGTTTATCTCAAACGGGTCAAATCAAATTTTAACTATAGGTGGAATGGGCCAAATGGGTTAAACGGTGGTTTAAAGTTGTCCAAAAGTCTATACTCAATCCATATCGTTTTTATTCAAAGATTTAGATTCTTATTTAATAATATTGTTTTTGTGGTAATAATTTATTATTTAAATGATTACTATGTTGCATTGCAGGCTGAGATTCTATACAAGCTAGTAGAAGATTGTGCTGGTTTAAAAGGGGATGGCTCAGAAATAGTTCTAGACCTATTTTGTGGGACCGGAACCATTGGTTTGACACTAGCCAAAAAGTACAACCACATAAATCTCTTTAATTAATTTAAATATATAAAATACCTCTATAAATTTTTTCTTTTCTTTTTAATATGTTTATTTCAGGGTAAAACATGTTTATGGTTATGAAGTAGTTCCTGAAGCCATATCTGATGCTCGACGAAATGCCAAACTAAATGGGCTCCACAATGCCACATTTATTCAAGGGGATTTAAATAAAATTAGTGAAAGTTTTGGGAAGGATTTTCCAAAACCGGATATTGTTATATCAGGTTCTTATTTGGCTTCCTCATATAGATAGTAGTAAATACTGCAAATGTCATAAAATAACAATAGGCCCAAATCGTTTTGGTAATTGTAACTTTTTAAGGATTGTTTTGGTGATTTCAAGTTGTTAGATGGTCCACTTTGGTAACTAAAGTTTTTTTCTTCCCTATCTGGTAATTATAAAAGGTTTTTTTGTTTCTTTCCCATATTTGTTTATTATCGTTTTACGTTTTTAATGCGATAATTACCAAAGTAGGTTGGTTAAAAAAAATTTAATTACCAAAATGGACCTTGAAAAGTTACCAAAAAAAGAAACAGAGTACGACTTTTATGACATTTGACTTGTAAATATTCACGCTATTCTAGAATGTTATCTTTCTGTTAATGATACACATTTAAGTCAAAGAATTTAACTAAATGACTTACATATAAAGGGGTTGATTTGGGTTATGTTTTATCTATAACGGGTTAAACTAAAAGATTTGTCATTTAACTAAAAAGAAAATGGGTCACATGGGTTGAAAGTGATCCAAAATGCATAAGTGGCCAAAAGCCTAGTAATTGTTTTATTATCAATGGTTAGTTATTTTCTGAATATACTCTATACAGTTTTGGTTATTATATTTAGCCAGATTAAATTTAAAAAGAAAAAGAAGTGTATAAAATTATCTTTGTTTTCCAACTTAATTTACTGAGGTTTCTAAATTTGTGTGCAGATCCAAACCGACCTGGTATGCATACCAACTTGATTAAATACTTGCTGAAGTTGAAGGCCCCATGTATTGTCTATGTGTCATGTAACCCTGCCACATGTGCACGTGACCTTGATTATCTTTGTCATGGTTCGGTGAGTATCATTTTTACAATAAACTAAATTATAAAGGGAGGGGGGGGGGGGGGGGGTATCTAGACCCGTTTGTGGGTCGGTTCGGGTTATATTTTCGGGTTGAAAGGCGCCCAAAGTGTATTCTTAAGTGATAAAATTCCCGATACGAACCACAACAGAAAAATAAAAGGGTCTAAACGGGTTAGTGTCGTAAACGGGTCGACACGAATTATCTGTTAAAACAAACATGGCCGGGTTAGGGATCAACTTTTCGACATGATAAACTAAACGGGCCGGATTAGGGTTGGGACATATGAACCAGCCAACATGAATTGCCTGCCCTAATAATCATTAAGAAATTGATACACTTTCCTCTTATCAGATGTGATTTACATATATATGATTTACACATGGTAGAAGAAAGAAGGGGAGAAGGGTAGTATGGGTAATTGGTAGGAGAAATATGTTAGGGGCTATAAATAAACTGTTTGAGAAAATAAGGGGTATGTTGGTTATTTGGTAAAGTTAGTATTAGTTTAACCCTAGAATAATTCTCTCTCTATAGTCCTTTACGTTTTTGTAATCTTCAATTCAGTTCTGTAATCGTTTACTTCCTAAATCAATATCATTTCATTTGATCGTTCGTTTCAATTGATTGCTCGATACTACTAAAGTGTATCAGAAATAATACAGTATAATTTTTGTATTCATATTTGAGACTAATTATTTATAGCAAATAAAAATATACAAAATTGGATAAACTGTGTTTCGAGCTTAAACACAACCCGTGTTTGAACTGTAACTGTCTTTTGTGTAGGTGGAACAGAAATTGCAGGGATGTTATAGACTGCAAAGCGTACAACCCGTTGACATGTTTCCTCATACTCCTCACATAGAATGTGTTTGCTTGCTTGAGCTTCGTTGATCCTACTTTTCTTTTAACAATTTTCAATCTGACCCTATTTATTCTTAATTCACAGTATATCTTTTACTTTTTTTTGTACTTTGTTATTTTTATTTATTACAGTTAGCACGATTAATTGATTATAGTAGGACATGAAAATAAACGGGTTAGAGTTAATTTCAAAGGGGTCAAGTTGTAAATGCGTTGACCCACCTAACTCATTTATGATTATAGTAGGACATGAAAATAAACGGGTTAGAGTTAATTTCAAAGGGGTCAAGTTGTAAATGCGTTGACCCACCTAACTCATTTAATAAATGAGTGTGCTTGGGTTGTCGTATAACGGATTGGCAAGTAAACTTGTGTAACTAAGAGCATCTCCAATGGGAGGTTGAAGAAGAGGTTGATACTATTTGAATAACCTCTAAAATGACTTTTTACATTTGGAATGAATGACTTTTTTAAGAGGTCACTCCAACCATTTGATCTTCCTTTCAATGTTTGATTCTTTTAGTCTCTATATTTAACAATTTTACATTTTAAACCCATGTATATATTTATATGTGAATTGTTTATTATTTCTATAACTATAAATTAAAACTTTATCATATTTCAATAATTTGTAAGGTCTAGTATTATAATAGTTTTGTAAAAGACATTTTAAAAAAATGTTAAGTTTTGTAATACTATAAGAATTGTTAAATTAAATAAGTGAGAAGTATTTATATAATTTGATATAGTTAAAGGTAAATTAGTAATTTATAAGAAAAAGTATTTGGCAAGGTTAATCATTGGAGAAGTTTTTAACTAATAGGTTATTAGATGATGTGACAAAAGTAATAAGTCATTAGAGAGGTTAACCATTGTGGATGCTCTAATAAAATAAATGATAAATGTATTTGAGGAGATTGACCATTATTATTTAATCTGGTCAAGAACCGGTATTTTAATAGGCTTTTTTGTAGGGTATTCACTCCATTTTAATATTTTAAGGAAAATGTTAACCATTGCTTTTAGGGCTATGGTTAAGGAAAAAATTGTTGCTTAAATTTAAATTTACTGTACCTTAACCATAAAACAACCACCACTAAAAACCACTAACCACCCATTAATAGTTATGCTTCAATATTTCATAATTACGTACTGGTTTCCAATTAATGGATGATTTCTATTCCTATTACGTATGTATCTCCTATTCCTATTGAGTTGTGTCAGAACCGTAATCTTCTAATCGTAGTCTAGATATGCTATTTAAAAGAAAACCGCATTAGTGCAGGAAAAAACCAGTCCCCTTAAACAGGAAAAAAAGAAGGCAAAATACATGAAAAAAACTGCAGCAAAACAGGGAAAAAACTGTTGCAAAAATGCAGCTATGTTTACCCAAAAAAACAGGGAAAATGAAAGAAACTGCATTAGCCGGGTTTACAGGTTCCGTACCCGCCCGAAGACTGACCCGACCCGGAACAGGTTTAACCAGCCCGGTTTTCAGTCTTTGAAATTTTTGTTTTTCAGTTTCCGGGTTTACCAGTTCCGGTTCCGGAAACAAACACACCCCTACGATGAGACAAAAAACACTTCAATTACTTAAGTAAGACGACTCAAAACATTTAATTATCAAGGAATTTGTCTTTTATGTATCTGGTCTTGTTTGTGATATTGTAGACAATGTTTCTCATGGTGTATTTAAAAAGAGAAATGATATTTATTCCTATCATTTAGTCATACTCATAGTGCTATCACTGGCGGACCTAGAAAAAAGGTTGAGGGGTGTCACCAGTTGCAAATATTTTTCTCATGTGTCACTTACACTAGTAAAAAGAAAATTTAAAAAATTTAACGCTATTTTAACACTATTTAGAAAAATTTCAGGGGCTGCACGGGCAATCCCGTGCATCATACTAGGTCCTCCCCTGAGTGCTACCCTCTTGATAGGATGACATGTGTAATCTACTAATTCTCTCTCTTAATATAATTCATTGATTTTGAAACATGTCTTCATTTAATGAGTAGTGACTAAGAGCATCTCCAACCCAACTCTATCTCTATAATTTAGAGTTTTTTCCTACTCTATCACTCACTCTAAATATAAAGTGGGTTGAAAATCCCTCTATATTTAGAGTGAGAGAAATTAACACTATCCATGGACCCCACACTCTTTTGAGAGTATAATTGTTAGTGGAATGTGGGTCCCACTAGTTTTAAAGGATTTTGAAGGGATGGATAGAGTTTATGATTAGAGTTGAGATGTTGTTTAGAGTGAAGGAACCCATCATTTATAGAGATAGAGTGATTTTTATAGAGTTTATAGTTGGAGATGCTCTAAATACCACTACTCATTTAAAAAACTAAAAGTTTTCGTTAAAACTAAAAACGCATTTAATATTTCTTCCGTCAATTTGTACACAACAGTTTCATCGTGAACAAACTATGTTATTTTGTTCTTAGTATAAAATTGCTATTGAGTATAGGTAAATTATGTACAAATCACCATAAAAATTAGACTTTTGTCATGTGTTAAATAATTGGTTGTTAAAATACCACATCTAATCTAATGAATAAATTCACAAAGAATCAAAGATAGTCAATTGTTAACAGGACCTTAAAAAAATTATAAAACAAAAAGAACTTTGAAATACTTCCTCCGATTTAAAATAAGTAATACATTGTTGATTTCACAGTTTTTGAGGTAAAATATGATAATTATAATTAAATTAGATTAATTGGATGGTTAGTAGAGAATGAGTCCCACAATTTTTAAATAAATTGAGCTTAGTGATGTTTAAAAGTATAAGTAAGGGTAAATATGTCATTTCACTTTATTAAAGTAGATAGTTAGTGGGTGTGGGTCCCACTATTTTTTACCAAATAAGGTAAGTTTTTAAAGTGTATCACTTATATTGATACATTCAAATATAGAAAGTATATCACATATTTTAAATCCGAGAAAGTAGTACTTTTTTCAATAAATAAAATATTTTTAATAATCAAATTCCTTTCACATCTAGCTTTCTATTCAGCTACAACTAATTTGTCAAAAGACCCTATGAATTACATATCCAACTCTTATTGCAGTTAACATATACTTTATCGCGTTCGAGCTCAATCTCGAGCTTAGTAACGCGCCACGTAAGTTCAGCTGTATAAATTCAACCAATGGGCTTAAGCCACGTTTGATCGAGCACATGATAATCACGTGTGTGTTGGATCAAGTAAGAAACTACAGTATGATACACTGTCATGTTAAGTTTGTACAGCCTAGCAAAGCATTAGACGAGTGCCAACGGTGGCAAACTGGCCTCGCCAGTTACACCGTCACTTTGCCTCACCGTTGACACCATCCATTTGTTTACCCGCCGGTTGGGTGCACGCCGGTTTGGAGACGGGGCTTGAGGCTTGCGTGTTTTTTTTTTTTTGAACGGCAAATTTTATAACTAGAATTTAGCAATTTGCTAAATAATCAATACAAAGGGCTCAAAAGCCAAGAATCCCAAGATAAATTAATCTTAGGGATTATGTGGTTTAGCCAAATAAAAGAATACAAAATGATATAATCAACTAAAACAGATTTACGAATACTCCCTCCATAAAAAATTAAAGCATTTCTGTAACGCCAAATCCACCAACATGTGGTAATACCGATAACTTGACGCTTCAATCTTCTATTGTTCATAACCGGATAACCATCACAGCCAAGCCACCAACCATCGAAGGAATTAATGGAGTCAAACTTTTGATCACACCACCGAACCACGCATCTCCAAACCTGTTTGGCCATCAGACATGTGAAAAGAATATGTTCCAAAGATTCAATACCGAAGCTGCAACAAGGACATGAAATAGAATCAATTTCAAGACCTCTACGAGAAAGGTTTTTACGCGTGGGAAACCTATCGAGCCGCAAACGCCATACAAAAATATTTACTTTAATAGGGACAGTCGTGCACCATAACGTTTGGGAGTTTGAACCCGGATACAACTTCGAGTGAATATGAGATCTGGACTGAGCCACCGAGTAGTCAGAATGCCCACCAAGGTTCCAACTTAGATTATCATGACCTTCACTCAGTTGAGGCTTGCGTTAGTTTGGTTGGTGGGTCCAAAGGGGTATTTTGTGTGTATGTTTTGTAATGGTGGATCCCAACAAATTAAAGGGAAGTGATATTGTTGTCATGGGTACGCCAGTTTAGTATCGGTTGGAGGGTGAGCTGACGTGACGCTAATTTGATAACAACTGACGGTATCAGTTTGCTAAACCATCGGAAGTGTTCTTATGAACACACTTACACACGCACGCACACAACATTAATTCAGATGTTGACACTTTGTATAGTGGAGTAATAGATTTAATTAATTATAATTATTTATTATTAAATATATAATATATAATATATAAAGTAACCAAATATATCTATAAAATTTTTGAGTACATTATATTGAAGATCAATGTGATTTGTGACTTATCTTACTACTATATAAAGCATTTAGGCCTACCTCATTAGGCAAGTTTAAGGAGCTCTTTAAACTTGATTTTAAGGACCTTTCCACTTTTGTTAGTTAGTTCTCTACCTTAAAAATAAATAAATCGCGGCTAATAAGATTCGAACCCAAGACATCTCCTAACTTATCACTATGTGTTAACCACTTGCTATACATCACACTTTGGTAACACCACCCACACTTAATAACAAAAGTCTGTTACTCGAAAACCATTTTACCCAATAACATTAAATATACGACGCTGTAAATCATCAACTCTTACCAAAATCCACATTTCCGTTTAATTATTTATTTCTAGCAACAATTATTACCGTGTAAACGAACAACACTTGCTCGCCACGAAATATTGTTTCTGGGTACCCACAGCCGTATTGCGCGGGTACACTGCTAGTTATAATTTAGTCATATAAGTTTAACGATGGTCCATACCGTTAAATTAAGTTGTCAATTTTTTTGAATGACAAAATATCCTTTTGACTGCGCATGTAATAAAGAATCATTCGTGAATTTATTATACTTCCTCCGTTTCAAAATAAGTGATACAAATTAGCTTTCACGTATTTTGAGATAAAAGATTGTAATAAAAGTTAAATTAAATTAAATTGGATAGTTAGTGAATGATGGGTCCCACATATTATGATTAAAGTAATCATAATGATGTTTAAAAGTAAAAGTAAGGGTAATGAATCATTTCACTTTATTAAAGAAGATAGTTAGTGGGTAGGGGTTCCACTATATTTTATCAAATAAGGAAAGTTTCAAAGTGTATCACTTATTTTGAAACACCCCAAAATAGAAAGTGTATCATTTATTTTGAAACGAAGGAAATATTAGTTGATTTCTTTTACCTTTTCTTTACTTTCTTTTATCCATGTTCTTCCAAGATATCTGCAGATCCAACACAAAACGCCCACCTCTATATATCTTTAAATTTCAAAGTTAAATTATCACATGAAGTCAGCTTTAGGAATATATGTTATTTTGTAGTAAAAACATAAAAAATGTAATTCAAAGTGGTAAATATAATAAATATTAAAATTCAAATTAAAAAACGAAACAAAATCGGAGTGAAATGCATAATAACACTAACTCAATCCATAACTTGATGTTTGATGATGATTTTAGAAGGAAAAGTGATGAAGATGATAAGGGTTTTAGAGAGAGAAAGTAGAGAGAGGTGAGAGCAACAATTGCAAGAGAGTGATTTTGATTAATGGCAAAAGTTGAGAATTAAGGTTTACATCTAGGCTTATATACCTTTACCTTAATTCTCTTGATTAAACCTAATTAGCTTAAGTCTAATACTAACACATTATGCAATGTTACATAACTAGTCCCTAGACTATTGATTACAACTAAATATGACCCAACAATCTCCCCCTTTGTAACAATAGTCTGGGAAGCGTATCTTCGAAGTCTTCATCTTTAGCAAAAGCTGCACCTGGTAGATATTTCGTTGAATAGTGATGTATCAGGATCAGCTTGAGCTTTGTTAACATGTGAAAACGGATACTTCTTGTAGCTTTTCAACCACAAGAAGTATTTTGAAGACTTTACTTTGAAGATACATATAGACCGACTTAAAATAAGACCCATATTAATAGAGAGATTAGCAGCGGAAGTCTTTTCTTGACGTTTGTGGCTTTATGTCGATCTATGGTTCTTGATAATTATTGTTGAGGTAACATGTTGATAACGGTTACGCTCCCCCTCAAGCAACAATTATTTATTCACTGGTGTTGGATTAAACAATCATTAGCCTTAATCTCACTTATTTATACCTCCTCTCACAAATCACCACTAACTAGTTTAATTAAGCCTAATTACACATTTAAGCACAAAACTAGTCCTAACAATCATTAGCCTTTTTTGTGCTTGATGCACTCCATCCCAGTCTTCCGTCTTCAGTTGCTTCTATTGGCCCATTGCTCTCCTTCTCACGTAAGAAGTAAGTTCAAGATCTCATTGCAAATCCTTGATCTGATCAAATGTTGATAGAGGATTGTGTAACCTTGTGAAAAGATGGGCAAGCTACAATGTTCATGTATTCTCAGATGTACTTCATGATGGTGAATTACGTTTGAACATTTCAATTCTTTGTCAAAGGCTGTAATTAACATCTCTAGATTTCGCTTTTCAATGATAACATCTGAGTGGCAGTAGAAGCAATTATAATTTCCGTTACAGAACTTCGAAGTTTCAAACACTCAAAGGGACATTTTTCGTTGAATTAGTTGGTGTAAGAAAGTTCCAAAAAAATGTCTCATTTAAGGTTAAAAGTTCTGGTAATGGAATGTCAATTTGGAAGGATTTATCTGGGATTTTGGCTATTGGAGATTTTGTTTTGGATTTTGTGATAGAGGTTTTGTGAGGACAGGATAATAATGTTTTGAGTTTTGTAAAGAATGATTTGAACGGTTAAGGTTTGAATGGTTGTAATTTTGTGTTTTAGAAAGAATTATTTGAACGGTTAAGTGTTAAATTGAAATGGTTGAGAAATGGTTGAGATTTTGAGAGAGATTTCTATAGACGAATCGGTTTCTTCTACTTCTTCTTCACTTGTTTTTCTGTTAAATACATTGATTCTCACTTGATTTTGCATTTGATCTGAGTACATGAGTTATGAATTTTCTTCTTTGATGGGTTGTTTGTGGTTCTTTTTGATGTTGTTCAGTTATAAATCCGATATTTGAACTATTTCTTGCTCTTTTTCTCCCCCTCATGAGGATCATGACCAGGGTCCTCATGATAAAGTTGAATAGTTACGATGTGGAAACGGAGAGAGGAAATTGTGTGTCGGTGTAAATCGAGAGCCAAGACAGGATAGTTTCAGAATCGAGAACCAGAAACATATAGTACTCATGAAAGAACCAGTTACAAATTGATTTTATCCAAGAATATTGGAGAAAAATACTTGAAAAATGAAGAATAGCAGTGTCAATAATCACGTAAAGTCATAAACAGATGCAATCTTTACTAAAGAACTTCAGTAAAGAGATCGTTTACGGATATGACGAACACGATGGTTAAAGTCATTGTTAATCAAATATTTGAAATTTAAAAGAGATCAATTTGTTGTGTTACATCAAAGATCAGTGAAGTATACCACTTACAAAGATGCAATCAAATATATGTACAATAGCACAACACTTCTAAATACGTATAACATGAACCGATGAACCCGATTAACATGTAACACGAACAAATATTTAGATATTTAACTTAAATTGCTTATAAATTGAAACTGAAGTGTATAACTAATTATACTATGTGGTTTAGTAACATATCAATCTATAGATTCTATTCACATGAATTAATAAATTTGCATGATTATGATGAAAGTATGATTAAAAGGCGATCGAAATCACAAAGTGGTTTCTGGCAAAGAGGCTGGGTGAGTGCTCGACTCTTACTCACAGTCTTGACTACTTTCAGGACGCATGAAATACACCACTAAAAGTAGTTTTGCAGCTTTATTCACTGCATATGTTACACATTACTTATTAGTAATATTATACTATCATTTTAATTAATTAATATCTTTTACAAAACATATTCTAAATTACTACTATATTTTATTATAATTATAATTATGTACTTGTTTAGATTCTTCATTCCGTTTGTTCCAATTCCAATTAGACTTGTCGGTGCTTTTTGTATACAAGTAACCGATATTTGCATCGATCCATATAATTAAACCTAACAAAAGGCCGGATCGAACATGTTGTAGATATTGAGTTTTTTTTTTTGAAGGGCAAATATTGAGTTAATTTTGTTGAAATATGTTTACGACTATTTATTTACATTTTATTCATACGAAAATAACTGAGCATACTATACGATTGGAAATCTAAAAGGAATAAATAAGTAAACTAATATAATACCCCCTCCGTCCCACAAAAAACTTCTCATTTCACTCTAAATTTTTGTCCCACAAAAAACTTCTCATTTCTCATATTTGATGAGCTCCACATAATAAAAAAATATTATTACTAAAGACCCCACCACTATAATATCCACTAACTATCTTTTTCTCTCCAATTAAATCTTATATTTTAATCAAAAGTATTATCAATGGCCCCACCACTAACTATCACCTAAAAACTTGTGCAAAAGCTAAATGGGAAGTTTTTTGTGGGACGGAGGGAGTATAAAAAATAAAACTAAAATGGCTCAAAGCTATTGGATTGGGATCTTATCTTCTTGAAACCCTACCTTTTAACTGTCAACTTGAGTTTTTGTTTCAAACTAAACAATTTGTTGTACTCGTCTTTCCTAGTGCGTGCGTCTATGTGTATGTATGTGTCGACATGTGCCCCTCTCTCTCTCTACATATATATATATATAACTATTATATACATATATATATGATACTCCCCGTCCTAAAATTATTGTCTATATTTGAATATCACACAGTTTAAGAAAAAATGCATTTATTACACTGTACAACCAATAGAATTTTATTTTTACCACCTAAGTGTTTTTTGATTGGTTGAATTTTCAAGTGGACGGTCATTTTGGACATTAAAAAAAGAAAATATGGATAATAAAAATGAGATGGAGAGAATATGCTAAGAAAGAAAGTGTGTACACATAATCTTGTCAAAGTTTGCAACCAACAGACATATATATATATATCCATCTATCGTTTGCTAGAATTATATCGATTCTAAGCAACCATGGATGATTTGCCATTCCCATGGTACAACCTCCACGATCATGATCATGATCAAGAACAAACCTATAATTTTGATTCCGAAAGTATGTTCCTGAATCCAATCCACCAATTATCACCTGCCAATTGGGCAGATCAAGCCATTGAAGCTGCTAATAATGGCTTCCAAAAGAATAAGAATAATGTAAATATTTCTACCACCACCATCACTGCTGCCGCCGCTACCACCACCGCCAGCTCAAACAGTAGCACCGAGGCCTCAGATGGGATTCGTGCAGTCACGGATTGTAAGAGTTTAAGGCGTAATAACGTTAGCGGTGTTTCCTCAGGTGATCATTCTGTCACGGATGATCCAGGCTACGTTGTTTCTCAATCACTACAACAAATAAATCAGTTGTACGTATTTTATTGGATATATTTCGCACACGTAAATTACATTAATTGCATTTGTTTAGCTTGTTATATAAGAGCATATCCTATGATAATTAACCTTTAAAACGATCTATATATATAGTTTCCATGTAATACCACATGATCAATAATACATGAACTTTTCGTTTTTTAATCTAATTATCTTCACTATACATAAATTTTCCAACTTTAAAATTAATCATATGCATTTAATTTATTGAAATCAAAGGAAGTTAATATTTATGAAATTGTTTATAATCTATAATCTTTTCATGCCATATAAAATAAAAATTAATTACGCTCCACAAAATTTTACTCCCTCCGTCCAACAAAAAACTTCTCATTTGGTTTTGTACAAGTTTTTAGGTGATAGTTATTGGTGGGGTCACTGATAATATTTTTGATTAAAATATAAGGTTGGATTGGAGAGAGAAAGATAGTTAGTGGATATTAGTGGTGGGGTATTTAGTAATAATAGTTTTTTATTTTATTTTGTGGAGCCCATCAAATATGGAAAATGAGAAGATTTTTGTAGGATAAAAATTTAGAGTGAAATAAGAAATTTTTTGTGGATCAGAGGGAGTACATTTCTACGTACTTAAAATTGCAAAAGAACATTTTACATAGGATTGTTATATTTTTTCACTTTTATAAATAAAACAATATTTACACGTTTATGACTCAAATGTTTACGTATTTTTTGTATTCGTAGAGAAAATTAATAAACTTTTACAATTTATAAATTTGTTGTAGTGAATGCTCATCAGGAAAAAGGGCGATAAGCGGGGCCGGGGTTTCAGACAACCCACCAAACCCGAAAAGATCCAGATCCAATATGGGTCGACCCACCAAAAACGATTTTGAGTGTGTGAGAATATGAGTAAGTCAGAATTGAATCTGAACATTTTGGAGAAATTGAAAAATGAATTCTCCATTGATCGTTTAAGTATGAAAATCGTTTGAAAAATAGTAAGAACAATCAATCCAAGATGGTGTTAAAAACAGATGCAATCAGTACTGATTGAAATCAGTAAAGAGATCGACGAATTTAACAGCAAATTGTGTTGAATGTTGCAAACAAGTCATTTAAAAAATGAAAAATTTAAGTGCAAAATCAGAGTTTTGAAAAATTGAGACACAACGCAAGAGACGAAAATTTGTCATAAACAGATGCAATCTTTACTAATCGAAATTAGTAAAGAGATCGTTTACGAATATGACAAAAATTTGTATCCTGCGTTGTGAACACATCATTGTGAGCACAAAGTGAGATAAAAATTTTGGAATGTTGAGCATCACTGATTAATAAAGAATTTATGAGAATGTGATGTCAACAATTCAATATGAGTAAAAAGATATTTGTTATTGAGTATCAATTTTGAAAAATGAAATTTGTATGTAAAAGGAGAAAAAATTGATTTACAATTGAAAAGAATTTAACAATGAAGGAACACAAAGGTAGCAATGAGAAATAAGAGAATTTGCAATAAACAGATGCAATCAGTACCAACCTAGACTTGTAAAGAGATCGTTTACGAATATTGCAAAAGCTAATACTCAACATTGATAACCTTATGTGATTGTAAATATGTAAGAGGTTGAAAAACTGTTTGAGGAGAAAAGAAAAAAAAAATTATTATCAAGATAGAATAAGAAAATTTGTAATAAACAAATGCAATCAGTACCAATTGAGATTGGTAATGAGAACGTTTACGGATATTTTAAAAATTTATACTTCATATTGAAAGGAGCATCGAAACAGAATGTAGCGATTATAAAAGGATGCTCCCCCTCGACAGTTGTTTTTCAAAAACCATAAAGCAGTTATGCTCCCCCTTGACATAAGAATGTCTATTTTCTCCCCCTTGACAAGTGAATATAGAAATTCTCCCCCTCAACCAATGATATCGATGAAAAACGGGTTTCAAGCAGATGTACTTGAAAGCCATTTATTTGAAGCGCGGGTCATACACTGAAGTGTGTAAGAGCCATGATTTTGTAGCTCGAGTTATACACTGAGATGTGTATAAGTCATCATCCGAACTCCAAAGACCTTGCTGGTTATTCTACATAAAACAATTAAAAAATGTTTGGTACCCAATTATCTATGGGTCCTGTACGATTAGTGACAGATGTTTTATGTAGAATTGTTTTATGATCAATTTAGAGCTTTGGAGAACTGCAAGGAGGCAGTTCAGAGGTTGTGGATTTGACGACCCATTTTAAAGATTTTTCAGAGGATTGGATAATCCAATGAGATTTTTCATTTTTGATCCATGTGTATTTCACAAACGTTGAAGATTTGGTCGTTGTTTTGTTGTCGCTGTTTGAGGAACCTGAAGACTTTGGCTTAGGTGCGGCAGATCCTCGAGAAACTTTGCGACGAGAAGACGAGTGTTAATCAGAGATTGGTGGGGTTTTGGAAGAACAATGCGGCTGTTTGGAGGCACCTTTTTTATTAGGTTTGTGTGGACGAGAGACAGATTTCTTGCATGGTTGTGGAAAACATGTTTTGCATGATTTTATAATTTTACCAGATTGATGGAAAACATTGATTTTTAAACCACATGGAGCATTTAGCTTAACAAAAAATCGATCATAAGTTTGAGAAATTTGTTTCTTTGTAAGTTTATCATACAGTCTCTTTTTACCAAATTCATCATGTTTAAAGAACACAGTATCATAATCAGGTGAGTAATTTACAGGACGATAAACAGAAGCATCATACACAGTTCCAAAAGCAAATGCAGGAGATTTAAAATTTTTGGAGTTGTTACTGTTAATTTTAACAGTGGACGAAGAAACTGAAGACGTATATGGTCTAGACTTCATAAGCTCGCGAGGCTTCTTAGATGGCATATCTCCTTTGACTCCATTGGGCTTGGGCTCCTTGCTCTGAGGCTCTAATTTTCTAAATGAGACGTTTAAAGCTGGTGAATTAGAGGTTCTTCTCAAAGTAATTGGTACTGGATTAACAGGTGCATGACCGATTAATGGAGCTTTAGAATTTTGTAAAACTTTTTGATTAGTTGCATATTTTAATTCTGAAATTGTGTCTTCTAATTTATGTATTTTTGTTTGAAGATTTAATATTTCCTTATCAAAAGCTTTATGAGTGTCATCAATCTCAGTTTCAAGTTGAACAATTTTCTTTTCTAAAATCAACGGTGGAACATACAACTTGGGTTCGATGGTTTGTTTTAACACTTCATCCTCAGATAATGAAAATTCATCTGGAGTGACAATTGGAAAGTATTCATGATTTTCAAAATTTTCTTTCTTCTTTTCATATGTTTTGTTCAAAGCAGAGTAGTTGAAACTGATTTGAGCATATTCTTGCTTTTCTCTGTTGAATTTCTCAATTTCTGCTTCTTCATCCGGTATATGTAGAAAGCTTTGCCATATTCTCATGACCATGTAGTCATAATTGTACAATGTTGGGAGAACATCAGCTGCTTTCTCCAGATAACGAGGATTATCCGCTCCAAGTCCTGATTTTGATTTGTAGTATTTGAACTCTTTTGGTTCATTGAACTTGATTGTTTGTTCCGTATGACCTGATTTGATAATTGTTAGCTCCAACTTTTTGAAGTGTTCTTCAGCATTTTCTTTTCTGACAGTGAGACTGTGTATGGTTGCTGATTGTTCATCGATTTCCTTCTTAAAATTGTTTGTTATATTTTTGATTTGATCATTTAAATTTTCAATTTCGATGTCAGCCGTCTTCAACTGATCTTGGTAGTCTTTCATCTTGACTTCTGCGGCTTTTATCCAAGTTCGCCCCGTATGTAATTGAATAGCTACGTCATTGAGTAGCTTCTTGGAGTCGTCATTCTCACTTGGCATCGTTTTCATGCTCTTAATATTTGAAATTTCAGCATCTTTGTCATTGATCATTTTATGGAATTGGTTGACCTCACTGGTGTGAGCAACATAAAAGGTTGACAACTGATTTTGTAGCTCTTCAGTTTGTTTTTGAAAATAGTTATTTTGAGTTACGTGGGGGAGAATTGATTCAAGTTGATTACGAAATGTGTCATTTTCTACTTTTAGGTGCTTGATTTGTGCATTTGAAGTATTATTTGTGTCTACTTGTTGCTGTAGACTTTCTTTTAATTCAGATATTTTAAATTGAAACACTGATTGTGACGTAGACAACTGATTTTGCAATTCCTTGTTTAATTGTTCAATGGTATGCATTTGTGTTAACTGATGAGAACATTGACTTAGATCTTTTAAAATTTGTGTCTTTTCAGTTTTTAAATCTGTTATTTGTTTTGTCAACTGGCTTTCTCGTCAATTTCAATTAAAAGATTTTCATTAAACAAGGAATTTTCTGATAAATCAGTATCTAAGTCTAAAGAAGAAAAGTGTACCTCTTTCTCATCCTTTTCTGGAATGCCCAGATCAGTCCTCAGTCCAGTGGAAGTATCAGAATTTGATAAAAGTGGACTGATTACCTCAATTTCTTTGTTGGCTTCTTCATTGAATCGATCAGAAACCTCTGCATTCTCTTCATCCTTAGTATCTGAATCTTCCATCCATTGAAGATCTTCAACAAAGAACCCTTTTTCAGTCTCAATTCGTTTAGCCATCAACATCTTTCGTTCATAATACGCTGAATCACGAACTATCGATTTCCTTGTAGCATCCAAAGGTGTGATGGTTGGCTTTTCAATGATGATTGGTTTTTCAGTTGAAATTGTAGTAGATAGAACATATTTGAAACGAGACATATACTTTATCGCATTTTCCAGGTCTTTATCCACATATTCATTTGTAGCTAGTGTATGTTTTTCCATTTTTGTGATTATTAGTGTTGATTGAATTCTCGGGTTGATAAGTATAAATTGTGATTATGATGAGGTGTAAATTTGAAGTTTGAAAACAGGTTCTTGGGTATGGATCCGAAGAGCACTTTTGGGAGAGAAAATTCAAAATTTCCAAAATGATCAACTGATTATCCCAGATGATATAATACACTTTAAAAGTGACCTAGATTTTCGAATTGGCTAAAAACGACAAACGGTTCAAAAACTGGGGCTAAACGAAGTTTGGAAATTGACCGAAAAATCACAAAAACGAAAATAAAGTGATTGAAACAGGTCTTTTTGGGCCGGGAAGTGTTATCACGTCTTAGCCTTCGTCTCGAGCTTCCATTTGGTTACTCGTGGGCTTGAAACGGACACCCGAGCTGAAAGTTATGATCGTTTTAGTACAGTCCCTTTTGTCACGCGATATTGGGCCGAAGTCCTTGGGCCGAACTCTGTCTTCGGGTCGAACTCTTGGGCCGAACTCTGTCTTCGGGCCGAACTCTTGGGCCGAACTCTTGGGCCGAACTCTTCGGGTCTTCGGGCCGAACTCTTCGGGTCTTCGGGCCGAACACTGTTCTTCGTGTTCTTCAGCAGTGACGAACCGAAATATTCAAAATGCACACTAATTTGATCATATCTTCCTCAATACTCAACCAAATCGAATGATTCAAATTGAAATTTGTTCCAAATCAAATTTCGCACAGATTAGATCAATAATACACCTCAAAACTTAACAAATCAGACCTTAAATTTTGATTTTACACCAAGAACAAAGTGTTTTCATGGTGTTTTACTAAAATCACAAAATCAGAATCAAAACTTAATGAAATTCGATGAAATTTGATTCTAAACTTAATGAAATTAGTAGAGGAAGCTGAGAGAGCTAATGCAATTGAAATCAAGCTAATTCCTGGTGATTTGAAGAAAATTTGAAGATCAAGTGTGTGTTTTAGTGTGTGTAGTTGAGAGAGAAGAAGATGGAGCGAAGGAGCTTTCAAAGTGTGTTTCAATTAAAATGAGAGGAAAGCTTACATCATTAGTCATCACAAGGGTATTTATACCCTAACCTCTAAACTAGTTTAATTAAGGCTAATTACATCATCTAAGCTCAAAACTAGTCCTAACAATCTCCCCCTTTTTGAGCCTTAGCACTTCATCCCAGTCTTCCTTCTTCAATTTCTTCTTTTGGTCCGTAATGAAAATCGTTTACTCTCAGATGTGCTTCAAAATGTTGAATTACTTTTCTTCAATTTAATTCTTCGTCAAAAACTGTAATCAACATATCTATGTTTTGCTCTTCAATGTTTACATCTGATTAGCTTGAGAAGAAATTGAGATTTCAAACACTCAACGGAAATAATTTTGTATCGTTGAATCTGTTGGTGTAAGAATGTCTTAAAACTGATTTACTAAAGATTTGAAAGTTCTGGAAATGGAAAATCAGTTTGGTTAGGATTTGCCTGGGATTTTCAGAGATTGGAGATTTTGTGATAGAGGTTTTTGTGAGGATCGGATAATGATGTTTTGGATTTTAAAAAGAATGATGTGAAAGTTTAAGTTTTTAGATGTGTGTGTTTGTTTTGGTAAGAATGATTTGTACGATTTAAGTTTTGAATTTTTTGGTTGTTTCGAATTTTGGAAAGAATGATTTGTACGGTTTAAGTTTTGAATTTTTTGGTTGTTTCGAATTTTGGAAAGAATGATTTGTACGGTTTAGTTTTTAATTGAATTGGTTGAGATTTTGAGAGAAATTTCTGTAGATGAATCGGTTTTCTTCTTCTTCACTTGTTTAATTCATCTTGACCGTTGATGACATGAAAGTACGATCTAGTAATTTTCATTTCATTATCAGACCGTTGATGTTAATGTTCGAGTACGGTCATCAAATCCTTGCACCATATTCAATCAGGGTAACCCGGGATCACATAGATTTCCCGTTAACACGACAGTTACAGAAACTGTGTGACCTACGTTTAGTGTTGGCTTTGATGTTAGCACTGGTAGGATTTCCATTCAATCATCGTGGAATACCAATATTTTTGGTATCACTATGAATGTTCCGGCAATATCACAAAGATATGCTTGGTGGTTTGCCTGTGTCCTAATGGTGTTTGATATATCGGTTCTAGACTCAATTGTGGAAAAACGAAGGCGAGGACTGGAGGTGGGTCCTCTTTTTCAATATCAACAATCTCCAAATGAGATGTCGATAGTGTATGTGTTAATCTCCGTGATTTTGAAACAAGTATTTTTCGTACTTGAGTGGCTAGTGGGGTTGTGCATTGCATCACTGGGTCCATGATGACTTTTTAAATATCAGAGAGCAACATATGCAATCTGATGAAAATGTGGCTACCCAGCTTTTTAATCGATTAGGTGAGGGTTTTCCGTTTTCTTTAACCCTATCACACGCTCTTCACACTAGCACACTTTTTCACTTTTCGACTACTCCCTCGTTTCATTTCATTAGCTGACTTGCACCCCATTCTTCATTCCCCCTCTCAATTTTTCTGCTCACCCCAATCAAGATCTCATGATACTTGATTCAGCTCACCTAGACCTAAGGACTCTCACAGTATGGCCTATATTGTAGGTGGCTCCTGGGGAGGATCACGTTGGTTTTAGCAGATCATAGGAGTTATTTGAGAGTGAACTATAACGCTCATGTGCAATTTAGTCAGCATTTGAAATCGATCAATTTTAATAGTCAGAACAGAGATTGATGAAGCTAAGATCTTAAACAGATGCAATCTTTACTAAATAAGTTCAGTAAAGAGATTGTTTACGAATAATATCTAAGCCTAACCAAATACAGTTCTAACAAAAGATTTTGATGTGAAGATCGAATTTTGAATGAAGAATTTGTCATTTAAAATATTTGAGAGAGTAAGTAACGAGAACTAAAATAAGTTGTAATAAACAGATACAATCTTTACTAAATAAATTCAGTAAAGAGATCGATTACGGATAGAACAACAACTTATAACTATCGTTACATGTAAAACGTTTTTGATTTTGAATGAAGAAGTTAAGATTGAAAGCAACAGGAATTAAAAGGAGTTGTAATGGACAGATGCAATCTTTACTAAATAAATTCAGTAAAGAGATCGTTTACGAACATTATAACAACTTATAATGACATTTGCAATCAAAAACGATTTTGGATTAACACACTTACCTTTTAGGTTCTGTTTTGATTTATGAGATTTTTGAGCAACGAGGATCATAAGACTTTGTAATAAACAGATGCAATCTTTACTAGAGTTTTAGTAAAGAGATCGTTTACGGATATTACACCGACTTGTGATTAACGTTGCTAACAAAAAAAGGTTTGATTGTTTTGTATTTTGAAATTTTCTCCCCCTAGAAATAATAATTCTCCCCCTAGAATTAATATTTCTCCCCCTCGACAAAACAAAGGTATCTAAAATTTTATTCGGTTAGAAATGTACCTTAAACATCATTGAAGGGGTTTTTGCAGTTACGTATGATTGAGCTTAATGCTTTCTGGTTATGAGCGGGTTTTGAATCTGATTTGATTAGAAGCCATTGACCGTTGAGGATCGGGTTTCAAGCTGAAGTACTTGAAAGCCATTCGTTGGAGAGCGGGTCATACACTGTAGTATGTATAAGCCAATTGAGAGAGCTAATGCAATTGAAATAAAGCTAATTCATGGTGATTTGAAGAAAATTTGAAGATCAAGTGTGTGTTTTAGTGTGTGTAGTTGAGAGAGAAGAAGATGGAGGGAAGGAGCTTTCAAAGTGTGTTTCTATTAAAATGAGAGGAAAGCTTACATCATTAGTCATCACAAGGGTATTTATACCCTAACCTCTAAACTAGTTTAATTAAGGCTAATTACATCATTTAAGCTTAAAACTAGTCCTAACAGAAGCTAAAGATCAACTAAAAACACCGAAAAATACCTTAGATTTCGAGTTTGATTTCACTGCATCTTCATAAACCCTTTTTCTTCATTTTTCTCTTTAATCTTCAAATTTTTCACAGAATTCAATGCTTGGATCTATTCCAATGATGGATTATGCTCTGATGCCAATTGAAATGCATAATAACACTAACTCAATCCATAACTTGATGTTTGATGATGATTTTAGAAGGAAAAGTGATGAAGATGATAAGGGTTTTAGAGAGAGAAAGTAGAGAGAGGTGAGAGCAACAATTGCAAGAGAGTGATTTTGATTAATGGCAAAAGTTGAGAATTAAGGTTTACATCTAGGCTTATATACCTTTACCTTAATTCTCTTGATTAAACCTAATTAGCTTAAGTCTAATACTAACACATTATGCAATGTTACATAACTAGTCCCTAGACTATTGATTACAACTAAATATGACCCAACAATCTCCCCCTTTGTAACAATAGTCTGGGAAGCGTATCTTCGAAGTCTTCATCTTTAGCAAAAGCTGCACCTGGTAGATATTTCGTTGAATAGTGATGTATCAGGATCAGCTTGAGCTTTGTTAACATGTGAAAACGGATACTTCTTGTAGCTTTTCAACCACAAGAAGTATTTTGAAGACTTTACTTTGAAGATACATATAGACCGACTTAAAATAAGACCCATATTAATAGAGAGATTAGCAGCGGAAGTCTTTTCTTGACGTTTGTGGCTTTATGTCGATCTATGGTTCTTGATAATTATTGTTGAGGTAACATGTTGATAACGGTTACGCTCCCCCTCAAGCAACAATTATTTATTCACTGGTGTTGGATTAAACAATCATTAGCCTTAATCTCACTTATTTATACCTCCTCTCACAAATCACCACTAACTAGTTTAATTAAGCCTAATTACACATTTAAGCACAAAACTAGTCCTAACAATCATTAGCCTTTTTTGTGCTTGATGCACTCCATCCCAGTCTTCCGTCTTCAGTTGCTTCTATTGGCCCATTGCTCTCCTTCTCACGTAAGAAGTAAGTTCAAGATCTCATTGCAAATCCTTGATCTGATCAAATGTTGATAGAGGATTGTGTAACCTTGTGAAAAGATGGGCAAGCTACAATGTTCATGTATTCTCAGATGTACTTCATGATGGTGAATTACGTTTGAACATTTCAATTCTTTGTCAAAGGCTGTAATTAACATCTCTAGATTTCGCTTTTCAATGATAACATCTGAGTGGCAGTAGAAGCAATTATAATTTCCGTTACAGAACTTCGAAGTTTCAAACACTCAAAGGGACATTTTTCGTTGAATTAGTTGGTGTAAGAAAGTTCCAAAAAAATGTCTCATTTAAGGTTAAAAGTTCTGGTAATGGAATGTCAATTTGGAAGGATTTATCTGGGATTTTGGCTATTGGAGATTTTGTTTTGGATTTTGTGATAGAGGTTTTGTGAGGACAGGATAATAATGTTTTGAGTTTTGTAAAGAATGATTTGAACGGTTAAGGTTTGAATGGTTGTAATTTTGTGTTTTAGAAAGAATTATTTGAACGGTTAAGTGTTAAATTGAAATGGTTGAGAAATGGTTGAGATTTTGAGAGAGATTTCTATAGACGAATCGGTTTCTTCTACTTCTTCTTCACTTGTTTTTCTGTTAAATACATTGATTCTCACTTGATTTTGCATTTGATCTGAGTACATGAGTTATGAATTTTCTTCTTTGATGGGTTGTTTGTGGTTCTTTTTGATGTTGTTCAGTTATAAATCCGATATTTGAACTATTTCTTGCTCTTTTTCTCCCCCTCATGAGGATCATGACCAGGGTCCTCATGATAAAGTTGAATAGTTACGATGTGGAAACGGAGAGAGGAAATTGTGTGTCGGTGTAAATCGAGAGCCAAGACAGGATAGTTTCAGAATCGAGAACCAGAAACATATAGTACTCATGAAAGAACCAGTTACAAATTGATTTTATCCAAGAATATTGGAGAAAAATACTTGAAAAATGAAGAATAGCAGTGTCAATAATCACGTAAAGTCATAAACAGATGCAATCTTTACTAAAGAACTTCAGTAAAGAGATCGTTTACGGATATGACGAACACGATGGTTAAAGTCATTGTTAATCAAATATTTGAAATTTAAAAGAGATCAATTTGTTGTGTTACATCAAAGATCAGTGAAGTATACCACTTACAAAGATGCAATCAAATATATGTACAATAGCACAACACTTCTAAATACGTATAACATGAACCGATGAACCCGATTAACATGTAACACGAACAAATATTTAGATATTTAACTTAAATTGCTTATAAATTGAAACTGAAGTGTATAACTAATTATACTATGTGGTTTAGTAACATATCAATCTATAGATTCTATTCACATGAATTAATAAATTTGCATGATTATGATGAAAGTATGATTAAAAGGCGATCGAAATCACAAAGTGGTTTCTGGCAAAGAGGCTGGGTGAGTGCTCGACTCTTACTCACAGTCTTGACTACTTTCAGGACGCATGAAATACACCACTAAAAGTAGTTTTGCAGCTTTATTCACTGCATATGTTACACATTACTTATTAGTAATATTATACTATCATTTTAATTAATTAATATCTTTTACAAAACATATTCTAAATTACTACTATATTTTATTATAATTATAATTATGTACTTGTTTAGATTCTTCATTCCGTTTGTTCCAATTCCAATTAGACTTGTCGGTGCTTTTTGTATACAAGTAACCGATATTTGCATCGATCCATATAATTAAACCTAACAAAAGGCCGGATCGAACATGTTGTAGATATTGAGTTTTTTTTTTTGAAGGGCAAATATTGAGTTAATTTTGTTGAAATATGTTTACGACTATTTATTTACATTTTATTCATACGAAAATAACTGAGCATACTATACGATTGGAAATCTAAAAGGAATAAATAAGTAAACTAATATAATACCCCCTCCGTCCCACAAAAAACTTCTCATTTCACTCTAAATTTTTGTCCCACAAAAAACTTCTCATTTCTCATATTTGATGAGCTCCACATAATAAAAAAATATTATTACTAAAGACCCCACCACTATAATATCCACTAACTATCTTTTTCTCTCCAATTAAATCTTATATTTTAATCAAAAGTATTATCAATGGCCCCACCACTAACTATCACCTAAAAACTTGTGCAAAAGCTAAATGGGAAGTTTTTCGTGGGACGGAGGGAGTATAAAAAATAAAACTAAAATGGCTCAAAGCTATTGGATTGGGATCTTATCTTCTTGAAACCCTACCTTTTAACTGTCAACTTGAGTTTTTGTTTCAAACTAAACAATTTGTTGTACTCGTCTTTCCTAGTGCGTGCGTCTATGTGTATGTATGTGTCGACATGTGCCCCTCTCTCTCTCTACATATATATATATATAACTATTATATACATATATATATGATACTCCCCGTCCTAAAATTATTGTCTATATTTGAATATCACACAGTTTAAGAAAAAATGCATTTATTACACTGTACAACCAATAGAATTTTATTTTTACCACCTAAGTGTTTTTTGATTGGTTGAATTTTCAAGTGGACGGTCATTTTGGACATTAAAAAAAGAAAATATGGATAATAAAAATGAGATGGAGAGAATATGCTAAGAAAGAAAGTGTGTACACATAATCTTGTCAAAGTTTGCAACCAACAGACATATATATATATATCCATCTATCGTTTGCTAGAATTATATCGATTCTAAGCAACCATGGATGATTTGCCATTCCCATGGTACAACCTCCACGATCATGATCATGATCAAGAACAAACCTATAATTTTGATTCCGAAAGTATGTTCCTGAATCCAATCCACCAATTATCACCTGCCAATTGGGCAGATCAAGCCATTGAAGCTGCTAATAATGGCTTCCAAAAGAATAAGAATAATGTAAATATTTCTACCACCACCATCACTGCTGCCGCCGCTACCACCACCGCCAGCTCAAACAGTAGCACCGAGGCCTCAGATGGGATTCGTGCAGTCACGGATTGTAAGAGTTTAAGGCGTAATAACGTTAGCGGTGTTTCCTCAGGTGATCATTCTGTCACGGATGATCCAGGCTACGTTGTTTCTCAATCACTACAACAAATAAATCAGTTGTACGTATTTTATTGGATATATTTCGCACACGTAAATTACATTAATTGCATTTGTTTAGCTTGTTATATAAGAGCATATCCTATGATAATTAACCTTTAAAACGATCTATATATATAGTTTCCATGTAATACCACATGATCAATAATACATGAACTTTTCGTTTTTTAATCTAATTATCTTCACTATACATAAATTTTCCAACTTTAAAATTAATCATATGCATTTAATTTATTGAAATCAAAGGAAGTTAATATTTATGAAATTGTTTATAATCTATAATCTTTTCATGCCATATAAAATAAAAATTAATTACGCTCCACAAAATTTTACTCCCTCCGTCCAACAAAAAACTTCTCATTTGGTTTTGTACAAGTTTTTAGGTGATAGTTATTGGTGGGGTCACTGATAATATTTTTGATTAAAATATAAGGTTGGATTGGAGAGAGAAAGATAGTTAGTGGATATTAGTGGTGGGGTATTTAGTAATAATAGTTTTTTATTTTATTTTGTGGAGCCCATCAAATATGGAAAATGAGAAGATTTTTGTAGGATAAAAATTTAGAGTGAAATAAGAAATTTTTTGTGGATCAGAGGGAGTACATTTCTACGTACTTAAAATTGCAAAAGAACATTTTACATAGGATTGTTATATTTTTTCACTTTTATAAATAAAACAATATTTACACGTTTATGACTCAAATGTTTACGTATTTTTTGTATTCGTAGAGAAAATTAATAAACTTTTACAATTTATAAATTTGTTGTAGTGAATGCTCATCAGGAAAAAGGGCGATAAGCGGGGCCGGGGTTTCAGACAACCCACCAAACCCGAAAAGATCCAGATCCAATATGGGTCGACCCACCAAAAACGATTTTGAGTGTGTGAGAATATGAGTAAGTCAGAATTGAATCTGAACATTTTGGAGAAATTGAAAAATGAATTCTCCATTGATCGTTTAAGTATGAAAATCGTTTGAAAAATAGTAAGAACAATCAATCCAAGATGGTGTTAAAAACAGATGCAATCAGTACTGATTGAAATCAGTAAAGAGATCGACGAATTTAACAGCAAATTGTGTTGAATGTTGCAAACAAGTCATTTAAAAAATGAAAAATTTAAGTGCAAAATCAGAGTTTTGAAAAATTGAGACACAACGCAAGAGACGAAAATTTGTCATAAACAGATGCAATCTTTACTAATCGAAATTAGTAAAGAGATCGTTTACGAATATGACAAAAATTTGTATCCTACGTTGTGAACACATCATTGTGAGCACAAAGTGAGATAAAAATTTTGGAATGTTGAGCATCACTGATTAATAAAGAATTTATGAGAATGTGATGTCAACAATTCAATATGAGTAAAAAGATATTTGTTATTGAGTATCAATTTTGAAAAATGAAATTTGTATGTAAAAGGAGAAAAAATTGATTTACAATTGAAAAGAATTTAACAATGAAGGAACACAAAGGTAGCAATGAGAAATAAGAGAATTTGCAATAAACAGATGCAATCAGTACCAACCTAGACTTGTAAAGAGATCGTTTACGAATATTGCAAAAGCTAATACTCAACATTGATAACCTTATGTGATTGTAAATATGTAAGAGGTTGAAAAACTATTTGAGGAGAAAAGAAAAAAAAAATTATTATCAAGATAGAATAAGAAAATTTGTAATAAACAAATGCAATCAGTACCAATTGAGATTGGTAATGAGAACGTTTACGGATATTTTAAAAATTTATACTTCATATTGAAAGGAGCATCGAAACAGAATGTAGCGATTATAAAAGGATGCTCCCCCTCGACAGTTGTTTTTCAAAAACCATAAAGCAGTTATGCTCCCCCTTGACATAAGAATGTCTATTTTCTCCCCCTTGACAAGTGAATATAGAAATTCTCCCCCTCAACCAATGATATCGATGAAAAACGGGTTTCAAGCAGATGTACTTGAAAGCCATTTATTTGAAGCGCGGGTCATACACTGAAGTGTGTAAGAGCCATGATTTTGTAGCTCGAGTTATACACTGAGATGTGTATAAGTCATCATCCGAACTCCAAAGACCTTGCTGGTTATTCTACATAAAACAATTAAAAAATGTTTGGTACCCAATTATCTATGGGTCCTGTACGATTAGTGACAGATGTTTTATGTAGAATTGTTTTATGATCAATTTAGAGCTTTGGAGAACTGCAAGGAGGCAGTTCAGAGGTTGTGGATTTGACGACCCATTTTAAAGATTTTTCAGAGGATTGGATAATCCAATGAGATTTTTCATTTTTGATCCATGTGTATTTCACAAACGTTGAAGATTTGGTCGTTGTTTTGTTGTCGCTGTTTGAGGAACCTGAAGACTTTGGCTTAGGTGCGGCAGATCCTTGAGAAACTTTGCGACGAGAAGACGAGTGTTAATCAGAGATTGGTGGGGTTTTGGAAGAACAATGCGGCTGTTTGGAGGCACCTTTTTTATTAGGTTTGTGTGGACGAGAGACAGATTTCTTGCATGGTTGTGGAAAACATGTTTTGCATGATTTTATAATTTTACCAGATTGATGGAAAACATTGATTTTTAAACCACATGGAGCATTTAGCTTAACAAAAAATCGATCATAAGTTTGAGAAATTTGTTTCTTTGTAAGTTTATCATACAGTCTCTTTTTACCAAATTCATCATGTTTAAAGAACACAGTATCATAATCAGGTGAGTAATTTACAGGACGATAAACAGAAGCATCATACACAGTTCCAAAAGCAAATGCAGGATATTTAAAATTTTTGGAGTTGTTACTGTTAATTTTAACAGTGGACGAAGAAACTGAAGACGTATATGGTCTAGACTTCATAAGCTCGCGAGGCTTCTTAGATGGCATATCTCCTTTGACTCCATTGGGCTTGGGCTCCTTGCTCTGAGGCTCTAATTTTCTAAATGAGACGTTTAAAGCTGGTGAATTAGAGGTTCTTCTCAAAGTAATTGGTACTGGATTAACAGGTGCATGACCGATTAATGGAGCTTTAGAATTTTGTAAAACTTTTTGATTAGTTGCATATTTTAATTCTGAAATTGTGTCTTCTAATTTATGTATTTTTGTTTGAAGATTTAATATTTCCTTATCAAAAGCTTTATGAGTGTCATCAATCTCAGTTTCAAGTTGAACAATTTTCTTTTCTAAAATCAACGGTGGAACATACAACTTGGGTTCGATGGTTTGTTTTAACACTTCATCCTCAGATAATGAAAATTCATCTGGAGTGACAATTGGAAAGTATTCATGATTTTCAAAATTTTCTTTCTTCTTTTCATATGTTTTGTTCAAAGCAGAGTAGTTGAAACTGATTTGAGCATATTCTTGCTTTTCTCTGTTGAATTTCTCAATTTCTGCTTCTTCATCCGGTATATGTAGAAAGCTTTGCCATATTCTCATGACCATGTAGTCATAATTGTACAATGTTGGGAGAACATCAGCTGCTTTCTCCAGATAACGAGGATTATCCGCTCCAAGTCCTGATTTTGATTTGTAGTATTTGAACTCTTTTGGTTCATTGAACTTGATTGTTTGTTCCGTATGACCTGATTTGATAATTGTTAGCTCCAACTTTTTGAAGTGTTCTTCAGCATTTTCTTTTCTGACAGTGAGACTGTGTATGGTTGCTGATTGTTCATCGATTTCCTTCTTAAAATTGTTTGTTATATTTTTGATTTGATCATTTAAATTTTCAATTTCGATGTCAGCCGTCTTCAACTGATCTTGGTAGTCTTTCATCTTGACTTCTGCGGCTTTTATCCAAGTTCGCCCCGTATGTAATTGAATAGCTACGTCATTGAGTAGCTTCTTGGAGTCGTCATTCTCACTTGGCATCGTTTTCATGCTCTTAATATTTGAAATTTCAGCATCTTTGTCATTGATCATTTTATGGAATTGGTTGACCTCACTGGTGTGAGCAACATAAAAGGTTGACAACTGATTTTGTAGCTCTTCAGTTTGTTTTTGAAAATAGTTATTTTGAGTTACGTGGGGGAGAATTGATTCAAGTTGATTACGAAATGTGTCATTTTCTACTTTTAGGTGCTTGATTTGTGCATTTGAAGTATTATTTGTGTCTACTTGTTGCTGTAGACTTTCTTTTAATTCAGATATTTTAAATTGAAACACTGATTGTGACGTAGACAACTGATTTTGCAATTCCTTGTTTAATTGTTCAATGGTATGCATTTGTGTTAACTGATGAGAACATTGACTTAGATCTTTTAAAATTTGTGTCTTTTCAGTTTTTAAATCTGTTATTTGTTTTGTCAACTGGCTTTCTCGTCAATTTCAATTAAAAGATTTTCATTAAACAAGGAATTTTCTGATAAATCAGTATCTAAGTCTAAAGAAGAAAAGTGTACCTCTTTCTCATCCTTTTCTGGAATGCCCAGATCAGTCCTCAGTCCAGTGGAAGTATCAGAATTTGATAAAAGTGGACTGATTACCTCAATTTCTTTGTTGGCTTCTTCATTGAATCGATCAGAAACCTCTGCATTCTCTTCATCCTTAGTATCTGAATCTTCCATCCATTGAAGATCTTCAACAAAGAACCCTTTTTCAGTCTCAATTCGTTTAGCCATCAACATCTTTCGTTCATAATACGCTGAATCACGAACTATCGATTTCCTTGTAGCATCCAAAGGTGTGATGGTTGGCTTTTCAATGATGATTGGTTTTTCAGTTGAAATTGTAGTAGATAGAACATATTTGAAACGAGACATATACTTTATCGCATTTTCCAGGTCTTTATCCACATATTCATTTGTAGCTAGTGTATGTTTTTCCATTTTTGTGATTATTAGTGTTGATTGAATTCTCGGGTTGATAAGTATAAATTGTGATTATGATGAGGTGTAAATTTGAAGTTTGAAAACAGGTTCTTGGGTATGGATCCGAAGAGCACTTTTGGGAGAGAAAATTCAAAATTTCCAAAATGATCAACTGATTATCCCAGATGATATAATACACTTTAAAAGTGACCTAGATTTTCGAATTGGCTAAAAACGACAAACGGTTCAAAAACTGGGGCTAAACGAAGTTTGGAAATTGACCGAAAAATCACAAAAACGAAAATAAAGTGATTGAAACAGGTCTTTTTGGGCCGGGAAGTGTTATCACGTCTTAGCCTTCGTCTCGAGCTTCCATTTGGTTACTCGTGGGCTTGAAACGGACACCCGAGCTGAAAGTTATGATCGTTTTAGTACAGTCCCTTTTGTCACGCGATATTGGGCCGAAGTCCTTGGGCCGAACTCTGTCTTCGGGTCGAACTCTTGGGCCGAACTCTGTCTTCGGGCCGAACTCTTGGGCCGAACTCTTGGGCCGAACTCTTCGGGTCTTCGGGCCGAACTCTTCGGGTCTTCGGGCCGAACACTGTTCTTCGTGTTCTTCAGCAGTGACGAACCGAAATATTCAAAATGCACACTAATTTGATCATATCTTCCTCAATACTCAACCAAATCGAATGATTCAAATTGAAATTTGTTCCAAATCAAATTTCGCACAGATTAGATCAATAATACACCTCAAAACTTAACAAATCAGACCTTAAATTTTGATTTTACACCAAGAACAAAGTGTTTTCATGGTGTTTTACTAAAATCACAAAATCAGAATCAAAACTTAATGAAATTCGATGAAATTTGATTCTAAACTTAATGAAATTAGTAGAGGAAGCTGAGAGAGCTAATGCAATTGAAATCAAGCTAATTCCTGGTGATTTGAAGAAAATTTGAAGATCAAGTGTGTGTTTTAGTGTGTGTAGTTGAGAGAGAAGAAGATGGAGCGAAGGAGCTTTCAAAGTGTGTTTCAATTAAAATGAGAGGAAAGCTTACATCATTAGTCATCACAAGGGTATTTATACCCTAACCTCTAAACTAGTTTAATTAAGGCTAATTACATCATCTAAGCTCAAAACTAGTCCTAACAATCTCCCCCTTTTTGAGCCTTAGCACTTCATCCCAGTCTTCCTTCTTCAATTTCTTCTTTTGGTCCGTAATGAAAATCGTTTACTCTCAGATGTGCTTCAAAATGTTGAATTACTTTTCTTCAATTTAATTCTTCGTCAAAAACTGTAATCAACATATCTATGTTTTGCTCTTCAATGTTTACATCTGATTAGCTTGAGAAGAAATTGAGATTTCAAACACTCAACGGAAATAATTTTGTATCGTTGAATCTGTTGGTGTAAGAATGTCTTAAAACTGATTTACTAAAGATTTGAAAGTTCTGGAAATGGAAAATCAGTTTGGTTAGGATTTGCCTGGGATTTTCAGAGATTGGAGATTTTGTGATAGAGGTTTTTGTGAGGATCGGATAATGATGTTTTGGATTTTAAAAAGAATGATGTGAAAGTTTAAGTTTTTAGATGTGTGTGTTTGTTTTGGTAAGAATGATTTGTACGATTTAAGTTTTGAATTTTTTGGTTGTTTCGAATTTTGGAAAGAATGATTTGTACGGTTTAAGTTTTGAATTTTTTGGTTGTTTCGAATTTTGGAAAGAATGATTTGTACGGTTTAGTTTTTAATTGAATTGGTTGAGATTTTGAGAGAAATTTCTGTAGATGAATCGGTTTTCTTCTTCTTCACTTGTTTAATTCATCTTGACCGTTGATGACATGAAAGTACGATCTAGTAATTTTCATTTCATTATCAGACCGTTGATGTTAATGTTCGAGTACGGTCATCAAATCCTTGCACCATATTCAATCAGGGTAACCCGGGATCACATAGATTTCCCGTTAACACGACAGTTACAGAAACTGTGTGACCTACGTTTAGTGTTGGCTTTGATGTTAGCACTGGTAGGATTTCCATTCAATCATCGTGGAATACCAATATTTTTGGTATCACTATGAATGTTCCGGCAATATCACAAAGATATGCTTGGTGGTTTGCCTGTGTCCTAATGGTGTTTGATATATCGGTTCTAGACTCAATTGTGGAAAAACGAAGGCGAGGACTGGAGGTGGGTCCTCTTTTTCAATATCAACAATCTCCAAATGAGATGTCGATAGTGTATGTGTTAATCTCCGTGATTTTGAAACAAGTATTTTTCGTACTTGAGTGGCTAGTGGGGTTGTGCATTGCATCACTGGGTCCATGATGACTTTTTAAATATCAGAGAGCAACATATGCAATCTGATGAAAATGTGGCTACCCAGCTTTTTAATCGATTAGGTGAGGGTTTTCCGTTTTCTTTAACCCTATCACACGCTCTTCACACTAGCACACTTTTTCACTTTTCGACTACTCCCTCGTTTCATTTCATTAGCTGACTTGCACCCCATTCTTCATTCCCCCTCTCAATTTTTCTGCTCACCCCAATCAAGATCTCATGATACTTGATTCAGCTCACCTAGACCTAAGGACTCTCACAGTATGGCCTATATTGTAGGTGGCTCCTGGGGAGGATCACGTTGGTTTTAGCAGATCATAGGAGTTATTTGAGAGTGAACTATAACGCTCATGTGCAATTTAGTCAGCATTTGAAATCGATCAATTTTAATAGTCAGAACAGAGATTGATGAAGCTAAGATCTTAAACAGATGCAATCTTTACTAAATAAGTTCAGTAAAGAGATTGTTTACGAATAATATCTAAGCCTAACCAAATACAGTTCTAACAAAAGATTTTGATGTGAAGATCGAATTTTGAATGAAAAATTTGTCATTTAAAATATTTGAGAGAGTAAGTAACGAGAACTAAAATAAGTTGTAATAAACAGATACAATCTTTACTAAATAAATTCAGTAAAGAGATCGATTACGGATAGAACAACAACTTATAACTATCGTTACATGTAAAACGTTTTTGATTTTGAATGAAGAAGTTAAGATTGAAAGCAACAGGAATTAAAAGGAGTTGTAATGGACAGATGCAATCTTTACTAAATAAATTCAGTAAAGAGATCGTTTACGAACATTATAACAACTTATAATGACATTTGCAATCAAAAACGATTTTGGATTAACACACTTACCTTTTAGGTTCTGTTTTGATTTATGAGATTTTTGAGCAACGAGGATCATAAGACTTTGTAATAAACAGATGCAATCTTTACTAGAGTTTTAGTAAAGAGATCGTTTACGGATATTACACCGACTTGTGATTAACGTTGCTAACAAAAAAAGGTTTGATTGTTTTGTATTTTGAAATTTTCTCCCCCTAGAAATAATAATTCTCCCCCTAGAATTAATATTTCTCCCCCTCGACAAAACAAAGGTATCTAAAATTTTATTCGGTTAGAAATGTACCTTAAACATCATTGAAGGGGTTTTTGCAGTTACGTATGATTGAGCTTAATGCTTTCTGGTTATGAGCGGGTTCTGAATCTGATTTGATTGGAAGCCATTGACCGTTGAGGATCGGGTTTCAAGCTGAAGTACTTGAAAGCCATTCGTTGGAGAGCGGGTCATACACTGTAGTATGTATAAGCCAATTGAGAGAGCTAATGCAATTGAAATAAAGCTAATTCATGGTGATTTGAAGAAAATTTGAAGATCAAGTGTGTGTTTTAGTGTGTGTAGTTGAGAGAGAAGATGATGGAGGGAAGGAGCTTTCAAAGTGTGTTTCTATTAAAATGAGAGGAAAGCTTACATCATTAGTCATCACAAGGGTATTTATACCCTAACCTCTAAACTAGTTTAATTAAGGCTAATTACATCATTTAAGCTTAAAACTAGTCCTAACAGAAGCTAAAGATCAACTAAAAACACCGAAAAATACCTTAGATTTCGAGTTTGATTTCACTGCATCTTCATAAACCCTTTTTCTTCATTTTTCTCTTTAATCTTCAAATTTTTCACAGAATTCAATGCTTGGATCTATTCCAATGATGGATTATGCTCTGATGCCAATTGAAATGCATAATAACACTAACTCAATCCATAACTTGATGTTTGATGATGATTTTAGAAGGAAAAGTGATGAAGATGATAAGGGTTTTAGAGAGAGAAAGTAGAGAGAGGTGAGAGCAACAATTGCAAGAGAGTGATTTTGATTAATGGCAAAAGTTGAGAATTAAGGTTTACATCTAGGCTTATATACCTTTACCTTAATTCTCTTGATTAAACCTAATTAGCTTAAGTCTAATACTAACACATTATGCAATGTTACATAACTAGTCCCTAGACTATTGATTACAACTAAATATGACCCAACAATCTCCCCCTTTGTAACAATAGTCTGGGAAGCGTATCTTCGAAGTCTTCATCTTTAGCAAAAGCTGCACCTGGTAGATATTTCGTTGAATAGTGATGTATCAGGATCAGCTTGAGCTTTGTTAACATGTGAAAACGGATACTTCTTGTAGCTTTTCAACCACAAGAAGTATTTTGAAGACTTTACTTTGAAGATACATATAGACCGACTTAAAATAAGACCCATATTAATAGAGAGATTAGCAGCGGAAGTCTTTTCTTGACGTTTGTGGCTTTATGTCGATCTATGGTTCTTGATAATTATTGTTGAGGTAACATGTTGATAACGGTTACGCTCCCCCTCAAGCAACAATTATTTCTTCACTGGTGTTGGATTAAACAATCATTAGCCTTAATCTCACTTATTTATACCTCCTCTCACAAATCACCACTAACTAGTTTAATTAAGCCTAATTACACATTTAAGCACAAAACTAGTCCTAACAATCATTAGCCTTTTTTGTGCTTGATGCACTACATCCCAGTCTTCCGTCTTCAGTTGCTTCTATTGGCCCATTGCTCTCCTTCTCACGTAAGAAGTAAGTTCAAGATCTCATTGCAAATCCTTGATCTGATCAAATGTTGATAGAGGATTGTGTAACCTTGTGAAAAGATGGGCAAGCTACAATGTTCATGTATTCTCAGATGTACTTCATGATGGTGAATTACGTTTGAACATTTCAATTCTTTGTCAAAGGTTGTAATTAACATCTCTAGATTTCGCTTTTCAATGATAACATCTGAGTGGCAGTAGAAGCAATTATAATTTCCGTTACAGAACTTCGAAGTTTCAAACACTCAAAGGGACATTTTTCGTTGAATTAGTTGGTGTAAGAAAGTTCCAAAAAAATGTCTCATTTAAGGTTAAAAGTTCTGGTAATGGAATGTCAATTTGGAAGGATTTGTCTGGGATTTTGGCTATTGGAGATTTTGTTTTGGATTTTGTGATAGAGGTTTTGTGAGGACAGGATAATAATGTTTTGAGTTTTGTAAAGAATGATTTGAACGGTTAAGGTTTGAATGGTTGTAATTTTGTGTTTTAGAAAGAATTATTTGAACGGTTAAGTGTTAAATTGAAATGGTTGAGAAATGGTTGAGATTTTGAGAGAGATTTCTATAGACGAATCGGTTTCTTCTACTTCTTCTTCACTTGTTTTTCTGTTAAATACATTGATTCTCACTTGATTTTGCATTTGATCTGAGTACATGAGTTATGAATTTTCTTCTTTGATGGGTTGTTTGTGGTTCTTTTTGATGTTGTTCAGTTATAAATCCGATATTTGAACTATTTCTTGCTCTTTTTCTCCCCCTCATGAGGATCATGACCAGGGTCCTCATGATAAAGTTGAATAGTTACGATGTGGAAACGGAGAGAGGAAATTGTGTGTCGGTGTAAATCGAGAGCCAAGACAGGATAGTTTCAGAATCGAGAACCAGAAACATATAGTACTCATGAAAGAACCAGTTACAAATTGATTTTATCCAAGAATATTGGAGAAAAATACTTGAAAAATGAAGAATAGCAGTGTCAATAATCACGTAAAGTCATAAACAGATGCAATCTTTACTAAAGAACTTCAGTAAAGAGATCGTTTACGGATATGACGAACACGATGGTTAAAGTCATTGTTAATCAAATATTTGAAATTTAAAAGAGATCAATTTGTTGTGTTACATCAAAGATCAGTGAAGTATACCACTTACAAAGATGCAATCAAATATATGTACAATAGCACAACACTTCTAAATACGTATAACATGAACCGATGAACCCGATTAACATGTAACACGAACAAATATTTAGATATTTAACTTAAATTGCTTATAAATTGAAACTGAAGTGTATAACTAATTATACTATGTGGTTTAGTAACATATCAATCTATAGATTCTATTCACATGAATTAATAAATTTGCATGATTATGATGAAAGTATGATTAAAAGGCGATCGAAATCACAAAGTGGTTTCTGGCAAAGAGGCTGGGTGAGTGCTCGACTCTTACTCACAGTCTTGACTACTTTCAGGACGCATGAAATACACCACTAAAAGTAGTTTTGCAGCTTTATTCACTGCATATGTTACACATTACTTATTAGTAATATTATACTATCATTTTAATTAATTAATATCTTTTACAAAACATATTCTAAATTACTACTATATTTTATTATAATTATAATTATGTACTTGTTTAGATTCTTCATTCCGTTTGTTCCAATTCCAATTAGACTTGTCGGTGCTTTTTGTATACAAGTAACCGATATTTGCATCGATCCATATAATTAAACCTAACAAAAGGCCGGATCGAACATGTTGTAGATATTGAGTTTTTTTTTTTTGAAGGGCAAATATTGAGTTAATTTTGTTGAAATATGTTTACGACTATTTATTTACATTTTATTCATACGAAAATAACTGAGCATACTATACGATTGGAAATCTAAAAGGAATAAATAAGTAAACTAATATAATACCCCCTCCGTCCCACAAAAAACTTCTCATTTCACTCTAAATTTTTGTCCCACAAAAAACTTCTCATTTCTCATATTTGATGAGCTCCACATAATAAAAAAATATTATTACTAAAGACCCCACCACTATAATATCCACTAACTATCTTTTTCTCTCCAATTAAATCTTATATTTTAATCAAAAGTATTATCAATGGCCCCACCACTAACTATCACCTAAAAACTTGTGCAAAAGCTAAATGGCAAGTTTTTTGTGGGACGGAGGGAGTATAAAAAATAAAACTAAAATGGCTCAAAGCTATTGGATTGGGATCTTATCTTCTTGAAACCCTACCTTTTAACTGTCAACTTGAGTTTTTGTTTCAAACTAAACAATTTGTTGTACTCGTCTTTCCTAGTGCGTGCGTCTATGTGTATGTATGTGTCGACATGTGCCCCTCTCTCTCTCTACATATATATATATATAACTATTATATACATATATATATGATACTCCCCGTCCTAAAATTATTGTCTATATTTGAATATCACACAGTTTAAGAAAAAATGCATTTATTACACTGTACAACCAATAGAATTTTATTTTTACCACCTAAGTGTTTTTTGATTGGTTGAATTTTCAAGTGGACGGTCATTTTGGACATTAAAAAAAGAAAATATGGATAATAAAAATGAGATGGAGAGAATATGCTAAGAAAGAAAGTGTGTACACATAATCTTGTCAAAGTTTGCAACCAACAGACATATATATATATATCCATCTATCGTTTGCTAGAATTATATCGATTCTAAGCAACCATGGATGATTTGCCATTCCCATGGTACAACCTCCACGATCATGATCATGATCAAGAACAAACCTATAATTTTGATTCCGAAAGTATGTTCCTGAATCCAATCCACCAATTATCACCTGCCAATTGGGCAGATCAAGCCATTGAAGCTGCTAATAATGGCTTCCAAAAGAATAAGAATAATGTAAATATTTCTACCACCACCATCACTGCTGCCGCCGCTACCACCACCGCCAGCTCAAACAGTAGCACCGAGGCCTCAGATGGGATTCGTGCAGTCACGGATTGTAAGAGTTTAAGGCGTAATAACGTTAGCGGTGTTTCCTCAGGTGATCATTCTGTCACGGATGATCCAGGCTACGTTGTTTCTCAATCACTACAACAAATAAATCAGTTGTACGTATTTTATTGGATATATTTCGCACACGTAAATTACATTAATTGCATTTGTTTAGCTTGTTATATAAGAGCATATCCTATGATAATTAACCTTTAAAACGATCTATATATATAGTTTCCATGTAATACCACATGATCAATAATACATGAACTTTTCGTTTTTTAATCTAATTATCTTCACTATACATAAATTTTCCAACTTTAAAATTAATTATATGCATTTAATTTATTGAAATCAAAGGAAGTTAATATTTATGAAATTGTTTATAATCTATAATCTTTTCATGCCATATAAAATAAAAATTAATTACGCTCCACAAAATTTTACTCACTCCGTCCAACAAAAAACTTCTCATTTGGTTTTGTACAAGTTTTTAGGTGATAGTTATTGGTGGGGTCACTATAATATTTTTGATTAAAATATAAGGTTGGATTGGACAGAGAAAGATAGTTAGTGGATATTAGTGGTGGGGTATTTAGTAATAATAGTTTTTTATTTTATTTTGTGGAGCCCATCAAATATGAAAAATGAGAAGATTTTTGTAGGATAAAAATTTAGAGTGAAATAAGAAATTTTTTGTGGATCAGAGGGAGTACATTTCTACGTACTTAAAATTGCAAAAGAACATTTTACATAGGATTGTTATATTTTTTCACTTTTATAAATAAAACAATATTTACACGTTTATGACTCAAATGTTTACGTATTTTTTGTATTCGTAGAGAAAATTAATAAACTTTTACAATTTATAAATTTGTTGTAGTGAATGCTCATCAGGAAAAAGGGCGATAAGCGGGGCCGGGGTTTCAGACTACCCACCTGTTGATTCACAAATCTCCCGAACGGTCGAACGGACGTTTATTGCCTCCTGGATCCTGCAATCAACGAGATAACCCTAAGTCAGATGCTCCCCGGGATGTTTCCCGTGAGAACACTCCGACGATCAAGTTAGTAATCGGTATATATGTGTGTAAGTATGACGTGAGGTCGTGATCGGTACGTACAGTATTGATTGTTAGCAATAAATGAGATAAGCAATAAATGTACCGGAAGGTGATTGTCGTTCTCAAGCACCAAAGGGTCGTATTTATAGCTGGTCATTTTTAAGCGGGAAAAAAGAGTGACCTGCTTCGGACCGGTCACACTCGGGCTCTGCGGATATTAGGTCGTCGTAGGAGGCTTCGGACCGGAGGGTAAAAACCCTACCCCCGCGCCGGAGCCGCCCTAGGGACTTGGTCGCATTTAATGCGATTGTACTTAGCGAAGCACCCTTTCCGCATTTCCCGTATGTCGGTCGGATCACAATTCTTGGGATCATCAACATCCCTTCGTCCGCGTATACCTTCCGTCCCGGAAGGATCCTTTTAGACCTTTCATTCCGGAGAATCTTGTTCAGCCGTTTGGTCGGGAAGGCGTATGCGATGCACCTCATTAAGTCCCCTAAGTTTAAAGAGGATCGCTCGAACGGTCGTTCTTTGAACTTACTTTCTGTTTATTGGGCACCCGTCATTTCATCGAAATGACCGTTACTTTTATGACCGTTAGTCTATACGTCGGCCCTTCAAAGGTAACCGCCTCTTTATCTTCTTCCCCTATATATTCTTTTCTTCTCTGTTAATCTCCCTTCTTCACATATCTTCACTAGTCGCTCTTCGATTCTTTCATCAATTTCCGCCTCCCTTTTTATCATCTCTCTTTTGTAATTCCCCCAAAGTCAAAATGAGGAAAGACAAAGCCCCTAAAGAGAAATCTGAGAAATCGATCCCGAGAACTGCCGCCAATACTCATACTAAACTTACTCCTCCTGATCTGAATGCGATCTACGATGACTATCATATTGATCGCTGTTACCGTCTTTTACCCCCTGGTCCTTCCGACACCATTCGTTCTGCTCCGGCTGGGTTTGAGCCGGTGTATCTCCAGTTCCTTTTGGGCGGACTAAGGTTTCCCGTTGATGACTTCGTTCTTTCTTTGCTTAAAGATCTAGGCCTTCATCTAGCCCAACTTGCTCCGAACTCTTTTAGAAAAATCATTGGTTTCATCATTTCTAGTCGTGCGCTTGGTATTCCGCTTTCAACCAAATTGTTCCGTAATCTGTACGTTGTCACCGGTCGAGGTGACTGGGCGGTGTTCACCCACCGACCCGGTAGAAGCGAGAGAATTTCCGGGTTGAAAGACTCCATTCGGGATTGGAAGTATGAATTCTTCTACGTTGATCGTCTGGCGTTCAATGATATCGTCCTTTCCTGGGGGCCTATTACCGGACGATCTTCCGAAGGTGCCCCAGAATTGACTGCGTCTGAAAGTCAACAGCTCGAGAGCTTACTGGGATTAGACATGGAGTGGGAAGACCCAGATGAATACTTCCTCGGGATGGCTGACTTGAGTCCTCATTTCTTCGTTCGTGGAGTTCGCCCGGTCTGGCAGGTGAATGGGAAGAGTATCACTTTGCTACAACGCTTGAACATGCCGAAACCTCCAAGGGAGTCCGTAACGGTAACTGAAGGACCCATCACTCCTTTCCTTCCCCCCACTGAAGCTATCTCCAGTTCTGAAGGTACACCGGACGCTTTAAGACCGGAAACTGAGGTTGCTTCAGATGTTTCCTCGCCTATCGCCGAACCGCTTGGGTTTAGAACGGAAGATACCATGATTGCCGATTCGCAATCTGAGCTCTCGAAACCTGTCAAGGTCCGCTCCGTGCACACCTTATCGAAGAGACCACGGGAGACGTCGACCTCGCAACCCCTTAAGCGATCAAGGAAAGAAGGTACAATTTACCGTATGCATATTTTGTTTTCGTAAACTTGTTTCTTTCGTTACAACTTATTTTTGCTATCTGCCAGGAGAAAAACCAAAATCACCTCATTCGTCTGCCGAAACGTCTGTACTTGTTTCCGCTGCTCCTTCATCGTTAGCCATTTCCACCCCCGCTATCTCGAGTGCTGTTCCCATTGTGCCAATTGTCGAACCTACTAAACCGGAGGCTATGCTGATTCCTCCGAAGGCCTCTGCACTATCTATGTTTAGTGATCTTTTGTTTAGCTCCGGCGTACCAACATCTTCTGTCAGCAAAGGAAAACAACCTGCTCAGCCACCGAAGCCGCAGTCATCGCTTCCCACCTTTCCGTTTCTACGTGAGTTTACGGTTGCTTTTGTTTTTTACACATGCTTATTCTTCTGACCTGGTTCCCTTTCTTTTGCAGCCCGTCAGACACGTACTACAATTGCTGTTCCTACCCGAGGTGTGTCCGTTACCAGTGTTCCTGACCCGATCGTTCTTTCAACACAATCAGCTCCTGTTTTGCAAGCAACTGTCACCCCAACTCCTCCGATAGTGCACGTTACTGCTGAACCGTCAACACCTGTTCTAGATCTGAACAGTGTTTCTGACGAGGGTATCTTCTCTCAAGCACGCTCCGGCCTTCTCAACGCCGTCGAGTTGCTCTCTGAATTACAACGGAGAGGTGTTCGAAACCGTCAGACTTTTGACAACCATCGCGAGGAGTTTGCTAAAATGGGAGAGTTAATCAATACCACCCGCCGTTTGCATAAAGCTGAGGTTGAAGAAAAGAACCGTTTGTCTGAAGAGAATAGGGATCTGAATGCTGCTCTGGATGAAATGAGGAGGAACCTTTCTGAAAAGGATGCTCGGATTCTTGAGTTGAGCTCCGAACATAGCTCCTCGTCCGCTCGCATCGCAGAGTTAGAGGTGGCATTATTAGAGAAAGATGCCCAGTTGGATGAGGCCGTTCGTTGCCACGGGGAGTTGGATTTACAAAACGATAAACTGAAGGAAGATTTTGCCGTTCAGTCTCACAAAGTAGGTGCTCTGCAGGAAGATCTTGATTGGTTGGTTCGGAAGGGTATATGTGGGCTCTTTGGTAGTTTGTTAAGTTCTACTGAGTTTGTGACCCGTAACTCACAACTTCAACTAGAGAGTGTTCGGTTCGGTCAGTATCGTGGATGCTTAGATACTCATCAAGAATACTCTGAGTGGCTACGTGATGCCAGATTGGTACACGATTACCCGGAAGCTCAAACCAACATTATGAGCCTGTTTGGTGAATTGGTAACCCCTAACTATCCCTTCCTGCAATCCCTCTCATCTGGTGCAGCATCTTTGACTGACATTAAGGAGCTCGTGAAGAAAACGGAGACGGGCCCGGAAGACACCGGCGAAAGCTCTAATCGGGGAGGAGCTTCTACTCCATAATCAATTTGTTACTTGCTTTTGTGATTGTTATGCTAGCGACCGATGATTGTTTGTTGTGGTCGTTTGCTTCATTATCTTTTGTGCTTTTTTTTTTTTTTAAAACGTTTGTAATGGAAGGTCCAACCTTCCTTTGACTCTAAAAATGTTACCTATTTTCGCTTTATATTCGCTTATCGTCCTTGTTTAATTCGTTTGATCATCTTTATTTGTCACAAATTTACCTCGTATTCGTTCGTTAACTAATTGCGTTCATTTATTCGTTTATCGCGTTTTCGTTTGTTTTCGAATAGGGTTTTAGTTCTAGCAAGGCGTCCCTCGCAGAATGGGAGTAGGAAATGTTAATTTCCAATCCCTACCTATTTATGCATGCTTTCGTCGTTGGTATAGCCTTTCGGTAGGTTGTATAAGTCGCTTTTACTTAGGCAGTTTTTTTTATATATAAAAAAAAACTTATGTAACGGACATCTCGTTAACCATTCGCAACGTTCGATTGTATTAGTAGTGGGGATTCATACTAATGGTTCATACAATATTTGCACCAAAAAGGTTACGCAATGATTTAATAAACAGAAAAGAAAGAACTAGAAATAAAACTTCCGCAGGTTTTGCATATTCCATGTACGCGGAATGAACGAACCATCCATCGCTTCCAGAACGTAAGAACCGTTCCTTCGAGCCTCCTTTACCCTATATGGTCCTTCCCAGTTAGGGCAGAGCTTTCCAGGCTTGTGCTGGAGGCTTGCTTCGTTTTTACGTAAGACCAAATCGCCCACCTTACACGCTGCTCCTCGTACCTTCTTGTTATAATAACTTTCCGTCATAGACTTGTACGCTGCTTGCTTTAAGGCAGCGTTTTCACGTCGTTCGTCTATGATGTCCAAGTTGTGTCTTAACGCTTCTTCATTTTCTCCAAGATGGAAGTTTTCAACCCTTGACGATGGGATGGTAACTTCCAACGGTATCACAGCCTCCGCTCCATACACTAGGCTATAGGGGGTTTCCTGCGTTCCCCTTCGGACCGTCGTTCGATAGGACCATAACACACTTTGCAATTCGTCAGCCCAACTGCCCCCCGTTCTATTCAGACGTGTCTTGATCCCTTTCACTATCGTTCTGTTAGTGACCTCTGTTTGTCCGTTAGCCTGCGGGTGAGCCACCGACGTAAAATTTTGGCGTATGCTTAACTCGGCACACCATTTTCTGAACGGGTTGTTGGCAAACTGTTTTCCGTTATCGCTTACGACAGTATGTGGGAGGCCAAAGCGACATACAATCTGTTGCCATACAAATTTAACAATGTTAGCCCCTGAGATACATGCTAAGGGTTTGGCTTCTACCCATTTCGTGAAGTAATCAACAGCTACTACCAGGAAACGTAAACCTCCGGGAGCTTTAGGGAACGGTCCGACTATGTCGATTCCCCACTGACAGAAAGGCCATGGACTGTGCATGCTAGTCAGGTTGACGGAAGGGGCCTTCGGGACGCTTGAATAAGCTTGACATCCCTCACACCTTTGCACGTATTTGTGGACATTTTTGGACATGCATGGCCAAAAGTAACCCATACGGAGTAGCTTCTGGGTTAACGACCTAGCTCCTGAATGCGACCCGCATAATCCTTCGTGGATTTCACTTATGGCATTCTCAGCTTCCTGGCTTCCCAAGCATCTTAACCACGGGGTGGAGTATCCCTTTCGATACAGGACGTTGTTCCTGAGGGTATATTTTCCGGCATTCATCCTTACTTTTCTGGCTTCGTTTGTTTCAGCCGGTAGTACACCTTCCGTCAGGTATAGTCGGAGAGGGGTCATCCAGCAAGCTTCACTATTCCCTATTTCTGCCACCTCTTCTTCCTCGATGCTCCGTTTTGACAGTATTTCTACCAACACTTTTTTCGTTAGGTGGTGATATAACATTGCTGCTAACTTGCTGAGCGCATCAGCCTCCTTGTTTTTGGTTCGAGGGACCTGTGTGATTTCGAAACTATCGAACCAACTCACATGCGTCCGGACACGCTCCAGATATCGCTTCATGTGTGCCTCCTTCGCCTCATAGGAACCATTGATTTGATTTACTACCAGCATTGAGTCTGCGAAAGCTTTCACCTTCCGGATTTCGAGGCTTTTAGCTAGGCTTAAACCGGCTAGGAGGGCCTCATATTCTGCTTCATTATTCGAGCAGGAAAAGTCAAATCTTAAGGCGTAGGTAACCCTTTCGTCGCTCGGCCCGATTAGGACTATTCCCGCTCCGCATCCGTCTACTCCAGCTGCTCCGTCTGTATACATCTGCCATACTGGGGTAAGTTTTCGACCTACACTCGCATCCGAACCTTCTTTCTCTTCAATTGCTAACACCATTTCTTCATCTGGCATTTCGACCAGGAAATCTGCCAACGCTTGACCCTTGATACTAGGCCTAGGTTTGAACGTAATATCGTATTCGCCTAATTCGATTGCCCACTTTGTCATTCGCCCTGACCGTTCCGGCCGTAGGAGTATGTTTTTGACTGGTTGGTTGGTCAGGACGGTCACCGAATGAGCTTGGAAGTATCTTTTCAAGCGTCGGACGGCATATATCAAGGCCAAGATCAGTTTTTCAATTATCGAGTAATTGAACTCTGCCCCTTGTAGTGCTCGACTGACAAAGTAGACAGGTACCTGCTTTTTATCCCTTTCAGCGATGAGTACTGAGCTAACGGCCTCCCTATTGGTGGAAAGGTACATGACCAACGACTCTCCTGGTATGGGACTGGCCATGACAGGAAGGTTCCTCAAGTGTTGCTTAAGCTTCTCAAAAGCTTCCGTCGCCTCGTCTGTCCACTCGATCTCCCCTTTCTTTGTACATCCATGCAATGCTTTGAAGAAAGGAACAGATTTTTCAGCTGACTTTGCGAGGAAACGTCCCAACGCAGCTAGTTTCCCGTTCAGACTTAATGGTGATTTTCGGTTAAAACAATTAACAAAACGCAGCGGAAAATATTTATCACCATGAAAGGATCTTGATATTAATCATACAATTAAACTAAAAGAAAAATCAAAGAGAATGGTATAAGAATCATACCCTAGTTGCCTTTGATCAATGATGAATTCGGATGGATATTGTGAGCAACCGAAACCAAGGATTCCAATGGGGAATACCTCTAAAGCAAGTCCACACAACACTTGCAAGAACACCAATGTAATGGATGCTAGTCCTAGAGTCTTGAGAGCAAAAGAAAGAAAACAAAACACCTACAAAGTGTGAGAGAGAGGGACGGCCAAGATGGATGGTCAAAAGGGAGTTTATGGACCATTATATCTCTTAATGGTGCCATTACAATCCTTTAATGATTTCCATAAATCATTAGTCTTATTTGCCCACAAGTCCCTATCTTTTGATTCTTCTAGTTTGCCCACAAGAAAGTTTCAATATTAACTTTTAATATTAAACTTATGATAGACAAGCTTATAGCTTATATATATTAATAATTAATGTAATTACACTAATTACACTAATTATATAATGGTGTTTAGTGTTTAAGTGTGTGACCCTTTAGGCTCACAAACAACTAGCCATATAACTATATGTTATACACGTGAAGCATATTCCAACAGCTCCCACTTGCGCACGTGATAACATCAAGTAGTTATACAAGCAAAGGTTAGAGTCTAGCAACCCGCCAATGCCCCTAGAAGTACATGAGGAGTTTCATAAAATCTTTGTTCAAAGTTTTCGAGCAGTTATCCTTTTGTTACTGATACTATGTTGAATTTTAGACAAGGATAAATGTCAATCTAAAATTTCAACGATTCTGTTTCTCGATCTATACATTGAAGTTGATTACCAAAACCAATCAAGATTCATCTTGATTACCTTTTGGGTGTGGCCACACATACATCTATTCAAATCATCGAGGGGCCCAGTAGTATCTAATCCACATGTGTGGAGGAACAAATTCTTTATTGACTGCACGTGTCCGTCATATGCTTAATGACAAACCCGATAATGGTTGTTATAGCAGCCTTATTCAGGTCAGCGTTTAACCATATCAAAGTTTGCCCCTCTACATACACAAACCAACTTGCATCTCAAGTCAGAGGATAAGTGACAAAGCCTTTGTGAGATTCACTTGTGACATAAATCCATGAAGTGATTTCTCATAGGTTGGGTCAGTCCAATTGTGCATCATTATGAACAACATGTGAGTTTGATTTCATCATCCTTAGTCATACTAAGATAATGTCATCAATGCCCTCAGATTTGTCTTAATAATATTCCCATATTATTAATTATGACAATGGACAATTTAGAATATAAAACGCAGTAAATATTCATGGATATAAACATGCAAATATAGAACACAGTAGATATTCATATAAAAACGATCATATCAAATATATCAATTTATTCCAATAAAAACTGCTCAATGTTCCATTATCCAAATACTAAAACAGATTACATGAAACTACTAGCTGGTCGAAGCCCAATGTTTCTAGCATGCTCAATATGTTTGGTACATGGCATTGGCTTCGTAAAGGGGTCAGCTAAGTTGTCATCTGTATGAACTTTGAGCAAGCGTACATCTCCCATTAGGATCGCATCTCTAATGTAGTGAAGCTTCCTCCGATAATGTCTGGCGCCTTTCTGAACACCGGGTTCGTTGGCAATGATGATAGCACCTGTGTTATCACAGTACATATCCATAGGTCTTTCATTACTGGGGACAACTCCAAGCCCAGAAATGAATTTCCTCATCCAAACAGCTTCCATTGCAGCTTCAGTGGTTGCAATGTATTCAGCTTCTGTAGAAGACATGGCGATAGTACTCTGCTTCGCACTTTTCCAATCAACAGCGCCTCCGTTCAAAACGAAAACATACCCCGTTTGAGATTTGGAATCATCTCTATCAGTCTCAAAACTAGCGTCAGAATAACAAGTAACGCTTAGTTCATTTTGAGATTCACCACCATAGACAAGAAACATATCTTTAGTATTCCTAAGATACTTCAGTATGTTCTTAACAGCAGTCCAGTGACTCTCACCTGGATTCTGTTGATATCGGCTTGTAAGGTTCTGAGAGAACGCTACATCAGGTCTTGTGCACCGCACAGCATACATGATAGATCCTACTGCCGAGGCATAGGGGACATCACGCATACGTCTCATCTCATCAGGTGAGGACGGTCCTTGAGTCTTACTCAAGTGTACATTGTGTTGCATAGGGAGACTTCCACGTTTGGAAGCATCCATTCTAAACCGTTTTAGAATCTTATCAATGTACGCACTTTGACTTAGTCCGATTAACCGCTTTGATCGATCTCGATAGATCTTTATACCAAGTATATATGCCGCTTCCCCAAGATCCTTCATAGCGAAGCACTTCCCAAGCCAGGATTTTACATCTTGTAGCATTGGAATGTTATTTCCTATGAGTAGTATGTCATCGACATATAGGATTAGAAAGACGACAATGCTCCCACTAGCTCTTACATATACACATGGCTCGTCGGGATTCTGAGTAAAGCCAAACGATTTGACTTCCTCATCGAATCTTTTGTTCCAACTCCTGGATGCTTGCTTTAGTCCATAAATGGACCTTTGAAGCTTACATACTTTCTTTGGGTGTTTTGGATTAACAAAACCCTCAGGTTGAACCATATAAACATCTTCATCAAGATGTCCATTTAAGAAAGCAGTTTTAACATCCATTTGCCAAATCTCATAGTCATAGTACGCTGCTATGGCTATGACAATCCTAATAGCTCTAACGTCGGCAACAGGCGAGAAGGTTTCATCATAGTCAATCCCGTAGGTTTGAGTGTAACCTTTTGCTACCAATCGAGCTTTATAGGTGTGTACATTGCCATCCATGTCGGTCTTCTTCTTGAAGAGCCACTTGCTACCAACAGTCTTACTGTTAGGAGGAAGATCAACCAACGTCCATACTTGGTTATCTTTCATGGATTGCATTTCCGCGTTCATAGCATCAAGCCATTTGTCAGATTCAGAATCTGATAATGCAGCTCGATAGTTAGGGGGTTCATTATGATCCCCTAAACTTAGCTCCTCAGCATCGACATGGAAGCCATATCGTTCAGGTGCATGAGGTGTCCTTGCGGACCTTCGAACAGGGATTACATCATTTTGAGGTGCAACAGGAACAGTTTCGTGTTCAGCCTCATCTTGATGTTCGCTAGTCTCTACAATAGGTTGTGCATCTTCATCGCTTGGAATCTCGTCAAAGTCGATGGTACTCCCACTTGCTTCTTGTGAAATGAGATTGCTCTCAAGAAACTCAGCATAACGAGCAATAATTACTTTTTGCTCAGGTGGGTAGTAGAAATAGTAACCCATCGTTTCCTCAGGGTATCCTATAAAGATGCACTTGACAGCTCTGGGTTCAAGTTTGTTTGGCGTGTCTCGTTTCACGAGAGCCTCACAACCCCAGACCTTCAAGTAAGACAAGTTAGGGACTTTCCCATGCCATATCTCATATGGTGTCTTTTCAACCTTCTTGGTGGGAACCATATTCAGTATGCGAGCAGCCGATTTGAGTGCATAACCCCAAAAGGATAGAGGCAGAGTGGTAGGACTCATCATCGATCGGACCATGTCAAGCAAGGTGCGATTTCTCCTCTCTGATACACCATTATGCTGTGGTGTATAAGGGGGAGTGAATTGTGAGACAATCCCACAATTCTTTAGATGGTCTTGAAACTCATGGCTCATGTACTCTCCTCCTCGATCGGAACGGAGAGCCTTAATCTTCTTGCCAAGTTGATTTTCTACTTCATTCTGGAAAGCTTTGAACGTTTCAAAGGTTTCATGTTTATGTTTAATCAAGTAAACATAACCATAACGACTAAAGTCGTCAGTGAAGGTAATGAAATAGGTAGCACCTTCCCTAGTTCGAGTTCTAAAAGGGCCACATACATCAGTATGTATGAGTCCAAGTAGATCATTGGCCCTTTCGCCTACATGGGAGAAAGGCTTGCGCGCCATTTTACCAGATATGCAAGAAACACATTTATCAAATGATTCAGAATCATCTGATTTTATAAGTCCATCCTTTTGTAATTTCAAAACGCGTTTCTTGTTAACATGGCAAAGGCGACAATGCCATAGGTAAGTAGAATCCAAATTCTTCTTGGATTTCTTATTGCTACATGTATAAATAGAACTACTGTTTGTGATACGATTATGCATGTCAATCTCAAAGATACCATCACGAGGAATAGCATTAAAGTAAAAAACATTATCCTTTGAAACTGAAATACCATAATCCGTAAACGTATGAATAAAACCATTATTCCACAAACAAGAAAGCGATACTATACCCCTAGTAATACTAGGCGCATAGTGACAATTGTCTAATACAATAATTAAACCACTAGGAAGGATTAAATCATAGCTTCCTATAGCTTCGACCGGTGCACGATTGCCATTGCCCACGTACAAGTCCAAAGCTCCATGGTTTAGCTTTCTACTTCCCCTTAGACCCTGCATGGTATTACAAATGTGAGTTCCACAACCAGTGTCATATACCCATGATTTCTTAGGGAAAGCATATAGTTCTATTGTGAAGATACCTGATGTGCCAACCTTGTTGGCTTTGTTCTTCATCAACTCTGCCAGGTAGGCAGGACAATTCCTCCTCCAATGGCCTGTTTCACCGCAGTGATGGCAAGCAAGATCCTTAGCGGGATGCTCCTTATGAGTAGGTGGGGGAACCTTTGGTTTGGGCTTGTAAACTTGCTTTCCCTTGCCTTGGCCCTTAGCAACTACTTGCGGTTTAGGTTTTTGGATCTTTCCTTGCCTTATAGCAAGGACAGTAGGGGCCGGAGTTTTCTTGGGTAGGCTTGCCTCCGTTTGTTTCAGCATAGCATGTAATTCGGATGGATATTGTGAGCAACCGAAACCAAGGATTCCAATGGGGAATACCTCTAAAGCAAGTCCACACAACACTTGCAAGAACACCAATGTAATGGATGCTAGTCCTAGAGTCTTGAGAGCAAAAGAAAGAAAACAAAACACCTACAAAGTGTGAGAGAGAGGGACGGCCAAGATGGATGGTCAAAAGGGAGTTTATGGACCATTATATCTCTTAATGGTGCCATTACAATCCTTTAATGATTTCCATAAATCATTAGTCTTATTTGCCCACAAGTCCCTATCTTTTGATTCTTCTAGTTTGCCCACAAGAAAGTTTCAATATTAACTTTTAATATTAAACTTATGATAGACAAGCTTATAGCTTATATATATTAATAATTAATGTAATTACACTAATTACACTAATTATATAATGGTGTTTAGTGTTTAAGTGTGTGACCCTTTAGGCTCACAAACAACTAGCCATATAACTATATGTTATACACGTGAAGCATATTCCAACAAGACTTTGTACATCCCTTACTGTCCGGGGAGTATGCATCTTTAATAGCCCTCCTACTTTATCAGGGTTAGCCTCGATTCCTTCCGTTGTCACCATATGCCCCAAGAACTTTCCTTTGCTCATCCCGAAAGAGCACTTCTTCGGGTTCAACTTCATGTTAATCTTTGAGAGTTGCACCAACGTTTCCTCAATATCTTCGATTAGATTATCATCATTCTTACTTTTGATGACCATATCATCGACATATACTTCTAGGTTCCTCCCAACCTGTTTCTCGAACGCCTTGTCGACCAAACGCTGGTAGGTAGCCCCAGCGTTCCGGAGGCCGAAAGGCATTTTGACGTAACAGAAAGTCCCCCTTTCTGTGTGGAACGCGGTTTTCTCTTCATCCCCCCGAGCCATTTGAACTTGATGGTATCCTTTATAGGCGTCCAAAAAAGATTTCCACCGATACCCGCCTAAGGACTCTACCTTCTGCTCGATCTCCGGAAGGGGATAACTGTCTTTCGGACAAGCTTTGTTGAGGTCCTTAAAATCGACACACATGCGCATGGACCCATCTGCTTTCTTAACCAGGACCGGATTGGCAATCCATTCGGGATATTGAGCACTGCGTAACACCCCTGCTGCCACCAAACTTTGTACCTCTTCGTTGACCACCTTATTTCGTTCTGTCGCCATTCTTCTTTTGGCCTGCTTCACCGGAGGGAAGCTAGGGTTGATCATGAGCTTATGCTCAGTCACCTCCCGCGACACTCCTGTCATGTCTCCGGGTGTCCAAGCAAACACCTTTTGGTACTTTTTCAACAAAGCTTCCAACTCGCTTCTCAATTGTGGGGGCAAACTTCCCCCAATTCGAATGGGAGTGTCCGGGTATTCCGAATTAATCACCACCTGCACCTCCTCTTGTTCCGTCCAACTGTCTTGATGTGTAATGCTGTTACATTCCAACGGAGGCATGGGCATGCTTCGGACGGTGATCACCCCTTGACCGGAAGGGAATTTAAGTAAGCCATGTATCGTGGAGGCGATTGCCTGAAACTGCCACATCCCTGTTCTTCCCAAAATGGCGTTGTAACGTGAAGGAGCCTCGATGATGATGAACTCTGCCAAAATTGTTTTGCTATGGAAGCTTTCCCAATCAGCTAACACGAGGGGGAGGTGGATCTTTCCCTTAGGCCAGACAGATTGTCCAGAGAATCCGACAACATGAGATTTAGCGGGCTTTAGGAGGGCTCGAATGTCAGGAGGGAATTTATCGAAGCAGTGACTGTACATAACGTTGGCTGAACTCCCTCCATCAACATAAATTCTTCGGACCATCGTCTTAGCTACTATACCGAAGATAACTAGTGGTTCCGTTCCGACATATCCGTCAGGAACGGGCTCCCCCCGTCCAAACTCAACAATTCCTCCCCTCCTTTTCCTTAGGAAGGAAGGTTCCGACTCCCCTTCGATTGCGAAAATCTCCGCATTATAGGCAGCTGCGTCTTTCTTCGGTTCAACCACGTTCGCCTCCATTCTTTCTTTACCCTGGGCTTCTTTCTCTCTCTTGTAACTTTCACAAGTCGCAGTGGCGTGACCCATGATCTTGTGAAAATCACAATAAGCGTTCGGATCTCTCGGGTACTTCTTTCTCACCACTCCTCCGTCAGTCCTTCGGGCTTCCGTCGCGGCGTAAACTTCTGGTTTGTACGGACCATACCTATCGCCTTGCGACCTCCCTTCCGGGATTCTAGCTTTGTAAGGGGACCTTCCGGAAAAACTTGCTTTCGCGAACCCCTTCCCCTTATCTCCCCCTTTGTATGAGATCGATCCATTAGTGCTTCTCTTCTCCTGAGCTTCGAAGCGCAACTTTTCGGCACTTTCTTCTTCCTGTTTCAATACTTTGTTCACCACGCTGATCATATCGTCTGCTTTATCGAAATCTTTCTTTGACAGTTCACGGAATAACTCTCCTTCTCGGAGACCATACGTGAAGGCTGCAATGATCAGAGAGTCTTCCCGAACCGGCATCTTTCGACTTTGTTCGTTGAACCTCTTAAAGTATGATTTGTTGGATTCCCCCTCTCGCTGTCGACAAGCCATAATGGACTGGGACCGCTGTTGGTATTTCTTCTGCTGTATGAAACTATGGCTGAACTGCAGAACCAAGTCTTCAAAACTGGAGATACTCCTTTGCGGGAGACTTGATAACCAGTATCTTGCGGACCCTTCAAGGGTTCCTGCGAAGTACAAACACCAAAGCCTTGGATCCATCGGGATCATTCGTACGGCCCACCGAAAGCTGGCCACGTGGTCATCGGGATCCCCGGTTCCGTCATATGATTTAACTCTGGGTCCTTTAAGACCTTGAGGTATGGGCATTTCGTTGATATCATCCGTGAATGGAGATCGAAAGTCCCTAGAACCGGAGGAGACACGTCGACAGGGAGTCTCTCTCTCGTTCCTTGGGGGAGGGTTTCTTCCTTCTTCCCGTCTCCCAACGGAGGCGAACTCTGTCTTACGAGTCCTCCTCGGAGGGGATGGATCTCTGTACACCTCTTCTACGGGCTCTTCATCACTTGAGTACGTTAGGCTTCTCTCGACTCCTAACGTACTTCCTGTCAGCTTTGTCTGAGATTTTTCCATCTGCCTCATTTTACGAAATTTGCAGAAGAGGTTGTATTCTTCTAATTCCTCCGGGGTAGGCTCGCTTCCTCCACTGGTAGGTGGCGGACAGGTGGAGGTCGATACCGGCGTTACTACCCCTTCCGTCGGCTCCCTGGGTCGAATCGGCGTCACTCGTTCACGATTAACGTCATTTTTCGGATTTTCTTGGACCATTTTGTTCGAGAGGTCCCACGGATGGCGCCAAATGTTGATTCACAAATCTCCCGAACGGTTGAACGGACGTTTATTGCCTCCTGGATCCTGCAATCAACGAGATAACCCTAAGTCAGATGCTCCCCGGGATGTTTCCCGTGAGAACACTCCGACGATCAAGTTAGTAATCGGTATATATGTGTGTAAGTATGACGTGAGGTCGTGATCGGTACGTACAGTATTGATTGTTAGCAATAAATGAGATAAGCAATAAATGTACCGGAAGGTGATTGTCGTTCTCAAGCACCAAAGGGTCGTATTTATAGCTGGTCATTTTTAAGCGGGAAAAAAGAGTGACCTGCTTCGGACCGGTCACACTCGGGCTCTGCGGATATTAGGTCGTCGTAGGAGGCTTCGGACCGGAGGGTAAAAACCCTACCCCCGCGCCGGAGCCGCCCTAGGGACTTGGTCGCATTTAATGCGATTGTACTTAGCGAAGCACCCTTTCCGCATTTCCCGTATGTCGGTCGGATCACAATTCTTGGGATCATCAACATCCCTTCGTCCGCGTATACCTTCCGTCCCGGAAGGATCCTTTTAGACCTTTCATTCCGGAGAATCTTGTTCAGCCGTTTGGTCGGGAAGGCGTATGCGATGCACCTCATTACCACCAAACCCGAAAAGATCCAGATCCAATATGGGTCGACCCACTTCATCAAATATTAACTTTCAACAACCTGATAATATTCAACCGGAAACAGACGTTGAAGCGGTTGCAGAAATGAAGGAAATGATATACCGGGAAGCCGCTTTCCGGCCGGTAAGTTTCACGGCGGATACGGTGGTGGAAAAACCTAAAAGAAGGAATGTAAGGATTTCAAGTGATCCACAAACGGTGGCGGCCCGAGAGCGGCGGGAGCGGATTAGTGAAAGAATTAGGGTTTTGCAAAAATTAGTTCCTGGTGGAAATAAGATGGATACAGCATCAATGCTTGATGAAGCTGCAAATTATCTTAAGTTCTTGAGATCACAAGTGAAAGCATTGGAACAATTAGGGTTGAATAGTACAACAATCAATGCACGTGGTGCAAGTCAAATCCTTCCTCGTGCTTCAATGGTTGTACCTTTCACACAAAACCAATTTTTCATGCAAACCTATTTTTCATTTCCTTATTAAAACTTGTACCCTAGCTAATCCACCACCGGCATGGATGAGGAAATGCTAGTACAAAATTAATGCAAGTGGTGTCTAATAAGCACAAATAACATCGTGCTTCAGTGGTTGTATCTTTTACTCATAACCCATTTGTTAGTATATTTATACGCTTCTTTCAGTGACCAAATAAAAATTAAGGCAACACTTAACACTTTTTAAACTTTTCGTTATTAATCAATAATGATACAATAAAGCAGCAAGCAGTTTGCGGAATAGCTAAGAACAAATATTAACTAAACTGCTTGCAGAAAATAGACAATAACAGATACTATTTAAGACAAGTTTTGTTCAACAAATGATCAGGCACAAGACCAGATACCTTTGTTACAAAGATTCAATTCTTGAATCAAATAACTAAGGTATAACTGGTGGTTTACACACTGCTCAAAGAATAAGGATCTGGAGTAATTTTAGCAGCGTGTAGATTTGTTTGGTGCACACAAAATTCGATCGCTACGTCCTCAATTTATAGCCTTGGAAAAAGTGGTGCCAAAGGAATGATCAATCGAATCCATGTGTGAGAATTCCATTGGTGCGGATGAAATTTCATGCGACGAGCACTACTAACGGAATTCTAACAGTACTTTCTGTCGTCTTGTGATCGCTGATATCATCTAGAAGATTTGCATAGTATTCCCTTTATCGGAGACACACTAACTTGTGCTTTACTTGTGTCTTTCTGTGATACTGAAACTTCGGACCTTTATTCGTTTCAGATCGCCATGAGTCTTCGGATACTCATGCTTCTTCGGATGGCTTTCAGCTTCAGTGACCTTCACTAAGAGTTTTGCTTAGAGAGGTATTTGTCTTCAAGACTCAGCATTATTGTCAAGTGTACGTTGAGCCTGCTACAACTATCTGATCTGTTGACCAGTAGCTGATTCCGCACGGGCGACTGATCGTTGTTTCAGATGGTTGATCAGATAGAGTAGTTGGGTAACTGAAATCCGAACTGATCAGATTAAATTACCCACAATCTGAGGAACTGATCCTTAGATTGTCTTCTAACTATTTGCTTTTTTGTCTTCATTAAATCCCTTCAGTGGGGGATGCTTTTCAGCAACCCAACAATCTCCCCTTATTTGATGTAGACAAATAGTTAGGCAACTCCCCCTGAATACGTGAAGGTTTTATATTTAACCTTGAATATTTTTCACAATTCAGAAGGTCTTCAACATACCTATAAAATATTTCATCAAATGATGATCTGATAAGATCGGATCATTGTAACACCCTGAGACTCGGCATAGTATTTTATCACTTTCGGTAATTATAAATATTATTTACTAATTTATTTGAATTAATTAGTATTTTAACCAATGTATTAAAATTAGTTGAAATTATAATAGTTAGATATTTTAGTGATTTTTATATCATTAGATTTATTTTTGAACCAAAGTTCCAAATATATATTCGTTGTTAGAAACTGAGTTAGTTAGGTATTTCAAAATAATTAACTGCGAACCAGATACACAGTGTAATATTGTATTAATGAAATATTAGTCCAATATAGGTAGCACACGTATTGTATACGTGTGGGGCTAGGAAAATGGTAGAACAAGCAGATTGTTGATTGTCCTCATTCTTTTGCTCGTTCCAAACATGACACACAAATACACATTCCATTTTCTTACAAAAAATGAAGAATTCAAGCTTAAAATTTTGGTGGATTGGAGTTGTAATCTCGTTTATGATATAGGAAGCAAGTGAGTAATTCCTTTTTGTTCATTGTTTTTGAAGTTATGATTATTAGTAAGTTAGGGTTCTTAGGTTTTGAGAATTTCTTGATGAAATTGTATAAATTGATTGAGTAATCAGATTTTTATGAATTATAAGTATAGATAACTTATAAAATCTTTAGTTGTAATGTGGAATTGAAGAAATCACCATATTTGGTGATTTGGGGAAGAAGGGTAAGAACCCTAATTTAGGGAATTGGGGTTTTTTGTGCTAATTATGATTGTTTTAGGTTAAGTGGTTATTTTTAGAACTATAATTGATATCGCTAATTAGTTATAATCTAAACTTGATCGAATTGTTAAAGTTTGAATGAATTTGATAATTGTTGATTTTAGCCAAAACTAATAATTGGATGATTTTTAAGTAAAAAGGTCAACAGTTAGTTGGATTGAAGATTATTGATCTTGACTTTGTAAAAGTTGGATAAATCATTGGAACTAGTTAGTAATGAAAATGAATTGTTGTGTAAGTAATTATGTTATTAAAAAGAAAATATAGTTTTGATTTCGACTATATAAAGTTTGACCCGTTTGTGTCAATAAGATTGAAATTGGCTATATGCATTTTATTTTAGTTTGACTTTGATCATATATGAGTCTAAATGGTCATAGAGGTGATAAGTGATAATTTGACAATAGTATGCAAGTAAATGAACATTGAAATGGTCATTGAGATTGTTTATAATTACTTAGTATTTTCGGGCCAAAATGGAGATAAATTGTTCAAATGAAGTTAATTAGTGAACTTTGATTTTAATAAGTCAAAGTGGTAATTGTAAGTTCTAAAATGCAAGTAATAAGTTTATTTGACAAAGTGGTGTTGTGTAAGTTAGTATTTTGATAAAGATGTTTACCTTGTATTGTGCTGCGTTTTCGGACAGTTTGCTTTCATCATGTTCGGGTCTGTTTTCAACCCTGTTCGGGACATAATCAGGGATCCAGCTCTTCTGGACTATTGTAGCCCGATGAGTTAGCTTTCCGTGGCCGCTGACCGCTCGTCAATAGGATTTACGGTTTGTGAGTTACGACAATTTTCGTGAAGTGTCGCAGTGCTGAAAACACTGTACGTTTCTACAGCGTTGTGAGGCAGTTTCGAGGCCTTTCGGGTATGATTTGAGTTGAGTGTTCTGATAACGAGTTGTAGAATTATGAGTTTAGAGTAAGATGTAAAAATTTGGTAAAAAAAGGATAAACGGTTTGAAAGTTATGACAGTTACGATGAGCTGTCGCGGGTTTGACAGATTCTGGGTTTTCTCTATGATCATAATTTAAATGGTAGACTTTGTATTAGGTCAAACTTGGGATTTTATTATTAATTAGATGATAATTATGATTTGGTAATTGTATTGTAAATTAGTTGTGATAGTAAGGTAATAAAATGGGCTTTTGACTCGTTTGGATACTCTTTGTTAAATTGGACCAACTATGTAAGTTTTGATCGGGTTTGACTTTGGTGAGTCAAAGTGTCAATGTGCAGAATTGTAGTGTAGATTGTGATTTAGTACACTTGTTGTTATGTTTTTATAGTGTATTGTGCAGTTTTACACATTTCGGGACAAAACGGTTACTAATTCGGGTGTTACTTGTGATTGCAGGAAAGGGCAAAAGGGACTCAGTGATATTAGGCTACTGATTGAAAGGAGCTTTTGCTAAGGTGAGTGGATTTATAACCATTAGATAGTGTAACTTTCAATGGTTTCGGGTTCCACTTGGGTTAGTGCAGAAAATGCAGGATTTTTGATCTGCAGAATTCGTTTTTCGATACGGTTCTTGTTTTGGTGTTAGTTAATTATGTGTTATGTGTAGTTAACTGTTATATGCGCATAATACACGGAAAGAGGTCAGCCCGTGCAGTTAGTGGCTGAGCATCGTTTGCTATTGGAAACAATATCAGGACTCCTTGGACACGGGTAGGTCGAGGAGCACTGGTATTGTACCAAGTAGCATGGGGCTAACGGTAAACTGTTGTTGGGCCGACAACAGTTGTGAGTTCGGCCAAACCGCCGTTCCTCTGGTTATTTGCTATATGTGAAAGGGTGTTATTTGTAAAGGATGTTATCTTAAATTATTGTGGTTGTACAATTTAATGTTTATGAATTCATTCACTTAGCTTTATGCTAATCCCTCATCTCGTTGACTCTTTTCAGGTTTGACTGGGTGACCAAAGAGTTGGGTTTGAAGAATGTTTGTCAGCAATCTGATTTTGGAAACGGGTCAAGCCTAAGGTTTTAGTAACACCGATTGTTTTGATACAAAGTATATAATTATAACTAATGTCGGTCTGTAAATACTTTAATAGTTTGTAACAAATATCATACGCTTCCGTTTGGTTTTAAAAAACAAAATGTCTTGAATTTTTGTGGTGTTACAATCATTCTTCAGTTCATTGACTCATATATTTTCTTTTAGAGTTCTTTAAAGTATTTAGCAATCAATCAACTCAAGTATGTCAAAATAATATCATTGTAACTGATATGATTCATTCATGGTTAGCAAAAGATAAATAAAAGTTAGAGAATTACAAGTGAAATTTCAATTACATAATAAATAGAAAGAGAAAACAAATTATTTTCATCACTCTTCATCTTTTGGGGCAAACATGATGAATAGTTCTTTCACATCCTTTTCCTTCTCTCGCATAAGATCCTTGATCAGTTGTTTGATTATTTGAAGCGAATGTGTGAATCTGACCGACTTCAAATGATTGAAGTTTGCATGCTTTAGCTCAGCTATCCTATGGAACCTCATTTCCCCATGAGCACCTTTGAAGAAAAATCCTTCTTCTTCTTAGTACAATTTTCTTTCACATCGTTGTACTCTTCAACAAGCCTGTGGATTTCTTTTAGCACTATTTGGGAGACTTCAGCTTCAGTGAACTTATGTCGTGCTAAAATTTCTATGCACTCACTTATGCTGAGCCGATTAAGTTTGCTAAACGGTATATAATCCACCTTTTCTTTGGGATCTCTGATTACCTACACATGAGTGCCTTGGGCTTTGGAATGGCGAGTTCTGAGCTTTAGGTTCGGTTCGGTTCGGTTCGGTTCGTCTCTGATTCTGGTTTCTTTTACTTTTAGCCATTCAAGAACCTCCTTCTTTTCAGCTAACTGTTAAGCAACCCCTCTTTCAGACAGCTTTTGTGCATTTATAGCAGAGGCCCTCAGATTGTCTTCTGTGGCTATTATCTCAGCATTCCTTTTTAATTCTTCTATACCGATGGCAGTGTACCAAGCTAACAATCTTCCATACAATATACCATAATACTTTATATAATTCTCCAGAGACATTTGTACATATTGAGTGATCTCTCTGATGTGTTTGAACTCATCTGAAGATTTTGGTAGATCGTTTAGCACTTTCATCACATTGCTTGTTTATAACGCTCTTAAGATTCCTTCTTTTTCATGCTGAGGAGTTTTTACACGTTTTGCCTCCTCCTCTTCTTCTTCTTGAATTCTGTAAGCCTTGTGAGTTTTTCTTTTCTCAGCTAGCTCAGAGCTTATCACATCAGGTTGTAAGACAAACATTCTTGGTGGTCTTACTGGAGGTTTGGGAGCTGAAACCACTGCATCGCTACTACTGCCAGTGCCAAACATGCTCTTTTCGTTCATTTTTATAGCCGTGTATTCTTCAAGAGAGATACCTGCTGCTTGGGCTGCACAAAGATTCCCTTCTTCTTCTTCCACACTGGCCTCATTCTTTTTAATATTAATCTTTGTTGGGGATGGTTGTTTTACTCCTTTTCCTTTGTCTCCAGGAGCCAAAGTGGAGTTCTTTTCTTCTGAGAAGAGGCCTGTTGGAGCAGGTTCTCTGTTTCCTCCAAGTGAAATAATAGTTCTTGGAATTAATTTCGGTCTGATAGGAGTAACAACAACTTCTTTTTCAGATAGTTCGACTGGCATGACATGTTGTTCAGGTGTGGCTATTTTCTCTGTTTCAGATGGCTCAACAGATATGACCTGTCCAGATTCCTCTTCAGCTTCTTTCTCATTGGACACATCCTGATTTTCATCTATTTCCATTTCTTCAGCTTCCTTGATTTCAGATACCGTCACTATCAGTCTGTCCTCAATTTCCATCTCTTCATCTTCCTCTGAATCTTTATATGCAAAATGCCTTCTGGCCTCAACATCTCTTAGATAATTGCCAACTGATATTTGTTGGATTGGTTGAAATTCAGCAATTTGTTCAACAACTGTATCCTCCAGAGGTGGATAGGTAATTCTGAGCATTACACCTCGAGGATTATCAATAATTGAAGACCGATGTCGTCGAAGCATTTCTTGAAAGTTTATGACTTCAACATCAGCACCCTGATCAACCTGCACACCTATCTCCCCCTGACGAACTGGGGAGGCTGATTAATCACCTCAACAATTTCGACAAGCTGGGGTGCAGGCTCAGGTTGTTCAACCGGTCCTATAAAGGCTTGCAGTTGTTCATTTATTTGATCAAACCCGGTATTCATCTCTGCTCGAATATCATCGGATGTTACTGCTAGCTCAGTTTTCATATCAGCTACTGTAGTCGTGAGATTGCTGACTTGATCGATCAAAGTACGTTGGGTGGGACATAGTTCATCATGGGATGTTGGTGATTGTATCACCAATATTATTTAAGTGTAATGAGATAAACTTGTTGACAAAATGTAATCCTAATAAATATTGAACAAGTAAGGGTGGTGCGGAGTGCATGATTGTTTAAATTTGTTATGATTAAAATACACTGACTTAACGGGGGTTCGGTGGCAGCGCCCCCGATAAAGGGGTTCCAAGGGGCAGCGCCCTGGTCGGGGTCCAAGGGGCAGCGCCCCTGGCGGGGTCCAAGGGGCAGGTCAGCTTGGAAATTTTTTATTTCGGATAATATTCATTTATATAAAATGCATAGAAAATCCGAATTCTTGATTTGAACCCGGTTTTTGACCCGTAATATTCGACACGGATCCGACCCGTATTTTGGCGGTTTTGAACAGTTTTGAAACTGCAATTCGGCAGTTTTGAGGAGTTTTCGTCAGTTTCGATCTAGAAAGTGGAATAACACTGGTTTTGGTCATCTTCTCTGGTACGAAATTCTCAGAACACACACATATTCTTTGTTCTTGATCACACTATGATTTCATCCGATTAGAGATTTCGAGAGTACCCTCGAAATACTTTGATCTGATAGTGAAAACACGACTTCACAGTGATCCAAGTAACTCGAAATCAGTAAAATATCTAACATGGGATGCATTCAACAAATCGATACATTTTGATTGTTTGCTAATCATGTTAGTGATTTACGATTTTAATCAAGAAAACGCAGCGGAAATATAACATAAATCACCACATAAGGATCTACATATTGACAGTCTAATTAAGCAATAATAACAAAGAGTTTCGTAGGAAAAACCATACCTTGAAGCCTTTGATTACACCAATGAATGAGGAAGAAGAACTCCAAGAATTTAATGTACAATTCCTCTAATGGTATCCACACTACACCATATCAAGAACACCAATTGGGATGCTAATCCCTTACTTAAGAGAATCAAAATCAAAAAAATAAAAAGTTTCTTGCTCACGTGACAACCAAAAATTGTAAAAGGAGGAAGTAATCTTATTTGATTTGTGCGTATCGTCAAACCTTCCAAAACAACTCACTTTTTCCTTTTAATTTTTTGTGCGGCCGAAACTTGGGAAGCAAGGGGATTAGGGTTTTTTCATCCTTGTTCTCTAATCTAAGTATATATCCATAATACAAGTTATGAGATATGATACTTAGGTGCTGTTTGTTTTTCAGAGTAAAAAGATCTACGGTCTGCGGACCACATCTGCAGTGAGCTGTACCAAAAAGCTGGACCAAAGATCTGCTAAAACGAAATTTTATTTTGTTTGTTTTTTTTCTTTCTAAAGATCTGCACAAAATAAGTTTGGGGGAGAATTAGGGCAAAATTAATATGATCCAAAATTAAGGCAAATTTACCTAAATTAGGGCAAAAATTAGATCTGAGAGAGAGAGTCGGAGGGAGAGTGAGAGAGATCGGCGGGGAGAGAAACAGAGGCTGAGAAGGATGTTAGGTCACATTCTAGAGTATTGTAATAGTCTAGGGGTGTAATGTGACAGTTTATTGTAATCAATAGTCTAGGGTAGTTTATGTATGTAAGACCTAATGAAACTATAATCAAGCTAATTCATTGAGATTTGATGAGAAATTGAAGAATTAGTGTGTGTGTGTGTTCTTGGTGTATTTAGTGTGTGAAGTTGAGAGAGAATGAGATGGAAGAAGAGCTTTCAATTTGATAATTCTGTAAAAGTGTAGGAAAGCTTGACTTGAAAGTCAAGGATACAACCTTATATACTCCTACCACTTAACAAAGGACAAGTTAACTAACGGACTTTAAAGATCAAAACTATTACAAAACTAGTCCTAACAATCTCCCCCTTTTTGATCTTTAACACGTCATCCCAGTCTTCAAACTTCAGATTCTTCTCATTATCTGTCTTTGGCAAGAAAATGTTTTTCTGAATTTCAAGATTAAAACATTTCAGAAATCTGGAAGTTTAAGATACTCAAAGTGGATATGTTTTTCGTTGATACTGTTTGAGTGAGGAAATTCTATAACTGATTTACTAAAGATTTGAAAATTTTAGGAAAGAGAATATCAGTTATGTAAGGATTTGACTGGGTTTTCAGATAATGGAGAGGTTGTTTTTGGATTTTGTGGTAGAGGAGGATAAAGATATAATGATAGTGTTTTTTGAATGATTTGTCAGTTAAAGTTTTGGATGTGTACGTATGATTGTTTAGTATGTATGGAAAAATGATATGTAGATTTAGGATTTAGGTGAATGTGGATAATTTGTATTTGATATGGAACAAAAGGTTTGTACAGTTAAGCTTTTGTACGGATAATGAATGTTATGAAATTTTGGAAAGAATGGTTTAAACGGTTAAGCTTTTGAATGGATATGAATGTGAATTTGTGGTTTGGATAGAATGATTTTTCAGTTTAAGATTTGAAATGGAAATGTTGAGAATTTGTGAGAAATTTCTGAAGATGAGTCGGTTTCTTTTTCTTCACAAATTATTTCATGTAAATCGACGAAAATGTAGACCCATAGATAGATAGAGTTGTTTGTAGCGGAAGTCTTTTCTCGAAGTTGTGGCTTTGTCGATTTATGATCATTGATAATTATTGTTGAGAGAAAAATGTGGATAAGATTTGCGCTCCCCCTCGAACAAACAATTACTCTTCAATAAAACTTCTTCGGTTTCTTGTTTACTCCCCCTTAATCGGTGCATATATCTTTTTGATGTGGAGTAAACTGGGCTAATATATTCTCTTAAGTCTTGTAAGCATTTTTCTTCATAAACTGAACTTCTTAGTAAATTTTCTCCCCCTCATGATGATTATGATTTAGCGGAATCATCATGAAAAATGTGAAGTTCGTCGAGGTGAAAGAAGAAAATCTTTGAAGCCCATGGATACAAAATGTGAAGTAGAGTGATATATTCATATTTTGAATGAATCAATATACATCACATTGTATCATCGAAAACCGAACCTAAGTTGATGATGTAGATATCCGATCAAATCGTTTGTCATTTAATCTCAATGATCGAATTAAGTCGGGAAAACCGGGATCACATAGATTACCCGTTGACACAACAGTTACACAAACTGTGTGCCTACGTTCAGTGTTGGAATAGATGATAGCACTGGTAGGATTTCCATTCAATCATCGTGGAATACCAAGAAAGTTGGTATCACTATGAATGTTCCGGCTTTATCACAAAGATAAGTTGTATCGATTTGATTTAAAGATTGAGAGTTCCAAGAAAAACTGAAACTTGATGTTTCACTTTCAAATAATTTCCGGGGAATTATTTGAGATGTTGGAGTTTTGGGAACCCATTTTGCTTTTAAGATTGAGGATGTTTTGTAAACATAAACAGGAGATGTTTTTGGCACTTGTGTAAAAGTCATATTAGGTGCCAATGAAAGTAAATCATTTCTTGAGTATTTTAACGATTTAGTTTTGGAAAAGATTTTCTTTGAAGCACTCGAATGTTTCAACACGGTTGATGGTGTAGGTTTATCCACTTTAGAATGCTTAAGTCTATAAGAGGAACCTAATTTATTTGGAGTTTTAGGTGCGGAATTTCCTCTAATAACTTGTTTAAGAGCATTCGGTTTCTTATCAGAGTGTGGCGGGACCGTGGATCTCCTAGGCTTAGGCTTGGTAGAGGATCTGACTTGTGATTTCGGTTTAGGTGTAGAATTTCCTCTATGAACCTCAGTTTGCTTGATTTTATACAAATCACGATATGCCATGACAGGAGAAAACATTCTTGAGTTTTTACTTTTATTCGTTGCAGTTAAAGGAGAATCTAAGTTCATAGATGCACTAGGCTTCTTAAGTTTCTGAAGATTAGATGATTTAGATTCTAAATTTTGAATTTGTGCTTGCAACTTTAGTTTCTCTTTCTCATAAGATTTATGTGTTTCATCAATTTTATTTTCTAATCCATGAATTTTTGTTTGTAGAACTGATTTTTCTTTGTCAAACGCCTTATGTGTTTCATCTATTTCAGTTTCCAATTGACAAATTTTCTTTTCAAGAATTAGATTTGGTACATAAATCTTTGGTGTAACCTTTTGTTGAATAACATCATTTCCCTTAATTTCAAATTCTTCTGGTTTTATAATGGGAAAATAATCATCATTTTCAAATTGAGCCCTTTTAGTTTCATATGTTTTATTTAATTCAGTGTAATTGAAACTAATTTGAGCATTCTCCTTTTTAGCTCTGTTGAAGGTCTTAATTTCTTCTTCCTCGTCAGTCATCCGAATGAAACGCTGCGATATTCCATTGAGTAGATATCTTGAATCATATAATGTAGGAGTCATTTTGCACGCGGTCTTAAGATATTCAGGATTGTCAGCTCCTAGCCCTTCTCGAGAGTTGAAATATTTGAAATCTTTAGGCTTGTTAAGATGAATGGTTTGATCAGTGTGTCCTCGTTTAACAATCAATTCCTCAAGATGTTTGATATGTGAATTCAATTTAATTGTTGCATGCTTGAGTGTGTTTATGATATTTTGTTTGTTTAGCATTTCATTTAATGAAATAATGTTTTGTTCATGAAGATTATCATATTTGACATTCAATTCTGATACTTGATTTTGTAACTCCAGATTCTCAAGTTTGACATTTTTAATTTGTTTAATCTGTTGAACAAGTTGTTCATTTTCATTTTGCAAATTATTTAAACGTTCTTGAAATTGATTATTTAAATATTTTTCATCTAAAATGTTTTGTTTTAAAGAATCAATTTCAGAAATCTGAGTTGTAACAAAACAAGTATCCGGACCAAGAAGATTATCAGAATTTGAAAAGAGGGAACTGATTACCTCAAGTTCTTTGTTGGCCTCTTCATTAAATCGATCAGTAACCTCCATATGCTTTTCATCCTTAGGATCTGAATCTTCCATCCATTTACTATCTTCAACTAAGAACACTTGTTCATACTCAATTTGTTTAGCCCTCGACATTTTACGTTTATAATACTCGGAATCCCGAACGATTAATTTCTTTGTAGCATCCAAAGGTGTGACGGTTGGCTTTTTAGTTGAGATTGTAGCAGATATATCAGGCTTAATGTCGAATGAAGATCTCAGATTATTGTTTGTAGGCTTTGAATTATATTTCTTCTCATAGTCTGAAATTTTTGTAATAACTCGTAGTACGTCTTGACGTTCTTTATCCAAATCATCATTGATAGCTGGTGTAGGTTTTTCCATTTGTTTATAATATTCGGCAGCTTTTCTCGCATTGGCAAGGTCTTTATCCATATTTGCAATTAGGATTTTGGGTAAAAGTTCTTATGTGTTTAAAATGTGAAAATTTTCTTTTAAAACCTTTAAAAGTTTTCTTTTAAAACCTTTTAAACGTTTTGTAAACAATTTTCTCGTGTTTAAAAACGAAAAAAAAATGTAAACGTTTTGTACTCGAGTTTAAAAATATGTAACAAGTTGTGAATTTAAATTGATTTAAATTGTTGTTAGTGTGAACTTTAAATTGTCTAGTGTTGTTGTTTGATTTAAAAAAAAAATGGTGAAATTGGACCCTTGAAATATTCAAATTGTAGTATTCAAATTGTTTAAAAAATAACAAAACGTGATTTGGACTTTAACATAGGTTGTAAATATATGGACTTTGATATGGGCTTAATTTGTAATTGATTTGGGCTTTAGTCTTATTTGGGCTGAAACTTGATGGACCAATTTTGTACGCAGATGAGATCCCACAAATACGAGACAGATCGTAGAAGCCGACTGAGAATTGATTTGAGAATTGTGATTGAGAAGCCGACTGATTCAGAATTGATTTGAGAATTGAGAGATCGTTCTTCTGGTTTTTATGGTTCTTATCGTTCCTTGCTTGTAGTCGAACTGTGTTGGATGTCGAACAGAAAAAAAAATTCAGTCGACTATGAACAAGATCGGAATGATTCAGTAATTCAATTCGAATCTGTGTTTGGTTGTGTTGGATCGAACTTTTGTTGAGGCCGAACTATGATTTTGATTTTGAAATCGAATTTTTGTTCGTGACTTCTAGGTGCCGAACACTTGAAGAAGTAGTTGTGAATTATCAATCGGAATCAATAAAGATCGGAATCTGTTTTTGGTTGTAACTGAGGTTGAAATCAATTGAAGATTGAACACTGTATAAGTCTTGTTCAATTGAGAGATTTTGATTATCGATTTTATGGAAGCCGAACTTGTTCTTGAGTTTTTATCGAACACGTGATTGAATCAAAATCAAATGATTCAGAAATTGTCTTTGGTTTTGAAATCGTCTTTGGTTTTGAAATCGATTTTGTTGTTCAATTGTTGCTGTGATTTTGAAATGCGACTGACTGTATTGAAGCCGAACTATGTGAAAATTAGAGTGGCCGAACTAGGTGTTGATCGAACTAGGTGAAGAAGAAGATGCCGAACTTGGGTTTGAAATTGGGCCGAACTTCTGGGCCGAACTTCTTAACAGTTCGGGCCGAACTACAATAAATACTCGGGCCGAACTTGTTGGGCCGAAGTTTAACTACTTCGGGCCGAACTAGTCTGACGAACTACGTTCTTGAGCTCGAACTTGTCTGACGAAACAAACATACGCTACTTTTCTTCTTTATTTCAATCGGATTTTGCTCGTTTCTTCACCGATTTCAATGATTCTTCTTGCTAAACGTTCGAAATCAAATTGCTAACACTTTGATCCGATCAATTTCTTCAATCCATAACACAAAAGCTTCGAATCTTCGATTTACAGTAACTTTTGAACTTTTTCACTTTTTCTCTAAAATCATCAAATTGAAGATCGATTGTTTACGGAATTGATCTGAATTCGATTCTATTCTTCTTAGAAACAATGGAGACACACTATTCTGCACTCAATCCATCGATTTGGAACAAAAAATTACAACATTAAATTTTCATGAACGAACGAACTTTTTCTTCTATTTTCTACATATTGACAGTCTAATTAAGCAATAATAACAAAGAGTTTCGTAGGAAAAACCATACCTTGAAGCCTTTGATTACACCAATGAATGAGGAAGAAGAACTCCAAGAATTTAATGTATAATTCCTCTAATGGTATCCACACTACACCATATCAAGAACATCAATTGGGATGCTAATCCCTTACTTAAGAGAATCAAAATCAAAAAAATAAAAAGTTTCTTGCTCACGTGACAACCAAAAATTGAAAAAGGAGGAAGTAATCTTATTTGATTTGTGCGTATCGTCAAACCTTCCAAAACAACTCACTTTTTCCTTTTAATTTTTTGTGCGGCCGAAACTTGGGAAGCAAGGGGATTAGGGTTTTTTCATCCTTGTTCTCTAATCTAAGTATATATCCATAATACAAGTTATGAGATATGATACTTAGGTGCTGTTTGTTTTTCAGAGTAAAAAGATCTACGGTCTGCGGACCACATCTGCAGTGAGCTGTACCAAAAAGCTGGACCAAAGATCTGCTAAAACGAAATTTTATTTTGTTTGTTTTTTTTCTTTCTAAAGATCTGCACAAAATAAGTTTGGGGGAGAATTAGGGCAAAATTAATATGATCCAAAATTAAGGCAAATTTACCTAAATTAGGGCAAAAATTAGATCTGAGAGAGAGAGTCGGAGGGAGAGTGAGAGAGATCGGCGGGGAGAGAAACAGAGGCTGAGAAGGATGTTAGGTCACATTCTAGAGTATTGTAATAGTCTAGGGGTGTAATGTGACAGTTTATTGTAATCAATAGTCTAGGGTAGTTTATGTATGTAAGACCTAATGAAACTATAATCAAGCTAATTCATTGAGATTTGATGAGAAATTGAAGAATTAGTGTGTGTGTGTTCTTGGTGTATTTAGTGTGTGAAGTTGAGAGAGAATGAGATGGAAGAAGAGCTTTCAATTTGATAATTCTGTAAAAGTGTAGGAAAGCTTGACTTGAAAGTCAAGGATACAACCTTATATACTCCTACCACTTAACAAAGGACAAGTTAACTAACGGACTTTAAAGATCAAAACTATTACAAAACTAGTCCTAACAATGTAATTAGTCAATACTAGGCCTAGGTATAAATACCTAGTTGTAACCTAGTATTGACCTAATCTTGCCGCATATTGAAATTCACGTACGTTTTGTGCAAGCATTCTCTCTATCTTGATCTTCCAATTCACCTTTGTTCTTGTTTAATCTGTTGTTTAATCGCTACATACGGATCCACAATTGGTATCAGAGCACAAATCTCCTTTGATTCGATCCATTTCAGTGAAGATTAAGCAAGATTTTGAAGATTTCAGTGAAGAACTCAAGAATCAAAATCGGAATTTGAGGTATTGAATCGTTTACATTCTTGTTTCATTACATTCATCTCGTAATTCTAAGCATATTAAAACCAAGTTTCATCAAATGGCTCTTACACACTTCAGTGAAAGACCCGAGCTTTAACAAGATGGCTTTCAAGTATATCAGCTTGAAACCCGCTATTAACCTGTTTTTCACATAAATGTAAAAACTCTTTCCCACCCTCTAAAACTGTATTTTTCATTACCTTATTTTGTCGAGGGGGAGAAATATTAATTCCAGGGGGAGAATTAGTATTTCCAGGGGGAGAAACTTTCTAATATCAATACTTTTGTACCCGTTTGTTTTTTTTAATCGATCAATTTTTTTTATCAAACGACAATACCTTCCTATGGTTTGCTAGAACCGGCATAACCTTCCAAGGGAAATACTTTTTAGCCAAAATTGGTAAATGTGAGGGTATAAGTCAAGGGTATAGATTTAGGTGAGTGCGAGGTGATGTGAAAACATGATAATATCAAGAAAACACACCTTTGAGTGCATCCAAACCGATAATAAACCGGGCAATCTCACAAAATTGTGTTCATTCATGTGTTGAATGTATCACCAGACTTAACTGGCCCAGTCAAGCATTTGCACTCCACCACCAACCACTCAGATTCCTCTCAATAGGAATTTGTTTCAATTCATCAGGGGACGTAGCACATAATCTATCGACTGCTCATTTGGAGTAAGTTGGTATTGAACTTTTACCTTCTGCCCCGGGTTACGTCTTCAATTGAATGCACAATGTGTCTAGATCTCACCGACAAATATTTCCAATATAGGACACATACACTATTGAATATGAATCTCTGTGTATTCATCGGAACACTCATAGTGGCATCACAATCTGGTGTTTCACGAGGATTGAGTGGAAATCCTGCTAGAGCTAAAATCGCGCCAACTCTAACTGCAGGTCACACATCTGAATACACTGTTGTGCAAACGACTATCGATTCATACCGTGTGTTAACGGATACTCTATGTGAGTCCGGTTTTTCCTAATTTGTTCAAGTTGCTGTGCCTAAACTTTTAAATCATAAAGGCAACAACTTATGCCGGAACCACATTTTCCGATGAAAAATCCATGTTATTCTTACAAAGTAACATCATAAATGCTGATAATTTGCACATGAGCGTTATAGTTCACTCTCAAATTACTCCTATGATCTGCTATAACCGGTATGATCTTCCCCAGGAGCCACCTACAATATAGGACAATATGTAAAGGTTTATAGGTCTAGGTGAGCAGAATCAAGTATCACGGTATCTTGATTGGGGTGCGCTGAGGTAAAAATTGAGAGAGGGTATGAAGTATGGGTTATAAATCAGCTTAACACATGGTAACACAACAACGAGGGTGTGGTTGAAACTGAAAAAGTGAGTTGAGTGAGGAGTGTGTGAGACAGGGTTAAAGAAAACGAAAAACCCTCCCTAAACCAATCAAAAGACCGGGTAACCACATCTTTATCAGACTGCATACGATGCCTTTTGATTCAGACATCATGGACCCAGTGATGCAATGCACAACCCCCACTGACCACTCAAGTACACAAAGTACTTGTTTCAAAATCACGGAGATTACCACATGTACTATCGACATCTCATTTGGAGATTGTTGATATTGAAAAAGAGGACCTACCTCCAGTCCTCACCTTCGTTTGTCCACATATAGAGTCTAGAACCGAATTAAATTTCTCTAGGACACAGGCATTTCACCAAGCATATCCTAGTGATATTGCCAGAACATTCATAGTGATACCAAACTTGTTGGTATTCCACGATGATTGAATGGAAATCCTACCAGTGCTATCATCAAAGCCAACACTGAACGTAGGTCACACAGTTTTTCAACTTCGTGTTAACGGGCAATCTATGAGATCCCGGTTTTACCCTGTTTAACTTTTCTGTACAATGTGTTATATATTGATTCATTCAAAAAATGAATGTATCCTTATTCAACACACTTTCATCAACAAGCTTCGGTGATTCTTCCTGTTACATGATGCTTCAGACGAATCCTGCTCATCATGAGGGGGAGAATATACTAGCCTAACTTACTCCACATAAAAAGGACACATATGCACCAGTGAAGTGGGAGTAAACAAGGAACCGAAGACCCCACGAAGAAATAATTGTCTGTTTGAGGGGGAGCATAAACCTTATCAACAAATTTCCCGAACAACAATTATTAAAGATCATTTATCGACATAAAGCCACAAACTTCAAGAAAAGACTTCCGCTGTTAATCTCTCTATCATTATGGGTCTCAATTTTGGTCGATCAATATGTATCTTCAAAGTAAAGTCTTCAAACATACTTTTTGTGGTTAAAAAGCTACAAGAAGTATTCGTTTTCACAAATTAACAAAGCTCAAGCCTGATCATGATTATTATGCAACGAAATATCTACAAGACTAGGCTTGTGCTAAAGATGAAGACTTCGAAGACATGCTTCCAAGACTATTGTTACAAAGGGGGAGATTGTTAGGTCACATTCTAGAGTATTGTAATAGTCTAGGGGTGTAATGTGACAGTTTATTGTAATCAATAGTCTAGGGTAGTTTATGTAATTAGTCAATACTAGGCCTAGGTATAAATACCTAGTTGTAACCTAGTATTGACCTAATCTTGCCGCATATTGAAATTCACGTACGTTTTGTGCAAGCATTCTCTCTATCTTGATCTTCCAATTCACCTTTGTTCTTGTTTAATCTGTTGTTTAATCGCTACATACGGAACCACAAAGGAGGTGACGGCGGCGGAGCACGGCGGTGGGCAGCGGAGGTCGAGATTTGGCTCCTCTTCGCCGGAAAAGATGAAGGAGAACGAGTTCGGGTTCGCCGGAGAAGGAGACCGGCGCCGGAGAAGGAGACAGATCGATCTCTCACTATACATATTGAACCCTCGCCGGAGAACGACTGCAGAAGGAGAGAGACCAGCGGAGGGAGAACTTCACCTTGGCGGAGAGAGAGAGCAACAGAGAAGGGGTAGAGAGAGAGATCGATGTGGGGGAGAGAGAGAGAGAAGGGTTACCTTTCGCCGGAGAAGGAGGCTGGCCGGAGTTGGGCGGAGGTGGAGGTCCGCTGGAGATGGAGGAGAAGGGTTGGGTGGAGGCTGAGAAGAGAGGAGAGGAGGTCGTGACCTCCCTCTTTCTTTTTTCTTTCTTTTTTTAATCTTGGAAGATACAAAAAGCTATGTTCTATGTCTGTGTGGTGCAGACATGAAGCAGACATTTTTTTGTCTTCAAGCTTCCAAAAAACAAACACCTTCAGGAGAGCTTTTCTGCCCGTGGTCTGCGTGGCACAGACAAAAGACCTCGCGCAGATCTTTTGCCAAAAAACAAACAGCCCCTTAGTCTCTTATACTTTTGATTCTTTATGATTACTCACTAATATGTTTTAACTTAACAATTAATTAAAACATAATTAGCCAAGTAATTATAGTTTGTATAAATATAATTACCCTAATTATATTATATATATTAAATGGTGTTTGATGTATAAGTGTGTGACTCTTTAGGCTCACATGCGTCTAGCCATATAACTATATGTCATGTACGTGAAGTATATTCCAACAAATCACATCACTAACAACATCTTGTTTCTTTGCCAAAGCATTTTGACAAGCCATCATCACCTGCTAATATTCATTTAAGGCTTTCATGTCATTCATGAAGGTCAAATTTTGTTCTTCAATAGATTATTGTATTTTAAAAACTTCTTGATTTAAATCTCCCAGAACTGCCAGACTTCCTGCGAAGATATCTGAAACGGTGGAAAGAGTTTCCACACGGTTTTCCATTCGTTTAAACGAGTTTCCAATGTTTTCTGAAAGAAGTTTTGTTGATGTTGTACTTGGTCCATCTGACTGCATATAGCAGAGACTGCTCGTTCAGTTTGATGAATAGCCAAACCAATTTCTTCATCCCGGATCTTGGATCCCTCTGATGAAGACACTCTAGTGGGACCAGAGTCAGCAATTGGTGTCTTCTGAGCCACTGTAGGTGTAGTTGTGTGCTCTGGTTGGTCTGTTATGACAGTATTCTCTTTGATCAGATCAAGGGGATCTGATGACTCGTCGATGATATAATTGAGTTGGAGGTCGATGAAATACTTCCTCATGACTTTATAAAAATCATAGAACTCTATGACGTTTCTCTATTGAAGTATTCAAGCTTTTTAATCAGACTTACATCTTTATTGAACTAAACTTCATTCTAAGTAGAGTTGCCGAGCTAACCAAAGTATGAGCCTAACATTATCCCAACTTATTAATTTGAACGCCCACCGATATCTTTCAATGATTTAATGAAATGTGTAAATTTAAGAATGAATCGTATAATTAAGTACTACGTATTATTTTAGTAGGCGGGCAAGATACCCAAATTAAGATAAAAGTATACTCGTATTTTAATTAGTAGGCTAATTACAACATTCTTTGAATGCCTTTACAAAAAAAATCTGAATGCATGTGTGTTACAAAAATTTAGCAAATGCATTATTGATAGTAAATCACTAAATCATCACTACGTCTGCTCGTTAATTACAAACATTTGATTATCTAACTCATTTATTATCTATAACAATTTAAATAATTATAATGATATTGTAATAATTTAACAAATCAGTACAAGAAAACAATTGAACATAAAACATAACAAAGAGGAATATTCTTTTAGCGCATACGTCTTGTGAGGCTAAGAAATGAATAAATTTTGAAGAAATTAGTCAGGGGTTCAATCTCCATTTCGTCTAGTTCCTATGGGTGTTGGTAATTTATATCACCAATATTATTTAAGTGTAATGAGATAATCTTATTGACTAAATGTAATCTTAATAAATATTTACAAGGATGGTGCGGTTGACACACTTGTTTGAATTTATTCTGATTAAAGTACACTGACTTAACTGGGGTCCGGGGGCAATGCCCCTGGAACGGGGTCCAAGGGGCAGAGCCGTCAGCGCAGAAATTTTTTATCTGCATTAATATTGCTTTGCAAAAAACACATGAAAAATTCAAATTCGGAATTAATACGCGGTCTTCCGACCCGTTAAAACTAACCCGATTTTGACCCGATTTTGGCAGTTCTAATCGGCTTTATGCAATTTTATACGATTGAAGATTTTGAATGTACCTTCAAAATACTTTACTCCAAAAGTGACTACCTACTTCAGAGATTCCAAAGATTCGAAATTCATTACAAGTTTCTAACAACAAGGACAGCTAAATATTGCGTAGAGTTGGTCATTGGATAAGAGTCAGTTTGTGTCTGAATGATACAATAATCATGAAATACTATAACGGAATTAGTTTTTTAATTAAATATGAAGGGATTGATTTAATTAAAAGTAATGATTGCTATACAAGGTCTATTTTGATATACAATATGAAATATAATTATTAATCAAAATTGTTGATATCCAATTTCCGATGATGAAATTTGACATTTGTCTTGTCATGATTGATTAGTATATTAGGTTGAAAATAAGTTGGGTTTGATTACTATTTTTAGAATGTTCTGTTGTGTAAATTCCGAATTTGGATATTAAAAATACAAATATACAGTTGCTTTTATTGCTCCAAGTTGACAATAATATATTGTTGACATACACACGTAAATACTTTGACCTTTTTGGTTGTTACCATAATAACTGAATTATTGATTGTATTAGTTTTTATTAAATTTTCATATTTAATCTTACTATAAAATAATTGATGTATGAATTCTATTAATTCTCTTTCATAATTTTATATTTAATTTAAATATTTATATTTATCAAATCAGTATAAAGATTAGTAGAAAATTTTAGTGAAAAATAATATCATCTCTATTACGAGATAACAAACCAACATCAACTTGTTCATCTTTGTATCTTGATAAAACTTATATACTTTGACTCTTTTGGTTTGTTGCCTGCCTAATAACAAATAGACAATAACAAACTGATATCAACTTGTTCATTTATGCATTTGATAGCCTTATTTTCTCTAGTTTTTTAATCATGAGATAGAGTGAATTGATAACAATGACATAATAAAGAGTTTCAAACGTTTGATCCACGTATAATAATGTAACAGAATTATGATCTCAATGATAGATAATATGGTTAGATTGCACACACACGTTTAAATGAACTATCATGTTAGCTATTTAATACATTTTTTAAAATAGTAGAAATTAAACGTACATCTAACATGGTTTCATTGCCATACATTTTTCTGATTGTGAACTATCAGACGGGGGGTAGTTTCATATAATGAGTTGATAGTGTAACGTCTACCAGTTTAGCACACAAATAAAAAAGTTGATTTAACACTGAAAATAAGGTTCAAGAAACTGCACACATGATGTTTGTTTTACTAAACCATTGTGATTAACTCTAAATGAAATTACAATAAATGCAACAACGCCCTCCAACTCACACTGTTTGTTCCCCCTAATGACCGTACTTCTGGAACTCCCACTCGCTGTTGTCTGCACAAAATAAATAAATATTTAAAAAAACAACCTATATATGCAATCACAAAGAGTTGGAGCAGGAGATTTAACCTATTTACTTATGAATGGGTCGACTCCTGGCCCGTTTGGCCCATTTCACTAAACTACTTCTTTTTTCTTGATTTGACCCGTTGGAGTTATAACTTAACCAGAGTCATTTGGCACATTGCACTAAACTCCAAAGGGTATTTTTAAGCTTCGTTTTGGTAATCACAAGTTTTTAAGCCAGCCTTCTTTGGTAATTAAAGTTTTTTATTCATCATTATCTAGCAATTAAAAAGTTTTTTTTGGCTCTATTTGGTTATGATTTTTTCCGGCTCAAAAACTTGTTACTGCCAAAATGGACTTTTTTAAGTTATAATTACCAAAATAACCCAACTCCTAAAGTATATTACTATCACTATTTTATATCATTTACCCTATTTTATATGCAGAAAAAATCATAAATCATTTTGTCCGAAAAATTAAACTATTTATTGAGATAAATATATTTTTGGTAATCATATTTGACACTAACTACACATATGAAGATTAATAAACTTTTAAGAGAGTTGAAGTTTAATGGTGTACCTAGAGGGCAAACTTGACGAGTCTTCAACCAGCGACTGATGCAGTGAAAGTGAAAAGCATGGTTGCAGACACCTGGCAAATAAACATAAAATATGACACACAAATAAACATAAATATGACACACACATATATACATGCATGCATTTTCACATGTTATTACAATAAGCGACAATCGCTAATATGTTATTAACATAAAATTATTTTTCATAGACTACAATTATAATATGTTGTTTAATACTATATTGAATATAGCACCAAGCCATCAACTACAAAGAGAAGGATGATATATGATTAGCATTTAGATATTATACACTATCATACAGACATACAGTTCCACACCATATCATATTGTGTCACTCAACACTGTCTCGTAATTTTCCATGTTTTCTACCATATTGACATTTTTGTAGTATTTGTGCAAAAAACCAAAAATATATTGTTCTAATTGATTATCAAAACAAGAAAATATATACTACACAGAAACAGCTTCCAAAACCTATATAATTCCTAAACAGTAAAAGATTAATGAGAAGCCCAAAACAACCCAAAAGTTAAACAGAATGGCCCATACTTACCTGTTTCCTTACCTGCAGGTCAAGATTGTTGGCTCTTGAATATTTTATTACTTTCTATATATTTTGTGTTAAATATATATTTCTGCAATTCAAATTGAAAATCTTAAGGTTTATTAATTAGTTTCAAAACTTTATTAGGGACATCCAATGTCGAACCATAAAAAAACTGAAACAGAGCGGGAAAAAGGTCAATGTGACCCGTTTTACCCCAAACTCGTTTTGGTTGAAGTTTTGAACTTGTTTTGACCCACTACCTAACCCGCCCATATTGCCAACTCTAATGCTAGGAGCCCCCTATAGAAATTACATTAACAATGATTGCACAACTTAAATAGGGCTAACCGCTAACTGAAAACAGTTGGTTGTCAGGTTCCTGTTTCAGAAATTAGGTTGGTTAGGTTCCTATCAACTAACAACATTGACAATTTATGTCTTACACGCTACATAGGTCGAATATCTGATTACCAAAATAGACAAATATGTACCTTGATTATGGTTATGGCCTATGGGTTAATTGGCATTTGATGATTTGATAAAGTCACTAAGCTTATTTTGCTTAGTCAAACAATATGTAGCAGAACATAAAATATATATAAAACAACATAACACATGTCCACATGAAACAACACAATATTATTTTCAAAACTAGGGTTCAGGAAAAAAAATCATACCCCAAGCTACCGTACACTCCTCACTAGTGGCGCTAGCTTGATTAGCTTGACATTCGATACCTAATTAAACCAAATTAGGTCAGAATAAACCAACGAAACGAAACGAAACATATTCAATTCTTCAACAATAAAGAGCATAAAAACAGCTCACATAGATCCATGATGTGATTTCTGCAAATCGCACAATTGTCAACCACAATATCTGCACGAATGAACACATCAGTTACATGAACTTAACATTGAAGTAACAAAACACGAAAAATTAGAAATTAGGGTTTCTCAAACTAACCCCAAGCCCAAAGAGCGACGGCATTCCACTTTTTGATCTCGAAACGTTTAGGTTTCTTCGAGGAAGAAGAAGGTCCTGGAACACTCGATCCTTCACCGGCGGGAACCATCGTTACGTCGGAATCCATAGAGTATTAAGCCGCAAGTCGCTGAAAAATACTTCCGTATGGATCGATTGGAATGTTGAAGTTTTGATTTCCCCTTGGAACCCAAAGGTATATATACATACAATATTCCTTTTTTCACCCTCAGATTTTTGTATTTATATTTTAGATTTTTAGGTGATATCAAAGTTTTTTTTAATGGAAAATCGTTATCTACTTTTAAAAATTACAAATTTATATTTATAGTAAATCATAATTAAAGTTCTAAAAAGTGTAAGACGTGACGTGACGGCACCATCAAGCCTTAAGTTATAGCGAACTATAACGGGTCATGACGTTTTCATTGCGACAAATTTTTTATATAATTTATATACATACATATATCAAACTAAAATATATATATATATATATATATATATATATATATATATATATATATAGACCTATCTATCTATATATATAAACAAAGGTTTTTACGTGCCACGTGTCCTTTTATTAAATCACCTCCTATTCATTTTCCCGCCCATTGAACGTCGACCTCATCAAAACTGCCGCTGCCCTAATTTCGCCAATCTATTCCATCGCTGCAAATTGAAGAAACCATAATCTCAACTGCTCTACACAATCCAGCAACCGCCGAAAATTGAAACCTTAACTCTATCAACGATGTAGCTTTCTAATACTGTACGAAATATCATCATCCGGAGTTTAATCAACGATGATTATTCATTCGATTGTCTGTATTCTGAAGCAAACCCACTCCAATGGGTCCTCAATATTGATGATGAGGACGAATAATTTAATTTGGAAATGGGATGTCCTTATTGTCCAGAAGGATTTGATGCCCTAGGGTTGTGCGTTCATCTCGAGGATCAACATCCACTTAAAATTAAATGACGGTAATTATTTCACATCTTCTTCAATTTTTTTATAATTTCATATACTTTAATTTCATTTTGTAAGCATCAACATGACTGTAATTAACTTCTATGGTGGTTAGGTTTTCATCTTCATGACTACCTTTATTCCAGATAACAGTGTAGAGAATAATAAGAACTAATTTCCGCTTTCTATATTGCTCTGTGTCATATCACTACTTGCAGGTATTACTTCTTTGTGCTACTAATTTTGGGAGGAACATGATTTCCCACCTAATCCGTTAACATGAAAGTGTACTCATAAAGATAACCTTTATATCTGTTTGACGTTTGATTCAGCTAATGATGACCGAATTCAGACCCGATTTTGAAAAATGCAAATCCTGGTTGGTCCAAAATGCACCAGAGATTTACCCTGTTCTTCAAGGTAATTATTTATTGTTTCAATTAATTTGATTTAGTTTATAATCCATAGAATGGTTTCTGATTATGTTTTTTCAAATTTGTGAAATGATTTAGAGCAAAGGAAGTAGATAGAGTTTAAAATCAACTTGAAACGTCTTCGATGACTGATAGCACTTCAATTTGCAGGCTTTTTATAATTTATTTTTTACTTAATATCTTAGTTTCGTTTATAGTGTAATTGCATTCGTAAGTTTGGTAATTGATTAGTAGTTTATATTGCATACATAAGTCCTTTTAAGGTGTATAAATTTTAGGGTTTATTAAACTCGAGCCTAAAATTGACCAGAGTTCGAGCTTATAAGATCCCGGCCCAAATTGTTGACCACATGCAGATATAGGAGTGTCAATATTGTATTCTTAAATTAATAATATAATTTTAAGTTTAGAAGTATGAATGCAAAATAAAATTAGAGATCTGTCTGATAGAAGTGGGCTGCAATGAGTTTTGGTGCCATTCCATTCGTATTAGTCCATTAATCGTATGATACAACGTAATTTATTTTCTAGCAGGTTGAAATAGGGGAGAAGTGATCGTCAGGGTAAAACAAGGGCTTGCATTGCTGATGATGGACACTCGACATACCTAATCAACAATTTATGTAAGTCAATCTTGAATTGGTATTACTTACATCTTATAGGATATTTCGTTTATGACAATCACTGTAGTCTGTTATAAATGGAAATACATTTGTAATTGAAAATTTGTGGAGCAAGAAACTCTCAAAAAGGATACAGTTTTGAAAGGATAAAGAATCCTCATGGATAAGTTTCTCTTTTCTTATATAGACTGGTTTACATTTTGTTTAAATCCTACTTATTATAATGTTCTTATTTTTGTTTTATTTTCTTAGATTATAACAAGTCCATCTTTTGTGTGACCGGAACAACCTATTTTAAAGTATAATTAGATTTTTACAAACCATCTTTTGTATATATAGTTCCCTTGTCATTATGATTTATGAATACACTTTTAGCACTCACCTTGCGCTTATCATGGAGTATGTACATTAAATAGGGTATTAATTATGGTTAATTGAAAATCGTTTTTAAACTGACATAATTGGGAAATAAGGATTTCAAGAAGTAATATTGAACATAATTATAGTAAATTGAAAATAATTTTTAAACCGACATAATTGGTAAATAAGGAGTAATTGTTGAATAGTAAATATGGTAAATTGAGAATTACCTGATATCTTGAACAGAAAAACTCTACTTTTAATTGAATATTCATTGTAGCTAACTTATTTTCTTGTCAATTGGGAATTACATACAAATCATGGAATGCAGATACACGAAAACATGATGATCTATGCAAGCTTCGATTGGAACAACTCATCAAGGATTGTAATTCCCTCAGGCCCGTTTGTTTAGTCCTAACTCCTAAGTACAAGGTTTGTGATTAATTATCATCCAAAATTATCAATATGTCCTAATTATTGCATAAAACTTATGCAGATTAGTTATTTTGCTGATTGTTGTCTTGAGATATTTGATGATTCTTCCATTAATGCGATGAATGAGGTAACTTCTTATCGGTATAGTTTGTTTTTCTTATAATTAGTCGATTTCATGCTGACAATCATTAATGGTCATCTGATGCTTTAGATTGCTGTTACATCAGCAAGTTATCTTATGAGTGGTCGATTTAGTTTATAAGTCATCATTTAGTTTCTAATATTATCAATTTAGATTGACATATACATATAATTTTTCATGTAAGTGTTCACGAACAATAGCTATAACTTACTTTGTTTTCGTGATATTTTAAACAACGTAAAATTATAGAAAGACTATTATGGTAACATTACATTATTAATGATGGTTTTATGTGTTTTCTTATGTTGCTTTTATATTTGTTTTTCTGAACAGTTTTATATTTGCCCAATAAAAAGTAGTTTTGTGATCCTACTCGAATCAGCCCGACCCATTCTAAAATCATTGTTTTATTGGTGAGTGTAGCAAGGAAGCAAGGCACATGTGCGGTTCCGTTCCGTAATTGGACATTATTGGCATCAGGTGCTTATAAAATTGCATCCATCTTTTATGTTGAAACCAATACATAAACACATTCCTTCCATGTATTTGGTTGCGAAAAGTCACATCATATTTCATTAAACAGAAGATATTAAATGAATTTAAAATCTAAAATGAGAATTTGTTTATAACTTATGCTTATTTTACATGATAACATTTTTAGGTCATTCGTTCTTACCTGCAAGTATTAAATCTGTCTTTTTTGCCTGTAAATATGGGTTCTCATCATTTTTACTTCTTAACCATTTTTATAAGTAACAATGACCGTATGGGCTTTCAAAATATGTGGATAGCAAGCATGCTATGACACGTGACTGCTCAGTGAGTGTTTTTAATTGCAAAATTCTAATTCTTTTAAGTTAATGATAATATACACTCGAATATGATACTTATATTGGTTTGGTTGTTGCAGGTTAGAAGGTACAAAATGTTTTTACAGAGGGGTTACATCAATGAGAAAACCTTTTGAAACGGATTAGAAACGGGTATAGACTTCAATGGATCAATTCTTTCAATATATGGGCGTATAATTAAAACTATTATATATAATCCAACCTTTTTTTGCTAAATTACAGATGCCAAAATAAATCCCTTAATGCTGCAACAATTAAAAGTGATCGATCCCGTCACTAAAACACATCTCAAATTGTTACTTTAACTAATTCGTTACAACCTGACCTATTTTTGTAAAATTTGTATTCTATAAAATTTACGTTGAGTAAAATTATTAACAGCCCGTGATTTTTCACGGGTTATAACCTAGTTGACTTGTATAATAATTCATGTTAACCAAAAGTGTTACATCCAAGTTTATAATTATACTATATATCATTTTCTTTTTAAATTATAATTTTTACACACCTTAAAAAACTCGTAACATGGACACCTTTAACAAATTTCTAAGTAAACAAAAAGTCTAAGGGTTAAACACTAAATCAGCCAACGTTTACTATAAAAGGAAATTAAGACATAAAATCACTTAAATGTTATACCCGTACGAATAAAATGGTTCTCTGTATTTAAGGGATAATGTGTAAACACATCCTAAAAGGAAATTAAGACATAAAATCACTTAAATGTTAGACCCGTACGAATAAAATATTTCTTTGTATTTAAGGGATAACGTATGTGAAAATCACCTAAATTTTCAACTCTTTTCATTAAAATTGCATATGCATTGAAATAACCTTATAAGTCACACAATTGTGAATTTTTTTTTCGTTTGTACCAACTTCAACCAAATTTAAATGAACCTAGTTGTAGTAAAAATAAAAATTAAAAATTAGACGTCTAATACATAAATTTTCCCTTCTTTCAAGTGCACTCTTGTTTTGTTGAAAATAATCTTGAAGGATATAATTTATATTTATATTTATATTTATACTATATACTGTAAGTTATTTTAATATCCCAAAATAGATTTACTTTTAAAGTGTATGCAATTTTTTTATAGCCATACACCCCATAGATTTGAAACGCTTTTGCAATGAAATATAGAAGTGTCTAATCCCAAAAGTCAACAGAAAAGGTAGCCAAAAAAAATATACGACGCCTGAGAGATTCGAACTCTCGCGGGGAAACCCCATGTACTTAGCAGGCACACGCCTTAACCACTCGGCCAAAGCGTCAGTTATGAAATCATTGTTTTACAAATTATATAACACACGAGAAGACTTCCGTTATCACAAACAAAATATCTACAACGAGATTTAGATTCCAAACTAAACTTAAATTGGGAAAATAATCCAATAAATCTATGGGAATAGCCTATGTATCAATGAAATCTCTAAGCATAAGGAATCGATGTGGTATATTCATATTATTAACCATAGCATATGAACGACAAGAATTAGTAATCGTACTAAGGGACCATTTGATGTTGACTAAGTTAGTTTTGACTGGGATAGTTGCTGATTGAGTTAGTTGCTGATTGAGTCAAAACATTTGACTGTGTTAGTAAATTTTTTCATTTGGACCGGATTAGCAAAATAAATTGGACCAAGTTCGATATGCGGACTAAGTTAGATGAAATTGAGGAAATCAAATGAGCCGACTCAGAACGAGTCCGAAGCAAATCAAACGCTCTCAAGTAAATTCATATTGGACCAAGTTGACCAGAAATTAAAATCTTACTTACAAACTAACAAAACAGAGCGAAGCATAGCCGTGTTTAAGCCAAAGTTATTTATGTATTTATCTATTAGTTAGTCAGCTTAAAAAGTTGTTAATATTATGTAAGCTTAGATTGTAATGTTAAATAAAATTAAAGGTAAAAAATCTACCTAAGGAAATTTACCTTTTTAGGCTTAACATTAAGTAAGTGATCACTATATTAACATTGAACATATTGTTATGATCCCACATTGGCTAGAGTAAAAACTAAATGATGGCTTATAAGCCTATGTGTTCACTCTTCCTTCAAGCTAGCTTTTGGGAGTGAGTTCTACACTTGGACTTATAAGCATGGTGCGAGCCTAGTATGGGATGGTTCGTATCACATATTAAACTACAATCTACATCAACAAACCGTACACCCAAAATTGTACCCGTGTGATCTAAATCATCCATTATGATTTACTTAACCCAACCAACGATATGATTCCCGTTGCACACATTAACCGTACCAATAAAAAGAACAAATATATACCAACAAGACCCATACCCAATATCCTATTCAGACGCATATCGTTTCTCAAAAGAATAACAAGTGCCCATAAAAGCCCTAAAATGAGAAACCCCATAGTGTAATAAAGACTATTATCTTGTGGAACATTATACGATTCGGGTTTTACTGACCATGATCCAAGTAATAATGAAATCCCCAACCCCATGAGCGTATTAAACATGGGGCCCGCATAGCATCCAGATAACGCGATCTGGATGCCATCTCCACCGTCCATTGCGAGTGCAATATTTGATACTAAATCACCCATAGAATTCCCCCAAGCTAAAACCGTTAATCCAAGAATTGAGGGATTTACTCTTAAAAACACACACCAAATCCTACTAATAATGCAACGAGTTCATTTGCAATCATGTAAAACCAAACGATACTCATAACAAATCCACCTAAAACCCACGGGAATAGGTATTCACGAGGTGGGTGGTCGGATCTAGTGTGGAAATACGCAAGAGTGCTTAGTACGGACCCTACTAAAACACCGAAAACGTACACGTTTTTCTTGCTTTGGGAAGTTAAATCGTCTTGTGTGTTGAATATAAATGCAAGAAGAAGTGGTGACAAAAATGTGGTAAAAAGCGCATATGTTTTCGACCATGTTTCCTCTTTGACTAACGGGATGGTCAATCGTCTAGGAAAAGTCAACGGGAATTCGAGTAATGAGCATAAACTACAAAATGAAAACCATGGTTGATATACTTCAATACCATCATCATGCCAACCCCATAAATGGCGTTCATGTTCTTGAAACTTCATTTGATATGAATAAATTGCAACGTTTGAAGCCCACATCCATTCGGGTAAAGAATTACGAGTTTGTGAATTATCAACTTCATTTTCAACATCAAGCAAAGAACATTGAATAGAATCATCATCTTGATTTCCAAATACGTTTACTCTAAGTGGAAGTAATGGTGTGACAGCATCAAATTTTAAACTCTGAACATGTTTCTTAACGATTTCATTAGCAGCAACAAAAACCGCATATAAAACGTAAATGGAAACAAAAGCGATTGCAGCCACAACACTCACTTTACCCACAAGAAGAATCAAGAAAAGAAACATTAGTGTGAAAATGAAGAACCCAATGTCTCTAATAAACGCTTTTTTATCAATTTGAACTCCTTGATCAGCTACACAAAGTGACACAATTCCAACAACACCACATGTAACGAAAACCGCACCACCTAAAACGCCATTTAGCCCAACTTCACCTGTGTTATTTCCCACAAAAGATGCAACACTTGCAAAAACATCGGGTGCTCCATTACCGAGTGGAAGCAGAGTAACACCAGCGACAGTTGGTTACAGTTTTAAAAGACTTGAAAGTTTTTGCAATGATAAACAAAAGTAATATGCAGCTGTATTACCCAAAAGATAGAATAATGCTACGAGCCAAATAACTAAAACTATAGCACCAAATGCACCTTCATTGCAGTCACAATAACAGAACTTTAAGTAATCAAAAAGTCCATCAGATGAACAATGTGAATTTGCTTTTAGGAAGGAATTCACAGCTGCTTGGATAACCAATATGATCCACTATTCCACTACAGATTTCAGGGCTATTAAGTATTGATTACAGCTGATGAATTGGTACTTAACTCAATCATAGACCCAGCATGAATCCAGGATCAAAATCAATGGGAGTCCACTAATAGTTGACCAATTAAAAAGTAAATATCATAAAATATTAAAACTAAGTCAATATTACAGTAAATGTCATAAAGCATCAAAACTAAGTTAAATATTACAATTATCCTCTAAGTGTTTTCATTTTTTGGAAACGATCTATAACATTATCGTTCAAAACATTGGCAAGTTCCTCTTTTTCCACCATACAAATTACACAATCATTTAGAAACCCGTCGGATATCCGATTGCGCAAATACGACTTCACAATCTTCATTGCAGAAAAGCAATGACAAATAAATTTGCCAATCTTCATTGCGTAAATATCATTACAATTTGCAAACATATTTGACAATCGACAAACAAATTTCTATTTCATGTAAGGTATACTTTAATAAACAAACATATTCCTACAATTAGTAATAAAAAAAAACACACAAAACCCTAACTTTTTTCTAGTTTGCTATGATTTTAATGAAGATATACAAGAAACATTGATACAAGTAGGATAGAACACTTACGATTGATAAGAGGAAAGTTACGATTTGCTAATGAACGAGTAATGCGCCGGAGAAGAAAATCAAAAGAAAAAAAAACTCTTTAAGAACGAATAACTTCTTTTAGTAGGTTAAATTTTGTAATTTAGGGAATAAACAATTGAAGTGGGCCACGTTTGGAAGTAGAAAAGTTGGTGACTTCACAAATTCAACTGGGACTGTACAAAATTTAAGAGGGGCCAAAAAATAATTTATCACTAAAAATAAATTTTATTAAAAATTTTTACACATGGTGGGCCCACCAAGTGGTGGCCATGGACCCCACTTGGCCCTATGTAAATTCGCCCCTGCATAGACCTGCCTCTTGAGCTCCAATCACCATCAGGAACTGAAACTTTCTTCAAATTATAAAATTGGTTGTAAATTAAGGCAATTAAAACTAGGCCAAATGTAGAATTCAGAATTTCACGAAATCGATTCTAGTATCAATTTTACGCCTTGAGTAACTGGAAACCGAACGAATGATCGAAATTCGAAACCCTACAAAATTATTACTCGAGCTTAGGGAACAAAGTTTTTGAGACTGAATAAGTAAGATTCGACTTAAACGGTGAAGGAAACTAAATTACAACCGATTGATTGAAGAACAAAAGGCATATAATTAAGATTTAAGAAACGATCTTACCGAAGAATTTTCAGAGGTATATAGGGTTTACAGACGACGCTAGAAATAATGATTACAGTTCGAATAAGATATCGATTCTCACAGTGTTTTATGTCGGTAGGGGATCAATCAGATGAAAGCTCGCCAGAATTGAATAACTGCCGATCACCGGTGAGCAATCTCAGATAGTTTCGGAGACTGATATTGTTTCACCGGTGGGTTTTGTTGTTTGTTTGCGAAATCAAGTTTGCTCATTTTAAATTATGATTGTTTTGAGTTTGTTCATCTTTACTACAATAGCATTGAAGACTTTCTTTAAATAGCATTTTGAAAATTCAGCTAACTTCTTTTCATTTTTATGGAGAATTACGTTTTTAAAAAAATAATGCAAGCGGCAGGGATCGAAGTCAGGACCAAGCGCAGATAACATCCCAACGATAACCAGCTGAACTACAACTTATAATGTTTGTTTCTTTATCTCTACTATATTATAAAAAGTTTACCCCTTCTAAATTTAGCAAGGTTGAAAATTCAGCCAACACACTTGCTAATTAGGGATACAGTTCGTTTATTAAAAAAAGCAATTTCAAGGCTCGAACTCGGGACCTCCAAGTTCTATCCATACACGCTAACCAGCTGAGCTAATAAGCAACCTGCCGTGTTTATTTTTTATTTTACTATATTAATTACTTTGTTCCCCTTCAACTCCAACAGCCGCCCCTTCCTATTCCACACCTTCCTTCCTTGATAAGATTATGAACATAGGGAATCGCATTCTTATATTTAAAACGTCGGTATTCTTCCCAGGTATCACAAAAAATATCCACCTTCATCATTCAAACTTTCACACACATATGCACCTAAACGATGATATAACCTATTAATTATGGTTTTTTTTTGTCAGAGAAGGTAATTTCATAAGGTGATCTCAACCGGAGCATTCAAATATGTGAAGTTTCTCCGTTCAATCTCCAGTACATTTTCGATCAATTCCACTTCCTCATTTCTTATTATCAAATTTTCAACTCTGATTTAATGTCTTGAATTTTTGTTGTCGTTTCGTCAGACAATCGCCACTCTCTGTTTGCAGCCCTTGCCTGCCTCACTTTGCTGTTTTCACCGACGACTATGCCAAGAGAAAGTATGTTAACAATGTGTCTGAATACAACACCGTCATTGGATCGGTCACTTCTGAACGAAGATATGCCAATGTCTCTCAACTATGATTAATGTTACATTTATGTTTTACTGAATTCTCGATTGAAAAGCCTAATATGATGTTTATGTATATGATTTATTTGTTGAAAGATGTGTATGATGACATGATGTTGGATGGAGTGAAACCGGATAAGGATATAGATTCATCTGTCTAATTTATGCATGTGTAGCCACTGGCCGATTGGATCAAGTGTATGCATTTCATGAATGTCGATGGCAAATGATCATACTAATATTTTTTATTCTCTAAAAGCATGCACATAAATGGATATTACTCTGTTACTACGAGTTATGTTAATTACAACATTTTTAGAGATCTAGCTTTGTCTCAACATTTCAGATTAGCACTTACTTGTGATATGACTGATGTTCATAGGAACAAGGCGCCATTAGCAGAAGACACATCTGCAAAGGTAAATTAAGAAACTTACTTATAAAGTTTCTTCATGAATCTAGATGTTTTTCATTTCTAAATAAAGATTTTGGAGCTTGTTGAGCAATCCACAAGAGACAAGCCTGAAAATATGATGATGGAGATTTATTGGAAATAATTATTTACTGTCTTATTGGTGATGTACCAACCCTTATTGGCTTACTATAGTATATATTTCATTTCAGGCCCCGCCCATATCTTAGACTTATAACTTTTAAATGGTGCTTAGGTACATTTTCAAAAAGAGAGAAATATTTTCGAGCATTTAGACATTAGAATAATTTCCTACAGTTCTTTATTTCGTCTGAATGAACCTCTCAACTGTAAATGTAAGTGGTTTTTAAATAGAGTTAATTTAGCTGACATAGTTGTGTTTTAACAAGTATTTTAATTTGTGAGAATTCTGAAACTCTTGTTTTTTAGTCATGCAAATTTGATAGTGGGTGGAAAAAGGATGAAGCAATTTTTTGGTAAAGTTTGCTATTCAGGTAATTTGACTGAATGAGTAGTCATATACGTCATTTAAACCCTAATTGCATTATTTATATTAACAAGATAAGATTAATTTGGCTTTTAGATTTGCAAGTCACCCTAAAAAGTACTTTCGAAGGTCAAGAAAATTGAGGTGAATGCTCATACAGGAAAGAAACTCATGTTTTGGTTATTTCAGTTATTATTGTTCAAGATTGATCTCTTTCTTAAAAAATGGGTTTGACACATTAGTTAATGTGCTTTTTGGGGCTTAGATATACGCATACTACATATAAAAAAGTAAACTTCACAAGCTCCAACAATTGAAGGTTGAACAAGCTGACTACATTTTATTTTTTAAGAACCAATAGAGATGTTGAATGGAAAGTGAAAAACGTTGCATGAATCTATTTCTTAGTTAGGAGAGTATTAGTTTTTGTAAGGAATAACAAATTGAATTTTGTTCCTAAAGATTACATTTGATGATTTCTTCATATTATATTTTTGTGGCTTCAATTTAATTGAGCATTGTTGGATAAAATCTTTTTGTAACTTTGTTTTGTGAATAATGCAAAAATTAAATGTTTAAATCTATTTATTGTTACTGCTTTAATTATCAAAGATACTGCCATTGAAAATGAAATATTGGCGTCTGCTTTCAAATTTAAAATTGTTTGCCCTGCATCTAGGGTTGTCAAATCGTGCTATCGTTTCGTATTTCTGGATAACACGACACGAAAACGTTCAACACGAAAACTTCACGACACGAACACGAAACGATTAAAAAAATGATAACACGATAAACACGACAACACAAAATAAACAACAAATTTCTTACTTATTACATGCTAAAAACACGATAAACACGACAAACGCGACAAAATCATAACTATCGTGTCAATTTCGTGTTAATCTCTAAACACGAACACGACATGACTTGACTTCGTGTTTGTTTTACACTACACGAACACGACACGAACATGAATTCAAATTTCAGTTTCGTCTCAATTTCGTTTCGTTTCGTGTATTTTTGTCGTGTCGTGTCAGGTTTTGACAGCCCTACCTGCACCCCGGCACATGCAGGAGATTGAAAACTAGAAGACAAAGAAACTTACCCTAGATGCTTGTGCCCATAAGAAATCGTGGGGATTTTAAAGTGATGTATCAAAGACGATGTTGCTACCAAACATTTGTTCGCGGCAAAAAATAGTTACCAGGTACCCGTCGCCGCATTGCGCGGGTACCTGCTAGTAATCAATAAACATATTTGAATCAAAGACGTCCTTAATAACCATGCCTCAAAACCCCCCATCCCCCGTCGTTTCTCTTCCCCGCCTCCTCGGTAACCCTGTGACTGCAAATACCATCTTCGACTTCTTCAACCTTTAATCTAAAAAAATCGTGAAATCATCGAAATCTAAAAATTACAACCTATAATCACCGGAAACCACCAGAAAACCCTTTTTTTTGTACTCCATATTTCTTCATCGACATCATCATTATCCTTCTATAAGGTCTGGTCGCTCTCTTTATTGTAGCTCTGTAACTTTATATAATTATATATTCTTGTATTCGTTGATTTTATGCTCTTAATTTTTCCGTTTTATGAGAAGGTTTATTAGGGCTTTTTTTTATGTATTTGCATTGTGAATAATGTAAACTACGAGTTTCTTTCACCAAATTTAGTCACTTTAAGCTTATATTAAATTAACTTGAGATTACAAAAGCTGTCTTTGCAATTTCTGGGTAGATAATCCGATTGATACAGTTCTTACGGGTTTTTTTTTTTATTTCCGATGGAAGGGTTTACTTTGGGTTTGATGCAATTATTGTTTTCTCCTTTGTTATTTTTATAATTTTCTCAATTTCGTACACTCTTGTTGCAGTTACTCACTTATATCAGCTCTTCAATTTTATTCAAATTTATATAGTATCTAATTGGCAAATCAACTTGAAGAAGAAAAAGAGTAGGCAGTTATGAGCTATGCTCACTTAACTATTGGTCCTGCTGGAAGTGGAAAGGTAATATAAATTCTAATTATAAATTCATAAGTTTATAAAATTTAGGTTTTTTGTTGTTGCAAATTTATGGCATGTTTGGGAAAGCTTATTAACGGGGCTTATGAGTTTATTAGCTTATTAAGCTCCAAATAAGCTTGAATTTAGAGCTTAATAAGCTCATAAGCTCCGTTAATAAGCTTTCCCAAACATGCCCTTAGTAATTTAAATTTGTTGTTTTCAGTCAACTTATCGCTCTTGCTTATTTTATTATTATATGTAGTTTTTGATTTTCACTTTGTTGTATTTTTAATGGTCAAAATATATGTTTCTAGATATTTTGGAACTCATATCTTTGGATGATGTTATGGATGAACTTGGTCCAAACGGTGGTCTTATGTACTACATGGAGTATCCTTCATTTGTTATGGTGTTTTAGGTGGCATTACATTCTTATTTGTGTACTTTGTTACATTCGTCAGCATACAAAGTTATGAATTACGCCATCAACTAAACCTGACGAAGAAAAATTCCACAAGATTAGACTTAGTAATGCTGCAGGTCAGGTACGGCTATATTTTAATTTTGAATTAGTTGTATTCTATTTTGAGCACGCTCCAGACCAAACCAAATCGAACCGAAACTAAATTGATAGGACTGAAACCAAAAATATTGAATTTTTAAAACCGAAACCGAACCGATTACATGTTTTCGGTTCGGTTTCGGTTCGGTTTCGGTTCGTTTTTAACCTAAATGCTCATCCTATCTGAGGACCAAACTGAATTGAAACCGATAAAACCGAAAATGATGAACTTTCAAAAATGAAACCAAACCGATTACATGTTTTTGGTTCAGTTTGGTTTATCGATCCGAATGCTCACCCCTTTTCTAAATTGTTGTAATGCAAGTTTGAACTACTTTTTCATCTGTGTTTTGCATGGATCTAACAGGATAGAGTTGGGATTTTGAATGTGCGATCAAATTTCTGCAACTATGTGGATTTGAAAAAATCGAAGGTGGTGAATTTTTGTTTCTTGGTAAGAGACTGAATCAATAGATGAGTACTAAATTTAGCTTGGAGTGAGCTCAACATTGCCATAAATAATCCACTTTTCGGGGTTCTTTGATTTTAAATACCAAAACTATCTTTTAAAAAATATACTTTTTCTCATTTGACTACCTCGAGTCAAACAGTCAATGCCTCAATGGTCAGTGTAAAAGCTTCTTTGTGTTAATCTTATGCTGGTAAATGGTAAGTATTTGGATATGATTTTTAAGAATAACTGTTTTTTCCCTCGAGTGTGGAAATCATACTTTTTCTATATTAGAAAGTATTTGGGTTATGAAAACAGTCGTATACTTTCACAAGTGTGTTAATTATAAAATGTACTTGTCTTTCGTTCTAATTAGGTATTTGTACTAATAAAAAGTGTTTTAATTAGGATGTTTTGCAGTCGAAAAATGATTTTAAGAGGTGACGTTGACCTCCATGTTATTAGTGAAGTCTCTAACGAACTGAACTACTAAAACAAATTTTATTACTTGAGCATAATATCATTACTAATACTTCAACTTATATTATTCTATTGACCATCAGTTTCAACAACTATCACTACTTATCATTGCCACCATCATTTTTACTTGTATCACCACCACCATTATCATCACCGCAAAATATAGTTACATTGTACCCGCCGCCGCATTGCGCGGGTACCAGCTAGTTGTTTCATATTAGTGCATGTTTGGGCTAAGCTTTTTAAAAGAATTTATTGACTTTTTAAAAAGGGGGTGATTTTTCTACCACATATTTTAATGCATCTACCACAATAGTTGCATCACATATTTGTACAGTATGCAGAAATACTTGTACAGTGTGGTATAAACATCAAAAAGTGTGGTAGCAAAATTAATTCCCTTTTTAAAAAGTTAAAATTAATAAGTAAGGAGTCTCTTAGGTGCTGTTTGTTTTTTGACAAAAGGTCTTCCTGGGGTCTTTTGTCTTCGTGGCGCAGACCATGCACAGAAAAAGGCTTGCGCAGATGTTTGTTTTTTGGAAGCCCGCAGACCTTATATTGTCTGCCTAAGGTCTTCCGCAGGAAGACTTGGGCATTAGCTTCTTGGGTCTTACAAACTTAAAAAAAATCTCCAAACTTAATTAATATTATTATTATTATATTAATATATATTATTATATTAATATATATTATTATTATGTTAATATATAATATTATTATATTAATGATTATTATTATTATAATAATTAATATTATTATTATTATATTATTATTATATTAATATATTTTATTATTATGTTAATATATAATATTATTATATTAATTAATATTATTATTATATATTAATTAATATTATTATATTAATATATAATATTATTATATTAATTAATATTATTATATTATTAGATAATAATAATATTATTATATTTAAATTATGTATTTATTATATTTAAATTATCTATTATTATATTTAAATTATATATTGCTATTATATATAAATAAAATAAAATATTAATATATTAACTAATATTATTAATATATTAATTAATACTATTAGTATTATATTAATGTATTATATTATTGTCTTAATTAATATTTTAGTTTATTTACGCAGTCTGCAGATGTTAAAAAACAAACAACAGTTTTCTTGCATACTGCAGACCTTTGGTCCATCTCAGAAGCTGCAGCAGCTGGCAGATGTGGTCCGCAGACAGCAGATTTTTTTACTCTGAAAAAACAAACAGCACCTTACTTGTTGATTTTAACTTTTCAAAAAGTCAATAAGTAAATAAACCCTTTTAAAAAGCTTAGCTAAACATGCCTTTAGTGATATTTTAATTTTATTTTTCTTTAGATTAAACATATAATCAAATCTTGTGATAGTTGTTAAACTCAATACTAAATAAAAAAAAACCTCAACCTAACACAATAATTCGGTCGTCTACCAAAAAAAGAGGTGGGAGACTCGTCATGCAAGGTGCTTGTAAGAGGGTTGGACGTGTCATCAACGGGAGACCCGTGGTTCAATCAGCCAATTACACATTCACATAGTCTTGTTATCAATAGAACACAATTGACCTATAAACAACTCACATATGTAGACTATATTATTCACAGTTGGGCTCGATTCTATAACTACAAGTATTGGACCTTGGAAAAAAACCAAGAAACCAATTGCATATCTTTTACTTAGGGGTAGGGATGGGATATAGAATCGAAAACTCGGAACCGTACCCGTACCGAACCGGAACTGGAACCGTTTGGAACCGGATTACTAAAAATCGGTTCGGGTATCGGGTCCCAGATTTTCGAGAAATCGGGTATCGGGTATTTCGGGTCCTGGTAAATCGGGTCCGGGTACATCGGGTATGGAACAAATCGGGTCTAAGACCCGGAACCGAAATTAATTAACTATGTATTTGGAATTTATCGTGGTATAATACTATTAATAGTATTTAGTTCATATTAATTAAACAATTGTTATTTGTAAATCATTATAATATTACATGTATAAACTAATAAACATGATAAAAACACCAAAAAACGGCTACAAAAACTACTTCGGTTCCAATCGGGTATATACCCGATTTACCCGAACCGAGCCCGGAACCGAACCGGAACCGTATTATGTAAAACGGTTCGGTTCTCGGGTCTACTAATCCTCCTAAATCGGGTCTCGGGTATTTCGGGTCCGGGTCCATCCGGGTCGGTTCCGGACCCGATTCCATCCCTACTTAGGGGTATCACATACACTAAAAAAAATTAATATTTTTTAGCACTATTTAATAAATTTTGAGAAATTACACGGATTAGTCCATGATATATGGTAGGTTATATGGTAGGTCCACCATGCCAATATGCTACTAAGCCCTTTTGACGATAGTCTTATAATCACAACTAGGGGTGTTAGCGATTCGATTCGATTTGAGTATCAGGAAATTTGGGCTCGGCTCGAGCTCGTATAAGTTTTTAAAATTGGGCTCGGCTCGAGCTCGTATAAGTTTTTAAAATTGGGCTCGAGCTCGAATATTTATATAGTGTTCGAGCTCGAGCTTGATACTCGTTTATGATTCCATATTTTTTGAAATAAACCAATTTACAAAGTCGAAAAGCTCGTTAATTACTCGACTCATTGACACCCTTGTATAATATATGTATAATCTTGTACTTATTGTATCAAAACTTGTACTTATTGTATAAAACACTTGTTCGGCTTGTTAGGATCGGCTCGTTAAGATCGCGTGGCTCGTTCGGCTCGAGACTAAACGAGTTATCGAACGAGCTGAGTCGAGTATTAAATTATTAGGCTCGGCTCGTGAGATTAATCTAGTATTGTTTTAGAGTAAATTATATGAATGGTCCTTTAGGTTTATAGCAAATTTCACCAATGATCCTTTAGTTTCAAAAATTACACCGATAGTCCTTATTTATGAAAGGTTTTTCACCGATGGTCCTTTACGAAAAAGTCCGTCTATTTTTCAAGTTAACTAACATCACATGTGATGCACATGGGGGTATTTTGGTCAATTTGTCTTTCCTAAAGGACTGTTGGTGAAATTTGCTATAAACTTAAAGGACCATCCGTGTAATTTAATTGAGAAGGGGAAAGACAAATTGACCAATATACCCCCATGTGCATCACATGTGATGTTAGTTAACTTAAAAAATAGACGGACTTTTTCGTAAAGGACCATCGGTGAAAAACCTTTCAAAAATAAGGACCATCCATGTAATTTTTAAAACTAAAGGACCATTGGTGAAATTTACCATAAACATAAAGGACCATTCATGTAATTTACTCATTGTTTTATGTTTGAGCTCGACTCGAGATCAAATTAGTACAGGCTCGAACTCGATATAAATAACTTGAGTATCTCGTTAAAAACTCGACTCGTTAACACCCTAATGACAAGCATATCATGTGTTAGATGGAAAATAGTGAAAATACAAAATTAATTATACAAGTGTATCAACACATTCCAGATGGAAAATACAAAATTAAATAGAGCTGTAGTATAAACGTACACATTTCATGTATCCTGTTAACATAACCCACTTTTGCTTCTTTTTCTCTCTTTTTCTTTCTTTCATTTTTTCATTTTTTCATTATTCAAAACTTCTTGCAAATCCGTATACTATCGACTGAGTCTGATGTTATCAGTATTCCTTACAGGACCGTTCGGCAAAGACCTAATCGGCGAATCCAAGCTTCGCTGGAGAATCCGTCTCATTGCAACAATCAAATCAACCGCCGGATTACGCGACGGTTCCGGTGACCGGCAAAAACTCATATGACGTGTCACCGCCTCTTTTGTAGTGATCAGCCGTTCACTCCGTACAATTTCATCTTTCACAGCCTCACCACACAATCCACAAATCCAGTTTCCGTAATACCTCTCGCGAATACTCATTATATACGCCGGCGTACACTCCTCTGTTAATCCGCAGCAATCGCATTTAGCAAACTGTAATTCCGTCGTCTGAGCTGTAATACTCGCCGGAGAATTTGCCGGCGGCATCACTATAGCATCGGTCATAACCGTCGTAGACATTTGTAAGTGTTGTGATCAAGCTAAGAATGTAGCGAAGAACGTGGTGGTTTTGAGAGATAAATGATAAATGATTAAAAGTTGGTAATGGGAATGAGAATACACGTTGGAAAAATGTTGAATATATTTGGTCTCAAAGAGGATTAGTAGGCCATTAAAACAATAATATTTGAGGTGCCAGCTGTGTCTACATGTGTCAATAACTTTTAATACCATTTATTATACTTCTATAAGCACACATAGGGATTAACTTTACATTATCATATTAATTAATCTCCCGTCCGCAGTTTGTGTTTTGTGTGAAAGGGAAATCGAAAACGAAGATCATCTATTTTGGAGCTGTCGTAAAACACGCGAATTATGGATTGAGTTTTGCAAATGGTGGTGTATTGACATTGGGCAGATTCACGGAGTAGATCACTTATTGAAATGGAGGACTCGGAACAACTTGCCAAAAAGACAAATATGATCAATTTGTGACGGCGTTTTTATCGGCTTTGTGGCATATTTGGAAATTAAGAAACGATGCAATCTTCTCAAAAAAATATGGATGTATACAATCAACATTTTTGATTGCTCAAGGTCAAGCTTTCTTTTGGATCAAACACAGATCGAAGATGAAATGGGGATGTAATGAGTGGGGTCCCTGGATCTCAAATCCGATGGACTTGTGATTTTGATAAATTGAGGAAGTCAGAAGTTGTATTTTGGTGAAGTTTTAATTTGGTGTGCTTAATTGTATATATCTAGTAGCGTGGTGGTAGTTATTGTAATTGTGAGGCTCTTGTTTCCTAGCTTTTTGCTAGAATTTTAATTAATACATTTGGTGCCAAATATGGGGGGTTTTCCCTAGAAATTCCTATTGGGGCTGAGTTTACCCTGTAAAGGAGCTCGAACCTGGGGTGCTCGTTGAAATATTACGAGTAGGCTTTCATTGTTATCATTTGAAGTTTCCAAAAAAAAAAAAGTATAAGAAATGTAAGATTTAAATATTGGTTTAAATGCACCTTATCTTACAAAACTATAACTACATATAGGCAAAATTATTGACTAACCCAGATACATATATGAATGAATTTATCAATGCATGAGGAAATTAGGAAAATGAGTTGAAGTCGTATATATAATTTATAATAATAATTAGTTTACATTAATTTGACATTTAAAATTAAAAGATAACAATAATGCTTTGATTTTTAGTTTTTAATATTGCGCAAAAGAATTGGACGGTATTACTCCACGCGTACATTTCCGACGTGCACCAACTCAAGACTTTGACAAATATTTCCGACTTTCCGTGTTTTCCGATTTAAACAAACCCAACATTTCATAAAATTTTCAGCGACGTATGTTTAATTAAAAGAACTAACACGAACAATATTTCGTATTAATTTCGACCTATAATTTTTAAGTATTTATAACTTACAACTTATAATTTCATAAGCTCTTTTATAAGTGTTTGTTTATAATTTATGGGTTATAAAATTTATGTACATTTAGTTAAATAAACGAACACAAACAAACATAAGACTCATTCATCAATTTACGCTCGTGAACATTCTTTAAGCTTTTCGTTTGTATATGTACGTTCGTTTATTTTTTATATTGAATTGTTTTGCGAATACTTAATTTTCTTATAAGCTAAAGGTTTTGACCTAGGGTATGGTGTTTGCCTCTTACTTTTGTGGTTAGGATTCAAGTCTCATTGTGAATATATATGGTGTTTATGAGTAGATTATTATTTTTCATTAAAAAAAAACTTAATTTTCTTAACAAACTGATATCACGAAAATTTGTCGGCTTAAGCATTCCCCACAAAGTGTTTATACATTACATGGTGTTCACACACCTGTCGTTTATATTTAATTGTATAATCTTTGAAATGAGTAACTGTATCTTCATTATTCTTTTGTTTGTCCGCAAGCATGATATATTGGTGTGAACAATGCGTCCTTATTTAGTCATCATTCTATTTTTTATTATTATATGTGATTCACATGCACTTAAATATACTCCTATTTTATAATCTAATAAACGGTAACACCCATATTTAGACTTTCGATGCACATAATTTATTTGCTAACACGCATATGATTAATTATAATCTCAATTTTGAAATGTACTGATTGACGTTGCTAGGTTGTTTAGAGAAAGATATATCGTGCAAACTTAAGTTTTTTCTAAACTTGAGTTCCACATGCTTTACTAGTCGACTAATCACAGGATAACCACTCATTTTACGGGTAATCCTGAGTTGACGCGAGTGAATATTTGTGATCAGAATGGATTTTTTTTACTCCTAGTAATTGAACTTTGAAAGACAATTCCATTCTTTTAGTTAGTGATGTTAGTGATCATGGTTAATGCTGGGAATTTACTATTTACTATTGGATTCGAGTTTTCACCGAGATATTTGAGTTATAAAATGGACACTAATTTATGGTAGCCTGTTTTCGAGTTGGTTTGTCAAGTTATCTTAAGGTTTTAACTGGTCCAAATGCCACTAAATTGCGTTTGGAAATTGGTGGTTAATAAACAATTTAGAAACATCGAAGCTACTAGCTAGCTGATTAAGTCTAAAAACGGGTTTGAACCAACTAACCTAATCTGTGATCTAATAGAAGCATAATGATATCAACTAACCGTGTAAGTTCAATACGAATCCAGCTTTTAATACAGAACATAGATAACCAATATTTACTTTACTGAATATGGAACTTAGGAAAGTTGAATATACAATTTAGGTAAATCGAATATGCAATCGATATAAATTGAATATGCAGTTTAATTTCAACAATCGATCATCTAGATTTAAATGCTGAGATTAGTACCATATATAAGAGTGGTTCTCTATTGATTCTTGTTCTCAACTAACCCGCGGAATAATTTGACCTATCCGGTTGATTAATTGATTAAAGTTTTATTTATCTGCATTAATGGGGTGTTTGGGATTGCTTATTGAAAATAGATTATGCGTTTTGAAAATGAATAATCAAATAATCAGCGGTTACTAAAACGTGATTCTGAAAAGTAGTGTTTGGATTTAATTATGTTGTTTGAAATCTCAATAATCAGATAATCTGTTTTTTAGTGTTAGACAAACCTAATTATTTGTTTAGTTAGTAGGTAATATTCAAAACTCTATTTTCAAAACGCAAATAAGTAGCTATCAACCTACTTTTTCAAAACTCCATTTTGAAAGCTCCAAAACGCAAATAAGTGATTATTTCATACATTTTTCCCAAACACTAGTTTTAGATTATTTGCGTTTTCAAAACTCAATAAACAAAGATCTACTTCAAATCGCAATCCCAAACACCCTCTAAGATGAGAACATAAGTTTTATTTTTTGAAAAAAATAAGTCCATTATTATAAATGTGGCCCAAGTATTATTGTTAGTTGAATTGAAAAGGCCCATACTTGTTGGTATCCATCTAATTGCCAATTAACCAAATAAAGATATGCATTATGTGATACGAAAGAAATAAGTTTGTAACTTTGTATACAGATATTGTATTTTAAGTGTACGAAAGAAATAAGTTTGTAACTTTGTATACAGATCGATGACCTCCCTTAATCGTATTACAGTTGTTTAGATGGTTTTTCGTTAACTTATGCATTAATTTTGACAGTTATCAAAAACATCTTTAATGATTTGAATGAGGCTGATGCTTAGTTGGTTTTGAGTTTTTTTGTATTTCCGTTTAATACGGGCTCGTTTGGAGTGGCCGAGCTTTACCTGTGATATGCATGATCTAATCGTATCTTGAACCTTTCAGATATCATATTGACCATTTGAAAAAAAAATTATCAAGTGAGGGATTGAATAGAAGTCATTTCGAGCACTCTTACCGTTAGGCCATCATTTTGCGCTACTCATAGTTGGGTTTTTCTAGTATGTGCCCTACGGGTACATCATTATAAATATTAAATGTCTTTTATAGGGCTGTCAAAACCTGACACGACACGACAAAAATACACGAAACGAAAAGAAATTGGGACGAAATTGAAATTTGAATTCATGTTCGTGTCGTGTTCGTGTTGTGTAAAACAAACACGAAGTCGTGTCGTGTCGTGTTCGTGTTCAGAGATTAACACGAAATTAACACGATAGTTATGATTTTGTCGTGTTTGTCGTGTTTATCATGTTTTTAGCATGTGATAAGTAAGAAATATGTTATTTATTTTGTGCTGTCGTGTTATCGTTTTTTTAATCGTGTCGTGTCCGTGTTAGCAAAATAAAACACGACTTCGTGTCATGTTGTTTTCGTGTTACACGTTTTCGTGTCGTGTCGTGTCGTGTCGTGTTATCCAGAAATACGAAACGATACCACGATTTGACAGCCCTAGTCTTTTATGTCTTTGCATTTAATTCATCAAAACACTTCATTTTCAATAATGATAAAGGTAAAATCGGTTTACCACAAAAACATTATTGACTCATAAATATCATTTTACACTGATTATAAAAATTTGATTCACTAAATGTTCGTTATTATATACCTATGGGTACATATTAACAAAAACCCTTCATCTTTAATCAAGATTATAAAATAAAAAAAAATTAATGGCATAACCAAGCTAGTGTTTTTCTGTATAGTTACATAAATTTGTGATATTTTGAGTCGCATCTAGAGCTATAAAAAGTAGAGTTTCTTAGAAGATAGAAATGATTTGTATACAACTACTTTTATTTATAAACAACATGTAAAATAGTATGTAAGAGCAAAATGTGTGGTTCTAAATTATAGCTATATTAAAGGTATTTTTACCCCTTTAATATGGTTTTAACACTTACTTCAAAATTACTCTTCATGGTTTAACATCCTATAATACCCTTTTAGGACCCACAAAAAATACCCTAACCAATTGTTCGAACAACGATTGTCAAACACAAAGATTAGACGACGTCAACCTTGGATCTCCTGTAGCTACAGTGCAAACCCAACAAGTTCTTTACGAACCTAGGGTGATCAAGGTTGAGTGCGTATGTGAAAGTAAGAGTGTGTGAACTCTGTGTTTTTAGGCTTTCTGAGTCTGTCTCAGTGTGTTTGATACTGAGCTAGGCCATGTATTTATATGTATATGGCCAGGTCTCAGATATGTGGAACGTTAGCCATCATGACTGCAATAAAGTAGTCATGAAGCGCCATTATGACGATGTCAATGATCGTGTAACGCCTGCAGTAAAGTGTCATGAAGCGCCATTATGACGGGCGTCAGCCAATAAGACACGCCTGACTTGACAGGCGACGGCCCTGATAACTTGACAGGCGGTCATGACTTTGACAGGCGACCGGCCCTGATAACTTGACAGGCGGTCATGACTTTGACAGGCGGTCATGACTTTGACGTGGGCATCAGTAGCGGGTCTAGTTGTGACGTGGGCTTGTGAACATAAAATCTCATCATCATTTAGGTTTTAGGAATTACCTATATACATAGGGTAATCCCTACTAACCTTATCATGCCCCCGAGTTAGGATTTGCCAAAACAACGGTTTGCGAGTCGTAACTATCATTACTTCGTAAGTTTTTTCCGGCTTTTTTTTTTTTCCTTTTTTTTTTTTTTCGTCGAGTGAACCGGCTGCCCAAGGCAGACCGGCGGTAGCATCGATCGACACCGCAAGCATTATCGGTGGTAACCCGGACCGGCAACGTGTCGGACTCGAATGATGATCTGCGATCGATAAGCGTTTAGACCGGCTACCAATCATAGACCAGTTCGGGCAGTTCGTTTAGACCGGCTGTCAATTGGAGATCGAGTAATTTTAGACCGGACCGGCTGTCAATATTCGACCGGCGGCGCATAGCAGATTAGTTGACCGGCTGTCAATTGGAGATCGGCAGTCGAGTGGCTGTCAATTTTAGACCAGACCGGCCGTCAATATTAGACCGGCGCTAGTTCGTAGCAGGTTAACTGACCGGCGGTTTTAGTGAGACGGGATTTACGGACAGCCGGTTTACGGTACGGCTGGTTGGGTGTGGTGGACCGGCGGTCTTAGCGCCTTGATCGGCGGTTTAGGGTACGGCGGTGTAGGTGTTTGGCCGGCGGTATAGGGTTAGGGTTTGAGCGGCGGTTGGTTGTGGTGGACCGGCGGTCTTAGCGCCTTAACCGGCGGTTTAGGGTACGGCGGTTTAGGTGCTCGGCCGGCGGTATAGGGTTAGGGTTTGACCGGCGGTTGGTTGTGGTGGACCGGCATTGTAGGGTTTATCAACCCAAGACCGTGACCGAGCAAAGACTGTAGGTAGTTCGTGACCGGAGGTTTGGATTCGTGACCGGCGGTTTTCACGTGGGTCTTCGGGCAGATTGTTCGTCCGAAAGGTGAACCGGCATTTCTCACATCCGGTTTAGGGTTTGACATATGTTCGACCGGCTAGGGTTATGGCCTTGACCGGCGGGTTATCGCCTTGACCGGCGGTTTTAGAGTTTAGGCCGACCGGATTGGGTTTTCAAGCTTTAAACACTTACAGTACTTGCTTGTCCATTGCTTTGCTTTGAAAAAATAATGTTTTATTGGATGATCAAGCCAATAACACATTTTTGTTTTTATCTTTTTATTATGGATGTTGTGTCCATGACACCGTCTTGGGTGTGCATGACAGTGTGTATATTTGGTTGTTCGTATGACACTTTCTTGAGAGCCCATGATGCCTTTGTATGCCAATGACCTGGGTAGATTTGGGTATTTCTGATGTATGCTTCATATTGTGCCTGTGACACTGTGCCAATGGCACTTATGTTGGTTAACCTTTACTTTGTTTACTCGCGAGGATTGTCGCTTCCCAGTGAGAAATGCTTATCTTTTATCAAGTAGATTAAAAGACGAGTATGATTGTATATTATTTGGCAAGACAAGGTTGTCTTTCTTGGCTTCATACATGTTGTATTGAACTATGTTCTTAGTTGTGTACATGCACATGCGTGCTCAAGTTGTAACATTGTACGTAATGAAAGTGCATGTTTGGCTTTAGACTAAGATGTCTATTGTGGCCTTATGCTTTTTGTATTGAATCCTTACTTCAATATTTATTTGTTTATGCAAAAACCATAGAAAAATGATATTGTGAGATAATATTGGGATACAAGATCAGACCAAATGTTATTATCGCCAGTTTCATGCATGACCATGACATTCCATGTGCTTGGAAACATGTATTGAAAACATAAAGGAAAAAATGACAGTAAAGACTATCGCACCTTGATAGGTCAGTTAATATTGGCTCCCTCATGTATCATGAGGATATGGCCATCAGGTGGTCCAGGATGTTCTGTGTCCTCCCCCTTCTTTTGCCAAGCATAACTCTTCTTAAGTGGAGGTTTATTTGTTTGCTGCTTAGCGCCAGAGACAAGGTGTTCTAGTTTGCCTTCTTCCAAAGCCCGCCTGATTTCCCTTTTTAGCTCTCTACAGACATTCGTGTCGTGTCCATGATCTTCATGGAAATCACAGTATTTATTCATGTTCTTCGTACCTGACCTATGCTCCATCTGGGGTGGAGGTGTGAAGGTAGCGCACACCTGCTCTGTTATCAAGATTTCTTTTGGTGTTTTGCTGAGAGCACGCTCAGACGGATGTTTATCGTATGGGCCAAACCTCCGGTTGCTCCTTTCATCTCGTTGATGGTCACCAGTTAGAGCATCATGCCTGCGATCTGACGTGTCGGTCCATGACTTGCCGCCTACCTCTCTTGTCAGGGAGACAGTTTCTTTTGACCTTAGATAGTCATATGCCCTGTCCGTGGCTTCTTTGAAAGTAATTGGAGTTCTCTTGATTAACTTTTCTTGCAGTTGTCCTGGAAGCAGGGAGAGAGTAAAGCCCGAAATTTGCTGACTTTCGGGTAAGGCGACAATTTTCTGGCACTCCTGCGTATAACGCTGAATGAAGTCGCGTAACCCCTCGCCTTCCCTTTGTCGCAGTAAATGTGCTTCGATATGAGTTCTCTGCTGCTTCTTTTGCTGGACAAAGTGAGTTACAAATTTAGCCTTTAGATCTGCAAAGTCTTGAATACTCCTCTCCGGTAAGTCAGCAAACCAATCACGGGCGAAACCCTGCAACGTGCCAGGGAACATGTGACAAGCGACTGGGTCTAGCCATTTCTCTGTCATAATGGCCTGTTCAAAAAGAGCAAGGTGGTCATCAGGATCCCGTGTACCGTCGTAAGTACCAACGATGGACCGAATTTTTTGTTTGTCAGGAAGTGGAAATCTGGCCACCCAGTCACAGAACTTCGAACTAACCACCGACAAAGGCATAGTGGCCGTTCGGGGTGGTACGGCTGCGGACACGAGTGCTTGCAACACGCGCAGCATGTCATTAGATGTGTCCTGTGGTGGATGTGGTGGTGGGGTGTGAATGGGTGGTTGTCTTAACTGCTCCAATAATTGTGACAACGGATCTACTGGTTGAACAACCGTTGGCTGCGGTGTTGGGCGCAACGCCGCCACCAACTGAGACAATAGGTCCGATGAAGTAGGTGGTGGAGGAGGCGGTGGTGGCTGAGTACTCTGAGCCAACCTTCGGAGTAACTCCACAATTGGATCCTCCCGAACCCCCGGCATAGCGGCCTGTGGAAAGTTGGAAGCAGGCTGCCTGACCGGATCCGTGCCATCCTCCTGAGAGCTTGTCCCGTGGGACAAAAGAGGTTGACATGAAGGGATGGGCGTCACTGGCTGTGGTGAGGTAAACGAACTTGATCCAACCAGCCTTGTGGAGAAAAGTGGACTTGTTAAAGAGGGATACCCTCGTGTTGGCCTGACATCTGACATTGTCCACTCAGAATCGACGTATGGTTCCATGATACGACCAGGCGAGGTTATCACCGCCTCAGGTATAGTCGTAGTCACGGTAGTGATTATTAATGGCGATGAAGAAGTGACCAGCGATGGCTGTGTATCCGCCATAGAAACGGTTTGATTACTGAGAAGGGAAAAAGAAAAGTGAAAGTTTGGAAAAGTGAAACGCCGTTGAAAAACGGGTCCCACGGATGGCGCCAATGTTCGAACAACGATTGTCAAACACAAAGATTAGACGACGTCAACCTTGGATCTCCTGTAGCTACAGTGCAAACCCAACAAGTTCTTGACGAACCTAGGGTGATCAAGGTTGAGTGCGTATGTGAAAGTAAGAGTGTGTGAACTCTGTGTTTTTAGGCTTTCTGAGTCTGTCTCAGTGTGTTTGATACTGAGCTAGGCCATGTATTTATATGTATATGGCCAGGTCTCAGATATGTGGAACGTTAGCCATCATGACTGCAATAAAGTAGTCATGAAGCGCCATTATGACGATGCCAATGATCGTGTAACGCCTGCAGTAAAGTGTCATGAAGCGCCATTATGACGGGCGTCAGCCAATAAGACACGCCTGACTTGACAGGCGACGACCCTGATAACTTGACAGGCGGTCATGACTTTGACAGGCGACCGGCCCTGATAACTTGACAGGCGACCGGCCCTGATAACTTGACAGGCGGTCATGACTTTGACAGGCGGTCATGACTTTGACGTGGGCATCAGTAGCGGGTCTAGTTGTGACGTGGGCTTGTGAACATAAAATCTCATCATCATTTAGGTTTTAGGAATTACCTATATACATAGGGTAATCCCTACTAACCTTATCACCAATCACAATTTATAAAAAAAAAGAACAACCTTTTGGCGACTGCCGTGGTCATGGCGAAAATCCTTTTGGTGTGGATTGTGGTGTGCATAACAAAGTTATAGGCAATTTTTTGCCTTTGGTGTGTATATAACACAACCTTCACCCAGCCTTCTAACACAAGATATAACTTTAAAATTCATTTATTAGTTGTGCACAATTATATATTATTGTATGCAAATTACTTTCAGTTTGAAAAAGATTGACACCATGTACAAAATATAAATATGTATCAAGACTTGCTAAGAGCATTTCTTGAGAGATTTAGTAGAAGGTGAGATTTATTCCCTTAAAAATGATATATGTTCGAGAAATGTATACTGGCTACTTGAATGTCAGTGCATTTGTTGAATCACTTACTTATGTTGCCGTTAAAAAAAAACATGCATATGAACCAAATTATATATACTTCCTCCGATTCAAAATAAGTGCTACACTTTTACTTTCACGTTTTTTGATGCAAAACATTTTAATAGAAATTATGATAGATTAAATGAGATAATTAGTGAAGAAGTGTCTCACAATATAATCTTTGGCTTTATTGAAGAAAGATAAAGTAATTTATGTAATCTTAATGATGTTTTATAAAGTTAAGTAATGATAAAATGGTAATTTTATATATAAAAAATTATCAAATAAGAAAAATATAGCATTTATTTTGAATAACTCATATAAGAAAAGTATAACACTTTTTTTTAAATAGGAGGAAGTAGTAGTGTTGGCTAGTCATTAATTACAGAAACATCCTTTATAATATACTCCGTATTAATTTTATTTTACTTTTGAGAAAATGAATCCCAAATACTTCGTGAAAGAAGTCGACGTGCATAAAGGCACCGGCGGTGCATGTGTAGTTGAAATGAATGAAAGTGTACTTTGAGTTACTATTACACGCACGTGTCAGGCACATGATGTTGCCGGAAAACTTAGCGACGGCGTGAGGCAATATTAGGGTTGGCAAAGCTACTGTTTCTACTTTCTAGTTAACTGCTCACTGTTTGGAGATAGCCCTCATTTCACCATCACTCACTAGGGTTGGCTCTAGGGATGTCAATGGATCGGATATGGATCGGGTGATGCCGTATCCACATCCATATCCATTTATATTTGCACCGTCCATATCCATATCCATATCCATTTAAAATTGTTTCATCCATCCATATCCATATCCATTGGATTAGAGCGGGTAAATGGACATCCGTTGGATTTCGAAAGAATTTTGATTCTTAAAGGATATACGATAATTTTATAGATAATTTATGATTTTTATTTTATACATACATAATTTCTTCAAAAGAAGATATAAATTAAAACATAACGATGAATATACATTCGATTCATAGAGCATTGTTAATTTGTAGTTAATCTTCAAATGTTGATAGATACAAAAAAGTATGACTTGATATAATTAAAAGCTTAGAGCATGACTTATAATGTTTATAAATTTCGTTATTTTTAATATTGTGTTATGTATAAATTTTATAAATCCAGAAAATGTGTAGATATATATTCTTAATTATGTAAAATTATAATATAAAAAATTTAATTTCGGGTTAAGTGGATTCATCCATGGATTGAAAATCGGCATCCATATCCGCTCCAATAAACATCCACATCCGCTCCACATCCGATATTCACCCATTTAACTTCGTCCATATCCACCACCGATGGATCGGATCGGGTGGATGATCATCGGGGCGGATGTTGATTGCCATCCCTAGTTGGCTCTCTCATCCATCTCAACCACCAATATCAAATAGAATACTTCCTCCAATTCAAAATAAGTTTTTTTTTTTTTGATTCAAAATAAGTGATACACTTTAAAAAATTATTTTATTGGACAAAAATAATGGGACTTACGCTCACTAACTATCTACTTTAACAAAGTGAAATAACCCCTTTATATATCCTTACCGTTTACTTTTAAACATCATTAATTTCACTTTATTCAAAAAATGTGGGACTCATTCCCCACTAATCATCCAATTAATCTAATTTAATAATCATTATAATTTTTTGCTTCAAAAAACGTGAAACCTAGAGTGTATCACTTATTTTGAATCGGAGGAAGTAATTATTTAGAGTAAAGTATACTTTTTTTTGTTTGTTAATTATGAAACAAGCTATAAATTTCATCACTAAATTTCGTTTACTATGAAAATTTTCTCACTACAAAAAAAACCCTTTTAGCGACACAATTAGCGACATTATTAGCGACATATTTGAAGCTAGTGACGCTCATAGTGACATCAACCAGAAAGTCACTACTAAGAAGTCGCTGATTTAGTGACATCACCCTCATGTCTCTAATAGTAGAGACGCTAGTAGTGACGTTCATTATACTGTCACTATATTTTATCAAAAGTCGATATTCATGTCGCTAAAAATGTCACAATTTTTATCAAAAGTCACTATTTATGTCGATAAAAATGTCACTATTTTTATCAAAAGTCACTATTTATGTCGATAAAAATGTCACTATTTTTATCAAAAGTCATTATTTATGTCGATAAAAATGTCACTATTTTTATCAAAAGTCACTATTTATGTCGCTAAAAATGTCGCTATTTTTATCAAATGTCACTATACATGTCGCTAAAAATGTCACTATTTTTAACAAATGTCACTATTCATGTCGCTAAAGATGTCACTATATTTATCAAAAGTCGATATTCATGTCGCTAAAAATGTCACTATTTTTATCAAAAGTCGATATTAATATCTCTAAAATTGTCAATATATTAATCAAAAGTCAATATTTATGTCGCTAAAAATGTTATTATATATAAAAAAAATTATTAATTCGCTTTTAATATCTCATCCCTGTTTATAATAAATATAAAAACACAAATATAACAATCTAAAATATTTTGTTGTCATAACAATTATCTAAAAAAATTGTATATTACATAAACTAATAATATCATGTGTCATCAAATTTTAATCCTGTTCCAAATACTATATACAATTTTCAATATTGAACTAGAAAACTATGACGACCTCGAAATACATCTAATATTTGATGAGTAGCTTTTGCCATCTATTTGACGAGTAGCTTTTGCCATTGCATGTGTCACTATTTTGCTCACTTCTTGAGACCTACAATAATATAAGACAGAGTTTAAATCTTAGTATTGAAATTATAGAAACAAAAATAACTTGATAACCGTTTAATTTTCACCAAATCCACTAATTGGAAAATGAACTAATATATGATAGGAAGTTGGCATCAATTTTAAAAATAAAATCAATAACAGAATGAACAAATGAGAGTACCAAGCAACATACCCGAATGAAAGAAAAGACGATAAGCACACCATAACAGAACCGAACAAGAATGTCCCAAAGAAATTGAAGTCGACAAGTCGTAACCTCTCTTTGCCGCCCAAAATTTGACTAGTGTGAGAATCACGACCACCACAGTTGTCCAAAATTAACTGCTTCCAAAATGATTTTCCCTGCATAAATTCAAGATATGCCTAGCAATTAAACAACTTGACCCGAAAAAAGAAACACAAAAATATCGAGAATACCGGTTTTCTTGCATTTCCAATTTATCAATTTTTCTAAGATTGCTTATTCTTGCAGACTACATGGTTTTTCATACAATTTCATAATAATCATGGTTAATTTGTAACGAAAAACTAAATTCAATGTTTTGAAAAGTCAACAAAACTCTTTCCATTTCCGTGATGCTGATCTTGAGAACTCAAATAACTCAAAAACACAAATTAGAACCATGAATAATAAAACAAGCTTAATTTATGAACAAAACAAGCTTAATTTATGAACAAAACAAGCTCCATATGAGTTCGATGCAGAAACATCCACCAAAACTTGACCATATGTATATACATATTAACATTACATCCACCAAAACATGACCATATTTACATACATATTAACATATACACACGCGAGAAATAGGGGAAACTCTAAAAGATTTCAAGTCAGTTTATTATAAATTTGAGGTTGAATTACTTGTTTCGACCTAATATTCATAGTCAACTTGATGAGCTGACACCAAATTCTAGCTCAATTTGAGAAAACACAGTTGTTTTGCAGCCCTAACTATAATATAATCATTATCTGAAACACAAAACAAATTAATATTTTAACAAATTAACTTACCGCTAGTGAATGCACATGTCAAACAAACTACAAAAGCAAGAGAGATTGTGAAGATTACGAGAAGCAAATAGTTAATAAAACTTGAATACTATTTAACAATATTAATCTTTCATTCTTATAATAATTCCATAATTAATTTCAATTACATTGTTGATATGTTTATAAGTATGCAGGAATTACATCTACTGCAACACTAAAACCATAATTGATTTGTTTTCTGAAAGCAACAGAGGAACTCATATTAATGAATTAGATAAAACAAAGAGAAAAACTGAAACTCACACTGGCGAGCGTTGCTGTGATGCAATCACATGTATACGTGCAGGTAATCGCACATACATCTAAAATGAATTAGATACACGCAATCACAAGTAAAATACATATATAATCACATATGTAGAACAGTGATTAGAACCAAAAACATATTAGAAAATCAGTTAATCAATAGCAATGTGGAAATTATCGAACCAAATAACAATCATATTAGCTGAATAAGCATAATTAGATGATGAATAAGCGAAAATTACAATACAAATCACGTACACTTACAATTTGAGTGTGCTGAACTGCTGATGATCTGTTCGAGTTTGATCTGATTGTTAAGTTTGAGTTTGAAGATTTGTTAGAATACAAATCACATACACTTACAACTTAGCTTATTCGCGCCTCGTCTTCCGATTCTCGTCTTCCGATTACGAGCGGATGATTGTGACTACGATAGAGGGGCGATTTGAGGTTGCGATTTGAGGTTACGATTTGAGATTTTGAGATTACGGTAGGTTGGTCTGATTTTGATCAGATTTAGGGCATCTTTCCGTATAACTTAATTGGGCCTTTTAGTTAACTCACACTAAACTTATAAATAGCAATGCCCAAAAGGGCCCAAGAAAATACAACCAGGGCTTATAGTGAAGCAGGATTCAAACATTAAAATTTATTTTTGACCAGTCAGTCTTTTATATCTTCACTTACGTCACAACATATAATTTATCAGTCAATTGGCAATATCGTTGCGGGTAGGAAGGCAATATTTATTTATAAGTGACGTGATTTTGTATATTTATTCATAATTATTGTTTATATAATATCATTAGGGATTGTTTAAGCAAGTCACAAATTATCGACTTACTTGATGACTTTTAAACAAGTCTCAAAATTCGCGACTTGATCGGTGTCTTTTTAAGCATGTCACAAATTAGCGACATGTTTTGTAACTTGATTGAGCTAAGTCACAAAATTAGCGATGTGGTTAGAGACTTGTTTGAGCAAGTCACAAATTAGCGACTTGCTCAGTGACTTTTTTGAGAAAGACACAAATTAGCGACTTGATTAGTGTCTTTTCTAAGCAAGTCACAATTTAGCAACTTGCATAGTGACTTCTTTAAGTAAGTCACAAAATTAGCGACTTGCTTGGTGACTCATTTGAGCAAGTCATAACATTAGCGACACAATTAGCAACACATTTTATGACTTTGTATATTTTGTGACATAATTTTTGACGTGGAAGACTTGATCATCGCTAAAACTGTCAATAAATTTGTCGCAATTTTATGACTTAAAATTTATGTCACTAAAAATGTCGCTAAATGGCTTTTTTCTTGTAGTGTCTTTAAAAATGATCTTTTGTACTTCTGTTTAAAAATGATCTTTTGTACTTCTGTTTTCCCTATAAGGGGTGTTTGGGATTGCTTATTGAAAATAGATTATGCGTTTTGAAAATGAATAATCAGATAATCAACAGTTACAAAACGTGATTATGAAAAAATAGCGTTTGGATTTGATTATGTTGTTTGAAATCGCAATAATCAGATAATCAGATTTTTTAGTGTTTGGCAAATCTAATTATTTATTTAGTATATATGTAAAAGGACTAAATAGGACACTAAAGTACAAAAGCAAATAATTTAAAATGTGGGGAAAGAAGGGCAGGTTTGGTATTTTAATATTTGAAGGCATGTTTTCAAAACGACGTTTACAAAAAGCATGTGCCCTCTTGCTTTTGCAAAACGTGGTTTTGAGGGGAGAGAAACGCAGATAATCAATTATTAACTTTCCTTACCCAAACACTAAAATATGATTTTCTCCATTTTGAAAACGTGATAATCAAATAAGCACCTAGAAAACGCAACCCCAAACACCCCTATGTCCTTATATTGGAGTCATTTACTATGAGAAAATTTAAGATTTTAAAACTGATGAAACGCTAATCACTAACATTTTGGAACTACATATGTTTCGTTTGTATATATAATGAAAGTTATCTTTTGTTGAAAAGTAACAAAAATAGATACATTTTAACATACACTTTAAATATATATGAATTCTCTCAAAATCATCTAAACATGAATCAGAAATTCTGCCTAACTTCTAATCTGATATTCAGGAACTATCCCAAGAACTGGAATTTCGTGAACTCAAATGTAGTGTCAAAACGTCTAATTCGAAAAATGTTAAACACGATTCATGTTCATTTCAGATTCCATAAACGAATCCTATACAATCCAATATAACATAATACTTTTATAAGTATGAAAATAAGCTAAAGCAAACACCTTCATAACATTGTGTATAAATTAATTTTTTCCCCATACAAACCATTTACCAAATATTTACACTTAAAAGTCGAATACTATTGAAAATTGCTTTTTCCATAAAAAACAAACTCATCATAATGAATTATGAGTAATCAACATTAAAAGCAGAATTAATCCAGTTTTTTTTTTGAAAACGACAAATATGATATAAAGAACAAACCGACCTTAGTAAGATACTAAGACGGAAAGTGAACAAGAACAATTACACAAAAGACAACAAAGGAGAAATCTCCCAATTATCAACCTTATTACAAGACAATTTGCTCCTATACTTCATCCACATGAAGAAGTTGAAATAATTTCCCCGGCTATGACTAGAAATGACTTATTAGTATTATTGAACACCTTATTGTTTCTTGCCTTCCAAATATGCCAAAGCAAACATTGAATTATCGTTGTTAACGCCTTCTTTTGCTTCGAGCAACCTCCCCACCGAACTCCAAATTCTATAAGCTCCGTTATTGAGTTAAACGTTGGTAACGTGATATCACACCAATCAAAAATCCATGATAAAATATTACATGCATAAGGACATCTAAGAAATATATGATCAATGTCTTCATCCACGGCATTGCAAAGTTTGCAACTTCATAATAAAGTATTAATGTTAATATTTTGAATTTATTATCGCCTTTTATTAGGAATGATGATTGATGGGGTTAATAAGATAATACAATGAAAATGGGATTAAGATTAGCTATATTACCCTTATAATACAAATATGATACAAGGTTATTGTTCACTTGTATTTGATTGGTCAATTGATGTTTTACTTACATTTGATTGGTCAATTGATGTTTCACTTGTTTTTTACATTCTTTATTAATAAATTAACTATATGCACATGCATATATAGAGATTACGAATTCAAAGGCATCCTAACACGTACTACATGTCGCCCTTCTGCGTCGCCGTTCGTCCTCATGGCCAGACTCGTCCTTTCCCTTACGCGGGTCTTCCTGCGATGCGTCCCGATAGACATTTGGTCACGTATGCGACCATTGGTGGTCGCTGAAATCGAACATTGGGGGCTTCAACGGCTATTTCTAATTTTTTTAAAAACACTTCAATTATAAATAAATATCTCATTTATCATCTAATATTTTTTAATGATGGAAATATAATAACACTGTTGTTGCTTATTTATTTTTAAGAAAAAACAAAATAAATTAGAATACAACAGAGATATAAAGTGTTTGAGATGAAACATCAATCAAAAAGTCAATGAGAAAAAAGCCGACAATTTTACTAAGAATCTTAACACCAAAGAATTACGGCTAAGCAAAAAATCTTCACCATTCAGTAAATCAAAAAGTAAATACACAACTATAGTTTCTATAGTCTTTTAAAAATAACTCTCGTTTTTGATAGGTTTGCTCGTCATATACGACTTAATTTTTGTTGTAATTATTTTCTGAACTTTTTATTGACCATCTGGTAAATATTTATTTAGAGAGAAATCGAACTTGTGATTAGGGCTGTCAAAATCTGGCACGACACAACAAAAATACACGAAATGAAACGAAATTGGGACGAAATCAAAATTTGAATTCGTGTTCGTGTCGTGTAAAATAAACACGAAGTCGTGTCGTGTTCGTGTTCAGATATTAACACGAAATTGACACGATATTTGTGATTTTCGGAACATTTAGAAATTTATGTTACATTTTTGTCGTGTTTGTTGTGTTTTAGCATGTAGTAAGTAAGAAATTTGATATATTTGTTATTTCTCTCGTGTTGTCGTGTTTGTCGTGTTTATCGTTTTTTAATCGTGTTGTGTTCGTATTAGCAAAATAAAACACGACTTCGTGTCGTGTTGTTTTCGTGTTAAACGAATTTGTGTCGTGTTACCCAAAAACACGAAACGATAACACGATTTGACAGCCCTACTTATGATGTCTAAGAAGTCATTCAAGAGTCATTACCACTAGATTATCACCTCGTGAAATATACTTTCTAAAGTGTTGTCATAAAATTTAAGCTTCTTTTAAAACAATGTTGATAAATAGTATACAAAGTATGATGATGAAGTTTGAGGCAAGTATATACGTTGGTCGTTGGTGGGGGCAAACGACATATTGAAGCAAGATTATGACCCACATCACAAAAACTTTGAACTAAAAGTATAAAAAAAAAACCAATACCCGTTTCAATTGATTATGTTCAAATAGAACTTGAAATCATATGGCGACCGAAATGGGTTTACGAGTATTGAAGATAATGATTCGTAGTTGTTTAAAACGACAAGTACATGGAGTAGGGCCCATAAGACTTGAAGTCGAGTCGTATATATATTTGCCTTACAAAAATATAATAATACTTGAATTCGTGCAATTCTAATGCTAAAATGTGTTCTTGTTTCTTTAATAAAATGTCATTTCTACATACATTTGTAACTAGAATTTATAACTACTAGTGTACAATAACAAACAACATAGATACTCAATTATACCAAAGACGAAGTATAATGACGTGAGATTTAGACAATCATACATATATGAAAGAGATTGACTGCTTTCCAAAAATATATCTGACAATATGAAAGGTGTAGATGACATGCAAGAGAGAAATACCTGTACTGGTGTCACATACTCTAGCAATATTAATGAATATAGATAAAATATAAGATTTTTCTTGAACAAAATAAAAAGAAAAGAAAATGCTAAATATTATCTCACGGGCAAAAGTTAAGAAAATTTTATTGGCTTATAAAGTCATTGTAAATTAACTAATAAAAAACCATCCTCTTAAATTTCATTAACAAACTTTGAGCTTTCCTTAATTGTATATAAACCATTTTAATAATTGTTAACAAATCTCTTAAAAAAAATACTTTTGCATAAAACATAAAACTACCATCAAAATATCGAAATATCATATTGCTTCAAATTTGAGCTTGGTGTGTGAACACGGTCGTAGAATCTTCAACAACTCTGCACACCACTCTTTTCTACTCATGTAGCGATTGCTCATTTCAAGTTTCACAACGGTATCATTCACATTTCTCTTCTTTTATAAACATGAAAAGGAAAACAATTAAAAACTATAAAATGAAAATGAAAATGAAAATGAAAAAGAAAACTAAAAGTAATTATTATTTGTTCAAAGGAGATAAATTTATATGAAGTACAATTAATGATTTTACATGGCATATTAAGCATAACTTTTATATCAAACTCTATAAATTAATTAAAATTGCAATATTGGTATTTGGTATATTAAATACTTTAACGTAACTTGTCGGTGTATGTTCATATACGTATATAATCTAATATTATACTGACCTACAACAACAATGATATCCAGTCCATTTAAATGACGGTTATGAAGGAAGTAAAATGTAAATAGTCCTACTTCTGTTTAGTAGTACAATTATATCAATCTCGTTAACAAATGAATCAAAATTACATGTACGCACAAGAGAACCCAATTAAAATTAACTAAACCAATGTTAAAAGACAATAACAGTATATGATTATGTTAAGAGGCCATTAGCAATTGCTCGATTAGTATTAAAATGAGTTGTCTCATATACAGGCAACTCTTCTCGATACTCATTCATTCTAAGAGCAGAGAGATTGTCAAGCTCGAACAGATCGGAGCTTGAGTCACTTTTGCCATCATCATCATCTTCCTTTTCGTTATTTCTTCTCGTATCAAGATCACATTTGACATTTTTCTCATAATTTTTCAACAAATTCCTTGCAGCTTCTGAAATGCGTCTGTTTTTTTCACTCAAATTGAGTTTAACCTCTTTATCGACTGGATTTTTCGCGAATTTAACACTTTCTAAGCGTGTTTCATACAATCACACTCACCGGATAAAATCTTACCGACGGTTTGACACCGCTGATCGATTTTCCTCTTGATGATGGTGTGTTGCTTAAGCATGAACGTGAAAATGATGATGTTGATGAACACGTAGACGCATTTGTTGACTTTGATTTTCGGTCAATATAATCTCCGCCGCCGGTTCTGGAGGATGTATTTGTTTTCTTCGTGTTTCCGGTGGTGAAAATTGAGTTTATAAAAGTCGATAACCGACCTCCGGGAGAAATCGGTTGTTTCACCTTCTTCAAATCACTGTAGATCTTCAATGCTTTTGATTTCGTCTTCATGAATTTACCTTCATGTTTAGGTTTTGCATCTGAATCTTCATGTCCGTACGCAATTATCTGTTTATCTCGTTTGTTACATTTATCATGTTGATTGACGCTTGTACGTATAGGTTTAGGCTTAAGCAGATTACCGTACACATTATCATTTTCCGACGAAGGAAAACCTGTTCCTCCGCCACCGCCACTGCCACCGATGCAACAGCTAGAATCACAAGAGCTAGAATTTGAATTAAAACAAAACGATTCACGTTCACTTCGCATTGAATATTTATCGTAATCCGCCGCCGATCTTCTTCCGGTCACTGTTTTTTTATTCTCCATCCATTTTTGTATCAAGCAAGCTCGTCGTTCATCGTTATCATCATTAAAAGCACGATTACTTGACTTACTTCCACTGAATTTGCTCTGATTTCTCCGTACGGTTTCTCTACAGTCAGTAGATTGTTCGTCTATTGAGCGGTAGATTTCATCGAGCAAAGTGGAGGAGAACGACGGATTGTATCGGAATCTTCTAGAATCAGCATTCATAATTTCAATCTATAGCTCTGAATTTTAATTTATACTTTGAAGCACATTTTGAAATAAACTGGAAAACAGGGAGATATACCAGTTTGTGTGTTACCTGTAAATTTTACTCTTCATGTTTTTATAAAGAGGCTGGTTGGGGTTTTAACTTTTAAGCATCTACCTTTTTTATCGTCAACGAATTTAATATAGAACTTTAATAAATATGTTTATTATTTTTCCATATATATCTTAAGCTTTTTTAACATAAAGTATCAAATAAAAAACTTCTGAATGTTGTAACTGTAAGACTCCGTTTGTTTTGAAGCAATCTTCCATAATTATAATTCAATTACATTACTGAGAGATGTTTAGATAGACTTCTTTTTTGTAATTCAATTACAACGTAATTTCGAATTACGATATTCGTTGTAATTGAAATTCGTCTCGACACCCTATGAATTCAATTACGGTCATTTAGTTAACTAACAAATTTGAATATTTTGTATGCTTAAAATTTTAAAATCATTCAAAAAAAATTAAAAAAAATTAAAAAAAAATTTAAAAATTTTAAAAAATCTTACAAAAATTTAAAAAAATTAAAAGAAATTAAAAAAAAATTAAAAAAATAAAGAAAACAAAAAAGTTTAAAATCTTTTAATTTTTTAAAAAAATTAAAAAAAATTAATTTATAAAAAAAATTAAAAAAATAAAAAACTTATAAAAAAAATAGTACTCCCTCCATCCCACAAAAAACTTCCATTTGGGTTTTGCACAAGTTTTTAGGTGATAGTTAGTGTTGGGATCATTGATAATACTTTTGATTAAAATATAAGATTGGATTGGAGAGAGAAAGATAGTTTGTGGATATTAGAGGTGAGATCTTTAGTAACAATAGTTTTTTATTGTGTGGAGCCCATCAAATATGAGAAATGGAAAGTTTTTTGTGGGACAAAAATTTAGAGTGAAATGAGAAGTTTTTTTGTGGGACGGATGGAGTAATAAATAATAAAATTTTAAAAAAGAATTTAAAAAAGTTAAAAAAATGCATAAATATTGATTTGAATTCCAACTCAAAATTTTGGTAGCCAAACGTATAACCGTATTCAATTACAACTGAATTCAATTACAACTGAATTTAATTACATTACGGAAGATTACGTTGAGCCAAACGCCCCCTAAGTCATATTGTATTTCATAAGGCTTCTCCCAATGTTCATTAACTTTTCAGTAATGTCACATCATTATTTTTCCTATCAACGAATTATTAACAAGGTCGTGTCAACACCACCTTCTCATTTAACTCAAACACGCATTAATTTTTTTCAAGATCTCAGAATTCGTGCTTACATTAGAAGGTCAGGTGGCCTAAGCCAAACCACCACCTCTGCGTCACATCACTATTTCACATTAAAAACCCTAAATACCCCTCTACAATAACTAACCAATAATACTCCTTTAGGATACACCAAAATACCTCTCATTTACAAAATACCCTTAAAAAAACAAAATCTCTCACCTCGCCAAACTTTTGGCGAAATGACTCACTCACAAAACATGGGGTGTGACGACTTGATGATGTGTATGTGAAAAGCATGCCACATAGGCAGATATGTGGAGCTCTCCACCATACCCATCCTTCGTATATATTGAAGCTAGCCATTAATATCAGGCTTGAGGCCCAAACTGGCCCGGTATACAAACCAAAAACCACCGATTTAAGTGGTCCTAATTAGTAAACTATATTTCCATTATAGAGATCAACATTGACCAAACGCTAACCTTAAGCCACGTGTCACCTAACCCACCAACACTGAAGGTGATGATTTTTATACCACATCTTTTAACCCATCTACCACAATGAATGCTTTAGATGCTTGTACAGTTTGCAGGAATATGTGTATAGTGTGGTAGGGTAATTAAAAAGTGTGGTGTGAAAACTAATTCCCTTTTACTAAACCCCTAACACATTTCCTCCACCATATCTCCACCGATAGCCACCGTATTTCACCCAACAAACATTCCACATTCGATGGACGTTCTTTATTTTTTGCATTTCATGAAATGGGTTGAAACACCCGCTCCTATGGTTGGTGGAGGTGGATCCGATTGGTGTGAAAAACACATAAAGGCGGTGATGAACATCGGTGACCCGCTTTTAGGTGTACCAAAGGCTCTAGCAGTGGCGGACCCAGAAAAAAGTTTGAGGGGTTGCACACTTTTTTATTCATGCTATATAAAAAGCATAAAAAGAAATTGGAAAATACGATATAATTATATAGGCAAAGGTTCATGCGAGAAGGGATATTTTTGCGAGAAGTGCGAGAACTAATCTTGGTCATTAGATTAAGAGATCAGTGGCTAAGATTGACGATGGCGTTTCTGTAAATAATAGCGTTTTTAATGGTTAAATAATATGTATAAAAAGGGTAAATTCGTCCATAAAAAAGGGTGAAAGACGTAAAATTAGGAATCAACCATGGAGCGGTTTATTTAATATATTATTTCATAATCTTTTCTTCACTGATTCTTTCAAAACTCTACCACCATATTTTTTCTTCATATTGTTAGTTGATCGGAGGTAACCACCAGCGCATCCCCTCCATCACACCACCAGCGCTTTTCCTCCGCCGCTCACACCACCGACGTAACTGGTAAACCCATTGACGCGTCCTTCGCTGAACACGAGATCTGTAGTTTTTAGAGACAACAACTTTGACAGCAGATAGAGTCCGGCGAACACGAGATCTGTTGTTTCTAAACACAGCCACACCACACCATGGCCGCATTCACCACAGATTCCACAACCATCAGGTTGCGGCGGCTAGGGTTCAGATCCACGACGTGTATGGTTTGGATTTCAGATCCACGACAGGTAGGGTTCAGATCCACACCATGTACGAGATATGAAGGTTCGATCTCCATGTTCACTTTGGTGGTCGGTGGTCGAAGGTAGAAAGTAATTGCCTAGGCCGCTGGTTTGTTCATAAGTGAACACAATGATTTGAGTTATGGATTATTGTATTCATTTTGTGGTCTATGTTCATATTTAATTTTTTTATAGTGTACTCTTATGTAAAATTAGTGATATGTGATCATTTGGGATTTATTGTGTTCTTTTTGTTTACTGTATCACTTGGATTATTGTAGTATTTGTGATTTGTGATCATTCATGATTTGTGTTCATTTGTGATTTTGTAAAATATGTATTCACCGGTGAACACGGTATGAATTGTTCATCATTATGGCTTGTTAACCGGTGAATCTTTACCATTCACTAAATCATCAGTTCCCGATATGAATACTTTCAGTAATGAATGATTACTATTATTTTCAAAAATGCATTCGTTTGGACCACAATGTTCACTAGTGAATCATTACTAATATTTTAAAATAGCATCCAGTTAAATCGTTCACTAATGAATTTTCATGATACGATTCAAATAAAAATAGAATTATGAATTTTGATTATCAAAAGTAAGAATGGAAGGTATTAATTTTTAACTGATTGAAAATGAATCTAGGATGGAAGTTGATAAGCCACCCAAATAGGAAATGGAAGTTATTAATTTCTGAAAATTTATATAAAGACTATAATACCCTTTAAGATTTAAAAATTATTTAGATTAATTGAGTGGTCATGATTTATTCTCGCACTTCTCGCAGAAAAAAGACTTCTCGCATGAACCCTCCCCTACATATGTAAAAAAAAAACATCTATAAATTACATTCTAAAGTTGAACTCTTCGATCTTTCATTTTCTGAAAACGATTGATTACACTTTCAATTTAACATCTAAAAGTGTTTTTTTTTCTACTACACAAATCAATGCTTGATTCAAAAAATCATCGTCCATTTTAGTGCGCAAATCAGTCTTTAGAAGCTTCAATGCGGAAAATACATAGCAAAGGAAAAATCCATGTTCTCTTGTTTTAGAATCAGTAAATAATATAAGCTTAATAAATAAGGAGTAACCGGCTTTACTTAATTTTTTATTGAACTTTAATTATATTTTTCTTTAGCTATCTTTTTAACAAATATTGAAATAGAACATATATTATTATTTTTTCTACTACATAAGAATATCAGTTGCATTTTTTAGGGGTGTCACATACATTAAAAATAATAAAATTAACACTAATTCGAAAAATTTAAGGGGTTGCCCGGGCAACCCCGTGCACCATACTAGGTCCACCCCTGGGCTCTAGCGGGCCTTTTTTCGGCTGAAGCAAAAGATATTGCATTTGCAAGGTCTTTACTTCAAACTTTTTTTTTTTTTAAGAAAAGATGTATCTCTAGGCTAGAGCTTCGGTATTACCATCACCCCAACCAACCAAAAGACCCTAAATATATATATATCATCAACAAATTACATAGAGCATTCGGCCAACATACACAATAACCCATACAACCAAAAATAACAAAAATAACAAGACAACAACTCATTTGAACTTCACACTCCAATCTGCAGCAATTCTATTCACTTGACTTGAATCTTTCACCTTCAAGCAGCCAATCTGCCCTCTAATGTTCTCCTTTAGCTGAACAAGGACAGTTTCTTCCTTCTCTTTCTTATTCAGAAAAAATCTATTATTTCTTTCTTTCCATATGTAATAAATTAGTAGCTGCAACTCCAATTCGTCTAATAATACTCATAATATTGTTATTGCATACAGCATTTGACATGGTATCTACAATATCATCCCATTTATCTGGAAATCTAGAGGCATATCCGCATATATCAACACTTTGATCTTAGACCAAACTTCCTTAGCATACTTGCAGCTGAAAAACAGATGGTTATATTAAAAATGACAATTTCGACAAATTTTCTTATGAATGTGACAATTCAGTCATGTTTTATAGGCCAAACGAACATAATAAAGTAATAAACATAAATAACTGAAATTGTTTAAAGCCTGCTTTTACAGCTTACGCTAATTTATAATTGTAATGATATGTTATTTACCATCATGGTTAAAAAAACTGTTTTTGGTCAACCTGACCTCATAAATGAAAAACTTGGCTGTATTGAACTAAACCCAATTAACATGATATCCTAAGTATCCAACCTGCTCATCTTGTGAAGTATTTGCGATATTACTACCAAAAGTTACATTTTTGGTTCAATACGTATTTAATAACCCTTAATTTGTAGGGGCATTGCATTGGGGGTGTTAGCCTCAGATGTATTTCACATCCAAACACTTCAACACATAATGAGAATGAACCGAACATGGGATTCGACCATGTCCATGATACCAAAAGGCGGTGAAATCATATAGGGTGGACTCGATTGGTCGCCCAAGGAAGAATATCTTCCGACTAACAAAACGCAAAAAACCCTAAATATTTCAGCATCCAATCAAAACAATGATAACCTATATCAAGCTAGAAACCCTAACTACGGGAGAGAGACTTGTATCTTTAGGGTAAGATTTTATCATTATTATTTTTTCTTCATAAATATTAAAGCACTCGATCGTTTTTACTAAAGTTTTGTGATTTTTTCTATAAAAGGGCGCTCCTAAGGGTAATAATGTTGCGAATAGTACATGTCGCGATGTGTGGACCGAGTACCATGAAATGGGGTTGGGTGGTATAAAGTAGGGGTGGTAATTCAGGTCGGGTTCGGGTTGACGGGTTCGGGTTCACGGGTTAGAAACGTTCGACCCGAAACCGACCTATTTATATAAACGGGTCAGATATCTCAACCCTAACCTGTTTAACTTCAACCCAAACCTAACCCATATAACCCATTTAATAAAACGTGTTAAACATGTTATTAGGTCAAGCAAGTTAAACGGGTCAAACGGGTCAAAATGTTATTATTATTACACAAATTCATAACAAAATAATAAACACCAAATTACTAAGTAACATTTTTATTTTTTATCTAATTATTAGTTACGTTTGAACTAATAAACTATAAATTAAATATAAATATATATTTTTTTAAATATATTTCAATACTTAAACGGGTTGACGGGTCGACCCATTTAAATTATCATTGACCCGAACCTAACCTGTTTAATAAACGGGTCAGCTGACTCAACCCGAGACTGACCCAATTATTTTTTACCTCAACCCAAACCTGTTTATTTTCGTGTCGGTTTCAGGTCGGGTTTCGTGTCGGGTCAGAAATTGCCACCCCTAGTATAAAGGCGATAGCGGATTATAAGACATATACAGCGGGAGACCTTATCGATATGCTTGAATTTGTTGCCCCTAAAATGATGGAAAGGGGGAAAAGCTCACTTTTCACACGGGTTGGGTGAGAATTTGGACGACCCGAAATACCAACATTACAATTATTGATCTAACCCCTTGGAGACAAAGTAAAGAAACCTTTTCATTATTGAAACTCGGCTATCTAATTTTACACTTTCATCCATTCTCTCATTATTTCACAAATATTGGTCCAACAAATCTGACCTGTTTAATAAACGGGTCAGTTAAGTCGACCCAAAACTGATCTAAAGCTTGTTTGCCTCAACTTTAACATATTTATTTTCGTGTCGGCTCAGAAATTGCCACCCTAATTGTTTGTATCTATTGTTCTGTTAGATAATTAGAATTTGCCAAGATAACTTTGATCAAATTATTACAATTACAAATAAGATATACTCGCTCGAACAACCAAATTCACTGCAACTGATTATTTGATTATAATTATTAGGTATCATATAATCACCATATGATTTATGCTTTTAGATTACCAAACGCTCCAAACATGGAAATATACTTGATGTATGGTGTTGGCATCCCAACCGAACGAGCATACTTTATAAACTCACTCCAGAAATGGAATGTTACATTCCATTTCAAATCGATAACACAGCTGGACACATCAACCCTCATCTCTGTTTAAAAGATGGTGTTTACACCGTTGATGGTGATGAAACCGTACTTGTATTAAGTGCCGGATTCATGTGTGCAAAAGGATGGAGAGGGAAAACAAGATTCAATCCCTCGGGAGTTAAAACGTATGTTAGGGAATTATCACAACCCGCCCTCGAATTTTCTCGAGGGCCGGGGCACCGAGAGTGGGGCCCACGTTGATATAATGGGAAATTTCCAACTAATCGAAGATGTAATTAGGGTGGCAACCGGTGGTTCCGGTGAAGAATTGGGTGGTGATAGAGTTTATAAATACATTTTTAAATGTTCTGAAAAAATTAACATCAAGTTGTAATTAAGATGTAATTAGTTAATTATTCCAAGTTGTAAAGTCATCTTTAATTATATTTTTAGGTTTTTGGTACGAGGATGATGATGACACACACCATACACTATCATATAACCCACAAAATTTGATTTAAAATATTATAGGTGGTTACGAATAAGCACCAAATTTGATCTAAAATATATTTTATAGCACACACGTTTTTTGATTATTGTTTACTTTGCTTCAAGCCAAATTAATTAAAGTTAATTAATTAGATTATCATTATCACTAGAGAAAGATAAAGAGTTAAATTGTTTTTGTGTCGGCTCTAAATACAATTTAAAATAAATTGTTCTTTCTTATCCTTGATATAATACATAACCCGTTTGATGATATGAGAATTTTTATATAGTGTCTGAAAAATTGTTTATAGAAGTAAATGTTTTACTTGTAAAATATTTAATTATATTACTCCCTCCATCTCACAAAAAAATTCTCATTTTCCTCTAAATTTTGTCCATAAAAAAGTTCTCTTTTCTCAAATATAAGGGGTCCACTTAATAAAATAATATTAATACTAATGTTTCCACCAATAAAATACTTTCTCTCTCCAATCTAACCTTATATTTTAATCAAACGTAATACCAAGGACTCCACCACTAACTTTCTCCTAAAAACATGTGCCCAAGAGAAATGAGAATTTTTTTGTGGGACGGAGGGAGTATATTTGAAACATTCTAGATTTAAAGTTTCTATTTTCTCTTTTTTAACAGCTAGTTACTAAGTTAGTGGTTCGAGTCTAGGTAGTGACATCCACAAGGGGAAATATATCTTCCTTCAAATCTTCCACCTATTTATCCACGTCGGGACTTGAACTCATGACTTTAGTCATGAGCAACCCCTTAAATCCTATTACAATACCACTAGACTACAAGCCTTGTTTCTATATATTTTCTCTTAAAAGTTTGAAAAATTATTTTGTTTCAAATTCATAAACTATTAACTTCTATTCTTTGCCTTCAATATTTTTTCTTTAATGAGGGTGTGGTGGCGGACCTCTTGCTGGATTAAAATTCCCATCTGTAATGTGTTTGGTGCATAAATCCCTTCATCACTACACCGCCCGTTGGATGAGTGAGGGGTTGCGCCGGATGCTCAGCGAGGCTGACGAATGAGAGACGGAGATTTTGAGGTGTTTTATTGGGTAAGGGTATTTTAGTGGGTCCTGAAAAAATATTTTATGTTAAGTTTTGATAGATGAGGTATTTAAGATCTAAAATATGAAATGTAAAATGATGATTTAATGCTTAGGTGACGTTGAAGTAACGCTTCAACTAGAGCCACCATACCCTTAGACTCCAACTACCAAAAAATGATATTTACGGGAAGGGAAGTAAAACCCACGCTCTAATTCAAACGCGTGGCAGCATACCCGGAGCCCTATAAGGGCGGCTGATAGACAGAGCGACAGAAAAAATATAAAATTAAGTCGCATGATTCACAGACTACAAATTTACTCCTTTTTCTTCACAACGCGACAAAACACGCTCAAATTCTTTCCTCATTCAAAAAGTTTTTATGCTCAAACCAATGTTTTAAAAACCGGATTTTGAATCGGACCGGTTGATGCTTTATAAACGGTCGGACCGGTTGGACCGGACGGTTGAACCGGATAACAATATCATTCTATATTTATGATAAATTAATGATATAAAATTTACATATATGATAAAAAAACCTAAAAATACAAAATAAACATTATAATAAATACATAAAATTCTAAAAACTATCTTATAAATAAAATTGGATAACTTTAAGGTCTATGTATATCAAAAAATTATAGCAAAACACTAATCCAGTAATCCTAAAGACCTAAACACTTTGCCTGCTCGAATTTTTTATATATATATTCATGTTAAAGGCTGTGATCCCACATCACCCAACGTGTATTGGAATTAAATATCCTCCACTCTATACCAGCTCATTTCTTTTCCCTATCCCACATCGATCCAAGGATGTTTCTTGGCTCCCTTCCTCTACTATATAAAACCGGAGGAGTTAACTTGAAAATTAAGTTCGAATCCGGAGCAAACTTTTAAGACCCGCCCGATTTAAAAGTTCCGGTTCAACCCGGTTATGCCATTAACTGGCCGGTTTAATCCGGCTCAAAATTTGGGTATTAGCCCGGCTTGTCCGGACCGGCTGTACACTCAATTCCGGTCCGACCCGGTTAGGCCGGCCGGTCCGACCCGGTCACCAAAACATTGGCTCAAACAACTCGCCGGAGCTCCTCTGTACTACCGGCGGTGGAGGTGATGGAGCTGCCGGAACCTTAAAGCAAACGGCGATGTACACATAAAGAGCATCACTCTTTTGTCGTTTTCTGCCTATTTTCGTACGCATACATATATCTACAGTGGCGGACCCAGAAAAAAGTTTGAGGGGTTGCACACTTTTTTATTCATGCTATATAAAAAGCATAAAAAGAAATTGGAAAATACGATATAATTATATAGGCAAAGGTTCATGCGAGAAGGGATTTTTTTGCGAGAAGTGCGAGAACTAATCTTGGTCATTAGATTAAGAGATCAGTGGCTAAGATTGACGATGGCGTTTCTGTAAATAATAGCGTTTTTAATGGTTAAATAATATGTATAAAAAGGGTAAATTCGTCCATAAAAAAGGGTGAAAGACGTAAAATTAGGAATCAACCATGGAGCGGTTTATTTAATATATTATTTCATAATCTTTTCTTCACTGATTCTTTCAAAACTCTACCACCATATTTTTTCTTCATATTGTTAGTTGATCGGAGGTAACCACCAGCGCATCCCCTCCATCACACCACCAGCGCTTTTCCTCCGCCGCTCACACCACCGACGTAACTGGTAAACCCATTGACGCGTCCTTCGCTGAACACGAGATCTGTAGTTTTTAGAGACAACAACTTTGACAGCAGATAGAGTCCGGCGAACACGAGATCTGTTGTTTCTAAACACAGCCACACCACACCATGGCCGCATTCACCACAGATTCCACAACCATCAGGTTGCGGCGGCTAGGGTTCAGATCCACGACGTGTATGGTTTGGATTTCAGATCCACGACAGGTAGGGTTCAGATCCACACCATGTACGAGATATGAAGGTTCGATCTCCATGTTCACTTTGGTGGTCGGTGGTCGAAGGTAGAAAGTAATTGCCTAGGCCGCTGGTTTGTTCATAAGTGAACACAATGATTTGAGTTATGGATTATTGTATTCATTTTGTGGTCTATGTTCATATTTAATTTTTTTATAGTGTACTCTTATGTAAAATTAGTGATATGTGATCATTTGGGATTTATTGTGTTCTTTTTGTTTACTGTATCACTTGGATTATTGTAGTATTTGTGATTTGTGATCATTCATGATTTGTGTTCATTTGTGATTTTGTAAAATATGTATTCACCGGTGAACACGGTATGAATTGTTCATCATTATGGCTTGTTAACCGGTGAATCTTTACCATTCACTAAATCATCAGTTCCCGATATGAATACTTTCAGTAATGAATGATTACTATTATTTTCAAAAATGCATTCGTTTGGACCACAATGTTCACTAGTGAATCATTACTAATATTTTAAAATAGCATCCAGTTAAATCGTTCACTAATGAATTTTCATGATACGATTCAAATAAAAATAGAATTATGAATTTTGATTATCAAAAGTAAGAATGGAAGGTATTAATTTTTAACTGATTGAAAATGAATCTAGGATGGAAGTTGATAAGCCACCCAAATAGGAAATGGAAGTTATTAATTTCTGAAAATTTATATAAAGACTATAATACCCTTTAAGATTTAAAAATTATTTAGATTAATTGAGTGGTCATGATTTATTCTCGCACTTCTCGCAGAAAAAAGACTTCTCGCATGAACCCTCCCCTACATATGTAAAAAAAAAACATCTATAAATTACATTCTAAAGTTGAACTCTTCGATCTTTCATTTTCTGAAGACGATTGATTACACTTTCAATTTAACATCTAAAAGTGTTTTTTTTTCTACTACACAAATCAATGCTTGATTCAAAAAATCATCGTCCATTTTAGTGCGCAAATCAGTCTTTAGAAGCTTCAATGCGGAAAATACATAGCAAAGGAAAAATCCATGTTCTCTTGTTTTAGAATCAGTAAATAATATAAGCTTAATAAATAAGGAGTAACCGGCTTTACTTAATTTTTTATTGAACTTTAATTATATTTTTCTTTAGCTATCTTTTTAACAAATATTGAAATAGAACATATATTATTATTTTTTCTACTACATAAGAATATCAGTTGCATTTTTTAGGGGTGTCACATACATTAAAAATAATAAAATTAACACTAATTCGAAAAATTTAAGGGGTTGCCCGGGCAACCCCGTGCACCATACTAGGTCCACCCCTGTATATCTATATATTTCTAGAGAGAGAAAGCAAAGTTTGAGGAAAGGAGGCATGCCCGGATTCTTCCTAACAAAGGGTATAATTTCTTCTTTCTTGTTTATGTTTTCTTTAAATCATAATAATTCTTCCTTGTTTTTGTTTCTTTTTGCGTTGACTTTGACTATATATTGGTATGAATCTTGATTTTGGTCAGTTTTTGATTACCTAATTTGTGTTATTTGCATGTTTTAGTTTGATTTCTAATCTGGGTATTGGTTTGTTTTGCCTTTTAGAATATGAAATATTGATAAAAATTAGGTCTTGATCTTGACTTTTAAGACACTCTTTTGAGTTTGATTAGTTGTTATGTTACATTCTTTAAAATTTAAATATGTTGTGGGTCCCACAAGAAAAAAATGAGAGTATAGTTGCTATTTGTGTTCTTGATTTGGTCTATATGTTCTTAATTGTTGATCTTGTTAATTTTGCCTAAATCATTAAAGTTTAGGTGGTGTTTGGGTAACTGATAAACTCAAAAGTTTTGCCTAAATTGTTAAATTTTGGGGGGCTGTTTGGGTAAGCTTATAATTAAGCACACATAAGTTCAATTGATGTCAAGAAACTTTAGTTATCATATCATTATCTGTGCTTCATATAATTAAATATTCTTTTATAATTTACATTTGGTAAGGCACTAATTTGTTATTAAAATTTTCCATTAACATTCTTAGTGGAATGTTGATACAAGATAAGCATCTAATTCTTGACATTATCTTGTTTAATTAAGTTTTATAAGATTCTACTTTCTTAGATTCTTTCCATAATTTTTGCATAAATGATGATTACTAAATGTATAATTAGCAGGTAATCATACATCAATCAACTCGTTTTAGAAGTCAATTTTGTAGTCCTGAAAACATGCAAGAATTACTTAAGAAGAATTGTGATTTAGACGGTGTTGGGTACCCATCTCAGTGGTCAGGTGACGAGTCGTTTGTTGACCAGTCAACTTTGTCAAATAACTTGAGTTTGAAAATGGGTTCTTCGACGCCACGTCAGCAAAAGACGAAACAATTATGTCATCAATTTCAGTTTCAAGATCAAGATTCTTCATCAACTCAATCCACATGTCAATCTTACCCTGAAGTTGCTAGTGCTGGAGATAGCTACCCGTATGGGGAAAACAAGTATTTTATTCAATCAGGTAATTTAATTTTGATCCATTATGTTATTGTTAATGTGGTTGATTAAATTAATTACTTACAACATTATAAGTCATGGTATTTTACTATTTTAGCCAAAACAGGTGATTCAGGTAATGGGTCAAAACATATGTGGGTCTGATGGGGCCAGGTTGGATTGGTTGACCCAAAAACACTTTTTGTTTGTTTTTTACAGAATTACTAGTGAGGTTGTATGCATTAAAGTAATTTTTTACGTTATTGTTGACAATTTTTAATTATTGGAATGTTAAGATAAGTAGATAACATTTCATTTTAGTATTTTACATTCATAATCCCATATTTATTTTGTATTTTTATTGTTTTTTTTATTAAATAGGTCACAGGACTCATGAAGAAGGCAGTGTTGGGTCAGGTGTGCCAGTTGTTACTCAGGATTATGCTTTTGCTTCTCAACGTGATCGCATGCAGCCATACGTGAGGGCAAATTATTTATTTAGTTTATGATTTTTTGGGTGATTTGAAGTACACGTTAAAACAGGTTGGGTTGGCATGAAATGATTTTTTGGGTCAATATGAGATTTTATTTTAAATATTATATAGCATAATCTTTTTTTTGTTGATAGTAATATTGTTTTTTTTAATGAAATGGTTTAGGAGTTAGGACACTTTGGAACAAAATGAGTTTGGGTTGAAATGAGCGATTTTCCGGACATGTCGGATCGGGTTGACCCATAACATATTTTATATGAAATTTTTGAAACATTTAAATAACTAGTGTGTCAGAAATGAATACAAAATTTATTTTGTTTTAAGAATAATATAGTTTTTGAATAAAATTTATTTAGGAGGTTTAATGCATTAAAAATGCATTTTGTGGGATTTTCACCATGTTCCCTATTAAGCTATATTTTATTATTTTTACCAGTTATAGATAAAAACATAACCATAAATATATGCGAGTGATTATTTTTTCCCCATTTCTCTATCAGGCTTGTATTCCGGTTTTATACCCTGATCCATACTATCGTGGGTTGCTTGCACCTTACGGGTCACAATCTATGGTGAGCCTGTTACTAAATCTTTTACTTTCTTTATTCCAGGAATATTTCTAATTTTTTTAAGTTATATACGTATATTTATGATATATATTTTTATTATTATTATTTATGTATCACTAGCATCCTCAAGGAATGAACACTCGAGTAGCACTACCTCTTGATTTTGCACAAGATGAACCCATTTATGTCAATGCAAAACAATACAATGCAATTCTTCGTAGGAGACAGTATCGGGCCAAACTTGAGGCCCAAAACAAGATCACAAAGCCACAAAAGGTATGCATCTTTAGCTTTTTGTAAAGGTGGCGGGTTAGGTTGTGGGCCATAACTGGTTCGGGTTAAAAAGGGCTATTTTAGTACCGGTCGAAACGAGTCATGTTGACTCACAAACACTTTTGTCCATATTAGTACCATTCCCATTTTGATAATTTTTTATTTGACCCATTTGAAATAAAACACAACCCAAATAAGTAACTGGATCAAAGTTGGCTCCTCTAGCATTTTACTTTTATTTATTTATTTAATATATGGGCGCTTATAACCTTTTATGGTAATAATTGAATACAGCCATATCTCCATGAATCGAGGCATGTTCATGCACTCAAGAGGGCTAGAGGGCCCGGTGGTCGATTTTTAAACTCAAAGAAAATTCAAGAAAACCAACCCAATTGCTCAACCGATGATTCGGGCTCCACCCAATGTCACGAAAATCATCACTCAGATATTACAAGTTTCCACCAGCAAGAACTCAAGTTCTCTATCTACCAACCTCAATTTGGCGGGCCCACACAAGCTGGCGTGCCCGTCAATGATGGTGTGCTTGGTGGGACCCACCACTTGTTTTGCTGATGAAGCAAAACGACTCAGTGAACCAAAAACCAAACCATATTTTGGTTATCTTGGTACACAAGGGAAGTCATCCTTGGCTCTTTATTTTCTGTCGGTAGTTCTTTAGGTTTTAGTCGCTAAATGCATCACAATGGAATTAACTTTTGTGGTATTCTAATTATGATTGATTATGGATACTTATGGGTATGTTTTGTTACATTCGAAAGCACAAAACTTTGTCATATTTTATGTCAAGACATTTTATTTTTTAGATTACCTTTGTTATTTGTGAAGACATTAATGGTGTAATCTTGTAGCTTGAAGTGCCTACCTTTAATATTCTATATATTCGTAGTATTGTAGATGCTTATGAACCATCCAAAGAGGTGGAAAATGGGTGGGTCAGGTGGGTTGAACGGGTCAAAATGTGTTTGGATCAAACCATGTAACTATTGTATCGAGTCTGTTCATGTTGACAGTGATATTTTGCCATGGATAATTTAAATCCTTTTATAAAGAACAAGCATTGAAATAACCTTAACTATATCTAATTCTTTCAAATTCCAAATGAACGAGTTTCTTAATCAAAAGACCACATGCAGAAGAAATAGAACAATGAGATTAACAACTCAAAAAAAAAAAAAAAAAAAAAAAAAAACGACCACACAAATAATAAAGCAAGAATCAAGATTTAACCTTGAATTTTCTTTGAGTTTTCAAATCTACAACAATCACAGAAATATTATCTTTACTACCTTTTTGTAAAGCAAGCATTGCAAGATAATCAGCCGCCGATTGTGCTGCCGGATCAACACCATTGCCGCCAGCACTAGTGGTTAGGGTTCCGCCATATTTTTTATGCCAAATAAGAATTCGTTTTCTAGCAATTTCACATACTTCTTCATTAGACATTATATCCCATAATCCATCACTAGCTAAAATAAGACACTCATCTTCTCTAGCACGTGGTGTAAATGTGACTTCGGGTTTGGGTATTATCCATGGTTTTATATACCCGTCACCTAAAAAGCAAACCAGGATACAAAAATAAGAAAAAAGAGGTTAATAATGAAGTGTATGAGGCGACTACGACCCATTTATCTCAAAATGGATAAACTAAAAGGAAAGAAAACACTTCAAAAGGGAACATGTTAAATTCGTCCAAAGTTGTTATTAGAAGATTAAATTGTTACTTTAATAATAGTTTTTCATTATTTATTAAAAAATAACTAAAAAGGGACAACAGGGTTTGGCAGGTCAGCGTCAGCCCAACCCGTTTTGATGACACTTTAAAATGACCTGTTTTGACCCAAAGCCCGCTTGACCAACCGATCCTTTTCTCAACCTTTATGTACGACTAGTGGCGGATGCGATATTTTCAACTAGGATATGCAGCATAAAGAAGTTTGATAATTTATTTGTTTTAAATTACAATTGTAAAACTTTACGGGTCAGCCCATGAATATATCACATGGATAGGATCAAGATTCAAGCCAAATCCTAAGGGAAGGGGTGAAATTTCGACCCATTTACTAATTGGGTCAAGTCAGGTTATGACTTATCTCTAACGATTCGAAAGTAAAATTTAACATGTAACAAAAAGGAAACGGGTCAAACAGGCGGACAATTGCTCAAAGTGTATTTTTAGCACATACAAACTACTAAATCGCTTTTTTTAATAAAAAGGTAGATTATTGTAGTTTTGTAAATCTGTAATCATCTTTAACTCAAATATTTGGACAAAAATTGCTTTAAAGGCCAACCCATTATTCGACCTATCAGTTTTGACCATGGGTTACAGTATTGTACAACTTTCAAAATAAACTCACCAATAGATCTTGACATTGCAAGAACACCAAACACACGATGCCCATTCCATTGTATGACCTTCCCACCAGCAGCCTCAATTCTTGCATATTCATCTTCACGATTTGGCTTATTTTTTAAAAAAAAAAAAAAAACAATATTAGTCTCATAAACCTTTTTTTGACATTATAAAAATAATTAAAAATTAAAAAAAAAGCCTCACTTTATGATCATTTGACAAAGCAACCACTTCTTTCCCACGATAAAGAACTGCTCTTGAATCACCACAATTTGCAACTATGATATGTGATGAACCGATTACTGCAACCACAGCAGTTGATCCAACAGTTTCTGGTGCTACTGCTTCTGTGGGTATTTTCGTAATTCTACCTCCAACTTCATCATCAACATTCTGAAAGCAATTTGTGAAAACTTTCTCCCATTGAACTTGCAATGATTCGTTAGTGGTTTCTTGTGTTAAAACTTTTAGTTCTTCTTCTAAAGCAAGATGAACACGTTCTCGACAGTAATTGGCAACCTAAAAATGGGTCAATTTGTGTTAATATATTAAGTCTAACTGGTTGGTAAATAAAAAAAAAGGGGACAAAAACGGGTTAAACAAGTAGAAATTGCTTTAAGTGTATTAGCATGTGTAGTGACAATGTGTACGCGCTGAGGTGGCAATTACGACTCATATGCTTATAAGCGGATCAATCTGTGTCATGTATTTCTTCTAACAGGGTCGGACGGGTAACATAAAATTAATAGCTTATAAAGAAACGGGCAAAAAAAGAGTTTATAAAGAAACGGGCAAAAAAAGAGTTTCTAAGGAAACGGGTCAAACTGATACGACCCGAAGAACAATTAATAGAAACGAACAATAACCGAATGCTTTATTGATAATCCTGGAATTGGAGAACCAGGTTTCTCCCTAATAACAATGAAAGACAAAACAATAAACTTCTCAATTGACTGCATATCAATGAGATCAGTGGCCTCCTTAAATAGAGAACACAGGACCTAAACCAAATAGGAAACCATAAGAGATAAATCCTAATATAGATAATACCTAATATTTAAATAATACTTATCTAATAATAATACTTATCTAATCCCATTGGAGGATTAGGATCGTATCACAAACTAATTGAAAGTCGCCCAAAGTTAATTATTGATGCATAAAACCTCTTGCATATTTTTTAAGAATTTAGGCAGTTAATGAAATCATACATACTTTGTATTCGTTTTGTCACCAATTATTCATAGAAAAAATAAAGAATTCGGAAAAAATATGTTTTGAGTCAGCCTATCCCGTTTTGTTTCGACCTGTAGCAATAACTACCCATTTTGACCCATCACCCAACTCGCCTGCCCCGTTTGAACTGCCCATTTTGACCTGTTACCCGACCCATGACCCGCGAACTGCCCTTTTTTGTTACCCGGCCCGTGACCCGCGAACTGCCCATTTGCCACCATCTGAATATATATAAAATGAATGTAAGGGGAAAAGATTCATATATACCTGTGAGCCCCCATGTCCATCATATACCCCAAAGAAATGAGTGGTCAAACTGGTCAAACTTGAGCTCACTCCATCAATTACATGATTCTTAACAAACATTTTTATTGGAATTTCCATAAAACAAGGAACAACCGCAACTGCATCTTCCATTTCTGGTCTTTTACCACAAACTGAATGAAATCCCCAAAGTGGAATGTATTCTAGTTCAAAAACACTCCTTATTCCTTTACTTTGACTTTGACTTTGACTTTTGTCATTGATCACTTTTGCAACCACTTCATCACTCCCGATTTCCTCAATCGCAACAATTGGTAAACTTACTGAATTTATTACATCAATGGGTTCATCCACAATTGATATAATTCCATCAACATCGTTTTCTTGATTAATAATATCATCATTAGTAACATATCCCATATCTTCTTTTGTTGTTAACAAACTTGCGGTTTCGGTTAGTAGTTTGACCCGAGTGAAATCGGTAAGACTTTGAAGTGAAGTGTTTTCGGAAATTGGATTTGTTAAGCCAAATGTAGACATTTCTTCCATAAAAATGTAATTTTTTTTTACCTCTAAACTTTCAAAACCCTAATTTTGGTAGCTCCTTCTATCTTCTTAATTCAACCCTTAATATTTTTCTATCTTAAATTGCAATTGAATCATATTTGTTCTTTCTAAGATTCTTAAAAACTCATAAAAAAGAATCAAACCCTTTAAGAATTAAACATTAAGAACAACCTTTATCCATCAATTTAAGCAACAAAGGAAAATGTGGTTTCATGAAAATTAAAAAAGGGGATGAAATCACACATGAACCCCTAAAAAGTTTCCAACTTTAGTAATCTTGGAACACGTGAAATCTGGGTTACATGGATCTAAGGCAATCATTCTCAGCCTTTCAAGATTAATGAATCCGTTGATAATATCAAATTACAAACAAATGGCGTTTTCCATGGTTTTTTCTAAGTAAAATTTGGCAATTTTTCAGTTGTAATCTTTTAAGCAAACTTAAGAAAGTATGATTAAAAGAGGTTGAAAATGCTTACCGATGAGAAAAAAAACGTATTAGTTGATTAATTTCAAGATTTCTTCTTTATTTCTTGTTTTGTTTGTTCCTTGAAAGACTTGTGTGAGAGAGAGAGACATAGAAAGAGTTTACCAGGAATGCTTTAACTGTTTTGATGACACGTATAAGCATATTTAAAGGACTATCCTTGTAGATTTAAAAGTAAATTCTTAACATAAAATTTAACGAATATTAGGTTAGGTAAAGGATTGTATGTGAGAAAGACTATATACTTGGTGTAAATTTATGAATATAGTGATTGGCTCTTATTTTCAGATTATTAAAAGATCAGTTCTTTACAAACTATGTATGGTTTATAGCAAAATAATATACGGCATATTGGTATAATAGTATGATAACTCACAAGTCTACTTTTAAGAATATTACTCCATCCATTCCTAATAGAAGTATATTATTCACATACAAAAATCACACTTTTTAAGAAAAATACATTTATTACACTATGTAACTATATCTTTTTGATAGATGGATATTTTAAATGGACAATAATTTTAGGATATTTCAAAAGGGAAAGATGTTTAATATTTAATATTAAACAAATGAAGGATAGTAGTATGACTCACAAGTCTATAAAGTATGTTTATGATAGAATAATCTTAATTATCTTACAGATGTCAAGATTAAACAATAATTTAATGCATAAAAAACAAGATTTGGTTTTCTTTTAATTAAAATATTTAAGAAAGTTGTAAAAGTTGTTTGGATTATTTAAGAGTAAATAAAGTCCATAACTGAACTTTTATGGGTGAAACACCACCACGTGTCGTTGTTTGGGAGGGTAAGTCTCACCAACAAGATCCATGCCCAAGACTAAAAGATTTTTAAGCAACCAACCTCTCAACAAAAATAACCTTAAACTATAATTTTCTAGAATGAATTACTTATTTTTTAATATATATCTTTTGAAAAAAAAAATATATAGTAATATATTGTTGAAGCCTGTGAAACAAATTATAACCACCGGAAATTTCATTAGGAATTTTCAAATCAATGTTATTCATAAGGGTGTTAAATAGTAGATTTTTGGTATATACATATAGAGTCTAGAAGTTTTAGATTTTTACTTATCTTTTCAGCATTTAAATATAACAGATCTAAGTAGAGTCTAGAAGTTTTAGTTAGACTGCTAATACGTTATTAACATTGTTTATTTGTGTTAGATAAGAGTTTAGTGAATAAAGGAATAATTTAAACCCTACGATGGTACGACCATAAATATGTTTTAAAAAACTTGAAAGATTTACTATATTTGATCATAAAAATTATGCATTTAAAATAAAAAAATTCAACGAATTCTACACCATTTTATCCATAACGGGGTGTTACTTGTATAATTATATTTAAAAGACATACTCCATTTAACCTATGATCGAATACTTTGTTGTTTACAAATAAAACACATTTTTTTTACATTAAATGTCTGAAATCACTAGAGTTTATTTATTAACTGGAACCACACAAAATTACATGTTATCAGAGGGTTCACCCGTGGTTGGTCAAAGACACATAGACTCCACATAACCCATAAACATCCACGTTTTAGACACGAAAAAGAAGAATAACGCTACATGTGGAGGGCGTGTTGAGTAATGTCCCACATTGGACAAACAATGAATCTATAATGTTAGGAATATTTCTATAATATTCATTATTGATTTGATGTGTCAAAACTTATAAAGTACAAGGACCTATATTGAAGATATGGAAGTTCAAATTCAAATAAAGATTTAGGAGATAATCATAAATGTAAAAGATATAGTATATCTTTATTACCTTAAAAGATTTAGTATTATCTTTTCCTTGTAAATCTCTAGGTTTTCTAGTATATAAAGAAACCTAGAGGTATAGAATTAGTCGTTCTTGTAACCCACGTTTTAACGTGTATGTGTGTGTACTCTAAGCCTCAAGGTCGTTTGATCCTGTTAACCAAAACCGTTCTACATATTTATATGTAGAATTGGGGCTTTTAGTAATCATTGTATATAAAGATGATGATGAAACCTTGTTTAGCTATACAAATATGTTTATCTAATTCCGCAATTTTATGATTTGTATATGCTTATTCCAGATCAAGAACTAACTATTCTTGAGCCTAAAGATCGATTTATATAGAGTTGTTCTAAACTCAACATGTGGTATCAGAGCAAGGTGGCTCAAGATCTGAAATAAAACAAGGATCTATCAATAATGAAGAATCAAGCATAAAGAATTTGAAATTGATTCATATACGAGCTGTGTTGAATTAAGAAAATCAACTATTTGCAAGTTGAAGTTTCGTCAAAATATGGAGAAATTTAAATGGCACAAAATTCAAAGCTAATTTCGTGGGAGGTAACGATCCTTTTTAGCATTGTGAATCTTTTAAATATGTTAATCTTTTTAAGTATTCAATTATTGAATCCAACCAATTAAATATAAAGAATCTTGAAAGATGAGAATGGGGTTGGTGAACATGGGAGGTGGGCAGAAGGTGTCACGCCTCCAAAGAAAGGGCCATCAAAAATTAAGATTACAATTTACAAGAGGTGGTGGTTCTTGTAGTCAAAAGGATAATGATCATGTTTCGCCTGAAACGCAATTTGATATTTATCAAAAAAAATAAAAAAAAATTAGTAATTCCATTGTAAATCTAAAACCTCCACTACATGCGATAAACATAGAACAACGAAATAATAAACAAATAATTGAAGGAGATGATCACGATTGAGCGCAATATTTATAAATCTGAGATTTTTATTGCTGCTACATGTTTGATCTGATGTTATTACTACTGATCACATATGTTATTACTGATCTCAGTACCAGATTACTACTGGTAATATCAACGTTCACTACTGATCCCAAATTTCGATTTTACTACTGATCTTGTATATCTTGTTACTACTGATTTACGTTTTTACTACTGATCAGTACTAAACAGTACGGCTACACAATTTTTACTACTGATCAGTACTAACAGAAGAAGAATTTTGTTGCTAATCAGTATTAAACGAAGAAAAATTTTGCTACTGATTTCTTCCTTACAACCGATACATCATATTTTGGAAAGCATGACACACACCATGTTTGTTCCATACTACGGTTTATTGATTGTATTTGGTTAATCACTTGTTAATTTTTATTCTTAATAAAAAGAGAATAAAAATAACTTGTGATATCAATGTGAAACGAATCACATTATTCACACACACAGGTTGAAGGCTTGATGAAGATAAAAGAAGATGATTTTATTTGTTACATATTTGATCTTCATCAGTTGATTATAAAAGAAGAGTGATTATATTTTATTTGAAGAAGAAGTTGAAAGTCTTACTACATAAGATGTTATGTAAAGATGTAACTGCAATTCAACAGAATCTTAACGAAAAGATCCGTTGAAGACCAAGATGTCCTTCATACAAGATTATGACGTTGCTGATTACTATAGTTAGACGGAATGTGATGCATAGTTTGAGTTTCTACTTCAACTTCAAATAGAAGATAGTTGGTTTTCAATGTAATTGATATAGCCTTGAAGAACACAGGAATGATATCACACTTTTAGGGGAAGAAAAAATATTGATCATTCAAGGGGAAGTTCAAGTTTCTCAGATTTATTTGATTATGTCAAAAAGGGGGAAGAGACTTGAAGATTCCTAGCTAATTCTACAAGTTATAAGTTTTGTCAAATCAAATAGGGGAAGATTGTTAGGAATATTTCTATAATATTCATTATTGATTTGATGTGTCAAAACTTATAAAGTACAAGGACCTATATTGAAGATATGAAAGTTCAAATTCAAATAAAGATTTAGGAGATAATCATAAATGTAAAAGATATAGTATATCTTTATTAGCTTAAAAGATTTAGTATTATCTTTTCCTTGTAAATCTCTAGGTTTTCTAGTATATAAAGAAACCTAGAGGTATAGAATTAGTCGTTCTTGTAACCCACGTTTTAACGTGTATGTGTGTGTACTCTAAGCCTCAAGGTCGTTTGATCCTGTTAACCAAAACCGTTCTACATATTTATATGTAGAATTGGGGCTTTTAGTAATCATTGTATATAAAGATGATGATGAAACCTTGTTTAGCTATACAAATATGTTTATCTAATTCCGCAATTTTATGATTTGTATATGCTTATTCCAGATCAAGAACTAACTATTATTGAGCCTAAAGATCGATTTATATAGAGTTGTTCTAAACTCAACATATAATGTGTTTATAAGAGTTCTGGGCTACACCTCTTACAACCAATTGGTTTTATTTTAGACCTTAAAAGACGGTTTTAGCAATATCAGCTAAAGATTGGTTAAACCTTTGATTGTTTATATAAAATCTAGGGCATGCAAATTTTCAATCCAAAAAAAATAAATCATTTTATTTAAAAAAGTTAGTTTATTAATCATATATTTGACATGCTAATTATTATTTAAATACTCGAATTTTGGACAAGTGTTTCAGGCCTACCAACCAGGCCCATAGTGAAGCCTCAAAGAAGTAGCAATGTGATTACTTGAATAAGATATTATAAGAAGATTCAAACTCAGTTGAGCATAATGCCGTAAAAGAACATGACTATTAATTAGGCTGCAAATTTGTATTGTATCCCGTTTATGTTTTATTCCTAACAGGTAAAATGGGCAAAATAAAACATTAGCTAAAAGTGAACAGGTGGGGTCAAACGTGCCCAAAGTAAATCTTTTAAGCATACAACATAGTAAATCATCTTATCCATGTAATGACCATGAAATTGTTGTCGTATTAAATTAGAAAATACATGATATAACTTGAAGAGATTAGATTGGTGTTTGTAGTTAGAATTCCTGTATTCTATGGTTATGATATAACTTGTAACACCAATTTTTGTATACTTTGATAATCTCTTGCAAATTTTTGTAAAACTGATATTTTGTACAACATGAATATTGTTATAAAATGGTTTTAAATGAATTGAATATTGTTTTGAAATTATGTGCGTTACAATCCAACCCTGTTTTGACCCGTTACCTATCCTGCCCAATTTTCCATCTCTAACCAGAACCATGAGAACTTGTAAAGTCTAAATTTCCTACCAATATCACAATGTAAATAGATACAGGCAAACAAAAATATTCATTTGATCTTCACAAAACTTCGGATGTGACTGCATTCGTTCAAGATCCAACTTCCAATTCAACAACACATTCTAATAAATGTGTTTAATCAATTGCATAAAGGGTGAGAAAATAACGAACCTTAACAAGTGTAATTGCATGATGCAAGAAATCACAAGCATGAACTAAAAGTTGAGGATGACTCTTAGCAAGAAAAATACTGTGTTACCAACTCAACAACCAGCCTGCAGAATGTAGATTATGATCAAGATTTAGTTATGAAGATACTTTAATTTTGGAGTAAAAAAACCAGTTATGAACTTCAAAATTAGTACATGAAACTTCAAAATATGAACTCTGCAACAGATCCTGTTGCTGTGGAAGATGAATCTAACCTCTAACATGATTTTTCCATTGGAAGGGAATCAAGGGATTGTGTTATCATCACAAAAGTATTGCCCCCGATCCTTCTCAAGGCAATGTCTATCCTTGAAAAACTGCAATTACTTGTCAGAATATCAGATCAAACAAGGATTTCTGAAATATAAAAATTCAGTTCCTGTTGCACGTAATGATTTCAGTGATTTGTGTATTTATATGTATCCACATTCAACAGCTAGAGGTCGCGCAGAAAGTTATCCCCAAAATTGAAGTTCTAAAATCACTCAATACATTCAAATCCACATACATTGATTTATGGGAAAGAAGGAATCGATACCTTATTTTGATAGAAGGCATATATGAGATTCAAACTAGAAGTTGACTGGAATGTTTTTCCGCAAAAATGAAGTCCTAAAATGGCGTAATGCATTCAAAATTCGCATATATTATTATTACTCGAAAATTCATGATAATCATATTAAGTTGCTCAGAAAAATTTCCCCAAAATCGAAGTCCTAAAATGTCTAACGCATTACTACTATCATTGCTGAATTTTAGAGAATTTGCATTCATAAATATGCAAAAAAAGGAACTGATACCTTGTTCTGATGGCGCTCGTAGAAGTTTCCCCAGTGCATTCTGGAACCGAGGTTATGTTGCTCGACGTCAAAATCGATATGAAACTTGTGATTGAACGGCAGTGGAATGTCGTCTACGTATGGCGACATTGGAAGGTCGGAACGGCGGTAGGGGATGATAGGTACCGGCGTACGACGGCTAGACTGAAATGGCGGGAAGAGAAACCGCCATTTTCTCTGTTCTCCTCCGTAGTTGACGTTTGAATTTTGAGTTCTGATCAAACAAACACTTTTTATAATGACACTTTTGTGCTGAATTTATTCAAACTTGATTTATGAATTGAAAAAAGTAGCAAAAATAGGTCATAAGCTAACTAGGTCGAATTGGTGAAACGGTTTAAATTTTTAATTTATTTAGGGTTTTGATAATTGTCATAAGAAATGCATAAAAAATTGTAGTCATCTATAACCGACTGCTGAATTCTAGAATTTACTTGTATGTACCATTTTAAATGCATTTAGAGACAGTCTCATTATCAAAACTCATTTATTATTTATACATTTATATTATTGTTATAAAATATTAACTTGTAACGACATTAACACACTATTTATTAAAAATTTGTGAATAAAAATGTGTTTATAAGCAAAACCAACACAAAATTATTTGCCCTCGATCATGTAATCAACTTAGAAAGGACAATTTTGTTTTTGAAATACGGCAGAGTTGAAATCTCGTGACAATAATTGTTGTCTTGCTTTTTGGTGAGCTAAATTTATATCCCATGAGATGACTTGAGACAGTCTGGTATAGATCGGTTTGGATCGCTCGTTTCAACCTTCTTTTTGTAGCTCAAACTTGTTTCGGTCCATTCGCCACCTCAGGTCATATAATAACATCTTCAAACCCCTGATAAGCGAATTTATGTTGGTTCTGTTCTCTATACTACCAAGCATTTTCATGCTGTTGTAATACTATAATTTTGTAATAATAATTAAACATTTTTATTATTTACAACATTTCAATATGAAATTTGGTAATACAATGACCCAACATGTTTCAATCCGCACTAAACAATAACTCATTTCGATGCAAACTTGTTTTAACATGTTACCAAACATACAAATCTATATCACTCATTTTTACATTAACTCGTCACCAAATCCACCCTTTTGCCACATTTACTGAAAATCACTCAGACTTTCATAACCTCTGTCGAAAATCCCAGTTAATAAGACTTGCGCTATATCAGTAATTGAAGATCACAAAAACATTGAACCTTTATTTATCACATCTTGTTTCATTTATACTAAGGTTATTAAAAATGTAACACGTATCGTGGCAGCATCTCAGGAAGTTTTTCAGAAAGTGGTTTAAAGCAACAACTTATTTATATAATTTATATATATTTGTATATCGAGTTCACAAAAACTTATAGATCTGTTGATTTATATAAGTGTTACATCTAAACTTATAATCATGTCATCATTTAAAAAACAACTTTCAAGACGCGTCTTATCGCTCCTTAAGTTACATCACGCCTTGCACAAAATATAATGCAACTCAGACTCAGAGAAGGAAAAAGTTCAAATTATATGCCAAATACATATATTTGTATTCAAAGAAAACCAACTTTCTAAAATCAATGTTACAACTTACAACTACAAAAAGTAATCTCCAAACGAAAATAACATACCCATGTCAATAATCACTAGCCAGAATCAACCTGAAACAAGCTTCACAACAATGCAAAGTGAGTTAAGGATCATAAGAAGAACTCTTAAATATTGAGTTGCATAAATAAGACCAATAATTTGTCCTTTGAGTGAATTCCTTTTAACCCCCGAGTACTCTTGAAAGCTCCAACCTCTTGGTGCAAGAAATCGATCCTCATTTAATATTGCCAAAGCATTTGCAATAAGAAGACAACCCTCTAATAGAGTCCACAAACCCATTTCTTGATATCCGGTTTGATTATTTGAATTTGTTCTGTATTTTATAACATAAATTAGTTGAACATATTAATTGTTAAAGAAACCTCAATGGAAAATTGATTTATTTCACTATTAATTTATGAGTGAAAATCATTAAACAGAAACCAAGTTTGACTATTGTTCCATGGTTGTAAAAAAGCTAATAACTTGATAAATTGGGTGACCTAAACGAAACAGTTATAAAGTTCGGTCACTAATTAGAGACTCTTTTTCTTTAATATGTAAACTAGAAATTGGCTACTTTAGGTTAAGCTTGAAAAAAAAAAAGGTCACTAAATAGTGACGAAGTTTCATAATTGTTCCATTTAGGTCACCCAATTTAACCATTTGACAGCGTGATGAAACTTAGTTACTAATTAGTGACATTATCTATTAATGCATTTGGTTAGGGATTACATTTTCTGTTAATGCTTGAGTTGTTTGGCTTCATTCAAGCATTCAAAAGTGCTTATTATATGTATGAAAATGCAATAAAATAATATGTTATTTAAATAAACTTATTTGGAAAGTTTTTTAAATAAAAGAGATCACCTTACATTAACAAGCTCATATCTTCATGTTATCAGTTTTCAGATCAAAATCAGTTAAAATATGCTGAATAAACACGAAATCATCAATTAATTCATTTCCATCTCTCTATACCTAATAATACTACTGTTGATAGTCTGTATATCAATTTATATTCTGAATCACTCGTATACGGTTAAGTAAATTCTAAGAATAATTGCACTAACCTAAAAAATCCCCAAAAATGTAAAATCAGCAGCAGGAATTCAATTTAGTAAACTATAGCTACAAATTTAGATACGATCAACAGACACTCTAGATTAAATTGAAGAAAAATAACTAAAATCGCCAAGTAACATAATCGAATAATCGATAGGAAAACTACCGTCGAAAAACGCTATCACGCACGTATATACGAATAATTGGTCGCAAATCTACAATTCGAGATTTGAAGCTACAATATTGAAATTTACGTTATATTGCAATGAATTCAAGAGATCTGGAGTGAAAACTTACCTCCGATTAGGATTGTATGGTGACTATAAGCAATCGTTCGAGTTGTATGTCGAAGATCTAGGGTTTTCAGGCTCTAATTTGGCGAAAAAGAAAGAAGAGGGAAAAGGGAGAATTTGTTCGCGTGCGTGTTAATGCAGTTGGTCATGTCACCGAATTTTTTTTTATAACGAGTGTTGAAGGTCCGCGCGTTGCGGCGATTTTTTTTACGTTTATTTTATATGAATAGCATTAAATACTAAAAAAAACAATATGTTATTATTTAAGTCGATGTAAATTTTAATATCTTAAATAATACTCCATCCGTCCTACAAAAAATTTCTTATTTCACTTTAAATTTTTGTCTTACAAAAAACTTCTCATTTCCCATATTTGATGGGCTCCACACAATAAAAAACTATTATTACAAAAGATCAAACCACTAATATCCACTAACTATCTTTTTCTCTCCAACCCAACCTTTTATTTTAATCAAAAATATTCTCAATAACCCCACCACTAACTATCACCTAAAAACTTATGTAAAATCCAAATGGGAAGTTTTTTTTGGGACGGAAGGAGTAATACTTAAAATCATATTCTTCTCAGTTTCATAACTTTCATTAGATAACAAATTATATATAAATTTTACTTTTGTTATGTATCTATTATTATATATTTTGTATATTTAAATACATAATACATATAGCACTAAAGGTATAATATTGGGATGTGAAACTAAATTGAAAAAGGCTCCACTAAAGTAGAAAATTAAAATGTGAAACTAAATAAAAGAAGGCCTGGGAGCGAACTTGGGCTTGAGTGAAAGAAAATTACAAACTTTGCCAATCCAACTACAGTCATAATTTACACTTCATACTTCTTCTCATGGAAATTGATATATAGTATATAGTTCGTATTATACTTCAGTGCGCATGATAGAAATTCCTGGCATTACTGTTCACGGCGTAGGATTATTGAATCACAAATGTATATTATGGTAATGTATTTTATTTAGTAAACGTTAGTATATTTTGTATTCACTATCTCATTTAATATAATTTAATAATTATTTATGTTACTTTTATTTGAAAATAATATTAACATTATTTTATTTAAAAAAAGCTGAAACTCATCCCCACTAACCATTTACTTTAATTCATCTTAATCAACACTATAACTTTTTATATTAAAAATCGTAAAACCAATAACGGTCACTTATTTTGATACGAATGAATTATAAATTTCAAATTTATATGAGATGTGTGTATACACCTAAAAACGAAATATATACAAATGAAGTATAAAATTTTCTACTCATTTGATAATACATATATCTAAATTAAATTATTAGATTAGGAAACACAATTAACATATTTTATGTATCAATCGTTTTATGAATAAAATCATGAAAGTCTGAATCTTGATCCTCAATGTAATCCGACTTTTTTCTTCTTTTGTCTCTGATATGTTTGTTATTTTATAAGTATCATTTACACCTCTTAATTATATATGTAACTATTTTACTAAATACATACATAATTAAATTTTAACTCAAAACTCTTAACTAAATTATTGAGTGCAGTAAACTTTACTAAACATATTCATCAATTTAAATGAGTATAAATATAAGTATAAATATTTAATAGCAATAATATCATTTGGAGAATACGTTCAACGAGGTCCATCATTTTTACGAAGTCTCGAGAAATAAATCTTAACCATTGATCTATAAGATCTAATGGTCAATATTAATCATATGTTTTATACATAAAGGGGTATTTTGGTCATTTGGCACTTAAATTTTTTATTTTTTATTTTTTATTTTAAAATTTAAAATTCTTTTTATTATTTTATTATTTTTATTATATTTTTCGTTAAAAATTAATATTTACTCCGTATTTGATAATTACGTGTATTACTTAATCACATGTGATTTTAGTGTAAAATCACATGTGATTGTATATTTAATCATATTTGATGTTTTAGTTCAATCACATGTGATTCAGTACACAATCACATTTGATTCAGTATACAATCACATGTGATTCAGTATGCAATCACATTATGTGTTATTAATGAAAAAATAATACTCCCTCCGTCCCACAAAAAAGTTCCCATTTCTCCTAAAACTTTTGTCCCACAAAAAAGTTCTCATTTCTCACATGTGGTGGGCTCCACACAATAAAATACTATTATTATTAAGAACCCCATCAATAATATCCACTAATTATCTTTCTCTCTCCAAACCAACCTTATATTTTAATCAAAATAATACCAATGACCACACCACTAACTATCACCTAAAATCTTGTGCCAAAGGGAAATGAGAACTTTTTTGTGGGACGGAGGGAGTAATTTTTTTTGAAAAAAAAATAATTAAAAAAATATAAAAAATAATTCTAAAATATAAAAAAAAAATTATTTTTTTAAAATGACCAAAATACCTCTCCATGTATATTATATGTGATTAATCTTGACCGTTAAATCTTATTAATCAACGGTTGAGATTTGTTCATCGGGACTTCATAAAAATAATGAATCTCCTTGAACATTACACAACTCATATCATATGTTATAGTTAACTTTTTATTAAGTTTAATATACTTTCCTAGTCGTGGATGAACTTGGTCAATTGTTCACCATTCATGCATGGACTCAAATCATGATATCAATAATTCTTTGATTTGTTTCTATTCAAGTTTGAGTTTTATTTTTTCTGTTTTAGAAAGTTTGCTATAAAAACTTGACCAATAATGATTACCTATGTGCATAAATAATACGGTAAAATTATCATTTTGAATTCTTTAACAACCTTTTTAGACTGACATTTATTAATCTTGGAAACTGCTTATTTTACATAGTTTAAAGTATTGATTATCTTAAAGTATTTAAACCTTCTAAATTTAAAAGGTCTTAATTTTAAACGTAATCTTAAAATTCTACTTGACACTTTGTGAGTACGAACTGTGTGTTAACCAATTGATCTACTTGATACTTTGTTTTATCCCAAAAAAACATCTTACATAACGCAAAAACTTAAAATGCTCAGTCAACCAGCAGCCACTATCCGCACGACCACAACCAGCAGCCACTATCACTACCGTCGTCACCACCACTACTTGATCGCCGTCAAATTTAGTCATAGGGTACCCGCCGCCGCATTACGAGGGTAACCTGCTAGTGGACTTCTAAATGGCTCACTCGTTAATAACTTACGATATTATATGAGTTATAAATTATAATAGAAAGTGCAGTTAATATGTTCCCATAAATACTAACGCGTTTAATTTTCATTAATGCAATTACAAATTTGCAACATCATTTTTGCTTATAAATAGCACCGCTAGGTATTCTCATTGTATTATTACACAAAAAATAAGAGATTCATAAAAATGAATGCATACAAGCTAACGCTAGTTTTCTTAACCATTTTCTTCGTTACTTCCTCGGGTAACTCTCCTGTTCATATCTTTCTGTTAGAAATTTTGTCTCCAACATGCTATTTCTTATTTTATATTTAAAGGATATTATCGTGTTATAAGAGCTTCAGTTAGCCGGGCTTATATTAATGATGTACCTTACCTAATTGTTGTCGTGACCGTTAAACCTTCCCCTGATCCTCTGGTAAATATTTACCTAGGAAGGGATCGGACATTTGACCTTTTAAAAAGTCATTCGGAAACACTTACCACAAGGCGACATGAATTCTTTTATTTATATATATCTAGACTATCTTTACAACTTAAAATCGTATTTTGCAGCTCGCCCATTTTCATCTCTAGAAGAGAAAGAAAGGAAATGCACTCCTGGTGATAATTATTGTACCGAGCTTTGTCATAGTAAAGATGCGTTATGTGTCGATGAGCACACATGTGTCTGCCACCCGGGCGGACTACCACCGCTATCTCCTGCAACCACACAAACATAACTTTCTGATTAGTGAGTCATGTTGGAATCGTTTTGTAATCTTAATGAATAAAATAATGAAATTATAAACAAGTTTTAAGTACCATAGCTAATAAGGATGCCTATTGTGATGATGACAATAAGTTCATTCCTCTTGCCTATTGAAATTGAGTAAACCAAACATTTAACCAAGCTAAGACGCTACCCAAACCATTACTACTAAACAAATTGTTATCTATTGAACATTTATTAAGCATCAAGTTAATAACAATAGGGGCGGCAATCAGGTTGAGTTTGAGTTGGCATGATGAGGGTTGGAATAAGTCAATCCATATAACTTAATAAGTTGGTGAGTCAAATGAGTTAGCAAGTCACAAACAAATAATAAATTCATATACGATGGTAACTATTAGGAGCTGAAAAGTCAAACACATATTTAGAGATGTTTTAGAGGAGATGGGGCATTTACATTCGGTCACCAAAAAAAAGACTGTTATAGATAGGATATCCTTACAAAAAAAATAAAAATAAAAAAAGAAGAAGAAGAAATACAAGCTTAAAAGCTCAACCTTGGCTTTCAATGTTTCGAGTAAGTTTTGTAAACTCAACCCGAGCGATTTCGACTTGTTTAGAAGCTTAAAGAACCCAGCTTAATTTCCGTTGTTTTAAAATCATTTTATAAAGTTGATGCATTTATAACAAGACAGTATAGTAACAATATGACCACATGATAATATTTTAAAGCCAACAAAACAATAGACACCATAACAAGAACGAAGAAAAAAAGTGGATTCTCAATACAATAATTGTTGCGAAAACAGGGTGGGTAATTTATAACAGTATACACGATTTCAAGAAACAAATTTACAGGCTTTCCACTTCATCGTGTTAAAAATGCATGCCTTTGATACCCTCAAGGGTTGATTCAAAGTTCTTAAGGTTGCTGCTTGAAGCATTTCTTGAAACAAGCCTTTTATGGTCTGATGATATAACCGGTGAGCTTCTTTGGGCTGAGCTTGAACCTCTAACTGCACCCGAGCCCGTGTCTGTGGTTCGGGCCCGAGATGAGTCGGGCTCAACAACAGTTGGACGTGAAGATCCAGCTGTTTGCAAAAAAGTGGATCTCGTGACCTGTAAAATGAGCAATCTGTATGAGATAATCACATTTCACTTAATTATTAGTTGGCACAGGTTGACCCAAAACACATTTCGTCCCAAACTTTTAAATATCCTATAAGATAATCACGAAATTATATTATTTCAATGATAAATTTAACCTTTTAAATAATTTGACAAATTTTCTATTAACATTAGATTTTAAGTGTCTTTCAAGTTTCAACCCAATACATGTATCCATTTTAGCTAAAAACTTTTTATTACTAGTATGACTCGTTAGCCGACAAAAACATAACCCGCATTTGGGTTAAAATTGACACCTCTAATGTGTGTGCATGTGTTATTTCAAAAAATAAAATAATTTGAGGTTTTATGCTTTAAAACTAGACTTTGGTCGCCTTACAGCCCATTTGACTCATTTCCTTTTTAGTTAATTTTAGATTTTACATACGTAAATGGGTAAAAAATAACATGTATTACGTGTGTGCATGTGTATCAACAAAGGGTAAAGATATATATACTTCTCGACTCATGGATTGATCACTAGCAGTCGGGATTTTCTGATTAGAAAGGGCCCCGGAATTTGTGGGCCCCGGATTTCGGCTCCATGAGGGGTGAGCGGATGACCAACCACCAGTAGCTCTACTTTCTTCACCACCTGCACAAAAATATCATTTTTATTACACAACTTAATACTATATGATATTATAATGGGACCCATAAGATTTCTTAATCACCTAATTTGTTAAATAAAAAAGTTAGGTTTTTATGTCATTTAAAAACTACATTGGGCGATTCGTGTCCCATTTGTTTTAAAGCTAACTTTCTTGAAATCTTTTTTTACCTGTTTGAACCGTTAATGGTAAAACATAACCCAAATCAACACATCCATAAGTAAACGGGTCAGAATTTCCACTTCTAGTTTCAAACAATGAGTAAAGCTATTTGAAACAGAAACACTCACCTGATTGCCTATTCACATTAGGTGGGACCCCAGTACTTGGTCCAGCATTAGCACCCTGAAAAACATAAATTTACATTATTTAACTGTTTTCCTTAAATAAAATGTGGAGAAAAAGAAACTTACAAGAGCACGAGATGGTGGGTTAGCAAGTTGTGATTGCTGATACTTCAAAATAGTCCAATCAAATACATAGTCAAACTGGAAACCTAATACAACAAGACTAATTAATCGAAACTTACATTTTACACCCTAATATATTAAAGATGTACAAAATAATCCTTTTAGCTCAACAACATCATATCAAGTTATCATTTATCAACAACCTGTTTTAGTTTTTCAAAATTAGTTAGGGTAAAAGATAAAAACCTTCACGAATAAAAAGATCACGAAAGATTCTTTTCAGATAAGCATAATCTGGTTTATCATCAAATCTTAATGATCGACAGTAGTGGAAGTATGATGCAAACTCTGTAGGGTAGCCTCTGCATAAAGCCTGAAAATAAAAGTTCATAAATAATTAATATAATATTCTGAATAAAATTATTTATGAGGTTTTAATGTTTTATGTATTAAAAGTACACTCTAGAGTCTAGACAGATTTTGGCCTGTTTGACCCGTTTGAGATAAAAAAAATAACCCAAATGAATCATTCATAAGTAAATGACTAAACAAGGTTTTATGTATTAAAAGTACATTTCTGGATTATTATTACTTACTTCAATAGAAGTGGAAACCTTTTTCTCACTGATCTTTTCATATTTTTGTTTTTTATTTCCGGCTTTCAGTCCTTGCCATGGAAGACTACAGTGTAGAAAACATACAGTCACAATTAGCTAAATTACGTGTCAATTTTCTAAAATAAAAAATAAAAGAATTTAGGGATCCTGTATCTATCTACCTTCCTCTTAAGAAGTACATAAGAACATAACCAAGTGATTCTAAATCGTCTCTTCTGCTTTGTTCTACATGTATTAATTAAAAAAACAAAATTATAAAATAATAATAATAATAATAATAATAATAATAATGTCACTTAATTAGACACTTGAATAATTAATTATTAAACCACCAGAAGCTTACCGATTCCAAGGTGAGTGTTCATGCTTGCATATCTAGCTGTTCCTGTTAGATTCTTGTTCTCTCTGCAATTTATGTTTTATAGTGTAAGAAAAAAACAAAATGAAAATTATTTTAATATTTCTAGTGTAATTTATTTAAATTTTGGCATTTTGCACCATCTTTATATAATTTCTGGTATTTAAGACCATTAAAAAGGTTAATAACTGAATAAATTTAGCCAGCTCACCTGTACGGAATGTGCTGATGAGTTGAGGAGTCCCTATATTTTTTAGCTAGCCCAAAGTCAATAGCATAAACCTGTATAAATAAATTTTATGACCGTGTACAAGATAATAAATACAGGTAGCAAATTCGAATTATTAAGTTATAAATGTGTGATTTTCGGGTAATTTTTGTTTCCAACATGTCAAATGGTAAAATAAGAAAATAGCTAAAAGGAACAGGTCAAAAGTTGCTCAAGGTGCACTTCTAATGCATTCAACTTATTATTTATTAAATCGAATTATTAAAGAAGTTAAATTATACTGTAATAACATATTTTTTGTGATCATATTTAACACAAAATATTTATAAGGGAATACTAAAAGCTTATGGGTTCAGCCGGACTGACCCGTTTTGGCCCATTACCCAACCTGCCGACCCACCCATTTTGCCAGCTCTAATTAAAAAAACATTATAATAGTAGGAGAAACAATTTATGGTCTGAAACCTGATTGGCGCGCCTTCCTAAACCCATAAGAAAGTTATCTGGCTTGATGTCCCGATGTAGAAATGATTTACAATGAACAAACTCAACACGATTTATCTGAGGTGAAAATAACCAGAAGGAAATTAATAAAAAAAAATTCTAGTATTATTTGGATAATATACAGCTGTAAATACACACACCATTTGATCTGCAAGCATAAGAACAGTCTTCAATGAAAGCTTTCTACTACAGAAATTGAACAAATCTTCAAGACTTGGTCCCAATAAATCAAGAACAAGAACATTGTAGTCTCCTTCAACACCAAACCATCTCACATTCGGGATTCCAGCTAACAAATAAAAAGACACAATAAGTCCAACCATAACAAAATTAAAAATAATATCACAAAAATATAATTTTGTTATTTAAAAACGAAGTTATGGAATGTGCATTACTTCCTCCCTGCAGTATCTTATACAACTTTGATTCGTATAGCAACTGAGGATGCTTTGTCTTGACATTTTCCTGAGAAAAAAATACAAAAAATCGCCAAATTATACAAGACCATTAGCTACAAAAATTGCCATATTATTCCAGAGCTCTATCCATAATTTTAACAACTAGCATTTCATATGAATATTCAAATTATGTCTAATTAATTTGTTGCAAATAATCCTATTTTCGATTTCTCCCTATACTAGAAGGGTAAGATTTCTGGAGCTCTGCATAAGTTGTACACTTAGACCTCAGCTATGAAGTTATGAACAGATGCTAATGTAAACTAAATAAGCAATTATGTCACCAAAAAGTAAACAAAATCCAATGGCATATTAATCACACACCAGCTTAATAGCAACTTCTTCATTCGTCTGAATATTAGTACCTGTAAAACAAACCAAAAGTTCATTTCAATTACCAATGCTTAAAACAGAAAACCTCAACAACAACAAAACAATGGTAATAATCATGGTTATGAATATACAAACCTAGATAGATCTCTCCAAAGGAGCCGCTACCGATCTTCCGGCCCAATCGAAACTTATTCCCTACACGAGGCTCCATCAAGTAACAATTATCACCGGAAAATTGTAACTCCGCTTGAATTCACGAAAACCCTACCTCACGAACTCAACAAAAATTGATCAAAATTTAACCAAAAACAGCAAAAAAAATACCTCCAGTCCGATTATCACATCATCGAGGAAAAGGTCAATCGGACGACCGAGATGATAAATTGTACGACAAACTCATCGACCAGTGACCATCACGAAGAGTATTGATTGAAGCTTTGAATAGAATATTAGAATTCATATGAAATTGAGCAGATCAATTGAAAAAAATGTTATCAGATTGATGCAAAATTGAAGGCAATCGATGATAAATTTGACAAATTTTGGTGAATTTTGAAAATGGAGGTTTAGGTTGAAAACGATTTTGGGAAAACAGGAGGCATCATGATATTGATATCGCTCGACAACCCACTCCTGGTCCTGGGTGCTTTGATTCAATCGACAGCAGGACCTTTCTTTTTAATTTTATGTTTGAGAAATGATATTGTTGGCTGTTATATTATTATTTGTGCTTAGTTATAAATCTACTTATTTGGACAATAACTAAAAGAAGATGATATGAAGAAAAATAATTAGTAAACTATAGATGTCACATATTTTATGATAAGTAATAATATGAATTAAATACAATCAATAGACATCAATATTGTTTTTCTAAGTTTTGTACTCATATCTTTTTCTTTACACTAGTTTGTAATTATGTAATCTCTCAAAAAAATCAGTATCTTTTTCTTAACACTAGCTACATTTAATGGGGTAGTCATCAGGGTGGCTTATCTTATCAAACTGATATAACACTGATATGACAGATATGACAACAGTTTCCAAACTTAAAGGGTAGCCATCGGGGTAGCCTATCTTATCAAACTGATATAAATATAACAGATATTACAACAGTTTCCAAACTTAAATTTGATGACCACTGCACTAGTGCACATAGTCTTAAGTCCTTAATAGAAACCATAATCGAAAAGTTTAACACATTACACACTTGAGTTTTTCTTAAACTATGGTTAAGTTAAACACATTACACATAGATCACAGAGTTGCAAAACAATTGAATAAGGAACATTTACAAATAGTTAAAAGTCAACACACATTGATATTGACCATTTTACCCTTGTTAACCTTCTACATACACAAATGCCACTATACTTTCTCCACATATCAAGAATGAATAAAAAACCCAATATTTCCAAAAAACCCCAGAGAAAACGAACTTACAAACCCTACACATAAACTTACAAACATTACCAAAAAAACAAAAAAAAAAATTATCGTGTAGCCGCCAATGCAACACGTGGACTCAAAACCGACGATTTCTTCTGCAACATTTGTCTCAAATGTCTAATTTTGGCATCAACTCTTGCAGAAAACCCGATTTTCGTTTCTTGTCTAGCTTTCGATCTTTCTCTAGTCCACATATGCCGATCTTCAACATCTTTTTTATAAAATTTAATTTCTTGAATAACATGATGATCCATCGGATTAAACGATCTTTGAAACGAAATATGAGCCAAATACGGTAAATTACACGCAACCGTTACTAACAAAGTACTTAACCAAAAAATGGGTGCGGGTGCAAGTGCTTCAATGAAGATTTTATACGCGTTTCCGGAAAGTTCCGGAGACATCATCCCGTACAAGATTAAAAACACGTACCATGTAATGATACTAGAACCGATTAAGAAATGTTGGATCCATGTGAAATGACTCATTGTTAGGGCGATCTGGCAGTTGACTGCATAAATGACGGTTGTGAACATGGCGGTCCCTAATACGGTCATGTCGGCTGTCTGCCCGCCTGCCCGAAAAGCTTGGTCATAGAAGATGATTATGTTGAGGAAAAAGACGATTAAGGAGCAGTATAAACCGTTTCCCATCCAACCGAATATTCGGTACCAGTCGAAAAATAGGTTTCTTGGTCCTTGTTGATATAATGCTGGAAACTGCATAAAAATTATTTATTAAGGAAAAAGAAAATAAAAAAACAGTAGTTTTAACCTGTTTACTTGTGAACGGGTCCATTTGGGTTTTGTTTTTGTTTTTAGCTAATTTTTTAAAACTTGTCCTTTTGAAAGTTATTATTAAAATATAGCCCAAATCAACTCGTTTATACATAAACTAACTGTAATTGCCCAAATCAATGAAATATGGCCCAAATATTGAAGATTTTCTTTTTAGCTCTTTTTTATTAAATCTTACCCATTTGACCCGTTTAGGTTGAATTTTTTCCCGCCAAAAAAAAAGTTAAACGGGTTATAGAAAAGCTAATAACCTGTAAGCAGATCTCGGAAGAGACATCTTGTTCAAAGACACCAAGTGCAATAACGGGCAATGATGTAAGAACAACATTGAATAAAAGCATGTACCAATCGTCATACACTGATTGACCCGAAAAGCCCGTAAATGCCTCAAAGTAGAAAAGTGTAAGCCCAAACGCAATGTTTTTATAGAAGAAATAGCAAATCTGTGTTTACAAAAAAGAATCATTAGTCAATAATATATATAATTAACCGTATCAAAAAATGAGATTGAAGTAAAAATTGAATATGGGACCCGCAACCATATCTTTATTTCCTAACCCGACCCGCAAAAAAGAGATGAAAGTGGTTACCATTTGAGCGATTCTTTTATAACACCAGTGACCATGGACAACCAGAAGCCTCTCAAGAAACCGAAACTGTGCTATAGAAAAATCACTAGCCATCACAGCCTGCAAACAATACAATAATTAACTTTATAAGCATATTTTTTATTTATTTATAATAATTATTATTGGAAATAGAAATAAATTATAAGCCATTTTAAACCTGCATTCCTTCAACACCACTAATTCCAACACCAATATCTGCTTCTTGAATCATTCCTACATCATTTGCACCATCTCCAATTGCTAATGTTGTTTTTCCCGTGCCTTCTTTGACTAATCGAGTAACCTAATAAAGTCAACATTAATTATTCTCAGTATAATACTAAAAAAAAAAAGATAGTCTTCTAGATAAAGCCAAAACATGTGACCAAATAGAGCCATTTTAACCCATTATGTGGAAACGGGTCATTTGCGGTTATATTTTATCGCTAGAGGATCAAATGGGTAAATATTAAAAAAAGAAATGGGTTGGACGTTTTAAGGTTATGATAAAAAAAATTAGCCATTTATTAACTTGGGTCTGGCTGATATGTTCACATTTGAGGAATTTGGTCAATATCAGGCAGCCCCAAGTCACAAGTAGTTATTTTTGTAAAAAAAAACTATTGGAAAAGCGGTTATTTTTGTAATTATCCCTTTGAAAAATCACCCGAAGTATATTAAAGTGTTTAAAACCTCCTAAATTGCTTTATTAAAAATATTGGATCATTATTTGAGTAATGGTTTTCGTAACCCGTTCTGACCCACTACATATTAAGTTTCTGTAAACATATTTTAAAATTATTAATAATTTGAAATGATAATTACCAGGGCCTTTTGCTTAGGAGAAACACGACAGCATATAACAGAAGCACAATCAACTGCTAAATTCAAGAACTGATGCTTTAAATCTTCCTCCAAAGCATAAGTTAACGTTTTCCCATCGATAATCAATGCAAATGCAGCATGTGGATCTTTTTCAAGCCTTATCATTTGAGAAGCATTCGTCATTTGCATTACAATATTCTCCTTCACAGACTGTTTATCAACCAACAATAATAATTATTAATTAAATAAAAAAAATTAGAAAAAAATTTTGCAACTTTTTTACTACCCATGAAAGTTTAAGTAAAAAAGTTTCATTCTTTGCCAAATATCCAAAATACCCTTCAATTAAAGAGAGCATAAAATAATTCTTGTGGGTTTAAATAAATAAATATAAGAAATTTAATTTAAAATTTTGACATGAAAACCTAAAAAAAAGGAAAATATTTACCCTCTTGGAATCTTGGTTTAACATATCCACATTTGTTGATATACATATTTGCTTCATTCCCTGTCGAAGCAAACTGCATGCAAACCTGCACCAAACAAAAAAAGTCAATATTTTTATTATTTTATTCCCAAGATTAGTATACCCATATTTTGCAGATAGTAAGGGGACGTTTGGATGTGTGTTCTTTAAACATAATCATAACCACTTTTACCCAAACACTATTAAACGCATTTTTTCAAAAAACAATTAGAGACATGCCCTATGTTAATTGCAGTTTCCATTTTATCGCCTGTCAGAACCCATAGCTTCAGACCAGCTTGTGCCAATTTATCGATACATTGAGGCACCTATACAAGAAAAATCATAAAATAAAGTTAACTAATTACATCATCACTGAAATAATATAAATTTCATAATCACATGTAACCATCTAATTTTATTTTTTTAAATATAGAATTCGGGGCAACAGTGTTTCAGATCATCTAGCCAGGCCCGTTTCGACCCATACAGAAAAGACCTGTTTTGACCCGAACCCATTAACCGATTTTCCTAAACCGCCCATATGATTATATCATCATTAAAATAATACAATTTTAACCCAAACCCGTTAACCAACCCACCCATTTTTCCACCTCTAAATGATGATAAAAAAGAAATAAAAATACAAATTTATATATATAATTTAGTTAATATGAATCTATACCCCTTGTTGCAACTTATCCTCAACAGCAGTTGCACCAACAAGAATCAAATCTTTTTCCATGGAATCAGAAAGGCGTTCAAGCATTGCTTCTCTGTCACCACCAATTGAAGTTTTTGCTTTCACAAATTCATGGTTCCATTCATTGTATTCTGATTCTTCAAGTTTCTTGTAAGCAAGTGCCAGAGTTCTTAATCCAGCTTCCCCATATTCATTTAGATGCTTTGTTGTTGCCTCTTCATATACTCTTCCGTTTTTTGATAAACGCTCAAATATAATGCTGCAACCAATCAACCATTTATAAATATGTGTACGTAATATGTATATGTATATGTCTTTATGTATGTTATGTATGCATATATTTATGCGCATGTATGTATGTATGTATTTACTTTATGTTTAGTGTGTATGCATATATGTATATGTATGTACATGCGTGTTGAAAATTTCAACTGTAAACCAACCTGTCAGCGCCTTTGCATAGTAAAAGAATCTGTCCAGTTTCATCCTGAACAATAACTGACATCCGTTTTCTTTTGCTTGTAAAATCCATAAGATTTAAGAGTTTGAACTCCCTGTAAAAGAAAATGTCCAAATCAAATATTATTTATATAAATATAAACATTTTATTTTTTTATATAAAAAAGTTATTATAATAAATTATCACCCAATAGACCCATTTTCATACAAATGGCTAAAATTAGTGATTTTTCACATCTGACAACAGTATAATTAATCAAAAAATAAATAAAAATATATCTAAACCTTTCAATAAATTCTTGAGAAGAACCATGTCTTTCACGAACAAATATACTCGATTGTGTTCTTCTACAAAATTCAAACCCAAATTCTCTTGCAGCAACAAGAAACGCTCCTTCATCTGGTGACTCAGCTTCATAACTATAACTGTCAGTCTCTTCATTAAACTCAGGAATTGCAGTATGACAAAGAGCAAGAATCCTAAAAAACAACATCAAAACATCCGAATTCGGTTCCCGCAACCAATTTCCATTCATAAGCCGATTATCCTCAAAACTAAAACCTTTTATACCAATTTGTGAGCTTTCTTTATGAGCATGTACCACTTCTAACTCAATTTCCGACCCGTTTTGCCCACCGGGTCGGGCAAAATACCCATTTTGCCCTTCAAGATCCATAGCCATCTGACTAGCCGCAGCTAATTCCACTTCACTCGATCTCATACCATATGGTATTCCCGCAATCGAACATTTTAAAAAATCCATTTGATTACACGTTAAAGTCCCGGTTTTATCAGACAAAATGGTGTCAACCATACCTAATTCTTCATTCAAATTTGATGTTCGGGCTTGTGCGGGAGTGCCCGTTTCTTCATCATACATGTGAATATCTTGATTTATGAACAAAGCTTGTAACACTTTTACAAGCTCAATTGAAACATATAATGAAATCGGTATCAAATAACCGTAAAGAATTAAAGCGGTTACTAAATGATAAAATCCTGAAGCCGCAGCATTTCCTGGGTCATATAACCCCTCGTCATCTGGGGCCCGCATGTACCACCAACTCGGCATTTGTGTTTTTGTTTTGATAGCAAAGCCTGTTGAACTAATTACAGAAATCAACACCAAAAGAGTAAAAAGGACATAAATAATTTTGTCCATTTGTTTCTCAATTGTGCTTCTTTTTGAAGGCGATTTAGTTGCATTTTGCATCACTTTACTATCATGGCCCGAGAATATCACCACCCCGTAAATATGGCCTGTATTTCTAAGCTTTGAATCCCGGAGCAAGATTTGACTCGGGTCAAGCGGAAATAGTTCCCGTTCAAATTCAATATTTCCAACAAATGTGTAAAGATTCGGGTTCGGGTCTTCACATTTAATCGTTGCCCTAAAATCTTTAAAAGTGGAATCATCATCTAAACTTGCAGTTGTTTCTAGACATCTTTTGACTTTTAGATTTGTTTCACCATCTAAATTCATTGTTTCAACATAACAAATCCCGTCTTCATAACTAGAAGACAATAACAACAAATCGGCCGGGAAAAATTGATCTTTTTCAACTTTTACCACATCACCGACCCGTATATTCATCCAAGGTTTTGGTGAAAACACACCATTTCCATCATGAACATTGACTTTCCTCATATTGACCTTCATATCTTGCATAAACCGGTGCCAATTTTCAACTGCTTCTTTGGCCATACTAAGCCCCATTACAAAAGCTAATGGTGCAAGCATACTATAAGCCGAAAAAGGCGACACGGGAGTTAATGATAAAAAGGCGGCTAACAAAAAGTAGACATTTGCAACACGGCGAAATTGCTCAAAAAGGGCTTTTGGTAAAAATGTAATTGCATTGTACTTTGTGGTTGATATGTAGTTTTTGCAGTATTTCAGTGGTTTCTTTTGGTGTAATTGAGGTTGATTACAACAAACATGTCGGGAAAAACCGGGCCCGCGAAATTGATGTGGCTCGTCTGTTGATTCACGTGGCGGTCTTATGCATCCAAAAGTGTAAAGACTGCTTCTTTTTAGTTTAGCCCGTATTCTCCCGTGAGCCATTTTTTTTTATTTTATTTAATTTTATTTTTTTTATTTTTTTTTGTTGTTGCAATGAACACTAAAAACACATTCCTTAAAGAAACCTTGGTGTTTTTAAAGATTTGAATACCACAAATTAGAATTCAAAGAACGGGTTCTGTGGGCGTGTTAAAATTACAAGAAAACAGAGCCCACAGCTCAAAAACGAGTAAAATCCTGCATAAATATGATTTCATTAAGTTAATCTCAAAAACATATAACAAAGGTTTTCACTATAATAAAATGCATAAGCCATAAACTTCAATTATTAAATCACACAATTTTTAAGTTATTGGATTTATATTCAACGAAACAATACAATATACAACATACATTATACATAAAAGGTTTTCATCAACTGGAAATATTGATCTGAAACACATTTTTTGGAATTTTGCACACTCTAAATCAACAATTACCTATTAAATTAGTGGTAATACATAAGAATGATTACCTAAATTAAGATTGAACTGAATTCATGTAACTGAAATAATTTCATGCTAGAAGATCATACTCAGTACCTTATAGAAAAGTTTCAAAATGAAAAGTCAGCTCAAGAATCAAGAACAGAATATGCATTATCCATACAAGAATTAACCAAAACGCACTAAGTATGTCAGCAAAATTTCCATCACCCATTTGAAAAAATAAGATTTTGAGAAACCCCAAATCGTTAATTACAAGATTAAGAGATGGAAATCGAAAGGGTACCTTAGAATCAATCAATTCCTTGAAGCAATCGATAATGGAAGCAAACCCAGATGAAAAATCGGTGAGATCAAAGAATGCGAGCTAGAATTACGAGTGAGATCTTAGCGATTTAGAAGAAAAAGGGTTCAAGCGAATGAAAAAAAAATAAAACATAAACAAACCCCTTTTTCTAAGTTCGTCTGAAATCAATCAAGAACGATTTAGACAGTATATTACGGGGCGGCCCTTTTCTCTACTTGTGCCCCTAAATTCTAGTTTCTAGAAATTAATTAATTAACTAATTAATGAGTATTTTAAATAACGCCATATGGAGCAAAATTTTGTAGTTTTGGAATTGATTGATTAATCAATGAAATGCGTGTTTTCGTTAAATGAAGCAAAATTTTATAATATTTGTAACGAAATGATTAATTAAATAAATTGGTATATTAAAGAAGCGCTATATGGAGAAAAGTTTGTATTTTTGTGTTGAAAATTATCTGAGATTAATCTGATTAATATAATGTTATTATATATTGGGAATTTTTGATGTCTACCCTTTACCCCGAAGGAAGGTGGGTTTAACAAGTCAACGTGGCAGTTTCAAATTCATTTCCATGTGCGTGTTGTTGGTGTCCAATTGTAAGGACATTTATGTCTTTAATCAAGATTAAATATAATATTGTAAATTTCGGAGTAAAAACTATTTTAAAAAATAAAAACTAGAAATATTATTATCATGAACACAAAAATAGACGTTATTCAAAATGACTATCTATAACATTCAATAAAACGTAAAAGTTATGTTTATTTTACAACTTTATAAGTCTAGAACGGATCAGTATTTTATATGATGTTAGTATAGTAATAGTAAAATTGTCAACTGATTTTTTCCTAAATGTTATATGATAATTGAATGTTCGGAGACGCTCACAGCAATGATTAGATCATGTACATCACAAGTAAATTTCAACCACTCTAAGCAAACCCGTTATAAATGAAAATATCTTTAAAAAATATTATAAGTGACCTAGTAATTATTTTTGTTGCGAATTTTTTTAACTAAATTTTTAAAACCATTTCATTCTAATTAAATCTTGGTGAAGGGTGGGTGTGGGTGTGGGGGTGTGGTATGGCCCACAACGAGGCATCCCACTCTTTGCAAAGACTAAATCAAAGTGGTAATTTGATATTTGCCAACTGTTGATTGTCATTGACTCGTTCATTGTGGTCAAATATACATGGTATGCAAACCATAATTGTTTTGTTTTTTTTCCCTTGCTCGTTTAGAAAATGAAAGGCAGAGAAAATTATAACACACTTTGGACATTTTATGTAATGTATTTTATACATATAATTGTCTTGTATTTTATATCTTTATATATCTTATGAATAAATTACATAAATAATTGCATCTTTTATATTTCATTAATGAGCTCAATATACAAAATACTAATCAACGCAGAATAATAATAAAAATAGATTGCATTGGTGCATACTATTTGTGTCTACTCGTGTGTCTACCCATTTGATGATGACAAGTTTCAAAATCAAGTGATGATATGAGGAAAGACAATTTGTGGATTACACATGTCACGTTTAATGATGTGTAGGGACATAAGTTGGCACAAATAATGGATACAAATATCATTTCTCTAATAAAAATTATATTTCACATGTATAATAAAACAAGCTTGTGTGAATGTGTGATACCAGATGGTTCTCGGTTCTAACTTCTAACTTTCATGCAAAATCGGTTCTCGGTCCGTTCGTTTCGGTACAAAACCGGAAAAGTAGAAGAAAATCGGCAAACCGCGGCTCTTGGTTCAGTTCGGTCTGATCCAAGATTTTATGAGATCGGTTCTTGATCTGGCCAATATTATATTCTCAATTCGATTCGGTTCCGAACAATTCAATTCAACTACTTCGATTAACTTTTGCATAGCGTTAATATAAAAGTATCTCAAATCTTCTATAGAAAACGAGGAATCAACTAATGGTCATTTTATTTAGATATTTTATGCGATACATTACAAATTTACAAGCATGCGTTCCTTGGCTTATATAAGCTTTTTCCTATTTCGTTTTCAATGGAGAAATATGTCATTATTGCATAATATCTAATTTAAAAAGAATTTATAACAAAATGTGAGGTTAATGTAAAATCAAAAAGCTCTATATCATCCTTTGAATATTAGACTACTTACTACTTAGACTACTTTAATTATTATGTAGCGATTAATTTTGGAGAACGAAAAGGAGAATAAATAAACGTTAAAAGACATGATTCAATGTGTGAGTGGATTCGGCGTAAACGCGTTAGAGAAACGATGATCGTGATGCCAACAATCAACCGTCTATTTCCCAACAAACAAATTATTTTATTATTCCAACAATAACATTACGCATTACTTAAATAATATTTCAAAATAACCAAATTTATCGACATCATTGTATAATGTGGACGTCATTCTACATACGGCATACCAACGAGGCGAGGAATATTTTCACCACAGTTATAGATACTAATAATAGTTTGGATTAAACAAGTGGATAGTCCAATAATCAAACCGAAACATTTGTAATCAAACTGAAAATTGAGGAAATAATTTTGGATGGTAAGAAAATGTATCATAAAGAGTGAAGTGCTAAGAAAGTAAATATTTTGGAAAGTTTGATTGAGTTTTAACATGATTTTGGATTGACGAGTTTTTTGACCTATTTAGGTTAACTTTTCTCAATACACCACTAAGTACATAGTACTTAACGAGTACTCTACCAAGTTGGCCCAATTTTACAATACTTGCAGCAACCAAATGAAAACAAACAAAATTACTTATATCTACATATTCTTTTATTATTTATCTTCTCTTTTTTTTATCTAACTTGTATACGTAACAAGTTAACAACTACAGTAACATATACGTTATCTCCTACAATTATTTTAAATATTTGTTAATAATATTATTTTTTTCAAAAGTGGAGTAGACAATTAGACATCTCGACAAAGGAGGGGCCAAAGTGGAAGATAAAATTTAAAGATTTTGAAATTGGTGGCCGGAAATGGATGGTTGAGCATCTCTTGAATAATAACAAAATCATTGTAATAATAACAAGTTCAAACGTTACTCCAAATATGAATTCCTTTGAAAACGACAATACGGCATGCAATGCTACACATTGTTATTATTACATGAATTTATATTCGAATCTTACTTCTAATTCTAATTTATGCCGAATGTCATTACAAATTGTACTCATTTAAAAAATTACCACATGTATAAAGAATTTATATATTTATTAATAGATGGTAATGGTAATTCGTAAAATGTAGGAATTGTTTAGTGATTGATTTACAAAATTCATGTCTTAAGACAATTCTTAAATTGTCCTTATCATTGTCCTACTTTTATAAATATATATATGATGTCACACTAAATTATTTTAAATAATAAGTTCAAACGTTACTCCCAATTATACGTTCCTTTGAAAACGACAATACGGCATGCAATGTTACACAATTTTTTTAGTATATAAACTTATAGTTGTGTTCAAGGTAGTCCAAAGATTTTGTATAGCCGTAAGGGATAAATTCTAACCATTTGATCAAAATGGTCAAGATCAAATCACAGTGTTTCAAACACATGTGTTTTAAGTCACGACCACCACCGCCGGTCACCACCACTGACCACCGTCGGCCGCCACCTCCGGCCGCCGTCCAGCGCCAGCTGGCGGGCGGCGGTGGAGCCGGTGGCTGACAGTGAAGGTGCTGGTGGTTGTGGTATTGATGTATTAAAATACATGTTTTCCAAAATACAAACGAGCATATTACTTTGAAGCACATGTGTTTCAAGTCACGAAACACATGTGTTTCACTAAAAACATGAGTTTCTAAAACAAGGGGAGCATACGAACTAAGAAGCACATGTGTTTCAAAACACATGTGTTTCAAGTCACGAAACACATGTGTTTCACTAAAAACATGAGTTTCTAGAACACAGGGGAGCATACGAACTACGAAGCATGTGTGTTTCAAAAGGTGAAACACATGTGTTTCAAGTCACGACCACCACCGCCGGTCACCGCCGCCGGCGGCCACCTCCGGCCGCCGTCTGCCGCCGCCGGAGGTGGGTGTGGTATTGATGTATTGAAGCACATGTGTTTGTAGTAGTGGTGGTTTGAATCTTGATCTTGACCTTTGACTTTTTCTTGATCCAATGGCTATTAATTATCATTTGGGACTAAATAAAATCCTTGAACTACCTTGAACACTCTATAAACTTATATTCTAATCTAACTTCTAATTCAAGTTTTGCCGACTGCCAATACAACTCATATAATTTTACTAATACGATAATAAATACATTATACATATATGACGGCACTCTAAATAATTATTGGACATGATGGCGCTTTTACGCCTAGCAAAAGCTAGTGTAAAACTTTAAAATAGATAAGTTTTATAATTTTTAGGGCGTTTGTGTAAACTTATTTAAATGTGGTTCAACTTATTGGCTCTTCTTTCACTAAAATAAGTTGATAAATACAATAAGTTAATCAGTTGTTCAAATAAGCTAAACTAGCTAGTAGTTACCCAAACACCCCCCTTATATTGTACGAAATAATGTTCTATTTGAGAAGTGATCTTGTGAGATGTTCACGAGCTGTTGCCAAAGCTTGGGTAATCGTCTGTAATCATTTGAAACACGATGTTTATTTGGACACATGGTTTTTGTATGTTCTGTATATATACGATTTTATTGATTTTTTGACTTTTTTTAGAGACAAAATAATTAGATATTGAGAAGCATTGTAAGAGTTTGCGGTAACACACTAATTTTTAAAAGAACTTAAAATTAAGTAACTATCAATGACGTTGATGAATTATTTTCTGATTTTAAGATATTGGTTTTTAAACATCTCCTAAATTGTTTTATTCCATAATCAAGCCATTCATTATTTATTAAATATTTAAAATAAAAAAAAAGACAAAATTTTTAATGCATCAACCCAATCCGGCCCAACCCGTTTCAGCACGTGTTCAAGAAAACCCATAGACACACCCGTATTGCTACCTCTAACGGGTCAAATGAATCAAATAAATTTTCTTCGTAAAAGGGAACAGGCCGAGCACTTAAAATTTGAAGAAAATCTATTTGGTTTTGCATACAACCTCCTAAATTGTTTAATTCCATAACTTAGGCATTCATTATTTACCAAATAATAATAAGAAACAGACATATGAAGATGTTATTGGTTAAAACCAGTTAACCTAGCCCAGCCCGTATTGAAAGATGACCCGTTGCACAACCCGTGGACCCGCCCATATTGTCACCTTTATAAAAAGTAGTTAAGCTACAATAATGTGGTTGGATTGTGTAAGTACCTGTTCTGACAAGGGAGCTCCATCATCCATGTTATGTGTAGCTACTTTTCCAGCAATCATATTTCCGTCTGTTTCTAGAACCATCCTGCCACGTAAAGTCAAAGCAAGTCAACCATATTTTTACTTGGATAAACATGTATATTTATATACATGATGGGAACGGGTTGAAAGTCACCTAAAGTCTATATTAATGCATAACCTTTAAAGTCATTTTATTCAAAGATTTAAAATATTATAATGATAAATTTTAATTCGTAATAAAAATTAACACACTTTTTATGTAAATCTTTGTTTATAAAAAGAAAGGGGCCAACCCAACCCGACATGGCCCATTTCGACATGTACTAATAATGACCCATTCAACCCAACCTGTTTTGACCCATTATCTGACTCACCTGTCTTATCATTTCTAGTTTTGATGATGACATTTGCTATTTGTGATTGGTCAGATTTCTTGAAACTCAAGTTAATTGTATATGCATGCTGTCTTTATCCCCAAATTACAATCCTAAACCTACCAGAAATGACCAAATTACCCTAGCTGTCTTGTCTTCTGTTACGCCAAACTAGTTGGGTAGACTAACAAGTAACAATGTTTGATATTGTTTTGAGTGTGTTTTAAGTTAGCAAGAATACATAAAAACTATTTAACTAAACAACATTTATTCAAAAACACAAAGATTATGGATATTGTTGACAATTTCACGTGAAATTTATATCTGTTTCCATAATTGCCTCGTTTCTAGGGCTAACGATTCGTGTTATGTTCGGGTTAGTTGGTATCACCCAAACACGACTTGTTTAGCTAATTGGGTTGATGGGTTGGTGTCATCCAACTATAATACAACCCGTGTATCCCTTTTATTTAAAACGGGTCAATCGGGTCAGCAGGTTAGGCGGTTTGTTAACAAGTTACAATCAGTTTGTAAACGGTTGGCTTATTAGATTTTAAAAGAAAATATTAGTTATTTTAACAAAATTGATTACAATTTTTCTAATTAGAAACCATAACTATGAACACAAAAGTAACAATATGAAACCAGAGAATATGCATGAAATTAAAGTTAATTACCCTCCATCAACAATCTCATCAAGGCATAAAAATCATATCTAAGTTTTCAAGTGCCTCCCGTTGGTCAACGTTACCTCTGTTACACAATAAAATAACAAACATAAAATAAACAAATTTCAAAATGCCTAACAATTAGGAGATGATGGTACATGGCAAAATCAAAGGGAGCAACACGAAGAGTAATGCTTGGACATTTTCTCTCTCCTTGCCTCTTTTTTTGATTTTGTCATAATATCAATTGTGTTAGACATATGAATTAGTTTGATGACTTTGATGTACCATATTTCTATTTTTAAAAATTTAATGTAAAATATATACATGCATGCAATAACCATTTATCGCAACACACTTTCCGTTTATTAACTTTTATCGCAATATACTTTGGTGAGAAACGGTAAGTATGTTGCATAACATGGTTATATATCGGTAAAAATTCAGATCATTACATTCTTTTTGCAGTTTTTGCCCTATTATATATCTTTAAGTATCAATTTTAACGACATGTCAAAAGTTATCCTACAACCTTAAAAGAAGAGTAATTGCATCCCAAAAACCTTGCAGGACTGTAGCTAAAGCCAATTCATTTTCATAATCACCTCCCGTTACAAAAAAATGCAAATCTTGTATGACTTATACACCACAACGTTGTTCTCAACCATCACTATCTCAGCTGCATATAAGCATCCATAAATAAAGAACAAAAGAATGTTTGTATAATATAGTTGAAAGAATTCTCACTACAATCATAATTAGTCAAGTACCATCTAAAAGTGATACCTTCAGTTCGTGCATTAGTCTTCTGTGTTTTACTAAAAATGGATCTTTCAAAAACTAATTTTGCACCGTTAGTTGGCCATTCATCTGTATAATACTTAACTGCTACACGCCTTCCTTCAGAGTCCAGAAGGAGAACATTTTTAACGGTGGGACATGCATCCTATAAAACACTCGAATATAAGTATACTTTAGTATCAATTTATTTAATATTAACAACCAAACCATGGATAGAAGTCAAGTGAAGACAGAGTGTTAAGTGTACAGAATTGAATCCAACTTGACACTTATAGTAAGTATTGAACATAAAACTTACCTTTTGATGTAAGTCTGTAACCAATATTTAAAACTATACTTTTGACATAATTAACTTTAATTTTCTTTTTACCATTTCGATATAAGCAAATAACATCAATAGGTAAGTTTTATAGGCCAATACATATAACAACAATATGTCTCAAAGTTGGATGCATATAATAAGCAATAATTCCTTTTATTTTTAAATGTTACACTACCATAAGAACATTTAGTGGCAACAACATCTGAATAACAACTGAGCAGAATTTCCTCTCATTGTAAACATTCAAATCGAAACAGATCAAATCGAACTGATTACTACAACATTAGTCCCATGACTACTACATTTTATAAATTTAATTGCTGTATTATGAATCACAACTGTATGATTACAATTTTACAAGTTCCATACGACAATGGAAGTTGTGTATCAGGTGACCTACCATGAAATTAAATCTTATAAATGCTCTCAGAAATATTACACCAATATGCTCAATACACGCAGCTAAACATAAAAACATGAACGTTTAGAGCATTTGATGTGTGTCTTTAAAACTACAAATAACTAGAAGAAGAAAATTAAATGCAGATTTCGTATTCAATTTAAAACAGATCAAACAGAAATAACTACTGCGACATAGCACGCTAAATATTAGGTGATTCCTGCATTATGAATCGAAATTGTATGATTTAAACTCCCATAAAGCTACGGAAGCTACGTTTTAGGTCACCTACTATGAAATGAAATCAAACTTCACGAGAATTGGAGAACAATTGATTGTATCACCCAAACTATAGATCACGAGAAAACAAAACGATCAAAACACACATAATTCATAACGGAGATTACGTAAATAACCGATCGAATATAAACATTCGTATCGCGACAGATTTCGTTCAATTCGTGATTTATGATCATAGAAAATAACGAACTCAATGTAATCGAAAATTAACAAAAGAGATCTCAATAACTGAAACATATAGAGATAAACAAAAACATACCGTACGATCGAACTCACCATTGATGGAGGGAACTCTGTTAGCGGAAGCACACTGAGATGGAAAGCAAATGAAATTTTGTTTCAAAGAATCGGGATAATTTATATAGGTTGGGTTTTAGCTAACGTGTTATGGGCCCAATCCACTGCACAATAATGGACATTAAATCAAGATCTAAAATAAATAAATGAAACTGTGGATATATTTTATTTTAGTAGACAATTTCAAAACGATTTATTTATTTGAGTTTTTCTAACATGTGCCCTGGGTACATGTTAAGATGTATTCAATGATCATAAAGTTTTTTAAGTTGTAACAATAAACATAAATGAATATGCATTTTTATAGTTTTATATGATGTATTTAATGATTTTTGTGATTTTTTTGAAAATGTTATGGTCATTGAATACACCTTAACATATGTCATAGGGACATATGTTAGAAAAACCCTATTTATTTATATATGGAGCAATTTGATAGATTATAATGTAAAAAATTGCTCAGAATGAAATGTGGGCAATTTCAAATATTAACCCACTTTCATTTTTGTTCAATTTTGTTAATTATATTTTTGTGCCATTTAAAGTGTTTATTAATATAAAATATACGTTTAAAAAAATAGATAATTGGATAATCAGTGGTAACAACACATGATTTTAAAAAATATTATTTTGATTTGATTATTATGTTTGAAATCATAATAATCAGATAATTGTCTTTTTAGTGTTTGAGAAACCTGATTATTTGTTTAGTTAATAGATAAAATGCAAATAAGCAGTTTTCAAAACGCAATAAGCACATCCTCATCTGCTTTTCTGAAACTCCGTTTTGCATGCCCTAAATGCAAATAATTGATTTTTTCTAACTTTTTGCTAAACATTCATTTTAGATTATTTACATTTTTAAAATGATAATCCATATAATGAATTTTGCTTGTTATCATAAACTAGTAAATTTTTACCCTGTGATATGATGTGGGGATTTTCATATGATACACAAACTAATGTTTACTGATATTTGTACAATCATAAATTCGTATTTGATACTAACCTTGATTTGTAGGGACAAAAGTTGGAGCCCTGGAGGACCATTAGTTGATTCCAAATGCCTACTACTTACTCGCATTACGAACACCATTATCATAACTAACTTATAAAACATCCCCTTCATTTTTTAGAAATTTAATGATTATGAAAATGATAGAAGGTGGCGATGGTGATTGTTTGTTTTTGAATGACACAAAGAGAGATTTTTTTTAACGACAAGTTAGTAAGTTAGTTGTTTGACATATGCAGTGACATCCAAGCGGAAAATATGTATTCCTCGAACATATCTCATTTTTTGGGGAATAAACCTTACCTCCTTATTAATCTCCTTAGGAATGCCCTCAGCAAGGCTTGAACCCAAGACCTTTTGAAGAAAAAACCCCCAAAGTAATCCTTAGTGACCAATTAATTTAGACCAATTGGTTACAAAGAGATATAAAAGAGAGTGATTTATAGTTTGAAAGTATAATCAACATGATTGCATTAATATATTATATACTAGGTTATAACCCGTGAAATTCACGGATGATCAGTAATTTTGTTGGACGTAACTTTTATAGATTATAAATTTAAATGCTTAATTATATAACTATTACATACACGATAACAAATTCTGAAATGCTTCTAAAATTTTAAAACTGGAATTTAATTGTTGTTAATAAAATAGAAATTAAATTTTATGATTAAGAATAATAAAATACCTAATCTATAAATATGGTTTAAAGTATTTCCAAATATTTAAATAATATATAAATACTTTCTCCGTTTTAAAATAAGTGATTTTATTTCATATTTTGGAGTGTTTTAAAATAAGTGATACAATTTAAAATTTTGTCTTATCTGATAAAAAATAGTGACCAACAACCACTAACTATAATATAATGAAATGCCTCATTTACTTTTAAACAACTTTAAACTCAATTTAATAGTTTATGTTTGAATAATTGTTCCTGCGATTATTGTGTTTGAAACTGCCAGGATTATCACGCGACTAATTTATGTAAGGAACTAAACTCGCCTGTTAACATTAATATGTTTCATCTTCATCGAAATTACATTTCAGTTCATAATACAATCTCTCAATTACATACTAAGGATGTCCCTGCAATTGTTTCTATTTATTTTAACATTAATGTGTATAATCTATTCATGTGGAATTGAAACAGAAATTATTTAAGGCAAAAATCAGAAATTATTAAACAGAAATAGAAACACAAACATAAAGGTTAAGGTAATGATTTTTACACCACGTCTTTTGAACCACATACCACAATAATTGCATTATATATTTGTACAATGTGCAGGTTTACTTGTACAGTGTGATATATGCATAAAAAATTATGGTATGCAAATTCATTCGTTAAAGGTTATTTGCATTGATATTTTAACTCTGTTAAAATTGAAAATCAAAGAAATTAAAAAGAAAAATAGTAATGCAAAATACAATGAATAATACAAAAAATGTTATAAAGAAGCCATATTATGATTGTTATAATCACTTTCAAATGTATGTTAATCTGAATTAAACCCTAAATTGAATTAGGTAGATTTTGACTATAAAGGTCAACAAATCCTGACTTAAACGCAAAATAAAAAATAAAATATTTTTTTTATAAAAAAAAGTTAATTAAAATTAACTTTATTCTCAATAGTATAATATCTTAACCAATATTCAGTCAGCAGCGCCAAGTCAAAATTGAACTTTAAATAAATAAAATGCAAAATATAATAAATAAAAATATATGTAAACAACTGGATTATGAAATTTGTGAAATAAATAAAATAAAATTAACTGTTAATTTTCATCACGTCCTCCTCTAACCATAATGTTCATCCAATGCCCTCTTTATGCCTTCTTTGGTTACACGTTCATAATCAAGTTAAGCCTTATAAACAAAATATCACCACATATTGCATTTCACATGATTAAAAGATGGAAAAAAATGCTGAATTAAATGACATAATTAAAAGCTCTCATTCACCTGGAGTCTTGGAGAAACAAAAGACATCCACCAACCGCATGGTGTTTCCCTCGCCTTAAACAGGCCACTTCATTAACTAACTTATCAAGCATAACTTTGAATAAAAATACATGTCTGCACTTTTGCAGTCTGCTGCGTAAGTTTGGAGGCTGTTGCAAACTTGATTAAACAAAATGGTAGTATTAATCTGTAGGAGCTAATACCAATTTTCATTAAATAAAATACAATACAATTTAGAAATGACTTAATAAATACAAGATTGAAACAAGAATATGTAGAAAACAAAGAAGAAACAAGTTTGGTTGAGTCTCGTGAAATTCACGATCCCCTTAAAATAGATTCGTTGTCTATTTCCCAGGGTAAAACAACCGAGTAGTTTTACACTACCGAATATAATCCAAGCCCGAACACTTATTGAAAGTTTTTGTGTTTAAGGATCACTAAAAAATTGGAGAGCATATGTGTGTGAGAATTTTTGGAGTGTAAGAAAGTCTAAGACTTTTTGGTGTGTCTACAAATGAACCATACACATTCTATTTATAATAGAATTTGGTTCATATGTTAATGACAATCATAAATGTCATTATTCATATTCATTACAAAGAAATAAAACCACCAAATTCAATTATATGTTTAATGACACACATTAAACTTCTTAATAATATTAATAATAATATTATTATTATTTGAATTTCTTAACCATAAAAACCGAACCCCATGAAACCCGGGAGACGAGTGTGGATAGGTTCGAGTTTCCACTAGTTCATATGTTTGATTTCTTTGTTCCATACACCCCACTTTGAGAGTCGATATCTCATTCACCACACTCCATTTTGGTCATACCAACCATTAATTATATATACTTAAATATATAATTATATGTGTCCAAAATTTTTCCAACAACCCCCCACATGAATAGAGATTGATCGAAAACACAAAAAAATTTCGATAAATGTTCAGCAGTTAAGTCTTGCAAAGGATAGGTAGGTGTTACCCTTTGAACCTTCCCTTGAGAAGCATACTTAGTCTCCTAGCAGTCAGTAGACACGATGTCCTTGAACTGAATCCACCTTTTGTGTAGACGACAGTATACATTCTCACAAGACTCTCCCTGACTTGTTCATATCATCTTATCGTGCCCGTCTTGGTCATGGACACTGCCTGGTTCTGCGAGAGCTACTAAGAATTGTGCCCAACAATTCCATTCGAAGCGACCCCACTTCTCCCTCACATAGGTGATTCTCTATAAGGAATCATTAAAAGCCGTGGTGCTTATCCTCATTGTCACTGAATTAGGAATGGACTAGGAAGTAGTACAATTTACTCCTTTTAAGAATGTTTGGAGGAATTCCGTTACCCCCATAGTGACATCCCTTCGTTTATACAATTAGGTTGTCCTATTGAACCTAGATCTTGGGATCTCCAGTCAACTAGGTTAGGTTTCCTTCGCATAAACTTTATTCCAAGGGCTTTAGTTCCATTCCACAATAACTAACTCTCTACTTAAGCCTTTTTGCATAAGCGGATCCGCGATGTTATCATTTAACTTTTGATAGTTAATCTTGATAACTTCAATCGAGAGTAGTTATCATATCGTATTATGTCTTACTATTATACATTGTACACTTGACTAATGTAAATATAAGACAATGATATGTGCCAATTTATACATCAATTATTTGGAATATATTCCTTACATTGATGTAGCATTTCGGATGATGAATGACTACCTTAGCAAGGCACCCCCACATTCGTACGAACTTATGAGACGGTTTTCTTTCAAATCAAAGTTTGTACAATGTTTCATCTTATCCTCACGTGGTATCTTATATGAAAGATAATTAGTCGACACATGACATACCCCCCACATTTGGACGTACTTATGATACGGTTTTCTTTCAAACCAAAGTTTGTACAATGTTCATTTTATCCTCACGGGGTATCTTATATAAAAGATAATTAGTCGACATACGACGTACCCCCACATTTGTTCAAATTAATGTATCAATTACTTTCCATTAAGTAAAATTACACCTTTTCGTATATATCAAGGAGTTTTGGTTATTTCTTTCAACCAAATGGAAGGATGAATTTGTTATGTTTGTGAGTTGAATCAATAATGAATGTTGGTGGTATGCATTATGCAATTCAATTAATTAAAACAAATTAATTAAATTTATATGGCATAATCAACCATGTTAAATATTTAACAATTAAATGAACAACTTTATTAGCATTTTATCAAAATCGCGGTTACAAGTTGTCACATTTAATTTTAACATTTTTACCAACAACACTTCCACATTTTGATAACACAATCCCGAATAACAAACTTAGTAAGCAACAATCCGGACACAAGATTTTTATGAATCCCCGGAACATACAAGATGTTGCTCAACATGACATCATTTCCGAAAGTCATCCTTAAGATAACATTTCCTTCATCTTTGATATATGTGGTAGCCGAGTTTCCCATAAAAAGTTTTTACTCATTTTTCAACATCTTTGAAAATGATAAACATATTTTTATCGAAACACACATAACGGGTAGCACCCGTATCGACATACCATCTACTTGAATCGGTTCGCACCAAATTTACTTCCGACAAATCGGAAATCATGGCCGTATTATGCACATCTTCCTTCATGTACATTTCCATGTTAGGCATTGTACAACATTTGTCATTTTTATCAAATAAAAAAATACAAATTTGAGCAATAAGCCTCAACAATCAAAATGTTCCAATTAGTAGTGAGATATATTTCAAGTATCATCTTATCAAGAAGCCAAAGACTATCTTGTATCTTACTCACTAATTTAAACCAACATTTTTCCCAAGTCTCACAATTTGAAAGTAAAATTCTAGATGCCAAAGCAATCCATAGATATAAAATCTGAAGAATTTAACTTTTACCAAATTTGAGAAAATTCAAGTTACCAAAGTTATCTTGAAATCTTAAAGCAACACAACCTTTTTTTTAATTTCAAAAATCTTATAATTTCCAAATATCTCACATTATGAGACTATATTCAAGAAACCAAAGTAATCTTGCTATGTATAAAATGGAAATTAAAATTTTTTAAAAATAAAAATAAAAAAATCTCTATAATTCAAGAGAACAACAATAATGCGAAATTTCAATCCAAACATTCAATATCCAAATAGTCTCACAAATTGAAACCATATGTCAAGAAGCCAAAGCTACATTGACATGCATAAAATGGAAATAACATGAATGAATGTACTTTTTTTAAATTCAAAATTTTGAAAATCATAAAGTAAACTCTCACAAGATTGAAAATAAATTCAAGATGTCAAGACAATCTTGATAACTAAAAGTTATAAAATATTAAAACCAAAGATTCAAGTACATTTTTCCACTATATGAGATTAAAGTCAAGAAAACCCAAGTTATCTTGATACTTGAAATAATAAATTAAAACATTTATATCCAAAAAAAATTTTAATTTCCAAATATCTTACACAATGAGACTATATTCAAGATACCAAAGTATTCTTGAGATGTATAAAATGGAAATTACGAAAAGTTTATAAAATATTTTCTCAAACAAATTCTTTATAATGGAAGAATAACGACAATATTATGAAATATAAATCTAAAATATTTGATTTCCAAATAGTCTTACAAATTGAAACCATATGTCAAGAAGCCAAAGCTACCTTGAGAGGAAGAAAATGGAAATCAAAATCACTTACAAACCAACATAAATTTTGATATTTTAATAATTAATAAATTTCACAATGATATACAAATATTTGTAAGATTTATTTCAAATATTATCTCTAATGAGAATCAACTCAAGAAGCTTATGACTATCTTGAACCTTACAAACAAATATGATTGCAAAACTTATAATTAACAACAATAATTTTCACAATTATAAATTTTAAATCCAAAATTGTTTTAAACAATATATCAAGTTATTTAAAATCAAACTTTAAAAATTTGATATAATAAACTTTAAATCCAAAATTTTGATTTAACAATTTATAATAAACTTAACCAAACATCTTCCTTTACATAAACATTTCAATCAAAAACTTTTTCCGAATCGATGCTATTAAAAAGCAAAAATCGAAAAAGAAAATATGTATTTTCCAACCGGTATTAGCAAAGAGATGAAAAATCTATTTTAAGTTTGTAGGAGCTAATAACAATTTTCATTAAATAAAATACAATACAATTGAGAAATGACTAAATAAATACAAGATTGAAACAAGAATATGTAGAAAACAAAGAAGAAACAAGTTTGGTTGAGTCTCGTGAAATTCACGATCCCCTTAAAATAGATTCGTTGTCTATTTCCCAGGGTAAAACAACCGAGTAGTTTTACACTACCGAATATAATCCAAGCCCGAACACTTATCGAAAGTTTTTGTGTTTAAGGATCACTAAAAAATTGGAGAGCATATGTGTGTGAGAATTTTTGGAGTGTAAGAAAGTCTAAGACTTTTTGGTGTGTCTACAAATGAACCATACACATTCTATTTATAATTAGGGGTGTTCGTTTGGATAATTTGGATATATCCGAACCAAATAGGTGAATCCAAATGAATTTTGGATTTTAAATGTTCAAACCAAACTGATCCAAACTAATTGAAAACCAAACCAATCCGAACCAAATTACAATTTTGTTGGTTTGGTTTTATCCAAACTATTTTGTGAATGATCTGTATACTTGAGTTTTGATTATGAGTTGTTACGCACTTGGGTGGTGCTTTGTGGTTATATATCTATGAGATGATATACTTGAGTTTGAGCTGTTAGTTTTATATGAGTACATGTTGTAATGGGTCAACACGTTAATAAAACTAACTAACTATATTTGAGATTCATGAGGTAGCCAACTCTTCCCGAGCCAAGTACAATTCACGACTGTCAGCGTGGTACTGCGGGACACTGGTGGGTGTTGGAAGGGGGTGCTAGTGACGAGCACGAGAGCAGGGGCACGCGTTGTGGATTCGTCACGGCATTGGCGAACCAAGTGAAATTTAATAAAAGGCCTAATAATCGAGAATTGAGTAGAGTCTTTAGGGATCACTTATGTGGTGTGGATTATTTATATGTGTATGCTTATTGTGTTGCTTATTCACTCAGCGGTGGCTGACCCCAAACACTCCCTCCCATTTTTGCAGGTACTAGTAAGGGCAAAGAGAAGGTCAATGGTTGATGAGCTGCGTTTCTATTTTTATATATATGGATTTGGATTAAAACATTTATTTCGAGTCAAACATGTTTTTTTTAAAACCTTTAATTATTCCGCATTTAAACCACGAGACGGTTTTATATTTTTATATATGGGTTGGGACCTTTGAGTTACTTGTACTTGTGGGGAATAATGGTTTATTTTATTTATTAAAATTTTTAAATTTCCCCTGATTTTTGGGATGTTACAAGTTGGTATCAGAGCTCTGGCTTGAGAGAATTGGGTTCACAAGGGGTGGATTCCAAACTCAAGTCGAAGCACGAGTTTCAAAATGAGTTTTTTTAAAAGTGTTTTTAAAATGAGTCCAAATCCAAATTGAGAAGCAGCGCATCACAACGACCTTATGCCTCTGGTACTTTACTTAAGAGTTATTTATTTATTAATAGCATCACGAGTGACATTGACTATTAGGGGAATAATAGAGAATAACACGAGATGAGCGTGAATTGTGCGACTATATATATATGTATATATATACTCTATGTACTGTTGTGAATTAATTGTTATGTGGATGATATGAGGATGGGAAATCGTGGAATTTTTGAAACTGATTCGAAACCATGACAGGGGTAGGTGCGGATAATAATAGAGGGCCCCTATTATTATACGCACATGACGCATGCCTATGTTTCGAAAAGGATTCAAGGAGACCATTGGTCAAGCATCTAAGTATCATGAAAACCCTCAATTATTATATATAAGTAGATAATGAAATCACTAAAAGAGATTTATGAGAAAACAGTGCAACCAATTGAATAAGAGAATCATCAAACACGAATTGATAAAGAGTTATCAAAACATGTCAAGAGAGAGATCAATAAATCAAATTGGGTTGAATTCGTTAAATAATTTAATTGAGTTATTAATACATCGAGAACGATTGAGCAATCGTTAAAGCAAAATAAATGAGAAAATAAGAAAAATATTAAATTCAAATATATGAGTAAATTGAATGGAAACATCACTAAATTGAGATTTACAAGAAAATAATAAACGATTAAATAAGAGACATATTAACATTTTAATTGAAAATAAAGAATAATAATGGAATAATATTGAGAATAATTAATTCGTTTTAAATGAGAAGTTGTGAATTTTGAGAAATTAATAAATCAAGAGACGAATGCACATTTATTGAAAACGAAATAAATGGAAAGTTATATTTAAAGTTATAAGTATCTATTAATTTAAGTCAAGATGTTGGATCTAATAAATAATGGTGTTGAATAAATATGTTCGATTATTGAGAACTATCCATTGAGTAAGAGACAAAACTCTAATAGAGTTAATAAAGGTTGTAAACATTGAGACATCACTCACTGAATGAGATGAGAAACAAAAACGAGTTAATTGACAATAGAAAATGGAAATCAAAATCACTTACAAACCAACATAAATTTTGATATTTTAATAATTAATAAATTTCACAATGATATACAAATATTTGTAAGATTTATTTCAAATATTATCTCTAATGAGAATCAACTCAAGAAGCTTATGACTATCTTGAACCTTACAAACAAATATGATTGCAAAACTTATAATTAACAACAATAATTTTCACAATTATAAATTTTAAATCCAAAATTGTTTTAAACAATATATCAAGTTATTTAAAATCAAACTTTAAAAATTTGATATAATAAACTTTAAATCCAAAATTTTGATTTAACAATTTATAATAAACTTAACCAAACATCTTCCTTTACATAAACATTTCAATCAAAAACTTTTTCCGAATCGATGCTATTAAAAAGCAAAAATCGAAAAAGAAAATATGTATTTTCCAACCGGTATTAGCAAAGAGATGAAAAATCTATTTTAAGTTTGTAGGAGCTAATAACAATTTTCATTAAATAAAATACAATACAATTGAGAAATGACTAAATAAATACAAGATTGAAACAAGAATATGTAGAAAACAAAGAAGAAACAAGTTTGGTTGAGTCTCGTGAAATTCACGATCCCCTTAAAATAGATTCGTTGTCTATTTCCCAGGGTAAAACAACCGAGTAGTTTTACACTACCGAATATAATCCAAGCCCGAACACTTATCGAAAGTTTTTGTGTTTAAGGATCACTAAAAAATTGGAGAGCATATGTGTGTGAGAATTTTTGGAGTGTAAGAAAGTCTAAGACTTTTTGGTGTGTCTACAAATGAACCATACACATTCTATTTATAATTAGGGGTGTTCGTTTGGATAATTTGGATATATCCAAACCAAATAGGTGAATCCAAATGAATTTTGGATTTTAAATGTTCAAACCAAACTGATCCAAACTAATTGAAAACCAAACCAATACGAACCAAATTACAATTTTGTTGGTTTGGTTTTATCCAAACTATTTTGTGAATGATCTGTATACTTGAGTTTTGATTATGAGTTGTTACGCACTTGGGTGGTGCTTTGTGGTTATATATCTATGAGATGATATACTTGAGTTTGAGCTGTTAGTTTTATATGAGTACATGTTGTAATGGGTCAACACGTTAATAAAACTAACTAACTATATTTGAGATTCATGAGGTAGCCAACTCTTCCCGAGCCAAGTACAATTCACGACTGTCAGCGTGGTACTACGGGACACTGGTGGGTGTTGGAAGGGGGTGCTAGTGACGAGCACGAGAGCAGGGGCACGCGTTGTGGATTCGTCACGGCATTGGCGAACCAAGTGAAATTTAATAAAAGGCCTAATAATCGAGAATTGAGTAGAGTCTTTAGGGATCACTTATGTGGTGTGGATTATTTGTATGTGTATGCTTATTGTGTTGCTTATTCACTCAGCGGTGGCTGACCCCAAACACTCCCTCCCATTTTTGCAGGTACTAGTAAGGGCAAAGAGAAGGTCAATGGTTGATGAGCTGCGTTTCTATTTTTATATATATGGATTTGGATTAAAACATTTATTTCGAGTCAAACATGTTTTTTTTAAAACCTTTAATTATTCCGCATTTAAACCACGAGACGGTTTTATATTTTTATATATGGGTTGGGACCTTTGAGTTACTTGTACTTTTGGGGAATAATGGTTTATTTTATTTATTAAAATTTTTAAATTTCCCCTGATTTTTGGGATGTTACAAGTTGGTATCAGAGCTCTGGCTTGAGAGAATTGGGTTCACAAGGGGTGGATTCCAAACTCAAGTCGAAGCACGAGTTTCAAAATGAGTTTTGTTAAAAGTGTTTTTAAAATGAGTCCAAATCCAAATTGAGAAGCAGCGCATCACAACGACCTTATGCCTCTAGTACTTTACTTAAGAGTTATTTATTTATTAATAGCATCACGAGTGACATTGACTATTAGGGGAATAATAGAGAATAACACGAGATGAGCGTGAATTGTGCGACTATATATATATGTATATATATACTCTATGTACTGTTGTGAATTAATTGTTATGTGGATGATATGAGGATGGGAAATCGTGGAATTTTTGAAACTGATTCGAAACCATGACAGGGGTAGGTGCGGATAATAATAGAGGGCCCCTATTATTATACGCACATGACGCATGCCTATGTTTCGAAAAGGATTCAAGGAGACCATTGGTCAAGCATCTAAGTATCATGAAAACCCTCAATTATTATATATAAGTAGATAATGAAATCACTAAAAGAGATTTATGAGAAAATAGTGCAACCAATTGAATAAGAGAATCATCAAACACGAATTGATAAAGAGTTATCAAAACATGTCAAGAGAGAGATCAATAAATCAAATTGGGTTGAATTCGTTAAATAATTTAATTGAGTTATTAATACATCGAGAACGATTGAGCAATCGTTAAAGCAAAATAAATGAGAAAATAAGAAAAATATTAAATTCAAATATATGAGTAAATTGAATGGAAACATCACTAAATTGAGATTTACAAGAAAATAATAAACGATTAAATAAGAGACATATTAACATTTTAATTGAGAATAAAGAATAATAATGGAATAATATTGAGAATAATTAATTCGTTTTAAATGAGAAGTTGTGAATTTTGAGAAATTAATAAATCAAGAGACGAATGCACATTTATTGAAAACGAAATAAATGGAAAGTTATATTTAAAGTTATAAGTATCTATTAATTTAAGTCAAGATGTTGGATCTAATAAATAATGGTGTTGAATAAATATGTTCGATTATTGAGAACTATCCATTGAGTAAGAGACAAAACTCTAATAGAGTTAATAAAGGTTGTAAACATTGAGACATCACTCATTGAATGAGATGAGAAACAAAAACGAGTTAATTGACAATAGAAAATTTACGAGGGTTATTCAATACCAATTAAACGAGAATTTTATCTAACGACAAAAATGGTTATATGGTAATAATAATACCAAATATGCTACGAGTAAACAAAAAAATGAGGATTAATACTCAGATCTGATCAAGAGATAATCGTGAATGTGTAACGCGAAATAACAAATGGTGGTGCTAAAATGTGTAATAAGTCTAATTTATGTGGAGTCATAAAATGAATAATTATTAATGGGACATAATTATGAAACTATTAAAGAATAACGAGTTATGATTGAGGGAATCTAATAAGAGTATGAGAATCCATGAAAATGCTAATGAGAAAGCTAACACCTAATATGAGCGATGAATTTTTTATAAAGCGATAAAAACTTAATGAGTAGGGGTGTGAGAGGGGCGTAAAGAGTATACGTTGGGACCGACTCACACCTGTGCATGGGAGCTTGATTATTGAGTAATTAAATGAAACCCTAAAATATATAATTAAAAATGAGAATCAACAAACCAAACTATCGAGTGTTCGTAACGAGCTCTATGTGATTTTGAGTGCCACTTCCAAACTCGGGGACGAGTTTTCTCCGAGTGGAGTTGAGTAGGGGTAAATTAAGAGAATTATCAAGAGAAAAGTTTTTGTTATGTGTTATTTAGAATTGTTATGAGCATACATGTTCATATAACTGGTTAGAGAGTTTTTACGAGCAACTTTTAAATCGAGAAACTATTCCTATAAGAATATAATGAGATAATAAGATATTGTTAAAATATGAGAATTATTCCAAATCGAGTTAAATGAGAAAAACGTTGTTATTAGAAATTATTAAATCCAGTTGAGAAAATGGAGAAGCCAAATTATTGTGATGAGTAATTTATATGCGTGTGATTAGAGAATTTAAAAGAATAATTGGGAATATTTAATTTCATGAGATGGTATAATTATCAAGTGACGGAAAAGTCATAAATCGAGAATAATGGTGCAAATGAGAAGTGGCAAATGTATAATCATAAAAATAACGAGAAAATATAAGTGTGTCAAATAATAAAATTTTATTAAAATACTATGAGTTTCTAAATCGAGAAAGCAATAAAAATATAAAGTAAAGAGGAAACTCTATGTTGAGAATGAGAATTTACTGAGTAACTGAATACACGAGAATTAAAGAGGTAAGTAATTAACGAGTTAAGTAATCGAGCAAAGAGAAAACATTAAACTGAGACGTTTGAAACTTAAAAAAATAAAAAAATAATAATAAAAAAATAATAATAACGATAATAATAATAAAATATAATAAAAAAAAATTAAATGAGGTTTATAAATGGACAATTAGTCATATTGATCAAGAGACAAATTAAATGAGAACAAAGCGAGGAGTTAATTAGTGAGCTAAACGATTAAATCGTTAAACGAATTGATAAGTATCATTAAATGAGTTGAACGAGCAATATTAAAAAGAGTCAGCGAAGGGAATATTAAATACAAGTTGACAAGAGAACTAATAACGCGGCTTAAAAGAGAAATTATCTGTTCAAGTAGTCTGACATTTTAGTTGGATCACGCGGGAAAATGGGCATATTGTGCGACTTATGAGAAGTCATTAAATGAGATTTGAGTTAAAAGAATCATCTATCTTGCTTTGAGTTAAAAATAAAGTTGTAGAATTTTAGATAAGTGCATGCTGAGCGTACGCAAATTGAGTATGAGGCATGAGTTGCTTGCGATGTGATCATTTTCTGTGAACAACATCTGAGAATATGAGATTTTGTGTGATAAATACATTTATGTGAATAATGTATTTGTTTTTGGTATTATGTGAAAGTGGTGTGAACCACTAAATTGTTTTCTATGTATTAAACAAGCTAATGTCCCATAAAGTAGAGGACTTTAAGGTGCCAATTCTGGTAGAGACTTGCCAAACATAAAAATTTTCTGTTGCCAAATAGTATGAGTAATTATTTGATAGAGCTGTGCGGGAAGAAATCTCCCCATAAAATTTATAATTATCGCCATAAGAGGGCCGAGTGTGACTATGAGCACGAGTTGGACGACTGAGTACTACGCCAAAATCATCCGTCGCCACCAACCAAACCGTAACAGAACTCCAAGTGGAGTTGAATCGAAGATTCAACGCAACGATTAACCGCTGGGTGCAGCAACTGTGTTCGACTACGAGAGAAAGAAGACGCCTTCCGCACAACACTATGACTTATTTGTGTCATTTCGACATCCTCTTTCCTTGTGGCGATGTGGGAACATAAACTTCAACAAGAAAACATAAAGAATTGTGAGCAGACCACAATTGTGAAGTGGACGATGTGGGAACTCGTATTTCTTAAGTTTTATTTGTAGTATGACTTATTTCTTAATTCTATGGAAGTTTAAAGTTGTTAAATATTATAGATAGTTAGTATAAATTTGTTATATATATGAAAATACACGTTATCGTATGCCCCAGGGGCATACGTTAGAACAACTCTTTTATTATTTATGTACTTTTTAGATCGTCAATTATTATAAACATAGAATGATATTGTTATCCGGTTCGACCGGCTGGTTCAACCGGTTCGACCGTTTATAAGGCATCGGCCGGTCCGATTCAAAACCCGGGTTTTAAAACATTGGTTTAGGTAATGAAACAACAAAGAAAGTAAAAGTTGAGTTGTAGTAACTGTCAAAACATGATTATCAACGATAACAGCATAAAACAATACAACCAACAAAATATTTACGAGCGATTAGCATTTAGCAAATGATTACTGTTGAATTGCTTCAACAACGGCTTCAATTTCTTCTTTTGCCCTTTCAAGAACACCTGGTCCTTTGACTTTTTCTATTGGGGTCTCTTCATCAAGGTCATTGCTTGTTCCATGTGTTTCCTTATCATGCTTTGGTGATTTATCAGACTCAAATATCTCTTTTTTGCCTTTTTCGATCAAGCTTTCGGCTTTTGTTTCTTCAGCTTTCATATTTGGAAAAAAAACAACAAAAGCAATGAGCAGTTAATAAGGCAATTCCAAACACTCCCGTATTTGATACATGGTAAGCTAATAATTGATTAATTGATATAATCTGCCACCAAAATTTGATCATTTTTTCAATTTTTTGTAAGATTTGAGTAAACTTCGCAATCGGAAAGCCATGAATCTGACGAATTAATTGACCATTCAAAATAAAAAATTAAAGTGCTGTTATAAATAATTAAAAGTTTAAAACCCTAATTCGAATGATTTGTGCAAAACACGTACCATGAATATAAAATCCGAAAAGGATCGATTAAGGATGCAAAAGACATAAAAATACAAATAATTGAGGTACCTGGATGAGATTTCGTAGATTCAGAGCTTCCGTCCGCCATTGCAGTGAATTTTGATCGAGTTTCCTTTCTGAAACAATGGTGTCTTCGAAGACCTTTTAGGGGCCGCTCACGTAAGCCTGTTTTGAAAATTTTGGATGTTACTTGGTTCATTTTTCGGAATCATCCAATAAATATTGTATTCTGTTAACTTGTTTTAATAATTAGAAATTTCAAAATATTAGATAACTATTACTTCATTGTCGCAAGGTTACAATTTCTGCAATAAATATTACTGCCATAATAAAAACATGCATATATTTTATCAATGAGCAGTTTTTTATGATATTTTCGTTGGAGTAATGATATGAAGATTTAAAAAAGCAACTTAATAATTAGCTTAGGGGTGTTTGGGAAAGCTTATTTAGATGTGCTTATGGCTTAGGGGTGAGCTCGGTTCAAAAACCGAACTGAAACCGATAACGATAAATTTTCAAAACCGAAACCGAACCGATAACATGTTATCGATTTTGGTTCGGTTTCAGTTCGGTGTTTTTATGCCAAATGTTCATCCTTTTTCGAATACCGAACCGAAACCGATAGAACCGAAACCGAAAACGATGAAATTTCAAAACCGAAACCGAACCCATAACATGTTATCGGTTTCGGTTCGGTTTCGTTCGGTTTTCGGTTGGTTCGGTTTTTTCGGTCCAAATGCTCACCCCTATTATGGCTTATTTAAGTTTTTTCAAGGGGATTATTTAACCTTATAAGCCGTAAGCCCCTTTAAATAAACTTTCCCAAACACCCCTTAATCAATTTAATGTGTGGAATGTGTCTTTTTTCCATGTGATATTAACCCAAAATAAATTCTCATTGCATAGCATAGCAAATTCGATGTAGATTTTCGTTGATGCAAATAAAACCTAGATGTTTTTTTAAGCGGAAATCTAGAATGATCACTAAAGTGAGGACATGCTTCGTTCTCTTTTGACTATCGACAGATTTGATTGACGACCTATTCTAAAAGGACCAACAAGCTAATTATCTATCATACTTCAAAGTCTTCGCCTCATTTGTAATCATCTACATGTTTCCTTCATAAATCTTCTTGATTCTAAGCAATAACTCAAATTGACTAGGCATAATGAATATGGAAATCTAGTACAACTATTGAAAACGATAACCAAGATTCGAAACATATGTTCATGAAAGCAACACATTACCAAAGACTACTATATATGTCAATTGATTTGACTTCGGTTCCTACTTTTTGTCCAATAAACACACCTTCAAAAACCGAACCGGCCTTCATATAGACCGCCTTACTATTCAACAGTTAATCGGTCAAGCGGTCCAAAGCTCCATAAACTGAACAAGGTCATACTAAATTTAAAAAACATACAAAAATATCTAATATTAGGAAAGTTCCAACTTAATTACACAAATTAAGTCTTAAAATACGTTAGAACATTAATCATTCATCTAACCACGAAAAGTAAAAAGAAAAGAAAAACAAAATGTCAAAAGGGTTCAACAGTTTCCTTGTTTTCTCCCGGGTTTGACCAGGCAAACTGGTTATGATACAAGCAATACTACTATACTAGAAAGTAGAAACAATAAAAGTTGTATGCTTTCAGCATTCATATTTCATAGTTTTACCCCTAATGATGCTATCTTAATGTCATTAATACCTCATTAGTTTGAAAATCGTCATTACCTTCCATTACAATCATCATAATTCAGTTTTGTTGTGTAAGCAATAATTTTAGCGAATCGATCAAGATTCTATATTACTTTAGCGTAGATAACGACTACTCGACCCCTATCTACATCTCTTCCATGCGCCCTAAGCTATCTTTGATTCGCAACATTTTCAATATCATCGTCATCACAATCATGATAATGATATTAAAATGTCTTACATTTAGAAGGATATATATATAACATTACTCATTTGTCAATAATCGCTCATTCTCCATTCCGAAAGATGGAAAACTCATTAAAAAGAGGGTTATGGTCACCGGAAGAAGATGAAAAACTCTTTAAATATATTTATACGCATGGTCGTGATGGTTGTTGGAGCTCTGTTCCTAAACTTGCTGGTAGGGCCGCATATGCATATGAGTCGAGCATTTATGAAGTCTGAGCTCAAACTATATAACAAGCCGAACCCAGGCTCGGCTCGACTTCTTATCGAGCTCTAACCTCATGTTTGGGAAAACTTATTTAAGGGGCATTTGAGCTTAATAGCTTAATAAGCTTGAAAATTCAAGCTTATTATCGCTTATTAAGCAAATAAGCTCAAAAGCCCCTTAAATAAGCTTTCCCAAACATGCCCTAAATAATATGTTTGTTATGTAAAATATGCAAACGATACAATTGTTAGATTTTATTATAATTGGTAGGTCTGCAAATGAGTTGAGCTTTTATCAAGCAATGTGAGCTTGGGTCGTTTGATTTGAGAATTATCGAGTTCGAGCTTTATCTCGAGCCAAACAACAAGCTCGAAAAATTTAACAGTTTTCCGAGCCTAATATATGTACATGTATGTATAATATTAATTACATATATGCTTCTTAAGATAAGAGGTAACCTCATGAAGTATCTTTTAGGAATAAAATGTAACATTATTTTATATAAATTCCATAGTTAGGTTAACTAATTGTTAACGTATTTATTTACTGTTTGTGCAGGGTTACAGAGATGTGGCAAGAGTTGCAGATTACGATGGATTAATTATCTACGGCCAGGTTTAAAACGAGGAAATTTTACTTCCGAAGAAAAAGCCATGCTCGTAATCAATCTACATAATATTTTGGGAAATAAGTATAACAAACTTCATTACGAATTTTGGGATAATTTATAAGAAAGTCACCAAGTTATTTAACTTTTTCATCATGGGCACTCAATTACTGAAATTGTTTTATACAGTTTTGTAGGATTTAAACCAAAACCAGATACATATTTGGCTGGCCTATAAGACAGTTTCAGTATTTGAGTGAATTAATGAAAAAAAAATGTATATCCGGGTAGCATCCTTGTACATTATCCCATAATTTTACATGTGTCTTATGGTGCAATTTCTTAAAGATAATGATTTATTTTGTTAATTGCTATAAAAACAGGTGGTCGGAAATAGCAAAATACTTACCAGGAAGAACAGATAGTGCCGTAAAAAACTTTTGGCACTCCAAAATGAAAAGTAAGCTTCTTGCTGAAAACCCTAAAAATAATCACCTGCAAACGATCAACGATCGAGATCATCGTGTCAATGCACCATCCCCATTGGTCAAACATGGTCAACAACTTGAAAGTGATATTGATGTTTTTGATTATTTTCCTCTCCTTTCACCATTATTCAACGATGAACCATGTGATGTTATTGATCATAGTTTGTCGGAGGATTTTGACTCGGATTTTGGTCAAACTTGGGATCCAGATCATCTGATAATGCAATTTGAGCAAAGGGAGATGAATGGTTTGAATTAGATCATTGACAGTCAACATAATATTGAATTATTAGATGTAATATCGTAAGAGCTTTATGTGGAGTTATTCCCCATTAGCATAATCATTGTTCACTTCATTATCACCGATTTATTGGTCCATGATTTGAAGTGTGAAGAAAACAGGATCACTTTTATGGTGAAAAACGATATGTAAACATATAGCAAAAACATTTGTATTGACGGGTAAAATTTTAATAAAATGTAAAAACAAACATAATTAATATGCAAAAGCAGGTTTAGGCATGTGAGTGTATATAGGCATATAGGCTATAGCTATATGCAGGTGTATAACTGTATAAGCATGTAAAAGTAAAACTGGAAAGAGATTTACCAAGCCAAGTGTCCGTGAACACTTTTGCGCCTGAGATTGCTAGGCCGGTAAGTTCTTTTGATGCACAACTTATCCTAAAAAATAGAATATAGACAGTTGTTAAGTAATAATAATAATTTGAACATTATAGTAAAACTTATCTGCCATCTCATGATATTCATTTACCCATCTATAATTTAACAAGGCCCTCTAGGCTTTAACTATAAAAAAAAAGTCTGCTTAATGATAATCACAAAACTTCCAAAAGAAGCATTATTATCACATTTATTGAATCCTACTGTAAAATAAAACTTCTAGTGTCAATTTCTAAACGATTGAACATTATAATCAGCTTATACTGAATTTGGACTGAATCCAATTCCCACAAACTCATAATAAATCGGCAATTATCCACCACACTTTCCCAGTATAATATGTTCAAATCGACTATTATCCCCTCGTTTATATAATCAGATCATAACAAATATACAATCGCATGATGGCATTTTGATATATGTTCATATCATGAGATTGAACAGCATATCATTTTGTCATCATGTTAATCTCTAAATTCCGCACAATAACACACATATTTGTTCAGATGTATACAGTCAATCCATGTATAGAACCGGTGATAAACGAGAAATTACCTTCAGGGAGGAAAAACTCAAGGGAGGGAAGCCCGAAAGGAGATAAAAACGCTTCCGACGACACTGTATCCAGGGTTCCGGCGTCGTTTTGTGCTAAATTTACCGAGCTTTGGAACTTCAATAGCGACGAGAATGCCGGCGGTGGTCTAGACAACTTCGTAGAGATCTCAAAGCATCGAAAAGCGAATTGAGCTGGTTCCTGATTAAGTATCGGATTTATATAACGCGCCATTAATAATCTCCCGCGCGAATTAGGGTTTTAGACGTCGACATTTTCCGACCAAATTGAGGGCGGGATCTTTCATTTTAACCTAACGGAAACAAAAAAATTCGGATTTGCATTCTGCGCCCAAAATATAGGGACCTGCTATATTAAACCCACGTCTTCTTGATTTTTCAAAAAAAATCCCTAGTTGAAACTTTAATTACATATTTGGTTCATTACTCCAAATTTATTTTATTATAGCCGTAAAAAAGATGTATAATCAACTTTAAACTTCTAACTTAAACTACCGCATTTCGATATGCGATGTTAAGTTGATAGAATAAAAGTTTCGTATATATTATGAACTAGTGACGTACGTATATAGAAAAGCCGAGTGTAGGAACAACATGATAATCGTACGAAGTTCAAGTACAATGTTATAATTTCTACCTTAATAGTTAATTATCAGAAGTAAAACTTCTTAACAAGAATAAATTAGCTTATCATGCACCTGAGCACCTCTATGTTCTTATTGACCATCAGCATATTTGCACCATCTGATTCTGACACTAAGTACACTTAAATCAAGAAGTGATTATCTTTAGTTTCTTTAACTTTCTTCTTCATTAACCTAAATGAGAGATTGTTATAACCTGCATCAACTTGCAACGTTTCATAAAACATCACTTAGTTCACAGCTAGAAACAAAAGTCCATAATGAAATCACAAAATTATTACACCAAAAAGATACATACAGATACTATATATAGAGGAAAATGTGATACCCATTTACTTGATAACATGGTGATACCCAAATTTTATCTATAACATGCCAAACAAGTCAAAAGGGTCAAACTCGTTAAAAGTCGTCTAACATGTTATTCACAAGTTTTCAATCTTCTAAAACTAATTTATTCGAACAAATTAGGTAATATTCAATAATATAGTTTTGATAATACAGTAATATATTTGTATCTAATATAATAATCACATATAAAATTCAAATAAATGTTGTAGGGCCAACATAGATCATCCCGACCTATTGACCCACATTAAGATCTGTATCAGTGTATCGTCATAAAGGTCGCCAATTTATTATACAAAAAGATGTAAGATTAATGATTGTCTAATATAAACCATTTGCTTTCCTTTTTTCTTCTGGTTCTGGTAAACACACTTGAGAAATCTTACATGCATATTTTACTACATGAAAAGTAAGCTTTTGAATTTATATAGTATTAAACATATTGTTTTTATTTTTTTATAATACTTGAGAAGTACTCATTGGAGCTTGGTGATAATATGTCTTCCTACAAAAGAAGATGAATTATGTCCAAATTTAATTCCTATGGACTCACTTGGTCTCCACAATAGCATATCACTTTTTAATAACATTAATGTAAGCCACAAAAGTTAGTTATTCCTACCAAGAAAGGAATTGTGTCTAACAACCAACTTTTGTTCAAAAGAAAGATCAATCATTATGCCTGAAGCCAATTGCAATTGCAGCTCCAATTTTCATCTCTGCTTCCTTTAAGTTGCTTTCTTTAACATACTTCCTTTAAGTTGCTTTCTTTCACATATTTCTGTAGAAAGTGGTACACAAATAATACACATTAGGTGCACACACATGAGTAAGTTTGATAAGTTATAAAATTAATACTCATGTCTTACCATAAGCAAATTTCGGTCCATTATAGAGCCTGCGTAGACGATAAATTGTTGAAAGCATGGACCAGCGTTTACACAGATGTAAGTTAAATATTTAAAACTCTTTTCTACAACCTGCACAATACCAATATTAAGTATTCCCTCTGCTAAAAAAATATAATTATGAAGCATGCCAAATTATACTTAAAGATTATATAAATAAAAACATTACCGACTCAATCAACCTTAGTTGGCGGGAAGTGAATCCAGTAAATTTAATAGTTGGACGCATCTTAAAAAATACGGTCTCAAACTGGTCAAATGGGTCATTATATTCTTCATGAGTTCTGATGGACCCACATTGTTACAGATCATCATGACATTCACTGATTTTATTCTTCATTCTCTCGACAAAAAAAGTATATGCCATTCTCACCAGTTGAATATATTTGATTTCTTTAGCTGCACATTATGAGTCTGATAACTCATCTTTATGTGTTGAGTGTGATTGTAACCTAACTTCATCTTCTAGTGCTCTATAAGATATTCCTGAATTTATCCAAAGTTGTAAAAAGGATGCAGATAAACAATCACAATGAGTTTCATAGAACCTACTGGTAATGTTGTATGTGTGGAGCAACAAATAACAAATGTACCCTGATGATCACTAAAAACATATATAATGTCAAAAGTAAGTAAAGAGAAGAAAATGTATTATCACCCAAAATGGCCAGATCACGAATCAATTTTGTTTGAGGTTTATTAATTATAACAAAATGACATTCTTGATCAAATGGTGCATATCTTCATTTTTAACAAAACAAGGATAGCATTACAGACCACTACAAAGTTCAACCTCAATAAATTTAATTTTGAAGAAACCGGCATAGTACTCATAATCTAATGAACATAACACCTTCTTTTACACACACATTGAAGTCAAATTGGTACTTTGCCAGGATCTACATATTTCTAATATTCAAATCAAATGATAAAGTTCTAGTCGTATATATTTTGATTACTTGTATTGATTTTTGGTACTGAAAAAATACATCTTAATGTTATTAAAAAATGGGAATATAAAGTTAAGTGTAAAGTAAGGGGTGCACAATGAAGATTTCTTGGTTGAGTCGCATCGAAAGGGGCAAACTCCGAACTGAACAACTTCTCAGCTGAGTCCTGTCAATCGGAGACTCTGATATGACGGAAGTTTGATTTAGTAACTTTTTTTATTGCAAAACTCGTAGAAGAAGATGAGAACAGATCGGAAGAGAGAATGTGTGCCCTAAACATAAAACTTTGCTTCATGTATCAAAAGCAAAGGCGGTGGAATTTCTGATGATGGATTGATTCTTCAAAGAGACGGGAGAAAATGGTTTATGAACCCAAAGATGGTGATTTTTTCTTCAGGAAACGGTAGATGTGTGGCCACGTGGGTAGTTTTTAAGGAGGTCAAAAACCAAAAGCTTTCTTATAGGTAATAGAGATATTGAAAATATTACACTATTTCAGTTTCATAATTCTAACATCAAATGGTGATGAATATACGACGTTTACTATACTATTTGAGGTTACTTATCTAAATTTGCTTATTTGCTAAACAATTTGAAATAAATACGTTCGGAACTACATAGTATTTACTAAAAACTGCATGTTTCCTCTTAAAATATGTTAAACCTAAACACTTTAAACTAACTTTTTTGCTTTGAGAAAGCACGATAAGTAGTTTAATAAGAAAACTAACAACATACAAACACAAGACATCTAAAATCGCGTTTATGCCAAACAAGTATTCACACACGTGCCGTTTTTGTTTTTGCCTTTTGTTTTTTTTATCTAGTGGAATACTTAGGTTTAGGGTTGTTATTTAATATATTGATAAGTTCAACGTCTTCTTTACTCTCACAGTCCACCTATCAATCCGTTATCATGTCAACCTTTCTTCCTCTTTTCCTTGTCCTTTTTTTTTTGTTTATCTCTCACTAACGTTGTCTTCACCAATATCTTGTTTAGGTTCTTCAACACACCAATTATAAATCCTGATGTTTCGAATCAAACTCAAGTCCCATAACAACAAAACTGAACTCCACAAATGAACATTAAAAAGGATCTTATAAGTTAGTTAAAAATATTTAAAATGTTGAGTAAATTACATAAATTGCCCTGTATTTAAGATTATGGATGTTTGCCAATAATTTTTTTCCAGTTTTTTTTCTTCTTCTTTGTAGTCGTCATTTTCCATTTATATCGTCATGTTCCACCTAAATAACCAAAATACCTTATTTTTAATACTTCCTCCGTATCACAATAAGAGCATTAGGTGTGGTCACACCAAGTCGGAATGCCACCTCTGCGCCACCTATGCGCCACATCATTATTTCACATTTCACATTCCAAACCTCAAATATCCCATCTACCATAACTTAACCTATAATATATTTTTTGGACCCACTAAAATACCCCTTACCCAATAAAAACACCCCAAACACACACTCTCTCTCTTCCCTATTGGCTCACTGCTTCCGCCGAGATTCCCACGCATGCGCTCACTCACACCACTTACGTTGTGGTGGCGCGTTGGTTTGAGCTATGTGGCATCCGGCGAGGGTGGCATCACGCCACCACACCTCTCGCTCTAAGTGATACATTTGAGCTTTCACGAATTTTGAGGCAAAAGATTAAAGTATGAGTTAAAATATAATAAGGTAGATAGTTAGTGGATGATGAGTCCCACTTTTCTTGGATAAAGTGATATTAATTAGTTTTAAAAATAAAAGTAAATGTAAGGATGTAAGGGTAATTTTACTTTATTAAAGTAGATAGTTAGTGGAGGTTGGGTCCCATATTTTTGCTAAATGAGGTAACTTTTAAAATATACTCCATCAATTATTATGAAACACCCATTTATAAAAAGTATATCACTTATTGTGATACAGAGGAAGTATATAAGTATATTTTAGGTCATTTTATCTCCTTCCCTCTCTTATCTATGAGGACAAAACAAAAAATTAGAAACAAAAACATAGAATCCATAAATACTACAAGAGCAATTAGTGTTGCAAAAAGGTTGATGCTAGCAAGTTAGCAACCTAGACAGAGCCCATTGAATCCAACCTTCAGGATACTCAATGAGGAAGTACATTTTGACCAATTCAACGGCTAAGAATCATTGAGATGCCAGGGATTGAACTTATGAATTATCTATTACTCCCTCCGTCCCAATAAAAAATTCTCATTTCTAATGTGTACAAGTATTTAGGACATAGTTATTGGTGAGATCATTGATAATATTTTTTGATTACTCCCCCCGTCCCTTAATAAAGTTCTCATTTCTCATGGGCACAATATTTTAGGAGATTGATAGTGGTGGGGTCATTGGTAATAAATTTGATTAAAATATAAGGTTTTTTGGAGAGAGAAAGTGTTTTTAAAAGATAGTTAGTGGTGAGGTACATTATAATAATATTATTTTATTGAGTGGTCCCTCCAATATGAGAAATGAGAACTTTATTTTGGGACAAATGTTTTGAATGAAATGAGAACTTTATAAAGGGACGGAGGGAGTAAAATATAAGGTTATTTGGAGAGAAAATGTGTTTTTAAGAGATAGTTAGTGGTATGACCCATAGTAATAATATTATTTTATTAAGTGGGTTCTTAAATTTGAGAAATGAAAATTTTTTTGTGGAACAAAAATTAAAGGGAAAATGAGAACTTTTTATTTTATTTTATGAGAGTGAGTTAATTGGAAGTGTTCTCATATCTTACCAAGTGAGTTACATAAGGGGAACCAAGAACAGTAATTTACTCTACAGTACTTGTTTAATAAATTGGATCCAGGAAAATAGTCTGGGCCTCATAAACGTAACAGCCCAAAGTACACATTTGCAGCCAACTCACAAGCAACGAAAAGTAGCATCTCACGCTATCAACCGCGCGTGAGAAACAGTCGCATCCATTAGGTTGAAAAAACACCTCCAATCTGTTCATCTTCTATTTATCTCCGACCTTCACTTTCCCTCCCTTTATCTCTCTCCCGCCTTCTTCCAATTTCTAGGGTTTATCACATATAAAATCATCCGCAATGGCTAAGAACACTAAACAACCGCTAGAAATGTCCGACGTCGGAGATTCTCTACCGGCGACAGCTGCAGGTACGTCAATGGTTTATCCTGTAACCATAAATCGCGATTTCCGCTAACTAATTTGCACCAATTTTGAACTTTCTGAAACATTATTTGATCGTTCGTGCAGCTCTTAGTGCTGAGGATCGCGTTGGGCTTGTGAACGCTCTGAAGGTCAGTGGTTGACTGATTATCCTTCAATTTTGTTTGCAACTACATAACTTGTCGCATAGGTTACGAATGCAGTTTGACAGTGTATTTGTGTGTGTTTTTTTAACAGAATAAACTTCAAAACATGGCCGGAGATCACTCGGATGTTCTCGAAAGTTTGACTCCAGCAGTCAGGAAGAGAGTTGAGGTTCTAAGAGGCATTCAGGTAATGTATAGTTTATTTATATATTTATGCTATACGACATTGAATACAAATTGGAGCTCGTTAATTGATTTATCAAGTTTTCATATAAGTAGGTTGCTTTTGTTGGCTTCTGACAGTTCACAGTTGTATGAATTTAAATTCATCAAATGTTATGGTGGGCCGGTGGTTGATCTTAGATTCCTAGCTTGTGTGTTTTTCACATGCAATAGACTCTGTATTTATAAGAACATTAGAATTTTACTGGCAAGATGTACTATCATATGAGCCCTCATACGACCTATCTCTTCAGTGGACAAAAAATTTCAGTCTATATTTAATAAACTAAACTGTTCTGCATTGATGATTATTTACTTGGTGTCTCGTGTTGATGTGAAAGTCAACTGGATCACATGCATCTACTTCTGGATTAATATTTGAAGATTGCTAACTTATTTTGTTTCTATATTATTTTCTTATGCATTTAACTTTAGAATTTACTGGTGTTCTTATCATTAATGAGTTACAGGTGTGTTTTTTTTTTGTATTTTTTTAAACCTAAAACTGAAGACAAGGTTTATTGAATTGCTTCTTTTGCTCTAGAGCCTAGACAATGTTTCTTTTGCATGGTCTTTATTGCATTGATATATTTTTTTAATTCATGAAAATGTTGTTAGTGTCTTTCTTAATATGCAGGGTGAACATGACGAGCTAGAGGCAAAGTTTTTCGAAGAAAGAGCAGCATTAGAAGCAAAATACCAGAAACTATATGAACCACTATATTTAAAGGTGATCAATATATGATTTTGCCAACTTGCATATTTAGTCATTGTATAATCGTTGTCTATTGCATAATGCTACTTATTTTGCTAAACCATCATATACCGTAATTTGCAGAGATTTGACATAGTGAATGGCGTTGTTGAGGTTGATGGTGGAAAAGGCGAAGACGCAATGGATCAAACAGATGATAAAACTGAAGAAGGTATTGTACTGTACCACTGTATTATAATATATTCTAGAGTAAATTACATAAATCATCCCTATGGTTTGGTGTTAGTTATGGAAAAGGTCCCGCCTCAAAGCTTTTTTCCAAAAGAATGCCTACTTTCACTGTTTGCTTGTACAATTGGCCCTTGTATTGTTAAACTCAACAGTCCGGCTGCTAAATTCAAGAAGTTGCCGATTTTTCCCTTTTTTAATATACACTTCTGCTACCTAATTTTTTTCTTCTATTAATATCCCTTTTGGACCCTTCTTTTTTATATTAATTTCTCACTTGATCCTAGGACAAAAAAACTTTTGAGTTTTGGTTAATATTTTATATTAAGTTGCAACGTTTATTTATATCAAGTACTATCAGTGGTTTTATGATACGTGCTTAACCATATCGAAAGAACATGTGTTCGTATCTTTGAAGATCATTTTCATTTTGTTTTCTTTAGAATATTTTAATTAAGTCATAAGTATTTAATTTCCTTTTTGTTAGGCTAGTTAAAAAGTAGTTTTATCATTTAGTGGGTAGTTTTATATTGCATGCATGTATTTGTTCCCATGACTTAGATCATGGTTAGTGGGTAGGTTAATTGGTCATTTAGGATGCATTATAAATTGTAATTGTGTTTTGATTAATGAAGTTAGAGAAAAAAGTTCTTAAAAGTCTTTAGTTTATTTCTTAAATTCTTAGGAGATTAGCCATCTCGAATTGGCTTTATTTTTGGGAGATTGACCATCTCGAACCGGTCTCTATCAATGGTGCTTTCATTCAATCGTCTCATGCCTCCAATGTCAACCCGCCTTGAACAAGCTTTGGCTAACTTAGCCGATACGGTGGCTAGTATTGGCACCGACAACGAGCTTGTCAATTGTTGGAAAGACTTTGCCACCTCTTTTGCAACCTTTGTTGTAAGTTTTCTTCATCATAAACAAAGGGAAGCCATCACAAAAACCGCTAACACACCACCACCTCCCGTTGTTGCTCGCATCACCAAAACCAACCGTTCGATCTCAAACCCAACTCCACCTATGGGACAACTCAACCACGACATCTTTCTACATCCAAAACCATCCATGGCATTACCACTATGCGGCTTAGAGAAGATTCAACCAGGTTGCCAAACTAATATATTTTGGTTTTTGTTACCCATTTACACCGACGCTAAACCGGGACAACTTAAGCCTCCTCCGAAACCACCGGACAAGAACTCCGACCTTGTGGACAAGGTCATTTTTCAGGGGCGAAGTATTGATACGTGCTTAACCATATCGAAAGAACATGTGTTCGTATCTTTGAAGATCATTTTCATTTTGTTTTCTTTAGAATATTTTAATTAAGTCATAAGTATTTAATTTCCTTTTTGTTAGGTTAGTTAAAAAGTAGTTTTATCATTTAGTGGGTAGTTTTATATTGCATGCATGTATTTGTTCCCATGACTTAGATCATGGTTAGTGGGTAGGTTAATTGGTCATTTAAGATGCATTATAAATTGTAATTGTGTTTTGTTTTAATGAAGTTAGAGAAGAAAAAATTGTTAAAGTGTTTTCTAGTTTCTTTCTTAATTTCTTGGGAGATTAGTCATCTCAAATCGACTTCTATCATTTTACTATACGGTCCTTTTTTTTCTCTTCGTGTTAACCTTGACTTAGTATGAACTATATTTACAGAAAAGGGTGTGCCTAATTTTTGGCTAACTGCAATGAAAACCAACGAAGTTTTGGCAGAAGAGGTAAATACCCTGTTAATAATATGTATTCTTTTTGCAATTTTGTCAATTTTTCTTTTTGTTCATTGATTTTGATTGTGGTTTTCCACCAGATCTCAGAACGAGATGAAGAAGCACTTAAATATCTAAAGGATATCAAGTGGTTTCGTATTGATGATCCAAAGGGTTTCAAGCTTGAGTTCTTTTTCGATACCAATCCATTTTTCAAGAACTCTATTTTGACAAAAGTTTACCATATGGTTGATGAAGATGAGCCTGTTTTAGAGAAAGCAATAGGGTAACCCCTTCTAACCTTATTTATGATGCAAATATTTACTAAGGCTATTTGTATCGGGTTTGGGTTGGCGGGTCAACTCGTTTATCTACAACTCAACCCAAACACACCCGTTTATTAAGCGGGCCCGTTTATGACCGAAATCCATTTAGACCCAACCATAAACCCGTTTTTTATGGTGTTGAGTTTGTGTCAGGAATTGCCATTAGCATGCTTTTATGTTAAGCTGTTGTTATTTTGGCAATTTTCAGGACAGACATCGAATGGCTACCTGGAAAAAGTTTGACCCAAAAGATTCTTAAAAAGAAGCCAAAAAAGGGATCAAAGAATACTAAGCCTATCACAAAGACTGAAAATTGTGAAAGTTTTTTCAACTTCTTTAGCCCCCCACAGATTCCTGAGGATGAGGACGATATCGACGATGATTTGGTAAGATTTTGTTAATTAATTAATCTGCAATTTTGACCAATTTACTTATGAATGGGTCTATTTGGGTTGTGTTTTATCTCAAATGGGCAGATTAAAACAAAATTGGCCACAAGGGGAACGGGTCAAACGGGTTAGAGGTGGTCAAAACCAGTCTTGACCCATCACCTGACCCGTCCATATTACCACCAACACTTGTCATTGTAACTGTTTTGAGTATCATTTTCAGGCTGAAGAGCTTCAAAACCAGATGGAACAAGACTATGATATCGGGTGAGAATGGTGTGATATTATTTGTTTGACTTGTTAAACACGGAAACCAGTGTAACATGATACGTGTTTTATAGGTCAACCATACGGGACAAAATAATCCCTCATGCAGTTTCATGGTTTACGGGTGAGGCTGCTCAAGATGATGTGTTTGAAGGTATTGATGACGAGGATGATGACGAGGTTGATGACGAGGATGAGGAAGATGACGAGGATGAAGAAGAGATCAACCCCAAAAGGAAGGTAACAATGTTTTAATTAGAAGTGGCAAAATTGGCGGTTCAAAAGTCAAAATGGGTATATTTTTGTACTAGTTGAACTAGTCTGGTCACATTCTGGTTGACCCATAACATATTTTGTCCAAAATAATAATAAAACTTTTTAAATTATCTAGTTTGTCAAAATGTCAAATATTATCAATAAAGTTAATAGGTTTAACTTTTACCTAAATTAACGATACGACAGATAACATATTTCGTTCAAAATATTAAAAAGCTTTTATAAATAGTTAGTTTGTCAAAAATGATCACAAAAGATGATAGTTTTTTTTTTTTTTTGCCTTAAATAAGTTTTATATTTGTCAGGTCATAGCAAGATGGCTTTAGCCTTTGTGTCCCGTTTACATTTGGGTCATTGGTTACTGCCCGTCGGGTTCATGTCATCAAATGACCCTAACCATAAAGTCAACTTCTAATGACCCAATTGGACAGAAAAATGTACAATAACTAAATACTAAATAGTTACAAAATTATAAGTGCATTTGTTTAGACCATAAACCCAAAGCTACATTGTTTTAATGAGAGTTAATTTTTACTTTAAAAAATTCACTTTCGGTGGCTTTCAACCTTTCTTCTTTTTCATATATTCTTTCTAACTCGACCTGTTGATGATTAAATAGTTTAAAATTGCGGTCTGTAGATTTAATATTTATTAATGTTTTATTGTTTTACATATCAGAAAATGCTAATTCATTTTATATATTTTGTTTCATGCAAATCTTGCAGTCATCTGGACACAAGGTATGATAACACAAATCTTTAATTAGTAAAATAATCAATTTTAATTTAATTTAATTTAGATGTTATTTTACAAGAAGTTATGAATTGCAGAAGGGTAGCGGTGAACAGGGCGAGCAACCTCCTGAGTGCAAACAACAGTAGCTTTTTATATGTACTAGTCTATAACTCGTGATAAATCACGGGTGACTTATAGAAATTTTTGTAACTAAAGTTCATATACGTAACAAATAATTTTTAACAGACAAAAAGCAAATTGTTTTATTCCCTAAAAAGAAATCAGATTAAAATAAAATAATAAATCTTAGTATGAAAATCATTCTAAATAAAAAATATATAATTAAGTACTTTAGATGCTGTAATGTTTTTGTAAGTTTTTTTTTCCAGATTTTGACTGTTTTGCCAGCACAAAGAGTTTTCAAGATGAACATCCACCCTTGAACACTAAAATTTCATTATAAGCATTGTTCATATTTTGTTTATACAATTTCAGAAGACTTCAACTACAAATATTAGGGTATGATCATTGAGTGACTATGCGTGCAAATATATATGTATGATTAGAAGATTACGTGTAATAACCTCTGAATCGGCTGCATAAATGTGAGCAAATGATCATATTGTATTTAAAAAAAACTTAAAAAGTTACTGGATTGCCTTATAATATTGAAGAAGTTATTACCAGCTCGATGGAATTAAGTCCAATTCTTGTAGCTTCTAGATCAGTTGAGCTAATCAGATTGATGAAACCATGAAGACCATCCAATTTACACAGGGACCTGTTTGAGATACAACACAACCCAGACGACCCGTTTATAGGTAAATAGGTCAATATTTCCACCTCTAAATAAAGATCAGACAATTCTTTAAACCAACCATTATTAATACATCAAAACACTAAACAAAATGTACCAAGGATTACTGACAGCTACACCCCGAGAAAGAGGGATTTGATAATATTAATACATAATAAGTCTCACTATTTAATTTTGTACCAAAATATCAGCACCATGTTCGTCTGCAGCTTGTTACTAAATTACTCAGAATCATATTTAAAACACATCAAAACACCACCTTCCCATCAAATAATTAAAATAGGTAACAAATAAACACAGCGTATCCAAACTTGATCAATTCCACGTATCTTCAAAACAACTGATGATAATTTTGACTTTTTTTCGGGCTTTAAATTGACTCTAAAACCATGAATTTGACCATCAACCATTAAAGCATTTCGTTCGTTTTAATCATAACGAACAGGAGATCTCCAGGGCTGCTACCTCTGCTTGAACTTTAACTGTGTCCACTTGTAGGTTTTTCCAAAAAATACTCAACCGGAGAAACCTAAAAAATATATAAAATACTTTAATAATTAAGCACAAATGAAAGTGATTCAACAATGACATGTGTCACCTTAATAGATTGCAGCTCAGGTGACCTTGTAAGCAATGATCTTATATACAAAATTCTTACATTTCACTCTATGTGGCTCCATTTACATATAAATAAAAAAGTAGCATCTCGTGATGCACATGCTTTTATTACAACTGCCAAAACCTATAGAAAAGCCATTTAAAATGTTAATTATGTTTTAATCTTCAAACGCCAAGTCGGTGAAGGGTTAAGGATTAAAACATAATTAAACAATAATCATATCTAATTACTCAAAATTACCTTTTTGTCAAATTCTTTTCGAGATAGAACTTCAGGGGCGATGTACGTTGTTGTTCCAACAGTAGATTCCAGTTGCGACTTGCGAGTGTAATAAACCAGATTGCCCAAACACACAACCCGTGAAATAAATAACAGAAAATTAATAATATATAAATAAAAATGTAAGCTTTATTTAAAGATGACATTTTGAGTATAACTAACTAAACCTTTAAAAAAATCAAAATCATATTTTGAGACAAGGGGTTGGACCCCCTTCTAAGAGAGTGTTCTCTAGATTTACAAGAATCTTTTACTTTTTCATATTCACCATGGAATTTGAATGCTTATATACCATTTTATAATCTTTTCACCATGGAATGACAATAGCTGACTCCAGATCCTTGCTTTTTTAGTCTAAAAGTTGTATATAACAATCATTTAAATTGTACATAAAATGATGGATTAGTAACATACCTGAGACACCAGTATCAAAAAGCTCGAATGGTTCATTGAGTTTAAGCCCATGCAATTCTGATTCGTTCAAAAGCGAAGAATTTTGAACAGATTCAAGAACATACTAGAGGCCTCCTTGGACACAATTGATAATAACTAACAAATCAGTCCAACTATATATAATCATAATCTCTTATAATGCTACAAAATGATGCACTTTCTGGTTAAACAACAATTTCTATATTCACACAGGCAAAACATCAAACACTTGGTGGGCAAAATACTTATTCAGACTTCCTCATAACTATGGACGTCAAACACCAAGAATTGATTTACATACCGATTTCAAATAGGAAAGCTCATGTGCCCTTTCCACCACTCGAGTAGCTTTCGTCTTAAATAGTTCCATCCACAAACGGGAAAAGTTCATAAAATAAAATAACAAAATTCAGAAAAATCAATATATTTAGCAACCTGGTTTACAAATTCACCCTTTGATCTGTAAAAAATATTGGCGGAACTAATCGTTCATCGCTGATGGAAAAGAAGGATGTGAATTCAAAAGAGATAAAACTGAAGGTATAAATTGCAAAGGAGGGGTTTTGAAAACCTTTGTGCATCGTCAATTTCTTTAATGGCTGTGTAGAAGATGAAGGAAGAGTAAATCACGGGCACGAAAAGGGAGTGGCAGCCGAAAATCCTAGTTGGTTGCATATTTACAGTTTTCTTTTAAAACCAACGAACTGGCGATAAAAAACTGAAAAACGCATTGTTGATTAAACATGGCATTGACTCGACATTGAGTCAGCAATGACTCATCAATGACATGGCATAAATTCAAAAAAAACTTCCTTTTATTATATACTTCCTCCGATTTAAAATAAGTGATACACTTTCCATATTTGGGTGTATCAAAATAAGTGATACACTTTGAAAACTTACCTTATTTGGTAAAAAGTAGTGGGACCTACACCCACTAACTATCTACTTTAATCAAGTGAAATGACATCTTTACCCTTACTTTTACTTTTAAACATTATTAACTTCACTTTATTCAAAATTTGTGGGACCCATTCCCCACTAACCATCCAACTAATCTAATTTAATTATCATTATCATATTGTGCCTCAAAAATCGTGAAACCAACAATGTATCACTTATTTTAAATCGGAGGAAGTATAAAGATTTGGATTTTTGGCCTTTGTGACGGTTTTTTAAAGAAAATTGTTATTTTTATTATGATTATTATTTTGTGACAGGGTTTTTTACAAGTTGCCTCTAGCGTGTAGCTCAGTTGATAAGGCATGGGGAAGACTTGCAACATTTTTATTATCTGATAGATGTCTTAGGTTTACCTTGTTGAATTATTTAAACATTAAACCTTATTGAAAAAGTATATGTTTTAGATTTCCATTATTTATTATAATGATAAGTTTTAAGTTAATTTAAGCTCGGAACGTTTCATAAGTTTGCCAAATATCTTTGATGTGATATATGTAAAACTTCATATCAAATTATCACTATAATTACAAATTTAAGTCTCCAGCTCAACATAATAACACAAATAATTACCGAATCATAGGAGATGATTGAAACATTATTCGATAATCCATTCTATCTAGTTGTATGAAAACCTTCATTTGGTTTACTGACTAGCATCTTGTTTTGATCCCTGCTAGCGCCACCAAACTTTACATTGCCAGCAGCTTTAGCGGCTCGTGATATCTTGGCAAAGGCGGCTATACCTCCAACCAGTATAGCCCTTAAATCAACTTTTGGTACATTCATATCTTCTACATTCATGATTCATGTGTCTATTTTTGGCCTTCTGTTTTATTTTTTTTCCCAAAATAACAATCTACATTCATGTGTTTATTTTACTCATTGTTCAAATTTTTGTTTAGTTGGGTCATTTGTGAGTCTTAAAAGCTAATAAAGCAATAATATGGAATCAAAAACTGAGGTGACAAGTGATATTTGCAAGTACTTGTGTGTATACTCACTTCATAAAGATGAGTATCAAAACTAAGACATGATATGAAAAAAAGAGAATCGATGATTATATGTATTATCTTGTCGTAAATAAAACATAAAGTTGGTAAAAATAATAAGAGAAATGATATTTAGTCCTACAAGTCCTACTCATAATACTACCCACTTGATAGGATGACATATCTACTCCACTAATTCTCTCTCCTAATATTATCTATTGATATTGACATGTGTCTTCATCTAATGAGTAGGAATATAAGTAAAACCAAATAGTATAACTAACTATCATTACTCAAATAATAAATTGAAAATGATAATGACAGTCAATAACAAGGCAAAACTAATATAAAAACCGCCCCCTTAATTTTAGGAACACTACTCTACCCATGAATGTACAATCATTTTATGCGTGTTAGAAACAGCCCTTAAAGCTGCCATTAACAAAACCCTAATAATAAATATCAATATCATTTCTCTCTATTAAAGTATCAAAGGCTCATAGCAAGACCAAGGGAATTAGTAAAAGTCGTTGCCGTAAAATTCGTACAAATATTTCACTAATCATCTTAACCACACACGTTTATAACAAAACAAAACCAAATTTAAAATCCACGTGTTAAACAACCGTCTTATCCACGTGCACTAAAAAACCGCTGCCCTCCCCACCTCCTTCTCTTCAAAAATAACCACCGTCATTGTCTCCTTGTCCGGAAACCTCCAATTCCCCCGGAGCCGCAACCGCATTTCTTCTCAAAATCATTTTTTTAAAATCTTAAATTTATCACTAAATTATGACCAATAATCATCATAATCACAACAAAATCATCAACCACCACCATTTGCCGTCACCTTCCTCCACCTCCACCAAAACCACCCGTTCCACCACCACCGTTCGGTCAAACTCCACCACCCAAGCGTGTGCCTCCTGCCGGTACCAACGCCGGAAATGTGCTCCTGATTGCGTTCTCGCACCGTATTTCCCACACGACCGTCAACGACACTTTCAAAATGCGCATAAATTATTCGGTGTAAGTAACATTACCAAAATAATTCGTGATCTTGATCCACCACAAAAAGACGAAGCAATGAGAACGATTATCTATCAATCTGATGTACGTGCTCTAGACCCAGTTGGTGGTTGTTATCGAATCATACGTGAACTCCAAAGGCAGATCGAGTATTCTCGAGCTGAGCTCGAGATCGTTTTGCAACAGCTGGCATTTTGTCGAACACATGGTGTGCATGCCCAAAACGTTAATCAAAACCAAAATCAAAATTGTACTCAAAATCAAAATGATTTTCCTCATGATCAGATTGTAATTGATGGTGTGGATTGTGATATTCATCTCGTTAACAATCCAAATGATCAGAATTTGTACGATGATAATCATAATCTTGATCTTGATTTAGGTCAATTATCGCAACAACAAGAACATGAACATGAGGAATATATAGTGGGGGACCAGAATTTGAATGATCAAGAGATAAATTCATGGGCGAATATGAATATGAATAATTCTCCGTCTTCTTCCGCCGTTTGTTTGGAGGTGAAGCTGCCGGTGGTGGATGAATGTGAGGATTTCAAAACGGTTTTGGTTGATGAGATTCCCGCCGGTGAAAGACATGAATTTAAATTTGAATTTGATGAAATAAATGAACCCAGGTGTGTAATATGTTCCTTTGACTATTATTGTAGATTATTTATTTATGTTACATCAACTTTTTAAAAAAAAATTGTTTTGACCAGTATACCCTTACATCACCAAGAATTTTGTGTTTGATAATTTATTAGTAAGGGTACAACAGTAAAAAGGTCGTGTACAAATCACCAAATAAGACACTAGCGCCGTGTTACAGAGATTTTATTTAGTGGGAAGAACAGAATTGGAAAGAAGATAAAAGATAATTTGTGTTCCTAAGTTTTTTTATAAAAGAAAAGAAGGGAAGATGAAAGAAATTTTTGATTAAAATTTCTCTCCAAATCTTCCTCACAAGAGCGGAAAGATTGTGAGAGAAAAGAATCATACAATCATTTTAAAAAACTTAACTTACCAAAATACTCTTTTAAAACATATATTCATACACGTAAAACAGTAACTATTCTTTTACAACTTCTGCATATTATATATGTGCATTTAACTGGAGCAACATTGTTATTTTTATTCGTTTTCACGAGAGTAATGTTGACATTTTAATTAACAAACGCAATTCCACTACAAAAAACCAAAGTGACAATTTTTTTTATTAACTTCAAAAAGTAGTAGTTGCTACAGAAATTTAAGTAGGCGTCTTGCTAAAGGAATATCGATTCACTATTTGGATTTAAATCAATGTTTTTTTACGATACAATAATTATCCATACAATTCATATTCAGAAAATTACTCAATCATTTTACATATTAAGGGTAAATGTGTAAATTATCAATTTTTCTTTCCTTTCTCTCCAAGTTGGGAACACAAAAAAACATTAGCTTTTTTTCTTTTCTTTCTAGTTGGGGAACACAATTTTTTTAAATATTTTCTTCTCTATTTTTCTTCTTTTCTCTTCTCTCATTCATTTTCTTTTCTTTTATTGAAAATCTTGCGAACACAGTGTAGGTTCATGACTAGTCATGAGTGCACAATCGGGCTTAAAAACAAATTCGATATCCATCGTAGAAATTAGCACTTCCTACTAATAAGTGTTTCACTTTCTATTTTTATGCACTTTTGGATAATTATCCAATTTAATATGATCTAACACTCAGTATAATTTTGGTTCAAAAACAGTAAAACAAACAATATATCACTTAGTTTGAAATATCATCTATTTTTATGTTACGTTTTCTTGGTATTTGCATCATATTTTAAATATCACGAGAGTTCATCATTTAACCAATTGTGTTTGATTTTGCATATATAGCGACGAGACACTATTTATCGAAGGAAATCACAAAGCATTGACTAAAGAAGAAAATGTTACATTTTTTACAAAAGAAAATAATATAATATCCTACCAACAACACAATGAAGACCATGATCTCAAAGGTGCTGCCACATTATTTACTCTCACGAATTGTAGTACCTATTAAAAGTAAGCAACAACAATCTATCCATATACTTGTTTTAAGAACAATGTTTTTGCTTCTTGTTATTAACAAATATAGATACACAATGTCATGAAAATCATCATTCGCGTATAAAACGTTAAAAAAGATGTGTATTTTATATATGATGAACAAATTTTTTAAACTAATTAAGAAATAGCAAACCATCACCCGCTCTAAAAGAATTTTGTGCGATTATTTATTTGTTTTGAGTTTTTTTTTTTTGTTCACCAGAAGAAACAAACATGATTTTTACGCTTTCGATGCTGAGGAAACATAATTTGTTAAGAAATTTGGGGCATTCTTCTCACATTCAAGTTTGAATATCTTGAAGAAAAAAAGAAAGTTTGGGTTAAAAATCAAATGAAAAACCATAAAAGGTCATGAAAAGCAAAAGTAAAAGAAACGACAAAAGACAAGAAAGAAGACATCTGATAATAAGCCGTGGATATTTAAATGGTCGGGTATCAAGTTTTATGGTAAAGAAAACGACAAATATCATCAAAGAGATTGATTCGAGAGTTAAGACGAAGACGCAAAGATGGACATTTTAATTTAGAATTATTATTATTATAATTATTTTATTTTTTTTGGTTTTATAATGTAGTTATTGAAAATTCTTTACAGGTTGGTTATGTTTTAAGGTAGTTGTAAGTTGAGTAATTTTTCTTCCCACTTTCATACAGTAAACGTTTTGGTGAAAGCCTTTCGGGTTTAAATTCAGTTTAATAGCATATACTAATATTGGTTTCATATAATCTAACCTTTTAGATAGATAATTTAACGTTATATTAACTAACGTATATTTGGACAACTTTCAATCTATTTCACCCGTTAAACAAACACACTTGATCCATGAAATATAACAAAATAAAAAATTGTGCACATTAAATATAATGTATTGCAAGCATAATATCCTATATTATTGCTTAAAATTAAAATCCCATTCCCATATCATCCATGTTTGGCATTCGGTTTGCAAGTGGATTTTTCTCTCCTTGACGATCAACAATGACTGCCTCTGTGGTGGTTAACAATAACGAGACACTGCAAATTTTTGCGAAAATGCATCAATTAGGGTAAAGTTAAAAAATCATATTTGAATGTTTGCTTTTAATAAAAAATAGAATTGTTTACCTTGCAGCATCTACTAAGGCAGTTCTCACAACTTTTAAAGGATCTATAATTCCAGCTTTCACCATGTTAATGTATTTACCTAGAAAAACACACGAACCACATTTACTAATTTACTAAAGTTCTGTAAGTAATAAACGGTTTGAATATGATCAATATATATTGAATAACTAAAAAACAGCTATTATTATAATATTATTATAAAATGTGTGTCGTAGAAGATACTTTTTGAATGTTTTTGCTATTTAAAGAAATAATTTTTTTAAAATAAAGAGTAAAAGTATATCAAATTTGGTTACACGAAAAATTAAATAGGCTTTCTATTTTAGTCTTTTTTGCCTTGAAGTAACAAGGTAATCTGGCGATAAAACGATGACACGGCAGTAACCTACTGAGGTGGCAACTGACGTGACTTTTTTTTAACCGCCACGTTATTGTTTTATCTCGAATGACCCAAATGTAATCTTTTAACGACCCAATTGTACTAAATATAAAAATTAGAAATTGATTGTTACGTTTTATTCCAAAAAACTATTGATCGATAAACATATCAATTTATGAATTTTTACAAACCTTGGGCAGCATCAAATCCAAAATGAAGATCATATTGTTCCAATAGCTTGCTAACAACCATGGCAGCATCACCACCAGCATTTGATACTATTGTAGAAGTAGGTGCCTTCAAAGGGGGAAAAATAGATTATTTTTTTTATTTCGTCTGATTTAGAAAAAAGTAAAAAAAAAAAAACAAAATTCCTGTCTGTTTTGGACTTTTGGTAATTGTACCTTTTTAAGATCCATTTTGGTAACTAGTAACTACAAGTTTTTGAGCCAGCCTACGTTGGTAACTATAGTGACAAAAAATGTAAAAAAAATAATAAACTGCATAGGGCCAAATAATCCTTTTTTAATTACATGATAGGAACAAAAATAATAATTACCAAAGTATGACTCGTGATAAACTTGTAATTACCAAAACGGACCTTAAAAAGTTATATTACCAAAATAAACCACCGCCTAAATTATATTGCTATTTATTATTTTATTGATATATAAAAGAACAAATTCAGTCCAGAAAGAAAACCTTAAGAGCATTCTCGACTATTTCAATCCCTCTCTTTTGGTCCTCATTTGCGGTTTGAAGATTTTTAAGAACCCTAGTAGCATAAAGAAGAGCGACCCCACCACCTACAAATTAAAATTAGAATTAAAATTATAATGAATGAAAATGTTTACTGTTACATGATTGCATATTAGAATAACGATTATAAAATAATAATAAAAAATAGAATAACAATTGTAAAAAAGAGCATTATCTAAAAAATTAAGGCTCAAAAATCGAGAAATTTACCAGGAACAATTCCCTCTTCAACAGCTGCTCTTGTAGCATTTAAAGCATCAGTAACTCTATCTTTTCTTTCTCCAACTTCTGCCTCACTCGCCCCACCAACCTTAAAAAATAGCAGTTGCAAGAAATCCATTATGTTTTTCTAAATTCTAATGTGTCCATTGGAAAACAGTTAAAATAAAAGATAAAAATATTAATAATAATAGGGTTTTGATAATGACAGCCATAGGGCTATCAATAAGAAAGAATATTCCATTTACAAAAAGGTTTTTTAGTTGAATTAGTTACATGAATAATTGAATTTTTCTACAAAGACGAAAGAAATTTGAATAATGAAGATAAATATGGGTTAATGGTTTATAATCTAATTAAGTATCATTTTTCAAAACGGGCGTCTTATTGACAGCCCTAAGGGCTGTCATTATCAAAACTCATAATGATAATAATTTGCTCATCATAAAAAAAGTGATAGTTTGATTTTTTAAACAAAAGTATGAGTGTGAGATCATAATTGAACCATATTTGCGTCCTTATAATTACTCATAATAACATTTAAGGACGCAAATATGGTTCAATTTTGACCAAATTTCACATGCAAAGCCACAAAATAACAATATACTTTAGCTGGTGGTTCGTATGGGTAAATGGGTAATTATATGTTTTGAAGATCTTTTTGGGTAATTATATGTTTTGAAGATCTTTTTGGGTAATTACAAGTTTTATAATGTTGAAAACGTAAATAAATAATAACCACATAGAGCCAAAAAGAACTTATAATTTACCAGATAGGGATTAATTACTAATACAGGCCAAATTAAAACTTGAAATTACCAAAACAAATAACAACAAATAATAATAATAATAACAAATCATACCTTAAAAACTGCAACACCACCTGATAATTTTGACAACCTCTCTTGTGCTTTCTCTTTGTCAAACATGGCTTTACTATTCTCAATTGTTGACCTTAATTCTTCACATTTTTCCTCTATTTGTTTCTTATCACCACCACCATGTAAAATAATAGTATCGTCAAGAGAAACAGTAACCTGGTTATAAAAGTTAAGCTATTAATGCAAATAAAAAGCAATTAAAATATTTAAAAAAAAAAGTTTGAAAAGATTAGCACAAACCTTTTTAGCTGTACCGAGTTTGTTGAGTTGAACATCATTAAGGGTTAATCCACGTTCCTCACTAATAACCTGTATAATACAATACCCGTATAGCTTATAAGTGCATAATCTTAAATGGTAGATATTTTTTATAAATAGTTGATTTCCTTGTACTTTTTTTATCAATAGTTGAAAAAATTATATATGATAAAAAAAAGCCTATGTGACAACTATAAAATGTTTATTTAAAAAAAATAAAAACGATTCAAGTTATTTCAAGCACCAATATACACTTAGTGTAACATCCTAAAACCGGCCTAGTTGTTTTAGGTATATAATGATATTTGATAAATATATATTTGACCATATGTGGAATAAATTGATTAAGTGTTAAATGAATTGTTTGACTTTTGTCCTTTTGTGATATTTTAATCAAGGGATTAAAATATCTGTTTTCTGAAATGTTTAAATGAAAATGTGATTTTTATATCTTTGGATTCTCCATTTAATATCGTCTCCAAATATACTTTCGTTTTTAAAATTGGAACCCGTTTGGTATTTTAAATAAATTAACTACGAAAGGGACTCTTAATATTGTATTGTTAAATTGTAAAGAAAAAGAATGCATTAGTGGGGCCCCCCTTGGGGTGATATTCGGCAGACATGGGGGAGGGACCCCTTTTCTCCTCCTTTTCCTTCTTTGGCACAACACCCACTTTTCTCCATCATTTTCTATCTTCCAAATCTTCTCTCTAGAAACCCTTGCAAGCTTCTTGATGTTCTTGAGCCCTTTTGAAGATCTTGTGCTCGTTTCCTACTCCATCATAAATCCGAACCCATTTTTGAGTAACTCTTGAGAGGTAAGCTTGAGAAGTGAGCTTGAGCTTGAGAGGTAAGCTTGAGAAGTGAGCTTGAGCTTGAGAGGTAAGCTTGAGAGGTAAGCTTGAGAAGTGAGCTTGAGCTTGAGAGGTAAGCTTGAGAGGTAAGCTTGAGCTTGAGAGGTAAGCTTGAGAGGTAAGCTTGAGAAGTGAGCTTGAGTTTGAGAGGTAAGCTTGAGAGGTAAGCTTGAGAAGTGAGCTTGAGCTTGAGAGGTAAGCTTGAGAGGTAAGCTTGAGAAGTGAGCTTGAGCTTGAGAGGTGAGCTTGAGAAGTGGGCTTGAGAAGTTAGCTTTAGAACTCAACTCGACAACTTAGTTTGACTTGTTGGATATGTATGATATGGTCATGAAATGTTTATATGATATTGCAAGTGTTTAGTTATTCATGTGGTGCAAGTGTTAGTGTTAAATGTATATTTAACATTGTTTATAATTTGGTGGAATTATATACTAATTCGGTATTCCTTTGGTGTACAGGAATCAGGATCGGGACTCAGAAACATTAGACCTCTGAGCTCGGCAAGTGGAAGGTTTCGGTGAGTGGATTTAATCTCCAACTTGTGTTCGGTCACAATTGGTTCGGTATATGCATACTTGATAAAAATGCAGGAACATACCAGACAAGGGGAGTTCGCGTCGCGAACTCCACTTAGCGATCGCGAAGTAGCTCCAGCGGATTTGGTTGGTCGTCGCGAACTAGGTCACGATGCGAGTTCCCGACGCGAACACTAGTTCGCGATCGCGAACTAGAGTTCGCGATTGGGAACTCAGTGGTGACGTTTTTCGCGGTGTTTTTCGTAGCTAGTCTACTCGTTATGTATGCCTAGTGTTAGGGAATACCATACATGACCTTGTGCACATAGGTGAAGAGACTTGGCTTGACGGGTAGCTACAACTCGGTTTGACTTGGTGACCGAGGTTTGAGAAGTCAGTGCGCTGGGCAATGGGTGTCGACTAAAGGGTATCCGACCTTACCTGTATTTGTTGCATGGTCAAGGGGAGGGAGTTGCCCGGGTGTTGGTCACGAACCGCTATCGGTTACCGTGGTTTGGCCGACCATGGTTTAAGGCTCCGGCAGGACCCCGATCTTCTTGAACGAACCGGAGATGTTTATTTAAACTTCCGTGTTCCAGCGATGACCCAACCGGAGATGTTTATTTAAACTTCCGGGTTTAAGTGATGACCCAACCGGAGATGTTTTATAACTTCCGTGTTAGCAATCTGAGATGTAGAAGCTACTTCCGAGGTTAGTACGCGGAGATGTTTTATAACTTCCGTGTTAGTGATTAGACAGTTAGCGGTTACTGGTTCGGTGGAACAGTGATTCAGGGGAACAACGGTTTAGCGGTTACGAGGAGTAACAATCGTGGAGGTGTTGGTGCTTGCTTGTCGAGCTTTGTACAATTTGTTGTTTATGTCCATTCACTTAGCTTTGTGCTAATCCCTCCCTCGTTGAATCTTTTCAGGTTGATCGGTGCTTTGGACGAGATGATTGACCAAGCTCAATGGGTTGTGTTTGTAAAGTGAGCCATGTCATTTAAGTGACACCGTTTTTGTATTGTTTAAGTAATGTTCATTTTGGAAGCTTATTGCGGGACCTTGTTTGTAAACTAAACTAAGATAACTAAACTAACCTAGAGGATAACCTAATCGCCTTCGGGCATTTTAAAAAAAAAAGTTTTCTAAATTTTGCGGTGTTACACTTAGGGTGATTCTCAGCTTGTATGATTCAACCCTTTTGACCCGTTTCCCTTTTAGCTAAATTTTCTAATATGAGACATGTCACCCATTAAGGATAACCCATGATCCATATAGACCCGTTTAGAAGTAAACGGGCCAAAATTGCCAGCTCTAGACTGATTGTATCTCTCACCTCCCCACCAGTAAGCACTGCCAAATCTTCTAAATTGGCTCTCCTGTTATCTCCAAATCCAGGAGATTTAATTGCACACACCTACAAGCATAAATTATATTCTTATATCTTTAAAATTTATCACAAAAAATAATTTAAAAAATAAAAATAATAAGGGCTTATTACTTAGTTTCTTACCTTAACTCCACCTTGATGTTTGTTAATAATCAGCATTGCCAAAAGCTCACTTTCTAAATCTTCGGCTACAATTAGCAGGGGTCTATGTTTCTGTTCACATAATTTGATAAAAAAAATAAAAAAACTAAACAAATATCCAGAAAATGGGACCCACACTGAAAATAAAAAATAACCTAAATTACCTCAACAGCAAGCTCCAAGATTCTGACAAGTGCATTCATGTCTGAAATCTTTTTGTCATGAATAAAGATCAACGGATGTTCTAATTCCTGCCTACATACAAACATTAAATTCACATATTATGAGAAAATGTAATTAAAAGAACAAAATAAAAACAAAAAACCATAAAATACTTTAAGCAGTTGAAACAGTTATACATACACATTTTTGAGTCTTTGGGTCGGTTACAAAATAAGGAGAGATGTAACCACGCCCTAACTTCATCCCCTCAACAACTTCTAGTTCGTTATATAAAGTATTACCATCCTGTAAGAAATATAATAAATCAGTTAAATGGTCTTTATTGGAATCAAACCAAAATTTTGTTTAATAACTGAAAAGAATGGCGGTTAATAAGTTCTTACAGCAACTGTAATGACACCTTCTTTTCCAACTTTCTCCATAGCTCTTGCTAATAATTCACCAATTTCACGCTCTCCATTTGCAGAAATAGTTGCAACCTAATCACATAATCAAAAGCAAAATCTGTTAATAAAAACAATAATATCTGATCTATACAATTTGAAGTAGTAATAACTAATTTCAAATCATAAAAAGTGTTAAAAGAAGGTAAAAAGACCTGTGTAATTTCTTCTGGTGTACTTATCATTAATGCTTGATTTTTTAAATCAGTTATAACAGCATTAACAGCCATGTTTATACCACTGCGTAAATCCATAACATTTACACCTGCAGCTACTGACTTGTAACCTTCATTAAATATTGCTTGAGTCAAAACAGTTGCACAAGTTGTACCTGTAACAAAATCCATATATCATTAAATACCTTATATAGTTTTTTTTAATGAAATAGATGGGACAATCTTATTGGTTAATTGAACTAAATAAAGAAATAATTTTTATTGATAATGCCAGCATGTAATTTAATTTTAATATAAACACCTTTCTTTATTATTAAGTAATTACCAAAAAAATTACTAATTACCCATAATCTATTTTTATTTTACATTAAAAATTAATTAATATTAAATATATTTACATCTAGTGAATATGTATATATAGTAATAAATAATTTAAGGTCCGGTTTGGTAATTACAAGTTTTTTATCCAGCCTACTTTGGTAATTATAGCGTAAAATATGTAAAAAACTTCATTTACCAAAGTAGACCGGCTCAAAAACTTGTAATTACAAAAAGAAAATAGTAACAGACCACCGCCTAAAGTATATTGACATTTTATGGCATTTATCATAAATTATTTTCCTATTCTTCATTATAATTACTAATGCTATTGACTTTTGTCCAAACGTTTTCTTTATTTTGTGATGAAGACTATTAATGCATTTTCTGTAATTACCATCTCCAGCAACAGAATTAGTTGCACTGGCAACCTGTTTCACCAAATTAGCACCAACATTTTTAGCCTTCTCCTCAAAGTTGATGCTTTTGGCAACAGTAACACCGTCTTTTGTGACTTTTGGGCTTCCATGACTTTGCTCGATAATAACATTATGTCCCTGATTACAATATACAAAACAATAGTAAAAATAATGCATTTATTGGTATAAAACAAAATTAAATTGCTTCTTATTGCAAAATGAAGATAAAAAATTATCATTTGTTGACAAAAAAACAATCTAGACATATGCAGAAAGAAAATGTAGAGGTGCAGAAATGGGTGGATTGGATATCTGGTCATTTTGAAAAGTTGGTCAAAGAGGTTCGGGTCAAACGGGTCAGCCAGGGTCGTTATTTTTCCTTTTAGATTTACTAGATATTTTCCAAGTTTGCATGTAATAAAAGGCTATTTCTTAATTTATGGGCAAATGTTATAAAGTTCTAATATAGTTTAGACGATGCTCGTATTAATTACCAAAGTATGCCAGCTAAAAAACTTGTAATTATTAAAACGGACCTTCAAAAGTTATAAATACCAAAATACACCACTGCCTAAACTATGTGGCTATTTTATGACATTTACCCCAAATATTAATGGGTCAAGATTTGCACCATTTTGACCCGTTTCAATCAGTTCACAAACAAATGGGTTATCCAGATTACCTTTGGTCCCATTGTGACCTTTACAGCTTCAGCAAGCTGGTTCACACCAAGCAACATTGCAGCCCGAGCCCGTGTTCCAAACTCGATATCTTTTGCGACATAATTTCTGCTCCAAATAACTCTACCAGATACCTACCAAATATTCAAAACATTCTATACATTATTTCAAACACATTTTTTATAAACATAAGCTGAAAATATGCAATCCCAAACACCCCCTAACAAGTTCCCTTTACATAAATCAACAATCCGAAGTTAGGATTTCATTGCCAGTTTAACAAAATCAGTTTTAATTATTTGGTAATTTGGATATGGTTTTCTACTGACGCTTTACAATTTCATATCAATTTCGACTTCAACTAATAACCAATTCCAAATCAGAACTGAAATTCAATAAAATTAAATCCATTAATTCAACAGAACCTCGATCAAAACTAATAGTACTATAACGAAAAACAATTACCAGTTTGCGTGATGTAGATGACCTACAAGCAATTAATCAAATAATTGATCAGATGTGTATTCAATAACTATGAATTATTGAACATATAAAAAAAATCAAAAATAGGATAGAATACCTGATAGAGGAATTCAAAGCTGCTGCGATTCGATACATTGCTGGTGAGAGATCGAATACACAACAATCACAGTGAAATCTGAATGAGTGGAAGACACGAAGGTTTAGAGAAAGTAGGGTTTAAGCGGAAGCTTTGAAAAGCAGTAGGGGTCTACTCGGGTCAAATATGGGATCCGTTAAAATATATAAACGGGTAGCGATATTGTGTCACCCAGCCCCGTATCAAATTGTCATATTCAGGTTTTAATTTTAATTTCGTTAACTACAGTCATCAAGAGTTAATTTAACAAAAGTATTACATGCATTAATGGTTTGTATTTTAATTAGTGATGAAAATGTAATGCAGTAAATATAATCATCACTCATCCACAATGGCGGTAGCAAGGGGTCAAGATGGGCCATTGACCACCCCCAATTTCTAGGTTTTTAATTTTTTTTATTTTTTTTTAAGTATAAATTGTAATATTGGTATTATTGACCACTCAAATCTTAAAAGAAAAAGGGTTTTATGCGGCAGAAATTGGTGACCATCGACCTTCGCTCCTCTCAATACTCTCAATTTCAGTTGTTCAGAAAGTGAAGCCTTAAGCCCTTAAGCTCCCGTCATCTTCATCCCATAAATAAGTTAATCAGGTATCTTTATTTGCTTTTCTATTTTAATTGGCGCATCATCCAGGGGCGGTAGGACAAGGTATCAATTTTAATATATGTATTATTTTTTCACGGCTTAAAATATAGACAGGGTCGTCCCTAGGCATGGGCGACAAGGGCGGCCGCCCAGGACCCACAAAATTTAGGGGTCCGCTTTCCAAAAAATCAACCCATGTATACATATGTGTAAACTTATTTAAATCAATGTAAGTCCAACGAAATATTAAAAATCGGCAGAATAAAGGGTCCAATCCGGACATTTAACTTGGGGAGTCACTTTTAATTTGGCGGAATTTTTTTAGATATTTGGAAAAAAAATTACTTTAGGGGGCCCAATTTAAAATTTTTTGCCCATGGCCTAAAAATTGGTTGGACCGGCCCTGAATATAAACTTATATTATGTTACATGTTTATAATTTTTAAATTTTACCCTCACTTAATATTTTTCCTGTTACCACCTCTGCTCATCCATAGGCACCTAAAAAATGATATTAAAACTAGCAAGACCCTGAAACCAAATACAATACAAAGTTAATGAAATTTAAGAACACCTACATATGGAAATATAAAGCACAAAATTATTTTGTGAAACATAAGCTAATGATAATTATTTATTAATATACAAATTTATAATACATGTATTGATATTTTAATAATAACTTTTGGTCTGCAAAATTATTTTTCTTTTTTAAATGTGTAGAGATTCACACTCAATCTAAAATAATCACACGATATTAATTATGCATGCACAACACAACTAAATATGAGCTAGTAGTATACAATAAATTTTAAGCAATATGTGAATAACAATCATTTTCGAAACAAATATAATTATATTAAATATTTCGAGCTAGAATTTTATACTCAATGTTGAGACTGAAACCAATATAGGAACGTTCAACTCGAGTCAGTAAAACAAAAGTTCAATTTATGTGATCGTTTTAGGTGTGTTGTAAAATGTAATGTCAATAGAGATATACTCGATATCCACATACTTCCTCCAATTCAAAATACTTCCTCCGATTCAAAATAAGTGATATACTTTACTTTTTAAGGTGTATCAAAATAAGTGATACACTTTGAAAAATTACCTTATTTGGCAAAAAATAGTGGGACCCACACCCACTAACTATCTAGTTTAACAAAGTGAAAAGACCTCTTTACCCTTACTTTTACTTTTAAACATCATTAACTCCACTTTATTCAAGAAATGTGGGACCCATTTCCCACTAACCATCTAATTAATCTAATTTAACCATCATTATAAACTTTTGCCTCAAAATCCGTAAAATCCAAAGTGTATCACTTATTTTGAATCGGAGGAAGTAAGTGATACACTTTCCTTTTTGAGGTGTATCAAAATAAGTGATACACTTTGAAAAATTACCTTATTTGGCAAAAAATAGTGGGACCCACACCCACTAACTATCTACTTTAACAAAGTGAAAAGACCCCTTTACCCTTACTTTTACTTTTAAACATCATCAACTCTACTTTATTCAAAAAATGTGGGACCCATTACCCACTAACCATCCAATTAATCTAATTTAACCATCATTATAAAATTTTGCCTCAAAATCCGTGAAATCCAAAATGTATCACTTATTTTGAATCGGAGGAAGTAACTTTATTTCACCATTTTTAAGGAATGGGAAAATTGACTTTTAAACACAAGTACAATGTTGATGATCACTAGTCACTACTACGAATAGCTCTATTGACATTTTTTAGGACACATTTATAAGTTATGTGCCAATGGTTGTATTGCCTCTCTCGTCAATTTCGTCGTCAAACTAACACCGTTGACACAATCTCGTCGATTTGGCTCGTCCCTTGAACTTTTCGGTATACAGAATAAGATGGGGGAAGAAGAAGGAAGCATAAGTAAGAGGAGATAGATAAAGTGAGTTGTATAATGTGCATACAAATTTGTATTTTGTAAGGCTACAAGGTATGGGTACCACATGTGGTACCCATTTTTCTTGTCATATCATCGCCACCTAAGCAACCACACCACCACCACACCACATCATTTGGTGGAAATACCCACCACACCACACCATTTTATTTTCCATCTCATCATTTCATTTCCATTTATTTTACACACAACTAATATTTTATATAATTTAAAATTATATTACATTAAATAAAATTAAAATGACAATACTTTAAATTAAAATGAAAATACTAGAAATTAAACATTAAATTAAAAATTACAATAATTAAAATAAATTATTACTCTTCATCGTCGGCATGTGCGTTGTTGTAGAGATGGTCCGCCAAGTCCCGTCGAAGTCGTTCGTGTGTTGTTTCGTCTCGAATGTCGACAACCCTGTGCAAATATTCTGCACTTCCCGGTACATACAAAGCATGTCGGGTACCGTCCGACACATATGGAGAAATCATCCGACCTTTATCTTCGACAACCATATTATGCATTACAACTAGGGTGAGCATAACAGGGTACCCGCCGGTTCCGACTGGAACCGGAACCAGAACCGGAACCGCAGGTTCCTGAGATATAGGAACCGGAGCCGGAACCTGGAAGACAGGTTCCTAAATTTTCGGAACCGGAACCACCGGTTCCAGGGCAGGTTTCGGTTACCCTGTATCTAAATTCAAAAAAATTTAACATTACTTACTGAATAAACAAGACAATAAATCACACAAACTAACGATTACAAATATCGTTTAACGATTTTATACATATTTCATCGATTACGAATATTGTTCAAAATATAAATAAGTGAATAAGAATGAAAAAAAGATAGTAAATGTGTGATTCATGTAAAAGTCAATCACAAAGATACGACCTCACGACGAGTGAATGTCTCACTATCACTCAATTTCTGACTCAATTATAACGAGTAAGGTCAATTTATATTTATATTTGGACTATTATTTTACATTTAGATAAATCAAAAATCTATTTAATTTAATCATGTGTAATATATTATATATTATATATTATATATTTTTATAAAAATATACCGTGTAATCGCCGGATCCAGGGTATCCACAGGTTCCAGGTTCCTTAATTTTGAGAACCGGAACCGGAACCTCTTAAGGCGGTTCCATAATTTTGGGAACCGGAACCGGAACCTCTTAGCAAGTTCCGGGTCCGGAACCTCCGGTTCAAAGACGGTTCCGGCTCCGATTCCGGTTACCCTCTTTTTCTGCTCACCCCTAATTACAACACATGCATACAAAATATATCTTAATCTTTCAAGGTCATATGAACGGGCCGCGTTTTTGACAATGTGCCACTTCGCCTTTAAAACTCCAAAAGCCCGTTCCACATCCTTACGTGCGGATTCTTGTTTTTTGGTAAACAAGACCTCTTTTGGATCAACTGGATGTCGATAGGCTTTGACAAATGTCGCATGACGAGGATATACACCATCGGTAAGGAAATAACCGAATCTATACGGATTGCCATTCACCGTAAAAGGAGCATCGGGTGCCTTTCCTGATAACAAGTCGTTGAATATTGGTGATTGATCAAGCACGTTAATATCATTATTAGAACCCGCAACCCCAAAGTAAGCATGCCAAAACCATAAATCTTGGGAAGTAACAACTTCTAATATCAACGACGGTACTCCATGATATCCACCAGTGTACTCACCTCTCCACGATTGTGGACAGTTCCTCCAATCCCAGTGTAACATCGCAAATTTAAACCCGATTTTTTTTTAAATAGCGGAAGCGTGATATTTAAACCATAATAGTTAAGGCATTTAGAAAATACAACTTCAAATATAATATTAATCAAAACATCAAAGCGGTTTAATGTGTTACTACAAAAACGGCTCGGTTACAAAATACTATCAGAGCATCCATTGGTCAACCATTCCTAACAAGCACCCCTTGACCCGCCCAACAACCGAACCTGCAAAAGAGTCAACGAGGGAGGGATTAGCTAACAGCTAAGTAAATGAACTTAAACAACCAATATATAATAGAACAACCGATACAAATCCACACTTTCCCGATTAGTTAATTTTGAAGAGTAACGGCGGTTCGGCCGAACCTTAAATCATTGTCGGCCTAACAATGATAACCGATGGCCCTTTACTCAAGGACAATGTGTACCCCCTTAGAACAACCAGTGCTTCTAAGGGCGATACATCTTGTCAATAGTAAACTTCTGCCCAGTAGAATGTTCCGATTACTGACCTCTTCCCCAAATGTGCACATAACTAATTACCGAATTATTTATACCGAAGTGGACTTGCAATAAACATTGCAACCAAAAACCTGCATCCGAAAATGTTCGCGTCGTGAACTCTGAGTTCGCGTCGCGAACTCAATGTTCACGACCCGCGAACATCATCACGATCACAACCCAAAATCTCTGTCGACGGTTCGCGTTCGCGAACCCAAGTTCGCGTCGCGAACCGCCCAGATACCAAAATCCTGCACTTTTTACCAAAGTATCCAATTTCTACCCAAATTGTACACATATAGATTGAACGCTAAATCCACTCACCTTAGCATTGCAATCCATCCTAAACTCGGTGGTCTTATATTACCGAGTTTCCTTGAGTTTCCCTGTAATCAATAATAATACCGAGTTAGTAACCAAATTCTACCGAATAGATAAAAGTATGAAATTCATTATAAGGACCAACTCTTGTACAAGCCTTATGACCAATTTCTTATGAATCCAATATGACCAAAAACCATCCTAAGGACTTTCATAGTCAAAGTCAACATCATCAATACATAATTTTACCAATTTTGCACACAATATCCGAATGGTCCAAAACTAACAATTCAATACCGACATCTCATATCATGTTTTAACAACACTAAATACATTCAATTTACATATAAAGACTTTTAAGGTCAAGAATATACAAAACAATGCATTTTAATCCAATTTTAGCTTATTAGGCCCAAACGGGTCAAAACCGAACAACTTATCATAACACTTTCCATTTCCAAGACCAACATATCAAATAACATTTACATACCATTTTTTAGGTCAATTACATGTTCTAAGAAAAAGTCAAAGATCAGATTTGACTAAAGTCAATAATATCAAAAATAACAATTTCTTGATTCAAGTACTAAATCATCCCAACACTATCCATACTATGGAAATCTTATCAAATTAACTAGTTATTCAATATAATCAATCACTACATGCTTCTAACACTTCCACTCAAGTCAAAGCCAAACAACAATTATGCATAAATCAAGTTTTATACCTTTTTAGACTAAACGGGTCAAAAAACGTCTACTTTATGATTACACTTTCAAAATTCCTATCTAACAATACTTTCAACTTTCACATGCCATCTTATGCATAATTAGACATCTATAATTTAGATCAAATCTCAGTTTTGACCAAAACTCACAATTCCCAAATTTGACTAGTTTGTGACCAAAATTAACAAATTAGCCAAACACTAATTTATACCAACCAAATGCTATCAATCATGATCAAAACAGTTATTAAAAACAATTTAATACTTAAAACATAACAATTAAACCTAAGATAACAAATTTGAACACCAAAATCACATATTTCACATTTTGGGTAAAAACCAATTTTCTTCAAGATCACCAACAATGACGGTTTGTGAAACTTCCACCAAATCAAAGTTATCACCACCAAATAAACTTACATTAGGTCTCATTAACACAAAACTATACCAAGGATTCATCAATTTTAACATTTAAGCAAGAAAACCTACCAAATATCATAAACCCTAACTCATCTTCTAGTAAGGATTAAAAAGTGAGAACAAATAACAATTAATTTACCTTTGGTTGCACCAAAACGAGATGGAGAGCAGAGATCGATTGCAGATTCGAGCTTAATTATGTAGAAGGGAAGAAATGTGTTTTTTTATGGTTTTGGTGTCAAGGTCACGCATGCAAGGGAAAAGAAAAAGGGTCTGCCCTTTTCTTCTTTGGATAGCCACGCACACACACACATGTCACAAGGAAAGATAGGCTTAATTTTAATTAAACATAGTGTAAAATACCTGTTATCTAATTATACTGATAAATTTTAAGCCCTAAACGAACTCTGATTTACACAACAAAGATATATTCAGAACCTTGGTTCAAAAGTGAACCCAAATATATAATTATCACTAAAATAATTTAAAATCTCAACTCTTGGTTAAACTACAAATAAATTTAAATAAATTTAAATAAAAAATTAAATAATAGAATATTACTTACCAAAAGTAATAAAATAATAGGCCGGGTCTCGGGATGTTACACCCAGTGCATACAATCAATGCTACCAAGCATTCCAGGAAAAATCGTGTCACTCTTCGTGTGCCTCATATAATTTTTGAACATCGGTTACTGTTGGTTTTCGCAAATAAATAGGTCCGAATATTTCCAAAACACCTTGTGAAAATCTATGCATACTTTCCCTAGCAGTTCTTTCAGACATGCGTATTTACTCGTCAAGAGAATCAGGGGATGACCCGTAAGCCATAGCTCGAATTGCTGCAGTACATTTTTGCAAAGAAGTGAATCCCCGCCTACCTCTAGCATCATATCTCAATTGAAAAAAAGATACCTGTTTTCTAATGCGCATAGCGCATAAATAAATTTTTGCTCAGGCGAAACCTTCGTTTGAAATCGTTGTCGTCATAAACAGAATCATCCGCAAAATAATCTCGATATAGCCGTTCGTGTCCAGCTTCTTGATTTCTATTTGGCTTCGCGGTTCTAGTGTCAAAGACTTCACTTTCATCATCGTCGGATAAATCATCGAGGAGTTCTGCGTATATTGTTAGCATTAATTAACACATCATCGTCGTCAGATGATGAACCAAGATAATTCATTATTTGTGAGTTGGAGTATTTTGGTAGAGTTGTGGTGTGTTTTGGTAGTGTTTTGGTAGTGTTTGATTGTGTTTATAAAGGAAATAAATAAAGTTAATTAATTAATTAATTTTTTTTTTTAAATCTCAACGGCTCTTTTAGCCGTTCAACGGCTATATCCGATCAAAAAGTCGACCACCCACGCCCGTTGTTCGCCGTGGAGCGTTGCCTCGTCCTCCCACACCAACCCCCCACGCCGTTTGGTGGGGGGGGGGGGGTGTGTTTCAATCTCACCACCACGTCGTGCCTGTCCACCTCACCCCCACGCCATACTCCCTGATATTGACGGATTTATACATATTTAAATCCCTCACTTTGAATATAAATATACATCACATATGTCACCCGCCCCCATCCCTTCTCCTTCAGCCCACACCCAACAAAGTCCGGCCCACTCTCCTCCACCCTCAAATAATCCGCCGGCCCACAATCACCAAGCCCACAGTTCGCCCTCATCACAATCTCAACCCAATACACCTACTGTTCCCATTATTGTACCCCCTCCTAATGTTGCACCTCCACCTATTGCGACCAAACCAATTACACGAAGCCAAAATGGCATTTTTAAACCAAAATCTCTTTTTAATCTCCACACCCAACATACCTCATCACCCATTCCTAAAAACCCAATTGAGGCCCTTCGGGACCCCAATTGGAAAATGGCCATGACCGATGAATACCAAGCTCTAATTAAAAATGAGACTTGGGTATTGGTCCCACGACCACAAAATGCTAATATTATGAGATGTATGTGGATTTTAACTCATAAATTTCGTGCTAATGGTTCTTTTGAGAGGCATAAAGCCCGTCTTGTAGGTGATGGAAAAACTCAACGTGTAGGCATCGATTGTGGGGAAACATTTAGTCCGGTGGTCAAACCGGCTACCATTCGTACCGTGCTTAGTCTTGCGTTATCAAAATCATGGCACATCAGGCAACTTGATGTTAAAAACGCATTTTTACATGGCACATTGAATGAAACCGTGTACATGCATCAACCATTGGGTTTTCGTGATTCTAATCATCCGGACTATGTTTGTCTGCTCAAGAAATCTTTATATGGGTTGAAGCAAGCTCCGAGGGCATGGTACAAACGCTTCGCTGATTATGTGTCGACGTTTGGATTTACGCATAGTATATCGGATAATTCGTTATTTATTTTTAAACAAGGGGATCATATGGCTTATCTTCTTTTGTATGTTGATGACATCATACTTACGGCTTCATCGGATCAACTTCTCAACAAAATCATTGCTTCTCTCGGTTCCGAGTTCGCCATGAAGGACTTAGGGCCATTAAGCTCATTTTTGGGTATTTCGGTGACCCATCATCCCGACTCATTATTCTTGTCGCAATCCACATACGCGACCGATATCATTATGCGAGCCGGCATGACCAATTGTCGACCCGCGGCCACACCGGTGGACACAAAACCCAAACTCAGTGCAGATACTAGTGCTCCATTCTCGGACCCATCACAATACCGTAGCCTCGCGGGTGCTCTCCAATATCTCACGTTCACGAGACCCGACATTTCTTATGCGGTTCAACAAGTATGCTTGTTTATGCACAATCCAAGAGAAATACATATGGCCGCCCTCAAACGTATCATCCGTTACATACAAGGCACTTTACACTATGGTCTACACTTGTATAAGTCTCCAACAACATCTTTGCGGGCTTATACGGATGCGGATTGGGGCGGCTGCCCCGATACTAGGCGGTCAACTTCGGGTTATTGTGTTTATCTTGGAGATAATTTGATTTCGTGGTCGGCTAAACGCCAACCGACCTTCTCTCGGTCAAGTGCCGAGGCCGAATATCGGGCCGTCGCCAACGTTGTCGCAGATTCATGTTGGCTGCGAAATTTATTACTCGAACTCCATTGTCCTATCCAAAAAGCAACTCTAGTATATTGTGACAATGTGAGCGCCATCTATCTATCGGGTAATCCGATCCAACACCAACGCACTAAGCACATTGAGATGGACATACACTTTGTTCGTGAAAAAGTTGCTCGAGGCCTCGTTCGGGTATTGCATGTTCCATCTCGATATCAAATTGCCGACATTTTCACCAAAAGCTTACCACTGGTTCTCTTTGAAGATTTTCGTACCAGTCTAAGCGTTCGACTTCCTCCCGCTACGACTGCGGGGGAGTATTAGAATATATTGTCATTATGAAATAATAATTAGAATATATTTAGCCATTATGGGTCAACATTGTATATATGGTAGGCCATTAGTGAGATAATTATGATAGGCTAGAATCAAGGAATTATTTGTATATTTATATTCAAAGTGTGAAATGTATATGGCATCAATTCCATTTCTATTACCCTCAATATTGTATTTTTTAGGCTTGTTTTATAGTGAAAAGAAGTGTTTATGCCTAATTTATGATGTTGTTGATAAAATGCTGGTCAAAAGTCCAAATTATAGAAGTATAGGGCCAAAAACGAACAAATTCAGCAAAAATCAGCATTCCAGACTTGGTCGAGACCCTTGTCGAGACCCTTGTCGCGCCCTCGAGCAGTCCTCGTACGCGAGGAATTATCCGGACCAGCTCCCGTACGCGAAGCATAGTCTGTTTGATTGAAGACCCTTGTCGAGACCCTTGTCGAGACCCTTGTCGCGCCCCGTGCCCCGCGAGTGTCACTCTGTCGCACCCCTCGACAGACCCCTGGTCGAGCGCTCGAGCGAATCCGGAAATAAGGCTATTTAAGCCAAAATTCAGCCATTCTTCTAGGGATCTTTTTGTGCAGCCGAATTTTGACCTAGGAAAGCTATTGTGGACGAATTTTGGGGGTTTCAAGCTCCAAGATCTTCAATTCCATTCATATATTTCGGTTCTTAATCATTATCGATCATTATTATGTTTGTTCTATTGAATATTTACGTTTGTTTGATGATTTTTAGCATGTCTATGTGCTAAATCATTTAATATTCGCTATGATTAGATGAAATCTAGGATTTAGGTTTGGTATTTTTAGGATTTTAACATTGGTTTTGAACACTTGTTTTTATATCAAAGACCCTTTTGATTTATTCTTGAATTTTGATTCTTTGAACTGTTAATTATTGATTATTTTGTTGAGTGACCACTAGCAACTGTAATTAATAATTACTTCAACTTTTCACCCCGGTGACGTAGTTGGCAATCCACTAGATCTAGGGATTCGAGTTTAAGCATCAAATAACTTAGATAAAATTGAAAGTCTAATCTTAGTAACGACCGAATTCGAGATTAGAAGGCGACGGAAATCCGAACCTAGATATAATTTACAAACCGAAGTGTGACTGTAGTATATTCCTTAGGAAATATGTCTATAGCCATTGTAGGAAGCTAGTGACCACTGCTTACCTAACTTCTAGAACACCAATTAATCGGGACTTAACCAACCAAACCTATAACTAGATGGAATCGATCATAGTGAATATTCCCTCTCATATTTGAACACAGTTTTACTACTTTGTCAACTTGTTTCACTTTTCAAAAGATCAAATTTACTTTTAAATCAGTTTCTTAAATTACTTAGTTTTAAATCAAAAACCCTACTTTATGCATTCACTTAGATTAAATCATTAGTATTAATTTACTTAGTCATCATCACTGTTCCCTGCGGAAACGAATATACCCGACGTACTTACCTGAACTATATTACTCACGATTAGGTCATACTTGCCTAAGAGTGTGGTAATCTAGAGAAGGCGTATTTAGGTGATTATTTTATAACTAGATTTCACACATCACTCCCTCCGACCCATACCGGATAGCCTAAGGAAATAAATGTGTTATACGGTTATTATATGTACATATGTCGATTTAGTATGTCGATTTAGTAAAAAATTTATGTATATCTGATATGATAAGATTTAATTCAATATAAGAACGTATAACTTATAAGTTATAACCATAAGATACAATTCAACTAAAAATTTCATAAAAACTTTGACGAACAAATAATTTTAATCCTATTTCCTAAAAGGGGATGATTTTTCTACCACATATTTTAATGCATCTATCATAATAGTTGCATCACATATTTATACAGTATGTAGAAATACTTATACAGTGTGGTATAAACATCAAAAAGTGTGATAGCAAAATTAATTCTCATTTCCTAAATGGTCCATCCCCATATCTTAATTCGCAAATCAACTTTACATTTCAAATTTCTAGTCATCGTCGTAGTCACTAATTCGCCGTCCGGAACCACCGCCTTAATTCCGTCGCAAACAACCCTAATGTGAGCTTTCTTACTCTCATATCTTCCAATCTTCACCTTGACATTCGCATTCATCTCAATCTTCAACAACAAATTATTCTTCACCTTCAGATCTGACTTCAAAGCGCCATTAATATCCACCTTTTCACCTCTTACAACAGTCCTAAATGACGTCGTACTCTTCTTCGCCGCCACAAATGCCGGAATCGAACCATCGCCGACATCTAGTCCTTTCAAATTAATCGACACCGAAACCGGATCGTAAGAAAATATCATTTTTTGGTTTGGATTGTGAGCGGTTATGGTCAAATTGAATTTTGTTGTGAGCTGATTAGTTCCGGTGAGGTTGAATTGAGATATCTGGAGAGATGCGACGGAGAACGACGGACCGTGAGGACGGTAAAGGAGGAACAGGAAGGCGGCGAAGATGGCTGAAATGATGAGTAAGAGAAGGATGATGAAAATGATCCAGAGGCAGCAGTAGCAGTAGCAATAGCAGCTTCGGCGGTTGCGGTGGGGATGTGGACGGTAAACTGGACGAGCGGCATTGTGGAGATGTGGTTTGGTGGTGGTGGGAGCAGCGACGGCGGTGATGACGGCGGTCTTGACGTCGGTTGACTTGGAGGCAGGGAAGATCTTTTCTGCCATGGTATTGCTTCCGTCGTCTTCTCAAACCTCTATTTAATGTTGTTAATCGTAAATCATGCAAAATTAAACTGAGTTTAAAAGAATAATAAAAGTAGATCTTGAATCAACCGCAAAATCGGAACCTCTGTCTAGCAAATTAATGAGAAATAGTTTAGGTGTAAATTTAATAATGCGGCGGATTTACTTTTATTTTAAGGGTTTTGATAATGACAGTCCTTATGTCTGTCTCTAAGTGCATTAAAAATGGTACAAATGAGTAATTCCGAAAATTCAGGAGTCGGTTATAGATGAATGTACAATTTTTTTATGCATGTCTTATGACAGTCCTTAGGGCTGTCATTATCAATACCCTTATTTTAAATATGGGTAAATTACAGAAATTATCCCTGTGATATACTCGATTCTGTATTTTTGTCCCTAAATTTTTTTCTTCAGTTTTTTTGTCCCTAAAGATTTTTGGATTTCACTTTTCTATCCTTCCGTCCTAAATCCCCCGTTAACTGACGGAATTTTTGTCCATTTCCCCAAATTACCCCTGAGCTTAATGTAAAACTTATACCTTATGCTTTAAAATTTATACTTTCATATTTTTCCTCACCATCATCATCAAGAACATACCATCTACAAATTTAAAGATCTAAACCTGCATAAATGATTTCAACTACCGTCAACTTATTGGGATGAGATGATTTCAACCCATTTGCACATATAATGACCAGTTCACCGGCGGTTATGTAATAACTAGTGATTTCATCTACTTTTTCTAAATTTAATCAAATTAGGACAAACTGAAATCAGATGAACATGGAAGAAGATGAAGTGATCAGACACCAATTTAGGGTTAGGGTTCAAACCTCATGAAGAAGATAAGAATCAGGCATCAATTTCGAACATGAAGAAGACGAGCTCAATAAAGTTGCAGAGAAGAAGACAAATCTGAGAGGATTTGGGTTCGGCAACGATTTTCCAAAAATTATTGCTATTAATCGATTCTTCTTCTTCAATCGGAACGACGGGACTGTGGTGGAAGAAGATGAAGTAATCGATTTGGTTGATTTTCCAGAATTATTTTTCTGCTAGATTTATCAATCGGAGATTGCTTATGCAGAGGTAAAATAAGGTGAAAGTGGTTTTGGGGTGAAAGTGTTTTTGGAGGAAAACGTGTGCATGTGAAAGTGGTTTTGGTGAAAGTGGTTTTGGGGTGAAAAATGATTTTAGGGGTTAAAAAAGTTGAAAATAAAAAAAAATATAAAAAGACTAAAATGCCCTCATATCTTTTGCATTTGAGGTCACTTAACGGGTAAAATTGGACGGAAGGACTATTAAGTGAAATCCAAAAATCTTTAAGGATAAAAAAACCGACAAAACAAGTTTAGAGATAGAAATGCAGAATCGGGTATACCACAGGGACAATTTCTATAATTTACCCTTTAAATAATTTAATTTCAAAAGAGAAATAATATTTAATCCTACATTTTCTTTTTAATCATATATACTAATTTTTAAACTTAACATGTGTAATTTAATTATTCTGTTTTCCCGTATTATTCCTTAAATTCAACACTTATTATGATCAAATAAGTAGAAACACAAATAAACAAGGAACTAATATAATTTCTCATTTAAAAATAGAAATAATATTACATCTACTATCTGTGGCTATTTACTATTAAAATAAAACATAATATGATAAAAAATTAATGAATTACATAACATGAATTATACATTATACATCTATACATTTCTGTTTAGAAATTGTAACTTGCAGAGTATCTTACGCTTACCAATACCTTTTCTACAGTATACATTTAAATAAAGCAGATATTTTTAAATGGTTTTAGACTTTTAGGAGATTAGACTTGTATAAATGCTACATTGAAATTTGAACCTAGATAATTTCGTTACAACCCTTATACTGTATCGTAATTTACATAATTAGTCCATTAGATCAATCTAGTGATATGCTCTCCCTCTTCACATAAGTCTCTAACAGTTGGTAGATGCCTAGATGGGATAGGCCGATAGCTCAAAATGACGGGGGTGTGTGGTAACTCTATTTTAACAATTTATGAGATTAAAGAAATTTACAAAAAAGTTGATTAACTTGTTTTGGAGAGCTTATCAATTTGAGCATAGTCTAGTATATATATCAGGTGTTGTAGTTTATTAATTTACCAAATTTATTAAGTTCATACTTCATAAGGTATTAAAATAAGTTTATCTAAACACCACTAATTAAAGACATGTTGCACTTTAGATCGATGTGGATATTTCACACATCCAAAGTATATCCAAAACAAGTTTCGTAAATAATTTTTGGTTGTGGATGATTATCATTAATCGCGACGGATATGATTTAGACATGACAATGATGTTATAACAATGATAGTAGATCGATTTGTCGTTATGTGCCTTTTTTATCTTAGATTTATGTAGTTAGTCATTTTCATTACAACATTCGAAATTGTCTATCAACTTTTAGTCAAATTATTAGTATGATTTTAAGGTTTCAAAATGTCGGAGTTTTGCCCACACTTTAGGATTGTCAGGGGAAAAAAAATCTAGAAACAGTTATGAGAATATTGATTAAGCTGCGTACATTAGAGTTTAAGACACGACTTTCCCTAAGTAGCCTAAACAAGGGTCCTCTCCGTCTACCCGTTTCATGTATAGTTGGTTCATTTATATTGTTTGTCAACGTGTATAAACTACCTGTTTACCCTTAAAAACGAAATAAAAAATAAAATCTGACAAGCTTACACAATTCGAATATCGAAAACACTTGGAATACAAGAGGATATGAGAAGAGATTAATTTAGAGTTCTCCTTTCCTTTGTAGGGCGAGCTTTACACAAATTTGCTCGCTAAGAATGCTAGAAAGCAAGAATTCCTACGTACCTTAATTCTTTCCAACAAAAAAATCAATTAAAATCATCATCACCACACACTGATCTACTCTATCTTTGCGATCCTTTTGCTCTTCCAAATCTTTCTCGTAAAATCTTCACTCCCATGTACCTACGTTTCACCATATCAAAGCGTTATACACATTTTCTTACAAAATATACAACAACAAGGAGCATGAGTTTGTGTTCGCGACACGTTTGCAATTATACACATCATATTTATATTATAACATATTAATAAAACTGCATTTTATAAAAAATAAAAAATAACACTACTAATGTATTGTAAATCACATGTAGTATTTTCCCATCGAAAATGTTATTATATGTAATTTCATGTAAAGAATAAAAAACTTATAAAATACCTTCCCATCATCATAACCGTTGCTTGCGGATTCGTGCCGGGTGATTCATCAAAAGTGGATCCATCAATGACCCGAAGTCTGTGGACCCCCATAACCTCGTAATCACTATTCACAACCTGGCCAACGTGGCACCCTCCATGATAGTGCCATATGGTGATCACTGTATCTCTACAGAATTGCTCAAGTGATTGTGTATCGTTGGTGTGTCTAGGTATCAAATTAACGTTAGCAGTGACACTCATGTTTAGTAGTTTGTCGACAGTTTTACTATCACATTGAGTGAAATTAAGGAAAGGTTTCGATCTCACGAGTTTTTCGATGATTCGAATCCCGTTAACGCACGCCTTTAAATCTTCGGTGTGGCTAAAGTAGTTAAACGTGACAGATGGATTGTGGTCGGCATTAGTATCGATTAATTTGAGCTCGCCCTTTGATTGTGGGTAAGCAATCTTTGACAAAATAAAACCTCCATGAAACGCTTCATATGGGATGTCTTTTTTGTTTCTTTTGTATAATTCGATAGCTTCTTGTGTTCTTTGTTTTGGAGGAATTGTTGAAAGTTGTCCAATCTGTCACAAATAACATGAATTTAAATAATAGTAACAAATTTAAGCAAGTCATCACAAATACTATTGTTATATGTAGGTACTAATATCATGTTATGTAATGAAGGTAATAATAGTTTTTTTAACACTAACCTCAGCGGAAGCGATACCATGGTGGCAACTAATATTGTCCTTAGTTTGACCATAACCGCTACTCGCTTCAATATAAACACCCAATTTTGTAATCCCGACAGTTTCAATCAATGATTGTTTGACGGGTCTATTAAAAGGAACAAACATCGCATTCATGGGATTATCCACCATGTATTTCCCGACAAATTTGTTATCGTGCACAACCGAAATGTTTAGTTTCTCGAGATCGGATTTTGGTCCTATCCCGCTAAGCAATAGTAGTTGAGGACTCCCGATGGCTCCACACGTCACGATAACCTCACTCCCTTGCCTTCTAGAAATAAACGCCTCGTGTTGTGCCCCATTTTCGTCTTTGAAAACAACTCCAACCGCCCTCGGTTTCTTCCCTGCATTTGAATTATAAATCTTTATACATCATTTTCGCATTTCAATAAGGGAAAATGATCCGTTCAGTTTATAAAATGGGAAATCTGCGGCTAATGCATGTAAAATGGAGTGTAGTGATGTAAATATTAAAAAAGACATGCGATTTGAAATAGATAATATATTATCTAGTTATTGCGTTCCGAAATGTAAATAACTCTAAAATCAGTGTTGGGAAAAAGTTTGAAAAAAACACTTATTTGCAATTTGTGTATCCAAAAAGGAATTTTGGAAAAGCGGGTGTTGTATTTTAAAAACTGATACCTATTAAACCAAATAAATAATCAGGTTTGTCAAATACGAAAAAACTTTCAATCTGATTATTACGATTTCAAACAGCATAATCAAATTTAAGCACTATTTGTCAGAATCACGTTTTGAATCATATATTATCTGATTATCCATTTTAAAAACACATAATCTATTTGCAATAAACAATCGTAAACACCCCAAAACTTCATTAACCGGATGTTTGCCGCTTATAAAAATGTGACATGATAAACCAAAACCAAGTAATTATTTATAATAGTAACAATTAACGAGTCTATCATACCAGTTGTGTCAAAACTGATTTTTTGAACTTTTGCATGAATCAAAACATCGATATTTTGAGGGTTTGCAGAAGATAATAACTCGGCAGCAGTGTGTCGACGACCGTATTTATCAAAAATTGTCCCTCCAACTTTGGTACCGTATAAATGGTCATATGTGAAACCATTATCGGGTGCAATCCCGACATCTAATAGACCGTCGTGAACCGCTCTTTGCCATGGTTCGAAAATGGGTTCTTTAACAATTTGCTTCTCGACCCATGGGTATGATTCATTTACCAAATTTGCATCCCATCCTACTCTCTTAACATAACTGCAAACACCAAAAGATTATAATTGAAGTTAATTAAAAAAAATCGTAATTCTTTTATATTTAGTAAAAGCTAAAAATTTAGTGATAAAATCTACAAACTAAAAATTATAAATTAAAAACTGGTGATGGATTCATCTTTAAATCAATTCTATGAGTTATAGTAGACCAACCTAAAGCTATGATTGGTTTGGTTCAAAAGTCTAGATCATTAAGAAAAAATGGATGATTTTCCTACCACAACTTTTAATTCATCTATCACAACTGTTTCTTAACATGCTTGTACAATTAGCTGTAAAACTTGTACGCTGTAGTATAACAAATAAAAGTTATGGTACATAAATGAATTCCCTTAATAATAACATCAATTTTCTATCGTTACCGACATTGATGACTCCAAAGTCGTAACAACACATATACAAAACTTTATGTATAGTTGATTGAAATTAACAAGAGTTTTTGGTACGAAAGGTAATATCTACGCTATAAAACTTATTCATATGACACTAACCCGTGATTTGTCATATTTGTATAATCTGCTTTAAGACTTGTAAAGTGTGATAAAGAGAAAGAGTTTATAGCTCATATATCACTTCCTTTGGTTACACATATAGGGAACTTTGAAAGCAAGAAGGCGAAATACGAAAGAAAGAACCTAGTTCTTCAACAACATTGAATTAAATGGGTCCATAATAAATGTATAATCCTTGTCTCACATGTCGTCACTCTTAAAGTTTTAGTTTGTATTTTGACCACTTACCCACTACTGGCCTCTTACAATAAATAGCATATCGGGAGAGGTGCCTTGACAACACATAGTATTTATTTTTGAAACCTAAATGTGAAAAGGGGTGATTTTCCTACCACAACTTTTAATTCATTTATTACTATTGTTGCTTAACATACTTGTACAGTTAGCTGTAAAACTTGTATGCTGTGGTATAGGAAGTAAAAGTTGTGGTACAGTAATGAATTCCCAAATGTGAAATATACCAAAAATATTATTTATTTTTAATTATTGTCTTTGTTTTCGAGTCACGCGCGTTGTACCTTAATTAAGCTGTCTTGGCCAGGTAAAGCTCTCATCCTAAAAAGATTTACATGACCCTTACACTTAATTATTTGCAGTGAGTTGGATTCGAACATAAACACTTCCTACAAATACAAGTATACAAACTACCTAACTAGCAAAAGATAAGTTAATATTATGGTATATATATATAGGGTTTGGCTAACTCATGCCCTAAGGGCATGAGATTAGAAACATTAATTGAACAAAATATTTTCTAACATATTGAAAAATGCATTAATTGGTGTCTAATTTTTGTAACTATTAAATATAATTTTAAATATAAATGGCAATTATAACTTCAATCAATGCTTCTAATCTCATGCCATTAGGGCATGAGTTAGAAAAACCCATATAGATATATAAGAAATATCTAAACTACCTTAATTAAGCTGTCTTGGCCAGGTAAAGCTCTTTTTGTTCAAATGTTTCAAGTGAATGTTATTGGAAAGCATGAGTTAAAACACGTAACAAACAAAGAAAAAAGAAGCTTAAAAGATGGAGTTTTACCTTGTGCTTGCTCGAGTGTAAAATCCAGCATTGATGGAAGTACCACCACCCAAAACCCTACCTCTTGCATTATACACTCCATCATTTGACACAAAATATTGTGAAGCAGAAGTATCAGAAATATCGGCAAGGGTAAGATGGAAATTTGCTAAAAGTGACACATTTATATTTGTAAAAGGAACACCACCCCTTTCAATTAATAACACCTTATAGTTTTGTGACAATGTGGCTGCCAATGGGCATCCTGCTGTGCCACCTCCTACAACAATGTAGTCATACTCCTTTTCTCCACCATTGGATGATGATGATGGTGATGAGAACAAGCTCGACCGTCGGATGAACGGGTAACGAGATTGCCAGAGTTTGTAATCACCTGCATTGTACTCGTGAATTTACTTATTTGTCACTTGAAAGAAGGTTTTTGAATGAATAATTTTTCCAAAGTGGTAACCTTTTGGTCCAAAAGATTGCATTTTGGAAGAAGGCCATAACTAAAATGATATAAAAACAAAAACCCATAAATCTTTTTCTTTAATATACCCCAACTTTTTGCGCCTAAGACGTTAAAAGTAGATTATTTAAGTGGTTGAACCTTTAACACGTTTCTACAAAACTGCCACCTTTTTTTTTTGACAAAAAATTACATTTTGGGCAAACCCATAAATAAAATTAGATACAACCAAAGCCTGTAAATCTTTTTATTTTTGCCTTTTCAAAATTAACCCATTTTTGTGTCAAAAGGTTAATTTATAAACCTTTATCACAATAGGCTTGTTCAAGTGGATCATATTACCCATACACTTACCAAAACCTACATAAATAATAAATTGAGAAAGAAATAACTAAGAAAATAAACATTCACACATAGTATTTATGGGTCTTCCAAAAAGAACCAAAGGATATATTAAAAAAAAACCCCTAAAGATGTTGATTTCTAAACAAAAACGTCAAATAAATAATATTTTTCCAGTTATGGGGTAATCTACTTTTACCAAAGAATTGAAGCTTTCTACTACAAACCCATATATAACAACCTATAGACAAATACCCAAAAATTATACAACATTTTATATACATGTGTGTATATGTGTATATATATATATACATAGAGAGGGAGAAAGTGTAGATAGATATATATAGAGATCGAGGGAGAGAGAGGAAAAACAAGAACCTTGAGAGGAGGTGATGAAAGTGGCAAGAAAAGAAGAAAATAGTAAAATGAAGAGAGAGAGCTTGTTGTATTTGATGCTTGCCATTGGAGAGAAACTGAAATTCAGAATTTGAGTTTGTGTGGCTAACTGTGGTTGGTCTTGTTGTGTGTGCAAAACACTTCTTACAATTATATCATCACATGCTCATATATCTACTTATATAAGACATCTTTATGGACCATGCATATACACACACATATACAACTGTAAATAATTTTTCAATATATAATTAATTATGATATAAATAATATAATAGAAAGGAGAAACAACTAATTGCTATGCTGCAAAAATTATTCTGTATAGTTGTAAAAAGAGGGGAATTATATTATGGCATCAATAATGTGAAGTAGATAATGAAGAAGAGCAATAAATGAGAGGAAGAAGAATTAATGACCGTTCCATCTTCTTCCTACACCACGTATATATGATGATGAATCAATGTTTACAGATGAGTTTGGTGTGGCTTAAATCATGGTACGTGGGATTAATTGAAAGCTCTTTATATATAAAAATAGGAAAATGATCCATATAGTTAGTTGTACGTATATGTTGCTTGCAACAAAGGTAAAATGGAGAATTAGTTATATACAACTAACAATATTAAATCCCATCAAATAAGAGGTATGAAGACAATTTGTACCCCATCCATATATAGAAAAATTACTTCTAAAAAGACCTTTGTCAAAAGTAGGGGTGAGCATAAAAACAGAAAAACCGAACCGAAACCGAAAAATCGAAAAAACCGTCCCGAGAAAACCGAACCATTTGAAAAACCGATGTCAACAGTTTTAATTTCTGGAAAACCCGAATGTTTGGGGCGGTTTTTAGGGGCATATGAAGAATCCGACCGAACCCCCCCCCCCCCCCCCCGGCCCGCCATTTTATATCTTTCAGATTTTATAAAAATATGTTTATATATATATAAGATTTGACATTTAATATCTTTTAAATAAAAGATATGATTGAATTTTTTAGGTGATTTATTCCTATATTTTCTAGGGTTTAAATAAAATATTTTTAAGTATTTTTAATTACGAAAGCTTGTTGGATGTTATTTATTATATTATTAATGTTATTCAAGTTATCTTAGTTGAATTGATTATTACATTATATTAAACTTGCTAGTTGTTTTTTATTTATAAAGAATGTGTTATTTGGGAATTTGAATCATAATATTAATTTTTAAGGTAACAAACTGGTAAATTTAAAGAAAAACAAAAAACCGAAAAACCCCCGAAACTGAACTGAAAAACCCGAAAAACCGAAACCGAAAAACCTGAAACCCAACAGGGTGTAATTATTAAAACCCGAACTTTTGGGGCGGGGTTTGATATTTTAGTTAAAAACCACCTCAAACCGTCACATGCTCACCCCTAGTCAAAAGTGTAAGTGAGAGTTTATAGGAAATGAGTGTGCATATATGCTTAATAAAAACATACATAAATACTCTCTCCGTCCCATAAAAAGTTTACATTTCATTTTGACACAATATTTTAAGAGATAGTTAGTGGTGGTGTTCTTTTTAATACTTTTGATTAAAATATAATGTTAGATTGGAGAGAGAAAATGTTTTATTAGTGGAATGATTGGTAATAATATTATTTTATTAGGTTGGCCTCCAAATTTGAGAAATGTAAACTTTTTTGTGGGATAAAATTTTAAAGAATAAATACATGTGAGTATGGATAGATATAGGAAAACTCGTAAGCTTTAAAAGTATATAGTTTTTAATTGGGGAAGAATCTAGAGCCCAACTACAATTCAATTGTTGGACCCAAAACTATTCATTTATGGTCTGAACTCTCTCATTTTGGTCATGTTAATGTAAATCATGTGAAATAGGTAATGTCAGTAACGAGTATTATAGGGCCCGCACGTTGTTGCAGGTTTTATAACATAATCTTTTTCGTTGAGATTAAGATTATCTTTTGACCAGATTTAATTTGTTTTAATAAAAAATCAATAAGGTATTTTAAATGAGGTAATATTAAAAGTTTCGGGGTTAAAAATATAATAATAAAAGTATAATAGTTAAAGTATTAATTATAAAAGTTTAAAATATACAAAACATACACCTATATAATATTCCCTCCGTCACATAAAAAACTTCTCATTTCACTCTAAATTTTTGTCCCACAAAAAACTTCCCATTTCCCATATTTGATGGACTGCACACAATAAAAAACTATTATTATTAAAGACCCCACCACTAATATACACTAACTATCTTTCTCTCTCCATTCTAACCTTATATTTTAATCAAAAGTATTATCAATGACCCCACCACTAACTATCACCTAAAAACTTGTGTAAAAGTTAAATGAGAAGTTTTTTGTGGGACGGAGGGAGTATGTTTCAGTTTATAAAAAATAAATGAAATATACGAAATTTTATTGGAATTTTAAATAATAAAAGTTTGCTGGTAATAAAATAAATTATATTAATCTAGATTAAGAGTCTTACGAAATAATGAAAAAAAAAAAAAACATATCACATGTGTGATATGAACGAAAATTTACATTATATAGAAAAGGCTTAAAAAAACAAAATGAAAAGATACATAGGAGGTCTTAAGCATTAGATCTCTCACACACATGGGAGGTTAAATAAACTTGAAGGGATAAATAAAAAGTTTGTTTTATAAATAATAATTAAAGCTTTTTAATAATAGTTAATAAAGGCCATGGGAATAACGCTGAAAATGAAAATAAGATATAAACAAAACATAAATGAAGGCTGAGAGATTCGAGCGTGTAACACGCACATACACAATGGGGAACCTTACCATCTGAGTAAGCTTTGGTTTGACATCATTTGTTATAACAACATATACATATATGGTAATCTATTATATAAATAGATTGCAATGTCTTTTTAAAAACCAGCCAATTAAATAATCTTTTAAAAAATCAGCCAATCAACTAAAAGTGAACAGTAAATATATATTATTTTACTACCACAATTGTATTAATAGGGTAATTTATGTTTTAGAGCAAGGAAAAATAAATATTTATTTCTGCGAAGGAGCGTGGATCATTTCAAGTATTGGTCATTCTTAATTGATCGATATATAACATCAACTACTAAATTTAGAAATTTTATTAACTGGTGTTGGAAATTTCCGAGTATTTAGGGACTTTGTGATAAGCCTTACATAATGAGGTGTTATAGGCTAAACATTATCTATTAATACAAGTTGGTATTATAGTATAATTCAAAGTCCTAGTTTTGGGATTTGGAATTAGATATGCACGTGGAGAACCCGTGGAATTGGCCGGGTATAGTGATAGTAGTCACAATATAGATCAAGATGATGGGAGGAGTACAACCGGGCATATCTTCTATCTTGAAAAGTCACCTGTGACATGGTGTTCACAAAAACAAGACACGGTGGCGTTATCCTCGTGTGAGGCAAAATATATGACTGCATATGCAGCAAGCTGCCAAGCAATCTGGTTACGTGATTTACTTCGAGAAATAACTGGATCTCAAATGAAAGAGGTGGTAATTAAAGTTGATAATACATCTGCGATTGCATTGGTTAAAAATCCAGTTTTTCATGGTCGAACTAAGCACATAAAGTCTCGCTACCATTACATTCGTGAGCGAGTTGAGGAGAAGGAAATTTTGGTAGAACACATTAGTGGGAAGGAACAACGGGCTGATATACTTACGAAGGCACTTGCTAAGATCAAGCTCGTTGAAATGCGCAAGCTACTTGGGGTGGAGAATCTCTCAATTTCCATTCGGAAATTAGGGGGGTGAATATTGGAAATTTCCGAGTATTTAGGGACTTTGTGATAAGCCTTACATAATGAGTTGTTAGGCTAAACATTATCTTCAACTGGACCACATAATAAATCATATTAGATCGGGTAAGGAGCAAGGGTGACATGCATTGATATACATACTTATTAACTAGACTCTTTTATATTTGAAAGGTACCCTACAAATTAACCTTCTTATGGCGTATGTATTTACCTTGGAAAGTGATTGAACCCGTGAGCTCTAAGTAATCATTTCAAACACTCTTAACATTAGGCCAACATAGCATTCTAAGGACGCTGCCAACCCGTCGTCGGCAGCTCACGTCAGCACCATTTTGAATTCGTCGGTAGCAACTCGTCCCCACAGGGACGAGTTCTTTAATCTTGTCGCCAGCCTCATGTGAGGGGGAGGGGGTATTTTTTTAAGTGGAGATGAGTTAGTGATGAGTTACTGTTGGCATGTAACTCGTTAGTAAAGATAAGGGTGATGTGACACTATTAGTAAGTTTGAGAACTCGTCACTGTTGGGAGATGTCTAATTTGTACGAAGCTTGGTTTGGAAACTTATGACTACAGAAATTTAATGAAAGAAAATATGGTTATATGGGTATCAATAAAAACATAGCTAGCTCTTAAAGTTACTGATAACACTTAATTTATCGAAGAATTTCATATATCCCCATCTAAAAATATAAATAAGCACAACAACGAGCCACACTAGATTATATACCATTGGTGGATTTAGTCCTACAACTACTCGATGAAGCGGTGTTTAATGTACAAGTTGAGTCTCCATAATTGTAACACCTCAATTTTCAAAAAAAACATCTTTTAAAACATATTTTTAAATAAAAATATTACAAAGTCCAATATCCCAAAAATGCGGTTTAACAAAAACCTTTGAAAAGATTATCAGAGTATTAAAACCCGGTGATACATTATAATATCATAACCATAGGATAAACGGGATCTACCTACAAGCTCCCGAGCTGATCAACACTAGGCCACTTCTAACGGGACCTTCTAATCCTTCGATCCAGAACCTGAGTACATAGCCACAAAAACAAAGTAGTACGTGAGACAAAATAGTCTCGTGAGATACATGGGTTTTCGACCCATTCTCAACTATAATTAAAAGTCATATTCGTTACTTTTCTTTACTCATTTATTACTTATTAACTCGTGATCTTATCATTTTTATACATATATACTAGTAAGCTAACCATAAGCTTACTCTCATCAAAATCACATACTTGTAAGCTAAACTGTGCTTACACATACTTTATCACATACGCTACGGACCTCTCCGAAGCAAACTCCCCCGATGTGGGTTAACTAGGTAAACTCCCCTGTTTCCGGGTTAACTGAAACTCCCCCGTTTCCGGGTTAACTGAACTCCCCCGTTTCCGGGTTAACTATTTCTCCCCCGTTTCCGGGTTAACTATTTCTCGACAGTCTACTCTTGCGCAGGGTGGTACCTCCCCAAGTAGGTGTCACTAACTCCCCCAACTGTGTGGGTTATCTGTGACCCGGATCCTTTTCTCAACACATATGAAATTATCAAATGCGGGCCTATGCCCCAATAATACATACTCAACATAAATTAGAATACATCTATTCTAATTATCATATTATTCTCGTTTTCTTATTCAATTTCAATATTGACTTTACCAAGTCCTTTATTAAATAAAACATATTTATCATTTATCAAAATTATATTACTTTAACTTCTCTTTGACTAGAATGCATATTTATTACTAGTCACTTTCTATCTATTCTCTTAACAATTCAACCACTACCTTTATTAGTATAATATACTAATCAATACTTGATACTTGAAAATCATTGTTATTAGTTTTATTAATACATATTATTAATAAGTCAAATATCATACTTTCTTAATCATTACTCTTAGTCAAACATCATATTAATAAAGAATTATTAATTACTTTTCATTATCATAATCTCTTTCAAAAATCATTAGTCTTTTAGACATACTTAAATGGTTTATTACTTGCATTCTCTTATCCTTTTAATCATATCTTTATTAAAAACATTTATTAATAAAGACTCATAAAACTTCATAGTTTTCAAAAATCATTTGCTATGTACTCAGTAAAAGTCTCATGTACTCACCTTAGCCAAGCTAAATCCAAGTCGTGTCTATTAACACAAATCCTTGCCTCCCAACTTGTGAAATGTCGCCAAACTTTAGGTCTTCTTGACCTACCATCAATATCATTACAATAACTAGTTATTATCCATAACTAATCACTAATCAATCCATAACAACATCTAACATCATCATAATACCCTTAACCACCAAGTTCCCCAAACTTGGTGGAAATCTCAAAACCCTAGTTCTTGAATTCGGGTTCTAAGCACAAACTAACCATGGATTCATAGTATACATGATAACTATGGGTGTTCTACACTCTCAAGACCCAAACCTCAAGACACCATCCATGGTGGGTCTTCTTCTCCACCATCCCCCCCCCCCCCAAATCAAGCTTACAAACTACTAGGAGATAACAAGAATCATAGATCCTTACCTTTAATGTTTAGATCCTTCAATATGGTGAAGATTTGAGCAAGAAATCACCAAAAACTCCTCTTTCTCCTCCAAAAACGGCTCCAAGCTCAAGTGGGTTTTGAAAATGAGAAAACCCTAGCTAAAACCCTCTTTTTATACTTCCTGCACGAATTAGCAATGCTAATCCTGAAATTCGCGTTGCTAAAATACGCGGGTGCCCGAACTCGCTAATGCTAAAATCAGGATTAGAGATCTCTAAACTCTGCTGCTTGAAAATGCACTTTTGGCTATCAATACTCGCGATGCTAATCCTCGGATTAGAGATCTCTAATATATGCTGGAACAAAAATGCACTTTTCCAACTTGGTGTTTTACCCAATCTTAACCCGTTTCGACTTTAACAAGGGAATACACATACCAAACGATGTCCAAATGACACGAAACCAATTCCCACGTCTTTTAAATAATTTATACTTATTTATAATATTTTTTTCCATAATTTATTCGATACAAAATTTCGGGTCGTTACAACTATCCACCCCTTAAAAGGATTCCGTCCTCGGAATCTACTCAAAGATTTCCGATCCACATTCAACCGAGCATCCAATTCTCATTTTCTTGCGTTTAACACAACCAAACTTTTTCCGTTACAATCCAATAATAATATACATTTTAACATCCACTTAACCTCATTAGGCCCAAACGGGTCAAAAATAAATCTTGAGTTCATAATACCCGAACGGGTCAAAATTTGCACAATTTGACCATAACACTTTCAACCATTTAACCAATCCTTTTATCCCCATACAAACGATATGACCCAATCATTACTATTAGCAAATCAATCAAAACGAAAGTCAATGTCTAGCTTCGACCAAGTCGCCATATCCCAACATTGTCTAATTTTTTTTTACTTAACCACAAAGTCAACTATACTTTGACAATTTCCTTACTTACTAAAGGTTCCATTAATCATACTTTCCTTTACAATCGACCTTGCATTTATGATCCATCAACAATCATATACTCGATTCCCAAATTCAACTCGAAATACCCAACGGGTCAAAGTCGCACCATCCGACTTTCTCAATCTTTTCCTCGATTTCAGTTTCCATAATCGATTAACAATTTCCATTTAGAACAATACCAACCCTATTACTTTTTAACTTTCATTTTATTACTTATACCGTTTATAATTTCCTTCAAGCATCCATATACCATGCTTGTAATTCCCGATTACCGGCCTTAGAGCCTCCATCACACCCAATTGTGGCGTAACCACTCAACATACAACTTTCGCTACTCATCGGCTACTAGTAAATTCTTGCTTCCTAGAAGCATCCTTTTTCATAATCCACTAACTTGTAGGGATTCCTTACACATACATATACATAAACACAATCGTGCTTTCAACCTAAGTTCTTACTTACCATATAATTATAACAATAATCAACCATACGGTTCTACCTATGTCAGATATAAACATACTAATACTGATACGACAAATCATTCTTTAACTATCACACCGAGATGATCGGAAAGCCTCCAATCCATCAAGGTCCAAACAATAACATTTTATCTAGCATACAATTTGTGTATGCATCATTCACTTAGCATCATGCTATCATTTTCTTTCATAACTAATCACATTTTCTATTCAATTTACAATTCCCCACATTTCACATAATATTACCTTCCTAAAGTCATATTCTTTTCATATACCATTACTCACACTTATCCCTTTATACCACACGGTATACACGTAATCATTTCTAGTGCTTTCCACCAATCTTCTCATTTACCAATCGTCTTTAGTCGATTCATTTTCCCATTATCAAAATTTCCAATCTTTCTTTCACTACTTAGGTAACCACCATTACATTCAATTATCCACATTTTTACCGAATCACTCGGTTAACTCAAGTCAACCAATTGACTCCGATCCATAATTCAAGTATAAGCTATCACTCTTTTTCTATGTCCTTTTTCCAATAATTAATTGTTACCCTTGACTTAGCATACCATTCTAGGACATTTTACCATTAATTATCCTTTTACCCTTAGCATCGAATCCGTCATCCATGACACAAACTTTTGCTATGACCGATTTCCAACTTTTACTCAACCATATCCAATATCTAAGTTTGTCATTCCCAATACTTATTCTTTTCCACATATTTTCCATTTGCGGTTTTGAAACTTCACTATATTTTACATCATTCTTTTCTTTACCGACATCATATGGTAATGCCACATCACTTATCCTTTTTCTCACAGAATGCTACAATTTTACTTTGGAACTCTTCCCTTCTATGGTTCCCCATCCAAAAAAACAATTCTCGCTAACTCTTAGTACTTCCTTGTACTTCCACCCTTTCCTTGAACACATTCACCTTTCCCGTGATTCACCTTTTGTTATTCCATGATAGCATAATACTTTCGATCCTTACTACTTGTGTCGTTGCACACCGACTCGTTAAAATATAACATTCTTATTTACATAACGAACCGGGGAGATATTCCCCCAAATATAGTTCCATATCAACGATTCTTCCAAATTTCTATAGGCCATTTCACTTAAGCACCAAACCGAATGACCACTGAACGAATAAACCCCAAACCACATAACATTAAACTATATAATTGAGGAACACTTACCACACTTTGCACTTTCCACATCAACATGAATCGACGAACTGTAAATGAATTTTCTTTCTTTGTTGACTCCAACCACCATCGAGCTTCCTCTTTTCTCCACTTGCTGATGATTCTTGGATCCTTTGATGAATCACTTCCTCCACATTCCTAACAAGAGACTCTATTAGCAACTCTTTCAACTACTCATTCGAAACAAAACTTCCCCGTTGGTCTACTCGTGAACTCCTTTCCCGACATCTTGTATCATACTCTCTTTTTCAATGCTTCGAACATCGCATTCCACCGTGACAACGCATCACCCATCAGAAGACGAGCCGTAGAAGTCACCACATCTCCCTAGTAACACTTACTACTCCTTAGCCCTTGCTCAGTTTCACGAACCCACCGAATCACGACCTCCGGTTCGGTACTTCCTAATTACACATCCAGCTTACACGCCATCTATGTCTTGAACGAACATCGTTCCCTTTCTTCCGATTTGGAATCACTACTATCACCACCCAACATGACGAAACTCAATTATAAAACACATTTATATCAGATCATGACATTTCTCTTAGGGATCGACCCTATCATACTCGCACTTACGGTCTCAACCAACTAATCATGGATATCCTATGGAAACATATGGTCCTACTTAGCATAGCTTAAGACTAGGAAGGTCAAACCTACCTAATTCACTTAAACTATAGCTCTGATACCAAGTTGTAACACCTCAATTTTCAAAAAAAACATCTTTTAAAACATATTTTTAAATAAAAATATTACAAAGTCCAATATCCCAAAAATGCGGTTTAACAAAAACCTTTGAAAAGATTATCAGAGTATTAAAATGCGGTGTTACATTATAATATCATAACCATAGGATAAACGGGATCTACCTACAAGCTCCCGAGCTGATCAACACTAGGCCACTTCTAACGGGACCTTCTAATCCTTCGATCCAGAACCTGCGTACATAGCCACAAAAACAAAGTAGTACGTGAGACAAAATAGTCTCGTGAGATACATGGGTTTTCGACCCATTCTCAACTATAATTAAAAGTCATATTCGTTACTTTTCTTTACTCATTTATTACTTATTAACTCGTGATCTTATCATTTTTATACATATATACTAGTAAGCTAACCATAAGCTTACTCTCATCAAAATCACATACTTGTAAGCTAAACTGTGCTTACACATACTTTATCACATACGCTACGGACCTCTCCGAAGCAAACTCCCCCGATGTGGGTTAACTAGGTAAACTCCCCTGTTTCCGGGTTAACTGAAACTCCCCCGTTTCCGGGTTAACTGAACTCCCCCGTTTCCGGGTTAACTATTTCTCCCCCGTTTCCGGGTTAACTATTTCTCGACAGTCTACTCTTGCGCAGGGTGGTACCTCCCCAAGTAGGTGTCACTAACTCCCCCAACTGTGTGGGTTATCTGTGATCCGGATCCTTTTCTCAACACATATGAAATTATCAAATACGGGCCTATGCCCCAATAATACATACTCAACATAAATTAGAATACATCTATTCTAATTATCATATTATTCTCGTTTCTTATTCAATTTCAATATTGACTTTACCAAGTCCTTTATTAAATAAAACATATTTATCATTTATCAAAATTATATTACTTTAACTTCTCTTTGACTAGAATGCATATTTATTACTAGTCACTTTCTATCTATTCTCTTAACAATTCAACCACTACCTTTATTAGTATAATATACTAATCAATACTTGATACTTGAAAATCATTGTTATTAGTTTTATTAATACATATTATTAATAAGTCAAATATCATACTTTCTTAATCATTACTCTTAGTCAAACATCATATTAATAAAGAATTATTAATTACTTTTCATTATCATAATCTCTTTCAAAAATCATTAGTCTTTTAGACATACTTAAATGGTTTATTACTTGCATTCTCTTATCCTTTTAATCATATCTTTATTAAAAACATTTATTAATAAAGACTCATAAAACTTCATAGTTTTCAAAAATCATTTGCTATGTACTCAGTAAAAGTCTCATGTACTCACCTTAGCCAAGCTAAATCCAAGTCGTGTCTATTAACACAAATCCTTGCCTCCCAACTTGTGAAATGTCACCAAACTTTAGGTCTTCTTGACCTACCATCAATATCATTACAATAACTAGTTATTATCCATAACTAATCACTAATCAATCCATAACAACATCTAACATCATCATAATACCCTTAACCACCAAGTTCCCCAAACTTGGTGGAAATCTCAAAACCCTAGTTCTTGAATTCGGGTTCTAAGCACAAACTAACCATGGATTCATAGTATACATGATAACTATGGGTGTTCTACACTCTCAAGACCCAAACCTCAAGACACCATCCATGGTGGGTCTTCTTCTCCACCATCCCCCCCCCCCCCCCCCCAAATCAAGCTTTCAAACTACTAGGAGATAACAAGAATCATAGATCCTTACCTTTAATGTTTAGATCCTTCAATATGGTGAAGATTTGAGCAAGAAATCACCAAAAACTCCTCTTTCTCCTCCAAAAACGGCTCCAAGCTCAAGTGGGTTTTGAAAATGAGAAAACCCTAGCTAAAACCCTCTTTTTATACTTCTTGCACGAATTAGCAATGCTAATCCTGAAATTCGCGTTGCTAAAATACGCGGGTGCCCGAACTCGCTAATGCTAAAATCAGGATTAGAGATCTCTAAACTCTGCTGCTTGAAAATGCAATTTTGGCTATCAATACTCGCGATGCTAATCCTCGGATTAGAGATCTCTAATATATGCTGGAACAAAAATGCACTTTTCCAACTTGGTGTTTTACCCAATCTTAACCCGTTTCGACTTTAACAAGGGAATACACATACCAAACGATGTCCAAATGACACGAAACCAATTCCCACGTCTTTTAAATAATTTATACTTATTTATAATATTTTTTTCCATAATTTATTCGATACAAAATTTCGGGTCGTTACAATAATAACAATAATTTCATGCCTTTCCCTAACCATTTACTAAAGGAAGAAGTTATTAGTTGATTTGTAATAAACCACAACAATATAGAATAACTGAAACAACATAGATAATATTCAAAATCCCGGATATACAGTCATACATATATTGTGGAATAGAAAAACTGCTTTCCAAGTAATTCTAACATAATAAAATTATCCAAGGATACATAGGTACTGGTGGTGGACATAGAATAACTGAAAATAATAATTTATATAATTAATTGTATGATACTTTAACTAATTAATTCCATAAGATAATAGAAGTGTGCAAGGATACATTTAGCTAATAAGTTCTAATTAAATAACTAAAAATTATACGAGTAGTACAACTTTTTAAATCTCCAACATCGAAAGTCCACTGAATTACAGATTCTGAATGCTTTTTAAGAAGTTAAAATAATGTACATCGACGGTCTTAATTACCGAAAGAAATAGCAATAGGTTTTTTAGTTAGGCAACGAGCATAATATATTTTTGACGAAAAAAGAAGAATTACTTTTAACTTTGAATTTTTACTTTTGTCTCCTTTCTTTTGAGTTGTATTTTAGGAAGTCTAAAGGATTTATCTAGTCCAAGGAACAAATTCTAGTCATTTGATCAAGATGGTCAAGATCAAATCCCCCACCTACAGTCACCGCCGCCCGCCGCCGCCCACCGCTGTCCGCCGCCGCCGGCGGCGGTGGTGGCTGACAGTGAAGGTGCTGGTGGTAATGGGGGTGGTGGTGGTATTGATGTATTGAAACACACGTGCTTCACTAAAACACAACATATTACTTCGAAGCACATGTGCTTCAGGTCACGAAACACATGTGTTTCAAGTCACTAAAAACATGTGTTTTTAAACACACAAGGGAGCATACGAAGCACATGTGCTTGACGTTATGAAACACATGTGTTTCACTACACAGAAAAAAAAACTCAAAACAAGTGACGAACATATCATTATGAAGCACATGTGCTTCATAAAGCCAAGCACATGTGTTTTTGTTCCTGAACACACGTAACTTACAAGCAAGTCATTTGTGTTTGAATCACGAAACACATGTGCTTGACGTTATGAAACACATGTGCTTCGGTACACAAGAAAAAAAATCAGAACAGGTGACGAACATATCATTATGAAGCACATGTGCTTCATAAAGCCAAGCACATGTGTTTTTGTTCCTGAACACATGTAACTTACAAACAATTCATTTGTCTTTAAAATCACGAAGCACGTGTGCTTAACGTTATGAAACACGTGTGCTTCATTACTTGAAACACATGTGCTTGGCTGTACGTATACACTCCTTTATTTTCAAAACACATGTGCTTCCAGTCACGACCACCACCACCGGTCACCACCGCCGGCGGCCACCTCCGGCCGCCGGCCGCCGCCGGCCACCGCCCATCGCCGCCGTCCGCAGCCGCCGCCCGCCGCCACCGGAGGTGGGTGGGGGATTGATGTATTGAAGCACATGTGCTTGTGTGGTTTGAATCTTGATCTTGACCTTTGATTTTTTCTTGATCCAATGACTATTAATTGTCCCTTGGGACTAGGTAAAATTCTTGAACTACCTTCAACATTTCTCCCTTTCTTTTACCTAAATAGTACTTTGACAGCTAACAAAGTTACAAAACTCATGATACTACAATCTAGTAATCTACCACTTTCAGTATATAAATGCACAGGATATGAAACCTAGTCATTGCTACACCACTGATTTCAGGTGCAAGTGTGTAAGAAAAAATAAATAAGATAGTAATTCTAGATGATGCGATTTTTACCCATTTATGTAAAAAATAATTTAATAAGATAAGCAAATCAATTGAAATTAAATAATTTTTTTTTGGAAACGGCAAATAGAAATTGAAAGTAAATGATAGATGGTGTGATTGTGAAAAAAGGTTTAAACATCATTTAAAATGTATTTAAGTGTTAAACTTAACAATCTATTAAATGTTCTATTTAAAGAAAAAGACGGATCATTATCTATGAGCTATACACATTTTGCTTAATATATAATTGGGTAAGGGTAAATGTCAGAAATTATCTCTGTGGTCTTGAGTTTTCTGGTTTTTTGTCCCTAAACTTTTTTTTTTGGGATTTTTGTTCCTGTACTTTTTAAAAATCTGTTTTATCGTCATTCCGTCCAATTCCGTTTCATTATGACCGTTAATGCCCCTCACGTGCGTAAAACGTGAGGGTAATTCCGTCCTTTTTTCAAAGTTTACCCTTTTAATCCCAATTGACACCCCTTTCGTCATTATTGTCCCCGAACTTCTTCAAAGTAAAAACCTAATTTCAACCACCGTCAATCGGCGATTATCACCAAACATGGCCGCCGGAATTCCAAATGCTCCGTGTTGGTATTTCAGAGAAGAGGATTTTGATGAACGATGCATGCAAGACGTATATGGTAAGCTATTTTAGTAACCTAAATCATAGTAATTTGGAAAAAAATTAAATTTTTTTAAAAAATTTTTGTTACAGAGACATACGAAAATCTATTTTCTTTGAAGATTCATCATGGTGGAAGTCTTTTTCTTTCTAAGTATCCAGGTCGCAAATACGTTGGTGGAACTTTTGCCTATGTTGATTTGGTTGACTCCGAATACTTTCTGCTCATGAGCTTGATAAGATGGTTCAGAAATTAGGTTATAAAGACCATCAAATGTACTACCATTTTAAGAAACCAGACCTTGATTTAGATTATGGTTTACTTGCTTTGGGAAATGACGATGATGTGAGGAACTTGTTAACCTATGTTGGAAAATCTAAAGTAATCTGTGTTTATATAGAACATGGGATTACTACGATTTTTAATTACTGGAGATCACCTCAACAGAGCAAGGTTGTGTTAGAGTAATTAGATGATGGTGATGCTCCTAAGGTTGTTAAAAAATAAAACACCACGTAAGAGAGCTCTGTGTTTACCTTGGTTTGGGACTACTTCTGATAGGGAACATGGGCAAAGTTCAACATATGATGCAGAATTTAATGAAGATAATCTAGATGAACAAGCACAGTTTAATGAAGATAATCCAGATGAAGAAGCACAACTTAATGAAGATAATCCATATGATGAAGAACATGTAATTGAGGAAGAAGAAGTAATTGAAGAAGAAGATGATGAAGTAATTGAAGAAGACTTACAAGAAGATGAGCATAATGAAGTCCAGGATGTAGATGTTGATATGAGTGGATTCAGGTTGAATGTTGAAAAAAATGAATTGTTTGAAGATACAATTTTTTACAACCCGATGTAGAAATTAATGAAGAAGTAGATGGGATTAACTTTGATGAGTATGATAGTGGTTATGATAGTGAAGAATATGAGGTTGATATTGAAAAAGATAGAAAGTTGAAATTGAAAAAGTTAAGGAGGGAGTCCCAAATTATGAAGAACACTTTCTATGTCGGTCAAACTTTTGCCACTAAAAAACAGATTCTTAGTGCAGTAAGGGAACATGCAGTGGAGAGTAGAAGAGAACTAAAAGTTATTAAATCAAATTTATCCCGTGTACGTGTAAAGTGCTATGGGTATAGACCAAGAAAAGTTGAAAACCAAGAAAAGGGCAAAGAGGTAAATTCTGAGGAAATCCAAGTAAAGGGCAAAGAGAAAACTTTTGCTAAAAACCAAGACAAGGGGAAAGAGAAAACTTCTCCTAAAAAACAAGGGAAGGGCAAAGAGGCAATTTCTCAGAAAAAACAAAAGAATAAAGACCCTACCTGCCCTTACACTTTACACATATCCAAAACTAATTTAGATGATCCTTGGATGGTGAAAACCTTTAAAGCCGCCCATTACTGCACTCAACAAAGACAAGTCTCTCAATGTACTGCTACTTATCTGGCAAAACAAATTGGATCTACAGTTTATTCAAACCCTAATATATCAGGGAAAGCACTTCAAGACCAACTTTCCCAACAATTCAAAATGGCCTTTTCAAAGTCCACAGCTTACAGAGCAAAGGAAATTGCACTTACAAGGCTAAGGGGAGATTACCAAGACCAATATTCTTTACTTAGAAATTACATCCTTGAATTGTAGAGATCCAACCCAGACACAACAGTCAAGCTTGATCTTTAACCAGATGCTACTCCAAACTCTAGAGATAATGTTTTCCAAAGGATTTATATTTGTTTGGGTGCACTTAAAAGGGGTTCAGAGCTGGAATTAGAGAATTGTTGGGATTAGATGGTGCTTTCATGAAAGGACCATATCCAGGCCAGGTGTTAACTACAGTAGGGGTAGATGCTAACAATGGAATTTATCCACTTGCATATGCTGTAGTAGAATCTGAAAGTACCAGCTCTTGGATGTGGTTTTTGGAGTGCCTGGGGGATGATTTGGAATTACCAAGAAATTGCAACTTCACTTTCATTTCTGACAGGCAAAAGGTATTAGCTTGTTTTGATTTAGTTTTTCCATTACAAGGTATTAACTTGTTTGTTTTTTTGTCATTTAGGGTCTACTGCCTGCATTATCTAGGGTATTTCCATGTGCTGAACTCAGATTCTGTTTAAGACACATACATGAAAACATGAAGAGTCAATTTAAGACAGTGTCTTGTAAAGAACTTCTTTGGAAGGCTGCCACTAGAACAACAATGGCCGAATTTAAAAGTGCAATGGAAGCAATTAGAAAACATCATCAAGGTATTTATGATTGGTTAAATAACATCCCCTATCAGCACTGGACAAGATCTCATTTTTCTGGGAGGGCCAAATGTGATATTCTGTTAAATAACATATGTGAGTCATTTAACAGTCAACTTGTTGATGGTAGAGATCAACCCATTATTACTTGTTTGGAATACATTAGGGAGTACCTGATGAAAAAAATTGTGATTGTGCAAAAGGTTATTAACTCTTGTGAAGGACCACTAACCCCCACTGCTACAAGAATTTTAGAAGGGGTTAAGACACAAGCAAATGATTTTACTGTAATTTGGAATGGATCTGACAAATTCCAGTGTAAAGGCCCATGGCAAGAACAATTTGTGGTGGACATGTCCCAATGTGTTTGTAGTTGTAGGAGGTGGGAATTGACAGTGATACCTTGCAAGCATGCAGTTGCAGCCATATGGAACATGGGGATTAATGGCCAACCAGTTCGGCTTCCAGAAGATTATGTTCATCAGGCTTACCATGTCAACACTTGGAAGGCTGTTTATGCTTTCAAGATTGAGCCTATTAATGGTCCAAAGGAATGGCCAAACAGCTCATGCCCTACAAAGATTTTGCCACCAAAGCACAATACACCGGTTGGCAGGCCAAGGAAGAAAAGAAAGAAGGCTGCAGATGAAATGAGCTCCCAAAATCAAATGGTGAGCAGAGGTAAATTGTAAGGGCTGGAAAAACTGTAAGATGTTCCAAGTGTAAAAATAGGGGGCACAATTCAAAAACTTGCAAGGGTCAACCTGGAGTGGAAACAAGAAGCAGTCAAAGAAAGAGTGGAACTCAAGCTGGACCTAGTGGAAGTAAAGCTGGAGCTAGTGGGAGTCAACCTGGACCAAGAGGAAGTCAAGCTGGAGCTAGTGGAAGTCAAAAAAGGAAGAAGACCAAAAAGTGAATTTTGGTTTATGGATGTTGATACCATGACTTTTGTATGACTGTTATGATGTGTTTTATATTTCTGGCTTTTGTATGCCTTTTGAACCCATCTTTTGTATAGCTGTTATGATTTGGTTTGAACAATGTGTTATGCAAGTAAAGCTTTAGTTACTTTTCATGTCTATTTTCTGCATTTTTTATCATGTGTATTTTCTGGAATTTTGCACAATATGACTGTTATTTTCTGCAATTTTCAACTAGGATAAACTAAACAAAACACAAGTCTGCATTCATTACACAAGTCTGCATTCATTACATTTTCAAAACATAACCCAATTCTAGAAGAAAATGAAATAAATCAAGAACAACCAAGTAAAAATTAGATATTTCTTCCATTTTTTGCTTCTTCTTCCTTCATCTTTGCTTCTTCTTCCTTTATCTTCATCGATTTCTCCAATGCGTTTTTGGACTCCAACAAACCGGGGATGATATCAGTTGATCTTTCACACATTGGTGGGTCAAGCCATCCAAAGAATCGACAACCAGAAAATTGTAAAAAAAATTAGGTTTCCTCAAGATGCGATAAAATTAGGGTTATGAATCATTACCTGATCAGGACAGCCATAAAAGCGACGACCAGGGTTCTTTGATGTCCAAGAAGTTCGAACAACAGAGACTTACCCGCAATTGCAGTAAACGGCCATGGTTGGAGATTTTGGAGAAGACGAATTTTTGGAGGAGAAGACACTTTTTTACAGAACACGGACTTTGGAGGAGAAGCAATTGGGATTAAAAGGGTAAACTTTGAAAAAGGACGGAATTACCCTCACGTTTTACGCACGTGAGGGGCTTTAACGGTCATAATGAAACGGAATTGGACGGAATGACGATAAAACAGATTTTTAAAGAGTACAGGGACAAAAATCCCGGAAAAAAAAGTTTAGGGACAAAAAACCAGAAAACCCAAGACCACAGGGATAATTTCTGACATTTACCCTATATAATTATATATGATGACAGTGATCATTCACAATGAGTGATATAGGTAAAGGCGGTGAAATGAGTGAGTTGGTTGCATATTAAAATCAATAATTTTTAGAGTAGTGGATGTCGATAGATTAAGGCTACGCCCAAACTAGCCAAACCACACCAGATACCTCGCCAAATGCACTTCTGCCAATTATCAACTAGCCAAACCACACCAGATACCTCGCCAAATGCACTTCCGTCAATTATCAACGCACGTTAAAGGAATTTTCTTTTTTTCCCTTTTTATTTCTCTTATAAATTATGATTAATTTAAAATACTTTTTGTGGTCCAAATGAATGTTATACGAGATATAATAAATTTGAGGTGCATTATATTAAAAGGATAAAAATATCTTTAACATAACTTTAATACTTCCTCTGTTTCAAAATAAGTGATACAAATTAACTTTTACATTTTTTGAGGCAAAAGATTGTAATGAATGTTAAATTAGATTAAATTGGAAAGTTAGTGAGTGAGGGATCCCACATATTATGATTAAAGTGAGTTTAATGATGTTTAAAAGTAAAAGTAATGGTAAATGAGTAATTTCGCTTTATTAAAGGTGATAGTTAGTGGGTATAGGTCCACTATATTTTACCAAATAAGGAAAATTTTAAAGTGTATCACTTATTTTAAGACACCCCAAAATGAAAAGTGTATCACTTATTTTGAAACTGAGGAAATATAACATCATAGCTAATATTTTATTATTGAAATAAAATATAATTTACATACCTTCATAATAGTTAAGTTGAAAATACTAGCCACGATTTGAATAGATGTTTCGTACAAAAATGAGTGGATGAGACATCCACCAATGACACCCCACAAATGTAATTGCAGAATTATGATTTTGTGATGATATAATAAATGAATCGAATATTAAATTCTCACAGTAAATTTCTGATTCACATTCAATGTACATGACATAATCAAAATTACACTTTTGCCACCAATTTGACATTAAAAAAACAGTGTCCTCAAGCACGAAGGTTAGAGGCTCCAAAAGGGTGTGAAAGGAAAAAAATTTTGTCAATTCACAAACATCTTGTGTTTTTTTTTTTACCAAAAGACATTCCCGTCTATGATGGGCTTCCCCGAGATGGCCGAACTTTCTTTATTGTTGTAGTTGTTTTCAAATATTGCTCTAATCATCTGATTAATATTTATCTAGAAAAGATATTGAACTCGTGACATCTACCCTTATCGCTAGTGCCATTGTCAATTCATCATATGGTTTTCACAAACATCTTGTGTCTTGTGAAATCTTAGTGATATCAAATAGGCGTTTGGTCTCGTAATCATTCTTTAAAACCCGACATAACATAAGCAGAGGGTTTTCCTCCTTTCCCCTAATAACAATTTTTTTTACATTTGTTTCTTTTTAATCATTGTACAAATCATGTCTCTAATTGTGTCACTAAAAAAAGACACTATGTCTCATTTTGGTCATTACAAACCTGATGAACTGATAAAGTGACAATGTGACGGTAACTAATAACTCGAACAACACACAAAACCATATTTAATTATTCAAACGAAAAATAAAAAATGACATCACTTACCACCTCAAAAAATTAACACCATGGTTTTATTCGATCATCAGATTGCGGAACATCCTAAACGGGACACAAAGTTATTTGTTAATGACTCAATTAGATGGAAATTTGTATACTAACTAAATAAAGATATTTCTAATCCGTAAGACTATGGGGTATGAGCATAACACCACACTATTTTTTTGCCACATCATCTGTCACCTCAGCAATCACACCAAACCACATAATTTATCCAGGAAATACTAACCACCAACCACACCATATCCATTCCATTTAATATTAAATTTAAAAAAAAATAAAAAAAATTAAGCAATCAACCAATCACAACCCACCATTTCCACCCCCACACCCGTTGTCCCTTGTGAGTGTGGCCACACCACACCAATTTTTCATCACCACATGTGGGGTGGGGTGGGGTGGGGGGGGGGGTTCCCCTCTCCACCACCTCGTTAAAACCATGCCATGTCACCACCAATGGCGGTAGCAAGGGGGTCAAGGTGGGCCATTGATCACCCCCAATTTCTAGGTTTTTAAAAAAAAATTAAGTATAAATTGTAATATTGGTATAATTGACCACCCAAATCTTAAAAGAAAAAGAGTTTTATGCGGCAGAAATTGGTGACCATCGACCTTCGCTCCTCTCAATACTCTCAATTTCAGTTGTTCAGAAAACGAAGCCTTAAGCCCTAGTCATCTTCATCCCATAAATAAGTTAATCATGTATCTTTATTTGCTTTTATATTTTAATTGGCGCATCATCCAGGAGCGGTAGGACATGGTCTCAATTTTAATATATGTATTATTTTTTCACGGCTTAAAATATAGACAGGGTCGTCCCTAGGCATGGCGACAAGGGCGGTCGTCCAGGACCCACAAAATTTAGGGGCCCGCTTTCAAAAAAATCAACTCATGTATACATATGTGTAAACTTATTTAAATCAAGGTAATTCCAACGAAATATTAAAAATCGGCAGACCAAAGGGTCCAATCCGGACATTTAACTTGGGGCGTCACTTTTAATTTGACGGATTTTTTTTAGTTATTTGGAAAAAAAAATTACTTTAGGGGGCCCAATTTTAAAATTTTTGCCCATGGCCTAAAAATTTGTTGGACCGGCCCTGAATATAAACTTATATTATGCTACATGTTTATAATTTTTAAGTTTTGCCCCCTCTTAATATTTTTCCTGGTACCGCCCCTAGTCACCACCACACCACGCCTCTAAGAGCCATTCCGTCCAGGCTGCCTAATCGAGGTTGGTTGAGAGCCATTATTGCATTCGTTAAAAGATAAAATGTTATACTTGTGTTTGTCTCGTACAGTCGTACGTGCCATACTACCATGGGCCCCTTTTATGGACCGTCGCTAGACTAAACGTCTTGAACTTGTTTTTTTTTTATTCTCCTATATATACATTTATGATACAATTGTACTGTTCATTAAAAGAAAAAGAAACCCCGTTTTTAATCTGCACCAATTATATTTCAGCACTCCACATTCTTTCAACAACTCCGTTATGCTTTTGTCTTTATGTTATATATAAAAGTATACGATGAATGTAATATGTATTACAGTATTCGGTTTGCCATATTGGCTCCACCTAGAAGATATAAGGTTCAGCTGGCATATGGTACCCGAGTTCAATCCTTGCTCTCAGTTTCTCTTTTATTTATTCCCTTTGGTTTCTTTTTCCTAATAGGTTAATATAATTTTTTTTAAAACAAAATTAAGACATATTTTTTATGTATGCTAAGTCAAACTATTTACGTAAACATGAATTTGAAATCAATAAGAATAATATAAGTGACATGTTTATTATACTTATTATTTACTTTTTTCTTCCAACATGATCTTTTCTATCTAATTTACTAATTAAACTTTTTATAATGTTTTTAAACTTTAAATAAGATTGATTTATCATCCTTAATAAGATCATATCTAGATTTGGAACCCATAAACATACCAAATAACTTCAAATAACTCCCCCGGCTTTGATTTTTTTCCCAAATCACCTTAGAAACTCCTAAAATTTATATTATATACTTTCATCTATTTCACATTACATTTTAAGAATTTTAAAAAACCACTCATAATAATATTGTTGTAATTACAATAGATATGATGATGCATGCTTTTTTGTTCTTGAATATAAAATATAAATCCCAATAAAAAATGAATGTTAATCTTCAAGTAAAGAAAATATATGTCTTAAAAACCGCAGCATCACGCGGGAACATGCACGGTTCGTTTTTTACTGCAAGGATTTTATATAACAAATCTTTTGTTGATAAATCTTTAAGCCGTATATAACAGGAAAAATATATTAATCTTAGGGTTTTGTTAATGACAGCGCTTAGGGCTGTCATTAAGAAGTAGTTACATGCATAAATCGTTTGTACTTTTATTGATGGTGGTTTATTCTTAAAATGCAGAGGTGGTTATTTATTAATGTACAATTTTTTTATGCATGTCTTGACATCTTATTGTTTTTTATAATCTGTCTAAGTTTTATAAAATATGTTTTTTCACATGTTTGACAACAAATTCTTATATTTTAAGAAACTACCTATAAGTAATATTATTTTAAATGTTGTAACTACAACACCCATTTTTATACCAAAATACAAAACAAAAAATTAAATGCGATTAAAACCGGATCTTAATTTGAACGTAATAAAATATGTTTTGAAATCCGTAGCAACGCACGGGTAGCACTACACTTGTTTTAAACATTAGCCATCAAAAAACGTAAAAAGTAACATTGTTTGATACCTATATTTTCTTGTTCAATTTATGATACGATTTTAGGTTGTACGTCGGGCCTAGCGATATTTTAGGTATGGTCTAAAACCAGCATATATTCAAAGTGGATGTTTCGAAAGACATAATATATGCAGACCATAATGAAAGCCGTATAAAGCTATGACACTTTATTTGAGTTTAAATGTCAAAATCAATATTCCCACCTACTCTCTTACATTTAAATAAAAACCAAAGTTTTTTCCACTTTTAACATACTGAACAAGTGAACATCCTTTTTTTCAGTAAAGTTGCCAATTTATCAGTTTTGAATCGGACCAAGAACTGATTTGCCAAGAAAACTAAAACCGAGAACCAAGTTTGCATAGTTCGATTCAGCAATTCCGACCAGTTCTCGATCTAGTTTGCACCTATATATGTCCCACCAAATGATAAATGTAACATTTTCCTTTTATAACATTCCATAGATATCCAAACACTTTAAAGTTATAAAACAAATACATCTCATTAAAATACAGAACCGGGTGATCAAAAATATCATAATCTCTACTTTTCAATCGTAACCACAATATACAAAAACTACAAACAAAAACCTCAACATGTGAATGACACGACACAAAAAAAACAAAATCCTGAAAAAAAAAAAACCAAAATCGTTATAGCAACGTGTTCAGTCTGACTATTTCCAAGAACATTCATATGACCTTTACAACAAACATCCCCTTGTGCATATGCTACTATAGTATAAACATTAAAAGCCCTTAAAAACGATATATTCAAAATAAGCAAGTTTTGAATTTGTAAAATTGGGGTTGTTTTGCGGGTTTGATGAGTTTTCATGAATCACACACATTTATAAATATAATTACACATAATTCATAATACATATTTATATATGTAAGTAGATATAATTATGAGAAAAGTGACTATCTGGCTGTCACATATCTTAGTTTAGGTGTGAAACCACCTAAAACTACGTAGTTTTGGTAAAAAAAAATTCATCATCACATAAACTCATAGTCTATCAAAACCTGTCTCAATGAAACTTTGAAAAAAAGGTGGACAAAAACACCGGAACTAAATAAAATTCATGATATCCTTCTTCCCTATCTTAATTCTCCAGAATATGAACAGAAAATAGAAAGATCAGAAAAAAACAAGTAAAAATGGATTCAATCAATAGGTTAAAGTTTTTATTCAACGCAATTCTAACTAACGCCAAGCACGAAAAAAAATCTATTGGAATAAGCGAAATAGGTAAAAAAAAAAAAACCCTCGATGGTCATACAAATTAATCAACGAGTTGGAACAAGTTTTTAAAAAACGACGAAAAGAACAAGGCATGATACAAGGGCTGGAGCACCAGCTTCGAACAAGAAGATTTAGCAGTGTAGCTTTTTTAACTCGTTCCAAACGAAGTTTTAAGAACTCTCAGTTCAAGAATTACTCATCAGTCATCTTAAATCTTAATTATGTTTTGTTGAAATGGTCTTTTAAGCTTCATTTTCTTGAAATTGTGTTTATATTGAACGCATGAGCATATATGTGTGTATAGTTTTTCTTATTGTCTAGGTATTCTAATATGGTGGGAAAGTGACAAGATTTTCATAAAAAAATAACAATTAAGTTTTTTAACCAAAATTATATAGTTATAGGTGATTTCACACCTAAACTTTAAGTACGTGACATCCACACACTCACTATCCCTATAATTATTTAGGTTGTCATTTATATTAATTACAAAAGTATGTTATACGTTTTAAAAACTGTCAAAAAATACATTGTCACACTTATAAATTCTGATTCATTTTTACAAGTTGACATGTTTAATTAAAACTTGATAAAAAATATATTTATGACCTGATGATCAAGACAAAGTCAGAAACAAAAGACTTTGATATAGAAGACCAACCCGTGACCCACATTCTAAATCCTGAAAAAACATGTGACAAAATGGATACAAAAAGCAGAATACAAAAGTGGTTGAATCTAAGGCCTGGAGGCATCATCCTTGTTGGTCATTTGAGGAGTATACTGGGTAGTCGATGATGGCGAATACCCAGGTGCACTAGGCGAGTACCCCGCACTTGGACTGCCAAAATTAAACCCACAAACAATTATTTAATTAAAATATAAATAATCTTAATACAAAATAAGTAAATTCTAAGACTTGTGTTTTTTAGATACGAAATGAAAACTGACCTGTATTGAGGTGAGGTGGGACTGTATGAAGGGCTTGAAGGAGAGTAAGACGGAGATGTTGGAGAATAGGATGGTGAAGTGGGGCTGCAACAAAAACAAAAAAGTTCAAATTATAGTGAACTGAAGTAGGACCCACTTAAATAACAATAACAAAATACCTGTAGCTGGGTGATGTAGGGCTATATGGGCTCGAAGGTCTTGGGCTGCTAGGTGAATAAGCCAGAGACGGGCTGTATTTAGCTGATGACGGGTTGTAACTGGGTGAGGTTGGACTGTAGCCAGGTGAGGTCGGGCTGTAGGCTGGTGAGGTCGGGCTGTACGATGGGGAGGTCGGGCTGTAAGATGGTGAGGTCGGGCTGTATGACGGTGAAGTCGGGCTGTATGATGGTGAAGTCGGGCTGTAACTGGGTGAAGTCGGGCTGTATGACGGTGAGGTCGGGCTGTATGCTGGTGAGGTCGGGCTGTATGCGGGTGAAGTCGGGCTGTAACTGGGTGAGGTCGGGCTGTAACTAGGTGAGGTGGGTGAGTAACTGGGTGAGGTGGGGGAGTAGCTAGGACTAGTTGGACTGTAACCCGGTGAACTCGGGCTGTAAGTTGGTGAGGTCGGGCTATAACCCGGTGAAGTCGGGCTATACCCGGGTGATGTTGGGCTGTAACCCGGTGAGGTCGGGCTGTATCCGGGAGATGACGGGCTATAACCTGGAGAAGACGGGCTGTACCCGGGAGATGACGCAGGTGAAAACCCCATCCCGCCAACATAAGGTGAAAACTGAGCCCCATCAATTGGCGATAATCTCAGATTCGGGCTGAGAAGATAATTAGTAGGCGACATTGACCCGTCATGATAAGGAGTAACGGGCGATCTGCCAGGTGTCATCCCATTATCAAGCCCAAGCCCGTCCATATAACTCGGGAGATGAACATCAATAGCTTGTTGCAACATCTGCTCATTTAACAACAACCCGCAATCTCCCGTACCGATAGGCGCCAGCTGGCCCAACATAATATTCTCAGTAACACCGCGAAGATAATCGGTTTCTGCATAAACCGCAGCATCAAGAAGAATATCAACCGTTTCTTCAAATGAGCATCTCATCATGGGCCCGGTATCATTCCTATTAATCCCGTGACGTGTGATAGCCATAAGATGACCACGATAAGTCATCGTGTCACATAAAATAGCCAAGTGTCGGTAATTAACATAGGATCCATCAAAAGAAATAACCACCCGAAGCTCATCCAGTAACAACCTCCTAACCGCTTCGATCCCGAGAACTTCAATCACTTCAATCAGATGATTACTAGTCGTTCTTAACGCATCAACATCTTCATGAGTCATCACAGCTAATAAATTCACACCTTCAGTATCAAGCATCCATTCAACTTCGGGTTTAAACCCTTCATTCTCGTCAAACTTGTTAACTTTTCCCGATTTTATAAACACCTTATTAATATCGGGAATCCCGCGTAAGGCCATTTCGGTCAACATATTACTCTCGATTTTCTTGAGGAACACGTCATCTTCAGCTGACTCATCTTGCAACTCGCCTTTTGGGGCTTCATCATTCATGATACGTATTCTCAAAATCAACTTTTCAGCATTGTCGTCGTTGAAAATACACGTTAAATCATCGTCAAATTCGAGATTAATCTTCTCAGCAATATCCGCCATACTCAGCTTTTTATCAACCATCATTTCCCGATTCAGCTCGATACGAAGCAGCCATGGGGATATCTTATCCGGGTCGATTTCTTCATCGGGCATTTCATAGTATGATTTGACAAAGTCAACATCTTCTTCAATAAGTGTGCTCATGGGGTCCGGGTCATACCATACTTCAGTAGCTTGAGTCACACTTCTGAGTGTCGTGTACTCCAAGGCACACTGAACATTCTTGGCCCGATCTTTTGTCTTGCTGACATCAGGCTTCAAGTACACAGACAACGAAGGGGTTTTGATCTTTTTAGCAACATTAATAATCTCTCTAAGACGAGGAACACCAAGAGTCACATTCTTTGCACTCACACCAGCATAATGGAACGTGTTTAAAGTCATTTGTGTCGCAGGCTCACCGATAGACTGCGCCGCAACACACCCAATCATTTCTCCCGGCGCAACAAGCGACTGCAAGAATCTTGATTCTATCTCACCGATAACCCACTCGAATGCTTCACGAGTCAGCCTATACTCACTCAAAACCCGTTTGCTAGCAAACGTACTACGAAGAAGAATATTGAAGAATAAAGTTGCATTCTTTTGGGCTTCAATACTCAGCAAATCATCACCGGGAACAACCCGTAACCGTTCTTGAAGCTTATCAACAGCTTCCACAATTTCCATCGGGTGCATATCTGAAGGCCGTCTTAAGTCAACCTTAAAAGTCTTCTGAGCATTCCAAATAAGCCGTTTTAGGTTAACGGGCATGGGCCAGGAATTATCACCCGTGGTAGCAATCTCGGTCCCGAGCTGGACCCGATCCGCTTCGAGTTTCTGCACTTCAGCATCGAACACGTTACGGAATTCCCGAATAGTTTTCAAATCCTCAACATGTTCCGGAAGCATGTAACTCGGGTTCCAGCTGTCATCATCGATTTCATATTTAAAAAGATGATCAAACTCGTGTTTTTTTATTTTTAACGAATCGAGTTTCTGACTCTCGATCCAAACTGCATCCATACCGTCTTCCCCGTATAGGAACTGAATAACATCACCTAAAGAATTTCTAACTGTGCCGTCATATTTGACCATGATATCTTCCATAGCTTTGACTAACCGTCTTTGAATATAACCTGTTTCAGACGTTTTGACAGCAGTATCAATCAACCCTTCTCTACCACCCATAGCATGAAAGAAGAATTCTTGCGGTGTCAGCCCGCGAAGATACGAGTTCTCCACAAACCCACGAGATTCGGGCCCGTAATCGTCTTTTGTGAAATGGGGCAGGGTTCGGTCAATGAACCCGTACGGGATCCGTTTACCCTCAACGTTCTGCTGGCCCACACAAGCAGTCATTTGTGAGATATTAATAAAACTTCCTTTTGACCCTGCTGTAACCATTGCCTTGAGATTGTTGCTTTCTGATAAACTTTTTTGGGCACTGCTTCCAGCATCATCACGGGCCTTGTTCAGCACCTGGTTGACTCGGTTTTCAAAGGACTCCATCATTGTTCGGCCTGGTTCCGCCTCCAACTGTTTATCTTGAGCAGCCCGAATAAGCTCTTTGACTTCATTCTTAGCTTTGGAAATAGTTTCATTAATGGTTTCCATAGTAGATGCATCAGCAATCGTGTCTCCAATCCCAATACTAAACCCTTGTTGCAAAAGCCAGTAGTTAACAAGCCACTGAGTATGTCCAAGAAACTTACGGGCAGCATCGGGACCAACCTCCTCCCTATAATATTAATTATTATTATTTTATTTTATTTTATTTTTATTATTATTATTAGCATCATCTAATATACATACCAGATAACGTGTATAAGACTTCCAGTAGATGCACCGAGTGTTTTTTTACAAAGAGTACCAGTAATAACTTCTCCTTTTTCTATTCGAACTTGAGTATCGCCAGGTGTCATATGTCCAGTTTCAGTTTCTGAATGCCAAGCTGCTGTTCTAATGAGATTAATCTGTTTGGGGATAATTAGATTGAACACTTGTTTTCCCGTCCATAAAGGTCTAGGTTTCAAAATGGTTGGTGTTGGTACTTTTCCATCAAAATCCTCCCACCACATCAATATGTTCATGAAAACATCCTGCATACAGCATACATGGAAAAAGATTAAATCACAGAATATGAATTAATATTTTATGTTTTTTAATTAATTAATTACCTTTTCGATAAATGTATCTCTTTTGGTGACTTTTCGGCAACCTAAGAGTGTGTCTTGCACAATACCCATAACAGGCCGATTTGCTTGAGGAGAAACAATGCATTTTGGTACCATCATTAATTCCAAAACTTCTGCTCGGGTTTCAAATGACTGAGGCACGTGCATGTTCATTTCATCTCCATCAAAATCAGCATTATACGGTGATGTAACTGATAGGTTTAACCGAAAGGTGGAATACGGCATTATTTTAATCCTATGTCCCATTATAGACATTTTATGCAGACTCGGTTGTCGGTTAAATAGCACAAAATCTCCATCATTCAAGTGTCGTTCCACCTAAGCACGAGATTATCAATATACTGATATTAGAAGTAAAACACGTGAGAAAACAAGACCAAATTAGTGAGTCAGGGTACTAAATCGACCATTTTGTCAAGTTCAGTGGTTTAGGGTCATAGAAGACCTAGTCAGCCAAGTTCAGGGTACTAAAATGCATTTTGGCCTGAAAACTAAGACCATAAATAGAAAGAAGGTAACATAACATGCCTTGTATCCAAACTCGAGATGATGATCACTGCTTTTCTTCAAGTACCGAAGATCAAGTCTTTGACCATCTTCCCTAATAATATACTTGGCTCCAGTTTTACCAGGGGGAGGATGCGGCCCGTACTCAACAAGCTCCTTCAGCCTAACAAAAAAAATAAAAATATTTATTTATTTTACAAAAAAGATGAATAACTGAAACAAGAAAGATTATACCTTTCGATGTTATAAGGAGTAACCGTTTCAGGATAGGTAAGATTAAGAGCAATACTCCATGGTACTCCCAGTTGGTCAATATTAATGGTTGGATCTGGAGTGATGACTGTACGTGCTGAAAAGTCAACACGTTTCCCCATCAGATTCCCTCTGATTCGACCCTCCTTTGCCTTCAGCCTACTGCAAATGGATTTAATAGGACGACCTGACCGTTGTGTAGCCTATGGTTTATGTAACCATAACTATATGTTAATAAAATGTAGCAAATACTAAAATAGTAAAATCAGTGTATAATTTGATATGAATTGTTACGTATTACATACCCTTGGTTGGCCCGGAAGTTCATTGTCGAAATATGTAGCAACATGAAACTGTAATAACTGAGCAAATTCAGAGATAATATGAGCAGGGGCTCCATTTCTTTCTTGCCTTCTCAGATTCTCATTGTGTCTGATTATCATGGCCAGCTGATGAGTTAAGTCGTCCTGTTACACAAATAAGTACATGATAAAAAGTGAGATAAAGTTTGACAAGCAGTTTATAGTTAAGCCCTTCTAATGTACTGAACTAGAAGTTGCAAGTTTGACCCGTTAATTTAAAAACGGGTCGAAAAGAGCCCACACGAGCAGGGCCAGAATCAGATAATGACAAAACTTGCCTCACTCCGGGCTGAAGTATCCATCATGACAGATGGTCTGACTGGTGGTGGTGGTATTGGAAGGACCTGCAAAATCATCCAATCTGGGCGGGCATATTTAGGGTTCAACCCTAACAACAAGCAGTCTTCATCACTTACCCTTTTTAATACACTCAAAACCTAAGAAAAGTTGATGCATATTAGCCATTACATAAAAACAAAGACTGTAATTTGAGTTGAAGAACAATACTCTTTCTGCAGAAAGTTGTTGTTTTCTTTCAGCAGGTTCAGGAAGCTGTTCTGTGTCATCACTTTTCTTCTTCTGAAGTTTGTATTCTGCAACCATTTTCATACCTTCAATAGTAATCTTTGGCTGCTGGGCCCCACAACCACCTCGGCTCTTTTTAACCGGTTCATCACCATCCTGGTTTTGGGAATCAATCTCATCACCACCATCACATTTAGTTTTGCTCTTGCATGCATCTAATATTTTCTTAAGCCTGTTTTTTGGGTTTCTTATTTTTTGGGCTTGCTTGAATTTATGATCTTCCTGTACAAGCAAAAACAATCAGGGAACAATTGCATTAATCACTAATATCAGCTACATAACTACAGTATCTCAAATTGCATTCATATCGAGTACCTCATCAGCAAGGATCTTTGAGCAATTGAAGCACACACATCGCATGATACTCAGAACCGTCTTCATAAAACCGATATGAAACATAGGTTTTGCAAGCTCAAGATGCCCAAAATGACCAGGGCACTCAGCCATATTAGCCATACAAGTCTCACATTTCAGCTTCCTATCAATTGTCCCAAGCCTCGGATCACTGAGTCCTGCTACCTTCGGTTTCCCCCGCTCTGTTGTTTCACCATGCTCTATATGCACAACAGACATTTGCCTCTGCAACAAGAAAAACAACCAAAATAAGCCATCTTTATTTACCAATTTTGGGTTTTGATGAACACAGCCCTTTTTGGACTATGTTTAATAGCTGAATGTTAACTTCCAATACTTTTTATGCTTAAATTATTGTGTTTTAACCATAAAACCCACCCTTAACCATAATTAGGGCTATGTTCATCATTTGTCCTCTAAATTTCCGGCAAATGGTGATCTATAACAAGTAACCATGAAAATTCCTAGTAACCTCTAGATTTCTAGCCAAATCCCCTTCAATCTAACTAATACAATCAGTTTCAACTCCTTAAACAAAACATCATTTCATAAAATGAACAGTTTCTGGATTTAAAAAAAGCAGCAGCAGAAAGGGGAAACTGGTTATTACAATTTCATCGGGGCTGAGGATACCGAACTGGACCAGCCGGACTTTTGAAACTTCCGCAGGAGAGTAGGGAAACCGTATATCCATTACTGTTGCTCTACGCTGTTACGGATTTACGCAGTACAGTTCTATGATTGAATCCACATCAAGAGCAACAGACACTCAGAACCCTAATTACTCGTATACCTCAATCTCTTGAATTAAAGAGAAACAGAAAAGTTGTATAAGCAAACCCTAGAACAGGTGAACTCGGAAATGAGAGAGAGAGAGAGAGAGAGAGAGAGAGAGAGCGTTTGTGTGTGTCAAATGAGTGAATGAGTGAGAGATTCGACACACTCCACGGTTTTATAACTTTAGTAGACCGACGTAAACATGCCCTGAAGTTTATGAGAGCTTTTACTTGACACCTCTTAATTTCCAGCTTATCACAAACGTCTCTTAACTTCTGTTTCTATCGCTTTGACCACCAAATAAAGTTTATTAAACACTTTAACATTCCACCTCAATTTAATAATCATATTGTGTGGAGTTTAAACATTTTGTAAATATATAGTCATTTTAAATTTAACAGGTACATTTTTCTCTCACAATACGTATATAGGTTTAACCAAAACGCATAATTACAAGTATTAACACGTATGTCTTATATCTTTAGAACATTTATGGGTTATTTAAGCTCGACAACTGTCGGTTTAGGTATCTCGTTTTATCTCGAATGGCATTAGCACTTTAACAAATATTTTAACACATTTACACTCAGGGCTAGCTATTTTTATTTGATTGTAAACATCAGTTCAGAACTCGATAACAGTTCATATGATAAAGCTAGCGGTACATGATCAAGTATGATATCGAATATTCCAATAGTAGCAACATAGGAAAAAATAGTAAAATCATTTAAGTAATCTTTATTAAAACACAAATCAACTTCAATTAAAAAGAAGAGCACAAATTACAAGTATATCACTAGGGTTTTCACAAGATGCAATTTTATTCCGCTTATACCTTAGTTTTGTTTTGTTTTTTTTTTTGTTTTTTATGTTCCCAAGTTAAAGAGAAATAAATTTTTTTTTATGATTTATATGTTTCTAAGTTGCACAGAAAGAAAAAAAAAATTAAAAAATTTATAATTTTATTTGTAAAATGTAAATAAATAGGAAATATCAATGATAATTTGGTAATTGCAAATATTTTTAATTAATTATAATTTATCTTATCTCCAAATCTTCTACCTTTTGGAAGGAAAATTATGATAGAAATAATGGCTTAAAATATTTCCATCTTCTTTTATTTTTTATTATTTTTTGGATCATGATATAATTTATATTTCTTTCTATGTATCTTCTCTTCTATTTAAAGTAAAACCTGGGAACACAATGTAAATGACAAAGTGGTTGCGTTATATCAGTAAGTGACGAACAATAAGACTTTAATAATAAGTTTTTTAGTACATAATATTAGATGAGTTATAAAGTAATTTTAATATAATAAGTAATCTTAAAATATTTTATAAGTTAAAGAAATATTAAGATGGCAACCCACATGTTATGTTTTTTTTTAAAAAATATAGGCCATTTATATTGAAGTTTTGAATTTTGATAATGACAGTTTTAGGGCTGTCACTAAGAATCGATAATGAAAAGATTATTCCTTTCTTTTAATAACATTTAAATTCATCATTCGATCAGAATCAAGTTGCTCGTTCTTATCCACCCATTATCAAAATGCTTAAGTTTTTAACTAATAATAATCGTATTGTCAGGTATTCTGCGTTTCTTCGTCGAGTCATCCGCTTACTGTACTCCCAATTTATCGATCGCCGTCCTTACAAAACCCTAATATCTAATTTCTCTTCAATTCTTCTCGATTTCTCCCTTTTAATTCAATTTTATATCGGATCGGATCTGTTCATCCATACGCATGATAAATACTTGATAATTCAGGTAATTATACGATTTTTAGCTTTTAACTTTTGCAGTTTGGCTTCTTCTTCGTTCGAATGAAATTATAGTTACTCGAATCAGTAGTATATGCTTGATCTTGATTGATTCTTTTTATTCGATTTTGGTCAATTAATTGCGTGCTGCTTAGATCGTAAGAATTCTGTAAATCCCCAATGCATTTGATCAGATTTAACTACTCCTTTGTTCACATTGTTCATAAAAATAATATATCTAGAGTTCCTTTCAATTTTGTTTTAGCTACTATCATATGTTAATGTTCAAATTTAGCAAAATTACAAATTTTTTTTGTCAATTAATATATATGTAGCTGACAGCTTCTCAAAGTAAAAAAAATGGTGAAGCTGACAATGATTGCACGTGTCACTGACGGCCTTCCGTTAGCTGAGGGTCTAGATGATGGGCGTGATTTGCAGGATGCAGAATTCTACAAACAGCAAGTCAAAGCATTGTTCAAGAATCTTTCAAGGGGACAAAATGAAGCCTCAAGGATGTCTGTTGAAACTGGCCCTTACGTTTTTCAGTATCCATCATTAATTTACTTGTGAAAATGCTGTCAATTATGTATAAAATCATTCCTTCAAAGTTCTAATATAGGATTGAAGTATGCATCTTGATTTTAGGATATGCATATTTTATGTAAGGGATAATGTATGCGAAGGCCACCTAAGTATGTATTTTGTTTAATTTATACCTATTTCGACAAAAAAGACATGTTGAATGACAAAAATACTATTACGTTTGTTAAGTATTGAAAGTGTTTTTGATGACGTGTCAACATATTATAGGTTAGAATTGTTATTTTTACAAAGAACTCAAGTGCTTTTTTGTCTTTCAGTGTGTTTTTGGTCAAAATTGGTAAAAATTAAACAAGATACATACTTGGGTGGCATATAAATGAGTTTGAATACGTAGGTGGTCTTAATGAAAAAAGTTGAATACTTGGGTGGCTCAACAGTCAACATTCATTATCCCTATTTTAAACCATATGTAGATTAGATTAAGCTCCTTAACCTAGTTTGTCAGCTATATTATTGAAGGACGTGTGTGCTATTTAACAATGTGTGATCGTGCTTACCCGAAGAAACTTGCATTCCAATATCTCGAAGATCTTAAAAACGAATTTGAACGCGGTTATGGAACTCAAATTGAAACTGCTGCAAGACCTTATGCATTCATAAAATTTGGTAAAATTAAAATATTACCTGTTATAGATTTCATTATTCAGTTATTAAGTTCTTTTCTTTTCTGTTTGTTGAACAGATACGTTTATACAAAGGACTAAGAAATTGTACCAGGACACAAGGACTCAGAGGAATATTTCTAAGTTGAATGATGAACTCTATGAAGTTCACCAAATTATGACTCGTAATGTACAGGAAGTTCTTGGCGTTGGTGAAAAGTTGGACCGTAAGTTCTTTTTATTTTATTTCTAGTAGCATGCTGCCATGCTATGAATATGTGGTTCAATAAATATATATATAATCATATATAAATATATAATTATATATAGCTAATTAGTTAATCTGTATACTATATCTTTAATGTAGTTACTTTTTTACATAACTTTTGAGGAATTCTGGTAATTGTTTAAGATTGTTGAATTGTAAATATTTGCAGAGGTGAGTCAGATGTCAAGCCGCTTAACATCAGAATCTCGCATATATGCTGATAAAGCGAAAGATCTTAACCGACAGGTTGATTTGTTTTTTCTACATTATTAGAACAACTTTGTTGGATTTTTGGAACATAAAAATTATAATTTTTTAGAGTATCGTAACTAATATGTTGTGAATTGTGAGTGTAGGCTTTGATCAAGAAATGGGCTCCTGTTGCAATTGTTCTTGGAATTGTTATTCTGCTATTCTGGGTCAGAAAGAAGATATATTGATCATGTCTTCATTTTGTTGCATAAAAATATTAGGGTTTTAATTAAAGCACTTGCTGCTTGCATTACCCATTTGCACCTTGAACTATAAAGTTTTGTTAATTTACCGAGAAGCATTCACAATCTTCGATATCGGATTTTATGTAATGTTAATGAATACTTTTTCATATTGCCATTTGTCCGTAGAGAAACCAACACAGCAGAATTAAGTTGAGAACCCAAATGTCAAAAACTCATAATTTATTATGGGGTTGGCGGCTGTTTAATTGTTGCAAAGAAAGCATGACTTGTATTCTATGTGACACCGTTTGTTTAAAGGGGGTGATTTTTACACCACGTCTTTTAATCTATCTACCACAATAAGTGCTTTACATATTTGTACAGTTTGCAGGAAAACTTGTATGTTGTGGTAGATGCATCAAAATATGTGGTATGAAAATTAATTCCCTTTGTTTAATTTCAGCATTATTTGTTTTCATATAATGGGGTGGTTGGACGTGGGTTTAAACTGATTAATACACGTAACTTACGTACAACAAAGTCACCCTTCAACTTTTGTACATGTGTTGTTTAGGGTGAGCATTTGAACTGAAAAAATCAAATTGAAAACCAACAAAACTGGACTGAACCAATACGAATTATGATTTCGGTTTGATTTTCAGTTTTATGATTTCATGATTTTCTATCCGATGTGGTCCGGTTCTTAGATAGGGGCAAGTATTTGGGCACAAAAACCAAACTGAACAGAACAAACACGAATTGTGATTTTCAGTTTATTGATTTTGAAAATTTATCATTATCAGTTCAGTCATCTTAGTTTGGGTTCGGTTTGATTTTTGAACGATACTCACCCCTACATAAACAGCCCTTATTTACTCTTTGATGTGCCAGTCACAATAACAAGTACAACCATAAGAAATAAAATAACAAACATTACATCGTATGTATCAACAATCATATCAAAGCTACATAAAAAGAAAGAACCACCAATGGTAGAAACAAAAACAACGCAAAGCAAAGCAAAGGCTCCTAAAAACTCAAAACGAGATATAAATAAATAGGGTGAGTGAATCACTGATAATACATGAGTTGTTGGGCATTTTGGAAACCGCCATCATAAATGGCTTGGCTGGCTCCAGCAGCACCCATGCCCATACTTGCTTTGGCAAGAGGGTGGGGGTGCATGAGGGCCATCTTGCTCATTGCCAGCTGGCGCTCGTATGCTAATAAATCAGCAGCTGATAACATTGGTGCAGGTGCAGGCTCAGGTAATGGGTTTGAGCTTGTTCCTGGTGGGGTCGGCTTGCTACCCCATGAGCACTGAATATTCAAAAACACCAAATAAGTATGAGATTAAAACACAATATCAAAAACCAAACATACCTTAATCTGTTTACCATACAGAACTGATGGGGTGTTACCCAACTGAATGGCAAGAGCAGCTTCTGCATGATTATTGTATCTGACAAACCCAAATCCTTTATCACGTTGCAATCTCACTTCCTCAATTACACCAGCACCAAGGGAATAAAAGTGGCGGTGAAGCTCAAGTTGTGTAACCTGAAATTTAAATAAAACTTATGATTACCAAAACAGAGCTTAAAAAGTAAAGAAAATATGGTAGAAAGTAATACTTACTTCTGGGGCAAGATTGCCAACAAAAACAGTTTTATACTGTGGATTATTCTCAGGAGCATCACTACTGTTACCAAGCTCTTTAGTGTCCTCTGCAAAACCAAACAACACCTCTTTGTTTTAATCAAATCAAAATTAGGGTTCTGTTTTGAATCTAAGTATTACCTACTGAAGATCCATTGGTGAGCTCCACTACAATTTTGGAATCTGAAGGCTGCTTTTCATCACTGGTTCCTGCACCTTTTGTGGCCCAGTTGCACCGTATCTGCCTACTCCCAAGCCACTTTCCTAAAAAAAGTTCACAGTTTACAAATAATATTATTATTTAATAAATTTATAAATATTTAGTTAACAGGAGAAAGAAACACTATTTTACCAGTTAAGTCATTTATAGCACTTTGAGCATCCTAAACAATAAACAGAAATCAAGGTCAGATCTTACTGGACAATAAAAATTACATTTTTGACATGCTTGTTTCAGATCATATTTTCTTAAAAAATTAAATAAAATGAGGACATAGAAATTTTAACCTGTTGGTCCCGGAAAGAAACAAAGCCAAAACCTCGTGAACGGCCTGTTTTTTGATCCCACATAACCCTTGCATCCCTAAAACATGTACAAAAAAGAGTATTAGTGTGACAGAAAGATAGAGAGAGAAAGTGTGTGTGTGAGAGAGAGAGCACTCACGAACAACTAGCATAGGCAGAGAAGCATGCAAACAGCATAGCATCTGTAACCTCAGGGCTAAGGTCACCAACAAATATGTTGTAATGACCTATCAAAAATTAATAAAATAGTGAGTTTAAATACAAATTAATTAGAGCAGCATGACATAAACTAACCTGATGTATCCTCCCTCTGCCCACTGGCATATGCCCAATTAACTTTAATAGGTTGCCCAAACCTTCAAATGAGATTTAAAAAAAAAATATTGAGGTAGGAAAGCACATACATATCTCGATAATTAATGTAAATAAATAAGACTTACAAATGCCTTCCATTTAGAGACAAAATAGCAAGTGCAGCTGATCTGCGATCGAAGTAGTGAATGAATCCATAAGATGACTGCATAGAAAGAAAAACACAAGTCCTTATATGATATGAAGCTAATGGAAAATAAAATATTAATTATAAATCATGTGCATACCTTATCTTTTCTTATGAGTTTGCATCCTTCAACAGGACCAGTACTTGCAAAAACCTCTTGAAGAAGTGGTTCTGTCACTTGTGTATGAATGTTACCCACATACCTAAAAATCAAGAAACTTATAAACTATTTAAAAGAACAAAGAGAAAAAAGAATAAAAAAGAATATCGTTTTAAAAAACTCACACACTGCGGCATGTATTTGGATCAAACCCAGGAGGAAGATTTCCACTTGGAATTGGTTCAATCTGCAAATCGAAAAGGTAAAATAAAAAGAATAAAAAAAAGTAACAAGCTAATCAATTTTCCACATCAATAAATCTATCATTGATCATATGAAGCTTTAAGAAAATGTGAATTACACAGTATAAACTTATCTATAGTATACAATCGACACTAAGCACTGCTAGCTAACTTAACTATGTACATAACAGATTCAGATTCTCTCATGTTGGTCATGTTATATACAAAAAGGCCCACTCTTAATTAAAAATAATAATCTCACAACAAAACGAGCATGAGAGGATCTCAATCCTTACATAATGTTGCATCATTTAACTGTTAAAAAAATGGAATTTTGACTGCCATTTATAAGAATCAACATCTTTATCTGTTATCCTAGCTGAATAGAAGATCCATATAGCTCATAGCTCATATTTACGGCCTTAATATACACAAACAATGTTATGTTATTTTCATTTTTCACATAGTTTAGCACGTTCGACAATACAATCAGAAATTTTTCACATAGCAAAATTCGATTTATCCGAAATGATGCATTTCATGTAACAACCCTAATTTCCTATTAGTTAACGCAGTTAACAGATTAAATCCTGACACGCGATCATCAATTGATACTCAATCGACAAAATCAGAACCCTAAATTCGCAAATGAAACGTTATCGTACAAATATAATAATATATATGGCATGTGAAGCTGTTGATACACATTACAGAAGCATAAAAGTGTGCAATCGAACCTGGGGAGGAGCTAATAGACCGGGATGATAGAGCGATTGTTGTTGAAGGAGAGCGTGTTGCATCAATGCTTGTTGCTGTTGTTGTTTCAGCCTCTGATGTTGCATTTCTTCACAAGAATTTGATACACTCTCCTTCGCAATCGAATAAATTATGGTGAAATTTGTGAGTTAGGGTTTCAATCTAGTGAGTGCGAGAGAAAGAATAATGGAAGGCCCTCGAATTACAATAAATAAAACAGAAGAAAATGGCAAGTACAAAAAGTCAAAAGTCAAACACCCTCACAAACGTGATCATGCTAAAAATATAAACTTGTGCCAACAAATTACTTCCTCCGTCTCAAAAAAAACTTCCCATTTGATTTTTGCACAAATTTTTAGGTGATAGTTAGTGATGTGTCATTGATAATACTTTTGATTAAAATATAAGGTTGGCTTGGAAAGAGAGAAATAGTTAGTGGATATTAGTGGTGGGCTCTTTAGTAATAATAGTTTTTTATTATGTGGAGCTCATCAAATATGGGAAATGAGAAGTTTTTTGTGGGACAAAAATATAGAGTGAAATGAGAAGTTTTTTGTGGGACGGAGGGAGTATATGATTATATCCCTTCAAACATATCATTTTATCCATAAAACAGTTGAAAAGAAAAATCTAATAATTATTTTTTTAATCTCATTTGATTCAAACAAATGAATAATTGTATAAATCAAATAAATAAAAATAAATAAATAAATAAATAAAATTAATATGAAATAATATTATTTTTAACGTAAAACTATGTCACAAATATTATATTAAGATGGTGATTTTATACTACATTTTTTAATCTATCACAATTATTACATGTTTGTACTAAAAAAACTGATAAAAAAACGCATCATCCATAACGCAATTGTTTATCAAATAACTCTTGGAAGTTAAATATGTGCATATTAGATTCATGAGCATCAAATTTGATTTACGCGCTACTTGTCAAATTAAGCTTTGCATTTTTTTGGTCAATGGAACTGTCTTTGGCTTCGTGATGTAGAACTGAAAAGATAGTAAAGATTAGGATCCGTTGATTCAAAAAGAATACCGGATTAATCTAACACAAAACACGTTGATTCGAAAGAATACCGTGAATTGGTCTTCAAAACTTGTTCTAACACAAAGAACACAATTTCGGGAGAGAAAAATGAATTTCACCAAAATATTCAACTGATTATTCCAAATGCCAAAATACACCTTAAATATGGCCCAGATTTTTGAATAGGCCTAAAAAGACAAACGGGCCAAAAACTGGGTCTAAACAAAGTTTGGAAATTTAAAGAAAAAACATAAAAACGTAAATAAAGTGTCCAAAACAAGGATTTTTGGGCCGGGAAGTTGGGTAAACCGCCTACGGCTGTTTATCATGTCGTAGCCTTCGTCTCGAGCTTCGATTTGGTTACTCGTGGGCTTGAAACGGATACCCGAGCTGAAAGTTATGCCCTTTTTACTAAAGCTCTTTTTCGCACACGATCTTGGGCCTCAAGAAACAAAAGGGTCCTTTCTTCTATTAGGCCTGCATCACTTCGGGTATGTTTGGATATCCTTTTGAAAATGACTTACTAACTACCAGCTTTATCTCTAATTGGATTTCATTTTCCAATTGGATTTTGAATGTTGTTGAGTTTCCCGCTCATGAATGAGAAGTAATTTTTTTATTCCTACAGTCTTGACCAAAGTTATCTTTGAAACTGAAATTGATATTAATAGATATCGGTAGTTGTCCGGTCATACCCAAACAATAAGATTCCTGAGAATAATGCACATACTATCAAATATTTTGAGCAGACTTCCATGGAAAAACTGGTTCTTTGAAATAGTTGCTTTTTATAAGGGCTTAGTTATATTTTTTGTTCAAATATGCATATCTTTATACTTACTTATCAAAGTAAATAAATTCTTTTTAAAAAAATCAATAGGTGAAAAATCAATTTTCAATAAACACATCAAAAACATATTCTAAATATCAACCGAAGAAGAAGTCAATTGTCATTTTCCATAGATTAAATAAAGCGTGTTCGAAATAATAAATCTTGGTCGACATAACTTTTGAGGTCTATTTATGTCCGACTAATACGGTTAAAGGTACGGCTAAATGTTGACTTTAGTTACACAAAAAAAGGGTCAAATCACGTGGTTTACCAAATCCCTATCATCAATGATCAATCATACGCTCAAAATTTTTATCTTCGTATTTTTGTCTATTACTGTAATTAATCAAATCTTACAGTGTTGTAATCAACAGAGTTCTATAAATTTAGGTCAAAATTACGCTCATTCTTCAAAGATCCTGCCGCCGGTGACGGATTATGCAACTGATACGGTGCTCTCATGGCGGCTCTCTCATTTCTCTTGGCCAAAAACTTGTGAACCGATGCTCGTCTAGCAATTGGAAGATCGAAACCGTTTGCTTGAAGATGCACATTAATCGGTTGATTTAAGCTCGCTGCCAGTTCGACTTTACCGGTAGCCGGAGGATTATTTCCGGCTGCTAACATCACCTCTCTCGCTCTATTTGCCGGAATATCATCGAAGACAATCACTTTCCCGTTGTAAAATATAGTCATTTGTGAAGCTTTGGATTCCGACGGTGTAATCGATCTACCGGAAGTAGCTTTGTTCGTCGAAGAATCTGGATTCATCGGTTTCTCGGTTTGTGCAGTATTTTGACCTAAACTGTACATGCGGCTGAACAAATCGATAGTCATTCTTGCTGCCGGAGATTTCACTGTCGAAAATTAGGGAAAGTTATCCGATCAGTTTTCAGTAATTTCACAAATTCGATATTGAAACACTTTTTTTTTTTTTTTTTTAAAGAGAAGAAGAAGAAGATTAAGAAATATACCTGAATCATCAAACTTCGCAGTGATTCCGAAATGAAGGTCTCTGAGGCATGCTTTCTCTTTCAGAAACAAGCTCAATTGGTTGCAAGTTTGTGCGACAGTCGATTTCTTCTTCGGTTCTTTGGCGGTGCCGGCAGGGTATTGTTTCGCCGGCGACATTATATGTATTATGAAATTCAAGTTGCAGTGAATGTGTAATGGTTATGGAGGTTGAAAATAAAGGGAGGGTTCGGTTTTTATATGAGAATTGGTGGATTTAAGATAAATGGTGGGGTGGAAATGTTAGTGGTGTTTTTATCACGTGTTTAATGTGCTAAAAAACAAAACATATCGAGAATGAGGAGTAATTCAAATTGAGTGGGTCCCACCGTAAACATGTGTCACTACTTGCTTCTTTTTCTTTATTTTTTTAGAAATTTATTTGTGCATACTAATAGTGCTTACTTAGAGTATCTCCAATGGTTAACCTTACAAAGACTCAGGGGGCGCTTGGTTCAAAGTGGGTAATGGGAAATAGAAAGGTAATAGGAATACTAAGGAATATAATGGGCATTCCTTAGTATTACATTGATCATTAATGTTGCTTGGTTTATCATATTATATATAATAATATAATAATATTATTATATATAGTATTATTATTATTATATTATATACCATATTAATATAATATATTATTATATATTATTATTATTATTATATGACAATTTAATAATATATATAATAATATATTATTATTAGTATTATATTATTATTATTATATATTATTATTATTATATAGTATAATATAATAATAATATGTAGTATAATATATATAATAATAATATTATATAAAACATAATAATAATAATAATATATTATTATTATTATACTATATAATATTATTATATTATATTATATAATAATAATAATAAATAATAATAATAATAATAATAATAATAAAAAGTGGGGTAAAGCATTATAGAGTTCATTACCCCCAATTTGGTGGGTAATGATGTATGACTTAGACCTGTGCCAACGGCACGTCGGGGAGGGCGTCGGCGAGCCGTCGACCCACGATGACGTTGGCACCGAGCCGTCGTGGGGGCGTCGTGAAGCTGGACGTCGTGGTGAGGACGGCGTGTTGATGGCGTCGTCTGGTGGGGTCCGGTTGGAGCGTCCGAATTTAATTCAAAAATTAATTTTTTTAATACAAATAATTAATATTACACACAACCTCTATAAAAACCCACTACACTCTACCATTTTAAACACACAATCACATTATATTTTCTCACAATCACATACTTCCTCTCTTCCTAATTTCCATATTTTTTCTCCCACTCAATGGATCCAAACGATGACGCTGATGATTACTGGCAAGATTATGTCAATGTAACAGCCGTCTTCGATTTGAACCAAACTATTGAAACGCTTGATTATCTGGATCAAGAAGAAGCTGAAAATTCCACCGTGCCAAGAGCACCACGAAGATATATACCAAGAGATCGTGTTGCGGCTGCTGAACGTTTATGGAATGATTACTTTGCCGACAATGTCGTTTTCCCCCCGGACTACTTCCGAAGACGGTTTCGCATGTCGAAACCTTTGTTCATCCGTATATGCCAGGCTATACATTTTTATAATCCACCGGGTCAACTACCGTCGTATTTTGATTATTTCCGTCAAAAGAGAGACGCTACGGGTTACCCCAGTTTTAATGTATTTCAAAAGTGTACCTCTGCCATACGTCAATTGGCGTACGGTTGTGCCACTGATTTGTTTGATGAGTACCTACACATGGGTCGACAAACAGCATACGATTGTTTGGACAACTTTTGTAAATGTATATTCCATCTATACTCGACTGAGTTTTTGCGAAAACCAACCACTCAAGATGTCCAACGTTTACATGCCAAACATCAAGAGATACATGGTTTTCCTGGGATGCTTGGTAGCATTGATTGTATGCATTGGCCTTGGAAAAATTGCCCAACAGCATGGCAAGGCCAATACACACGTGGTGATCAAGGATGTCCCACAATAATGCTTGAAGCTGTTGCGTCATACGACTTGTGGATATGGCATGCGTACTTTGGCCCGGCGGGTTCGAATAACGACATAAACGTCCTTAACGAATCAGATTTGTTTGATGAAATAAGGCAAGACAGGTCTCCCGTAGTTCCGTTTACTATTTCGGGTGAGCAATTTACGAAGGGTTATTATCTAGCTGATGGGATTTATCCGGAATGGGCAACGCTTGTCAAGTCCTTTAAATGCCCAATTGAAGAAAAGAACATGAAGTTCAAGCGGTTCCAAGAATCCGCTAGGAAGGATGTCGAACGAGCTTTCGGAGTGCTTCAAGGACGGTGGGCAATCATTAAAAACCCGGCACGACCATACAGTGTGAACAAAATATGACGGATCATGTACACTTGTGTGATATTACACAACATGATTACGGAAGATAACGGCCGCGCAATTTGTCCAATCGAAGAAGACTATACCGCTAACCCGGATAATCACCCACAACGTACATGGCATGAACGGGTTGCACCACAATTGCGTATTGAAAAGGAGATACGTGATCGAGTTGTGCATCATAAACTTCGCAATGCCTTAATCGAACACATTTGGACCCTCCCGCCGAACTACCGTCAACGTTAATTTTTTTTTTCCGTAATATTTTTTTTCCCGTAATTTTTTTTTCCGTATTGTTTTTTTTTCCGTAATCGTGTTTTTTTTAATCGTAATGTTTTTTTTTATTATTAATGTAATGGTTTTTATTTAATGTAATGTGTTTTTTTATTAATTAAAATGATGATGTGGAAATGATGATGTGGAAAGGATGGGTTTAGTGATGGGTTAGTGATGTGTAGGGTTGGCACGGCCGTGTCAGTAACGTGTCAGTAAGGATGCGATGACGTGGCGCTAGTGATGGGTTTAGTGATGGGTTAGTGATGTGTAGGGTTGGGAGAGACCTTAGTAATGGGTAATGATTGCATACCTTGAAACAAACCAAACATCTTTAATGACAATCAATCCCATTACACACCCCTCAATACCCCCAAACAAGCACACCATATTACCTTCGACACATCAACTATCTACTAACAAAAAACCTATTTAAAAAAAGCATCTCCAATGGTTAACCTTTCAAAAAGCTTTTTCTTATTAATATTACTAGTTTACCTTTATGTATCTCAAATGTTTTATAAATGTCCCTCATATATAATTTGACCATTTTTATAGTATTTTATAATACTTAATATACCACAAAATAACAAAACTTATCATCATTCTTGTTCTTTATAAAAAATATTAAAATATGACAAAATTATCATTTATAGTTATAAAAATAATAAAGAATTCATATATAAATTTATCTAGGGTTTAAAATGTAAAATTAGTAAATATGAGGACTAAATAAATCAAACATTGAAAGATAGTTAAGAGGTTATTGAGGAATAAGTCATTGCAAAAAGCTTTTAAAAAAGCCCTTCACTCCAATAGCAAAAAGTTATCCAAATACTTATTTAAATAGTAATAAGTTTTTTAAAAAGTTACCATTGGAGATGCTCTTATATGTCTATCTATTTGATGATGACACGTGTCAAAATCAAGGGATAATATGAGGAAAGAGAATTAGTGAATTACACATGTAAAGTTTAGAGATGAATAAACACATAAGACTGGGCGTAATGGGTGACCAAACCCAGTTTGGTCACCCCTGCCACATCTGCGCCACATCAGCTTTCTCTCTCCTGATCAAACACACGACCAGACAGCGACCAAATGCCCGTAATGGGTGACCGAATCGGCGACCAATTTTTTTTTTTAATTTTTTTTAGAAGTTTTGTTTTATTAACATATATATATATAAATATAATATTTATTTTATATATAATATATTATTAAATTATTAATTATTAATATATATATATGTATATGTATAAAGGAGAAAGAGGAAGAAGAGGTCCCTGTGAACGGTCGACTAGTCGACCATTCGACGTGTGGGACGCGTCCTCGGCTCGAGCTCGTAACGGGGTCGACGCGTCGGCCCTGTATAGGTGGCGGGTCGCGACCGGAAGTTCGGTCACCCTTTACGGGTGGTCTAAGTAGGTACAATTAGTTGGCATAAATATCATTTCTCATTATTTTTAATACTCCCCAATAAGTTAATTATTTATTCAGTTGCACCATGAATAAACAAATCCAACAAGTAAAGATGCGCATGTTTAGTAAGATTTTATATTCATTTAATGAATTATATCTAATTATTATTCAGGCTTACCTAATTACATGTCTGTAAGTTACTTGCTAGCAATGATTTAATAAAAAAAACTATACGCTGAGTGGAAACAACCCATGTTAGTTGTAAGCCAAGTTGATCTATCATATAAACAAAATTTGCTTCTAAAAAACAATCAAATTTTAATATTTGATATTTTTATTATTATAAACGAACTTACGTTTTTGTAAGTTGAGCGCTTTTTAAATAATAAGAAGTTCTAAAATAATAATTAAGTATTTGTCACATGACATGTTTCTGTGCAAGGTTTTGTATCAATGAAAACGAATTAATACGAACTTAATAATAAAAAGGTTGAATATATGATGTTTTCAAAAGGAAATTAGCCACAAACTTATGTTTTTACTTTTACTTATTATTTTTCTTTCCTCTTGTTTTTTGGTTGGAGATGTTGTGTAAGAGCATCCACAATGTTTAACCCCTCAAGTAACTTATTACTTTTGTTACATAATCTAATAATCTATTAGTTGAAAACTTTTATAATGGTTAACCTTTCTAGAAACTTTTTCACTAATATTATTAATTTATCTTTATTTATATCAAATGTTTTATAAATGCCCATCACTTATGTAATTTAACAATTTTTATAGCATTACAAAACTTAACATTATTATAAAATTTCTCTTACAAAAATATAATAATGTTTGATCTTAAAAAGTATTGAAATATGATAAATTATAATTTATAGTTATAGAAATAATAAATTATTCGCATATAAATGTATACATGTGTTTAAAATGTAAAATTGTTAAATATAGAGACTAAAAGAATCAAACATTGAAAGTTGTTCAAGTGGTTGGAGAAGATCAAGTTGTTAGAGTGACCTCTTAAAAAAGTCATTCATTCCAATGGTAAAAAGTCATTTTAGAGGTTATTCAAATAGTATCAACCTCTTGTTCAACCTCTCACTAGAGATGCTCTAAGTGGAGATGGTGATTGATGACAGTGGACAGACAAATGAGTAATGACACACAAGTATAACCGGGAAATGACTATCTAAGGCTTTGTAGCCTGGTGGTATTGATGTAAATTATAAGGTGTTACACATGATCTATAGATCATGTGTTTAACTCCCGCTATGGGCAGATGAATAGATTTATGGCGTTCAAAAAAAAACTAGGAAATGACACTTTTATAGTTTCATGGAGTATTTATTTACATTTAAATACTGTAGTAATTGTATTAAATTTTATATAATGTATGTTGGAGTTTCTAAAATTAGCAATACTTAAATTTCAGTCAATATAATTGTTATTTCAAGACATATTTATGCTTATAAAAAATATGTACCTTGAAAGATTTGAACCCTTCATGTTATTACCAGTAAGTTTTAATCAACTAAACTATTATGACAGATGTTGATTACTTGACTATAATTACTTATATATCATCTTATTTTTATTAATCCATAAACTCATATTGATCACCACCTACCAACACCATCACTACTCACCACCACTCACCATCAGCCACCCACCACCACTGCCTAATAACCACCACCATAATCACTACCACCGCCACCCACCAATCCACCACCATCACGCACCACCACCATCACTATTATCATCATCACCTTCAATTCGCATTAAGAGTGTAACTACTAATATATATTAAAACCTCTACGTTACGATCTGAGGAAATGATATCCTTAGGCAGATGTAAGTTTTATTTTAAAAAAAACTTTAATATATACTTCGTATATTTTTTCTTTTAACTAAGAATTAATAGTTTGTTACTTTATTAAATTTTTACTTATAAAAATGATTTAGGGAGCTTTTTTTTATGTATTTATAAAAAAGTAAAAGATTATGAAAACGTTACGAAAACTTTTAGAGTCACCCGTAATTTATCACGGATTATAAATAATTAGTTAGCTTATATATAACTTATTAAATCGATCATTTACCATAATATAAAGCATCAATTGGTTTTATTTTTATGGAATAAAATACACAAATTTCTTCCATAGTGAAGCTGACACGCTTACACCAAGGTTCAATCCTGGTGATAGAAATTAGAAAGTATGTCAAGGCTGGCAGGGCCAATGTGCCCTGGATCGATGTCGACTATGACATTGAGAAATATAACAATACATGAAAATGGTATGTTTTATCTATGAAAGTTATATATTTCCTTAGTTTTAAATTGGGAGTTAATTTTCATATCACAAATTTTGATGCCTACACCATATTGCACAATTATTTCTGCACACTGTACAACTACATAAAGCATTTGTTGTAGTACATGAGTTAAAACATGTGGTGTAAAAATCACCACCTTTTCAAATTAAGTGATATATTGTTAGTTTCATAGTGTTTAGACAAAAGATTATAACGAGAGTTAGATTAAATTAAATTTGATAGTTAGTGTGATGTGAGTTATACACCTTTTGAATAAAGGATGTTAATCAGGGGCGGAACTAGAACATCATACTAGTAGTAGCACAATAATTTATTTAAGATTCAACATAGAACATAAAAAAAAGTTTTAAAATCATAATCGCATCAAATATAACAAAAATAGTGTAAGATTTTGCATTTTATAGTTGACATCTCCGTATAGACATTTTTTAAAATCGATCCATTACATATTTAATCTTAAAATTATAGACACAATGACATAAAATTATTTTAAAGCCAAGATAGACACATAATAGTTATTATCAAAATTCTGACACATCTATATTACTGTATATGTTAATATTATCATGGAAAATCCCTGCAGCCACTGTAAAAAAAAAAAAAAAAAACTCCCTACAGCCACCTATTGAAAAGACTAGACGGACAGTAAAAAAGCAACTGCTGTACGTGGGACTCGGGAAAAACAATTTATTTAAGGGGTGCTTGGGAGGGCTTTTTAGTAAGCTTTTTAGCTTATTTAAGTTACTTAAGCACTTTTAAGTGTTTGTTTTGGCTTATAAGCTTATGTTTATAAGCTTAATTTGATGGTTTTAAATAATCCCTTTTGAAAGGGATTTTAAGCTTATTAAGGGGTTTTTTACCCTTTTATCCCCACCTTTGACACCCACATATATTTAATCTAATTTTTTTATTTTTTTATTTTTATTTTTTATTTTTTATTTAAAAATTAATATTTTTTTATAATTTACCCTTTTAGAGTTTTAGTAATTTTACAATAATCTCTTCCAAACACTTTATTTTTTAAAAAAACTTATTAACTTAAATAAGCTAATAAGCACAAGCTCCCTTAATATTTTTTCTCAAACACCCCCTTAATTAGATTTAGGTTGGGCTTTGACTTGGACTACTAATAATATTTGGGGTTATTTATTTAATATTGTTTTGTGTTATTGTGTAGTTTTTTAATCCGATAGTACTATAATACCAAAAAAATATAAAAAATTTATAGTACGCAAAATTTTTTGAGTAGTGGCACGTGCCACCGTGTGCTACTAACCAAATCCGCCCCTGATGTTAATGATATATAAAAGTATAAGTAAAGGTAAATTAGTGGGTGTGAAATTTATTACTTTTTGCTATATAATATAAATTGAGAAAAACGTTCAAGGAGATCTATTATTTTTACGAATTCCTGAGAAACAAATCTCAATAATTGATTAATAAGATATAATGGTCAAGTTTAATCATATATTTTATACATGAAGGGGTATTTTGATCATTTGGCACTTAAAAAAATGGTCTTTTTTATTTTTTATTTTTTATTTTAATTTATTTTTTATTTTTTTTTATTTTTATTATTATTTTCGTTAAAAATAATATTTATTTGATAATTACGTGTAGTACTTAATCACATGTGATTTTAGTGTAAACTCACATGTGATTGTATATTTAATCACAGTTGATGTTTTAGTTCAATCACATGCGATTCAATACACAATTACATGTGATTTAGTATGCAATCACATTATGTATTATTAATAAAAAAAAATTTAAAATAATAAAAAAATTAAAAAAAATTCTAAATTAAAAAATTTAAAAAATATTTTTTTAACAAAATGACCAAAATACCCCTTAATGTATAAAATATGTGATTAATCTTGACTGTAACACCTCAATTTTCAAAACGTCATTTAAATCATATTTTTAAATAAAAATATTACAAGCCCAATGTCTCAAAATACGGTTTAACAAAAACCATTAAAAGTTTATCAGATTATTAAAACCGGTGTTACAAAATAATATTATAACCATAGGATAAACGAGATCTACCTACGAGCTCCCGAGCTGAACAACACTATGCCACTTCTACGGGACCTTCTAATCCATTGATCCTGAACCTGAGTACATAGCCACAAAAACAAAGTAGTACGTGAGACAAGATAGTCTCGTGAGATACATGGGTTTTCGACCCAATCTCAAAAGATTTAAAAACAATGTTTGAAATATTATCAATACTTATCTTTATCAACTTTATTAGCTCATATAACAACTTCTATCTCATTTTCTAATCATTTATTCGTATTAGCTAATAAGCTTACCATAAGCTCATTCATCACATAATCACAATTATGTAAGCTATCTCCAAGCTTACTCTTTCTTTATCACATATGCAACGGACATCTCCGAAGCCAACTCTCCCGATATGGGACGTCATAGGTAAACTAACAAGGTAATTGGGATCCCCCATCTTACCAAGATTCATAAGCTCTCCCCGTTTCCGGGTCATCATGCTCACCCAACACTGGGTGTCGTAAACTGTGACATTCTACTCTTTGCGCAGGGAGGTACCACCCCAAGTAGACGTCTCATGCTCCCCCATTTCTGGGCGGTCTTATTCCGGATATCTTATTCATCACATATGAGCCTCAGCTCCATTCATCAATAACTAGAATACATCTATTATAGCTACCATATCATTCTTATATCTTATCATTTTTATTACTAACTTGACTAGTCCTTTAATAAATATAACATATTTATTAATTATCAAAATCGTATTACTTTAACTTTTCCTTAACTAGCATACATCTAATACTAGTCACTTGTACTTATCCACCTAGCAATTCAATCACCTTTTTATTAGTATAATGTACCAATCAATACTTGATACTTACAAATCAATGTCATTAGCTTAATTAATATATATTAGTAATAAGCCCACTATCATACTTTCTTAGTCATTACTCTTAGTCATACATCATAATTATAAAGAGTAGTTAATCACTTTTCATTCACATAAACTCTTTCAAAATCATTAATCATCTAGACCTATTTAAATAGTCTATTATTTACTTTTTTCCTATCTTTTCAATCATATCTTTATTAAAAACATTTAATAATAAAGACTCTTAAAACATTATAGTTTTCAAATCGTTTGCTATGTACCCAGTAAAAGTCACATGTACTCACCTTAGCCAAGCTTAATCCTCTTGAGCTTCTTGAATCAAATCTTCACTTCCCAAGACTTGTGAACTCCAAATCTTTCAACAAATGCATTAACCATGAAACCACACAAGGTTTAACATCAAACATCACTATGGACTACATAATCTACCACTAGTTTACAACTAGTATTACTTTTCCCCAATTTGACAACCCATAAAACCCTAGGTTTTCATATATCTTAAGATCTCCATAAATCCATGTTATGAACATGATTTCCTTGTTAAAATATCACAGATCTGAGTTATATACATCCATTTCATCACCCATGACAAACCCTCCAACTAGGGTTTGCATACAACACCAATTTTCCCACCAAAACACCATCTATAACAAATAGGAGTAGAGATTTACCTTATACTTCAACAATAGAGCAAGAATCTCCAAGATTGAGTATGAAAATCGGTTCCAATGGCTTCCTTACACTCAAAATCGTACACACATGCTTGGGAGAAGATTCTAGGGTTTGGAAATGAGAGAAATGACCAAAATCCCGATATAAGGTCTGGCCAGATACAAATCGCGTCGCTCTGCACCCGCGTCTTTTCGCGTCACAAGATCGCGCCGCGATCTCCTACGCGATCTCAAGATCGCGTTTTCCCACCGCTATTTCGGATCGCTGTTCCAACGTTGCACAAAATAGCGCCACTATCTAAGATAGTGCCGCTATCTACCCCCTGCAGCTAAGGATGCACTTTTTCATCAATGTCATTACCCGGTTTCGTTCATAACTTTCACGTACGGTGTCCAAACAACACGAAACCAATTCCTACGTGTTTTAAACGATTTATCCTTATTTATTATATTTTTCCATAATATATTTGATTCAAATTTCGGGTCGTTACATTGACCATTAGATCTTATTGATCAATTTTTAAAACTGTTAATATTTGTACAAATGAAATACATGAAACATTAGACAGGTGTCAATGGTTTGGCAAACTGATACCGTCAGTTGTTGCCAAATCAGCGCCACGTCAGCCCACCCTCCAACCGACACTAAACTGACGTAACCATGCCAACAATACCACTTCCCTTTAATTTTTTGGGACCCACCATTACAAAACACACACACACACAAAATACCCCTTTGGACCCACCAAAATCAACCGGCGAACTCCTTCTCCCCGTCTCCAAACCGGCTTAGCCCAACCGACGGAAAAACTGCACCTACCGTGCCAACGGTGTGCAGTACCGGCGGTCAACCGGCGGTGCAACTGCACCTACCGTTGGCACTAGTCTTAGGTATGTAATGGGGAGTTGGGCCTATATGGGCTAATTGGTTCTTGATCGGATATCTAATAGACTAATAGGTTATAGGCCTGTTGGGCTAAATAAGCACTTTTAAAATTTTAAGGTATGCTTCTCGATCCTTCGTTGCAACCGATTGTTGTATGGGCACATGTGCTTTACGGTTTAAGCTTTTAGCTTTGCGGACTTGCGGTGCTATTTGCTATGTCAACTTTTCGGCTATGAATTATTTTTTTGTTTTAAAAGAAATACTTCCTCCGATTCAAAATAAATGATACACTTTGAGTTTATAATTTTTGAGGCAAAAGAATATATTGATATTTAAATTAGATTAATTAAATGGTTAGTGAGAAATGAGTCTTATAATTTTTGAATAAAGTAAGATTAATGATATTTAAAAGTAAAAAGTAAGGGTATAAGAGTCATTTCAATTTATAAAGTACGTAGTTAGTGGGTGTGAAGCCCATTACTTTTTACCAAATAAGGTAAAATGTTAAAGTGTATCACTTATTTTGAATCACCAAAATACAGAAAGTGTATCACTTATTTTGAATAGGAGGAAGTAAGTCTTTATAATATTAGCTTATATTTTAATTTTAAAATTTAAGTCTTTGGATGTTAGAAAAGAGTTAGATGTGTTAAACTGTTAATAAACAAAACTAGCATTTTTCTTTTTGATAGGTCATTTAATACCATTTTATAGTTTTAAGTGTTGATACTGTGTTTATAGTGTTACACTGTTATGATGAAAACCATGTTATCTTATCGGATAAGTGAAAAATAACAGTGTTACTTTCCATATTTTTATTTATCTTTAAAACTTAAAATTAAAATAAATAACGAAATAAGTTGAATAACATTTAGGTGTTGTTTGTTTTTTAGAGCAAAAATATCTGTTGTTACGGACCACATATGCGAAATACTGTAGCTTCTGAGATGGATCAAAGGTTTGCACTCTGCAAGAAAATGATTATTTGTTTTTTAACATCTACAGATCAATTCAAATCAAATTTAATAAATTTCTGCAAAAATTCATACAAATTTCTGAAGAGAGTAAATTACACGGATGGTCCTTGTGGTTTGACATGAGTTTTGCATTTGGTCCCTAAGTTCCAGAAATTACACCGATGGTCACTAAGTATCGGAGTTCATATCGGTTTTGATCCCTACGCCTAACAACCGTTAAATTTAGATGTTAAACTCTATCATGTGCATTGCACATGAGGTAATTCTGTCATTTTAACTTTATCCCTGACTCATGTACAAAAACCCTAAATCCCAATTACACAATTCATAAACTTCAAGGTCCATAATTTCTTTCAATTCGTCATGCCCGAATCCATCCAATAGCTTCACATCCCACCCAATTGATTTCCAACTTGATAACGCAAGGGAATCGTAGAAGAACTCAAATATGGTTGTTTTGGAGAGGGGTTTCGGAGGAGATATGGTGGTTTACAAACACACCAGAAGTCAAAACAACATCAAAAAGTCAAAAGGAAATGAAGGTGGTCAAATATTCTTTTATTTGAATATTCTTTTATCCGCCTCTGTTAAAAAAATCATAATCAAGAACAGCTTATTGCTCACAATCTTCTACTTCAAAATCGATCTCAAAACCAGATCACAAAATAGATCTCAAAATCAGATCTCGACGAGGCAGAGTGATAAATTGAAATCAGATCTCGTAATATGGTTGATTATTTCTGGGAAATAGATGATGATTTCTGGGAGTAAAGGAAGATATCATTTGGACAAAGAGAGAGGTGGAGAAGAAGGGGTCTTGATGATTAATGGAGTAAGCTGCTATGGGTGTTGGTTTTGATTTTTTGGAGATGATGATTTCTGGGTTTTACTTTGAAAGATTTATGGGTATTAAGATAATAATAACTAATAAAACGATCAAATTACGTAAAAGCGAGCGAGAGCTTCGTCTCCGGTGAGATCCACCGGCGGATTTCAGAGACGGAGATGGGAGTCGGTGTTGTTGCAGGTTGGCGGAGATGTCGCCGGAGATGTCGTCGGAGATGGTCTCTTCATTCTGCACAGGCACAGGTTGTGTTTGTGTTCTCTCAGTTAAAAGAGAGAGGGAGAGGAAGTAACGAAGAGGTAAAATGATAAATATACCCTCATGTGCAATGCACATGACAGGTTTTAACGACAAAATTTAACGCTCTTTACGCTTATGGACTAAAACCGATACGAAATCTGATACTTAGTGACCATCGTTGTAATTTCTGAAACTTAGGGACCAAATGCAAAACTCAGGTCAACGAGGTAATTTACTCTTCTGAATAATAGATTAACGAGGTATTGGTGCCCGCGCTTCGCGGCGGGGTGAAAATATACACATCATATATATAGATTAGCATATCTATAGTTGATACGAAAGTTTCACACAGAAGCATGTTCTTATACACATAGATATACAAAATCTTAAAACAAAAGCAGTGTTCGTACAATAAAAGCTTGATAATACACGCATCATATTTTACGTAACCAATTAACCTCATTGGCACTAAGTTTTGACAAAATAAAATAACAGGAAGCGTCTTCCTATTAGGCAATACACCAAGGTTTCCTTAGTCTTTGATGTTGCTAAAGATCTAGCAGCCAAAAAACTGTCTACATAAGTTCCCGGGGGGGAAAAAATATTGACCTTTTATTTCAAAACTACTGTAAGATTTTTCTATAGGAGAACTTTGTTATACTACGTCTTACCTCGATGCATGCTATAAACCAAAACTATTCAGTTGGCTTCCTCAGTGTCCTCAGAGGGTACATCAATAGATTGCTTTTGCTTCTTACATTCATCATTTGGTCTGCAATATAACAAAGATTTTATAAAGCTGAGGATATCAAATATGCCTTTACATAAGAGATCATATATTCTCGCCTGATGATTTGGAAGTTTAGGAATGCTAATTGACGCAAGTGAGATTGCAGTAAAAAGGGTAAAAGACTCATATTTCCGCATGCCTTTAATGTTTCTCGAAGGAGGATTTTTTAACTTACAAAATGCATCACTCTCCATATAGTTTAACTAGTTTCATAACCCGCCCGATGGGCGGGATAGCTGTAAGAAATATAATATATAATGATGAAAAAAACGTAAGAAATTATATGGTCAACTATTATTAAAATGATGATTAAAGGTTTTGTTGTACATGGATAATCGGTAAAAATAAATCAAAAAAGAAAATGAAATTTTATTGTATAAGACGTTTGTTGTTGAGTTTGTATAGTTACCATCTTGGTCGCAACAAATAATTTTCAAGCATTTGTTTCTCTTTACTCTTGATACATCAACATATAGTTGGTCGTGTGAGAATACTGATATTTGGACAAACAAATCAACCCGTGACAATGTTCGCCCATGGTTTTTTTAATAGTCATTGAAAAACGTACTTAAATAGGAAATTGTCTTCGGCTCAATTTGAAAGACATAGTTTTGTCGTAAGGACTAATAATCATACGTGGGATAACACAAATTGTACAAACTTTGTCACGATCTTACCTTCAATTATATTAGCCTAGTTCTATTGCATAATCAATGTTTTGCATACACATTACAGGAGCATCTATCTTTAACTTTAATATATGATGCGTGACACCTGACATTTTTATAATATACAAGAATTATGTGGTGTAAAGATCGAGGCTAAACATAGTATCATCAACAATTTCATGTGTGAGTGTTGATAATAATATGTTTAGACCATAATATTTTTGGATCATAATATTTTTAAACATTGATTATTATAACTTTCGATCATAATAAAATTGAATTATAATAAATTTGGATCGAAACATTTTGTGATCATAACATTTTGTGACCATAATAAATTTAAATTACATTTTTAGTTCATAAGATTTTTTTCGTAAAATGTTTGAACCATGACATTTTTTTGTTCAAATTTTTATGTCTATACTCATTTCGTAAAGAATTTAATTTTAAAAACTTTTATTTTCTTAAAATTTTTGTGATTATAACATTTTGTGATCATAATAAATTTAAACTACACTTTTAGATCATAAGATTTTTTTTCGTAAAATGTTTGAACCATGACATTTTTTTTCAAATTTTTATGACTATACTCATTTCGTAAATAATTTAAATTTAAGAACTTTGATTTTCTTAAAATTTTTGAGATTATAACATTTTGTGATCATAATAAATTTAAATTACATTTTTAGATCATAAGATTTTTTTTTCGTAAAATGTTTGAACCATTGTTGGGTCACATTTATTGTAACCAATTGTCTATGGACCATTTTGTATTTAGTCGAAACTTTGACTAGGTATATATAGTAAGTAAGAACCTTATTTGCATAACATTTGCCCAAATTGTAGCAGCCCCCATCAATAGCAAAGTGTTCAAATATTTCATCCATCTTAATCTTCCTATATTATCACTTGTTTATGCTTATTCTATGAATTAATCATTGAATTTACAATCTACAACTATGACATTTTTTTTTCCAAATTTTTATGACTATACTCATTTCGTAAAGAATTTAATTTTAAGAACTTTGATTTTCTTAAAATTTTTTGTTTACAAATAAAAAACAAAGCTATGGGCGAAAAACGAAGCGATGGAATACATGAATATGTTTCCATATAAAGAAGAAATTAATTGCCTATTATGCCCTTTGAGTCAGCGTCCATGTTATCATTAAGAAGCAATGTTATTGGTACATGTCATCAAATTAAAATCATGTCCTTACTCCATATATAGATGAGAGATTTTGCCTTAAGAGCTCATACAATGTTACAATTACAATCGTTTCATGAGTAGATTTAGGGAACATGTTGCATTCAAACCAAGTAATTTACTAAAATAAAATAAAAACTATCCTAGTTAAAATGTGCATGTAAGTTTACAACATTCAAATTCATTTTAACAATTATTGTGTTATGCTTTAAACTTCCGAACCCATAGATATCAGGAACACCAATAATTATTTTGATTTTGAACGCTGTCCAATTGAATTGTTACTTTTTAACTTCAAAATTGACATCAAATAAATTAATCATATATTTTTATTATTCTAGTCATATTAGACCCTTTAACTATACAATAAAGTTAAAGAATTTGGAGAAAACGTGTTTCAAGTCAACCCAACCAAACCATTTCAACGTGTAACAAAAAATACATATTATGACCCGTCACCCAACCCACTTGAGAAACTACCTTTTTTATATATATAAAAAATAGATTATTATGAAAATTATATGATTATTATGAAAATTTGGACATAAAGTGTTCCGGGTCAACCTAACCTAACCAATTCAACCTGTACCAATATAACATATTTTGAACCGTCTCCCAACCCATTTGACCCGCCCATTTTGCATAATCTAAAATTTATATGAGTCGATAAACAATTAAAATGGTATTCAACATGGCTATTTTTTATATTCAACTGTGGCTAAAGTGATTCAATAATTTTAAACATGTAATTCTTACCATTTTTTGGAACATTTTTTTTATAAATTGTATACAACAGCTGACTTTTGAAAATTGTATTAAGCAGTTGACTTTCTTAAAATTGCATTCAAAACTTCAAATTGATCTAAAACAATTTGACTTTTCAAATCAACCTATATAATGTTAATCAAATATTATAAAATTACATTTGATTAATAGTTACGGTCAAATGTAAGTGATTGTATGACTGTAATATTACTCTAATATTTTAGTGTCTATTAATTTTATTATTTATATTATTTTTATGTGGAGATTAGGGTCAAATGACTCAAATATCATTGTGTATTTCTGTGTTAATTCAGGAAGAGCAAGTTTTAAACTCACTATTTAATATACTTAAAACTGTTGTGAAACAATTGACTTTTAAAGTCAAAGTTTATAATGTTTGACGTTTAAATTATATAAAAACCTAAAAACTATTAAATCCTTATACTGAGAAAAGTGTTTTCCTGTTGACTTTTATAGTCAAATACTTAAAAAGTAAATGACCTATTATAAAAACTGACTTTTATGATCAATGTTAAATTCATACAATCTTCTAATGCAACATTCTTTTCAATGTATAAATACATTTTATATTTTTATTATTTTTTATAAATTATAATGATTTTAAAGGCTAATAAATTATTTTTGCATCTGATGGTTTATAATGATTATTAAAGGTAATAAATTCTTTTTGCATTGATGTATTCTAACATATGATAATATATATTGACTCTAGCCCTTCTAGATGTATAAAGTATCTGTTAAGTTGATTCCAACTTTTGTTAAAGCAAATGTTTGCTAAGCATGAGTTTTTATATGCATCATTTCTTAATTCCTTGTTGCTAATTCCAAATTGTTGTCCATAAATCTAACAAAAAGTCACATAAATATACTTACAAATTGAACCATAGAGAGGTGTATATAAATCGCAGATGTCTAATTCCAACCTAAATGATGCTCGGATGTATCTAACCATAAGAAAATATATAAATTGAACATTGAACCATAGGGAAATATATACCTTACAGATCGTGAAGAAATATCATCGCGTGTATCAAAATAGCCTAAACGATGGGTTCCTAAAACAAAAATGAAGAATTAAACATTATAAGGTCAATTCTTTCCACTAATAATCAATAAAGAAAACTTAATAAATAGCAAAACAATTCGTCACAAATTTAGGTGTGAAAGTTTCATTCTTGACAAATTTATGGAAATTTAGTTCATTTTTTGCATAATATCTCCAGGTATTTTAAAATTAAAATCCCGTTCCTTTTGAAGACCGAGAATGAAACACTGATTATATATCTTTAAAAAAATCATATATTTTTTTTCTAAAAATAACAAATTTCCAGTTAATCAAATGGGTGCAAAAATCTCCTCGATTTGTGATTTTGAGGGTAACGATTAGGATGGTGTTCAGCTCGATCAATACCTGGACCAATAAATCTCCTGGATTTTGAACGACTGATTTTCACGCAAAGGGTGTGCCATAACGATTAGGATTGTTTTTAGCAAGTTCAGTTGGACCAAAAAATCTCCTCGATTTGACGGAAGCCGACGGATCACCATCATCACTGTTCGCTGGCTCATTATTGTTAGCTGGGGGTTAGGTGAAGAAAACGACCATTACAGCCGGAGCAAAAGAGTTCCAATAAGCCGGTAGGTGAAGGTGTAATGGAGACGGGATCGTATTGACACCATTTGCAAGTAAAAAAAAATAAACAAACAAATATTCACAAACCTGAAATCCTTATCCTCTTGAAATGGAAGAAGACTGCAAAGAAGGAAGGAGGCAGATGAAGACCTCTTGAAATGTAAGAAGATTACAAACAAGGAGAAGGCAGATGAAGAACAGAGAAAAAAATCAGGAAGGGTGTACAATACGTACTCTTTCTCTGCCAATAAATAAAATAAAAGCAAACTCTATTCATCTACTACAGCATTGGCAAATGTTAATATAGGTAATAACACACAAACATCCAATGACAATAATCTGCATCATTTCACACAAATTTCTTACATTGACAGACGTATTTTTTTGCATAACAGATCTCAAATACACCTACGTGAGATCTGCTTTATTTCACCAGAGAAGATCAAGTACGGAGGAGGATGGCGGAGGTATGGCCTTCGTCATCACAGATCTCTCTCCTTTCGCCGGAGAAGATAAACACGGAGGAGGAGGGCGGCGGCACGTCATCACAGAAAGCTTTAGGGGTTGTTTGGGAAACCTTATTTAAAATAGCTTTAGCTTATAAGCTTTTATAAGTTAATAAGCTTTTTCTAAAATAAGTGTTTGTTTTAGCTTATTTAAGGATATTGTGAAATTACCAAACAGGGTTTAGTGAATAAAAAGGTTGGGATGAAAAGAAAAATGGATAAAATTAAGTGGGGGATAAAAATGTAAAACCATTGATTTTCTTAAATAAGCTAATAAGCACAAAAATGGAGTAAGCCTTAATAATCCCCAACAAAATAGCTTTTCTAAGAGGCCTTAAATAAGCTAATAAGCACAAGCTCTTAAGCTCAACCAAACACTTAATTGGGCTTATTAAGCTTAGATAAACTAATAAGCTAATAAGCCACATAAATAAGCTCTCCCAAACACCCCCTTAGTCCAAGTGTGCATGGGGAAGACCTTGTGCAAATATTTTTTTGTCTGCGGACTTATAAAAAACAAACATCTGCGGGAGTGCTTTTCTGCCCGTGATCTACGCTGCACAGACAAAAGACTTCACACATATCTTTTTGTAAAAAACAAACAGCACCAGTATAGTGAAATTAAATTATACTCCCTCCGTCCCACAAAAAAGTTCCCATTTCCTTTGGGCACAAGTATTTAGGAGATAGTTGATAGTGGGGTCTTTGGTACTATTTTTGATTAAAATATAAGGTTAATTGGAGAGAGAAAGTGTTTTTAAGAGATAGTTGGTGGTGGGGCCATAATAATAATATTATTTAATAGAAATGAGAATTTTTTTGTGGGACAAAATTTATGATAGAAATGGGAACTTTTTTGTGGGACGGAGGGAGTAAATAATTGGGAAAATTAGCAAATTGGTAAACCTATAAGTTAAGGTTAATGCAATGTGAACGCTTATGAGGACTTTGTTGATTGAAAAAAGCATTTCTGTCTTGTCTTCTTCAGGACACACCCAAACACTGTACAAATCACAAAGATATAAAAAACACCATTGATGCAAAAATCCAACCCTTCCAAAAAACTTTGAATCTTTCAGTTTCACCACTGTTCATGGAGTTGCCGGAGAACGACCGGATACCTCTCGAAAAAGCACAGCAGATCGTACTCCGGTGGGACTCCACCGTCTCCGAAGACGCCAGAGCTCATATGATCTTCGAAGGCGATCGTCAAGAGATCGATCATTACTTACAAGCCGTGGATGAAATTCAGCGCTCCATGGAGTCAACGACCTTATCCGATGACGACGGACCAGACGACGAACAGTCAAAGAAAGTCAACACGACGATCCAGATTGCCATGGCTCGATTAGAAGACGAGTTTCGTAACATACTCATATCACGCGCTACTCCAATCGAAACTGAAACACTCACTGATTCGATTTCTTCAACTCACTTATCTTCCAGAACCAGCAGTTCGTTCTCGGAATTTCCAGATTCCGATGATTACAGTAGCCGAGGAGAAGACGATTCCGTTCATAGAATCGGCAATTCATCGTTTTTGGAACGAGGAGAAAGCAGTACAACAATCGCGAGCTACAGATCCATGAGTAGTATTCGCGAACTCGATCTGATACCATCGGATAGCATATACGATCTCCGTTGCATAGCCGAGCGTATGATCACCGCCGGATACTTCCGCGAGTGTGTTCAGGTGTACGGCAGCGTACGAAAGTCCGCCGTCGATGCGAGCTTCAAAAAACTCGGTGTAGAGAAATTGAGTATCGGCGATATCCAACGGCTCGAATGGGAAGCCTTGAACGCGAAGATCGGAAAGTGGATACGAGCTGCCAAAGTTTGTATTAGAATCTTATTCGCTAGCGAGAAGAGACTCTGCCAGCAAATATTTGAAGATTTAGGAACGGCGGCCGATGATGCGTGTTTCATGGAAACTGTTAAAGGGCCGGCGATCCAGCTCTTCAATTTCGCCGAAGCGATCAGCATCAGCCGTAGGTCGCCGGAGAAACTGTTTAAGATCTTAGATTTACACGACGCCTTGTTAGATTTATTACCTGACATCGACGCAGTTTTTTACACAAAATCAGCTGAATCAATTAGGGTTCAGGCAACAGAAATTCTCTCCAGACTAGCGGAAGCTGCTAGAGGGATGCTATCAGAATTCGAAAACGCAGTTCTCCGGGAACCATCTAGGGTTCCAGTCCCCGGAGGAACAATTCATCCATTAACACGGTATGTAATGAATTACATAAGCTTGATTTCAGATTACAAACAAACCCTAGGCGAATTAATAGTATCAAAACCTGCAACTGGTTCTAGATATTCAGACGATTTAACTACTCCAGATATGGATTTTACTGATCACGAAGGTCAATCACCATTGGCACTCCATTTAATCTGGATAATTGTGATTTTGCAATTCAATTTAGAAGGAAAATCAAAACACTACAAAGACAATTCTTTAGCTCATTTGTTCATCATGAACAATGTTCATTACATTGTTCAAAAGATCAAAGGGTCACCGGAATTAAGGGAAATGATTGGTGACAGCTATTTAAAAAAGCTTGCAGGGAAATACAGGCAGGCTGCAACAAGATACCAACGAGCAGCATGGGTCGGTGTTCTGTATTGTTTAAGAGATGAAGGATTACACGTAACAGGAGGTTTTTCATCTGGTGTTTCAAAGAGTGCACTGAGAGAAAGATTCAAATCTTTTAATGCAATGTTTGAGGAAGTACACAGAATGCAGGCGTTATGGTTGATACCCGATACACAGCTTCGCGAGGAGTTACAAATTTCAATATCTGAGAAATTAATCCCGGCTTACCGATCATTTCTTGGAAGATTCCGGACTCATATCGAAAACGGAAGGCACCCTGAAAATTATATCAAGTATTCAGTTGAAGATCTTGAAACTGCAGTATTGGATTTCTTTGAAGGGTGTGCGGTTTCTCAGCATTCCAGAAGAAGATCACAATGAAATTGAAATATTGTAGGACATTATTCTTTAATTTTTTGGTAGGGTCATTCTTTGATTGGTTCCAGATAAGGGAATGTGCTAAAAGGAAAGAGGAAGTCTACTGATACAATCTTCTCTGTAAGCATGTTGTTTTTTGTTTTAAGATTTTTGGTTCATTTGTTTGTATGGAAAATTGTTATACATGATCTTATATTACATGAAATTGGAGACGAATTACCTTCTTAAACGTCTTCTATAATATGAGTGGTTATTGGCTCTGAGTGGTGTTCCTTGATTTGACCTGTTACCCGATCTATCCATATCACGACCGTCCACCAATACTTAAACCGTTTTAATGTTTTGTCTTGAATGTGACACTTTTTGTGGAAGAATGTCATGATTATGTCTTATCGAGAATTTGCTTTTGATTTAAAGTTCATTTTTCTTTCTAGGGTTGGGTCGAAACAAAAGGTTGATAAAGTTTGTATCTTTTGGTAATTGTTTTCCTCTGTTCTTTACGCTATGAATTTTGTGTCACATCACGTAGATGAATAGCATGTTGATTGCGCTTTTTCTTATTATGCAAATGGGGCATGATACACAAACATGAACTGTATGAACCGCTTGCAGATAAAATATATATGTATTTCATGTTCATTTTTTTAGATTCTTTTCATTTTTGCTTCACATCATGATACATTGCTACCTACAATATGTTGATTTTATAATGAACCACTTGCAAATAATATATACACTTTATGTTGTTTTCTAGTTTACCTCAAAATCTGAACATAGAGAGCAAGATGAAGAATGAGCCTGGGTGGTCAAAATTGGGTGCTGTTTGACCATTCTGTTTTTGGTTTGACTTGTACCATGCAAACATAGACCATGACTTTTGCATCTTTCCTAGCTTCATTTGCATCATTATTATGCATGTGACTTGCCTCCTCAAATTCCAAATTTCTTGGCGAGGAAAGTTTGACTATATCCAATTTTGACTCTGTTCATAGATGGAGGCCCAAGAATTCGTGGAAGAAAAGCAGTCATACAAACCCTGAATTGGATGTATCTACTTTTATTTTGTGTAATTTTAAAGTATTTAATTTATGATAGATTTTTTTATGTCAATTAGCGCAGGTTCAAACGATAATCACTATTGTTAAAAAATCAGCTGAATATAACATTTAACGAATTTACGGCCAGATGATGAGCGTACTCGATAATCCATCAAGTTAAAATGAATAATTAACAAACTAAACCAATTTATTGAGAAAAAGGGATTATATTATTTGATCTTGGCATAAATTACGAGTAATGTTTTATCGTAGAAATAAATTATAGTAATGAAAGTTATATAATCAGATATGTGACAAAATGATTGTTTTCTCCTTCCAAATATCGGTATGACGGTATATATATTTATATCTTGAACTTTTATATGTTCATGGGCTAAGATTAAAGTTTTTTGTTTCATCGGACTGCACTTTTATGTTACTAATAAAATGTGACTAAATGAAAGATCATCAAGTTAAGTGTTCTAATGAAGAATTGAAGCTAAGAATATACACAATTGTATTACTTTTTTTATGGGTAAATGAGTTAAGTATGGAATTGTTAATGTATATGTTTTTTCTTAAGGAGGAAAATTGACGAAGAAAAAAACCAAAAAACAACATTCACAATCATACCTGATGCTCTGAATAGTAATAAGATTCATGTAAAATATACAGCTAGTAGCGTAGTCTAAATTCTATAAAAATTTAACAAAAGAAATACAGAGGTAGGTAGTAATAAAAGACAAGAATAGCTCACTTGAAAATTTACTCTGTTTTATCTTCTTCCAAATCACCATTGTCAGTGTGAACGGATCTTAATTCCGTTACGTCTTTTGTAGAAAGAGGGGACGGTTTTATGAGCGTTAAAGTATCCTCCTTGTCAAACTCTTCACTTCCATCATCAGAGTATGCATATCTGTCCAACAAAATTAATTATACCCTGGCCTAGGATAATTATTTATAAAATCTGAGCGACAATTATTATATGCTTATAAACATGGTGATGATTACAATGCCAAATGTAGCAGCAGGACATTTTTGCTTTGGGTTGACCAGCAAAAACTTTATTGTTTATTTTTCTAATAAATAATTAATGGAAGCAAGCCACACCAACTATTCAGCCTTTTTATTTATTTATTTATGACCACCTAACTATTGAAACTGCTTTATAGGCCACCTAAATTTCGTTTTATGCAAAAAACATATTGGATGATATAAACAATCTTACAATATTTTTCTAAAAATAAAAATATCATTGCATAAGAGGGAAAAGTGTGAAAGGAGTATAGTACCGCATCGAATTCTGAGATGGGGCCCACAGAGCACATATGACACAAACAAGAGAAAAAGAAAGCACTTGCCAAAAGGCAGGGATGATCCAAGCATTTTGCCATTGCTCATTGTATATATCAGTTGACTTGAAATAAAGCTGCATTTCAGATGTATATATCATTTATTTTGATTATTTTACATAATAAGATTCAAATTTTAGAATCCTGCAATCCATATAAGCTATACATAGAGAAAGAATGTTACAATATTAAATAAGAAATCTTAATTGTTACCTCATAGCATATCCATCCCACTGACACAATAACTGCAACAGCCAAAGCATTTGTGAATTTTCTGTATATATCTAGTTTCCCCATCATACGTTTAGCCTGTCACATATCATATAATTATAACCCAATCCAGTTAAGAAATTCCCACATTTTGATTCTTTCATGTACCCAAAAATAAGCCAAAATGCATTTTAGTACCCTGAACTTGACCGACTAGGTCTTCTACTATCTTGAACTATTAAAGGTGCAACATGGTACCCCGAACTTGACAAAATTGTTGATTTAGTACCCTGGCTCACTAAATCGGTGTTGTTTTTTCAAGTGATTTGCTTCTAATATCAATATATTGAGATGAACGTATATTTGTTAGTCTGTCAATAGGTCAAACGAAAGTAAGTCAAGTAAGAAAACACGCTCAAATTAACGAGCCAGGGTACTAAATCAACCATTTTGTCAAGTTCGGAGTACCATGTTACACCTTTGATAGTTCAGGGTATTAGAAGACATAGTCAGCCAAGTTCAGGGTATTAAAATGTATTTTGGCCCCAAAATAATGCTTGGATGAAGACCAAGTACCTGAAGCTTACTGAGAGTTGCAGAAAGAGAGGTAAATATCCACAAAACAAAAAACGCATCCAATATTGCAACAGGGAGAGACAAAAACAACATGGCTTTTCCCGAAAGATCACTAACAGCACCAACATGTTCAACCAATTCAAGAACTTCAGATGCAACAAAAAACGTCCCCCCAAGCATCACAACTTTTGAAGTAAGTCCACCAAGTGTTGGTCTTACAACACCATACCCCATAGAAACGGTAAGAATTATTAACCGTGAAATCGTCCTTTTTACAGTGCCAAAAGTTACCGCCCATATGGTAATTCCCGTTGGCCGTATGCCACTTTCGTTAAATTCCGCATAATCGAAATACCATAACGCCATTTCAAACATTCCCAATGTTATAACTAATGTTATACAATTCTGCAAGTGAAGAACTTCTTTCCAGAATCTTGCATATTGTGAAAACCAAAAGATTCCAAGAATTAAAAATGCAAGTGACATGAACCCGTAAAACTTCAAAAGTGGTGCCATTCTACCCGGAAGATAACCGTTTGGATTTTTCCATATGGTTTTCCCTTCAATAGCCACACCATCGAGCCTTGATTCACAATGCATGAAATACAAATTATACATCCCGGTTTTTGTGATCTGAATAGATCTTGGTTCCATAGTGGAAGTTTCTTCATTTACATCAAACGGGACACCAAAAACTTCAGGCCACCCGGGATTTGTTGTGGATATACGGTGAATGATTTCACCTTCTTTACATGAACCCAATTTAGCTAAATCTGCAGTACAACAGATAGCTCTTTGGCCTCCATAAGCTGACCCACCAATTGTCTCTCGGTCATCCACTTCAAAAAGAATGGCGTAAATTAACCCTGTGCTGAAATTTGAAGCTTCTTGAGGCCTTCGAAATACAATCTTTTCGAAACTGGATTAAGAAAAAAAATTAAAGTCAGATCTGAAATTTACAAACATTTTTTGGAAAAAGTAGCTATTCAAATCACAATAAGTTTACAAGAACTAAGATTTAAGGTAGACATGATTCATTCCTGAGTAAGTAGTAACGCATATAAAATTCAAAAGAATAAGATGCAGAATGTGCAGCCATTTATCCACTAAGCAATAAGAAATGCATCTAACTTGCTGAGACACAGTTTCTGCTATTTTTCCGTTTAACCTACTTTAAACTCATTTCTAGCAAACGGTTTATTTTTGTTGGAGCATCACTAAAATTTGGCACAAAAGTTGCTCTGTAGGCATTAATTTCATATCATCAAATTTCATTGCATCATACCATTCAATTCATTTCAGGAAACAGCAACAGCAAATACTAGTAAAAGTTATTCATGAACATGTCATTTACTTCACTTTTGTGACAAATAATTACTCAAATAACCCTAAATTCTCACAAAAACTGAGATGCAGAATGTTCAGCCATTAATCTGCTAAGCAGTAAGCTAGGGATCTAACTTGCCGACACACAGTTTCTTCTAGGTTTTATTTTAGCTTACCATAAACTCATTTTGAGCAGCTCATTATAGTAACATAGGTTTTATTATAGCTTACAATAAATTTATTTAGCTTAGTGCTGTTGCCGCCTGTTGGTGAATTCAACTTACTATCTATGAGCATCGCCAAAATTTGGCACTACAGTCGCCCTATTGGGGCCAACAATAAACTTCAAAATCGAATCGAATTCAAATAAGCAACATATCATACGCATCAAACTTCATCGCATCACTCATCGGTTTCATTTCACAAAACAGCGATAACAGATACTAATTAGATCATGAGTTGAGGTTACCGAATATACGCATCGCCATTAGAGGTTGTTGAAGAATCATTGAAGTTAGGATGCGAGTAATAGATTCCTTCACTTCCTCCATGGACTACAAATGCATTTCCCTTTCTCGAGAATTTATCTCCGGCGTAGTTATGCACCGAAGCCTGAATGTATATAACCCGAATTAACAGTAGCAATGATATCGCCGTTAAGGAATCCAGCAACGGCATTGCTTCTGTTGACAGAATTCAGATCTAAGGAGAAAAACACGCAGATCTGCGTGTGTAGCGAGTGTATGAGTGAGCGAGTGACAGGGATCTCCGGTTGAACGCGTCAAAAGTCCAAATGAAAATATTTCTTCTTCACTGGCTAACCATGGTTAAGCTAGAAGTTGATTCATGATGTAATACACTAATACATATATATCACAACTTTTAATGAGCATACCACAATTATTGTTTTAGGTGATTGTACAGTATGTTGTAAAACTTATACCTTGTAGATATTAAAAACCATGGTATAAAAATGAACTCCTAATACAAATAGTAGTATACAAGTGTGTTATCTAGATGACTAAAACGACATCATTTGCTTGTTTTTTAGATCATGATTTATTTAGATGTTTTCACATCCAGAGCATTTGGTTTTTTTACATTTTTTGAAAAATCTCAAATTCATTCAGATGTTCAAGGATCTTTTATTTCATCTTAAATTACAAAAACTTGGATTGTGTGTTATATAGATGACTCAAACGACGTCATTTGCTTGTTTTTTAGATCATGATTTATTTAGATGTTTTCACATCCAGAGCATTAGCCTATTCCGATGGCGAGCAGTTACGATGGCTCCTTCCTAAATAAGTTATCTAAAAGTCAGAAAGAGAAGATGCCCCCGGATAAAGGGCTTTCGTCTCCAGCTACAAAGGGCCCCAAAGTGCAGGAGCGCAAAACCCTCGCTCGGCCGCTTTCACAGGCTAGCACCCACGAGTACATTTTTTTGAAAAATCTCAAATTCATTCAGATATTCACGGATCTTTTATTTCATCTTAAATTACAAAAACTTGGATTGTGTGTTATCTAGATGACTCAAACGACGTCATTTGCTTGTTTTTTAGATCATGATTTATTTAGATGTTTTCACATCCAGAGCATTTGGTTTTTTTACATTTTTTTGAAAAATCTCAAATTCTTTTATTTCATCTTAAATTACAAAAACTTGGATTTATACTTTGTTATCAAATGCAGACGAAATTGAAATATATAACGTATTATTATTCGTTAATAACTTACACATTAATTGAAATACAAAAACTTGGGTTGTAAAACTAACATACACGTAATATTCACTTCGTTTGAGTCAAACGATATCAGATTAATAACATGTTTATTCATTTAACATATACATACAAACCCATATAAAATAACTACTTGTCAAAACTTGTAATCCAACTATTGAGTCCAATACCATACATAATACAACACAACATGCATTAGTAATTGTACCCATGATATGATAATGGATACAAGCATGAAAAAACAAACACACAAAGATCTCAACTGTGTGGCCATCCATCCTTCTTGTCAATGTAGTTGAGAAAAAAACACAAGGCAAGTTTTACCTTTAAAAACCTCAAACATTAGCAAGAAAAAGACACAACTTTTGTCATCATGGTCGTCAGTAGATCTTTACAAGGTTCTAGTAACACGGGCTCAACTTCATATCTCCAAAACGATATCTGCGAATTTATACAAAAATCATCAAAACCCTTTTTCACAAGTGGACATTTTATACCACAACCAAAATTATTCATACACCACCAAAAAGTCATTTTACCAAAAAACAAAAGAATAAAAGGGTAAACTTGTAATTTTTAAATATATTGGTGGTGTACAAATAACCTTACAGAAATAAATCTATTATCTGAATATTAAACACTCACATTCGGAATCAGTTTTAACCCATTTTGACCCGTCTTTTTCATTTTCCTCCTCTATGTCTTCCCCTTTCTTGGGTGGTCGTTTACCCTCGATGAACTTCCTTGACGATGATGATTGAGAATGTTGAGGGTTGATCTTGTTCTTAAGCATAGCCCTTAATAGCTGCAATTACCATAATCATAATTCAAGAAAACAAAATAAACCAAAAATATAAACCTAACAAGATTACCATACCTTCTCCATTCTTGATTCCGGAAGTGGATCACGAAAGCTAGGAATTGTTGGAAACCCGTTGCTACACACGAAAATCTTCTTGAAAAGGAAAGAGAGTGATTTTTTCCCAATTGCTTTCTTACTATTATCCATGCAAATGTCTTTGCACCTGCCAAGTATAACTCTAATCGTGTGATCAATATCCTCTTCTTTATCATTGACTTCGGTATTGACTTTGACCGAAAGTCTACGGTCAACCTCCAAACTTGATGGGCAGTTAAGGAATCTATCCAATGGGAGATCAGCTGGGATATCTTGTTTTTTGGATAATAGTTTTGTTAATTCGCTCTGTAGTTTCCCAATTTCTTCGGTTGTGAATTCAGAAAGATCTGGTGACGATGTTTCTGTACCTCGAGTTCCTTGAATTTCTTCATTTTCAATTGGTAGATCATTGTTTCCAAATGTTCCTATTGTTAGTAAACCTTGAGGCCAGTCACTGAATTCTTCTTTTCGGGGTTCTTGATTCGTGTGATCTGTAAAATTTAGTGTGATTTCAAATGTTAATATAAAAGTTATGATTAAAGTTTACATTTTTATGAATTTTTTATGGATTTTCAAGATCTATAGTTCTTCCATTCTATTATAAAAGTTTCAATGTCTATATTCTTGAATATTTGTAGCTAAAAGACGTGAAACAACAAAAAGCAGTGATCTTTTTCTTCTGTAATCAGAATTCGATTCAACGGGTAGAAATGAAAAGATTACTTACGAGAAACGTTAGCAGCATTCGAGTTCTTATGCGATTGTCCACCGATGATTTTATTTTGCATCCAATTAAAAAACTGAAAAAACAGAGCCAAGAAAGAAGACATTTTTAGTTGGCAAAAGTTGATATAATGTAAATGCAAATGACAACCCAAAAAAACATATGATCATATTTCACCTTCATGATGATGTGACGAGAAGGGCGGCAGGCGGCGGACGGGCGGAGGGCAAAGAGAAAGTGGTTATGAAGAAGTATTGAAATGGTTGAATGGAAGCAGATCCTAGAAGCCAATGAGATTTTAGTATTTGTAAGTAATAATAAAAGGAAAATGATAAGTTGGGAGAAAATCGACCCTGAGGCTTCAAGTTCCAAAATGACTTGAATTTTTGTCTGCCTACAAACATCCCTATTTATGTGTCCTCTTTTTTATGTTTTAAATATTTGTTTTCATGCATAAAGACATTATGCGATTAAAATAATTCGTACATGTTTCCTCGTAATAATACATGCCAAACAATGTCGACTGCAGGAAGGTGAAGGTGCATACGTGTCATCATTTTACTCCGTTGGATCCAAATGAGATATAGATTTATGTGCTAGGATTTCTTGATTTCCATTGGTCAAATGTCAATCTAAGCGAATGTACACTAAGTCTCGAGATTTTTTTTGAACAAATCATTTTTGTGTCCTTTTTAATTTTCTATGTTTGTGGTATTGGATACAATTTTGTGATGATTTAATACATAAACGTGGTTTAAAAGACAGAAAATTCTAATACGTTGTTTGGTTCGCATAATATTAATGTTGAAATTAGTATCTATAAATGGATTGAAATTTGTAAGGAATTAAATTTTAACTTTCTATCTAGTTGGCAAGAAATATAATTAGAATTCAATTTAATATTACATTTGATTAGCATGATTATGGTTATTAAGTAACTTTTTAACTTTTAATTATAAAAAGTTACAACTTAGATTAAATTATTGATTATCACCAATCACTTCCTAACTTCATGTACTTCCTCTATATCACTTTCTATTTTTTGTAATTTCAAAACAAGTAATACACTTAGATAATTTTATTTTATTTAGTAAAGAGATAGTGAGGTCACACTCACTAACTATCTCCTTTAATATAATAAAATGATTATTTTATCCATACTTCTCTTTTTAAACATCATTAACATCAATTTATTTAAAAGAAATGAGACTCATCATCCATTAACCATCCACTTTAATCTATCATAATCCTAATTTTAATATTTTACCTTTAAAACCGTGAAATCAACTACTTCCTCCGATTCAAAATAAGTGATACACTTTGACTTTCACGGTTTTTGAGGTAAACGATTATAATGATGGTTAAATTAGATTAATTGGATGGTTAGTGGGGAAAGGGTCACACACCTTTTGAATAAAGTGGGGTTAATGATGTTTAAGAGTAAAAAGTTAGGGTAATGGGTCATTTCACTTAGTTAAAGTAGATAGTTAGTGGGTGTGGGTCCCACTATTTTTTTTACCAAAAAAGGTAATTTTTCAAAGTGTATCACTTATTTTGAGTTATCCAAAAAAGGAAAATGTATCACTTATTTTGAATCGAAGGAAGTATATATTACTTAGGGTGTGCTTGGTTGAGAGTATTGAGTGGTGTGAAATGTGATTGATTGTCATTATAAATGCTTGGTTAGTTCCTAGGTAATCAATGATTACTCACTAGCAAGTAATACACCATTCCCCACCAAATTCGGGGTAATGAACTCTATAATGCTTTAATCCACTATTATTATATTAAATTATATTATTATTATTATAAATAAATATAATATAATATTATTATATTAACTAATATTATTATTAAATTATTTATTATTATTATTATATTAATATATATTATTGTTATAATAATATATAATATTATTATACTAATTAATATTATTATTATATTAATATATTAATGTATAATATTATTATATTAATTAATATTATTGTTATATTAATTAATATTAAATAATAAATATATAGTATTATTATATTAATTAATATTATTATATATATATATATATTATTATATATTATATTTAAATTATAAATATTATTATTATATTAATTAATATTATTATTATATTAATTAATATTATTATTATATTAATACCTTATTATATTAATTAATATTATATATATATTATATTTAAATTATATATATTATTATTATATTATTATAAACCAAGCAACATTAATGGTCAAAGGAATACTAAGGAATGCCATTGTATTCCTTAGTATTCCTATTACCTTTCCCTTTCCCATTGCACACTTTGAACCAAGTGCCCCCTTATTCTTCTGATAGAGAGGAAGTATGTTAATTGGTTCTATTATCAAGGGTTTTGCTTGTTTAATAGTATGCTTGAAGTAAGTTTACCTTAATCATATAATATCAACTATCTAAAAATTAGGGTGAGCATTTGGGTCGAAAAAGCGAGCCAAAAACCGAGCGTAACTGAAACGAAACTAAAAACATGTAATAAATTCAGTTTCATTTTTATAATTCATGATTTTCGGTTTCGGTCCCGTCCTTGGATAGGGGTGAATATTTGGGCTGAAAAAACCAAACTGAACGGAAACCGAAAACATATAATCTATATTCGGTTTTAAAAATTCATTATTATCGGTTCCGATCCTATCGGTTTCTGATCGGTTCAGTTCGGTTTCTGAAGTGGGCTAACCCTACTAAAAACTACTATCCAATATTAACCCTGTCGGCTCTATTTTCCATTTTCCTTTAATTAATTAGCATATAATAGAACGCAATATCGATCAAGTGATAGGATGAATTGGCTGAAATAATAATACCCGCTAACTTAATTTATAAAAAAAACTATTTGGAAATTTAACTATTGAAGCTAACTTGGAACTTATAGTAAGGAATTAGGGACCAAAATTAAGCTGACTAAACGTTGAGTGGGTAACGTCGTTAACAAACAACCACATCGTGCAACCTCCAACCAACACGTGTATCAACGGGACCACTTGACTTAAACCTCGAACTTTCTAATTGCAACAGTCATATCCAATCATTTATAACAATTGATACTTTTGCAGTTTTGCATTTGTACATTTTGGCTTTTCATTTTTTTAAAGACAGGTTATAAGTTGTGGTTCGAGCCTAAATAGTGACATTCATAAGGAGCAGTATGTCTTCACTCGAACCTTCCACGACGAGACATGAACTCATGACCTATAGGCCATGGGCAACACCTTACTCCTTGTATCATATCACTATACTACAAGACTTGGTTACATTTTGACTTTTCATGGATGGGGACTTGGGAGCATTCTATATACTTAATACATCATTTAAGATTTAAATAAGGTGGTTAAATCATTAATTTGCTAGATCCTTACTTTTAAAACCAGTTAATTATATAATTTAATTTCAGATGGGAAAATGCATAAATAGAATTGAACGTTTTTTTAAACAAATTTTTTAATATATTTATCAATTATTACAATTCATAAATAATAAATTTTTGAAAATTAATAAACTATAATACTTCCTCCGATTCAAAATAAATGATACACTTTAGGTTTCACGGTTTTTGATGCAAAAAATTATAATGATGGTTAAATTAAATTAATTTGATAGTTAGTGGGGAATGGGTCCCACACATTTTGAATAAAATGAGGTTAATGATGTTTAGAAGTGGGATCCCGTGAGGACTCCAAAAACGGTGAGGACTCGCGAGGACACCTCAAAAAAATTTCAAAAAATTCCGAAAAAAATATGTATAACTCCCCATGATTATTACTACATTTGACAAAAAAAAATTATGATCCACTTTTTTTTCAGGATCATAATAATGATCCATATTTTTTTGTGGATCATTATTAAGATCCATTTTTTTTTTGGATCATTTTTGAAATTTTTTAATTTTTTTCTGGATCTTATAGGCTGCGATTTTTAATTTTAAAAAAGAAATTTTTTTGAAAAAAGTTTGTTTTGGATCATTTTTAGTGTTTTTATTTGAGTCCTCGCAGTCCTCACCGGTTTTTGAGTCCTCACCGGATCCGGACCCATGATGTTTAAAAGTAAAAAGTAAGGGTAAAGATATCATTTCACTTTGTTAAAGTAGATAGTTAGTGGTTGTGTGTCCCATAATTTTGTCAAATAAAATAATTTTTTAAAGTGTATCACTTATTTTGAATCGCTCAAAAAGGAAAGTGTTTATTTTAAATCGAAGGAAGTATGTATGATTAAAAACAACACTTTAAATATTGTGAAATTGATAGACCCTGAAAAACGTGTAACATGAACTAATAAGCATTTACAAAATCAATTTTAACCGCTTAAAATTAAAATTAAAATAATAATTATCCATTGCGGGTAATTGTTTGCTTTGATATGTCATTGCTTAGCTAAGCTTCCCCATAATCATATGACTGAAATATATACTTAATATAAACATTATACTTCCTCCGTTTCAAAAGTGAATCACTTTGAAGTTTATGTTTTATGAGGCAAAATAAGGTAATAAAAGATTAGTAAAATAAAATAGGATAATTAGAATAGATGGACCCACACCTTTTACTATTTTCTTGCTTTTTCTAAATGGTGAAAAAATCAAATTTAGGAAGATGATAAAAATAAATGGGACCTCGCACCTTTAATGATGTTTAAATAGGGATAAGTAATGGTAAATGAGTAATTTTAAATATAAAAACTTACCTAATAAGGTAAATTATTAAAGTAATTTACTTATTTTGTAACATCCCGGAAATGAAAGTGATTCACTTATTTTGAAACGGAGGAAGTATTAATTTATTACCAAATGTTACTTTATATAAGCAGGTGTGTCGATTAAAAAGAAACTTTGAATAACTACGTGTGTGTGTTGACTTATTACTTATCAGAAGATTATTGGGCAATTAGAATAGTAATTAGTAATGCATGGGATGGATATTTGGATGCCACGTAACGGAAGGAATGAACGTCCAGCAGGTTCTTTCTAGAGATTAACTAATCGGTTATTAAGGACGCTTAGGAGTTAACAAACTTACTTAACTATAATTAAAACAAGTGTTATTCCTTCTTCCACCTCCTTAACCTATTAAATAATCCCTTCATTACGCTTCTTGCTTCCACTTGAACCAATCCCCATATTCTTGGACAATAGTTAATACGAACTACAATTAGATAATTTAATGTAATTCTATAAGAAAATTGTATTGCTTCGTACTAAATATTTCTACTTATCTTCATACTCATTAGATAAATACAAGTGTTAAAATCAAAGGATATGATTCTTGTCGCGCTTCGTGTGCTATTATATATGAAATAAGAAGAGTTGTGAACAAATTGAGCTTTTATCGAGTTATTCAAATTAAAATAGTTGAAGTTTATAGATCATTTGTATTGAGCCAGCTTTAGTTAAAATAAGTTGATAAATGTTCTCAGGTTGAATCGAGCTTGAATTCTCCTCACGCAAAGCTAGCTCCTCAAGCTTGCATCCAAAAAGGATTGTCAAGCAATTAAAATGAGTTTTGCGACAATGGATAATAGGTTTCTTGACCTTGCCTTTGACCAACTTTTTGCGACGACAATGTTGTCGCTAATTAAAAGTATTTTCCATTTATATTTGTTTTATTTAAACCCTAAAAGAAAAGGTTATCTTCACAATAGACTTTCTGTGACATCCATAAATGTAACTGGGATTCATGTAAGAGTACAAAACCCTCTTGAAATGAAATCTATTATCTAATTAAATGGATGATTAATAATTTTATTTTATATAAGCAGACAATTTATATACTTATTATATAATAAAAGCTATAAAATCTAAATGGAAATCCTGTCCTATGTAAACGTGACTTTCTAGTAGTTTCTATACGATATGATTTAAATATCGGGGGTAAATTCTAAAAGGGGTTAGCTTCAAACTGCATGTACACATTGTTTTGTTGCATGCCAATGAGGTCATTTACTACGTAATCAGATTTAGAATTTTATTTATTTGGTGTTTATATTTTCCTGTTCACTTTCCTCGAGATTCATGTTGAAGAAAGAAAAAGAAAGTAATTTTCCCACCAACAAGGGCATATTAGTAATTTAACATTTTAAACCAAATAGGAAATAAAGCCATGTGAAGGGGTTTGGCCACCAGAGTTATAGGGTTAAGAAATACAGCCTCAATATCGGCATTGGTTAAACCAACTTTCCTAATTAGGAATAGGTAGTTAATCATTCTTTCTTAAAAATTAAGAAAATGATGTCCACTCCACTGCATCTATAAAGTGGCACCAGTTAAATACTAATTAATTTTTGTAAAAATGGCCTAACAGTAGACTGATTATACTCTATACATCCTAGTTCATTGGGTTCATAAACCCTTGTGATAACAAGGCTCGAAACAAATAGGATAATTGATGCCAAATTAATAAACCTACAACCTAAAAGCCCTAATTATAATAAAAAGACATCCTAATCTTAATCCTAATCCTGAAATAACAGTATACTGGTGAAAAGTAAATTAAAAATAAAGAGATAAGGATGTGAAGTTTGACCTGAAAATGACTCTGTGAAGAAAAAAGAAATTTCTCTTGCAATATCATTACTTTTTTGCAGAACCAGTATCGACACTTGCCCACTGAAAATTTACCAAATCAATACACCATGTATTAATTTCAATGGCCAATATACAAATATGACAGGCCTTTTAGACTTTTAGTGTAGTGATTGATTAATAATATCACTAGTACCACATAATTTTCCCACAAAACATAGTAACAGCTTATTACTTCATCACGTTTTGGTATAGCTAATAAGCATTTTGAGTGTTCAGATGGAGACAAACAGCTTAGGTTTTCAGCTTATATAAGCTGTTTTGGACCAGATCTTTTGGAAAGTCTTCTGCTTATTTGAAATACAGATCCAAACACTATTTGTTGCATTTTGTTTTGATACCACATCAGCCGATAAGTTGTTCTTATAGATGATTATAGGATGTTTAAGGGGGTCATGTTAGGCAACTGTTTGTATCGTTGTATGGAATCAAACAACTTAAGCTTATCAGCTTATTTATGCTGTTTTGGACGAGCTTATTTGAAAAAGCTCCAACTTATTCAAAATAAGCTGATAAGCTAACCAAACAACATCTTAATACATTATGTTTTGATGCCACATAAACTAATAAGCTGTTTCTGTATATTATAATCATAAGTTGTTCACATAAGCTTTCCAAAACACCACCTAAATGAGCTCCCAAACACCCCCTAATTTGACATCACATCTAGACTAGACAGCATTTGAATCGGTTTTATACAAGTTTACCAACATCTACATGTTTCAATTGCATAACTCCGTTGAAATTCATACATCATATCTTTTAGAAATTTAAAACCCTAATATCACTCACCTGCGCAATAGCAAATCAACAGAGGCGAGAAGGATGATGATTACATATTCCCCGAAGCAGAAGCCGCAAAGGAGATTCATAAGCATCTAAACAAACCAAAAAACCAATTGTCAGAGATATCGAGTGATCAAAATTTGAAGGTTCTTCGCATAAATCTTTTATGAACGGAAACCGAGTATATGATTTTGAAACAAAAATGCAAAATGAAGAAAATAAACGTCATTGATTAATAAATGGAACCTTTGGATCGATGATCACCTTCGTGGATCGTGATTGCGAGTGCTTCAGAATACTGAAAGAGCTACGATTTGGGTCAATAATACGCGGGAATGTGTAATTGAATGCCGGGAAAATCCTTTGGATGCAACTTGCACGCGCTAAGCACGTGTTCAAGCCCAGTTGAATAAATCTTTATTGAATTTAATTTTACTTTAGTGACTTCCTAAATGTTAAAATTAAATTATATGATAATATAATAAGGGTTTTTGTACAATGTGTCCCTAGGCATATGTTTAGGGGTATTAACTAACATCAACTTTTCAATTAAACTTAAAAATTCATTTAATACATCTATTGAAATTATAAATTATGGACTTTATTAATGAGTAATAAGACTTTATTAGGAAATTTTGAGTGAATTGAATGCCCTAAACATGTAGGGGCACATATTAGAAAAAACCATATAATAATACCCGTTCAAAAATAATTAAATTTGTAAATGTTTATAGATTCAAATTCCATATATTTCAAGTTTATCGATTCGTATTATATGTAATTTCTTACAATATTTAAAATGTCAGATTTGATTATACATGTCTTTTTTGAAATATAAAGTTATTTTCGTTTGTATTGTTATTTTTAAAAAATAATTTATGAAATGTTTAATTGATGATCTATAAATAAGATAAGTTATTCAAAATCTCAAACACTGAAAAAATAATTATTTGTGTTGGGAGCATATAAACAGAGTTTTGAAAGAAAGATACAGGAAGTTACTTATTGCATTTTTAAAAAATTTATAACTCATTAGTATCAAAGTCTGTCTAGACTCATCACTTATCTTAATATTAATTATAGGGGTGTCAAATTTGTACCAAACAAAACCAACTAACATGATACCAACCGAACCAATTAAAGTTGGTAGCCACTATATTGGTAGCCAACATGTTTGGTTGGTGGTACCGTACCAATCGAGTTTTCATGGTACGGTAATGGTACAAATATTTAAATATCTTGGTAGTACCATACCAACCAATATATATATACATATATATAAATTAATTCTTACAATATATACATACATAAAATATGATCTAATTTATATCTTTAAAAATCTCTCCAACGTACAATATATATAATTGATTTTTTAACATCAATAATTTTTATATAACATTAATAAATCATCGTTTTATTTATCTTGTTTCCGAGTTTGGAAAATTTGTTAACATGTTTTAATTGATGGATGACGGTAAAATATCATATTATAAAACATATCTTGTTTTTAATATTTTTTTTAGTTTCATTTTAGTTTGTAATGTTGGTATACAGTACCAATTTGTACCAACCAACATTGTTGGTAGCCAAACAAATTGGTACCAAGTATACTTGGTACGGTAACGGTAGTAAAATTAGTGTACCAACTATAGTTGGTACGGTACATGGTATAAGGAAAATACGCGTGGTACCGTACCATGTTCACCCCTAATTAATTATATTTTTGATGAGATGATGTTTTAAATTTCATGTTTCTTGAAATGTTACTTATACTGAATGCATGTGCATGTATGTGTATATAAAAAATTTTTTATGTAAGTATTGTAATATCATGAAAAATAACAAGACTTTCATAAAAAAATAACTCACCTAACTTTCTTAAACAAAATTATGTAATTAAAAGTAGTTACACACCAAAATTTAACACACACTCACTATCCCCTTTAGTGTCATAATTAGTATTTAAAAATGAATATATTTGATTAGTTGTAAATATGCTTTGACAATGGTATTTTGCAACAACAATTTTAAAGATGTAGATAATAATAGTTAGCAAACTAAATGATATTAACATCAAAGAGCAAAAATCGATAAACTAAGGTGCAATTTCAATCAACAAAGAGTCGTTTACACATACATTAGTTTAAAAATGGAGAGAGTACATATTCCCTACCAAAACATTACCAACGGTTTCATAAATATCATACTATTGATTGAGATTGCAATCTCATCAGCCTCACCATCAGTTAATCAACGGTACTGCAATGCACAAGTTACCAAAAGTTAGAACTTTGAGCGGCAAAATTAAACAAGTTTACCGAAACACACCCCCAAGAATTACAAATAAAAATTGTAAAGCAATAAATTAAAATGCATATTAGCCACTTATTTGGCATCTTAAACACAAAGCCCTATTTGTGTCACACAACTTAGATGCAATTATTGCAACCGGTTTGGTGCAATTTACGAATTACATTATTGTTCAGATAAACAAAACCAACCAACAATTAGTTAAAATTCAGTAACGATGCTATGTTTCCATCTTTTAAATCACCTCAACAACAGCAAAATATCATAAACAGTTTATAAAGTTTTAACTTTTTAGCATATAATTGAGCAAACAAATCGATAACTAACCTTAATGAAACCGATTTCCTTAGCGTTGCTGTGAAAGCATTGTCTGCAGCACATGAGCCCATACTTTCTGATTAATCCATGGGAGTTACCGCATACACGGCTGGTAAACAATAAACATAAACAAAAACATCATCAAATAAGTATCAAATTTACATAGCGATGTCATATTATGGGTTTTTGAAGAAAGATCTAAACAACCTTCGCCTCTCAATAAACATTAAATTGATCAAATTTACAGTTTAAACGAATAAATCATCATATTATGAACAAACATATGTCTAATCAGAACCTACTTGAGCTAATATACGGATGAATGCATCAAATCCTAACTGATTGAGCAAAAAAATAGAGTAACGCATAAAATCTAAATATAAATGAACAAAAAAAATCATATCAAAACCTATTTGAGCAAAAATACGGATTAATGCATCAAATCGAAAACTAATTGAGCAAAAATACGACAAATGCCAAGACAAATCTAACCAGGTACGAGAACCAGGTCCGTATAGTTTTGGATGCGAGTTCCAGATGTTGGAGTGTCCCATTCTTCTTCTTCTTCTTCTTAGAGAGGCGCCGAGCTAAAAAATGGAGGATTTCAAAACCCTAGAATTTGCTGTTTTGGTATTAATGGATGACTGACTGGCCTTTATACTGTTCTTACGCTAATGGCCAACGACTCAACGAATTTAACATGTTGTATGATGCTATAACTATATTTATGGCCCAGTGTAGGCCCAAATTACTAACTAAAAGACTTGTCACGTTTGTGTATTAAAGTTTAAAACTTTAAATACTCAAATGTCACATTTTTGTATTGTTTTCTGCTTTTACCACACTTATATCTTGCAAAAAAAAGTTGAATCTGAAATCCCAATCAGTCCTATCAAACTCAACCTCCAAAAATATTTGATAAGAAGACATATTTTAACTCACCTAGCAAATAGCAATTAAAAATCATGAGGGCATCAGGACTTGAACCCTTGACTTATGTATTATCTTACAAGTCTCCTCGTGTCAACAACATGGTGCTACGCGAGACACACTTATATGATGTCAACAATATTGAGGCTTGAGCAACTACCTGGCCCAATTGTTAGAGCCCAATAAGTCTAAGAATGGGTCGGAATCTCAACGACGTCGTTTAAGCAGTTCTACTTATATAAGCACTCGTTCCAAATGTTGGCTACTACTGCTTTCAGGATCTTGTCTTGAGAAGAAAGAAAGGTTTCGTGTTTTTTGATTCAAACAATAATCAGTCGCCGAAAAATTCTAACGACGGACGAGCATCATCATGAGCCGTGGAAGTGGAGGTGGTTATGATCGTCACATTACTATATTTTCGCCGGAAGGCCGTCTCTTTCAAGTTGGTATGAATCGCTAAGCCCTATTTCACTGCAATTATTTCCAATTTGATGTTAAATAAACAGTTCTCGTGTTCTATTTGACAATTGATTCAGTAAATCACGTTTCTGTTATATGTTAAATTAAGTTCCTATTGGATCATTGAATTAGGGCTTGTTCTTATGAACTGTGTTGGTTTTTTTTTATGGAACAGAATATGCCTTTAAAGCTGTTAAAGCAGCTGGAGTCACCTCAATTGGTGTTAGAGGCAAAGACTCTGTGTGTGTTGTGACCCAGAAGAAGGTTCCGGTGAGTTTCTTCAACTAAGTTCTTTCAGGTTATTGGCCTATCCTAAGCTCATTATCTGGTGTGAAAAAACTTATGAAAATGAGCTTATTAATAAGCTTAATCAAGCTTGATAAACTCAAATAAGCTTCCCCCCCCCCCCCCCCCCCCCCCCCCCTCTCATAAGCCTTTCAACACCAGCTTTTGAGCTTATTCGTTTTTGGAAACACAATAAGCTGTAAAAACTAGCTCACCTAAAATTAAATACGCTGGCTATCAAATTTTGTAAGATTCATTGGTTTTAATTTAATTTATAATATTAATGCAGGACAAGCTCTTGGATCCAACCAGTGTTACACATCTTTTCCCTGTGACCAAGTTTCTCGGATTGTTGGCTACTGGCACTACAGGTTGTTGTTTTATGATTTAAAGTAATAAATATATAATCATTAGGCTCCATGATTTTTTGTGCTTTTCTGAGTTTTGCGTGTTTAGTTAATTTATTGTTTCTAAGTTTGAATTTCCTAATCTATTTCATTCCAGCTGATGCAAGGACATTGGTTCAACAAGCAAGGAATGAAGCTGCTGAGTTTCGTTTTAAATACGGTTATGAGATGCCTGTTGACGTTTTGGCTAGATGGTAATCCTATTTATCTTTTTAGCTTGTTATATAAGACATTTTTGTTAATATTTTGGTAAAAATTATATTGTGCAGGATTGCAGACAAATCCCAAGTGTATACTCAACATGCTTACATGAGACCACTTGGAGTAGGTTCGTTTTTATTTGTATATTTTCTCTTACTGTATATATATTGTGATTACATATGTATTTGAAGATGTGAGTTTGATGTATTTGTATTGCAGTTGCTATGGTTTTGGGTATTGATGATGAAAATGGTCCTCGACTCTTCAAATGTGATCCAGCTGGCCACTTCTTTGGTCATAAGGTATGCAAAAGTTTGTGATGGAGATTTTATATTAAGATTTATCAGCAACCAACATTTTCTTTTATATTTATAATCTTGGTTTATATAGATTATGATGTTGTCTTTTTGCAGGCAACAAGTGCTGGCTTGAAAGAGCAAGAGGCAATTAATTTCCTGGAGAAGAAAATGAAAAATGATCCTGAATTCACTTATCACGAGACTGTACAGGTCACCATCCTTCTGTTTCTTTGTGTCCTGTTTGACTCAGTTGTAATCAAAATCAAAATATTGGTTTTAAAAAAAGATACATTTTATATGAAAGTGTTAAACTTGTGAGCAAACATGTTAGATTTATATGTAATATTATAAAAAAATGTCAAGAATCCAGGTTACAAAATGACACAAATGGGGCACAAACCCATCTTTTAGAAAAAAAACAAGAAAAATGAAAAAATATGTTGTTAGTTTAGGTTTTAATTGAATCTAACATTGAGGATCTTATCACTGACTGCAGACTGCAATATCTGCTTTGCAATCTGTTCTACAAGAAGACTTCAAGGCCAATGAGATTGAGGTATTAAATAAACCCCTATTTCTATTTAGTTAAAATTAAGTGCTCATTTATGTTAAGAACATGTTATTACTAAGGCCTACATCTTCCTAAATCGTTTTTATGCAAAGTTAATTGTAATAAAATTCTTTTGTGATCACATTAACTGAATTAAAAAAAACAGAAAAGTGTTTACGGGTCAACCGAACCTGTTTTGACCCGTTTCATGTGAGCAGGTTGGAGTTGTGCGAAAGGAGAGTCCAGAGTTTCACGTGCTGTCCACTGAAGAAATTGATGAACATTTGACTGCCATAAGTGAGCGTGACTAGATCTGTGGTTGAGATTGTTTTCATGTTTCTAAAACAAAGTTCACCTTTTGTATTCCTAAATATTTATATTTGCATTGTGATGTAGTTTTATATTGGCTAAATTTGTTTTGTATTTGCAACTGATTCAGATTTTCTTTAACTAGTTGAGTCGATAAAGGATTGAAATTTTTCAGTGCTAGTAGAAGGAAAAAAAAACATACCTATCACTATCAGTAACTATTTTTTATGAGAAACTCGTGAAAAAATATACTTATCATAAACTTTAGTTTTTTCTTTGTGGATAAATTATGTGGTGTAAGTAACATAGTAAGCAAAAAATAAAAACATTTTTAATGCTTGGACTCAAGCTTGCACGTGTTAGAGTTCCCTTTTTTTTTCTCTTAGTTTTTGAAAGTATAATTATACATTTTAGTGTAAAACTTACAAAATATGGCCTATGAACTAAAAGAGTAAAACTTATGATATATTAATCACTTGTCTAGTGAACAAAAAAGTTATGATATATAAATCACGTACCTTTTGAAAAGAATAGGAGATGTGACATCTATCCTAATACTATTACTAGAGAGCTTCTATTGCCCCATATATACACTAGATTCAAAGCCCGCCCGAACGGGCGGGCATGCTTCGAAAGATATATATGAAAATAACAAAATAGTGATACTATTTAAATAAAATAACAATTCATAATTGAAATGATGATAAACAATTTTTGATATATGAATAAATGGTATATGAAATTTAGAGACGAAATAAAACTTATTTGTAAACGATATTTGTTGTTGAGTTAGTGTAATTGTCATCTTTGTCACAACAAATAACTTTCAATCATTTTTTGCTCTTAACTTTTGAGACATCGACAAAGTTATGGCCGAAAAACAAAGTGATGGAAATACATGAATTACCATAATTATAAGGTATATGCGTAGATGGACTTTTGGGTAGTTACACGTCATCATTTTCGTCCAAAAGGCTGCATATATAGTAGGAGATTCTATAAAATTTACATTTAGCAAAATTTTCACCGTTCGTGAATTTTCACCATTTATAACCTACAATACAAATTTTAATTGGTTAATACAAATTATTACAAATAATATAATAACTATTAAAAAACATATAATTATAAATTTTTTGAATACTATTACCCTTTTTTTTAACGGCTAGTTAGCAAATCAGTGGTTCGAGCCTAGATAGTGACATCCACAAGGGATCGTATGCCTTCCCTCGAACCCTCCACTTATGATGCATACAATTTAAAAGTAATTAGAATATTATTAACATGCTTATTAAATACAAAAATAATGAAGAAATTTAAATGAAAATTACTTACTTCATTTTTTCAAGTTAATTTTATTTAGTTTGTTAATGTTATTTTTTGCGTTATATATCATACAGAAAACTTAAACAATAATTTGAGAATTTGAGTTATATATAAGAGTTTTGAGTTAAAAGATCAATTATTAAGATAACCTATTAGTAAATAAGCTAAACGGAATCAAAGATCCAAAATTTGTTAAATATTTTGGTCGAATATTTATAATTAAGGTAATCTTTATTAAGGAACATTGTTAAACATTAATATCAAAGATTCAAAATTTTTAAATTTGTCAGTTCGGATTTTAGGGAAATTTGAATTTAAAATTTTGACTTTCTTTTATGAAAAAATAAGGTAGATAATTATGGAATTGATAAAATCAATTGAATGTGGAGATTGTATTTATAAATAAACCGGATATTCAGAAACTCAAATTAAAATAATCTAGAGATTGTCAACTGGTATGAAAATTATGCACAAGATTAATGGATAGTTAAATAAAATAAATTAAAACTTTTAGATCATGAAATGTCTACTGCAGTGTGATTCTGTTATAATGGGTAAAGCTCGGCACCATTGGATTGGTCCGGATAATATACCTTTTTTATATGTTAAAATAATATATCCGAAATAATACAGCTCTATTAATTATTGTATTTGAATGGAATTTATATGATTGAATAATTTCAGGTATCTTTTGACGTGATTATAGTTTGTTACCATAAATGCAGGAGTTTTGATTTGAACACCAAATGGATTTGTTCATGAAATGCGTGGGCCAATCGGAGAATTACACGTGGTAAAACCGGCCAATGAGAGAGCTCGGAATTGCCTAGTTGTCAAACCCAAGTCAAATTAGGGCTCATATATAGGAGAAGATTTGTAATGCTAAAACACTGTTCACAAGGGAAGAAATAAATACTACTATAATAAATCAAAGCCTATATGACCACATGTCTCCTTCTTAGACCACCATTATGCCACGTGTCTATCTCCTATGCACCCTCTTTTTTAATTTAATTTTTGATACCGTATATTAAGCTTTCTGTTTATCTAGAAGATATTTGAATTTCATATTAGAATGTTTATCTATAATTCCTTTCTTAAAATATCTTTAATATATAATTCGAAATTGTCCATGATTTGAATCATTCCATATATATCAACTAAATTCTCGGTAAAATTCTGGTAAGTCAAAACTTATATTCATCTTATTTAAACAAAAAAACTAACAGAAGGGTGTCAACATTCGATCAATAGAATTCTTCAATATATGCTAATATCAACTATCTCATAATTATTTAATCTAACTGTAGTATATTACAGATTTTTGTTGCATTAATTGACTATTATGGTCAAATTAAATTATATTTATATTCAATTATTTTTTTCTGTAAATGTTTCATTCAATAAAATAGGAAATTTAATTTTTTACTTTAAAAAGTAAAATTAGCAGTAATTTACATTGAATGTTTGAATTTAAAAGATCAATACACAACAACTTAGTATTTGACATTTTTGATTTAGTCATATTGTAAGATATGTTAACTTTTGACTATTGTGTTAACTAAGTATTTGACTTTTTTTTTGATTTGGTCATATTTATGTTTCATATATATAAAATGGTATTTATTGTTCAAATTCTTAAGTTTAGGGCCACATATAGCTTAAGAAAATATTAATGGTGGTAAATTATATACACATAAATACTGAAGCAAACGGAGAAAACCGATCTTTGGTTCTGATAAAGCAAGGAGCTCAAGTTGTAAGTTAATTTGTTTTTCTCTTTTATTATGGTTTATTATGTTTGCAAAGCATGGATTTCAAAATGTTTCCACTATATCTCAGGAGTAGTCAAAGGAAGTACGGCGGGTCCGAGTTACTGTTAGTCCTTTAAAGCCTATGTTCATAGATACGATAAGTCTGTAACTTCAGGTGATTAGATTTAGAATTCAAGGTTTTATGTGTGTTTTCGGTTGTTGTTTTTTTTTTGGGTTGATGTTTTTCAGAGGGTTTTTTAGTCAACTTTTCGTGGAAGGAAGTCAATTGTCAAGGAATGTTTCTCCAAGAAATACACGCATAAAGTGCCATGTTGAGATGAATGGCTTATATCCATAAACAGCTCTCAAATGCAGCAAGCTTTCAACTATGTAAAATCACACGTTCTATTTAGCTAATGGGTTGAAACGGGTCAAGTGGTATGAACATTTTTTGAGAGCTTTTTTAATTTTTTTGGGAGGTATGAAAATTGATTTTGGACGAATTTTAATCCGTTTGACTTTGTGCCAATTTAAGTTTAAATTTTCGGATTGAGATTACAAGTGCCATCTTTCAAATTTCTGCAATGTAGTCCAAAATTTAGAATTTTGAATGAAGTAAAATGTTGTATTTAAAGAAATGTTTAGAAATTTATTAACTTATTTTGTTTGTTAAATACATCGTGTTTTATGTTAAACACATTTAGTAATCTTTTATTGAATTAATTTGTTTTATTTGTTATTGTATGTTTATCATTTTATTTTTCCCTAATCATATATCTTCATATTTATATCACTATAGACAATTAAATATCATAATTTACGTTATAGAAGCGTTAGTATAATTTCTTAACGTATATATAATAATCATACAATTATCAATCATATTTATGTTCAGCTAATTTACGACCACCAGTGAATTTTCACGGGTTATAATAGTTACAAATTTTAAGGTTGAGTCCTCACCCGATCCTTGATTAAGTTAACACTTATTTTCCCTGGTTTATGATCTTTTACATATTTAACATAGGTTTTCACGATTTATATTTGTATTCTATGATACTTACTTTCAGCAAATTTTACGACAGCCCGTGATTTTTCACGGGTCAGAACCTAGTCCATAATATATATTAGTTTGTGAAAAGATCCTCAAAAATGCTGCTTGCCCAAGTGGCTTAAGTTGAAGCTTTTCCTTGCGTCAGGTCTACGGATCGACTTCTGCTAAAACTAAGTTGTTTAATTTTGGGCTGCCATAAACTTTTCCTTTTTTAGCCCAAGGCATTGTCTTATTTTTCCCCAACCCAAAGCTCAACCGTGCTTTTCTCTTTTCCAAATCATAACTCGCTTTTTAAGTTACTTTTTAAAAAAATTCTTCATTTATTCATTTTGCATTAAAAATAAAAATAACTTTTTATATTTCCACTCCTTAACTAAAAGTATTGAATGTGAGAAAAATATTACTTTAAAAATGAAACAGTTATATAAAATGTTTGAAAAATCAAATCTACATATTTTATCATATACTTCCTCCGTATCACAATAAGTGATACACTTTCCATTTATGGGTGTTTCATAATAAGTGATACACTTCAAAAGTTACCTTATTTGGCAAAAATGTGGGACCCAACCTCCACTAACTCTCCACTTTAATAAAGTGATATTACCCTTATACCCTTACTTTTACTTTTAAAACTAATTAATATCACTTTTATTAAGAAAAATGGGACCCATCATCCACTAACTATCCACTTTAATATATTTTAATCATACTTTAATATATTTTAACCCTACTTTCATATTTTGCCTCAAACTCCGCAATCTTTCAAATGTATCACTTATTATGATACGGAGGAAGTATTAAACATTGAAATATTATTAACTTATTAGTGTTTACTTTTCAATAAAATTAGTTTCATTTAATATTTTTAGTTTAGTATTTTAAATTTGAACTAACATTGTTATTTAATAAGAACTTATATATGTTTGGAACACATATTTGAAAAGAGACAATTACCAAATAACTCTTGAATTTTAAATTTTTTAAAATCAATTAAGAACTTAACAACCCTCAAGTGTTATAAAATATATATTTTCACCAACTTTTGTACTTTTTATAAAATACAATCCAAACTGAATTTTATCTAAACATAAAAATTTACATCTTAAAGACAAGCAACAACGCGCTTGAACCATTAACCAAACTCTAGTTTGTCCATTCAAAACAGGTGAGCAAAAACACATAAGTTTCCCAAAACACCAACACATTTAGTTTGTTTCCTCCATTACATCCCATCACAACAAGATCCCATAATAAAATCATTAGCTATCTCCAATCAAAACAATACAAAAACATTTGAAGTCTTAAACTTGCAAGTAATTAAAGATGAGAATGCTTTCAATTTTCCAAACTCTAAAACCCTAATTCTTCAACGGGGCCTTCTTTACTCTATCGGCTATCCGATCAGGACCAGTTGTATGCGTCTTGAACCGACCTCTTCCTTCACTTTCCTTCTCCTGTACACCACAAACCAACAAATATGTATTCAACTTTTTTCATTTATACTATTTTTTTTATTTGACCCGTTTGATGACCCAATAACAAACAAGAACGGGCCGGGCTGTAATCATACCTTTTTCTTGACAATTTGAACAACATCTTCATCCTCAAGAACCTGACTAAGACCACAATGTTGTGGGGAATGCCTTGCACTTGTGCCCCACACCAGCACATATTTCACTTCTTTTACCAAACTTCTGTGTATATGGTTACAAAAGTCTTCTACAGAACAACCACCTCTATCCTGAAATTATAAAAAAAAAACAATAATTAAAAAAAATCATATTTATTAATTATTAATAAAAAGTCATATAACAAACATACAGCAGAAAGAACGACGGGATCACTAAAATCAGGTTGTTGGCCTTGTGGTTTTGTATAAACCCTAACTAGCCCCATTGCTTCCCACATCTTTGCAAGCAGTCTATCCAAATTCAGCTGTCAGATTATAAAAGTTAGACAATTTTTAATTTTTTTAATCAGGAAATATCTCAGGAGGTGTGTTTGGCAGTTGGTTTTACCTTCAAGTTGCAACTAATGACGATTGAATTTGGTTGTCTTGCTAATTTGTCCACATCATCGATACCAACAACATCTATTTTGTTGTAGACATATATACATTTCATGTACTTACGGTTTCCCTCTATAACATCGATCAAATCATCCACAGTGGCATCCTCACGAAATAACAACTGCAATAAGAATAAACATATAAATACTAGAAATTTTATATTTAAAAAAAAAATATATAGATTACAATTACCTCAGCATTGTGAATCTTGTATTCATGGAGAATTTGGTAGCAAAGCTTCTCATCAATATGAGTTAATTTCATTGTGGTGTTGAAAGAAATACCACCTGTTTTTTTCTTTTTAAAGTATATCTGCAACAACAACTCATACAAATTCAGCAAAACACTTTACTCTTTCCTTTACAGTTAAATAAGGCCAAAATGCATTTTAGTAACCCGAACCTGGTTGACTAAATGCTCTACTACCTGAACTATTAAAGATGCATTATGGTACCCTGAACTTGCCCAAATGGTCAATTTACTACCCTGACTCATTAATTTGTTGCTCGCATTTTCATACATGATTTAGCTCTCTTATAACTTTTGACGAACTAAAAAATATAAGTTCATCTCAATATATTGAAATTAGAAGCATATGATGTGGGAATTCAAGACCAAATTAGTGAGTTAGGGTAGTAAATTGACCATTTTGGCAAGTTCATGGTACTATGCCGCACCTTTAATAGTTCAGGGTAGTAGAGCACCTAGTCAACCAAGTTCGGGGTACTAAAATGCATTTTGTCCATAAAATAATGGTTTCACACATTACTTGTGGTGGTTTCTTGTTTAAGCGCAAACCAACCGCTTCCAGCTCTTTTGTCAATATCTGTCGATGCCCTTCACTCTGAAAATTTCATCCAAAATCATTACAGTTACTTTTGAACCATAAATATATGACACTAACAGGTTTTAAGTGAAAATGAGGACTTACCTTTGAAGCATCAAGAACCATCAACACAATGTCTGACGACTTTGAAACTGCAATAACCTAGAATTATGTGCATTAGTACCAAAATTAATAATATAAAGCATTATTTTTCTTATTGAATAATTTACTATTATTATAAGATAATAACAAGATTTATTATTTTCATATATTACCTGTCTACCACGACCCTTTCCCTCAGAAGCTCCTTCAATGATTCCAGGAAGATCCAGTAACTGAATTTTGGTACCATTGTAGTGAATAATCCCAGGAATACAGGTCAATGTTGTAAATTCATATGCTGCAGCTTCTGATTGCGTTCCGGTCAACATGGTCAAAAGTGTTGACTTTCCCACACTGTATATATACATATATACACATAACATATAATTATATTAGAGCTGAATTTGACTTCTACATTTCACAAAAGTATGACCTAATTAATTAATAACTTGATATTAATTTGTATTGTTAGATTAATGAATTATCAAGAGACCTTGGAAATCCTATAAGTGCAACACGACCATGCCCATATTTTGTAACCTCAAAACCCTCTCCAGCTCCACTAGATCCCTGTTTATGTGCATTAAAACAAAAAATAGATTAAAAAAAAGACAAATAAGAGCATTGTTGAAATGTGAAAATAGTGTAGCAAGAAAGTAGTTAAAAAATTCATATCAATTGCTTACTTTGGGTGGTTCTAATAATTGTGTCCTTAGCTTCGCAATCTTAGCCTTAAGCTGACCCAAATGATATTCTGTATATATAATTATATTTATTTTCCAATAAAATTGTTAGACCAATGCTTAAAGAGAAAATGCAAATCTATATCCATTTCATTACCTGTTGCTTTATTTTTTTGGGTCCGAGCCATCTCAGCTTCAATCTCTTTGATCCTTTCTATGATCCCCATTTTTATCTATGATAAGCTCTGAATATGATACACACAAGAAATCATTTATTAACAATGCATTGATTCTAAGCTCCATAACATAAGGGCCAAACCAACCACAGCAAAACATCTTGTTTATACCAATTTCAAGATTATTAGCAGATAAAAAATGATTAAGAAATTAATACAAGAAGAGTAATCAGACAAACAAGAGCCCCGAACCCACTGGTCAATTTTTAGTCTACAAACACCATTTATGTTACCCAGGAAGCCAAAGTAGGTATCTACCAAATGTACTTACAGATTAAAGATTTTTCTGTATGATTGGTAACTACTCAAGCTAAAGGGGTGTTTGGGTAAGCTTATTTTTACAGATTGTGGGTTTATCGAAATTTGCAAAAGCTGATAAACTTATTTTTCAGAGAGCTTATCAACTTAAGCTAAAAAAAATAAGTTTATAGGTTTTCAAATTTCAATAAGTGGTTAAAATAAGCTTTACCCAAACACCCATAACTGTATAGATATCAATAGCTATCCTAAAAGCAGCAACAAATTACTTAACACAACGCAAATACAGTGCGAGCATATATTATCCAAAATTGACATCGATTCTAACATTTCCTCACTAAATGATTGTAAATACTAAGATTATAAGGTTGAATCGACAAAATTTGGCAAGAGCTGCAATGAAATCTTAAACCGAAGACATAGACGGATAGAAGTTGGGCTCCGGAATCGGCGGTTAGGGCTGAGTTGGAGTGAGTTCGAATTGGCAGAAGATGGTGATTGCTGCTAACACCTTTAGTGTGTGTGATGACTGATGATCGAGGGACGATGATGCGATGCGAAACTCTCTTACGTCTTTCGGTTGCTGTTTCTTAATGCGATTTGGGAATAAAATCCATTTCCCAGCCCAGTCCAACTTGTTCGGTTAGTCAAGTGTTTTTTCGTATTTTATCAAAGTGCAAAAACAAAAATAAATATACACTTCTCTTTTGTAATTGTAAAATACAGTAACAGATATATTTTACATTTGTCTATATTTACTTACTTATCCTATAATAATTCATAAAAGTTAGTTTTATATAAAAGAAATTACAAATCGGGACACATTCTCATCTTCTTGTGCCTTTTTAAAATGAAGAATTGATATTGTTTTATCTCAAGAGCAGTTAAGTTTAAAAGTTGTCATTTATTACTTCATTGAATGAGTAGAAGCAGAATCGCTAGCCCATTGACAAAGCTTTTATCGTGAGGATATGAATGACTCATTTTGTAACACCTATTAAATTGTCTTATGGAATAAATATGTATTTCTAGATAAATTAGTAATATCGCCCATTAAAAAAAGTAATATCGTTTTGTTTTAATGTTGAATGAATACTTTTAGTAATAATTTTGACCAATTTACCATTTCTCAAAGCCTCATTGTTGAAAAAAAAATTATAATTAGGTAATATATATTTTTGAATTGAAGTTTTTAATGATAAAAAATATCAACATATACCTAATAAAGTTGAAATTTAAAATAAAATTTTATTTTAATTAAAAATAATAATATTAGTAATTAAACAATTTTGTAACTAGATCCTATAAAATATATAGTTGTAATTAATATAAATCAGATGAATATATAAAAAAATGTGACTTAATGGGAAAAATGTCATTCTATAACTTTTTCGATTAAGTCAAACTTTATTTATTAAGTTTTGCTAACCGGTTAAGGATGAATAAAATGATTTATGTACAATTAATGATGCATAACTACTCAAAGATTGTTTATGAAATTAAATGGAGTAATTTTTTATTAGTTAATGTACAATAATTTTAAGCCAACAAAAAATTTGTTAACTATTATCCTAAGGATAATATTTAGCATAGTACTTATTTTGTTAAAACATAAACAAAAAATATCTATTATGAATATCACATTTAGTTGTTTTTCTATTAAGTCCATTAAACTAAAATTAATCGGTCGAAAGATTTCACTTAATCTTGATTATGTTTTACATCAAACATTACAATAATTATTTCTGATTAATCATCTATAAATTATTATACATTAATCTACTATTATAATAAATCAAAGCCTATATGACCATTTGTCAGATTTCTAATCTATCAAAATACACGTGTCATGTTCTCATAGCTTCTGTATTCCGTTTTTCCGCTCCGTAATTTTTTCCTCCGTCCCGTAGAGTTTCCTTATCTCCAAATATAATTTGATCTAAAATTTAAATTTAAAATTTTAAAAATTTAAATTCAGGGGTGCGGTATCTACGGCCAACCTTTAAACTACGGGTTTGAAACCATAATCCCTTCATATTTCTCCGTTCGTCATCTCTTTAATTATGTTTTGAAATTCATAATACATCTCTCCGATCTCCATCGATTCGTCCCACAAAATTGTTAGAGATGTGATCAATTGTTAGAGTTTTAATATTAATGTTTTTTTTTTTTGAACGGCAAAATTTATTACGAGAGTCTAGCAAAACGCTAAACTACAAACATTACAAAGTGAATAAAATCCAATCTTCCCACGAAGCCTTAAATTTAAGGTTTCGGTGAGACATCCATGAAAACGAAAACAATTTAATACTATCTAAAACATTTGATTTTCTGATTTTACCATTATCAAATAAGGTAGAATTCCTAAGCTTCCAAATCATCCAACACGTAGCAAACCCGATGACTTGAAGCTTTAACCGACGTGATGAATAAATGGGACTTTCTTCAATTCGGGACCACCAATCGTCGAACGAAATGCAGCTTACACAATCCATACCGCACCATTGACTGATACCTCTCCAAACTTCTTTAGCAACCGTGCATCTAAAGAAAGTATGACAAGTAGTTTCCACACCGTCATTACACAAATGTGCTCATTCGCCTACAATCTTCTATCTCAGGGTTAAGGATCAAATGGGACATATTCTTATATGATGCATCAAAGTATTAGTTTCGTTTTTGGAGGGAAATCTCATGATCAACCAATTAGGAAGTGTCCCATTTGATCCTAATTTATCTTTTTTTATAAATAGTTTATGTATGCCTTTGATAATAGTCAAGTAGTCAACAATGTTTTTTTTTACTAATTCTTTCATTTTATACAAACTACTCAATTTAAGCTTGGTATCCTTGAACTGTATTTAAAATTGTTATCTTTTTTGTTTTATATGTGCAGGCAGGGGCGTCTCCGGGATTTTGAAAGCCTTGTGCGAAAATATGAAAATGGACCCCCTGAATTCAAGATTTTTTTAAAAATTTGGACTTTCTAATCTTTTTTCTATTAAATTATTAAGTTTAGTTAAAATTTTAATATTATATATATATAAGACATATATAAAAATTGGACCCCTATAAAATATGATCCTTGTGCGACTGCACCTTCTCAAAGACACCCCTATGTCCAGGCATTTACAAGTGCAAATGTTCAAATGGGATTCCATCCATATACAACTCTTCAATTTTTTCTTTCTTGTCTTCCTGGTAACTTTGGTAATCTCATAATATGTTTACCTTTAACCCTTGATAGTTGTAATTTCTGGCTAGGAAGGCAAGTTAAAAGGGATGCCTAACCATTACACTTACGTACACATTATATACATTAACAAAGATTATGATTGTAGCATTTGACTCATTTAGGAGATGTACAATTATTTTGTTTATTGATAATTGTTTTGGCTACAAGATGGGAGAAGGTGTTTGCGCCAAGTTTACAAGGTGAGTTATGTGGCTATTATTACTGACTACTTCTAATATTTAGGTGTTTAACAAAACAAGGAGTATGATTCAAGCAATAATGGTGTTGGTGTTGGCAATGTTGCACCTCGATCGAGATGTTTTTCTTTAACCTCATGAGACGTTTTAATAACAATGAGGTTATATATTACCGCGCGTTGCTGCAGACTTTATATTTTCTCTTTATATTATAACAATTATAAAGGAAAATTATCTATATATACATTAGGCATACAATTGTACTGTTCATAAGGCTGATTTTGTCTTTTTACGAGTTCAATTAATATATTGATAAATGAAAATCAGTATGTATTGTTTGCTGGCCATAGTGGCTTCCGCTTGAAGGTATAAAGCTCCCATGAATAGCAACCCAGGTTCGATCCTTGCTGTGATATTTTTTTTCTTCACGATAGTTTAGACATTGACTATGATCAGTAATACTTCCAATCGTTCATTTTCACAATAATCCAAATATGATATAAAATGTTTATATTACTTGTTTTAACCTTTTTCTATAAATCTTAGTTTATTTAATTTGTGTTTACTGTTTTTTCACAGAAATTTAATTATAGAAAAAGATCGTTTAGATTTTAGAATGACAAATCAAAAATCAACCAAACATTATATGAAATGAATCCATAAATCTTAAAAATGGCCTTAGTTCTAATTAAAGAAAAAGGTCGTTTAGTTATCATATACCAACACGTGTACATGATATCTTGGGTTCGAAACCAAGCCTACCATTTTTTTTGTTTTCTCTAATGCTATTTAGATACAACTTATTACAACACACTCATATTTACGATTTATTTAAAATAAGAATAAGAATTACTTTCACGATAAAAAGAAGAAAAATGATATTTTTTCCTATATTTTGTTCCTACACATATGTCTACTTACTTCTAAATTTGACATGTGTCATTCATTAATTCTCTTTCCTCAAATCATTCATTAATTTTTACATTTGTCATGATCAAAATAGATAGAAATTTGATAGAAAGAAATACCATGACTCTAAAAGGAATTATATTTATAATCCCGCAGCAACGCGCGGTAAACCATTCCTTGTATAATACAATTTTTAAAAAAATTTGATTTACGCTTGTAATTTTTTATTCATTAATAATTGGTAAGTATTTTGGAAATTTATATTCTTGTGGGTCACTTCCTACTTTATCTGCTTTCATTGAATCATTTATTATGTACTAGCAGGGTACCCGCGCAATGCCGCGACGGGTACCCAGTAATTATAGTTTCCGGCGAACAAGTGTTCAATAATAGCAACATGTCGTCTTTTACATTTTGCTTTGAAAGCCAACATATTGTCTTCGATGACGGTATTTGTTTTCAACATCCAAACGAACAACGTAACAGTTTTTACCAAATAGGCTTAATATTAATCCAAAATACAATTAAAAAACATACATGTGTTTAAATTCAAACAATCCAAAATAGATAAACAGACCTATTACAAACCCCATTGTTATGCCATCCATGAAGCTTATGTACGAAAAGATTTTGGAAATCTAGTGGAAAACCGAAAAGCAAATCACGAATTGAAATTGGTAAATCACGACAGAAAAGAAAAGCAAAAACAAAACGGATCTCTAGCTCGAAATTCAAGCCAAATCCAAAAAATGAAGAGATCTTCATGAAATCAGAGGAAATCGCATTATAGATGCTTTCTCACATTGCAACCCATAAACGTGGCATTTATAATAACTCCTGCATATTTTTAAACTTTATAATAAGTCAACGGACCCAATTTTCTAACTAACTAAAAAGGGCTTTCTTTAGACAAATAGCTCAACTTTTTTCCAAAGGGTCAGGTTGAGAATCAAGTCCAAAAGCTTCAATTGTGCAATCAAGTCATTTAAATGTAATTAATCAGAACAATCTATAAAAAGATCATGTCAATCTTATTTTTTAACCCATTTGACCTTGGTATCTGTTTAACCTAATTGGCAGTTTGACCAGGTTGACTTGTGTGACCCGACTATTTTGTAAATTGACTCGAGTGACCCAATTGACATCTTGTTTTTTTTTTTTGTTAAAACAGTGGAAAAAAATAAGATTTATTAAAAATAAATAAATATTTTACATGGCCAATCACTATCTTCAGCTAAAAAAACACACCAAAAGGCCATTGGCATAGCGGTAAAGGTGTTTACCTTTACCCCCATCCTTGAGGTCGGGAGTTCAAGTCCCATAGTGGACTTAGGTGGTATTTAATAGTAGATTAGGATTTGTCATTAAAAAAAAGCTAAAATAACACGTGAAGTCCAAGACGCATATATCACTCTGCATGCTGCAATTAATGTAAACCCAACACCACCAAATCTGATAGATACCTGCAAATATGAAAATGGATTAGAAATCAGATTTAATTTTTCAATGCTAAAAGATATAAGATGCCACGACTGCTTTAATAGCACCTTTTCCTTTAAAATCTATAACTAAACAAGTGCCTTGATCCAGCAAGAGCACCACCATTTGCAAGAATAAAAAACCAAACGCACATAACACTTATTCCTATGGCAATTAAAATCAAGTGCACCAACGAATCTGCAAAAAAAAAGGCATGCAAGACCATTAATTTAATAAATAAACAACATTGGACATATCTTCATATCATGTTCCTATCAAGAAAAACCCTAGCTGAATAACATAACATTGGACCACTTCTTTAGGGAACATATAAATGAAGTGTTTTAATTTAAAAAATATAAATAAACCTTACTAAGTAGCAATCTGACCATGTCCCTGGTCACGTGCCAAGAAACTGGCAGCTTGTAACCATCTGGCAACCGAATCAAACAATGAGAGTTAGGTTTAGGGGGACGTCGCTCTCGATGCTCCATATGCCTTTTCGATTTCAAGGTCTTTTGCATTTCTTGTTTATTAGAGATATACAAGCCCTAAATGGAATAAACAAATAGAGCCTTTGAGTAAAAACTTTGACACATAAGCTAAAATTTTAAATCACTTAATTAGCAAAATAAATTTCATACCGTGACTATTCCCAAAAACGAATTGCTATCCATGAAATCAAATTTTATGGTAAAAAGGTGAATATTTAACTATAGAAGAAAATAAAAATTACAGAATAAAACATAAAAGTTCTTGTTAGAATATGCGTTGCAGATGACTTTTATTATATGTATTCTTTCAAGAAAATTAAACAGATTTAACAAGAACAGTAGTTACCTCTTTTTGAACCAGATTCGATTTGGCAATCTGAATCCACAAGTGAGCAAACACGCTCCACACTGAACACAAAATTAAGCAGGAATGATGTACACGTGAGTAGACATTAGTTGACAAAAAATTGAGCAGACAAAATAATTTTACGCAGATATGAAGGATTAGCTGATAAAAAAACTAAAATTGAAACATTATTGAGAAACATGGTCTTTAACCAACCTCGCTACTTCTTGAAATCTTGATGGTCTTTGAGTAATGCAAGGTGCACTTGAGCTATGGATGCAGCAGCAATAGGTTGTTCATCAATACATAAAAAAATGATAAACAAAGCCACACATAAGAAATCAAAATACTAACTATAAATTTATAATATATTTCTGGTGGTGGCGAAGGGTTATTCAAATTTAAAAAAGAAAAACTCACGTGACAATAGCAGCAACAATATAGAGCGACGGTAAAAAAGGATGATCAAGCATGTTTAAGAAGCTTCAAGGGTTAGGGTTAAAGTTGAAGGAACCAAAGGAGACGGAATCGAGAAGGCATATTGGGAAGTGAAGCGACTGGAGTCACTGTTGAAGGAACCAAGGAGGCGGAATTGAGCAGTGTTCGAGGTGGGCATATGAAAGGTGTGTGTTTGAAAGGATATCTTACCCTAGCAGGCCGAAGGCGAAATTGTTTAATATGAATCTGTTTTAAATAAAATCACAAATAGTTGCTATATCACTTGGTTGGGTTCGTGCCAGATAAGCGGGAGGTCACGGGTTCGAGCCAAGGCTCGTCTCTATTTTTTACACATTTTCTTATAATCCGAAAATAGAAAGAAATTGACTGAATTTTCAAAATGCTATTTAGGGGAAGGTCCTAAATGCATTATAAGTAGTAAAGATTTATCTAAAAAAAGCGCGTGAGAACTATGATGAAGAAGCAAAGTCTAAAAAAAAGCGCGTGAAGGAATCTAAGAATTGTGATGATACGTGAAGCGAACTTTAAAAAGCCAAGCGCGTGAATAATCTAAAAAATAGAACGGAACGGAGCGCGTGAATAATCTGAATAATAGAACGGAACTGCGTTATAAAAATCTAATGAACAGTGGCTTTGTACCATAAATGTATATAGTAGTATAAAGTAATTTGTAAAGTAAATATTATTTCTAAATCTGTTGGGCTGCTGATATTGTATCTCTTGCTGATATTGTTATAGTTTAAATTGACTTTTAAAGTCAATTTGAAGATTAGGTTTAAGTTGACTTCTAAAGTCATATGTAATGTAATTTGACTGTTATATGTGTAACTTGACTTTTAAAGTCAAGTTGACTTTTATGCAATATTACAGTTATACGATCATGTAAAAAAAATCTTTCCTGAAAAAATCCCAATGTAAAAATTGAGGTGTTCATGTTTGCTTATTGGAATCTGTTATAAAATTTGCATCACATTATTATTCAGAGGGACTTCCATTAAACATCTTGATGCAAGACAAATTCATTTGTTCATGTATGAATATGATTAAAAGCACTAATTTAAATCAAATTACTAATTTTATCGATATTTTGATTCAAAACTCTTAATGCAGGGATTGTGACTCCTCCATTTATTCTTGTCAAAGACAACATGTAATTGCAATTACTAACCATGTTGAACCAGATAGTATAAACTCATCTTATATACTCCCTCCGTCCCACAAAAAAGTTTACATTTCTCCTTAAAATTTTGTCTCAAAAAAATGTTTACATTTCTCAAATTTGGAGGCCCCACATAATAAAATAATATTATTACTAATCATTCCACCAATAAAACACTTCATCTCTCCAATCCAACCTTATATTTTAATCAAAAGCATAAAAAAGGACTCCACCACTAATTACCTTTTAAAAGATTGTGCCAAAAATTATTTTTTTAGTCCTATACAAGTAACATATTTTATACTCCCTTCGTCCCAATTTTATTGTCCACTTTTTATTTTTTATTTGACCCAAAATTATTGTCAACTTAAGAGTTCCACTAATAAAAAAATAATTATGTGGTAAAAATAAAATTTTATTAAATGAAATTTTATTGATTGGACAGTGTAATAGATATATTTTTCTTAAACTGTGTGATTTTTATCTGTGGACGATAATTTTGAGACGGAAGGTGTACTACATAAAAGTTACGTTTTTTTTTTTGAACCGGCTTTCATTAAACAAAAAAAGAAAAACTAGCAATTAGCTAGCCGAACAAAACAACAAGTATCAAAAAACTAATTACAAGGCAAAATTGACCATTCTACCCAACTAACTCTATATCTAGGCCGCCGATTACAAATCCACAAAAACGCAACTTCTTTAATAGAATCGACCAAGGTATTCCGTCGATCTTCACCCGTATTAAAAGTAATTGCATTCCTATGCCGCCAAATTATCCAGATCACCGTCATCACCACAGCCTCAACAATCCGCTTCACTTTAATGGTCATCGAGCTAGCATCCAAGTTGGTTAATAACTCGTCCAGCCTCAACAATCCGCTTCACATAAAAGTTACGTTTAGTAAATTATTGACAACCCGTGATTTTTCACGGGTCAGAAACTAGTTTATAATCTATATTATAATAAAATAAGGTTTTTAGGTGGCCACGTGGCACCTCTTAGAACTCAGGATTACACGTGGCATTTTATTAGAATTTCTAGCATTTTATTCCAGCCAATTTTCAAAATTCGAATCCTTTAATTTCGTCCCAAAACAAAACAAATCAAATACTTTACAAAATAGTTATAACCATTAATACTATCCAAAACTACAAGAGCGCAAAATAAGACAGTTTTAAATAAAAATTAATAGGCAATTCTAATATACAATAACCACAAGGGCGTAATTTATGGGTAGTTATAAACTCACATTGAAAGTTTTAAATAATTAATTAAGGAATACTAGCCTGCGTATTGTTTTCCATAATCATATTTTAATTTAAACAATCCATTAACTTGCAAGTGTTCGTATTGTTTAAACTAACATGTAAAGTTTTAAACAATCCGCCTATTATTTTACTTTACGAACTATAATTTTATTAATTAAGGAATTAGTAAATTAATTCATTCCCTTTTTAAGTACACTTCAATTTTGCAGCATGCGTTTTTTTAAATGGCAAAATATTCGAAAAATTAACAGCAATTTCATTGAAACCTTAACAAAATTTTAAATTTCAAACCATATAATCCGGTTTCTTAATTTAAATATTCGAAAAATTAACAGCACTTTCATTGAAATCCTCAACAAAATTTTAAATTTCAAACCATATAATCCGGTTTCTTAATTTAAATATTCGAAAAATTAACAGGAATTTCATTGAAATCCTCAACAAAGTTTTTAATTTCAAACCATATAATCCGGTTCCTTAATTACATTAATTTAATTTAGGATAAAATTGAAATATTCCTTAATTATCTACATTATTTTCGGAACAAAATCATAATTATGCACACTGATTTCTATTATTTAAACACCTAATTTCGGTTTATTACTATGAAATTGCTAATCTTAACAACCGGGATTTGATAATTTTAAATACCGGCATTATTCTAGCTATAAACTCTGTTGCGATTTTCAAATATATATTACTCCGTATAAACCAGTATTATAAACTAGCGTAATTACCGGGATTTGATATTCTATATAAACAGATTAATAGTATAGTGGTTTTTTTTATCAATATTCCAGCAACCTACAAACTTTTGCAGCAAAGTGAAGACATGTATTTTTAATCAAAGTCATTCTTGATAATTTAGTTAGGGAAGTGGTCCGTTTTAGGCAAGGGAAACAGCAAAGTGAAGACATGTATTTTTAATCAAAGTCATTCTTAATGTAAAAAGATTGTATTGTAAATTGAAATGTAATTCGATGAAGATGAAATATATTAATGTTAAAATGCGAGTTTAGTTCCTTACATAAATCAGTCGCACATGATAATCCTGATAGTTTCAAACACTATAATCGCATTAACAATTCTACATACACCAAGCATGCATCTTTGTCTCCATCTTCAAAAACGATTTTTTTTCTGATACCTAATACCCAATTCGATTCTACGACTGTTTAAGGCTAAACATGAAATGGGTAGGTATCGGCTGTATTGGTGGGTGGGTGAATGGGGATGGTGGTATTGTAAAACCTATTAAGAAAAATAGCTTATAAAATATTTTACATACAATGTAAAAGTTTTATTTTTATATTAAAATCGGCCTTTAATTTACATATACATATATATATTGCGTTCAAGGAGGTCCATCATTTTTACGAAGTCCCAATGAACAAATCTCAAATATTGATCAATAAGATCTAATGGTCAAGACTAATCACGTATTTTATACATTGAGGGGTATTTTGGTCATTTTTTTATTTTTTTTAAATTATAGAATTATTATTATTATTATTTTTTAATTTTTTTTTAAAAATTATTTTTTTCATAAATAATAAATAATGTGACTGCATACTGAATCACATGTGATTATGTATTGAATCACATGTGATTAGGGATGCAAATTTAACCCGCAGGTTTGGGTACCCGTGGGTACCCGAGTCTTACGGGGCGGGTATTACCCGTCTAAACGGGTAATGGATCGGGGATGGGTTTAAATTTCATACTCGAGAGCGGGTACAGGTCGGATACGGGTTTTATAATACCCGCACCGTTTATACCCGACCCGAATATATATATTAATGTGTTAATTTTTTAGTACATGTTTAGCCCACGAGTCACTACTCAAACTTAACCCAACACTTAATCTCTCATTAGCCCAATTTAATAATGGTTAAAATTTGGCTCGTCTCCCGTTAATCCATTACGTATTGAACGGAATAAGCCTGAACGAACTAAGAGTTTTAAATGTTTTACCTATTTTGTTTAATTTTTTTATTGAACGGGTACCCGTCGGGTTACCCGTACCCGGCGGGTATTTTTCTACCCGAACCCGACGGGTATTTGACCGGGTACGGGGCGGGTACGGGTATAAGAATAGCGGGACGGGTACGGGTACGGGTTTTGCAGTACCCGCTATTACCCGTACCCGTCTGCATCTCTACATGTGATTGAACTAAAACATCAAATGTGATTAAATATACAATCACATGTGATTTTACAATAAAATCACATGTGATTAAGTATTACACGTAATTATCAAATAAATATTATTATTTAACGAAAAATATAATAAAAATAATAAAAAAAATAAAAAAATAAAAATCGAATTTTTTTTTAAGTACCAAATGTCCAAAATACCCTTCATGTATAAAATATGTGATTAATCTTGACAATTAGATCTTATTGATGAATAGTTGAGATTTGTTCATCGCGACTTCGTAAAAATGATATACCTCCTTGAACGTTTCTCTACATATATATTATACTTCCTCCGATTCAAAATAAGTGCTACACTTTCTTTATATGGGTGATTCAAAATAAGTGTTACACTTTGAAAAATTACCTTATTTGACAGAAAATAATAGGACCCATACCCACTAACTATCTACTTTAACAAAGTGCAATGACTCATTTACCCTTACTTTTTACTTTTAAACATCATTAACCCCACTTTATTCAAAAGGTGTGGGACCCATTATCCACTAACCATTCAATTAATCTAATTTAACCATCATTATAATCTTTTGCCTCAAAAACAATGAAACCCAAAGTGTAACACTTATTTTGAATCGGAGGAAGTATGAAAAATGAGAAATGTTATTAATTTCTACTTTTTGTGCCTACTTATGTGTCTACCCATTTAATAAGATGACATGTGTAATATACTAATTTTCTTTCCTAATATTATCATTTTGAGTTTTTAACACATATCTTATCCAAATGGGTAGACACATAAGTAGGCACAAAATATAAGAATCAATACCGTTATTCATATTACATTTCTTTTACAATATAAAGTTTAGGGTGAATCTTTTCTTAGATTATAGGATTATTAATTAGTTTAGAAGTAAAATGTTATTATTCTTAATCCTAAAATTTAATCTCTGTTGTAACTCATATTTGATGAGTGGTTGATTAGTATTTAACTCAATCATAAGGACAATTTATGTACATAAATTGTACAGCCATTGGTGTACCATTCTCTAGCCTATAAGTAGGACTATATTTGCCCGATTGTTCATTGGATATGACGTCCATTACAGGACTCTGTCTGTTGTCAGAATTCCTTTCCATCTTCCTGGTAAACAGAGTGTTGTTTACGGTCAAACATATCATATTGACAATGTTCTAAGTAAACCGTCAGTTGTTTCTTTGATGTTCTTATCTTGGATGGAGTGTAACAGGATTTATAAAAAAGATGAAGACCTTACCTACATTCAATTCCCTACAAAATTTGTATGGAAAAGTGATAAACGTTGTTGGGAGCCACGTAAGCAAGGTTTTGCAATCGGTAGAATTCATTCGGTTCCTCCTAATCTCGGTGAAGCATATTTTTTAAGAATTTTATTAAACAAAGTCGTATGCCCAAAATCTTTTGAAGAACTTCGTACTGTAGATGGTCGTTTATGTCCAACATTTAGAGATGCATGTTTTGAAAGAGGTCTATTAGATGATGATAGAGAATACATAGATGCTATTAAAGAAGCAAGCTTCTCTGGTACTGGTTATTATTTACGTTCTTTATATGCAACAATGTTAACGAAAAATAGTTTGTCTAGACCAGAAGTAGTATGGGAAACTATATAGAAGTATTTATCAGATGGTATTTTGTATCGTCAACAACGAAGGTTCAATAATCCAGGTAATACATGAAATTTTTTATTCACTTATAATAAAACTGTCTTTTACCATATTTTTTTTTATGCTAACATATTTTATTTCCATTTCAGATTTATCTCTTATAGATAATCAACTATAAAATTATACGTTGTACGAGATAGAATCTCTTTTAAACATTAACAATTCTAGCCTGAGAATTTTTGCTCATATGCCATATCCTAATGACAATTCTTTAGAATCTTCAAACAGTCGTATGATCGCATACGAGCTATCTTATGATAAGACAACCTTGCAACATGAATTTCATCAAAATTTGCATTCATTAACAAATGAACAACGAGGTGTTTTTGATGATATTATGACATCTGTTGATTCTGATAACGGGAGTGTGTTCTTTGTTTATGGTTACGGCGGAACTGGTAAAACATTCTTATGGAGAACTCTTTCATCCGCCATAAGGTCTAAAGGAGAAATTGTATTAAATGTTGCTTCAAGTGGTATTGCTTTTTTTATTACTATCTGGAGGTGGGACTGCTCACTCTCGGTTTCACATTCTTTTTTATCTTAATGAAGATTCAATGTGTTCTATAATGCCAAACAACGATGTGGCGATGTTAATAAAAAAACAAGTCTTATAATATAAGATAAGGCGCCAATGGTTCATAAGCATGCTTTTGAAGTGTTGGATAGAACATTGAGAGATATTTTAAGAGATGGAAATAATGTGAACAATGATCTACCATTTGGAGGAAAAGTTATTGTTTTTGGTGGAGATTTCAGACAGATTCTGCCTGTTGTACCAAACAAGAGTAGACAAGATATAGTAAATGCATCGTTGAGTTCTTCATATATATGGGAAAACTGCAAAGTTAAAACATTAACAAAAAACATGAGGTTGACAGTAGATAGTGATATAGCTGATATTGAAGAAACCACATCATTTGCAAATTGGCTTTTGGATATTGGAGAAGGCAAAATTGGCGGGCCGAACGATGGTAATGCAATTATTGATATTCACCCAGATCTTCTAATTTCTACATCTGCAGACCCCTTAAGTTCGTTGATTGATTTTGTTTATCCTTCTTTGTTAGAAAACATAAATACTCCTGGCTATTTTCAAGAAAGAGCAATACTTACCCCTAAAAACGAAGTTGTTAGGGATATTAATGATCGGTTTTTAGCAATTTTCCCCGTAGAAGCCAATGAATATTTAAGTTCAGATAGCATTTGTCCTGAAGAGTTTTTAAATGAACAGTTTGATGAAAGTTTATACTCACCAAACGTGCTTAATGGTATTAAAATAGGTGGATTGCCAAATCATCTGTTAGTTTTAAAAGTCGGTGTTCCCGTTATGTTATTAAGAAATATTGACCAGAAAAATGGTTTATGCAATGGTACTAGACTTCAGATTGTGGCTTTGGGTGTTCGTGTTATAGAAGCAGTTGTTATATCTGGGAACAATGTTGGATATCGTACTTTTATATCAAGATTATCTTTGACACCATCTGACGCCAATATTCCCTTTAGATTTAAAAGAAGGCAATTTCCACGTTCTATTTGCTTTGCTATGACAATTAATAAGAGCCAAGGACAATCATTGTCAAAGGTGGGTCTGTATTTGTGAGAGCCTGTTTTTTCACACGGTCAATTGTATGTAGCCTTATATAGAGTAAAAAACAGACAAAGACTAAAGATATTAATAAAAGATAAAAATGGCGGTGTGACGAATAAAACGTCAAACGTTGTATTTAAAGAAGTATTTAGAAATTTATCTTGATTTTTTTTATTAAACATTTTTCATAATTTGTCATTGGATGTTGGACTTCCTTTTAGTTATATTTCTAGATTTATTCAGTTAAAACTTTTCCCTAGTCATATGTTATTATATTTCCTCATGTTTATATAATGTGTATACCAAAACTTATTGTATTGAATTTCTACAATTTGATGCGGATTACATACATAAAATGCACCTTTTTATGGAAATTGAAATTGAGTTATGACCTATGTGTTTTTCATTATACCATCAATCACACATGGGAACACCGACTGTTTGTCAACATATTCTATATACATCCACCACTATATCCTCTATTTACTACTAACCCTTTTATGTCCCTCAAGAATATGGTATACACTAGAAATGGATGTCAGTGGTTAATGAAGACTACTTGCATTCTATGGTAGTAATTTCATCTTAATCTTACTCTAATAATATTTACCTATTTACTTTCTACGTTTGATTTTAAATGAATTAGTATATCTTAAAGCTGTTAGATTAGATGGTGGTGAAATGTTGTACATGTTTTGCAACCCACTTGGTCCCGTTATAAGTATATTCCATTTTTATTTTATACGAGAAAAATTTAATACGGGTCAAACTAAATCAGGCAAAAAAAACTTTGTAATATATATTTTTAACGTTCAGTATAAAAAGTGACAGCCCGTGATTTTTCACGGGTTATAACCTAGTGTATAAATAAAGCCGGTTCGTTCTCATTCTCGTCTCTTTCAGACTCTTTATTTCTTTCCAGTTTCCTTTTTGATCCAAGTTTTCTTCTTCACTGCCACTCGCCTCTCACTTTCTCAATTCAACAATCGTCCGCCAATTATACATGATTTAATCATTCAATTTCAAATTTTCATCTCAATTTTGATGATGGCGGATGGTTCCTCATCATCCCCAATTCAATCAACCATTACCAACACCAATACACCCATGGATCACCAACAATCAATTTCTCAAACCCTACCTTCTTCAATCGACAATAACATTGCTCAAATCGCAT